>JAPDVU010000016.1:13070556-15470556 GCA_026230045.1 Corynorhinus townsendii | reverse complement strand
CTTTTTGCTGGCACAGAGCACCACGCTTCCCTCATCGACTCCTTGCTTCATACCGTGTACAGACTTTCTAAGGGCTGCTCACTGACCAAAGCTCAGCGGGACTCCATCGAAGTTTGTTTGCTCTCTATTTGTGGGTGAGTGGGAACTAACTTTATCCAGTCTCTCCTTCTTTCAGAAAGAGAATCTATTTACTATGTGGCCCTCTACAAATTGTTATGAATTTTGGAAACAACTTCTGCACCAAAAAATTAATTTCTAGTAGGCAGTCCGTGTACTAAGGTCTGAGCTAAGTTCAGGAGTGTTCCCTAAACCTCCAAGTGTATCCAGCCATTGGATGTAATGTTGACCAGTTGTGCTGTCCTGGAGGTTAGTGGGCGAGGTGGTGGTGTGAGGAGTCCCTGGCCACTTTAGTGTAAGACGAATAGACTCTCCCCTTTTGATGCTTCCGGAATAGAAGAGAAAGAGGTCCTTACTAAATATAGAGAATGATTTGGTATACTAGTAATATTAAAGCATTACTTGTGGGTGGCAGTGAGGAAGGCTGGCTCTTCCCTCCAGCTGGAAAACCACTTCCTGTGGGGAGAGGTGTTCAAATGCCTTCCCCACGAAAACCAGAACCGTCTCTCTCCTCCCTCTGGAGTTCTGACGGTGAAAGGGACAACTTCTCAGGCCCCTGACAAGGATGGAGGCTGCTTTCTCATTGGACAGGAGCTCCTGGAGGTGCAGGCTTGCAGCTAATGGTACACTGCGAAGGGAAGGTTTCCACTCACCGTGGGGTGTAGGGGTTTGAAACCAGACGGGACTTGGGGAGGTGAAAAATTAGGAGATCAGTTCTATCACTTCCCTGAGGCTAAAATTCTATAAAATGCAATAAAAATACATGACTCACAGATTTGTCTACATAGTAAATGGGTAGGAGCTTCAAGGTGGCCTGACAGTAGAGGGCTGATTTCCCCTCCTGTCCACCTTTCCCATCATCCTCTGGCAGAAGTTCCGTCTCAGCCCTTTTCTCCCTCCTGCTCCTCATTTGCTCGTCTTTCTGCTTCCCATCTGGTCACTGGAGACCCTCCCAGTCATGGGAGTGAGGGAAGACACATTACTAAGTCGTATTAGGGAGGGAGGGAGCAAAGAAAAAGCGTGTTCTGTGGGAAGGAGGGATTAGTCTTCAGATCAGAGTGGAGACAAGGTGCAAATGGAACCTCTTACTCACTCTGTAACCATTGGTTCAGCTTTGCATTGGGAACACCTAAAGTTAACATCCTCTGAAGTATAGGTACAGATTCTTGGCATATTTGATTTAGTTTAATGAGTTATCTACTTAGTCTAGACCGTTTACTCCATTATTAAAATCAGCTTTGTTCCACCAGGCAACTGAGACCTTCTATGATGCAGCACTTACTCAGAAGATTCGTGTTTGATGTCCCGCTGTTAAATGAGCATGCAAAGATGCCCCTTAAGGTAAGGATGAGACACGTTCATAGTTATTTTACTACTGGGTCCTCTGTTTCTTGTTACAACCTGTACGTACGTCTCTCAGAAATGTCATGTTTGGTGTCTGATGTTGGAAGATTTCTTCCAGTTGATGAAATGGGCACATAACTATAGATCTGTGTGTATCAACCTAAAATATGCAAGCAATAAAACAAATCTTAGAAGTCCTAAGAGTGATTTACTGTAAATCAGTGGAAATGGAAATCAGTGGGAACAGACGGGCCACACGAAAAAGATGAACCAAGAGATTCTCAGCCTGGGAACATGGTGACAGGCCTGGCCCAGAACAGCAGCAGCCTCCAGGGACAAGGAGTGGCTTTGAAAACGGTTCTCACTTGGCAATCTAATGATGGTTTCCAGCTGTCATGGCATTAGGTTGGAAGGTAACCTTTCGGTATAGCAGCTACGGTTTGTCACGGAGGATAGAGAAGTCGCTGCATTCTCTCTGCTCTGGTTATTACGCTCTTCATGGATGATCAAACCCACAATCTTTTTGGTGTACAGGATGACGCTCCAACAAACCGAGTCATCCAGCCAGGGCACAATCCAAAAATTTTTGGTTGATTCATAAACATCATTTTATTAACTTGGCAAATAATTGTGAATATTGGTTAGTTTATAGATCAAGGACACATTACCCAAAGAACTACCAAAAAATTGGGAGATGCTATAGTTTGAATTTCCAATTTAATTCTAAACAAAACATTTAGAGGAAAACTTGATAAGCAACATAGACACTCGGTAAGATAATAAATGGAAAATATACTTAAAGAAATGATGGAAGTGGGCAGTTTGGGGGTTACTTAGAAACATCACATCACAGAGTGTGGGGTGAAGGGTCGCAGAAAGGAAGCACAAACATTCAGAGGTGCAGTTCCCTCAAAAGGCACATTTTAGGTCCCCCATCCTGGGGATGTTTGTGCTCAGGTCACTCTGACGTCAGTCCCTTTGTTATATGCACGGAGTCCAGGGGATCCCAGTTCATCAAACTGTGAGGAGGTAAGTGATGGGCACTAACGTAGAACAGAGGTGCATAGACCATCCAGCAGCCTCATAAAGAATGTGCAAGGTGAGCGACTTGTAAAATCGGTCCATAGATCTCCCTATGCTGTGACCACCGTTACGTTAGAAACAGACAGGGAACCAGGTCACCCAGAAGAATTCGGGCGGCTCGAGCGGTTTTGGTCCTGTTTACCTTATTACCGGGTATCAGAACGCCAAGTGGGAAGAAAGGGAGAAAGCATCGAAGGAGTCCTGAGCTCATTGCCTTTACGGTCGTTCCCGTAGCTGCTGACAAACCATTACGAAAGGTGCTGGAAGTACTACTGCCTGCCGGGCGGCTGGGGGAGCTTCGGAGCGGCCTCAGAGGAAGAGCTTCACTTGTCGAGAAAATTGTTCTGGGGCATTTTTGATGCCCTGTCTCAAAAGGTAACTTACTATTTTGTGAGCTCATTTGTGTGATAAAGTAATTAAAGCCGTAAGTTCTTGATAAGATTTATCAAGACTTATAGTTTTTTTCTGGTTTTTTTTTTCCTGAATTTATAGCAAATGTTAAAAAAGAAATTCATGAAGACTTTTCGTAATTGCTGTGGCACCATGTCTTTGCGATCATAACATTTTTGGGATTTAAGATGGCTAAGCATTTTAGGAAATCGTGCACATGGTTGATATGTTTCTGTTGTATTTGGTCTTATTTGGGCTCAAACTCCCCTAAGTTACCTCCCCAATCTTATAAAACCTGAAGAAATTATATCAAGTATGAAAATATGCTATATGAAATCTCCTGGAGTAATAATATTCCAGTGGTTTACTGACTGTCCACTTGCTGCTTATGGACATTTAAGCCCCTCTACTCAGCCCCTCATAGTCCCATATTTATAATGAATAATTCATATACTTTCAGAAGAATGGATAGTCACACATCAGAGAAAAGTAGACATCGTGCTGTGAACAGTTGTGCTTACATTCTTGATCACAGTCATTTTGTCTTCCCCGATAGACTTGATGAGACTTCATGAGACTTGATGAGACTTCTCCTGATAGCCAGAGTTTGCCTCCTTGTAGGGCAAAGTTCGTGTGACTTCATTTAGTAGTGACTTCTTGATAATTTTTCTTGCCGAATTATCTTTGGTAAACAGAGTCCTTTTAAAAGAATATGTACAAGACATTTTTAGAAGAATTTACAACATTAATTTAAAGTTGAATGGCTAACGTGAGATCTGATTTAAATGACTATTTTTGATTTCTTTTAAAAATCTGTAAATACAATTTTAATGAATCATGTAATTTATGTACCAGAAAGTTCGGTGATACATGTTTCCTGTGTTTCCCTCTAGTTCGGCTCTAATCCCGATGCCTTTGCACTGAAATGCCCTCCGCAGGTGTCCTCACGTGTGGTCTCTACAATGTGCGGCCCCATAACCAACCATAACTAAGAAATGCAGTCCTCGTTGCCTGAAACGGGGTTTTTGTTGTAAAGACACATAGCCCACTGCGTGATACACTTAGCATATTCAAAGCCACTTCGTTTCAGGAATTGAGGACTACAGTTTTAGAGAAGCAAAGATGTTTTCTTAGGCTGCAGCTGCAGTGTGTCGCTGTCAGCGTTTCTCGTGTTTGCAGGGATTTCGGGCTGAATGGCCTGTTTTCTGGGGCAGAAT
Source organism: Corynorhinus townsendii (assembly GCA_026230045.1). NCBI lineage: Eukaryota > Metazoa > Chordata > Mammalia > Chiroptera > Vespertilionidae > Corynorhinus > Corynorhinus townsendii. Next base: position 15,466,405 of record JAPDVU010000016.1, on the reverse strand, counting down.
CTGCTGGTGAGCCGAGTTAGTCCAGGGGATTCCATTTTCTCCTTCAGCATCTCGTCTTCCACCGTGATCGTGTGGACAAGTTTGGCTAAACTGTGACACACTATTTATTTCATTTTTTGTGGTTGTTCTCCATTTCCTCTCAGAAATATGAACAAGAGCTTTTCAAACTGGCTCTGCCGTGTCTGAGTGCGGTGGCGGGCGCACTGCCCCCGGACTACATGGAGTCAAACCATGTCAGCATGATGGAGAAGCAGTCATCCATGGATTCGGAGGGGAACTTCAACCCCCAGCCTGTCGAAACCTCAAAGTATGGACTCTTTCTGTGTGGCAGCTTTTTGTTGTAAACGATGTGTGAAGTCTGAAATGATAAGGTGCTGACGTGAACTTTCTCTCTTCCCTCCCCCGTGAATCAGTATCTTTACGAGGGGGCCCTTTTCCTGATGAAAGGATGGCAGTGATAACAATTATATGAGTACCCGAAGTGGACGCGCTGTGCCTTTTAGGGCACTCCTAACAGAGTCGGGGTCCTCTGTTTATGACCACACGGTGCATCTGTAGTGCTGAGAATCAAGACAGTCTATCAGTTACATTGTTGGTGGAAAATTTACCCAAAATCTCTATTGAAATAGCAGCCAACCTCTGTGTAGGTCTCTGCCTCCATGCCCCCAGCATGAGCGCAGCTCTGCTCTGCGAGCTGGCCTTTGTGTCAGGTCACCGCAGCGAGGCCGAGGGTCCCACTGACATTCAGCGGGTCAAGCGCAGCGTGAGGTTGACGGGGATATATCAAGTGAAGGTGTTTGTGGGAAAGTTAGTCTACAGTTAGAAGGCAGCGTGCCCAGCTTAACACAGACATCATGTCACTCAACGCGGTGAAACTTCTTCCGCGGGCTTAATTGTGTAAAACGTTCAATAAATAGGATGTTTGGGTACCTCGGGTGATTGGAGTCTCGGCACTTTCGCTGTTGCTGTTACTGTCATTAAGTAAGAACGTGGTTTCCCATTTGCAAGGGGATCTGCCTCTTCAAGGCCACATTATCATCAAGTCTTTGGTCACGCAGCGAGATCAGTATTCACAAGGTCATCCCTCGATATTCACTCTTGCCCTGTGAACTTGCTTTGGAGTTTAACTTGCCGCCTTCTGGGCAGCCCCGAGCTGGCCAGTCCCCTTCCTGGGTCTCTGTGGCCCCAGTGTAGGCGGGGAGCTCTATGCGCCTTAAATGTGCATGTCTGGTACTTGATGACAGTCCTGTGAGAAAAGACTCCACCCCAGTATTGGGCTTACGTGGCTGACCCTAGTACTTCTTCCAAAGCAAGTAAAGCAAACCACACGTTCACATTCCTACTTGGTAAGTTTCTGGTTTGCTAACATTCAGCAGAATCCAGGATTTTAAAATAACATCGGGACAATGTCATTGTTTTCATTAATTAAATTGAATTAATTAATTAATGTTGGGCATATGTATTAATTTACCTAGGCTTGCCCTTTGGGGGCTTCGTAACAGATTAGGTATAAACAGTAATCTCAATTTCTGTCTGTAACTTTTTCCTGAAGTACGTGTGTATCCCATAATTCAGTTACTGACTGATAACAGCTGGGCAAGAACAGTAACCATCTCATTACACCAGGTTGTAGTTAGAATTCTATTTCAACGTTAATTTCATTAGTAAGTCATATTCACCAAAGAATGAAATTATACATATACTTCATTTTTCATTCATAGATGTATTTTATTTTCACGAGTTCATCAACTGCATGCACTCAGCATCTGTTCAAGAGATCAGATATTTATTTAAACATAAAAGGAATCAAGAATAAATGTTATAAAATCCTAAAGCATGTGTGTGTTATGTTTCCCTATATTCTGTGTTAGTAAGAATTAGAACAGTGGGATAGACCATGAATAATTAAAGTCATTAGCACATCACTAGTTGTATGAAATTAATTTAAAATTTAGTGCACTTAAATAATGTAACCAGTCAGATTTCGGCAGTCTTCTACCCATGTAGAGTTGTTGCAGAAGAGACTTAAGTCAAAGAAGAATAACTTCAAAAAAACGAACATGGGAGAGAAGAGTGTCTTTAAGCTTGTTACATCTAACCATATCTTGATTCAGGTTTTTAAAAAAAAGTGGTATGGCCTATTGTCCTCATCTTTGAATACATTTTAATTAGTTTTATTTATACTACACATAAGTATTATATTTAACTCATGCTAAGACATTATAAAGTATGAACATATGATAAGCAGATAGAACATTCTCTGCTTCACTTCTATGACATTGTTCCTGTCACATAGAAAGGAATACCTGGTTAAAACAGATTTTTTAACAGCTATGCATTGAATGCGATTTAAGCATGCAGGGGCTGTGAGTAAATTATTAATGTGAGTCCCTGCGATCCTGCAAGCACCAAGCCTTTTCTCTGTTCTCCCACAGCATTACGATTCCTGAGAAGCTGGAATACTTCATTAACAAGTATGCTGAGCACTCCCACGACAGGTGGTCCATGGACAAGGTAAGGTCAGAGGCCTCCCTGAGCGGCACTGGCCCCCCTGGTTCTGACCACACAGTTTTCTCCGCTAAAGGGAGAGCTTTATCTAGATTAGGAAAGAACGTTTAAATGACTTGCTAATATAATACTTAGCTAGCTCCGCCACTCATACACATATGATACACTTATGAATAAGAATATTGGTGTTCAGCCCTGGCCGGTTTGACTCAGTGGATAGAGCGTCAGCCCACCGACTGAAGGGTCCCAGGTTCCATTCTGGTCAAGAGCATGTGCCTTGGTTGCAGGTTCCCCGGCCTTGGTCGGGGTGAGTGCAGGAGGTGGACAATCAGTGTGTCTCTCTTACATCGATCTCTCTCTCTTTCTCTCCCTCTCCCTTCCACTCTCACTAAAAACCAATGGAAAAATATCCTTGGGTAAGGATTAACAAACAAACAAACAAACAAAAAAAGAATATTGGTGTTCATAAAAACCACAGTTTTAAATTTTTAAAAAATATTAAATCATAGATATAATTCCTAAACATACATTGTTTGTGGGAATAAAAAGTAATCATCAGGGGCTTCAGGAAAAGCAGTGATTCTGGAAATCTTTTAAAGAAACTTTAGTTTTATGTGTAATTTTATATTAGATAAAACATTGAAAATTATTAATCAGAATTTAGTGATTGTATCTCTTATTACCAAGTAGATACGCATTTCACTAAAAATAGATTACATGGCAAGATGATCTGTTTACTTCGTGTTGTCAGAAAACAATTCAGTCTGAATGAGACAAGAGCAGTCGCTGTCCGTGGCGGAGGTCCTGCACAGGATGGCAGTGTATAAGGAACTACTATGTCTGAGTAGTGACGTTTAATTGGAGCCTAGTTAAACTTGAGAGAAGATGGTTAAAATAGGTTTGTTAGGGAAACTGAGTTGAGAGGACGCACAATCCAAATTAGCGTGTGGTGATGTAGCCAAGTGAAAATCAAGCAGCAAAGGCTCCCCAGCATGTTTGTTACACGGCAGTGTGGCCTCGTCCGCTCCACTGGATTCCACTTCCACCCTGGCTCTGCCACCCAGTCCTCCTCCCTCTAACCAACGCCGTTGTTATTTTATAAACATGTGGCTCCTTACTGAGTAATTTAATTGGTTTACTAGGTAAGTCAGGAAGACTTGTCTGTTTCATGTGCTCTTCTAGGTAGTGAGTTGGTAGAGGAGGCGATGGAGATGAAGTTTGCAGCAGGCAGTGCTGGGCTGCACCCACCAGTCACCCAGATTCCCTAGGCAGACAGGAAAGGATATACACAAAATTGTACAGGAAAGTCATGGGGCAAACGTGGTGAGGACTGGCTATAGGAGTGGGCAGAAAGTAGCGTTGTTCAGGACACTCCGAAAAAACGCTGCTTCAGTTTCCCTCCTTCAAAGAGTGTTTCCCAGGCCGGTGCCACTGGCGTGTCTCACCAGGATGTGTCAGGATGCATGCCACCGGGGCCGGGGCTGTGGTTGCCTCCTTGGGCAGTGCTGATGGACAAAACCACAGCCCTGGTCTGTTTAAGGAAGACTGGGAGGCTTCAGCCTCTGGATGGAAAGATTCGTTCCAGGAATTCTTCAATGATGTTGACCAGGATGGCAATTTTTATATTAAATTATGCTGGATAAAATCCAAACCTTAATCCTTACCTTGGTTCATTTTAGATTTAGTTCATCATGCGTACACTTAAACACATGCACACACACACGCTCTAAAATTAATATATGCAAAACAATTCTGATGTTTGTTTTTGTTTTTATTAGTTGGCCAATGGATGGATTTATGGAGAAACATATTCAGACTCATCTAAAGTTCAACCATTAATGAAGCCATATAAACTATTATCTGAAAAGGTGAGGGTTTTCTTTAGGTTATATAGTTTTAATTTTTTGCAAAAATTTTTCCTTGTTATGTAATTTCCTATTAAATTTTTTTTTTTTACTTTATATATACTATCTTTAACTTTTATTCCAAGACTTCTTTTGTTTGTTTTATCTTTTTTTCCCTATTCCCGTTTTCTGTCGTTATTTAATTGGCTATTTTCTTCTCTACTTAATATTTTTCTGTTCCTTTTTTATTTTTGTTCCTCGCCTGCGTTTTTAAGAACTTTAGAAAATGTTCTTATCATTCCTAAGAGTTTCTTGCTGAGGGATAAAGAAGTGATCTTTTAGTTTCGTTTTGTTCTCACAGATGTTGTTTCTTTGGGTAATCAGCTTCTTGAGAGTGAGGTGGGAGCGTTTCTAGCTCTTCGAGGTAGTGATTTGGGGGGGGAGGTGATGGAGACAGAGGGGCTTAGGGAGGACAGTTAGGTCTCTTGATTACGATGGGAGGAGAGCCTTCACTTGCGGGTCATCTAATCTGCGCTTTTCTGACTGTTTCTCCTTTCAGTTCCGTCTAAGGGGTCAGGAGCTGGGTCGCTGAGGGAAACCAGCCCCTGGGTTGTGATGAGCAGGGTCCCGTTAGCATTTGTCTAACGAGGGCCTGCTCACACTCTTCATTTTCATTTTTATTTTTAAATGAACATGTCAGTCGTTGTGTGTGTGTGTGTGTGTGTGTGTGTGTGTGTGTGTGTGTGTGTGTTTTCATCTTTCTTGACTCTTTTTCTTTTAGTCTTGGTTGTTAAAGTATTACATAGGTCCTCCTTTCCCCCCATGAGTCTCTTCCAGCCCACTTGTCCTTCCCCCAGCCCCCAGGCCCTCACCACACCATTGTTTGTGTCCGTGGGTTCAATAGTTTGTTTGTTTGTTTTAAATGAAGTCAATTTCAGAGCAAAGCATTCAATTTTTAAATTTGGATTCTTAATACTCCCCCACACCTTTTATTTTCTCCTTTTGTCTGTAGGAAAAAGAAATCTATCGCTGGCCAATCAAAGAATCTTTGAAAACGATGCTGGCGTGGGGCTGGAGAATTGAGCGCACGCGGGAGGGGGACAGCATGGCCCTCTACCACCGGACCCGGCGCATCTCTCAGACCAGCCAGGTGAGAGCACGGCCAGGAAGCCATGGTTTATGCTGTTGTTAGATAATCCTAACCTTTTATTTACTTACTGGGTGTTTCAAAACAAATCATTTGGAAACTCTGAAGCTTAACGTAAAGTTTAGGGGGGAAAACACATTCGTTACTTTTTAAATTTTCGGTGATGTCTTGGTTAAAGTGCTAGAGGGGTTAGCCAGGCCGCCCTTTCCTGGCCAGGCTGTGAAGGGGTCCCCAGGGGTTCGGTCTTGAAGTTGCACCATTGAAAGCGGTAGTGTGTTCATTACCTCAAGTGGGTTGTCTAGAACTTTCTCCTCTCCAGTAAGAGCTGAAGGCTGGTCCTTCGGGAGAAGCGGGAGCCCATGTGGCTGTGCCATACATGGGAGCTTGAGCACCTGCCACTTGCAGAAGTCCACGGTGCACCCAGACAGACAGGGCAGGAGTTCCGAGAGCTTGTCCCTAATGGCACATCCAGGAAGTTGCGTCCCCTCAGCAAGCTGCTAGCTGTGTGGCTAAGTGCTCCAGGACAGCGGTCGCCAACCTTTCGGACCTCACGTACCACCCACCGGTGGGCGACCACTGCTCCAGGAGGCGCAGCCTAGACCTGGAGAACCTGGGTTCAAGGTCGGACCAGACACCAACTCTCAGCTTTGGTCCTTTCGTCTTCCTGAAGCTAAGTCTGTGATCATCCCTGTCCACACTGCTCAGGCCACTGTATCTGGGTACACAGAGTATTGTGTTTGTATTGCCGTTTATACAGAAACGTTTTTGGGGGAAAAGCACGCGAAACACGTATTTGAAATACATTTTTAAATAGATTAAGTTCTGATTTGGGCATGTTTTACCTCAAGTTCTCTTAAGTAGGTATCATATAAATGGAAACTGTGAAAGCACATTTTACCTTTTCTTCGTGTATGCACACGTTCCAAACCACATTTTGTTTCCATGTGTTTGAACACGTACTGAGCACAGACTGGTCCTGGGCAGCAGGAATGCAGAGGAGGAATGCAGCCGGGAGCCCCTTGTTGGCGACGGCCTGCAACGGCCTTCGTTTGGTTCCACAAGCCCCGATGCGCGCCTTATTGTAGCTTTCGCTTTGTGCCGTGTTTCTCCATGTCTAACGAGAGAGTGCACGTATGAAATATAACATGCATACATCATGAAGCATGTCTGATATATATATTTATATAATACAACACTGTAAAATATGTCCAAGTATACTTTCAGATTTACAGGCCTGACACACTGGCCCCTAACACGCCACTGGAGGGATGTGTTCAGAGCACAGGGCAGCGGGACCTTGTTACAGTTGATAAGATACGTTTCTTTTTATAAACGCCAAACTTGCAAAATGAAGGAAACTTTCTGGCTATAGGAAACCTTTGTAAATCACTGAATACTAGTAGGTGTCCCCAAAAATGTATACGCACTTTACCAGCTGATAGCTCAGTTGACGTTTCTTGCTGTTCAGGTTTAACCCATTGGAATTAATAATTAGTCAAGGTATATATACATTTTTGGGGTACCCTGTATGTGTTATACTTTTAAAAGTAAAAAGTTGGTTATATTTTACCTTAACATTTAGCTCATAAAGACATTTGTAAATATTGACCTCATTGATTAATTATTGTTATATGAGAGAGGGTAAAGTTCATTTCGGCCACGTAGAATTTGTAAGAAACTCAAGAACACAAAGATCCTTTGATGAAGGGAACATTCTGGAATCTTAGAATCATTGCACAATTGAATTCTGATTATTAGCTTTTGGGGTTGGCAACCCCGAAGAGGTCGGGGATTAGTATACAGTCACAAGTCATTGTCAGGCACCCAAATATAATTGAATTTGCTAGATGAGTTTGTGGGATCCGTTTGTGCAGATACTTGCCTGTTTTGTCGGAGGAAGTGTGTTTGGAAATCCCTTTGCCTTGTATTTGGGAAGTACCTTGCAAGTCTCTCCGCAGGGCGTTTTAATGAGATACTACTTTCCACACAACTTGTCTAGGTTTCTGTGGATGCTGCTCATGGGTACAGCCCCCGGGCCATTGACATGAGCAATGTCACACTGTCCAGGGACCTGCATGTAAGTATTGGCTACTGTTTAAAATACTCTGCAAATTTTGTGGGTTGGTGTGTGTGTTATCTGTCTTTATTGTTGCAAGTATTACAGATGTCCTCCTTATCTCCCCATTGACCCCTTTCCTGCTCCGTCCCCAGGGCTTCCCTGCACCATTGTCTGTGTCCATGGGTTATGCACATACGCATATCAATTCTTTGGTTAATCTCTTCCTGTCCCCCCTGCTCCCTTCCCTCTGAGATTCCTCAGTTTGTCTATCCTGTGCTTCCATGTCTCAGTGTGACTGAATCAAACTTATACCTACTTTTGTCAAATTGGCAAAAAATACATTTGTTTGGTGTGCCACACATTTTAGCAATTGATTTATGTGTGCCATGAGACGAAAATCTGGACTATTTGTCTCATGTTCTCTGCCGTCGGTGTTTAATAAGGTTTAGGTTATCTTCTGAAGCTTTGGGAATGAAAAGAAAAAGGAGTAAATAATTTGTTGTTGTTTGATTGAACACGTGTTTGATTCGTTTCATTAATCAAACACGTGTTTTAAACATTAAAACTAATAATGACAGTTCCCTTCAAATCTCCTCCACTGTTCCTGTCATTTCACCGTCATTCCCGTTCTCTGGGAGTCAGGCTCCAAGGAAGACAGTTGTGTTTGGTTATTTCCTGGAAGTACTTTATCACCAACACGCTATGACTTATTAATTTAAAGGGTGTTTTCATATAGCGCATTGGAAAACAAAGTTACCCTTTTCTACTTATTAAAGTATAACTGAGTTGCTAAATATTTTGTTCATTTAAGGCTATGGCAGAAATGATGGCTGAAAACTACCATAATATATGGGCAAAGAAGAAGAAAGTGGAACTGGAGTCCAAAGGTAATATTTTCTAAAAATCCTCATGGAAACACAGCGTCCCACGGCCGGGGTGAAATAGATGCTTTACCACCTGAGCCAATGCACCTTCATATTACTGGGATGTTCACATGGGAGGGAACCCACCCTATTCCCTTCCCGTGGCTGCAGGTGCTGTGGGCACTTAGTGTCAGGAAGGCCTGGTGCTCATGGTGTCATTGCCTCCTGAGGCCCACGGCAGTCTTCCTTGGCACACTCTTGGCGCTGGGGGGGAAGAGCCCGCGTGAGCCCTTTATCCTCGTGCAAGGAGAGGGCACAGGAGCTCTGTGGTGTGGCCCTGTGACATAGGCAGCGTGTCTCATTCCAGATGACTTCCCGCTGCTACTCTGTGTTCTTGTCTGGACATTCTCTTAGGAGGCGGGAACCATCCCCTGCTGGTGCCTTACGATACGCTGACCGCCAAAGAGAAAGCCAAGGACCGGGAGAAAGCACAGGACATCCTCAAGTTCTTGCAGATCAACGGCTATGCTGTGTCCAGGTACAAGCGCACATGCCCCAGTTAATCACCTTGTAAGACCAGTCATACATCCCTGTCAGACGCATCAAGGCCAAGAGTGAAGTCAGCGACCTGTTTAAACCTTAGCGCTACTATTCCCTGCACTCAGTGCACATCAGAATCATCAGTGCGTGTTCGCCACAGTTCCTTAGAGATTGATACTCCCTGTCCATTATCCAGAAATGACACTCTGTTTCTCTAAAGGCAGCACAGTAATAAAGTGTATTGCATAGTAATAAAGTTATTAGCTACAGTTTTACTTCCAAGTATTCAAAATAGTCCTGATAAATTAAACCTCATTTTTGCCTTTAGCTACAGAATATGAAAGAATCGTCTAAACTTGTATATGTAACATAACATTTTCTTAAATACATATTTATCTCCTAATAGTCTTGTGGATGTTGGTTTTCATTTTCATTCTGCTCTTCTAGAGGGTTCAAGGACCTGGAGTTGGACACACCTACGATTGAGAAGCGATTTGCCTACAGCTTCCTTCAGCAGCTCATCCGCTACGTGGACGAAGCCCATCAGTATATCTTGGAGTTCGGTGGGTCCCTTGGTCCCTTAGCTGGCTCCAGCCATTTGCATGACATGCGTGGGAGAGATTTCATGCAAAAGTGACAACAAAAATGAAATTAGCACGTCTTAAAAAGCCATTGTTTTCTTTATTCATGGGAAGAACGTTGTGGTATTACAAAGTATTGTTTCAAGTTTCTAAAACCTATCCTGAGTGTGTCTAAGATTTCACAGTGTATATCTCAGATGGTTTTGACTTCCGTTGGCAAAAGAACTTTTCAGGCAAGTTAGTTTGATTCTTAAAAATATGGAGGCTCTGCCTGCAAATTTTCCTAAAACCCTGTATCTAGCTCTGAATTGCTCCCTCTGCACCATGGCTGCACATCATGGTGGTCCTTAGTGTATTACCCCTCTTCTGGGTGCATGAAGCCCCCTCTGCATGCTCGAAGGAGGGAGGAAAGGCCACCCTGAGCTAAATGCCTTCGGCCACTCAATTCTGAACCTCGAGATCATTTTCCGGGCCCCGAGGAGACCTGGGGGTTTTTGCTTAGCTTATGGAAGTCGCTCAGCTTGTAGGCACTCTCGGCCCAGCTGTGGGACCTGCTGCTGAGACGGGCAGTCGTCCTTGTTGGGTTCCCATTCTTCTCTCCAGGCCCCTGAGCCCTCGGGGCTGCGCTGGGTGCCTGTGCTCAGCCACGTAGCTGGGTTCTGCTCAGTCGCTTTTTAGTTGAATTTGGCTGTTGGTTTAAATTTCTTTTTATTTATTATTACACTGCCAAAGTGAGCCTGTGTGTTTTTGGTTGGCTTTTCACGTCCACAGTCGGTGGGGGAGCACATTCCTCAGTGTTGGGGGCACTGCGTGTGGGTGGGGATTGGAATGTTGGATGTGCCCATGTCCCTGAACACTCTCTCCTGTCTGCAGATGGCGGCAGCAGAGGCAAAGGACAGCGTTTCCCTTACGAGCAAGAAATCAAGTTCTTTGCTAAAGTATAGTATACAGTCCGTCTTGTTTTCGCTTCAGTGTGTTTGCGTACAGAGTGTACCGTTAGCTTTTTGCCTCTTTTCAGAACACACTTGCCTTTAAGTGTGGCTGCTTCTCAAGCCCACATATCGTGGCACCCACAGCTGCATGAGCCGTGTGGGCACGGGGCTCTCGCAGCTCGCTCTGCCCTCCCTGCCTTAGTTCACAGAGTTCTCCTCTTCTGGCTTTATCATACAACACAGAAGAAAATACTGATCTCTTAGAATCTGAATGTTGTTGTGATTGAACACTGCTAGCTGAGCGTTTCTTTCAGCAAGTTGAACAACGCCAGCTGATGTGTAAACAGGAACATGACAAGGACGTTCACAATAGGACCTTTGGTGTGGGGCCTCTGTCTGCTGGCTTATCGATGGCGAGGCTGGGGCTCAGAGACCACCTGCTGCTCAGATACTGAGTGTTCATTCCATTTGACACAGTTTATCAAGAATCTGCTATTTGCCCGGAGCATTTATGGCTTCCTTTCAGCCACTGGGGAAGGTGCAGCGTTTGTTGTCAAGTTTCCATTTTGGTTTCTTGACTTACTCCATGTTTGCACTGTGCCTGGCCTGTCGGGCATCAGACCTTGTCCTGGCACATCTCTGTCACAGACACAGAATGCCCTAGACACTTTCCCGTGGACAGGCTGTTGCAATTAACCAGAAGACCTATTCACATCTGCCAACTTCCTTTCAAAGAACTTGCGTTAGAAATCATTTGCAAAATGGCACATTCTTCCGATGGACTTACATTTGGCTTCGGCCCTATGTTTTCAGAATTGTGCCCTTTACTGTCAGGGAGATTGCTCTGGTCTTTTCTTCTGCTCAAGGTCTGCACGAAGCATCTGAAGTTTATTCTGAGCTGCACACTGCCAGTCACCTCTTTCACTGTGATGCAGTCCCCTGGGCTCAGGGGTTGGCATGCTGAATTCATGGCCTGCACCATGTTCAAAGGCACCCTGGTATTGCATCGCCTGCATCCTCAGCACCCTAGTGATCATGTTTGCAGGTGCCTCATGTAGCTTAATTTCTACCAAATCTATGACTCATTCACGCATTTGTTGAGTACCTATCATATGCCAATCTAGTGTGGCTTAATTTCTACCAAATCTATGACTCATCCACGTGTTTGTTGAGTACCTATCATATGCCAATCACTAAGTTCGGGCAGTGGCTCAGCTTTCTAGGAAGATACCAGATGTCCATGTTCCTATCCTATTTACATATTCTGCTCCACCTTGTACGGGAAGATGTGGTGAGACAGACTTGAGTCTAAGTGCTGGGAATGCCATTGAGTCTTACTTTTTTTCATTTATTTGTTCCAACATTTGTCTGCTGGTTGTCACCTGCCCAGCAGAGCCCTCAGCATTGGTGCTTTGTGGTAAATGACCCTGCGAGGTGGTAGTCACAGGGTCCAGGAAAGGACTGAGGGAGAACCATTGCAGACAAGTTTCTTGTTCTCCGTGCCCCAGAGACTCTGAGGGAGAGAGACCAATCCCAATCACAGAGTGTAAAACTGCACATGGTGTTGCCCGAGCTGAGAATAGGGAGGCCTTGTCTCGTTGAGGGGTGAGCAAGGGGTCCTGCCGAAGAGCCCTGAGGAGGCCTGCAGGAGGGAGTGGGCCGTCACGGGGGAGGGGGCAGCATTGCGTACAGAGGGCGTGGCCCGGGCAGAGCCTGTGGCTAGGTGGCCAGGGCGGGAGGAGGCCACCTAAGGCCCCCAGGGCTGGCGCAGGCAGTGGGAGGCCGCTTTGAGGACCTTGTGGAGCTGGGGAAGTGGCAGGCGACTGTGAGGGGACCACGCCTTGTCTACACCTCAGCTTGCACCTGCAGAGAAGGGGATGGCTCTGCCACGCAGTCTCACTGGGCGGGTTGCATGCAGATGTCACTGCTGTCCTCACGCGGGGCAGAGGCCCTGTAAGTGGCAGTCATTGATTGTGACTAAACTGCATTTTATGGATTATTAAGAATATTTCATTTTGATAAAATACTAAAAATAATTCTAAACAGCTGAAAATTTAGTATGTCCCTCATAATCCCCCCCCCCCCCCACACACACACACAGGAACTGGCAGGAGCAGGGCGAGGTGAGAGCCACTCCCTGGCGGGTGGCTGGTGCGGCTGTGGGGATTGGGACCTGTTGCACGTGCACATGGTCTGCCTGCTCCAGCCTCAGCGCTCACTCACCCCCCAAACTGCACTGTGTACACCTGTCTTCTCCTCCTTCCTTTCAGGTTGTGCTGCCTCTAATCGATCAGTATTTCAAAAACCATCGTTTATACTTCTTGTCTGCAGCGAGCAGACCGCTGTGCTCCGGAGGCCATGCGTCAAACAAGGAGAAGGAAATGGTGACAAGGTAAATAGCTGTGCACGCAGACTGTTGTGGGGAGGGGGAGCGCCCTGGGGAAGGAGCACTGGCCTGAGCAGCTGTGTCCAGTGCCTCTGTCCTCCTGCTCTCAGACCCCGGGGGTGACGGTTTCTGCAGGTCAATCCATGTGATCCAGACAGCGAGGTTTTCTATATTTGCTGCTGAAAGGCAGGACTAAAATACCCACACAATTCACAGGTGGGGGCTGGAGAGCATCCCTGTATTGGGAGGTTTGAAAGATGGTGCTTTTAAACATTCATTTATTAAAATTCTTTCCAATCTCATATTTTCACCAGCCTTAATTTTTTAGGAGGGCAAAATCCCATTTACAAGAATTACAATTTTAAATATAAAATAATAATGTCAACTCTTGGGAGAAAGTGAAGTCAGAGTGTAGCCTTCCCGAGCATTCCCCTTGCCCTGCTCTAGCTGGCATGGAGCAACGCCTCTCACTGTTGTTTAAATCTAAGTGTTCGCCATAGATTTACTGGTGTTGCCCTGGGGTTTCCAGCATGGACCCAGAGTTCTCCAGAACTTGCACAAGAGAAGCGCTGACTGAGGGAGCCTTTTCCTCATCGCCTTGCTGCCGGGGCGGGGTCCACGCCCAGCTCTAGCGTCAGCGGGAACACTTGCCTGCACGTGCTCCCCGATATGAAGCAGGCCCGGGCTTTCCTTGAACTCGGCAGTAATGATATGCCGAATGGCGGTCAGTGCCAGCCTGTCGGATAGAGGGAGATGGGACTGGGTGCAGAGGGTGAAGAACTGGACTTCTGCTTTAGTGACATTGGGAATGGAGACTTGAATGGAATTTTAAACTCATCTCTTTGCTCAGATACATTATCTGTTTTCCAGCTAGTAGGTAGCCAGTCACATGCTGGGGGGTTGCACAGCATTAAAATGTCCCCAAACTCTGTCAAATAAGAATCTTCCTGCAATGTTGATAAAACTGGTGAGCAATGAGTACGTCCCCAGGGGCGTCCGCTCACCTCACAGGCCTTCCTGCAGCTCCTGAGCCCAGGTCCCGCTGGACAGTGAGTGCCCACAGGGCGCCAAGTTCCCACTGACTTGTGCCCCCAGGGCCACTGCAGCGTGTCCCTGCCCTCCTTGGGCCCAGTCAGCCTTTGTCAGACACAGTGTTCCCGAGGGCACCCGTCATTTAGATGCCGCTCAGTTCCATCAATCAGGAGACAGAGGAACGATACAGACTTGTACACATCCCACTTCTCCCCCTCGCCTGTGCTGTCCGCTGCCTCCGTGTAATTGTCAGTCTCTCTCTAAGAACTGCTCACGGCTCACAGGGCACTCGTCCTTGCTGACCTCCACTCACCAAGTGAACCGGAGCAGCTTCACTGTCTGGTACCAGGGCAGGTGCCAGGAATGGGGGTTCACCGTGGAATGTTGTCATTGGCATTAACTGTTGTCATTGACATCTTCCATCAAATTTTCATTAATGTTTTCACTTAATTAGCCAGCACTAAGAAGCCACTGAAGCCTCTTCCAGGGGAGAATGACCACCTGGTGCTTCTGGCAGGAGCAGGGGAGCGGAAGGGCGGGCTGGGTCACGGCAGGCGGTGGAGGCCCCATAACACAAGTGCCACTGCCAGCTTCCGCAGAGATTCCTGGATGCCTGCCCGGGACGCGGTGCTGTCCTGGCCCTGGATATGGTGCTGTCCTGGCCTGGGACATGCAAGGATACAGTCCTTAACTGTAATGAACTCAGAAGTCTGGCTGAGTGACATACATGTAGAGCTCACCATGTAATAAGGGTGATGCATGGAAGTGGGACATGTATGAAGTGCTGGGGTGTAGAGGGCACTGTGTGAATGGAGAGAGGGGCTGGGTGTGAGAGACACCGAGAGAGCAGGCCGGCGCGGTGCTGAGGTGCAGGCTGGGCGGTAGACACTGTTGTGTCGCTGGCACCCTGGAGGAATTTCAGAAGGGCCAGTTTTAGGGAGAGGTTAAGTTTGCTTCAGTATTTATTGGCTATTAGCAGCTTGTTTATCTGGAGGTCCAGCTGAAAGTTGGAAATATGTGTTTGGTGGAGAAATGCTTGAATCCGAGTGTCACAGGTTCCACAGCCAGGGAGGCCACATGGAGATGGAGAAGGTCGGTGTGCTGGTTGATCCTGAGGCCCTCAGGGCGCTCAGTGGGGAGCAGTGGCAGGGCAGCAAGGGATGCTGAGCCAGCGAGTGAGTAGCGATGCTGAGGGAGAACCCACAGATTCTCCAGTGCTAGTCGTAGGGGGAGAGAGAGGACCAAGTATTATAGAAATACTAGAGGCCCGGTGCATGAAATTCATGCACTCAGGTGGTCCCTCAGCCCAACCTGTGCCCTCTCACAGTCCGGGAGCCCTCAGGAGAGCTGAGCCAGGGAGCGGGCCTAAGCCATCAGTCGGACATCCTTAGTGCTGCTGTGGAGGCAGGAGAGGCTCCCGCCGCCACTGCCACACTTGCCAGCCATCAGCCTGGCTAGTGGTTGAGCGGTGCTCCCCCGTGGGAGCGCACTGACCATCAGGGGCAGCTCTTGCATTGAGCGTCAGCCCCCTGGTGGTCAGTGCGCATCATAGCGACTGGTTGTTCTGTTGTTCGGTCAATTTGCATATTGGCCTTTTATTATATAGGATTTTTAGAGAAAGTGTAGGCCAGAGCTCATAACAAACAAACATACACCCTGAAAGTGACAGCACAGGAGGGCCCAGCTTTCTGTATATCACTGATTCTCGCAGGGGGCACATCAGGTACTGTTAGGAGCAGCTGATGGAAGAGGTCACTTTTCTCTGACAGGGTCTCAGACTTAAGTGTCACCTAATGGCATGGGATATGGAGCAGTTCTGTTTAACATCACAGCAAAGTATCCCAGGTCTGCCTTACTCGGGTAAAACACAGCCCTTGCGCTATAAATTCAGCATCATCTCAGGAAGTTTCCCCAGGATACCAGGGAGCACCCCCTAGTGAGAGGTAAAAGATATCATGAGATAAATCCAGAATGTCTGCAATTCTAAGATGTGATTGATTGCTCTCCTTCGACTGAGGCAGATCCTGGTGTGGTCCTCGCGGTCCCCACGTGGAGTTCTGTGATGAGGCATCAGAGAGGCTGCTCTTGTTCTGTTGTGTTGTTCAGATAACACAGCGTAGGGGCTAATGCCATTAAAAACGGATGTCTGCTTGCGTAGATGGCTGTTTTAAAACGTTCAGCACTGGAGAGATTTCCCACCTGTGTGGTGACTTTCATTTACATATGAGTCCACTTGGTTCCTGCAGTGAGATCTGAGGCCACAGCCCTCATGGGAGAGGTCAGCATCACAGGTTTGGTTTTCTCAGCCTCCTTTCTGCCGCCCTGTCACGAGCAGCTAGTTGTCCCATTTATTCCCTGGCAGAGTCGGTGCCCCATGCTGCCACGCTGGTCCTGGGAGAGCTGTGCTGGGAGGAGGGCGGTCAGGACCAGCGCTGACGGTGCTTGGGAAGTCGGGCTGGATGTGGGTGGTGCTGTCACATCCCTGTCCAAGGGGACAGCGTCAGAGCTGGGTCTCCGCAGAGTGCAGAGCTGGCTGTGAGGGCACGTCAGTTACGTGGGAAGCCGGATGCAGACAGAAATTCAGAAACGGCCTTTGGGAAATGCTTGGCTGGGAGGGACGGGAGTGCTATGTGTAAGGGCTCAGGTTGGGAAGCGGCAAAGTCCAAGTGATGAAACACACTCAAACTTAACGTAACATTTTATGCCCAAAGCACCATATTTCTGTTGTTAAATAACGTCGTAACAACCACCGATTCTAGAATTTCAATAGTACATTTGGACAGATAAATCTTTTCCTTGTGGTTTTTCTTCAGTTGTATTTTTGCGGGTTTCATATAGATTGCTTTTATATTAATTAGCTTTGCTTTCAATTTTTTTTGTTTCTTATAATATGTGCTTTTTTAACCATGTTTGTTAAAGATATGCACTCAGAAACTTTCTTTAATGCCTTTACTCCACATTCTGCTTGGAGAATCAGTACTTTCTGCGTGACATCATGTTGCTTTTTCCGGCTCATATATCAGCTGTTTATTTTTCTTTTTTCTTCTTCTTTTTTTTATTTTTCATTTTATTTTCATTTCTCCCTGTCTCTTCTACCTTCCCCCTCTCCCCCTTTCTCTTTGGTTTTCTTTTGTCTTCAGCCTGTTCTGCAAACTCGGAGTTCTTGTCAGGCATAGGATCTCACTGTTTGGTAAGGAGACCCCTGGACAAGCACCCGCATGGCCTAACTGGGTCCTTCGCGTCAGCACTGTGTGGTGTGCGGTGTTGCATGCGCGCACGTGGGCATGGCTGCATGTGCTCGTCCTGGGCCTGGCCCTGGGCCCGCAGGTCCTTCCTCAGGAGCCTGCCCTGTGGTGAAATGGGAGACCAGCTTTTTATACTCGTCCACTTGTGAACGAGTGAAAACCCAAAGGTTGTACCATTACAGAGCAAGGGACTGGGGACGGCAGCGCGTGCCCTGTTTCTATCAGAGGGAGCCGCGGAACAGGGACCTTGAAATGTGTGTTTGCTGATCTCGGATCGATTCAATAATGAGCTGTTTATAGATGAAAACCTTTCCCTGCACTTAACATTTAATGCTCTGGACTACACATGTGCATGCCGACTGCATTTCAGACATGGGAGCCACGGAGTAGACAGGGAGGGCAAGGACTTCACTTAGCCAAAGAGACTCTTCCAGAACCGCTCAGCCCATAGTCAGTTTCTGTTGGTTTCTGAGTTCACCGAGCTGAAGTCTGCACTCTCAGCGCCTGCCTCCACTGCGTGCAGGGCGGCCACTTGCTCCCCTGTGTCCTTGCTGTGGGGACTCTGCGGCGGCTGGCAGAGCTGAGTGGGACCTTCCCTCCATCTGCTGTCGTAAGCTGGCCAAGTACATGTGAGCTCCATATGTGAGTTTCAAGGCAGGGTTAGGGTGACCTCAGTAACAAAACATTCAGTGCACTGAAAAAGGTGCTATCAGCTTAACACCATTTACAGGGAAAACTAAGGGTTCTCTCAAAGGCACAGTGAATAACTGAGGAATAGGTATGTGTGTGTGTGTGTGTGTGTGTGTGTGTGTGTGCGCGCGCGCGCACATATATAAATACACACAAATAACTTACAAATTCTAAACATTAAATTTTTGGGGAATTTATAGTTTCTGAATGTAATTACTTGACATATTTAGTTTCTATTATAATTGCATCCAATATTTGGTGTTCTTAAATTTAGTAATTGTAAGTTATATTTCATATTGATTGCCTGAATTTTTGCATTAATGTTTCAGTTATCCAAAATTAAAGCGGGAATCATCTTTTTTAAAAATTGATTTTATAGAGAGAGCAGAAGGGAAGAGGAAGAGAGAGAAACACTGATGTGTTGTCCCGCTTATGTATGCATTCAGTGGCTGATTCTTGTATGTGCTCTGACCGGGGATCAGACCGGGGTGACACTCTTCACCAGGGAGCCACCGGGGCAGGGCGGACATCATCTTCTGAATGATTTCCAGGAGGCTAGCTTTGGCTGGACTTCCCTCCAGCCTAGAAACATTTCATACAGAATGTTTGTGTACTCTGTCACCTTCCCACCGTAACAGTGGGTTCCCACACCCTCCGTTTGTCTTTAGGGAGTGTGCCCTCACATAGAGCTGGCTAAGGACAGTGTTTCTCAGCTGCACTGGTTTTGTTAATCCTCACCCGGGGGTATGTTTAGAGAGAGAGAGAGAGAGAGAGAGGGAGGGGGGAGACATCAAAGTAAGAGAGAAACATCAACTGGTTGCCTCCGGTACTCACTCCAACCCGGGATCAAACCGGCAACCTGGTTATGTGCCCTGACCGTGAATGAAACCTGCAGCCTTTTGGTGTATGGATGACGCTCCAACCCACTGAGCCACCCGGCCAGGGCTCAGCTGCACTTTTCCGCATTCTTATGAATGAGCATAATGCTGCCATCATGTGGCTTCCAACTTCTTACATGTAGGAAACTCTTGGTTTCCTGGGTTCTCTCTCTGGAATTTCCTGTTAAGAATTTCCGAGGTATTCCACACAGGCAGCAAAGGACATAAGTGTCCAGGACAGCCTGGTGCCACAGCTTGTGAAATGTCACCTGGGTCTGTAGCCATTTGCTCAGGCCAAGACAGAATGTCTCTGGCATCCCTGAAGCTTCCCTGTGTCTTTTCTAGTTTTATACTCCTCAAAAAAGGAACTGTACACTCCCATTGCCATGGATTAATTGTGACTGTCCTTTAGCCTTCGCTTTTCCTTCTGAATGTGTAACTCGTCAGACTATCGGGAGAGAGAAGTGGACTTGAACGTTTTTCCATCTCTCTGTGGTTCTGAGAGTCCTTTCAGGCATTGCATTTTGAATCCCTTAGCACTTAGATATGGTTTTTAAAAATTTTAACAGGAACTTTTTGCAGAGCTACTATGTAACTGTTCTTCAACGCCACATTTTTGTGAATTCTTTATATTTGATATCTTTTATTAGTTTTTCAAGTTTGCTTTGGCATTTTCCTATAAAATAACACAAACTCCAAGAGGCCAAACATATTATAATGCAGACATGTCCAGTTATTAGAATATTTAAGTCTAAGACATGTAAACTTTATTTAAAAAAATACATACACACATATATAAACATTTTCTTTTTAATCCGTGTTTATTTCTTTAATAGCTACTGAAAGCTTTTCTGGGTTGTTGTTTTTGACGCCACATTATCAACCCTCACGCTCGGGTGCCCACAGTGGTCGCAGAGCGTGTGTAACTGGGGTGCCGTATGGAAGCTGTCGGGGAACTGCTGGCATAGCTGAGAGTCCCTCACACAGTCCCCTGTGTCCTGGGGGGGAGCTTACCCCTGCACCTGATAACTCCGTCCCGAAGCACCTGCAGGTGCCCTCTTGGTTTAACTTTATTGTTGACATTATTACAGATGTCCTCACCCCCACCCCCCACCTCCATTAGACACGTAACCTTCAGGCGACACAGCTATAACCTGGCGCAGACACTCATGGTGTCCTGGGGAGAAGGGTGTGGGCTCTGATCCAGAAAACCCAGGTGCAAGTCTTATGTGTGTAACCAGCCAACGGCCTGATCTGCACAAGCACCTGCTGTCTCTGAACTTGGGCTTTTATTTTGGAACCAGACTATAATAAGTAGTCCAACCTGAGAGCTCTGGCACGTATCAGTCCAGTGCTGGGTGATGCGTGTTCAAGTGCCAGGTGAGCTGGAAGCGGACAGCTTTCCCCTGGAAGGGGTTCCGGGCAGGACGGAAAGTTGAGGTGAACAAATGACCCTCGGGCTTCGTCTGTGAGCAAAGGCGAAGTGGAGAGAGAGCCATATTAACCCGAGATGAGTGCGGACAGTGCGGTTGAGGCCAAGGGGCGCTTTATAGAAAACCAGGGGACCAGACTCTTGTCTGTTGGTGGCGCCCGTGCTGAGCTAGTGGCAGTGCCTGTGGTGAGGCAGTTCGTGAGTAACGGGTGTTTATCCAAGTGGGATGCCAATGGTAGTCAACAAGTCTCTCCTGGAGTGGAAATGCTTTTCTTTAAAAAAATTTATTTTTTATTTTTGCATTTTAGAGAGAGGAAGGGGGAAAGAGAGAAAGATAACCATTGTTCGGCTTCCTCCTGCACGTCCCCCCCGGGGATGGTGCCCGCACCCCGGGCCTGTGCCCTGAGCGGGAATCAAACCAGCAGAGCCACACTGGGCAGGGCGAATGATACTTCTAATCTATAGCGTGAGAAAGCCTAAAACTTGGTCTTCACACAGTGGTATCTTTAATCCAAGTATCTCCTATCTTTTGAAGCACATTCTCTGAGAATTAAAGACATTCGTGTTTTCTTGCTATTCGTTTTATATTAAAAAAAGGTAAGGCTTTCACAGGGGGACAGGCCTCATTCCCCACAGAACAGTAGTTATCGTGTATCCATTAAAACGTTTTATGGGGGAAATAATAGCGTCTTGTGTACATACAGGCTTGGCTCTTGGACTCTAGAATGTTCGCTCGTGGTTGTAAGTTCACGCCGAGGACCCATTGCTGACTGAGGAGCGAGTGCCTTTAATGCCACCGTCCCCCACTGCTGCTCAGGAGCTGGCCTCCTGACCTCCAGGCAGTTAGAGAAGACAGACCCCGAGGGTCCAGCCCCGGGCAGCCTTTCAGCGGCTTTCAGTGGGGGCGGGTCAGGCTGCGAGGGCAGCGGTGGGGGCACGGGGGCACAGCGGCACTTCGTAAGGCTTCACTCCTCCTCATGAAAATAAACCGAATGCCTTCCTGACGTCACTCAGCAAAGCACTGTACGTCTGTGTGTGCAGGGCGTTCTCCAGGCTGTGGGGACTGGAATGACCTCGTTACATGCCAGGACCCCAGGCCACCTGCAGGCGTGTTTCTCCTGCCGCCCGGGAGCGCTGCGTTCCCTCTGAATCCCCGCCGACCGTCCGGTCTTCCCAGAACACAGTCTCACGTGCATGCCTCCTCATCCGGTGGTTTCCCCTTTCTTTAGAATAAAGACCAGAATTCCTCATCTGGCCGCGTGCCTGGTCCCTAGTCCGGCTCCCGTGGCCTCCGTTTGCATCCCTGAGCAAGTGGCAGCTCCCTGTGCTTCAGCCTCAGGGGTCTCTCTCTGCTCCTTGACCGTGTGGATTCCCTTTCTGCCCAGGTCCTGGCACATACTGTCATTGCCAGCTGGCACCGGGTCCCCTACAGTTCCATTCACTTGCCGATCCCTCAACCCCCCCAGGGAGGCAGCTGCCATCCTTCAGAGTTCCATCCAGACGCTCCTCCCTCAGGTCACCTTCCCCACCTCCTGAGGCTTCTCCTGCCTGGGATGCTCACGGCTCCTGCACCTGCTCCTCCTTTCTGGTGATGTCCCTGGGCTAACATCTCTTTCTGGCCCAACCCCCTCAGCTCTTTGAGGGCTTATTGCTGTATCCGCAGCCTGGCGGGAAGTCTGACCCCGAGTCGGCATCCTCAGAAACCGCCCCAGGTTCGGGAACCGCCCAGTGAGGGCATGCGGGTGCTTGTCCAGTCTCCTTACCAAACAGCGAGATCCCACGCCTGATCAGAACTCCGAGTTTGCTGAACAGGCTGAAGACAAAAGAAAACCAAAGGAAAAAGGGGTGGGGTGGGGAGGGCAGGGAGAAATGAAAATAAAATGAAAAAACGAGCAGCTGATAAATGTCCCATTTAACCCGTAAGGAAAAACTTAAAAATATGTTCCTAATGTCTTCACTGCTGATATGCTGATCCAAATTCACCCCTGACCCCTTGGCAGCGCCGCAGGAGCGTCCTGGCTCATGTCACGTGGCCCTTCCAGAGCTTTGCCTGTTGGGATTTCATCCTTTTAAAATATCAGATTCCAATCTGTTCAAAACCCATCTCTCTTTCTGTTGCACTTAAGAAACATGCCCAGAGTTCTTGTTCCGGTTGCGGGGCACTAGCCCCTGGTCCCCCCTCCCCCCACCGCACATCTCCTCCTTCCCCATCCACCTGCATGAGCCACTTTGTCACCTGGAGCACCAGGCTCATTTCCGCCCCAGGGCCTTTGCACCTGCAGTTCCCTTTCCTGGGCCCTTCTCCCGGCTGCATGCACGGTCTGTTCCTTCATTGTTCCTTCCAGTAGCTCTGCTCATTTGCCCCTTTCTTGGGGTCGGCCTCCTGACCACTCCCCCTGTTACTCTCTCCAGTTGCTCTCAGCCCTATATCCTGCGATACATTTTTACTGTGGCCTGATACTATGTTACCTACTGATTTTTGATTAATTGCTATCTGTATCCCAATTAAAATGCAAGTACCTTGAGAAGGCTGTTTTGCTTATTACTTGAAGTTTGAGAGTGCCTGGTATGTAACCGGTATTTATTGAGTGAATGAGTAATTAAATGAATAACGCTTTCAGGGATCACAGTACAAGCCCTAACATTGCCACCAGACAGGGACGTCACAAATCCTGCCCTTGTGCTCATTTTGTCTCCGTTGTCATCAGGAATTCTGAGAGACCGAGCATCAGATGGACGGGACTTCTCTGAAAGTACTCAGAGTCTCCGTCAGGAGTGCCTTGTTTTTTTTCTTGCTTGTACCCTGTCACTACACTGGCTTGCTGCCATTCTAAAGCAATTACTAGTTTCCGTGTATATTTGATTCATTCGTTTTAGGATGCTTTTTTTTGTATAAAGAATATAACATACTCAAATCTCATAAAAACTTACATTCAAATAGGAGTTGTTAACCCCAGGATCCAGGAAATGATATGTTATACAGTGGCGAAAAAGTATACACACACACACACACACATACACACATACACACATTGTATATAGAATACAGAATGAAGACGACATAACGTCAGACTATCTCATGAGCAGTCAAATCGCTGTAACTTTGGACTTGCTTTTCTTATCCTTATCACAAAGCAATATCTATGTAGTGGTTGTATAATTCACCTTTCTGCCAATCAAAATGAGGGAGTTTCATCTTCCAAGAGCAGTCAGCCCCATTTTAGGTGTCTCATGGGAGTAGGATTTAACGTTCTCAGCTTCTGATGCTTTTTTACATAATAGCGTGGGGCTTCTCTTTCACCAAAGACCCACAACCTTCAGGCAGACGAGCTGCTCTGAATCCAGGCGAATGCAATAGGAAGGCAGAGACACGGGGGTAATCAAACTGGAATGACATTTATTAGACTTTCAGCCGCCTCATCCCATACAGGCGGTGAGCTGACGTCACAGCTGCCACGCAATGGGATTTAACCAGGCTGCGAGCTGGGACGTGGAGGGGTGTCCGTGGAGAACTCGGTTAGACCCCCAGCCCGGGCAGCGCTTCCACTGCTTCTGAGTGCATCAGCTCCTCGCCGAGGCCCGCTTCTCCGCTTCCCTACTGACACCCGCATAACCACCGTAGCAGGAAACTGCATGTGAACCTCGATGGTCGGAGGTCTTTTTGAGCTATTACATTGAGTTGTGCTGTGGACTAATTTGTGAAACACAACTATTAATAGAAAAGAAAACTGGCCAATTCTCAGGGCAACTCATACAGCTTTCTTCTTCTTCTTCTTTAGGAAACGATGCAGCATCCATTGTCAACTGTCTTCACATTTTGGGTCAGACTCTGGATGCAAGGTACACGGGTCCATTTTTGTCTAAATCAGTGAGTGTCCTAATGACATTGGAGAATATTAAAATGGGCTTCTGCCTTCCTTAAATACTTTGGAATAGTACTGAAGATTTCAGTGAAGGTGAAAAGAAAAATCCTTCGTAAATTACTAATACAATGGCGTTTTGTTATTTTCACGATCATATGTAAGTCGTTAAATTTTAGTAATTTCTGCAACATCTTGGCATGTAACGGGCTGAGCTGGGACTGCATCCTGTGAGGGAGAAGTGGCAGTGATAGCTCTGGAGGTCACGTTGGTGTCGAGGCACCACGCCCGGCTCACGTTTGTGATAACATTTACCGGAAACATGAGAGGTCACTCTCAGGTTACACACGTAGCGTGAAGCCTCAGACTGCACAGTGAGTGGTGGTCAGCCAGCCCCGGACACAGTGTCCTTTCTCCTCTGCCTCCCAACCACACGACCAGCCACCCAGCATGTGATCTGGACATAGAGCCAGTCAACCCATGTAGCGTGACCGACTCAGCCTGCAGCCGCGCAGTCAATCCATTTCTTACCCAGGACAAATCTGATGAGAGCTGCTGATGGTCTCTTGCTGAGAGCGTTCCATGGGGCCTTGGCTAACCCAGGTTTGTGTTTAAAACGTGGAGGTGTTTTGTATCATAAACGGAGAAAGGAGATTCCATCGTGCACCTTCATTCTTACTCGAAAGGGTGGGCCCAGGAGTCTCCTCCTGCATGTGAGGAGAGGCTGCTGGGTCACTCTGCATCGCCCCTCAAAGCACCGGACTTCCGTGTCATTTGGCGACGCGGTGGAGCTGCCCTCGAATGTTGCTTTCCCAGCCATCGCTCCGGAAACATTCCCCTCCTGTGGGATTTGGGATGACCTGAACGGGCTCAGCAGCTGTGTTTGCTTAGTTATAGCATCAAGCCTCTCAGAACGTGAGACCGCGGCTGGGGAAGTAGGCATTAGCCCTGCCTTCTGCTCTGAGGTTCTCTTATGCAGGAATTTAGGTTCAGTCGTGAATTACAGAGCAACGTGGCTAAAACTCCCAGGTGTGCGGAAGTGTGCGAGTGGATGTAAAGGGCTGGCGACTGAGCGTGTGCTGTGAGGACACAGCGCGTGTTCCTGCTCGTGGCTCCCTTCACGCCTGCCCTCTGTCCCCCGCAGGACCGTCATGAAGACCGGCCTGGAGAGCGTCAAGGGCGCACTCAGTGCGTTTCTGGACAGCGCGGCGGAGGACCTGGACAGGACCCTGGAAAACCTGAAGGAGGGCCAGTTCACGCACACCCGCAGCCAGCCGCGGGGCGTCACGCAGATCATCAACTACACGACGGTGGCCCTGCTGCCCGTGCTGTCCTCCCTGTTCGAGCACATCGGCCAGCACCAGTTCGGGGAAGACCTGATCCGTACGTAGACCTGCACGTAGAGCCTCATTTCTAGGCGGCACAAGCAGCTGTGGGAGCCACATCTGGGTCCCTCCACCACTGCGTGGATGTTGACCTGCTTGTTTTGCAGAACATTCTAGGTTCAGTGTGAGTTACAGAAACCTTCTTGCAGAGGTAGCCCGCTGAATCACATGACAGTCTCCCACTGTCCACGTGCACATTCCAAAGTCACACTTCGGTGTTGTCTCTTCCCATGGCGCTTGCTACCGCGGCCTGACCACGGGGCATGCACGTGAAACGATTCCACTTGTTTCTGAGTCAATACAGAACCTTTCCATAGCTGCATGACCAGCAAACTGAGGGCTGCTGAGGGCAGTCTATGTCCAAATAGCCTGTCGCCTTGGGTGGCCCACACAGCTTCTGTTAATAGGTTTCAGCCTCTTTCCGTTGGGGATTTGACCAGCTGTTGTTGGCTGGAATTCTGTAGCTATTAAAAATATCCACAGGCCCGGCTGGCATGGCTCAGTGTTTGAGCATCAGATTATGAACCAGGAGGTCACGTTTCGATTCCTGGTCAGGGCACATGCCCAGGTCGTGGGCTCAATCTCCAGTAGGGGGCCTGCAGAGTCAGCCAATCAATGATTCTCTCTCATCATTGATGTTTCTCTCTCTCCCTCTTCTTTCCTCTCTGAAATCAATAAAAATATTTTAAAAAAATATATATATCCACAGAGTGCCCAAGGTTATGTGGGAAAAAATAACGCATGACCTGCCCCAGTGCCCTGCCCTTGTGCTGACATGAACATGGGAGAAGGGGCGAGTCCTTGCCATGCATTCTCAGACCCAGCTGCCGAGACTCCGTGTGTAGGTCCCAGGGGCATGCAGCTCTGCATGAAACCCACTGCAGAGCTGGGTGGTGATAAGGATGCTGGCTGCGAAGTTTCTGGAAGCAGCAGGAGCACTGCTTGCAGTGCAGCGTGGCCATGGAAACTGTCTGGAGGACAAGGTGGTTTCTCCATTGATGTCGTGTTTCCTGCAGGAAACAGAGCTGAGTTAGAATTAGAAATTCAAGGTTCTTGGATTTCCTTGCCAATAGACATCTTCTTGGGTCATAGATCATCTACCAGGTTTTGTTTGACTCTCTAGCTGCAGAAACCACCAAGGTGATGTACTTATACACTACATGCCAGGTTGTGTCAGAAATAACTAGCACACTCCATCCTCTACCATTCTCATGCTGGTTCATTGAGACCTAAAATAAAAGGTGCCACCTTCATATACCTTGGGAACAGGAGTAAAACACCTACCTGCTCTCCAGGTTACTCTTGTGTTACTTTTATTCTTGAAGTAATCTTTTATTCGTATACCTAGAGAAAAATTATAAAGAAATTGTTCCTGATCATGTTCTGAGTAATCACAGTGCTTCTTTAGAATGCTTTAAGCTCCTGAAAGAAAAGAATTTTGTTTGAGAAAACCTTTTTTATATTTCCTTTTACATATTGTTTGTTCTTATGTTGTTTCTCTCAAACGTTAAAATATCAGCATGCCTTTAATATGGAATTTTGGTTTTAGCGAAGCTTTCTTAGACAATGTGTAAATAACGAGTGTTTTTTCCATGTGTGGTTCTCTTTTTCCCTAGTGGAAGATGTACAGGTGTCCTGTTACAGAATTCTGACAAGCTTATATGCTCTGGGAACGAGCAAGAGTATTTATGTCGAAAGGTAAAGTTTTAAATTTAACTTTGTCTCAATAACTGTTTCAAGTGTTGTAACTACTTCAAGTGTTAGAAAAAGTCTTCGCTCTATAACTTTTTCCTAAGCTAGAAATTAAAGAACCAGATTCATTTTGTGGATTCTTTGGGAGCAATTACACAATCTTCAAGGTAAGTTTGATTTATGTTAGGGTTTGGCTGGTGACTTGGGCTGTGAAAGAATTCACAGCGAAAAGGAGAGATGCAGAGAGGAAGTTGCATTTACTTCCCGGTGGAGGAAAGGGCCGGTGTATCGCTAGTTGACACAGGGCAGGGAACAAAGGGGCGGCCTGCTCTTCAAGCTGTGGCTGTTGCCAAGCATCAGGGGAGGAAGGAGTCAGGGTTGTGTTGCTGTTGAGCAGGTTCCAGGGCTGTCTTAAAGAGTTACAGAGTGTTTCTTTCCGAGAGACCGTCCAACAGATGTCCCAGGGAGGTATCTTATCAGTGTTTTCTCAAGCCTATAAAGCATGCTTAGGGCAAACGTTATGAAGAGTTTAAAAGAGGCTTTTTTTGAAGGTGAGGTGGGATGGGAACTTTCTACTAACTAGAGACGCCTTCCTGCAAATTATCTCCGAGTTGTGAAAACAGCAGGGAGGAGGGGATGCAAGAATGTACCCTTGAGAGTAGCTTATCTTGTCGCACAGTTTGAACAGAGGAGCCAACAACCTGGGAATTTAATTACCAGGTGCTTCTCATAAATCGTGGAAGACCACAGCAAAGAAGAAAGGCCTTTTTCCTATCCTTACAATGTAAGAGTTATGGGGGGAAAAGTAAAGCAATCTCAGTAAAGACCGTGGTTAACATAAAGCTTTAACTTGAGTGTTTATGAATCTGCTAGTACAGGTTTGCATATGATAAAATGACCTGGAAGAATAGAAAACTAAAATTTTGAATATGAGGAAAATATGTTTTTTAAAAATGAAAAAGTAACATAAGTGCTAATAAAAATATAGTAATTTTAGTACAAGTCATCTAAAAGAAAAATGGCTATTTCCAAAATACCAACACAAATGATCAGAGTCGGTCTGAGAATTACTACTTGAATAAAAAATTTAAATAATTAAGTGACAAGAATTACTAATGATGGACTAATCAGATGTAAAGGGAACACATTGCTGAAGTCATACATGGAACATTTTAACCTATTAAATTCTTAAATAAATTATTTCCCATTATTTTTAAACATTTAACCCACATTATGTGCTTGAAATTTTGCCATTCTGCATCCTTTTTTCTTTTAAATCCTCACCCAGGGATGGTTTTTTCCGTTGCTTTTCAGAGAGAGTGGAAAGGAGGGAGGGAGAGGGAGAGAGAGAGCAACACTGACTGGTTGCCTCCCGCACAAGCTCTGACCAGGGGCAGGTAGTGAACCTACAACCCAGGCCTGTGTCCCCAACTAGGAATCGAACCCATGACCCCTTGGTGTGTGGGCTGAACCTCCAGCCTCTGAGCCACACTAGCCAGGACTTAACGTCTGTAAGCTAAAAGATACCTTGGCTTTCTTTTTAATGGCAGGAACTTCGTTACTGAAAGTATGAGATGATTTATAACATAGAAATTATACTCGAGGGTTAATAGTATTAGCAGCTCTGTTACTATCCCTCAGGTTAAACTGCCAGTTTCAATACACCTTCAGTTTTTTACTTGGGAGAAGTAAAAATCACAAGCATTTCCCCTCCAGGCAGCGATCTGCGGTGGGCGAGTGTCTGGCGGCCTTTGCTGGTGCCTTCCCGGTGGCGTTTCTGGAAACTCATCTCAACAAACACAACAGCTGCTCCATCTACAATACCAGCTCCTCACGGGAGAGAGCAGGTAACGCAGCTGCGCGGGCAGCAGCTGAGACGTGCAGTCACGCAGCACGTCACTTTCCATTTGGGAAAATCTGGGTAGATACATACCCCCATTTCTTTCACTGTCCCAGTGGAGAAAGCTTACCGATGATTTCAAGACTGGCCTGTGAGAACCTACTAGAATTATCTACTAGGATTTGAATTGAGTTGGGGGAGGATAGGGTAGGAGCATGGGAAGAAGAGAGAGAGGTTGGCACGGCTGCTATGAGGAAGGAGAAGGGCCCAGTGGGGGCATGTGGGCATGCTGAGCCTTGACGCCCAGAGGGCATGGCTGTTTGTGTCTGTGACTTCAGTGACCACCATCTATTCTTGGGTGTGTTCCTCTAGCTCTCAATCTGCCAGCCAACGTGCAAGATGTTTGTCCAAATATCCCATCTTTGGAGAAACTGATGGAAGAGATTGTGGAGCTGGCTGAGTCCGGGATCCGCTACACGCAGATGCCGCACGTGATGGAAGTCATCCTGCCCATGCTTTGCAGCTACATGTCCCGGTGGTGGGAGCAGGGGCCGGAGAGCAACCCCGAGAGGGCTGGGCTGTGCTGCACGGCTCTGAACTCGGAGCACATGAACACCCTGCTGGGGAACATCCTGAAAATCATCTACAACAACCTGGGGATTGACGAGGGGGCCTGGATGAAGAGGCTGGCAGGTAAGGGCGGGGAAGGAGCGACCACATCAGGTTGTTTTACTTCCAGAAAGGTCTGAAGTACAAAAACTAGACTTTTTTTATCTCCGTCTTTATTACTGTTTCTCCTGTGCTAAACAGCATTAGCATTGCCGTCATGCTGTTCTTCAGAAAGTAGGTACCATCAGACTGTGAGTGACTTGCCATGTGCTTGCTGCTGTGAAGGAAGGAAACATTTCCCTTCTGACAACCTCTCCACGATCAGCGAGTAAACACAGCAGTAAAAGCTAATGGCTCTGCAGACAAAGATGAAACTGGGGTTTGAATGAGCCCCTCAGCAGTCTGTCCCCCAGGACGGGGGAGGATGCCCAGCGATGCCTCACATGTTCGCACGGCAGTTAGGTGCCTTTGCCCTGCGTATGTGGAACATGTGGAAGCAACGTTAACGCCCACCGCTGGCGTGTGGTTACTAGGTGGGCACAGCATATAGCAAAACGCAGGCCATCTTAACAGTAAGGTGTCAGCAGTGTTTCACAGCTTGGAAAAGGCCCACAATCGCAAGGAGGATGAAAAGAAGAGGACTTTAAAATTGAATTCAGAAATCCATAAGGTGTATATTTGTGAAGTTACTTATCTATAAAAACTCCAGAGCAATGCATGAATGGCTTACTAATTTAGGTAGGGTTATTATGGTTGATTTTACTATTTCTCTCTTATACGTTTCTGCAATGTATATGTGTTACCTTTAGGGGGAAAATTCCTTTTAAAAATGTCCTAATCACATTTAGAATGGTGGCTAAGAACCACAACCATTCTTAAGTAAATGAGCAGTGAGGGTTGTGTGTAACCCCCTCTTCCCCGGACAGGATGGGGGCGATAGGCACCTTGGCTCATACACTGTGGAACAGTGCGCAGCTGTTCTAAAGCAAGGGGACCTGTTCCATTTGGGGAATTTTCTTTAGTGTGTGAAAAGAGTTGATTTGCAAAGTGAGTGGACATCTTAATTTTTATTCTAAATTAGCTGTCAATCTTTTTTAAAAAACAAGGAAGCACATCGAATTCAATTCCTAGTCAGTTTGGGACTAGACCCTGAGGCCACGGCTGACTCGGGGCAGATGTGCTGGGGAGGGCTCTCGGGAGCCGCTGTTGTAATGACAGTCTGTCCCGGGGGTCCTGACCTGTATGCAGAGCACAACACTGACATCTGTCTTCACAGTGTTTTCCCAGCCGATTATAAATAAAGTGAAGCCTCAGCTCCTGAAAACTCACTTCTTGCCGTTAATGGAGAAACTGAAGAAAAAGGCAGCCATGGTGGTGGCGGAGGAAGACCATCTGAAAGCCGAGGCCAGAGGGGACATGTCCGAGGCCGAGCTGCTCATTCTGGACGAGTTCACCACGCTGGCCAGGGACCTCTATGCCTTCTACCCTCTCCTGATCCGATTCGTGGACTACAACAGGTAGGGTGTTCAACGCGATTGATTTCTCTAATGGCTCCTTGACCCTGCTGGGTTCCTGTGTCCCGGACAAATGGTTTCATTCACTAACCTCTTAGCCATGAGCTTGTTCATAACCAGAAGCTTCTAGATACATTGTTTTGTTCGTTTGTTTCCCATCGCAGTCAGAAAGGGCATTCTGGAGCAGGCCCAGGCTTGCAGGTGAAAGTTAGCCGTTGGACAGTTCCGATGTCTCTGCTGTTCAGAATGTTACCCCTGTACACTTAGCCATCTGTGCTCCATCCCTCAGTTGCTTGGTTTCAGATTTACAGTGAAGTTGTAACTGAGGAGCCACTTCTTGCATTTTGTGACCCAGGGCAAAGTGGCTCAAAGAACCCAGCCCGGAAGCCGAGGACCTGTTCCGCATGGTGGCCGAGGTGTTCATCTACTGGTCCAAGTCCCACGTGAGTAGGGCAACATGGGCAGGGCTTGCTGTCTGCCGGGTGCTAAGGGCTTTCAAACATTCAGCCAATTTTCCAGCCCCTTCGTGTTTCTCAGACTTGTCTCCTGGGGGTCACGTAACTGGTGAGGAGGGAGAATGCTCAAATACTTCACTTTGCAAGTGGGTCTATGACCCTGAATTAAAAGCGAATGAAGGAATGTTATGAACCTTGAAAAAGCCGATGAAATGTCTGACTGGGTGGAAAGCTCCATCCCGTTGCCGTGCCCTGTGTTTATCCGGAGATGTGCATGCTTTCCTGGCTAAACCAGGTCTGAGTAGCCATTCAACCCGAGGTAGCTGTGTGTCCACGTTACTTAAATCCTCTTAACCTTAGTTTCCCGACCTTTGAGACTTCCGTGTTATGTGCAGAACTGTTGCCCCTGGGCAGGTGCCTTCATTGTATTCAACACATACGTGTTCCTTTTCTTGATGAGTCTTACATATCAAGTTAACATTTATCTTTCTACGAACTTCTGATCACATGGACTTCTTATGTATGTGACTGTAACTGGAATTTCCTTTGTGACTTCTCAGAATTTCAAAAGAGAGGAGCAGAACTTCGTGGTCCAGAACGAAATAAACAACATGTCCTTCCTCATCTCTGACACCAAGTCCAAGATGTCAAAGGTATTTCTGTGCCATGTCGCGGCGAGAGAAGTGTCCCCATACAGATTTCATTGGTTGGTTAATTTTTTTATTTTTTGAAGGTTCATAAGTGGACTTTGATAGATTTGGTAATGTTGTTTACTGAACACACACACACACACAGAGTGTTGAGGGGACCCAGAACTGATGTACTCACGGATGGTATGACATGCAGACAGAACTGACTGTCAGGGAGGAAGAAGTTGTGACTCAAGGTCCCTAGAAACAGAAGGCACCGCATAGAGAGGGGTGTGTGGGGGAGCCCAGGGTCGGTTAGGAGCAGAGGGAGTGAGGGGAAAGCGTGGGTAAGAATCTTCACTGGGGCTTCTGCAGGAAGGAGCAGGTGAGACGGGTGAGCAGATGTGAACCTAGTGTGAATCATTCCAGGGCTCAGGGGCCGAGCGGCAGACCCTGGTTGTCTGGACCTGGCCCGGGTGATTAGGACAGGTAGATTGGGCCCAGGTCGAGGAGGTGATTGGGGAATCTGGACTCTGGATTGGTTGGTTTATATATGAAAGATGTGCTCGCAGGCAAATAATTTCCTATGTCTAGGAACTGACTAGCCCTGGAAGGGCAGTCAGGGGTCAGCATGGCCCAGGATGTTAAAGGGTCAGAGTAAAAAGACGCTTAATACACACACAGACGCAAACACACACAGACACAAACACACACACAAAATTGCCAGTCAGTATAACATACAAAGACCAGTCACTTTCATGTACAGCCCCCTACTCTGCGGGGCACATTCCAAAACCCCCCGGATGCCTAAAACCATGGACAGCACCTGGCCCTCCATATATTATCTTTTTCTCCTGTGAAAATATCCTCAATGTTTGATTTATTGCTACAAAGAAACTTGACCTGCCAAAGAAGAGGCTAAAGGACAGTTATTTTAATTTTGACATTAGGACATACCTCTTAACGGAAAGGGAACACTCACTACCCCATGAAAATCAGACTCTGACATTGAGGTGACCCTATGGCTCGAGCATAACCTTCTGCAAAAGCACAAGAGACCTGAGGTGGCACGGCTGTCCTCAGGTGTGACAGGTCACCCAGAGGTCATCTCAGATATTTACGGGACACCGGTCCGTATACCACGTCCGTTTCCCTGGATGGGGGGCCCTGGGCAGACAAGTCTGCAGGCCACACAGAGGGAACGCGCTTTGTAATAGTTTTATGGATACTGAGTGTGTGTGTGTGTGTATATTGCAAAGCAGGCATTTGTCAAGACAAAAATACACCATTTGTTCTTAAATTTTCTTCTTCTTATGTATTGGAAATTATAAAACATACAATATCTAAAATTACCATGGAGTTTTCATATATCCATAGCTTCTCTAGAATTACAATGTGCATTTTCCTTCTAAAATTATAAAGAAATGTACACCAGTGAATTGTAATGACTTGGGAATCAAGGGTAGGACTTAAAGTTAGAAGGAAAAGGAAAAAATGTTCTCAGTGAGATTTTAAAACATAGTGACCGGCAGAGAAAGAGGAAGCGGAGCCCTGATAGGGCCAGGTCCGGAGCGGAGCAGCGCCTGACCCCAGCCCCTGGCCATTTGCAGGCCGCTGTTTCCGACCAGGAGAGGAAGAAGATGAGGCGGAAAGGAGACCGCTACTCCGTGCAGACCTCCCTCATCGTGGCCGCGCTGCGGCGGCTGCTGCCCATCGGGCTGAACATCTGTGCCCCCGGAGACCAGGAGCTCATTGCTCTGGCCAAGAACCGGCTGAGTATGGTGAGTTCCCTCACGGGGCTGCGGCGTCCCGCCCCTCCCCCCCAGCTCGGGGGTTTGCAGGCCTCCCTCCAGGGCTCTCTCTGCTCATCTGCATTGAGCGCTTTATCAAGTGGATTCTGCACGGGCCCTAGAACTCAGATTCAATGACTGTCTATTTTTGTTGTTGTTGGGGGGGCTGTTTTTTTTCTAAATTATGTTAATCACCTTCAGGGCACTTTTAGGAGCCACATGGAAAAGATACAAACAAGTCACAGGTAGTGAAAAAAATGGATTTCATCTGAACTCCTATATAAGATTTTTGCTGAAGGGCGATTTTTCAGTGTTAGGAGCAGCCATGGTGATGAGCGGTGCTGACTTTTAAACCAGCAGCTCTTTGCAAGCATTGAGATTTACGTTCTGAAGATTCCTTTATGGCCCATTTTCCATCTTCATGGCTACGCTTATGAGGATGCAGTTTTT
Organism: Corynorhinus townsendii; assembly: GCA_026230045.1. NCBI lineage: Eukaryota > Metazoa > Chordata > Mammalia > Chiroptera > Vespertilionidae > Corynorhinus > Corynorhinus townsendii. The sequence goes on along the minus strand of JAPDVU010000016.1, from coordinate 15,432,044 downwards.
CAGAAGTATGCATGGGCTTACTGCTCTCTGTTTGGGGAAATGGGAGGCCTTGCTCCCGCCCTGGTGACCCTGAAGCTCCCTGAGTGTGTCTGGAGTTGAGCAAATGAGCGAGGCTGGCGAGTGGCTCTGGTCTGAGGAGTGACCCTGAGGGTGGGCTGCAGGCACTGCATGGCGCACACGTCACAGGTGCTCAGTTACTCTGTGCACATTTCGGGGAGAGACTCAGGTCTGTGTGAGCCCCAGGGAGCCATCACTCTTCCCTTCTTGCTGTGAACTGGAAACTGAGCTCATCGCGTCTCTATGCGCTTACTGTGGTTTCTAGTCACTGCAGCAGCGACAGAGTAGCCGACAGAGCCCCAGATCTGTGGCATGCAGCCAAAGCCTACAAAAGTACTGTGCAGACATGCACTGCTTTCAAAGAGGTGGGCGTGACTTCCATCTACTCACAGCAGGTGACACTTCACAAGACTTCTAGGTAACATTTATTTCTTGACAGAAAGACACTGAGGATGAAGTCCGAGATATAATCCGCAGTAATATTCATTTACAAGGCAAGGTAAGCCAGATTTGTTCCAAAGCACATTTAATATCTATACATTGGTTATTCTCTTTTTAGAATAGTACTCAGAGTAATGTTACTTTAACAATTAACGCATTGTGGACCAGTAGTTTTATTGCTAGCTTTACCCAGTGGCCAGAGAAGTTTCTATTGAACGAGTACAAAAAATGTTTTATATAAATGTCAAAGGCACGCTTTACAATTAAATACCCATTGCATTTGAAGTTATTTATCACATGTTCTTATAAGCTAACATCTTTTTAAAGTATGATACTTTGTAAAACACTGTGTAATAGGAAGCGAGAATTCTTGTGTTCTGCTGCAATGTGTTAAGATAGTGAAAATACACTGAGTGGCCAGATTATTATGATCTCTGAACACATAATAATCTGGCCACTCAGTATATATATTAGAGGCCCGGTGCATGAATTTGTGCGTGGGTGGGGTCCGGCCAGCCTGGCCAGTGGGGAGGGGACATGGGTGGTTGGCCGGCCTGCCTGCTGGTCGAACTCCTGGTTGAGTGGACAATTTGCATATTAGCCTTTTATTATATAGGATATACACTGAGTGGCCAGATTATTATGTGTTCAGAGATCATAATAATCTGGCCACTCAGTGTATATTATTTTAACCAGTCACTATCCTACTTGAAGTCCTTTGGTATTAAAGACCCCCAAAATAACAAATGTGTTTTTAAAGTCAATCATCAGAAGCTTCACTTGCTCAGAGAAATCTTTCCAACCACCAAGAGGTTAGGTTAAGCCTCCTGGCGCCTCCCGTTTCTTTGCAGTAGCCCTCATCACAGCTGCAAACACGTGTTTCATGTTTGCCTTCGCACGAGATGGTAGATTTCGGAGTACAGGTCCCCCTGGGCCTTGGTCTTTGCGTGTGTTCAGACACTGTGCTATGCTCAGTGCATGCCTGCAGACCCCTCCTCAGCAGTGCGTCCGCCTCTTTACGTCGTAACCTGATGTTTTCTGAGCTTTCCTCTCTGCCCGGCAGCTGGAGGATCCTGCGATTAGATGGCAAATGGCTCTTTACAAAGACCTGCCGAACAGGCCTGAGGACAGTGCCGATCCCGAGAAGACGGTGGAGAGAGTCCTGGACATAGCGAGCGTGCTCTTCCATCTGGAGCAGGTCAGGCTGGGTGCTGATTCGGTCTGGTTTGCCCACCCTGTCGATGGTAAAGAGGATGTGTGTCAGGCTGTTAACCACGGCCAAACAGTCCTATGCTCAGCACACTCATCATGAAGAACATAGGACTCAGGAGTCCTTAGCATCTAATGTGCACAAGTTCTAAGCTTATAATTTTTGTAGCTATATATAGACAATGAATTCGGGGCGATGAACACCTTTATTTTATTATTTTATTCAAAATAGTTCCAAAATAACACAGCGAGAACCCTCGGTGAGTGGCATCAGCCATTGGGCCTCATGACAGCGCCTGCCTGACGGGCACATAAACTAGTAAAATGCCTGGCTACCTGGGAGTTTTGTCATCTGAATGTTTTGCAGAACACACTAGTATCACATTAGTAAACATTTTCCTTTTATTCCTGCTTTATATTATCTGAAGCTCTCCTGTCCCTGTCCTGCCACTTAAATAACACCACTGCCTTAGGCTTCATCCCTACGATGAGATGAAGGCTAAATACTCACACCGTATGGCTACTGACGTGCTTTTACATTCTGTAACACCATAATATGAGTAATATACTGTAATGTGATAGAATAGAATATAGGAAATGTAACATGTCCCTATTTCCATAATATTTCCATGAAACATTAAATAAATACAAATTGTCATCCATCAGCAGATGACAAGATTTGAGATAATGATATCTGAAGTGCTATATAAAATCAGAATTGTATTTCCAGAATTAGGCATATATTTAAGTAGATTGTTAAATGCTAATTAAATGGCTGCTGGAGGACCATTTCTGGCGTCACCACCTTAAGTTTTTAATTCTCCCTAGTTTTCATATACATATCTGGATTTGCTTGAATTAATTTTAGATACAATAAATGAAGCTTATTGAAAGCTGTTGTTGCCTTATATTCAGATATTTTCATAAATATATCCAATCATAATGAACAATGACATTTTTGAAGCAGTAAGATTGATTTCACTGAGCGGCCATTCATTTCGTTAACATTTCTTGAGGGCACCACCTCATTTGAGGGCACCACCCCCATTTCTGGGAAACAGCCCCATGTCCAGGAAAGGGCCACACTAAAGTTAGGGTTAGGGCTCCACCCATTTTAGGCACTGCCTCATGGCAGCTTTGCATTCAGCAGGCACCGACTGAACACAGTCCCTCTGCTAGAGGATGCGGGCACATGTGATACATGTGTGATGAGAGAGCTGTGTTGGGATCCACAATGTACTGAAGGGGGAATAAAAGGTCCCAGGCTTATTTGAGTGGGTGAGCCCCATATGGATGTTTAAGTGAAAATAGGAGTTACCTAGGAAAAGGTAAGGGAGTCAGATTTTAGTTAAGGTCAAGGGTTACTCACACGTTACGGATAGGAGTAAAAAGAAATCGTCAATTATCGGGGAGAGGAAAACCTGGAAGGAACCTGAGTGGAGAAACCAGGCCTTTGATCCCTGCATTCTAATGTTAACTAGTGACCGAGTTTGCTGAACTCAGTGCAAGAACGGTGGGTGCTCAGGAAGTACTTGTTAAGTCATCTCAGTACCAGTGACCTTTGCGAATGTGTGCTTTCTATTGTACGTCTCATAGTTTCCCTCGTGAGGGGGAGCTGTCTCCCCGGATTTCCTAAGACTCAGCCTCCAGCCAGCTCATCAGCAGGGGCAGGTGTGGTTCTGTCTTTGGCTCACCGATCCTACCGATGTGCAATTCCTGGATTTCTGGGAAAACGCGCTCTTTAAGGTGTTTGCCGTGTAAGAAATGCTGTGCCAAATGGGAAGCTTCCAGAGGGTGGAGGCTTCTCCCGCCACATTCACTGGCTCTTCAGCGCCCGGGCCTTTAATCGCGTTTGTTGCCTGTCACCCATCGCCATGGTCTCACCGAAAGCTCCATGTGCAGTCTCGGATCTCAGAACGGCATTTCAAATGGAGATGTGTTGGGTGTAGTTGAACAGCCTTGCCCTGGATTCTGTTTTCCCCGGCAGGGTTAGCTCTCAGCAGTGTTTTGTCTCTCTGCACGTGGTCCTTAAGAAGAAAATGCAAGTGGCTCGTTGTCAGAGGTGTTCACTGATCCTCTGGAGGCAGGAGGACCCCAGAAACAAGCTGTTACACAAGTTGCTTTGTTCACGTTTCTAAACCACTGTCGCCCAGACATCCTTAACGTTTTCTCCAAGCATCCGCACATTCCTCTTTTGACAGTTTACTGCAAGGGATAGTAAACTTCGCTTCATTTATTTACTTATTTATTTTTTTAGCTAACATAGCATTTTTATTTCTTCCAGAAATCTACATGTATGCGTTGGAGATGTTACAGTATGGGAAGTACAGTGTTCACTTGCCTAGAGATTACTGATTAATTTAGAATTACATGTTGGGACTTTTCTCTCTAATACTTACGATTAATCTCTTTTTCTCAGAGTTCCAAACACCGTTAGCTAAATAAATAACTCACTTGCATCATTGACTACAGCTTTCAAACTCTCATTTGTCCCTGGCTAACAAAGTATACATTTTAACATTTTTGCAAAATTAAACCCTTTTGGTTGCTCGTAGTAATGTGTTCCTGAAGCCAGGTCATCTCCTGTCCATCCTGTTACGCTGATGGGCGATAGGCTTTCGTTAGAATTTCCCTTGACTGCCTCTGTGCTCACTGCGGTAGTGCTTATGACGAATTAGAAGATGAATCCATGAGTAAAAGTGGGTTAATTTTTGGTGTAGCCAGAAAATTTGTTTCAGAACCATAACCAAATTCTGAAAGGATACAAACTGATAGTTCAGAGAATGGTTTTATATTTCTTTGATTTTAGAGATGACATAGCTTCTAAAGTACACGCTATTGGGAAATATTTTATTTTTGCTGATAAAAAATATATAAAGTTTCAAACTATTTCAAATTTAGGACGTGGGCTTTTCCATAAATTTAAAGTATTTTTGGAATTTAAATTGCAAAGGATTTTCGCTAAAAGGCCTGGCTGTCCCTCCAAGCTTGAGGCTCACTTGGGTTCACGGGCTGTCTGTGTCTTCCTCCAGGTGGAGCACCCGCAGAGGTCGAAGAAGGCCGTGTGGCACAAGCTGCTCTCGAAGCAGCGGAAACGGGCGGTGGTGGCCTGCTTCCGCATGGCCCCTCTCTACAACCTGCCCAGGTCAGAACTCCCATGGGGACTATTGTTTCTTAATGTTCAGCAAGGCTATGTTTGTTTATTTTAGAGGGAGAGGAAGGGGGGGGGGAGAGAGAGAGAGAGAGAGAGAAACATTGATGTGTGTGAGAGAAGCATCCATCACCTCCTGTAAGCGCCCCAACTAGGGGTCGAATCCATTTCCCGGGTATGTGCCCTGACTGGGAATTGAACCTGCATCCGTTTTGGTGTACGGGACAACACTCTAACCAACGAAGCTACCCAGCTGGGACTCAGGTTTATAACAGAATGAAATTAGTTTTCCCTAAGAAGTGATAGGGTCTACCACCTACCTTCATATGAGTGCGATCATATGAGTGCGATAGTGCAAGGGAAGAAGCCAGGAGATGTGTTGGCTCTTGTGTCTAATCACTGACCTTGATTTTCTTCGTTAGGTATTCTCAGAAAACGGGTCTGCAATGCATGTATTAAATGACCTCCGTACGGAGGCGGTGAGGCGCTTGACCTAATGTGAGGCTAAGACAGTGGTCAAGTTTCTTACCTGACTTCGTTGTAGATTTCTCTCTAAACCGTAAGATCTGCCCCATAGACTGTTCAGCTTGTTGAAGGGGCCGAGGCACACAGAGTTTAGAACTGACTTGTCACGGTGATTATGATTCTTTGGGGGAAAGAGCTGACAGGGAACGAACTCATGGGAGTGGAGTGGCCCCGTCTGACTGCTCATCGCTGTCTCTTAGAGACGGGCAGGCACTCTTGTTAGCAGAAGAGGGATGTGGCGCATCCAGTCACTCGGTGCCCAGGGTTCCTCCGCAGCCTCTTACCTAAGACACGGCTCTTTCCCTCTCTGAAGTTGGTTCGAGGGCATCATCCACATCCCACGGTAACAGGAAAACAGGACCCGCAGCCAAGTCCGACCACGGCCCTCATTGTGCAGGCTGAGCGCTTCCTCCTTGTTCCGGGGCGCTGTGGCCACTGCTGCCTGGAGCACCCCCTTCAGGGCTGGCTGCTTGTCTCTCTGATTCAAATTTAGATTCTTCAGAATTTTGTCCAATTTTATACCCTCAGCACCTAGAATGCTGGCAGTCAGTGAGTGAGTGGGCGAATGAATGAGTTGATGCTATAAGGGACATCACACTTTCCATGTCACCGAGGCCTCCGCTACTTTGCCATCTTGTCACACTGCGTATACAACCAGGCGCTGCTCCTAAATTCTCTGACTCAACCACGGTGTCACCGTTGAGTCCAGTGGAACGTCCCTCTCTGGTTCCTCCGTGTGGCCCGTCTCTATGTCTCACCCGTTTTTTCGGAACTGTGCTCACCCCTTCCCTACGGCCCCTCCTGACGCCCCAGCTTCCTGCCTCCTGCCAGGCTCCTGCGTTTGAAATTGTGCTTCTCTTTTAGGCACCGGGCCGTCAATCTTTTTCTTCAGGGGTATGAGAAGTCGTGGATTGAAACGGAAGAGCATTACTTTGAGGATAAACTGATAGAAGACTTAGCGGTATGTTTCTAATGGGCGTGTGCAATGAAAGGGCTCTGGGCCCCACGCGTGAGCACTCACCATGCAGCATTGGAGAGAAAATCTTGTCGCAGAGTATAGGTCTTAGGAAACTTTATTCTCAATTGTTACTGCATTCAGTGTTTAGGGGAGAATTCAGAGTTTAAGGTCAATTATGCAAGTTTCTTATTAACTTAACTTTGAGGGGGAGTATTTTGTTATTCATCTTCAAGGCACCTTTAAAAGCTCAGAACCAGGATAAAACTATAGAATCTGAACCATAAAGAAGTTACTCACCAAAAATAAGTTGAAGGTGAACAAAAGCAAATGAAAAGTAGGTGGGGTTTTTTTCCTAATATATTTGTATCGATTTCTGAGAGGAAGGGAGAGAGAAATAGAAATATCAGTGATGAGAGAGAATCATTGGTCAGCTGCCGCCTGCATGCCCCACACTGGGGATCAAGCCCGCAACCCGGGCATGTGCCCTTGACCGGAATCAAACCTGGGACCCTTCAGACTACAGGCTGACACTCATCCACTGAGCCAAACCAGCTAGGGCAAAAGGAGGTGGTTTTAAAAAATAATACGCAGAGCTGAGAAGGATAGAGTGGGCACAGGCAGGGTCGAGTCACGTGGATGCCGTCGAAGGCGAGGGGGTCCTTAGGCACAGCACACGGGGAGCAGGCCCTTGGGAGCGCTGTCTGTTGTCCACAGGCCAGGGCCCATCTAAGCATCTGACCATGGCCAGCTTCTCAGGATGAGTTGCAAGCGTGCTGTCGCAGATTTTGCAGACTAGTTAGAGGCTAAAGGTTCCCAGCTTAACGACCTCTCATCTAAAAGGCATTTCTTTGTCATAGTCATCAGGGATATAGTGGATAAACCAATTCAGTTCATAAAAGCTAATGCCGATTACCCTCAGATATTTTACTTGAATTCAAATGGTCTTTATAATTAAAACAAGCATAGAATATTGGCTACATTGTAGAAATTTACCCAGTTCCTGCAACATTAAAACCAGGGGGAAAAAATACCATGTATGTACAGAGAAAACACAAGTGTGAGTAAGTAAATGAAGGTATGAAATCCATTGTCGCTCAACAAAAAGTCAGGGTTAATTAATTTTACAGTCAGTAAAAATGCCCAATAATTTTCCTCATGGTAATAGACCTATCCAATTGTACAAACCTATTTTTTAAGTCTTAAGAGTAAATGAAAGTGGGAAAAAATAACTGACATACACGTATTCACACACTCACATGTATACAACTTACAAGCATGCACACTCACATATACACTTAGGCGCACATGCTCACCCACATACTCACATACTTGTGTGCACACACCCCTACACACTCATGCACACACACACACTCACACACGTTCACATACCTTTGCACTGCCCCAGTGGAGAAGGGCTTTCCGTGTACTCATTGCTCCAGCCGTCACACTGCTCCTGGGTTTGATTGAGCGCCTCATTGCAATGTGAATTTGTACACTTACTTTTGTAGAAACCTGGAGCGGAACCTCCAGAGGAAGACGAGGGCACTAAGAGAGTTGATCCTCTGCATCAGCTGATCCTTCTGTTCAGCCGAACGGCCTTAACGGAGAAATGGTATGGCCGGCCGGGTTCGTGCGAGTCGGGAGAGGATGAAGGAAGAGTCGTGTCCAGAGTCTCTTCCTGTCTTCACACTCGGTTTCCCCTGGGCTTGTGGGGAGACAGACCCATGCAAAGATAGGACCGGCCTGGCACACAGCTGTCAGTTTCAAGCTTTAGTATCTACTCTAGTTTTTCTTAACAACTTCGTAATTAGCTGATTTCGTGGATGCTGAATCCTCTTACAAAATGATTTTTTCTCTTTATCAAAGCAGCCTTTATAAATAAAGGGGAAAAAAGTGCTTAAAGCAAATGTTAGTACCAAAACCTATGGAGACCAATAGTGATGAACTGTCCCGGGTAGAAGGTGCCATTGCGCAGGAACCTTGGGGGGGAAGGGGCGGGGTGCGCCGGCATCTCAAAGGGAAGTTTCTTTGCGTCTGTTTTAAGGGCATCCTCCACTTTTCTTGACTAAAATTGGCCATAGCCACACAAGACAGACCTCCGTGGAGTTAGGTAAGAAATGCAGTCAGACCTGAGAATCAGTGCCCAGCACCTGCCTCTCAGAGGCCCTGCATGGACGGGCTCCTGGCGAGACATCTCAAGAGTGCTGCGCGGTCCTGCGGCCGGAATAACAGACCTCTCCCTCTCCCACTGCGGCCGTCCTCCTCTCACAGCCTCCCTCCTGTCAGCTCCTGACTGACACGGTCCTCTCATCCCTAAGCTTAGAGCAGCTCTCTGCCTGGCCTTGGCGGGTGCTGAGGTATTTCTCATAAGTGAATTTTTCTGATGACCGAAGTTTAAAGGTGCTAAAATAACTTTGTAAACATGAGGTTTTTTTTTTTTTATGGAAACCTTCATCAGTTAATGGTTTCCATATTCCTTAAAAAGAGGGTAATAAACATATTTAAACTCTTCTTAATTTTTAAGTAGCGTTATTATGATTTTATAGCATAATAATTTGAGAACGCTCTTTTTTTTAATCCTTGAGGACATTTTTCCATTTATTTTTAGAGAGAGTGGAAGGGAGGGGGGGACAGAGAGACATATCAGTTGGTGGCCTCCCACATATGAGCCTCGACTTGGGCCAGGAATCGAACCTACAATCCAGGTAACATGTCCTGGATCAGGATTCGAACCCAGGACCTTTCAGTGCACAGGCTGACGCTTGAACTGCCGGAGCCACAGCGGCCAGGGCAATTTGGAGTCTTCGTCAAATATCAAATCTCACTTCCACTGTCAGAAGCCTCTGCTCCTTTAAATTGGCTTCTTTCAACTTTTGTAGTTTCAAGAAAATGAAAGACGACTGTTTGTGTGCAAATCGACAGACGGTTTATTTTGTGAGAGCAGGGTCTCTTCCAGGGCAGGGGGACTGCGTTCAGCAGGTCTGAGGTCCTTCTCTCTGACGCTGTGATGTTTTCGAATGATTACTCTGCCTAAGTTTTCATTTTATTTCAGAAAGGTGTATTTGTTGAAAAATACAGGTTATTTCCTAAGTGATGGTAATTTTGCATATGACTAGCCTGAAAAACAATGGTTATTGTTTTTTTTCTTGTTTTCCATAGCAAACTGGAAGAAGATTTTTTATACATGGCTTATGCAGATATTATGGCAAAGGTAAATAAACGCCACTCTTGATTTTAAAGTGTAATTTTAATACAGGGAAATAATTTTTACCTGACAAGGGATTAAAATAAAATGCTTAGAAACCTAAGGAGCATTCATCTCAACCTTCCACTTGTCCATGCATCTCTGTGCTGACTTCCTTGACCGGTATCATTGTTTCCTCCTTTAACATTGATTTATGGGGAGCTCTAGTAGCTTTCTAAGTATCCATTCATTCAACACCTATTCACTGGGCATCCGGGGTTGGAGATAACACGGTGAATGAGGAAGAAAGCACGTGGCCTGCCTTCTTGGCATTTACCGTCTGATGGGGAGGACAGCATCTACCTTTAAAACGATGACAGGAAGCCTGGGAGTTTATGCGGGAGGAGCAGGTTATGTAGCACGGTCGTGAGATACAATGACATGCTTTTAAGCTGTAAAGTTCATGTCTGTTTGCTTTTGCATATGGTTGAACGAATGAATGAGTGAATGAATGAATGTGACAAACCTTTTAGAAGCTGTCACTGAGGGATGAAGGACGACATTGGTACCTTCCCTCCACTCCGGCTTCAGTTCTAGACGCAGTGGACTGTGAATCGCGGAATTAAAAGTATTTTTCTGATCTGCGACTTAAATTTAACCACGTGCCGCCATGTGCTTCACTGACCCACCGAGGGCTTATCAGCCATAAGAAATCCTGAGGCGGGTTGGAGTAATCCACTTCGAAGAACTAGGTTTCTTCCTGCCGTAGGTCTTGGTCACGTGATTCTCCCAATTCCAAACCACAATGATAATGGCCGTTCCGGTTTATTAAAAGCTTACTGTTTTTCAGACACTTGCTCTTAAGTGGCCAACAACTTGCATATATTAATTCATGGGATCTGCTGAAGACATGGGTATTCTTTCTTGAATCCCACCTTCAATATGAGGACCCTAGACCAGGGAGTGAGGGAACTAGCGCTGCACTAAGCAGCCGACGCTGGGGACAGCAGGACTGGAGCCTCTTGCCAACCACAGCACTCTGCCTCCGAACGAACTCCCGCGTGGGGATTAGTTAAAATGGTGCACGCATTAGCACAGCTCCCATCCCATTGCTGGGCGAATAACTCAAAAGAATACAGTGTTTTATCATTTTTTAGTAAAAGTATTAGCAGTTACGTTTTCACCTTTCTCCTTTGGACGTAACACAATAAAGAATGAACTGAGAAAGCGACGACAGGATTTACTTGAATCAACGGGCACAGCTCTCGCTTAGTCTGAATGCGTGGCTGTCGCAGGTTCTTGGCGGTGTCTGCACCAGTGCGTGGTGGTGGCCGCAGCGCCCAGAGAGACGTGATGCTTGTCCCGAAGCATGCGCTGTGGGTTGAACAAGGCAAACACGTGAATGAGTAGGATGTGCAGGGTGATATTTGCCTCATAACCACCTCCACGACGTGTATGAAATTGTTCATTGATACTTTAATTTTGTAAAAGCGCAGTAAAATGTTCTTTCAGGGCATGAACTCATCGATGATGTCATGTAAGGTTAAGGTGCCTATATTACACATATTTGAACAATGGTGATGACAAATTAATGCAAATGGTCTTGTATTCTGTGCTAAATTCTTTCACATTTTGTGCCATGACGTATCTGATCCTGTTGCCCTTTTTCCATTTTTCTGTGCGGCAGAGTTGTCATGATGAAGATGATGACGACAGTGAAGAAGAGGTGAAGAGTTTTGAAGTAAGATGGATCTTTCTAGACTTGGCTTTTCCACGTGGAAGCGTTGTTTCATAGCTCATAACTGACATTTATGTTCCGTGCTTCATGGCTTATCGCAGCTTATTGTGTCAAGGAGCTGCATGTCGGAGGCGGGGTGGACAGTCTGAGTCCTCCCATGCGCTGCCCTAACTCCAGGGAACGTAGAACAGCTAACCGGTCAGACGCACCCATATGTTCAGGATGAGTGCTGCTGAGGCCCGAGATGAGGTGGCTTCCTCTCGGCACAGGCCGTGATCTAAAATGTCCAGCAGACACACAAGGAGGAGATTTACTGCAGAGCAGCATGGCTTCGAGTATTTCACTGAAGCCTAGTTTGACCTGTTTTGGAATGGAAGTCAGAGGTCTGGCCTCCTGCGCCTTCTGCCCAGTCGGCCACTCATCCCTGCACATATGGGCTCCCAGCGCCGCTGGCTTGCATGAGGCAGGAGGGCGGGTCCCTAGGACCACCTTCTAGCTTATGGTGATTTTCTCAAACCTCTCAGCTCTTAAATATCCCCATCATTCGAGATGCCGCTCAGTGTTAACCAGCCAGAAGGAAAGGAAATCGTACTAGTATGTCCTCCCTTTGCTTAGACTGTACTTTGCTTTTTATGAGAAAAAGTAGGTGTTGTTAACTACCAGTCCCCTTATTTATTGTTTTTGTTTGTTTGCTTGCTTGTCTTTAGAATTTTCAAAACAATGCTAAGTGCAAGGAAGTAGATTAGATCTTTTTAATTTTCCTGTTGATTTCCACGTCTGGACTCTGAGCTAGAAGTCTGGAGGACATTAGGACCCAGCAGTGAGTCTTTAGTTCAGTGGACCCACCAGGAGGTGTAGGTGAGGACTGGACACAGTGCCTCTTTCAGGAACAGCTGACATGAGCATCTGTGCTGCGTGGAAGTCCATGTGTAAGAAGTACAGAAACAAACTGATTTGTGAATGACCTAGGACTGGCTGGCTGCGGGAAATGCCGAGGTTAATTTCCTTTATGGCACTGTAATCCTTTCTTACGTGTGTGTATTCTGTTCTCATATCCATCTTTATTGCTAAGAGACTGAGTGGGTTGTGAGCGGCAAATGACGTGTTCTGAACGTGTAACCGCGTGTGGTCTACAGCCGTCTCAGAGCAGTTGTTTATTGCTATTTTGCTTCTGTCCTCACCCTTCCTAAGGTCACGGGATCCCAGCGCAGCAAGGTAACTGTACCTGTGTGTGTATGTGTCTGGGTCTGAGTTTCGGTTTCTGTGACATTTACCTTTTTGTTAGACCCAACGTCTCAGATTCTTCTGTAACAGCATAAGGCCTTGCACTCCTTTACATGTTTTTAGCTCCAATGCAATTGGTCTCTTCCTTGTCCCTTCCTTGACACAGGTTTATCCTTCTTGCAATTTCAGTCGCTCGTGATTTGAAATTGTGTGTTACATGTTACCTTCGAGCTGCCCACGTGCTGGGACGGAGGAGCCCAGCCCTGTCGGTGGTGGACTTCGCAGGGCGCGCCTGGCCCACGCCTCTGGATGCTTTTACGCCAGTCTCGTCACGTAAAAACAGACGTGATAAGTGGCATTCCTGGTGACATTGGAAATAAGTCTTTTTCCATTGCGCTAGAGATACCTTCCATTAGTAATTAGAGATTACAGCCCACAGTTTTAACGCTAATTTCAGCATTTCATTCTAGGGAAGAACTTGATAATTATTTCTCCCTCTTACTATTTTGAATAACTAAGTGCTTGTAAAATTTACTATGAGGAAACATTTTGATTTAGAAATACAAAAATAATTTGAGATATGAAAAATAAGGAAAGGTTCCGTGAGGAATAAAGTAAAGCTCAAGAAACATGGAAAACGGTGGGGACCAGCATGCAAGGATTCGTGGGCTCTTCTTCAGTCTCATGTCCATGTTACTCCCAGGCTCCCATTAAACTGGCCCCATTGAACTTGACAGTTGACTACCCTGCTTCCTCTAGAATACTTGCCCTACATATTTAACAATTGATTGCACATTTAGTTGATTATTATATGTAACCATTTTTAGATTTGAGTCTACTTCAATATTAACACTAAAAATGACAGTTAAATCTTACAAAGAGGTCAGAATTAATGACAAGGGAAGAAATGTTTGGCAGTTACGAGAAATGTTCATTACTGCAGTTGAGTGCTATATTTAGGTTGGAATTTTTTTATAAACCAAAGCAAATAATAATAATGATAAATAATAATGTTTCAAGTCAGGTGACTTCATATTTCTCAGCATGTGGGGATTTGCTCACTAGATCACCCGAGAGCGTTGGTACCAGAGAGGACCACGTTTTTAACTACAATTTTGTGAACTATGTAGAACATTATTTGGATGGTTCCTCCTTCTACTTCATTCTCCAAGATCTGAGGGAGCGAAGTGAAACGCCAACGCAGTGAAAGCATTTCAGTGGCATGTGAAGGTACCATAAGATGGATTTAGTGCTTACCGAAGAGTCTCCATTAAGGACAGCGGAGCCTTCATTGCCAAAGCTGGAGGGACGGAGCGCTCGCTCGCTTTCGGGAACATTCTTCTCCAATATTAGGCAGCTTGCACATCCTTTGGCAGATGCCCGACTTCTCATTCGCGATGCGTTTTCTGAGGAGGCCCTGAGGTCCCATTACTCTGTAGTAGTGATTAGAGAGAGTTCCTATGTCTTGAATAGTAAATGTGTCTGTGGCAGAGTTGACGTTCAGTGGTGAAGGGTAGAGAGCAGCTCGCGCTCTCCCGGCGGGCTCACTGCAGGCTCAGGCACAGCTGGAAGGGCATCGTTCCTGGCTCACTGCAGGCTCAGGCACAGCTGGAAGGGCAGCGTTCCTGGCTCACTGCAGGCTCAGGCACAGCTGGAAGGGCATCGTTCCTGGCTCACTGCAGGCTCAGGCACAGCTGGAAGGGCAGCGTTCCTGGCTCACTGCAGGCTCAGGCACAGCTGGAAGGGCATCGTTCCTGGCTCACTGCAGGCTCAGGCACAGCTGGAAGGGCAGCGTTCCTGGCTCACTGTAGGCTCAGGCACAGCTGGAAGGGTATCGTTCCTGGCTCACTGCAGGCTCAGGCACAGCTGGAAGGGCAGCGTTCCTGGCTCACTGCAGGCTCAAGGCACAGCTGGAAGGGCAGCGTTCCTGGCTCACTGCAGGCTCAGGCACAGCTGGAAGGGCAGCGTTCCTGGCTCACTGCAGGCTCAGGCACAGCTGGAAGGGCAGCGTTCCTGCGCAGCTCCTGCTCCCATTCCAGCGCGTGCACCGCTTAGCGTGCAAGACCCTGGTGCCGTAGATCCGCCCAGCGAGGACAGCATTTTTACCTGGCCTCCAGTGGCCTAATTTTGAACAGAATCCACTTTTTGGTAAATTCTGCCAGAGTGAACTGGCTATAAGATGTACCCTTTCTAATAGCTACATAAACTGATCTTGGAATGGGTTTATTTCCTTTCTTGCATCGGGACACAGCAATCTGAATTAGAAGGCTTCCTGGATCTTAACAACAAGATAACCCTAAATATAAAACGTTGAAGATATAGCTAGAGATATAAAATACTGAACAAGTTATTTCTTTTCTCAAGAGGATGTATAATTTTTAGTTCCCACTGCAGAAGCTCAGTGGGGGAGGGGGAGGGGTTTGATGGCCGGTGTCTCTGCATACTCATGCCTGTGGCTGCCATCTGCCAGCTGCACTTTTCTATGATGAAATTGCTAATCCCAAGGAAAGCCCTCATGGTGTAGCCCAGGTTCCCTAGGAAACAGAGCAAAGCGATTATGTGCTCGTGCTTTATTGGGGTAGGGATGTTGCAGTCCCAGGAAGGGTGAGTGAGAGGAAGAGACCCACACAGGGAAGGAGAGAGAGACACCAGATGGGCACCTGGGCTGCCATCGCTGCTCAGCGAGACAGACGTGTGCACCTGGGACAGTGCTCCTGGGAGGGAGGGCAAGCACCTCATCTGGTCCGTCCCACCTCCTTGCTGCTCTTGACAATGGAACCATTTGCCTGAGAGAGCATTCCAATTGTGAGACTGCTCTTCTCCACACACACACACACCCTTTTTTTGTAACCTTGGAGTAATTTAAAGACTAAACAGCAGGCTGAAGGGATAATGGTAACTTAAGACCCTGGGGCAGTTTTAAAAGGGAATCTGGGGTCAGGCAGGGAAACCTACCTTTAAGAAGGTACTTTAAAGTGCAATTTCCCTGAGAGGAGATAGTTTTAAAATGGTCTGTCTCCAATTTGCTTTAAAAAGCAGGCCTGCCCCAGGCCTGTGTTGCTCAGTGATTGAGCTTCATCCCTTGAACCAAGAGGTCCCCTGTTCAATTCCTGGTCAGGGCACAGACCCAGGTTGTGGGCAGGATCCCCAGTGTGGGCATGCAGGAGGCAGGCAATCGATGTTTCTCTCTCATCGATGTTTCTGTCTAATCTAAAAATCAATAAAAACATATTTAAAAAAACAAAACAGGTCTGCAGTAAATTTGAAAAGGAAGTATTTTTTCCCTACCTAATCCATCATTTTATTGTCTGAAAACTTCTGGTCTAGCTGTGAAGGTTTTATTTTTTTATGTTGGGACAGAATTTCCATTGATGAGATTAAATTACATCTGAGAAGCCTTGTCAACGACCTGAAAGGTATTGAAAGCCTTGTGAGAAGAGAGCCCACCCCACCCACCAGCGGGAACTCGGGCGCCCTGACCCTCCGTGTGAGGTTGGGCCCTTCCTGCCTCTAGGTCACTTTATCTTTTTTTAGTTCAATATGTGACTTCAGATGAGTGTCCCCATCACTCCCGAAGTCGTTATTATTATAGAAACTGAGATGCTATGGAAGAAAGGTGAGGGTGACCTTTGCCCGGGGAGGGGGGAGGGTTATTTTTTAAAGAAGACAACTTGACATCCTGTCTATTTCTTGATCCTCCTAACATCCATCCACGTGACTTTAGTTACCGCAAAGGATTCTGGGACCTCAGAGTGTACTGTACAAATTGTTCTGGCAGAACTTTGAGCTGCTCTCCCTACTTTGGGGACAGGTTATTGTTTTCCCCTCAAGGATATGTGGTGTGCTGTCCTTTTGTCTGGGGGTCCATGCCCTGTGCGTCCGGAAAGAATTGATCTTCCCAACTCCGTTGCCCCTGTTGGTGAAAACGCTGGGGCAGCTCCTACGCCACTAATTTCTTAGCACGGTCTTCTCGAAACACTCACGAGAGGAGTCAGTAACCCTGGGCAGCGACATCCCAGGAATGGCTCTGGCCACGCCACGGCAGGACAGATTGTCGGGTCTACAAGGAAGAACCACATGTTGCTTCCTCTTTCCAACGCCGCCCGGAGAGCAGGCGGGGCTTCTCTCAGTGTTCCTGAAGCTGTGTTGTATGACGATACGGTTTGTGTGTCTGCGTGGCTCTGTTTCTGTTCTGGTCTGGACTTCACAGGAAGAGGTTTAAACATGAAGGCAACCCTTTTAGATGTCAGCATGGCTGCCACAAAGCAAAGCTGCCTGCTTTTCTTTCCTCCGCTTCCATTTAGGCCTATCACATAACTTAAGGAAGAAATAAACATTTAACTGCAGGAGCTCTAACGATAGTGTGAAGAAAAAACGCCCTGATCGATTTTGTTTTCGCAGCACGATATTATCAAAGATTTAAGAGCCAATTTTGCCAGCATCGGCGAGCACTCTCTGGTAACAGCTTGATGTCTGTGTTGGTTGCTTTTGGTTTAAAGGTTTCTTTTATCATTCGTTTGAGCCCATTTCTTCCCCCCTCCTTTTAGTTTCCTTTATTTTTCATATTCTGTAACCAGCAAGCCTTCATTTTTTAAACCTCTTCCATCTCCCAGTGTCTATCCCGTACTTTGGATGGAAAGTTTATGGCAGCAAAGCGGTCCCTCTGCTGCAGCTCCTGCTCTGAGGTCACCTATGTTTTGGCCGTTGTGTTTATGGACATGATGCTGGTCCAGCGTGTCATGTCCCGTTGACTAAGCTTCCCTCCCGCGCCATCGATGGGCTCACTGTCACAGGGCTCTATGCAACGTCCACTCTGCAACTTGTACTGCTTAGCCGTCTCAGTTCTCCAGCGACTGGGCCGCTCCAGTGAAGGATCCTTCAGTCTTGACTTCGCTGTGCCTTTATATTTTCTCCTTTATGTTTTCAGTGGTAGTTTGAGTGGAACTGAGCCAACTCCAGCCATATTGCCCCAGCAACACCATGCAGCATTGTTTGTTGCCGCCAGAGAATACAAAATATAAAGGCACATGGCTTTATTCTTGGGGGGCACTGGGGACACGTCCCATAAGTCCCTACTTAGGCAAAGCCTACTCTTGATCCATATCAGCTTTCAATTTTGCTTAAACCCCAACTCGTCTCAGTCAGCGTTTCTCTGGCATTCAGTGATATCTTGCACTCGAGCCTTTTGCTGAGCAGTATCAAGTTATGGCCATGCCACGGAGATTATTCAAAATGGGAAAACTTCTGCACAAATGTGTAATTCAGAAAGTGCACGTTTCAGTGATGAAGTACAGCTACTTCAAAACTGTGGGGCAGGCTTTGGACTAATCCAATCATTAAAATTGAGCAACTCTATCCTGATGAACCAGTTGAAACAAAACCCAGAGTTGACTATGTGAACCTCTGTCTAATAACAATGTCGGTGTTGAAGTGGTCCAGAATGTTGTCATAGAGCCCATACGTGGAGATGACTGAGATGTGGTGACTAGAAAGCTGCCTGCCGACTGGTCGCCACAACATAACTGGTTGGGGTTTGTGTTCAGGAAAAAGAAATGGAGAAGCAGAAGCTTCTGTACCAGCAAGCCCGGCTGCATGAGCGCGGCGCCGCCGAGATGGTGCTGCAGACCATCAGCGCCAGCAAAGGTGAGCCCTCATCGGCCTGCCCGCATCTCCTCCTCCCGCCCCTCCTCCTCCTGCATCTCCTCCTCCCGCCCCTCCTCCTCCTGCATCTCCTCCTCCCGCATCTCCTCCTCCCGCCCCAGCTCCCTCAGGTCCACTCACCCACTCACTCAGGCCTGCTCCTCTGGGTCATGACCAGGTCAGTGACAACAAATGCGAGCTGAGCCCTCGTTTATACCGTACAGTCGTGACTCTGTTTCGGAGTCGAATTTAAAGATGTTTTCTTTCTGCTCAAGAAGTTTTGGAAATTCTGTTATGACACAACTCTGGGAGCTGCTCATGTGACTCGGGGTGGGGGTGGGGGGGAACGTCTCCTGTGAGAGGCCAGGGAAATGTTTGTGGCAGCAGGAGAGCACCCAGTGACACTAAAGCGAATGGGTAGCTGTGTTTCAATAAAACTTTATTTACAAAAATGTGACGAGCTGGCTGGCCCTCAGGCCACAGTTTGCAGACCCTTGACATAAATGAAGACCTTTAAAGTGAGTCCTTTATTTATTTATTTTTTTAATTTTATTGTTGAGAGTATTATAGGTGTCCCCCCGTTTTTCCCCCTTGCCTCCCACCACCTGGTCCCCACCCTGCCCCAGGCATTCACCACCCTGTTGTCTGTGTATTTCAAAATCAATTATTTCATATTCTTTTTTTTTTGTCCTCATGTAGTTTCGGTTTTGTCTGTATTACACAGAATTTTGTAAAAACATTGAAGGCAAAATACGCATTATCTCTTTAAAATATTTTTTGGTACATAAGTCAGTCTTCACCATGATAGAGCTCTGTAGAGGTGGTAAGAATTTTTAAAGTGCACATTTGGGGTAGGATACATGGATGTAGCAGGTGAAATGATGTAAGGAACACTGTTTTTATATTTTTAAGGTGAAACTGGACCGATGGTGGCTGCTACTTTGAAACTTGGAATTGCTATCCTCAATGGTGGGAACTCCACAGTGCAGCAGGTAAGTCTCTCAGCCGCTCCCATGATGCTCTTTTCAGACCATGGGCCGCCTCGTCCCCCTGTTGAACTCCTTTAGCCATCCTCAAAGCACTGCCATCTGTGCGACATTTCATTTCCTATGGAAATAGGTCTTCATTTTCTAGTCACCTTGTCCCAGCATCCAAGTATCTTCTTGGTGCGCTTAACTGCTCGATGTTAGTAATGTGTTAAAACAACGTATGGGCACTTCCTCCCTTTAGAGACTTACCAGGGGACGTGGTGTCTCCACGGCTGCGGGTCACACCAACCAGTCGGCAAAGTAGGTTCTTACCGAGGCCTAGTTGGGTAACCTGTTGGTCACATTCCAGGAATTATTTCAGTTGTAGTTCTTTCTAGTCTCCCAAGAAATGAGAAAAATCACTTCCCAACACAGTTTTGAACTATGTTCTGTTTAAGTTGGACATACTTGGGGCTGAAATCTTGGTAACTTCAACCACTTGCGACAAAGGATACCTGTATGCACTGAATATTTTATCTTTATTACGGAAGAGAAAGCGTGTTTTTGTTGCCTTTTTTCTTAACAATAAACAAGGGTTGAATTCAGTGGCCCTATGGTTTATGTGTTTACTGCAGAAAATGCTCGACTACCTCAAGGAGAAAAAGGACGTGGGTTTCTTCCAGAGCCTTGCGGGCCTGATGCAGTCATGCAGGTGAGCCCTGATTCAGTCATGCAGGGGAACCCCCATACAGTCACGCAGGGGAGCCCCCATGCAGTCACACAGGGTAGCCCCCATGTAGTCATGCAGGGGAGCCATGATGCAGTCATGCAGGGTAGTCCCTGTGCATTCATGCAGGGTAGTCCCCGTGCAGTCATGCAGGGGAGCCCCCGCTTGCTGTTTCTATTCTAACTCAGAGGTGGTATCTTTCAAAGTGTTTACATTATGAACAATAATTAACACAGAAGAACATGTAATGATGAAATACTTTAAAGGGGGGCAGAAGTTACTGTCTTATTTTCTATCTTGATGTTGTGTTAATAATATTTTAATTCTAAGTTACTCGATATTAATAACGTGTTAAAACAACCCTCCCTGTGCTTAATACAGGGCCTGGGGGATTGCTGTGCCTTCTGCATCCCTTGAATATGAGTAGCGCATGATTTTTAAAAGAAAAAAGAAAATTCTACTCAGTTTGATTTGGGAGCTTATACACCATTTCTCATTTTTCCTAAACAAATGGTCCTCACCTAACTAATTTATGATAATTACTTTCTAGTTTTACAGCATTTAAAATCAGACAGTATTTGACCAAGGCCACTGGCACACATTTAGTGTGATAAGCTATTCCACCTGGGAAAACACAGTCATTATAATTATATTTAAATATGTCTGCCAACTTGATAATGTGCTTCTAGCGGAGCCCATGATGGCTCACATTAGACTTCACAGGGGTCGTTTCAGTGTGGGCGCTGGGGGAGACTCGTCTGCCACAGGAAGGGGGCTGGTGGGCCTGGAACTGGGGTGCGTTTGCAGTGTATGTTGACATTGGTTCACATTTCAAGATACATGGTTTCCAGACATTTGCTCTTCTGAGTCCTCTGAGTGCGTTTCTCCCTCTTTTTGCAGCGTCCTAGACCTGAACGCCTTTGAGCGGCAGAACAAAGCTGAAGGGCTTGGGATGGTGACCGAGGAAGGATCAGGTACGGATTCCTCAAAGTAGGTCACCCTGTTCCCCATTCTTCCCTGAAACGAATCAGCTATCAGTTACCTTTTCAATACAGAGAGACACAGGTTTTCTTTAAATGGACAATTTTGTGACTCATTTAAAACCCCTAATTGGTCACTCATGCAGGTCACACCCAAATCCAATCTTACTGTTACCTGCTGTCGTGGCCTTCCCCTGCTTGGGTAGTAGGAAAAGATGCCCATTAGAGAATTACCCACAAAAGGAGAAGGCGCATGGATGAACACATTAGGAACATGGCTTCCGCCAACAGACTGTCAGGTCCCCCAGACGTCGCGGCCTGCTGCCTCCTCCCAGCAGCTGTCCTTGTATCTCACGGACCCAGGCATCTTTCAAGCGCAAATTCTTTGATGAAGGAAATGAAAGAGTAATGCTTGTTTAGATAACTCTCATCACAATTTACATGTGCACAAAAACGACTCACATGATCTTAGAATTTTTCTCTCTATAAACAGATGCATATATAAACTAGAAAATGAGCACGTGGTACAATAAAAGCAAAAATAACTATTGTTGCACACTTATTTTAATATTTATTAAGAAAAAAATCTCCAATATTTTTTGTTTGGATTTGTTTTTATTTTGTGTTTGATTTTTAAATTAACTTAGTTTTGGTAAGCCTCTATATGTTTATCTGTTTTTGTTTGGTCTGGTTTGGAATTATCAATATATTAGTTTTGAAACATTGGTTTTTCTATTAAGCCAATCTTGCTACAAAAAACAAACTTCCTCCCACCTGCCACTGGTAGTCTGCTGGCCTTTCTGAAATAATTTAGAATAAACTAATCTATCTCTCTATATTTTTGTTCTCGCAGCAGGAAAAAGAATTAGTGCTTGTTTCTTGCTGGATTTAAAAGACAGTCGTTGTGCTTGGCAGTTGAATGTGTAGGTCCCATCACCAAACAGCCGTTGTGCAATAACTGAATTGTGTGAGCTCCCTTCAAGAAAACCCCAGCAGCACCCACGTAGGTTTTCTGAGAATGACCTGAAGGAAAACGTCTTGTCATCGTCACTGACCTGCAGGTGCACACGCACCGTGGCAGCTCTCAGCTGAAGTGCTCCCGGTCTGAGAAGTTGTTTGTTGAATATATAAATACAGTCACCCACTTGCCAAACAACATTTTGGTCATTTTTCTTCCTAAACTATATGTGGAACGCTCATATGTTGAACATTTTCTCCGCTGACCCTTTTTGCTTTGAAAATCAGCTTGCGATGCGTGGTGCTGGGTTTTGTTTGTTTGTGTCTTTGTGTTTCTGCTTTTGAAGTCGCTTGTGACAAAGACACACTTAAGCTGACGTGTAGGTGGAATGACAGCCCTTTGCGCAGTCACCCTTCCCCACAAGCACAGGAGCTCCCACCGCCACAGCGCAAGCAGATGTAGCTTGAACACCGGCCATTGAGGCCGGCCGTCCTCATTCCTGTCCACATCATCACTCATTAGCAGGGGAGAACAGAGGTTTAAACCTGCAGGTCGCGCCTGCAGTGTTGCCAAGCCCATGCTGCTCCTTTTAACAGAGAGAAACCTGGGTGTCACGGTTCACAGGCTCTTTTCTGACCAAGAAAACGGGCTTCTGTCTGCCAAGCGTACGGTCTCATGAGCTTCCGAGGGAGGAGGGCTGCCCTGTGGCGGCGGCCGGTCACACGGTGCTGGCCCGACGTGCGGGGCGATGGAGGAGGCACGGGACATGCTCGCTCGGGGGGCTAACGTCTGGACTTCCCTGCAGGCGAGAAGGTTCTTCAGGACGACGAGTTCACCTGCGACCTCTTCCGCTTCCTGCAGCTGCTCTGTGAGGGACACAACTCAGGTGTGTGAGGCCGGAGGCTGGCGCCCAGGAAAACGCGCTTGCGACCAGTCCTGACAGAGGCCTGTCCGCCGTGATGACGGGTCAGCCCTGCAGGGGGCGCTCAGCCCCAGCTCGTGCCACGTGAGAGGGCCACGTCCCGCTTTCTGTGTTGCCTCACTGTTCCAGTCCGTTGTTCTGATGTGGAGAAGACAGGTGGCCGGTGGAGAAAGACACTGGGGAGATCTATGGAGGGAGCTTGGTTTCCTCTGGGCCCCTGGTGGCCGGGGACGGTGCCACAGCATCACCTAGAGTGCTGTGCTCCATGCCCTGTTCATGGGTCCGGGAGGGCGGAAGCCGGGTGGGACTCTCTCTCTTCCCCGTCACTGAGCAGTCCTAGGAGCAGAGGACCGTGAGTCATCTAATCACTGCCTCCTAAGCGGTGGAGATCCTGTCCCATCCCCATGCCCGGGGCTCCAGAGCTAGGGATCGGAAACGGCCAGCCCCCGCTTAGACAAAAGTGGAATATTTAGGTTCTGGAAAGCCCCCAGGTGGGTTTTTTTTTGGGGGGGGTCCCTCACTTTTTATGGACACTATGAATTACTTCATATTAACACTGCTCTTAGCCACAAGGATTTTGCTGGAGACATCATTTGCGGGTGGAGGTATTCAGATAACTAGTCATTTTATACTTTGGAATGAGAGGTAATAGCATCGTTTGATCTCGTACAGATTTTCAGAATTACCTGAGGACTCAGACTGGCAACAACACCACCGTGAACATCATCATCTCCACCGTGGACTACCTCCTGCGGGTGCAGGTACGCGGCCTCGGGCCGAGCTAGAGGGGCTGCTTGGCCGAGAGAACACGCGGGGTCCTCCGTGAGGCTGTGCGTCTCTCTGGGCTTTGGTCTCCTGTCAGGACTCATCAGTCAGTTCGCCTTTGATCTGTCTCTGACCGAGCCTTCGGGTGAGCGGCCACCTTGGCTGGCACCGTCTCTCATCCCGGCTCCGCTTTCCTCATTATGTGCTTTCTACCAGCGCGGATTTGCCCCACCTTTCCTAGCTTTGATGGCATTTTAAATTTTCTTTTCATTTTGTAAAGCCCTAACATGCTATGCTCCCTTTGCAGTTGGTAGATAAATAGGGGAAGAATATTTGGAACATTCTCAGGAAGGGGAAAGAGAGGCTTTCAAACCACCTAGATACTTAAAGTTAACAAGCTCAGGTTTGATCTTTTCAGCTCTCCTAGTATTATTTTTGTGCACTTCCAAATCTGTTATGCAGAATGATTTCCTGGTACAGATTTCAGAGCCGGACAGGTCAGCCTTGGCCTCACAATGTCCCTCTCCCTCCACCCCACCCCCGCCTCTCTTCCAGGAGTCCATCAGTGATTTCTATTGGTACTACTCCGGGAAAGACGTGATCGATGAGCAAGGACAGCGGAACTTCTCCAAAGCAATTCAAGTAGCAAAACAAGTCTTTAACACTCTCACAGAGTATATCCAGGTAAACATTCACCCACTTCTGCTATTTGGAGAAAGAAAGAAAACAGGAGCCAACCGATTACCCTGGAATCCCATGGGAGAAGGCCACATGATAAAAGCCCTTTCCCGTCACCGTCCCACTGCTGATTGACCTCATCTGTAGATCCGTCTGTAGATCCTTAGCCAGTGATGATGACCACAAGGTTAGGTGGAGATGTGAATGTACACGGAACGACTTGCTTTACACTTTGGCAGACTGAGGGATCCTTAACTCCTGGGAGCGTGGCCCATGGTGTTGACTGAGGTCTCTCCAGGGCCTGGTGTATATACTAAGCTCTCAGCAGGCATTAAGGAAGGGGGAGGAGGGCATTAAACCACTTGACCACATTCCAGGAAAAGCGAAGAAGTGCCATGGAGACTTTATAAAAAAAGAGACTAGTACTTAACAACTCATGTGTGTGTGTGTGTGTGTGTGTAATTATATAATACTAGAGGCCTGGTGCATGAAGTTTGTGCACAGTGGAGGGGAGGAGTCCCTCAGCCCAGCCTGCACCCTCTCCAATCTGGGACCCCTTGGGGGATGTCTGACTGCCAGTTTAGGCAGGGATCTGGGACCGCTGGCTCCTAACCACTCATCTGCCTGCCTGATTGCCCCTAACCACCTCTGCCTGCCAGCCTGATGCCCCTAACTGCCCTCCTGCCGGCCTGATTGCCCCTAACTGCCCTCCCCTGCTGGCCTCATCGCCCTAACCACCTCTGCCTTGGCCCCCGCCAACATGGCTTTGTCTGGAAGATATCTGGTCTAATTAGCATATTACCCTTTTATTAGTATAAATCAGTGGTCAGCAAACTCATTAGTCAACAGAGCGGCAAACCGCGGGAGCCGCAGTTTGCTGACCACTGGTATAGATAATCATGTATGATATAGGTAAAATTCCAAATACTATGAGGAATATACCTTTCTTAAATAGTGATTTGTTTTATGTTCTCTTTAGGCTACATTTGTCTTAACCTGCAAATTTTGAAAAGGTTTTATAAAATTCTGGGTGTTTTTTTTTCAACCAGCCACACTTTGCTGTTTCTTGGAAGCCAGTCTGCCCTCTTTCCTTCCCACCTTCTCCATGGGCGGGGTTAGCAATGCCTCTGTGTCAGGGAGTCGCTGGGCACGGTGCCCTGCGCTGAGGACAGAAAGGAGGGAGGGGTTGGTAGTTTGCTTCTTTAGACTGAGCATAATCTTGGCAGGGGGGAGGTTATGTAAAATAGCAGCCGCATCCTGGATGTGGCAAGGGACAGGTGTGGTAGGACAGGGGAGTGAGTTCTTGTCTCCTAAGGGCACCCTTATCGCCACCGTACATCTTACATTTTGGGGTCTCTTTTTCGGATGACGTGTCGGTGATAAGATACGTTGATTTGGCCTCTGTTGTTGTCCAGTTCATTTCGGCAATGGAGATACCAGAAATGATGCCGTTGGTCTGTTTCCCTGTAGGGCCCGTGCACTGGGAACCAGCAGAGCCTGGCCCACAGCCGGCTCTGGGACGCGGTCGTGGGCTTCCTCCACGTGTTTGCCCACATGCAGATGAAGCTGTCCCAGGTAGAGGAACCACCTCCCGCCCTCCTAAATGCCGACAGGGATAGCAGTCACCAGCACATGAAGCAGCTTCCCCTTATTAACATCCCCTTTCTTAGCTCCTTTATACATCTCCTACTCCACATTTAGAAACAGTTTCTTAAATGACAGAATTGTATGCGCCCTGGCCAGTGTGCTCAGTGGGTTGGAGTGTTGTTCCATGCACCAAGGCACATGCCCATGTTGCTCGTTCTATTCCCGGTCGGAGGCAGCTGATCAGTATTTCTCTCTCACATCCATGTTCCTCTCCCTTCCCTCTTTCTCTTGAATCAGTAAAAACATGTCCTAGGGTGAGGATTTTAAAAATATATTTTTAAATAATTTGATGCAAGCTGAGAATAGACGAGCGCTATCATTCAAATTTGAGAATAAAAGATACTGAAGCCTTGACTATAGGAGACATGAAAGCGTTTAGTCCCCAGTGTTGAGCATTTGCAAGCCTTCGTGGCCCCACGTCTCCATGACACTCACCGAAGCCCCCTCCTCCCTGCAGATAAGCGGACACGGATTTGAAATCCGCCAGGCCCTGTGGAAGGGAGAGGTTTGCGTACGGGGCCCACCCAAGCAGCTGCCCTCCATAGAGGCATTCACCCACTAGCAGGAAAATGAACTCCATGAAAGTCAAAGAGAAACAGTAGCTCTAAGGATCAGCCAATAAACACAGATTGTCGGCTTCCTTGGTCCTGTGATGCTGGGAGGGGTCGCAGTGGGGGGAGCAGCGCCCTCCGGGGGAACACGCGTGTTCCTGCTGCCTTTGCTCCGACTGTCTCCAATGCCATGTGTCGCCCTTTCCAGGATTCCAGTCAAATCGAGCTCCTGAAAGAACTGATGGACCTGCAGAAGGACATGGTGGTCATGCTGCTGTCCATGCTGGAAGGTAGTCTCGGCTTCGTGTTCGTTTGCATCTATAGGTTTACATTGGGCGCGTCCCGATCCTTCATTCTTTTACTTGAAGGACCAATGTTCAGCACGCTGCCCAGAACGGAACTTCCACCCCCAGATGCCGGGTTCATTGGGGCTTTATAATCTTTTCTCAAGTTAGTGTTTAAGAAAGAGACAGTGGCTCTGAGGAATGATTTTCAACCCTCAAGGGCTTTGTGAAGCTCCTTTTTATGGTTAATATGAGGCTGGATTTCCGTTTCTGGCTTTAGGATATAAATGTTTGCCCATTTTCTTCATCCTAAAACCTGACCAATTGGAGGGGAAAGGCTGGCTTTTGTCCCAGTACTCCTCCATGGTATGAGTCGGTACGGTGTTGTGCGTGTTTGTGTAATTACAGTGACTGTCTGGCTCCCGGGGCTCACACACTGGAGGGTGCCCGGGGCTGCGCCCGGCGCGGGGCTGGGAGGCCTGTGCTGTTGTCTCTCTGCGGGCGGTGCTCACTGTGAATCAGTGCCGTTCTCTGCCTGCAGGTAACGTCGTGAACGGGACCATCGGCAAGCAGATGGTCGACATGCTTGTGGAGTCGTCCAACAACGTGGAGATGATCCTCAAGTTCTTCGACATGTTCTTAAAACTGAAGGACTTGACATCATCCGACACGTTTAAGGAATACGACCCCGATGGCAAGGGCGTCATTTCCAAGAGGGACTTCCACAAAGCGATGGAGAGCCACAAGCACTACACGCCATCGGAAACCGAGTTCCTGCTGTCCTGCGCGGAGACGGACGAGAACGAAACCCTGGACTATGAGGAGTTCGTGAAGCGCTTCCACGAGCCGGCGAAGGACATCAGCTTCAACGTGGCCGTGCTGCTGACGAACCTCTCGGAGCACATGCCCAACGACTCACGGCTGCAGACCTTCCTGGAGCTGGCCGAGAGTGTGCTGCGCTACTTCCAGCCCTTCCTGGGCCGCATCGAGATCATGGGCAGCGCCAAGCGCATCGAGCGCGTGTACTTCGAGATCAGCGAGTCCAGCCGCACGCAGTGGGAGAAGCCGCAGGTCAAGGAGTCCAAGCGCCAGTTCATCTTCGACGTGGTCAACGAGGGCGGCGAGAAAGAGAAGATGGAGCTCTTCGTGAACTTCTGCGAGGACACCATCTTCGAGATGCAGCTGGCGGCCCAGATCTCCGAGTCGGACCTGAACGAGCGGTCGGCCAGCAAGGAGGAGAGTGAGAAGGAGAAGCCGGAGGAGCAGAGCCCGAGGACCGGCTTCTTCTCCCTCCTGACCATGCGCTCAGCCCTGCTGGCACTCAGGTACAACCTGCTGACCCTCCTGCGCATGCTCAGCCTAAAGAGCCTGAAGAAGCAGATGAAGAAGGTGAAGAAGATGACGGTGAGGGACATGGCTACGGCGCTCTTCTCCTCCTACTGGGGGGCGCTGGCGAGCCTGCTGCACATCGTGGCCAGCGTGCTGCGCGGCTTCTCCCGCATCGTGGGCAGCCTGCTCCTGGGGAGCAGCCTGGTGGAAGGCGCGAAGAAGATCAGAGTGGCGGAGCTCCTGGCTGACATGCCGGACCCCACGCAGGACGAGGTGCGAGGCGACGGGGAGGAGGGCGAGCGGAAGCCGCTGGAGGCCGCCCTGCCCTCGGAGGACCTCACCGACCTGAAGGAGCTGACGGAGGAGAGCGACCTGCTCTCCGACATCTTCGGCTTGGATCTGAAGCGGGAAGGGGGGCAGTACAAGCTCATCCCTCATAACCCGAACGCTGGCCTCAGCGACCTCATGAGCAACCCAGACCCCGTTCCCGAGGTGCCAGAGAAAGTGCAGGTAACGGAGCCCGTCGGGGCAGCTCTGGGGCCCGGGGAACCCTTGTGAGGCCGTGGGCATCCAGGCTGGCGCTGCAGCGGGTCCAGCACAGCCCTGAGTTTCCAGAGAGCGTGGCCTTTTGGTTCGCAGAGCTGGCCTCTGGAGACCGTTACAAGCTGCTGAGTTACCTTAACTAGTAGGTGTGAACCCGAGTGCTCGCCCAGACAACGTTAGGACGGGTTCCATCCACGGGCACGTGGCCCAGGCTCGCCACGTGCCTGCCGCTGGCCATCAGAGGGACGCTCCTGACACAACTAGGAAAGCGTTCCGTGCTGGTGGGCGGCAGGGCCACACGCGTGGCGTGAAGGAGGCGGCGGTGGTGGTGGCAGTGGTTGGAGCAGGCCTGAGAAGTGGGACGTAGTTGGCCTTGAGGGTGCGTGAGAGTCGAGCAGGTGGCTGAGGAAACGAGAGGAAAGCGGAGGCGCCCAGAGTGGCACCTGCCGCCCTGGGGGTGAGTGAGTGGAAGGGAAGCGCAAGTGCTGTCTCCACCGAGGCAGGGGTCACTGAGAGGTCACCATGTGGCGCCTGGCACAGGCCCCCCAAACTCATCCCCAGGTGGTGTGTGACCTGCTTTTCTTCCCCTTCACTTCAAGGAACAGGAGACAAAAGAGGAAGAAAAGGAAGAAAAAGAAGAAAACAAGTCGGAACCCGAGAAAGCTGAGTACGTGTGGTTTCCTTGTGGCTTGTGCTCTCTGTTCGGGGCACAGAACGGAGGCCGCTGTCCTCTCTGGGTCAGGCTCAGTGCTGGGACCTCCATGCTGGGGCATCAGTGGGCGCCGCCCGCCTGGGCCAGGCCAGCCTTGCCCTCCGGTCCCATTGCCCTGTGTGTCCCGCAGCAGGGATGCCACGTGGTTCCCCGGGATGCCGCCCAGAGCCAAGGGCCCAGCTCTGGATTAAGGCACGTGTGATTCTGTCCTGGGAACAGCATGCAGGAGCAAGTAGACCGACGGTTCTCTCTCATCATTGATGTTTCTTCTCTCTCCCTTGCCCTCTCTCTGAAATCAATAACAACATAGTTTTAAAATGTTAGCTATACCTCCTGTGGGTGACGTTAGGTGGGTTATGTGTACGTCGGTTTTGAATATGAGTTCATCTACATAAATATACCTCCATGGAGGGTTGGTATTCTGCAGCTAGAGGGGTTTAGGTATCAAATTTTAGTGCTTCTAATTATCATATGTAACATTAACATCCTGACATCCTTTATATACATGAACAACCAACTGCATGTCTGCGACATTAGGTGCTAAAGATGAGTCCCTGTTCAAGGTTGACTGTTAAACTCCTAATTCAGAAGTGAGGCAGGCTGGGGGTTTCACTGTTAGTCTCTTTCCAGCGCGATGTCGTTGCTCAGTGGGAAGGGGAGGTGCTGTACGGATACAAAGACACTCCAGCCTGTGAAGTGCCCTGTAGATTTGAACTTCACATAATTCCCCACAGGAGGCCAGGGTCCCAGACATCCAACCCCGGATTCTGAAATTCTGAACATTACAGTTCATTGGAGGAGAACGTTTTCAACAACGATGCTATGATTTAAATGTGTGTTCGTTTGTATATTTTGGCACAAAGCCTGCTAGTTCTTCTGCCTTTTGCTGGCTTATGTTTACTCGTCTGTTCCCAGGGGAGAAGATGGAGAGAAAGAAGAAAAGGCCAAAGACGAGAAGGGCCGGCAGAAGCTGCGGCTGATCCACACGCACAGATATGGGGAGCCCGAGGCCCCCGAGTCCGTGTTCTGGAAGAAGATCATCGCTTATCAGCAGAAGCTCCTGGTGAGCCTTCAGGGTGAACGTTGCTGTGATACATTGTGAGGCCATGATAACGGAGGCTCCGCAGTGTTCGTGGGCTCCCGTGGGTGGCAACCAGAGAACCAGGTCCACCTGCTGGTGCGTTTGGTTTGCTCCGTGAGGACGGACCCAGGACCTCTGCACACGGTCACAAGCCCAAGACCTTGGATGTGGTGGCGGCCGCACCCCGTGTCGCCCCACAGAGTCTGGGATGGGTCTGGGCGTGCACCCAAGGCTCACTGCAGGACCACCTGCAAGGGAAGTGACCGTCCCCGTGATCGAATGTTCTCACTGCTTAGGTGCACACACGGGACATGTTGTATGTACTTCAGGCAGATATGTGTGTGGTAGTAGGTTTTAACGAGGCTTTCTCAGCAGTCTGTGCCTCCCCTGTGCTGTTTAGTACAGAGTACTCTGAGCATAAATGTGTTCTAGGAAGCTCTGGGTGGTCACTAGTTGGGGTGTGGCAGTAGGTGCCCCGCTGCAGGGGAGGCCTGGTGTGGGGCATGGGGTCGAGTGGGCTCAGCGACACCTGCAGGAGCCCCGTGGTTCCTAGGAACGTGTCAGCTGCCTATGGGAAGCAGGTACAAAGGGGCTGGCGTCACTCTGCCAGGGGCCGCAGGCCCCTCTCTGCACGGTGGCTTCTCTGCTCACCGGTTTGCATGCACAGGCTGGCCATGGTCACCTCAAGCCCAATGTCCCCAGGACTTTGTCATCGCGGAGCTCAGTGCCAGAGTAACTTGCCCAGCCTCGCTGATCGGTCCACCCACCAGGGTGAACGGCGTGACTGGCCCCCGCGGCCCAGGGGCCTGTGGCAGTGAAGGCAGAGTCCCCTGTGGAAGGGACACCACCAGCAGGCGTGTGTGCCCGGAGAGGGACAGGAGACGCAGTGCCTGTGACATGGCCATGGCACATCCATGTGGGCACCGTGCCAATGCCTCCCACTTAACATTAAAGCAAGTGCTGATCTCCCAGAGCCTTTTCCTCAAACCCACTTCTGTCCGGTTCTGTCCAGCTCAGAAAGTGGGACCAGCCACTTAGTTAGGTGCTAAGACCGCAACCCAGAAGTTACCATCTCTGAGCTCTCTCCCTTTCCCCTCCAATACAGTCCAGCAGTGACTCTTCTCAGCTCTGTCTTCCAGATGCGTGGAGTCCACCCACTGAGGGCATCAAGCCCTCTTCAGATCCTCCTGGAATAAAATAATTCCAACCGTGATAACAAGACGTATAAACTCTCCTCTATTGTCGTATCTAATCCTCATAGTGAACCCTTACGAGGAAGATTCTTGTTTATCCACACTTCACAGACGAGGGAAATGATGCTACAGCAGTGATTCTGTTCTCGTGCACATCCCCCCTGGAGGCCCTGGAGATCACAGACCCCACACAGACTCCCTCTAGCTCACCCGGACCCCACCCCCTCCGACAGTCCCTCCCCCACAGGCTCCCTCCTTCCTGTCCCCATCGGCACTCCCCCTGCCCTGACCTCGGGGCTGCCCCTGCGCACTCCTCTCTCTATCACACGTTTGGTCCCCACTTGTTCTCTTGACTTGATCCCCGGTGGCATTCAGGCCTCTGCTCACGCACCCCATTCCCTAAGCCCACAGGGAGCATTCCCTGTGGTGACGTTCTGCCTGTGGGTGTGTCTCCTCCGTGGTGCCCAGATTTCTAACTCAGTGATGTCCACAGTCTCAAGAATGATGCTTGGTACGCACTAGGCGCTCCGGAAGTAGTTTTGGGTAAAGGAATGAATGCTTTACTTAATGGTCTCAAAATTTCCAGTCTCTTGATTCAGTGACCTTTTCATTTTTTTCACCTTCAGAACTATTTTGCTCGCAACTTTTACAACATGAGAATGTTGGCCTTATTTGTTGCCTTTGCAATCAATTTCATCTTGCTCTTCTATAAGGTATGTACTTCTTGGTCTTAATAACCAGTGTGATGCTACCGACAGCCTGACTGATGTAAAGATGTCACAGACACACACACACACACACACACCCCGCCCCGCCGCCCCAGCACGTCCCTGACTGTGAGGCGGAGACAGTCCTTCCTGTGCTCAGTGAGATGCAGTTCCGCAGAGGCTCGCCGCATGCTCCCCGCCCATGTGCACAGCTCACTTGTGGCTCAAGGGTGACATGCGGCTCCTCTGGTCCTTGAGAGGCAGCTGAGCCATCTCAGTTCCCCCACTCGCGGATCCTGGTAACTCTTGGTTCAGTAGAAGGATTGGCACAAGCGTGTTAGTGATCTGCTGTCTCAGGGGCTTCTGAGGACATCCCCCATGGACCAGGGAGGAGGGGTGGAGAGAGCCACCCTTGCCCTGTGCAGGGCCCTCGCCTCACGCCCAGCCATTTGCGGAGAAGGCTGGCTTCCTGATTCTCGTTGGCGCTGATGCTTAGAGGGAGAGAACTGACCGCACTCTAACTGGTTTGAATCAGGTCTCCACTTCTTCTGTGGTTGAAGGCAAGGAGCTCCCCCCTCGCAGCGCAAGTGAAAGTGCCAGAGTCAGCAGCCTGGACGACGACGGCGGCGGGGATGACGCGCCCGGCGTGCTGGCGGTGCACTACGTGCTGGAGGAGAGCAGCGGCTACATGGAGCCCACGCTGCGCATCCTGGCCGTGCTGCACACCGTCATCTCCTTCTTCTGCATCATCGGCTACTACTGCCTGAAAGTAAGCCGCGCCGGGCGCTGGGGCTGCGCCTGGGAAAGCGGGTTCTGGGATGGAAATTACATGCACGGAGCTTATTCGGAATGTTCCAGAAATCCACACCTGTGGGCGGTGGGAGGGAACAGGGGCTGCTGAGGGGAACATAGTCAGGGCAGGTGCATGGGGCAGGCACAGCCTCACTCTGCAACGCTGGCTTCAGCCGGTTGTCCTGGCTGCACCTGGGGGCCTGGCCATTGGACTCCACACTGACCAGGCGCGGCTGCAGGCTGCCCTGGGGGGGCGTCTGGCCTGGGGTGGTCTGACTGGAGCTGCCTTTCACACACACAGTGGCCCGTTCCGCCTGTCATGACCCTGCAGAAGGGGCCAGACACTGCCTCCCTAGCAGTGCTCCCACGTTGGAGCCTCGCAGTCATGGTGACTGTTCTGACATCAGGAAACTGCTGCCATCCTGGGCGCAAAGGTTTCCCAGTTTGTCTCCCTTCCCCCGGGAGGTGATGCGGCTCCCAGGACGCCTGCAGGGAGCAGTGCCATCGGGTGAACGCACCCAGGAGGGAGCCTGAGTGCCCAGGGCTGCCCATTTCCTGAGAAGCTCTTCATCTTGCCAACAAGACCCCTCCTCTCTGCTGTGCAGCCCGAGAGCCTCTGCAGACCAGGGCCAGGGCTGAAGGCCAGCATGCTGTCTCCCCGAGACGCCTCTCCACCTCCTCCCGGGGCCATGGGGGTGTTCTCAGACGCTTCTAGAATGTCCGCATCTTTTCTGTGTAAAGTCTGTCCATAGGAAAAGGGCGTCAGTATGTTCTGAAGACATCTTGAAAAACGGACAGAGAGTTTTCCTGATGTTGAAATTAAAATGATTTCACAATAACATGGTCACGCTGAGCAAAGGATTATTAAAGAGATTTCTCACATGAAATTGCGTTTTTTAAAAGCATGTATTCTGGAAGCTTAGTGAATGGTTATTGCCTTTAGTGAATTTTATTGCCCTCGTGTCTGCTGCTACCATATGTATGCATCTATAATACGCCAAAGAAAAACAGTTTTGCTTTGTAACCTTATTCTCTTTATTATTTAAAAGTGACTTGGTTACTTATGAACTTCTGTGTTTAAAAACACAGAATATCTCTTGTTTTTCCAAGAGATAGAATAGATATTTTTTCCTAAATATAGCTGATTCACTTTCATTCCATTTGTACTTTCCCGGAAGTAACATGGGAAATGCTTCTCTCCTAAAGCTGGTTTATAAGGACTGTGACCACAGGAGATGCCAGTACATCTAAAGTAATTTAATATGTTTCTTTTTGCAATGTAGGTCCCGCTGGTTATTTTTAAGCGCGAAAAGGAAGTAGCTCGAAAATTGGAATTTGACGGGCTTTACATTACAGAGCAGCCTTCAGAAGACGATATTAAAGGCCAGTGGGATCGACTCGTAATCAACACACAGTGAGTAAAGAGCACACGAGGCCATCAGCGCTCACAGATTTCCAACATGAAGTCCCTTGCTGGAATTCCCTGCATGCTGGCAGAAGTCAGCAGAGTGATTAGTGGGTGTTTATTCAGCCAAGAAAATCAAAGGCTCAGCGCCCTCAGCCCCTGGTGGAGGCCACCAGTTTTGGCCATCTGTGTTCTGATTCCTTCATCAGAGGGGCTTTGAGTCAGTCCCGAGCCCCGTGGACTTTGCCTCCGTCACTCAGAGTTCGGAGAAGGGTGCAGGGGGCAAGGAACCTGCAGTACAGGGTGAGCTCACCCAGAAGCACAGAAGGAGCAGAGCCATTCATTAAGGTAGGAGTGGTAGCATTAGAGAGAGAGAAATTGAATTTCACATTTTGAATGTAAACTT
Source organism: Corynorhinus townsendii (assembly GCA_026230045.1). Lineage (NCBI taxonomy): Eukaryota > Metazoa > Chordata > Mammalia > Chiroptera > Vespertilionidae > Corynorhinus > Corynorhinus townsendii. Next base: position 15,397,269 of record JAPDVU010000016.1, on the reverse strand, counting down.
TCAGCAGGTGCCGTCAGGCAGCCTGTGGAGAACTAGCTGAGCATCAGGACATGTGAAACAGAAAACAGCAAACATGCTCTTCTTCTTTTTTTTTCTTCTTTTTTTTTAAGTGTCTGATCTTTTTATTACTACATCCAAAACAGAGAATTTGGCTTTCGTAAGTGAAATGGCTTTCCTAGGCCTTTTATTTTATTTTTTGTTTTGTTTTGTTTTTATTTTTATTTTTTTTAAATAAATCTTTATTGTTCAGATTATTACAGGTGTTCCTCTTTTTTTTTTTCCCCCATAGCTCCCCTCCACCTGATTCCCCACCCCACCCCATGCCCTTACCCCCCGCCACTGTCTTCATCCATAGGAGTAAGATTTTTGTCCAATCTCTTCCCGCACCCCTCACACCTGCTTCCCCTGAGAATCGTCAGTCCACTCCCTTTCTATGTCCCTGATTCTATTATATTCACCAGTCCATTCTGTTCTTCAGATTTTTTTATTCACTTGATTTTTAGATTCACTTGTTGGTGGGTATGTATTTGATGTCATTTTGTTGTTCATAATTTTTATCTTTACCTTTTTCTTCTTCTTCCTCTTCTTAAAGAATACCCTTCAGCATTTCATGTAATCCTGGTTTGGTGGTGATGAACTCCTTTAGCTTTTTCTTGTCTGTGAAGCTCTTTATCTGACCTTCAACTCTGAATGATAGCTTTGCTGGGTAGAGTAATCTTGGTTGTAGGTTCTTGCTGTTCATCACTTTGAATATTTCTTGCCACTCCCTTCTGGCCTGCATAGTTTCTGTTGAGAAATCAGCTGACAGTCGTATGGGTACTCCCTTGTAGGTAATTACTGTTTTTCTCTTGCTGCTTTTAATATTCTCTCTTTGTCTTTTGCCCTTGGCATTTTAATTATGATGTGTCTTGGTGTGGTCCTCTTTGGATTCCTCTTGTATGGGGTTCTGTGCGCTTCCTGAACTTGTAAGTCTATTTCTTTCACCAGGTAGGGAAAGTTTTCTGTCATTATTTCTTCTAATAGGTTTTCAATATTTTGCTCTCTCCCTTCTTCTGGCACCCCAAAAATTCGGATGTTGGTTCGCTTAAAGTTGTCCCAGAGGTTCCTTACACTATCTTCATATTTTTGGATTCTTTTTTCTTTTTGTTTTTCTGGCTGGATGTTTTTTGTTACCACATATTTCAGATCTTTGGTTTGATTCTTAGGGTATGTTGATCTACAGTTGAGTTTCTGTATATTCTTTATTTCAGACAGTGTATGCTTCATTTCTGACTGATCCTTTTCCATTTTTTTGGCATTCTCATTAATATCCTTGAAGGTCTCATCAAGTTTCTTAGCGGTTTTAAGAAGATTCTTGAGTAACCTTATAAATGTGGTTCTGAACTCTATGTCATCCAGTAGTTTGCTTTCCTCCGTTTCTTTCATTCGTGACATGTTTCTTTGTCTCCACATTTTGGCTGCTTCCCTGTGTTGATGGAGTAGCTTTGTGTGGTAGGTGACCTATAGGGGGCAGTAGCTCAGCCTCCTCAATCACATGAGGTGGATGCTCTTGGTACACCCCTTTGTGGGCTGAGTGCAAAGTCTTGGTGTAGTTAAGCCTTAATTGCTGTTGGTACACTGGGAGGAATTGACCTCCAGGCCAATTAGCTGTGAGCACTCGCTGTGTCTATAATGGAAGAACTGCTGTGCTGAAGACACGCTTATGGGGCAGGACTTGTTTCAGTGGGGCTTTGGTGCTCACTGAGTCTGCCTCTTGAATGTGTCACTTTTGGATGTGAGGAGTTGAAATCTGGTGTCTCACACTGACCACTAGGTACACTGGCTTCTGGATCTCCAATGGGGTGCAGGTCAGCTACTGTCTGAGGCCACCCAGCAGGAGCTACAGTGAGAGCTACAGTTTTCTCCTCTTTGCTTGGGGTTTGGAGGTTTTGGAGCTGCCTGACCCGGGCTGCAAGTTTGCTAGGTTAAGCTGTGATAGGGCAGGCCTTTCTTATGCTAAAGCTGCTGCTTGGAGCTTGGGTGGGTTTGTAGGTTGTGCAGGGCGGGGTCTCAGGGTGTCACTAGGCTAGGGCATGGCAAACAGCAATGGCTGTTAGTTAGCCGGCTCTGCGTCCCCTACGGCATCCGCGAGTCCCGTGCCCCAGTGCAGTAAACAATTATTTCTGCGCGCAGCTCTGCAAGCAAGCCACCCTCACTGGCAGATAGTCCAGCTTCTCCCTGTAGGAGTTTGGGTCCCCCGTGTCTCCCCAGAGACTGGATTTTAGAGTAATCGGGGGCTTGTCTCCCTTCGGGTTGAAAAAAGCAATGCCTGCCGCCAGCCCAGATCCCGCGCCTCCGTACCTCAGCTTTTCAGTGCTCGTGCACGTCTCAATGCTCTTTTCTCTTTCCTTCTAGTTGTAGAACTTCCACTCAGCCAGCTTTCCCGTGGTTCTGGGTGATAGACATTTTGTCTTTTAGTTGTAGTTTTGAAATTGTTGTGTGAGGCAGCAGTTTAGGTGTTTACCTATGCTGCCATCTTGGATTGCCTCTTCCCTAGGCCTTTTAAATGTCCAAACATGCGTTTCTACACACATGTTACTCAGCCGTGTAGGCCATGAGCTGCAGGCTGCTGTGCAGGCGTCAGCCCATCCCAGCACAGTTTCCCACCGTTGGCAGTGTCCGTGTTTGCAGAGTAGTTTGCAGTTCTCAAGAGGAAAAGGCCTCCGTTTTATTAGTTTAGTGATTGGTTTTGCTTGTTTTTAAGAAGTTTTCATTTCAGTAGGTTCTTGCTTTTCAAATGAGGGTAATTTGTTTGTGGATAGTGCAGTCAACTTTGGCTCCGAATGCCGTGTTTTGTTTAGCACTCCAGGTGCTAAGTCACATTCCGTCCATCCCTCCCCGTGCGCCCCGCCCTGGCCCGGTGCCAGGTCACGCAGGTTCCCCGACCCACCTCTCCTTGAGGGTAACTGGTGCAAAGGAGGTTGCTTTCCCTCCGTAGGAAAAACAATGACAGATTTCTAGATCCTTTAAAGACAAAGCAATCTATAAATAGATGAAAAAACACAGCAGTCAGCCAACTAACAAATATGCTCGTGGTCTCCATTACAGTGTCAACCCAGAGCCTTTTTTGTGAGTTACATGTATGTACAGTGTTTATATATTCACATCCAAAGTACTATTTGATGTGCCCACAATGCAGAAAAATTACAGGATAAGATGGGAAACAAATTCATTACAATTTTCATGAATGGAAAATATGATTGCATCTTATTTTAAATATTTTCTATATTTCAAGCAGTATGCTGTGATTTATCAGACCTTAAAATAACCCTTTTTTTCCTACACTTTTCTATCTTTTAGGTCATTTCCCAACAACTACTGGGACAAATTTGTCAAAAGAAAGGTAATACTTCTTAGAAGGAATACATTCGGTATTTTTCCCCCCAAAGTGCAATTCAGATTTGAACTGCTGTGGCTTCTGTGTAGAAAGAGATCCTGGGGTACGTTCTCTGCCTGTTACTGTCACGGCAAAGCGCAGTGGAGTCGAATATGAATTCGGCACTTGAGGCCAGGGACAGTCCTCTGGGGCTGCAGAATCAGTGAGCGCTGCTCCACCCACCCCACTCCCTCCCCCCGCACCCCGACAGTGACTGCAGCTAGGGGGCCTCTCTAGCTTGCTCCTTACCCACACCAGTAAAGGCCCTTTGCAGTTAGGGCAGCCGACAGGTCAGGCGTGGCCCCCCTTTCCACCAAAGAGGTAAAGGCGTTGGCCGGCAACAGGGAACTGCATTTCATTTTCTTTATATCATCTTTAAAGATCTTCCTCTCGTGCACTTTTATTCTTTGGATGCAGACTGCTTCGAGGGTGGCAGGAAGCAGCCGAGACCGAGCTCTGTCTGGAGAGTCGAGGGCTGCTCAGTGGCCGTGCTGGCGGCGGCTCGGTGCAGAGGAGGCAGCTCGGTGCAGGCTTCTCCCTGACGTGCAGTTTTGCCGTTTGCGTGAGAGGCTGCTAGGCCGTTTTTTAATATTGGAGCTTAGTTAAGTCACTTCTTCGTAGACTTAGTAGCCCTTCTTCATTTTCTTGCTCAGGGACCACAGCCATAAACTAGACTTTAAAGTGAACTCAAAATATATAGTAACTATAAAGATAATTAGATGTTTTGTGCACAGACAGAGCTGAGCTAACCTAATGGTTGGGGCTCTTTTCTTGCTGTCTCCTAGGTTATGGATAAATACGGCGAGTTCTATGGCCGGGACAGAATCAGTGAGTTGCTTGGCATGGACAAAGCCGCCCTGGACTTCAGCGACGCCCGGGAGAAAAAAAAGCCTAAGAAAGACAGCTCCCTGGCGGCGGTGTGAGTGTCACTGCTCTGCGCTAGCTGGAAGGAGGAGACAGTGATAGCATTTGACCTTGCAGGAGCCTCGGTCTCCTTCCCTCCAGGTCACAGGGACCGAGAGACAGAGAACAGAGTGTACACAAGGTCTACTTTATACCGCTGGCTATTTTGAGCTATGAATGACTGGATTTTTTTCTATTAATTTTTGAAAGTGCCTTTTTCATTTTCTTTTAGAAATGTATTCTATTAATTTCAGAGAGGAAAGGAGAAGGAGAGAGAGAGAGAGAAACATCAACGATGAGAGAGAATCATTGATTGGCTGCCTCCTACACGCCCCCTACTGGGGATGGAGCCTGCAACCCAGACATGTGCCCTGCCCCAGGAACTTGAACCGTGACCTCCTGGTTCAAGGTCGACGTTCAGTCACTTAGCCATGCTGGCCGGCTGAAGGTGCCTTTTTCATTATGTACAGAAAACAACAACAAAAAATGCTCTTAATGTAACTTGCCTTTTCTTTCCTTAAGCCAAAGTAAAACATATGCAAATGTGCAATATATGATGATGTTTCCTGATACTTCTTTGGAAAAAAAAATGGTAATTTTCTTAAGTTTTGGAAAAGGGAGCTGTGTAGCCCTTTTATTTTCTTTTTAAAAATACGTGTTTATTGATTTTTAGAGCGAGGGGAAGGGAAACAGCTATGAGAGACACACGGGAAATTCAGGTCCCGACATTACCCTGACTGTTGTGGGTTGCTCTGTTGGAAACGAATCATGCTCTCATGGTGCTCTGGGTGCTTCGAGCCTCCTGGGTGTGGACAGGGATGGAACTCATGTCCCGGGATGGTGCCAGGCTCATCCCTGGGCATGTGCTTAACAGGCATGTCTGCACACTCTTTGTCTTTCCAGACTGAACTCCATCGACGTGAAGTATCAGATGTGGAAACTGGGCGTCGTTTTCACTGACAACGTAAGTTATGGCCGTGCACAGGCACTCCGGTTACTGAGGCTGTCGGCTGCAGATGTTACTCAAGTGCTTCAAAATCAGTCACTTAATCCAGAGCACAGCTGGGCAGGACCCAGGGGATACGTGATTAATCGCCTGTCTCTGGTCCCTTTCTTCCAGTAGCTGAGATGAAGACAAACATATTTACACAGGAAGAAACTGAGATGCAAAGTTATGTGTCGTTTCATTTAGGTTTCAGTTGGCAGGGGCATACTTCAACGCTTCATGGATGTTAAAAAGAAAGTTCTAAATACATAAAAAGGATTTAAATGCTGATTATGATAAATTTTAGTTTCTCGCAAATTAAATAATTATTGTGTTGATCCTTTGTTTATCAAAGAGCCTCAGAGCCTATGAAATAAACATAAGGACCAAGTTAGGTGCCCACAGACAGTGAAAAAATCTCGTTACCAAAGGCTACTCACCGTTGGCAGCTGATCCTTTGTCTCTCTCCTGGCTTGCTCAACAGGGTCATATTTTTGTTCTTGAAGTTTCAGATTAAATGACGGTTCCTATCAGTCGTGCCCGTTTGCTGGCTGTGGGAAGTCACTGCAGAGAAGCCTGAGACTGGCTGGACGCTGCACCAGGCGTGTTCGCTGTCAGAAGTCAGCCGGCTCCCAGGCCTCTCACCAGCCTCTCACCTCTGTCCGTGCCCGGGTGCGCCGGCCTTGTGCTCCGGCTGCGGCTTCTCCCGGAGCAGCTCGTTTCCTCTTAAAGTCTCACTTCACTGTTAACACTGTCTGTCATAGCGAACATGAGTTCCATTCTCCCAAAGACTGGGACACCCCCGCATCTCCTGCCTCGACCTCACCTCACTCAGCCACAAGCCAGACACCAGGGACCTTAGAGACTCTCTTGGGGCCCCAAACCCAGACTGTGTGTCTTAGAACTGTCACCTGTTCGTAAGGCGTCTTGCAGCTAATCTCTCTCGAATGGTGGAGCCACTCCCTGGTTATATCATTAGGATTCTGTAAATCTGTAGTCTCAGAAGGCGAAGTAAACGGAGTGGCTGCACCAGAGTGAAATGGGCACTGGGACAGCAGTCACGGGCTCTGTTCTCTGACGCACGTGTGTCCGTCCCGTCTGCAGTCCTTCCTGTACCTGGCCTGGTACATGACCATGTCCGTGCTGGGGCACTACAACAACTTCTTCTTTGCTGCGCATCTGCTCGACATCGCCATGGGGTTCAAGACGCTGAGGACCATCTTGTCGTCGGTGACGCACAACGGCAAGCAGGTGAGGGTTTTGGAAGATCTTGTAAACTGGGGCGTGTCACCGGGAAAAAGTTAGCCGCAAAACAGTGTTGGTTATCAGCTCTTAAAGTGTCTTTCACTTTGGTCATGGCTCTGTTACCAAAACAGGACTTCTCGGGCATGTATTTAAAATATTTATATTATATATCATTAACAGTGTGTTTTTCCGGATGTTAGAAGCAATGCGAATTTCTGTTTAGTTTTAGGGAATGGAAACTGAAGGGTCCCGGGTTCAGTTCTGGTCAAGAGCATGTACCTTGGTTGCAGGCTCCATCCGGGCCTTGGTCGAGGCCTGTGCAGGAGCAACCAATTGATGTGTCTCTCTCACATCGAAGTTCTTCTCTGTGTCTCTCCCTCCCTCCTACTCTCTCTAAAAATCAATGGAAAAATATCCTCAGATGAGGATTAACAACAAATACATATATTTGATTTATAATCAGTCTGAATGAGACAGTTTTAATTGGGATGTATATTACTTAAAGACATTATAAAAAGAAAGAGCAATGTATCTACTGTCAGATATTTAGATGATAGAAAAAGGAGCATTTTAAGCAGCTTAGTATCAATTTGGATATGAAATTAAGACAGTTGATTTATATTCCAGCTATAGGATGCATTTATTAACTAAGGAATCAAGTTTTACATAAAATATCTGACACCTTCATAAAACAAAGAGAATATGAAAACAGGTTCCCCCTGGGCGGTGGGAAAGGCATCTGATCACCTGGCTGGTGTGGCTCAGTGTTTGAACATCCACCTATGAACTAGGAACTGTGAGGTCACAGTTCGATTCCCGGTTAGGGCACGTGCCTGGGTTGTGGGCTCCATCCCCAGTATGGGGTGTGCAGGAGGCAGCCCATCAATGATTCTCTTTCATCATTGATGTTTCTCTCTCTCCCTTCCTCTCTGAACTCAATGAAAATATGTATTAAAAAAAAGAAAAGAAAGACATCTGGTCAGTGAGTCCAGGGCCCACACAGACTCCCTCCCACAGCCGCCCTGTCGCGTGTCCCAACGCCCTCGATGTCATGTTGCTTTACAGCTCGTATTGACGGTGGGCTTATTGGCTGTGGTCGTCTACCTGTACACAGTTGTGGCATTCAACTTCTTCCGAAAATTCTACAATAAAAGTGAAGATGGAGACACACCAGATATGAAATGTGACGACATGCTAACAGTAAGCTCGTGCTGTGTGGTCTCGTGTAGATGGAAACGCGTCCCCGCCTCGGCCTGCGTAATGTGTGCAGTCACTGACGGTGCAGAGCAGGGCCGGGTGCACGTCGGAGCACCAGCGTCCTGCTCGTTAGAGTTCCTGCAGCACATCCACACGTTCTCTTCCCTGTGGGAGAAACCCACGTGGAAAGCCAGAGTATAACCCAAGTCCTGACCAGGAGGATGGTCTTACACAGACGTGTCCCCTGAGCAGGGCCTGGCAGGCGAGGCATCCCGGGCCCCCAGGGGTGTGGGTGTGGAAACCTGCGAGCCGGAACTGGACCAGAAAATTGTCCGATGAGCCTTCTGCCCACGGGGGCACTGCAAACTGAGCAGAGGAGGTGAAGACGGGCAGGTGGCAGCTGGCCGCTGGCCGCTGTGAGTCATTAAGTAAGGAGGGGGCAGCTGCAATGGTGACGTGAGCCATTTCCTGTCACGTGAAGACAGATTTGGAGAGAAAACAACTCGCGATTCTTTCCTAATGAGAGTATCTGTGGTAAACCCCCCAGCAGTGTACAGGGATGTACAGAAGACGTCTTCCGCCCACAGGGTCACGGCTGATGGTTTCAAGCAATGCCTTGGACCCACCGGTCTAAGGAATGAGTGTGTCGGGTTTTAGAGTGGCTGCCTTCCGAAGGGACTCCAGACACTGCCTTGGTTGGTGCGACAGGGACTCTGGGTGCCCGAGTCACCAGGAGGCCCAGATGCGTGGTCAGGTCCCAGCATCAGCATCTCACTTGCTGTCTCTGGAGGGAGGAGCCCTCACCCAGCTCAGAGCAGAGGGCAGGGGCAGGGGCAGGGCTGTCCCATGACAAACCTTGTTCATTGTGTGCCCCGCGACAGGCCTCTTCTCTGAGTGACATCATCTTCAGTTAGCTCTGCTCAGGAACTCCAGGCGTTTGGAATTTTCTGCACCTGTCAGTGCTTAGCTGCTGGACTAAGAGCATCTTGGTGTCACCTTGCTGCCTGTTCTTTGCCTGCACTTTGCTCTTTGGGGTGCTCTGAGACTCTGAGGCCTGTGGGTTGAGGCCCTGAGGTCTGCTCACTCCTCGCTGCGCCCTCCGTGGTAGATACGGGCTGCTCCCACACTGCACACAGTAACCACAGCCCTCCTGTGTGACGGGGCCGGCGCTCACGCAATGAGAGAGAAAAGCGTAAAAGAAATAGGTTGGATGTACTAGTCTGGAGTTCAGCAACGAGACCCAAGGTGTAAGGAGAACATTTTTTAAGAAATGATAAGGGTGACACTGGAAGCCCTGAAAGAGCAAAGGTCACAGAGCCCAGTCCTGGGGCGGCGGTCCACCAAGAGCTGAGCCAGGAGGCGGCGCAGCCTGGGGGCTGAGTGACTGATGCAGTGGGTGGTACAGGGAGCTGGCTGAGCCGGGTGTGGAGGCAGCTGGGTGGGAGGTGGGTGTTGGCATCACGTTACAGGTACGGAAACGGGACAGGGAGCGAGAGCGAGCACCTCAGGTCCCCGGGATTAGGGCTTTGCTTAGCGAGAGAAGTGAGGCTGTGGGTGAGGGCCAGTGTCCTCGGGGGTGTGTCCTCGGCAGGGGCCCTCTCTCCGCAGTGCTACATGTTCCACATGTACGTGGGTGTACGAGCTGGAGGTGGCATCGGCGACGAGATCGAGGACCCGGCGGGCGACGAGTACGAGATCTATCGCATCATCTTCGACATCACCTTCTTCTTCTTCGTGATTGTCATCCTCTTGGCGATAATACAAGGTAACCCTCCTCCCAGGCGCCAGGCAACCGTCCTCCCGGGTACCAGGCCAGCCGGAGCCTGAACCGCCAGCGTGCGCAGCCACAGCGGGAGGCCGAGCGGGCTGGCATTTCCCGGAGAGCCAGCCGGGCTTTTCCGCTCAGAGGCTGGGTGCATGGGGTCCAGGGGAAGGTGGGCCATGGACACAAGGGAAACACCTCGCCTGGCCCTGCCCCAGCCCTTCTGCGAGCATCACAGCCCCAGGGGGCGCCCTCAGCCTCGGGTCCAATCAAACATCGTCAGTCTCTGAGCCCTCAGATACTTAAAAGTACCTTTTACATGAGGCACTTGGCGAGCCCTGTGGGTCGGTGGTGCTGCTCACACTGGAAGGAAGGAGCCCCCACGTCTAAGCCACGCCGGGCACAGCTGAGGTGTCAGGCTGGAGCAGGACCCGGGCCTCAGGACCTACCAGGCCCACCTGGCCCCCGGCACCTCGGGGGGTGGGTTTCTCCCTCGGAAAACGCTCCGGATCTTTGGCGCTCGCGTGGCTGGAGTTAGGTGTCGCTACATGTGCCGTCACCTCTAAGTCTCCGGACATAAAGGGGAAGAACATGGGCAGGCCGCACAGACTCACGCCCCGTTCCCGATGTCACCACTGAGTGTCACCATAACGCGTTTAAGTCGAGGGCAGAGCCAGAGGACACGTGGGAGACGGAGCGCGCCAGCACCCCCGGAGAGAAGCAGTTGGGGAAGTTTAGGGAATGTGGGGGAAATGATTGGCGGCTCATTCCTCCCAGTAGCGTGGCCACGCTGGGTTTCCAGACGTGAGTGAGCAGCACATGAGGGTGCGTTCTGGGCTGCACAGCCTCAGCCTCAGCTGCTGCCTTCAGCATGAAGTTGGCGGTGACAGAGTCTGATCTATGTCGCCGCACAGGGAGGAGGCCCTGCCCTGGGGGAGCATTGGGGTGCGCACAGTGGTCCCCCCTGCTGAGCGGTGCCCACCGTGGCTGCACACGTTCCCTCCCAAGGGAGGGTTAGCCAGGGTTTGCGAAGTTAGTGATGATTCTCTGGGTGATAAAGATTAAACCGTGTCTTTATTTAACACCAGGTTTAATCATCGATGCGTTTGGAGAACTAAGAGACCAGCAGGAGCAGGTCAAGGAGGACATGGAGGTCAGTCTCCCATTTCTGCACGTGCCTGATGGGTGCCCCCTCCCCTCACTGCCTTTGCCACGGAGTCCCGTGTGTGTGAGCGAGGGGAAAGGACAGGCACCTGCCTGAGCCGTGTGCTGGGCTGGACCTGGGGGGCCCTGGGTACGTCACCCCTCAAGGGACGGGAGACCATTCAGAATGATGGACTCCTGCGGACCCTTACAGGATGAAACCCTGAGTGCCAGGTCTGACTTCCCCTCAGATGCTCAGGGGAGATCCTCAAAGAAGGGGTCCTAACCTACATCCTGAGGATTTCGGAGAGAACAGGGCATCTGGCAGCCTCCCTCCCGCTGCCCCCCCCCCCCCCCACACACACACACACCTCCAGGGGCACCACCCACGTGAGGTCCCGTGGGACTGTCACCACCGAGGTTACACACCAGGATTTGGGTTTGGGGCCATTTGAAGTGCAGATTGTTTACTTGGAAGCATAAGTGGTTCAGGTGACTTAGTGCATCCTGGGGCAGTGGCCGTGAGGGCTGCGGGAGGCCAGCTGCTGGAGAGGGGCTTGCAGTGTGCAGTAAGGAGGGCGGTGAGGAGACGGACTGAGACTTTACCACGTAACTGTGGTCTGAAACGCAGGGGTGAACAGGCCCGGGGCAGGGCCGTGGCCGCAGCATTTTCCAGGGACGCGGTGACGAGGTTTTTGCCAAGAAGTGCCCCTGAGGGCCCAGGAACCAGTTGGACGCAAGCAGCCTCGGGCCTTGGCCTGGAGAGACCCGGGGCCTGGCCGGGGCGGCGGGCGAGGGGTTTGGGGCAGCAGGGCATGGAGTACGCGCAGCGGCTGCCGTGTGAGCTGTGGCGCTTGGTTCTGCCTTCTGAACGCCGACATTCCCATCTCTCCTCCATCTTCTAGACCAAGTGCTTCATCTGTGGGATAGGCAACGACTACTTCGACACGGTGCCGCACGGCTTCGAGACCCACACCCTGCAGGAGCACAACCTGGCCAACTACCTGTGAGCGTGCCCCTCCCATCCCCGCCCCCACCCCCACCCCCCGCCCGGCCTGTCCCCGGGCCTGTGGATGCCGACGTCCCACACGCTCATCCTGACTCGTCTCTGTGTCGGCAGGTTTTTCCTGATGTATCTCATCAACAAGGACGAGACGGAGCACACGGGGCAGGTAGGGAAGGGTGGAAGGGAGTCCTGCCCGGGGGGACAGAGCTGGGCAGTGACCGCTGAGGCGGGGGTTCCCTCCAGACGGTAGTCACGCATCCTCGCACGGAGGCCCCAGTCCAGGACGAGGGAGCAGGGCTCGCTGGAGAGGGAACGTTCACGGAAAAAACACGCTTGCTGCTGAAGATGCTAACCCGCGGTTTTGATCATTATAATGTCCTTGAGCTCTTCATCGATAGCAGATGCTTTCAAATGAACTTCCCCCACAATATTATGGGCAGTGAGAAATAATTGCACATTCAAGGTCTGGGGTTGTTCTTAAGCTATTTGCAATTCTCTCTCCACAAAATTCACTTCCAGTTGTTAATGGTTTGAATTTGAAGGAGTCAATTAGCAATAATATTTTTTAAAAGAACCCTCGAAATCATGTACCACTTTTTATTATTAGTCTTATTATTAAATCTGGCCCGGATGAAGATGATCTGTTTGTTACTAGAAGGAAGCAGGTCTGACACAGTGAGGACCTGTGTAATGAACTTGGGCTTCTCCAGTGACGTCTGTGTCTACGTGTAATACACAGCGGTACCCACGTGGCATATGTACCCACAGTTGTGAGTTTGTCTTAGGCTTTGTGGGAACACACAGATGTTGGGGAAGACATGATGTCTTTGCACTCTTTACTCCTGCAGGAATCTTACGTGTGGAAGATGTATCAGGAAAGATGCTGGGAGTTCTTCCCAGCCGGGGACTGTTTCCGGAAGCAGTATGAAGACCAGCTGAATTAATTCAGACCCGATCACCTGGAAAGCCAAGCACCCTCACCCTCCGTGGCCCTCTCTGCCTCTCACTCTCTCTCTCTGACTCTAACTCGCTCTCTCTGCCTCACTCTCTCTCTCTGCCTCTCTCTCTCTCTCTCCCTCTGACTCTCTCTCTGTCTCCCCCCCTTCTCTCTCTCTCTCTGACTCTCTCTGACTCTGTCTCTTGCCAACATCCGCTGATGTGAGACTTGCCGCCTTCCATGCTTTCTGGGAGCAGTGGCGCTGTGTTCCTGGCCGGGCCTTCCCCACCTTGTGTATTTTCTTTGGGAATCAACACAGAAGAATAACCTATACTCATACGCAGACAGCATGGAACTCCGGAGAGAAAGCCATCTGGACACTCAGTCCTAACACAGACAGATGTCCTTCCGAGACGCCGGGAGCTCCCTGAGGGCAAGGTCACAGGGAAGGTCGGCCGCGCCCTGGGCTCCTCACTTCTCCATCCTGGGAGGGACCTGGCGGTCCCGCAGCTGCAGTGCCTCCGCCGGTGGCGAAGGAAACAGTGCCTTACTCAGTGGGCTGAGCTATGCAGAAGACGTGTGCGTGGAGCATCTTATTTTCCTGTCCACTCGTTTTCCTTCGGTTGGTTTTGTGAGTTTTTCCTTGTGCTTTTACTTTGTGGGGGAGGGTAGAAAAGCAGTCCGCGCACTTTTCAAGGAGCCGGTGGCCGGTCTCATGACGAGGGGCTCCTCTCATCCTCCCCATCACGCCCCCCACGGCCCAGCTCCCCTTTCCGCCATGCTCTGATGCAACCCTGCAACTCGATGAAATCCTTGTGTGAAACAGACTGCAGACAACACACTTTCAAAAGAACTCATTGCATGTTTATGATGCAAGTTTCAACCGACAGAGAAACCTCCGAGGCCAGCTGGTCCCGCGAGAACGTTCCCTATCACTGGTCGACGACGAGACAGAGCGCCAGGGGCCCCCGTGTCCGCAGCCGGCACCATCCACCCACCGAGACCCGCTGTGGACCTGAGCCACCCTGGGGGGTCCTCTCTTCCCGCCACCGGTGCCCAGCGGCCGAGTAAGGCCTTCTCGTCCGGCTACTTCTCAATATCGATGCCGAAGCAATATCCATTCAGGGAGTTCGTCGGTTGCATAAAACCCCAGTGATGAGCTCAGTCACTCCACTTGGGTCCTTTTCAGTGGATGTGTTCTTCACAGGGAGAAAGGCAGCGGGGAGGGAAGCCAGGCCATGTGGCCAACCTTGGGGCTCTTTTAATTTAGGGTTGTCACACTGCTCTGATTAAACCATTTAACTAACGTGCGCACCCTCTTCTCTGTCCACTTCCCTTAGAACTGGGATGGCCATGAAGCGTGGCGCTTTTAGGGGGAGGGGGTCCGGCCCTGCAGGGCTGCTGTGGCCACAGTTCTGGAGCCTCAGAGTCACCAGCACATGAAGCGCCTGCCCACGCTGTATTTCCCTGTTTGGGGGTCCCCTAGAGTTCTTGAAACCCGCGAATGACAGAAAAACAGCTCCCCCAAATTGTTCAGTTTTAACACAGCTCTCACTTTGGAAAGCTCGGAGCAAAGCCGTTTTCCGTGATAACGGGGTCCCGGTTCTGAGCTAATGTGAGAGGGAGGTGCCCTCCTGGGTGGCGCATTACAGACGTGAATGGGCATGTGGTGGGTGCCACTCGGCATCCGAGGTACGGCGACCAGGTTTCTATTTACCCTCTGGCATCATTGTTACTGGGGAGAGGGCAGGACTTTGAGCCTGCTCAGGGAGCTGAGCTGAGGTCTGTGGAGTGTGAATAAAGGAGTCAGGTCCGCTCCACAGCACGTCGGAGAGCACGTGCCTTCTGCCAGGGGGCACTGCCCAGGAGCTTGTGAGAATGGGACGTGAGCAGTTAGCCACGCCCCACATTATGCCATGAACCTCTCGTGCTGTGCAAAGGAGGACCTTGTCACCGAATGCCCAGAGCCCTGACATCTCTATGACGGATGCTGGGAGGGGGCATCCCGACCTTCATACCAGTGCATGGAGGCCCCTGAGGTATTTAGAACCATACATATTAACAGCCCAGGCCCTACCCTGTCAAATCGAAAGTTAGCTCAGCACGTGATCCTGCGTCTTGTGTGAATGCTGAACCACAGCTAAACCAACCCTTGGGAGTCCTCTGTTCACAAAATCACGGGGGGTGTAGCGACTCCGCTCAGCACAGAACCGGCAGGCGTTCATGTGATGCGCGTGAGCGTATCACAGGCTCTGCCTCCCGGGCGCTGGAGCTGGTGGAGCGGAAGCAGCGTCTCAGGCGGGGCGGCTGAGGACACGGCGTCCTTAGTGACGGAGCTGGAGCTGCTTGTAAGTCGGGTCTCTCTCCAAATCTTTTTCTGTTTCTGGCCCTGATGGTTAAATAAACCAGAGTTTCTTCTTTAGGACCCAGCAACCCTGACCCAGGAAAGCAGCTGTGGGTTCTGCTGAAGATGCTCACCACTCACCCACACCTGCTCCCAGGGCAGGTGATCCCCGAGGGATCCACCCGAGCACACTGCTTCCGAGTCAAGAAACCAGGCATCCGGTAGTTCTAGACTGGAGGGGATGTTTCATCCTGACCTTTCATTTTAGTATCTGCTGTATTGCTTTTTTCTTTTTTTTATATTTTTACTGATTTCAGAGAGGGAGGGAGAAAGAGGGAGAGAGAGAGAGACAGACAGACATCAATGGTGAGAGAGAATCATTGATCAGCTGCCTCCTGCACACCCCCTACTGGGGATCGAGCCCGCACCAGGGCATGTGCCCTGACGGGGAATCAAACCGTGACCTCTTGGTTCATAGGTCAACACTCGGCCACTGAGCCACACTGGCCGGGCTTCCTGCCTTATTTCTTTATGGAGTTCCACAGACTGCTCCATTGGTTTTGGTAGCTGGTTATGTTACTATATTGTGTCTAAAAATAATCTAGGTCCAGTTGTGATATTCATCACGATTAGGATGATTGGGGTTCATGTTTTCTTAAAGATTTGGGACACCATCCGTTGACTAAAGGTTTTCACAGAACTAGGAATCTTGTGTGTTAACGTGTCGGTGCTGTTTGATGGCAAAAGAACATCGAATTTGCTCAATTCTCCATCAACTCCCACACGCAGTGATGTGTCCCAGTTCTCTCCACACATCATAAAATCTGTTTTCTTCTGAGGAATCTGTGACCTCGATGTATGTGCAAACCGCTTTCATGAAGCACTGCTAAACGGGTCTTCAGATTTTTGTTTGGGGAGAAAGGATTTGCTCTTCTATAGCCCTGGTTCCCACCACTAAGCGTGACGGAGTGATGCTCCTAACGTGAGAAGACTGTATTCACAGAGAAGCAGAAACCTGAGCGTTAATAATTTGTGCAAAGCCCTAAAGGGATTGCACGTGGTAACTTGAGTTCCCTGCAGTCTCGAGCAGGTACAGAAAGTCTCCAAGCTGGGGAGCCCCAGGTGCCTAGCAGGGGACAATCTTAGGTGGGACCTCATCCCCAAGGTGACCTTTTCCTCCCCTGGCATCTCTCTGGTCATGCCCTGGCGCCAACCAACCAATCAGTGGAGACCTAGACCAGGAAAGGACACACCTGGAAAGCTGCTGAATGTTCTATTAAGATCTTCCCCTGGGACCTTCCCCAAGATCTCCACGCTTACAACTCTTAGCACAGAGGACCCCGTGGGCTCTCCCTCCCAGGAGCTCACCAGAGCCTGACCCTCCCCACCCATCCTCATCCTCACAGGGGTATCACCTCCACCTTCCTCACTCCCCAGCATCAGGACCCTGCCTTCGCCTCTGTCACTTATTTCCTATGCCCATTTTTTCTACAGATTACTTCTTTTACCTCTATGATTTTATAAATAAACTAGAGGCCCAGTGCACGAAATTTGTGCATGAAGGGGGGATTCCCTCAGCCCAGCCTGCACCCACTCCAGTTGGGGACCCCTCGGGGGATGTCCAATCTCCAGTTTGGTCAGACACCCCTCTCACAATCTGGGACTGCTGGCTCCTAACCACTCACCTGCCTGCCTGCCTGATTGCCCCTAACTGCCTCTGCCTGCCTGCCTGATCGCCAGCCTGATCTCATCCCTAACTGCTCTCCCCTGCTGGCCTAATTGCCCCTAACTGCTCTCACCTGCTGGCCTAATGGCCCCTGTCTCTGCCTGCCTGATCACCCCTAACTGCCCTCACCTGCCAGCCTGATCTCACCCCCAACTGCCCTCCTCTGCTGGCCAATTTGGTTCTGATTGGTCAGTTCCTATGCCAGTCAGCATCAAAAGCTCTGCCTCCTAGGCAGCCATTGGCTCCTCACAGTTGACCCAGATTTAGTTCTGATTGGTCAGTTTCTATGCCAGTCAGTGTCTCTGGGCCTATCAACGGGGCCTGATCAGAAAGGCGGGGCTGATCAGCAGCCCTGGTGGAGGCCTGGAGAGAAATGGAGGCTTAGCTGTTGGCCAGGCTGGGAGAAAAAGAGAGGCAAGTTCTGATCAACGGCTGCCACAGAGGCTATGGATCAGACCCTGCCTCTCTCTCTGCAGGCCTCTCTCCGGGCCTGATCTGCAGCCCCCTAGGCAGTCAGTGCTGGGTCGGGGCACCAGGGTCGTTATGACCCTGGCTCTTGATTATATAGATGTTCTCTTACCGTTTGGTTCTTGGCTCTGAATTCTTTCCTAGCCAGAACCCAAGTACCGAAGGGTTGCTGAGGCTAAGTCCCACCTGACCCACTGGCCTTAACACCTAGTGCCCTTCCTGCCATCACCAGTATTGTCTCGTCTTCTTTTCTCGCGTGCAAGGCTCATTTTGTCTTTGATGACTTTTATTTAAACTCGGTTATAATTATTTTGCCACTTAAGACTGTCACACGAGAATGTATTCTTGGAATAATAGTTTTTGTGAACAAACACAATAATTGCTGTGCTATTCCACTAAGAAAATACATTCTGGTTTATGGAGCCATTTCCCCGTGCTCGGACAGGTCCGCGTTCTGGTTCCTTCGCGTCTTTGCTGTTCTAAAAGGCTTGCTGAGGGGAAGAACGACTGAGAGCAGAAAGAAAGGGCTCGAAATCCAGCTTTGCTGCAGGTTCCCGCGGGGCGCGGGACAAGTCCCCGAGTCTCCGAATCTCTCCACTCGATAAAGCCGCCGTGAACACCGCCTACCGCACAGGCTGTTTGGAGCATCAATTAAACATTCTACGAGAAGTACCACATACAGGGCTTTACTTTCAGTAAATGTTTAATATGCCAATAAATATTTTTTAAAGTATTTACTTCCTGCCTCTCTTTTGTTGTTGTTGTTAATCCTCACCTGAGGATATGGTTTCCATTGATTTTTAGAGAGAGTGGAACAGAACGGGGAGGGGGGGAGAAGGAGAAAGAGAGAAACATCCATGTGAGAGACACACATGGATTGGTTGCCTCCCAACCAGGGCCAGGGATTGAACCTGCAACCCAGGTTACGTGCCCTTGACCAGGAATCGAACCCGAGACCCTACAGGGACCCAACGCTCTAACCACTTGAACTGCACAGGCCAGGACAAGTTAGATGGCTTCTTGAGGCCGTTCCTCCGCCTGGAGCTGTGCTGGGTCAGCGGCAGGAAACCGTGACAGGTGTCTCGGCACCCAGGGGAGAAAGACCTGCCGTGGGAAAACGTTGGGAGGGAGGCTAATGGGCTTCCGCCACGTGGCCACTCACTGTCCGCGCATCGCCTGGTGCTGGTCAGAGCCACGGGGAGGCTGCAGGCCACAGGAAGACAGGTGGCCCCTGCCCTCTCCAGCCTGTCGATCTGTCTGAGACGCCGTCGGCACCGGCAACGTCCTTCTCTCTCTCCCGTCCTCAGTGGAACGCATTCACACGTGGAGGCGCTGCAAATGGGACAATGAATCAGCCCGCCACGTCCCCATGGGAACTCGGCCGGGCGACGGGGTGGCCTTATCTCCCAGCACCAGGCGGCCCCGGGCGACTGCCGTGCCTGCCAGCCCGTCTGCCCCTCAGCAGCTGGACGTGCGTGGGTGCGCCTTTGTGGAAAGCGGGGACATTGATGGAAGTTGGCCTCGGTCCTGTCAGAAGACGGCGTTGGCCGGGAAGGCTCTACTCTTCCTCTCCGTGCGAAAACGGGAACTGGATTGTCTTCTGGACCTCAGCTGTCTTCCCAGGCGGCGTGACTCAGGGCGCCCATCTCTTTGCTGCTGGCATCTACTCCTCTCTCCTCAGTCCTCTGAGCCCAGGCTCTGGGGGGAGGTGGGGGAAGAAGGGGGCAGAGAGGTGTTGCAATAGTGCTGCCTGGTGGACATTCTGAGAACAGCGCCCTAGGAAGGAATTTGGCAAGGTGCAATAGACTTAAGTTTTGCTTGACTCCTAGGCTTCCAACTCTCCCTCCGTCCTGCCAACCCAAATCATTGCCCACTCTGACTCCCAGTCGCCTAAGGCCTTCCCTCCCACCCGGGTACATCAGTAACTTACTTCCTTCCTTCCTTCCTTCCTTCCTTCCTTCCTTCCTTCCTTCCTTCCTTCCCTCCCTCCCTCCTTCCTCCTTCCTTCCTTATCTCTGCCTCCTGAGGCCGTGACCTCAGTAAGCTACCCTCCGCAGCAGTTTCCCCGGTGGTGAAGGAGGCGGCTCCGTCAGGAAGGGGTGGGTAGCTCCTTAGCTTACTCGTGTGGGGGTGCAGGTGCGGTTCTGCCCTGCCAGTGAGTATACGTTTAATGGCACCCTGGTGATAACATGGCACTCACCATGATGGTGTCACCATGGAGAATGTCTACCATGCTTGTGTACACTTTTTAAAATACAGTTTATTGATTTCAGAGCAGAAGGGAGAGAGGAGAGAGAGACAGAAACATCCGTGATGAGAGAAAAGCATGGATCGGCTGCCTCCTGCACGCCCCACCCTGGGGATCGAGCTCACAAGCCGGGCCTGTGCCCTGACCAGTAATCGAACTGTGACCTCCTGGTTCGTAAGCCGACGCTCCACCACTGAGCCGCGCCGGCCGGGATCTTGGGTGCGTGTCCGGGGCACTGAGAGGAAAGGCTCCCACAGAGCTGTGGGCTCAGGGCCCCAGACCACTGAGCGAGCCCCTGCCACGCCCCCGAGCCCCGGGGTTCAATGGAACACGAACGCAGTTTCCAAATGAAAGTGGAGAGACACGGAGGAGCGTGCGCAGGACGGGGCAGCAGGTCAGCCTGGAGGGCGGCACTTGACCTGCTCCCCTGCCTCCGGGACTCACGACAGGAGGCGGCGGCCGCCAGGCACCGCGAGGCAGCCACCCAGCACACTGTCGCTCCTGAGATATTTCCGGAAGGGCTACTTTATAAAACGCATCAACTTTATAAAACGCGGCAATCTCTTGTTTTTAATCCTCGCCTGAAGGTATGTTTATTGATTTTAAAGAGGCGGGGGAGCCATCGGTGTGTGAGAGAGAGAGACATTGATTGGTCGCCGTCACACACACCGGGCACACCACCTGTCGGTGTACGGGTGACGCTCACGCCACGTGCTCCCCAGCGAGGGCTCCGCTGTAAGACGCAGAGGACAGTGTTGCCCAGCTCCCCGGCTTCCGTGGGCTTTAAGGAAAGCAGCCCATGCGCACTGCCGCCCCTGGGTCTGGATGCGGCCTCTGCTCACCAGCGGTCCTTGCAACGCCGCGCTTTCCCAACCTCCATTTCCAGGGCCGAACGCACCCATGGCTCTTTCCCTCTGCGCCACCTGCTTCGTGGACGCGCCTTCCCCTTCGGCCGGGTCGCCAGGGCAGGCTCTGGCTAACTCCGCATCTCCTGTGCGTTTCATTCCCCCGGCGCGTCGTTAGCATGAAACCAGCATTTATTAAAGGCATCGCCTTTCCGTGGCACGGCGCGCGGTTTACAGTCACGTTCCGCTCGGCTTTCCGCCAGGCCCCGCTGGGAGGCCGCGTCCGTTGTGCCGTCAGAGTTCAATGATTAGAGTTTCCGTATTTTTTCTTTCTTTCTGGACCAAAGAAGATGGCTCCTGAGGCGCCAGAGGTTTTCCTGTTTGTTTTTTAATGGCTAAAAGGGCAATTTAGGAATCTCATCATGCAGACCTGGGGGAATGAGAGGAGGACCCCTTCGAGGCACGGGGCACTGAGCCCATCGGCCTCAAAAGCAGGGGTGTGGAGTCCCCCGAAGCGCTGCAGGGCTCCCTGGGGGGCTGCACAGGCCACCCCGAGAGACTGAATTGTGTGGTAATTACAAAAGGGTCGACTCGCCCTAACCGGTGTGGCTCAGTGGATAGAGCATCGGCCTCCGGACTGAAAGGTCCCAGGTTCGATTCCAGTCAAGGGCATGTACCTGGGTTGCAGGCACATCCCCAGCAGGAGGTGTGCAGGAGGCAGCTGATGGATGTTTCTCTCTCATCCCATGTTTCTAACGCTCCCTCTCCCTTCCTCTCTATAAAAGATCAATAAAATATATTTTTTAAAAAGGGTTGACTCATCGAGTTGAAGTGTGCTGTTGGCAGAGGGCTTCTCCCCGCCTTCGTTAAAGTGGACTTCGTCACAGAGGGTCACCTGTCTGCAGCTTCCTGGGCACAGCGTGCTCACGGGTGGAAACCACTGAGAAAGAAGGGACTCGGCCACAGAGCCTTGTCAGGAGCCTGCAGGGCGCCCCCTCCCCCCCAGTGCAGACACCGCCACAGACGCGACCACAGACTCCACACCCAGGCTCGTGCAATGGACCCAGCTCCGTCTTCGCACCCCCAGGTCTGCCTCAGGGAGCTCGGACAAAACGCCAACACACACGCTGCTTTTTCCCACCAAGGTCAAATCAAAGTCACCTTGTAGAAATGACTTTTCTTGCATGCCCATGGGAGGAAACCGTTGTTAACGTAAGAAACGTTCAAACCTGTAAAGAATTTGTGAATCTGAGCCAAACTGTCGACAATTGGCAGGCAGCAGGCATGGAGACAATGCTCCGGAGAATGGCGGTTTGCCACCTATTTTTATAAATTACCATCCAAGGAGGAGGCCTCAGTGAGTTACCTGAAACCCACTGGCGATAGATTAGGGAGGTGGGAGAAAGCTAAGCGTTGGGGGGGGGGGGGCGGCTAGAACCTCTGGGATTGGATAAAAAGTAAACCACCACCACCACCACCACCCCCACACCACATGCTTTTACACAGGTGGGCATCGGTTAGCGAACAGCCAATTAACGTAACAGGGAGGGAGCGTGTGGTCCAAGCCCTGCCGTTTGTTGGACCCCGAGGGGTCTGGAAAAGGGAAGTTACAAGTTACCCTGACAGTCCACAGGCCTGTTATCAGATGCAGAGAGGCAGGAGGCTCAGTCAAGATCCAAGTAGATCTTTGCCAAGAAAGAGACTGGCCTAGGGCAGTGGTCGGCAAACTCATGAGTCCACAGAGCCAAATACCAACAGCACAACGATGGACATTTCTTGGGAGAGCCACATTTTTTACACTTAAACTTCTTCTAACGCCACTTCTTCAAAACGGACTCACCCAGGCCGTGGTATTTTGTGGAAGAGCCACACTCCAGGGGCCAAAGAGCCGCATGTGGCTCGTGAGCCGCGGTTTGCCGACCACGGACGGGCCTAGGACATGCCCACCCTCCATCCACTGCTCTTCAGTGAGGCGGCTGTCATTTCAGGCCCCCCCCATGGGGTTCCTTTAGGTCCAAGTTGGCGGCCGCCGCAGCGCCAGCATCAGGCGGGCGGGCAGGCGGACGGACGGACAGGCGGACGGACAGGCCTCTGAAAACCCGCTGGGCGAAGCGGTCCCGCCGAGAGCCGAGCGCTTTCAGGGCAAGAGGGAGTTGGTCCGCACTCCAGCTCTACCAGGATCTGACCTCGTGATCCTGGCTGCTCACACCCGTTTCCCTCAGACGGCCCCCACACTTGGTGGTGTCGGACCTCTTTCTGTCCCAGGTCCCGGGAATTGGGGGCGAATGCCCACCTTACTCGGTGTTCATGGGACTCGGGTGTATAGCCCAGTGCCTGGGCTGGTTCCTGTCCCATCTAGGGCCCCTGTCAGTTCCGTGACTATGGCTCCCTGCTCAGCTGTTTGAAGGGGGCCTGGTGTGACCCCTAAGCAGCTGTTTCAGAGCCGAGAGGAACACGGTGCTGAAAAGGTCAGGCAACCGAAAGTTCCTCTTGCCGATGAGAGGGGACACCTGGCCTAGCAGGCGCCTTTCAGGGCTGCCCGGGGAGGAAGGGAGACCGCCCTGAGTGTGACCCACAGCACGCACTCCCACGGAGCTCCTGGCGCAGGACACCCATCTCCCGCAGGAAATGTCTCCCGCCCTGGTTCCCGCAGACCCGCTCTGCCCCAGCGTGACCGTGTGGGAGAGTTTCGCTTGGCGCATCTCTGCTCAGTGGGACATGCCGAGTTCTTGTGAACACGGAGTCATCAGCTAGCCATGAAACTACGCCCAGGGTCTTCCCTTCAGGGGAGCAAAGGGCCGGCGTAGGAAGGTAGGGTGCCACAGTTTTACTCTGTTCCTGGTAAAACACACCCCTTCCTTGCCCTCCAGCTGGAAAGGAGAGATGCCAACAGCAGACAGGCAACGAGCTACCCAGAGACCAGCCAGGCCAATGAGGCGCGGGCACGGGCTCCTGGTGAAATCTCGGTTTATTAGTGCGTTTGGTCCGGGGAACTCAGCTCCATTTCTTCACGGCCAGGTAGGTCACGCCCAAGACTCCCACAATGAGGGTCCCCGAGAGGCCGGCCACCCACAAGGCCTGGGAGTCTCCCGCAGCACCTGGCGGAGGGGAGGGGAGGAGGCGGTGACCTGGGCAACACAAGCTGTCACCTGAGAGGTCCACGTGGATGGTGAGGGAAGGGGAGTGGGAGGCAAGGGGGGAGAGGGAGGGGAGGCAAGGGGGCGCTAGGGGAGGGGAGGCTTTGGTTTGCCTCCTGCTTCAGGCGGGCGTTAAGTCTTCCACTCACGGGAGGATTTAGGAAGCTTTGCGGAGGGGTCCTCAGTGGCCTGGAGCAGGATCACGGGGCCCTGGCTCGAAATGCTGGCGGTGCCGTTGGGGTCATGGGCCTCAGAGCTTCTTCTTCCTGTCGGAGGGAGGCGGAGGGGTGGTCAGCGGTTTGCACACGGGGTCGTGGGGGTTTAGGGAGTGCGAGTCCGACGCGAGGCAGGTTCCTCGGTATGGACAGCTCTGCTCCAGGCCTGAAGGAAAAGCATGTTAAATCTCACCCGCCAAACCTCACACGAGCGTGTCTTCAACCTGGTTAGTCCGTTAATACGGATCTGAGCAGGACAGACTTCATGTGGCTCTCACCTCCGTGGCACCAGCATGGGGGCATCCCGCTCACGTCAGACGGCCCTGCCCTGCCCCTCTTCCCTGAGCCGTTACTTAATAAATAGCGTGTGAACGCCGCGATACAACGGTGACAGGCGATGGGTTCACAGAGCAGAGCTTTGTTTGAATCCCACGTCTTTCACCAGCGACGGGGCCTTGGAGAGGGATGTGGGTTCGGTAGCGTTGGAGTCAGACCTGCGATACTTAACAGGTGTGTGTGTGTGTGTTTGTACCAGCAGAGACTTCGAGCTTTGGGGGACATGGATGCTATTAATTCGGGGGCGAGACAGTAAATGTTAGTGGGTCAGGTGAGCACACACACACACACACACACACACACACACACACGAGCTTTCGGCTTCCCTAGGGCATATATTCTGAGCCTCCAGTTACGTCCACTTGTGGTTCCTCAGACCACGTAGCCAGAGGTGCTTCAAGTGGGTGTAGAGTCTACCATGACAAGCTACCCGGGTAGAGGGGGTGTGTGTGTGTGTGTGTGTCGGGCCACGTGGAAGCCCTGGCTTAGTGAAAATTCTTATGGAGAACGCCAAGGCTGAGAGTTGCCCGAGGATTGTAACTGCTGATGAAAGGCCTGGGACTCAGCAGCGTCCTAGAGGTCCTTCGAGAGGGACCGTTAATAGGCTCCTCTCCAGTCTGAGTCACGTGCACATGGGGCGGGAGGTTAGCCTGGGACCCGTGTAGAGAGCTTGGATACTCACGCCTGGCCACAGGGCAGGCCACGCAGGACAGGGACCCCGCAGGCTGGCAGACAGACACGCTGCAGTGCAGGAACACCTGGAGCCGGGAGAGTGGGGGTCACGGCGTAGCCCCTCATCCTGTGAGGCTGAGAGCCCCATCTCCCCCCGGGGCTGTCCAGAGGGGTTAGAAGGTCCTGGCAGCCCAAGCCCATGCCACGGGGTCACTGGTACCCGGGACCGTTCCGAGGCAGCACTAGCAGCCAACCTGGAAAGCCAGCCTTGGCCGAGGAGTGCGTTATGTGGACGCCATGGAGCTGGGGGTACAGAGCCCTGCCGGCGGGGGGTGGGGCAGGGAAGCATCATACCGGCCCCCCGAGCGCCGTTCCGGCCGCCGCGTCCACAAAGCTGAAGGTGAAGATGCTGAAGCGCTGGGCGTGAGAAGGGAATTGCAGGCTCTCGGTCTCCGGGACGGGGATCAGCTGGGTCTGGTAGTTGTCTCCGGCATAGGGGCATCTAAGCATGACACCCACAGTCAGGGGGAGGGGGGCTTCCTGGGGGGCTGCGTCGGGCACAGGCGAGAGCCACTCACCCGTTCACCAGCAGCGCCCACTGCGGCTGCTGCCCGGGGTCGGGGCCGGGCGTGGCCCAGCACTGTCGCAGCAGCAGCCCCAGGTCGGGGTCGGTCCTGTGGCGGAGGGCGACCTCCACGTAGATGGGGTCCCGGAGCAACTTCACCACCGGGTAGTCACCCGGACCATAGTAGGAGGTGTAGTTCCCATCTGCAAGGAGCCACAGTGAGGGGAGGCAGAAAGGTGGAGCCAGGCCGCTCGGGGCTGCGTGAGAAGGGCCATCGCCCGTGCCAACGCCTCTAGCAAGTGTCCCGTGGCCAGGCAGGGGGTGTCCACGCCCAGAGGAGGGACAGGCTCGGGCTGCAGCCAAGCACTCCGGACAGGAGGGTCTCACCTTTCGCGATCTGAAGCTCCAGGGTGAGGGCTCCGGGCTGGGTGTTGGGAAGGGGCGGTGGGAGAAGGAAGACCGGGACGTTGACCGGGAGGGCACTGCTGCTCACAGGGTAGGTGCAGCTGACGCGGAGCCTGCAGAGAAAGGGGCGTCAGCCGCTCCCCGGCGGGCGGGCCCCTGGCTTGTCACGGTGGAGGAGCTGCTAAGTGCCTGGGGTTGGATACGCTTGTCAACACGATGGTTCCTGGCCGGGGGGGGGGGGGGGGGGGGCGGCGGCCTTCTATTTGAGTTGGGGAGACCACTGTGGGAAGAGGTCAGAAACGCCTGAGAACAGACATGGAGAGTGCAGTCGGGGAAGAGCGCACAGGGATTGGATACGAAGAGGAGACCGTGACGGAGGTCCAGGAGGGGGCACAGTTGGCCAGAAACGTCTGGAGGCGAGAGACACTGGGGTCAGGCAGGTGACGGGCTCTCTGGCCGCCAGGAAACGTCCCGTGGAATCGGGTTCTGGGGCCCGAGGACTCACCTGCCAACCCCTGCGTTATGGCAGGAGGGCAGCTCGGCCCAGGGGAGCGGCATCCGGCGAGCGAAGGCCTTTACCTGAAGGTACTGTCGCGGGTGATGGAGCCACGGCTCCAGGTCCTCACATCCTGGGCTGCCACCAGCTCGTTTTCATAGACGGCCTGGTCTCCGGTGACCTGGGAGGGCAGGTGCAGGAGACGTGGCACGCCTGCTGGCCATGAGCGCTGCCCCGGCCGCCGCCTGCGGGACCCGGGACCCGGCCCCGGCGATGCTACCCCGTTCCGTTTGCTGCTCCACAGGCAGAGGCAGGGGACATAGTCATGTCACTTCCCTTGAGGACTAAGGAAAGGGAGGGGCTGGGAGGACTCAGGTGAGGCCCCCAGGAGGCTGCCACCGTCTCGGGTCAGCTCAGGAGAGGCCCCCCGCTTGCTTCGGGGGCAGGGGGATAGGAGGCGCCCCCCCTTCCTGTTCTCTGCTGGTGGGGGCGCCAGGCCCCGTGCTCAGGGCCGGTTGGGTGGCACCGTCCCTGGGGTGAGCTCTCCTGTCCTGGAGACCAGCCCCCTGGACGCAGCCTCAGGAGACCCGTCCTGCCCAGAACCCCAGTTCCCCCGCCCCAGCCGCGAGGACACGCCTGCCGCCTCCAGGGTAAGGACCGCAGCGAGAGTCCGCGTGCTCACCCGTCGGGTGGTCCCGCAGGCGGTGAAGGGGAACCGGAACAGGGCGAAGGCTGGTGTGGCCACCAGGGGGCGGCATTCGCTGTCGTTCCCGAGGGCCAGGCGCACGGAGTCCAGGAGCAGGGGCGGCAAGGTGACGTTGCGGGCCACGGCCACGGCGAAGTGGCCGTCCCGGCTGCAGCGGGAGGTCACTGCAACAGCAGAGGCTGCTCAGGGCGTCTCCGCCCGCGGCCGGCTGCCCGGGAGCCTGAGAGGCTCGTTATGTTCACGGCGCCCCCGAGAGGGTGGCACGGGCGGCCGGGACTGGGTGCCGGTCCAGCTGCCCACGCCCGGCTCTGGATAGCCCACGGATGCCTCCCTCCTGGGGGACCGCAGCACCGTGTGTCGCCTCAGTGTTTCTTGTTCGCTGTTTTCAGAGCTGAGGACAGAGGGGGCCTGCACCCACTCACCGAGGGGCGTTCGCATTGGGAAGCCTCAGCGGGATGTGGGACGTGGAGACCCGTGGGCCCCTGGCTCACCCAGCTGGCGCCTGCACCTGGACTTGGCTCCCAGGCGGCATTCATGCTATTTTTTTTAAGAATATATTTTATTGATTTTTTTACAGAGGAAGGGAGAGGGATAGAGAGTTAGAAACATCGATGAGAGAGAAACATCCATCAGCTGCCTCCTGCACACCCCCTACTGGGGACGTGCCCGCAACCCAGGTCCATGCCCTTGACCGGAATCAAACCCGGACCCTTCAGTCCGCAGGCCGATGCTCTATCCACTGAGCCACACCGGTCAGGGCCATTCATGTTATTTTTAAAGTCCTCACCCAAGCAAAACTTTGTCCATGGGTTAATATTTTAGAGAGAGTAGAAGGGAGGGAGGCAGGGAGGGGGAGAGAGTGGGGAAAGGGGGGAAGAGAGAAACATCCATGTGAGAGACACATCACATCAGCTGGCTGCCTCCCACCTGGGCCCGGACCAGGGCTGGGGGTCAAACCTTGACTGGGAATTAAAGCGGAGACCCTCTGGGACACAGGCCGACTTTAACCACTGCACCACACTGCCCAGGGCGCCTGTTATTCCGCTCTGCGTGGTTTCTAGGAGCCCAGATGCCAGGAGCCTGGAGGAAGCTCAGGCTCGGAGGCCAGGGGTGCAGGACGCACTGCTTAGGCCTCTGCCTCCAGCCCCTGGTCCTGCTTGGCACCTGCCTCCTGAGGGGGATGGGGGAGACCAGCCCTCCCCCAGGCTCAGCTGCAGGTAACGGGCAATTGCCTCAGCTGCTTGTAGAGAAGCCGCCTCACCTGTGTTTCCATAGTAACAGGACCTGCCGCTGGGGTCGTAGCAGCAGCCCAGCGCCTTGCAGTCCCGGGGAGTGGCGGAAGCCGGGGCGCAGGGCAGCCTGTCCCCCACGGGGACTGAGTCGCACAGCTGAGCACCCAGTGCGTCGAGGCCTAGAGGGTGGCAAGCAGAGCAGCCCGAGCTGGGGACAGAGCCGGGGCTTCGGGAGTCCCTGCTCCGAAGGTGAACGCTCCCGTGGGCGGCGTCTGGGCCGAGGGAGCAGAACGGTCCCTGCCCGCCCGCGGTGAGGGGGTGAGGTCGCGGGGAAGGAGGCCCATCCAGGCCACCTGGGAGAGACCCTGAACTCGGGCCTTTCTGAGAAAGAAGGTCTAACAAGATCCCCAGAAGCAGGGCGCTCCTTACTTTCCTGCAAGGGACGTTTCTCCCGTGGGGGTGCCCTCCGCCCAGGACCCGCGCCCCCGCACGCCTTTCTGACATGCAGGGGCTGGGGCGGCCGGTCAGCGTGGTCTGGGCGGGTCCGGCACCCCGTTTTGTCAGCGTGGCCCCTTTAGGCCCCGGGCCTCAGGCGGAGGTAATCCTGAGGATGCGGGGCGGGGAGGGGGGGGGGGCGCAGGCCCCGCCTTCCTTCATGAGTGGCAGGTGCCGCTCACAGCGCAGGTGGTACGTACCTGGGAGGTCCACGGGGCACCTGAGCACCTGGGCCGTCGCCACCGCCCTGTGCCCGGCTGTGTCCGCCTGCTCCAGCCCGACGGGCATGATGTGCTGGGAACCCTGCAGAGACGGGCCGGCGTCAGCCTGGGGGCCGGGCGGCTCTGGGGGGCCCCCAGGCCCGAGGCCTACTCACCCACTCGGTGACGTAGCAGCCGCTGTAGGCCGCCTCCAGCACCAGGGCGCTGCCCGGGCCCGCCGTCACGTGGGTGCCGCAGCCGGAGTCGTTCTGCAGCCGGTGCAGCAGCCCGTGGTCGTCTGGGGGGGGGGGAGGACAAAGGTCCCGAGGGCCCAGTCACCGCGGTGACTGCGCAGGGAGCGGCCAGCTCCACGGGGCCACCCGCCGCCCGGGAGAGGACCCGCTGAGGAGGACAGGAGGCAGGAGGGCGGCTGGAGGAGGCGCGGGAGAGGAGCCGTTGCCCGGTCGCAGGCCAGGTGAGTCCGGGCGGCAGCCTTACCCCAGGCTATGAGCGCGGGGGGAGGCCCCGAGCCTGGGCCCAGGGGGTGGACGGTGAACTGGAGGCCCTGGGGCCCGCAGTGCAGTTCACCCGCATCTTCCGGGGCCTCAGGTTCAGGCTGGCCGCTCAGGGCCAGAGACAGGGGCAGCCAGAGCAGCAGGGGGCACAGCCACATGGCACCAGGAGACAGGGCGTCCTGCAGGTCGAGGTCGAGGTCGAGGTCGAGGTCGAGGTCGAGGTCGAGGTCGAGGTCGAGGTCGGTGAAGCCGTAGCCGGCGTCTGGGCGCCAGAGGGTCCCTTTTATGGGGAGAAGGTGAGGGCGCACAGCTGTCCCCGCAGGTGGGGCTCCTGTAGGCTCCCTCCAGCTCCCGCATCCAGCCCAGCCTGCAGCTGCCTGGGGTTAAGCGGGTTAAGCGGCGCGATGGGATCGAGGGCCCCCGGGGCCCAGAGAAACCTGGGGCCTGTTATCCAGGAGGCTCCCACCCGGCCAGGGCACAGCCGACCGCTCACCGGCCTCGGAAGGGCCTCCTCCGGGACCTGCGCGTCTGGGCCGGCCCTGCTCGGCCACCTGGAGCTGCAGCCCCGGGCAGGGTCCTACCTGGCGGCATCCGTGTTCTCGTCTGTGATGTGCGCTCAGTGCCCCTGGTGGGGGCGTCTGTGTCGCGTGCCTGGCACAGCGCATGGTCGGCGCTCCTCCGCGTGGTCAGGGCCCCGCAGGACCCCCGTCCCCGTGCCCACAGGTGCTAAGCTTTCACGAGAATCCACGGCACTGTGGGCCTGGCTTGAAATCCCAGGAAAATGCCCACCGGTTCCTGGGGAAAGCTGACAGAACGTCCCCTGGTCCCGAGAGAGAAGGCCAGCCCAGGATCCTGACGAGTCCCAGAGCCTGTCTTGGTCGTCGCGGGCTCAGCGACATTCCATCCAGGGGCTGGCTGAGGGTTCTGACTCGCTCTCCACGCCCCTGTGCTCCCTGCCCCGCTCAGTCACAGCGCCAGGCCAGGCGGCGGGGGCACCCCGAGAGGTGTAGGGATGGGGACCCACTCCCCCTGGGAGGGGACCACGGGGACGTCTAGCCTCATGTTTAGCCTCTGAAACATTTCCCAAGTTGGCTTAAAATCTTAGCCAAAAAGCACAGAATTGCCGGACCGGCGTGGCTCAGCCATTAGGCGTCCCCCTATGAACCAGGAGGTCAGGGTTCGATTCCCGGTCAGGGCACATGCCTGGGTTGCGGGCTCCATCCCCAGTGGGAGGCGTGCAGGAGGCAGCCGATCCATGATTCTCTCTCATCGTGGATGCGTGACCCCTGTCAGTGAGATACAGCTTTTCCATCTGCAAAGTGGGGATGAGCTTCCTCTAAAAACCTCGGTGTTGTCCTCTGTTGAAGTGGGATGGCAACGACTCTATCACTATTTCTGCTAAAGCCTCGTGGGGTTGTTTCATTCTGCACAACAATGAGGTTCTGTGTATCTGTATATCTACATACCTATACACCTGTAGATCTATACATCTATGTCTACATCTCTACATCTATATCTACTACATCTATATCTACATCTATATCTACTACATCTATATCTACATCTACATCTACATCTATATCTATATCTATATCTATATCTATATCTATATCTATATATCTATATCTACTATATCTATATATCTATATCTATATCTATATCTATATCTACTATATCTATATCTATATCTATATCTATATCTATATATCTATATCTACTATATCTATATATCTATATCTACATCTATATCTATATCTATATCTACATCTATATCTACTACATCTATATCTACATCTACATCTATATCTATATCTACATCTATATCTACTACATCTATATCTACATCTACATCTATATCTATATCTATATCTACATCTATATCTATATCTATATCTATATCTATATCTATATATCTATATCTACTATATCTATATATCTATATCTACATCTATATCTATATCTATATCTACATCTATATCTACTACATCTATATCTACATCTACATCTATATCTATATCTATATCTACATCTATATCTATATCTATATCTATATCTATATCTATATATCTATATATCTATATCTACTATATCTATATCTATATCTATATCTATATCTATATCTATATATCTATATCTACTACATCTATATCTATATCTATATCTATATCTATATCTATATCTATATCTATATCTATATCTATATATCTATATCTACTATATCTATATCTATATCTATATCTATATCTATATCTATATATCTATATCTACTATATCTATACCTATATCTATATATCTATATATCTATATCTACTATATCTATATCTATATCTATATCTATATCTATATCTATATCTCTACATCTATATCTACTATATCTATATCTATATCGCAGATATATCAGATATACTGGGTATGGCTTTGAAAACCAGATATACATTAGTTACTCATTCATTGGGGGAAATTCCGTCCCTGACATTCTACATTATTGATTTCTCTGCATCCCAGGGTGAAAGGCCAACTTCCAAGTGGAAACGCTAACTGTTAAATCCTTAGCCCAGATGCACCTGCTCGGTTAGCGCTGCAGGTTCCCACCTGCCGGCACCAGGCCCGATGGGTGCAGGTTGCGGCCGGGCATGTGGCCCTGGGCTGGAGGCCGGGGAGCCCAGGGTGCTGAGCATGGAGCTGGGACTCGCGGAGGCTCAGGCCCAAGCAGGGGCTTTAACCCCTCCCCCGTCTCCCTCCCTTAGCTCAGCCCAGGAGGCAGACTCTCCCCTCCCCAACCCTCCTCCCGCACCCCGCAACCCAGTGTATGGGTTTCGGGATAACCGAAGTGGCCGCTCTCTGGCCACCAGGCTTCTGGCACGTTCCCCTCGGGCTGCCTGTAGTCAGAGGCGACTGTGAAATTCTCGAAACAGAAAGTCAAGTGGAACATCGGACACTCAAAGGGAAGGGACAGGAACAGCCTCCTCCTCCTCCTCCTCCTCCTCCTCCTCCGTGCCTTCTCGCCTCCTTTGTTCCCTTATCAGTGAGGAGGAGGCTCAGGCACGCTCCCCTGCTCCCGGAGGCCCACGCCTGCCTCCTGTGGTCCTTGAACCTGAATCCTGTGTCGGGATCCTGGTTACCAAGGAAATGGAAACTGGGACAGAAATATAGACGGTGCTCACCTGCAGAATCCTAACGGAAGCAGAGGAATTGCCCACCAAGGACCCCCCACGCTCAGGGGCTCTCCTTTTACTGCTTTTAGGAATCACCCTTGTTGTGATATTAATTGCTTAAAGGCGATTTTGAAATATATCCAAACATTCGTTAGAATTGATTAAGCAAGCTTTAGAATGAGCGGAACTCTCCCCAACACACCCCCCCCCCTTTAATGAAAGAGCATAAATGCCAGGCTACTTAGTAAAGAAATTAATGGAAAGGCCAGAGGATTTGCAAGTTCAAGGCTTGTGAGCATCCCCCCCGTAAGAGCTCCTCCTGGGAATCATTTTGTACGACCATCCATAAGGTGTTCTTTGCAGAAAGGCTTCCCTCTGGCGTCCGTGGAACCCGCTGTTTCAAGGCCGGTGGGGAAATCCGGGCCAGGGGTGGGCGATTTGGCTGCTGCCTTGCCCGCGTGCGGGGAATGTGGGCCAGCGGCCTCGTTAAGGCAGGCGCGGCCATGCCACTCTGAGCGGGCAAACAGCAATGCGGGTGAGAGAAAGGAAGACAAGAGAAGGGGGGCGCGTGTGTGCCCACATGCTGACATCTGGGGACGAAGCAAAGGGCCTCCTGCTAACCTGGCTGCCTCAGGCCTGGCCTGCGTGGCAGCCTTGCAAACTCAAGACCTGAACTAACCGCCAAGGGTGGTCTGAAATTAAAAGCCTTTAGTTACAGAGCAGCGGATGGAGGGTCAGTCATGGTCTAGGCCAGTCTCTTCCCTGACAGAGATCAACTTTGATCTTTACGGAGCCTACTGTCCTTCTGCATCTGATAACGCACCTGTGGAGTGTCTGATAATGCACCTGTGGAATGTCGGGGTAACTAAGAACGTCCCTTGTTCCAGACCCCTCGGGGCACAGCCAGTGTCCCGGGCGCAGACCACACATTCCCTCCCTGTTATTGTTATCGCGTTAATTGCTCATTGTTACCTACCCTGCATCCCCCAGTGTCACAGAAGCACGTGTCAATCATTTTACTTCTTATTCAATCCCAGAGGTCGCCCCTTTGCTTTCTCCCACCTCCCTCATCGATCACCAGTGGATTTCATGTAACCTACTCACCTCTTTTGATTATCAATAATAATAAAAGCATAATATGCTAATTAGACCAAACAGCCTAACAACCTTCTGGACATCATTCCAGATGTACTTCCGGACAAAGCTGCGGCAGCGGGGGCCAAGGCAGAGGTGGTTAGGGGCAACCAGGCAAGCAGGCAGAGTGGTTAGGGGTGATCAGGTAGGCGAGCGGTTAGGAGCCCGTGGTCCCAGATTGCGACAGGGATGTCCTACTGCTGGTTTAGGCCCTGATCCCACAGGGATTCCAGCAGTTGGATGTCCCCCCAGAGGTCCCAGATTGCAAGAGGGTGCAGGCCGGGCTGAGAGACCTCCCCCCACCCACCCACCCCGAGTGCATGAATTTCGTGCACTGAGCCTCTAGGAATGTATAAAAACAAGGTGAAAAGCCACCATTCTCCAGAGCATGATCCCAGTACACTGAGATTCTGCTTCCCCGCAATTGTTGACAGTTTGGCTCAAATACACTGGCAAAAATTCCTGACCGGTTTGAATGTTCTTTTACCTGAACACATCCGTACCCTGCAGTTCTCGGTGTTGAAAGGGGACTTGCCAGTGACAACTCTGAAATGGCCCAGGGACACTTCTCGCCACCCCACGGAATAGACCCTTTACTGTTCTGGCAGCAGCACAAGACAAGGTGAGACCAGACAGCAGCACAGCACACCACGGCCACGGCCGCGAACGACTTCCGAGATGCTGGAGGCAGAGGCAGCCTCCCGTGCAGCCTGCCGACCGCCCCCCTGGGGCCCGCAGGGGCACCTTGCGCTGGGCTCACGACGCCAGAAAAGCAACCGTGAGGCCGTTGCTGGAAATGGAATCGATCTGATGGTTGTGCTGCTAGCAAGCCTGTGCTGTCGAGGCCAGCCACACCAAAAAGCCGGAAATAAACACGAAGAAAACAACATTACGTTGTGCTTGCAGATAAATAATGGCTGTGTAACCGGATGACCTGGGGTCCGGGCTGCCTGTCACGACTGGAGCCAGTTCAGCCCAGACAGGGTTGAGTCCCACATGAGTGTGTATCCCAGTCCTGCCGGCAGCAGGGGAGAGCAGCAGGGCACCCGCAAACATCTGCTCTGCCCCCCCATAAGCCAGCTGCTTATATTGGGTTGGAGGACGAAGATGACATGGGGAAGTAGGCAAAAGGGTACGCCAAATGGGCAGTTTACAGGTAATGGGGGCCGGGCATTGGCAAAGGCCTGTGGGTAGGCAAAGGCTGGGGGTCTGCAAAGGGCTGGGGGTCTGCAAAGGGCTGGGGGTCTGCAAAGGCTGGGGGTCTGCAAAGGGCTGGGGGTCTTCAAAGGCTGGGGGTCTGCAAAGGGCTGGCGGCTCTGGTCTCTGCAACAAGGTTGTCCATCTTCCCTTGATGATAGGCAGCTCCCGGGGAGGGGCGGGGAGGATGGGCCGCCTTTCCAGGTGAGCGCCCAGGTCCCACAGGCAACTCCCAGCCAGATGAGAATGGGCCTTGAATCAGAACAACACCATCAGTGGCTAACAGAGTGTGAAGACTGTTTCTTACCATCCTCGCGGGTCCCCAATAGTCTACGCTGAGTGTAATACGCATAATCATCCGGCCACTCAGTGTATATCCTATATAATAAAAGGCTAATATGCAAATTGTCCCCTCGACTAGGAGTTCGACCAGCAGGCAGGCCGGCCAACCGCCCATGTCCCCTCCCCCTGGCCAGGCTGGCCGGACCCCACCCATGAACGAATTCATGCACTGGGTCTCTAATACACACACACACACACACACACACACACACACACACACACACACACTCTGAGTGGTCAGGTTATTATGGTTCAGAGATCATCATAGTCTGGCCACTCAGTGTATTTCTGCTGCCATCATAGGGAAGCAACACATTTATCTTTTTAGAATGAGTTTAGCTTCGTTCTCAGCTTCCTATAAGCCAATCAATGATTTAAAACACAGACAGACCCTTTGAGACAGAGCGGATTTAAAATGTTTTATGATTCATGTTGAGCTTACAGTGTAAGCTGCTGTCAACAGCTGCAGGGCAAGGCCAGTGTTGGAGTTCCCCCTCCCCCTCCCCCACGGATGTAGGTGGGGAGGGGAGGGAGGCGGGTTGCTGGAGCCTGGGGCTCTGCAGCCAGGGGCCAGGCCGAAGAGGAATTGGATTTCAGATGCTGCCTTGGTCACTCATCATAAAAAACGGATGAGGGTGATGATTCTGCCAGAGGTACACCTTTAAAATCCTTTTGTGTATAATAAATTGCTTGTCATAAAGTGTGAAGAGCTGCAGGAAGCGTAAACATGTCAGTATTTCAGCGAGATGAATATGAATGCCGGACACCACCTCTGTCCATGTGTTGAGTCAAAATGGGAGATTCTTGCTCTGGCCGGGTTGCTCAGTGGTTAGAACATCACCTGGTGGATCGAAGGGTCTTGGGTTTGATTCCCGGTCAAGGGCACGTACCTCAGTTGCAGGTTCAGTCTCCGGCCCCGGTCGGGCATGTGCAAAGAGGCAACAAGCTGATGTATCTCTTTCTTTCCTTTTTTTTTTTTATATATATATTTTTATTCATTTCAGAGAGGAAGGGAGAGGGAGAGAGAGAATAGAAACATTAATGATGACAAAGAATCATTGACTGGCTGCCTCCTGCACGCCAACTACTGAGGATCGAGCCTGCAACCTGGGCATGTGCCCTTGGCCGGAATTGAACCTGGGATCCTTCAGTCCGCAGGCCAACACTCTGTCCACTGAGCCAAACCAGTTCGGGCCGATGTATCTCTTTTACATCGATGTCTCTGTCTCTGTCTCTCTCTCTCTCCTTTCTCCTCTCTCTCCCCTTCCACTCTCTTTCTAAAGATCAATGGCAAAAATATCCTCATGTAAGGATTAAAAACAAACCAACAAGAATACAACAACAAAACAAAGCATACCGTGAAAAACCGACATGTGCGATTCCCGACTCGCTCCACTTAGCTTCTGGGGAAAGTGATTAACGGCTATTTCTCTTGGTTTAGGAAAACGATCTTTGGCCTCATGTGGCTGCGGCATGGAGGCCCCAGGCCCACGGTCCTAGGACAGCTGCCTGGGGCTGACCGAGCCGCCTGTGCCTGCTTCTCCCCACGGCGTTGTGCACATCACTCAGCCTTAGAAAGATCCTGCGACTTCCCCCCTGTGTCTGAGGGTGAGAGCCAGTGCCTCGCAGGGCCCTAGGGGTGCCGGGCTGGGCCAGGATGGGCCGGGTGGGGTGGCCTGGACGTCGCGCCGCTCACATCCCACGGCGGGGTGCCGGTCTAGGTCATAAGAGCAGACTGGCTTTCACCTTTGTTTTTCTTCTCCTGGTTTGTGCTGCCCTTTGAGGAAAAGGTGGTGCCATTCGGTACCTGGAGAAACACAAAATGGCGTTTCTCTTTGATCGCCTTGTCATCGAAGACTAGAGGCCCAGTGCACGAAATTCCGGCAGGGTTCCTTCGTTCTGCGCCTCCCCCGTGGTGGTCAGCGCACGTCATAGCGAGCCGTCGAACTCCCAGTCTGTCGAATTCCCACGGGGACACTTGGCCTATCGGGGCTTTTATATATATAGCTGGGTGTCGGGCTGGCCGTTAGGGTTTGAGGTGGTAACCACTGTGTGTGAGTATTTTTGCTTCTTAGAATCAGGAGGCACACGAGGACTCATCTCTGAGGCCACAAAGAGCGGACCTGCTCGTTATCCAGGGACAGGCTTTTAAAAATACAAGCTGTCTATAGATCTACCTGAAAACAATAACTTTTTAACGTTAACAACAGTGTGAGGTTATCAGTAGGTTTTGCCCTCCGGGTCCCATTGAGGATATTAATTTTGCGCTCGGCTCTCGGTTCATTGCCTCATTTGGGGACGATCATATGCGACGTGTGACTTCCTGCCCAGGCGCATGGAATAAGTCCAAGAAGAGGGTCCCAGTGTCCAGTGAACGCCGGGGAAGGGCGGGTGGGAGTGCTGGGAGAAGTGGGGAAATTCTGTGATTGATGTCCTCTCTCTCAGACTCACCAAGCGAGTTCCCGGCCAGGTCTTTCCAGACACCGCGGTGTTTACCCCATGGTTTTCCAAGCGAGCGCCCTTTTCCCAGCAATGTCTGGGAAGCCCAGGGGACGGGGACAGCGGCTGGGAGGCTGGTGGCGCTGTGTCTGCGCACGGCCCCGGGGGAGCTGAGGCATCTGCCGCCATGGCCGCCTTGGGGATCGCACGCCCCGAGGCTGGCGTTCCGGGTCCCAGGGGCGCCATTCCGCTCTAAGTTGTTTTCCTGGGTGGAGATTGTTTTCCAGTTTGAGTCTCAGAAGCTGGGGCGCCGATCCCCGCTGGGGAACAGAGTCTCCCCGCCCCCTGCCTGCCGCCCCATCTCCAAGGCGCCCACTTCTCCTCTGAGGACGAGGCTTTGGGGTGAAGCCTCGGAGGGGCTCCCGGGGGAGCCGGCAGGTGGTGACCGTGCCCCCCCCCCCCCTCCGCCGGCACCTCTGCTCACTGCGTGCCCGTAGGCCACCGAGAACAGCCGGCTTTCTTCGCTTTGCTCGGCCTGGTGGATGCCAGACGTTCCGGGTTCGGGGCACACGTTGCCTGAGTGCTTTCTGGGCACCGCGGGGAGACGCCAGAGGCCTGCTCCGCTCCCGTGGCGCTGGCGTTGGGGCGCCAGGCAGCAAACCCACACGCAGGAAGGAGCCGGGGAGCGTGCGGGGCACAGATTACAGCGGGCAGAGGGCTGGCGTCGGAGGGGCGGCCCCGTGGCTGCTGGGCCTGGCGGATTAACCACATCTCCTGCTCCGGCTGACTGTCCAGGCCTGCGTCTCCCGGGACCTGATACGGTGAAACGCCAACGACGTTATTAGGCAACTCACTCACGGTACAAAGGACGCCACTTGGTAAATTGCCTCTGCGCTAGGAGGTTCTTTTTAAAATATATGTATATAATGTTAATGATTTCAGGGAGAGGAAAAGAGAGGGAGAGAAACATCCACGGTGAGAGAGGATCACCGATCGGCTGCCTCCCGCACGCCCCTCACTGGGGATCGAGCCCGCAACCCGGGCCTGTGCCCTGACCGGGAATCGAGCCGTGACCTCCTGGTTCCTAGGTCGACGCTTAACCGCTGAGCCACACCGGCCGGGCTATGACCAATGAATTTAACAGCCCATCTGTGCCTTGTGAGTGAGCAGGACCAGGTCTGTGTACAAACCAGCCTGGGTGACCAGCCTTCATTCCTGTTCCTTTAGTGTGAGCCTCTGGGGAGGGGGTGCAGGGGACCTTCCATGGAGAAGGCCCAGGGGTTTGACAAGCTTGTTCTGACCCACAAACCAGGCTCCGTTGAGTTTCTACAAACCTCGTCTATTTCCCCTCGAGTGCGCGTACGCGACGCATGGGACCTTGGCTGCCGACGACCGTCAGGGCGAGCAGTTGCTAAGCACTCCCTGTCATGTCACCATCTCCTCGGGGCGTCGCTCACGCACGGCTGTTGGACACAAGCGGACGCCTCTCTGGAAACGTTCAGACCGTGACTCAGTGCCCACCCGGGGCCTCCAGCGTGCTGGGGCCTGGATGCAACGCCTGGCATTGGCTCCGTGGGTGTCGTTAGGGCTCGGCATGCCAGTTTGTATGTGGGCATCACAGAACATCGGGGCCAAGTGGCAGAGTGATGCCCGGGGCGAGTGAGGCCCAGGGACGTGGCTGGTGCGAGGAGGCACGTCTGGCAGGAGGCGCCGGAAGGGTGTTGCCACGTGTGCAGGGGAGAGGACCCTTTCCCTTGAGTGGGGTCCACGTCGCGCCTCTATCGCTAGGGCTTAAGGCAACAGGAACAAGGGGGGTTCACCTCTCACGTGGGAGAGGAGGCCCGGACAGCTCCACGGGGGGCGGGGCGGGGCCAGGAGACGCGGTGTCATGCCGGGGGTTGGACCCGGGCCCAGCCGCCAGCTGTCAATACAGAGTCACAGCACTGGTTTCGTTTCATCACGCAGGGGCCTCAATAATGGCTAAGTGACGTTGGCCTTGTCTAGTCTTAACGGCGCCCTAATATCTTAGAACAGTGGTCGGCAACCGCATTCGTCAACAGAGCGGCGAACCGCGGCTCGCGAGCCGCAGTTTGCCGACCACCGGCTTAGGAAATACAAACATCCGGTGAGAAACCTTAATAATAAAGAGCTAATATGCAAATGAGACTGAACGGCCAAACGACCTTCCGGACATCCTTCCGGATGACCTTCGGGACGAAGCAGGTTCTGCGAGGGCCTCTAGTGTGAAATAAGGAGATAGTCACCGTTGTCAAAAATTCTTCCGATTCTCTTCCTTTTGCTCAAACGGCTCCCTCAGAAGCATCTGGAGACGACTGGAAGAACATGAATTCAGGGTTTCCCTCTAGTCCACGTCAGTTTCCGCACGCGTCTAGCTTCGCGGAAACGATGTGTGTTCCCGGGACCAGGGTACGCTGTTTCGGAAGACGTCAGCTCCAGACATGTGGTCTCCTTCGGCAACGTGTTCCCGTTCCCAGATGTCAAACTCAATTCCCATTATTTGCATCTGAAACGAGAGAATTCTGAAAACCCTCCAGGTTGTGCCACAGAACAGGAACGCGGAAATGTCAGTGGGAATTCCTGGAGACGGTTTGCTGTTGACGTGTGGGAAAGCAGGCACATCGGGGACCCCCCAAAACATTTTTTAAAAAAAAGAAAGAGAAAGCCCTCCAGGCTTTGGAGTTCAGAAGCTCTCAGAGAAATCATGAATGTTGAAAAGGGCTTTACTGATTTTATTAAAACTTTCTGAGACAGAGCCCAAGAATCAACATTTCCCCCGAGAATAAACCACCTCTAATGAGGAAACCTCCGCCTGGCCAGCACAGGGCTCAGTGGTTGAGCGTTGACCTAGGAACCAGGAGGTCAGGGTTCAATTCCCGCTCGGGGCACATGCTCGGGTTGTGGGCTCGATCCCCCGTGTGGGGCGTGCAGGAGGCAGCTGATCCATGATTCTCTCTCATCGTGGATGCTTCTCTCTCTCTCTCCCTCTCCCTTCCTCTCTGAAATCAATTAAAAAAAAAGTATTTTTTTTTAAAAGAGGAAGTTTCTATTGTCCAGGCAACCTATGCCCATGAAACCACGACATGGCTATAATACACCACCGCCGAGCCAATGACTGTAGTAAGGAGGCGGGAAGAGAGAAAATGAGATGCCCCAGGATTTGTGACCATGTTGCGCTCCAGACAAAATGGTGACCAGTTCCTAATGTCTGGTTGAGTCTCTCTTCTCCTCGGATCGGCTGTTTCTCTCTCTCTCTTGGACGCCGGCCTGCGGCCAGAGCCTCGAAGCCCGGCCCTGGGCCTCACTCCTCACTCGCGCTGGCTGGCCTTCCCGCCGCGCTGTTCCTTCCCCGAGATGACAGAATGCGCTGCAATCTAGGAAAACACATCGTTTGGTGGAGAAAAGGACAGAACTCCTCTCTTTGGCAGGAGAACCCTATTTAAAATGCTAAGACGATTTCCCCGAGGGAGCCTGCGTGCAGGGAGGGCATTGATTCTAAAAGCAAACAATGGACGTTGCCAGGAGGCCTGATGGATTTCTCCGCTGCTGCTGTTTGAACAAAAGCCACCGAGGCGGCCGCTCTCCACCTCCCCGGGCAGCAGGGAGGATCTGATGCCTGTGTGGTCGGATTTGACGCCTCGCTGGAGAGAGGGATTTCGTGCCCAGTGATTCCGGCCCCGCGGGGAGGCCGCTGGCATCTCTGACTCCAGCCAGCGTGCTCAGTGCCGTCCCAACACACACCCGAGGCAGCCGAGCGTGCGCTCCTCTCCGCCTCGGGGTTAAGCGCGCCCTTCTGTCCGCCGCCGGGGACCGCCACCTGAATTTTCAGGCCACGGTCCGGCCTCAGCCAGTCCCAGTTGTTGCTTTTTTTGTTTTGTTTTGTTTTTTAAATTGGCCAACACGTTGCCCGTCCTTCAAGATCTGACTCCTGGGGTTCAGGGAAATGGACACGATGGGGGTGGCCGGAGGTCTCACACTGGACTTGGTTCGGGAAAGAGAGACAGGTCCCTCGGGGAGTGCCGCCCACATCTGCCCATGACCCCAGACAGACAGACAAGCAAAATCAAAGGGATACGAAGCGATGGAAGCGCCCACGCCTGGATGGTGGGGATGGTCTCACGGGTGTTTGCATGTGAGTCCAAACTCACGAAATCACACACGTTAAATATATCCGGTTCTTCATATGACAGCTGTTCACGTTAACTGAGTCGGACGCGTAATGGTATTACTGCTAATTGCAGCAGCAGCAGCAGTATCAAGAGGAGGAAATCTGGAATACAGTGGAATTTCAGCATACTCCAAGGATGAACATATCTGTAATTCAATGGGATAAGAAAATGTTCACCAGTAGTCCTTTTAGTCGCCACTTTAGTTAACCCCCGAACAACACGGCGGGGAACCACACGTCCACATATATGTGGACTCTTTTCATCTTTATAAACGCATGTATGTCATTTCAACCCTGAATACCATCCTAAACAGATGACATGGACTTACAGTATAGATAATAATACAGTACTGTCCATGTATATCCTCTCCTTATGGTTTTCTTTTAAAAAATATATATATTTTATTGATTTTTTACAGAGAGGAAGGGAGACGGGTAGAGAGTTAGAAACATCGATGAGAGAGAAACATCCATCAGCTGCCTCCTGCACACCCCCTACTGGGGATGTGCCCGCAACCAAAGTACGTGCCCTTGACCGGAATCAAACCCGGGACCCCTCGGTCCGTAGACCTGACACTCTATCCACTGAGCCAAAAATAGTTAGGGCTCCTTATGGTTTTCTTAACATTTTTCCCTCTGGCCTACTTCTTACAAGAATACAGTATGTGATAACCTATAACTCCCAAACCTGTGTGAATTGCCTGAATGTTACTGGTGAGACGGTAGGCTACTGGTAGTTACCTTTTGGGGCGGTCCAAAGTTATCCTCGGATTTTCGACGGCAC
Source organism: Corynorhinus townsendii (assembly GCA_026230045.1). NCBI lineage: Eukaryota > Metazoa > Chordata > Mammalia > Chiroptera > Vespertilionidae > Corynorhinus > Corynorhinus townsendii. The sequence continues at coordinate 15,354,834 of JAPDVU010000016.1, read as the reverse complement.
CGGGGTGAGCGGCCCACCCACCCCCCGCCCCCCGCATTGTTCATGGGTCAGCTGTATGTATGTGCATGGAGTCTCCCCGATGAGCATTCGGGGTGCAAGAGGGGATGCCTGGTGTGTGTGTAGAGTTGGTCAGCACATGGGAATGAGTCAGGGGCTTTAGGGAGGCGGGTGGGGGGTGAGCGAGAAAGAGGAAGCGGGTGGCTATGGGGCCACAGCGATGGCTGGTCTTAGCCCTTCCGGTCCATCCCACACCATCCGTCCATCCATCCCAAGCGTTTCTTGTGGGGCTGAGGAAGGGGCAGGCCCTCCTCAGCCCCACAAGAGAGAAGCAGGGGTGCCGGAGCCAGAGGGCCTCCTGGCGAGGCTGGGGCCGTGGACAGACAGGGGCCGTGGACAGACAGGGGCCGTGGACAGTCAGGGGCCGTGGACAGTCAGGGGCCGTGGACAGTCAGGGGCCGTGACAGTCAGGGGCCGTGGACAGTCAGGGGCCATGGAGTTGAGGGTCAGGTCCGCTCTGAGCCGTTTTCTTCAGGGCGGCTGCTACCCCGGATACACCCCAAACCCAGCCCACTCCCGGGGCTGCCGGGGGGCACTGCTAACCTTTCATTTGTTCCGTCTGCCGCCTCAGACCCAGCCAGTCCCCCAGCCCCGGCAAAGCCTGATTCAACTACCCGCAGACGCTGCGCGCAGCGCGCACCGATCCGTCCTTTCGAGCCCCGACACCGTCTTCCTTGCCGACTTAGAACGGTTTCGGGGGAGCTCGGACCACACGGCGCATGTCGAGTTATTAAATACAGGCCACCATGGTCTCGCCAGCACCCCAGCTGCTTCAAAAATACTGCTGTCCTGCCACGCAGGAGTGCGGCCACCCTGCCCGCGGTTTGCTCGGGACAAACGGTCTCGCTGTAACGAGCAGCCATTCGTTCTGCCTCGGGGCAAGGTTTGTTTTATTTCCAGCGGCTTCTGTGGGGAAAGCCGGGCTGCCGGGGGAGGGAGATGGATGATGGCGTCTGCAGGGCGCGGACCCGCAGCAGAGGGATGGAGTTCCGCTCCGCACGGGGGTTCAAGGTCGCCTCAAGGTCGTTTGGCGACTCAGCCACAGCCGTCAGATGTGGGGTCTCTTTGTGGCTGTTTCCCGCTCGGGGAGGAGATGTGCTGCTTGGCCTCCCGTTGGCTTCCTGCCTTTGTTTCGGGCGGCTGCCCAGCGGAGGGAAGGGGTGAGGGGGGCTGTTCTGAGGCCGTGAGCTGACAACGGGGCGTCCCCGGGTTTCCGCGCGGAGGCCGAAGGCAGCAGGAACACGGGACCAGATTCCTGCCCCCCCCCACCCCTCCTCCGCCCCGCCTGCCAGTTCTCCTTCAAAATATTCCCGAAGGAATCTGTCACTGGGATGTTGGCGTCCCTCCCACGCCCTCTTGTTATTCAAGAAACTTAAAAATGTTCCCCTGTTCGTGAACGTTGTTTGTGGTCTGATCAACCCAGCCCAGGGAAAGACTTGGATCCACGTAGACGGATTCGGTTATGCGGTCCTGCTTCACCTCGGGTTTCCGTTTTCTAGTTCGGACACGTACGGGAGTGACATTCGTTAGGAGATGGGAATGGGTGGTGTTACTGCAGGGGCAGCAGGGGGAGGGGCTGCAGGGCACAGGAAGAAGAGGCACGAATGAGTGAGAGCCCCAGCGGGTGCCAGGCAGAGTCCCAAACCTGCCCTTGACACGCGGGGCCCAGAGGAGACCTGACGGGGCAGGACCCCAGTCAGGGACGGAGGGAACCAGACCTCCAGGCAGATGCCCGGCGCCGGGTGGAGACGTGCACCAAGGGGGGCAGAGACAGCGTCCAGGGGTCGGGGACAGGGACGTGAGTCCAGAGGACGACTGAGGATCGGAGCAACGGGACGGATGGACCGTAACCCATGGGCCAGACCACGCTCCGACCTGGGAGCGCTCACATGTCCACTTCGCGCTGTGGGGTCTTCTGTGTGTTTAGCAGGCAGAGCTCATCCGCCGCCCGTGTTAGAGGAATGTCTCCAAAGTACTTTTCTCCTTTTGTTTTTGTTTTTTATGAGCAGGCTTGTTGTACCTCGTCTTCTAAAAACTACATTTGCTATCCCGTCCTGGGATTTGTGGTGGGAAGGGAAGTAGACCAGGCGGTCTGACTATTCTCACCTGGAGACCGACATCTATTTAATTGGAAGAGAAAATGAGGTTTGAGTTCTTTTAATTAACTGCTTGGAATTCAATTAAACCAACTTGCATCAGCAGCAATCACCACTCACTCGCGTTGAGTCTGGCTGGGTACCGAACCGCCGTGATGAGGTAGGTTTGATTATTCCCAGGTTAGAGATGAGGATTGAGGATTCTGTCAGTTGAGCAACTTAACCACAGGGCTAAAAGGATGTACCCCTAAAATCACTCGGGTGTTCCATGGTGGGATTAAAAAATAGATGGCAACGGAAGCAAAGCTATCTATTGTAAGAAAATCAAGTGAGACTTCTGAGTAAAAGTTGAGCAATTTTTTTGTTTTTAAAAAATATTTTTTTATTGACTTCAGAGAGGAAGAGAGAGAGGGAGAGAGAGAGAAACATCCATGATGAGAGAGAGAATCACGGATCGGCTGCCTCCTGCACACCCCACACTGGGAACCGAGCCTGCAACCCGGGCCTGTGTCCTGACCAGGAATCGAACCGTGACCTCCTGGTTCCTAGGTCGATGCTCAACCACTGAGCCACGCCAGCTGTGCAAATTTTTCCTTTTTAAAAAAAATATATTTAGAAAGAGATCGAATAGAATACAGTGAGGCATAATGAGCATCATTTTGATGGGGGGATGGGTGTGATTTTGCAGACGACTGGAGAAGGGCAGGGCTTGACCGGAGGGAGACTCCATACCAGGCTTTCCAGCCTAGGGATTCCCCGTGCCCAGCGGGCAGGCCCAGGGCTGTTCACTGGACACTGGAAAGGAGGTTGTCATGGGAACATCCTTAGAAGATGCAGATGTGGGATGCTCCACTCCGGGTCTCCCATTTGTGATCCCCCTTTCACTGCGAGATTCTGAGACCCTCGTCGTCAGCTCACTGGCGGCTCAAACCATCGGCTGCATTGAGAGATTCCACGTCCTTTCCTTTCTTTTTTAGAGAGAGAATGGAAGGGAGAGGGAAGACAGGGAAAGAGAAACATCGACGTGAGAGACACATGGATTGGTTGCCTCCCCCAGGCACCCCGACCAGAGCCGGGGATCAAGCCTGCAACCCAGGGACGTGCCCTTGATGGGAATCGAACCCGGGACCCTTTAGTCTGCAGGTGGATGCTCAAATCGGCCAGGGCCCACCTGCCAGTCTCCTCTTCCCCGGGTGGTCCCTTTGAGCCACTCGCTGCCATGGAGACGTGGCCAATAACACGAAAATGGGCCGCACTCACCGAACGTGGGAATTGCTTTGTTCTGCTCCACGGACACCCTGCACCTTCCCTCTTCCCTTGACCCCGAGCAGGGAGCAGCCAGGTCACCCCGCCTCACCTGGGTCCTTCGTGCTCAGGATCGGCAGGAAGTGGAGGCAAGAGTCAGGTCCAGCCCTGACCGGTTTGGCTCAGCGGATAGAGCGTCGGCCTGCGGACTGAAGGGTCCCAGGTTCGATTCTGGTCACGGGCATGTACCTTGGTTGCGGGCACATGCCCAGTAGGGGGTGTGCAGGAGGCAGCTGATGGATGTCTCTCTCTCATCGATGTTTCTAACTCTCTGTCCCTCTCCCTTCCTCTCTGTAAAAAATCATTAAAATACATTTTTTTAAAAAGAGTCAGGTCCAGTTGCCTGTCCGAGGGGTCACTGCTGCCTTTCAGAGGAGACCTGGCAGAGGGCAGAGCAGCTCTGGAAATGGGGCCAGGAAGTGGCATTTCTCCGATAAGCGGGTTAGACACACGGCAAAGGACAGACAGTCTCAAGAAGGAGCCCACAAGCATAGTGAACACATATAACGCAATTAAAACCGCTGCCTCGTCCTCCCCCGGGGGAACAAACACCTCATAAATATGGATCAGCTGTGCGCACGTCGACTTACATTAAGTCGGCGGCCTTCGCGAAGCAGTGCAGCTGCCGGGCGAACGTGTTGGCAGTTATATTTCCCTCCTCCAACTTGGCGCTTTAAAACCGCATTACATTTACAGAAGAACGGCCAAGGCGGGACAGCCTGTTCTCAAGTAGCCTGGGCCCAGCCTCCTTCAAGGCAGCATCTTACATAACACGGGGCTCTCGTCACCACGGAGAGCCCGGGGCGGGGGGTGCGACCAGCTGGACCTCCGGCTCTCCCAGGCCCTCCGTCCCGTCCACGGATGTCCTGTGTCTGCCCGCAGGGCTCCCCGCTCCTCCGTGTCCTCCAGCCTGTGACATTCCTTCGCCGTTCCCGACCTGGACGGTGCGAGGAGCACCTCAGACTGGTGTGTCCTGTGTCCTTCTCACGCTGAGACTGAGGGGAAGAAACGCTGATGTCATTGCAAAAAAATTTTTTTATTTTTAATTTTATTGATTTTAGAGAGGAAGGCAGAAAGAGGGAGAGACAGACATCAATGATGAGAGAGAATCCTGGTCGCCTGCCTCCTGCACGCCCCCTACTGGGCATCGAGGCCACAACCCCGGCATGTGCCCTGACCGGGAATCGAACCGTGACCTCCTGGCTCACAGCTGGATGCTCAACCACTGAGCCACACCGGCCAGGCTATTGCTGTTCTTATTTCTAACACAGTTATGGGCGCTTTTATTATGGTGCGGGGCAGGTGGGCCAGCCCACGCTGGACTCTCCCGGGAACTCGGTGGGAAGGGGGTGACTCTGTTTACTGAAAGGAGCCTTCCCTGCGTCCCGGGCAGGGATAGGCTGTTCGCCGTGCGCGTCTGGGAGGCTGGCTGGTGTCGGTGCCGCTCTCAGGCCATCTGTCCCCTCAAGGTGATGCGGGGCCTCTAATCGTAGCATTTCAAGCCCTAGACGAGAGACGCTGCCATCATGACGCCTCCCAACACAGCCACGCTCCCCACCTAACACAGCCACGCTCCCCACGTAACACAGCCACGCTCCCCACGTAACACAGCCACGCTCCCCACCCAACACAGCCACGCTCCCCACCCAACACAGCCACGCTCCCCACCCAACACAGCCACGCTCCCCACGTAACACAGCACGCTCCCCACCCAACACAGCCACGCTCCCCACCCAACACAGCCACGCTCCCCACCCAACACAGCCACGCTCCCCACCCAACACAGCCACGCTCCCCACGTAACACAGCCACGCTCCCCACGTAACACAGCCACGCTCCCCACGTAACACAGCCACGCTCCCCACGTAACACAGCCACGCTCCCCACGTAACACAGCCACGCTCCCCACCCAACACAGCCACGCTCCCCACGTAACACAGCACACTCCCCACCCAACACAGCCACGATCCACACATAACACAGCCACGCTCCCCACCCAACACAGCCACGCTCCCCACCCAACACAGCCACGCTCCCCACCCAACACAGCCACGCTCCCCACGTAACACAGCACGCTCCCCACCCAACACAGCCACACTCCCCACCCAACACAGCCACACTCCCCACCCAACACAGCCACGATCCCCACCCAACACAGCCACGATCCCCACCCAACACAGCCACGCTCCCCACCCAACACAGCCACGCTCCCCACCCAACACAGCCACGCTCCCCACGTAACACAGCCACGCTCCCCACCCAACACAGCCACGATCCACACATAACACAGCCACGCTCCCCACCCAACACAGCCACGCTCCCCACCCAACACAGCCACGCTCCCCACCCAACACAGCCACGCTCCCCACGTAACACAGCACGCTCCCCACCCAACACAGCCACGATCCACACATAACACAGCCACGATCCACACATAACACAGCCACGCTCCCCACCCAACACAGCCACGCTCCCCACCCAACACAGCCACGCTCCCCACCCAACACAGCCACGCTCCCCACGTAACACAGCCACGCTCCCCACCCAACACAGCCACGCTCCACACATAACACAGCCACGCTCCCCACCCAACACAGCCACGCTCCCCACCCAACACAGCCACGCTCCCCACCCAACACAGCCACGCTCCCCACCTAACACAGCCACGCTCCCCACCCAACACAGCCACGATCCACACATAACACAGCCACGCTCCCCACCCAACACAGCCACGCTCCCCACCAACACAGCCATGCTCCCCACGTAACACAGCCATGCTCCCCACGTAACAAAGCCCACGGGTGGCAGACACTCCCCCGGCAAATCTGAGGCTCCTCGCGGTGCCCGCAGGTCGGCTCCGGACTGTGGGAGCCACAGACGGTCCATGGGGGAGGCCTGAGAGTTAGCTGCCAGCGCCCACCGCAACTTCCCTTAGGGCACTGTGTCCAGGCGGACTTCGTGAGCAGTTAGGGGCAATGGCCTGGATTCCTGGGACCTTCTCTGGCTTGAAGGGGTGTGTGTGTGTGTATGTGTGTGTGCGCGTGTGTGTATGTGTGTGTGCTGGGGACAGGGGTAAGCGTTCACTAATGAGCTATTTGTAGAGGAAGAGTAATCGGGAAAGAGGCTATGTCTAGGCCAGTGGTCGGCAAACCACGGCTCTTTGGCCCCTTGAGTGTGGCTCTTCCACAAAATACCACGGCCTGGGCGAGTCTATTTTGAAGAAGTAGCGTTAGAAAAAGCTTAAGTTTAAAAAATGTGGCTCTCCAAAGACGTTTCCATTGTTGTACTGTTGATATTTGGCTCTGATGACTCATGAGTTTGCTGACCACTGGGCTAGGCCAAAGAATACTCCTCCTGGACGTTCCTACTTGTAAGTTGTCTGAGCACATTGCGTGGCAAACCCAACACGATGCTCCCTGGGAGTCGTGGGCCTGTGGCCTCTGCACACACGGTCAGGACACGTGGAGGGGACATTCCCTGTGGAGTTAACCCCAAGAGACTCTCCTTTCCACAGCCCATAGGAATGAGGAAGGCTCGACCCCGGGAGAATGGGCAGCCGCTCTGGGACCCTGAGGGCAGAGTCTGCTTCCGAGGAGACCCAACCGCACTGCATTGACCCCAAAGGCAGACAGTGGGAGTCCGGGTCCTGGCCAGCCTCCAGCTCAAGTGCAAGTGCCAAACGACTTTTCTACTCCAAGCACCGTCTGAGTCTCTTGGAATTGGATTTCTTTTCACTGAGCCATAAAGAGTCATAAATGACGCACATCAAATGTTTCCTAGGCTCGTGAAAACAACCCATGCATGGCCGGCGTGGCTCAGTGGTTGAGCGTTGACCTATGAACCAGGAAGTCATGCTTTGATTCCCAGTCAGGGCACATGCCGGGGTTGTGGGCTCAGTCCCCAGTAGGGGGTGTGCAGGAGGCAGCCGATCCATGATTCTCTCTCATCATTGATGTTTCTCTCTCTCTCTCCCCCTCTCCCCTCCTCTCTGAAATCAATACAAATATATATTTACTAGAGGCCCGGTGCACGGAATTCATGCATGGGTAGGGTCCCTATGCCTGGCTGGCGATCAGGGCTGATCTGTGGGGTGACCAGTGGGGTGATGCGGGGGTGGTGGGGGGGCAGCCTGCTGGCACCCGCCTTGGCTGGCCTGGGGCTTCTGGGCTGGGAGCAGCTCCTGCGTTGAGTGTCTGCCCCCTGGTGGCCAGTGTGCATCATAGCGACTGGTCGTTCCACCAGTGGGTCTGCCGTCGGGTCGATTTGCATATTGGGCTTTTATTATCAGGATATTTTTAAAAAGAAGAGACCCCGTGTGGAGCTGAAATGCTGGGCACCAGCTCCGGGAACACGCTGCCCAGAGACACGCCCTCCACGAGGGTGACCTTGACCCCAACTCTGTGAAACTTGGAGTCAGGGATGCTTCCCAGGGAGCGTGATGTCTACACGTGGGTGTCTCCCCAGGAGCGTGAAGTAGGACTCGCCGGCCCGAGCCCTTCGTTGGAGCGATGGTGGAAGTCATATAAAACGTTGACCGTTCCATTAAGACCTTCTGGACGTTACTCGGCTTCAGAGATGGTCAGCGTTCAGACAACACGGGCAGAAAAAGATGGAGAAAATGCTCCTTTTCCCTTTAGAAAATAGAGAAGTTTGACACAGTAAATCCCGGTTATAAATAAGTAATAGAAACGTCCCAGCGGAAAAGTACAAACCCAGAATTATATCCCCCTGTCAAAGCACATCTCTGGTTTAATTTTAAAATTCATTAACGGTGCTGTTTCCTTAGCTTCGGCATCGCCACCTGGAATATAGCCGCTCTGGATGGAGGAAAGGGAGACTTTTGATGGCTGAGGAGTTAGATGGAAGATGGTGACTTTCAAGTTTTGCTCTCCAGGGAAAGAAGAAATGAGGGGGTAGGGTTTTTCATTAGGCAGGAATTTCCGAGGCTGGTGTCTGGAGACTTCAGCATAAACGTCCTCACACCCATTTCACTTTGTAATGAAAGCACCACACGCATTTGTGGCAACTTTCTAAGCAACGAGCCCTCCCCCAGGGATCTGGGAATGTCCACGGGGCTGAGAACCACAGCTGGGCCAGTGGTTCTTTTTTTTAAATTAATCAATATTAATTAATTTTAATATGTATTTTAAAAATTGGTTTCAGAGACGAAGGGAGTGGGAGAGAGAGAGGGAAACATCCATGATGCGAGAGAATCAGGGATCGGCTGCCTCCTGCACGCCCCCCACTGTGGATCCAGACGGCAACCCGGGCGTGTGCCCTGACTGGGAATCGAACCGTGACCTCCTGGTTCATAGGTCGACGCTCAACCACTGAGCCATGCCAGCCAGGCAGGGGCCAGTGGCTCTTCACACTCCGCTGGGAACACCCACATAGGTCCTTCCCTCATGGTCATGAGACACTTAGGTCAGAATCCAGGAGCCAGAGGTTGCGGGGAGAGGCTTCCTTTCTGGTTGGGATGTCGCGAGTTGCAAGAGACTATTGCTTCTACCCTAATAATATGCCAGATAAGCTGCAACACCATAGTTTTTTGTTTTGTTTTTAAATCCATCCAAGTGCCAATCTAGGAAGATGCACCTTCCTTGGAGCTCGGACACACTGGCATGCAGGCGGGCAGAGCGGGGAGGAATCCACCGTGGACAGGGGCGGGGCGGGCCCAGGAGAAACGAGCAGAATTTCTAGCACATGTTTAATGACTATGTTTGGGCTGAGAGAAATGAGAATACTAACACACCCGGCCACAAAGGGCGCCTGCATACACCCACCCTCTAGGGCAAGCCTGGCAAACTCACAGGCTGACACAGGCCACGTAAACAAGGTGTAAGCATGTGTGGGGGCCGCAAAAAAAAAAAAAAAAAAAAGCTTCCATGCTTATAGAAATGTCCGTTCGTTTCGATAGAGACCTGCGGAATATAAAGGGCTGGAATAAATGAGTCATCGTTAACATAAAATAATAGAATACTGTAATAAAAATTAGTACTTTTTCTTGAGCATTCACTTACCAGACACTGAATACCTGCACAAATTAATAAGCGTAACGCAAATAAACCTATTTTTCCTGTTCTCCGAAAGCGAAATATTTTCCGTTGCCCACACAAACAAGTCAGTCCAAGTCGAAGGCCGTGGCCATCGGCTGCTGAAACATTCGCCGCCGGTATTCGCGGAGAGAAATAGTGCGCCTGCGCATAAGGCGCGTAAGGGAAGTGACTGCAATGTGATTATAGTAACCAGTCATTAGCCAACGCTGTAGATCGTTATTAATAATGATGCATACCAGGACATTGGAAAAATTAAGTTACAAATTTTTTATTAAAACGTTTCTTACATACCGTTATATTGGCTGGGCCGCAAAAACATTCGTTGTGGGCCACATGCGGCCCGCGGGCCACGAGTTTGACACGCTTGCTCTCGGTCCCACTGTCCCTCCTGAGTGCGTACAGAAGCCAAGGTGAGGCAGGCAGAGAGGGTGAGGTAACACCTGTGCAGAGAGCTTGTGTGGGGCAGCACTCCAGAGGCAGAAAGGATACTAAGAGAACGTCATGCAACACCTGGCAATACACCCCACAAAGCGGGGGACATGGACCCCGTCTTTGCAAAAACACAGCATAGCCAAGTGAACCGGAAGCGAAATAGAACATCTAAGCCACCCTGACCTTTCCTCCGGATCGCCGGCCGCGGGCTGGATCATGAGTATGGCCTACAGGTTGCTTCTAAAATTTAAAACTCAATCGGATAGCAGTTAGAGATGGAAGATGATGTTCGTATTTCTCACAAAGATGGGTGATGCGATGGGACCACAGGGAAGGCAATGGGGCCCTGACTGGCGGGGGGAGGATGGGGGGAACCCTCCCTCACACCCCTCGGTCTGTGCTGTTTCCTCGCTATCAGCATTGGCTTCTTCGAGGTGAATTCCTGATGCGGCCTTCGCTTCCTGGTTCGTCCCGTTTTTCTTGTTCGTTTCTCTTGTGTTTCTACAGTTCTCGGTAAGGGTGTGTGGTCAAGCTCCAGGCTCACAGCTAACACATCACTGCCGAGACCTGCGGTGGGACGTGGGCTGTGACATGACAAGAAGCTCCTTTGGAATAAGTGGGCGTGTGGACGTGGGAGCCCGAGGGAGAAGTGAGCAGAGCTTGTGGTGACTCGGGATCTTGGTCGGGAACAGTGAGAAGGAGGAAAGGCAGCACCTTGGGCCCCTGTCACACCATGGAGTGTGCCTCTGGCCACAGGGCTGTGGGATGTGCCCAGGTACCTGAGGGCTCCTCAGAGTCCATCTGGTTGACCTTGGATTTCAGACTCTGCCCCCAGTCTCCTCCATCACCATTTCCATCCGAAGAGAGCGACTGCCCCCTACGCACATCTTCCTCCAGTGAGGGCTGGGCAAGCCAGCAGCCAGAGCCTCCTCTAAGCCTCTCTCCAACCCCACACCAACCTCACCTCAACCTCCAACCTCCAACCTCCAACCTCACTCCAACCTCCAACCCCACACCAACCTCACCTCAACCTCCAACCTCCAACCTCCAACCTCACTCCAACCTCCAACCCCACACCAACCTCCAACCTCCAACCTCCAACCTCACTCCAACCTCCAACCCCACACCAACCCCACACCAACCTCCAACCTCACTCCAACCTCCAACCCCACACCAACCTCACCTCAACCTCCAACCTCCAACCTCCAACCCCACACCAACCTCCAACCCCACACCAACCTCCAACCTCCAACCTCACTCCAACCTCCAACCCCACACCAACCTCCAACCCCACACCAACCTCCAACCTCACTCCAACCTCACCTCAACCTCCAACCTCCAACCTCCAACCTCACTCCAACCTCCAACCTCCAACCTCCAACCTCACTCCAACCTCCAACCCCACACCAACCTCACCTCAACCTCCAACCTCCAACCTCCAACCTCCAACCCCACACCAACCTCCAACCCCACACCAACCCCACACCAACCTCCAACCCCACACCAACCTCCAACCCCACACCAACCCCACACCAACCTCCAACCCCACACCAACCTCCAACCCCACACCAACCTCCAACCCCACACCAACCCCACACCAACCTCCAACCCCACACCAACCTCCAACCTCACTCCAACCTCCAACCCCACACCAACCTCCAACCTCACTCCAACCTCCAACCCCACACCAACCCCAACCTCCAACCCCACTCCAACCCCCAACCTCCAACCCCACACCAACCTCCAACCCCACTCCAACCTCCAACCTCCAACCCCACACCAACCTCCAACCCCACCCCAACCTCCAACCCCCAACCTCCAACCCCACACCAACCCCACACCAACCTCCAACCCCACACCAACCTCCAACCTCCAACCTCCAACCCCACACCAACCCCACCTCAACCTCCAACCTCCAACCTCCAACCTCACTCCAACCTCCAACCTCCAACCTCCAACCTCCAACCCCACACCAACCCCACCTCAACCTCCAACCTCCAACCTCCAACCCCACACCAACCTCCAACCCCACACCAACCTCCAACCTCCAACCCCAACCCCAACCTCCAACCTCCAACCCCACACCAACCTCCAACCTCCAACCTCCAACCTCCAACCTCACTCCAACCTCCAACCCCACACCAACCTCCAACCTCCAACCCCACACCAACCTCCAACCTCAACCTCACTCCAACCTCCAACCCCAACCCCAACCTCCAACCTCCAACCTCCAACCCCACACCAACCTCCAACCTCACTCCAACCTCCAACCCCAACCCCAACCTCCAACCTCCAACCTCCAACCCCAACCCCACACCAACCTCACCTCAACCTCCAACCTCCAACCTCACTCCAACCTCCAACCCCACACCAACCTCACCTCAACCTCCAACCTCCAACCTCCAACCTCACTCCAACCTCCAACCCCACACCAACCTCCAACCCCACACCAACCCCACACCAACCTCCAACCCCACACCAACCCCACACCAACCTCCAACCTCCAACCTCCAACCCCAACCCCACACCAACCCCAACCTCCAACCCCCAACCTCCAACCCCACACCAACCTCCAACCCCACACCAACCTCCAACCCCACACCAACCCCACATCAACCTCCAACCTCCAACCTCCAACCCCAACCCCACACCAACCCCAACCTCCAACCCCACTCCAACCCCCAACCTCCAACCCCACACCAACGCTACTCCAACCTCCAACCCCACACCAACCCCACACCAACCCCACACCAACCTCCAACCCCACTCCAACCCCCAACCCCACACCAACCTCCAACCCCACACCAACCCCACTCCAACCTCCAACCCCACACCAACCCCACTCCAACCTCCAACCTCACTCCAACCTCCAACCCCACACCAACCCCATCCTCACCCCACACCAACCTGCTGGACAGCCTCCTCTCTGGGTGTGCAGAGCCACCCCCTGGCTCCCTTTCCTGTCAGATACTTCAATTCCCATCCTTTTATCTTTCCACATAATTATTTTATCGATGAATATTTGATGACAGTTTGCAAGAAATCCATTTTCAAAAGCCCTTTTCAGAACAAGCCTCGGAGTTTAATAATCTTAATGGGAGGACCTATTTTTAAACCGCACAGCTCAGAGCCTTGTTATCAGGGAGGGGTACTTACTTATTTAGAATCACAGTTTCAGCAAGAAGTCCAGTAAAGGCCCTTCTGCATTTTTCTCTGGGCTATAATAATTGCGCTCTCTCAGTAAATTCGACAACGAAATTCAAGTTTTAAATAATTTTAGAGCTGTAACTTTAGTCCTAGCATCCATTTTTATTTCATGTTCTTATAAAGAATAGCCATACATGCGATGTCCTCGCACAGATATAGAAATTGTTAGATAGAACATTGCTATGGTGTCTGAAAGCACTTATGTCCATAAATAAAGATATTTTGAAGAGTAAATTGTTCTTTGAATAGCGCAACCATTTTTTTAGGATGCAGTTAGTGAGATATAGTCCATTGACTTCAGTACAGTGTCCCTTTTTATGACCACTTTGTGCAAAAACTGACAAATTCTGAGGCAGATGGGGGTGGGGTGGGGGGTGGGGTTAGGGTGGCCAGGGCATGGGGCAAGGCAGGGGGATGGGGGGAGGGGGTAAGATGGAAAAAGGTGATGGTTGGGAGTCCACACTGGATATGGGCCCCGGACTCCCATTTGCCAAATTTCTGCAATCCTGGACTCTAACTTGGGATAATCAAGGCTCAGTGAGCAGACCTGGCATCCAATGAGCTGCAGTTAATCAATAAGGCACAGGCCGCTCAGGATGGCGGGCTCTCCAGACACCCACAGCCTTGGGGGGACCACAGCTCCACGCCCGCGGGTCCTGAGTCTGCGTCCAAGGCCCGGACAAGCCTGGTTCCTGCAAACAGCCACGCGAGGGGGAGCCTGTGGGGCAGAGGGTGATAGCTTAGGGTACAGCCTGTGACACACACCGGAGGGGGGCCCACGGTCCGGCCGGGAGCAGATATGCCGAGACCCATCAGCCCCCCTTCTGGGTGTGCACCCCAAGGAGCTACGCGCACACCCTCCGCCAGGAAGCAGGACCAGCGGCAGGAGAGGGTGTGAGAAGGGGAGGCGGCCAGATCCCAGGGAAGGGCCCCGAGAGAGAGAAGAGAGAGAAAAACACGGGACCAGCCTGGGAGGGAGAGCTGGAGTCCCATTTACATAAACCAAGTTGACATCCAAGCTGCCATTTGCATATGAAACCTACGAGGCATCGGCCTGTCTGCCGCGGTTTGGAGACTGGAACCAATGAAAAATTAATGAACAAGTCGAGAACCACTGCCAAGGCGGGACGGGCGTCTTGCCTGAATGATGGATGATGATCGGCCACAAACTGAGGCCTAAGACTTATCCCAAAGTCTGCATCCGAAGGCAAAAGAAAGACCTGGCCGGTTGGGCTCCGTGGAGAGAGCCGGAGGGTCCAGGTCGAGGGCGGGTACCACGGTTGCAGGCTCCTCCCTGGCCTGGGCCCTGGCCGGGGTGCGTGCAGGAGGCAACCTCTCTCACATCCAGGTTTCTCTCTCTGTGTCTCTCCCTCTCCCACTCTCTCTAAAATGCAATGGGAAGAAATATCCTTAGGTGAGGATTAACAACAACTACCAAAACACAGTCAAAATGACCCAAAAAAAAGGGGGGAGGAGGAGTGGTCAAGCAAGGGCTTGTAGTTTGGCCCGTTGCTAGGCACCCGGGACCTCCGCCCTGGAGATGCTCTGAACCTGGCCCATTGTCCCTGCTCGGCTCAGGCCTGTCCAGCTGCCTCCTACGGAACCAGTGGGGAAGGCAATCCAGAACTTCATCTTCCCGGGAGGCGATAACCTGGCGTTGATTTTGTTTTTCTGGCCACAATGTGCTTGCTTATTGCTCTGCATTCGGCGGGCGCCCTCCGCTTAGGTTGCTAGGACACAGCCAGCATCTCCCAGGAAGGGCACTGTGTTTCCCAGAGATGAATAATTCAGAGGCGCTCAAGGGTGAAATGTTTGTATCGGGTTTTCTTCCTCAAATCGTGCGCGTTGAACGCCGCGCCCTCGGGGAAGAGGGTGCCATCGATTTTCCTGCGACTTCTCCAGAGAAGGTGTTCATGAAAGGGTCGCTCTAGGAGATAAAGAGGCAGAAGCCCTTGAGGCATTCATCACGGGGCCGACGTGGGACAGATCTAACCTAGGAATGCCTTCGGTGGGCGCCCTCCGCTTCGGTTGCCCTCGGGCGCATGGTCCCGGCTCAGTTCCGTGTGGGTGGGAGGCGCTGACTGTTCAGAGCTCCGTCAGGTCAGGTTAGGGGAAGGATGTGGGGGCGGAGCTGGTCTGTCCGCAGAAGCCAGCCACGGGAGGGGATGAGGGCTGCTGGGTCATCGGGTCATCGCTGCCGAGGGGCCTGGGAGGCGGGACAGCAGGGACAGCCTTTCAAAGAGGAGTTGGCAGAACCGGTGGATGGTGGTAAAGAGCGAACCACAGAACGGAATCACTTGTGCTATAGCCCATGGCACTGGGCTGAGGCTCACCGCCTGACCTCCTTGGGTGTTTGTGTGGGTTTTTTTTTTAAAATACATTTTTATTGATTTCAGAGAGGAAGGCAGGCATGCGGCCCGCCGACCACGAGTTTGACATGTTGGGGCCTCTGTGCTCGGCGAGGTGCAGCCAGACCTCAGGCTGGTGATGGCTTCCCGCTGGGGGAGCAGCTCGTGTCCATCGGGACCAGGCCCAGGCCTGCCGCCCCCCATCCTGGAACCTGCCGATGGACCCGCTGCATGAGGCCCGTCCTCAGCGTCCGCCCGCGTGGGAGAGAGAGATGGAATCTTCCATTTCTTTTCTTTTTTTAAAAAAAAAAATATTTTGTTATTGATGTCAGAGAGGAAGGGAGAGAGAGAGAGAGAAACATCCCTGAGGAGAGAGAATCATGGATGGGCTGCCCCCTGCGCGCCCCACACTGGGGAAGGAACCCGCAACCCGGGCCTGTGCTCTGACCGGGAATCGAAAGCGGGACCCTTCAGTCCGCAGGCCGACGCTCTATCCACTGAGCCAAACTGGCGAGGGTCATCTTCCATTTCTTAGCAGCCCCTGGGGAGCTCTGCCTGGCATCCACCTCACACCTTCGGAGGCACCCCCTTCCCTGGGGACTGGGGTAATTGAGTGCGTGAGTTCCATAAAAATATGCCTGGATTCGAGTAGGCTTGAGTGTCGATTTAATTATTTCAGCAGAAACATTGGAGACGCGCGGAGCTGTCACGCTACGGCGCGCGCCTCCCACCTCGCCGCTCCGCGCGCCTCTCACCGGTGCGTTTTGACAGCAGCGGCTCTATTTTGGAGCAGCCAGCCCCAAGTTCTGACAGAGCCCCGGTGTTCCGAGGGAAACGGTTCATCTGAAAGCTGAAGTTCATCTTGAGAAACGCTGAAAGGTACTTCATCTTCATTTCCCAGGAAATGAAAATTGGAGGCCTCTTAAGGGGAACTGCGAAATGAGATTTCCTCCGGCAGCCACACGAGCGACCATCCAAGGACTTCGAGGTTAGGTCGCACTGCGCTCCGGACACTTGAGAAATAAGAACATCCCCGAGCATCCTGAGGAGATGGAGGCCCGTGCGCGTGTTCATTACATCCGTGTATGTGCGTCTTTGACATTCAGAAAGGCGAGGCAGGAGGCAAGAAATCGTGGGAGAAAGTTGTTCCAACTAAGAAATCATCCAGCCCTGGAGGGTGTGGCTCAGTGGATAGAGCGTCCACCTCCGGACGGAAGGGTCCCGGGTTCGATTCTGGTCAAGGGCACATGCCCGGGTTGCGGGCACATCCCCAGTGGGAGGCATGCAGGAGGCAGCCGATCCATGATTCTCTCTCCTCATGGATATTTCTCTCTCTCCTTCTCCCTTCCTCTCTGAAAGCAATAAAAATATATTTTAAAAAGAAAAAGAAATCCAAAAAGCCCAGGGTGAAGGTTTCAGTAAAGCTGAGTCATGGGAATCCAGGGGGAGGAAGGAGAGATGAGTCAGAAGCTGAACATTTTTATAAAATATTTTTTTATTATTGACTAGAGGCCCGGTGCACGAAATTCGTGCATGGGTAGGGTCCCTAGGCCTGGCTGGAGATCAGGGCCGATCAGGGCCTTCTGGCTGCTGGCTGCGGTCTCCCTTCCCCAGCTGCTGGCTGCCAGCCAGGGCCTTACTTTGTTCTGTGCTGCCCCTGGTGGTCAGCGCACGTCATAGCGAGTGATCAAACTCCCGATCTCCCAGTCGAACTCCCAAGGGGACATTTTGCATATTAGCCTTTTATATAGAGAGATTTCAGAGAGGAAGGGAGAGGGAGAGAGAAACATCCATGATGAGAGAGAATCATGGGTCAGCTGCCTCCTGCACACCCCCAGCTGGGAATGGAGCCTGCAACCCAGGCATGTGCCCTGACCGGGAATCGAACCGTGACCTCCTGGTTCCTAGGTCAACGCTCACCCGCTGAGCGACACTGGCTGGGCAGAAGCTGGACTTCGATAAGACGATCTATTTGGCTCCAAGAGGGCAGGAGGGACCATCTCTGATTTTCCGCTGCCTTATGCTCCTCACACACCACGGGAATTCAACAGCTGCGTGCCGAGTGAATGAGGGAGAAGTCCTCCTGTTTAGAGACATGAAGGTGTCTGAACATGGACCCAATTCCAAAAAAGAAGTGTGGCGTTTTCACACGCAGTCACGGACACACCTAGAGTCCCCGGCGCTTTCTCATGAAACTTCTTGATTGAAACTTTGTGCGTGGCCCGTGCGCAGATGTCGGTTTTCGGCTCTCCAAAGAAATTCCAGTCGTCGTACTGTTGATATTTGGCTCTGTTGACTCATGAGTTTGCCGACCACTGGTCTAAGGGGAGAGAGGTCGGTGCCCCAGACTAAACAGCCAGGGATTGCCTGTTCTTAGAATTCCTGTGGCACCCCGGTTGCCAATTGCTTCTCGAAGATAGCCACAGGAAATGCTAAGCTGTAAATTCATGGAGATGGGATCATTATCTGCGCCTAATCCTCCCTAAAGCACCTTTCCCAAAATATCCCGGCATAGTCAGTGCCTTGGAAAGACACTGCTACCTGGTGGGGGTCAGGAAGGAGAGATGGAATGAGGCCAGGTGCAAGGTATAAATTTAAATATGAAATCAACCTCCATTGCTCAAGCTGATGTGAAACTTTCTGGAAAGTGTATTTGCCCTAGAAAACATAATTTATGTAGATGGCTGGGATTGAAGACTCGGCATCTTTTTTTTTTAAAAAAAAAAAAA
Organism: Corynorhinus townsendii; assembly: GCA_026230045.1. Lineage (NCBI taxonomy): Eukaryota > Metazoa > Chordata > Mammalia > Chiroptera > Vespertilionidae > Corynorhinus > Corynorhinus townsendii. The sequence continues at coordinate 15,336,604 of JAPDVU010000016.1, read as the reverse complement.
ATATGCCTGAGTGTGAAATTGTCTTTGAATATCTGAGTTGTCTGGTATACATTATTCATGGTAAGATTAGTAATTTATCACATTTATGACTATTACTCATTCTACATTAAGAAGCATGCTATTCTCTTAGAATATTGTCTACATTTGAAGGGTCAAACATTGACACTTGCCCAGTCGTATGTTATGCTAGAATCAGAACACCCACGTGAAAATTCAGTCTTCTTCCAATTATCTTTGTCTACATGGCAACAGCAAACAACCAATTATTAAGAAGCCACTTGATAATGATCGGTGCATAAATTTCACCTTGGCATCATTCATCTTTAAATAGACAGTTTTTTGTTAGCTAACTTTGCATTATATTTATTCTCTATGTGTGCCATTTTGATCAGCAGACATCTATAACATTTGCTTATTCTCATTTTCTCTTTCTATATAAATAATCTGACCTTTCCTTCGGCAGAAATGAGATTTTTTTATTTTCACTTCACTTCCCTGCTAAAGGTTTCTTTCTTAAAATATTTGTATTGATTTTTAGAGAGAGGAAAGGAGAGGAGCCAGGGAGATAGAAACATTGATGTGAGAAGTAAACATGGATCCGCTGCCTCCTGCACGCCTCCTACTGGCTCAGTGGTTGAGCATTGACCTATGAACCAGGAGGTCCCGGTTCGATTCCCGGTCAGGGCACACGCCTGGGTTGCGGGCTTGATCCCCAGTGTGGGCCGTGCAGAAGGCAGCGGATCCATGATTCGCTCTCATCATTGATGTTTCTCTCTCTCTCTCCCTCTCTCTTCCTCTCTGAAATCAATTTTTTTAAATATTGGGACGAGCTAAATTGCATCAGCTCTGTGGGTATCACCTGTCTTAGGAAGAGTGTGCAGATGGCTGTAGATCCGAGTCAGGAGATGCGAGGGGCGGTGTCCCGGAGCCCAGATGGGGTGTGTGCGGGCATGCGAGTGGGTCCCGGGACGTGATTGGCGCTAACCCTTGGAGAAGCCTCGTGGTGCTTCCCTGAGCCGCCCAGGCCCCATCAGGCTGACTGTGTCTTTTGGTTGAAACATCTGGAAGCATCAAGAGATCTGTGGGGGCCCCTTGTCCCGAGTGTGCCGCATAGTCAAGGCCCATTTGCCATACCCATGCGCCCAGGCCATGACTCAGCATGAGAGAGAAACATCCATCAGCTGCCTCCTGCACGCCCCCTACTGGGGATGTGCCCGCAGCCAAGGTACATGCCCTTGACCGGAATCGAACCTGGGACCCTTCAGTCTGCAGGCTTAGAGCACCTGCTGATGTTAACGTAACGCAGATGTCACGATGGGCACGAAGCCTCTTTGGTGAGCGTGCATATAGAAGGTGCCCCTGGCCAGCAGGTGGCCGGCCGCTTCGTTTGCAATGAAGCGTGACCCCACCTACCTACGGCCGCTCCTGTCTTTTTCCACTTCCCAGCGTCCCGAGAGGTGGAGTCCCTGGCAGAGGCACTGGGGCCCAACAAGGCGGAAGGAGGAAAGCAGCAGCATTTAACGAAGAGGAGCTGTGCGGGTTGCATTTCACGGGCACGTTCCTCTCCCCCGCGCTCCCTGCAGCGACCGGAGCTCCCCGCTGGAGGAGTTACATGCCTCCGGAGGAGGCAGGAATCCGGCATCTCAAAGCAAAATTAAATGGCTTTATTTCCCAGTTAAAGTAATGAGGACCTTTAAATGTCCCCGTCGCTGAACTCATTTTCCTTTTTCCAAAAGCGTGCGCAGGTGTCTGGATCCGCCAGAGAGAGCAGGTGCGGGAAAGTCATTACCTGGCGCGCGCCCGCCCGCACTTCCCCTCGTCTGGGGCCCCCACGGAGCATTTGCCATCCTCGGGCGCCGGGTGAAAAGGTATGGAAGGTGGAATCATGATTTGATGGGTTTTGTGGACTTTTCTCTCTTCTTTCCCCCCCCCCCCCCCCCCCCCGCCACAATAGCCACTTCAGTGATCAAAGGGCTTTCCATTTTGAAAACATAACAACAAAGGGCCTTGTAAACACAAAGCTTGGCCCAGGGCAAGTGAGCATTTAAAAAGCTAAGCACCAGCTGGGGCTCACCCACCCGAGGGAACCCGCTGTCACCGCCTCCGCCACAGGCTCAGGTGGCAGAAAGTGGCCTCGTGGGTGCCCGAGGTGGGCTACGTTAGAGACCATCACTGTGGGCCTATGGGTACGCCTGCAATGTTCAGAAGGGGGAAAAGGAAAAGATCCAAGAAGTCACATTTGGGCCCGGCTGGCGTGGCTCAGTGGTTGAGCATCGACCTAGGAACCAGGAGGTCACGGTTCGGTTCCGGGTCAGGGCACATGCCGGCGTTGCAGGCGCAGCCGATCCATGATTCTCTCTCATCATGGATGTGTGTGTGTGTGTCTCTCTCTCTCCCTCTCCCTTCCTCTCTGACATCAATAAAGATATATTTTTTACAAAGTCACATTGGGGTCACACTGCCAGCTGGTCACGTGACGGCAGAGTTAGACAAGCTGGCCGGAGATTTTGGAAATGTCCTGGTTAGCAAAGCCCTGCTGCTGTGGAGCTTACCTGGTGGGCTCCATGCGGCCTCACCAGACGCATGCTCACTGCTCTTCTCCAGCAGCCTGACTCAGCGTCGTGAGGATTACATGCAGGTCCAAAGGTCCCCCATCCTGGAACGAGTGCTCACGTCTGACTCTGCTTTCGGGAGATTAGCAGCTGATGCTGATTTTGGCCTGGCCCTCCGAGGCCCGGTACTTCCCGTAAGTGACTCATTCGATTATGATTGCATTGCAGCCAGAGTGCAAGGATTTGCAGAACATTTAACAGGTTTATTGCCCATGAGCTAAGCTTTCAATTTTGATAATGCTGGTCTGGAAAAAAAAGAAGAAAAAAAAAAAACACAAATGATCTATGAGACAATGTCCAAACTCCTTCACTTCCAGGCCCATTCCTGGTGCCATCACTTAACATTTGGCACCAAAACGTGGGCGTGCCCGACCCGCCACGGCGATGCCCTGCCTCCGGGCACCGGCTCCTCTGCTCCCCCTCCTCTCAGAACCCACCCCCTCCCCCCCCCCCCGCGCAGTACTCCCAGCTCGAAGATGAGTCGTTTAAGGCTTAGCATGTGTGTCCAGGCCTCAGAGAGCAACCGTCTTCTCATGCCTGCTGCGTGCCTCTCCTCTGCCCTGTAGCATCTCCTCCTTGTCACTATCGGGCAGTGTTGGGACTCAGTTTCCCCAGCTATAAAGTTGTTCTTTCTAAAAATATATATATTTTCGTTGTTTCAGAGAGGAAGGGAGAGGAAGAGAGGGAGAAACATCCATCAGTTGCCTCCCGTGCACACCCCAACTGAGGATCGACCCTGAAACCTGTGTCCTGACCGGATATGGAACCCACAACCCTTTGGTGCATGAGGTGATGCTCCAACCCATTGGGCAACCCTCCCCAGGGCTGTTTTATATACTAGAGTCCCGGTGCATGAAATCCGTGCACGGGTGTGGTCCCTAGGCCTGGCCGGTGATGGAAGCGTGAGCGTCTGGCGTGGAAGGGCAGGTCCCAGCTGACCTCTGGGCCCTGGGCAACACCTGGGCTCCTGGGCCCCCACATGCCCCCCTACACCTGAGTCCTCGGGCCCCCGCCTGGCTCCCTCAGCACCTGGGAGCCAGGCCGCAGCCCTGCCCCCTCCTGCTGCTCCTGGTTGCCATCTACGGGCAGATCGATGGGGCAATCAGGCCCCACTTACAAGGGCCTTGATCTGGCACCGCCTGCTCATCTCACCATCCCACCGTGGTCCTGCTCTCATTGAGGCCCATTGGGGCCGGCAGCACCTGTACTGCCGCCGATGCCTGCCATGTTCAGCACCGCCCCCTGGGGGTCAGTGCATGTCATAGCAAGTGGTCAAACTCCGGGTCAAGGGGACAATTTGCATATATATAAATTTTTTACCTATCGGTTTTCGTCTTTTCCTCTTGAAAAAAGAATTCTTAACTATTACCCTTTGAGTGGTGATAGTGATAACACCTAATTGGGGAGTTGCTTCCTCCTAGACAGTGGTCGGCAAACTCATGAGTCAGCAGAGCCAAATATCAACAGGACAACAATGGACATTTCTTTTGAAAGCCACATTTTTTAAACTTAAACTTCTTCTAACGCCACTCCTTCAAAATAGACTCGCCCAGGCCGTGGTATTTTGTGGAAGAGCCACACTCAAGGGGCCAAAGAGCTGCATGGGGCTCGCGAGCCGCAGTTTGCCGACCACGGTCCTAGCAGATCCATAAAAATAGATTCTTCCCAATGATCCCATCCACCTGAAGTACTACCATCCCTTGTGAGGAGGACCCCGAGCTTGCTGTCCGGTTCAGCAGCCGCAGCCTTGGGGAATTGACAAGTCCTCAGCACTGCGGAGGGGGGCTGTCCCGGGCACCCATTTTCCTTTTAAGAGAATTGGGGCCCAGACACGAATCAGGGTGCTGTGTGTGGAGGTGCCTCCTTCCTGGACATTGGTGGGACTTGGGGGATGCAGGATTTGACCTTGACTCTCACTAGCCTGCCGCTGTTATTCGGGGGATGCGTGCTTGCCTCGCGTGGAAAATCCCAAGCGAGATGGTGTCTCCGGCTGTTCACTCCGCAGCCATGTGGGTGGTAATTAGCCCGGTGAGTGTGTTTACTGGGCTGCCCTCGTGGCACTTAGTTACAGTTCCCCAACGTTCTGGCTTGTGCCTCCCCCAAACCCAAGACCATCCCCGAGCAGACAGCAGAGCGGAGGTGTTCTCTCGGCCGGTACTCCCTGGCAACGCGGCCCCCACCCCGCTCCAGCCGCCGGGCTCTGCCCGTTTTGCGTGGGATTCTGTGTGTTTGCGAGCTCTGAGGAAAACGGGATCTGCTTACCTCCGCGAATGGCCCGAGTGAGATAGAGGGGCGCCTGCTGAACGCCAGCAGCGGGCGGTTCACTGTACACTGTTAGAATCCCACCCCATTTTCTCTTGATAATCATTTCTCTTATCTAAACATTATAATTAACATGTTGTGTCTCCTAACAGCTGTTTTCCCTCTAATCGTCTTAAAACCCATGAGAGGAGGCTTGTGTTTCTCTCGAAGTCATTTTTGCCCTCAGATTTCCAGCTTTGATTTGTTGCGTCTGCTATCCTTCCAAAGGAATTCTATTTTCGTGTAATGCAATTTTAAGATTTTCCCAAGTATTTATTTCCCTTCTGGTTTATCTTTTTTTTCCCTCTTTTATCTCAATGCAGTAAAGAAAATCTTCTGGAAGATATTCATTAAATTAAGTTCCATGATTCATTTTCTGAGATCTGTAATCTATGAAGTAAGGCTTGCAAAGTCAAACCTAAAAAATAATTTGAGGACAGCTCTATATAACTTAAAAATTATTAAAACCTGAGATATATACACTGAGTGGCCAGATTATTATGATCTCTGAACACATAATAATCTGGCGCTCTCTCTCTCTCTCTCTCTCTCTATATATATATATATATATATATATCAGACAGAGGCCCGGTGCATGAATTCGTGCATGGGTGGGGTCTGGCCAGCCTGGCCAGGGGGAGGGGACATGGGTGGTTGGCCGACCTGCCTGCTGGTTGAACTCCTGGTCTAGGGGAAAACTTGCATATTAGCCTTTTATTATATAGGATATACACTGAGTGGCCAGATTATTATGCGTTCAGAGATCATCATCATCTGGCCACTCCGTGCAGATGGAAATCATCATATACTCCACACGGTTCTTTATAAAGACCACCCTGCAATTATGTCATTTTCCAGGAGTGCGCTCACCTCTGACGATGGCATCTATAGGCTGCCGTCTACATTATTACCTTGAGCAAAGAACTCCTCTGCCTGCCTGTCTAAAAGCAGATCAAGATGTTCCAAAGTGCAAGGAGAGAAGTAAATAGAAGGAAATAAATCCCGAACTAGTCCATTTGATGAGCCCGCCGCTCATCTACATAATGAAGCGTCAGGTTTAGTCACCATGGATCCAGAAAGGTGCGGTGGTGGCCCGGGCTCATTTTCCTGTAAGTGCTCACGAAAGAAGATCAACAGCTTCTGCATCATTTCCGGTGGAAAAGGTACCGTGCTAACAACGGTCGGTGATTTCACCAGAGAGAAGGGCGTCCGAGTTTGGACGGCACCCACGCAAGAAGGGAGTTCTCGGGGGGCAAGGCTGCCGCTTCCAGCTTCATCTCTTAGAATCGTTTTCTTAAGACGTAGCTGGCCGTGTACCCAGTGTGATGACCCTCAAGTCCGAGCAGAATCGCTTTCCCATCTCTCTGCATTTCCCGAAGTCACTTACTCTGATTAAATGTCCTCATCTCCTCCGTCAGCCCTGGAACTGTGGCTTCCGGGCCGCAACCTCAATGAACACTTCCAAATTCCATTCACGCGCATGCTCAGCGCTCTGCCGGCACCAGCCCGTGGCTCCTGATGGTCCTCGCGTTCAGCAAAGTTGCCTGAATAACTGTCTTATCTCGTGCGATAGCGGGTGGCACCCGCTTTTTGGACAGGCCCCAGTCTCGCTCATTGTTAAATCCGTTCATTAGCCTAATGGCTCACACACAAGCTCCATCAATATTTGCCGAGTGAATCAGTTGGTGGATGAGTAAGCGAGTCCATGTGTGAATGAATGTAGCGAGAGCTGGATACGTGTCAGCAGCCGGCGTGCGGGAAGCTCAGAGGTGGGAAGGCATTCCGGGGCACGGGGGGGGCCTGCTTTCCAAGTTCACGCCACGCCAGGTCACACTTAAGAGAGACCCGTGTTCTACTGTGTCCCCCAACCCCACTGGCTCTTGATTGGGGGCCTGGGATGCGTTGATGAGCCACTTGTTCTCTCTGTGGAAAGTGAGAGCTGAAGCTGAGGGTCACAGATGGGGCCACACTGTCCTGAGGCAATAAACACGGGGGTGGGGAGGTTTGCCCCGTGCCGAGGCACCACTCCCCTGGACAGCCCGGCTCCCGGCCTGTGCTTCTCCGTGGCCATGTTGCCATTCAAGTCACTCTGCAGGGCACAGAATGTTCCAGAGCCTGCTCTCCGGAGGGAAGTGGGGCCGATGCCGTGATTAAAATGCAGTGACGCTGCAGCAACTGGAAGACGGAGGACTTAGAATCGTCTCCAGCTGCCGGCGTGAGCGGCGCGGAAACCCTGCAGCCGCGCCCACGGGTGGGAGGGCGAGGGTCTCTGAGAAGCAGCATGGAGAGATCGAGGGGCCGCCGCTCTGGACACTGCTTTCCCCGGGACATTTTTCTTCCAAGTATGATTGACAGGCAGATGACAGGTATTCGCATTTGGCTCTTGCCTCAAGGAAAATCACTGATGACATCCAAGTGTTTCTGCCAAAAAAAAAAAAGGAATTTGGGAGGACGTGTGTCTGCTACTGCGAATTAGCTTCTCAAAACCAGAAGACTTTCTGAGGTGAGTGGAGAGGGGAACAAATGGGATCTGGGTGTTGAATAAGGAGATGTGTGCACATTGACAAGATCTGGGAATACAGAGAGCCAATATTTTCTATTTTTTTTAATCTTCAACTGAGGACATGCTTATTAATATCAGAGAAAAGGAAAGATAGATAGATAGATAAATAGATGATAGAGAGAGGGGGGACATAGATGATAGATAGATATAGACTAGAGGCCCGGTGCACGAAAATTGTGCACAGGTAGGGCCCCTAGGCCTGGCCGGCGATCAGGGCTGATCAGGTTCCCCACCTCCCCGCCTCCTCCTTCTCTCGCTCCCTCAGCACCCCGCCGCCGCTGGTCGCCCGCCATGTTCCACGCTGCCCCTGTTGGTCAGCAAACATCATAGCAAGCGAGCGAACTCCCGGTCTCCCAGTCAAACTCCGAGGGGACAATTTGCATATTAGCCTTTTATTATATAGGACAGTGGTCGGCAAACCGCGGCTCGCGAGGCCCATGCAGCTCTTGGGCCCCTTGAGTGTGGCTCTTCCACAAAATACCACGGCCTGGGCGAGTCTATTTTGAAGGAGTGGCGTTAGAAGAAGTTTAAGTTTAAAAGATGTGGCTCTCCAAAGGAATGTCCATTGTTGTACTGTTGACATTTGGCTCTGTTGACTGATGAATTTGCCAACCACTGGGACAGGATGACAGATAGAAACATCAATGTAAGAGAGAAACACCGATTGGCTGCCTTCTCCCACGCCCTCACCAGGGATCGAACCAGAAACCTGGGTGTGTGCCCTGACCGAGGACACCCGCCACATTTTGGTGTTTAGGAGGATGCTCCAACCAGCAGAGCACCCGGCCAGGACGGGCACCGGTGCTTTCTAAGTGGTCAGTGTATGATGTCCTGGGTGGAAGGTCTACGCACAGAGCAAGACAAAGCATGGGTTTTAATGTAACGGAGTACGAAAACTACATTAGCATCATGTCAAATTTCTCAGTGCAGCCAACCTTCAAGAAACTGCCACTTGGGGAATTTTGATGTGCTGTTAAAAAGAATAGCCACCGCCAAAACCGGTTTGGCTCAGTGGATAGAGCGTCGGCCTGCGGACTCAAGGGTCCCAGGTTCGATTCCGGTCAAGGGCATGTACCTGGGTTGCGGGCACATCCCCAGCAGGGGTTGTGCAGGAGGCAGCTGATCGATGTTTCTCTCTCATCCATGTTTCTAACTCTCTATCCCTCTCCCTTCCTCTCTGTAAAAAATCAATAAAATATATTTTGAAAAAGAAAAAAAGGATAGCCACCATGATCAGTCAAGACCATTAAATACCTCATCCTCTTTCCTCCACCGCCTTCAAGCAAACCCACACAGTGCAACGGAGTGGGTGTCGGAGCAAACACAAGAATCTCATTGTGTTCCATTAACCCAGAACCCTTCGAAAGCGATGCCATGCTTTTTACTATTATTCTTCGGTCTAGGAAAGATAATTATTTCATAAGTGTGTGTGTCTTTTTAAACGGGTGAATACGCACGTATTTAATAACTATCTCAGTTTAAATTTCAAATATGATAAAACCTACAGAGACAACCTATGCAAAAGGAGCTTTCGGATGGTCCGCGTCATATTTCAGGGTGTCAAGGTGTCCCGAGGCTGCAAAGTTTGGGAACCACTGACCTGAAGGTCCCTTCCTGCCTTTTCACTCCTTGGATGCATGTCTAATGCCTACAAGGGCATTTTATTTTTAAAATACATTTTTATTGACAGGAAGGGAGAGGAAGCAAGAGATAGAAACATCAATGATGAGAGAGAATCACTGATTGGCTGCCCTCCTGCACGCCCCCCACTGGGGATCGAGCCCACAACACGGGCATGTGCCCTGACCAGGAATCCAACCGTAACCTCCTGGCTCATAGGTCGACACTCTACCACTGAGCCATGCTGGCCAGGCTAACGGGGCATTTTATGCCTGCATACGTTTGTTCCCGCCTGGACTAATGTTCCTTTCCTTTTGTAGCTTCACGAATCCATTCGATCTTTAAAAACTCAACTAAAAGCTCGTTCCCCCTGAGTCACCTGAGTCTCTCCTCTATTCCTTCCTTACTAGTTTGCAGATTTCTGTCCTATGACGTGTTGCATTGGATTCTATTTTGCACAGCGGACGCCCCGCCGGCCCCCTCTTCGTCACGAAGGTATTGGCACCTAGAAAAACGTCCCGGCCACCAATCGTGCGTCACACAAACTTTCTTCTCGAAGGACTGAGATGTTTGGCTCCAGAAAACCATGCTCTTTGGCTCCCCTGCCATGGAGCCAGGCCCCGCGGATGGCATGACATCAGCAGCATCACGCACGTCTACCAGCAAGCGAGATGCAAGGCGTGGAGGCTCCTGGCCCGACTTCAGAGAGAAACCCATCACAGGAGGAGAAGGAGCAGGGCATCTTGAAAGAGTGCCAACATTTCGCAGTGCCCAGGACGGGCCACATCTGCTTCCCGGTGGCAGCCTGTGCCCAGGAAGCGGCAACGCAGAGCCCTCCGAAGCACCCGGGCCGGTTAATGAAAAGAAAACTGTTAATGAATGGAAACTGCCAACTGGCATTATCGGCTGGCAGCGACGCGGACACATGGCACTGGGCTTTTCCAGACTTTTCTAATCAGATGAAAGTGAGGACATTTCTCAAGATTAATAAGGGTGTCAAGTCGCGTCCAGCTGGCAACTCCAGGCGCCCACCGAGTGTTTAATCACTCAGCGTGTGAGCATCAGAGCGTCCTCGAGGGGCCGCCTGGAGACTGGGCCCTCGTGGGACACAGGTCCCCTCCCTCCCCCCCCCCCCCCCACTCCGCCGAGGTCACGCCTTTGTTCCCTGTGACTGCTGACCACCGCCTCGCCAACACGGAGGGTGAGTAGCCACCCGGTCCTGTCGCAAGGCGTATCCAAAAGAAACAAGGAGGACTTCCAACCACAAGCCGATCCGACGTCTCCCGTGCTGTCCCCATCTGCTTCGGAGATTCATACTGGACAGTGTTCAAATGAGAGCAGATGTCCCCGCCAGGAAAAAATTAATCAGCTGGAAAGCATGTCATTACCGAGCTAATTTTATGGATCCAGAGCCAGAGAATGGATTGCTTTTCATCGCAGCCCTGATTCCTACTTATAAAACCAGCTCTGTGGTAACGGAGGGGTGTTGGCGAGGCTGCCGAGGGTTTATTGCCTGAACTGTCTTGCCAGGTGAGGCGGCGGCACTGAACTTCGGCTCTGTGAACAAGCTCAGGAGGAAATTCTTCAGCTTCATGGAGTCCCTGCCGGGGACCAAGGGCTCCATGTGGGGTCAGGTATGAAAGACACCACTTTCCATTGTTAGCACCACTCCTGCGTGGAGACCAGCTGGGGGAAGCACCCTCTCTCTGTATCCATGGTCACACGCCCGCAGTCACATGACTCCTCTGCAAAATAAAAGGGACGCCCAGTGTGCACAGGGCTCAGCGGTTGAGCGTCGACCTATGAAGGAGGTCACAGTTCAATTCCCGGTCAGGGCACATGCCCGGGTTGCGGGCTCGATCCCCAGGGTGGGGTGTGCAGGAGGCAGCCGATCCAGGATTCTCTCTCCTCATGGATGTTTCTCTCTCTGAAATCAGTAAAAATACATTAAAAACTAGAGGCCTGTTGATTGAAGATTCATGCAAGAATAGGCCTTCCTTCCCCTGGCTTTGCAGTCTTCGCTCCAGGCCAGAGCATTGCTCCTGTAGCTCCCTCCGCCCCCCATCCTCCCCCTCATAGCAGGTATCCCACCCCGCCCGGCTGCTCCCACCTACATATGCAAATTAACCTTCCATCTTTGTTGGGTTCATTTGCATATTCACTCCTGATTGGCTGGTTGGTGTCACAGAGGCATGGTCAATTTGCATGTTTCTCTTTTATTAGTGTAGATGAGTAAAAGAGAATATCGACCGCACTGCTGGTGTATCCCCCACTTCCTTTCTTGCCATATGTGAAACGATTCCGGCCAAATGCCATGGCACACCCAGACCTACCTGAGAGCATGGACTGGATGAGGTTGGAACTTCCAGACCATCCAGTCCTCCAGGAAAGAGAGGGGAGGACAGTCCCTCACTAACGGCCAAGGATGAACGTAGTCGTGCCAATTGTGGAGCCGCCATGAAACCCCACAAGGATGGGGCTGGGAGCGCTTCTGGGTGGTGGGACGGGTGCAGATTTGGAGAGAGGTGGAGCCCTGTGCCCCTTCTAGACACCTTCCCCTGTGCACCTCTTCCGGCCGGCTGTCCCTGGGGAATAGCGGGGAATCTGGTGAGCCAAATGTTTCTCCTGGTTCCAAGAGGCACTCTAGCAAATTCATCAAAGCCAGGGTGGGGGTCTTTTGTTTTAAAATATATTTTTATTGATTTCAGAGAGGAAGGGAGAGGGAGCGAGAAACATCCATGATGAGAGAGAATCATGGATCGGCTGCCTCCTGCACACCCCACCCTGGGGATCGAGGCCGCAACCCGGGCATACGCCCTTCACCGGAATTGAACCAGAACCCTTCAGTCTGGAGGCCAACACTCTATTCAGTGAGCCAAACCAGCCAGGGCTGAGGGGGGGGGGGCAGGGGGGGAACATGTCTTTTTAACCTCCTATCTATTGCCCCTTGGTCAGATGCACAGGGGACAGAAGTGACAATCTGGCTAGGGATTGGCCTCTGGAGTGGGGGTGGGGGCAGTCCTTGAGGACGGAGACCTTACCCTGTGGGATCCGATGCTGTTGCCCTCCCGGGAGACAGTGTCAGGACTGCGTTCATTGCTTGGTGGTGGTGAAAACACACACACGTGAATCCGACTCCGCTATTGCTTCCTTAAGAATCTCTTCTGCCCTGTTCTCTTTTTTCTCTTTCTGGGATTCCAATTGCAGGAATGTGAGACCTTCTGGTACTGTCTCTTAGCTTTTGGAGGCTCCGGGTGTGTGTGGTGGTGGTGGTGGGGGGGGGGGGGTATCTACTCTTTTTTCTTTTTGCCTTTCAGTGTGGGTAATTTATCATAATTTCTCTTTGAGTTCAGTGATTGCCTAGTCTGTACTGAGTCATCTGATGAGCGTGTCAACTGCATTGCTCATCTCTGTCACCGTGCCTTGCAGTCCCACCGTTTGGATTTGAATGATTTCCTACCATTGCCATCTCTGCTGAAATTGCCAGAACGATCCCACGTTTTCCGTTAGAGCAGTTAATATAATATGCTAATCATAGTCATTTTAATTTCCCTGTCTGATCATCCCCACATCTGTGTCATATCTGAGTCTGAATCTGATGATGGCTTTGTCTCTTCAGAGTGTGTGTGTTTTGTGTTTTTTTTTCTCTTGCTTCATCATTTTTTGTTGGGAGACAGACTCTCGATTGTGGGCGAAAGGAAGGGGCCAAAGCCCTAACTGGTGTGGCTCAGTGGATAGAGCGTCGGCCTGCAGACTGAAGGGTCCCAGGTTCAATTCCGGTCAAGGGCATGTACCTTGGTTTTGGGCACATCCCCAGTGGGGGATGTGCAGGAGGCAGCTGATCGATGTTTCTCTCTCATCGATGTTTCTAACTCTATCCCTCTCCCGACCTCTCTGTAAAAAACCAATAAAATATTTTTTTTAAAAGAAAGAAAGAGGCCACATACGAACCCTGATGAGCTCAGGGGAGGCCTGCGTGGTGGCCTTGCCAACTCAGACCTAAAGCTGCCACATAGGATGGTCTGAAGTGAAAACGTTCTAATAAAAGCGATGCTGGGTAGCCATGTGCACTCTGAAGTTAACGATCCCGCGCCCGCTCGTGTAAGAGAAATGTCTATCATTTTACTTTCCATCCAATCCCAGAGATGTCCCTGCTTTGCTTTCTCCTGCCCATGATGCAAATGTGAAATATTTGAAAATTTCCATTAAAAATAAGTCCTGTATTTAATTTAAAAATGTTCTGGTCACTAACTATATCACCATATTAATAAGTACCAGCATATGTAGTGGCTGAGTGGGTCAACGTGAGGATAAAATACAAGTGTGTGTGTGTGTGTGTGTGTGTGTGTGTGTGTGTGGTGTGTGTGTATGCACACAGCATTTAGAACAGAATTATTGTCATGGTAACTCCATGGTAATCATTTGCTGTATTCATTACTTTAACAGTTTGAGTCTATGGTCATAATTAAGAAGCTATACCTAACGTTTACCTTTTACTATTTGTTCTAAGGTAAAAGCCTCACTCCAGGCCAATGTTTATTACCGTTTAAAATATTATTTTATGGGTTATTATTTGATGCTTATCTGGGCAGCTGACCAGCGTTTTCTTCCCGAAGTAGTCCGAGACCAGCGGTCACACACACTGATTAATGTGCTCGCTTTCAAAAGGATGGACGTTATCTCAGACATTTCTGCAATAACGACGTAATAACGACGTGCTGCCTTTCCCCCTCTAATTGCACTTCCTACTGATGAGCCTGAGGATAGTGTGGAAAGCAGCTCCGGTGCCGTGTCTGCCCCGTGATGAACCAGCAGAGTTCGTATTTGTGAGAGCCGAGGCCGGGAAGCACCTCCCCCGCAGCCCCCTCCCCCGCAAGCACCGTTTGAACGCGCTCATTTCATTTTCTCGTGTCGTCTGAAATGTCTCCCACGACACAGTCAGTTGATTTCCTTTTTAACGCCCGAGAAGCAGATGGAACCGAGGAAGAGGAGCAAGGGCAGGGCTGGTCATGAGAAAGGCCAGGCTGCAGGAGGGGGCTGCCTGGGCTGCCGGGAGACTCACAGGCCGTGGGAGGCTGGTGCTGGGGCGGGCACAGGGAGGGCGCTCAGTCGTGTAGAAAAGGAGTGTCTGTCCTGGGGGTGGCTCGGTGGGGGGAGCCATTTCTTGGTGAAAGGTACCCTCCCCCCCAGGGTTCCAATTCAGGCCTATGTGAGGCAGGCGGGGGGCGGGGGGAGCAGGAGCAGCGGGCGGGCACTCCTGGGGTGACTGGGGTTGGGAGGACTCTCTGGAACATACCCAGTCTTCCCATGGAGGTCTCCTGTCTGGCCCACAGGAGGCATCTTTCCTTTTTATTTGTAAAAATTCCCCGTCCCCCGGACTGACGCCGAGGTGAACTGTGCCAGAGACAGGCTTCCAGGTGGAGTAGCCTGTGCCAGTTCCCAGCAGGAGGGTCAGATAAAATGTCGCACACGCACATATGCACACACAAGCGCATACATGCATGCGTGCACATGTGCGTATACAGCACACGCATGTGCATGCATGTGTACACACAGGCGCACAGTCACACATGTGTGTGCACCCCTAGTCGCGTGTGTGCACGCATGTGTGTGCGCTCATACATGCGTGTGTGCATGCTCACACATGCACGTGTACACACATCTTCCTGGGGGATGCTCCTTGCAGATGCCCCGTGCTCGGTCCTGACTGGGTGTGTGCACAATGTGTGTGCGCTACCCCATCAATGACAGGCAAGGATGGATGGCGTCAGCGAGGGGCTGAGAGTACCTTCACGTCGCTGGAGAGTTCCTTCCGAAGAATCAGGCAGCAGTCACCACGAAGCCGTTTATTGACACGGCGACATGGAGACGACGCTTTAATTCCCGCCGTAATGATTTTGCCTAGAGAGCATCGATCCGGTTTCAGCTGCGGCCACGGTGGACGGGAGGGAACCGGAATGAGGGCTCGCATCGCCCGCCGCACGGAAAATCATTCGTGTGCCTTTTTAGGAGCGGGACTGACACCTGGCGAAGGAGATAAACTCACATCCTCAGGGAGCAGGGAGGCAAGGCCCCAGCAGCCATCTGTCGGCCGGGGCACCTGACCGAGTCGTGGGGGTACATTTCACGTCGCTAACGAGGCAGCGTCCACTGGGTACGAGGAGCTGCGAGCTTTTAGGAAGAGCGTTTGAAAGGAGACGCGTCAGAGGCCGCAGATCCAGGTCGCGGCACGGCCGAGGCGGTGAGGGGCGCTCGGGGACCGCGCTGTCCGTGTTCCTGTCGGCTGGCTGGCTTTGCAGCGGGTGAAAATGCGCATTCTGTGTGCTCCCGCCAGCGGGTGCCCTCATCGAATGGGGTCTGGGGGCCACACGGAAATTCCCCGCCAGCTGCCCTGTTTCCGGCCGTACGTGTGCCGGATGGAGACAGGGGACCCGCGAGCTCTGGCCTGAATCCCAGGTCCCCGTGTCCCTCCCGGGAGGAGCCGCGGGAGACGGAGCGATGGGCGATCCGACGGGAGGCACGGAGCACGTGGAGGCAGAAGCTGCAGTCAGTGAGGGAGGCAGTTTAAGAGTTACGAGCAGGTGCTGCGGCATCAGGACGGCGGCGGCCGTGGGTACCGGGAACCCGACTCCTCTCCTGGGTCCTCAGGAGGCAGCAGTGGGCGCGCGTGGAGAAGGGGTGCCCCGGTGGGCACCGTCCGGAACCAGGAGCCCAGAACAGGGCGAGCATTCAGGGAGCGACACCCAGAACGGCCTCCCTTCGCCACCATCTCTGGCCGCCCGTGCTTCCCTGTGGCTGAACTTGATCCCAGGTAAGAGGGTGACGAGGTCAGCGCCGTGTCTGGGGCCCAGGGGGGGAGAGGGGCGCAGAGAAGGCAAAGGACGAGGAGCCAGTGAGGCCAGCAAGCCCCGCGGAGAGACAGGAGGGAGGAGAGAGGAGCACAGATAACGCAGCCCCTGCAATGCTTTAGACAATCGAATACAATTTTAAAAAAAATAATAATAATGCAGCCCCTTTGGACGCTGCTCGTAAAGGGACGCTTCCTGGTCGGGGCACACAGAAACGTCCGTCGAGGCCCCTTCTCTTTGGCTTTGGGTGAAGCTGTGCATTTTATTTTGAAGTTTAAAACGTCAACAAGAGGGTCAGCGGGAAGAACCAGACCCACCTGGAAGGGCCACGGGGCAGGTGAAGGTGATTCCCCACCTCGCCAATCTGCCGTTCGTTTCGAGCACAAACAAAAGCGGGTTTAATGGAGGATGTTGGAAAGGGCCAAGCCGTTGTGTAATGTAGACGTGTTGGAGGAAAATCAGTTAGTGGCCAGAGCTGGTTTGGGGGTGGGGTGGGGTGGGGTGGGGACTGGGATGGGGCGGGGCGGCGCCGTAGGGCAAAGCTGAGACTTTCTTGACTGTGCATGGGAGCCTGGGGCTCCTCTTTAGGGAGCCCACTCCAGGTTGATTGGAGGGTAAACACTGCCCCCTCCAGGTGGGGGGCCTAAGGTTGATTCAACAGCCTTGGGGCCTGGTCAGGACTGGCTGAGCCTGGAGCAGAGTCAGTCACACGGCTATGGTGGGGAGGCGCACAGCCCTGGACATTGGAGAATTCTCTACTCAGGACTGTCTCCTTGAAGGAGGAAGAGGAGGAGGAGGAGGAGAAGGAGGAGGGAGAGGAAGGGGGAGGGGAAGGGGGAGGCTTTACCTAGGGCAGTGGTCGGCAAACTCATTAGTCAACAGAGCCAAATACCAGCAGGACAACCAACGGTGGACATTTCTTTGGAGAGCCAAATGTTTTAAACTTAAACTTCTTCTAACGCCACTTCTTCAAAATAGACTCGCCCAGGCCGTGGTGTTTTGTGGAAGAGCCACACTCAAGGGGCCAAAGAGCCGCATGGGGCTCGCAAGCCGCAGTTTGCCGACCACTGACCTAGATATTTCAATGCTTGTGTTTTACTCATTTATCCTTGGAGAGTCAAAACACCATCATTTTAATTGTAAAATTCTATTCTGGATTAGGATATTTTAAATCAGAAAGTGCAGCATAAAAAAATAACATGATGCTATCATTTAATTAACCTACTCTGGGTCTTACTGAACAAAGCATGACAGATACATCTGAAATTAATTATACGAACAATGAGATGCCTACTGGATGTGAATTCTGTCTTCCTGTGTCCTACCTAAAATCTGATTGAACAACATAATTTTTTAGTTTTATAAATAAAAAGGTATAAGTCATCTTAATCCAAAGGGAAAAAATACAGAGTATTTCACACAGCACATTTATACGTTTACTGAAATTAGTTAGCAGATACAGAATAAAAGATACATGAAATTTTATGGCTTACCCTAACATCTTTTCAAGACACACATCCATTATCCAGGTTGTTTTGTTAACGTTTATTGGTTTAGTACCGTTACAAATAGCCTATAGTGCACTAAGTCTGTATTGTATCGAGTTATCATACCTCCTTTACGGTTCCTGTGGCTATCTCCATATTGATATTCACAAATTTTTAATGTTTGCAAACATTTTAAAGGACATATTTACTACACATCGTCGTTGATAAAGGTTAAATCAAATGGCCTATTTTCCTGATTTTAAGAATGTGGCCAATCAGGACAGCGAAGCAAGGCTTTGGTGTTTACAATGTCTCCCTCACACCCGTGTGTTCAGCTCGCGTGTCTGAGTGTGTCTGCGGGGCGGCTGGGGCTGGGCGTCCCTAATGGTGGCTCCACCTGCTGGCCCTTCGGTTCGTTCACATCCCCTGCGGTCCTGGCCCGGAAGACGCAGGGTCTCCGTTTGTCTCCGCGCTTCCATCTTTCCCGCGGCCTCCGACCTCCCTTCTTCACCGGGAAAAGGCAGGACGTGGTGCACAACCTGGGGGCACCCAATGCGTCTCTTTCTGTGTGATCCACTTGAACCATATTCGCCCTAAATATTACAAACTCTGAAACACAACATTCCGACTGCACATTCATTTCTGAAGAGTGGTCGGCAAACTGCGGCTCTGTTGACTCATGAGCTTGCCGACCACTGGGAGAGGGGCTCACTCACAAGGAACAACAGCAGCCTGTCATTATTGGGATCGGGAGTCTAGGTCAGTGGTCGGCAAACTCATTAGTCAACAGAGCGGCAAACCGCGGCTTGCGAGCCACCGCAGTTTGCCGACCACTGCCCTAACTGGTTTGGTTCAGTGGATAGAGCGTCGGCCTGAGGACTGAAGGGTCCCAGGTTCAATTCCGGTCAAGGGCATGGACCTTGGTTGCGGGCACATCCCCAGTGGGGGGTGTGCAGGAGGCAGCTGATGGATGTTTCTCTCTCATCGATGTTTCTGACTCTCTAGCCCTCTCCCTTCCTCTCTGTAAAAAAATAAAATATGTATTTTTTTAAAAGAAAATGTATTGCTTTTTACAAAAAAAAGAGACATGTTGATCATCTCTTCTTTTTTAAAAAAAAATATATTTTATTGATTTTTCACAGAGAGGAAGGGAGAGGGCTAGAGAGTCAGAAATATCGATCAGCTGCCTCTTGCACACCTCCCACCGGGGATGTGCCCGCAACCCAGGTACATGCCCTTGACCGGAATCGAACCTGGGACCCTTCAGTCCTCCGGCCGACGCTCTATCCACTGAGCCACACCGGTCAGGGCTCATCTCTTCTTTAAACAGGCCTTGGGCTTCGGCTACAGGGAAAGCTTCGATTGAGACAACAAGGACGACAGTAGCACAAATGAGACGTTTTCCTTCCCCAGAGCACATGGATCCTGGGAAGGGAATGGAAGACCCTTCTTCGCTTTGTAGCCTCAGACGAATCCTTGAACCCTGAGAAGCATTGCTGAGATGAAAATGATCTCTGTCTCGCGGAGGCATCGAAGGACTGTGGACACGGTGGGTGTGCAGTGAGCAGTCCTTGCTATGGTGACATGATCCGTGCCTGCATACCAATTAGGCCATCACGGGGAGATGTGGGCAGATCCATGTGTGGCTGCCGGTTCCACGGAGCCAGCGGCATCTTCGGAAGCATTAATTGGGAGGTTTTGCCTGTTCATTTTCCTCGTCGAGTTGCAAGGCGCACGCAGTAGCCCTTCAGGTGGCTTTGCAGGCTCTCGCTGGGCGTGCTGCCCCGTGGCCAGGAGACCCCGCCTGCAGCCAAGTCCAGGATTCGGAGGTGAGACGAGGCAGCAACGAAGCCAGTGCTGGACCCTGCCCCGTGGGGCGCTGCCTTCCCGGCTCCTGCTCCCCAGAGTGCATCCCAGTCACCGGGCAGGCGGGCGGCACAGAGAAGCCACCAGCAGAGGGCGGGACCCCCTCACTCTGTAGAGATATTGCCCCTTTCCAGCCGTCTCTGTGCCCCCGGCTGCAGGTGTGACAGGAGAGGACTTGTCCCGGGGGACACCACGCCCTCCACCCCAGGCACCTGGGCTGGCTCTCGCCAGGGCAAGGGGGGCTCGAATGGGAGATGCAATGGGAATTCTGCATGAGAACTGCATGCAGCCATAAACCAGGACGCAGTTACTGCTGCCTGTCAGCAAGGTGCTGGGGTGCAGCCAGGAAAGGAGGCTGGACCCAGTCATTTGAAAGCCGTGATTGAGACCAAAAATAAGAAGTTTCACGTTTGGATCCCCAAAGGAGTCGAGACACCCCCACCAGCCGATTGGCGAGAGAAGGTGAGGTGGGACCGACGACGTCGTTTGTGGCTGCGACGGCAGCGCTCTGGCTCCCGTGGGTGACGCAGTGAGGATGGTCAGTGTCCCCAAAGCGGAGGCCCCGGGAAGGCCTGGCCGAGGAGGTGGCCCTGGAGTTGCACGCGACGCTGGCTTCGCCCTCCATGAGTGACCGCTGGCCGGTCAGGATGTGGGCGGGAGAGCGCCCCATCCCTTCCTCGCGTCTCACTTACAGGAGCGGTTCCGTCCTGGCTCTGCGGGCAAGTGATCACTTGGCTGAGCTCCACGTCCTTCATTTATAAATGAGCTGATCCCCGAAGACCCACGCCAGCTCCAGCCTCCTGGCTCCCTGAGTCCATGTCCCCACAGGGCACCCGAGCCCAGCTCCCTCCCGGAAGGCGCACGTCTGCTTATCCCTGCATTGCTTTCCTGCCAGAAGCTGCTGGAACGTTCCGGAAGCCCACCAAGCTTCCTTTGGTTTCTCAGGGACTGTATGCTGCTTATAATAGGCAAATTGCCTCGGACTCCCCTAAATGTGTATAGGAAGAAAAGTCTATAAAGAATGCAGCCATGCCCTGGCCGGTTTGGCTCAGTGAATAGAGCGTCAGTCTGCAGACTGGAGGGTCCCGGGTTCGATTCCGGTCAAGGGCACATGTCAGGGTTGCGGGCTTGGTCTCCAGTAGGGGGGATGCAGGAGGCAGCCGATCCATGATTCTCTCTCATCACTGATGTTTCTGTCTCGCTCTCCCTCTTCCTTCCTCTCTGAAATCAATAAATACATATTGTTTTTAAAAAGAATGCAAGCCATGAAAAAAAAATAGTTTCATGGATTACATGAAAACATCAACACATATGCCTTTGGAAGTGGTGGTTCATAGCTGCACCCTGCATGGTTAATACCCAGCATGTTCCCACTAAGATTTTAAAAATGCTCAACCTCTTCCATTGCCTCCGGGGTACACTCACCCGAGGCCTGAATGGCTCCCCAAAGCCTTCACGCTCTAGCGACTTCAGCCTGCTCTCCGCTGCTTGGCCACTCGAGCGAGGCTCTGCCTGCCACCCGTGTGTGTCCCGCCTGTGAGTCCTCCCAGAGCACCTGTCAGGCACATCCTCCGAGAGGCCTGTCCTGGCCGTCCGCCTGCAAGTGTCCCGGTGCCTCTTCATTACCCTGTTTTCCTTGTCTTCCCTGAATCTGCACCGTATTTTTTCTTTTTTAAAAAAATATATTTTTATTGATTTCAGAGAGGAAGGGAGAGGGAGAAAGAGATAGAAACATCAATGATGAGAGAATCATGGATTGGCTGCCTCCTGCACGCCCCCTACCGGGAATCGAGCCTGCAACCCGGGCATGTGCCCTGGACCGGATTCGAACCTGGGACCCTTCAGTGCACAGGCCAGCGCTCTACCCACGGAGCCACACCAGCTAGGGCCATATTTTTTTTCTTTATGTCGTTTATATTTAGCTATGTGTTTATGAGAGAAGCAGCTATTGGATTTCATGAAAAATATCTGCATACTGAATCGCAAATAGATGTGCATCTGCCAATTGTTCAGAAGATTCCTAACTTTAAAAGGACAATGAATGTAGTACCTTCAAGGACTGTCCCAGAAATTTAAAATAGTTTATAGCCGGTAATGATGCGCTGAGCTGAATAATTTACACAAATTACAGTTTACATCTGTTTTCCCCTTATAGTCAAGAAAGTTCTTTTCTCGCTAACGGTATGTGCTCCATTTTCTAATAACGGAAACAGAGATGCCGAAGACACGCTCCCAAATGCAGGCAGCGCTGAACCAACGCAAACACCCTTTATTTGCTTCCAGTCAGTCAGCGTCTCTGTTGCCTGCAAAATCTGACCCAAATCTCTGCCGCTTGCCCACGGCCCCGGCCCATACCTGCGGGGACATTCATCCGAGAGCAACGGGGCATCCGCGGGAGCTTTGTCATGTCCCGCTGTCCAGCCATGAAGGTCTCCGCATTTACTTATATTTCCTTCCTTGCCTTCCGCCAGATATCAAAGGACAAGTGTCCCCTTTTCAAGGTCAACGCCTTCCCCCGCCCCCGTCCCCTCTCCCCCCTCCCCCCCCCACTTGGCCTGGCGCAGCCAAAGGCGTGTTAGATAACCCTGATGCTGATACGCCCGCCGTGGCCCGTGACCGGGGCCGATGGCTATTAAATGTCTCCGAGTCCCTATTGTCTCTGTGGCGGGTGGAGACGGTGAACGCCGCCTTGTGGAATGAAGGAAGCCCGTGTCGCCGCCGCGGCATTTGTCTCTCATCCCCCACACTCCGCTCCTGAGGCCTGGCTGATGGCGGAGGGCCGGGCTTCGCCCTCCATTTCTAAATGATGCACTTTTTTAAATGCCTTAATGGCCCTGGCCGGTGTGGCTCAGTGGGTGGAGCGCCCGCCCGTGGACCAAAGGGTCCCGGGTTCAATTCCAGACCAGGGCATGTACCTAGGTTGCAGGCTCCTCCCCAGCTCTGGCACCCTGGTCAGGGCTCCGGCAGGAGGCAACCGATCGGTGTGTTTCTCTCCCATCGATGTTTCTCTCTGTCTTTCCCTCTCTCTCTAAAAAAAAAAAAAAAAAAAAAAGCCGCAGCCGGTTTGGCTCAGTGGATGGAGCGTCGGCCTGCGGACTGAGGGGTCCCAGGTTCAATTCCGGTCAAGGGCATGGACCTGGGTTGCAGGCACATCCCCAATAGGGGGTGTGCAGGAGGCAGCTGATTGATGTTTCTCTCTCATCGATGTTTCTAACTCTCTATCCCTCTCCTTTCCTCTCTGTAAAAAATCAATAAAATATATATATATTTTTAAAAATCAGTGAGAAAAATATCCTCAGGTGAGGATTTTAAAAAAATAATTAAATGCGGCAAGAGAAATTGTTTTTAAATTTAAAATATGCTGAATTATTTCATGACACTCGGGCACCATTTCAGAAATAACTTCGCCTTTAAACTGGAAACATGTGGGCTGTCTCTGCTGCGTTAACGGTTAGCGCACATACCACCAGTGGCTGCCCAGTCTCCACATGCCACGGCCCGTTGGGTCCACACCGGTCTTTGGCCTCGTCTGCCCCTGGGACCCTCCTGTCCTTGCCCTGTGCCCGGGGCTCTCTGTAGCACTGCTTTTGGTCCTGCCAGCCGTTGCTGTTCCTCCTACATCCCTGAGCATCAAGCATCAAGCATCAAGCATCAAGCATCAAGCAGTGCCCGGATCTTGCCGCCACCTTTTATCTTCTTCATTTCTGCTCCCTGAAGCCATGCCCCACTGGTAGCGCCAAGTATGCCCTCCAGGCAGGTGACTCAGGGTCTCTCTGGCCCACATTCCTACTTGCTCCCTTACTTGTGCCAATTTGTTAGGAATTACACAGATTAATATATATTATTATTATATACTAGTAGCCCTGTAGGTCGCAGCCGCCCTCCTGTGGCTCTCTGCCGGCTGCCCTGCCCTCCTATAGCTCCCCCGTCCCCCTCCTCCCTCTCCCCCTCATAGCTTGCTGCCCTGCCCCCTCCTGTAGCTCTCAGCCACCCACTTGCAGTCCGCTGCCCTACCCTCCTGCAGATCCGTGATCCGGCCATTACAAGGTCGATCATTACACCTCAGGGCATAACGGATAATTAGCATATTTCTCTCTTATTATATAGGTTATATATATATATATTGATTTTAGAGAGGAAGGGAGAGGGAGAGAGATAGAAACATCAATAATGAGAGGGAATCATGGATCGGCTGCCCCCTGCACATCCCACATGAGGGAATGAGCCTACAACCCGGGCATGTGCCCTGACTGGCAAGGGAACCGTGACCTCCTGGTTCCTAGGAGGGTGCTCCACCGCTGAGCCACGCCGGCCGGGCTACACAGATCCACTTTTGATACTGCCAAAGCTCATGGGAGAAACACGCCACGCTTTTCTATTTTTGTTGTATAATTATTGTTTCTTGTTGAATTTTGGAAAAATACCTGCACTGAGTTTTATGTCTTGGGCATGTTTCCAGTAAAATCTTCAGACGTGCTGGTTGATGGACTATCTCAGAAGAGCCAGCATGCCAAATACTTGGGCCAAATACTTGTATTTGAATCTGATTAAAACCCTAAGAGACACTTACGTCTCCACCATATCACATGACACACACACACACACACCCGCCCCGGTTTTCCAACTGTAAGAGCAAGCATGGACTTAACTTCTTTTACCTGCAGACATGGCTTAATTGAACTCAGCTTCCCAACCGAGCGAGATTTCAGGTCCATTAGCTCATGTCAGAACCCTTTCTCCTACTAGTGAAAGGCACACAGCTAGATGAGCAGAAACACTGAAGGGCTGCTCGACCTTGACCCTGGACCGAATGCTGCCCTGACCATCGCTGACTGACGGGACCAAGATGCGGTGTGAGCAGGAAGGGCCGCCTTGAGGATAGAGAGCTTGGGCAGCGTGTCGGGGGTTCACGGTCTGTCGGGGAGAATCCACGGAGCGCATCTTTGCTGGTGGGTATGACAGAGAAAAGGAGATGGGGAGTCTCGGCCGAGTGAATCTGAGATGCCAGAGACAACGCATACGTTATCTGTCGATCTGTGAGTCGTATCCCTCTGTTTTCGAACCTCCGAAAACAAAAGCCTGCCCATGTAATGAAAACTATGATTTTTTTCTGTTGGTGGAAAAAAAAAATCCTACATTTTTATATGACGACTCTGCCTTTGTGCAATCGTCCGTTTACACCAGGAAGAAATAGAAACCACCTTCTTTGGAGCGTTTTAAAAAGTAGAAGAACCCATCACATTGCCTGCGCACGATTGGTTCTGTAGGCGTCCGTTTGGAGAAGGGGAAAGGAATGCTAACAAAAGACATCACAGTTTTTTGCTCAGCGGCTACTATACATCTTTGACTCCTTTCCTTATTACCATTCATTCTTTCCTCTGGTCAGGCTAACCTTTAAAGCTATACTTGCTTTGGGATTTGTTGGGTTACGACTGGCAAAGCTCGACGTATTTAAATGTCTCACTTTTGCTTATCATCCTGCCTAGTCATCTTATTTGTTTTCCTAAACCTTTCTCCCTGTAGAAAACTCACCCTTTGAAATAAGTAGAGAAGCAAGGAAATTGTCATTGAACAACAAACTCTCCTCTTTAAAATAATATCTTAGAGCCCTACCAGCGTGGCTCAATGGTTGAGCTTCGACCTACGAAGCAGGAGGTAGCTGGTTCGATTCCCGGTCAGGGTACATGCCCGGGATTGCGGGCTCCATCCCCAGTGTGGGGCGTGCAGGAGGCAGCCGATCCATGATTCTCTCTCATCACGGATGTTTCTATCGCTCGCTCCCTCTCCCTTCCTCTCTGAAATCAATAAAAAATGTATTTATTTTAAAAGAGATAAAATAATATCTTAGAGCTAAACCAAAATATTAGGCATAAAGTGCAATGGAGAGTTCCCACTGTAATTAACGTTTGAAGATCCAACCCTGTTTGCTAAGCTCATTATTATTATCTTCATCAGGAACAGGTAGTCCCTTGCCACTAAAAACGTATGCCTGTGACCTTCTCCCAGGAAAGATCGGATGTTTAAGGCACAGAATAAAGACCGTGAGGAATTAGTTTCCCTTCAAGTAACTATCCCTGACCTGATAACGTGGCCCCTGAAAGCCGCGAGTCCAGGCTATTAACAATTAACCAAGGTGAGCCGCAACTGTGACTGCTAACAATGACCTTGTTGAATAATACAGTTCTCGGGGCAGCCGGGAAGTTTCAGGAGCTCCGGGCTCAGGGTAAGTTCTCCCAGGAGCCCTCAGATAAAGTGTGCACACAACAATCACAGCGTTCACTGGCTGTATTCTTGTTTACGTGAAATTTTATTATTCCCTGACAGGCACAGTCATGAGGAAGTTTGTTTTGCATGCTTGGATTTCATAGAATAACATCACCCAACTCACTTCCGCCTGCGAACTGAAATAGGTCTTTGTGAAATGATTTCGGGAACACGGTCTTTTCAATTTCATATCCCACCTGAGCTATACGTGGTCTTCAAGAGACTATATATCCCAGCAATCGCTGCTGAATTCCACAAGCATTCAATGAAGCCTCTCACGCCCTCCTGAGCACTGCTCTTACTCCCACTAAAGGAAAATGGGGAAACCATAAATATTGCAAGACTTGTTCACCGAGCAAGCAGAATCACCCAAGCCAACACTTCCTCTTTCTTTTTTTTTATTAGTCTGACTTGAGCAATCCCCCAGCTTTTGATCTCTTGTGCCATTACAAAAACAATTGTTGGAATAGAACGTCTCTTGAAGACCAGATATTTCAAATGAGATAGGAAATGTAAAGTACAGAGTTTCAACTCTCACTGCAGAAAATATAAATGATGGGGGGGGGGGGGCGGAGTGACTGGCACTTAGAGAAATAGCAACAGGACAGCCTTCTGGTGACCCCTGGGGGCACACGGGCGGGGACCCCAATCCCGATGGCTTCCTGCCCCCCGAGCTCTGAGC
The DNA here is from genome assembly GCA_026230045.1 of Corynorhinus townsendii. Lineage (NCBI taxonomy): Eukaryota > Metazoa > Chordata > Mammalia > Chiroptera > Vespertilionidae > Corynorhinus > Corynorhinus townsendii. Next base: position 15,310,361 of record JAPDVU010000016.1, on the reverse strand, counting down.
TCTGCGCTCGGGGGGAGGATGCCGGGCGCGAAGACAGGTAAACAAAGACATCTGCCGGCCCCGGCACTGGCGAAGCAGCTCTCCGTGCTGCCAGACTTGCCAAAGCCCTCAATCTGCTTCGGGAGCCTCGTGGATCCCCAAGTGGGGGGCAGGGTAAGCAGAGTGCTCAAAATCATGTCCAATTGAACTCCTTTTTTAATTGAATTACCGTGGCAGTTGGGGGAATGCAGGGCTGTCCATCCCTGTTTGGGACTCATCGGGATTCACGTGTTATCCTGGAGGCCACACGAGACGGCGCGAAGACAAAAGACAGACAAGAATAGAACATCAGGGGCTCCTGGACAAGCTGGGGCTTGTGCTGGGTTCCTGTGCCTGCCATAGGCTCCGAGAAATTGAAAACGAGAAGTCAGAGCTTGGCTGGCATGGCTCAGTGGTTGAGCATCGACCTATGAACCAGGAGGTCACGGTTCGATTCCCGGTCAGGGCACATGCCCGGGTTGCCGTCTGGATCCACAGTGGGGGGCGTGCCGGAGGCAGCCGATCCCTGATTCTCTCTCATCATGGATGTTTCTCTCTCTCTCCCCCACTCCCTTCGTCTCTGAAACCAATTTTTAAAATACATATTAAAATTAATTAATATTGATTAATTTTAAAAAAAAGAACCACTGGCCCAGCTGTGGTTCTCAGCCCCGTGGACATTCCCAGATCCCTGGGGGAGGGCTCGTTGCTTAGAAAGTTGCCACAAATGGTTGAGCATCGACCTATGAACCAGGAGGTCACAGCCCTGATTCCCTATCAGGGCACACGCCCAGGTTGCTGGCTCGATCCCCAGTAGCAGGTGTGCAGGAGGCAGCCCATCCATCATTCTCTCTCGTCACTGATGTTCCTATCTCTCTCTCCCTCTCCCTTCCTCTCTGAAATCGATACAAATTCATATATATATATATATATTTTTTTTTTTTTTTTTTTTTTTTAAAGAGACAGCCGTAAACGGTTTGGCTCAGTGGATAGAGCGTCAGCCTGCAGACCAAAAGGTCTGGGATTCGATTCCGGTCAAGGGCATGTACCTTGGTTGCAGGCTCCTCCCCAGCCCAGGTCCTGGTTGGGGTGCGTGCAGGAGGCAACCAATGGATGTGTTTCTCTCACATCAATGTTTCCCTCTGTCTTCTACTCTCTCTAAAAAAAAAAAAAATCAATGGAAAAAATATCCTCAGTTGAGGATTAACAAAAAATAAAAAAATCAATCAATCAAGAGATAAGACAAGTGAGCCTAAGCGCGCCCTGAACAAAAGCAAGAACTTTTGGCCGCAAGACATTAAACTCTGGTTAAAAATAATCTCTTAATATAGAAGGCGAAGGAATGGACCAGGCCCCTTCCTTCCTTCGTGTCATTTGTCACAAGGAGGAAGGATGCTCTGAACGGGCAAAGCCGACTAAACCTTTGTTGGGAGCAAGAACACAAGGACAGTGCACACGGCCACGACAGGAAGAAACGAGAGAATCCCCAGACTGTGCAGTGATATTGAACCTTTCGTTGTTTCCACCAAACGTTAAATGTAGATGAAAGTTGAGTAATTTGTTTTTTATTTTTCTTGACCGCCCAACAATAATTCCAGGCACGTGACAGAGGCGACTGTTTTTCTCTCTTTAATAAAGGACTCTGGGTGTGGACATAAAATAGTACGAATGGTATAATCCAACTTCCAGCAGCATTTCACACTCTTTTAAAAAAAAAACAAAAAAAAAAACCCTATATATTTTTAAATTGATTTCAGAGAGGAAGGGAGAGGGAGAGGTAGAAACATCAATGATGAGAGAGAATCATTGATCAGCTGCCTCCTACACGCCCCCTACGGGGATGTGCCCACAACCCGGGCACGTGCCCTGACCGGGAATCGAACCGTGACCTCCTGGTTCACAGGTTGATGCTCAACCCCTGAGCCATGCTGGCCGGGCTCAGACTCATTTTTATATTTAAAAAATAACAACAACAATTACTGGAAACGTATGTAATATGTTCCTTACAACAACTACAGTGTGGAGCGGTTGGGAATCTTGCTTCCTGTCCTCATCGCTAACAGTGTTTGCTCATAAGAGACAGGCCGCTGCACCGCTGGCTACCTTGCAGCTGTATCTTTGCTCAGTTCTCATTTTCCTTCTAATTAAATGTAAATATTATTACAAGCCAGTGGAGCGAGATGTCATTTGCCCACCTTTCTCTACAACTTCTTTATTTCCCAGAGCAGGTGCCATAATAGATATGAGCTATAAATGCCGATAACGTGGAAATAACAACAGTATCTACCTCATGGTCCTACTGAGAGGCTACAGTGGGATAATACACTGAGTGGCCAGTTATGATCTCTGAACGCATACTAATCTAGCCACTCAGTGTATATCCTATATAATAAAAGGCTAATATGCAAATTGTCCCCTCGACCAGAAGTTCGACCAGCAGGCAGGCCGGCCAACCACCCATGTCTCCTCCCCCTAACCAGGCTAGCCGGACCCCACCCATGCACAAATTCATGCACCGGGCCTCTAATATAAATATAAATACACACACACACACACACACACACACACACACACACACACTGCGTGGCCAGATTATTATGCGTTCAGAGATCATAATAACCTGGCCACTCAGTGTATATGTGGCCATTCTTTGGAGTAAAGCACATGTTACACAATATGGATTGTTATGATTACTAGGGTTGCCGTTATGATTTTGTTGTTTTTGTTCATCCTCACCCGAGGATGTTTTCCCATTGATTTTCAGAGAGAGGGGGTGGGAGGGAGGGGTGCCCTTTTACACAGAAGCCTGCTGGGCTCAGTCAGCAACGACTACATGTCCAGGGCCCAGCGTTCATGAACTACTGACTCTGTAGCTACATTGTTTTAAATCCATCCGCCAGTAAAATCATTTCTGCTGAAAAGCTGTCCGATCAGATATTGGATAATTACATTGGGAAGCTTATAGCCGATTCATAGTTGAAGATTTATTGATCTATCACATCTACTCACCACTTTTATTGCACACCAACGGCGTGAGAGGCAATGCCTTTTCATGCATATCAGCTCCCGCATTCATTTGCGCTAGAGCAAGTCATAGATCATCATTGAATCTCATTACAGGCGACTTTACTTCCTGGTCCCAAAGCTGTAGCTTCTAGCTATAATAATAAAAGGGTAATATGCTAATTAGACCGGACGTCTTCTGGACATCATTCCGGATGTCCTTCCTGACGAATCTGGGGCCCGAGGGAAGCCAGCTCGGGGCCTGGGTGTCCGTCAGAGGAGGGAAGTCCAGGTCCCGGGTGCTGGAGGCAAGCTGGTACCAGCAGCCAGGGAGAGGAAGGCCTATTCTTGCACGAATTTTCGTGCATCAGGTCTCTAGTGTTAAAATAGAATTCAAAGCATGACTGTAATGTAAAGGGGACTAGTATTGGGTTATCTTTCAAATAACCACATTTTCTCTTTCTCTACAATTAATATGTTGGTATAGAATGTTAATGATTTTCCTCCTACTCAAATATCTGACTGCACTTTATTATGACTAAATCAATAATCCACTTTGTGTGTTATCAGTCGTGGTACTTATGAGTTATAGCGCTGCCCAAGTCTTTTTTTTCTGACATTTGATGAGTCAGATGGCTGTACCAGACCACAATGGCAAAGGATCTGCTTTTACACAAGAAGTATTCTGTGAAAGGAAATCTGAAACATGTGGGTAAAAGAACTCTCTGTTTTGATTTATAAGAATTAGTTCTGCTTTCATTTCTAGCCGTATTACACACGGTCGTATACATGGAAATATGCCAGATCGCTTCTATCTCCATATACTGTAGACACGGCTCTTCCGTTTGAATTGATTGGCCTCAATTACCATGGTTCGTCCGCTGTAACACGGGAGCACGCAGGTTCATATTTAAGGGCTCCGTTTTGTGACTTCCTGTCCCAGTCCATGCAGGTCGGGTACCGGCACTATGTGGACGTGTCAGCTCAGGTGGTGCCCAGGGCTCTGAGAGGCCCGAGGGAGACCTTCCCCCCTAAATAGGCAGCGTGGCACCGCTGTGAGAGAGTGCACAGCAGGGACCTGCCCCGTCACGTGGGGGACCGGCCCCCGAAGCCACACTGATCTGCGTGAGCAGCACCTCTGCTCGGATGTCTGCCTGTGTGTGTGTGTGTGTGTGTGTGTGTGTGTGTGTGTGTGTGTGTGTGTGTTTCCTCTCTGTCTCATTTCTCACCATGGTCACACTGCCACGGACACGGTCTTTGGTCCCCGGAATCCTTGCTGCGCTGAATGAGATGAAAACATTTTTGTGGGGAGGCCGTGTGGACGGGTTTGGGGGAAAGCCATCCCGTTCGCTTCTGGTGCAACTCAGCCCTGGCGAGATACACATTTGTTCTCAGATTTTTTTTATTTTTATTTTTTTTAACAGCGATGCATGCTGGAGGGGAAGTTGGATGACATTTTATTTATTTTAAGCTGTCTTTATTTTTTTTTTGCTCTAAGAGCAGCACACGGACGGATGTTTTTTGAGATCTTTTTTTAGTTCCTGACTTCCACCAGCAAAGGCATTTTCATATATTTGAATAATTCCCCTTATCACGCAGATTGTTTTGCTTTGAAATAAGATGCTCTGTGTGCTCGCTGACCGCTCGCCACGGCAAGTTGCTGCTCTTGAGGTGTTCCCGGGCTGCAGGCCCTCTTATCCGAAATGCTTTCGTCTGGTTTATCTCAGTGGTTAGAGCGCCGGCCTGTGGACTGAAGGGTGCCGGGTTCGATTCCGGTCAAGGTCACATGCCTGGGTTGCGGGCTCCGTCCCCAGCAGGAGGCGTGCAGGAGGCAGCCGATCCATGTTTCTCTCTCATCATTGGTGTTTCTCTCTCTCTCCCTCTCCCTTCCTCTCTGAGATCTACGAAAATGTTTTTTTAAAAAGGGAACAAATGCTTTCGTCGCCTAATGAATTCTTGCAGCTCTTGGAAAACTACCCTTCCTGTTGCTAAGCTTGACGTTGACAAATATCACGACAACCTGACGATGCTAACCGGGAAGCTGAGTTTTATGTCTTAGTTCTGTGATGGAGGGGACATTGGGTCCTTTCTCTCCTCGCTTTTCATTTTTCAGTGTTGGCTGAGTCCTCTGCTGTGGGCCAGGCTCTGGCCTGGTCACTGAGGCACACAGTGTGTACAACACATAGTCCCAGGCGTCCACGAACATGCCACCTATTTCGGAAAATGAACTAGAGACACACGCGCTCTGCGGTCCACCCTAAGAACGAATGTACGGGCCGAGCGCAGGGGCGGAAAAAGCAACCTCTCAATAGGGGATCCGAAAGTCTCGCCGAGCTGGGGTGGCCGAGGCAGAGGGTATTTAGGATGGCCAGGTGGGAGGTTAAAGGTCAAGAATCCGAGGAGCGCCAAAACCGGTTTGGCTCAGTGGATAGAGCATCGGCCTACGGACTGAGAGGTCCCAGGTTCGATTCCGGTCAAGGGCATGTACCTGGGTTGCGGGCACATCCCCAGTGAGGGGCGTGCAGGAGGCAGCTCTGATCGATGTTTCTCTCTCATTGATGTTTCTAGCTCTCTATCTCTCTCCCTTCCTCTCTGTAAAACATCAATAAAAAATATATTTTAAAAAAAAAGAATCCGAGGAACGTGGCTACAGTGAGGAAAACAGGACGCACTGTCTCACTGGGGCTGGACATCGGCGGACGGTCACTGCTCACTGCTGCGTGGTCCCCGGTCAGGACCCCTGCAGCCTGGGCCTCTCCCTGCGCCCTCTCATCCAGGGGCTGATGGGAGGGTCATGCAGCCCCAGGAGGGCGCGGGAGTCGCGGGTTCCGGGACTGTGACAACGTGGGCTCCAGGTGACATAGGCCACATTGTCAGAGGCTGAAAACAGACACATTGAAAGAGGATGAAGGCTGATGCCCTCGCCGGTGTGGCTCAGTGGATAGTGCGTCGGCCTGGGGACTCAAGGGTCCCAGGTTCGATTCCCGTCAAGGGCATGTACCTTGGTTGCAGGCACATCCCCAGTAGGGGGTATGCAGGAGGCAGCTAATCGATGTTTCTCTCTCATCGATGTTTCTAACTCTCCTCTCTGTAAAACATCAATAAAATATAAAAATAAACAAAAGAAAGAGGATGAAGGCTGAGAAGGGGGTCCTTGGATTTGGCATTTGGAGGTAAGGTTTAGGAGCTAGAGCGAGGCAGACCAGGCCAAGAAAGGGCCTTGAGCGAAGGGGAGACAGAGCGACGGGGCCAAGCCCGAAGGCGCAACCTGCAGGCTTGTCTGGGGGGCTGGTTTTTATTGCTCACCGCCGGCAGAGGTGACGTGGGCAATTTTGTTGTCTGAGGAGACTCAGTAGAGAGGAAAACATAAACGTTCGTAGAGAAAACGTCGCAGCTGCTCCCTCGGCAGAGGCTGGCAGAGACAAAAGAGAAGGTGACTCGCAGCCGCCTCCAGCCCTGGACAGGGCGAGGCGTGAACGCGGAGTGTCCCGGCCTGTTAATGATTAGCCAGGAGTCGGGACGAAGGTGCCAGGCTGCCCAGGACAGGCGTGGCACTCCGGGCCACCTCCTTGGAAATCTCCTCGCCTCCCGCCTCCCGGGGGGCCTGGCACGCCGGCTCTGGGAGACTTCCCGGACCCGCCACCTGCCGTCCTTGGGCGATCGAGAGCAATGAGGCCGCGGGTTCCCTCCGGGAGTTTTGATTTACTGTCTTCCTGATTGAGAGGGAAGAGAACAAACGTGCTCCCCGTCCGTGGAGTTTAATCCTGGGGAACGTAAAGGTTTCCGTGTCTCCCAGGGAAAAAGCAGCCTTGATGGAGTTGGCATTGACTCGCCTAAAAGGTCAAGTACACACTCTAAACAAATGCCTGGGCTCCCAGGGCCAATCCACTTATCCCGTCAAACGCTGTCGACACTGTTGCTCATCACCCACATGACCGTCGCACACCGCGGATGGAGGGGACGTCGCGGCTACTGTTTCACGGCACGTGGGTGCTGGGTAGGAAGCGTGTGAAAAATCATAAACACTTCGTAAATCTGTAAGAATGGCCGTTCTGGTTGTCCTTCCTTGCGTGCGATCCGACTCTTTAAACGCACATGGAGAAATCCTCGTGAGTCACTGAAAGTTCATCTCATTACAGATCATGTGCAGCCATTCAAACTGTCTGACTGATGCCACGCGTACAGTTCCTGCCCCAAAGACTGGGCCTGGACTCACAGGGCAGCTTGTCTGTTGGGGCAGGTTCATTCGAGAGCTTAGTAAGGGCAGGGGGTCAATAGTCCCCGCCCTGAAGACCAGTCAAGAATAGTCCCCAGCCCCGGCTCAGTTAGTTGAGTGTCATCCATACACCAAGAGGCTCTGAGTTCAAGTCCCGGTCAGGGCACATGCCCCAGGTTGTGTGCACGATCCCCAGGAGGGGGCGGTAAGGAGGCAGCTGATCCATATTTCTCTATCATCGATGTTTCTCTCTTATTGGTGTTTCTCTCTCTCTTCCTTCCTCGCTCTCTAAAATCAATAAACACACTTGGGGGAAAAAAAATCCCCAAATCAGTGAGCTGCTCAATTGTCTTTGTGGCAGGAAAACACGCTTGGAGAGTACAAAACAAGAATGGCTGTCTTGCAAAAATATCTCTTTCAATGACTGGCTAAAGGGGTTCAGATCTAGTGAAGAGGTGGGAGGAGCCCTAGCCGGTGTGGCTCAGTGGATAGAGCGTCAGCCTGCGGACTGAAGGGTCCCAGGTTCAATTCCGGCCCAGGGCAGGCTGGGTTGCAGGCTCGATCCCCAGGGTGGGGCATGCAGGAAGCAGCTGATCCATGATTCTCTCTCATCGTTGATGTTTTGATCTCTCCCTCTCCCTTCCTTTCTGAAATCAATTTAAAAAAAAATTTTTAAAAGAGGCATGAGTGAAAGAGGGAGTGCAGGGGAGGGACTTAAAAGGAAAGGTTTATTGTCATGTATCATAAACGTGGCACTAACTGCCTTTTGATAAATGTAGATCTAGTTTATCTCTAACCTTTGAATTATAAATTTCAGGTAAATATTTATATATCTATATATCTATATGTATGTCTATATATACCTAGAATGTGTATGTGTGTGTGTGTTTATGAATGGGTTAGTACATATACACATATCCCCATGTTCTTCCTACTATAGGTACGGGAACCGCATTTTATCGCGCTTCACTTTATTGCTCCTCGCAGCTAATTACGGCTTTACGAGCTGAAGGATTGTGGGAAACCTGCGTCCAGCTAGTCTATCGGCGCCATTTTTCCAACAGCAGTTGCTCACCGTGTGGAGCTGTGTCCTATTTTGGTCCTTCCCACAAGATGTCAGACTCTTCCGTTATTCTATATATTATGACCTGTGATCAGCAATCTCTGAGGTTCCTCGTATCATTGTTTGGGGGGCACCCATGTAAGACCACAAACTTAATCAATGTGTGTGTTCGCCCCACCTCTCTCCCTCTCGATGGCGCCCCTATTCCCTGAGACACAACAATGTTGAAATTAAGCAACTAATAAGCTGGTAATGGCCTCCCAGAGTTCCAGTTAATAGAAAAACTAGTGAAATCCAAATAAGATGTAGGGTTTAGGTGCTAGTCCTGCATGATGGCTAACTTACTGGTCTTACTAACTCTGTTATGGTTATTCAGACTTTACTATGAGGGTATGGAAAAGATACACAGAAACTCTCAACATTATTCTTGCAGATTTCCTCTGTATCTGAAAGTATTGAGGAATATAAAAACAAACTAATCTTGTGTGCACGAAGACCGCAGGGCCCCTGCAGTGGGCACTAGGATCTTGCTCTGGGCATCCAGACAAGACCCACGCAAAGGCTCCTGGGCTCAGGGGATGGGGTTGGGGGGGAGCCGCCATTCACAACTGAGAGTTTTGATGGAAACTCGTGTATGAAGGAGAGTTCATGGGACCAATGAAAAGGAGAATTTGGACCTAAAACATAGACCCATACGAAAGGACCCGCCTGACAAATAGACCCATGCTTAAAGAAAGTATGTTTCAAATGTTTAGAGGCTTTAAAGAATAAACACTAGAAGAACAGCATATCCTGAAAGTTACAAGCAAATTTGACCCAACCAAAAATTAACCCTAAAAGGAAGAATTTAAATATATGTATTTAAATATAATGTATAAGCCAATATTTTCAACATAACTGAAAAATAATAATTTTAATTCGTATAGCCTTATATTAGGTGTTAGTAAATAGTGCTTTTTATAATAGCTTGGATATCTTTCCTCAATGGTGTGTGTGCATGTGTTTAGGTAAGAGCGTGGTAATGATGGACAACTTAATAGGTTGCAGAGGGGAAATGTCTTATTCATTTGGTTAAAAATAATCTTCACCTCACATGAGACATTAATTCCTGTTGACTTAAAGATAAAAACATAGGGGGGAAATATTTATAATGGAAGCGCTGCCCAGGCCTGAGTGGAATATTCACAGATTTGACAACATAAAATTAGAGTATGTGGTTTAGCAGAAGAAAACGAAGGAAAAAGAACCTGATGGAGGAAGAACAAATTGGGACAAAGGGGGAACGTGGAGGAGCTGATGTCCCCCGAGTTTATGAAGTTCTCGGCAATGTGCCGTGTGCCCGAGGTCTGGGATACTGTACTCCACACAATACGTGAGAGAGTCACCACTTCACTGCAGAACAGACACCCTGGTTGCTGCCACGTCCCGGCCACTATGAACAAAGATGCCGCAAGCGTCCACGTGCAGGTCTGCATGGACATTGTAGCCCGGACTTGGCCGGGACCACGAGGTCCCTCAGTCCGTGACAGAGAGAGAAACTGCCGGAGGAAAGTGACATCCGGGTCTGCCGGGCACAGAGGGGACCCCGAGACGCAGGGCGGGCGCTGTCCGACCTGCCAGCGGAGTGGATCACATCCCCTCGCCAAGAGGCAGGGAGCGGAGTTCGCTCTCCCCTTGGAGGACGCGGGCGCGTGGACGGAGGACGCGGTCAGGCAGAGGCGAGCTGCACCCACGCGCAGCACGGCTCCCAGCGCCGCCCAGCCAGCGCCTGCGAGGCAGCCGGTCCCGGTCATTTGTGGGGATGACTCATCAGCCGTAGGTGGGAACTGGTTCGCTAAACCTCCAGCTCCAAGGGAGGGAAGAGATAAAATAGTCGTTTCTTGATGCCACCGTAGGCCACTCGCCAGGTGACTCAGAGCCCTCGGGAGCCCTGATTTGGGTTTCATTTCTCACTGCTGATGGGGTGGCTGACAAACACTTTCTCTTTCCATGCTCCGGGGTTGTACATCTCCCCGGGGAAGCCTCCAACGGAGGTCCAGGGCCTCGGCTGCCTGGGGGGCCGCGGCCCCAACGTCCTCGCCGTTTTCCTCGCTCTTCCTTATCATCGGAATCCCTGGATGCAGGTACTGTCGCCTCAAATGTCATCACAGGCCACTCTCCGGGCCCTTGGCAACGGACCTGCCATTTCCACTCCAGGAACTTCGTGAAAACGTGCCTTGGGTGAGTCTTCTGCTTAATGCAGGGGTCCTCAAACTCTACGGCCCGCGGGCCACAGGCGGCCCGCCGAGGACATGGATCCGGCCCGCCGGGTGCCGCTGCCTGTCCTGCTTAGCAGCGGACGCGTCCCGGGCCCGCAGTGCGCCTAGAAATCTGTTCATAGTTTTGTTTTGTTTTTAAACTCTAGTCCGGCCCTCCCACGGTCTGAGGGACAGTGGACTGGCCCCCTGTTTAAAAAGCTTGCGGACCCCTGGCTTACTTCGTTATTCTGAACGCTCCATGGTCGTAGGCTCACGCCCTCCACTTGGGAGAGTTTTCCGTATTCTTTCTTTATTCCCGCCGCCCCCACGTGTCTTTTCTCGCCTTCTGGAACCCCTATTACTTGTATGTCCCGTGGCTTGCTCCTGAATGATCAGCCCTCATGTCTTCTTACCCACACGTCCTATGGTCTACTTTTCCTGGACGTGAACGCCCAAAACGTTTTTTGCTTTTGAACATTTTATTTCCCCCCTCGGGGTAGTTTGAATTTCCTAGGCTTTTCCCTGGATCTGCCAGCTTCCTCTCCGATGGCGCCTCCTTCACGGACTCCGGGGCCACCTCTCTGCGTTTCTCCTGTTAATTCGCGTTCCTCAGAAGCTTTCTCTGCTTTCAGCACGGCCTCTGCACCTGGCATGTGGCTTGTTGGTTTCTCCCTCTCCTGTGAGAGGCGTTCCTCAGAAGCTTAGGAAGTCTTCGCTGGCTGTTCATATTTAAAACTGGCTTTTCATCTCGGTGTGAAGAGCAGAGCCTACCCACTGAGAGGCGGCATTGTCGAGTGATCAGGGAGACGTTGGCGAATGCCAACTGGCAGGAACCGATTTTCTCTCTGGATGGCTCAGCTCGTGTAGAGGTGGACCCCTGAGTCCTGGTCTTGTGTAGAACCTGACTGTGGGTGTCCTGTCGCCGGGGGGGGGGGGGGCGAGGGGGGCACTGGAGGGGTGGTCAGCATGCATGTGGTCCGTCCACACCTGTCCTCCACCTCGCCCCTCGCCCTGTATTCCTAGCAGCTGGTTTTCCTTCCTCTAAACCACTCGGGTTCCATTTCTGCAGAGAGTTCGAGAGCCTGAGCGTGGTCGCTGCCTGAGCGTGTGAGGGGGAGGTGGGAGCTGGGATCTAACTGCGTCTTGGGGAGAATTCCAAACTCCCCAGGCACCCTCCATCGCCACGCACACCCCTCCCTGTAACCATGGCGCAGCTTCCCCGTGGCTTCCCAGGACTCGGGAGAACAAAGCAGGTTCTGCTCAGGGGTAGCCCACACGGTAGAGACACACAGGGCTCGTCTAGCTACTGTGATACGTAATCGGGTTCCTCCTCTCCCTGCCCATCCCCACGGGTCCTGACCCAGAACTGTACATGTCTCCTAATGTGGGGCATGATGGAGCCCGTGTTTCTATTTCCTGGCAGACGCAGCCACCATGCTGAGCTGCCATCTTCGAACAGAAACGGTTTAAACTCCATGTTAACAACCATGTTCTCTTCTGCACGAGCAACATTCCTGAAAATGTCATCTTCCCGAAACTCACCTACCAGCAAGGCTTCCAGCGTCCCCTGGCCCCCAATCCCTTCCCCGTGCTGCGCGTTCTCTTTTATCCGAAGAATTACAGGGGAAGGGAAAGGACAGCAGCGTCTTCGAATTGCATTCTTGAAGACCAGAAGTATTACCATCTCGTTTTTAAAAAGGAAAATGGTAAATTCAGGATCAGAGGAAAACCAGTGACTCTGACGTCCTAATAAAATCGAGAGGATCCCATAAAGGAGCTGGCATTTCCCCTGTCCCTGGAAGCTGTGCCTGCCCTTTCCAAAGGCATTTAAAGTGGGAATTACAGCCCTGGCTGGTGTGGCTCAGTGGATAGAGCGTCGGCCTGCGGACTGAAGGGTCCCGGGTTCGATTCCGGTCCAGGGCATGTACCTTGGTTGCGGGCACATCCCCAGTGGGGGGAGTGCAGGAGGCAGCTGATCGATGTTTCTCTCTCATTGCTGTTTCTCTCTATCCCTCTCCCTTCCTCTCTGTAAAAAATCAATAAGATATATATTTTTTAAAAATGTAAGTGGGAATTACGTTTCTATCACAAGAGAATGGGGCAAACGGAAGAACCATGTGTTGAATAATGAGGTATTTGGGAGGACAGGAAGAGATAATGCGTGTGTAAGGATGTGGGCAAAGTCAAGACTTTACCTGGACTCAAAGGGCGCGATTTGTATTGATCTTGGTCCCATCTGCCCCTCCCCCCCCCCGGAGTTTTGCACCTTCTTCCAGGAGCCACCGACGGTCCTCACGGTCCAGCTCAGGCAGAACTCATAAAGCAGTCTTTGATTATTTTGTCACCGTTAAGAATTAGGCTACGGTCGATGGCTGTGCAAACTCCCCCGAGCCCAGCTGCTTCCAGCTCGTGGGTGGTGGGCAGCGCCAAGCACACGGTCCCTTAAGCCACAGGAGGCCACCCAGCTGCCAGCTGGCCCAGCCTGCAGAGACAGAGAGTCATTCCCGGAGCAGCCCTCCCTGTGTGTGGGAGTCTTGATGAAGGCCCAGCCTCCAGTCCTCCGCGGGGACAAGCGAAGCAGGTGTGATACAGCTCCTCACGGGGGGCGCCTGATCATCCCCCACAACGCTGGCTTCTCTTCCCCTTATCCTACACACACACACACACACACACACACACACACACACACACACCGCTCTGGAAGTTTCCTCTTGAATAATTTACCTGAACACAGTTCCTTCTCTCCGGCTGTGCGGTAGGGGGCAAATGAAAGGAAAACATAAACTTCGCGAAGGATGTGCCTCTACTGTTGACCTGTTTCTATTCGCTCCACGTCACTTTCCGGCATCCGGGCCTCTCCATCTCTTGATCTGAAAGACTGGAGAATCGCATCACGGGATGGGGTTTAATTTGGTATGGATTCTTGATATTTAGACGGAAGATTCATTAGTGATGCAGGAAGGAGGAACATGGAACTGGAAGCCAGGAAACCCACATGTGAGTCCCAGATTTTATTTTTTTAAATATATTTTTTATTGATTTCAGAGAGGAAGGGAGAGGGGAGAGAGAGATAGAAGCATCCATGATGAAAGGGAATCAATGATTGGCTGCCTACTGCAGGCCCTCTACTGGGGATCGAGCTGGCAATGCCCTTGGCTGGAATCGAACCTGGAACCCTTCAGTCCACAGGCTGACGCTCTATCCACTGAGCCAAACCAGCTAGGGCGGGTCCCAGATTTTATTTCCCAGGAAGGAGACGGCGAGACAGTCCTTTTCTCTCTTCCAAAATCGGAGGGCCCTGCGTTGCTGAAGTGAAGCCGTTGGTGTAGAAGGTCATGCCCGGGCACTGGTTTTGAGAGAGGTGGTGGCTTTAGGCAAGCTGTGCCTGGGACCTGCCACGCGGTGGTCTCGGCCAAGGCACAGAGCTACGTCTTACCTGCATCCAGGCCAAGCCCGTCGCTCGCTGGGGAGTCCCAATACCTTGAGAGCCCAGGGCTGTGGCTAGCCATACTAGTTAACTTCTGCAAGTAGCGGGTTCTGTCTGCTTCCAGAGAATATAATGTAACCAAGTAAACCACGTTTGTTTGTTTTTTATATATTTTCATTGATGTCAGAGAGGAAGGGAGAGGGGGAGAGAGAGAAACATCCGTGATGAGAGAGAATCATGGATCGGCTGCCTCCTGCATGCCCCCCACTGGGGATCAAGCCCGCCACCCGGCATGTGCCCTGACCGGCAATCGAACCGTGACCTCCTGGTTCCTAGGTCGACGCTAAAACCACTGAGCCACCGCGGCCCAGCCAAAGTAAACCATGTTACTAGGAAACCGCCTCAGGAGCGAAGGCCACGGCATGGCACGCTGTCCCGGGTTCTTCCCCTTTCCCTACACGGCCCTCCCAAGTCACACACATCAATGCAAGTGACCTGCACCCCAGTCACCTGCCTTTGTGTCATTACCCAACAGTGACTCCAAGGCCAGGATTCTAGACAGACGGGAAGGGGAGCTGCTGGGGGGGAGTAGAGCGGGGAGAGCTGAGAGGCCAGGAGGGCTTTGGGTTCCATCCGGGGCACTGGCCGCCGATTAGACGCTGCAGAAGACCGGCCCACACGGAGGCATTAAAGCCGAAAGTAAAATGGTTCCTTTGTTCCGCCTGGAGATACGCTTAAAGGAAATTCCTGCTCACAGCAGGTGATCAAACAAGCCCTCTTAGAGGCCGTTACATGGAGTCACTCGTGTTGCTTTGCTGCCATAAAAGGGTTCATTTTCCCATTTTCTCCCGCTCCGGCGTCCAGGTCGTATTAATTAGGTTTCTCAGCAATGTGCCCACTCCAAACGGGCTGCCAGAGTCTTATCAGGACGCGTTTACAACCCGTTCTCTCAAAGGAGGAAAGCTCCCGACTCCCCACCCCACTCCCCACCCGATCCCCCCAAGAGCTTCCTATCTCGGGAGAAGGGTGAGTGAGCCCGTCGCTCAAAGTATTTCACCACGAGCATGATCTCCCCTTCATCTGAGAAGTTCACGTGGATTGGCCTTCCGCTCAGTCACGCACCTCAGCTTTTACTAATTTCAACATGACGCAGCACAATGATTTACTAATTACTCTATCCATCAAAATGTTTCAGAGAGAAGAATGTAATTTGTACTGTATGTTTTAGTCTAATACTTTTCAGTTCTTTGTAAGGACAAAATAGAAATGCATTCCTTTCTTCTCGTGACCCTCCAAACCATTCCAGTATCACATCTTTACCCTGGGAAGTAAATGTCCCCCTTATTTGTGTGTGTGCGCATCCAAAATCCATATGAAATCCAAATGGCGACTCCACTAACCTTGCAAGAGAAACACAGAGATCAAGATTGGTTGTCTATCAAGGGAAGCTAGGAAAAAGGGAGCACCCGGCCGGCGTAACTCAGTGGCTGAGCGTCGATCTAGGAACCAGGAGGTCACGGTTTGATTCCCGCTCAGGGCACACGCTGGGGTTGCAGGCTCCATCCCCAGTGGGGGGCGTGCAGGAGGCAGCCGATCCATGATTCTCTCTCATCCTGGATGCTTCTCTCTCTCTTCCCCTTCCTCTCGGACATGAAGAAAAATACATTTTTCAAAAAGAAGAGCGAAGGGGCTACTGCGGTCTTGGTGTCTTCAAGCTTCAGAGGCCTCGGGTCAGCCTGAGAGCCGCACCCGCTGCACAGCCCAGGGATATTCCTGCCACTGGTGTCTCACCTGGCACAGGTTCAAGGTGAGCCCGGGACCAACCAGGGAACATCCGTTTCTCTCCCTCTTTCCCTCCTGCCTCCTAAACGCACCCTCTCACGCTCTTTCCTTTCCTTGGACTTGGCGAGCCCGTCCCCGCCCACCTCCGTCATTTGTCTCGACCCCACGCTTCCCCGTGGTCTGCAGCATCAGAGGGCGGCCCGGCCACCATCCCTCCTCCCCCGCAGCCCCTCTCGTTGGACTTGGTTATAGGAACCATGACTTTTTTTTTTTTTGGCCTTGATCAATTATGACCCTGCTCTACATAAATTCAGTAAGTGGATAGGGAGTATCTGCCAAGTGCGTTGGATAGCATGGAATGGGAACCTCTCTGTATAAATGTTTGTAACGATTCTATTAGGCGCAGACACTTTAGGGCATGTTTTATTGGCCCATTAATACATGAGTGGAGTGGTAAAGAGATCTGGCTCCAAGCCCTGTTGCGTGCAAGCAAGAAAAAGATGTGGGTTAATGGAGCAATTAAACATCCTTTCCCATCCCAGGGCTGGAATCGGGTTGGGAGAAGGTAAGGGGACTACTGGAACAGTAAGACGGACGATAAACACAGCGAAGGAACTGGAAGCTTAACTTCTGTGTGAGCAACAGGGGAACCGGTGACAGCATCCACACAGCTGGGACTTCGTAGGGCACCAGAATGGCTGTCTTGACCGGTTTTCTTGTCAAAACGAGCGGCGGTGCTTTACTGAGGGGAGGGAGCCGTGCAGTGGAGAGGCCCGCCCTGGGCAGCGTGAGGTCACGGGGTGGCAGAGTGGCAGAGTGGCAGACGGCATACTGAGAAATGCCAGCCATCGTCTGATGACCAGAGATTGATATGGCGGGACTGTTACGAAGATTCAGAAGATGTGAGGAGCTGTAAAGAGAGGTCAAGTGCTGCCCTGGCTGGTGTGGCTCAGTGGATAGAGCACCGGCCTGCTGACTGAAGGTGTCCGGGTTCTATTCCGGTCAGGGGCACAGGCTCAGGTTGGGGGCACGATCCCCAGTAGGGGGCGTGCCGGAAGCAGCCAATCCATGATTCTCTCTCATCATGGATGTTTCTATCTCTCTCTCTCCCTCTCGCTTCCTCTCTGGAATCAATAAAAATTATTATTTTAAAAAGAGAGAGAGCCCTAACCGGTTTGGCTTAATGGATAGAGCGTAGGCCTGCGGACTGAAGGGTCCCGGGTTCGATTCCGGTCAAGGGCATGTACCTTGGTTCCGGGCACATCCCCAGTAGGGGGTGTGCAGAAGGCAGCTGATCAATGTTTCTGTCTCAATGATGTTTCTGACTCTCTGTTCCTCTCCCTTCCTCTCTGTAAAAAAAAAAAAATCAATAAAATATATTTTTAAAGAGAGAGAGAGAGAGGTGTGTGTCAATGACTGAGAACAGGATCAGTGGTGGGAGAGATGCCCTGGGAGGAGGTGGGTCCCCCACAGCCCTCCACCTGGCTGTCGACTGCATTCTTTCTCACCTCCTTTTATCCCTGCCCCCACCCCAGCGCCTCCACCTGGTCATGGACCAGAGCCCTCAGAACCCTGAGCCATTGGGAGTCCATGGCCGCCTCACCCTGTAGGCATGTCCACCAGGGGCTCCCTCTCCAGCCTCTCTCTCCTCTGGGGAGGGGGGGGGCTGGAAGTGGCATCTAAACATGAATCATTCTGCCCGGCAACCAGCCTCACACAGGAGCCCATCTGTCACCTCACTAGAATGAAGGTGCCCTGGTGCTCTTTTTGGGAGATTGCGAGGGTTTTAGGAGCCATGTCTGGGAACCGAGGGCAGAGACCAACATAAGGGTGGGGCCACAGCAGGTGTACAATTGCTCGTATGGAAAATAATACAATCTCTGTCATAAAAACCCCTTGGTCGTGATGCCGTCACGCCGTAACGACTGAAGACTGGTCACCAGGAGGCTGCGTGCGCAGTGAGGCGTGCGCGGGTGGGAGGGGACTTGACTCTGGGTCCCGGGTCTTGCATGATTTCCCACGGGTCTGGGTCTTGCACGATTTTGCACACTGGGTCACTAGTAATTAATAAATGATGATACAAGAATCAACAACTGTAAACCTACTTTGGCCCCACCCTGTATATGCAGTTTGCACACACGCACACGAACAGACACACATGAAATTGTGCACCTTAATACGTATACATTATTGTACATCAGTTATACCTCAATACATCCATTAAATTATTGTATATTTGTTTTCCTATTTGTTTGTCAAAGCGTTAAAATTTGGTTTCTATCGCCTTAGAAAAACAGCTTTAATAAGATCTTCATTGATATTTGAATTTCTCTATATCTATCGTTTAAAAATTCTGATTTTACCCAGGCTCCTCCAGGGTAGCTACTGATGGTGACCGTTCCCAGGTCTCGAACACCTTGTCTCTGCTCTGTGGCACTGTCTTCGAGTTGTCCCAACATGTCCTGAGAGTTACACACCTTTTCCCTCACGTCCTCTTCTTTGCTTTTTTGGTTTCTGAACTCTGGTTGTTTCCCAGGATTCCCCTGACGCCTCACCACAGCCTAAACATGCTTCCCGGATATTCTCCTGGGCTCTCTCTGACCCATGTGTCTCGTACGTGTCGGGGGCCCACCTCGGCATCCCTCCCATGAGAACCACGCTGACCTTCAGATGTGACCTTCAGGTCTTGATGGACACCTCCGCTTTCACTTCCCAAAGGAGAGTGAACGCAGCAGGTGAAACCCTGAAATTGGGTCTTCTCTCTGTTTCAAGACGCAGATATTTATTCATCAGGGTAAACCCCAACCCAATACACCGAGGTGATTTTGCGCATTGGGAGGGGGGTGGTTCCTGGTTACGTGGGACGTGGAGAAGACTTTATTCTAAGCAAACTGGGTATATCCTCCTTTTTAGGGTATCATTTAGAAAACGGAGACTTAAAGAGCTTAATTCAATAACCAGTTATTCATTGAGAGAAATGGGATTTCAACTCCCCGGTGTAACTGGAGCCTCGGCTGCTCATCACCACGGCAGCCAACGATCAATACCAGGTCTACTCCGTGAATCGCAGCCAGCTGAAGAAAGGCCACTCTTGTGAGGGAAACGTATTGATCACTGGGACCCCGTGCGTTCCATGGTTCTGGGCTCTTCTTTCTGTGCCAACAGACGTGTGGATTGAACAAGGTCAGGCCGGAGACACACAGCGCTGCTCCATCCGGTACCTCTGGCTCCAATAAACACAAGGAGCGGCGTCAGGCTTGGATGCTCCTGGGCCTGACTGAGGATCTGGGGGAGCCAGGAGGCAGCAGAAGTCCCAGCAGCATAGAAAAATACTGCACAGACCTGTGCCCCCTTCCTCACCCTTCAACACCATCATCCTCCAGGACTCAGCCCGGGTTTTAAACAGCAAAGCCCAGCTGCTACCCCGGAATGACCTTGACTTCTCCACTAAATCACTTCCTCGTCGCTTCTTTCTGATACTCATGGAGACAGCCTCCTCAGTAACCCCTCTGCTTCCAGTCGCTTCCTCTGAAGCCACACTTCTAACAACCGCCATTTCACTCTTTTTGTTTTGTTTGTTTCTTGATAATCCTCACCTCAGGACATTTTTCCAGGCTTATTATTTTTTATTTTTATTTTTTTTAGAGAGAGTGGAAGGAAGGGGGAAGAGACAGAGAGAAACATGGATGTGAGAGAGACACATCGATTGGTTGCCTCCCACAGGCACCCCACTGACCGGGACCGGGGATGGAGCCTGCAACCAAGGTACATGCCCTTGATTGGAATCGAACCCAGGACCCTTCAGTCCACAGGCCGAGGCTCTAGCCACTGAGCCAAATCGGCCAGGGCTGCCATTTCACTCTGTAGATAGAGGAAAACCTTCTGCGATGCTTTATGAACCACGAGGTGAAATGCCGGGAACCAAGACACAAACTCCTCAGAAAACTGTCCTTGCCCGTCTTGTTGGCAAGCATCTACGTTTACCTCCTGCTCCGATCATATGGAAGGGCGGTCAGCGCTCCCAGCCACCAGGCTGCAAATTGCCAGCGTCGTCTTCCCATCCCCCCTCCGGCGCTTCCTGGACATCCTCTCCCCGTCCCCTGAGACGTACAGGATGAGCTAACTCTGCAGGAAGCTGAGCTGTGCCCCTCACCACCTCGACCACACCACCCGCCCGCGTTGGGTGGAGACCATGTTCTGTGCTCTCGGAGCATCGTGGCTTCATCTAAATGACCCCACTCGTTACTTATTTATGTCATAACCAGTTTTCCCAGGACTTCATTTATTTCCACTCCTACATCTTCTGTGTCTCAGTTACTATGACCAGTTATTCTTCTAAACATTCCTTTACAACCAGTACCCTCATTTTTAGAGTAGAATTTAGATCAGAAAACTGAGACTTAAAGAGATTAAATAACCAGTTATTAATTGGGAGATATGGGATTTCAATGCACCTGTATCCCCCTTCCCATTCCCGCCCCCCCCCCCGAAATTGTGTGCTCATCTTAGTGTCCCTCAGAATGGGAGGGACCTAACACAGCTGACATTCAACAAAACTGTGTCCAATGCATAAATGAATCCTGACATCCAATACAATTTCTTTTCCACTGTACCATTTACTGGCCCTTAAAGTAACAGCGGGGAAAAATAATACCTCTTTAGTATGAACAATTCTGAAAATTCATGTTCTCCAGTTGCATCAGTTTCACATGGACATTTTGTTCCCCAATTTGCCTGTTCATTCCTTAATCTTAAGAGTGAAGACCCATGCGTGCTGAAATGCTCTATCTTTTTTCATTCATTCCCTCCATTACCAGGAGAGAGTATTTAACTTATTATAGCCATTTAAAAGTCTTTGGCTACTAATTCCAAAATCTGGATCATTTCTTGGACCCTACCTATTGACTGTTCTCTCTCTCTGGCCAAAATCACGCCTCCCCTTTTTATTTTTTTTATTTTTTATTTCATTGATTGATTGATTGCTTCTTTGCCCCTAAGTTTTTATTGCGTGCTGCACTGGTAGAGGTTCCAGCTTGTGTGTCTTCCTCTGACGAATTCTGAGCGGTGCTGCAGCCAGGGGTTATATCACTGATGGTCGATCGCCTTCCTCCTCCAAAGGCCCAGTTTGGGTTCCATTAGGCCAAATCTATTTTGGTTTTCAAAATAGGCTAGGGCATCCTTCTTACCTCTAGAAAGCAGCCTCAGGGGCGACTAACCTAAACGCCCGAGTTGTTTACAAAGTTCTTGTCACCGTGTCTGGGCCCAAAGTTCCATATCCTCCCAGAACTGTGCGATTTCTGGAATCGCTGCGCCAATTTCCGGCGCTGGCCACAGCACTCTATCAGGCCTCCAGAATCCGGCCTCTGGGCACACGCAGCCTAGGAATCCAGCCAAGGACTCGGGGCTTTCTGCACTTCGGGATCTTTCTCTTAGTTAGCTGACAACAGTAGAGTAAGAAATTTATTTTTCCCTCCCAGCCTTTGCCCTCTCTCCTTCACTGGTCCTTCTTGAGTTGTAGGTGAAATAGAAAAGCCTATATTTTCTTATCCAAATATTGTGGTGTGTGTGTGTGTGTGTGCATGCATGCGCATGCCTGTATTTTCCACGCAAGCTCCCTCGTTTACTCCTGAGGTGTAAACTTCCAGGAGGGGAAACGCCAAGACTCCTGTCTCCACATTGTTCTGCACGAAGACTCACCATATGTCAAAAAAAATCAATGCACCAGGCAGCTCTCTGCCGGAGGTTTCCACTCGAGCTCTACACGGTAGCTGAGCTGCGGCTCCTTCCCGGACCAAGTTGGGACCAAACCCGACTTCCTCCCAACCCTGGGAAGCAGCACAAGCAAATTAATTTAGCAGAACCTCACAACACAATCAACTGACCGCCCAACCAACCGATCCCTGGAGCGCGGGGCGCACGTGGGGACGCGTGTGGCCGAGCTGCCCGGGGGAGTCTCCCGACTTCGGCGAGCCCACCGAGTCCCCCGCAGCCGGGCCGCGGCCCTCCAGGCGCAGGACGCCCCGGGAGCCGCCGCGGGGCCAGGCGCAGAGCCAGCGGCACCTGGGCGCCTGGGCATGCGCAGAGCGGGTCTGGGTCTCGGGCGGCCGAGCCTGGCTGCGCCGGGGGGAGGGGGAAGAGGGGGAGGAGGAGGAGGAGGAGGTGGAGGAGGAGGAGCGCAAAGCCGGGAGGAGGCGCGCAGGCAGCAGCCGCCACCGCCACCACCAGGCTGAGGGAGAGTTCGCGAGGGAGAGACCCCGCTCCCACTTGGAGCGCCTTGGTCTGCTTGTGGAGAAAGAGAATGCGAGACCCAGGAGGAGCCGGGAAGAAGAAGAAAGAAAAGGACGTGAGGGGAGCCTGAGCGATCCAGGACGTGGACGGAGGGCGCCAGAGGGGCAGGGAGCCCCAGGCACCCGGCGCGGCCGGAGCGCGGCCCGGGTGGCAGGTGCCGCGGGCGCAGCGCCCTCGCACCCCGCGCGCATCGCGGAGCTGGAGCGCACGCCGCGGCCGGTCGGTGCCACCCGGAGCCCTCGTTCCTCGTCGGGTCGCCGGGCGGCGGCGGCGCTTCTGGAAGGACGGGCGATGGACCGCAGGGCGGCTCCCGGCGCGGGCGCGCGTTCCTAGGGCGCTGCTCCCTGAGCGCCGAGCAGGAGGGCCCTGCGCCCCCCGCGCATCTGAGGCGCGACGCCGGCGGGGACCGCACGCGGAGCCCAGCGTCCAGGTGAGGACGCCCGCACCGCTCGCCTGGTCTCCCTCACCTATCGCCTGCGGAAGGAGGAAAAGTTTTCAGCTCAGGTAGGAAATGGCTTCGCTTTGAGGGTTTGAAGTGGGTTCTGGAGACGGAGGGGGGAGCCGGTCTGTCCATTTGGGGGTGGGGGTGGCGGGGGCCTTGAACCTGGAGAGAGCGCGGTCTGGAGCGGAGTGGAGCTCCCGGAATGAGGGTGGGGTTGCGGGGTGACACCGGCTGCCAGAAAAGGCCGGGGAAGCGGGGGAGCGGCGGCCAGGGGGACAGCCCGGGACGTACCCTCCTCCCCCGCGCTCGGATTCCTTCGCCCCGATGTCGGGTCCGAAGCACAAAGTGCGCGGACGGGAGGAGCCGCTGGGCAGGGTGTGCGTGGCGCGCGCGTGGGTCCCCCTTTGGTTTCCCGATGCTTTGGAGAAGCTCAAGCGGACACCCACCCGCCGACCTTGCGGTGGGCGCTGGTTCGAGTGCGTTTCAGGCGCCGGAGGCGAAGTGGGCGCTTCGGGCAGCACCTGGCCAAGGTACGCGGCCGCTGCGCGCGGTTCCTAACCCGGGGAGTCCACACCCGCCACGCGGCGGCGGGTGGATGGCGCGGGGTCTGCTGTCCACCGCACAGCTGCCTCACAGCTGGGCTGTCTTCTGCGTGTTCCATACGGCGGATTGGGGGGAGGGGGAGCAGGGGCACCCCAGGGGAATTCGTCCCTCGTCCTCGCTCTGTTGTGTGGCCATCCTTTGGACTGCACGCAGGTGGGAAGTGGCCAAGGAGCCCTAGACTTGCATCCATATGGACGGTCTCATTTGTCTGCAAGCGCTTGAACCTGTCCGCTCCGCATTTGCAATGCGAAAGAATGGCTCAGCCGAGCCCGCGCCGCCTCTCCGTAGGAGGGTTTGTGTTGTTGAGGGCAATCGATGGTGGTTTCAGGGAATGCTTCTCCCACACCTTCCCTGTCCCTCCCGGCCTCTGAGTGCCAACCACACAGATAGCCTGCTCCCCATGTTGCGTCTTTCATGGGGACTATTAGAAAAATAACCTTTCTTTAAAAAAAAAAAAAAAGTGTATCTGTCGATTACGTAGCCCCAAATAATTTTATAGTGTGAGTCACGGTGCCGCATGAAGCATTCATCAGATTTCCTGTGTTTAAAACAATGCCATGTATTTACTTAGGAGAGAGACCCAGCCTGAGACTATGCACTTGGGAAAGGCAAGAGCTGTGCCTAGAACAAATGCATGCGTCCAGGGGAGTCGGGGAAGGAGCATAGGCATTCAAAATGGGGTGGGGAGGGGGGGGGGCTTTTGGTTCCACACGTGAGGCCTGGGTGCCCCCTCTTGTCATGGGAGCTGATATTGCCCAGGGTACATACAACATGCCTGCCTCTTTGGGGTGCGTTGGACCGCGGTTGGGATCACACACTTCCTTCCCCAAAGAACCTGCCTTTAGATGTGTTTACAGGGTTCCTTCTCCAGCAGCTTAATGTATACTTAGCGATTGTTGAGGTAGAAAGCGCCGTGCGTTTTGAAATGGGTTTCCATATGGAACTGTAACTTCAGTTTTAAATTATTAACTTAAAATGAATTACATTGCAGGTCTGATCTAGACTGTTTCTGTGGGCTGGGGGAGGGGGAGTGACCTCAGATTGAATTTAAGGTGAAAATGGCCATGTTGAAATATTTAAAAACAACCACGAATCTTTCTTCAAATGAATGTGATCTTTGAAAAGCAGAGTTTGGGGGAAAAAATAATCTTTGACAATGCACGTCTTTTGCATGGAAACTTATTATAAAAGATCAGTGTAATTTGGGGAAAGGGGAAGCATGTATGTGGAGCTGGTCAAGATGCAGAGTGTTTATAAGAGTAGTTCTTCATTAACCTACATTTAAACTTAATTCGGAGCCTCCCCTTGACAGTTTAGAGAAATGTGTGACTATACATTACCTTGTTTTTCTTCCTGTGAAAACCAGTAAAATTTCATTCAAAATTATTATTTTTTTCTTAAGACTCTTGAGGCATACTTACTTAAAAATTATTTACCAGGCACCCTCTCATTTCCTTCTAAAGCCATGTGATTTCTTTTCTTCCCAAAGATTTGTTATTTTAAGGTTCAATTTAAAAATGTGAATTTCTTTTAGTGCTGTTTTAGCTTTTCATTGCATGCAACCTGTTGACAGTGAGCCTGGAAGGTTGTTCAGGAACGAGGGGTATCCTGGATTCACACCAGTAAATTCAACAGACAGAAAATTAAACAACATGATAAAAGCTACTTGTGCAGGTGAAAATGATAAAGCCGTCATCGTCAGATTTTTTTTCTAGAAAGTCCTCTATCATTTCCTGAGCCAGCAATTTGCTGTGGCCTCGTAAAGTTGAGACCATTGGCAGACTGAGTTTCTTACTCCTACATGGCCTGGATGTATTCGGGGTAACGTAGAGACCGGGTCTCGTTTGCGTGCAGGGGAGTGTGTCTTGAGAACAGCTGTGTGCGGTGGCATTTCGGCTGTGACACAGATGAACTACGCGTCCTAGGAAGATGGGGCCTGGTCCCTAGAGAGACGCAGCTGTCCTTCCCTTAAGGAACCTAATTTTCTGTCGTTGTAGATTTTTTTGTCCTCACGTTGTGCTTTGGAGGTGTCCGTGAGTAACTGGATATGTTTTATTTTATGTGACATGTTTCTGCATGTGAAATGCATTCTTTTTCCTCACGGGAGAATATTAAAAAGGCCTGTGTGGCTCCAATAAAAGTAATCAAATGCCTCCAGCACGGATGGCTCTTTTGGAAAATTCAAAAGCATATGTAAGTCAGCGTAATGGAATGTGCCTCCTGATTAGCCCTAAACGCGGGCTTTTTCCTGGGGGTGACGGCGGCCGAGGGGGGCTCACGGATTTGTCACCTGTCAGTCCCAGGGGGCCCAGTGGGGCCCTTGTCTGGTCATGCGTCTTCCTAGAACTCGGGGATGGAATTGCAACCTCAATGGGAAGCTTCCATTTTAGGGGGAAATGAGAAGAGATTATGTAATGGATTTGCCAGGAGGCATCGCCAGTCGCACCGGAAGTTAGTTTCTCGCCTCTGACAGCCTGTCTTCTCCTTTGAGGACAAGGCCCTTGTTCTGATCCATTCAGAGCATCACCTTGGGGAACCCCAGCTCAGCCCCCACAGAAAGGACTTGCCGTGCCAAAGGTGCCCCTTTCAGCTGTAACCCAGTCTGGGGGGGGCAGGGGGAGGGCTCTGCCAGGCCTCTCCGTTCCCTAAAAGTTGCATATCCTGGGCAGTGCCCGTGTGCGTGCGCAGTGTCTCCAAACAGAAACGAAGATGGCGTCCTTGGTCGAAGCACAATGGGCCTTAGTCTTTCCCGGCGTCCGTCCGATGCAGGCGGCAGCAGTGCCCGGCCCACCGGGAGCCGTTTTGAGGGTTCAAAGGCACAATGCACGTGGGGGTGCTTTCTGGATGCTCTCCGAAGCGCTGTGACATGCAGGGCACCCACCTCACTGTTCCCCGACGGGGCTGAGAGCCTGTGTGCGGGTGGCCCTGGGGCTCAGGAGTTGGCGGCCATGCCCTCCCTTTTGCCCAGAAGCCTGGCAGCTCCTGGACTCCCCAGCTCCTGGCAGGCTCTCCCGCAGGCTGGCGGTGTGTTCTCCCACCTGTGGCATCTCCCTGCCCACAGGCTCCTGAGGCCAAGCGGCCTGGCTGGGGAGCACCTTCCTAGACATCTCCCCGGAGGCCGCCACTGCGGCTTGCCACGGCGACATAGACCCGGACCCGCTGGGTGATGGACAAGCGGACAGGAGGAACCTCTGAGCTGCTGCCACCTTCTTCCCACCGACTGTGCCAGCCCATCCTGAGCCAGGAGGACATGAGCACGTCAAGAAGAAACGTGGTGGTAAAAACAGCCGCACACAGCCCGGCTGGCGTGGCTCAGCGGTGGGCTGTCCACCTATACACCAGGAGGTCGTGGTTCGATTCCCGGTCAGGGCACAGGCCCGGGTTGCAGGCTCCCTCCCCAGTGTGGGACGTGCAGGAGGCAGCTGATCCATGATTCTCTCTCATCGTGGATGTATTTCTCTCTCTCTCCCTTCCTCTCTGAAATCAATAAAAATACATATTTAAAAACAAACAAAACACACCTGCATCCTATGAGGCCAACAGGAGCCGGCAAGGTGCCTGTGGGCTTTGAAGTCCCGCCTTCCCAGCCCGGCTCGGCGTGAGCCTCGGGCCCCACTTCCGACTGTTCCATTTGAGGTCTCCCCGGAGAACTGAGTCTGAGATGAATGACTGCCCTTCCCCTGGTCAGTGTAGAGATCCCCACGCCCAGGAGCCTCCGTTTCTCTAACTCGTGTCATAGTTGCCATTTCATAGCCCTAGGCTTCTCTCGTGTTTGCAATTTGCATTCTTACTGCTAAAGTCTTGCCCGGGAAGACTTTTAGCTATGACCTTGACAGTTAACCTCGTCCTTGCCAAGAACTTCTCTCTAGGAGCCAGTCTTCACCAACGTAGACACACTCCCCACCCCTCCACCCACCCCATCCCCGGGCCAGAGGCACAGACACCCTCCTCCCGACAGGGCGTCCCTTCTGCCTGGAGACTTGGCCGTCAGGTTCCACTTGACAAAATCTCCTTGTGTGTCATTGTTGGCAGGATCAAATCTCAGCTCTCCACACTCCTCCTGGCCGCTGTAATTGGAGTTGCTGACTGTCAGCGACAGAATTAATCCTTCGTTCGTTCGGGTCATTGTTCTAGCCCGGCCCTGGCTTATTTCCTGTGCCCCGTGTTCCCGTGAAACCCAGCACAGCAGCTGAGCGGTAACAGCTGCTGCCCTCGGTCACCTCTGCTGCGGGGGGCGGGGCGGTGCTGTGCAGACATCCTGGGTCGGACAGGATACCCTGATAGCACTCAGGTGAGCTTACACCTCAGGTGACACCTGCCTGTTTCAAAGAGGACGGGGCCACCAGAAGTCTCCTTCGAGGGACCGGGCGTGGATGGGTGTGAGGTGCAGCTAGAGCCATGGAGTTGGGTTCGTGCAGAAATCCCCTGACAGGAAGCTGTGGGCAAAGGGATCGGCTACAGATTGGTCCGTGTTTTGGGGCATATCACTTGGTAGTGGAGTCCCTCGCTAGAATTGCCCAGGGGACCTGGCCGGAGAGCAACCTCATCACCGCTGAGCCTAAACACCATGCCTGCCCCGCAGCCATTTCAAGCCCCAGCCAGCCAGCCGGCTCTCACGAGACTCCCGTGGACCCCAGTCCAGTGGTGTCTGGCAGATCCCACGAATCCATATAAATTTCAAGTAGTATTGAGTTGTATCCACCTACCCATCTGACTAGCCATCTATCTCTATGGACGTGTCTATCTTTGTGTTTATTCGTTTAAAACTGGTCTTGAACACAGTGGGGTTTTTGTGGTTCTCAATTTTTTATTTTAGTTCAAAATACTCCAAAAGCACAATTTCTCTCATGTAAAGAGCCCTCGAATCCTCTGCATGGAAAAGAAGACCCTCCTGTCTTGGTCTGGGATTGCTCAGTGGCTGATAGCACCTGCCCTTGCGTGTCTTGTGGGAAGACAGACATACGGGAATCCCGGAATTGACCCAATGTTCTTTCATTGGGGCGGGGGGGGGGGGGGGAGCGCCTCCTTTCTTCCCCCCAAATCCTTTCATCATATAAGAGCCAGCCAGCTCTTTAAATGTCCCTGGAGCGTGGCGCTCACTCTCCTTTCCCTGGTGATCAATGATTCAAAACCCCTCCATGCATTGAATTGTAAGCAACTGCAAACGTATCTAAACAGCTGCAAGCCACGTGCCCTGCTCTGAGTTCCGGCTGTGCCCTCCATCTTGAATGTGGGATTTCATAGTCAGGGGTAACCCAGGGAGCATCTATGATTCTCGCCAAAGAAACTTTTATTTTTTTAAATATATTTTATTGATTTTTACAGAGAGGAAGGGAGAGGGATAGAGAGTATAAAACATCAATGAGAGAGAATCATTGATTGGATGCCTCCTGCACAACCCCTGTTGGGGATGTGCCTGCAACCAAGGTACATGCCCTTGACCGGAATCGAACCTGGGACCCTTCAGTCCCCAGCCCGAGGCTCTATCCACTGAGCCAAACCGGTCAGGCCCAAAGAAACTCTTTAAAGTTCAACAATCGAACGTTAATTCCATCTGGTCTTCTGTGCCCTTCCTAAATGTTCATGGCCACTCTGGACCTTTCCATTGACTGTCAGTGAATGTACACCCCTCCCTTCCTGTTTCACTCCCCCTTCCTCTTGGTCCTGTGCTCCCTGGCTTCCCCCCTTCCGCCCCCCCCCGCCCCCCCCCCGCCTCACCAGGTGCACAGAAACCGCTCTGCCCAAAACAAGCGGCCCTTCTTCAGGGACCCCCTGTAACCTCTCACCAGCCCCTTCAACCTCCTGTAGTTTCCAGAGCATCCTCCTCGCAGCTCCTGCCCTCGAGTTCCTGTTCCTGCTCCGCCCGGCTGCCAGCCCCATCTCCCGAGCAGTGGGAGACTCCCGTGGCTTTCTTGCCTCCTCTTCCTTTTGTGACTCTGTTTGCACGGTGTCCCTGTTTGCATCACACCCTTCGGTGTGGCTCCTACCCGGTTCGTCAGCCCAGCTTCTGGAAGGAGCGTTTCCAGGCACTTGATGGCTGTGAGCCTTCGTCTGTGTCCTATCCTCCCGCGCCTTCCTGTCCCTGGGACCCACGTGACCATCCTGCAGGCCCAGGCTCCCCAGTCGTCTCGGTTTATCCTCTTCCCTTGCCTCCCGCGTTGAGTCAGCCATCAGGTTGCTGTAATTCGGCCAAGAAAGAGTTCAGGCCGCATGCCTTCTTTCCTTCCTGCTAACAGCTCCGCCGTTCGTGGCTTTTCCAACGTCGGTGATTCTTCTCATCGCACAGGAACCTGGTTAGCAGGCAGGTCCGGGGCGGGGCCTGGGGATCTGGATTTCCATCCATGCAAGTCATGCCCTCCTCACACCTTTTCCTCAGAGTCTCTGAGCTGCCCCCATGACATCACGCTCGCTCCTAACCCATTCTCCATAGAGGACTTTGATTGGAGACCAAATCCGATCCCTTTTCTCCTCTCAGATACCTTCTCTGCCACCCACTGCAGTACCCGCTGAATAACGGCTGAATGTCTTCCACCCGCATCCCACAGGCCTTGGACGTGTCCCATGGCTCGGGTGGAGATTGGAAATTCAGTCTCAAGGTCCCGTTCCGGTGACCCTGAGTCTTTTCTGCTCCGTAAATGCCATTGTCCCGACGTTCCCAGGTTCTCGTGACGCCTGCTCTTCCGCATCCTCGGGGGTTCAGATTTCAGCGGTTTGTCAAGGGCTGACTGCTTTACACAACCCTCTCGTTAGGAATTCATCTTTCAGTGACCTGGCCGATTCTCGTTTGCGTAACTGCTCACATGCGTGTGTGCGCGAGCAAATATGTCAAAGGCCGGAGTGTGGAATCCTTGAAGTCAGATCCGTGTTTCGTTTGTCCTTCATTTACCCTCAGATACCTAGTCCCGGCTTTCCATCATGCTCCATCGACACGTGGACGTAGAAAATGGGTAAATCTCTTCTTTGCTGTTTTTCTCGTTATAAAAGTAAAATGGATGGCAAGAAATGCAAACATTACCGAGCCGTCTTATGTGAAAAATGCACACCTACCACGGCCCTAAGCCCCCGAAGGTGATTGTGGGTAACAATTAGGCGTGGGACCCTCTGATACTCTTCTGTGAACACCCTCACATGGACTTCGTACGAAACTGAGACAAGAATAGACTTTTGCAACTGGCCTTTCAGTCCATCGATTTTCCTGGGTTTTAAATCTGCAGCGTGTTCCAAACGATTGACTGATTTCACTGCATAAAAATCAATCCACTTAAAATGGCCCGGCGATATAGGGATACGCTGGCTGTGAATCTCTGATCAGGGAGGTATGTCTTTCTTCAGCGCTCCGTCTGCCCCTCGGACAGTGCTGGAGGCGTGGGTGTGTAGGCGAGACACGCAGATCCTGCCGCCGCCGGCTCAGCCTCTTCTCCTGCCTTCGGGCTCGTGTTGGCCATGGACCGACGGAGACTTGGCCGGCAGACTATCGTCACCGTGTTTGGTGACACGTCCTCGGAGAGAGCTGGATTTCATCCCGAAATTTAAGCTTTCAGATTTGTTGTCCCTGGAAAGACAGGTGACTTATTTTTTGAATTCTGAGCATGGACCTATGTGCCTATCTAACATACACATAGACGTGCATATTAGTTTTTGTTTCAGGAACGAATATAAACTTGGAATGAGGAACATAGAAAACCTTTAACAAAGACTTAACAGCATGTTTTTGTATATTTAACAAAACTCCATTTTGGGGAGAAGTGCAAAAAGTGAGCTACTTCTTAAAGTGCCAGGGAGTGAAGGCGCAATCGGAGATGTTTGTCCAACAGAGCTTTCCCGCAGAAGGCAAACCCGCACTGCTCTGGGGTTTTGGACAGATAACAGGTGAACGCGTGGCTGCTGCCTCATTTGTCAGCCTCTGAGATGACCCGTTCGGTGGTGGGGTTCTGCAAGGCTGTGGCCCAGGCAGTGTGGGTGCAGGTACAGGTTGGGGGACGTGGCCCAGGCAGTGTGGGTGCAGGCACAGGTTGGGGGACGTGGCCCAGACAGTGTGGGTGTAAGTACAGGTTGGGGGACGTGGCCCAGGCAGTGTGGGTGCAGGCACAGGTTGGGGGACGTGGCCCAGGCAGTGTGGGTGTAAGTACAGGTTGGGGGACGTGGCCCAGGCAGTGTGGGTGTAAGTACAGGTTGGGGGACGTGGCCCAGGCAGTGTGGGTGCAGGCACAGGTTGGGGGACGTGGCCCAGACAGTGTGGGTGCAGGCACAGGTTGGGGGACGTGGCCCAGACAGTGTGGGTGCAGGCACAGGTTGGGGGACTCTAGAGTGGTCATGTTTCGTGAGGAAAAAGCTTCCAGGTGTAAAAGGCCAGATGACAGAGGCCCACACTCTGAGGCCAAATGAGGCCTCTCCCCTCTGAGTGAGTGAATGCTAGAAGGAATCTTGCCCCATCTTAGTAGATCTTTTATTCGCGGAAACTACGGTCCCAGATGTTGGCGGACTCACCGAGGCCACCGAGCGAATGAGCTGGACCTCTGACTCCTGGTCCAGTTTCTCTTCCTTCTGGTCCGATCTCTCCCTAGGAGCCCAGGTGCGTCTCTCCCTCCACATGCTCTCTCTCTCGGTGGTTTCAGCTGCACTTAGCGCTTCCGAGTGCTGGACGTTTCCAGAGAACCGCTCAGGCACCTGTAATGCACCATTTGGACATTGGGACCCATCACCTTCCTCCAGATACACCATCCCTCCTGGTCATTGATTGCATCGCCGTCATCCTGGTTTCTCGGCGTGAACCCTGTGGCTGGGTACTTCCTTCCTACCATCGCTGCTAAGTGCGCTCCGTGCATCCCAATGGGATTTGGGGATGGGCCGCATCCGCCCCTCCCCACCTGTTCCCACTCCCCCTTCCTTCATTCCGGCTCTTCCCGTCCCCCCTTCACCCAGTTCCAGGAACCTCCAGCTCGTGGTCCTGCTTCCCATCTCCGAGCTCTTCTCTCGTCTCCAAGGAGATGAAGTCATTTCCAGTTTCATTCCCACGTCGAGGTCAGGTCCATCTCCCTTCGTCCCCCTACGGCGGCCACACCCCCTGCGTGCGGAGGCTTGGGGGTGCCTCTCTTCTCCTGCCTCTGGGTTTCTGGGGAGACCCTCCTGCTCCCTAAAACGGGCTCACTTCCCTTCGCCCGTTAGCATCCCCCACGTCGCAGGAAATCTGTCTTCTCAAGAGGCGTTGGCTTTCCCATCCTGTCTCGTGTGGGATTCTTGTGTCCGTTACAAGAATCCCACACGCGGCCGCCCCTGCTTCTGCTCCCATCACTGATGAACATGGCAGGGCTTTCCTTTGAGATATGGGATATGAGCTTCTTCTCAGCAGCCACCCACCGATGCCTGCTCTTTACCCAGGACTTGCCACGCGGGGAATCTGAGCGAGAACCTCCTCCCTCAAGCGAACGAGGCGGCGGGTCCCTGTGAAGGCCGGGGTTTGCGTGTTACGTTTCATTCACCGCACTATCCCCACGGCCGGCTTAACCCGGTGCTGGCACGTCGCACACTTTCGTTTCGTGTTGCTTTTGAGTGAGTTTCCTCCGACTGTTTCTTGGGGGAGGCGGGGGATAAATCGGAGGTTGAGCCATTTTCAGGGTGTGTGGGTACTTATGTGTGAGCATACAGTCAGCGCTCTTGAAGATCACTCCACAGACAAAGTGCGGGAGAAGTCTCTCAGGTCAGGCCCCGACGTTGCGCCCGCAGGCCTCTCTGCTGCCGATGTGGTGGGCGACACGGGGGACCCTCCTCTTCTGAGAGGCGCCCTTCCCCGAGGGCCCCTCTCCCCAGCCATTCCTCACGGCCAGAACTTGTTTGCTGACCATCACTCCGGAGGGGGAGGTCCTCCCCATCCCCAGCAGCTCTCCGCAGGGCTTCTCGTAACCACGGGAAAGACTTCCGTCCCAGGGGCTGGCGGTGCTGTTTCTGAAACCCTAGGCCGGACCGTCCGCACCAGGGCCGTCCGGGTGGGTGTGAAACGTGTCGTCTTGGGACTGAAGCCAGCAACAGCGGGTTCAGAACTGGGTCAGGGTCTCTCCGTCTGCATTGGGAATAAATACCTCGAGTAATCCTTCTGCTTTGTGAATTTAAAAACCCAGGAACGGAAGATTAACAGGGAGAGAGAGAGAGACAGATGAGAGAGCGAGGCTGAGAGAGCGCGTTTTCTGTGTTTCCTGAGCAGGTTAATCGGCCGGATTGGCAGCTTCTGGACTGCGGATCTTAGCCTGTTCTCTCTGTTACGATGACTCATGCTCAGTGTAGGGTGTTCTCAGGCTTCCAATAGGGTGGTAGGCTCTTTCTCCCTGGAATGTCAACACGTGGAGCAGGGTCTGAGCTCTCGGGTGCAGAGCTGAGATGAAGTGTTTCCAAACAGAGCGCCGGGGGTATTTTTTTAACGTGGGTAACAATGCTCACAAGGAGGGGGTGTAGGAAGAGCAACTGTTCTCTCCCGTCCAGGCCGTCCTCAGCGCTTCGGGGAGGTCCTGAGTTGTGGCACCCAGCAGCCCATGTGTTTGCAGGCGGGCAACGCTCCGGGTAGGGCAAGCGTGTCAAACTCCCAGCCCCGCAGGCCGCATGCAGCCCACCGCGAATATTTTTGCGGCCCAGGCAATATAACGGCATGTAAGAAACGTTTTAATAAAAATTTCATAACTCAATTTGTACAGTATCCTGTTATACATCATTATTAATAACCAACTGCAGCGTTGGCTAATGACTGGTTACTATCATCGTGTTGCATTCATTTCCCTTCGGTGCCTTACGCGCAGGCGCACCATTTCTCTCCATGAATACTAGCATTTTAGCGGCCGACGGCCACGGCATTCGTCTTGCACTGACTTGTTTGGTGTGCGCAGCAGGAAATATTTCGCTTTCGGAGAACAAGAAAAATAGGTTTATTTGCATCGCGCTTATTAATTTGTGCAGTTATTCAGTGTCTGGTAAGTTAATGTTCAAGAAAAAATATTAATTTTTATTACAATGTTCTATTATTTTATGTTCACGATGACTCATTTATTTCAGCCCTTTGTATTCCACAGGTCTCTATCGAAATAAACCTATGTTTCTATGAAAATGGAAGCTTTTATTTTTTTGTGTGGCCCACATACGCTTAAACCTTGTTTATTTGGCCCGTGTCAGCCTTTGAGTTTGACATGCCTGGTGTAGGGGTTAACCTTTCTGAGCAAGTACATCACATAGATTATTGACATGAACAAGAGAAGGTGAAGAAAGCAAAGTCAGAACAGGCTGGACCTGTGTGTGTGCCTAAGAGTTCAATTCTTAGGAATGTTCCTGAAAATGGACATAGATTCGTTTTGCTCCTTGGTTAAAGGGCATCCTCTGTAGATCTAGACACGGGAACATTTTTAAAAGATAGACACGAAGCAATGAAGACTTTCCACGAGTTCAACGTCAAGCATTGTATTAGTGCTAAGAGAATTAAACGGAAAGTGTCGGTCACCGAGTTCCTTAGGATTGTGGAGAATCCTGGGGGAGGTGACCATCATCTGGTCTGGTCCCTTCCAGCTCTTCTGCTGGCCCTTGCCTGGCTCAGCAGTTATTCCATTTCTGGACTGTCTCGGGCACTGCTCAAGGTGCAGGAGGTGAAGGGATAACCAAGAGGGCCAGAGGCTGCCCCTGCGGACCTTGCTTCCTTGTGAAAATCCGTGGGACCTGGAATAGTGTCCCTTCGGGTTCTAAGGGGCCTTCCCGGTTGCTGTCAGGTCAGGGGACGTGGGCTGTGAGACTGGCATGGCCTGACCTTCCTTAGGCTGTACTCACCCCCTAGACTCGTGGTCGGCAAACTGCGGCTCACGAGCCACATGCGGCTCTTTGGCCCCTTGAGTGTGGCTCTTCCACAAAATACCACGGCCTGGGCGAGTCTATTTTGAAGAAGTGGCGTTAGAAGAAGTTGAAGTTTAAAAAATGTGACTCTCCAAAGAAATTTCAGTCGTTGTCCTGTTGATA
Source organism: Corynorhinus townsendii (assembly GCA_026230045.1). Taxonomy (NCBI): domain Eukaryota; kingdom Metazoa; phylum Chordata; class Mammalia; order Chiroptera; family Vespertilionidae; genus Corynorhinus; species Corynorhinus townsendii. Next base: position 15,275,300 of record JAPDVU010000016.1, on the reverse strand, counting down.
TTTGGCTCTGTTGACTAATGAGTTTGCCGACCACTGCCTTAGCTCCCCTCTTACCCTTGTGGCTAAGATTGAATTTTTCTCAAAACAAACAAACAAACACAGCGACTGTTTTCTAGAACAATGAGACTGCTGGCGCTGATTTTTGACACTAGATGGCAGACATCTGCATTTAGGCATTTGGTGCGTGAGCCAAAGTTTGAAAAATTAACGTGAGCTTTCAAACGAGCCACCTGATATGAAAGAAATGTTGTTAGTGTCCCGTGAGCGAGCGGTAGAGTTTGGTTTTATGTTCCAGGCTGTCCATGGGCCATTCTTTCAGTCCATAGCCTTTAGCCTGTGTCCCCTCCACACCCAGGATCCCCCCTCTCGGAAGTCACACATAGTGGTGAAGGGATGACAGAACAGAATTTCTCTAGTGTCCTCTGCCCCATGTTCTGTTTACATGAGACATTAAAATCAGCTTTGCAAGTCGAGACACAGATGGACGCCCTTGGAGCTGGGGAGCCGGCTGCTTTCCCAGCGGCCTGAGAAACAACCGTTTCATTTTCTGGTGACGGAGAAACCAGCACACTAGAAACGCCCCACCTGACTGCATCCCCCGACGCTCCATTGGTTCCCGAAATCCAAAAAAAATGCAATATGGGCAGATGTTGTCCCGGACACGTCACAGGCATCAGCCGAGATTAGCATCACCGTCACTGAACTGGTCCCCGGCCCAAGTCCTCCTCACAGAGAGCCCGCCCACCTTCAGCAACGAAATAACCAATCACAGCGCGCTGCCCAGCACGTCCTCACAGGACGGAGGTCCGTAGGCAAGTCCAAACCAGACTGAGCCGAGCAGTGCCCACTGACTCCCCAAACCCCTGGAAAGCCGTGGCAACCATGGATGCTGCCTTGGCCGTCCCCAGCAAGCCGGCCACGAGAGTCTTGACCTCCGTAATCTACACACATGTCACCCTGTAAAGCCGCATTATCTGTGCCAAGTTGTTTTGGGAACTCAAAGGGTGGAGGAGCCTAGCCAGGGGGGCGGCATCCCAGGAACTGCTTCGTGTAAGGGATTTCCCTGGAGGGAGACTTGACAGGGTCAGCCAGATGGGAAGAGACGGAGATGCAAGGTGGACTGCTGAGGCAGAACTTTGCTCATCGGTGCCACCTCCTTGCTGTTTTCCGGGCCCTCGCACTCGCCTCCCATTTGGAACACTCTTCATCCACAGATCGATACACTTGCTTCTTGGCTTGGCTCTCGATCTTTCCTCAAACGTCACCTGATCGGACCAGCATTTTGCGGTCAACTCATCTGAAAGGGGAGGCACCCGCCCCACCATCTCCTCAATCTGCTGCCTGAGCCCGGAGCACTCATCCCCATCTGCATAATGCGTTGTTTTCACTTACTGTCTGTTTACACCTCTGCAGTATGAGCTTGCTGAGGCCAAGGGCTTTCGTCCTTTTATTAAATTGCTAAGTCTCCAGTTCCTAGAACTCTGCCCGGCCCAGAGTAGGCAGCCAACAACGCTGACTGAAGAAAGCAAAGCTGACAGACCCACCCCATGTAGTCCTTCCAACCAGGCCTTTGCTTCCCTCCGCATCCATATCGGAGTCATTTACAATGAGTTACAGGATGCTAGACTTGAAGAACCATGAAATCATCTAGGACACTCAATCAGATTGACTTGAGTATGCCTAGCTTTGTTTCCGATACTGCTCTTTTACCCTCATTTTCTGTTAGAAGTAGATCAGGGTAACCAACTCTTTGCCTTCTGTTTTTGAAAATTCTATTGTTGTAAATGCTCACTTAGCGAATCACGAACATACACATTAAAAAGGAAATCAAGAAATTATCAAAACATAAAATGGAAGAGGAAGGTGGAATAGGACTTTTCTGAGATTTGGATTCTGTGGTGTACATTGGGAAGTCAGCATTTGAGTACCTACTATGTGCCACTACGCAGTATGTGATGGGAAACAGCCGAGTACCTACTGTGTGCCACTATGCAGCATGTGATGGGTAAAGCTGAGTTCTGACGATGGTAGGGTAGAAGGCACTCCCTGTAGTCACTGTTCCTGGGCCACACACCCAAGTTTAAGAACTGCTTTGACTACACAAGACCTCAGTAGGGCCTGACTGTTTCTCATCTTAGATCTTGAAACCATATGTGTACGTGAAAATCTTTGTCTGGGCTCTGAATCAAAGTGGAAAACAGTATTTGTACAGGTGTGGTTTCAAAGCAGATATGTAGAAAGTCAGGCAGCTATGGGGTCCTATGGGAGTTAGTGGTCCAATAGAATTTGGGGCTGTCATGAGCTTGATTAATTGATTTCTAAAAAATAAAGAGATGCTAGGAGTCATTACCAAGGACGTCCCTGAGTAGGGGGTGTCTTGTTAAGACAAAATCAGTGATCTAGATACTAGAACCATTTGATTTGAGCGTATCTGCTGCTCTTATCTAATGTTCAAAAAAAACACATTTTGGTGTATGGCATTAGACGGATGACATTAACCTTAAAAATGCATTTTTTTTTTTAATAAGAACTAGATGTTTGTTGTTTAGACGTTGTTTCCATTGCCAGCGTTTGCTTTGGTGTTTCTAAGTCATGGTGATGACGTCAGGATAATCTAAACCCAACGGGGAGGGGTGTGTTGAAAAGAAAGCGGGTTTTTGAAAGAAAGAACTTGAACTTTAGACTCTCCCGGGCCCTTGTCGTGTGCGGAGCTTCCGTGGTAAATGTACCAGCCGTCCCCCCGCTGCCATTACAGCCGGCGGCCTCTTTGCGGGGCACCTAAGCGTGTTTGCGTGTCGGGCACCTGCACCTGTGCGCTGTGTTTCTTCTGCCCCGCTTCCGGAAAAGTCGCAGTTTCTTTGTGTTGGACACAGGCTTTGGTGACATGTAAATACTTGTCCTTGGCATCAATGAGAAGAAGAATGCTACGGGGAATCACACCCCCCTTTTTTTAAAAAGCTGCTAATCCCTTCCTCGCTTTGTTTTCCATCAACCTGAGCCATCTCGAACGTGTACTCAGGGACCGTCCGCCTCGGGCAAGTGTCTACAGCAGTTTGATGTTATGTGGAAACAAAGCGCCTTTCACCCTTTCCCGCTGGCTCCGTGTCATTAAACTGCATCGGCCTTTGCTTTCTGTTTCCTTCAAAGCAGGGAGTAAAAACCTGGCCCATCGTGAGTGATTTTAGGTCAGATAACATGCATTTAGGGAGGTGGAGGGGGTGGGGGGAATGGACTAGTATCAACGGCATGACTACCTCTATACCTTTCCCAGAATCCATCCCGCCGGGACGAAGGTGGACTCATTCATGGCAGACTAGGAATTGAATCTGTATTTTATTTTGTGACCCGTTTCTTGGGAGCTCCTGCCCTAGGGGACGTGCGGCCCGTGGTGGGAATGCCATGAGGTTGCAGGACCCTTTTGTAAGAACGATTCGCTGAGAACAAGGTAGACATTAACATGTACACCATTTATTGTGTGCCCGTTCTGTAGCAGCACCAAGCACCTCTGCTGCAGTAAATCATGTGATCCTTATGCAGGACTCCAAGGTACCATTTGGGGCACAGATGACATTTTTCCAGTTGCAGCCTCCCGCCGAGGTTTGAGAGTCTTCCTCTGGGCAGTACCTGCTTATTCTGACCCTATAAATCCTGAGGAAGTGGCCTGCCCGGGGCATGTATTTACGAGGATTCTGGGAAGTCGGTAAATAGTTTGCCTTTTTTTCTTTTTTCTACTTTGTTTCTTCAGAACAAGCATTGGAAAGGTATCGATTGTGGTGGTGCCAGTTGAGCTTTATTCACCTGTTTTTTTTTGGGTTTTTATTTTTAATTTAAGAGAAGTTATACATTTTCTTTTTTTAATTGATTTCAGAGAGGAAGGGAGAGGGAGAGAGAATAGAAACATCAATGATGAGAGAGAATCATTGATCGGCTGCCTCCTGCATGCCCCCTACTGGGGATCAAGCCTGCAACCCGGGCATGTGCCCTTGACCGGAATCGAACCCAGGACCCTTCAGGCCGCAGGCCGACGCTCTGTCCACTGAGCCACACCAGCTAGGACTCAGCAGTTGATTTTTAAAAGGCAATCTCATGCAGTTAAGAGGTAACGTTTTTGTAGTGATAAAATCTTGCTTAGGAGTCACTAGGACAAGAAGGAAACCATTTGCTACCGGACAGCGGTGGTCATCTAGAACCCTGGTCGGCAAACCGCGGCTCGCGAGCCACCGGCAGCTCTTTGGCCCCTTGAGTGTGGCTCTTCCACAAAGTACCACGGCCTGGGCGAGTCTATTTTGAAGAAGTAGCGTTAGAAGAAGTTGACGTTTAAAAACTGTGGCTCTCCAAAGACATTTCCATCGTTGTGCTGTTGCTATTTGGCTCTGCGGACTCATGAGTTTGCCAACCCCTCAGCTAGGACAAGTCTCTGGGAGGCGGGTCTGCAGGTAGGACAGTAGGCGCTGAGCAAAGGTGGGCTTCACCGTCCTGTGTCTGCGTTGGGTGTTGGCCAGGTTTCACACGTTCTGCTTGACCCTTGGTGTTCTGTGAAATGGGGGAGCAACGCCAAGCCCAGGGCCAGAGCGGGGACCGCACGAAGGAAAGCACCTTCACGTCTCCTGCACCCACACAGTGTCTGCGCCTGGGACATTCCCAGGAAATGGATCGAAATCCCAAAGGAACTTTATTTCTTCCTCGTCTTTCTCTTGGTCTTTCGAGGACACGCATTAAAGACGTGGGCAGCAGGGGCACAGGGCTGATCCTCACACTTCTGCATGTAAAAGAAAAATCTTGCAACCAGAACTCTCAGGAGAGAAATCCTCTGCTCATGTGCTCCCAGAGCTACCTGGGTCCATTTATCTCAAAACCTTACCTGCCCTGGCCCAGCACTGCAGGCAGGATGGAGGGATGGGATGGAGGGACGGGATGCAGGGATGAGATGGAAGGAGCAGGATGGAGGGAGCAGGATGGAGGGACGGGATGGGGGGATGGGATCAGATCAAAATGCTTTAGAACAGCATTTTGAGAAGCCAAGGCATTGAGAAAATTTCAATAACAGTATATACTTGAGTGGGATCTAGATATATAAAAGGCTAATATGCTAAGTGTCCAACCGTCCAACCAGTCGCTATGACGTGCACTGACCCCCAGGGAGCAGATGCTCAGAGCAGGATCTGCCGAGCTGTGGTGACCTGGCAGTGGTGGCTTTTGGGTGACGCACCTGGAACCAGAGAGGAGGGAGCCCGATGCCTCGCGGGGCCGCGCGATTCCACCTTCGGCCGTGGGCTATGTTGTGGCTGGGGGCACTGTCGGCCCGAATCTGGTTTCCTGCACCCTTGTGTTTGCGTTCCATACCCCTGTAGGATAGCCACTTTGCAGCGTGCCCTCTCGCCCTCCAGGACCCCTCGGGGGATGTCGGAGAGCCGGTTTCGGCCCGATCCCCGCAGGCTGAGGGATCCCACCTGCCGGAGGGACCCCGCTCACTCTGCAGATGCAGGGAGGGACCGAGGGAGGCTGGCTCCAGGGCATGTCCGGCCTGTTTCGCCCAGTCCCTCCTTGCCGGCCACCTTCTAATTAATTTCCTTTCAATGTGCACGAATCCGTGCACCGGGTCACTGGTTTTATTATAAAGCTCTGTTACTACATTGAGAGTCAGAGAAGGTTATGCGGTAGGGTTAAATGAGTACATCTGTAAACATCCCCAATCAGAGTGACTGACACAGAAGCCCAATAAGTAGGGGGGTTTAAACATGTGTATTTGAATATATTTAGGGTGATATCGATACACATTAGATATATGTAATGCCATTTTTAAAGAAATTTGAAAACATTCAAGCAGGGAGTTTTAGGCCAACGACTCACCATGTCCTCTGTGTTTCCGAGGACATCCGCCTCCCGGGTGTGGGTGCTCCTCAGGCCACAGACCACTCGGGTGCATCCCCCGGGCGGGCCAGCATCCTCAGGGGAGCTGCCGAGGCCTCATGCAGCCGCATGGCCTGTGTCCGGAGCAGGACCTGGAGCCATAGACATTTGTTCCTGAAGATGCATTGCATTAAAGAATGGGCTTTGAGCTGGGCCTGTAAAGAAATGTGAGGTTTGCATTCCTGGCAGACATGGGGGGGGGGAGGGGCGGCAAGGTCCCTCAGGAATGGGAGCAGCCCATACAGACGTGGAAATTGAAAGGAACTTGTCATTTCGTTCATTCAACAAACAGCTATTCAGCAGCTATGCGGTGCCAGACACTTGAGTGAAAACAGACCCGGCCTCTCCCTCTGGGACTTAGAGGCGAGTGGGAGAGGACAGCATTCATCGCGCAGCCCCGAGAGTGAGTGCACAGTTGTACTGTGTGTGTGCCCCAGTCCCCAAGCAGCTGTGACGCAGACAGGACGCCGTGGCCTGAGGGAGGCCGTGGGGCCTCGTGGGCCACGGTAAGGGGCTCTGGCTTCCTTGTAAGAAGAGTCCGAACCATGGATCCCCCTGAGGGTGAAGTGAGCCGTGCCGTGGGGGGTGCAGGATCCCCAGGGTTCCAGTCAGGTCTGGGCCCCTCCCTCAGTGGTGCCGGGACAGAGTGTGTTCTGGGAGGCTGTCTCCATCCTGACTTATTACAGAGGCGGCTTGGACATTGAGTGCTAAGGATGGGGACAGAGTGGGTGGATACTGGGGACAAAGGAGAATTAACAACACCCCAGATGGCGTGGCTCAGGGGTTGAACGTAGACCTATGAACCAGAGGTCACGGTTCAATTCCCAGTCAAGGGCACGTGCCCGGGTTGCAGGCTCGATCCCCAGTGTGGGGCATGTAGGAGGCAGCTGATCAATGATTCTGCTCTCACATAGATGTTTCTCTCTCTCTCTCCCCCTTCCTCTCTCTCTCAAAATCAATAAAAACATTTTAAAAAAACCACAAAGAATAAAAGTGATACATTTTGCATGAAACAAAATTAAATGGTCCCCAAATAATGATCAGATTCTGATGATGCCCAGAACTTTATGCACTGTTCCTATTTTTTTTTTTCTTCAGTAAGTGACTATTAATGCGTGTATTTTTCATGTATAATGTGAAAGCACCCCATTCCTGGTCATTTTGTTCCTTCAGACATCGCTGGTGGTTCAGGGACCCTCCCCTCCCTGCCTCTGTGATTTCAGCAGGAGCCAGCTGACATCTCGCTCAGGGCCAGAAGCGCCCATCCCGCCAGTCCTGAGTCAGTGATGGTGTTTGGCAGCTTGAAACTGGCAGTGATGTCACTGCTTTCCCCACGGACACCGGCAAGGGCTGCAAATCAGAGTTTTGGCTTTTTGCCTCAGGAAGCTGGTTGTTAATGATTTCCGGTGCATGAATTCATGCACAGGTGGGGTGCCTCGGTCTGGCTGGCAATTGGGGCCTATGGGGGGGACCAGCCAGATGGGGGCATGGACTGCAGGATATTGGCCGGCCGGCCAGGGGGAAGGGGCCATGGGAGGTTGGCAGTGGGAGCGCACTGACCACCCGGGGGCAGCTCCTGTGTTGAGCGTCTGCCCCCTGGTGGTCATTGCATGTCATAGCGACTGGTTGACCGGTCGTTTCTGTTGTTTGGTTGTTAGGTCATTAATGGTTGCTTAGGCTTTTATATAGAGAGAGATTACACTGTTGCTTTAAGTTAAACAATTTAATGATGAGTAGATCGTCTGAATTCTTAAACTATGCGTGTGTGTGTCTGTGTGTGTGTTTGAAGTGATTGGGAGCTACTTGTAACCCCTGTGGACAAAAGTGAAACCCTGTTATTCACGTCTTCACATGGTACTCATCCTTTCCATCACCCATTCAACTGCCCTGCTTCCTGTTGCACAGCGCAGGCATGGGTCTCCCTCAGGGAGATCGCAACCTGGTCGGTGAGAGAGGCAGAGATTCCTGAGCGACATGGGAGGCTGGGTTCTGAATGGAGGCGGAAGCCATGACAGGAGAGGAGGATGTGGATTTAGGAATGATGTGGGGGGTGTAGAGCTAGATCCCTTGATAACAGCTGAGAGGGGATGGAGGGAACTGCCCGTTTTCTAGATTGTGTGGGGGGATGGGGGAGCTGTCTCGCTCTAGCATGAAACTCCAGGCAGAGAAAATGGGTTGGAAGGAGGAGGGGAGGGTTGGGAGGAGGTGGGTTGAATTTGGGGCATGCTAATTTGAAGCTATTTTAGAACATTTAGGAAGTCTTTGACACGTGTATTTGAAATTGGAAGACGATGGGGTGACAGTGATAGAAAGCCATTCGCAGGTGGGAGTAATTAAGGCGGAGTGAGAATGAGATGGAGTTCGTCAGGATCCCGGCAGGAAGCAGATGTCACACTCCAGCGGGGTAATTCAGGAGACTTTGAAGACCAGGATGTCCCTAATGGTGACGGACAGCGTGAAGGCCCCACCGGAGCCGACAGAACCCGGGGCCTCACAGGGCAGAACAGGGCGGGGCAGCCTGCGGGGGGGGGGGGGGGGGAGGGGCGGGCACGGTGGGACCTGTTGACCTGTTAACCTGTTAACATGGCAGCATAACCATGTGAGTCCCTTTGATAACTTTCTTTGAGGGCTGCTATGCTCTGTGCCAGTTTTTCTCCATGTAGCATCTCCTTATTAGCTATATAGTCAGACATTCTCCCACTCCTTCATCATCCTCCCTTTCCGTGGCGTAGAAATAGCTTCTCCAGAAGGTGCAAGATGATCCTCAGCTGTTGCCCGATTGCTGGTTCAGATGTTTGTTTGTTTTTCATGTTGTTAACTTGTGTAGGTAGACATACGGTGAGGTCTCGCCCAGAAGTTTCCCCTGAGTTCTGTTTGGGTTGTTTCCTTCGGAAATATTTTGGGTTTCCTCAAGTCAAATTACAAGATCCAAGAGCAACCTGATGGGTCGTGATTCAATTGAAGGCTCCTTGATCCTGTTTCCTACGCTGGCTTTGAACAAATCACAGTATTAATTCCTTCCGCGCCTCACTTGTCTGACAGCTCCCTCAGATGAGGGACTCCAACAGCATTGCGGCCTGAGGGACGCAAAGGGGAAGAGGGAAATGAGTCAGGCGACTAAAGCCCCTTGTTCCTGGCTACAAAGGTCAAGGAGACAAAACCCTTCCTCCACTGAACTGAATCTGGCAAGTTTTAAGGTTTTACTACACGATTCTGAAGTCACTGCCTGGGATTTATTGCGATCTGGCGATGATGTGCTGTTGTACTTGAAACTGGATCAAAAGGCTAGCGATGACCCCAGCCAGACCCCGCCAGGCAGCATATGCTCAGCCCAGGAGAGCGTGCGGGCGTGGGTGACTGGGTTTCTCGCTGCAGAGCTCGGGTACCCACACGTTGGTGCTCTTTCGCACTCCTGCCCATGTGCTAATCCTTGCATCTGCTATTTTCATCTGACGAGTCTGATTGCACTTCCTTCTCTATGCATTTCATGTTTTCCCCTTCTGTCGGTGGTTTCCACCCAACTTCATGATCATGAGCGTTTCTCCTCTAGCATTTTCAGTGGTGACGCTTCTGAAGTTTTCCAAACTACCTCCTCCACGTGGGTTCCGCCATCGTTAGATACTTCTGAAACGTCTTAAAAATAGTATCACCATTAAAAAACAAATAAATCAATGCTTAGTCGTAGAAAATCCTTTGGTTCGGGAAATAAACACGCAGGCGGCCCTGTAAATATTTTTGCACGGTATAAATCCGGTGAAAGATGTAACCTGACATGTGTTTAAATGTTTTGCTTTGATTCCAAATTAAATAAATAAATGCCCAAAATGCATATCTACACTAATAAAAGAGAAATATGCAAATTGGCCGTACCTCTGTGATGTCCACCAGCCAATCAGGAGTGAGTATGCAAATTAACCCAATAAAGCTGGTGGGTTGATTTGCATACGCAGGCGCAGAGCAGCTAGGCAGGGCAGGACGACTGCTATGAGGGGGAGGGCAGGAGGCAGAGGAAGCTACAGGAGCGGCACTCACTCCCGCCAGAGCAAACACTGAAGGCTCCAGCCGGAGCAAAGGCCTGGGTCCCAGGTGCCGGAGGAAAACCGGTGCCGGCAGCCAGGGGAAGGAAGGCCTATTCTTGCACAAATAGTAGTTTCATAAACTTTCACACACTACCAATATATTTGTGGGGGGAAGGGGAGGTCTGTGTATAAGTGGATTTATGCCATCCAAACTCATGTTGTTCAAGGGCCAACATATTAAAAGGCTGATCAGCTTCTTGCTGTTTTCTTATTGACTTTTTTTGCATTGCGATTGTGCTTGATACTTTGATTTTTTTTTTTTTACAGTAGATAAGTTTGTTTTAGGAGTTTTCAAAGCATGAAAGGAGAATAATGGCTAAGGAGGTCTTAGTTCCTTTTAATGTTCAGTGAATAATACAAAAGCATTTTCAACATACTGTAAACATAACATCTATTACTTTTCGTTGACATCGGAGTGTTTTAAAACCTCTCTCTCTGCCTCTAGTCTAACCAGATTATACTCCTGCGCCAAACTTCTCCCTGTGTGTGACGGAGGATGGCCTCCCTAACCCCGACGTACTGAAAAGTCTAATGAAATCAGCTCATTTATTCACTTGTTCATGAAATATTTATGGGCACCTGTTGTGCTTATAAAATGCTCTGGGCACAAAAGGAGTCAGATTAAGTTACATAATAACTCTGCCACCTGGTTTGTTTCCCCAAAATAAATGTGTGAGTTCAGGAGGATCGCATCTCACTTCTTGTTCTCGCCGTTCCGCACAGCGTATCGGATCTGCTTCATTGATTGTCATTTTCAGAAAAGGGGTTTTTTAAAGGCCATAAAACAGCAATTACAGTGCCTGAGGCGCGGAGGCCAAATCATGAAATCCACAACGCCCAGCGGCTCTCCGTGGCTCGGTAGCCTCTCTACTAACAAGGGAATAAATATTATCCCTAAAAGTGACTATGTGTGGACTTTGGGTTGAGCAAAAATAAACCCCGAGTTGAAGGTCAGGCAGTCCTCTGAGAAGAGAAAGACGTCCTGTCTGGGGGTGTAAGTGCCTCTGGCGTGCTCGGGCTTTGAAATGCTGAACTTCTGGAACGTGACCCTCAACTACGTTCGGTTCCCCGGTGCTGCACCCAGATGCTCACTCCCAGGAGTCTGGGCTCTCCTCTGAGAGTGCCTCTGCTGGCGAGGCAGAAACTGGGGCTGTGGCCTGGGGTGAGAACTCTGCACCCACCTGCAGAGCCTGGGGCACGTGCCGGATGCTCATCACTAACCGTCTCCCTCCCCCGTGAACTTGGATGTGAGAGGCGTGGACAGGGATGCTACCCAAGGTGGTTGATGGATGGATGGTGACTGTCCCCGGGGCCGGGGGGGTCGGTGGGGAAGGCGGGAGAGACAAGGGAGAGGTTCAGATTCCAAACCCTTCTGTGTGATGGTCACCTCCTCAGTCATCTCCGGGGGAAACCCTGGGAACCTGTTAATGGTGGACAACTTCGCGGGAGCATTAAATCGGCCGGTCTGTGTCCCTGTGATCCCACCTGACAGAGGTGGAAGGTCATTCTTCCTCTGGATGTATACTGAAATGTGTTATTCCTCTTCTCTAGGCACCTGGGCTTCACGTCTGTCTATTCTTGCTGGTTGGCTGCCATGGGCTCGGAGCGTGGGTGAGGGGCGGGATCTGGGTGCAGGTGATAGGCAGGTGGCTTTGGCAAAAGTGCGTTTCCACTGACCCCGCAGCACGTCCTTTTGAAGTGTTAGGCTCCGATGTCTCCCTTGTTTCCTTTGAAAGGTTGGTTTTCACGTTCATGATGCGAAACTGATGTCGTCAATGGCAGGATAATGGGATGTGTGTATGAACACCCATCATGGTGGCCCTGCACAAGGGAGGCAGGGAGAGACACATTTAAGAGGAACGAAGGCAAAAAAAAATCAACATGGATCGTGTATGCTTTCAGCATACGGTGCTATTTGAGCTTCACTGGAGACTCAGAACAGAAACAGCCCGGGTGTTCGTTTTTAAACTGTCTGTAAATGTCTGTGTCCTCACATGCTTCCTTTCAGACGGCAGGTGGGACACCCAGCCATCTCGGATTGTCACTGAGCGTTAAAGGCGCATTACATGCACGTTGGCCTCCGCGAAGGCAGGGATGGAGACGGCTGGGGTAGAGTGCTGTGTTCTGGAGATGAATGGGTTTTGTGGGTTGAGAGGGGTGGGCTGTCGCGGACCCGGACACGTTTCTTTGTGTCTGTGTGTCTTTGCCCTCGTTCGTGATTGGAGCCTAAATGAGAATGGGGGCCCTGACAGCCCTCCCCCTGTTCGCTGTGCTCTGATGGGAGGAGAAGAGAATAAGACTACACACAGGGAATGGTCAAAGGCTGATTAAACATGTGGCACGGGTTTTTTGGTTTTTTTTGGGGGGGGAGGGGTAGCAGGGGCAGAGACCTGAACTCTCCCGTGGCCAACAGTCACGGGGAGAGAATGAAATTTCGCCTCTTGTCCCTGCCAGTCCTAGGGCCTCGCTCCCTGGCAGCCTCCTCCAGTTGCCAATACGCTGGGGTCCAGGGCTACATTTCCATCAAGTTTCAAGTTTTAAAAACTGTCTTTACAAACGAGATCCCCATTTTAGCAGATTCCCCTCTCTTTCACATTGCTACTTGATGGTTTTATGTGTTTAATCTATTGTGAGATAACAAGGCTTATTTTAGTCCCTTTATTAGCGGATTACGAACGTCTGAGGTCACTGTTCTCTCTTATTTAAAAAAATATATATTTGAAGGGAATTGACAATATTTTTCTCCTCCGTACGTGACTTTTGCAGTGTTTGGTGCTCACAGAGGGTGGAGGTCACGTATGGCCCAGGCGTGCATTTGAGGAATAATCGGGCGATTGTGTAATTGGCCATGACTCATAGAATTTCCTAATTTGGTGCTAAAGCAAATCCTTCTTCCTGAGGTCTCCCGCCGCTTCCCACGGAAAGCTGCTTTTTACAGCACTATGGATATAAAATTGATATTAGTTTTTCTAGATTAATAAGTTGGAGAAGGTCATTTCTGGGAAATATCACGAATAAACTGCTTTTCTGTGAGCACCGATAAGGGTGGAATTGCGAAGGCCACGTCCCAGTGTCTGAGGGAAACTGCCCGTGAGACGGGGCCGCCCACCGTGTAGGTGACCGTGACCTAGAAACCTGCACAGAGCCAATCAGTGTTTTCTTGGAAAGTCACAGGAGGAGGAATCCAGAGAAGGCCTTGGGGAGAGAAAAATGTGAAGAAAATAACTTTCCTCGTGTGGGCATTAATCAGTATAGACGTGGCCTCATCAAAGGCTGGATAAGACCCCCAAACTTAGCTGAGTGAGACGTCAGTCGCCACAGAGAACGTCCCAGAATAAAAGAAGATTCGGACATGCATGCCGTCGAGGTCTCCTTGGACTCCCGATTACGTTGGTGGAGCTGTTTTGTGTAAACGCGTTTCGTAGGTTATAGTTTTCAGGATCCTTCCACGTTGACTGGGCCATGGAACGCCAACCTGACAGTAGCTGCTGAAGCGTTGCCTTCCAGTCCTTGCAGGGGGCACCTTTGAGGACTGAGAGCAGAGCATCCTGCCCCGCAGGCCTTTCTCCAGGTTTGGGGGAGCCCTCCAGCCTGGGCATTAGCATTTCTGCCTCACGGATGCGTGTAGAGCCTTAGGCAGGTCGTGGGTCTGCCCTCCAGAGCTACACAGTTCGTATGTGTCAGAGAGAATATGGGAAACCCCATCGTGTGTGTGTGTGTGTGTGTGTGTGTGTGTGTGTGTGTGTGTGTGTACATATATATACATTTATATCCAAGAATCATTCATTGATTTGAAGAGAGAGGGGAAGGGAGAAGGAGGCAGAGAGATGGGGGAGGGGGGAAGGGAGAGAGAAACATCGATGTGAGAGAGATACATCGACCGGCTGCCTCCTACTGGGGATGGAGCCTGCAACCCAGGCATGTGCCCTGACCAGGCATGGACCCAGCGATCTTTCCACGCGCAGGATGAGGCCCATCCATCTGAGCCCCACTGGCCAGTGCAAAACCCCGTTATATTTTCACCACGCCTGGCCTTTCTCTCTCTACTTTAAATGGCTTTCTCTTTTTTAAAAAAGAGCACGTTAAGCGAGTGGGGTGGAGAGGAAGGACAAAGAGGCTCTCCGAGTTGGAGGGCCTGGATTTGGGACAGTTGGCTTGTCGGGGCAGATGGATAGAGAAGGGACAAGAAAGATGCCGAGGTTTCTATGTTCCTGACGAGGGGGGCTGGCAGGTTCGGAAGGCTTGAGGAGGTAGATGGTGACTTTGTTCTGGGCCGCCGACCAGTGGGTTTGGCCGTGAGGGGCTGCTTGACACTGGAAGTGTTTCGATGGCAGCGTGGAAGAGATTGTGAACGTGGCGAATTTGAACCATGCGTCTGTTAAATGCTTTTTTCCCCCAGAAACGTATCTAGCTTGGCAGAGGAGAAAGGATGAGTCCCTGGGTGGTGCGGGCTGGTGGTGATCATGAGGGTCCTGAGGTCGCCACGCTGTCCCAGGGCCAGGCATGGCCGGCCGGTCTGCTGTCTGCTCTGCTCCGGGCTCCGCAGGGTGGACACGTGGTCCCCGTGGGTCACTTTCCACATCAGAGTCTCAGAATTTTTACCCAAATTGTTAACCTTGATTTTCAAACACTACACATTGAGTAAGGTACTTGGGAAATCATTACTAGGTTAGGTTGGAACCCAGCATATATGTCATTAAAGGGTATCTCGAATTTAGTGAATTATTCTGCCAAGTGGCTGAGAAATGACAGGTAATATTTGTGATAAGCTTTGAGTAAAGATAATTGATTTTTTTTTTTAGAACATGAGCGCTTTATCAAGTTTATAACGTATATTGAGTCCCATTTTACCTCAGACGGGAAAAGATTACCGAAGCTGTTTAAAAATGCAAATAAAAGTTTCCTTAGAAACATCCACGATGATATATTAATAGACGACTTTATCATGGCTAAAATATTGCTGGTGCCGCAAGATAATGTGAAAAGATGACAGGAGATTGACAATAATTATTAACTAAAACATCCAAAATTTTATTACAGACAGGCAGTTAATTTTTTTTTTTTTTTTTTTTGTCAATTTGGTTATAACTCAGCTAAACCGTGAGAAAAGGTACTAGAGGGTTGACAGGATATAAAAATTTAGACCAAAATTCTCCCTGGCTGGATCTGAGGAGTCAAGGGCCTTTCTCCTGTAAAACGCCCTGGAGGGTGTCTTTGCCTCCCGGAGTGCAAAGTTGGGGAATATCAGATCCTTTTCGACTCCAGGCCGAACCCGGAGCCTCTATTTGATTTCTAACACACGGCTCTGTTTATTATAACCGCTTGTGACCATAAAAGTATAAACTGAAAGGTAGCGATGATGGGTGAGGGTAATATATTACGTTAAGTAAACTTGTCCCGCGCGCCGTGCGAAGAGAGCTGTGTTTACGTTACAGTAAGCTGTTTTCTGCTGCATTTACAGTTCTGCTATGCAGATAAATCCAGCGGGCTTGTGACAGCACAATTAGTTTATCTGGCCAGCCCCAAAGACAGCATTAGGATAATTTTAGCATATTTAACTCTGTTTAGGTCATTAGTAACACGATATCAACAAAGTCTTTTGTTTTGTTTTTTTTTTAAGCTGATCAGTTAGAAAAAGAAAAAAAAAGAACAAAAGAAAATTACCGGACAAAAACCTGAACAGTACAATCCAACATACATCAAAGCTTGCAAAACGAAATGAATATTAAAGTCATGATATGAGCTCGAAGAGACATTTAAAATGGAAGGATGTGTAATGAAAGTTATTTTGCATGCTCCCTCTCCTTTAAACAGGGCCTGAGGCGCCACCACCCCCCCCCCCCCGCCCCGCCCCTGGCCCAGATTTCCTACTGAAGCAGGATTGCAAACGTCAGTAAGAAGTTTTTAAAGAGTAGGATCTTTTTAATAAATTTAACTTGGTAATCAATGAGAAAACATCCAGCCAAGGGATGGGAAAAGATAAAATGCTTTTCACAATGCAGTATTATTGAACGCAAGATATGTGGATGAAGTGGTTCAAAATAAAACATAATGCACCAAGTGTTTGATCTTCCTGAGTTCTAGTGCCTTTTAAAACTGCTTATTTGTCAACCGAAGGTCATTGGCGTCAATGCAACACCAATAGGAATCCCCAGTGTGGGGTACGGTGAACACTGGTCTCTCTTCTCTGTGAAACATCATCAGTGTTTCAACACCAGCCAGCAACAGCCGTCTTCAGTGGCAAGGGGAAGTGTGCTCCTTCTGCAAGGGGAGCTGACTTATGTAGACTGAAGATCCCGCCCCTGGTCTCTGATTGGTCCATCCTCATCCAGTGAGGACTCCAAATCCTCCCAGTTATAACAGTCACTGTCCTGAATGGTCAGCTTGGAGCCACTCTGATTGGTCCGTGAGAAGGCTGATGGGGATTTGGCTGTGCAGTTCTGATTGGATGGGGAAAGTCAGTCCTATTGGTTGAAATAGGATCCCGGGAGCTCCTTTATAAGGGCTGCTCAGATGCAGGAACACAGTGCAGGCTTCTCTCCCTGAAGTGCAGTTTGTGTGAGAGGTCCCTGTAGAGTGGCTGCTAAGCTTTGTTTTTTAAATCTGAGCCCAGTTAACCACCAATACCTGAATAGGTATCTTCTTTCTCAGGGTCCACATATCCTAGAATACCTATTTTATTAGACTTCAGAAATAAAACAAGTTGGTTAAAAGCAATATATTTTGAAATAATAAAAGCCTAATATGCAAATCGACCAAATGGCAGAACGATTGGCCGCTATGATGCACACTGACCACCAGGGGGCAGACACTCAACGCAGGCGCTACCCCCAGCCCGCAGGCCCCAGACCAGCCAAGGCAGGTGCCAGCATGGGCTGCCCCCTCCCCCCAATCGCCCTGCCGGTCACCCCACAGATAGGCCCTGATTGCTGGCCAGGCCTAGGGATCCTACCCATGCACAAATTTCATGCACCAGGCCTCTAGTTTTGAAATAAAAGAAAACATGACATTTCAGCACACTCTTAATTAATTCAGTTACACAACTTTCTTGCTTAAATATACTTTCCATAAAATATTGTTTATTCTTTAAAAGGTGATGTCTATCCATTTTTTCATAACTACCTACTACAAACTGATACCCACCTGTTGTAATTCAAACACCCTGCGTTCTTCCCTGATTCAGGCCACAGGAAGGAGAGAAAAATGCCATGTCAGAATGATTGTGAATACATCTGTTTGCATTATTTTAAATCTGGATTTGAATCCCATAGTTTTCGTAGGAATCACTGGCCATTTATAGGAGGTCATTACCATTTGTTTCTTTAAAAAGTTTGTGTGGTTTGCCATTAAACAATTAACAACACTCTCACCACCCAGCCATGAATGTCTGCGGCGACAAGCGGCCGATGACAGTTGTGGGTCTGAGGTGAGGGTGAGAAAAAGACCTCAGAAATTGTATCCATTCAATGCTTCATTAGGCCCAGAACGTGAAGGTGGTTTCCTATTTTAACACACTTCTGCCTGGAGACTCCGTGAGCTCCAAGCATGTTCCCACTTCCCTCCCCAGCAAAGACCTTTCACAATAACCGGGCCCACCTCCTCCTGTCAGCAGACAATTAATAAGGGTGTCAGATCCATGACCCAGAGGGAGGCTCCCTGGTAGGAACACTCTAGATTCGTATCTGGCCGTTTTATTAAAAAGCGAGTCATTCTTATTCCGAAAAGCAGCCCGCATTAAGAAGATGAAAAATTCTTTCTTTAGGGTTTAATTAAAGTCACGGGGGGCGGGGGTGGGTGGATGAGAGAGATTGGAGGACGGGGAATCAGCCTATTGCCCCTTGGACCTTCAGGCGCACCATGTCCTCAGGAACAAGCTAAGTTAACGCCCCATTTTTATCTCACCTTCACATCTGAGAGAGGAGAACGAGAAAGTCCTCTAACTAAGTCATCTTTCCTTCCACCTCACGGTGTCTGTTGGAGTGAAATGATAGCTGATTCAGAGTCACCAACGGAAGCCATTTGTTCTCCGCTGTTACGGCAGCAGAGGCTGGGCGGAAATGCCCGCTGCCAGAAGTAGGCTATTTCTCCCATGTGCTTTCCTCTCCGTATGCGCCAATGTCTACAACGACATCCAGGGTCTCCTTTGGAGTGACCAAGCTACGTCCCTGTGTCAGCTTACACCAAATGGTTGCGCAGACGCATTCGATGTTAGAAATGCGACGTTGCCTGCTGGTACTTCCACGCGGCGAACACGGGTGCATTGCAAACGGAGCGGACAGGTTGAGCCGTTCAGAGCAGAGGGCTGCCCGTAGGTATAAAGGGTGCCTCGTCCTAGGCAAGGCGTTGGTCATCCCTTCTCTCAGGCAATCCTAGTGCTGAGATTCCAAACAGAAGCATTCTTCTCAGGAGCAAGAGTGACTGTGTACTTTGGAAGCAAGCTCCGGAATAGAGTTAGTGCCCCACAGGGGGGCTGGGAGCTGCCTGTGAAGGGCGAGGGGAAGGGAGTGGGCCGGACAGGGAAGGCCTTCAGGCCCCACTGCAGGTCTGGCCCCTCTGATGGGTCTGCGGGAGCCCCAGACCACACCAGGTGAGGGGAGTCTCGGGCCTGAGCAGGTTCTAGTCTCAACCACTGGCTGTGAGCAGCTGGAGGGGGCAATGGGGGACTGGGCCAGGTAACAAGGCCGGTGCCCGGCTGAACACAGCAGAGTGGATCAAAAAGGACAGCGAGAGCCCTAGCTGGTGTGGCTCAGTGGATAGGGTGTCGGCCTACGGACTGAAGGGTCCCAGGTTCGAATCCGGTCAAGGGTACATGCCCGGGTTGCAGGCTCCATCCCCAGTAGGGGGCGTGCAGGAGGCAGTCAATCCATGATTCGCTCTCATCATGGATGTGTCTATCTCTCCTTCTCCCTTCCTCTCTGAAATCAATAAAATATGTTGTGTGTTTTTTTTATAATAAAAAAAAAAAGGACAGCGAGTAGCGGCGGCCACCTCCGACCTTCCCGAAGCAGGTTCTGTGGCAGGAAACTGAGCGGAGCGCCGTGGCCACCCTGCTGACCGGTCTGTGAAGTGCAAACCGCATCTTCACCCCGGAGCAGCGCTTGCGAGTGGACCAACCCTCTGACGCGCTTTGTCTCTGTTTAGAGATGTTTATCTTCGCGGTAGGGGTGGCTGGGTTGCGTGTGTCAGCCCTCCCAGGTCTGAGGTCCCGCCATAGATGAAGGAGCGCGCCGCTGCTGTTCCACAGAAATCCTCCGCTTCCCGTGTCTGATGCATGTGGCAGCCAGAACGGCCTGGCGATGAGGAGGCAGCCACGCCCCTGGGCTTCCTCTGGGTCATCGGAGGCGGGTGCCTGGGCTTTTTACGCCGCCGTCTTCTCCGTTGTAAGCCGTGCAGGGTAATGTCAAGGCTTAGAAGTGAGGATTCGGTGAGAGAACACGAATAAAATGCTCAGCAGGGTGTGGGAAGCACCCTGCAAGCATGAGCGATCCTTACTGTGGCTGTAGGTTTTGAGACTCCCTTCTGTGACCTATACCTTTCACTCTTCTCCTGCATTATCTGGTTCCTGCCTCCATTGCTCCCCTCTGAGCCGACAAGCTTTGCTACAAACGCTCCAATCATGCCCTTCAATTTAAGGTCACGTGTAGAGAAACGATGCTAGAAACGGATAAAAGGCTTACCTTAAGGCCTTGCCTCGTGCCGCAGGTTTTCAATGGGACCTTTTGCCGATTTCCTCGCAAAGCCACGGGCCCTTGACGTGCACTGAGATTTCCTATTGCTGAGGAACAAAAATAAACGTCGGGGGCTCGTGAAAGGAAGCTTGGGGCCTGTCTAGGCAGTGGCCGGGCCACCTTGATTCGGGGATGAATCAAGAAAGGATACAACCCTCTGTCGCTTTTGTCGCTTTTGGGAAATGCTCACCCTGAAATCATTATTGCCTGCCTGAGAATGGGAGCGGGAAAGGCAGCTTGAGAAAGAGATTGTACGCTCCGCTGCAGGGCGATGGAATGCAGCCTGTCCCGTGGACCCAAGCCATTCACGTTCAATGGACCGGGTGCTATCTGTTTTCCTTGGGAAAGTGCAGTTCGGTCAGGGCGGGCCCACATATGCACCATCTGCGAAGCAGGTATGCCAGCACTACTTGTGTATCGTGTGTTAAATTTTAGGCCATTGCATTTGCACACTAGTATGTATTTGTTTGTGGCTTCGTTATCACGGGTTCGCTGAGTATATGAAACATGGAGATAGTCCAATACATTCTCAGTCTCAAAAATATGTATATCGCCCTGACTGGTTTGGCTCAGTGGACAGAGCGTCAGCCTGCGGCCTGAAGGGTCCCAGGTTCGATTCCGGGCAAGGGCATGTATCTGGGTGGCGGGCACATCCCCAGTAGGTGGTGTGCAGGAGGCAGCTGATAGATGTTTCTCTCTCATGGATGTTTCTAACTCTCCCTTTCCCTTCCTCTCTGTAAAAAATCAGTAAAATATATTTTTAAAAATATATGCGTATCTATTAAGTGCCTACTGCATAAGCACAGAAAAAGCACGCGTTTGTTCAGGAAGTATGTAGTATGTGCCCCTGTGAGGCTCGGAGCTGTGTTACAGAGACGCAGCATGAGGCACCGTCTGCACCGTCTGCGTCTGAGGTTTGAACAACGCGGTGGGAAGCAACCACGCAGACGCAGCGACCTGCGGGAATGTAGGTCAGGGTAGAGCAGGGATGCCCCGTCTCACCCCCTGTCTTTACCGATTGTTTACTCAGTGAAGAATCGCTTTGCGGGTGATTTTACTCTTTTCTGACCTGCCGTTTTCTCCCCCGGCCCTTCCCTGCACCCACTTCTCTGAGCACCAGTGTCCGATTTCTGCGCCCTCTGTCTGGCTCAGCGACGGCAGAAAGTCATCAGCGTAATCCCCGTAAGAGGACTTTGTTTTCTTTTTTGTCACCCAGCACATTTTTATTGTCAGCGTGGTTACTCATCATTCATTTTTATTTACTCTAGCTGGGGAAGTTTTGCAAATAGCTTGGGACTATTTAGGGAAAAATGCTTTAAATCCTGGGTTCTGTCCTAGCCTGTTGACCGGCGAACACAGCGCAGACTCCGACCTCGTGACGCCCCCTGCCCCCCTCCCCCGGGATTAAGACATGAGTAACAGACAAGGTCTGCCTCCCCTTCTGCCAACTGGGGTTTCCTGGCCCCACGGCCCCCGTCCTCCCAGACCAGGCTCAGCTCCAGGATGTCGGAGCAAGGCTGTATTCCTCACAGGTTCGGTTGGAATAAATGTTCTGAGCGGCTGAGATAGAAAATAAAGGTACTTGTCCGGCTGGCGTGGCTCGGTGCTGGACCTAGGAACCAGGAGGTCACAGTTCGATTCCCGGTCAGGCCACGTGCCTGGGTTTGCAGGCTCGATCCCCAGTGTGGGGCGTGCAGGAGGCAGCCGATCCATGATTCTCTCTCATCATGGATGTTTCTCTCTCTCTCTCCCTCTCCCCTCCTCTCTGACATCAATAAAAATTTGCGTTTTTTTTAAAAAGAAAGGTACAGACCATTATGTCTATTTCACAGTTTTCTTAAACTGAATTAAAATAATTAGTAGTGCATTTAAGAAAAGAGGAGAGGGCCTGGCTGGTGTTGCTCAATGAGTAGAGCATCTCCGGTGCCCCGAAAGGTCACGGGTTCGGTTCTGGTCAGGGCACATACCCGCATGGTGGGTTCGATCCCTGGTCGGGGAGCAAACAGGAAGCAAACGATTGGTGTGCGTCTCTCGCATCTGTTGTTTCTCAGAACCCTCTCCCTCTCTTTCTCTGTAAAAATCAATGAAACATTTCCTCAGGTGAGGGTTCATTAAGAAATAAATAAAAGAGGAGCGATAGGGTAGGCTTAAACCTGAAACGGATGGGAAAAAACCCTATGACATCCATGACGAATTCTTTGGAAGCGGATGAGAGTGGCTCAACCCTTGCGTTGAGAGGAGTCAGGAGGTTTGGACGAGAGGGAGCCTCCTTAGGGTCCGGGTTTTGCCTGCCACGAAGGGCCAGTGTAGGGACGTCTCTTCTCAGTTCGGACGCGCTCCTGTGGCCCGTGTGAGGAGCACCTGCTGGCCGTGTGGCCGTCACGGTGCCCAGCGGCACAGAAATCTAGTCCCTGGTTCCCCGGACGATCACGCAGACCTCGGAGTCCTATTGACTGAGAAAGCGGTATTTTCATTCTAACGTGAAATGGAAGCGGTGAGCTTTCGCACTGGGTTCCGGTTGGAGGGATTGCAACAGGCCTACGGCTCAGGGCAGGGCGAGGCAATGACAATGGATGGTTCTTCAGGAAAGCACCCAAATAAAACTAGAAAATGTACATAAATGGCCCCCTGGAGAAGTCGTGAATGCACGGATCCGTACACACTTCCAGGCGAAGTCACATGCCACGGCAGTCCAGGGACTTCCTGCCGAAACGGTCACCCTTGGGAAACGCCCTTGGAATAAGGCGTGGTTGCTCTTTCTCTCCTTTGATTAGCCATCATCAGATGAGTGATTTGGGAGGAAAACACAGGTCTCCCGGAACTTGACTTTGAGAATGAACCAGCCGATCGGGAAGAAAGCGTTTCCGTTCGGTGAGAGTGGGGAGATGATGAAGCTGAGGTTGGTCACCAGGCAAGGGTTTGGAGCGAGCACGACTGACCTCATTCAAGGAAGGAAGGGACTAGGGTTGTCCGAGGAAGAGAATGTAGGGTACGGGACCCTGCGTAGCCCTTCGTAGCTCAGCGATATGGCGGGAAATCACCTCCCCGTGGTCCTTTCCTCCTTCAGAAACACCTCAGCCTTGCCCCCCGCCCGGCATCGCTGCGGAGACGATGGGCCCAGGCAGCCGCATCCCCCGGGCAGGCGTGCATTCCCGTTCCTTTTTCCGGCTGAGCCTTGGGAACGCCGGTGAGCTGCGGCTCCGGGAGTCCTTGTGCTTTAAGGAGAGAGAGGCTGCGTTCTAATGGCCGTGTCAGGAGGCCCTGGGTGTGTGGGCTGCGGTCACCGTCGAGGATCAGCTGTGCGGAGCACGCAAGGGGAAGGGAGGAGGGGGTGTTCTGGCGCACGTGTTACTTCCCGGGACTCTGCTTCCTTTTTTTTTCTTTTTTAAATATATTTTATTGATTTTTTACAGAGAGGAAGGGAGAGGGATAGAGAGTTAGAAACATCAATGAGAGAGAAACATTGATCAGCTGCCTCCTGCACACCCCCTGCTGGGAATGTGCCCGCAACCCAGGTACATGCCCTTGACCGGAATCGAACCCGGGACCTTTCAGTCCGCAGACCGACGCTCTGTTGACTGAGCAAACCGGTTAGGACTGCTTCCTTTTTTTATTTTTTTCTATTTTTAAGCTTTCCTCTGCAGTGTTGCTTTCCTTTTTCATTCCCATTTGAGAGAGGAGACTCCCTGGCCCTGTCTAGTGATCCTGCTCGGGGAACTTGTGAGGCAAACCTTGCCCACGGCGGGGGGGGGGGGGGGGGGGGGGGCGGGGGGGGGGGAGGCGGGGGTCTGTCCGTCTTCCTCCCGCCCCCCACGCTGGTCCCTGAGAGGGATTTCTGTCCGCCCTGCTCCGCCTCGGGGAGCAGATAGCCGGGCCCCCGGTGTCTGGGGAGTCACGTGTTGCAGGTGCTTCCGTTCTTCGTGAAACATGCCTGAGGCCACGCTAAGACAGAACCGACGGAAAGCTCTGGAGGGTGTCTCGGTTGCTCTCTTTCCGTGGATTTTCGCTCCAGAATCCGCACCAAAGCCTGTCGCCACGTAACCGTGGTCCCGGCGGCCGTGAAGGCCTCCCGGTGAAAACGGGCCCAGCCGGCCTTGGGCCGCGGCCCGCCCTCGGCGGCGCCGACGTTTCTCAAAGCCAGCGTCAGGGCCTCAGCATTTCCGGACTCAAAACACAGGCGGGGATAAAATGCGAGACACGCTGCGAACCAAAACCTCAGGTCCACAGCGTAACCCCCTCCCCAGTCGTCAGCGTCTCGCGGAGACTGTTCTGACGCTGGCCGCGAACTCACCGTCAGAGTGTCAGGTGTTCTGGCAGGGTTTCAGGAGGCCATCAGGGTTCCGTGCGCTGCACGGGCGCTCCCTGGGCCCGTTCCACGTGTGTCCTGGGAGTTGGGGGCACTTGATGGCTCCCTCTTCCTTCCAGGTTCTGTCCGGTGCCCCTGGAAAGAAAGGGAAGGTTGATGCTTAACCACTGAACCACACCAGCCAGGAAGTCACAGTTCGATCCCCGATCGGGGCTCAGGCCTGGGTTGCAGGCTCCATCCCCAGTGGGGGGCGTGCAGGAGGCAGCCCATCAGTGATTCTCTCACATCATGGATGTTTCTCTCTCCCTCGCCCTTCCTCTCTGAAAGCAATAAATATGTATTTTTTTATTTTTAAAGGGAAGGTTGACACTTCGGCTTTCTTTAAGAGGAACACTGAGATCTCCCAGTACAGAGGCCGTCCTGGTGAGCTGGGTTTGCAAAGGTGGCTGATCGGGAAATCTGGCCCCGCTGGCGGCACCCTCTGCGCTCGAGTAGAAAGCAGGGTGCGCGTCCCCTCCTGGAGCCAGGGGTGACCTCAGGTCCGGGTCACACGTCCGTCACAGGCCAGCAGGGGTGGCGTGGGTTGACCACCAGGCCGCGCAGAGCAGACACGGAGGCCCGTTCCTCCCTACAGATCCCTGGCGCCCACCCCAGGGAGACAGCGACCCCTGCCCGTTCCCACGCCTCCTCCGTGGGCATGGCGGTTATTGAGGCTCCTTTTCTCTGGATGGGAAATATGGTAGAAGAGCCACATAAAGCTAGAAAGGGAGTCTTTTTCTCCTCCGCCCCCTCCCCCAGCACACACAGCCCGGAGGACTGCCATGGAGAGCTGGGCTCTCCTCTGCAGGCCTCCGGGGACCTGGGGGCAGAGGGATGCCATGGGGTGCACGGGGCCTTCGGGTGGGGACCTGCCTCCAGACACTGACCACACTGGCCCCTCTCTGCCCTTCACTCCGCCCTCTCTCCAGCTCCCTAACCCCTGAAGAGCAAACGCCCTTTATCCAGGGCTTCATTCTGGGGTTGCAGCCACCGTTTTATACCAGCATGTTCTGGCGAAGAGAAACCTTGTCTCGGGTTCATCTATATATATATATACAGAGACTTGCTCACGGACTGAGCAGCCCAAGAAGCTCCCTGTTTAGTTAAAATGCACGCTCCTGGCTGAACCAACACAGGATACTCAACACGTGCTAAGTATACGTCGTTAGGCCCGTGGACAAGTCTTTGGTTCCGCTACCGGGGTTTCTGAAACGTGGTCTTTGAACACCCTCTTGGACCCACAGAGGAGCCACACTGCTCTCGGCTCTCTTCAACCAGGGAGCGTATTTTTAATAAAACTCGGAAGGCATGATGCCGGGTCCTACTTTTAAATAAACTTGATTGACGGATCGGTCCGGGCACCATCCCGGGTAGAGCCCCTCCCTGCGGCCCCCAGTGCGTGGACGAGCCTGGGACGGTGTTGACGCAGCTCGAGGTGAGACTGACCAGCCCGTGGGGGATCACGTCATGCATCTGGAGGTGTCGTCTGCCATGTGGAGGTGTTTTGCTGATTGTTAGGCAAGTGCTGGGCTGGAATTCACGGACCTCCCGTGCGCAGCCGTGCACGCAGGCGCGGGAGAAGCGCCACACACAATTGCTGGCCGAATCACTGCTCGTGGAGGCCATGTGTGTGGTCTGAATCCAGCCCCCAACCCCCGAATTGTCAGTGTCCTTTCCTTTGACATTTCCGATGATCTTGTTCTGATGGAGAACATAGCCATCTTACTGCAGCGAACAAAAGATCCTTTTAAAAAATCCAGCCCTAGCCGGTTTGGCTCGGTGGATCAAGCATCAGCCTGTGGACTGAAGAGTCACAGGTTCGATTCCGGTCAAGGGCATGTACCTTGGTTGTGGGCACATCCCCAGTGGGGGGTGTGCAGGAGGAAGCTGACTGGTATTTCTCTCTCATCGATGTTTCTAACTCTCTCTTCCTCTCTGTAAAAAATCAATCAAATATATTGTTTAAAGTATTAACTTATGAATCATCAGTATCCTGGTTACAATGAGGAACTAAATTTAGTATCGGATACATCCCTAAACTAAGTGAAAATGGCCGCCTGCATGTGTAGGCCTCTCTCTGCCAAAAAGTCATATATTAATGCATGAAAATTACCTAAAACTATATACTTCTGACCTTGCCTCGGAAGTACTATATAAACTCCCATTAAATGCATGCCTTTAGAAATATGGCCATTTAGCCCGGCTGGCGTGGCTCAGTGGTTGAGCGTCGACCTATGAACCAGGAGGTCACGGTTCGATTCCCGGTCAGGGCACATGTCCAGGTTGCCGGCTGGATCCCTAGTGTGGGGCGTGCAGGAGGTAGCCGATCCATGATTCCCTCTCTCTCTCTCTCCTTCTCCCTTCCTCTCTGAAATAAATAAAAATATTTAAGAAAAAGAAAAGAAAGAAGGCCATTTATTTTCAAATGTCATAAAACGCCTTAGTGGTAAATATGAAATAATGGGATCACTCTTATATCTATATAAGAACCCACATTTTAAGCATCATTAATTTTGTAAAAACCTGTTATTTTAGATTTCTCTATGAGGCATGTTATACTGTTTGTTTGTAAATGGTCTTGGGCCTAAAATCATGAAGGTGCTGGATCCACAGGAGACTCAAGGTCACCTTCATAGCTAGCCTAGTCTGTCTGACTCCCATCTCCCAGGCCAGGCCGTGGCCTCGGGGCCTGCGGCTCCGCCTCTACCTGGACAATGGTGGACACTGAACGTTTGCTGACGCAATGACCGAATCCCTTTTCCTCCCACTTGACAGTTTATTCAGTCAGTAAACATCTGTTAACTGCTCATTCTTTATCTGGGGATAAGGACTAATAAAATATGATTCTTATGCCTGAGAACTGGACAGTCTAGCATGAAGAGAGGACCAATAAACAAAGAAGGGCAATACTTTTTACCAATATTATGACCTACGTATAAAACAAGATGTATCTGGGACTCAAAGCAAGAGTGGCTAAGTCTCCTTGCAGCAGGATTAAAAGTTTAACTCAGGGACTGTGTTTTAACCATTTTTTAGTAAGATGGAACTTTATCACTTTAAAAAATCTTAATAATTTAAAAAAGAGAGAGAGAGACCAGAATTTTTCCCTGAATCTGTTCTAGCTTCTCTAACCGCCCCATCCCCCATGCGAACGTCGAACAACATTCCGCAGGTGCACTTTTAATGTGAAGTTCCTCATTTCGTCCAGGGAAGATGGGAAGTACTGATTGGTGCTCCTTATTTAGCAATCTAGATTTCTTTTGGCAGGCTGCATTGCTGGATCAAAACCAAAAAGATGAAATATAACAGGAATAAACATTAAATCTTATATTTAAATTAAACGTGTTATACTTTTTTTTTAAAAAAAAAAAGAGAAGCATGCCCTGATGTGGAAAAAATAAAGTCTGAGGATTTCAGCACCAACGTAAAGATAAGCCCTTTGTAGGATGTGGATGCTAAACACCAAAGTCGAACTTCTGCTCACAGCGGGCATCTAGGGAGACCAGCTGCAGGTCACAGTCAGTGTTATTTGTGCCCGTCATGCTGGGCACCCGTGAGAGCCCATCTGAACAATGACCGGCTCGGTCTGCGTGTCACGTTCACGATTACGGAAAACCGGAAGCTTCGCGTGAGGAGGCGAGACGTTCACACGTGCATCCCAGGCCAGCCTGGCTGCGAATGGATCTTCCGTGTCAACCCGCCCCGACTTCTCTCTCGCTTGTAACAGTGATCGGTCGTTCCATCAACTCAAACACTTCTCGATTCTATGAAACGGACTCGACCTCCCTTCCCTGGGATGAGCGCCCCTCCCAGTAACACGCGTGTCCTTTCCTGGCGCCAACACCCACCCGGACGGACGGACGGACAGCTCCGGGTTTCTTCCCTCCTTCCCCTTGGTCTCGGCTTTTCCGACGCCCCTGGGACCAGAGCCGGGGCTCACGCACTTCATCGCCTTGCCTTTAGCCTCAGTCATCCTGCTCTGTGTGTCCGGGCCTCCGTTCACAGCTAAGGGGGAAGAAGAGGCTCACACCATCCTCACACGCTAATGCCAGGACTCACATCGACCACTGAACACGTGTTCTTTCTTTCCGTTTCAGTAAAGACTGTGGCCACGCTTTCCACACATGCAGTCTTCATTGGAAAAAAGACAGACGCATCGCCCTAGCTGGTTTGGCTCAGTGGATAGAGCGTCAGCCTGTGGACTGAAGGGTCCCCGGTTCCATTCCCATCAAGGGCACATGCCTGGGTTGCGAGCTTGATCCCCCTCCCCGCCCAGTAGGGGGCATGCAGGAGGCAGCCAATCGATGGTTCTCTCTCATCATTGATGTTTCTATCTCTCCCTCTCCCTTCCTCTCTGAAATCAATAAAAATATTTTTTAAAAAGAAAAGAAAAAGGAAAGACACGAGAAGGCTACTCCGAACGTGTATCTGCACGGGAGGCTCTATAACCGCTGAAGTAAATGTGTGGGTGTCGGCTAAAAGCCCAGAAATCACCGAGTCCCTAGCAAGCATGTCATTGGGCTCTGTGTCTGAGGACGCACTCAGGTGTCACCGTTTGAAGGTCATCTGGGTAGGACTTCTGTAGAGCTGTCTTGGAAAGTGACGGAAGTTGTTCTATTTGTATAAAGAGGAGGGGCCGGTTCCACTTCCTTCAGGGCGCTTCCTCCATGGGACGGGAGATGCTGGTCTGGCTCAGGCCCAGGAGGTCCGAGGTCATAGGGCTCCTTCCCAAGGCCTCACATTGATGGTCACTCAGAAGCTCCCACTCGCTCCAAACCCCAAGTTGGCTGAACCCAGTCTTTTATTTGTTCTCTGTGCGTGGCTTGCTTGCTGTATCTGGAGCTGTTTCACTTGAATGAGGTCTTCCCACCACATCGTCCTTAAAAATAGGTGTGGGTCCCTGCCCTAGCCGGTTTGGCCCAGTGGATAGAGCATTGGCCTGCAGACTGAAGGGTCCTGGGTTCAATTCCATTCTAGGGCACATGCCTGGGTTGGGGGCTCAATCCCCAGTGGGGGGCGTGCAGGAGGCAGCTGATCGATGATGCTCTCTCATCATGGATGTTTCTATCTCTTTCTTCCTCTCCCTTCCTCTCTGAAATCAATCTTTATATATAAAAGCCTAAGCGACCGTTATGATTGGATGACTGGATGACCGGACGGTAGCTCTGATGCACACTGACCACCAGGGGACAGACTCTCAACACAGGAGCTGCCCCCTGGTGGTCAGTGAGCTCCCACAGCCAACCTCCCAGGGCCAACAAACCTCCTGTGGTCCCTCCCCCCGGCCGGCCCCGATTGGCTCCGATCAGAACTGGGCAAGACAGCCCCAATCGGCCCGATCGCCGGCCAGGCCGAAAGACCCCACCCATGTGTGAATTCATGCACCGGGGCCTCTAGTAGAAATATATTTCTTAAGAAAAATAGATGAGGTCCCTGATACATGACATCCATATATTCTTTAGTGTCCCAGACACTGTAGTGGCTCGGTCGTATTTAAAAATGAATTTTACTCTTTGAAAGCTTCATTGCAGCAAAGAGGTGATGACTGTTGTTTTGTCCCTCAATAAATTTGGCTGATGTAGACATAGGGGCCCCTATAATTTTTTGAGCAGGAACTGACCATGTCATGATTGAATTTAAAACTAAAATGTTATTCTTCATCGATAGTAGCCCTGCCATGTTGTTTTCCATCAGAAATTGTCCTATTAAAAAAATTTTTTTGGGGGGGTGTTCATTTTAAATTCCTGAAGGGCCCTAATTTCTCATCTCATTTCCAAAGTCTGTTGGGGTGTCAGACCAAAGTAACAATTAGATATACTTGATTTATTTCTTACTGTAGATCGTTCTTTCAGGAAAAAAGTAAATCCCAAATAATTTACTCCATTTGGCTGAGATCAATTCTGTAATCTGTTCAGTAGGTTGGTATAATTCAACATTGAGTTTATATCCTCTAAGAAAAATTACATTAACTGATATGAAAAACAATAACTACATTAATTTCAGCAGCTGCTCCATTTTCCTTCTCCATTTCCAAAAACAAAGGGTCTAGCTTTTTTTGTCTTATTTTCTCTGATTTGTCCTGATTTCTCTGAAAGTATGTACTTAAGGACTAACTCATAAACTGAAGATAGCAGTTCTCATCTTGTGGCCTGATGGGGACCTCTTCCTTGAGAATATAGACATTTCTTTCTGAAGCTCAGAGTTTCGCTAGAAGGGGACTGTGGAGTGGTTTGTGGTGACGCGACGTTACCCCGAGTGGTTCTGGACGATGGTAGTCCAGCAGGTCACCGCTTTCAGCACGAGGACACAGTGCCGAGCCTTCCACGAACCATCAGGTTAAGCAAAACTTCCCACGGCTAGGAACCTTCATTCACACGACAGTTGATTAGAAACGTGCTCAAACTTACCACCTGTAACCCATCCTCAAAGCAGCTGCCATGAAGTTGTAAGTAAATCTTCAGGATTGTAATTGAACTCTGACGTTCAACTTCACTGATAAGCTACGCAGGTTCATCATTTTCTGCTCTATAGAGCCACTTCATTTCTGCTCTTGGTCTGTTCTTTGCTATTCACATCCTTCCCCCTCACCCCCACCCCTACCCCCATGAAGCCGTATTAGTTATCAGGCATGGACGCTATCAAAGAGTTTTGTAAAGCGAGTATGTAGATAACCTTTTTCTCCCTTTTGACCTCTAAATTATGTTGCTAGGCACAAGCTATTTCTGTATCCTGTGTTATGACACAATTCAACATTATTAGTGTTAACATTTGGAAATCGGGAGTGAAGTACTCTTCAAAGGATTCGTTTGATTAACAATCAAGGAAATAAAACTGCATTTCTAAAAGCAGGCAAATTGGATCCAAGCAGAGGTGCCGCTTGAGACACACACACACACACACACACACACACACACACACACACACACGGTTGGGTTTTCTGTGTGTGGTGCGTATGGTGAGACGCATTGATAACCCATTTTGCAAGTCGTTTGTGTTTATATCTGTGCAGGACTCTCTCGATTGCGTTACTGTTGTCCCTTCATCGAGGCGACAATCTAAAACCTGTGCCTCGACTGTGATGGAATTAATGTCATCGGTCGGCATGGTTCGGTTACGTTCAAGGTCGGCATCAGACCGCCTTTAATGCTGCAAGCTTTTAAGGTGTATTGAGAAAGTGCGATTTCAGGTGCCTCGGTGGCCGTTTCTCAGTTTGCTCCAAGTCTCACTGTTTCATTTCTCCCAAGGCCATGCAGAAAACTGCTGGGACGCATGCTTTTAAAAGAAAAAGTCTTTTTTGGGGGGAAGGGGAATGATTCATTTGATAACTGAAAGACGAGAACGTCCTCAGAAGTATTTCCCGTAAATTAAGGTACTGACATAGGCAGCTAGCCCTCGGCTGTCCGGATCCTTGATTTTTATAAAACATACAACCACTGGGTTCACTTGTGTATTTGTAAACCACCTATTTTCAAGATGTTGGTCATATCCGAGCATTTTCTAAACTTCTCTTTGGATTCTCCCAAGACTGTGAGCAGCCGATAACCTTTGAAACTATATTTAGAATGTATTCATCTGTGTGGAAGAGATTAGAGTTTTCTGTGGATAAATTATTTTAAATTTTTATTGAGTTCAGAGAAGAGGGGAAGGAGGGAGAGAGAGAGAGAGAGAGAGAGAGACTTGTTGTCCCATCCACCTATGAATCCATTGATGTTTGTATGTGCCCTGACTGGGATGGGACCTGCCACCTTGGGGTACTGAGGACCCACTGAGCTACCCGGCCAGCCCAGGGCAGACAAATCGGAACCCACCTTAACGCGTTCACTGTAAAATGGTCAAATGAGCTGCCATGGCGTAGGGAGTTGGATTGTGTCCCGGGAGAAACGTGTGCTGACATGACCACCGATGCCAACAGGCGGTCCTGTGCGTCTCTCTCGCACTTTCCTGGCTGAATCTGAGTTGATTTTCAGAATACGCGAGCTTTCGCAGCGAGTCCCACGGTTTTAAATGCTGAGACACAGCACCTCGAGGCGAGGTTTTAAGAACCGGCGTCCGTCCCTGCTCTCAAGTAGCCCTTCGCGTTCATGAGAGCAGAAGAGAAATCCACCTTGAAATGTATTCCACCTGCGCAGATGCGTCCAATGCAGACTTTTCTGGACGCCGTGACTGAGCGGTTCTTTCTCCCTCTTTGCACGGAGGTAGCTGACCTGCCTCAGACACCCAAGTCCCGTCGTGGGGATACCTCCTCCAAGGCCCGCTCCCTCGCTGAGCCCCGTACTTTTCCATCTCTGACTCCACCAGCACCATCGGCCGCTCCCGGGACATTTCAGCTGCTCACACGTTAGGAAACTCCAGCTCTGCGTGGGCATTGGAAGCCGATTTGAAATACGGAGGCGGAAGGAGAGCCATATGTCCCTTAATGGTTTGATTTTATTTTATTTTATTTTTTTAAGCGAACGCACTGCTGCCAGCTCCGAGGGGGGAGACAGGGAGCCGCTCCGACGTAAGGGCCGCCCGAGAGCCGAGCAGGCAGGCGGGCAGGCGGCGGCACGTCCATCCCCCGCAGGAGCAGCCGCCGGCCCAGGGCTGCTGGGGGAATCCGCAGAGTTCAGACGCCGCTGCTGCGTTCTGGTGGATAACAAAAAAAAAAAAAATTGCATTGAAAGGTCAGTGTTGCGCCTGATACGTTCGAAGGAATAGATTCGTCGGTTAATTTTAAATCCGAGCCTGGACGCCGGTTCCCGCCCTCCCACTTGGAGAAGAGAGCCGCTAGCAGCCCGGCTCCCGCCCCTGCCGCACCTGCTGGCGTCCGTGACCTCGGGTGACCCCTGCGGGTGGCGGTAAAGCAGGGCCGCGTTGAACGGAGGAGGGGGGGGCCCTTAACCTGTATGCAGAAACGGCTTGTCCTTGTCACTGCTGCACAGGGGACCAGTGTTTTTAACAAGATCCAAGGCTTAGGAAACCAAAGAGGCTTCGCGTTTCTAAGCGCGTCCGTGGGAGGGTGGGGTGAGGCCCTGCCTTGCGTGTCCCACCTTCCCACTTTGGACGGGAGCTTGTGATTGGTGCACCCTCCTTCGGGTTCAGGCGAAAGCCAGATAAAGGCCGTTCCAGCCAATATTTGTTCTGCCGGCAGCTCCGCCGGGCTTAGCTCACTGCCTGTTTATCCCTGGATTAGACTCAAAGGAGGCCGGCGGGGTCCAGCCCCCGAGTCCTTCGGACCGTCCCAGCCGGCGACTCCCGTTCTCCTGTTCCGCAGAAATGCCCTTTGACGATGAACACGCCTCCGGCATGCGCCCGTGGACGGTGAGGGGGATCCACCAGCCCATCATCCGCTTGGGTGTCCATTTCACGTCCGCAGCCGTGGGCTCTCAGGCGGGCCCCGTCGGGCGTCTGGGCTGTCCGTCGCGGTGCGGACTCCGTGCCCACGCGGGAGGCCTTGGAGAGCAAGGGGGCCCTCGGAGAAGTGGCGGGTTCTCCCCCCCATCCTCCCGCAGCCCCTGGGAAAGGGCTGGCATTTGTGTCCTGCTCCGAGCACATGAAGGGTAGATCTCTGTTTATTTCCACGAAGAAAGGACATTGTGTGTGTGTGTGCGTGTGTCTGTGTGTCTGTGTGTGTCTGTGTGTGTGTCTGTGTGTGTGTCTGTGTCTGTCTGTGTGTGTGTCTGTGTGTCTGTGTGTGTCTGTGTGTCTGTGTGTCTGTGTGTGTCCGTGTGTCTGTGTGTGTCCGTGTGTGTGTGTCTGTGTGTCTGTGTGTGTCTGTGTGTCTGTGTGTGTGTCCGTGTGTGTGTCTGTGTGTCTGTGTGTGTCTGTGTGTCTGTGTGTGTGTCCGTGTGTGTGTCTGTGTGTATGTGTGTGTGTCTGTGTGTCTGTGTCCGTGTGTGTGTCTGTGTGTGTATGTCTGTGTGTGTGTCTGTGTGTATGTGTGTGTGTCCGTGTGTGTGTGTCTGTGTCTGTGTGTGTGTCCGTGTGTGTGTGTGTCTGTGTGTATGTGTGTGTGTCTGTGTGTCTGTGTCTGTGTGTCTGTGTGTCTGTGTCTGTGTGTCTGTGTCTGTGTCTGTGTGTGTGTGTCTGTGTGTGTGTCTATGAGTGTATGTGTGTCCGTGTGTGTGTCTGTGTCTGTGTGTGTGTCTGTGTGTGTGTGCGTGTGTCTGTGTGTGTTTGGCACCTGTGGTGGCAGGAGCAGTGGACTACTTCCGAAGGCCTTGTCCCAGCGCCAGCCTCGGCAGGGTTTTTAAACTCTGCACTTGGAACCGGGCACCGGACATACATGCACGGAGACCTGGGGGCGTTGTTTCAGTTCTGAAGGGCAGGGGGGAGACTTGAACCTCTGCCTTAGCTGTGTCGTTGCCACAGTGGTTGTGGCTCAGGGGCAGGGACTGGCCCTGTCACATGTCCCACCTGCAGATTAGTGAGGGTGGCCCGTGGCGTGAAACGTATGGCTTGGCATTTTTAATAAGTAATCGTTAATGCTTTTGGAGCTTCTGAAAATAATAAAGAATGAGTAATGCATGGATGACATAAGTCGGTCAAAACAGTGAGTTTATATTTTCATGGTGTACAGAAAAACTACCCTCCTAACAGATGGCAAAGAAAGAAAAAAAAACCCTTTACAATAGGGTCAGTCCAAATGAAAACATTTCATCACGCGAAGTGCAAACGCCATGTTAAGCATGGAGTCCGGTCGGAGGTTACAGGTGCTCGCCCGTATTGTGTCCACTCATGAACAACTGGAAGGAGACCCAAACGAGACAAGATAACGACGTCGCATGAAAAATTACATGTAGATGTTGCGCAGGTGAGGGCAGGAACTGAGCTAATGGGGCAGATATCCAGGACGAGGAGCTGTTTTTAAAATGGACCTTAAAAATGGGTAGAGCCCTAGCTGGTGTGGCTCAGTGGGTAGAGTGTCAGCCTGCGGACTGAAGGGTCAAGGGCATGTGCCCGGGTTGCAAGCTGGGTCCCCAGTGGGGGGCGTGCAGGAGGCAGCCGATCCATGATTCTCTCTCATCATGGATGTTTCTAACTCTCTCTCCCTCTCCCTTCCTCTCTGAAGTCAATAAAAATATTATAATTTTTTTTTTTTAAAGAAAAGCATTGAGAGTCTGTCCCCTCAACAAAGGGTAGGGAACAGCATTTCAGACCCTGAAGAAATTCTAGAAGAAAATGAAAAGTATTTCATGTCCAATCCCCCTTCAGCGTTCGGTTCAAGGAACAAGCATTTAGACACAGCGCCGCCTATTTGAGCTTCTTCCCCATGAGTCATTCCATTTCTTTCATGTTCAGCCAAAGCCTGTGAAGCCGTGTAACCGCTTGGTTTTGCCGGGCGAGTTAGAAAGAGGTAGTCACCTGGAAAATGCTAGAAGGACAACTGAGACCGGTTTTCTCCCAGTCTCTCTTGGGAGCGGTGCCGGGTTTCATCAGGTTGACTTGGTCGCTCATGACACAGGAAGAACCTGCCAGACACGTTCCCGGCACCCTTGGCTCTCTGCACCCAACCCTCCCTGCACCCGGTGAGTTGCATGAGTAGGTGTTATTGCCACCCGCCCACCCCCACTCCCACCCCCACCCCAACTAAGTATTATTTTTTGTCAGCTGAATCCTCTTTCCTCTTGCGGTTTAATAGTAAAAAGGACACAAATAACAAAACTGGGAGATTGTGATACCAGTGTTGACCTTGTCCCTTCATGCGCGTCATAGCTACCGGTGGACCAGTCGGACGGCCGCTTAGGGTTTTATAGAGAGAGATAAGGAAGATTCCATACCGTGGGTGCATGGCAGGCCACGTGTCGTCTTGCTGCTCAGTGTGCTTAGTGAACAGTTCCTCGGGGGAAGAAAACGAAGTTGAAACAAAGACGTGAAACGGCTGAGCAAAGTCACCAGGCCGAGGGACCCCGCCGGTGCATGAATCCGTGCACCAGGCCTCTAGTTGAAAGCATAAAATAAAACTCTCCCGCAAACAGTGTATTTCACTCAGCACTCAGTTACCATATGCAAGCGTGGCATTTCTGAGGATCCTTCCAAAGCCTTCTTTCCAGCCCGGAAAAGCTATGCCTGTATTGTAGGAACCTTCATCAACATAATGGTGCTTTATTGAATCTCGTGTTTCCCTGACTTGGGCTTCGTAAATATGTGTACGTTGCAGGGTCGCTAGAGAGCAGCTGTCTCCTAGGGGAGTCGGAAAGATTCAAAGGGGAAGAAAAGTCAAGCTCGGCTTGTTTGATTGTCATCGCTGCACTAATCTGTTTTGATTAAAGCGTGGCAGCTCCTGTCCGTGCATATATTGTTCCGAGATTAGCACGTGAGCCCGTGGAGACCTGAGAGCTTACTCAGTATTCCCTGCGTCCTCTCTCTTACTCCTTCTGTGTAATGTGAGAAACATCGCTGCATTGTAATGTCAGTGCCACCTAATTCTGCTTGCAGTAGGAAGAGGTAACCACTTTATTTAGCCCCAGAAAGGCAAGGTCACTCAGGTATTTGCCAGAAAGACTCAATATGTAAGCAGTCCCCTTCAGTGAGCACCAGACAGTGCCTAAGGAACTTCTCTCGACACGTACCACGAGGGTAAAATGAAGTGTTTTCTAATGTGCAATTGAACTATGGCTTTTCAAAAAGAATTTTAATGTCTCATCAATATTTTTCTTGGAGATGTCAGTAATTTATATTATCTTGATCAGCGATGATACAAACAAAATTAGTGTTGGTTTTTTTGTTTTTTTTACTGATGTGGACTTTATATTCTCAACTCTCTGTGTTTTAGGTGCATGATGGCTAGATAAGGGTGGGTACATCCAACAGTTAGGCAAGCATTTGTCCCATCTCCCGGGCCGCTGTTACTGAACCACATTCTGCAGCTTCCGACCGCTGGCCCAGGCCGGACGGGCGCGTGTACCGCCACACACCCTGTACCTCCCACCTGTACCCCACACGCCAATCACATGTAGGATGGATTAAATAGCACCCCTGCCCGTTGGTGTAAATCGTTGGAGATGCTTTCAGAACTAGCCTAGGAATTGCTGGGGTCTGTGTGACTGACCCCGAGCGAATACAGCCCTGAGGGGCCTCCTCTACTCTCCGTAACCCCTGCTGACTCTGGGATGTGTGGATATGGCCCCAGGGTGCAGACTCCCACGCCAATCCAAGTAAGTGCCCCAGTTTTTCCAGAAATCCGGGGGGCTTCTTGCCTTTTGTAGACCCTAGAGGATGCTGACCTGAAGATAATGATAGCATAGGAGAGTACATGCTGGTCCTTAGAACCCTCCCAGATTTATAAAAATACTAGAGGCCTGATGCACGAAAATTCGTGCAAGAATAGGCCTTCCTTCCCCTGGCTTCATCAGGAAGGACATCCGGAATGACGTCCGGTCTAATTAGCATATTACCCTTTTATTATTATAGAGGTCCTGAACTTTTAATGGCGTGTACGTAGCCCCTGGGACTCTCTTTATCAGGCGGTTCGCGGAGAATACATATGGCACAGTCCACACACTGCCCTGTGGGGCTGGTGCTGGCCAGAGCCATCACCCTTGCAGCATCTTCAGATTGAGCTGGTTTATGCTCACAAGACGTAGTCGTGGTCAAGAAGCAAACGAGGAATATGAAGGACCGGGGTAGAGTCCAGGCCTTGCCGCTCGTTGCATGTGTTTTGGAAAGTGGCCTCACTAGACTCTCGCTCCCTCACTTGTAAAATGCGTTCCTGGGGGGGCCCCGGTGAGGATTAATGAGGTCCCACATGCAAAGTGCCTGGTGCGAGGGACACATGGAATAAATGCTAATGTCAGAATAGTTGAAAGGGATGACTCACCGCTCTGGCATTTGCTCCACATGGGTGCATAGCTCACAGTTCCTCCATCTTCCTCCCCCGGGTCCATGGGAATTTCTCTTGGTTATAGTGCAACTTCTCCCAAAATCAACTTAGCTAGAAATCCTAGTGGCTAAGTCTCCCTTCCCAGCCCTACACATAGAATCTGTTCATAAGACCTGATGCGTTTACCCTCGAGGTCAGCGGTCGCCAGCAAGTGGTCCACGGATCGTTGGTGGTCCATGAGGTCCGGAAGGTTGGCGACCGCTGCTCCAGGTGGTCCGTGTTCTTCTCTGCATCCTACGCGAGAGCCTGATTTCGGACTCTCGTCACCTCTGCACCCGCTGGCCAGCCTGTGCCTCCTCCTCACAGGGGACCTCGCCTCCTCCCCGCCCGCTGCCTCCTGCACTCTCTCGTGCACAAACCACTCGGCCGGGACAGAGGCAGTAACTCTGCGTGTGACAGGTGTAAACTCCTGGGGAACCTCCGCATTAGCTACCCTCTGTGAAAACAGATGTGACGGTAAATGGGGACCAACCAACTCGAAGCCGTGATGCGCTGGGAACCCTGGTTTGTGAAAAAGTAAGAATCGTGTCTTGGTTATTATCTTCAGTTTGGCATCTTGCCTGACAGATGTGTTTGTCCGAGTGCATGTGATGCGGGAGAGCATTGCAGATGTTCCGGAAGCTACTAGGACACAGTTGAAAATATTCCTTGCAGAGCCAGCAGCCGGGGCCTAGGGACCGGCTTCCCTCGCTACCTCCGTCCCTGGACACGTGAGTTACACGTTAAGCCACAGGGAGTCATCTGCGTCATGGGGTCTCACAGCACTGCCTTCGTAAAGCCACCATGACGATCGAGGGGTAGGATCCAGCACCCCGTGGACTTGGTCTCGGTGAATGTGGATGCCGTCACGTGTTAACGTGACTCCGAGTGGAGGGGGAAGCCCGTTTTGCAGGTCCCCCTTCCTGAAGGCCTTCATCTTCTCTTTGCACATCCTGGTGATTCCGAGCGGCTGGCCCCCGCGCCCAAAAGAACGGAGATTAAAA
Organism: Corynorhinus townsendii; assembly: GCA_026230045.1. Taxonomy (NCBI): domain Eukaryota; kingdom Metazoa; phylum Chordata; class Mammalia; order Chiroptera; family Vespertilionidae; genus Corynorhinus; species Corynorhinus townsendii. The sequence goes on along the minus strand of JAPDVU010000016.1, from coordinate 15,236,394 downwards.
TGTTCTCTCACTTCAAGATGTCAGGTTCGTGCTTTCTCGGCCCATTGAACCCTTGACAGTGAGGCACTCTCTCTGACCTTTTTTGGTCTCCCCCATTGTTTAAAAGCCTCTGTTTGATTTTAAAAGGGCTTTTGTGCGGCTTTTTCCTGATGCTTATTATAGGTTGGGAATTGTGAGCTATAAAAAGGGTTTGGCTGCATCGTGCCTTCGCAACGCACGCAGCTTCGTGGGGCACGCTGCCCCCACAGAGCACAGGGTCAGCGTGACTTTTGTAAGAGTCCGTGAGAGAAGCGTTAGAGAAGGGGAGGAAAACCCCCTCCCACGCACCCCTTCCCACCGCCCCCCGCACCGAATGGAATGCCACATGCCCCTCGGGCCCGTGTGAGTCTCACCTGGGCTGTGGGCACAGCTACCCCAGGGACAGACCCCCCCACCGCCCCCGCCAGGCTTCCCCAGCAGGGGCGGGTCAGCACCCACCTCCACTCTGTCTAACCTGCACAATTTGACCATCGCAGGGCCAGGGCACCTGACACACATGGCTCCGATATATTACACCCCAGTTAGGGGGCAGACTCGGCAGTCACGAGAGCCCCTAAAGCAAAGCCCGCTCCACGGGGTCAGCTTCTGGCCCACAGCTCCTCCACTGAGTCACAGCCGGTCCTCAGTCAACCGGCCGGAGGGCAAGCAGCCCACACGGGGACACACAGCCCGAGCACTCAGCTCCAGGGACCCGGGAGACGGTGGCACTGGACACAGCTCCACGGGCCACTCCACCAAGACTGGGAGACAGAGCCGCGCGGCCTGATACACAAAAGCAGACACCGCAAGGAAGCCAAAATGAGGCGGCAACAGGATGTGTCCCCCGCGGAGAGAACAGCAGCAGAAGGAAAAGAACTGAACCACGTGCAGGCCATCTAGCAGCTGCAGAGTCCCACGGGTTCTGAGGGTGCTCACTGATGACGGCGAGAAGTTCAGCACAGAGACAGGAAACATAACAGCAGAGATCAGAAATCCAAAAAGAGAAACAGTCAGGCCCTGACCGGTGTGGCTCAGTGGATAGAGCGTCAGCCTGCGGACTGAAGGGTCCCAGGTTCGATTCCGGTCAAGGGCATGTACCTTGGTTGTGGGCACATCCCCAGTACAGGGTGTGTAAGAGGCAGTTTCTCTCTATCCTTCACCCTTCCTCTCTGTTAAAAAAAAAAAAATCAATAAAATATATATATATTTTTTAAAAAAGCACCAGTCAGAAACGAAGAAGACAGTCACGGGAACAAATGGCCTAAGGACACATCTTTAGCATGTTCCGCGTGCACGGTGTGCGGCACACGCAAGTGCCTGCTTCGAGCCGAGGCAGGGCGCTGGTCTTGACTCAGAGGAGAGCACGCGTTTCAACCGCCAGCTGGACGGCCGTGTGCACTCGAAAAACGGCGCCTGGACGAACTCTGGCGGTTCAAATGGGCGCGTTGCAGGTGTTGTCTCAAAAAAAGGGATTCAGGGAGCTGTCACATCAAGGGAAATCGTTTGACAGCGCTTGTTGCCAATGGCAACACGCACCCTTTCAAGCAAAAACTAAACTTCGGAGCAAGTACATCTCCTAGTGTGAGCGTGACAGCTGTATGGTACTGAGGGAGTTTTCTGATGAGACAGGTGGTGGTATTAATTAACATGGCTTCTGTGGGTTATGTAATGGAATGTGCTGGAACTGGGAAGAGCGGCATACTTCAGGGAACCGAGGTTTTTAAAAAAAACGCACGAAGCTGCCAGTTCTCCACAGGAAGAAGATTCGCTCAAAATGCGGTGGATGTCCATGGGACACAGTGTGAGGACGCCATCGGGAGGTGAAGAGTCCGTGTCGTAACCCAGTGGATCTCCTATTTCAGAAACTACCGCTGCGGCCTGAGCCAGTGTGGCTCCGTGGATAGAGCGTCGGCCTGCGGACTGAAGGGTCCCAGGTTCGATTCCGGTCAAGGGCACAGGCCCAGGTTGATGAGCACGATCCCCAGTGGTGGGCGTGCAGGAGGCAGCCAGTCAATGATTCTCTCTCATCATGGATGTTTCTATCTCTCCCTCTCCCTTCCACTCTGAAATCAATAAAAATATTTTTAAAAAAACAAAGAAACCACCACTGTTAAGTTTAGGTGTAGTTTCAAAGTAAAACACCCACAATTATCTTTTTTTTTAATATATTTTATTGATGTTTTACAGAGAGGAAGGGAGAGGGATAGAGAGTTAGAAACATCCATGAGAGAGAAACATCGATCAGCTGCCTCCTGCACACCCCCTACTGGGGATGTGCCCGCAACCAAGGTACATGCCCTTGACCGGAATCGAACCTGGGACCCTTCAGTCCGCAGGCTGACACTCTATCCACTGAGCCAAACCAGTTAGGGCACCCACAATTCTCTTTAAAAAATATTTAAAAACTACTCTTTTAACTACATACCAGCTGTGTGAAGCTGGATTTTCTTCATGTATAGCCATCAGAATAACGTAGCTCTTGGCAGATAAGAATCAGAAGCAGACCCAGAATCTAGCTGCTTCTGTCAAGCCAGACCTCCGTGTCATTTGCAAGAATGAAGAGTCGCACTGCTCTTACCGAAAAATGTTTGTTTTATAAAATACAACCTCTTTTCAACAAAATTATATGGTCTTATTATGTGATGTTTTATATTATGTGTGTCATTGGGTTGTTATTATTTTAAGTTCTTTTTTAAATTCTCAGTTTTAACTTTTCATATGGTGATTATACACTGAGTGGCCAGATGATGATGATCTCTGAACACATAATAATCTGGCCACTCAGTGTATTTCCTCCTATATAATAAAAGGCTAATATGCAAATTGCCCCCTTGACCAGGAGTTCGACCAGCAGGCAGGCCTGCCAACCACCCATGTCCCCTCCCCCTGGCCAGGCTGGCCGGACCCCACCCATGCACAAATTCATGCACTGGGCCTCTAATATATTTATACACTGAGTGGCCAGATTACTATGCATTCAGAGATCATCATAATCTGGCCACTCAGTGTGTATGTATAGATAGATAGATCCCCACAAACAAAACGTCTTTGGTGTCACAATCATTGTAATGCAGTGAAGAGGACGAGGGTTGGGGACCAGGTTTGAGAACCGTGTGTTAGGCACAGGGACTGCAGCCTCAAAGACCATCTCCACCTTCGCCCTCTGATAGGGAAGCAGAAGGAGCAAGGCAGCTGGGACATCCCGTGGGAGACTGGCGGGGTGTCTCGGAGGGGCTGTGGGAAGAGAGGTGGGAGGGAGGCCTTCCGACGGGAAATGTCACTCACCTGAGTCTTAATGGTGTTTCTCTGAACCCTGAAGTTCAAGTGCACAATAGGCCAATGAGGGGGGGAGGGGGGCATTCTTATAGGGCACAGTGTGTCCAGGAAACCCATGGCAAGAGGACATGCCATGTTCTGGAAACTGCCCATTTCGGTCGCCTGAGTGAGCCCTGGGGGCGGGAGGCAAGCATCAGAACATGGATCTGACCCTGGGGTGGGGGGAGGGATAGGAGGGCCAGTAGAAGGTTCACATCCGAGGAGGTAACCCCAGCTGCAGCATGGGGGTCGTGCGGGTTTGGGAAAGACTGGGGAGAGGAGGAAGTACTTTAGGACGACATGGCGCAATGGTCGGAGAGAGAACTGACCCAAGTCTGCACTGGGGCCTGACGGGGCCGGGGGTGAAGCGGCGGACGGAGCAATGCTGAGGAGGTTGAATTTATAGGGCGTGGGAGCCAACCGAAGGCCCAGTAGGATGAAGAAAGTGGGAAGTCGCTTGACGTTTCTGGCTCAGGGGCTTGGAGAGCAAAGGTGCCCCTTTTTTAAAAATATATATATTTTATTGATTTTTTACAGAGAGGAAGGAAGAGGGATAGAGAGTTAGAAACATCGATGAGGGAGAAACAGCAATCAGCTGCCTCCTGCACACCCCCCACTGGGGATGTGCCCGCAACCCAGGTACATGCCCTTGACTGGAATCGAACCTGGGACCCTTCAGTCCGCAGGCCGACGCTCTATCCACTGAGCCAAACCGGTTTCAGCAAAGGTGCCCTTTTTGGAGTGACGGACAGGAGCAGGGCAATAGGAATATGCCGCAGCGATGTTGATGATCGTAGGACACGGAGTTCTATTCCGAATATTTATTTATTTTAATGCTCACCAGAGGAGATTTCTTTTATTTCCCCCATTGATTTCCAAAGGGAGAGGGAGAGAGGGAAGGAGGGAGAGAGAAGCATCGATGTGAGAGGGACGCATCAGTTGGTTGCCTCCCAGACATGCCTCGACGGGGGGTGGGGATCGAACCCATATCCCAGGTTACGCACCCCGGACTGGACATCGAAATGAGCCCTTGGGTCCTTGGGCTGACACTCTATCCACTGAGCCACAGCAGCCAGGGCTACCGTTGGTCTTCAGCCTCCTTCACCTGGGGCTGAGAGCAAGGAAGACACCTGGCGGTGGCCTGCGTATGCGTGAAGCACGCCGTGGCCTTCTCTGTCGCGGTTAGCTTAGTAGGCTCTTCGCGCAGTGAGCTGTCCGCCTCCTTGCGGTGGGAGTGAGAATAAAGAGGCAGTGAGGGAAGCTGGAATCCAGGGAATGCGCCTCGATAGGGAAACGGTGAGCGTTTTCTAGTACAAATCGCTTCTTAAATACGTGGTGGCGTTTAGACCATTGAAGACATTTTCATGTTGGTTTACGTTCAAATGCGCTTTTTATTTCTTTCCTTTGGCCAACTATTTGTGATCTCTAAATAGTCATTAGCTTGTTCCCTCAAAATCACTTAAAAATCTCGCCCTTGCTGGTGTGGCTCCGTGGGTAGAGCGTTGGCCTATGGACTGAAGGGTCCCGGGTTCGATTCCGGTCAAAGCGCACGTGTCCGCGTTGCGGGCTCGAGCCCCAGGAGGCAGCCGATCCGTGATTCTCTCTCATCATGGATGTTTCTCTCTCTCCCCCTCTCCCTTCCTCTCTGAAATCAATTTTAAAAAAAAACAAAAAAAAAAACACTTAAAAATCTTTCCTGCTGACGATGATTGGCCAGAAATGATGGTCCAAAAACGGAAAAATGTGCCAAAACCGGTTTGGCTCAGTGGATAGAGCGATGGCCTGCGGACTGAAGGGTCCCAGGTTTGATTCCGGTCAAGGGCATGTACCTGGGTTGTGGGCACATCACCAGTGGGGGGCGTGCAGGAGGCAGCTGATCGATGTTTCTCTCTCATCGATGTTTCTGACTCTCTATCTCTCTCTCTCTCTTCCTCTCTGTAAAAAACCAATAAAATATATTTAAAAAATTTTTTTAAAAAAACGGAAAAATGTAACCAGTGATTACCTATCGGTGCCTGTGCTTTACGCTTTAAGCCACAGATTAACGTACTGTATGAGGACGGTGGTTCTGGGATGTAAGCGTACATGTAAATCTTTCACCATCTTCACGCTCTGATTCTGTCTCAGAAGAACCTGCGTCTAGATGATGTGCAGTGCTGTGGCCACGGGGCAAGGCTGCTTGGGTGGGGGACTTGCTCCCGTCAGTTCACGCTTGGTGGTCCCCTGAGCGCGCACATGCGAAATGCAGCGACTCACGTGACGTTGCGTAGCACGTATTACATGTAGGTAGCTGTGCTTAATGTCTCATTCTGTCTGATAGGTTGGGCGAACTTTATCCAAAAACAGGAACCCACGGGCATTTTCACAGTGCGTCCATTCTTCAAAGTGGTATCTTCCCCACCCCCACCCCGCGCGCGCGCACACACACACCCTCCACCCAGGTATCTCCATTGGCTAAATTTTACCCAGTGTATATTTTATGTCAGCTTACCCTTTCGTCCTCTGTTTTCCTGGTCATTTAATCAAGTTGGCCAAATTCTGTCCCACTTTTCGAGTGCCCTCTCGGCCTAACCCATAGCACCACCTCAAACCAGCCTTGAGCCAGAGTGTGCAGGCTGGGTCCCGCTCAGCATCTGGACAGCTCCCCGCAGCTGTCGCAAAGGTTTATGAAGAAAAGGAGTTCCATTAACAGTGGGCACGTGGCTATTTGTTGATACCTCACCTAGAGCAAGCTTCCAAGAAATAGTCCATTATTATTTTTTCTTAGATTAGTAGTGGTCGCATTTATTTTTTAAATATATTTTATTGATTTTTTTTTTTACAGAGAGGAAGGGAGAGGGATAGAGAGTTAGACACATCGATGAGAGAGAAACATCGATCAGCTGCCTCCTGCACACCTCCTACTCGGGATGTGCCCGCAACCCAGGTACATGCCCTTGGCCGGAAGGTACTAGAGACCCAAGTCTGAATGCCTGACTCATCGATGTTTCTCTATCCCTCTCCCTTCCTCTCTGTAAAAAATCAATAAAATATATTTAAAAATTAAAAATAAAAACCATTTGCCATTTGAAGACAAGGGTTTCTCTAGGACAGTGGTCGGCAAACCGCGGCTCGCGAGCCACCTGCGGCTCTTTGGCCCCTTGAGTGTGGCTCTTCCACAACATACCACGGCCTGGGCGAGTCTATTTTGAAGAAGTGGCGTTAGAGGAAGTTTACGTTTAAAACATGTGGCTCTCCAAAGACATTTCAGTCGTCGTCCTGTTGATATTTGGCTCTGTTGACGCATGAGTTTGCCGACCACTGCTCTAGGAGACACGGCTCCAGGCCGGGGCGGGAAACATTCCGGCTGAACCTGGAGTATCTTGTGGCACCAACCACGAGGAAGCCAAAGACTCCGAGCCAACCTGGCAGGCTTGGACCCACCGCGGGGACGGGGCTGCCGCTCTGTGGGTTTGTAATCAGACTCGAGAACTGGTAGCTTTTGGAGAACGCTAATTCCCTTGGTTTTCTGGAAACTGGTCAATAAAAGGGAAAGACTCGAGCTTTCTTTTTCTGCTTTTCTTGTGCATACTGTTCCTCCAGCCGTGCCAAGTCATGGGTGAGGGAAATGTTATTTTTTTTAGACACACCAAAAAAAAATCCCAGTTAATAGCGGAGGAAGAAATGGTAAACTTAGAATAGAACGGCTTTTTTTAAAAGCCTTGCATGCAATCACGCATGTGGGCAGGGATCATCTGTTGCTGTCAGAATCGTTAGCGGGAAGGATGAAAACCAAAGCAGGACCTTCAGCGAAGGGGAGAAGCAGGACTCGGAGATCAAGAGAACAAAGGCCAGAGAGAGGCAACGCGTGGAGCTTGTTTGGACCTGATTTGAAGACATCGGGTCCTGAAATAACACCTGAGCTATAACCAGAGAATACTCCCAGCGAGCGTTCAGGGAACCTTGGACATTCTGTAAGCGTGGCGTTGGTAGGGCGCTTATGCATGTAGGATGGGCAGGCGGGCATTTAGGTGAAATACCATTGCCGTGTGTTGGCAGGGTCTGAACCTGGGTGATGAGGCTCATCACGCTATGTCTACATCTGCGCATGTTGGAAATGTTCCATGATTTAAAGTAAAAATTGATTTTTTTTTATTATTATTCCATAGGGTGCCCTCTTTTAAAATACCAGGCATTTGTATTTGGTTCAAAGGGGTGATGATGCTAGAATGGGGAAAGAATGATCATGTTTTTAATTCACCTATTTCTGTAGGGGAGAAAGACGGTGTATGTGCTGAGGAAAAGAAGCGTAGCGCTGTGTATAAAACCGGCGTGACGTGAATTTGTCATCCCCACTGTCACTGGCTGGGATCCCTGTGTCTGGTCTCCGAGGGCCCTCCCTGCAGGGACTTCCCTCCAAGGAAAAGTCAGGCCATTCCCACTGTCACATTCGGGGGGGGGGGGGGGATGCCCTGTATGCTGAGCCCCCCCTGCCCAGTGCAGTTCAAGTACATTGCCTGTATCTGTCTCCTGTCCTCCCCAGTAACCCTGCTCAGCACTGTGTCTGCTGCCACGGATAAGTGGCAAATGGAGACAATTTCCCCCTGCTTTCACTATCCTTTGAAAGATGAGCCTGTGGAAAAATCATGGAAAGGTTTTCAATATTTTAGTCCAAACGAGTCCCTGTCAAACGCTTCTTTCCCAGGCATGGATTCATTACTTTGGAAATCAAATCAAACCGAGAATAAAACCAACCCATAGTCCACGAAGCCGTATCCTGGCTAGAGGTAGGGAAGTGGCTGTGGCGTTTCTTCCTCTGACGGCGTGATTTGATCAGCGCCTCTTGAGGGCTGAATCTGTCTCGATTGCTTCTTTCTGCTTTTGTCCTTGAGCATTTGCCACCCAGAGAAAGCTGCTCCCTAAAAAGGAGACTGAGGAGCCGGCGTGAGTCTATCATGTGCTCAACCAGAATTACACCAGAGAAGCAGCGATCCTGAAATCGTGTAGCGCCTGAGACCACACAGATGCGTGGGTGGGCCCGGACCCGTGCTGGTCACGCCTTCAGCCATCAGAACACGCTCTGAACACATCCCTCAGTGACACCCGGGTCCCCATCCTCGCTGCCTCCCGCGCTGAGGTCTGAGCCAGAGGGCAAGGGGAGCTAAACAATGGGATGTCATGAGACCCTCAATCAAAATGACAGCAGCTCCCCGAGCCCCCACTCCTCCCCGTGCCAGACGTGGCTCTCCTGCTCTTCATGCATCCGCACCTTTCCTCTTCCTAGAAGTTGTTTATTGAGGCACACGTGTCCCCTGAGGAACTGGTGGCTTGTGGGAAGTCACCTGCCCCAAATCAACAGCCTGGACTGTGCTAGAACCAGGATTTGAACTCTGCCATCCCCCCTCCATTTTTTTTTTTTTATCGTTCCCTGATCAGGAATCAAATCCAAGTGTTCTGGTGCATAGGATGAGGCTCAACTCACTGAGCCACACTGACCAGGGCAAACCCTGCCTTTTCGTCTCTCTTCAATGAATCTCCTTGAGGATGAATAGGTTATTAGCATCTGCTAAAAAAAAAAAAAAAAAACAAGGTGTAGTTAAAAGCATAACCAGTCACACCGGTAATATACACTGAGTGGCCAGATGATGATGATCTCTGAACACATAATAATCTGGCCACTCAGTGTGTGTGTGTGTGTGTGTGTGTGTGTGTGTGTGTGTGTGTATTTTGGAGGTCCAGTGCATGAATTCGTGCATGGGTGGGGTCCAGCCAGCCTGGCCAGGGGGAGGGGACATGGACGGTTTGCCAGCCTGCCTGCTGGGGAACTCCTGGTCGAGGGGGAAATCTGCATATTAGCCTTTTGTTATATAGGAGGATAGACACTGAGTGGCCAGATTATGATGCGTTCAGAGATCATAATAATTGGGCCACTCAGTGTATAACAAGACGGATAATAACAATGTTAGAGCTTGTTAACTCCATCTCCACGTTAATCCTGCCCTAACCACAGCCCTCCCCCCGCCCCTCCCCCTTGGTTGCATATGCCCGGGGGGCGGGCATCGGTGTGTCCACAGGTCTTGCTGTGGGAATAAAGGATTTCTTTGGGGGTGTCTTATCAGATGTTGAACCTAGTGGCTGTCGGATTAACACGGAAGGCTACAGATTTTGCTTTTATCTTATGGATTTGAAACTGCATCTTGGTTTTCGCTTCTGAAATCGGTCCAGGAGGAATTGCTGATCTTAGTTCCCTAGCAGACGATGCCAATAAAATTGATATTGGCAGCACTGAGCTGTTGACGTTCTGTTTCCTCCAAACATAATACAGTGTTGTGAAGTAACACTGTAAAAATGGCTGCGACTTAAACTGTTCCGTTGGGCACTCACAGAAATCAACGCTCTGCTTTTCACTTCGGTTCCCGGGGAAGTCCACTCTTGCTGGAAATGTGCGAATACGCTTCTATAACATTTATATTTGTATAGATCTGCTGCGACTGCAGAGTACTTTTAAATAGCTCATTGTTGTTGGCTCTTTTCAGGGTTGTTTTTCCTTAAAGCTAACTTCTGGGCAATCCTGTATAATCCTATATAATAAAAGGCTAATAGGCTAACTGTCCCCTCGGGAGTTCGACCGTCCGGGAGTTCGACCGCTCGCTATGATGTGCGCTGACCACCAAAGGGCAGCGTGGAACAAAGGAAGGCCCCGGCCGGCAGCCGGGGGAAGGAAGCCCTGATTGGACCTGATTGCCAGCCAGGCCTAGGGACCCTACCGGTGCACAAATTTCATGTACCAAGCCTCTAGTTAGGAATATATTTGACTTCATATCCACGTTTTCCACGTACGTGCCACCTCCACTAGATCGCTCAGAAGGACATATTGAAAATGGTGTGCCTGAATCTACTCACAATCGCTTGTCACCCGCACATATTTATGTTAGTACTAGAGGCCCGGTGCACAAAATTCATGCATGGGAGGGGGGGGCGGTCCCTCAGCCCAGCCTAAACCCTCTCCAATCTGGGACCCCTTAAGGGATGTCCGACTGCCCGTTTAGGCCCGGTCCCACCGGGCAGTCAGATATCCCTCTCACAATTCAGGACTGCTGGCTCCCAACTGCTCACCTGCCTGCCTGCCTGATTGCTCCTAACCGCTTCTGCCTGCCAGCCTGATCACCCCCTAGCCACTCCCCTGCCAGCCTGATCGATGCCTAACTGCTCCCCTGCTGGCCCGATTGCCCCTAACTGCCCTCCCCTGCCGGCCCAATTGCCCCTAACTGCCCTCCCCTGCCAGCCTAGTTGCCCCCAACTGCCCTCCCCTGCTGGCCTGGTTGCCCACAACTGCCCTCCCCTGCTGGCCATCTTGTGGTAGCCATCTTGTGTCCACATGGGGGTAGCCATCTGTGTGTTGGAGTGACGGTCAGTTTGCATATTACCTCTTTATTACATAAGATATTACTTAGCGGATTTTTTAGCCACATCTTAATGACAAAATGCCTGTTACACTTTGTTGTCCTTTGTCACCGGGGTAACGGGTAGACCCACTGTGTGATGATCTCTTTGCACAACATGAGTTTTTCACAGACATTCTGGGCAAAGTCATGGAACTTAAATCCAACCACGAACGCCAAGGTGTGTTGTGGGAAGTGCGGTGGTGTTACTGTGGGGATCGTCGCTACAGATCATTTAAACCAGAATAGACAAACCAGAACAGACCACAGGAGCAGGTGTTCAAACGTTTCAAGTGCTATTGACCCAAGTCCCCCACGCACAGCTCAGGGCCAGAGCTCTGCCCAGTCCCCTCTACTCCACACCCTGAAGGCATGACTGATCTCCTCTTGCAAATTGAGTCACGGCTTCTGCAGCTGAGCCCTGGCACCGCGGGTGACCTGGGCAAGTGTTTCCAGGCAGAGCTGGCCGTGTGCCCAAGACAATGCTGCTTCCTGCTGCTTGGGTTTGTGTGATGTGATAGCTCACTCAAAAACCCTTCCCAAAATACCCCGACGAGGAGAGGGTCCCGGGGGATGGAGGACAGATGCCTGTCCGAGTGTCTCCGAGTCACAGCTCCGAGAGCCAACAAGTGCCGTGAGTGGGCCTCGCAGACCACGCGTGAGCGTTGTGTTCATGTCTCATGGTCAATCAAGCAGTTACTCGTAGAGGTAGCTTCTCTCGTGTTCCTGTTGCAAGAACTAAGAGGAACACTTTATTTTTTCTTTAATACATTTTTATTGATTTCAGAGAGGAAGGGAGAGGAAGAGAGAGACACATCCAGGGTGAGAGGGAATCATTGATTGTCTGCCTCCCACACGTCTGACCGAGCCCGCAACCCAGGCACGCGCCCTTGACCGAAATCAAACCCAGGACCCTTCATTCCACAGGCCAGCGCTCTATCCACTGAGCCACACCGGCTAGGGCAAGAGGAACACTTTTAAGTGCCTGGTGTGGGCGGAGGGTGATGTGTCTTGTTCTGTGACGGTGGACCAGCATCAACGTGACTGAACCTTTTCCTTCATCATGCTCACCCCTGCGCCTTCATTCCTCATTCAGATCCCACCTGCCGTTGTGGGACCAGCTCTGTGTTCAGGAGTAGAGGAGAGCGGGATTCCTCGGCCCACGAGCCTGCACCCCCCGCACAGAGAGCCCTGGCTGGTAGTCAGCCCTGTGCATAGCGGGAGGGACAGGTCCCCGCCAGCCAGATGGCCTGGTTATCAGGGTCAGGCTCAGAGGTTTGAGGAGCAGGGATTGTGTGTAAATGGGAGATTGGGCACAACTCATCCAGGGCAGCCGGAAGCCTCTTCCTTCCCTGCCCAAGTGTGACCCTGATCTCGGGTGGGTCAATAGATTTGGTCAGTTTGGTATTAAAGATCGTAAACTGTATGTCTTTTTTTAATATATTTTGTAATGATTTCAGAGAGGAAGGGAGAGGGAGAGAGAGAGAAACAACAATGATGAGAATCATCACTGATTGGCTGCCTCCTGCAGGCCCCCAAGTGGGCATCAAGCCTGCAACCCCGGGCATGTGCCCTGACCGGGAATCGAACCTGGGACCCTTCAGTCCATCCACACACAGACCACAGGAGAGAAGACCGGCTCTGTGAGGGCTATGCTGTGTGCTTACATGAGCTGGGACCCTAGGTCAGCCCCGGCCAGAGGCCAGCGAGGAGGAAAAACTTCAACTCCGAGGATTGCAGGCTCCTCCTCGGGGGCTGAAGAGGGAAGAAGCGGAAGGAGGGTTTTCTTTGACAGTCTGTCTGCTGGAGGGGGAAATGCCCACTTTAATTACCAGGTTCAGGTCCTCCACGCTTTGGGAGTGTTCAGACCCAAATCCTACCCTGACTTCACGGGATTATGGGTTGGATTAAGGGGCTTTTCTGTTCCAGGGAAATTTACAGGAAGTTCCCTACTTGACCCAAGTGGAACGCTCTTGAATTTTAATGAGATGTTTCCTTTCTTTGTTCCCTTAAAGCTGAATTCAAAGCATGTCCTTCTCAATGCTTCCATGCCAGGTTCAATAATCCAGGGGACTCTAGCCTTCTACTTTTTAGAGGGAATCTGCTCTAACCTCCCCACCCCCACTCTGGGAGCTGGGGCTGGGACCCCGCAGGCTGAAGGGTTCACCGCCTCAGCCAGCGAGGCAGCCTCCGGGCTGTGTGTCGGAAACCGCTGTGTTTGATTTCAGTAACACTCACTTATCAGGAAGTGCCTTCGCTGTGAGCATCAAATGTGTAGGACAATTTCCTTTTCTTTTTTCTTTCTTTTTTTTTCTTTTTCTTCATTTCCAGGCCAAAACCAGAAAGCGCTCAGGTTCTCCTGGGAGTCGATTTATTCTCAATTTAAGGACGGGTCTAAGAAGCTCGGCGATCTGAGTCTCTAGCTTGCAACTGATTGAAAAACGAGTAGCCTGCCTGAGTAGTTGAGGGTCGACCCATGAACCAGGAGGTCACGGTTTCATTGGTTCCATTTCCGGTCAGGGCCCATGCCCGGGGTTTCAGGCTCGATCCCCAGCGTGGGGCGTGCAGGAGGCAGCCGAGTGATGACGCTCTCTCATCATGGATGTTTCTCTCTCTCTCTCTCCCTCTCCCTTCCTCTCTGAAATCAATAAAAACACATTTTTTAAAAAGATAAAGGAGCAGCCAGAGCCGTGTCTAGTTGAGGTGGAGGACTGGAGCAGGAGCTTGCTAGCGAGGAGAAAGGTGGGAGGGGGGGGCGGGGGAGGTCCCAGAATGTGATCTGAAAACCATAAAGGAACTCCCAATCCCAGGGAGCGTTCCGGGGTGGGGTCCAGAGGCGCCATCAGCAAGGGCTGCCGGCTCCCGGCTGGCGAGAGGAGGTCTGTGGCGCGTTTCGTAAGGTTCCTCCCGTATTGGTGACTAAAGGTGCGTTCATTACGAGACTGCGCTGTGGCTGTCGGGGGGGAGGGGGGGGAAACCCCACTTTATCTAGACCATCCCGTTGCCGTTCCACGGCTGCCCCCGAGCAGGCAGCACGCACGGGCAAGCTGTCATCCGCACCCGGTGCCGCCGCTCCCGTTCTGGCCTGAGTTTTCCCGCATTGTGTCTCTGCCCTCTCGCCGCTGAGGCCCGTGTTCCGGACGCTTCGTGTTTCGGTTTGTGAGGAAGTCCTGAGGTGCAGGTTATCGTTCGCGTTTGTAGGCATTCGACGCGTGACTTGCACCAGAGCAACGAGAGATGAACCAGAGCGAGCGAATTCCTTCGTCCTGGGATTTTAACTCCCAAGATTTTAGGTGCCAGCAGGGGTCCCCACCCCCTCTGGGCCAGGATCGCTGCTCCCAGCAATGACTGACTGGCAGTAGCACCTTCGCCAGGTCACCCCGACTCTCCTGCGCAGCCTCCATCTCCCCTCTGTCCCGTCCCTTCCCCAGTGATCGGCAGGGGAGGGACGGGTGGCTCCCTGGGGAGGGAGCTCGCAGCTTCCTGGTGAAGCTGCCCAGATGGCCATGCGTGTAATGTCTGGCCTTCCTCTGCCTCCTTTCCTATTAACACTAATTACTAGCTAATTGCAATATTATCAGTTGCAAGCCTTTGGGGGGGACCCTTCAAGTTTAGGGGAAAGTAAAAGCTCATGCCCTAAAGGAGCGTGGGCGGGGACCCCGAGAATTCCCACACTGGTTCCCTTGGTCTTGAGGGATTTTTTTTATTTTTTGTTTTTTGTTTTTTGGTTTTTTTACAGAGAGGAAGGAAGAGGGATAGAGAGTGAGAAACATCGATGAAAGAGAAACATCGATCAGCTGCCTCCTGCCCACCCCCCACTGGGGATGTGCCCGCAACCAAGGTCCATGCCCTTGACCAGAACGGAACCTGGGGCCCTTCGGTCCGCAGGCCGACGCTCTATCCACTGAGCCAACCCGGTCAGGGCCGTCTTGAGGGATTTTCTCTCTGTGTGTGGGAGAGACTCTTAGCGGAGGGTGTCAGCAGAACAGTCACCAGCCTCCACTTTGTGCATTTGCCCCTTGAGAAGGATTACAACAGGGCCCTTTGGGGTGAAAAGCTGGGCAAAGGAGGCCCACCTTGACGCTGAGTCGGGAGCGTTCCCCTTGGCCCGTGGAGTCTGCCCTCTTCTCGCGAGGAGGGAGGGAGGGAGGGAGGGGAAGTCTGCACAGCAGCCGTGTGGGGGTGGGCGCTGAGTGAGTTTCCACAGACGTGGCTTTGGCACTAATTCCACAGAGCAGACCAGCCCAGACGTGTGCTGGGCGTGGGACTGGGCCTCGCGGAAGGTGATGTGGAATGGGGGTTTCAGCCCAAAGGGGTTTCAGTGGTGTCTGGGGCGGGGGGTGCCACCCTCTGACCCCCTGTACCCCTCCTGTATGCACACGCAGTTTCCACGACAGAAGACAGGTTAGCTCCTCTCTGGGCCTGGCAAGCCCTGGACAGGCAAGGGCGTTAAGATGGTCTTATCTAGCCTGGCCAGCGTGGCTCAGTGGTTGAGCATCGACCTATGAACCAGGAGGTCACTGTTCGATTCCGGTCAAGGACACATGCCTGCATTGCGGGCTCGGCCCCCAGTAGGGGGCATGCAGGAGGCAGCTGATCAATGATTCTCTCTCGTCATTGATGTTTCTCTCTCGCCCTCTCCCTTCCTCTCTGAAATCAATCGAAATATATATATTTTTTTAAAGACAGTCTTGCCCTAGCTGGTTTGGTTCAGTGGATAGAGCGTCGGACTTCAGACCGAAGGGTCCCAGGTTCGATTCCGGTCAAGGGCACAGGCCGAGGTTGCGGGCTTGATCCCCAGTTGGGGGTATGCAGAAGGCAGCTGATCCAGGATTCTCTCTCATCATTGATGTTTCTCTCTCTCTCTCCCTGAAATCAATCAAAATATTTTTTTAAAAGAAAGGCAGTCTTGTCCAGTGAGCCCGAATGGCCCTTGGTTGGGAATAAGTGTGACCATGTGAAGGAGCTACCACTGAGGAGAATTATACAATTCTGCAAAGTCTTCTCCACCATTCCCACGCTCTACAGATCAGAATATTCCAGAAAGCAAATCCTAGGCCCATTTGGAATCATAGACTTACAATACTCTCGACATGAAAGGGACCCAGATATCATTGCACCCCCTCTTTTTAATGATGAGGAGACGGGCCAGGCAGAGTGTTCCGGAAGGTTCTGGGAGCTGCGTGCTGCTGCCTTGCCTCTCCAGGGAGGTCAGCCAGCCCTCCCCAGAGCCCAGGCCCTGGTCCTCTCCCTGAGGCCCTCCCCGCCCTCGAGAAGCTCGCAGGCCTTTGCTGTGGCCCCTGGACCAGCTCGCTGTCATGTCCTCGTCACTATGGCAACAGTCCTGTTCAGGGTCAGGTCAGGTTAATGCTTTATTATTTTCTAGTTATGGCCATTGTGATGCTAATTGTTTATGACAACAGACAGTAGGAACCTATGCAGACTTCATTTGGACAGTCTGTGACATTTGACAGAAGTAAGCTGAAAAGAGTTTCAGGTCAAAAGACCAGGAGTTGAATCTTTTGATGTGCTGGTTTCAGATCGGGCCTGAAAACTGACATCTTTCTTTACACAAAAGGTGGCTTTGTAGGGGAAGAGCCTCCTTTCTGGCTTTTATCTATTTTTATTTGATAGAAGAACGATGGAACAATGGTAGAAAAGTCACCAAGTAGTCAGTATATTGAGCATCATTTATCTTATCATACTGGGGGGAAAAATCAAACTGGCAATGAAATAAACTTAATAAAACGAATGGGTATTTTTAAACAAAAACAAATGCCAGAAATGGGAGCAATAAACAAGAAGAACTGGTGTGTATAAATACCTGAAATTCTGAGAGCATCCTCAGATGTGGGGTTACTGGCCTGGCCAGCACAGCTCAGGGGTTGAGCATTGACCCATGCATCCAAAGGTTGCCGGTTCGATTCCTGGTTGTGGCACATGCCCTGGTTGGGGTTTGGTCCCCGGTTAAGGTGTATACTGGAGGCAGTTAATCTGTTTCTCTCTCTCCCTCTCTAACCTTCTCCTCTCTCTAAAATCAATACAATAACATAAAAACATTAAAGCATGTGTGGGTACAAACTACAAGTAGAGTTCTTAGGGTATATACTAGTATCTACACTAATAGAAGAGAAAGATGCAAATTGACCATACCTTCAAGATGCCCACCAGCCAATCAGGAGTGAGTATGCAAATTCACCCAACAAAGATGGCGGGTTAATTTGCATACACAGGCATAAGCGGCCGGGGTGGAATGCTTGCGTCATCGCGGAATGCTTGCGTCGTCGCCATGGCGACAATGCAGGCGTTCCGCACCACCCCAGCTGCTCCAGACCTCTGGGCAGCATGGGAAGGCGGAAGAGCGGCTCTGGGCCGGAGCGAAGGCATTGCCGGCAGCCAGGGGAAGGGAGGCCCATTCTTGCATGAATCTTCATGCATCGGGCCTCTAGTATATTAAATTATGTGGCAGAAATAGAAAGTGTGGACAGAAAGAATTTTTACCTGCTAGTCAAAATTTATTTTTCATTTAGTTTCACCTCTTTCCCAATCGGCTTTTGTCTATTCTTCTTTCTGATTTAACAGCTCTGTCTGCTACATACAACATGAAAATGAGGCTGGTGTGATATTTTTATATAAAATGGATATTGGTTATACATGCCTAAGATAAGCTGAAGTTGAATCGCTACTTAAATACCAGGGTCTTCATTTAATGGCATAAAATGTGGGTTCTCAGGAACCTAAGCATCTCGGACAGGAGACTATAGTCCAGTTCTGGGTGTTCCATTTCTCCGCCGAGGAAAAGGGGGAGGAGTTGGAGGACCATCTCACACCATGTCAGGCTCCTTCCTATTTCTCTAAAAGTACAGGTACCGCCAATAAAACAACTCCTTGGAAGAAGTAAAGGGGCTTTTCAGGGTATGAAATTCCCCTCTTATTGTAGTCAACATTCGTTATTACGAACCTTCTAGAATCAAAACTATGAACAGATCGATTCTGGTCAGTATTTGAAATCAGTCGCTGTCATTATATGTTACGTAATATATAATGAGCGAAGTACACCTATACATATAAAAGCCTCAGTGACCAAACGATCTAATGACCTGTCAACCAGTCGCTATGACATTCACTGACCACCAGGGGGCAGATGCCCAATGCAGGAGCTGCCCCTGTTGGTCAGGGCACTCCCCCAGCGGGAGCGCCGCTCAGCTCACCCATGGGCGCCCGACTCCTGCCTCGCAGCTGCGGAGTGCAGCTGCAGCAGTGTGAGCCTCTTCCGCCTCCGCAGCAGGGCTCCTGAGTGGCGGGCTCAGTGGGGCTGGGATGAGCCACAGCGGCACCCGGCCTGGGCTCGGACTCCTCCCCCGCTGCCTGCCACTTCGCACGCTACTACATCCCCTGAGGGGTCCCAAATGGCGAGAGGGAGCAGACCAGGCTGAGGAGCCCCACGGGTGCACGAATCTGTGTGCTGGGCCTCTAGTGTAGAAAATCAATGAGAATCATAACATGGCCTAGCCGGTTTGGCCCAGGGGATAGAGCGTCAGCCTGAGAACTGAGGGGTCCCAGGTTCGAATCCAGTCCAGGGCACATGCCCAGGTTTTGGGCTCGATCCCCAGTACGGGGCATGCAGGAGGCAGCCGATCCATGATTCTCTCTCAGCATTGATATTTCCATCTCTCTCTTCCTCTCTGAAATCAATAAAACTATATATTTTTTAAAAAATCATGATATGGACTATTAGAATGCCACGTGACTTATGTAAATATTACTGATCTAGTCAGCCTGTGGGCCGGTTGTCTATGCATCGTGTCCCAAAGGGGTGTCCCATTTCGTATCCGTTTCGTTGCTATCGCTCTTCTCGTTCCGGATCGCTCCTGGTTTCATCCCTGTTTCTTCTCCACGTTCACCGTCATGCGCTTGGAACCCACCTATTTCTTTCAACACTGAACTTCCTTTGGCTCAAATTCTTGTCTGTTCGGGGTGGGGGGGGGGGCTCCTTTCCTCTTAAAAACGGAAAAATACAAAAACCACAAATGTCATAACAGGACCTCCTTTTTAAAGGACGCGTTCGATTTTAGGGCGCTCTGGGCTAGGACTCCCAAGAACTCTGTGTGGAAAGCTGCCCCGCGGGCTTGGAAAAGCCAGCTGCCTGCGGCATCTTCGGATCGAGCAGCTTTTCCTTCAACCAGGTGTCCTCGCTCTCGACTCCGTGAGCGCTAGCCTGTGGATCCGCACCGGCCCCGCGGCCAGGGGGGGGAGGGGGCCTGGACAGGACCCGTGTTTACATGTTCTCTGACTCTGTGGCCCTCTGGTATTCTTAGCTTAATCGGGTAATGCCTGTGACATGGAAAACTTAGTACCTTGTGAAAAATGGTCATAAAGTGAAAGAGATAATTTTAGCAAAAGGTAAATAGTACGTTTAACTTGCGGTGTGAGGATATACACAGGAAAGCGGTGACTTCCTATGAACATGTGATTCAGAAGAAACCTCGGTGGCTGGATAAACATTTCAATAGCCATGATGTTAAGGATTCAAGGATGTTTGCCTCGGGCGTGTGGTCCGCTGTCCTGGGGGGTGAGGGCAAGGGCCGAGGGGAGACGCTGTCGAGGGGACCGGGAGAGGCTCATGGTGCCAACCTTGGTCGTGTAAAGAATATAAACCAGCCCTAGCCGGTTTGGCTCGGTGGATAGAGCGTCGGCCTGTGGACTGAAGGGTCCCGGGTTCAGTCCACAGAGGCAGGGAGAGGGAGAGAGAGAGAGAAACATCAATGATGAGAGAGAATTTATTGGCTGCCTCTTGCAGGCCCCCTACCGGGGATCGAACCCACCACCCAGACATGTGTCCTTGACGGGAATCGAACCCGGGACCCTTCAGCCCGCAGGTTGACGCTCTCTCCACTGAGCGAAATCGTCTAAGTCCGTGGTTCTCAACCTTCCTCATGCCACGACCCTTTAATACAGTTCCTCACGCTGTGGTGACCCCCGACCATGAAATTATTTTCGTGGCTACTTCATAACTGTAATTTTGCTACTGTTATGAATCCTAATGCAAATATCTGTGTTTTCCGATGGTCTTAGGCGACCCTGCTAGCGGTTCTCAACCTGTGGGTCGTGACATGCTCAATGCTGCCATTCCCATCTCCACTCTTGCTATTAACTGTTACTGTGAAAAGCACTTACTGGTATTTGAGAAACTCCAGTATGTGTGTTTCATCAGCCAGCTTTGTAAGAGGTACGGGACTGTCTGTGAAAGGTTCAAGATTCTACCCAGATTGGGGGGCAGGGGGGAGGGAGTGTTTTTGTTTTTGGTTTATTTTTATTTTTTTCAAACCTTCCCCAAAAGAATTCTGCTGTGAAAATGGTTTAAAAACACACGATCTTTCCCTGACCGGTGTGGCTCAGTGGATAGAGCGTCGGACTGCGGACTGAAGGGTCCCAGGTTCGATTCCGGTCAAGGGCATGTACCTGGGTTGCGGGCACATCCCCAGTAAGGGGTGTGCAGGAGGCAGCTGATGGATGTTTCTCTCTCATCGATGTTTCTAACTCTCTATCCCTCTCCTTTTCTCTCTGTAAAAAAAATCAATAAAATATATATTTTATAAAATAAAAAATAAACACATGATCTTTTGTAATATGAATAGAGACAGAAAACTCCATTCACCTTGAACTTGTGCTTTTCAGAACTTCCGAAGCCTCGCCCGGAGCCGCGGTCTCTGCTCTTCCTGGCTGGCTGGACGATGCGGCGGCGCCTTCCTGTGCTTGATCACAACTCCACGCTCGGCTCCTGGTGCAGGGAAGCCCAAGGTACGCTGCAGATAAATCGGGGGGACGTGTGGCGTGTTGGGCCGGGCATTATATGGTGGGTGGGAAGTGGAGAAATGGACTGTGATCGGGAGGAGAGGGGAGAACCCGCTTGCGGTTCAGGGATGCTGCAGGTGAGTTCGTAGGAAGGGGGGGTTCCTGGGGAGCAGTGATTTGGGGGGAGTGCCCTGTGCGGCATCTCGGCGCTTAGAGGCTTGGGACCTGCCTGGGTATTTGTGGACCCGCAGTCTTGTCATGTTCACGTACGTTGTAAGAAGAGAAATGTGATCGGTTTTGCCCGACCGTGCTTTCTTTTGTGCACGTGTGTATGTATTTCTCCATGCATTTTTCTCTGTGCCGGCTTCTCTGTTGAAAGAGGCATCAAGTGACGATTTGGCCGCTGTGGACACATCTCCTGTTACGTCCATAGCAGCATAGCAGCAGCTAAAACCACAGGCTCTGGAGCCAGACTGCCGGGGTTTGGATCCAGACTCCACCTGTTACCGATGTAGTGCCTCCGTTTTCTCATCTGTAAAATGGGGATGACATGAGTTCCTCCTTTATAAAGATTTTATGAATTAATGAGTTAAAGTTCTCAAAGCAATATTCATTTTTTCTTTATATTTTTATTATGCACGATGATAACACACATACATAAAAACGTACGAAGTACGAGTGTATAGCTCAAGGAAAGCAAGAGCCACCTAACTACCCGGAATAGAGCAGTGCCCACTCCCAGCTGCTCCCCTGCCAATGCCTCCCACTTTATTTAAAACATAGTGAGCATTTTTATAAGTGTATCTTAAATAAATTTTTAAAGCACACTACCAGCTATCAAGCGGGGGAATAATATAAAGGAGTGCTTGAATAGTCTCTTTTCCCCCAACGTTGCTACTTAGAACAGGATGCCACTCACCACACACCCCCCCCCCCCCGTCCCCTGGCAGGCAGCAAGCCCTTCGCGCAGTAACACGAAGGGAAGGGAGGAGGGAGAGGGAAGGGGAAAGGATCCGCGAGATGAGGCCGGGCCTGGGAGTGGACTGCAGTTGTGCTTCCTGCATCCATGCCCCTGAGCAGGAATTCTCTCAACCAAAGGTGTCCGACTGCCTGTGTCACGCAGAGAAAAGGTTGTAAAATGGACCGTTGTGAACAAGAGAAAAGCAGAAGGCATCCCCAGGGATGAACCAGAACTCAGCCAAAGACAGGAAAGCCAAACCAACCTCATCTTCCACGGGATGCGAGAGCTGAGCGTGGCACAAACTGTACAGCCTCATTCCAGAAAGACATTTGACAATTTCCCAGGGTGCTATGACAGACTAAAATATATATATATTCTACCTGATAAAAGAGTAGCATGCTAATTGACCGTACCTTCGCAATGCCCACCAGCCAATCAGGAGTGCGTATGCAAATTAACCCAACAAAGATGGAGGGTTAATTTGCATATGCAGGCACCAAGGGGGCGGGGCGGGACACTTGTGCCGCACTACCCCAGCCTCTCTGGGCCTCTGGGCAGTGTGGGAAGGCGGAAAGGCAGCTCCAGCCAGATCGAAGGCAGTGCCGGCAGCCAAGGAAAGGAACACCCATTCCTGCAGGAATCTTGGTCCATTGGGCTTCTAGTATATATATGTATGTATGTATGTATGTGTATGTGTGTGTATGTGTGTGTATGTGTTTGTATTTGTGTATATGTATGTATGCATGTATGTGTGTTTGTGTATATATATTGCTTAAAATGCAAGAGCTGGATGTTTAATTAGATCAGTAGTTATAAATAAGAAAACTAACATTATTCCATAAAACTCCCTTCTGAACACTGCGATTTGGGGTGGGACAGTTAGAATCAGCTGAATCGCAGTGAAGACTTCAGGCAGATAAAACGTTAACCACGTCCCATTTAAGTCAGTGGACAGGAAGCCCCACATTCGGGCACCGATTTTGCTGAAGTAAATGACGGTACGGACAGTGCACAAGGTGTGGAAGCACAGACTCTCGGGTTCTCTGAGCGCGGGGTTCCTGCTCTTCACACACGGGTGCGGTGCAGACAAGCACTGGCAAACAGGTCCACACCGGCCGTGTTCCGGGTTCCGCGTGCAACATCAGCCACACACTCGAAGCCTCCATGTTGGCAGAGGCTCCCATTTCTGGGCACCTACAGAGCATGCCTTTGGCCAGCTTCTCTTCTTCTTTTTTTTTTTAAATATATTTTTATTGATTTTTTACAGAGAGGAAGGGAGAGAGATAGAGAGCTAGAAACATCGATGAGAGAGAAACATCCATCAGCTGCCTCCTGCACGCCCCCTACTGGGGATGTGCCTGCAACCCAGGTACATGCCCTTGACCGGAATCGAACCCGGGACCCTTCAGTCCGCAGGCTGACGCTCTATCCACTGAGCCAAACCAGTTTCGGCCAGCCTCTCTTCTTAAGGGGAATACAAGAAACACAGAGTTGGGTGTGCGTGCTGGCCATCCACTCTCAGCAGAATCAAGGAGCACATGGGGCAAGGTCATATCCCTAAACTCAAACTTACAAGAACCTCGTCTGCAGCCCAGCCAGGTTGCTCAGTGGTTAGAGCGCCATCCTGTGCACCACCAAGGGGTTGTGGGTCCCCTTTCTGGTCAGGGACATACCCAGATTGTGGGTTCAGTCCCTAATGGGGATGCATACGGGAAGCAACCAACAGATGTTTCTCTCTCTTTCTCCCTCTCTCTGTAAAAATCAATAAATAGATACCTGGGTGAGGATTAAAAAGAGAGAATAGCCCTAACTGGTTTGGCTCAGTGGATAGAGCGTTGGCCTGCGGACTGAAGGGTCCCGGGTTCGATTCTGGTCAAGGGCATGTACCTTGGTTGCGGGCACATCCCCAGTAGGAGGTGTGCAGGAGGCAGCTGATCGATGTTTCTCTCTCATTGATGTTTCTGACTCTCTCTCCCTCTCCCTTCCTCTCTGTAAAAAAACCAATAAAATATATTTTTTTGAAAAAAGAGAGAGAATATAGTCTGCATCCCAACATTATAGGCATATAGTCTGAACACATAACAGTGAACGGTTAGACGTGATGAGAATATCAAGCAAACCGTCTTCTGGAGTTCAACAGGTTGTCAACCTTTAACCATTCTTGAAGGAGTGAGCGACCAATGCCAACTGTGCACTGATTAAAAATGGGGCTTTTATTTCATCCTAAATGTACTTGTACAATCTCCAAGGCAGCACCTCCACCCTTTCTCCCCAACTCCAGGTCCCAAGAGAGTCTGGCTGTAAAAGTGTCCACGTCTACCACATGCACACCCTTTCGATGTGTATAGACGGTCATCCACTCCCTCTTCGCCGGTCACCCCGCAGATGAGAATGCAGACAGTTTTAATGCAGGCAGATGAGAATGCAGCCGCTCCCTCCCGCCCTGGGTCACTTGCGCTGCTTCTCTCTGGCCCTTTTCCAGCCACATCGCAGGATCCTGGCGGTGCAGGGGACCGGGACCGCGGGCCCTGCTGTGGGCGGGTACCGGGGTTAGTTTGCCCAGTGTTTTCCTGATAGCGGCGTGGGGGTTGGGTTTGATTCAGAAATGACGTGGACGTCCCCCCTGCACACAGTCCGTCGCGCCTCTCCTCACAGCCACAATGACAGGGGGTGCCAGCGCCCATTCAGTTTGGCCTTTTTTGTCCAACTTTTCCTTCTCCCATTGGTAAACATTTGCAGTGACCATACAAGGGCCTGCCCTTCAAGGACACTCACACGGTGACTGCTTCAGAAAGGTGATGATGGGGCTCCAGGGCTGTTCTTACTCCTTCCAAACGGACGGTCTCGCCGTGTCTTCTCGTCACGTGTCAGCAAGATTAGTGGGCAGTGACGCCTTTCTTTATGTGGACGGTGATCGCTCCCTAATCCATCTCGGTGTATAGTTTCTATTCCTTGTTGGCACTATCATCTGAACGAACTTGTTAGAGCAAAGCCGCCCACAGCTCATCTGAGCCCCAAAATCCTTCTCCTCCCTTGATAAATATTTGGGGTGGGAGGCACTTCATTCATCTAATGTCTGTCCCTCTCTGTTTTTCTGTGGTTTTAGTTTAGTCTTTTTTTTTTTTAAGATATATTCTATTGATTTTTTTACAGAGAGGAAGGGAGAGGGATAGAGAGTTAGAAACATCGATGAGAAACATCGATTCAGCTGCCTCCTGCACACTCCCCACTGGGGATGTGCCCACAACCAAGGTACATGCCCTTGACCGGAATCGAACCTGGGACTTTTCAGTCCGCAGGCCAATGCTCTGTCCACTGAGCCAAACCAGTTAGGGGAGTCTTTTTTTTTTTTTAAATATATATTTGTATTGATTTCAGAGAGGAAGGGAGAGCGAGAGAGAGATAGAAACATCGATGATGAGAATCATTGATTGGCTGCCTCCTGCACACCCCCCTGCTGGGGATCAAGCCCACAACCCGGATCTGTGCCCTTGACCGGAATCGTACCTGGGACCCTTCAGTCCGAAGACCGATGCTCTATCCACTGAGCCAAACCAGCTAGGGGCTTAGTTTAGTCTTTTTCCTCTTTGATTGCTTGCTAGATTTGCATAGCAAATCGTTAGTTAAAACCAAATGGAATTTCGCCCAACAGTTGTCCAGCGTTCCCAGAGTCTCCTCCGTGCCCTGCGCTTTCCAATTTGCCGTCTGTCCACTTGCTGACTTGGCAAGTGTGTCCACGAAGCGTCTGCCAGCTTTGCATCCTCCCAGCCAGGCTTGTGGCTCCTCCTTCCGCCCAATTTGAGGGTCTCCGTGTAACTAGAACAGGGCGGGGGGAGGGTTGGGGGCAGAGGAAACACCCAGCCTCCCCCATAAAGTCATGCGGCTCCAAACCAGCGTCCTCCTGGCCCGGGATTGTGGATGGGGCCCTGTGACTGCATTTAGGAGTTTCATTTGTACAGATCAGATGAAATCACGAGACGGGAAACACCAGAAATCACAGTTTTGTAGCTTCTTAAAGTTAAATTCTGGGACATTAAGGCTGTGTTATTCTTCATTGGTTTTGGAATTTAGTTGAGAAGTTGAGGATTTAAACATAGAAAAATAGCTCTAGCTGGTTTGGGTCAGTGGATAGAGCGTCGGCCCGCAAACTGAAGGGTCCCAGGTTCGATTCCTGGTCAGGGCACATACCCTTGGTTGCAGGCTCGATCCCCAGTAGAGGGCGTGCAAAAGGCAGCCGATCAATGGGTCTCTCTCATCCATGATGTTTCTCTCTCTCTCTCTCTCCCCCCCCTTCCTCTCTGAAATCAATAAAACTATATTTAAACAAATAAGAATAGAAAAATAATCGTGTGAGCCCTTGGCTTTCTGTCGGCTGCAAGGCGACCACCTTTGTGACATCTCGCCGACGTCCAACGGTATAACGTGCAAAGCACTGTTAACAAGAAAATGTACAATAAAACTGCAGGTTTGCGTTACTTTACTAGGAAAGTGACACACACCCAGAGGAAAAGATCTGCAGAAATCTCTCCTAAAGAAAAAAATAGCATGACCTACAGCTTGTGGCGATCGATAGGGTGTCTCTAAATGGGGCGCATTCTGCCATTTCAGTAAGTTCGTTAGAGGATCTGCTGAGTGAGGAGAAGTGAGGGGCGTGAGGACGGCCAGAACTGCAGCCTCGGCGGCCGTAGAAACTCTGCTGTCGGCATGTCCGTGTTTCTGATCGGTCCCACGTTTGCATGTCTGACAACAGTGCATTTCCCAGCCTCCTAAGACGTGCTTCCTCTTGGGAGATCACAACCCCAGCAGAAGGCCCAGGCCAGTCTCTGCTGATCTGAGACCTTGGCAGGGGGCAGGGGGCAGAGGACAGGGGGCAGGGGCCAGGGGCAGGGGCAGGGGATGTTTCTCCTGGCACAGCCACTGAAATGGCGTGAAAGGAGGAAGCAGGTCTTGTGGATGGAGAGCGGGCGGGCTTGGCCGGGAAGGTGAGGCAGGCCAGACCGAGGGACCCCGAATCCATGCACCAGGCCTCTAGCATGCATATAAGATCTTTGGTTAATCTCTTCCCGCCCTCCTCCCTCCCCACTTCTCTCTGAGATTCATCAGTCTCTTCCATGTTTCCATGCCTGTGCGTTGAGCATCTGCCCCCTGGTGGTCAGTGTGCGTCATAGCTAACAGTCGGACAGCAGCTTAGGCTTTTATATACATAGGTGACTTATTGAGATCCCATAAGATACTTCTGTCTTTTTTGGGAGCGGGGTGGCGGGGAGTGGCCTTTGGCAATGAGTAGTCATTCTGAAAGGTATGATGAGAACAGTTTCTTAACTCTCGAGGGATTACGTCACGGTTTCTTGTTTTAAGGTAGTTTTATGTTTAGTTTCAAGAGGTTAAGATTTTCATCTGCCCTGGGCAAGCAGTAAATAAACACACAATGACCTGTTTACTTTCCCAGGGGTGGAGTTGTCAGCGTGACTGGCCACACTGCCCCTGGGTCAGAATTCGCTCTGGGATTCTCCCCAGATTTAGCATGATTCCAGAAAGCCTGAGGGGACTGTGACCGCATTAGGGACTTTTTGAAAATGGGTGGTAAGCAATAATGCCATAAGCTTGAAGCCACGTGATTCCTGGCAGCCTCGCTGCTCAGAGAGAAGAATGAGACAGGTCGGGTCAGGGGTCATGGGGGGACAGCTGCTGCAGGTGCTCTTACCTTTGGAGCTTTTCAGCGTGAAGACGCTTCCTCTCCTAGGATTGGGCAGAACGCCCTCAAGGGTAGGAATGTGGCATCTCTCCTCGGCTTTTTGAGGCGTCTGGGGAATTCTCCCTTCGTGACAACCTTCTTCTGTGTCGAGTCGGTCAATCTGTAACTGTTTGCGGGAAATGAAATTTCTCCTCCGATTACCTGCGGTCTGATGTGCTGGTTAGAAAATCGTATCGCAGGTACAGCAAGTCTTTCTGAATGGAAACTACAGAGGTGGCCCCAGCTGGTGTGGCTCAGTGGATAGAGCGTCAGCCTGCAGACTGAAAGGTCCCAGGTTCGATTCCTGTCAAGGCCACATGCCCAGGTTGTGGGCTTGATCTCCAGTGGGGGCTGTGCTGGAGGCAGCCAATCGAAGATTCTCTCTCATCACTGATGTTTCCATCTCTCCCTCTCCTTTTCGCTCTGAAATCAACCTACACTAATAAAAGAATAGCATGCAAATTGACCGTACCTTCATGATGCCCACCAGCCAATCAGGAGTGAGTATGCATATTAACCCAACAGAGATGGCAGGTTAATTTGCATATGCAGGCGCCAAGCAGCAGGGGGCGGGATGCTTGCATCGTCGCCATGACAACAATGCAGGCATTCTGCACTGCCCCAGCCACTCCAGGCCTCTGGGCAGTGTGAGAGGCAGAAAGGTGGCTCTGGGCCAGAGCCAAAAGGCAGCTCCAGCCAGTGCGAAGGCAGTGCCGGCAGCTAGGGGAAGTAAGGCACATTCTTGCACGAATCTTCATGCATCGGGCCTCTAGTAAAAGTATATTTAATTTAAAAGAAAAGAAAGAAACTACAGAGGTGGCAGTGAAATAAGTGCTACGCCAGGTCATAGCTCCCGTCACTGCGAGGAGGGAGTGCACACAGTGAGGGAGAAAACCTCCACGAATCGCAAACACCTGAATGAACCTGCGTTGTGCCTCTTCCCCTTATGAGTTTGTCGTCTTCCCTTGGGCTGCCCTGTAGTTTGTGTTAGAGTTACTGTGGGGCCATCACATGACTAAAAGGGACATTGTCCATGACAGGCCAGCTCTCAGACACAAGCGCCAGAGGCGTGGTGACCAAGAATCGGCTCTGGAACTTCTGGAACTTTCGTTTGCATTAACATCAGCCATTAGATACCTAATCTCTGTGTGTGTTCATTTTCCCACGGATAAGAGTAAGGACTGGCCCTAGCCGGTTTGGCTCAGTGGATTGAGTGTCAGCCTGTGGACTAAAGTGTCCCGGGTTAGATTCTGGTCAAGGGCACATGCCCAGGTTGCGGGCTCGATCCCCAGTAGGGGGTGTGCAGGAGGCAGCTGATCCATGATTCTCTCTCATCATGGATGTTTCTATCTCTCTCTCCCTTTCCCTTCCTCTCTGTAATCAATAAAAATACGTTTTTTTAAAAAAAGAGGGGGGGACTGGGCTATTCAGAGGTTTATGAGTTCAGAGTCTGGCTTCCACCGAAATTCTGTCCTCTTAATTACCCGTGCTGTGAACCATCCGCAGGGTTTCTGTCTGTTCCATCTCAAGTTGTATAAGACAGCAAGCCACTTCTAATATTCAGCAACCGATGGTATTACATCGCTACACCTCCGTGCCACTGGTTCTTCTCTTGCATGTTCTATTTTCAAGATGTTTCTGATCCCTCACTGCCTACGTCAAGTGCCATTTGCCTGAATGTAACTCTGGAGACACGGCCCTAGAGACGGCAGCACGCAGACTGGTGTCTGCCATTGCACCACGCGCCGGGCTTGCCAGCCAAACCGATTACCTTTCAAGGACCGTGACAGAGGACTCGCGGTCTCCGGGAGCCGTGGGCATGTGGCCACGGGAGAGAGATCGTGTTCCCCTCTCGGGAGAAGGTTCTCTCTCCTAAGGGATGAAGGTGCTTTTATAAAATCAAGTGCCTTTTCGGGTGTTTCCAAGGATGGGGGCCCAGGAGAGAGGCGCTGTGTCCTGACTGCTGGCCTAGGATTTCTGGGGCCTCATTCACTCAGCCATCACTTGTGCCTGGTGCTACGCAGGCCCCGGCAGTGCGGCGTGGAGCGCACAGCCCAGACGTGTGCCCAGCAGACCTGGCAGCGGCGTCGAGACCCTGTGCCCGCAGGCACGCAGCAAGCCATTCCCCGGGAGACGGGCCTTGCGCTGTTCACCTTCAGGAATGCACGTGCTGTGGGAAGACATGCCACATACCTGCTATTTCATCTCCTCCGACAGAGACACGTTTTAATTTCTTGTTCCTTCCATTGTTCAGGGCAGGCAGTTTGGGCAAGGGAAGAGAAACAGTGAAAACAAAAATGAGAACTACAAGGCACCTGGCAAATCAGATGTACTTTCAGTTTTTTTTTTCCAAGACAAAGATAATAAAAGAATTCACAGGCGAACCAATGAGAAGCGTGTGCTCTGTTGGAGAGTGGCGTCTGTCATCGCCGCAAGGGTGCTCCCACGTCAGGGAGCATTCCCAGTGGCCGGGGCTCCACGTGGGCTCTGATGGGAATGACCGTGAAAACCCTGTTCATACGGTTTCTTTTTATAAAATATATACTTTTTTATTATTATTATTTCAGAGAGGAAGGGAGAGGGAGAGAGAGATGGAAACATCGATGATGAGAGAGAATCGTGGATCGGCTGCCTCCTGCACGCCCCCTCCTGGGGATCGAGCCTGCAATCCGGGCCTGTGCCTTGGACCGGAATCGAACCCGGGACTCCTCAGTCCACAGGCCGACGCTCTATCCACTGAGCCAACCCAGCTGGGGCCATACAGTGTCTCTGTTTGAGCTTAGGGTGGGATGCCTGCGTCCAGCCCGAGATGAGGCTTCAACAAACACATTCTTCTGCGGGTTTCAGCTGTTGCCACAATGTAAACATAAGAAAAGAAACAAATGCCTTCTTTGGGTGGAAAATCATGTGACTTTTTAAATCTTTAAAAACCCAGCTCCTTTTTACTTTTTCAGAAAAAGGCAGGTAGCTCTGGCTCCCTAATGCAGCCTTGTAAATAATTACCCTCCTGGCCCTTTATCAGTGGGGTTTATAGTTTTGTTGTGAGAATAATGTCTATAGATTGGCCCGATCCTAAAGGTGACCTTGCTTGACATTGACCTGCCATTTGGACATCATCGTTTTGGCAGTGGCCACCTTCCGCACGCATGCTGCTCAGCGGTGGGGTGGGCATGACGCCCATCAGTCGGAACGTGCGGGGAGATGAGGGGCAGCTCCCAGGAGAAGAGCGGTTTGGAGACGTGAATGGAAAATGTTGCCTCTGTTTAGCATGAATGAGCCTGGGAGTTAAATAACATTCTTCGGGCCAGATAAATCGTTTTTCTTTGGCTTCCTAGGCATGTGTCGACTTCAGATGTTTAAGTGAAATGTTTTCTGCTGTCCTCAGTCCAACGTTGATCTTCCTGTTCCCTGTTGTGTGCTAACTCTTCAGCTTCCCCAGTAGGGGGCGTGCAGGAGGCAGCCAATCCATGATTCTCTCATCATTGATGTTTCTCTCTCTCTCCCCCTCTCCCTTCCTCTCTAAAATCGGAAAACATAGATATGTGTATACTAGAGACCCGGTGCACGAATTCGTGCATGGGTGGGGTTCCTCTGGGTGGCCTGCAGGGATCGGCCCAAAACCCGCAGTGCAATGCCGCCTGTAGCTCCTGCCTGCCACCCTGCTCATCCAGGCCCCACTGTGCCTGCCACGGGCTCGCGCCCAATCAGTCCCCAATAGGGAGAGGCTCGCGCTGCCGCAGCAGTGCCCGCCAGCCATGAGCCCTGCATCTGGCGCCCTCCCAAGGGGAGTGGCCTGCGGGATCCGGCTGAAACCGGCTCTCCGACATCCCCCGAGGGGTCCCGGGTTGCAAGAGGGCGCAGGCCAGGCTGAGGGACCCCACTGGTGCACCATCGAGCTGGGGAGGGACTGTGGGAGGGCTCCAGGGCATGTCTGGCCCATCTCATTCAGTCCCCATCAGCTGGATCCCAGCAGCAAGCTAACTTACCGGTCTGAGCATCTGTCCCCCGGTGGTCAGTGCACATCATAGCGAGCAGTTGAGCAGGCTTAGCATATCATTAGCATATGAGGCTTTGATTGGTTGTTCAGTTGTTCTGATGTTTGGTCTATATGCATATTACCCTTTTATTATATAGGATACGTGTGTATATATATATATATGTAGATAGATAGCTATAGATATAGATATAGATATATTATTTTTAAAGAGTTCTAGAGACAATGGTGGTGATGGTAGCCCAGCAGTGTGAATGAATCCAGTGCCATTGTTGAGACGGTAAACTTTCTATTCCGTGTATTTTAACACAATTAAAATACGTTTAAGCGATTACTCGTGTTCGTTCCCCATTCCATCCACGTGTGAGGAATTTGAGGGGCCTCTTTCCATCATCATGCTGCTGCCCTGTGCTCTCCACACCCCGTGAACATCGGAGCAGCAGGCATTCTCAGCCGGCATCCTCGCACACGACTGGCTGCAAAGTGAGGCTTAGAGGGCGGGAGAGGGCCCCTCCACATCGCAGCCTCTCTGACCTTCCTCTGGCTGCGTGTGTGTGACAGTCACCGTCTACGCCAGTGGTCGGCAAACTCATTAGTCAACTGAGCCAAATATCCACAGGACAACGATTGAAATTTCTTTGGAGAGCCACATTTTTTAAACTTAAACTTCTTCTAACGCCACTTCTTCAAAATAGACTCACCCAGGCCATGGTATTTTCGGGAAGAGCCACACTCAAGGGGCCAAAGAGCCGCATGTGGCTCGTGATCCGCGGTGTGCTGGCCACTGGTCTACGCAAACGAAGGTCAATCGGCCGATAGTTTGAGGAGAGGACTAGGTCAGTTAGTCTGTGGTGTAAGATGAGAACTGTGGCAAAGAACCAAGTGAGCAAAAACGCACCGCAATCCCAGGATTGGAGAAGTGGAAGGAATCCGGTAATCAATAGAAAAGCCAGCTTGGAGATCAATATGGAAGTAGGGCACTTCATTAAATAGATTTTGATGAAAGGGTAGAAACGAGCACAATCGTGACTAAAAGAACGCTGCGAGAAATAAGAGCGATGTGGAGGAAATCGGATGAGAAGAGGTATATCAATATATTGAGGGGACATGCAAGAAAACGTGGTTTCCGCAGCACAGGGAGAGACATGAATCAATGGAAGTAATAGGTATTCCTTTCTAGGCCGGTGCCAGAGCCGGCCTGTGCCGGAAACCACACGTGCTCCTGGCAGTGTATGCAAGGAGACGACAAGCAGCGTATGGAGAAACACAAACATATCCTCCCTGGCCACCCCATCTCTTCAGATGTCTAGGAAAACCTAGAGGAGCCCGAGCCAGGATTGCTCAGTGGATAGAGCATCGGCCTGCGGGCTGAAGGGTCCCGGGTTCGATTCCTGGTCAAGGGCACATGCCTGGGTTGCAGACTCGATCCCCAGTGGGGGGGCGTGCGGGAGGCAGCCGATCGATGATTCTCTCGTCGTTGATGTTTCTATCTCTCTCTCTCCCTCTCCCTTCTTCTCTGAAATCAATAAAAACAATCTTTAAAAAAAAAAAAAAAGGAAAGAAAAACCTAGATGAAGTGCAGCAAGAGTGGCAGATGGCAAAGTTACAAATTCCAGGCCACCCACGGAGCCAAACATCAAGGCTCAAGCAACATCCTACGGAAACAGCCCCTTTATTGGCTCCATGTATTTGGAGAGGTTCTTCCTCAGTTTCCATGACTGTATCTGCCAAATAAAGATGGAAATGTGTGCTGTGAGCCTGGGCAGTAAGCGTGGGCAGTGGGGCGTGAGCCTGGGCGGTGAGCATGGGCAGTGAGCGTGGGCAGTGGGGTGTGAGCCTGGGCGGTGAGCGTGGGCAGTGAGCGTGGGCAATGAGCGTGGGCAGTGGGGTGTGAGCCTGGGCGGTGAGCATGGGCAGTGAGCGTGGGCAGTGAGCGTGGGCAGTGAGCATGGGCAGTGGGGCGTGAGCCTGGGCAGTGAGCGTGGGCAGTGAGCGTGGGCAGTGGGGTGTGAGCCTGGGCGGTGAGCCTGGGCAGTGAGCGTGGGCAGTGAGTGTGGGCAGTGAGCGTGGGCAGTGGAGCGTGAGCAGTGGAGCGTGAGCGTGGGCAGTGGGGTGTGAGTGTGGGCAGTGAGCGTGGGCAGTGGAGCGTGAGCAGTGGAGCGTGGGCAGTGGGGTGTGGGCGTGGGCAGTGAGCATGGGCAGTGAGCGTGGGCAGTGAGCGTGGGCAGTGGAGCGTGAGCGTGGGCAGTGGGGCATGAGCGTGGGCAGTGGGGCGTGGACGTGGGCAGTGAGCGTGGGCAGTGGAGCGTGGGCGTGGGCAGTGACCCACATATGTGCTGCCGGACCCCTGCTCAGCCTGGAACGCCAGCCTTGTTGTTTGGTGTTTTCTCGGTCCAACTTCCAGAACATTCCGTACCAGTTGGCTGAGGAGGCAGAGAATTCCCGTGTCATTTCGTGAAGAGATTTTCAGAATTGCCTTTCTCTGTGTCTGGGCCTCCATTTCCATGTGGGCTTTGTACTTCGGAAGCACGTTTAGGAGATTACCATCATGCTACACAGCCTCGCGTCGTCTCTGTCCCTTTAAATGTCCCCCGGAGAGGGGCAGCCGCCTCGTTAAAGGGAAGAAGAGGCCCGGATGGGGTAGGTGCTCCACACACCCCATAGCCGAAGGCTCTTGGGTGAGGAGTCGTCTGATCGCTGCCTCTCCTCAGCTCTACGTGGAAGACATTGAGGGAGGCGCTCTGCAAGGCCTTCTTCCCAGCGATGATGCTCGGACCCCCTGCCGTCAGCTTATCTGAGAGGTGACGGCCAGGTGGCCACCAGGACTGGGTTCGCCGGAAAAGGATGAGCAGGCTGGGTCCGAGTGGGGAGCCTTGGGCAGCAAGGGCTTTGTAAAGACCCTCTGGGCCAACGCGAGGGAACAGACAGGCCATCAGAATACTGCAAGGAACCATTTTCTTTGTATATGAATTTTTTTAAATATATTGATTTTTTTTTTTACGGAGAGGAAGGGAAAGGGATAGAGAGTTAGCAACATCGATGGGAGAGAAACATCCATCAGCTGCCTCCTGCACACCTCCTACTGGGGATGTGCCCGCAACCAAGGTACATGCCCTTGACCGGAATCGAACCCGGACCTTTCAGTCCGCAGGCCGACGCTCTTATCCACTGAGCCAAACCGGTCAGGGCTGTATATGAATTTTTCAATGCACCCCTCTTCCTAACCGCATGCTTGTAACTGTTCCGGCCGTGTGAACAGACCAGAGAGCTGAGAACTCGTCCTCCACAATTTTGCCTCGTTACACGAGCATCAGTGAGGCGGAGGGGACGGCTAAGCATCTTTACAAGGGGACAACATCAGCCTTAGCCAGTTTGGCTCAGTGGATAGAGCGTCGGCCTACAGGCTGAAGGGTCCTAGGTTTGATTCTGGTCAAGGGCACATGCCCAGGTTGCAGGCTCGATCCCCAGTAGGGGGCGTGCAGGAGCCAGCCAATCATCATTGATGTTTCTTTCTCTCCCTCTCTCTTCTTGTCTGATATCAATAAAAATATATATTTAGCCGAAACCAGTTTGGCTCAGTGGATAGAGCGTCGGCCTGCGGACTGAAAGGTCCCAGGTTCGATTCCGGTCAAGGGCATGTACCTGGGTTGCGGGCACATCCCCAGTAGGGGGCGTGCAGGAGGCATCTGGTTGATGTTTCTCTCTCATCGATGTTTCTAGCTCTCTATCTCTCTCCCTTCCTCTCTGTAAAAAAATCAATAAATTAAAAAATAAAATAAAAATATATATTTAATTTTTTTCAAAGCCCGGCTGGTGTGGCTCAGTGGTTGAGCATCAGCCTATGATCCAGGAGGGCAGGGTTTGATTCCCGGTCAGGGCACATGCCCAGGTTGCGAGCTCCATTCCCAATGTGGGGTGTGCAGGAGGCAGCCGACCGATGATTCTCTCTCATCACTGATGTCTCTCTCTCTCTCCCGCTCCCTTCCTCTCTGAAACCAATAAAAATATATTATAAAAAAACAAAGGGACAACATCGTTTCAGAGTTCGCGTGACAAGTCGCCAT
This sequence comes from Corynorhinus townsendii, assembly GCA_026230045.1. NCBI lineage: Eukaryota > Metazoa > Chordata > Mammalia > Chiroptera > Vespertilionidae > Corynorhinus > Corynorhinus townsendii. Next base: position 15,201,092 of record JAPDVU010000016.1, on the reverse strand, counting down.
TCTCTGAGGACGGTCAGTTCAGCCCCTGAGGCTGGAGGGGGGCCGACCGGCAGGGAGTTCGATGGGGGCAGGGGCGGGGGCGGGACTTGGTCCAGGAGCTTCCGGAGACAGTCCACTAAGTGCCGTTGGTTAGATGAGGTGTTATATAGGTTTTTACAGATTGTACTTCTGTATTGCATCAGGGATAAAGTAAGACTTCTAAAACAGAATTATCTTTTCTCCTTGGTGGCGTCCTGCCGGAAGGTGAGCCGGCGTTGGCATCCGTACGTGCTGGGCCTCCTCTGGGCTCACAGCAGGCCGTGCCGTTTGTCCTCGGCTGTCATGCTCACTGTTTGCTCATGACCTTTATGGAAATGAGGGGAGAGAATTAACTCCGCCAGCGTGTGGTCTAGGACAGGCTGTCACTTCACGTTTTAAGGGGCTCCCCTGTGTGCGGACCGCGTGGTCCCTGCACTGTGCCACCGAAGCCTGACTCCTGTGGGAATCAGGGCTCCTCCGTGGGGCGGTGACCAGCCGTTATCTTTGGCACATCCTTGTCCTTCATTTCTAATTTTGTCAAACTTTTATTTTGTTTAAGCAGGTTTTGTGTGTTTGTTTTTGGTTAATCCTCATCCGAGGATACTTTCCCATTGATTTTTAGGGAGAGTGGAAGAGAGAGGGCAAGACAGAGAAACATCGATGTGAGAGAAACACATCGATTGGTTGCCTCCTGCACGAGCCCTGACCAGGGCCCAGTCTGGGGAGGAGCTTGCAACCGAGGTACCTGCCCTTGATCGGAATCAAACCCGGGCCCCTTGGGTCCGTAGGCCGACGCTCTATCCACTGAGCCACACCGGCCAGGGCTCATTTTGTCAAACTTTTGAGCCAAGAGCTGCCACACCGTGTGGAAAGCAAATGCTTGCTGAACCTGTTCTGATTCCGAGGACTTCTAGCTTTCCAGAGCTCCTTGTTCGACTCCGAATCACATTTTCCCTTGCAAAACCCCCGGCCTGCGTCTTCATTCTTAGACACGCAGGCGCCCTTCACCCACCGCGTCTCCCCCTCGTCCGAATGCCCTGAGCTGCAGAACCACGGGCCTGCTCCCTCATCCTTCCCGGGACTCGGGGCTGTGCTTTTGTATTGACTGGACCCGGGGTCCACATCCCTGGTCATAGGCGTGGGCCAGGCTGGGCCACGGGTCAGGGATGGTCACTCCCCCTGGAATTGAGGCTTTTTCCGTGAACGGAGCTGATTCCCTAGCCTCCATCCTGCCCCTGATGAGGTCTTCCTCCACAGACCTCCCGAAGGCCCCCGCAGACACCCACACCTCGTCCTATCCCCGGGATTTATAAACCCCGGCACCCGGAGCCATTCTGGAAATCAGGAGCTCCCCGCCCAAACAGAGAGCTGGAGGGGGGGGGCGGGTTTTCCCCAGTTTCTCCAGGCGTTAACTTCTCGGAGCCTCTTCCTGCGCCACATACGTACGTGGTCTTAGGATCTTCGCACCAGTTCCCAGCGGAGGCTGTCACACCACACCCCGGGCGAGGCCGATGCGCTCCGACATGCGTATTCGTGGGACTCGGCCTTCACCCCAAAACGCGCTGTCACCGCGGGGGAGTGCGATCGTACGTCGCGGCGGAGATGACTTTCTAGGCCAGTGGTCGGCAAACTCATGAGTCCACAGAGCCAAATATCAACAGGACAACGATTGAAATTTCCTTGGAGAGCCACATTTTTTACACTTAAACGTCTCCTAACGCCACTTCTTCACAATAGACTCGCCCAGGCCGTGGTGTTTTGTGGAAGAGCCACACTCAAGGGGCCAGAGAGCCGCCTGTGGCTCACAAGCCGCGGTTTGCCGACCACGGCCCTAGGGGACCTTTCCCTGACGGAACTCGCAAGAGGCTCTTGCTTCTGGTTCCTTCTGCGTCCGCCGCCTCGTTCCCCCGTCCTCCGGGTGCCTCTGCGTGCAGTCCCAGGTCCTAGCCGCCTCACAGCAGATTCCCGAGCAGTGAGATGACCGGGGACACCCCCCTGCTCCCACACTTGCTTCCTGCTCACGTTCAATAAATGGTGAATTGTGGTGTGGGGGTTTGTTTGTTTTTTTGCTTTTTGACTGAGAGCGGTCTGTTTACCAGCGGCGGGAGGATTGCTTTCTATCTACATGCAAATGGGCTTCTGGTTCTCTCCAACCGCTGGGAAAGGGCCTTTTAACCAAAGCACTTCTATTTCCGTGTCTTCGGGTGTAGTATCAGTGGGGTGGGAGCTGACCGCCTGACTTCCCTTCCCGCCGGGTCACCCCCATCAGGAGCCCTAGGGAGGGCGAGGTTTGCACACACCCGACTACCAGGGAGTAAACACGGTCCCATTTGTTGAAATGCCCAGTAAATGCCTAGCTCACGCCTGGCCTGCTGTAGAGCAAGTGCCCCGGTGTGGCTCCATGGGTAGAGTGTCAGCCTGCGGACTGAAGGGTCCCAGGTTTGATTCCCGGTCAGGGCACAGGCCCGGGTGGTGGACTTGATCCCCAGGAGGGGGCGTGCAGGAGGCAGCCGACGCATGATTCTCTCTCATCCTTGGTGGTTCTCTCTCTCTCTCCCTCTTCCTTCCTCTCTGAAATCAATAAAAATAAAAACGACCTAGCTCCCTACCATAGCACTCAAGCTTCTTCTCAACTTGATAGCAACTATCCCGGCTGCACTTACCCCGCAAACCACGCAGCAGCCCCGCCCCTGCCTCTCCCACAGCCGCATTCACGTGGTCTCCAGGGGCCTGAATGGCCCTCCCTGCCTCCTGGTGGTAACGCGGATCCGTCCTCCAAGCCTTACTCAAAACGTCACCTCTGTGTGAGCCCTCTCCCTGGACTTGACCTCTCACCCCCGGCAGAGAGTGGCACTCTCACGGCGGGAGGGTCCACAGAGTCCACAGCTCTTTGCTCAGACATAGGGTGCGACGCGTGGACTGTAGCTGCGAAGCTCACCCTGCATATGTGGGCCCCCCCGCCCCCCGTCCTGCCCCTGCTCTCACGCCTGGCCTGCTGTAGAGCGAAGTCCCCCATGACACTTGTCAGTACCACTTCAGTAAGTTCCACTGGGGATCGGTCTTTACAACGAATCCCTTGAAGCTAACGTTTAACAAATGCACACGGCGCTAACCTTGAGGTCGGTGCGCTAGGGCGAGCCCGGGGAGACCCGGGCAAGCTTCGGTTCCTGGCTGATGCGTTCGTGTGGGTGCCTTGGAGAGGCGAAGACCAGTGTGCCGACGATGCAGGCGGTGGTGCTGGAGATGGAGAGCGAGGGGCCGTGTCCCTCTGGGCTGCCATTTTGATTTAGACGTGTTTCCCCTTTTGCAGTCGTTTGTCTACGCAGTGACGTAGCATGGAGCTCTCACGGGCCAGCCTGAGACTCCGCAGGCCTCCCGTCTGGGCCTCTCCGTGCCAGCTCGCCCTGCGCCTGCTGTTGGAGGATGAGCAGAGCGGGGCCCCGCCTCTCTCTCTCCCTTCCCGCCCCTTCCTGCAGGGCAGACATGAGCACCTGACTCTTCCCTCCGGTTCTCAGGCCTCCGGGGTCGGGGGGCCCCCAGTTCCTCTGCATCACAGGAAACGCATCGCGGGAAAGGGAAAGATCTTTGGGCAGTGCCGGGAAAGAGACCATTTTTCTTACTTGGCAAAGCAAAAGGGAACCATCTTTTTCACCCTGAAGGCACTGTCAGAGACGGAGCTCAATAAAGCATGTTTCTCGACCTCAGCGTCCTTAGAGTTTCAAACAAGGGTGTTCAAGTTTCCAGTCATGAAATCCGTGTATTCGATGAGGGGGTGTTTTTACTTATTTGTAATGATATAAAATAGAAAACAGTCCTAGCTGGTTTGGTTCCATGGATAGAGCATTGGCCTAGGGACTGAAAGGCCCTAGCTTCCATTCCCGGTCAGGGCACGTGCCTGGGGTGCAGGCTCGATTCCCAGGAGGGGGCGTGCAGGAGGCAGCTGATCAATGGTTCTCCCTCTCTCCCTTCCTCTCTAACATCAATAAAAATATTTGTTTAAAAGATAAAATAAAACAGAAAACAGCCAAGTGTCTCCCATGAAGTGAGGGTCTTTGGCATGAAATTAGTTCTCAGGAGGATGGGTGTGTGTGTGCGCTGAGGCATACTGTAGACTTGTTTCTTTCTGTAAGGTTCCGAAGAATCAGGAGCATGGACAGGCATCCCTACAGCTCAGGTGTGAAGAAATGGACATTGAGGAGAGACGTGGGGGTGTGAGAGGACTCAGTGTCAGACCAATAAGCGTCAAGGGTCGCAGTGGCCACAACTGTGTCAAGTCTGTGCCACGTTGCCCGTCCTTCCGGGACCAGACGTGGATGAACGAATTCTCTGCGTGGCCTGTGTCCAGTTGATAGTATTCATGACAAGCCGGAGGGCGCTAACGAGAAGGAGCGCTGTGAGGATGTTATCCCTATTCCAGTATGTTTCCTGGCTGGGGCGCCGCCGTCCGAGCTGATTCCATCTTTAACATCCAGCCCTACTAGACCCATGGGATCCAGATTGCTCCCTTCCTCCCCCGTCTCCAAACACAAACCCCAAAGCTCCCCTCACCTGGGAGAGACCCTCCTCGAGGCCTGGACGCTCCCAGGGGTGCAGCCTCTGCAGCGAAGGGAAGGTTGTTGGCGTGTGAGGTAGGTGGGGGGTGTCCTCACACAGACCTCAGTGCCTGCCGTCAGGAGTGCCTGCCCCAGGGGGCTGGGCTCTGTGGATGGCCCACTGCAATGCTAGCTGAGTCATACACGGGGGCTCTGTCCTGCCTCACATTTTCCTTTCCTTTCATTCCCACGCTCGCCCTTTGAAGAGTCTGTTTAGAGCCAATAAAATGATGCATCGGACACATCCTTAAGGATGGCTCAAGAAAGCTCGAAATACACCGAGTGGCCAGGTGATGATGATCTCTGAACGCATCATCATCTGGCCACTCAGTGTATATCCTATATAAGAAAAGGCTAATATGCAAATTGTTCCTTCGAACAGGAGTTCAACCAGCAGGCCGGCCAGCTGGCCCACCGCCCATGTCCCCTCCCCCTGGCCAGGCTGGCCGGACCCCACCCATGCACGAATTCATGCACCAGGCCTCTAATACACACACACACACACACACACACACACACACGAGTGGCCAGATTATTATGCCTTCAGAGATCATCATCACCTGGCCACTCAGTGTATATCCAGCGATCTAGAGTCACAGTCGCATAATTAGAGTGACGCTGTGGCCGCCACTCCATCCGCCTCTTCCCCAGGCCTCCTGAGCCCGACCTTGCCCATCAGTCCTGGCCGGGCAGGACCCTGGGGGTCAGCACAGCCCTCCCTGCCCCCTCTCCTAGCCTCGCTCTCCTTCAGAAGCCACAAACCCTGGCAGATACTTTCAACCACTTAATCCCACGGATTTCACAGCTACGTCGTGTGGCATAGGTTAGAGTCCACAGAACTGAAAGTGAAACGATGTCAAACCTTTCTCTCTCTCTTTTTAAAAAAAAACAAAACAGGCAGAATAATGAATATATTTCAGGTGATGAAAGTACAAGCCCTGTGATGATGTTATTCCTCTTCTAGTGTTTCCAGTAAGAACTGGATGAAGGTCCTGGGTTTGAGTTTCTGCAAAATATCTTTGCACCTAAGCACTGAACGACACAATTACACAAGACGTTTCTTCTTCCGAATTTCATAGATGCTGATTTGATCTGTTTATCTGATCCCCAGTCTCCTAAAGAGGCTTAGTGTTGGGGGGAGGGGGTCTCCTTTTGATATTCGTTTGTCAGTATCTGCTGAATGCAGCCTCGCTCACTCATTCACTCATTCACGCCTCATTTGCCGAGTTCCTGTTAAGTGTGACAGGTTGGGCCAAGCTGTGTAGATACTATGAGAGTGAAAAACACTGGTTTCGCCCTCGCTGATTTGGCTCAGTGGATAGAGCGTCAGGCTGCGGACGGAAGGGACCCAGGTTCAATTCCAGTCAAGGGCACATGCCCAGGTTGTGGTCTCGATCCCCAGTGGGGGGCGTGCAGGAGGCAGTCAATCTGTGACTCTCCCTCTCCCTTCCTCTCTGAAATCAGTAAAAAACATAATTTTAAAAATATGGGGTTGACGGGCCTGGAGGGACAGGCTTGGTCGTGGGCGTGGACACCATTCAACTGGGACAGGATGTTCGATTTAGGATTGTTACTAACAGAGGTACAGACGGTTATTCTGGGGTAACGTGCTAACGATCTTATTTTAAAAACCAAACCAACTGGGTGGAGGGGAGCTATGGGGGACGGGGGGAAGAGGAACAACTGTAATAATCTGAACAATAAAGATTTATTAGTAAAAAAATAAAAATAATAAAAATAAATTAATTAAATTAATTTAAAAAAATAAGACCTTGAGGACCAGAGACATCTCGTTTCTTTAAATGACTCAAACACCACCGGTTAGAATAAGAAACTTTGGCCGTGGCGTTTTCTTTTCAAAACTTCCAGGATTCTTTCAGCGTCTGATATGCAATTTAGAAGCTGAGCACACTCACTGCTTGTTCTGTTTGTTGGTGATTAACATTCATCGCTGTCACCCTGACGCGTGAACAGATTGCCTCTTGATGCGTGGTGTGGGGGGGGGGGGGGGGGGGGCAGCCGCAGACCCTGAGGAAGCATCCCAACCTTAGCCATTTACAAAGGCCCAGCCGCCAGGGCAGGTGCTCCGAGGCGTGTCCCTGCACCGGACCAGACACCTGCCTGCCTGTGGCTGCAGCCGTGACGCCCAGTATCTTCTTCAGGGACGGGCAGCCAGTGACCTCAGATCTGATAAAGCTCTGACTCGGACTCTGGTGGTCTCCTGGCCTCAGTCTCTCCTTGAATGATAACAGGTAGTAGATGTCAGATACTGGCCCCGGCGGCGGTGGGGGGGGGGGGGGGAAGGGGGGGGGTGCAGGGGCCATTGCTAGGGCTTGCAGGGTGAGGTCTTCATACGTTCCCGAGGAGACTTCGGAAGGAATGTGGGATTTGGTGACACACGTCGGAACCTGATGTTGCATTTTTGGTAAAACAGATTTATGTTAATTTTTTAAGTATTTTTTGTTTTATTTTTCTATTGATTTCAGAGGAAGGGAGAGAGAGAGAGGTAGAAACATCAGTGATGACAGAGAATCACAGATCGGCTGCCTCTTGCACGCCCCACCTCTGGGGAGGAAGCCCACAACCCAGGCATGTGCCCTTGACCGGAATCGAACCCAGAACCCTTCATTCCACAGGCTGACGCTCTATCCACTGAGCCAAACCGGCTACGGTTTATGTTAACTTTTGATGATCTATTGGGATTCACTGTAGAATTTTATTGTGCGCAGATTTGCAAACGCCAATCAACGGTTTCCTCTCATCACTGATGTTTCTATCTCCCTCTCCTTTCCTCTCTGAAATCAATAAAAAACATATTTTTAAAATATGGGACAGGCTTGGTCATGGGGTAAAACAAAGAACAAAATGCTGTTTTTGTTGCCTTGCTGTTTTACATGGAGCCCGCAGGCCCCAAATATTCCCCAGCACAAAGAGAAGTGTCCACGTACGCGTGTCATTTGGGTAACTGAGGTGGAGGAGCGGGGAGGGCTGGGCCGAAGGCGGAATTCTCCAACGGGCAAGCAAAGCGAAGGGGCTTACAGGGTGTCTTGTCTTCCAACCTCCAGACGAAGGTGCGATTTAATCTGCCGTTAAAGTATGTGGCTATTGTAAACACAGCCGCGGTCACAGACAGGCTGAACAGCATGAGACCAGCCGAGAGAGGCCAGGCCGAGGTCACGGTTTCTCACACTCCACGTCGGTAAACAAGTCGCCGAAGGAGACGTCAGAAATGTCAGAAGGGCTCCCTCGATGGGGCGAGGCAGGGAGACGGTGCAAACGAGACGTAGCAAACGGCAAATGAGGAATCAAACCCCCACATGCTGTTGGTTTTTTTGTTTTCATTTGATTGTTTTCCCTGCTGTTTGTTTGGAGTCTGCTGATCTGTTTGCTTTGCTTTTAATAATTAGTTTAGCCCGTACGGTAAATGCTTCTCTTGAGACGTCCAAGCCGGCCCTGCTGACCTGAATCCACGGGGCAGGTGCGCAGTCCTGTTTCCAGAAGGTTCCTACCCTGGCTGATGGCCGTACACTCTGTCCGATGGACTGCATGGCATCTGCCCAGGTCCCTCGTGAGTGTGGACCTGCCGTTCGCACCAGCTTTAAGAATGCTTTTTAAGCTGTTGGAGTTCACGAAACGAACCAGGCATGCTTTTTATTCCCGAAACAATTTTGCCTGAAGAGGCTTTAAAGGAAAAGGACAACAACAAAACAGTTAAAAGCTTCGTTCTTGCATATCAAATGATGACTTCTTCTTTTTTAAGTATATTTTTATTGATTTCAGAGACGGAGAGAGAGAGAGAAACATTCAGTGATGAGAGAGAATCATAGATCGGCTGCCTCCTGCACACCCCCTACTGGGGATCGAGCCCGCAAACTGGGCATGTGCCCTTGGCCGGAATCGAACCTGGGACTCTTCAGTCCGCATGCCAATGCTCTATCTACTGAGCCAAACCGGCCAGGGCTCAAATTATGACTTCTGACCCGTTTTACAGACGTATGCCAAAACCCACTTCAAGCATGGATATTCATGTATCACTGTAAGCCATATACTTCCAGATGGACCCTCGCTTACTCTTTTTAACTTTCTTTTTCGCTTTTCTGAAGAAAGATCACTTCTAAACATTGTCTTTATCAAAATGGATCTTAAATTTGCATTGATTTTACAGAATAAAGGTTTGGCAGAAAAGAATCCTCTCTAATAAAGAGGGAATATGCTAATTGACCCTCACACCATCGCAAAGATGGCGGCACCCACCATCAATAAGGAGGGAATATGCTAATTGAGTGCCCCGCCCTCAAAGGTGGTAGTGCCCACAGCCACAAGATGGCGGCACCCAGTCCCCTCAGCCCCGCCGGGGTGCCTGTCTCCGGAGTCCCACAGTCCCCTGAGCCCCCCAGCTTCCCAGGGCTGGCCCAAGGCGCAGGCAAGCCTCAGATGGTGGCTGCCCAGCTGCCCAGGGCCGCCCAAGGAGCAGGTAACCAGGGCCAGCCGAGGCTTGCGCTGCCGGCAGTGGCCGCAGCAGAGGTGTGATGGGGCGTCGCCTTCCCCAATCGCCGCGTCGCCTCCTGCCCCTGAGGACTGTGAGGGGGCGGCAGGCCAAGCTGAGGGATCCCCCCTCCGGTGCATGAATTTTCATGCACCGGGCCTCTAGTTTGTCCATAAAGGATGAGGTACGAACATTTTTTAAGTACACACTAATAAAATTTTAACTGTTGAGGAAGAAATTGTATCTTGATATATGTATCTCAGGTTCAGCTTTTTTTAAAGTTAATGTCATAACATTTTTAAAAGCTGTGACTTAAGAGACATTTTCTGGGCCTGGGCTCGTGTTGCTAGAATAGGTGTGCTCTGTTTCCTTGTTCATTTTCTCTCTGACATCCACGGCGGTGTTCATGTCATCTTAGAAGAAATTTTCAGAAAATGCTCATTCTTGAAAGGCCGATAACAAAAATCCTATTCTAGGGAATACTGTAGGATTCGCTATTTGAGACCCAAACATTTTAGCTAGCCATAAAGGAAAAGTTACTCCAGCTAGATATCTATTTTGTTGTTGTTGTTATAAACTCAATAAAAATCCAATAGACTTTATCTAAATTCAATCAAACCAATCACCTCCCGGTTACAGAAGGAAAAGATGCTCATCGAATGCTCTAATGGGCAAGATGATGAAAAATACCCCAGAAGTATTATTGATACATTTTTTTTTAACATCCTGGTGTTGCAGGTGATTTTTATATGGTTTTAATGATTCTTCAAAAATGTGTAAAAAAACCAGTGCAATTCCCTGACTGCTGCTCTGTATACATTTTGACACTTTAGCCTCACAGTGTATTACCTCTGTTTTTCCAAGGAAACTCACACAGGATGCCCACACCTAGAAACCAGTAGGTACAGGCTCTGGTCTTAGTCTCTGGCCCCCTGTGCTGTATTTCTCCAACTTGGAAAGAGACTCTTCATCCGTTCAGAAGCCCGTATACCTGTTGGAATTTATTTCTGCAAGGGGAGTCTCAAGATCTCACGTTTATGTCTGACAAACAACCCAGACCTATCGTTTACCATCGAGAGCAGGGAGAATGAGCCAGGAACTAACCGTACGAATGTGTCGCGCGTCTACAGTTCAGAACACTCATGGTCCTATCGGCTTGAAAATAACGTTATCGTCTTCAAAGAATTTCACCAAAGCATTGTTAGAGTACAGAGCTTTCAACATAAAGTATTCCCTTTTTACCATGGAAACTTTGAGGCTTAGTTCTTATGGGTAGACGTTAAACAATTTTGAGGAAAGAGATTGGATGCTAGTTTCAGCTGATTATATAAAAAAGTGATGACGGATAAGTGGGGTGGTTTTTTTTTTTTTTTTAATCAACATCTGTTTCCTATGTGTCGCGCAGTCATATTTGCTTAGTGTACAATTCGGGTGAAATCTGGGCTGTTTTTAGCAAAGCCAACGCATCAATGGAGGGAAAAGCTGAATGCCATTCTGATTTTGCTTGCTTACTTCGCTGTCCCAGGAGTCTTTGCTCCTGGTGATGACTCAAGTATCATTGTCACACAAAGATAAGACCAACGGCTCCGTCCTTTCATCTGGAGACAGCTCCTATTTTAGGGACAGTGACCGCATGGGAGTTCGGTCCTAAAACAGATGTGAAATCCTGACAGCCTGGGGTTTTCTACTTCCCCTCTCTCTGAAAACTGGAAAAGTTGTCATGGGAAATGAGTTTATAATTTCTTTTTAATTTTTACCAGAAATAAAATATGGGTACTTATTGTGCAGCAAAATACAGAGATCCTCTTGACATATTTTAACGTGGACCCCTATTCTACGGTGGTAGGTGGATCTTGATTTCAAAGATGCTGCTGCTTTTTATCTATTGTGTGACTTTGCTGGTTAAACTCTTGTTCTCTCATTGCCTCTTCTAATAAATAATGAGATAATAATAATGGGACTTGCTGCATAAGGTTTTCCAAGAAATCAGAGAGTGGCTATGGGTAAAGGTCTTCGGAAGGTACCATTAAATGGTGGCTACTTTTGTTGGTATTATGTAATAAGTGTCATTGGTCTCTTCAGCTCATGTATCCTGGTTTTCTTATTGCAATGAATCTGCTCCCTTTTTTATATTTGGCATACCCTTTAAACAAAAAAAACAACTTTATTGCCCTAGCCAGTTTGGCTCAGTGGATAGAGCGTCTGCCTGTGGACTGCAGGGTCTCGGGTTCGATTTCGGTCAAGGATGTGCAGGAGGCAGCTGATCAGTGATTCTCTCTCATCATTGATGTTTCTATCTCTCTCTCCCTCTCCCTTCCTCTCTGAAACCAATAAAAATACACTTTTAAAAAAAGAAGAAAAGTAAGTAAAAGCTTTATTGTTGAAAGTATTACGTATGTCCCCTTTCTTCCCCATTGCCACATTGTAGCCCACCCCCACTCCCAGCCCCAGGCCTTCACCACCCTATTGCCTGTATGCACATCCTATATAATAAAAGGCTGATATGCAAATTGACCAAACATCAGAACAACCGGCCGCTATGACACACACTGACCACCAGGGGGCAGACGCTCTATGCAGGGGCTGTCCCCTGGTGATCAGTGCACTCCCACAGGGGGAGCGCCGCTCAGCCAGAAGCCAGGCTCACGGCTGGCGAGAGCAGCAATGGTGGTGGGAGCTTCTCCTGCCTCTGCAGCAGCGCTAAGGATGTCCGACCGTGGGGAGCAGTCCTAAGCCGTCAGTCGGACATCCCCTGAGGGCTCACGGACTGCAAGAGGGCACAGGCCGGGCTGAGGGACCCCGCCCCCAAGTGCACGAATTTCGTGCACCGGGCCTCTAGTGTGCGTATAAGTTGTTTGGTTAATCTCTCTTCCCCTCCCCAGTCAGTCTTTGCCATGCTTCCCTGCCTCTGGACCTGTTTTTTTTCATTGTCGGGGCTGACCAGCAGAACCTGAGCAACGGATGAACAGATTACTTTGACATATGTTTCTGTGAAAGAGAAGGCTAAGGGACTAGCTTGCTCTAGTAGCAAATAGCTCTGAATGCCTGCCTCATTGGCTTGTTATTGTAACAGCAGCTTGACTCAACTGCATCTCTAGATACAATCAGCAGGGTAAGCATCCTTGAGAAAGCACATGCTTCGAGAAGGTCGGGTCTTTAAAGACTAAACATGGAGATTTTTAGTGAAATGCCCGGAGGATCGGACTTGTTTGGAAAAAGTCAAGGTAGGGGCTGCCACCTTCGGCGAGGTCCCCTCGGAGGCCCCCGACCTCTCGCAGAGTCCTCCTTACAGACTTTCCAACCAAGTCCTGTGCTTCCCCACCTCTCATCAGTTTATTTTGTTCGTTGGAGTCCACATATAAGTGAGATCATGTGACGGCATGTTCAATGAATCGTTTGTGACCCTCCATCACAGAGCACAGTCTCGTAGATTTTCAGAGCGCTGGACACCTAACAGTTAAACCTTCCGTCGTGACGCAGCAGCAGGACCTGTTCGGGGACACAGACCCTCATTTCCCCGCCAGGGCGGAGTGCCTCCAGGGCAGAGCGTACCTCCTGAATGTCGGAAAAGAACGGCTTTGCGTGCGTTTTCACTTGTATTGCCGCGTCTCTAGAAAGTCTGACGACAGAAGGGTTGATTCGTCGTGGCGCGGATGCAGAATCACCAGGAGGCCGGTGGCTTGTGTGTCTGAAGGAAGACGTGGTGTCCGCTGCAGCAGCAGCAGCTGGCGTGCTCCGCAGCGCTGTTCCCGGCACCCTTCCCTTTGTGGTCAAATGGAATAACCCTGTGAAGGGAGGCAGCAGGGGCCCTTTTGAAAGCAAGCTTCTCCTTTTTAAAGGGAATGCTGTTCCGGTGCTGGCGACCTGGAATGTTCTGTTCGCAGCATGAGCAACGGTACCATATTAGGGCACGTCTTCCCTCCTGGCAGCTTGGCACGAGTAGCCAGAGTTAACAAGTCAGATTCTGACTGTGCAAGTCCGGACGCCTCATACTCCCTTGGAGGACACGTTAGCCTGCGGAGGGTTTGCTGACCGGACGGACGCACGGCTGAACTAAGCCCAGAACCTGATCGCCACCTTGGGGACTCCCTGCGGCCTTGGCCTCGGCACCTGCCTCTGGGTAGGCTGTTCTCCAAGGCTGCTTCGCCACCTAGTGGCGGGCTCTGGTCTTGCTCTGACCAACGTAACTCTTCAGAGTAGCAATGAATTGGAACATCCCTTAGCAAAGAATGCAGTTCAAAGAGAGACCCAAAAACAAGTCCCTTTAACTCTTACCATTCGCAACAACATGGATGGGCCTGGAGAGCATCATGCTAAGCGAAGTAAGCCAGTCGGAGAAAGATACATATCACATGATCTCACTCATTTGTGGAATATAATGAACAACATAAATGGATGAACTAAAATAGAGCCAGAGACATAGAAGCATCAAACAGACCATCCATCCTCATAGGGAAGGCAGGGGAAGGGGGCGTGAGAGATCAACCAAAGGACTTGTATGCATGCTTATAAGCATCACCCATGGACACAGACTGTAGGGGGGTGAGGGCATGTGCTGGGCGGTGGGAATGACTGGGGAGAGATCAATGGGGAGAAAAGCAGACATATGTAATACTTTAAACAATAAAGAATTTTTAGCCCTAACCGGTGTGGCTCAGTGGATAGAGCGTCGGCCTGCGGACTGAAGGGTCCCAGGTTCGATTCTGGTCAAGGGCTTGTATCTTGGTTGCGGGCACATCCCCAGTAGGGAGTGTGCGCGGGGCGGCTGATTGATGTTTCTCTCTCATCGATGTTTCGAACTCTCTATCCCTATCCCTCTCCCTTCCTCTCTGTAAAAAAAAAAAAAAAATCAATAAAATACTTTTTTAAGAATTTTTTTAAAAGACAAGTCCCGTTGATATTATACATACTGGATTCCGAATAGGGAAGAAACACGAATCATTGATCTTGGAATAACGCGTGGTTGCAATTTGCAAAGATCATTTTTCTCCTGGCTCTTCATGGTTAAAATAATAATAGAGGTAGCGTGGCATTCAGTTAGACTTCTATTAAAAAGTGACTTACAGCCCTGACCGGTTTGGCTCAGTGGATAGAGCGTCGGCCTGCGGACTGAAGGGTCCCAGGTTCGATTCTGGTCAAGGGCATGTACCTTGGTTGTGGGCACATCCCCAATAAGAGGTGTGCAGGAGGCAGCTGATCGATGTTTCTAACTCTCTATACCTCTCCCTTCCTCTCTGTAAAAAAATAATAAAATACTTTTTTTTTTTAAAAAGTGTACTTTTACAAAATAAAAATAAAATAATAAGTGACTTACCCATTTTCAATTAGTTTGGGCGGTTTAAGAATTGACAACGCCCAATTTCTTTTGTGGGGTTTTTCCCCCAGGATAGGCACTGTCAGGCTGGTTTAGAGGAAATAAAGTGAGCTCATCTTCCTGGACTTCATCACAGAAATAAAAGGTCCCACGTTTATATTGGCCCTCAGGTTTCTCTGAGCACTTTCCTGTGTGTTTTTCACGTCGGGTATTTACCCACATTTTTAAATGTAAAAAGTTATCTCTAGATTGATAATTCCCGAAAAGTCTATTCAATCACCAGGGGAACGGGAGTAGATTTCTCATCACAATTTTTCACTTCTCCCTAACCATAGTCCTCTCGGATGACTTTTTCATATCTTCTGCTTCACTGTCTCCTTTTAAATATGAATAAAAGGTGTCAAATTATCGGCTGCAGGGGCTTCTGCACGGGGACCATGACCCCGCAGCACAAAACACATTTTACATCATGACTGCACACGCATGTGTATTTTTTTAATTAATTTTTTTTTTTTAAAGAGAGAGAAACACTGGTGTGAGAGTGAGACTTCAGTCTGCTGCCTCCTGAACACCCACTTACCAGGGATCCAGCCTGCAACCTGGACGTGCACCCTGACTGGGAATCGAACTGGCAACCTTCTGGTGCATGGGCCGACTTCCAGCCGACTGAGCCACACCAGCCGGGGCTGTGTGTGTGTGTCTTACACAGAAATGTTATGAAACTATTTTATTTACTGTTATTAGGTGGAATGCGTTCTGCACCGGCCTTTCAATTCTGTTTCTTCTCTTTTTTTCTTCTTGTGTTGGCCTCCTGGCTTACATTTTGAATCTTAGAGGATCATTTCTGTGTGGTATCTTAAATGCAATGCAGTGATAATGGTCGAGAAAAAAAATATATGCTCGGAGTTGAAATCAAGAACCAACCTGTAGCCCTAATCGGTGTGGCTCAGTGGATAGAGCATCGGCCTACGGACTGAAGGGTCCCAGGTTTGATTCCGGTCAAGGGCATGTACCTTGGCTGCAGGCACATCCCCAGTAGGGGGTGTGCAGGAGGCAGCTGATCAATGTTTCTCTCTCATCCCATGTTTCTAACTCTCTATCCCTCTCTCTTCCTCTCTGTAAAAAATCAATAAAACATTAAAAAAAAAAAAAAAGAAAAAGAACCAACCTGTAGGTACCCACATGGTAGGATGGGGCCTTCCTCCCAAAATCCAGGGGTCCTTCCAAGGGGCTCCTGTCATGCACCAGCAGGTCCCTGTTTGGTTTCATTCTCTTTGCATGAGGGGTGGAACTGGAGCAGTTGGGTGGCTCTGCCCGGAATGTCTCACCAACGCGCAGGCCCCGGCTCCCCCCGGAAGGGTCAGGAACCTACTCTGAATCCCAGAGAGGAACTTGAGCTAGACCCCTGCCCCCATTCCGTTCGTGCCTGACCCCCCTCTCCCCTCACACAGGCTGCATTCCTCCTGGGACCACTTGTAAGGGGCGAGGATCAAAAGGCTTATAGGAGTGTCTATTCCCACCGCCTGTTTCTTTCTGAGAATTAAAAGCATGTCTTCCCTGCCCTAGCTGGTTTGGTTCAGTGGACAGAGCATCGGCCTGCAGACTGAACGGTCCCGGTTCAATTCTGGTCAAGGGCACGTGCCTGGGTTGCGGGCTCGATCCCCAATAGAGGGTGTGTGGGAGGCAACAGATCAATGATTCTCATCATTGATGTTTGTATCTCTCTCTTCCTCTCTGAAATCAATAAAAAGATTTAAAAAAAAAAAAGTATGTCTTCCCTTAGGTATCTGCACCAATATGTCAACTCAGTGCCTATCTATATATATAAAAGGCTAAGCGACCGCCCAACCAATCTGTAGGTATGACACGCACTGACCACCAGGGGGCAGACGCTCAATGCAGGAGCTGCCGAGCTGCAATGACTTGGCAGTGGCAGTTCTCCAGTGACAGTGACGCACCCCAAAACTAGAGAGGAGGGAGCCCAATTGCAGGGTGCATCACCCGAGAACCGCCCTCTCGCAATCCGGGACCCCTTGGGGGATGTTGGAGAGCCAGTTTCGGCCCGATCCCTGCAGGCCAGGCCCAGGGACCCCACCTGCCGGAGGGACCCCGCTCACTCTGCAGACGACCTTCAAGCCGTGTGGCCGCCCCAAGTGCAGCCGGCCAGGGAGGAACCGCGGGAGGTTGGCTCCAGGGCGTGTCAGGCCATCTCGCCCAGTCCCGCCCGGCTGGCCACCTTCTAATTAATTTCCTTCCAATGTGCACGAATCTGTGCACCGGGGCCCTAGTAGAATATGAACTCCCTTGACTCAAAACATACTAACTCCAGGGCACATAGGCTGTGAGTCAGGATAAGGACAAGAGCATTGAGCGTCGAGATGATATTCTCTTCTCAGGAAAAAAAAAAAGCGCCTTAAACAGAAGGCTTTTGGCCCGGGGTTCAGCATCATTTCATTTGGGTCTCACCTAGAACGCCTGATTTTTTAGGAGGTTACGTGTTCCTTGTGAAACGATAACTCTTTTCTCTCTCTCTCTCTCTTTTCTCCCCAGACTATGTCCGAGAGTCACAATGAACTTGCATAATAACAATACAGCGTCGCCATTGTTGCCAAATCTCAGCTCTCTCTGGGTCCCTGGGTCCCCAGGCACAGGGCTGCCCCCGGGGACGGCCCCTGGTTCTGGCAGCTACAACGTTTCTCAGGCAGCTGGCAATTCCTCTCCTGCCAATGGCACCCTCGGCGACCCTCTGGGAGGCCACACCATCTGGCAGGCGGTCTTGATTGCAGTCCTCACAGGGGCCGTGGCCCTGGTGACCATCATCGGCAACATCCTGGTGATCGTGGCGTTTAAGGTCAACAAGCAGCTGAAGACCGTCAACAACTACTTCCTCCTGAGCCTGGCCTGCGCCGACCTGATCATCGGGGTCATTTCCATGAATCTGTTTACGACCTACATCATCATGAACCGCTGGGCTCTGGGCAACCTGGCCTGTGACCTCTGGCTTTCCGTCGACTACGTGGCCAGCAACGCCTCCGTCATGAACCTGCTGGTGATCAGCTTCGACCGGTACTTCTCTATCACGAGGCCGCTCACCTACCGAGCCAAAAGGACAACCAAAAGGGCCGGCATGATGATAGGCCTGGCCTGGGTCATCTCCTTCGTCCTCTGGGCGCCTGCCATCCTGTTCTGGCAGTACTTCGTGGGCAAGAGAACCGTGCCCCCGGGGGAGTGCTTCATCCAGTTCCTCAACGAGCCCGCCATCACCTTCGGCACGGCCATCGCCGCCTTCTACATGCCCGTCACCATCATGACCATCTTATACTGGAGGATCTACAAGGAAACAGAAAAGCGTACCAAAGAGCTGGCCGGGCTGCAGGCCTCCGGGACGGACGCGGAGGCAGAAAACTTTGTCCCGACCACGGGCAGCTCCCGGAGCTGCAGCAGCTACGAGCTGCAACGGCAGAGCGTGGCGCGCTCGGCCCGCAGGCGGTGCGGCTGCTGCGACTTCTGGTTCCCCACCAGGACCTGGAAGCCCAGCGCCGAGCGCGTGGACCAGGACCACAGCAGCAGCGACAGCTGGAACCACGACGGCGCCGCGGCCTCCCTGGAGAACTCTGCGTCCTCCGACGAGGAAGACATCGGCTCCGAGACCAGGGCCATCTACTCCATTGTGCTCAAGCTGCCGGGGCACAGCACCCTCCTCAACTCCACCGCGCCCCCGTCCCCAGACAGCCTGCGGGTGCCCGACCAAGAGCTGGGCACGGTGGGCGCGGAGAGGAAGGCCGGCAAGCTGCAGGCCCAGAGGAGCATGGACGATGGAGGCCGCTTTCCAAAGAGCTTCTCCAGGCTTCCCATCCACTTAGAGTCGGCCGCGGACCCGGCCAAGGCCTCCGACGCCAACTCCTCCGCGGGGAGGACCACGGCCACGCTACCTCTGTCCTCCAAGGAAGCCACTCTGGCCAAGAGGTTTGCTCTGAAGACTCGGAGCCAGATCACGAAGCGGAAACGGATGTCACTCATCAAGGAGAAGAAAGCAGCCCAGACCCTCAGCGCCATCCTGCTCGCCTTCATCATCACCTGGACCCCCTACAACATCATGGTCCTGGTGAACACCTTCTGCAAAAGCTGCATCCCCAAAACCTACTGGAACCTGGGCTACTGGCTGTGCTACATCAACAGCACCGTGAACCCCGTGTGCTACGCCCTGTGCAACAAGACCTTCCGCACCACCTTCAAGACGCTGCTGCTCTGCCAGTGCGACAAGCGGAGGCGGCGCAGGCAGCAGTACCAGCAGCGGCAGTCCGTGACCTTCCACAGGTGTGCGCCCGCGCAGGACCTGTAGAGTGAGCTTGGCATATGGACATGACCTTCTGCGGGTGTGCGCCCAAGCAGGGCCTGTAGAGTGAGCTTGGCATATGGACATGACCTTCTGCGGGTGTGCGCCCAAGCAGGGCCTGTAGAGTGAGCTTGGCATATGGCCGTGACCAAACGCACACACCAGCCCACAGGCCTTCGAAGGGTGTCCGTAGGGGGGGAGGTGGCGGCGGGGGGGTGACTCCTGGTAATAATGTTCTTATCACCCAGATGAGAAAGCTGCCTGTTTACTGAACCATTGGATAAACCCATTTTAATCCAAAAAGTCAAATATCAATTCAGAAAGAAAAAAAAAAAGCGTATGACTGAATCTAAAGAAAGTGACTCTGAAATAGACTTCAAGTGTTTTTTTTTCTTAAAGAGGAAAAAAATTGCTTCCTGGCCATTATACACCCATGCTTGCCTCTCTTCATTTCCGTGAGTTCTGGAATCTCAGGTCCACACAGCTGGCTGCCCTCGGTGCCACGTCCTTTACACGGATCCCAACAGTGTGGATTCGGATTCCGCGTGGACAGGGCCAGGCGCGTGCCTCCGTGGCTCTGAGATCTATTTCATCCGTTGCTAAGCTGCACCTTCCCACCCCAGTAGAGCTGTTTGTCTCCTCTTTGGTGTGTTGTGAAACTCTGTGGACTTGATTTTTGGTTCCTGCGAAGTACTGTTTGGTGCAGTTCCAGTTTTGTACAAATAAATAAATATATATATGTGTATGTATATGTATATGTGTGAGTGTGTGTGAGTTCCACATACACACACACATCATGTATACGATATAGTGGGAATCCTTGAACTGTCCGGTTGTTCCCACAATACATGCTTTCAGTACTTGGGTCACTGGAGTTCTCCAGACCCTAACACAACGTAAAGGCGAACCCAACCCAGAGTAATGTTTTCAAACCCGGAGCTGTTTTACAAAGACCACCCTGGGGAGTGTGCCCGGGCCCTCCCGCAGATCTGGGCCCAGGGGTCAGCCTGGGATCAAGGTCAAGCACCAGGATGTGGCGGGACTGAGTGTCATCCATCTCCTTGGTTGATATCCTCAGCAGAGCTCAACCCACCCGGGTCCCTGAGAGCTCAAACACAGAACCCCAGCCCCGGGTTCGAAGGGAATCGCCCAATGCCGAATGGGTCCCCATCCAAACTGCTGCTACCTGAGCTGCTGCCCGCTCAAGGACAGTGTCACGTGGGAAAGTCATGCACAGCGGGGGGCGGGGGGGGGGAGCAGGACAGCCCGTGAGGGAGGGCGAAGGAGCGGCTGGCATCATGCAGGTGGAAACCTTCCCCCTTGGTCACAGGAGCTCTGCCCCGAGCTTCCTGGCCCCTCCCGTGGCCTCACCCACCGTGGTGGGTGGGGCGTAGATAGTCACGTGTCTTCTACAGAAAGAATGACACTTTGAAAAGTCAGGTTTCAAATGGATTTTGGAGGTGTTTTTTTTTTTACATTTTTTAAAATGATTTTTTTTATTCTTCTCTGAAGTGACCAAAATGTTAAATGTTCTCTGTGGGCGTGGGATGGGGGCGCTGCTGTGGGTATCATTTTTGTTGCTGCTATCATTGTGGGGGTTGTGTGGGGAGAGGGTGGGGCGGGGAGGGGGGGCATCTCACCTTTGTATACAGGCCTCCGTGAGGAGGGGCGGGGCCCGAGCTGCTTCTGTGTCAGTGTGAGCTGATGTTTACAGGTGACTTTGACGACCGTGGGGGGGTACTTGTGGCGTCTGTGTTTCTGATCTATTTAATTTTGTGTTCTGTTTCTATGGAGAACTATTTATGCATACTTCACCACATGTCCGTTCATGTCGAGCAGGATTGCTCTTTGGTCTTCAGCTGGGCTGCCTTGATAGTGACTCCCCTCGAGGCCCCCCTGGAGCAATGAGTAGAGGGCATCCAGCTTTCGCAAGGCTGAGAAGAGAACTGTCCTTCTGTGGGTGTTGGCAAGAACCGAACTTGCTCTGGGTAATAAAAAGTCAACTGTAACTTCAACATGAAGGTTTCACTCTGTGGTGACGCGTGGCCGGGACTGGACAGAGCCCTCGTCGCCCTTGGGTTTGAAATCACATGACAAAGGGAAAGCAGCAAATCAGTGTTATTGAGAGATTTGGGGGGGGGGGGGGGCGGGGGGAGGGACCACATTTAACCAAAGAACAAGAAAAAACCAGAAACTATTTTCTAACGTGTATAGCCATCCACAGGATGTTATGTGACCCACCCGTGAAGTGTCTAGTGAGTACCTGCATCTATAGCTCATGATTCCGGTTGGGCTGGCACTAATAAACATGTGAATGCTAATCCATGTCTCCCCGTTCTTCAGTGGTTTCCATCCGTTTTGGAACTGCCTTTCCTTCAAAGGGCTGTTTCTTTTGGGGGGTGGGGGGAGGAACAAGATCGACAGAATTCCATAGAAGAAATGGAGAAACCCTTAGCTTTGGGAGAACTGCAAAGGTTCATCACAATCCCTTTTCTAAACTATGTTGATTTTAAAGGGAGAGAGAGAGAGGGAACATCAATGAAGAGAGAATCATGGATCGGCTACCTCCTGCACACCCCACACTGGGCATGTGCATGGATGACAGGAATGGAACCTGCAGCCTCCTGGTACATGAGATGAAGCTCAACCAAATGAGACCCACCAGCCAGGGCTCATAACAACCCTTACCCATGATTATCCTTGTCCTCTCATGAGGCTGACGCTGACAGAAAATAAGATGCCCAGTCTGCCTCTCCTCGTCTCTTGCTAGTTGAATCAAACTGTTGCTTTCACATCTCTTATGGATGGAAGCTGCTTTGAAATACTGCTGACTGCTGGTAGAAAGGCATGTCCGACGTTTAGGTCGCTGACAGAGAAGGCGTATAAGGAAAGCACGCTATTTTGAATAGGGACGGTTTGGAAGGGAAATCAAAGACGCGGTGAGGGTTGGTAACTGGACGTGGCGGCGCCTGCATCTCCCGAAGAACTCGCCCGGGAGAAGGTACCGAGCATTTGCACAAGGTCGATGTGTCTTCGTTCCCAAGTGGGAAATCACACTATCTCATTCCGTAAGAAGTAGGTTTCAAGAGCTTTCATGATCACTCGCTTTATTTAAAAGAGAAAGCCCTAACCAGTTTGGCTCAGGGGATAAGAGCGTCGGCCTACAGACTTGAAGGGTCCCAAGTTCAATTCCAGGCAAAGACATATGCCCAGGTTGCGGGGCTCCACCCCACCAGGGGGTGTGCAGGAGGCAGCTGATTGGTGTTTCTTATCTGATGTTTCTAACTCTCTATCCCTCCCCCTTCCTCTCTATAAAAAATCAATAAAATATATTTTTTTTAATTTTTTAAAAATAAATACAGATAACATTTTCCTAAAAGCAGGAAAGTGTCATTTGCTGCCATCTTGTGTGCATCCTGGGAATAACATGGTGGTGGACATAACTAGAAATACCCATTTTCTGCTGGCATCTTGAGAACACCTCAGGGAAGGTCAGTGGGAAAAGCTTTTGTCTGCCGCCATCTAGTGTACACACCGCTGGCACACTGCAGCTGGAACCTCTATCCTGAAGCTGTCAGGTCAACCCTGCAGCCATCACAGTGTGTGGAAGGACTGAATTGCTGAAGGAAAAAAAAGCATCCCAGTCAGAAAGGTCTACTTTAACCAGGAAAAAACACCAAAAGTGCCAGGCGTGACTTTCTGGCTGGGCACCATCACAAGAGGCGACTACTACAGCAGCAGGCAGCGCCTAACCAGGCCCTTTTTTGAGACGACAAAGTGGGTGTCCCTTAAATCTGCAAGAGCTGGAAGCAGAGGCAGAGACATCTCATCCAACTAGTAGAGGCCAAAGAGACCCCTGCCCAGCCCCTCCCTGAGAGATGGGCACGGAGCCTGTATGGGGGGAGCCCATACCCACCGATGCCTCCTGTCATGTGCCCAGCACACTCTGGGTATAGACCGTCCTGCTATTAGGATCTTCATTTTCATGAAACCAAGACATCATTCCCTATAATTATGACCTTGGGTCCATGATTTGCCTTAGTATACGTGTATGTTAAGAGGGAACATGGCCCCTTGGGCAAATTTTCCATTCTGCCTTGAGACCAGTAGGTGGGGGGCAACAGCAGGTGTTTGGCTAAGGGGTGAGAGAGAACTGGAGACCAATATTTATTCCCTTTCCACACACCTTTTGAGGGGGTCATGAGTCAATGGGCAAGGAGAGACCTTGCAGGCAAATTCTCCCTCCCTCCTTCAACCCACTGTGAAGAGCGCAGTGGTTGTTGGGGGGCGTGGCCAGGAAGGACCTTGAGCAGAATTCTGTATCAGGGCTCTAGCCAGCTTGTGTGGTTACAGCGGTTGCCTGGCAAACGGAGGAAGATCTGGAGCTGAATTTCCCATCCCTGCTTTGGCTAGGGTGTGATGGGAAGAAGGACCTGAGGATATGAGGAAAGGGGACATGAGGGAGAGACTTTGAGATGAATTATGTG
This sequence comes from Corynorhinus townsendii, assembly GCA_026230045.1. Taxonomy (NCBI): domain Eukaryota; kingdom Metazoa; phylum Chordata; class Mammalia; order Chiroptera; family Vespertilionidae; genus Corynorhinus; species Corynorhinus townsendii. Next base: position 15,177,859 of record JAPDVU010000016.1, on the reverse strand, counting down.
TCCCGACTCCAGCCCAGCCTCTAATGGGCAGCTGGCGCCTGCAGAAACGGGCGAGGCGAGACCCAGATGCCATCTCTCCACCTGGTGCAGGCCGTGTGAGGGGTGGAGGGGGTGCCTGAGATAAGGGTGGAGTTCCCGGGAGTGTTTGAGGACCAGAGGGGATGCCTGGGTAGGGTGCACGGAGGCCAGCTGGGGTCTGTGGGCACTTTCTCCAGCTGTTTTCAAGTCAGCGCTTCCCCGGGACCAGTTTCCTGGGAAGCATCCTCCTGGTTCCAGTTGAACCCCTTCTTGGATCACCTCCAGACAGGATTCAGGACTGCACTACTTGCAAATACGTTTTTTAAATAATATGTTTGTTAATTTTAGGGAGAGAGGGATAGATAGGCACATCAATGAGAGAGGAACATTGATCAGCTGCTCTACAGTCTCCTCCCCGCATACACAGCAGGCGTGCCCGCCCCCACCCCCGCCCCGCCAGACACCGGGACCGCCATTCAGGTGGCGCCACGGAGAGCGTAGCCCCGCCTCCGGGAGGAACCGGGATGGGAGGGCGGGCTGGGCACCCGGGACCGGGTTCCGGACCCTCGGGGCCTTGGGGGGGCGTGGCGCGTGGTGGCGGAGGCCGCTGACAGCCGGGGTCTGAGGGGCGGGGCACCAGGACTCCGCCCCTTTCTCTAGAGCCGGCTCGGCGCCGGAAGTTCCGGTGTCGGCAAGTAGGGGTGAGAGGTCAGCAGGAAGTCGATACGTGGCCGCCGCCTGTCCCCGCCGAGGAGGCGCAGCAGCCGGAGATGGCGGCGGTGCTGAGCGCAGAGCGCCTGGAGGTGTCGGTGGACGGCCTGACGCTGAGCCCCGACCCGGAGGAGCGGCCCGGCGCGGAGGGCGCCCCTCTGCTGCCGCCGCCGCTGCCGCCGCCCTCGCCTCCCGGGGCCGGCCGGGGCCCGAGCGCCGCGGGGAGGCAGCCGGAGCCCGGGGCGGCGGCGGAGGAGGCGCGGTGCCTGGAGCAGCGCTGGGGCTTCGGGCTGGAAGAGCTGTACGGCCTGGCGCTGCGCTTCTTCAAAGGTGAGCCCGCCGCCCCGCCCGCCTCGGGAGCGCGGCCCGGCGGTGGCCTCGGCGGGGCTGGACAGTCTCACCCGCGCCGGGCCGGGCCACCCGAGCAGGGCTCCGTCCTTGGGGGCTCCCGAACTTCGTCACTACCCTCTGGGCCGCTGGGTCACAGCCCTGACGGCCTGGAGTCTCGGTTTAGCCGTCCGAGTGCCGCCTCCCCGAGGTGACCGGGCGTTTTCCCTGATTTAGCTTCTCGGATTTCCGTGAGCTGGGTTGGAAGCATGAGCCCGCTCTCTGCCAGAGGACCCCATTCTGGAATTTATTTATTTTTATTATTGTTGTTTTCTGTTTTACCGTCGCATTTCTTTTTCTGTTTCTATGGCGTGGCACGTCACACCCCACCGATCTGTACCCTTTTCCCGTGGTCGAAGGAGGCTTTCCATTGGGTGCTGCACACCCTTTCCAGTCGTGCTGGGGGACCACACGCTCCAGGAGGATTTGATCCCCTGGCATTATCGATGTGGCAGAGGAGGAAGCGTTCAGCCAGCACGTCCCCTCTGGCGTGTCAAACTCCCAAGAGAAAGAAGGATCGCTCTGTCCTAGGAACTTCTAGAAGGTTAAAATTTTACCCCGTAAAGCAATGTGCCAAGAGTGAATTCTCAGAGTTAGGTTTAAAAGTGCCCCCCCCCCCGCACCCCGTGCTTCTCGCAGAATTGTGAAATGTCTCGTCTTAGAGCAAGTTAGTGGTGTGTGGGTTTGTGTGGAGTTGTGTGTGTGTGTGTGTTTTTAATTGGGTGATTCACTGAGTCAAATGGTGGTGATACCAATCACATGAGCTTGTCAGTGGGAAAACGGATGAGAAGCCCGTTCGTTTGATTTCTTCGAGATAGTTCGATCTCGTGGGCCGCCTGGGCAAGGAGAGGCATCAGCAAATGAAACTTTAAAAGTGGTGCTAAGGTTCCCTACACATTCCAGAGCAGCGTACTTGTAACACTCCCCAGAGGGCGGACCTTCTGGAGTACATGTTTTACTCAACTTCCAGCTGAAGTTGAGCAGCTCAACGTGGTGCATGCGTGCAAAAGTGATTTGCTTTTTCTCAAAGCAGTTTTAATTGTGCAAACTAATGAAAGTCTCTCTCTTGTAAATTTTCCAAAACAGTTGATCGCTCCACACTCATTGCACTTTTTGTTAAGAAGTTTACCCTTGAAATACTCATCATCATTTGCACAGTGAATCCAGCCTTGGATGTTGGATCTCTTGGCCCTTGAATGTAGAGTTTCCTGTAGTGATGATATAGTCTCACATATATAAAATTCTCATGGTTTCTGTGCAATTATTAATAACTACATTTTACCTTAAATTTTTATTCATAGAACGTAATTTTCCAGATTCAGTAAGGTTAAAGTATATTGTAGCGGAAGTATGTAAGAATAGAAAAGAACCAACTTCTAATCCTAGCTTTTGCCGCTTGACTGAGCCTGTCTTAATTTGAAAGTGGTAGTAATATCGTCTTTGAAAGATTAAAACACTGTACAATGTGCGGTAAACTTAGCATTGCTTTGGAGTCAGGAAGCCTTGGATTCCATTTACTGTGTAAATTCCTAGACAGTTAACTTTTCTAGGCTCAGTTTCCGGCCATTTATATATAGGGAGCTGGATTTGATGCCTCGGATTTAAGATTTAGTGCTCTAAACCTAATATTTTGCCGAGTAGTAGGGGAACCTGCAATTTGAGGCCCTAGTTATCAGTCACCTTAAAGGAAAAGGCATACCTTAATAGGTGTGGTTCACTCCCTTCCTAAGTTGGGCTTTCAAAGCAGTACCCAATACTCACTAAAAGGAGAATAGCAGTGGAGCAATCGAAACCACCTTTCTGCCTGAATCCGTACCTAGTTTGCAATGAAGAGGCCATTAGGATATGAGATGCCTCATTGGGGGAGGGGAAAGGAAGGGTCCTAAAGCAGCCAGAGGAATCATGGGAAGTGGGGTAAGGGGTTGCTGCCTTGGTTTTCAGGTGAAACTTCCCAGTGTAATATTTGGCATTTTTATCAGCCTTGCAAGGACTTCTAATAGAGCACTGTTTTGTGGATTTGTACTAGTATCTCACAAGAATTAGAAATAGCATTGCACTTTATCCTCCTCGGTGGGAGAAGTACGAATCTTGAAAGCGTGGATATCTTTTCCATCAGAAATAACTTGGGCTGGGAATCCGGAGCCCTGTTTCTCATTGCATCCCTGTGGCAGTGGTCCCAGGCCAGTGACTGACCATTATGTCAGCTACCCATCCGTTTAATCTTCTGGAGGTAAAAGTGAAATAACAGGTGAAAGTGCAGGTAAATGTAAGTTAGCATTTCCCCATCTCAACTGCAGGCCTTAGGAACCCTTCTTATGGATAAAGGTTTATATTAGGTCACCACTATAAATGAATAGTCCATTCCCTTTTGCCGTGAAGGATTGTAGAGGCCAAAGGAGGAGTTAAAGACCCCCAGCGACAACTGCAGTGCGCTGTGGAGGGTCCAGGGAGCAAATGCCATGCCTGGGGGGGAGGGGAGGGCGGGGAGGGCAAGGACAAGAGGACAAGGCCTGTGTGTCTGGGAAATGGCCCGCGGGCAGTGGTTGGATGGAGAGAGCTGGGAAGGTAAACTGTCAGGTCCGTGGACGGATTGGAATGCCATTGCAAAGAGCCTTTTTGTTAGTCCGCAGGAGGCACAGTGACGGTGGTCCACGGAGGAACCAAGTTGCCCGTTCTAGGTTCGCCAGATTAGCTGGTGACGTACTAAACCGGTTGGCTTTAGTGTAGCCTTCATACTTTTTGGATGGCGTTAACTTGGGGAGTTTTATTTTGGTTTTCCGAGTTCTTGGGGGTGAGTGTTTCCTTCTGTGACACTTCATTCACCTCCTTATATGAAGCTGGTAGGTGGTGGCATTGATTTAAAGTTCCAGAGTAATAATTGCCACCAGTTACTGAGCAGATGTTCACTCAAAGTGTGGTGCTGTTTGGAGAGCTGTACACAGTTTTCTTTAACCTGCACAAGCCCTTCAGGGGGCCGTGACCCCGGTTTCCAGACAGGGCCACCCAGTTGTTATTAGTGCCAAAGACAGTTCTTCCCACAACGGAGGTGCGCAGCAAGGGGAGCCCTGTTTCTGGTGGTGGTCTGAGGAAAGCATTTTAAAGTTCCTACCCCACTGCCTGATCACATCTTGGCACTTCTTGTTTTCTTTTTCTAGTTGAATTTCTTGGGATGACATTGGTTACTGAAACCATACAGGTTTCAAGTGTACAGCGCAGCGGAACATCATCTGCACTCTGGGCAGGGCTCCCGTTGCCCAAAGTCAAGTCTCTTTCTCTCCCCTGCACCCTCTCCCACCTGCCCCACCCCCTCCCTCTGGCCATCACCATGCTTTGTCCCTTCATCTTTTTCACTCCGCCCCCAAACCCCTCCCTGGAACGTCTTCAATGTATTTGCTTGAAAATATTAAGGGCTGATGGATAGATTCATTTTGTGTGTGTTTTTGTTGTTTTGTTTTGTTTTTCATTTTTTGTTTTTCTACACACGGTCACTTTCTTGAGATTCGCTTCAGATAGCTGTAAAAAAAAGTGTGAGAAAAGCATCTACTCTGAATTCCTACATAACTTTGCTATCCGGTTTGAAATACTGATTGTAGTGGCGGGGCATCCCCTCCAAAGGACTGAAGTAAATGTGCCCATCAAAAATATTGGTGTTGCCCTAACCGGTGTGGCTCAGTGGATAGAGCGTCGGCCTGCAGACTCAAGGGTCCCAGGTTCGATTCCGGTCGGGTGCATGTACCTAGGTTGCGGGCACATCCCCAGTGGGGGGTGTGCAGGAGGCAGCTGATCGGTGTTTCTCTCTCATCGATGTTTCTAACTCTCTATCCCTCTCCTTTCCTCTCTGTAAAAAATCAATAAAATGTATTTCAAAATACATATATATATTGGTATTAATAGTATATTCCTGTTAATATACTAGTAGACCTTTTGGGAAGCCTGCATTTAGCTAACCTAACGATTGTTTTTCACTCATATAAATTGAAAATGGATGTGTTTTCATTCATTAGGGGTTGAAAAATGTTGACATTCTAATTGTTTTTCCTTCACTGTAATACTTTTCCTTGTATACTATTTGGTTTGGGGTACAGTTCAAATAGGAAAGGAAAGGAAATGCTTCTTTCTCTTTATTTCTAAGTAATGAGAGTCCCTAATAACCTCAAAAGGTGACTCTTTTTTTAGTATACTTTTACTGATTTCAGAGAGGAAGGCAGAGAGAGAGAGAGCGAGAGAGAAACATCAATGATGAGAGAGAATCATGGATCAACTGCCTCCTGCACACCTCCCACTGGAGATCAAGCCCACAACCCAGGCATGTGCCCTGGCTGGAAATCAAACCATGACCTCCTGCTTCTTAGGTCAACTCTCAACCACTGAGCTATGCTGGCCAAGCAAAAGGTGACAGTTTTTAATATCATTATGTACTCATGCTTTTAAACATATTTGATTTTATTATTTTAGCTCTTATTGATGCTCAAATTATAGGATCTTTAGAAAGTGAGAGCCTTTTCAAATTGGCTTCTAAGCTCCTTTGACCTGTTGACTAGCCGTCTTCCATAGCTTCCTCACTATCTGGTGTGATGAGATGTCCTAGATCCAGGTTACACAGAGAATCAGCCATTTCTCCAAGGATCCTGGTTCCTTTTAGTGAGAAATGGCATTTGCAGAGCCCTAACCTGGGTGTTAGGAGCTGGGTGCCCATTACTGGATTGGTCATTATTTCTGGGCCTTTTCGGTACAGAGATCGAGGGTGTGTATGTGTGAAGGGAGTATTTTTGAGGATATGATATGTAAAAGGAAACTAGTTTAGTTTGGAGGGACTTCAGTCTTGGACTCCTTTTCTAAATTGACTATGGGATTGTTCATGCATTTCTGTTAGCATTGCTGTAGATTTCACTGGGTTAGATTACTGATAGCAGAGAGGTAATCACATGGACATGCTGAAATGGGTCCGTTTCCTTTTGTCTTCCTTAAACATAAGCATCTACAAGAACTCTTATAAATGGCCTCATTAATGCTTCAAAATACTGTACAGCTGTCATTTATTCTTTGGTCACATATGTAATTAGTGTGTGCCTCCCGGACTTAAGTGGCAACCTTAGATCATTTCAACTTTTGTTGTTACCATCGAATGTCTTATTAAGTTTTGAGTTTATTTTTCCCTTCTTTCCGTATTGTCTTTCTCTTTAGACCTAAGTTGTACTAGTTTAGGAGAATGTATAGACCTAAGGGATAGTTGTAAGAAATAAAATTAAAGCCACCAATAATAGTGATGCCTCTTAAACATCGGATTTTTTAATTTGCTAGTTCATATTAAATTTGAGCTGAACTGAAATTTTCCTTTGAAAACTGGATTCAAAGGTATGTTTCTATGTGTATATACAGGGGTGAGCAAAAGTAGGTTGACAGTTTGTATGGAAAATAACACAATAATTGATAGGTAATTATACAGTGCAGAAGAGTAAACTGTTTTGCCTACTCACAACTGTAAACCTACATTTGCCCACCCCGAACACACACACACACACACACACACACACACACACACACACACACACACACACACACACACACACGGCCTAGTAGGGTCCCTAGCAGCTCCTGGCTGCCTTGTCTGGCTCCACCATTCCACTGTGGTCCTGCTCTCATGGGGGCCAGCAGCGCCTTCACTGCCGCCCACTGCCAGCTGCATTGTCAACACCTGCCATGTTCCACGCCGACCGCTGGTGGTCAGCACGTGTCTAAGTCCTGGTCGGTCGAACTCCTGCCCATGGGGACAATTTGCATATTAGCCTTTTATTATATAGGATAGGATATATGTAAGATTTTAACATCTGCCAGAGGATTTGTGCAAAAATACACAAATCATAAGTGTATGGCCTGATGAATTTTCACAAAGGGAACACACTTTGGTAACCAACACCCAGAAGGAGATAATGTTTACTTTTATCGGTTAACGAAAATGAGAGCCACTCTGGCTCAGTATTTGGGAAGTTGAGTCTGGAGTCACACTACCTGAGTGCTCTTTCCTCGTTCTGCCACTCAGTTGTTTAAACTTTGTGCTTTCCTTTACTCAAAGGGTTGAAAGAATTACAAGAAATTACATATAAAAACTCATAGGTAGTACCTGGCAATTGGTATTCTGTGGCCAGAGACATTACTTAAACTTATGATGGAGTGTGTTGACTTAATGGGCGGGGGGGTCAACTTTTAATAAGCACTTTGTACATGATAGGCAGTTCCCAGTGTTTTATACTCATTGACTTAGCAGTATTGCATTGTACTTTCTTGTAAGTAGTGTAAGAATTTATCATTCAGGTTTTTTCTCGGCTCAATATAGGAGAGATGTGGTGGTTGTTTTTTAAATATGTTTTTACTGATATTAGAGGGGAAGGAAGGAGGGGGGTGGGAAACAACCATTGATCGCTGCGCTGGGGATCAAGCCCACAACCTGGGCATGTGCCCTGACCGGGAATGGAACCCATGACCTCTCAGTGCGTGGGACAATGCTCAGTCAACTGAGCCACACCAGCCAGGGTGAGGTGTGATTTTAATATTTCTAAAAGTAATGTATTCTCTGTGAGGCAAAAGTGGGATAAGGGCCACGCAAGAAACAAATTGGATTGTAAGCTGCTCTGGTAGAAACACGGTGTCTAGGATGAGGGAAGGGGGGATGGTCTTGCTGTCCTCTGCACAGATGAGGCCATCCCTGGATGCTGCTTGCACTTTGCAGCAGCATCCTTTAGGGTTCTCTTCTGCTCATTCAGAAGAGAGCAACTGTACGGTGTTGGAATTCACATCCCTGCCCTCGTGATCATACTAGTAAGAGCCGCTGTTTAGCCATTGACTGCGGAACCCACAACCGAGGTATATGCCCTGACCGAGAATTGAACCCGCAACCTTTTGGTGTACCAGACAAGGGTCAACCAGCTGAGCCACATGGCCAGGGCTTTTGTGGCTTTTCTGCGGTCTGGTCTGTTAGATGGGTTTTATTTGATGCTGAAGACTAGACAGAGATCAACTCGGAATGGGGACGTGAAAATCACAGCTATCGGTGGCATAGACTGCTTTGGGACCGTGAGGTACTACCACGAGGAAGCGGGCAAGCACGGGTTAGTAATTACTGGGTGGATGTGCTTTGATTGCTTTTGTGTCTCTACCACAGGTTTTTCTTTGTGTTCAGGAGGCTTATAGAAAACGGCTTATAGGTCTAGTTTAAGCACATAACTTCCACAGCATACAGGAACTCTGCACTTTTATTTCTCCCTAGCATTTTAGGTTATTGATGTTACAATTTACATCTTTTTTATACTGTATATATAGTAAATTACTGGAGGCCAAGTAGATATGTAGGGCAGATTTGAGCTTTGGTTGTGCAATTCAGCCACCTATCTTTAATATACTTCCCAACCCATATATTTTATGGCTTTCATCAAGTAAAAGCTAGACGGGACATTGAAATAATTTGTTGCATCCTCTACCTTTACCTCCAGACAGAAGGGAAAATACGATTTCTCATAAATGTACTCTAACAATTGAGGTGTGAGACTAATAACCTTGTGTCTGATTAATTTCAGGTGGAAGGGACTTAATTTTAATCTTTCAGACTTTAGGGCTTGGTAACAGTGATTATAAAGCTGCTTTCAAGTTATTTATGCTGTCTTATTAGAACTGTAAAGTCAAGTACTTATGAATTTAATAAGAACACGATCTAGAAGCCATTTCTATTTTTAATTGCTTGGGGAAATGTGTTTTGTGTATTGTATTGATTTCCTATTGCTCCTGTAACAAATTACCAGAAAATTCGTGTGTTAAAACAACACCTCCTGGCTTAGAGTTTTTGGGGTCAGAAGTTCAAAATAGGTCTCACTGGTTAAAAGAAAGGGGGTGGCCCTCAGAGCTGTGCTGCTGGAGGTGCTGGGGAAGCAGCTGTTGCCTGGCCTCTAGAGGCCGCCTGCATGCTTTGGCTCTCTGGCCCCCTCTTGCCTCTGAGGGAAGCAAGCTGTGTAACAGCTTCAGGTCTCACTCAGACCCTTCTTTCTGTCCTTCCATTGATAAGGACCCCTGTGATTGATTACATGGGGCCAAGGCGGGAAAGTCCAGGGTCAGGCAGTTGCAACCTTAATTCCCCTTTTTCATATAATCGAACATATCCACAGATTTAGGGTCAGGGTGTAGACATCTGGGGGGGGAGGGGCTATTATGCCTACCACATGTCATAAAGTCTTCCTGTTCCTGGACAGCAGAATGTTCATCAGTTTTCTAGGCATGCTCTTTCAGGGTCGTGGTCTCCACTGATTGGTCAGTGCTAGGGCAGGGGGTCCTTAGGTATTGCATCGGGTCCTGGCATTGCCCGCCTGGTGCTGCTGCTTTTCTTCCCGTCCTGGAGGTGAGATACAACTGAGGCTCTGGGGGGTGGCCCTCTGTATCTGGCTGTGAATTGCTCTGCCAGTTTGCTCGGCGGTCTGTCTCAGCTTCCCTGTCCCACTTGTCCTAGCTTACAGGCCTGTCTCGTTATGAACTGACTATGAAATTTAGCATATTATTAACTCGTGTGACCTTTTTACCAAGTGGAACCAAAGCAATTAAAAAGGTCAGGTTTATGAAGGAAGGAAAAGGATCAAACAGTTACTACTCTGGTTTATCAGGACAATGCTCTAACCAACTGAGATACCCGGCCAGGGCTCGTTATTACTCTTAATAATAACATCTGTTACCTCTGCAGTAGCATTGGACCCCTTACTTTATCGATGAGTCAGGTTAAATGTCCTACACCCAAGAAGTGTCTGAGCCTGAGCCGGTTTGGCTCAGTGGATAGAGCGTCGGCCTGCGGACTCAAGGGTCCCGGGTTCGATTCCAGTCAAGGGCATGTACCGTGGTTGCAGGCACATCCCCAGTAGGAGGTGTGCAGGAGGCAGCTGATCGATGTTCCTCTCTCATCAATGTTTCTAACTCTCTACCCCTCTCCCTTCCTCTCCATAAAAAATCAATAAAATATATTTTAAAACATGAGTTGAAAATATTGGTTAACACAATTGTTTAAAAAACAGAGTTTAAAAAAAAAAGGGAAGAAGAAGAAGAAGAAGCGTCTGAATCAGACAGCTTTAAACCGAGGCTGTCTGATTCCAAAGCCCCTCCTACCACGTCATACTGCATCAGTGGGCTGGAAACGGTTGAATATAGCCTTTCAAAGTACATGTGTGATCATATTGAAAATGATTGATACACAATTATTTTTTAAAACCTTTTAAAGAATGATTGTTGAATGTGGTTTTTTTTTAAATATATTTTATTGATTTCTTACAGAGAGGAAGGGAGAGGGATAGAGAGTTAGAAACATCGATGAGAGAGAAACATTGATCAGCTGCCTCCTGCACTCCTCCCACTAGGGACGTGCACGCAACCAAGGTACATGCCCTTGACCGGAATCGAACCTGGGACCCTTGAGTCTGCAGGCCGACGCTCTATCCACTGAGCCAAACCAGTTAGGGCTGTTGAACCTGTTTAATACGTATAAAAGATGTCACTTATATCTGTGTGCCTGACTGTAGCTTAACAGACTGGTTTCTCTGGAGTAGTTTTAACATAAATATTGGTACTTGGCCTCATTTTTTTAAAATTCTGCATAAAGGTTATTAAAATTTAGTATTTGGGAAAAAAAAGTCTCACTATAATAGTGTTTCTATCCATCCTAGGCAGTTTGGACATACCTATAGCAAAACTTCAGCATACAGCTGAAAATTATGTGTTTTTCCAGTGCTAATTTTTTTCTCCGTGGGTTTTCTCTTTTTTCTTACAGAAAAAGATGGCAAAGCTTTTCATCCAACTTATGAAGAAAAACTGAAGCTTGTGGCACTGCACAAACAGGTTCTTTTGGGCCCATATAATCCAGACACTGGTCCTGAGGTTGGATTCTTCGATGTGTTGGGGAATGACAGGAGGTAACAGTGTTTTGTTGTATAATGAATTTAATGAGAATAGTGTTGAAAACGGTACAAAGTAAATTGGTTAAGATGTAAATAGCTGGTCCATTAGCTTAGAACTGAAACAAACATTTTTGCTTGCAGCTTCTGAAGATGTTTATCTCTTTTTGGCTTGGAGGTATTTATGGCTAAATATTGTGGAAGAAGCTTACTCATCTGATTATGAACATAAGACAAGTATAGCTTCATTTGATTCTTCCTAATAATAACAAAAGCTGCCATTTAAAATATGTAGTAATTGGCTTCCTTATTGGGACATATAGAGAGCTGTGACAAAAAGGAATACATTGACTATTCAATTAAGGCTAAAATATAAGTAAAACTCAGATACGCTTTTCCTAGTACAGAAATGATCAGCAATGCAGTTAACTTGTAGTATAAAAAGTAAGTTTGGATTGTAATTTAATAAATCAGTACATGCTTGTTGAAACTGGAAGTTTTGCACCTTTTGTGTATAATAGAATTATTCTTCATTTTCGTTATGATTGAGAATTGTTCGTGTTTAAGTTTCAATTAAATGGAATTCTCTTCCTCTCCAGAAGCGGAGGTAACTTTTCCTGTTATTCCTTCCAGGAGAGAATGGGCAGCGCTGGGAAATATGTCTAAAGAGGACGCCATGGTAGAGTTTGTCAAGCTCCTGAACAGGTGCTGCCATCTCTTTTCAACATATGTCACATCCCACAGAATAGAGAGGGAAGAGCAAGAAAAGAAGAGGTGAGGTCTGGGTGCGCGGAACACTCAATGCCTTTTTTATGGAGGGCTCTAGATCAGGTGTCTGACTGCCTTTGGTTATGGAGGGCTCTGGATCAGGTGTCTCACTGCCTTTGGTTATGGAGGGCTCTGGATCAGGTGTCTGACTGCCTTTGGTTTTGGAGGGCTCTGGATCAGGTGTCTCACTGCCTTTGGTTATGGAGGGCTCTGGATCAGGTGTCTCACTGCCTTTGGTTATGGAGGGCTCTGGATCAGGTGTCTCACTGCCTTTGGTTATGGAGGGCTCTGGATCAGGTGTCTGACTGCCTTTGGTTATGGAGGGCTCTAGGTCAGGTGTCTGACTGCCTTTGGTTATGGAGGGCTCTGGATCAGGTGTCTGACTGCCTTTGGTTTTGGAGGGCTCTGGATCAGGTGTCTCACTGCCTTTGGTTATGGAGGGCTCTGGATCAGGTGTCTCACTGCCTTTGGTTTTGGAGGGCTCTGGATCAGGTGTCTCACTGCCTTTGGTTATGGAGGGCTCTGGATCAGGTGTCTCACTGCCTTTGGTTATGGAGGGCTCTAGATCAGGTGTCTGACTGCCTTTGGTTATGGAGGGTTCTGGATCAGGTATCTGACTGCCTTTGGTTATGGAGGGCTCTGGATCAGGTATCTGACTGCCTTTGGTTATGGAGGGTTCTGGATCAGGTGTCTCACTGCCTTTGGTTATGGAGGGCTCTGGATCAGGTATCTGACTGCCTTTGGTTATGGAGGGCTCTAGATCAGGTGTCTCACTGCCTTTGGTTATGGAGGGCTCTAGGTCAGGTGTCTGACTGCCTTTGGTTATGCAGGGCTCTAGGTCAGGTGTCTCACTGCCTTTGGTTATGGAGGGCTCTGGATCAGGTGTCTCACTGCCTTTGGTTATGGAGGGCTCTGGATCAGGTGTCTCACTGCCTTTGGTTATGGAGGGCTCTGGATCAGGTGTCTCACTGCCTTTGGTTATGGAGGGCTCTGGATCAGGTGTCTCACTGCCTTTGGTTATGGAGGGCTCTGGATCAGGTGTCTCACTGCCTTTGGTTATGGAGGGCTCTGGATCAGGTGTCTGACTGCCTTTGGTTATGGAGGGCTCTGGATCAGGTGTCTGACTGCCTTTGGTTATGGAGGGCTCTAGGTCAGGTGTCTGACTGCCTTTGGTTATGGAGGGCTCTAGGTCAGGTGTCTCACTGCCTTTGGTTATGGAGGGCTCTGGATCAGGTGTCTCACTGCCTTTGGTTATGGAGGGCTCTAGGTCAGGTGTCTGACTGCCTTTGGTTATGGAGGGCTCTAGGTCAGGTGTCTGACTGCCTTTGGTTATGGAGGGCTCTAGGTCAGGTGTCTGACTGCCTTTGGTTATGGAGGGCTCTAGGTCAGGTGTCTGACTGCCTTTGGTTTTGGAGGGCTCTAGGTCAGGTGTCTCACTGCCTTTGGTTATGGAGGGCTCTGGATCAGGTGTCTGACTGCCTTTGGTTATGGAGGGCTCTAGGTCAGGTGTCTGACTGCCTTTGGTTATGGAGGGCTCTAGGTCAGGTGTCTGACTGCCTTTGGTTATGGAGGGCTCTGGATCAGGTGTCTGACTGCCTTTGGTTATGGAGGGCTCTAGGTCAGGTGTCTCACTGCCTTTGGCTCCACAGTGCTGGCAGTCGGCCGACTTCCTCATGTGAGCAGACATTCCTGAGTTTTGGGCTTGCTGCCTCTGTCTGGCTACACCTGTAGGAGGAACCACCTACCCACTGGGGGGCAGCATTCCTTCTGTGTCATCACTACATTTTTGAGCAATCCCCATAAACTCAGCCACCCTCTCCTCCTGTCCCTCTGGTCTGACACACCCTTTGTGGCTGCCTGCCTTGTTTCTAGAATATTCTTGCTTCGCATCATGGTTATCGGCTGTGAAGCATGGTAGGCCTTATATACACATTCCATGTTGGTTCTGGCTTCCAGATGGCTCATGCGTTGTTTCTAGGGGCTGGAGCGGGGGCTGCTGAATGCGCTGTTTGTATTTATGGAGTCTCTGTCATGATTGTGAATGCAGCAGGATGGTAGTTCACACTTATTTATCTAGAGGTTAGGTTTTCAATAACTTTGGCTATCTAAGTTTTCTACATAATGAAAATGACGCTTTATATAAAACCAAATTTTTCAGATTCTATTACACTTACTTTAGAAACAGTTGGTTCTTTGGTTTCTCACCTGAACCTGGATTGGAAATAATAGATGAGCAGAGAAAATAGCCTGATGATGAGGGAAAAGCCAGAAGCTATGAAAACAAAGACACAGGAAATATAAGAGTGTGGCAGTCTGCGCCATTTAATATAAAGGTACACTTCTCCATCACTGTATGATGGCACATGCAGTTTTTATGTTCATAGTTGTAACTCCAGAGTCATCAAAAGGCAGAGCACTGGGTATAATCTACTCCTGTGTAAGAGGATAGGAAGTAGCTTAATACATTTACAAAGGTCATTTTTATCCAAAGGAAAAGTTTTGATTCCTGTAAGAAGGGAATGAGGTCTCTTTACTGGAAAATTGATTTATGTGCTACGGTGCATTGTATAGTGATGTTGGACCAATGAGGTGTAGCTATAATGTCTTTGGAAATATGCTTTTTTTAAAGTTCCTTTTTAACAATAAATTGAATATTTAAGTTACTATTCAACATATAAAACTGCAGTTTTTAAAAAAAATAAACTTCTGTTATGAGATAAAGTCCATATAGAATTCCTTTAAGGCATTTAAAAGACTAGACTTCCTTGCCCGGCTGGTGTTGCTCAGTGGTTAAGCTATGAATCAGGAGGTCATGGTTGGATTCAGGGTCAGGGCACATGCCCAGGTTGCAGGCTTGATCCCCAGTAGAGGACGTGCAAGAGGCAGCTGATCAATGATTTCCTCTCATCGTTGATGTTTCTTTCTCTCTCTCTCTCTCTCTCTCTCTTCCCCCCCCCCCCCCCTTCTTCTCTGAAGTATATAAACTAAAATAAAGAGACTAGACTTCTTTTATCCTAAAGCTTAAGCTCTGGCTTGTGGAACATTTTGCCTGTATACCAGCTTTGAAATATTAAAAGTAGGTCATTTTAGCCCTGACCAGTTTGGCTCAGTGGATGGAGGGTCGGCCTGCGGACTGAAGGGTCCCAGGTTCGATTCCGGTCAAGGGCATGTACCTTGGTTGCGGGCACATCCCCAGTGGGAGGTGTGCGGGAGGCGGCTGATTGATGTTTCTCTCTCATCGATGGTTCTAACTCTCTATCCCTCGCCCTTCCTCTCTGTATAAAAATCAATAAAATATATATATTAAAAAATAAAAGTAGGTCATTTTATTACTCTATGTTGGGTCTTGGCTGTGGTTCAGGTGTGTGGTTAATTATTTAATAGGAATTTGGAAAGAAAGGTGGGATAACAAGAAACGGTGCTCATGAAAGGACCAAGAAACGGTGTGTTCTCTGAGAACCCTCAGAGATCTTCTCCTTCATCCCATCTTCAGCCTCCCGCCCCCCACACCGCTCTGAGACACGGATGGCATCCGCTCCCAGTGCCCGAATCTGTTCTCCTTCGGGAAGCGGGTTCTGGGGAGGGGAGAGCTGGGAAGGGCTGCGCCTTGATTTCCAGGTGTTCTTTTCTTTCTTAAAGCTTTCCAGTTATTTTTAGTTTCTGAAATAATACACAAATGAATTCACTATAAATTATTTTTATGTATGAAACACAATCTGAAAACCTTCCTTCCCACCATACCTTTAATCTCACTCCTCTCTCCGTAGATAATGATTGACACAATTAAGATGTATACATTTTCAAAGGTCTCTTTTTTTTCTCTAGACCTTTGTCTGTATATTTACCTGGTTTTTGTTGTGTGTGTGTGTGTGTGGTTTTTTCCGTGAGACAAATATGTTAAATGTCTTTAGAAATTAGACTGTCAGTTCTAGCCTTCTTTGATGGGTGCATGGCATTTCAAGGTGGATTATTCATTTCTCTAAAATGTGTCGGCTGCTTGCTCTTTCCGGTCCTGCGCTAAGCCCTGAGAACGCAGTGGTGTGCGCGAGGCTGTCTCTGCCCTTATGCAGCAGGTACCTTCATGGGTAAGGCAGATAGCTGGGGTGTTGAATTTATCGCACAACTTCAATTGCAATTACAGGAGTAGTCTGGAGGAAAAGCTTGTGGTGCTGTGAGCACATGTAAGAGGGGAGCCTTAGGGCGTGGGTAGACACATCATCGTGATTGGAGTAGTGTCTTAACGATGGATGCCTTTCCTATTGCTGTGCCGCCGTAATTATTCTCGCCGAGATCGTGCTTACTGTGTGACTGATTCTATGTGCTAAGTGTATGCATTTCAGATTTGGGTATTGCGTGGTTTTCTGAAAAGCTTCTGTCCGTGTTCACAGTGAAATGAAGTCTGAAGTTGCTTTAAGGGGTTTTTTTGTGTAGGACTCATTCTGTCTCCTGCACTTGTAGGAAGGAGGAGGAGGAGCGCAGGCGGCGTGAAGAGGAGGAGAGAGAACGCCTGCAGAAGGAGGAAGAGAAGCGTCGGAAAGAAGAAGAAGAGAGGCTCAGGAGGGAGGAAGAGGAGAGGAGGCGGCTGGAGGAGGAGAGGCTTCGGTTGGAGCAGCAGAAGTAAGCTGGCTGAGCGCTTCTGTGTAAGGGGGAGAAGTGGCGGTCTCGCGCTCCGGCCTGACCGTCTGCCGTTGTGTGCCTAGGATCACTCTGATCTGGGCGGCGGGGAGCTGGACCAACGTTAGCTACTCAGCATTTATGCCAGTGATGTGTTGCAGAGGGCCCCATCGTAAGCGGCATTTGGCTGCAGGAGTGAAGAGTACTGAAAGGGTTTGGGGTTCACTCCTGGAGCCCAGGGACTGAGGAGCTGAGGTTGCTCGCTTGCTCCCTGTCCCGAGTCCGCATGATCTCTTGTCTTTGATGTCTCTTTTCCAGCCTTCCTGTTCTCTGCAAACCGTCACTGTCTGCTTTGGACCCACAGGCTAGTCCAGCCTGGTTTTAGGTGGTTTTTGTTTTCATGCATCTGATAGAGAGAGACTGGCTGGAATCTGAGAGACCCAGTTTCACATTCCCGGGACAGGGAATGTGGTTGTTTGAGCCTCTGCCGAGTGTCCTCCAGGACCGGCTGGGGAGCTGAAAGCATTCTTAGTAAGGGCTGTGAGAGCAGCTGTCTCAGAAGCTCTGCTCTGCAGGGAGCTCTGGGTACAGGAGGAAGGACTGACCCCCATAGGACACTGTGGGAAGAAGGCCCAGGGTCCTCCAGGTGGCAGGGCGTATGGATTGAACCAGTGGTCGGCAAACTCATTAGTCAACAGAGCCAAATATCAACAGTACAACGATTGACATTTCTTTGGAGAGCCACATTTTTTAAACTTCTTCTAACGCCACTTCTTCAAAATAGACTCGCCCAGGCCGTGGTATTTTGTGGAAGAGCCACACTCAAGGGGTCAGAGCCGCATGTGGCTCGCGAACAGCAGTTTGCCGACCACTGCATTAAACCAAAGGACATGGGAGCCCAGGCATTTCTCCTCATTACTACTGAGTCATTCCTCAGAAAAGCTTCAGATCAACCAGGGCTGCCTCCTGCTTTGGAGAGAGACGATGGCTGCTGCTCGTGGTGCGCAGTGGACTGCCTTAGATGACAGACAGCCCGTCCTCTCCCAGCATCGTGGTTAGAGGCTGGCGCATGGGCTGGAGCCAGTCTGCCTGGTCGTCAGCTCTGGCTCCGGCATCCACTAGCAGGGTAATCTCGGGCAAGTTACTCCGCCTCCATTTCCTCTTCTGCGAAGCCCTACCCCCAGAGGCAGTGGTGAGACCTGCGGGGGCAGTCCAGAGAAGGGCCTTGAACACTGCCTGGTACATAGTAAGGGCACATCACCATTATCAGATGTGCTGGTGATGATGATGATGATGTGTTAATTATTCTTCTCTCTCTCTCCATCCCAGATTTTCCTTAGAAACCTAAGTAAAAAATTAGAGATCGTGCTTATTAAATTGCTTCTGGGCCTGGGACACATGCTGATTGGTCTACATTACTAGCTGAGTCATTTTTAAGCGGTGTAAATTAGCCCTGACCGGTTTGGCTCAGTGGATAGAGCGTCGGCCTGCGGACTAAAAGGTCCCAGGTTCGATTCCGGTCAAGGGCATGTACCTTGGTTGCGGGCACATCCCCAGTGGGAGGTGTGCGGGAGGCGGCTGATCGATGTTTCTGACTCTCCCTCTCCCTTTCTCTCTGTAAAAAATCAATAAAATATATTTTTTTAAAAGAGGTGTAAATTATAACCCTAACTGGTTTGCTCAGTGGATAGAGTGTCAGCCTGTGGACTGAAGGGTCCCAGGTTCAATTCCGGTCAAGGGCATGTACCTAAAATACATTTTTTTAAAAAGAGGTGTAAATTATAAAAATAAGTAGCAAGGGCATTTTATTTTTGTCATGACCAATCTCCTGTAGCCAGACTGGTGGATATGTTTAATGTTTTAGGCAGCAGATAATGGCAGCTTTGAACTCGCAGACGGCCGTGCAGTTCCAGCAGTACGCCGCCCAGCAGTACCCGGGCAACTACGAGCAGCAGCAGATCCTCATCCGCCAGCTGCAGGAGCAGCACTATCAGCAGTACATGCAGCAGCTGTACCAAGTCCAGCTCGCCCAGCAGCAGGTATGGGCAACAGCGCGGCCTGCAGCCTCGGGGGGTGTCTAGTGTCATTGGAACCCAAGTTCTTTTTCAACAGTCACTAATGAATTTTGCATTAGCCTCGGGTATGAAGTAATTTTTAGGTGACCTTTATTAAGGGAGACTTTAATGTTGCATTGGCAATTATGAAAGAAAATATAATCCTCAAGCAATAGGTAGTGTGGCCGCTGTTATATTGTCCGAGCTGTGTTTGGGAGTCGTGTGGACCGAGTGTCATTCCAGTGAGTCTACATAGTTTCCAGTAGTGGTCCCGGAACCAGGAGGGCCTGGTAACATTAGTTCAAGGATGTCCTTCAGGCAGTGTGCTGTCATAGGCCTGGACAGCTTCCAGGGCGAGGACCCCAGCCCTTAAGGCTATTCTCTGGTCCATCTTGACTTCTGTGGAAGTACAATAGCGAGACAGTGCTCCCTACAACACATCGCTAGTCCTCCACCAACTTCGCCCCCCCACAGTTTGCTTCCACATGTGAGCAGGTGGTTTAGGGGCTAGAACATGGGACCGGGTCAGATAACACTTGGACTGTGTCCTGGCTTTGTCATCATCTTGTTCAGTCTCAGACAGGTTAGCTCCTGCTCTGGTTTTTCTGCCTTTCTCCCAGTCAGTCAGAAAGGGGCGTGAAATCCCCGTACCTGTCCTCTCACCTCGCAGGACAGTCAGAGGAATAAAGTGAGGAGCTAGCTGCTCTCTGAAAGTTTTTGTGCAGTTGGAAGGTAACTGATTGTACATTCTCTTAGACATCTTGCAGCGGCATAAAATGCCTCTTTACACTCAATCTAGCTAAGTTTTACTCAAGTAATTTTCACTTACAAAGCGGTTACCACCTGTCAAATCTGAGTGAAGAAATTCTTGTTAGATGAAGTAATCTTTGTTTTGCCAAGCTCTTTAAATTGCTTGAAATTTAATATTCTAATCTAAAATACCTTTCCCCGGAGTCTTCAGCATTAGTGTTAAAAAGCATGCCGACTCGTGTGATCCACGAGAAGAGGAAACCGGTGTCAACCCAGAGCCCGTTCAGGAAAATGAGCGGCATTTTTGAGGGATTTCTTCTCTGTCCTCTAAAGCCTGTTTCTAATGAGCACATCACTGCCTTTCTCCTGCTGCTTTGATGGACATTGAGATGATTTTCTATTAAGATAGCTCCCACACACTGTCGTGTTTATTGCTGTCCCTTAATGAGAACCAAGTCAGTCAAGTAGGGCAAAAGCAAGAAACTTGGAAACCTATTGGAAAGCCACAGTTTAGATTGCCACGCTCAACCCCGAACTATCAAATTGATTGGTTGTCTCTGGGAAGAGAGAAGGAAAGGGACTGCAGAAGGAACAAAAGGAACTTGAGCCCCGGAAAGTAATTAATTTTTATATAAATGACAAAATGCAAATGAACATCTAGTTAATTTGGGGATGTGGTTACATAGGTGTTTGCTATTTTGTTCCTGTACCTTTCTGTGCTTTTAAAGACTTCCAGAAGTACAAAAGAGAAATTATGCGTGTCAGTAATCACAGGTTCTCTCATATATAAAAGGCTAATATGCAAAGTATCCCCTCGGGAGTTCGACCAGGAGACTGGGAGTTCGATCACTCACTATGACGTGCGCTGACCACCAGGGAGCGGCGCAGAACAAAGGAAGGCCCCAATCAAAGGCCCTGATCACAGGCCAGGCCTAGGGACCCTACCCTTGCATAAATTTCGTGCACCAGGCCTCTATTTGTATATAATTGGTGCATGATCATGGGCAGTGGGTTCCCAGGGAAAAGTTTCTGCTAGAAAATTTCAGAAAGGCTTATTGGGGAGGGACCATCTGACTGAGCAATTCATCATCAACAGAAATGCTGCTTTTGCTTCCCTGTCATGCAGTGAATGTTCTGAGTGTGCTGACTTGTTTGAGTCATAGGCACTTTTTCTGGAAGTTGGTACTCTTTCTAGAAAATTCATATGGGAATTACTAAGAATCTAGGCCTAGGAAGAAGGTATTTTAAAATCTTAAGTGTGTTCCACACCTGTACTAGTAGCAGAAAGAGGTGTTGCTGTTTAAGTAATTGGTTGGTAAATGGTAAGTTAAATGAAGTGTGTATATAAATCTACTAAAATATGTCATTATCCCTAAACCATGAGATTATAACGGCTTTTTCTCATATGTCTTCTTCTTTTTAACTGTTGTAAATATATACTCACATTTAAAGAGTTACTTAAATGCCCAACTGCGCATCAGCAGTAGAATGGATAAATGAAGTTTGCATTTTCACAGTTCTATACAATGCAAACAAACAAAATGCAATTACTTGTGACCCTGTAGATGTCTCATCACAAAAATGTTGAGTGAAAGAAGTCAGACACAGAAAGAGCACGTATTGCACAATCCCATGTCTGTGAAGTTCGGTAATAGACAAAGAAGACTGCAGTGTTAGGAATCAGAAGTCGTTACCCCTGGGCGTGGGGGGAAAGGGCAGCGGGGTCAGGTCTGAGATGCACATAATGTCTGGATCTGGGTGTTCGCTACATGGGTGTATTTGATTTATTAAAAACGATCAAGCTGTACAGGTATGGCTTGTATATTTGGGTATTTCTAGTGGTGTTAGTTTCTATCATCTTGACATAAGAGAAGGAATGCGCTGCCCTGGCCGATGTGCCCCAGTGATTGGAGCGCCGGCTCACACAGTGAAGGTCTCGGGTTCAATTCCCAGTCAAGGGCACGTGCCTGGGTTGTGGGTTCAACCCGGCCTGGTCAGGGTGCATGCAAGAGGCAACCCATCCATGTGTGTCTCTCACGTCGATGTTTCTCTCCCCCACCCCCGCTTCCTCCTCCCTACCTCCATGCCATTCTCTCTAAAAGAATCAATGGGAAAATTATCCTTGGGTAAGGATTAACAAAAAAAGAAGAAAATGAAAAGAACATGGACGGGGGTATCACAAAGTAATTGTGCTTTGGCTTTAAGATGTTTTTACTCTCCCATTTTGACTCAGGGCATTCGATTTCATGTATCTGAATTTTATCAAGAAGATTTTCTCTCAATTTTAAGGACAAATGTTAACTGTGTCTCACTTTTGCCCTTAATAATTTTATTTTGGGTTGATTATTTCTGCCTACTTTAATTTTTCCTCGTTAGTTTTTCTAGTGATCCTCGGATAACAAAAATGTGATGCTCAATTGCAGTTTTTCACTCACATTGATTTTTTTAATCACTTTTAACTCTTGGTTTATATTGTACTGTTCATATTCACTATAGATGGGATAAAACCTGATGAAGTTTATTAGTAACTTCTTGGAGCAGAATGTTTGGTGGTGTTAAAACGCGGGTCAGCATGCATTCCAGGGAAAAAAAGGAGACATTTTTACTTCTGTTTGTAATACTTCAAACAATAAAAGGAAAGAATGCATTCCAGGGCAAGTGTCTCCTTTATTAGCCTTCCGGGTCAGTGTCTCTTCACTTTTTCTCGCCTCGCAGGCAGCATTACAGAAACAGCAGGAGGTGGCAGTAGCGGGGGCTCCTTCGCCGATGTCATCGAAAATGAATGCAGCTGTACCGAGTGAAATGATGTCAGTTAACGGACAGGCCAAAACCCACACTGACAACCCTGAAAAAGAGCTGGAGCCAGAAGCTGCCGAAGAAGCCCTGGAGAATGGACCAAAAGGTACTGCATCCACATGACTGCATCCAGACGCCATGAAAAGCAAAGTCGGGAGGTCAGGTTCACTGGCACCTGAGAGCAAGTACATGTTTGCACGAGTTGCATGCATATTCACTCTGTTTAGTCCGCATCTGTGCTTCTGGTGACCCTTAGTGTAGAGGGCAAATCAGATCTATACTTATTCTGTATATTGGTTATCTGTTGCTGTGTGACAGATTGCACCCAAATTTAGCAGCTTAAAATCATAATAAACATGTATCATCTCTGCAGTTTGTGTGGGTCAGCTGAGTGGTGGTGGACCTGGTCCCTCCTGAGGTTGGAGTTGAGGTGTTGGCCGGGGCTGTAGTCCTGTGAAGCTTGACTGGGACTAGAGGCTCCGCTTCCAAAAGGGCTCCCTTGCCCGACTGGCAAGTTCAGGTTGGCCGTGGGCCCAGATCTCAGTTCCTGCCCGGGGAAGCCTCTCCTGGAGCTGCTGAGTGTCCACACCACGGTGGCAGCTGCTGGCTTCCTCCAGAGCCCGTGACCTGAAGGTGCACAGAGCTGGCGGCAGTGTCTCTCAGGCCCTGGCTTTGCGAGTGACACACCCACATTTCCCTGCGTTCTCTTGGCCACAGGTACCACCTGATACCTTTCGGATGGTGACCTCACAAGGGCGTGAACACCCCGAGGCAAGGGTGACGGCGGCTCCCATAGATTACAGTGTAGTTTTTGAGACTGAAGTACCATGTTACCCGGAGATAATGTAGCATTTTTGAGGTCTCCTGGCTTCTTATGGGCAACTTGTTCAGTCAGTCAGCAGTCGGTTGAAGACTTCCTGTGGGCCAGGAGTACAGGGCTGAGGCAACCCACACACACAGGTGTAAATTGTGGCTCTCTTTAGCACTGTGATGGAGAGAGGTTTTTTATAGTTGGAGCCCATGTAACATGGGGGGTGTGGCCTAGTCAGAGAGGTCACCAGAGCTTTCCTGGGGAAGGGACCATTGAGCTGAGAAATCTGAAGCAAGAGTAGCGTCAGCTCAGTAAGAGGGAGAGAGGAGCTCTCGGCGACAGTGATCAGGGACGGCGCGTTCCGAGATCGTCCTTGTCTTTTAGAACAAGTAACAGGAAATGGTGTCAGAACAAACTTTGAAATGCCGTAGCTTACACCCCCCTCTTTTTCCCCTATTAACAGTATATCAGTATTTTTAAATGAATCTTGATCGAACGCTCTGTGATGAACTCTGGGAAACCAGTTGAGTAGTCCAGTGCGTGTGGCGACTGCTCAGCAACAGGACTTGACTCCTCTTCACTGAGTCCCTGGCAGTTCCACTTCTGCCCGAGTCTCTCTGCTTCTCCGAGTTCCTTGAGAATAACTTCTAGGACTTTGAGATACTGAGAGATGAAGACTTTTTTCAAAGTCCACATCCAAAAGTGAACTTATTTCTACGTCCGGATCCTTCTTTACTAAGTCCAGATCTTTCTTCTTGGTTATAGATAGGATAAAAACTGATAAAGGCCCAGCTAGGAAGTTTCCACAGTTATTTCTAAATCCCCATATGTAATTAGCGTGTTGGGGGGAAATCACATGTAAGATTTTGGATCACATGTCTTACTTGAAGGGGTGTGATGGCCTGAGTACCTGTGACATTGTTCAGTGAAGTCACTTGGGGAGACCTCCATCCGGGTAGACCGTGTTGCCCTGGGTGCCTGCGTGTGGCTGGGTGCCTGCAGATGAAGGCTCCCCCTCTGTAGCTGTTGTAATTTCTGTTGTCTTTAGACTCTCTTCCAGTAATAGCAGCTCCATCCATGTGGACGCGACCCCAGATCAAAGACTTCAAAGAGAAGATCCGGCAGGATGCGGATTCTGTGATCACGGTGGGCCGAGGAGAGGTGGTCACTGTTCGCGTACCCACCCACGAAGAAGGATCGTATCTCTTTTGGGAATTTGCTACAGACAGTTATGACATTGGGTTTGGGGTGTATTTTGAATGGACAGACTCTCCGAACACTGCTGTCAGCGTGCATGTCAGTGAATCCAGCGATGACGAGGAGGAGGAAGAAGGTAGAGCCATTGGTCCATATTCAGTAGCTGCCGGGTTGTGGGTTGGCAGAAGGGGAAGCGGATCACTCCCTACAGTGGTGGGACCTTGGCTGGGAAGGTGGTGAGAGGGCAGGGCAGCTCCTGTAGGGGACTGGTGCCTGAACAAGGTCTGTTTAGCCGTTGGTTTTCTGCTTTCTGAATAGTATGTTACTTCCAGCCTTGTGTGTGTGACAGCTAACGTGCAGGGTGATTTCGAAAAATGTTAAAGGAGCAAGCAAGAAATTCTGCCAACTTTGGAATTTATTTAAATTGGTTCCTGGTGTTAGCTTTTCAGGTCATTATTCTAAAAAATTGTAATGTAAATACAAAAACTCACTAGAACATCCTACAAGACATAAAAATTTTTTAAATCACTCCCTCTTCCCTATTTCACTAGAAATAGGGAATAAAATAGCTTTTTATTTGCTCTAAGTGGACAAAATTGTTCCCAAGGACAGTCTAGGAAGTAGGTTATCAAATGTGTTGCTTATTAATTAAGATGGTCTCCTTGATAATGTTACATAGAAGGTTAGAACTCGGGGTTTTCGTACACGGTCCCGTGTAAGCGCTTCCATGTTTGCTGCCTTGGTGGAGAGTAATACGGAGGGAGCACTGACAGTGAGAACCCACTGTTCGGCCGCTTGTAGACAGGCTGCTTGTTCCTGAAGAGGCTGGGGGACTAGATCGGGGTAACTGTAAAGAGGCAGTCGGTGAGGGGAGATGTGTGGAGGGAGGCTCCAAGTTCCGTGCGCTTCTGAGCAGCACAGTGTGATCATGTCACCACACCGTGCCGCAGCCTGGGGCCACGTGTGGAAACATACGGGGCAGTGTCCTTTTGGAGCTGCTGTGTCTCACATGCGTTTTGTCTTCAGCCGTTTTTATTTCTGAGCGCCACCAGCAAGGTAAAGCATTGTCCACACATACTCCTGACTGAACCCGAAAGAAAAAATACAGGAGGGAAAAACGCAAGTGAGACAGAGAGCCAAGCAGGTGCCACTGCCGTGGTCTCAGCGGCAACAGGACCAGGCACTGAGCCTGTACTGGCCTCTCTGGTTCATCTCCGGGGCTCACTGCAATCAGACCGTTTGCAGAGGTCTGCGAAGAAAAGTGTGCGTGTGCACGGATTGTTTTACCTACAGAGAGCTTTGTAAGTGACAGAAGAATTCTCTGTTCAGCAGCAGGTACAGGAATATATTTCTCCTGGCTTGCCTGCTGAAGAGCTTCTAAAAGTAGGCTAGTACCTAGTCTGAGCCCTCAGCTATAATAATTTTGGGGTTATTGCTATTGGGAGGGGCACTAGTAAAAACGGCTGGGGTCTGAGACCTTTCTAGAGGTGAGAACCCTGATATCCCAAATCTAATCTGTAATGCCCCGCAAGTGAAAGATGGCATTCCCTTCCTGGTGCTGTTTTGAACCATAAAACAAATGGCAGCTAAAACTAACCCATGAAAACCTCTGTGTTAATGTTAAGTAGCCAGAGTGAGCATTGATTGCTCCCAGGAAGTGTTTGCTGGGCGTGAGTACAGCTTCCTCTGTTGGAAGAGGCAGCTCACAAGCTGCATTAGTCCCTGTGCATGTGCCTCCTTATGAAGGCCGCTGAGCCACCAAGGCTTGTCCACCGTGTGTTTTATGGGGACCCTTTAGCTGGTAGATAGGAGTCCAGTTTTCTGTTCGTTGCTTTGGTTTTTTCTCCGTTCACTCTTGAAAGAGGAGTTTGTTTTCTCTGAAGTGTGGTGGGCGTAGCCCATCTTCCTACTGTAAGTCTCCGCTTTCTTGCTTCCAGGTCCCAAGTCTTTGCTTAAAGTGATGAAAGAAACGTTGTTCATCCATCCTAGTGACTTTACTTTTACAGATTCAGAACAAAATTTCCATCCTGAATTAATGGGCCAATAATCTGTTTCATGGATATCCTTTTAGGCAACAGTTACATTTGGAATGGCCTGGTATTTCTCATTTGTAAATGAAGGACATTAATTTTTAAGTATTGCTGTGATCAAGCAAATCTGATTTGGGCCTATTTATGTCATGTATTTTTTTTTAACAACTTTCTTTTTAGAATATTTTTTAGACTTACAGGAAAAGTTACTAAGATAGTACATGGAATGCCCATATTAAATCGCCACCCTCCCCACCCCTGCACTCAGTTTCCCCTGTTGTTAATATTGTACATTGTACCGTGTTACATTCATCCTAACTAATGAACCAGTATTGATACATTGTTATTAAGTACACAGTTTTTCACATTTCCTTAGGGTTTTTTTTAATTTAATAAATCTTTATTGTTCAGATTATTACAGTTGTTCTTTTTTCCCCCCATAGCCCCTCCACCCGGTTCCCACCCCACCCTCTGCCCTTACCTCCCCCGCACTGTCCTCATCCATAGGTGTACGATTTTTGTCCAGTCTCTTCCCATACCTCCCACACCCCTTTCCACCTGAGAATTGTCAGTCCACTCCCTTTCTATGCCCCTAATTCTATTATAGTCACCAGTTTTATTCTGTTCATCAGATTTTTTATTCACTTGATTTTTAGATTCACTTGTTGATAGACATGTATTTGTTGTTCATAATTTTTATCTTTACCTTGTTCTTCTTCTTCCTCTTCTTAAAGAATACCTTTCAGCATTTCATATAATACTGGTTTGGTGGTAATGAACTCCTTTAGCTTTTTCTTATCTGTGAAGCTCTTTATCTGACCTTCAATTCTGAATGATAGCTTTGCTGGGTAGAGTAATCTTGGTTGTAGGTTCTTGCTATTCATCAATTTGAATATTTCTTGCCACTTCTGTCTGGCCTGCATAGCTTCTGTTGAGAAATCAGCTGACAATCGTATGGGTGCTCCCTTGTAGGTAACTGTTTTTCTCTTGCTGCTTTTAATATTCTCTCTTTTTTTTTTGCTCTTGGCATTTTAATTATGATGTGTCTTGGTGTGGTCCTCTTTGGATTCCTTTTGTTTGGGGTTCTGTGCGCTTCTTGGACTTGTAAGTCTATTTCTTTCACCAGGTGGGGGAAGTTTTTGGTCATTATTTCTTCAAATAGGTTTTCAGTATTTTGCTCTCTCTCTTCTTCTGGCACCCCCATAATTCGGATGTTGGTACGCTTGAGGTTGTCCCAGAGGCTCCTTATACTATCTTCATATTTTTGGATTTTTTTTGCTTTTTGCTTTTCCAGTTGAGTGTTTTTTTGCTTCTTTGTATTTCAAATGGACTTGATTCTTGCAGTCCTCTAGTCTGCTGTTGGGTCTCTGTGTAATATTTTTTATTTCAGTCAGTGTATGTTTAATTTCTAGTTGGTCCTTTTTCATATCCTCGAGGGTCTCGCTAAATTTATCGGCCTTTTCTAGGAAATGCTTGAAAAACCTTATAACCGTAGTTTTGAACTCTATATCTAGTCGTTTGCTTTCCTCCCTCCATTTCTTTCATTTGTGATCTGTTTCCTTGTCTCCACATTTTTGCTGCTTCCCTGAGTTGATAGAGTGGCTTTGTGTGCTAGGTGTCCTATATGGCCCAGTGGCTCAGCCTCCCCAGTTACCTGAGGTGGACACTCTTGGTGCACCCCTTATGGACTGTGTGCACAGCCTTGTTGTAGTTAAGTTGTTGGTATCACTGCGAGGAATTGACCTCCAGGCCAATTGGCTGTGAGGATCAGCTGTGTCTACGCTGGGAGAACTTCTGTGCTGGGGACACGCTTATAGGAGAAGACTTGCAAAAGCCTCTGTGCTCAGCTTGGATGGGGCAGAGTCTCAGGGCGGAGCAGACAGCCTTGGCTTCCCGTCAGCCCTGCCCTATGAGGCCCCTGGGTCTCAGTGTCCCTCGGTAATCGCTGCAAGCACCTCTTGAGAGAAAGCTGCCCTCGAGTTTCGCCCGCTGCCAGACAGTCCAGTTTCTCCCCGAATGAGTCGGGGTTCCCAGAAACTCACCCAGAACTGGAGTTCAGCACAGTCAGGAGCTTCCGTCTTCCTCCTGCTTTAGAAAGCCAGCCATGCACTCAGTCTTCCATGCATTCAGCAGTCAGTCCTCTCTGCGCACACACGCCTCCGGACCTCTACCTTCTGCAGCTCCCCGGAGTCTCAGTGTTCTTTCTCTTTTCCTGACAGTCCAGATTCCCCCCGAATGAGTTTGGGTTCCCAGAGTCTCGCCTGGGACTGGAGTTCAAAGCAGTCGGGAGCTTCTGTCTCTCCCGCTTTAGAAAGCCAGCCGCGCACTCAGCCGCCTGTGCAGTCAGCCGCCCGTCCACTCTGTGTGTGTGCGTCTCCGTACCTCAGCTTTTTGAAGCTCCTCTAAGTCTCAATGTGCTTTCCTCTTTCCTTCTAGTTGTAGAATTTCCACTCAGCCAGCTTTCCTGTGGTTCTGGATGGTGTCTGTTTTGTCTTTTAGTTGTAGTTTTGATATTGTTACGCGAGGCAGCAGTTTAGGTGTTTACCTATGCCGCCACCTTGGTTTCTCTCTCACATTTCCTTCGTTTTTACCTAATGTCCAGGACCCCGTCCAGGATACCACCTTCTATAGAGTTCATGATCATGTTGCCTTAAGCTCCTCTAACTTGCCCTGTTAAAATTCCTGGTAGTAGACATTGACAATCACCGTGCATTTAACTCAGGCACCAAATTCACTCTGCCGTGTTATAAACCTGAAAGTCTTCTATCTTCTATGCTGAATAGTCCCTTGACCTCTTTTCCTTGAGGCTGTTCATATTTAATATGTTAAGCTGAGACTTTTAAACTGGTGTATAATTGTCTCGTTCCTATAGGTTTCTATAGGCATTTTCCTCTCCTCTAACCTTATGTCATTACAGGGGCCAGCCTAGAATCAGAGCTCATATTTTTGTCACTGGGATCATCCCTAGATTACACAGGCCTAGGGAACATAATTGCATTTTCAGAATGTCTCTGATGCCTACCTCTTAACGGTTTTCTCATCTCATTCCTTATATTTAAGATAATCGTGCTCATAGGTGCCCTCCCTTCCTACAGCAGAGAGGAAGGACTTCCAGGTTGGTGGGCGGGAGGAGGGTTCTGTGGTCTTACGCAGATGAGGGAGATTCTTCCAGTTGAGAATTGAATGGATTGGAAGGGGAAAAGTGAGGCTCACAAATAGGAGCAATGATTAGAGTACAGAGAGAGGATGCAGCCACTCCACCGCCAGGTGTTCACTGGGCTGCCAGGGCCCAGGTAGAGCTGGACACATAGCAGTGACTCATGTGTGTGAGTGAATGAATGAATGAGCAAACCTACTAACCAATATACGTTCAAATGCACATAGGTCACAGAATGGATCAAGTGAATTTTTTAAAATATATTTTTATTGATTTCAGAGAGAGAGAGAGAAACATCAGTGATGAGAGAGAATCATTGATTGGCTTCCTCCTGCACACCCCACACTGGGGATCAAGCCCACAATCCAGGCATGTGCCCTTGGCCAGAATCAAACCCGGGACCCTTCAGTCTGCAGGCCAATGCTCTACTCACTGAGCCAAACCAGCTAGGGCAAGCAATTGTTTGTTGGTTTGTTTTTTAGTGAATTCCTAACAAGCAGTTTCTGAAAGAAAGGGTGGAGTTTCAATGCCTGATGCAAATGCGGCTTTCCTGGATTGTTCATGACTTGTCTCTCTCCTTGCTCACAGAAAACATCACTTCGGAAGAGAAAGCCAAAAAGAATGCCAACAAGCCCGTGCTGGATGAGATTGTGCCTGTGTACCGACGGGACTGTCACGAAGAGGTGTACGCCGGCAGCCACCAATACCCAGGGAGAGGAGTCTATCTCCTCAAGTTTGACAACTCCTACTCTTTGTGGAGGTCAAAGTCAGTCTACTACAGAGTCTATTACACGAGATAAAGATGTTACTGCAGAGTCTGGAGTCGAGGGTTGGGCAGAGGATGGTATTTAGTTGGGAAGTTTCTTTTGGCTTTTGTGTGGAGCGTTGCAGTCAGTGTGTGCCCTCTTGGTTGTGGTCTGACAGTTTGTGAACTCTTGTCGGGGATCAGACTTCCGGGAGACTCTAGCATTAATACTTGGGGGTTAAAGGGATTCCTCAGACTTACCCAGCTGTAGGTGCCGACCAGCAGCATCCCTAGAGGATGCTGAAGTTCCGTGAGCTGCGTGTTAAATCTGTAAAGTCTCCGGAATAAACGTCCCGCGAGGAGCCCCGCCGGGTTGGTCCCCTGCTGCCTGCTCGCTGTGTGTCTGAGAGCCCACGGTTACGGCGCCCTCGGGAAATCCTTACGTTCGTGTTCTACATGAGGCACACAACTTGGAAGATCCCGACTTTTAAAACTTAAAAACTTGAGACCTCACAGATTATAATAGGAAATAATTGCTTCAATTTGATGTGGTTGTGAATGACCCAGACTGGTTTTTGCTTTGGGAACAGCTGTTTAGTTCCGAGTTACCGTACAGGGAGTTATTTTCTGAGATAATCTTAAACTAGAATGTCCAAACCTGATTGCTGGTTAAGTATCAGTACACGTAGACCACCTCAAACATGCCTCCTCAGCTCGCGGTCCTCTTCATTTGGTATCTACACTGCCTGTCGCAGACTAAACGTAACTCATTCTTGTCTTCATTTGGCTTTACATAGGAGCATCTCAAATTGAAACTGTTTTCTACACAAGCATATAGTTACATAAACAGTTTTGTAAACGCCAGTTGCCACCTTCTAAATTAAAAATATATAAAATCACTTCAATATAATTCAGTGTATGAAGAATAACATTGCACTAATGTGGAAATCACTGCCAGAAACGGCCCATTTTTAATTTGTTACTACTTAGGCACAAACCCTACGTGATTTCAGTTTGGAGAGTGCGTATGCCCATGCTTAAATTCCTTATGGCTTTAATCTGTATTATGTCTTTATTGATGGGAAGAGGTACACCTTCGTTTTCTTTACTGAAAACTAATGTGGGTTAATTAATTGCCTCAGATATATATAAGTGGTTGACTAGCGTAGAGATTCTTGTTTTCAAAAGGGAGGGTAGCACAGGTAGAAAATGACAACGAAGGCAATATACACACGTGATGTTACTATATGTTGTTACTGAAATACTTGGATTTTTTACATGTCAAATCATAGTCACTTCTCCAGGAGGGTTTCCCCTGCAGTGGTACAGTGCACTACATAAGGGGCTGTTGGTTTTGTGTGCTGCGTTCTTTCTGTTTTTTTAATACCTGGTTTTGTACATACCTGACTGTTCTCTTTTGTTGTTTGGAAACTGGATTATTTTCCCTAAGAAGTGCTTAACCTGTGTGTTTTCCATTTTGATGAGTTCCAGCTCACAGACGTTCACACTGTTACATTAGAGCACTTGTCCGCTGTCCGCCGGCTCTCATGTATATACGGTCTAGAAACCACGGGGTTAGGCACTTCCGGGCTGTTTTGTTGTGTTTTGTTTGGTTTTTTAATGAGAAAATACTGTATTTAAAATGTAAAATAAACTTTTAAAAAGCAGGCACTAATATATATTTCTTCCAGCCTTTGATTACAGCCTTGTCCTTGCACATGTTAAGATGAATTATCTTCTGAAAATACCATTGTTCTTGGGAGCAGTGTGTGTGACTTCACATAGCCGCGGTTCCTGTCACGTGTCCGTGTCAGAACATTGTGGGTTTCAACTTTTATATTGCCTTTGGCTGTTGACTAGTACAGTTCAAATGCGATTTCACAGAGATCTTGAAAAATATATATTTAATCAATTAAAATGTTTATCTGTAACTTGTTGACGTTTCATTGATGAGCTCCTCTGAAGCGTTAGTTCTGCATCTCGTCACTTGAGTAGGACAAAAAGAAATGTTTTAAATGATCTTTTCTGTTTTAAAAAATTAAGAAAACGAGCAAACTATTTCTGGCTGATGATTGGAGTTGTGCTGTGAATTAACCTCAATCACAGATTGAAAATGTTCAGACTTGTTGGCGAAAAGGAAAGCACTGGCTTCTGTAAGACCATTTCCCATGCCCACTTGTGGGTGGCAGGTCCTTGCCGTCCATGGAGGCAGCCGCTTTAGAACAGCCCCTGAGCGTGGCGCCGAGGAGCGTGCCCGGGCCGGGCGTGTGCAGTGCCCACCCCGCTGACGACCCCGCTGGTGTGCAGGGGCTCAGACACTGATTTATTTTTTTTTCTTCTGAGATTTGGAGACGGAATGAGGAGCTCGTCTTGGCTTTGGCTGTGCTGGGGACCCTGAAGCCAGGCCAGAGAACGCTGCAGGAAGCAGTGCTGTGGGAGCCGCACTGCCGGCGCTGAGCCACCGCCAGGGCAGCCGAGCAGCAGCCGGTTCAGACCGTGAGCGAGCGCCAATAACGTCTTGGGGCTCAGCGTGCCACGTCTGCAACCAGCGCCAGCTCTGCGGCTGTCCCCAGCTTTCGCTCAGGTCAGCCTTCCCGCCAGCGACCTGAGGAGGTGTGCGTGCGTGATGCGTGGGCGGAGGCGATCTTCATGCCCCTTTACCCACGTCACAGTGTGAGTGGGACCCGTATGGGGCTTCTCTCGCATAGATTTGCCCAGGACCCTTCATCTCTCTTAGCGAACGCTTTGAAGAGACCACGTTGCTTGCTGTCCTTGTTAACACCCTTCTTTTGACTGTGTTGTTATTTCGGATGCTTATTCGGCCTGGCCTGTTCGGTCACGAAAGAGGAAAGCACTAGCTCCGTTTTTAGTAGTTGACCTGCCACTTGTAAGTTGTGGTGTGATTGGGGCACTTAATTCCGTGCCGGGAAACCAAGTGGCTGGCTTTCCCAGGTAGACATTGGCATTTGGACTCGGGCTGTCAGGCATGAGGGGGGCGAAGGTGTAAATTGGAGCGGTTAACTCACCTCATAGCCATCACCAACGCTTCTGGGTGACTGCTAGGTTTAGCCCTCCGGTGAATGGCGGCTGCCAGTCTGTTTTTGAAAAGAGCAAGTTCAAGTTCGATTACGCATGCTGAGTTTTAAAGGCCTTTCTTTAATGGCATGTCTACACAATTAAAACAACCTCTACTCTTTGCCAAGATTAAATATCTCCAGTTGTAGGTACACACAACTGGGGGGAGGGGTGCATGGCAAGGTACGGAAAGGTGAACAGGATTCAGAAGGCAAGTCCAGGCTGTGTTGGAGAATTTTGCCTGTGAGTACAGTCCGCTGTGTTCTCCAAACCTGCGGTCCTCTGTAGAGCCGCTCTGTTGCCGTCTTTCTGTTCATGAACATTTTAGGCTGCTTCTGGGTTGGTTTGTTGTGGGTTGGTTTTTGTTTTTAATGATTTAATTGATTTCAGAGAGAGGAAGGGTGAGGGAGGCAAAGATGGAAACATCCATGAGAAGGAAACATGGATCGCCTGCCTCCTGCATGCCCCCTCCTGGGGATCGAGCCCACAACCCCGGCCTGTGCCCTGACCGGGAATCCAGCAATGGAACCACCTGGAACAACATGCAAGCAACTGAGCCCCCCTGGCTGAGCGCTTCCAGGTTTTCTTGTAAGTGGTGTTCACTGGAACACCCTTGTCTGTGTCTCTCTGCAAATCTGCGTGAGCTTTGGAAGAGTGGGTGCCAAGCAGTGGAGCTGCTGGGTCCCAAGTTCTGTGCGTTCATTTTCATCGGCCCTGCCTCGCTGCCTTCCAGAGTGGCCCTCCCGCGGGTAGTCCAGCCCTGTCGACACTTGATATTGTCAGACTTAAGTTTTGGTCAATCTGATGGGTGGAAAGTGAGGTTTTATTTTTAATGTGTGTTTCCCTGATAAGGAGTAAGATTAAGCATCTGTTTATTTGTATTGGTCATTGGCAGTTCCTCTCCTGTAAATTGCCTGTTTGTGTCCTTGACCCATTTTTCAACGGGGTACTCTTCTATGTTGATTTATGAGCATTTAAAACAGTTCGTATACTAATCATACATATAAGTATTTTCTCCTACTTTATTGCTAGTCTGTTAATTTTGTTTATGTGGTTTGTGTGTGTGTGTGTGTGTGTGTGTGTGTGTGTGTGAGATTATTTGGTCAGAGGTTAAAAACTATGTTATCAGTTTTATTCAGTTTTTTTCTTTATGGCTTTTGCTTGATTCTGCATGTAGGTGAGACTGCTTCTGAATTCTGTTCCATTTCTCTGTTTTACGTTTTAAAATATATTTTGATACAAGCAAATCTCCCCCGTTTTTCTGATGCTTTTTCTTGACTATTTTGTGCCTTTCATATGAGTTTAATTATTAGCTTGTCATACTTCATGAAAAGTCCTTTTATGTTTTTGTTTTGTTTTGTTTTGTTTTTTCAGAGAGGAAGGGGGAGGGAGAGAGAAACATGAATGATGAGAATCATTGATCAGCTGCCTTCTGCACGCCCTCTACTGGGGATCAAGGGCCGCAATCTGGGCACGGGCGACCGGAAATCCAACTGTGTCACCTCTTGGTTCATAGGTTGACGCTTCAGTTACTGAGCCACACGGCCGGGCTTCAGGTTGTCCTTTTACTTCATTTATAGTATCTTGTATTGTTTAGAAAAATTTAAGGCACATTTTAAAATACAGAAGATATGCTCGGCTGGCGTGGCTCAGTGGTTGAGTATCGACCTATGAACAGGAGGTCATGGTTCCATTCCCAGTCAGGGCACGTGCCTGGGTTGCGAGCTCGATCCCCAGTGTGGGCTTGCAGGAGGCAGCTGATCAATGATTCTCTCTCTTCGTGAATGTTTCTGTCTCTCCCTCTCCCTTCTGCTCTGAAATCAATAACTTTTATTGATTTTTACCTCAGAACACCCATAACCCTTAAAAATCACTTCTCATTCCCCCCTCCTCCCTTCCCTTGGCAGCCACTAATCTGTTCTTCTGTCTCCATGAATCTGCCTCTTCTGGATAACTCTTGTATAACGACTCACACAGTACGCGTCTTCTGTCACTTAGTATGGTGTTTTCAAGGTTAAATCTCGTGACAGCGTGTATCAGCACTTCATCGCTGCTTATGACCCAACGGAACCGCGTGCTGTGGGCGCACCAGCATCTGTGTCTTCATTGGTTGAGGGACATTGGGCTGTTTCCCTCTCTGGACTGTGGGAATAGTGCTGTTAGGAACATCCTGAGCACGTGTTGGTTTGGATACCCGTTTGCATTCCCTTGGGGCAAATACCTAGGAGCGGAATTGCTGGGTCCTGTGATAATTCAGCCAAGCTTTCCCCCTGTGGCCGCACCATTTCACGTTCTCCCCAGTGGTGTCCCAGGGCTCCTGCTCCCCCACACCCCCTCCGGCGCTTGTATTTGTCCGTCTGTTGGTGGTGCTTGTTATGGCCTGTGACTCCCTTTTGATGTTTGCCAGCTTTTTGTTGGCTTTTACGGGTCAGTTTTCTCCTGTGATCCATGTGTTTTAGGGTTAAAACCGACCCTGGTGCAGACTGCCGCCTCCATAACAGGGTTTGCAGGAGAAAAGCATCAGCCTGGGGCCTGTTCAGACGCGGCTGAAAAGGCTGCTGGAGAGCCTCTCCCTCGCCTCTCCAGGGTCCTGTCCAGGCCCTGTGGCCCCAGTGTCCCTTGACCCCACCTCTGGCAGGTGAACTGGCCTCCTACCAGCAGGGGAGAAGGCCCTGGTCTCTGCTGAGTCCCTCCCCGTGTCTCCAGGGAGGTGTCTCCAGGGGCCTCCGCATCTTTAAGGTCCTCTTCCTGGCCATGGAAGCAGGATCAGGTTTCACCTTAAAGGCAAAAAAAAGCTCACTACCCTGAGCACTGTCCTCGTTAGCTTTTGCCCAGCCTCCGTTTCCTCCCAGCGACTCTAGAGCAACTCTACTCAAAAGGGGCGAGGCTCCTGTCTCCCTCTTAGCACCTGGCCGGCTTCTGCCCCTCTGCAGGTCACCAGCAGCCTCTGAGGGGAAAGCCCTGGGTTCCTTTGCGCCCTGGCCGCCCTGCACTGTTTGACCCTGGTCGCTGCTTCCTTCTCAAAACCCTCTGCTCACTCAGCCTCCAGCTGTGCACCTCTGGGCCCCACACCCTCCCCCCTCCCCCCGCCTCTGCTGCCCCCATCTGTCTGCTATGGGCCAGTGTGGCCAGGAACCCGGCTGCAGCCCTCTGCACCCCCCTCTCCACCTCGCGCCAGGGAGACGCCCCCCAGTGGTTGGGCTTCCTCTTGTAACCCTCTTGGCAGGTTGAATGAGGTCGTGTGTGTACAACGCCTTTGGCAACCGGTGGTAGTAGCAGTGTTGTCAGGTCAGAGGACCCGGCAGAGGGAGGCCCCTGACGTGGCTCTGGACCCATGGCGAGGGTGTGGCGACACGTGGACCCCCTGGGAACTTGTGTGTGAGATTTGGACACTCGGGCGTCTTTCTCGGCTTGCACCCTGTTCTCACCGACTAACCAAGGGGCCAGTGCTCGCTGCTCGGCGCTCTGCATGCCCAGGTCCCCTCCTCCAGCTCCCCCGGAAGGTGCAGTCGCAGCGGGTGGTTCCCGAAAGGGGGTGGTGTTTCCCCAGAGCCGGAAGCGGAGTGAATGGACTTTGGCACCGGGAGGGGAGCGGTGCTGGAGATAAGCTGGGCAGGAGCAGACCCCCTGGCCGGCGGTGAGGGATGGGCTGCCGGGTCGCCCTCAGCCTGGGTGCCGTCTGTGGGGCAGAGCTGTCCCCAGGCGCCCACCAGGGCTAGGAAGCAGTTTGGACCAGGGCCTCGGCAGCATCCAGTGGACAGTTCCTTGTCGCCTGCTCTCCCAGTGTCAGACGCTGGTGATCCTGGGGACATGGAGCCGCAAGGCCAGACAGAAACACGCCGTAGACCAGGAGAAAATCATGCCAGATCATGAAAGCGGTGAAGGCAGTCACGGTGATGTGCCGCGGCCGGGCCAGCCGCTCAGCTGCACGGTCAGGATCAAGAAAGGCTTCTCGATGGGGATGTTTTGCCTGAGGCCTGAATGATGAGCCTCCGGCCCGTGCCAGAGCCTTCCGGGAGGGGACAGCACATGCAAAAGCCCCCCCACTCCCCGCTGCCAGGGGGGACCTGTTGTCTGTGAAGAAAGATGCCAGTGAACTGGAAGGGAGCTGGGCAGAGCAGTGGGGCCGAGGACAGAGAAGCAAGCGGGGTCAAGGCAGGGGCAAGGGACTTGCGTTCTAGCCAGGTGCAGGGGGAGTCACGGCGGGAAGGACTGACACGAATCTGGCTTAGCGAGAGTGGGGAGCGGGAGCAGGAGGCCACGGCAGCGGTCCGGTAAGCGGCTGCTCGAACTAGGGCGCAGGGAAGACGGGGGTGGAATTCAGGATACACGTTGGAGACAGTGCTGACAGGTGACAAGGCCTGTCCCCAGGGGCAGTTTGCAGAGCACTGCCGGGCTGCAGTTTATACCGAGGTCACCCCACCTGACGTGGAGGGTCCCTGGGCAGTGTTAGCGAGTCCTGGAAACGGGGGCTGCCCACCTGTGGTTCCCCCACTCGGGCCGCTGCAGGCACTTTCCGAACTTGTGTGAATTGGGAGAAAGCAGTCCCCACCTTGGCTCTCCTCTGCAGAACCGTTCATGGCTGCGCACGCGCGGGAGAACCTTGCCCCGTGTTGCAGAAGCTAAGGGGTCGCTTGCTGGAACCTCGTAGGCAGAAATGGGGGGGGGGGGCTCTGCTGGCTTTGGCGCCATCTAGTGGGCACATGTGGGCCTGCGCGGGCCACAGCCTTTTCCGGCCCAGAAGCTAAACCAGCAACTTACCTGCTCACAGTCTCTGAGTCTAGACTTCGGGGTCTCAGGCCACAGCCCCACCGGGCTCCCCGCCCCCGCCCCCGGCCCCGCACGCACTGCCCGCTGCCCGTGCGACACGACTCCAGCGCGCCTTCACCCTTGGCCAGCAGGGACTCAACCTGCCACCTCCCGCCCCCGTACGCAAATGTGTGCACAGAAGTGGGTTTGGTGACAACAGAGCACAATGCCACAACCCCAATGGCCGTCAAGATGGGGAACACGGAGCCGATGGGGTATTATGGGATGTGCCTTATGAGCGTGCTGGACTGGAAGCATCTCCAACAAGCACGTTAAAGAACAATCGTGACAGTGTGATTCGTCACTAAAGGAAACAGACCCAAACCTGGCCTTTTCTGCACACAGTGTTTAAAAGGCATGTGGGAGGGGGTGCTCGTCAGGATACCCTCCTCTGGGGACGGACGGACGGACGGAGGGAGGGACGATGGGGGGCAGGGGGAGGGAGGAAAGGAAGGGGAAAGGAGGCCTTTCCTTTCACAAACCCTTACTGTTGGCCTTCTTACGTTTTTAAGACCAAAGGAAGTGAAACAGCAGCGAACTGGGCCTGAGGCTGCAGCCCTCCCCACGCCACCGTCCTCAGCCTCGAGGGGGGCGCCGGGGAGGAGAGGGGCCGCCCGCCGGCGCCCGCAGGTGCTACTGATGCTAACCACCTCCGCGAGCAGCGAGTGCTCCGTCCACCCTCCCGCGCTGGGAGGGCCACGCTCTGGCCCTTGCGGCCGCCTGGAGCCTCTCTCTCCGGGTGGACCCTTGCTACCCCGTAAGCCCACCCCCAGCGCCGGGCTCCTGCCAGGCTCAGAGAAACCCGCCCCCATCTTTCCACCCCTCTCTGCTCAGCCAGCGCCCACCCGGCTCAAGTCGCACCTCGTCATGCAACACAAATTAGGTATTTATTCGTGGAGCACCTACCACGTGCCAGCTTCTGCAGAATGCGGAGGGGCGCCCCAACCCGCCCCCATTCTCTCCCTAGGGAGACCCCCACTCCTGGACCCGCCACCTCCTGCCGCTCCCGGGGGCGCCGTGACTGTCCCGCTCCCGCCCTGGGCTGCAAGGCGAGGCAGCGCCCCCCAACCCCCCCCCCCCCCGCCGGGGTGGCCGCCGACCCTCCAAGGTAGGTGCCTGGGGTCTCGGGCCAGCACCTGCGCCGCAGCAAACACGCTTTCTGTTCAGATTCCACAGCCAGAAGGCGGCGCCTCTGCAAAGAAAGGCGGCTTTTAAAACTCGGGGTGCTGGGGTTATCCAGCAACTGTGTCCCCGCGGGAACCCGCGGCGCTTCCCCGACCTCTGGGCCTCCGCCCGCGCAGGTGGAGGGGGCCCGGGGAGGCCGGGGCGGAAGGGGCGCGCTCTGGGCTGGGTCCTGGCTGTGCGGGGTGACCTGGAGCCAGGCCCCTCCCTCCGGGTGAGGGTGTTCTCTGCTGGACCGGCACCAGGCGGCCCTGCAAAGCCGCCGCGGCCTCGGGCAGGGCGTCGCCCGAGGACAAAGAGGGGCGGGCGCGGGGGCGGGGCTCCGCGGTTCCTCCTCGCCACCCCCTCCATCCGCCCGCGCCCGGGTGGGGCCCCGCGGCCGCCGCGACAATAGCCACCACTTCCTCCCCGCGCGGCTCCCGTCCCTGCTCCCGCGGATATGGGGGCGGGAGGGCGCTTCTCCCTCGTTGAACCAACTCGGTGTCCCTATCGATTGTTTTGATTTTTACAGAAGGTCGCCTTCGCTACCCATGTGCTTCCTTTCTGTAGGGAAAAAACCGCGGCGCGAGGTCCCGCCGCCCCCGCAAGCAGGGGTCCCCGGTCGCTGTCGCCCCCGCCCGGCTGCGAACCCCGGGACACCGCGCTCCCGGCCTCTGCGCGCAGCGGCCACCAGAGGGCGCCCGTCCCCGTCCGTCCCCTCGGCCTCCTGCTCCCAGGCCGCCGACACCCGGCTGGGGGCCCCGACGCGCCACCTCCCTCTGCTCGCGTGGGAGCTGTGGTCCTGAGGGCGGAGGCGCGGCAGCCTGCTCTGCCGGGGACGTGTGAGTGTGTGTCTCCGCGGGACCATGGAGCGGCCCTGTCGTAAGCCCCAACCTCCAGATGCCACCAGGTGGAGAACCCAGCTGAGCGACTGTGTGACCTGGGGGCAGGTGCTGGCCCTCTCTGTGCCTGAATCCCCCTGTGAACGGAGAAGGCACACAACGCGATGCTGCGGCTCCCGGGAGCCCGCCCGCGCCGGCTCCGGGCACAGGTCCATCCTACAAACGGCCTGATTACAGTGTTTTAACATCCCAGGCATTTGAGGATGGGAGCAGCCCCCTAGTTCCCACCTGTACCTGCTCCCAACGCTGCGATGTCTGCTCGTCCTCAGAACGAGCCTGAGACACCCTGAGCGGCGCTTCCCTCGGCCTCCGCGTGAAGGGGAACCTGGCCAGCCCAGCCGACAGGCGTCCCTGGTACAGATGGATGCAGGGCCACGGGCAGGCATGGGGTTAGGGGGAGCTGGCTCAGGGCTCACCTGATAGGACCCCTTACGGATAAGGATCAGCTCCCAGACATAAGAGGGGTCATAGATTGAAGTCTAGGTAATGCTAAAAAAGAAAAGAAAAGAAACAGCCCTAGCGATTTCTCTGTGGATAGAGCATCGGCCTGTGGACTGAAAGGACCCGGGTTCAATTACGGTCAAGGGCACATGCCCGCCAGTAGGGGGCGTGCAAGAGGCAGCCAGTCAAGGATTCTCTCATCAGTGCTGTTTTTATCTATGCCTCTCTCTTCCTCTTTGAAATCAATAAAAAATATTAAAAAAACAAAATAAACCGAGGCAAATTACACATTTTAAGAGTTTATCTGAGCGAATGTCCATCTGAATGGGGCAGTGGCAGACCAGAAGCGGTTAGGAGTGGCCCGCCAGGAGCCAGGGAGAGATTAATACAGAGGAAGTGAGGAAGCGAAGAACGGAAACGGTTTGCTTGGCTCCCGCTAAAAGCCTCATTGGCTGTGTGTGATTGGTTGTCTTTATGGGTTTGATTTCACAATCCTGAAGCATTTGCAGGCTTCAATTTTGGTTTGCTTGTGTGGGCCTGGCCCCGTGCATCAGAGCCACATGGGTCTGCTGGCCCCCTTGTTTAACTAATGTAATAGTAGGCACCCCCGGGACACCTGCTACTCTTGCTTCCCTTCTGAAAAGGGAAGCAGTGACATCCCAGGAGCACAAAGGCACTCAGATGTGCTCCCTCCCAGCAGAGGGCCTGGCTGCTGGCCGTGTCCTAGGCAGGTGCTTTGCAAGCAGCCGTTCTCCCACGGAGGGCGGGGTGGAGAGCGGGGAGGGGGGACCCGTGGCAGAAAGAGGTCTCATCCCCCCCAAGGTCCTTTTTATTTTTTATTGATTTCAGAGAGCAAGGGAGAGGGGGAGAGAGAGAGAGAGAGACATCAATGAGAGAATCATTGATTGACCTCCTGCACACCCCCTACTGGAGACCAAGCCTGCAACCCGGGCATGTGCCCTAATCATGAATCTAACTGTGACCCCCTGGTTCCTAGGTCAACACTCACTCAACCGCTGAGCCATGCCAGCCGGGCCCAAAGGTCCTTTGTAGTTATGTCTTAAAGCGGTGCCATCGTTCTATTTAATAGAAGTCGCACTCAAAGAAATGGTTGCTGGATCTTCTTCCTTTTCTTGCCTCTGTTCCCTGACTCTGTTCCAGCCAGTGATCAAGCCTGGGCTGCGAGTCCACGGGACGCGGGTGGGAGCCCTGACAGTATTCCGGGCGGGCCCCATATGAAACGCGGCTCCCAAGTTGCAAGGGGGAGACAAAGGGGCCACGAACAAGGTTTTCAAATAGGCTTCGCTGCGTTGGGGTTTCCCTTTGTGTGTATTTTTATCGAGGGTTGTGCGCCTAGCTCTGCATTAAAATAGCTGATGCCAGTCATTGTTCCTGGCCCTCCCTGGCACACTGCAGCCTGGCAGGCTTTCCGCAGCCACAAGTGAAGGCAGCTGGCAGGGCCTGGCCCACCCACACTGGGGAGAAGGCGTTGGTTTCAGGGAGTCCGCTCCCAGGAACCTCAGCAGCGTGAATGCACACAGAAGCGGGGCCCTTGGGCGCTGACTCAGGCTGGGAGAGAAAGCTCCCCCAGGAGGCAGCCGGGCCTGGGGAACTGAGGCCTCTCCAGGCCTCCCCTGCTGACTGCAGCCAGCAGAAGGCTCCCCTCCCTCCCCCGATCACCACGCCTGACAACCCAGGAGGACGGCACAGAGGAGGCGGCCAGCCCTCCTCACCTGCATGAGGGCTTTCCTGGGGGTGCTTTTCCTCTATGGGGGTCAGGGAAGACTCCCTTAAGCAGCAAGTCCTACCTGAAAACACCTGGCTCGTCATAGCCTCCCCTCTGGTCCACCAGCCGGCGGGCTCTGGCCACCTGGGAGACCCAGAGGAGGCTGGGGAGGAAGGTGGTCAGAGGGAGGAAGGCAAGGGACCTGGAGACCAG
This sequence comes from Corynorhinus townsendii, assembly GCA_026230045.1. Lineage (NCBI taxonomy): Eukaryota > Metazoa > Chordata > Mammalia > Chiroptera > Vespertilionidae > Corynorhinus > Corynorhinus townsendii. The sequence goes on along the minus strand of JAPDVU010000016.1, from coordinate 15,135,577 downwards.
AGTGAGAAGGTTCATGAGACACTTTCCCTTTGCCCAAGTCTGGGCCTCGGGGGGGTCAGTGAGCTCCAGGCAGTCCTGGGGCAGAGCCCAGCCGATTGTTCTGAGCAGGAAGGTCCCGTGTCCACGGGTGACTGAAGAGACGGTGCGATGGTGCTGTGTGTGAGGACTGACGTTCACCCTGGGGACAGTTCCTTAGCTTTTGAAGGACCCTGGTCGGGTGCCCACACTCTGGAGGTGGCTATGCTAACCCTTCAAATGTGCCCCTGGGGGTGTTAAAAAGTCATTTTCTTTGGAAAAATCATTGTCCAGAGGCCTGAGCAGGCTCTTTGGAGGTGAATGGAGGGGATTATGAAAACCTGGTAAGCCCCGGGGTGCCGAGTCCAGAATCCTGGCCCTGGGGTTCCCCGAGGGCTTGACCCGCGCTGACGCTTGCATTCGCTTCCGGGGGCCCTTTCCTGCAAAAGAAGTCAAAACCCGGGGCCGTGCTTCGGCGGCAGCGCTGTGACCTCGAGCAGGTTACCGGCTCGGCTACCTGCTGCGCTTGTAGACCGGAGACCACGATAACCTTGCAAGGTGGCTGTGAGCCGCCCTGAGCTTTAAAGGGTCACAATTCCGCTGCCGCGCCCGCCCGTAGTGTGGCCGAACCAAGGTCAGAAGGCGCGTCCTGACATCCTCAGGGCTCTGGGTCCCCTCACCGGCTCCCGGGAGGACGGATGCTCGCGGGGCTGCTTCTGCCGAGCCTGGGTGCTCCCAGCGCCCTTCCTTCCTCCCCACCCTCTGATCGCCGACACCCGGTGGCCGGTGACGCCTGCTCCCTCCGTCGCCCCCGCTCCGGGAAGCCTGGCTCTGGCACCTTCGCTCTCGGCTTCGCCGCAGCCGCAGGGTCCGCCTCTCTCCCCGAGGGCACCGCTCCGGAGGGCACCTGCCCGCCTCCCACGGAGGGGACGCGCCTGGGAGGCCCCGGGCTGCCCCCTCGGCCCCGCCTCGGGCCGCGCACAGCCGGCCGCGCGCCGCAGCTCCGCGCCCGCAGCGTTGAACTTGGCCCTGCCCCTCCCCCACGCTGAAAGCAGCTGCCAGGAGCTGAAATATTAATAGGCACAAACTTCCTGGAAAGATTCTCGTCCCCAAGACAGATGACCCGCCCTCCTCCACCAAAATAAAGAAATGAAGGGCAGCTGCGAGGCCGGCCGGCGGGGGAGCCGGGGACACAGGGCGGCGCGGGCGGCCGGCGAAGGGCGCTCCTTTGTAAGCACCGCCCGGGCGCGCGCACCCGGCCACGCGCCCCCTCCCCCACCCGCGCTGAGCAGCCCGCGCGCCCGGCTCCCCCCGCCCGGCAGGGAGCGGCGTGGCCTCGGCCAGCAGTTCCCGGCGACCGAGGCTCTCCGCCGCCCCAGCCTCGCCGCCCATCGCCCGGCCCCATAGCCCCATAGCCCCTTTCCGGGGATGGCGGATCCCGCGAGGTCGGGGAACTGGAGGGGTTGCGGGACCCGAGGGGGTCCGGGGGAACCGGCAGTCATGTGACGCGCGCTCCTCCTCCCGGGACAAAGCTGGGCCCGCCCTCCGCGCTCAGCCGTTGGGCATTCATCATTTAGGATCCTCAAAACAAACCCATCCCCATCTCCCCCTGCGCTTTAAAAACGCGATTAGCTTTTCGGAGCTGATATTCCTGTCTCCCGGGGTCTCCCGGTCTCCCGGGGCAGGTGGAGAGGAGGGAGCACCTGCCTGGCTCCTCTCCTGGCCTCTCCGGAGGGGACCGACGGGAAGCCCCGCTCCCGCTCCCGGGCGCTGCGGTTGCAGAGAGGAAGGTCCAGTGCGGGAGGTGTCAGGGCCACCCCAGACCACGCCACCCCCGCACCCTGTGGCTCCCAGCCCCCGCCTCAGGCTTCGGAGCATAGCAGCTGCCCTGGCTTTGCTGCAGCTCTCCTCCCCGCCCGGAAGTCACTCGTTCATTCCTTCGTTTAGATTTAGAATATTTACTGAGCATCTAAGATTCCAGGCACGATTCTGGGCGCTGGGGATGGAGCAGCAAAAACAAACCCAACGCCTCTGCCCTCCGGGAGCTTCTATTACAATAGAAGAGGCAGAACAGACATAAAATATACGTTACGTGGCAATAAAGGCCGGGGGGGGGGGGCGGGACGGAGGCTCTGAGATGCGCATTTAGGAGAGGTGAGGTTTTGGATAGGGTGACCGGGGAAGCCTCGCTGAGAAGGCGACAATGGGTTTTGAGTAAAGGCCGAGGGAATCGGGTGAGCCAGCCTTGCAGATGTCTGGCGACCTACTTTGTGCCAGGAAAAGCCAGGAGGCCAGCGTGGAGGAGGCGTCTAAGAGATGGAGCAGGCAGGGGCAGGTGTTGGAGCGCCTCATGGGCCCGGGTGAGGACTTAGGCTTCTCTCCTGCGTGACCAGGGAAGCCCGGCAGGGTTCGGAGCGGAGGAAGGACCCGTCTGACCTCATTTAAAAGCAGCCCTCTGATTGGCCAACCGACCGCAGGGGCAGGGCCCGCAGCGCGAGACCAGCCCGGAGGCACTAGCAGGAATCCGAGGAGGTGATGGGGCGTGGCTTGGGAGGTGATGGGGCGTGGCTTCAGGTGGTGGCAAGCAGCGGTGGGATTTTGGAAATGCTTTTTAGGAAAGACTGCCAGGGTTTATTGCCAGATATGAAGTAGGAGAGAGCGAGAGAGAGGCGTCAAGGAGAGTACCAAGGTTTTGGCCGGGGAAGGAAGACTTGCTGTTAACCGAGATGGGGAAACTGGCCTCGCTGGTTTGGTGGGTGGGGGTGAGCCTCTCTCGGGCACAGTTTTGAACAGGTTAGGTGGGAGGCGCCCTCAAGCTGACGGCCAAGTGCAGGGTTGAGCAGGTTTGTTAGGTCTGCAGAGCAAAAGATGTGTGCTGCCCGCAGGTGAATATGGGAAGTTGTCTGCACAGGCTTGCTGGTGTTGAGATGCACAATTTTCCGATACTCTCTAACCCTGTGCTGTCCAGGGCAGCAGCCACTAGCCACCTGGGGCTACTGAGCCCTTGCAACTAGTGGAAATTGTGCAACGGAAGAACTACGTTTTAATTCATTTAAGTTAAAAAAAAACAAACTGGTGTTTGATTCAATTATTGGAATTATTCATGAATGTTTGGAACAACTTGGTTACATAAATCTACTTTTTCAACTGTCAAGATTATCAAATCTAAAGATCAAGAATTCCCGCCCTAGCCGGTCTGATTCAGTGGATAGAGCGTTGGTCTGCGGGCTGAAGGATCCTGGGTTCCGTTCCAGTCAAGGGTACATGCCCTGGTTATGGGCTCAGTACCTGGTAGGGGGCGTGCAGGAGGCAGCCAATCAATGATTCTCTCTCATCATCCACGTTTCTCTCTCTCTCCCTTTCCCTTCCTATCTGAAATCAATAAAAATATTTTTTTAAAAAAGAATTCTCACCCTAACCAGTTTGGCTCAGTGGATAGAGCGTCAGCCTGCGGATTGAAAGGTCCCAGGTTCAATTCCGGTCAAGGGCATGTACCTGGGTTGCGGGCACATCCCCAGTAGGAGGTGTACAGGAGGCAGCTGATCGATGTTTCTCTCCCATCAATGTTTCTAACTCTCTATCCTTCTCCCTTCCTCTCTGTAAAAAGTCAATAAAATATATTTTAAAATATAAAAAAATAAAAAGAATTCCCAATAAAAATGTGGTGTCCAATTTGAGATATGCTGTGTCAAATATACACTGGATTTCAAGTGTATACCAAAAAAAAAAGTAAAATGTCTCAGTTTTATATTGATTACATGTTTAAGTGTTACTATTTGGCTCTATTTGGGTTAATACAATGGTATTAAAATTAATTTTACCTGTTTTCTTTTTTACTTTTTAAAAAATGGCGACTGGAAGCCCTAGCCAGATAGCAAACTTGGTAGGAAAGTCTCCTGATTCACCAAGGTTTCTGGTTCAATCTGTGGTCAGGGCGCATAGCAAAGCAACCAGTGAATGGATGGGTGAAACAACAAATGGATGCTTCTCTCCTTCTCTCTCTCTCTCGTCTCTCCAATCAATCAATCAACCAAAATTTAAAAATGGCGACTGGGAAATTTAAAATTCTGCATGTGGTTTCATGTTAAATTTCTTGTGGAGCCCTAGCTGGCTTGGCTCAGTGGATAGAGCGTCAGCCTGCGGACTGAAGGGTCGCGGGTTTGATTCTGGTTAAGGGCACATGCCGGGGTTGCTGGCTGGATCCCCAGTGTGGGGTGTGCAGGAGGCACCTGATCCATTGATTCTCTCTCTCCCTCTCCCTTCCTCTCGGAAATCAATTTAAAAAAAATTTTTTTTTTTTAATTTCTTGTGGCTAGCGCCAATCTAGAGCGGGAGGGTAGGTAGGCTCAGCTCACTCTTACAGACCAGACCCCCACTGCATCAGCCCCTGCCAGGCTACAGATTGGCCAGTTAGGGCCACTCAGCTGTGCTGGGGGCGGGAGTGGGCCTCAGGGTCTGCTTGGAGCTGCCCCTTCAGTGGGGACTGTGGGCTGGACAGTTTCACTTGCAGGAGCCTGCAGGGGTGAGAGGAACCATCCTAGACGTTGTTCGCAGGTGATATGCTGTGGGAGGAGCCTGCAAGCCGTTATGGATGTGGTGGTGTTTGAGATGGGCCTGGAAGGCTGGGTAGGATTCCAGGGAGCAGAGATGGGGCAGAACATTCCAGGAGGCGTAAAGGAAGTTACGCAGATGTTCTCGGGAAAGGGGGGAGCCTTGTGTGGCGGGTGAGGGACCCTTGGGGAGGGCGGGCAGGGGAGCCAGAGGAAACGAGGCAGCGTTGCGTTGAGGCCAGACTGAGAAGGGACTACTTTGTAGGAGGGGAGGCACCTGGCAAGGAGCCCTCTGCATCCTTTGTCCTCCATCCTTCCATGTCCAGGCGGGGCCAACCTGCTCTCCGCCCTGGCCCTCGCCAGGCTGAACAGAACTGTGGCTCCTGAGGTCAATGCTCAAGGTCACGGGGAGCTGGAGTCCCAACACTTGGTTCCCGGACCCCAAAGTCCTGAAGCCCTGTTTTCTTCCAGCCGGCTCAGCCGCTCGGGGGACTGGAAAGCCTTCTTAGACGTGTCTTTCTGGGGTTGTGAGCAAGTGTTTGTGTCAGTGTCTGAGCATCCTGACATTGCAAGGGTGACATGGTGACATAGCCAGGTCTAAAGGCTCGTGACCACCCTAACCAGTTTGGCTCAGTGGATATAGAATGTCAGCCTGCGGACTGAAGGGTCCCGGGTTCGATTCCGGTCAAGGGCATGTACCTTGGTTGCGGGCACATCCCCAGTGGGGGGTGTGCAGGAGGCAGCTGATCGATGTTTCTCTCTCATCGATGTTTCTAACTCTATCCCTCTCCCTTCCTCTCTGTAAAAAAAATCAATAAAATATATTTTAAAAAATAAAAATAAAAGGCTCGTGACCTCCAGAGCACGAGGAGATAAGTGGACAAGTGTAGGGTTTGGCTGCCTAGAAGGCTCTTGGGAATGAAATAGTTTTCCAGGAGGTGCGATCACCTCGTCTCTCTGTGTTCCTATGGGCTTTCACGGGCGCCAGCTGCAGGTCACTCACCTCCGGGTCTGCGTGCCTGGTGGTGGCGTGGGTGGAGGTTGGGAGGGCTGAGGTTGAGCTCCTCAAGTCCTGAGGCAGCTCTCTGCAGACAGGGGCCCGCTCCACTCCACTGTCTCCCGCAGGATCTGCCCAGATGAGCTCACTGGGTCGGTTCTAGAAGCAGTGCTTGCTCCAGCTCTTCTCCAGGATGTAAGAAAAGCCAGTGTTGCCTCTCCCAGGAGCCCAGGAGGAGCAGCTTGATGGATGTAGAGCCCGAGCCACAGGCAGATTTGAGAAGAGCCACCATTTCTTTTCTTTCTTTTTGTATTGATCTCAGCGACGGAAAGGGAGAGGGAGAGAGAGACAGAAACCTCAATGATGAGAGAGCATCCCTGACTGGCTGCCTCCTGCACACCCCTGACCGGGGATGGTGACCGGGAATCGAACTGTGACCTCCTGGTTCATAGGTTGACGCTCAACCACTGAGCCACACCAGCCAGGCACTTCATACATTTTTTTCCCCTGGAGTTTTAAAAAAATACCGAACGCCTCACGAATTTGCGTGTCATCCTTGCGCAGGGGCCATGCTAACCTTCTCTGTATTGCTCCTAGTGTAGGTGCTGCCGAAGCGAGCACCGTTTCTTAAGGATCGGAATTCATTCTCCCAAGACTGAAGTCAGGAGCTGTCTGAGGCTTCTGCCTCAGCCCCTCACGAGCTGTGTGATCGGTGCCTGTGGTTTCATCGCTCCGAGCGGCAGAGTCTGGATTGCTCCGGCAGGGAAAACGCTACCCATTCCTCGGGGTCGCTCTGATGATAGGAGAATGTGGGCTTAGCATGGCGCTTGGCACGCGGAGAAGAAGATATTCAAAAACATCTGTTCACCCCCGAACACGAAGCCAAATCCTCTCCGCTAAACTGTTTGTCAACCGTTTGTAACATTAAGCCCCAGGGTCCCTGGGAAATTTGGAGCTAAGCAGTTGTTATTTTCCTCTTGTTGTTTGGCTGCGAAAAGCTTTATTGTTTCCATTTGGTCCAAGGCACGGGCCAGGGCTCCGGGGTGATTAGAAGGCTGCCTGGTGGTTGCAGGGAGCGGCTCAGGCAGAACACAGACACCAGGGGGTGCACAGGGACCCCTCAAAGGCCTCTGGGCTCCACAGGCTCCTAGTCCGGCTTGAGGATGCGCCTCCTGGGGGGCGGCAGCCGGAGGGGAGTCAAGTGCAGCCCATCTTCCTGATGAGTCTCACCTCCTCGCCCCGGAAGTGGTTCTCCCGGAAGTCACAGCCTGAGGGTCGCTGGGCAGAACCCGGGGCCTGCAGACCTTTGGGTCCAGGCTCTTCCCAGGGCCCTGGCAGCTTCCATGGCGGCCTGCGTGTGGCCCCCATTCGCTGTGGGAGGCCCTGCCTGTCCTGGAGGAGGGCTCGGCCGCTTCCCTGGCTTTGCCTCTTCCAGAGCCGCTGGGCGCCCTCGGCTTCTCCGCTGGGAGCCCGGGAAGGAGTGGCCCTCGCCCGCCAGAGCCCCGCGTGGAGGTGGCAGCGGAAGCCCAGAGAGAGGTAGGCGAGGGCGGCCCGCGGATGCAGGGGGGCGCGGTGGCTGCTGGGGCCTCCGTCTGGCTGGGAGAATTGAGGAGTTGGGGAGCTCATGGTTGCTCGGCAATAAGGAGTTGAGCTCAAAAAATGGTGTTGGCTGGTCTGGAATGGTGTTGGCTGGTCTGGAACGGGGTTGGCCGGTCTGGAATGGTGTTGGCTGGTCTGGAATGGTGTTGGGTGGTCTGGAATGGTGTTGGCTGGTCTGGAATGGTGTTGGCTGGCCTGGAATGGTGTTGGCTGGTCTGGAACGGGGTTGGTTGGTCTGGAACGGGGTTGGCTGGTCTGGAATGGTGTTGGCTGGTATGGAACGGGGTTGGCTGGTCTGGAATGGTGTTGGCTGGTCTGGAACCGGGTTGGCTGGTCTGGAACGGGGTTGGCTGGTCTGGAACGGGGTTGGCTGGTCTGGAATGGAGTTGGCTGGTCTGGAATGGTGTTGGCTGGTCTGGAATGGTGTTGGCTGGTCTGGAACGGGGTTGGCTGGTCTGGAATGGTGTTGGCTGGTCTGGAACGAAGGTGGCGACAGGAAAGAGGTTGAGGGTGGTCGGAGGCTGGAAGAGGGGGCGTCTCTAGGTGTGTTCTGGCCAAACAGGGCTGAAGCAAGAGACAGACGGAAGGGACTGCCGAGGGCACTGAAAGGTGGTTCTTTTTGTTCTTTATGCCCCGAGAGGGGGCGAGCTGGTAGGCTTTGGGAGTGACAGCCCCCCCACCCGCCAGTGGAAGGAAGGGGGTCTCTAGGGAGGCCCCAGGTAGATAGGCCCCAGCTGAAATCGCCAAGTGCGGAGGTACCGTCCTCTCTCTGGGTGCGCCCCGCTCAGCGGAGGACTGTGCCCCGCTTCAGTGCTGTGAAGCCGGGAAGCTCTCGGGTTTATGATGGGATTCCGTGAAAACTCCCGGGGAGGGCTGGGGCGGTGCAGAGGCCTGGGTGTCTGTCCCGGGGTCCTCTCCAGCCTGCACCCCAGTCAATGGGAGAAGCTGAGAAAGGCCTTTAAGTGCCTGTGGGAGACAGCCCCCCGCCCAGGACTGCTGTCAGCCGTGTGAACACCCTTTTCCTCTTTGCGTCCCCAAGCGCCGGCTCCTCCAGCTCCGAGGACTCCCTCTTCCCCCGGGGCAGCCCCTCGGGCCTTTTAGTGACCTAGTCATCGATCCCTTTGAAACAACCCCGCAGGCAGGACTGGGGATCCTCTAGTCGTCACCTGTGTGAGTCGCTCATTGCGGGGCCATGGGACACGCTAACCCGGGGACCCTCCAGCCCCTTCCCTCAGCGCCGGCCTCCCTCTCCTGAGTGTCCCCCCAGGACGCACCTCCTCGCTACTGGGGACGGCGGGGGCATCCCTCCTCCCATCCTTTAACCTGGAGGACTGGGAATCAGGCCGGGCGGAGGCGGCGGGGCGGGGGGGCGGGGCGGCCAAGGGGAGGCAGTGCCTGTCCCCCGAAGGCCTGGGCCTCCTGAGCGGCTCAGCCAGGTCCAGGTGGTTTGAAGACTGAAGCCCACCTGCTCGGGGCAGAAGGGACAGGGCTGCGGAAGACAGATTGTGGGCGTCGCCGAGCAGGAACGGCTGCTCCCCTAGAGCGCGGCCAGAATGAGCGCAGTATTTACACGCTAACGGGTCTCCGTTCATAAATATGATATTTGCATCCACCTCCTCGGGAGGCGAAGCGGCTGAGCAGCAGCCAGCTTTGTTTTTCAAAAGGGCCACGGGCGGCCCCTCCTCCGGGTGCGCGGCAGCATCAGGCCGCAGCTGCGGCTCGCGGGCCTCGGGGCGGCCACGCTGCCGGGCGGGTGCGGGAGGCCCTGAGCTCGGGGCCCTGCGGGCCGGCGACCCCTCACCTAGAAAAGGGCCCCAGACCCCAGGGACAGCGTGCAGGGGCCCTGCCCGCCGCGAGGCTGAGGTCTCGGGAACAAGCCTAATCGTGGGCGCGTGTGGCCGGGGCCGTCCAGGTCGTGGGGCGGGGGGTGTCCTCCAGGGGGTGCTGGCGGGGAGCGCGTGGCGAAGCTGGGAAATGTGGCGAGATCGCAAGGTGGTAAACTCGCCTCGCCCCCCTGCAGCCTGGGCAGCGGTGGGGCGTGGCGGGACCCGAGGGGCGTGGCCGGACCCGAGGGGCGTGGCCTGAGTGGGTGCCGCCTCCGCCAGCCGCGGAGGACCGGGTTGGTGGCGCAGGGCCGCGACGCAGGAGGCTGGCGGAGGCTAGGATCACTTTAGCGTTTTAAGGTCTCTGAAACGCGTGGAAAAGGGACCAGAGCGGCGGCAACATGGGCTCGGAGGGAAGGGGATGGGCTCCACAGGCATCGGGGACAAGACCCCCGAATTTAAGATCGACGATGTGGGTGCGAGGGGCGGGGTGGGGCGACCCTGAACGCTCCGTTCTCGAGGCCCTGACGGCCCCCCCGGCGCCACCGGGCTGCCGCCGAGGAGGACGGGTGGGCAGGGGCAGCCTTTCGCACCCCCGAGGTCCCGGGACTGGCAGTGCCTCTCAGGAGTCCGTCCTTGGCCGGGCGCTTTGGGTGCCCGTGATGCGCAGGAAGGGCCGGATGTGCGGCCATCTGCTGACCAGCCTGGAGCCTGTGTGGCCGCCTGGCTCAGCTGGCAGCCACCAGTAATAGGAGACGGTTCCCCCGCCCGTTTCCTTTTGAGAAACGGCTTTGCAGAGTGCTGTACACTTTGGATTTCTCTGGTTGTCCCCTCAGGATCACATTCAGGTGAAACGTTGGGTTCATGTCGTGCCCTCGGTGTTTTACGTTAGGAGGCGCACGGCCTCGGCCTGTCTCCTTACTGACGATGGGAAGTGTGATTATTTTAAGTCAAAGCCCCAGTCTCTCTTGAATCCACTCCGAGCCAATGTTGCCGCCGCTCTGGTCACCTTTGTTCTCTATTCTCACCAAAACTGTTCTTATCAAAAGCACCAATTACCTCCACGTTGCCAAATCTAACGGCCAATGCTCATACCTCGTTTTCAAATGCAGAGGGGTGTTCTTGTGATTTCTGCATTCTGTCCACTCTCAATTTTGTCTTTTGCCATCAGTTGTTACTTACTACTGCCAAGATTCTTAACTTCTAGCAACCCCCTCCCCCAAACTAACTAATTTATTCCACATTTAGAAAGCAGGAATAAAAGAGCAAGGCCCTGGGTATAATCTATTGGGGAATATATTCCATCTCAATTTACTGTGATCTTGGCAAAGTTTCTTACGTATAAAACAGGGTGTATAGTAGTACCCATCTTATAGGGTTGTTAAGAATTAAATTTGAGCCCTAGCAGGTTTCTCTCGGCCTGCGGACTGAAGGGTTCCAGGTTCGATTCCCGTCAAGGGCATGTACCTTGGTTGTGGGCACATCCCCAGTGGGGGGCGTGCAGGAGGCAGCTGATCAGATGTTTCTAATTGATATTTCTCTCTCTCTATCCCTCTCCCTTCCTCTCTGTAAAAAAACCAATAAAATATATTTTTTTAAAAAAAGAAATTTAAGCCCTGGCTGCTTTGGCTCAGTGGACAGAGTGTTGGACTGAGGACTGAAGGGTCCCAGGTTCGATTCCAGTCAAGGGCACATGCCCAGGCTGTGGGCTCCATCCCAGTTGGGGTTGTGCAGGAGGCAGCCAATCAATGATTCTCTCTCATCATTGATGTTTCTGTCTCTCTATCCCTCTCCCTTCCTCTCTGAAATCAGTATTTTTTAAAAAATTAGAGTCCAAGCACCTTTGTGCCTTTACATTCTCAGCATCAGCAGCCCTAAATTTGCATATTTGAATTTCCTGTTTCTAGGCTATCAAGGATTGGGTATTGTTCAAGCATTAACCCAATTCTATTAGCAAAGTGAGCTTCTCCCAATTTGCTTAAAAGAACCCAACTTAAGAGAATGATTCCAAATTCCTTCCTAAATGTTCTTCCAGCTACAGTAATTCCCCTGGTTTCTCCAAGACCGAACCTAAATTATCTCGCCTTGGCTCTGGCTGGGTGACCCAGAGCACCATCCCACACACCAGGTTGGAATCCCTGGTGAGGGAGCATGCAAATGCATAAATAAGTGGAACAAATTTGGTTTCTCTCTTCCCTAAAGTCAAGTAAAAATTATCTTGCCATATAATTTTATAGGGTTTTTTTTTCTAAATTTGTATAAAGTTACTTTAGTATTCCAAAGCTGTTTACCTTGTTGAAGATGCTAAAAAGCTAAGCCTTAACCAAGTGTGGTAAATCTAGCTAGTTCCCACTCATCACTTTGGACTCCACACCAATTCACTCAACTTTTCCTGAGCTGGAATGAGTTGCTTGCCTCGCGGGAATGAGAATATATGTCAAATGGGAACAGACCATGATTTATCGAGACAAGTTCAGTACATTGACCAAACATGTTGATACAGTGCCACGTTCATCTACTCTGCCAGTTTCGTCTTTTTGTAATGGATGACTCATTGTATAATACCTGGACAGTGAGCAGCTATTGACAATTGATAAGGACTGGTCTTCAAGCTTTTAGCAGGTAACTTTCCCTATCCTATTGGAGACACACATTCCCGTTTTCATGGACAGGACTCCCGTGTCCCTTTGCACTGCAGAGAACTGAACAGGGGACATTCCATTCAACTGACTTAGTTTACATTGCAATAAATACACTAGATGCGCTTGCCAATACTTATACTAGGTGTCTGCCTGCAGAAGCATATGCAAAGGGTCACATCAAGACCCCCTAAATGGCCCTGACCGGTTTGGCTCAGTGGATAGACCATCGGCCTGCGGACTGAAGGATCCCAGGTTCGATTCCAGTCAAGGGCATGTACCTTGGTTGCAGGCACATCCCCAGTAGGGAGTGTGCAGGAGGCAGCTGATCAATGTTTCTCTCTCATCGATGTTTCTCTCTCCCTTCCTCTCTGTAAAAAATCAATAAGATATATTTAAACAAACAAAAAAATCAATAAAAAATATAAAAAGAGCCCTAAATGGTAGGCTCTAAAAATATTCCATAATTCTGTCATTAAGGGACTTTGTAACAACCAACAATATAAAAATTAAGTTTTAACTATAAAGTTTACAACCAGTAAGAACATAAGCTCAGTGTTATACTTTGACATGGGTCTGTTCTTAGTACATTGATGTTTAATATTTCACTTCACTTCTGGGAGCTTAACTACTCAAATGGTTAGTCCTGTCTGGTGTGGCTCACGCACTGAAAGGTTGCCAGGCAGGGGACATCCCTGGCTTGTGATCAACTCCCAGATAGGGGGCATGCAGGAAGCAGCCAAGATTCTCTCTCCCTCCCTCTATAAAAATTAATATAAATGAAGAACATTCAAGTGTTACAACTAATGGTCAGTATTAGGGAGGTGTTACAAGTCTTAAAAGGTTCGTTACCATCATTCCACAGCTAAAAGTCCTAAGAATTAATTATTGATGCTCGATTAGTAACTTCAGGGTTAATACACAGCATCTTAAAATATTTGGACTGGACTATGTTTATAAATGTACTTTCTCTACTTACAGACTTCCACTATTTCTGTGTGATACTGTTAGCCGGCTAGGTTTGGAAGTTATTGGTTTAGAATACAACATATCCAGAGTTAAGATCTGGTTTTGGCAAAAAGCTTCACTATACAAGGACTGTACTTTCCCTCTCAACAGTCTGTCTCAGATATAAGGTGACAAAACACCTGATTCTAAAATTACTTTGAGTATGAATATTCCAAGTGCATTATAAGGGTAAGGTTGATAATAAAGACCAAAAGCAGGTATAGTTTAATGTATTTTAATAGCAAACTTACAGGAACAGCACAGAAGACAGACAACATTAAAAACATGTACTTGCATGTAGGACAACTAAGTTAGAAAAGTATAGTGAATGGATGGAATCTACTGTATGATAAAAATGCTACAAACACCATTTAGTTGCCATCAATAAGAAATTTACTTGTTTTAAAAAAATCCAAATGCTGGCATTGTCCAGAAAATTTAACAGGTTTATTTATATTGTTATAAAGTTGAACTGCTGAAACTTGTTCACTGAAACATTTGACTTGCATTAATGCTTTATGTCCCCGCATTTATATTAAAAAAATTCACACACAAATGAAAATGGAAAAACTGCCAATACCTGATTTCTGTCCCCTATTTCCAACTTGCAATCATATACTTAGGTACCTTTTGACCCCATGGGAAAAAAAAAAACAAAAAAAACCTAACGTTCAGAACTACCAATAACAGGAAGAAGAGAAATTTTTTAAAAGAATGAAATGTTTTCCATCATAGTGGATTCTTAAGCACGTTCTCCACGTATGCGGCGTGCTAGCTGGATGTCTTTTGGCATAATTGTTACACGTTTGGCATGGATAGCACACAGGTTGGTGTCTTCAAAAAGGCCAACCAGATAGGCCTCACTTGCCTCCTACAACAGGAATGAAGGAAAAAAAATATTAATGGTATTCCCAACAGTTGGAAAAAAAAAAGTTACGATAGGGTTATTGAAGCCTTTAAAAACGTACTTCAGAGACGTTAACATTATATTTTACCAAATGCATACATTTAAAAACCCGGGGGACAAAGCTAAAAGGCAGCTTATAAATGGAATCTCATAACCAATCCAAATGCTCCTTCCCCGCTCAGTGTCTCATTCTGAATCCCACTCACACTCCAAGCTAGGTGTGAACTTTGCCTTGCCAAAGAATGCAGCAATATAGCTGACAAATGGTGTTCATCTTCCGGTCCTCCCTAACCCACCTCTCCTTTCACACCTCAGATTGTATCACAAGAGTGCTTTAGGTTCCAGAACGCATACGCTGACCTATTTTGCCCAGCAGATGTGCACCCCACCCCTACCAAGCATACCTTCCTCTATATACCCCGGTATATAATGGCATTAATATTGATCCATTGGGTTTTTCCTATTACACTGTAAGATTCTTTGAAGGCATCTTCTTATCCCTACTATCTATCACTCAAGAACTGCTAGTTGTGGGAATCATTCATTGACACTCAGTATACAAAGAGGGGAGGGAGGAGCTTCTACTTTAACTCAACTCAAAATGTTAGTGCATCTTACAGCTGTCTGAAAAGATGGCTCAGTGGGTAGAGCATCGGTCTGCAGACCGAAGGGTCCCGGGTTTGATTCCAGGCAAGTGCACGTGCCCGGGTTGTAGGCTTAATCCCCAGTAGGGAGTGTACAGGAGGCAGGCGATCATTGATTCTCTCTCCTCACTGATGTTTCTATTTCTCTCTCCCTCTCCCTTCCTCTCTGAAATCAATAAAAATATATTTAAAACAAACAAACCCAGAAATACTTGAGCAGTTCAAGCCCCATATTACATAATATGTAAGACACATAGATGGGAATAGCCAGGTTTGCCTTTTACAAACGTTTTGACTATGCAATAAAACCTCGAAGATTCTGCTTTTAAAAGCATTAACACAGCAACACTTAATTCAAATGGTTTACATTATTTCATCTTACAAAAAATATTTCTTCACCTTTATACACTTAATCTAATCTCTCCTATAAGAACCAGCTTCACTCAAATTTCACTATCCTACATGTCTTTCTGCAGCATTTGTTACCGTAAGCCAGGTCTTGCCTACTCTCTAAGGCCTGCCTTAAGACTGTCACGTGAAGGAGAAGCAAGCACTCCTCTTGCCCCTGGTTCCCAGGTGCAGGTAACCTTGAAATGCCTCCATCCTTGGCACCCATTAGTCTTGTATACCAGCCAACTCTTAAGGCCTTCGGTTACTTAACAGAGATTTCATTTTATACTCATAATGCCTTGCTCTTAAGTAGAGGTTTAATAACTAGCTGGTTGCATTTTTATATTTAACCCTAACTTAAATTTGCATCTTTTCTATACAATGGGTCCCTCATGTCAAACTCATTCCAAAGAATGTATTAATAGCAAAAATCCTTAATATTCAGGGATTCATTCTTGAGATATTCTAGAAATGGGTAAAAAGTTTGGAAAATACAGCATACTGTAGTCTACTCTTGGGAGGTTCGAAGTTTACCCATGTCTCAGCATTATGCATACCTAGAATGCTTTTGCAAAAAAAAAAAAAGAAAAAGAAAAAGCAGTAGTATGAGCTGCTATATGGCCAACAGGTCCTGTGATTTGGAGACTATTTACTTAAGACGCCCCCCGTACTACTCAGATGTGCCATATGGTAGCCAGGGCTCTCACTCCTGTCTAAGAACCTGGTTATCAGTCCTATGGGATTGTGTCTGGTCAATTCGACACGATTCAATACTCACAGGGGATCTGACTATAACCCATATATTTCCAATTCTATAAACAATGTCCCAGTTTCCTAAACATTAAGGCTGTAATAAGAATTAAAGACTGTCCTGTTAACTTACAGCCCAATGAACATAATTTTGAGATAATAACAAAAGAAATAATATCTTACAACTTGGAAACATTTAAAGAATTGTTAATCTTGTCCAATGTCTGACTCTTCCACCATTTCAACAAACCTTTGTCCGTTTTTAACATTAAAATATCTTAGTTCAACCTCTCAGATATTAAAGGCAAAGGCTAAGTTTTAAGTTAGTCAACTTTTGATTATATCTATGGCAAACTAAACTAACTTTTCTACCATCCTTACTAAACTTCCCTCCCACCCTCGTTTAGTTGTATTAGCAAAGTTGTAAATTATGTTAATTCTGAAGCAAAAAACAAAGAAACCTTTGTAAATTCATTGCTTTCTTTTATTACTCTATTTTTATTAGCCAATTCCCCATCTCTATATCTTTAAGAACTGAAGTGCATATATAAGAAAACACAAAACAAAAACGTGTAATAAAGATTACTTTCCAATAAAAATAGAATGAGCTAATACAAGAGTATTTTGGGCAGCATAGGTGAACATTTCCTCAAAACCAATACAACTATACTGAACAGCAACAATAACAGTTACACATGCATTTTAAAAAGACAATAGTCTTTTTATCCAGATTGTTTAGTAATCTTAATTTACAAGGCTGAATACTGACATTTAAACTCAGTAACAATGGAAGTTTACACATGGAATTTAAAGACAATAGTCGCTTACCAGACTGTTTAGCAATCTCAATTTATAAGGCTCTATATCACTGACAAACTCAAAATGTTGAATTTTCAAGTATAATTTATGTTCTCAAAAAAGCATAGTCCTGTTAACATTTGAATTAAGTGTTGCTGTGTTAATGCTTTCTAGTTAATGCTAACTAGAAAATAAATTAGCAGCTTTGAATCAGTGCTAAGATTCTTAGTAATATTTCTGTATTAAGATAGTGGGGAAATTGTGATTTGCAACGGCAATAATAAATGAAATGGGACCTGAAGCTGATCAGTGATGAAAACAGAAAATAAAGTTTTAAGTAACGACACTGGAAGATTTTAGTAGTTTGAAATTTCAATTCATTGACAATTAATGGCTGCCCACGCCTGGAATTCACCAATCAAATGAAGTTCAGACTAACCATAGAAACAGCTCAACCAATTACACTTCAGTGTAGAATCCACCTATCAAATCCTTCTCACTTATAAAGCAAAAGCTTGGCACAGCAACAGCAGCCTTGAAAATCACCCAATGGAGTGCATGTAGATTCTGACCCTTCCCAGAGGTTCTGATTCAGATCTGTGGTGTGCCTAGCAATCTGCATTTTAACCAGCTCCAACCCCATGCTCTAATGGAAGAGGTAGTTTAATGGTGTTGTGAGACACACTGATCTAAAGACTGCCAAACACATCATAGAAAACAGGGTTATTTAAGCGACGTTAACTGTTCCCATGTACCTAATCAAATTATCTCACTTGTGGGCATTTCAAGTTCATTCTCAGCATAAACCACAAGTATTTCAAATACATAACCATCCCTAAAATAGCACTTCTCAAAGTTCTGACATCTTGGACCCAAGATTAAATTAAATATGCTTCCCATTTAAGTTGAAATCCCTGATCCCCTCAGCAAAGGCCAAGTCTTCAAATCCTTGTTCCTTTACGAGCTGGTGCCTTTAAGCGCACCCTTTCTCCCATGGCCAGCCCTAAACCACCACTCTGTTTCTTCCACCTCACCCGCACCATCTTTGGTGCTTAGTCCCATCCTAGCTGGTATGTGCTCTCCACTTTCATCTGCCTCTTCAGTACCAGCAAGACATTTACTCGAACATTCCTTTCAGCAGCACCTTGAAACTACCAGTATAGACCATGTCTTACTGTCCTACAGCATCCATAAGCCAAACCCGACGGTGCCTTTCCCCTTAAACACTGCTTTTAGTGCAATGTTACACATTTTTAAGTGGTGTAAATGGAATGCACACTAGGCTTTGGAGTCAAATGGGTTCAAATTACATTTTGCGTGTATGACCTAGAGCCGTGGTCGGCAAACTGCGGCTCGCGAGCCACATGCGGCTCTTTGGCTCCTTGAGTGTGCTCTTCCACAAAATACCACAGCCTGGGCGAGTCTATTTTGAAGAAGTGGCGTTAGAAGAAGTTTAAAAAATTTGGCTCTCCAAAGAAATTTCAATTGTTGTCCTGTTGCTATTTGGCTCTGTTGACTGAGTTTGCCGACCACTGACCTAGAGCAACTTAACCTTTCTGACACCTCAGCAATGAAAAAAAAAAGGCTTGTGACGATTTAATTATGTAATATTTACATGTGCAAGCACTTAGAATTATTTGTTTGTGGCACCCAGCAGGTCCCCAACTCTCGGAGCCTTCCTGGCTGCCATTTTACCTGCAAAGCACCAATCGCTGCACTTTGGAAGCGCAGGTCTGTTTTGAAGTCCTGAGCAATTTCTCGCACCAGACGCTGGAAGGGAAGTTTGCGAATGAGAAGTTCAGTGGACTTCTGATAACGTCTAATTTCACGAAGTGCCACAGTACCGGGCCTTAAGAAAAAAAAATTATTTTTTTAACTTAAAGAAATGGTTACCGAACACATAAAAAACACAAAACAGTAGTCAGCCTTAAAGAAATGCAGTCTTTCCCCCTATCCAAAAAAACCAAACCACCCAATTTTCTTCAACTTCTGTATTAAATTCCACGTATCAATGTATAACCCAAGTATTAAAAAGTCTGTTAAGAGTAACAGAATAGCTTTAAAGCAAAAAGCATGATATTAGAATCCTGGCAGGGCGTTTATCAAAATGCCAGCTATTCATTTTAACGTATACATCACTAACTTCTGTTACAATGGCAGCTTAGGAAGGTATGCGGGCCACTAATCAAGAAGCCAAAATTG
Source organism: Corynorhinus townsendii (assembly GCA_026230045.1). Taxonomy (NCBI): domain Eukaryota; kingdom Metazoa; phylum Chordata; class Mammalia; order Chiroptera; family Vespertilionidae; genus Corynorhinus; species Corynorhinus townsendii. The sequence continues at coordinate 15,117,255 of JAPDVU010000016.1, read as the reverse complement.
TCCACTCTTCAGATTCTTCTCAATCTGTCAACTCCTTCCCACCCACACCCTCTATTCTTCTATCAGACCCAATAAGCTTTAATACCCTTGTGGCATTTAACTTTGATTTCCAAGAATATCTTTGCTTTGTCACCGCCCATCCCCTATAATTCTAGATTGTGTAGTTATCTATGGGAGGTGTGTTTTTCTGAAAATAAGTATTTGTCATAAGAAATCACCTCAATTCTGACTACTTTCCCACTGCATGAGCTTTTATTTTTTTGCAGAGGCTACCTAAATCTGGGCAACTTCTGCCCTCTAATGGCAGATGCCTTTAATAACACTGCTCAGGGTAGTTCAAAACCAAAGGCATTAATAGAATAAGCAAATTCAAGTAAATGAGGGATGAGAAATGGACTAAAAAATGACCCCAATATCTTGATTATTGTTACTTTGCCAAAAGCAAGGGTATTCTCAAAATGTATCTTTAGTTACCACCTTACTATTTTAAAAATATATATTACTAAATTGTTAGCTCATTAACTTTATTAGTGATGTAATAGGTCTCCTTTGGGTTATGGGTACAATTGTGGCTTAAAAATTAAACATGGTCCCAATAAAACCTAACACTAAATTTTATGTAAATTTTCAAGTATTAGCAAATATTCAAAAAAGAAAAACAGCTTCTTAAAGCAAAAGTTTGATTATACATCTTTTTATTAGGTTATGTGGATACTGCGCTTCGGGACTATCCTATTTTTTATTTTTATTTTTTGACGCGGCAAAAAAAAAAAAAAAAAATGCGTGTAGATGTCCCCCCCCCCCCCCCATTCCTGTTATGATTTGATGGCCTCCCCGACCTGGCCATTATTTCCTTTATTTTTAATACCTGTAACGGTGAGGTTTCTTCACCCCTCCAGTGGAGGGCGCACTCTTCCGAGCGGCTTTGGTAGCCAGCTGCTTCCTCGGGGCTTTGCCCCCGGTCGATTTGCGGGCAGTCTGCTTGGTACGAGCCATGGTACAGAGACCTCTTTACTTACCTACCAGCGTCAGAAAACCAAAAATCACCACATACTCCAAACAATCAAGTTTTCCTGCCACTACCACCCCCCCGACACCGAAAAAAACCCCACAAAATCTGGAAATATGATCAGCATTAAAAAAAAATGTCGGTAATGTTATATAATTCGAAAAGGTGCAGATTACACGTTCACCACCCAAATACGACTTCTCGAAGCAAACAGTCGGAACTACAAAATCATTACCATCACACACCAATCATCTCTCCAAAAATGCCACAAAATCTGAGCGACAAACGGCAAAACAAAACAAAAAAAAACCCCTAACGAGCGTTTGCTTCCGAAAATTCCTTTAATTACAGCAGAAATTAGAAATGCCTGTAAACACTCGATCCACAAACCAGAGAAAGGCCGTGTCAAATTACAGCCAAAAAGAAAAAAAAAAAAAAGGTTTTCGGGGGCCCCCCCGCCCTTGGGCGTCTGGCAGTTGATAAATCGCTGTAAATATCGGAGCGCGTTCCCGCTTTAGCATCTCTCGTTATAATGGCAAAAAGGCGTCTGGGAAAGGAAAAAACAGGAGAGGAACAGCAGCCACCGCCAGCGAGCCTTCTACAAAGCACCGTCCTCCGGTCCAACCAGGCTTCGCGAGGAAAAGGAGGAAAAAAAAAAAAAAAAAGAGCGCCCGCACCCCGGCTTTAATTAACGCGCCGGCCGCCCGGTCCACCCCGAGCACCACATAAACTTTTGGTTTCGCCTCCTCCGGCCCCGGCTCGGGGTCCCCGGCCTCCGCGCCCCGCGCCCCAGCACAAACTCGGCTGCGAGACCAGAACAAGATGGAAACAATCGCCAAACGTCTCCAGTTCCCTTCCTCGGAGACAAAAACACCAAAACGCTCGAAAATACCCCGATCCCCCGCCACGTGCCGCCCTCCAAAATGCAAAAGTTTTTTTTTTTTTTTTGCATTTCAGATGCATCAAGTTCCCGCTTCTCCAAAAAAGGAGGTAAAAAAAAAAAATGTCCCTCTTCAAAGAATTTTCCTCCTCTTCTGAAATGGGGAAGAGAGAAACAGAGGGGAAAAAAATATGGTCGGTGACCAGAGAAGAGAGACAAGATGGTGAAGCTTAGCAACAACTGTGGGGAGGCAGCAAGGAAGCCAGTTCCCCCAGGCTGCGAAGTGGCGGCGATTTCCACCCTTTTCCCGCTCGAAAACTGGGGGCCGGGGCCCGGGGGCGGTAGTTAAGGGGCTCGCGCGGGTCCTGGTGAAGGTCTGGGGTCCCGAGGAGGGCTGGCGGGCGGGATTTCACCGAAGAAAGGGGAGCTCGGGGCGCGGGGAGGCGGAGGGAAGGCTCGGCGCCGCGGCGGTGGCTGCTGTTGGGCTGAGGCGGCGAGAGACTGGGGAGCCGCCGCCTGAGGGGAGAGGGAACTCGCTCCTCACCTCCATTTCTGGGCCAAAAAGTTTGTGGGCCGAACCGGAGGGGCTGGGGGGTCCTCTCCCCGCACCGCCTGGGCCCGGCCCGGGGCTGACGGCGAGCGGGGCTCGGTCCCGGGGACGCGGGCAGACGGGGAAACTTACCCCCCTTCTCCTTCGGCTGGAGCTCGGCGAGCTGGAGGCGGCGCAGGCGTTGGAGAGCGACGGCGGCTGCGAACACAATTGAAAGATGGCTGACACCGAGGTTATCCCCCAACACACGCCGCCCCGCCCCCGCGCCGCGCGCCAGCCAATCACACACAATGGAGGGAAGGCTCGGCCCCGCCCCGCGCCCCCGCTCGCGCCCCGCCCCCGCCCTGCCCCCCGCGCTCCCGTTCGCTGGCGCGCGCTCGCCCCTCCCCCGCGCGCCGTCGCTCCCTCCTCCCGGCCGCCGCGCTGTGTGTACAAACACAAAAGACGTGCCGCGGGGCGACGGCTCCCGCCGAGATGGCTCCCGTCCCGGTGCTCACTCCCGCACCCGGGCCCCGCACTCCCGCCGGGCTCCGTGCACACACGTCATCGAAATCGCGAAGCCCTGGTTTGGGACGCCGAGAGGGAGGGAGTGGGAGAGGGAGGCCGGAGGAGGCTCGGCGGGTGAACGCCCGGTCTGCGGGCGTCTGGGGCCACGGCGGGAGGAGGCGGGGCTCCCCCGCTCCCGCGCGGGCCTCGGCGCGCGCCCCCGAGGCGCCCGGACGGCGTGGGGAGCGGGTGGAGGACGCGGCCGCCGGTCGCCGCGCCCCGGTGGGAAGCGTCCCCCGGCAGGAAGCTTGCAAACAGAAGTCTGCGGTCCCGCTCCCACGTTCGGGTCGGGCTGCTCGGGCAGCTGGCGGGTCGCACAGCCCTCTGCTGGCTTTCGCTCCGGGCCAGGTGCGGCCGGTCCGCCCGCAGACAACTTTATCCGCTCAGACACCGGCCCCGGCCGAAGCGGGCCGCCCGGGGCAGGCTGCGGGCCGAGCAGCGACCGGATGGTCCGCACGGCTCGGCCCCCGGGGACCGCCAGCCCCTCGCAGGTGGCATCTCCCAGGCCAAGGGGTCGGGCTCGCCGTCTTGCTGGGCCGGTGCCTGATGCAAGATGGCTGTAGTTCGTGAGCCTGTGAAACAATGTAGCCAGCTCACTGCACCAGGGCCTGCCTGCCTGCCAGTCCCGCAGCTGGTCTTCTCAGCCAGTTGGGCCTTTTCAGTGTCAGTCGTGCTCGGTGGAGTTGCCCCATCAGGAGGGTAATAAAATGTCAGCGTCTTCTGCATAGTTTAGATGTGGCAGAAAGCGGCAGAGAGAAGAAGATGTGTTTTAGGGATTGTTACGTTTACCCCTTTTTCCAGTTGTCAGTGGCATGGGGAACAGACGTTACAGCTCAAGTTATCCATGTTACCATTTCATTGGCCTGGAAGATGTGAGCCGTCCGCAGATGGTATTGACAACTGTGTGTGGAGGTTTTCAGACTTGTCATGTAGGCAACCCATAGAATAGTGAAGGAGATACATTTCAAGGATGAAGGGCACTATTTGTCATCTGAAGATCTTAAAAAGCATCTTAGTCGTAAACATTATCCTGAAATGGATATATGGAAATGAGGGAGGGAATAGATTTGCCCAAGGTCACTTAAGTGAGAAACAGTCCCAGGAGGAACAAACAATCAAAAAATCCAGGCCTCCTGTTTCATTATTATTTCATGAAAGTTAAGTGTCTCTGGTCGCAGTGCAGAGCACAGGCGTCTGCTTGCTTATCCGAACAGCATGTATGCAAAACAGCCCAGACCCAGCTGCCAGCTCCAGGTTGCCATGATTTAGACCAAGAAGAGTTTTTTGGTTGTGCTTTTTTCCCCCCTCCAGAAAACCAAAATATTTGTTGGGTTTATCCTGGAAGGCTGTTCTACATCAATTAAACTCCTCATGTCTTCAAGAAATGTTAAACGACATGGGTAATGTTCTCTTTATATGCTAGATTTCTCTATAGCTCCTATTTTCTGGCTTAAAAATATTCCTAAAGAAGGGAGAGACTATTTGAGGTGAAACAGAACTTGGACGCGGGAATGGGAAGGAGGTCCTTTGGAGTTCCATGAGTGGCAAAAACTGTAGCAAAGGGGGCAGAGGACTTCAGAGTCCAGATGAGGGGAGAGGAGAGCTGCCAGGGAAAAAGATTTTATTTTATTTATTTTTTAAAATACATTTTATTGATTTTTTACAGAGAGGAAGAGAGAGGGATAGAGACTTAGAAACATCGATGGGAGAGAAACATCGATCAACTGCCTCCTGCACACCTCCAGTTAGGGTGGAAAAAAAGATTTTAAAGGGGCACCAGGGTCAGTTCTGAATCGGCTCTACTTCTAGAACTCGAGCTAATAGTGGGCCTCAAATTTTGGAATTTAAAAAGTAGAAAAGGAGCCCTAGCCAGTTTGGCTCAGTGGATAGTGTCAGCCTGCAGACCAAAGGGTCCTGGGTTCGATTCCGGTCAAGGGCATGTACCTTGGTTGCAAACTCCTCGCCAGCCCAGACCCTGGTCAGGGCTCGTGCAGGAGGCAGCCAATGGATGTGTTTCTCTCCCATTGATGTTTCTCTCTCTGTCTCCCTCTCTTCCACTCTCCCTAAAATTCAATGGAAAAATATCCTCAGGTGAGGATTAACAACAACAAATAAAATAAAAAAGGGAGGATAGAAGCAAAAGCTTTTAAGTTAAAACATTTTTCCCCTGAGCATAAAACATTTACAGTCACTAATTTAGATTTCTTTGTAAGAGTGAAAAACATACAATGGGAAAGATTGTGCAAGCACCATTTATTACGTAATGTCAAATGCAAAGATTACTGCCTCATGGAGCCGCTCTTTCTGGACACTTTAGTGTTATCCTCATGCCCACGGTCACGTCACCCTTTTTCCTTTATCATGTTGGTCTAAATCTATCACGTTTGTCTTTAAATTCATTTTTTCATTTGCATATTATCCATTTTGATTCTGTACTTGACCTCCTAAAATAGGGGGGCATTGTTCAATGAAACTAAGAATAATTTCAGAACTTCACCTCAACACGCTGGTTTGTGGTTGGTGATGAGGTACATGAACAGACACACTCAGATGCTGTTGATGGTGGTGTTTGTTCCATTTTTTTTTTAAATACATTTTATTGATTTTTTACAGAGAGGAAGGGAGAGGGATAGAGAGCTAGAAACATCGATGAGAGAGAAACATGGATCAGCTGCCTCCTGCACACGCCCTACTGGGGATGTGCCCGCAACCCAGGTACATGCCCTTGACCGGAATCGAACCTGGGACCCTTGAGTCCACAGGCCGACGCTCCATCCACTGAGCCAAACCGGTCAGGGCTCCACTTTTTTGTTGTTGTTGTTGGTACAACTTTTTGGGAAGCAGTTTGCAATACGTACCAAGAATAGTAAGCATATTCATACTCTGAGCCCACAATTCAACCATGAGAATCTAAACTAAGGAAAAATAAAACATACATGTACAATGATCTTTATTGCAGATTTATTAATATCAATGAAAATTATAAACAAACAGAAATATGATTAATGTATTGTAGTAACCTGCATAGCATATTATCTTCCCATAAACTTCTTTAAAAATGTTTATTAGAAATGGTTTTTTTAAAATGCACTGTTGATTGGAGAAAGTAAGATATAAAAATGTGTATTTATTTTGGTAAATGCTGGGAAAACTGCACACTAGTAGTATCTATACACCGGGATGGTGTTTTTTATTATTATTATTATTAAATCTTTATTGTTTAGATTATTACAGTTATTCCTCTCCCCCCCCCCCATAGCTCCCCTCCACCCGGTTCCCACCCCAAACATGCCCTTACCCACACCACACACACTGTGCTCATCCAACGTGTATGATTTTTGTCCAGTCTCTTCTCGCATCCCCCACACTCCTTCCCCCCTAACCCCCCAGGTCCACTCCCTTTCTATGCCCCTGATTCTATTATATTCACCAGATTATTCTGTTCATCAGATTTTTTTATTCACTTGAATTTTAGATTCACTTGATAGATATGTATTTGTTGTTCATAATTTTTATCTTTACCTTGTTCTTCCTCTTCTTAAAGAATACCTTTCAGCATTTCATATAATACTGGTTTGATGGTGATGAACTCCTTTAGCTTTTTCTTATCTGTGAAGCTCTTTATCTGACCTTCAACTCTGAATGATAGCTTTGCTGGGTAGAGTAATCTTGGTTGTAGGTTCTTGCTATTCATCACTTTGAATATTTCTTGCCACTCCCGTCTGGCCTGCATAGTTTCTGTTGAGAAGTCAGCTGACAATCGTATGGGTGCTCCCTTGTAGGTAACTGTTTTTCTCTTAATATTCTCTCTTTGTCTTTTGCTCTTGACATTTTAATTATGATGTGTCTTGGTGTGGTCCTCTTTGGATTCCTTTTGTTTGGGTTTCTCTGCACTTCCTGGACTTGTGTATTTCTTTCACCAGGTGCGGGAAGTTTTCTGTCATTATTTATTCAAATAGGTTTTCATTATCTTGCTCTCTTTCTCCTTCTGGCACCCCCATAATTTGGATGTTGGTACGCTTGAAGTTGTCCTAGAGGCTCCTTACACTGTCTTCATATTTTTGGATTCTTTTTTCTTTTTGCTTTTCCGGTTGGCTGTTTTTTGCTTCCTTGTATTTCAAATCTTTCCCTTGATTCTTGCGATCCTCTAGTCTGCCATTGGATCGCTGTATATTATTTTTTATTTCAGTCAGTGTATGCTTAATTTCTAGTTGGTCCTTTTTCATATCCTCAAGGGTATCACTAAATTTATCGGCCTTTTCTAGAAAATTCTTGAAAAACCTTATAACCGTGGTTTTGAACTCTATATCCAGTAGTTTGCTTTCCTCCATTTCTTTCATTTGTGATCTGTTTCTTTGTCTCCACATTTTTGCTGCTTCCCTGAGTTGATAGAATGGCTTTGTGTGCTAGGTGTCCTATGGGGACCAGTGGCTCAGCCTCCCCAGTTACCTGAGGTGGACACTCTTGGTGCACCCCTTTATGGACTGTGTGTACAGCCTTGTTGTAGTTAAGTTTTGATTGTTGTTGGTATCACTGGGAGGAATTGACCTCCAGGCCAATTGGCTGTGTGGATCAGCTGTGTCTACGCTGGGAGAACTTCTATGCTGGAGACACCCTTATGAGGCAAGACTTGCTTCAGTGGGGCTTTGGTGCTCACTGAGTCTGCCCCCTGAGTGTGTCCCTTATGGATCTGAGGAGTTGTAATCTGGATGGTCCTACTCTGACCCCTGGGTACACTGGCTCTTGGATCTCCAAGGAGGTGCTAATTTAGCCTCTGCCTGAGGACACCCAGCAGTAGCTGCAGAGATCTGAAGATTCCTCTTCTTTGTTTGGGTTTTGGAGGTGCCCAGATGAGGCCCAGCTGTGAAGCAATGCCAGCTGCTGTGGGGCCTTGGGCCTTCTTTTGGATGTTCTGGGTCTCTCTCTTCTTTTGGATGTTCTTGGGCTCAGCTGCAGATTGTTAGGTAAGTTTAGATTTCAAAGGACCAGGCCATTCATATGCAAAAGCCTCTGTGCACAGCTGGAGTGGGGCGGAGTCTCAGGATGGAGCAAACAGCAATGGCTTCCTATCAGCCCTGCCCTAAGAGGCCCTCAGGTCTCAATGTCAATCGCTGCAAGCACCTCTGAGAGAAAGCCGCCCTCGAGTTCCGCCCGCTGCCAGACAGTCCAGTTTCTCCCAGAATGAGTCTGGGTCCCCAGAGTCTCGCCCAGAACTGGAGTTCAGAGCAGTCGGGAGCTTGTGTCTCCCGGCAAATTGAAAAAAACAGCCACATACTCAGTTGTCAGCCCTTTCTGCATGCGTGTCCGTACCTCTGGACTTTACTTCTGCAGCTCCTCTGAGTCTCAGTGTGCTTTTCTCTTCCCTTCCAGTTGTAGAATTTCCACTCAGCCAGGCTTCCTGTGGTTCTGGATGATGTTCGTTTTGTCTTTTAGTTGTAGTTTTGAAGTTGTGTGAGGCAGCAAGTTCAAGTGTTTACCTATGCCGCCATCTTGGTTTCTCTCCAGGATGGTGGTTTTTATGGGTGATACATTTTCTATCTAATTTTCTAAATTTTAATAATATGGTTATATTGTTTTTATAGTGAATTTTTAAAAATAAAAGCTCTTAAAAGTACAGTTACAATCACATGACATTATGATGAGAACCTTCACACCTAAAAACACCAGGATACATGGCCTGGCTTATGGTCTGGCCATAAGTCACAGGGTTTTTGAAATTGTAATTATTCCCCCCAGACCTAGGGCTCAAACATATACATAAACTGGCAGTTGATGGCAATAAGCCAGAAATGAGTAGCACCACTCAGCTGTATTTGAGGCAACCCCTCGGGACACTACGTTGTGGGTGACTCAAGGGCACCCACAGTGCCATAGTCCCAGGGCAGTACAAGCTGTCAGAGGACCAAATAAAATGGATACCTTGCTGCGGCTAAAACAGTGCGTCTTTTCAGCAGTGGTCCCACCCAGGAAACTTCTGTGTTAGTAGCATCATCATTCCATACAAAGGAAGCCCCATCAGTCCCAACCCAGGTGAACACTGTACAAGAGCATGGTCGTGTCATGGCCGTGATTTAGAAGCGTTCCAGAGGGCACAGGAGCACATTCTGCTACTTTTCTCTTCTGCTGGCACATTCACCTTGCCTGTTCTGGAAGAGAAGAAAGACTTCCTCCCGCCCTGCATTGAGTACAGCATCCACAGTGGTGCCTGGACAGAAAGCCAGATGTCATTATTGTTCTCTCTCTCTCTCTCTCTCTCTCTCTCTCTCTCCCCCCCCCCCACCCCAGCACATAAATTCCAAATTAAGTCTTAATAAGACGTTATTGCTGAATGTCGTAAAGATTCATTCAGTCAGTCACCTGTTCACTTACTAAAGGGTAATTAAAACGGGCACAATTTATTACATCCTGGTATCAGCACAGAAAAACACCCCTCTCCTTCCAGTGTATAGGCCCCATCAGAGTCACAGAAAATGCTGGAGAAGGTGGGGGTCTGTGGACGTCAGACCTGCCAATGAGTGTGCGATGGGCCACATGTTCCTTGGGGAGTAGAGCTCAGGGGGGGAAGGGAGGACTTGGGGAATTGCTAGCAACAAGTGGTCCCCACGCACATGTCCCCAGGGCGGCCTTGGAGCTGGTGCCTCCTGGTGTGCTGGATTAGGTGGAAATTAGAAGGAGGTTTAGAAAGGGGAAGGAGGCGCTGCGGGCAAGCGTCACATACTAGACAAGTGTGTCTCTCCAGTGAGGGGCAGTAAGACGGGCTTTTCCTTTCAGAATCCACCGCTGGCGTTAGGCCCATTTTGATTCAGCTAGCAGGAAAGTGTTCCCAGCCACCTGCCTAGGAAGCATCCTAGAATTTTATTTATTTTTACATGTATTTGTATGGATTTCAGAGAGGGAGGGAGAAGGAGAGAGAGAGAGAAACATCAGTGATGAGAGAGAATCATTGATTGGCTGCCCCCCCTGCACGCCCCACACTGAATATCGAGCCCACAACCTGGGCATGTGCCCTGCCCAGGAATTGAACCGTGATCTCCTGGTTCATAGGTCGCCCTTCAACCACTGGCCAGGCCCTAGAAATGTGTTGAGCAAATTTCTTGGATGCCTGAGAGTTGATGCTTACCAAGCGTTAGTCTGAGCACATTCCCAAGTATTGGACCTGAGAAGGACGTCCTCAGGGTCGGCAGGAGCTGCGAATGCTTATCCTACCAGAGACTTGCACTAGTACAGGCTCCCTCTTCATCCACTAAGCGCATGTCTGTCGGCCTGCGGGGGCGGGGGGGGGGGGGTGGCCTAGCCTGTTCTTGTCTTTGAGAGGATTTCTGGAGTGTACAAACCTAGTGACGCTCAGCAGCCTAAAACGCTTCGTTCTGCAAATAAGAAGACTGTCCTCTCTGGAAGCGTGGTTGTGGAAAGGAGCGATCCGCTTTCATTCTGGCTGATCCAGCACAGTCTCTGCATCTTAGTTCATCAGGAAAACCGAGGGAATCGGGGTGAGCTCCACTGACTCCTCCCCGTAGACAGCTCCACGGGACCACCCTCCCCTGCCTGCCTCAGGCTCAGAGAACGGGGTCCCTCCTGCCTGCTTTGGGGCTCGCCTCATCAGACACATCAGGTCCTGGCAGAAGAGGAGTGGCTGCTGAACGGCGCTGGGGCTGAACTACAGGGTGTGGATGACGTAAGACCGGGCCTTTGGGCACAAACCACAGCAGGGAGCCTTCCCTACCAGGCTTTAGGGGAAGGGAAGAGCTGGCACGGTGAGGGGGGCCTGCTGAGATAATGGGGACCTTAAAATGAGGGGAGTGGAGTTGTGTTTGAGAGTGGCAAGCCTTGCCTCTCTCTTCTTGCCCATTAGTTGTATACAGAATTATGGAAGATGAAGGGCCAAGAGTCGGACTGGGGACTAAAGCATGCTGAAGACTGGCCCAGCCGGTGTGACCAGGAGGTCACAGTTCGATTCCTGGTCAGGGCACATGCCTGGGTTGCAGGCTTGATCCCCAATGTGGGGCATGCAGGAGGTAGCCAATTGATGATTCTCATCATTGAGGTTTCTATCTCTCGCTCCCTCTCCCTTCCTCTCTGAAATCAATAAAAATAGATATTTAAAAAGAGAACATGCTGAATACTCTGGGCAAATGTAATGTGCTATGACATTACAATGGTTATGATTTCACTAGGCAATAGGAATTTTTCAGCTCTATTACAATCTTACTAGAGGCCCAGTGCACAAAGTTGTGTATGGGTGGGGTCCAGCCAGCCACCCCACTGGCGGGGGGAGGGGATGCGGAGGTTGGCCAGCTAGCCCCGCCCCCATCAAGCTGGTTGGCCAATCTCAGTGCACATCATAGCAACTGGTCATTTCAGTCGCTTGGCTTTTATATATATAGATGGGAGCCGTGTTGTATATATGGTCCATCGTTGACCGAACTGTCATCATGCAGTGCTGATTGTATTTGCTCAGTGTTACTTCCTCCCACTTGATTGTAAATTCCGTGAGGAGTGTGTTTTCTCACCATCGAATCTACAACAACAATGCTTGATTCTTAGTGGGCTCTCAATATACATTTGTGGATGGAGTGAATAAAAGCAACCTTTCTACTCTAGATAAAGATGGGACTTTTATTCTTACAATGCCCCAAACCAAGTATCATTTGTTTTTATTTAAGCCACTTTGATTCCATTCAAGCCAAGAACATCTTGGTCCTTAGGCAGTGGATTCAGGAGGGAACCTCAGGGAGTTTTCATAGTCTCATTGTGGAAAAATAGCCATGAAAGCACTCAATTCATCTCTCTCTTTCTCCCATTCTCCTCCCAAATACCAGAGCAGAACGGGGCCAGTGGTGTGGCCCAGAGTGTGGGCTCACCCGCTAGCATCATGAACATCAAGCCCCAGCCCTTAGAGATTTAAAAAAAAAAAATGCAGTGGGGGAACACATGCCTTCATGTTGCTGGGTCCACCTGGAGGGGTGATGCTGGGCTCCCGTCTGCCGGTCTGCTGGTCTACCGGTCTGCTGGTCTACCGGTCTGCTGGTCTCCCTGAGCAGTGCTGCCCACTGCTAGAGGCTTGGGATGGGAATATATGAAGCTTTGGGCTGGGAGGCCCAAAGTACCCCCGAGTTGTTGCCACAGAATGAATAAGGGTGCCCAATGCCCGAGACCTTCTCTGGGGCACTTTCTCCCCGCCCTTCCCTCCCCCTTCTCCTGTAGTCTCATATGGAGGAAAGGATGTGGCTGAATAAACCTCAGGTTAGTTGTTTGCAGATATACAGAGGGAGGGCATAAAAAGGAAGCAAACTCCTTTTCAAGTGGTAATGCCAGCCTGTCTGTCTACTCTAGACAGAATGGTACCCTGCCATGAAAGGGTCCAAAGAACACTCTCAAGTCGTCATCTTTGGTCAGGAATGAAGTTCGTGAACACGGAGAGGCCACGGACCCGGCGGCCTCACGTCCTCAGCACACTGGTCTCCTCCATCTAGAACCTAGCAGGCCCACGAGCCCCATCACAGAGAAACTTAGAGCCTGGCCATGCCCAGGTGGGTGGGATGGACAACGGCCTCTGTTTGTCTATAAAACATACACTTTTTTTTTTTTTTTTGGTGGAAAATGAGGAAGTGGAATTGAATGTGACCTTTGGAGTCAGACTGACCTGGGTTCCTCTCCTGGCACTGCCTCTTCCTGGCTATGTGTTACTCAAGCTTTAGTTCCCTCTTCTGTAAGGTGAGGAGAAAGGTGCCCCCTAACAACGGAGGAGAGAGAATTCACGGAGTGCCGCGTCCTTTGTCTAAATTTGGAGGAAGAAAAAGTTCTGAGCCTGGATCGGGCCTGGGAAAGGAGGCAGGGGATGTGAAGATCAGACTCTGACAACTCCGCCAGCCAGTGTGGTCCCCTGGCCTCTGCCCTCGGCTGGCGACTGGCAGGGGCCTGCTACCGAGAGAGCTGGCTTTGTTCTGATCCTACGGAGGGAATAAGCCACAATGATGGCTCAGTGTTTGGGAGTGGCCTCCTTTCGTCATGCACTGGGTCACCTGGCCCAGGCGAGGCCCCAGTCTCGGCCCACACGGTGTTACTCACGTTCGGAAAGAGAGTTGTTTTCCTTTTCAGAGGAATGTGGCTGCCATGACCACCGGGAGGATACAGAGCGCCCACGCTGCTGAGGTGGCCGGTTGTAGCCTGTCCCAAGTCACAAAGGCTCAAGACACGGCTGTCAGGCCTGTAAGACATGTGTGTGCCCGCGTTAGCAGATGGACAGGCGGAATCGCTTCTCGCTCTCCGCCGCTGAAAGAGCAGTCTGTCCACCTGCCTACCAGCCCATCGCCAGTCCACGCTTTGGCTTTTCATCCGAGAAACGTTCTCAGTGGGCAGAACAGCTGGGCACTGTAATTCCACCTCTCCCTCCACCGTCACCCATGTGTAACTCTAGGCTGCCAAAGGAAACATACATTATTCAGGGAATGCGAGCGGGTCGGTCCCACGCCCATAGCATGTATCATGCAGAGGCTGAGTTTCGTCCTGTTTCAAAAAGTATGAAGGCAGCAGTCATTGGAGGAAGATGCCCCGTGACACCCCTATGGACTCGTCCTGTAGGCGACACACACACACACACAATTTGGTGGGCAGAGTTCAAGCCAGTAACCTCTCTACCTAACCTGTCCTTCTAAGCTGGTTCCACAAGGTTTTAAATAAGTCACCCAGCGGTGGGTGGACATTAACTTCTGGGGACTACTCCCAGGCACCCAAAACACCATTTGAGAATGAGCAAGGCAAGTTCCAAGTCCAAGGTCGTCTTTAGAGCGCGACAATGACACTTCACTGTATTCTGCTCACACGTGGTTTTTTGGTGTGACTTGTAAACCATAACAGGTTGTTGGTTAGCAATCCAAATATATGCAGAACCATAAAGGATGTGATATGTATCCTTCCTTTTTTGTTTGTTAGAATATTATTGCCCTGGTGTGAAGGTGGCAGGTATCAGAAACGTTTGCATAGAGTCCATGTCTCGTATGGTGTGTGCATTCTAGATTCGTGCTTTGGCACCGATGCTAACCACGCAGATGCCAATTAGGAAACTCCAATCCAGTCATTACTCAGAGATTAAATATTTCAACACGGCGTCTCCACCTGTAATTAAAGGCCAAGGCAGGGAGCCCCACTGCGGGGAGCACAGAAGCCCAGAGGGGCAGGCACCTACTTTTGGAATTATTCTCATCTCCCGTACAGCCTACTGCACACGTGATCGACGTATTGACCGTATTTCCCACCTTACAAAACAACCGGAATGGAAGCCATAACGTCACACATTTGGGAAGGGGCCGAGGGCCGTGGGAGGGAGCAGGTAGAAGAAGAGAACCAGGCAGAGGGCTAGGCCTCCCGTCTCCCCAAAAAGGTGAGGTAGGGAAATGAAATCATGAACGTCCATAGTGTGGGTCACATTTTAAGGGGTGGCACAGTTCAATTTTGACCCAAGTTTTTGCTCTTTGTACTTATTGTAGCATCCAGTTCAAATTATAGTTGTAAGAGTATGAAGGCTACACACAGTGTGTGCATATCTTGAGCATAGACTCATGAAATTCATTACTTTATAAATGTCAAGGTTGCTGTCATTTTTACAAATGACAGGCCATATATAACAGATATATATATATTTATTTAGGGGAAAAAATGACTTGTTGAGTTAAATTTTAAAATTCCATTTCCTGTCACCTAAACATTTGGCCAACTATCTTCTCATGGTTACATTCTTCCCTTTTTGGCCTGCTGTTCTGGTATCACTTAATCTCCCTTCCTTCCTTCCTTCCTTCCTTCCTTCCTTCCTTCCTTCCTTCCTTCCTTCCTTCCTTCCTTCCTCCTCACCAAAGGATATTTTTTTGTATTGCTTTTTAGAGGGTAGAAGGGGGGAGGGGAGAGAGAGAAATATCGATGTGAGAGAGACACATCAATTAATTGCCTCCCGCGTGAGCCCTGATACAGGTAGGGATCAAACCTGCAACCCAGGTACATGCCCTTGACCGGGAATCGAACCCATGACCCTTCAGTACTCAGGCCAATGCTCTAACCACTGAACACACCAGCCAGGGCGAAGCAGTTTCTTAATGGTTTTTAAAAAATTAAAAAGAGTTAGTACAGGTAAAGTGCTTAAAAGCGCCATATTAGTGTGTATAATGACTATTTCTGACTCTAGAAATGGAGAGGACTAAGACTATTTTGAAGGTACTGAGAATAGTTTACTGTATTTTTAATACTTATGCAGCACAGGCATTTCCAAAGCAGTGTCTTACCAGTATGTTGACAATTCAGAGAGTGGGGCAGACAGACATATGGCAGGAAGCTATACTTACACCCACTAAGATTCATCCTGGTTAATTACTTTTTCCGGCAACAGCATGCTGTCACAGCATCCGTAATGGAAACTTGTTTCACAGGTAATATTATGAAGTCCATAGATAATAAGGAACTTCCCTCAAATGCTTACAGACTTACCCCTACCTAAAAGGAATATTCTTTTTAAGTGATATCTTACAAAGAAAAATGTCTGAATTCCTTTCCTTCTTAGTATCCCTCTCGATTTCATTGTTGTAGGTGGGCATCATAATAGAGAAAATAGCCAGCTACAATAGAATTAGACCCTATTTCAGTTACAAAAAAAAAGATTATAGTCTGGGTATTAGGAGAAATCAAGGAAGTACTGTTCTGTTAGGCTGATACTGACATTGTGGTCACATAAGAACATAGAGGCCCAGCGCACGCAATCGCACGGCCCTGCCCACCTACCTGCCTCGCTCCCAGCTGGGCCCGCCTCACCACGCCCATCTGCCGGCTGCCCCGCCCGCCCACTGTCTGCCAGCCTTGCTGCAATGGGAGCCTGTGGGCCACAGGGGAGGGTGCAAGAGGTGCTCCATGCACCTCATGGCGACCCCTCGTTGGGACGTTTTGGTTGTGACGCCTCTTGGCCTTTTATTATTATGACTAGAGGCCCGGTGCACCAATTCGTGCACGGGTGGGGTCCCTCAGCCTGGCTGGCGGTCGGGGCCAATGGGGGCCATCTTGCCCAGTCCTGATTGGGGCCGATTGGGACTGGCCGGCTGGGGGAGGGACCGCGGGAGGTTGGCTGGCCATGGGAGGTTGGCTGTTGGAGCTCACTGACCACGAGGGGGCAGCTCCTGCATTGAGCGTCAGGTGGTCAGGGCGTGTCATAGCGACCAGTCGACTGGTTGTTTGGTCGTTGGGTTGCTTAGGCTTTTATATATATAGGTGGGTGGTTCCTTGTTTGGTTTGGTTTTGTTAATCCTTGCCCGAGGACATTTTTTCCATCGCTTTTTAGAGAGAGCAGGAGGGAGTGGGAGGGACAGAAGCATGGGTGACAGGCTCATCACACCCCAATATCTACTCCCCTCCAAGCAGCGCTCTGAGAAGCATCACTGTTCATGCTGGTCTTTGCAAACCTCGGCCAAAAGGGGCTTGAAAAGAGTCCAGGATGCTGACGGTGATTCCTGTGACTCTCTCAAAGCCCCCCCTCCCCTGCCGCCCCGCATTTCCCAGCACCCTCTGCGTTTCTCAGACCGGGCAGAGCCTGCAGGGCTCGTCCTCTGATGGCGGTAGACAGGTGACTTCCCAAAGCTGCTTGGGGTTGTCTGGGAAAACAAGTTTACAATAAAACGGGAGGCGGTGGAAATGCCCACGGAACACTTGGCTTCCTGAGCAAAAGGGAAGCTGAGATGCTCCTGGTCACCCTCCAGCAGGGAGATGTTGGGCCCTGGAGCCGGGCCTGGGCTTCTTCCCCTTGTTAGTCTCACTCCCAGGCTCCCAGGCGTCAGGATGCTGCGGCCTGATCCCTGGATAAAACATCCCTGTTCAAGCTACTGCCGCGCAAAGTCTGAGTGTGTAGATTTTGGCCTGTGTTTCTTCAGGGAGCATATGGCGCTCTCTCTCTCTCTCTCTCTCTCTCTCTCTCTCTCGTAGCATAGCTCAGTGGTCTGTTGATTCATCACATATCTATTTTGACCCACGCTAGAGAAAGTCCCATCAACCCCTAAGCTCGGGTTACTCTAGCCTCCATTTTCCTGGACAACAACTTTCCTCTCTGCTTTATTATTCCTGCCTCCCTGGGGTTGCCTTGGCTTGGTACCACTCGAGAAATCATTCATCAACCATAAAAAAAAAAGTCTTCTGAGCCCGTAGCTCTAACTGCTGTGCTGGATGAGAAGAAAAGGGCTCCAGTACTTCCACAGGCCCAGGCAGACGTGGGCACGGCTGTAATTAAGCAGTAAATCACAAGGTGCTGTTGGAGCATGCCTCGGACGGGCTGGGGGAAAACCAAGTTGAATGTCCTCACCTGCCAACAGGAACGAAAGCAGAAGGAGTAGCCCGGTCAAGCTTGACCAGGCAGGGCTTCTGCCTGGCATGACCACAGAGCCAGAAGGACAACTTCTAAGCGCGGAGACCCAGGGCTCTATGCCTCGCCAGATGCTAGCTCCCTCCTCAGCCGCAGGATCAGGGCCAACACTTCCCGGTTGGCAAGGAGCAACTTCGGTTTGGCTAACGCGTGAGATGGGAAGTCCTCGAACGGCTACCGCTGCTGGGCCAGGGGAGCCTGCAATTTCAGCGAAACAACAAAATTCGCATAAAGACTCCAGTCCAGAGCCTAGACCAGAAGGGGCAGGCTTTTCCCTTTTGCTAGTCCTCACCAGAGGCTCTCTCTTTTTGCATTGCTTTTCAGAGAGAGTAGAGAGGAGGGAGGGAGGGAGGGAGGGAGGGAGGGAGAGACAGAGGAGAGCGAGAGGAACATCAATCTCTCTCTCTCTCTCTCTCTCTCTCTCTCTCTCTCTCTCTCTCTCTCTCTCTCTCTCGATGTGAGAGAGACACATCGATTGGTTGCCTCCCGCACAGGAGCTGGGGACTGAACCTGCAACCCAGGTCCTTGCCCTTGATGGGGGAATCGAACCCGTGACCTTTGAGTGAGGGGGCCGATGCTCTCCTCTGAGCCACACGGGCCAGGGCAGAAGGAACCTGGGTCCGCCTTCAGTTAACCAGGATCTCCGGGCACCGCGGCTCCCGGCTGTGGCCTCCAAGGCTCCCTGTTGGCGTTGGTCCCCGCACAGGGACATCGTGGTGGGTGGCCCGTGCTTCCTGACTCAGACGCCAGGGGAACAAACACACAAGCCGCGAAGGAGGCTCTGACTCTCGGTCCCCAGCTGCCCTTTGAGCCCGATTCAGGACACGCTTCCGTGGCAGACGGCCTCTCTCCTTGGCAGGTGTGAACGGGGGTTTATTGATGCCTCCTCCCCGCTGGACTTTTCTGGGAAGAGCGTCCTGAGGCAGCACGACGGGCTCGCCGTCTTTGGAGTCCGAGTCCCTCCATACGTGGCTGACTGTGTCCTCCTCAGAGGACTGGGCTCAGGGAGAGACCCCGGAGGTCGCATCGCGAACCCCAGATTTTTAGTGCCTTCTTCTAGAATGTTCCAAGGTAAAGGGATCAAAGGGGTTGTCACGGGTGACAGGGTGCCACGTCTGGTGTCACAGCGTTGTCACGGCGCCACAGTCCGAAGCGTGTTCTCTACGTGTGGCCCCTGACCATCTGGCAGCCGGAGCATCCCCTGGAATTTGTTACAAATGCAAGTTCCCAGGCCCCAGCCCAGCCCCACAGAGTCAGAAACCCGGGGCTGGGGCCCAGCGATGCTCTGACAGCTCCTTCGGGTGGCGCTCAAGTGTGAGAGCCACTGGTCTCCAAGAAAAACATGTATTTCCACAGGAAGGAAGTCGGGGGGCGGGTGGGGGAGGTGGTTATTGTCTGCCTTGAGTGTGCTTACTATTTATATAGCCGCTCCTAACGTTCTTTACAACTGAGCTTTTCAGCCGGTGTGGCTCAGTGGATAGAGCATCGGCCTGCAGGCTGAAGGGTCCTGGGTTCGATTCCAGTCAAGGGCACAGGCCTGGGTTGCGGGCTCCATCCCCAGTAGGGGGCGTGCAGGAGGCAGCTGATCGATGGTTCTCCCTCATCATTGATGTTTCCATCTCTCTCTCCCTCTCCCTTCCTCTCTGAAATCAATAAAAATATATTTAAAAAGAAAAAGAAAATTAGAAATGACCTTCATTTGCCCTCTTGACCAAGAGAAGGATGATGCCATAGGAGCAGGGCATTCTTGTCTTACCTGCCCTTCATCTCGTGGTGGAGCCAAGATACTCCCAGAGCAGGGGGTTCCTGCGGGTCCCAGGCCCTGGAGGCCCCGAGGCTAGGAGCTTCCCCAGCAGTTCAGTTCGGAAGGGCCAGGCCAGCTGAGGTCAGCGACACAAAGGCTTGGCCACCGCCCCACAGGAAAGAAATCTGGGAGTGTGCTCAGGGCCCCGCCTGGCCTCGGGGGAGCCCGCCAGCTCGGGAAACACCTGACCCACATTCGGTCAGGGAGCTGGGGGCCCGGGACCATGAAGCCAGGACAAATGTCCTCAGTGCCCTTCCGCGGGCTGTGAGCAGGAGAAAATGGGGAAGGCAGGTATGCCAGAGGCCGGGGAGCCCTTTTGGAGGAAGGCCTGGGACCGAGACAGTCATAGCACATGCGCTGTGTGTATGTATGACATGGGGGTGACACGCTCCTATTTCTCTCTCTGCCTTCTACCAGCTCAGCTGCCACGGCGTGTGTGGTGACGTCCTTCGCCATTGTGTGCGGAGACGAGTCACCTGCTTATTGAAACGCTTGGGGAAGGACAGTCTGATGGTTAGGCGTGGCGATCCAGACCGACTGGCTCTGCATTAACTAGCTGTTGGGACTTGGGGAAATTACTTAATCTCTTTGGGCCCCAGGTTTCCACAAGAAAAAAAATATATGAGCAATAGCAGTGTTTACCTTGTGAGGCTCAAAGGAGATCATCTCATTCTACCGGAATGTCATCAGCACTGAAAACACTCAAAGTCCCCAAACACATCCTTGCCCCTTCTTTTTGTTTTCTAAGATTTTTCAATTGGTTTTTAGAGAGAGAGAGAGAGAGAGAGAGAAACAATGATCTAGGCTGCCTCCTGCACGCCCCCTACAGGGATCAAGCCTGAAACCCAGGCATGTGCCCTGACTGGGGAATGGGACTGGCAACCTTTTGGTGCCTGGGACGATGCCCAACCCATTGAGCCACACTGGCCAGGGCGGATCCTGCCCCTGCTTGCATCTCTGGGTCTGTCGTTCTGCTCTGTGGAGTCCTCCTTGTCCAGCCCCCACAAGCACAGATATTGCCTCCTTATCCCCCAGAGTTCACCTTCAATGTCACTTCCTCCATAGAGCACCTCTCAGGGTCTGCTCCCCTCAGCCACACAGCACTGTGGTTTCTGTTGGTTTGTTTCATTTTAAAACATGTTTTTATTAAAATTTTAGAGAGGAAGGGAGAGGGAGAGAGAGAAACATCAATGATGAGAGAGAATCATGGATCGGCTGCCTCCTGCACACTTCACACTGGGGATCGAGCCCGCAACCTGGGCATGTGGCCTGACCAGGAATCGAACTGTGACCTCCTGGTTCCTAGGTCAACGCTCAACCACTGAGCCACGCCGGCCGGGCTAGTCTGGTCAGTGTTCACTTGTGAAAAGGGTTTCATGATGTATGCAATCTTCTGGGATTTATTTTTTAAATTTAACATGTTGCCCTGATTCAATGACACCGTTGCATGTCACTGTAGTTCATGTTGTAACGGCTGAATCAGATTCCCTTGTGGGAATAAAGCGCGGCTTATCCGTTCACTCTTCTCTCGATGGGCGTTGCGGTTGTTTGGGGTTTTTGTTGCTGTGAACGGGAGACAGGGTGGGTGTAAAAGAAGAGCCGCAGGAGCAAGACCTGCTATAAAGCAACAGCGATGAACACAGTGCAGTACCTTCCCAGGGACAGACTGACCAAGGGAATCGGATGGGATGATGGGAAATCTTTTTTTTTTTTTTTAATATATTTTATTGATTTTTTACAGAGAGGAAGGAAGAGGGATAGAGAGCTAGAAACATCGATGAGAGAGAAACATCGATCAGCTGCCTCCTGCACAACCCCCACTGGGGATGTGCCCGCCACCCAGGTACATGCCCTTGACCGGAATCGAACCTGGGACCCTTCAGTCCGCAGGCCGACGCTCTATCCACTGAGCCAGACCGGTTTCGGCAGGGATGGTGGGAAATCCTTGCTGCATGTCAGAGGTGGGATTTCAGACTAGTGGGGAAAGGAGAGACTATTCCATAAACCGACTTGGAAAAAATGATTGTGCCTATGAAAAAGGAGGAAACTGAATCCCTAACTCAGACTCTGAATAAAAATCCACACCAAATGGACCAAGAACTTAAGTATCAAAACAAAACATAAAAAATACAGGTGATGCCCTGACTGGTTTGGCTCAGTGGATAGAGCGTCGGCCTCTGGACTGAAGGGTCCTGGGTTCGATTCCAGTCAAGGGCACATGCCTGGGTTGCGGGCTAGATCCCCAGTAGGAGACGTGCAGGAGGCAGCTGACCAATGATTCTCTCTCATCACTGATGTTTCTGTCTCCCTCTTCCTCTCCCTTCCTCTCTGAAATCAATAAAAAATATTTTTTAAATATACAGGTGACTCTTAGACCTTGGAGTTGGAAAAGACTTCTTAAACAAGACACGAAAACATGTATCTAAAAAGGAGAAACTGATCAATTTGCCTCTATTAAAAGTAAGCACATTTGTTTGCCTATAGATGTTATGCAAACAGCCTCCAGGACCAAAGATCATTCTGCTGCCTTTGACCCCACCCTCACAATAAATCCCGTTTACAATTTGAGATTAGATTTAAATATACATAAAATTTCAGGTGACTCTGTAGTCTTAAAGGGGACCATTGTTTCCTTCCAAGTCTTATTGGCCCCCAGGTGTTCCCTCTTGCTTCCTGGTTGCTCTCACTCCCGCTTGGAATAAGAACCTCAGAGCCTTCGTAGGCCATTTTAAGCCAAGCAGGACTTAATCTCCACCCTCAGAATAAAAATTCTAAGTTACTAAAAATAAACTTTCCACAGAGGCGAGTGACAATAAACACTCCTTCCTGAAATATTGACTGAGCACCAACTACCTGCCGGCCACTGTGCTAGAAGCTAGAAGTACTGAAATGAGATACAGTCCTGGTCCCTACGCGATCCTTCACTGCCATCTGTCACGGGAAGATCAGGAGGTGACAGTGTTCTTGTCCCTGTGTTAGAACTGTCATGGGCAGAAGGGACTTGGTGGTAAGCACACAAGGGAGTATACAGATGTTGTAGTTTAACGTTGTATACCTGAAATCTATGTAATGTTACTAACCAGTTACCCCAAGAAGTTTAACAAAAAGAAGAAGAAGAAGAAGAAGAAGAAGAAGAAGAAGAAGAAGAAGAAGAAGAAGAAGAATTGCCTGGTGGCGCAGTGGTTGAGCATCGAACTTTGAGCCAGGAGGTCACAGTTCGATTCCTGGTCAGGGCACAGGCCCGGGTTACGGGCTCGATCCCCAGGAGGGGGCGTGCAGGAGACAGCCGCTCAATGATTCTCTCTCATCATTGATGTTTCTATTTCTCTCTCCCTCTCTCTTTCTCTCCCTTCCTCTCTGAAATCAATAAAATCAATCAATGAATCAATAGAGTTGTCCCAGAGTCTAGTAGAGCGCCCAGGAAGGGCCAGAAATGCTGAGGGGAGGTAGGCATAAGAGAAGCTTGAAATTTGAGCAAAGATATGAATAATCGGGTGAGTATGGGGAAGCACAGAGTCCGATGGGGCGGCTGGGTGAGACCAAGAAGTCACGTCAGTAAGGCCGGGGCCAGTTTGGGCGTTTGAACTTCCGCTAGAGGCTACCAGCTGCCCTTGGAGAATTTGGGGCAAGAGAGTGACATCATTAAACTTGGTTTAAACTTGATTTCAGGGAGGTTACTATGGGTGGAGGGGTTGGACTATGGAGGCCGGAAGCTCACCCAGGCCTTGAGGTGGCAGTAGCGTTAGGGGCGGAAGGGCTGGACGAGAGGTGGGAAGGATTTAGACATTGACCAGATTTGGGGAATCTGATCAAATGGGAGTTAGGGAATGCAAAAGAGGAAGCAAGCGTAGGGGGAAAGGAGATTGACCTTGAGATGCCTATGGAACATCCAGATGGCAGAGAGCTGAGAAAGCGCCCAGGGCGAGGGAAGGGGCGAGAGTGAGAGTGTCAGAAGGACACAGGATTGAGGAGGGTTTTTAGGTTTCAGATGTGTGAAGCGGAGCTATGCCCCCAGGCTGCAAGGAAGAGGCCAGCAGAGTTGGGATGGCTCACCTGACGGAGGGATCTCAATCTTTCTGCCGTACATCTGTGAGTGTTGAAATTTCAAAGAGAAGACCTGGGTATTTCCAGGAAGCCACTCTTCCCCTAAAATAAGTCCTCGACAGTATTTGAATTGTAACCTAGACCACCCTGTCTCCTGGACACCAGATGTCCATCTCCACGCGCAAACAAGGTCGCTGTCCAATATTGTGCGAGTCACACAAAGGAATGTAACTCGGGATGACAGTGCGGGCCTAATGAATATTATAGGAGCACCCAGCCCTTCCCATGGGGTTTTCTATTTACACAGATTGATGACGCAAACACACAAGCATTTTCCAGATTCATGCAGATAATAACAGAGTATCATTATGAATTCATAACAGTCCTCAACAGGCTGCCCATGGAGCCCAGGTATACACAGGGAAAGGCAAAGAGGAGGAATCTGGAAGACGTACATCGAAGACAGACACAGCAGAGCCCGGCCGGTGTGGCTCAGTAGTTGAGCATCGACCCGTGAACCAGGAGGTCAAGGTGCCATTCCTGGTCAGGGCACAAGTCCTGGTTGCGGGCTCCATCCCCAGTGTGGGGCGTGCAGGAGGCAGCCGATGGATGATTCTCGCTCATCACGGATGTTTCTATCTCTCTCTCTCCCTTCTTCTCTGAGATCAATTAAAAAAAAAAAGAATGATCTTGATTTATTATGGTGTTAGAGCATCAGGAGCATAGGCCGTTGCCCTTTTTTCTTTTCTTTTTTAAATATATTTTATTGATTTTTTACAGAGAGAAAGGGAGAGGGAGAGAGAGTTAGAAACGTCGATGAGAGAGAAACATCGATCAGCTGCCTCCTGCACACCTCCTACGGGGGATGTGCCCACAACCGAGGTACATGCCCTTGACTGGAATCGAACCTGGGACCCTTGAGTCCCCAGACCGACGCTCTATCCACTGAGCCAAACTGGTTAGGGTGACTTTTGACATTTTAATTGAGGAGGCACACACCTTTCATTCCAAAGAATTTTACAGTTATGAACAGAGACCACACTGCGTCGTGAAAAGCTAAATTCTAGCAACAGTTGTGCTGCCGCTCTTCAACCATTCGGAGGCACGGGCATAAAGCAGCCACCTGAGATTCCTGGTATTCAGTCTCTCCGTTTGCCAACTAATGTTTCCTCTTTGGTTGTAAAAGTGAAATTAAATAAAATAGTGAAGGTTATTTCTTTATCAAAGGTAACCTCAGTTAGTGGCTGTGACGGTGAACTTTATGTGCCAACTTGACGGGGCCAGGAGGTGCCCAGATATTTGATCCAATGTTATGCTGGTTGTTCCTGTGTTTCTGGATTCGGTTAGCATTTGGATTGGTAGGCCGCATAAAGCAGATGGCCCTCCCTGGTGTGGTGGGCCTCAGCCAATCAGTTGAAGACCTGCATAGAACAAAAAGGCTGACCTCCTCCCAGGAAGGGAGAGTTCCTAACTCTTGAACTCGCCGGCCTCCAGACTAGAATACTCATCATCTCTCCTGGATCTTAGCTTGCAACTCACCCTATAGATCTTGGGACTTGTCAGACTCCATAATCATGTGAGGAGTGAGCCAATTCCTTATAATAAATATCTCTCTTTCTCCATATCCTTTCCATCTAATAAAAGAGTAAGATGGAAATGAACCATCACTCTGCTACACCCACCAGCCACGCCCACAAGCCAATCAGGAGCAAGTATGTAAATTAACCCAACCAAGATGGCTACGGCCACAGAGAGAGCAGGAGGGAGGCTTGGGTTTCCCCGGCGATGGAGGAAGCCAAGCTTTCCACACACTCTGGCCGGCCCAGCCTCCACTCTAGGCTACAAAGTTTCAATTACAGAAGATACATAAATCCCAACAGAAATAGTTGCCTCCACTGAGCGAGCAGAAGGCTTGGCTCCACTCCAGGCTACAAAGTTTCAATTGTAAAAGATAAATAAATCCCAGATACCCGGGCCTCCGCTTGGGTTGCTGGGGGGTGTGGCCGGCCTGCAAACCACCACAGGCCCCTCGCCCAGGCCGCCCCACACCCCAAAGGAACCCCCACCCTGATCCAGGACACCCTTCAGGGCAAACCAGCTGGCCCCCACCCGTGCACCAGGCCTCTGTCCTATCTAATAAAAGAGTAATATGCAGATTCACCATCACTCCAACACACAAGATGGCTGCCCCCACGTGGTCAAAGATCCTGCCCCATGTGGCACAAGATGGCCACCACAAGATGGCCAGCAAGGGAGGGCAGTTGGGAGGAACCAGGCCTGCAAGGGAAGGCAGTTGTGGGCGATCAGGCCAGCAGGGGAGGGCAGTTTGGGAGGGACCAGGCCTGCAAGGGAGGGCAGTTGTGGGTGATCAGGCCAGCAGGGGAGGGCAGTTGGGAGGGACCAGGCCTGCAAGGGAGGGCAGTTGTGGGTGATCAGGCCAGGAAGGGAGGGCAGTTGGGAGGGACCAGGCCTGCAAGGGTGGGCAGTTAGGGGTGACCAGGCCTGCAGGGGAGGGCAGTTAGGGGCAAACAGGCTTGCAGGGGAGCAGTTAGGCATCAATCAGGCTGGCAGGGGAGTGGTTAGGGGGTGATCAGGCTGGCAGGCAGAAGCGGTTAGGGGCAATCAGGAAGGAAGGCAGGCAGGCGAGCAGGTGGGAGCCAGCAGTCCTGGATTGTGAGAGGGATGTCCGACTGCCCAATTAGGCCCAATCCCGGGGGGGGGGGTGGGGATCGGGCCTAAACGGGCAGTCAGACATCCCTCGAGGGGTCCCAGATTGGAGAGGGTGCAGGCTGGGCTGAGGGACACCCCCCCCGCTCCCCCCCCCCCCCGTGCACTAATTTCATGCACCAGGCCTCTAGTCAATCTTTTGGAGAGGATGAGTAAGAACAAAGCCAGTGTGGTTTATTGGAATAAACCTGGGAGAATAGTTACACTATTTTTTGTGTGTGCTTTTTAAAATGATTTTATTATTATTATTTTATATATTTTTTTATTGATTTCAGAGAGGAAGGGAGAGAGATAGATAGAAACATCAATGAAGAGAGAGAACCACTGATTGGCTGCCTCCTGCACATTTGCCACTGGGGGGGGATTGAGCCTGCAACCCGGGCATGTGCCCCTGGCCAGAATCGAACCTGGGACCCTTCAGCCCGCAGGCCAACGCTCTATCCACTGAGCCAAACCGGCCAGGCTACACTGTTTTGATAGTCTAGGAACTGGCCCCCACCCACTTTCCACTTAGATGTTACAATCCTACAGGTTTGTGTCTTCCTATCCCTTCCCTTCCTAAGACTATGAGGTGGGGAAGGTGACAGCAGCTGTCTCCATTTTTCCATAGCCACCGACCAGCCTGGCCACATAACACCGACTACTGGACACCACCACAAACTCTCAGCAACCCAGCTAATCAGCCGTCTTTCTAGATTTTTTTCCACTGATGTGACCGGTGTTCTTGGCCACAGCCCTCATTGCCAGTACCTCAATTTCCTCATTATTTAAGTGAATTGAAGGACCAATCTAGGTTGAATGTTGCTTCCTTAGGAGAGAAAATGTTATATCAGTGCGAAATAAATGTCTTCAGATGTCTATTGGAAATAATTAGACCTTAATAATTCATCAGATATCTAATATTTATTTCTAATATCTAATATTTATGTTTACTTTGTGTACATCACAGAGCTACGTGCTTCCTGCAAAGGTTTAGCACCAGATGTGATACAGTCCTGGCTGGTTTGGTTCAGTGGACAGAGCATGGGCCTGCAGACTGAAGGGGCCCGGGTTCCATTCCAGTTACATGCAGGCTGGGTCCCCAGTAGGGGGCATGCAGGAGGCAGCCAATCAATGATTCTCTCTCATCATTGATGTTTCTCTTTCTCCCTCTCTGAAATCAATAAAAATATATTAAAAACAAAACAAAAAACAGATGCTATATATATTGCTCAGGAAATGTGTCTTTGAAAAGTTAATAACAATAGTTATTCCATATTTTAAATGACAAATGCCTATTCAATATTTGTTTCTCTTTAAACAATAAGAATTTAAATGCACCGAAGAGATACAAAGCGAAGGACTTCTTCATTCGGACTTAAGGTTTTGCAAGGACTGGATACAGTGTTAGCAATAAACAATGAGGCCCTTTCTCTCCCTTGTTTCTTCCTGTGTTAAGTGAAATAAAGACAACAGTTAGAATCTCTGACATCACAGGCCTCTGAATTCTATTTCGGTGCGTACTGCCGCAGAGAAGGATTTCTGAATTTCTTTGTTGCTTTCCCGTTGGCATTGAGTTTCCTTTTGCCAAGTATCTTAGCAGAGAATTCGTGTCTGTGGGCCAGTACATTTCTGTTCAGTGGGCACCGATATCTCCAAATCACCTTCTAGCTTCACTCCAGTGGTTTTTAAGTTGTCCGGGATTTTAGAAATACCATAACCATAACCTCGGCATATGAAATATTAAGGGACTCCAGATTCCCAGAGCCTGAAAGTTACGCTGTGCAAAGCAGTGCGAGTGTGTTTCCATGGTGCCGAGTAAAAGTTATGGCAGGGTTTTGTGAGCAGCGTTACCGGAAGCGTCTCTCCTGCCACTGCCTTGCACGAGGGCCCACTTGCTGTGAAATATTTTGAAAACACAGCTGAAGTGGCGATAACACAGAGCGCGAACAGGCGGAAATAAGAATAAACGGAGCGTGTCTGGCAGAAAGCGAGAGGTTGGCAGTTTCTGCCAAGGAAGAGGATGCGTGGTAAACCCGGAGGAAAAACCACGCGGCGGCCGTTGTTTAGAGACCTCCCGAGGTCGTTTCCTTCCCCGCTCGGGTAGGGGGAGCTCCCTGGGGCCGAGGAGGCAGCCCTCCCCCCAAAAAAAAACCGTTTCCGGGATCGCTGGCAGCCTCTCCCCTCCCGCCCAGGAGCAGTGCCTTCCCAGGCCACGATTCCCCGCGACCCAAAAATAACTGCACAGATGTGAGGACCAGGGCCAAAGCCCGCGGCTCGGGGCGGTGCTAAGTTACCGCCTTATCGCTGACAGCCAGAGCCTGGAAACCTAACCCCGCGCCAGCCTTTTATACAGGGTCCCTGGAGCCCCGCCCTAGCAACCTCCCCTAGCAACGCCTCGCCCTGGCGCTCGGCGCGCTATCGGCCTCCGCCAGGCTCTTCCTGTTCCCCTCCCGCTGCCAGCTCGGCTGGGCGGGCGGGGACCACGTGACCTGCCCCAGGGGAGGGGCGGGGCGGGGCGAGCGGAAGACCGGAGGGGCGGGGCGCCGCGCGGCTAAGTGACGCCATCAAGAGGCGCCCGGGCCGGCTGTGTCGCAGAGGCCCAGGGAGTCTGTTTCCGGGACGGAGTGAAATGGCGGAGGCGGCGGCGCTCGTGTGGGTTCGCGGCCCCGGCGTTGGGTGCAGGGCGGTGCGGGATGTCTCGGCCGCGTGCTCCGTCCAAGACCTTATCCACCGCCATTGCCAGGATCAGGTGAGATTCGCGGTTCCCGGAAGGAGGGAGAAGGAGCCGGCCAGGGGCCCGGGTTGGATGCGAGAGGGTCTGTCTGGAGTGTTCGTTCTTGGGGCTTTCGGTTTTTTTAAGACAGGGTTCCTCCGTTTTAAGGCGCTTCACACTGATGCTGAGGCCTCCCTTTGCTTTTTTGTGGTGGTGGTGGTTTTCTCACCCCCCAGAAAAGGGAAAAACTCCGCTCACAGACGCCTAGGCCAGCCCTCAGTCCGGACTAACAGAAAACACTTCGGTATTCTGTTTTTTCATTCCTAAACGGGGCATTTGGACCAGGTGACTTTTGAGACTCCTTTTGTTTCATTCATCCTGTGATGATTTGACGTAGTCACATTTTGTCCCCAGATCAAACATTCCAACGAACTCCAAGCTAGAGGAGAAGTATATCCTATCCAAACCCAGGCCAAAGGATGCCTGGGTTCACCTGGTCCCTCGCTGGCTGGGACAGCCAAACACACGTGTCCGTTGAGGGTGTGGATTCTTGGGTTCTTAGGGCCAGTCATTTTTTTTTTTAATTGATTTCAGAGAGGAGGGGAGAGAGAGAGAGAAACATCAGCGATGAGAGAGAATCATTGATGGTTACCTCCTGCAGGCCCCACACTGGGGATTGAGCCCACAACCCGGGCCCCTGGAATCGAATGGTCGATGCTGGTGGAGCAGGGCCTGTTATTTCGATGTTTTCACCAATCATTTGATAGTCTCATTTGTCCATGCCTATTTTTGAAAACCTCTGTTGGGCTTCTAAAGTTCCATGTGTGGTTTCCTTAATTATTAAGCAAGCAAGCTTTTACCAACTAAGATATTAAGCCTGTTCCGTTTTCTAAAGAATTGGGTGGTCTCCCTGAATCTAATTTTAATGTTGGCTCTTGATCTAGTGTTCTTTTTCTTTTCTTTAATTTTTTAAAAAAAATATTTTTATTCATTTCAGAGAGGAAGGGAGAGAGAGAAAAAAAACATGAATGGTGAGAGAGAATCATTGATGGGCTACCTCCTGCACATCCCGCACTGGGGGTTGAGCCCACAACCCCGGCATGTGCCCTTGACCTTTCTGTCCGCAGGTGGACACTATCCACTGAGCCACACCGGCTAGGGTTTGTTTTTCTTTATAACCACACCTCACCCTTGCTTCCTTAGGCTGTTTCCTCTGCTCATCACTTAATAATCTTAACACATGTTATGCCACAGTCTAAACCAAATCTTGGACAGGTTCCATGGAAAAGCAATGTGTGTTTGCAAATAACGGGTTTTTCAGCTTCCCCCTTTTCTTCCTATATTGCAATCCAAAACAAAAACAAAAAACTGTCAGAGCTGTTTTTGACCCTTGGAATGGGGAAATATTTTCCCAAATAATTGGATTTTTTTTTTCATGAAGCATTCCATATTTATTAATAGTTTACTTTTGGTTTTTATTTAATGTTTAAATCTTGATTGTTGAAAGTGTTACATATGTCTCCTTTTTTCTCCCATTGACCCCTTCTAGCCTGCCCCCACCTCCTGCCCCAGCCTTCACCACCCTATTGTCTACGCCTGTGGGTTATGCAGATGTGCATACAAGTTCTTTGGTTCATCACCCCCCCCCCTTCCCTCTGACCAGAGTAGTTGGATTTTAATATCTCTCATAATAACTCTTATCTCGTGAGTAGTTTTCAAACTTAAAATTGATCCAAGGTCCGACCAGAAGAAAAACAGGCACGTAATGTTGGTGGTATCAGTGAGTGGTTCCCAGTGAAGTCGCTGTGTGGTATGGTTCAGAACGCACGTTCCTAGTTCCCACTTCAGGGAGAGACCAGTACGGAATGCTCTTGTCCTTTCTGTTGGTGTGGAGATCTCTTCTTTCTTGACGATGTAAATGTAAACGTGTACTTCTAAGTTCCATGTAACGTTGGAGAATACTTCTCTATTGTCTTAAGTTTACAGCATCAAAAACTGGTTCAGAAAGACTTACAGTTTTTATAAGAAATTATCGCTTGATCTGAGAATACACAGTGGCTTTGGGGGCGCGTGGGCTTCTGCAGTGCTTGGCTGTATTTCAGGGGAATGCCAGCAGAGCAGACAAGCACTGGCTGCCAGTCGGCCCTAAGATGGCCCTAAGACTGTTTTGTGTTTTTTTTTCAAATGAAATGTATTTTATTTTATTTTTTTAATATATTTTAGAGATAGAAACATCAATGATGAGAGAGAATCATTGATTGGCTGCCTCCTGCATGCCCCCTACTGGGGACCGAGCCTGCAACACAGGCGTGTGCCCTTGGCTGGAATCGAACCTGGGACCCTTCAGTCCACAGGCTGACGCTCTATCCATCGAGCCAAACCAGCCAGGGCCCTAAGACTGTTGACGCTTACCTAGGGATATTAAAAACCAGACCCTTGTCTCCTTCCTTCCGCTCTTCTTGTCCTTCTACCTACGCTTCTCAGGATGTGTATTTTCACTTTTAAGTTGGGGGCCACTCTTGATTTTATCTGTTTCAAAAAGTCAGAGGACGTAGGGCCTCCACAGTTACCAAATCTACGCCCTGTATAGTCTTTTGCCTCGACTCTGAATCCCTCATTAGAGAGGGACAAAGAAGCAGTTTTTATTTGCACCCAAAAGAAGAAAACTACTTCCGTATGTCGTGACTAGGTATCAGGGAAAAATGGTACGCAGACTACATCACATGACATGAATTTTTTCTTTTACTGGTTTTTATTTATTGTTCATTTTCAATTAAATAAGTATAAATTGAACACACTGCCTGCTTGTCACTGAAGTAATAAGAAGATAACAAGCTAGGACCCTTCTTGCAAAGAACTTGTATTTTCTCGTAAACGGCATTTTTAAAGGCCCCGCTCTTCTCCAGGGTGTTCCCGCGGAATGCTTCTTTGTGAAGTGCGACGGCTCGCTGGCCGACACCGGGGACACAGTGCGGCATGGAGCTGTGTACAGCTTGGAGCCCAGACTTCGCGGTGGAAAAGGAGGTAGGACATGAGTGTCGCCTGCTTGCCGAGTGGGGTCACCTCTGCAGATGCATTAAAGGGAAAGACTCCGGGTCCCTGAACTCTGCCAGCCTTAGGTTTTGCCTTATGAAATCCCTTACTTACCGGGTTTTGAATATCTTCTCTTGTTCTTTCTGAGGGAGATGCTGTGTGACATAGTTCCCACCTTCTCCAGCTGGGTAGCTCCTAGGCAACCGAGGCGCTAAAGCTCTCGGGTGATGGATGGCGAGAGATGGTCCTTATTCTGTCCAGTTTGCTGGAGAAAGCATGTAAAACATCCAAATCCGCTTTATGAAGATTTGGTCTCATTATTGTATTTCCAGGGGAGGTCTTAAGTCACTTTATGAAATACAGCTGTTTACATGCTGGGGTAGATTAAGGTCCTGGTTGTATTAACCCATCTAAGAAAAGAGAAGACACTAGATGAGCAAACACTAAATGTGCACAGTTCTTAGTCTCTCTCCTGGTGCACTAATATGCAATCCCTCCGCTTTCTCAAAATCTACCATGATTTTCAGAGAGCGGACATCTCATATGATCATCGTCCTGCTGTTTGAAACTGTGTCGATAAGAATGAAGTTTGTGCCCTGACCGGTTTGGCTCAGTGGATAGAGCATCGGCCTGCGGACTGAAAGGTCCCAGGTTCGATTCCGGTCGAGGGCATGTACCTTGGTTGCAGGCATATCCCCCATAGGGTGTGTGCAGGAGGCAGCTGATGGATGTTTCTCTCTCATCGATGTTTCTAGCTCTCTATCCCTCTCCCTTCCTCTCTGTAAAAAAAAAATCAATAAAATATATTTAAAAAAGAATGAAGTTTGTGATACCAGCCAGTGACACCTCCAAATTGGTGATATACGCACCATGCATATCAGAAATATAAACTTGTATTCTGATTTATGGTGATCAGATTTACCTTTCCTTTTAAACTCACTATGAAATCTCACCATCTACTTTGTATTTATTTATTTTTAAATATATTTTATTGACTTTTTACAGAGAGGAAGGGAGAGGGATAGAGAGTTAGAAACATCGATGAGAGAGAAACATGGATCAGCTGCCTCCTGCACAGTCCCTACTGGGGATGTGCCCGCAACCAAGGTACATGCCCTCGACTGGAATCGAACCCAGGACCCTTGAGTCCGCAGGCCAACACTCTATCCACTGAGCCAAACCGATTAGGGCACCATCTACTTTTTAAAGGTCCTAATCTGGGAATCCTGTGTGTTTTTGGCGCTGGGTCCGGGCCTTTAAAATAGCTCAGTGGTGCAGGTACAGTATTTCAGAAATAGAAGAGGAAGCAGGAAAGGCATGAGGTTGAGTCAAGTTCACTTTGACCTTTGTTCCCTGGGTCCAAATCTTGGTGTCCATTTCCTTTATTAAAAGAGAAAAGGAAAAAGGAAGCAGAGATCACCTTTGATCTTGTGCTGCATCGCTGTTTTCACGAGTTCAGCACTTACCGTCCTTGAACGCTTTTTAACCCGCTCTCCCCACTTATATTTGCTCAGGCTTTGGGTCTATGCTCCGAGCACTCGGTGCGCAGATTGAGAAGACAACCAATCGAGAAGCTTGCCGCGATCTCAGTGGCAGGAGACTACGAGATGTCAATCATGAAAAAGCGTAAGACGCCGTTTGTGTTTGTTTTTCTAAAATACATTGATGTCAGAGAGGAGGTGAGAGGGAGAGAGAGACACACATCAATGATGAGAGAGAATCATTGATCGGCTGCCTCCTGCACGCCCCACACTGGGAGGTGAGCCCGCAACCTGGGCGTGTGCCCTTGGCCGGGAATCGAACTGTGACCTCCCGGTTCATGGGTCGATGCTCAACTACTGAGCCACGCCAGTCAGGCTGTTTGTGTTTTTTTCTAGCAGTGGTGGTGATCCACGCGCCATGCATATCAGAAATACAAACGTGTGTTCTGATTTATTGCTGTCAGATTTACCTTTTCCATAGTGTAACGGTTATCTGTAGGTCTTAGTTAAGTCCGTCACAGTATGCTGGCAGTAAGCGAGGCACGCCTTTCTGAGGGAGCAGCACGGTATGAGCAAGAGCGCGTTCCTCTTTGGGGGAGGAACACATGTAAGCTAGCCATTCGGTTGCATCTCTCTCCCCGCAGAATGGCGGAATGGGTGAAACAGCAAGCTGAGCGAGAAGCTGGAAAGGAGCAGAAGCGCCTAGAGCGACTGCAGCGGAAGCTGGCGGAGCCCAGGCACTGCTTCACCAATCCCGACTACCAGCAGCAGTGCCACGAGATGGCTGAGCGTCTGGAGGGTTCCGTCCTCAAAGGTGAGGGTGGGCTTCCTTGGTGTGGGCAGCAGGCACCCTGAGGCCAGCTGTTCCTGACTCTCCCACACTGCACAAAGAGCTTCTTCCGGTTTTTGGGGTCACAGACCTCTGAGAATCTGTTGTTGTTAATCCTCACCTAAGGATATTTTTCTCATTGACTTTTTTCCTTTTCTCATTTTTCTTTCTTTTTTTAACTTTTCTTTTTTCATTGATTTTTTAAAAAATATTTTTATTGATTTTTACAGGGAAGAAGGGAGAGGGATAGAGAGTTAGAAACATCGATGAGAGAGAGACATCCATCAGCTGCCTCCTGCATGACCCCTACTGGGGATCAAGCTTGCGTCCGAGGGCCAACACTCTATCCACTGAGCCACACTGGCTAGGGCTCCATTGATTTTTGGAGAGTGGACGTGATGGGGAGAAATAGAAACATCGATGGGTGCCTCCCGCTCGGGGCCCTGACCAGGGCCGGGATAGAGCCTGCAACCAAGTTACGTGCCTTTGACCGCAGTTAAACCTGGGACCCTTCCGTCCGTGGGCCACTGCTATACTTACTGAGCCAAATCGGCCAAGGCCGGGCCTCTGAGATGATGACAGCTGTGCAGCCTCTCCCCGCAGTATTGGTCACAGTGTATCTTACAGCCCAGAAAAAAAAAAGGATGCCAAGCCCACATAACATTTGGTATCCTTAATGCCTGAAGCCCGTGGGCCCCAGTTAACAGTTTTTGTGCTTCATCGGGATAAGTTAAGTCTTTAGGAGGTGCCTAGAGCTTAACATATTTGCTTCCAGTTTTAGGTTAGTTTTTTTTTTTTTTTTGAATGGTTTTTAGTAAGAATGATTGCCATGAACTTTTACTAGAATCCAGAGCATTGTGCCAGGGCACTTGTGGGTACAATTGAATAAGAAGGAATCTTTCCCGTCAAAAAGGTTCTGACACAACAAGGGAAAGACAAATGCACGCAAATAATGAACACGAGGGGGTGAAGCGTTGGGTGCGGGGAGGGCGAGGCCTGACCCTGTCGGCCTCAAAGTTGACAAGTGGGCCATTGTGCTTTATAATGCTGGTTCCAGGTCCAGCATGCTTACCGTTTTACTTCGGCGTAAGTTTGAGGTTAATCTCATTTTCACCATCTTGAATATGACATCTTAGGAAATTTAAATCTAGAGCTCTAGATCGCCGCTCTTTTTGCAACCTGGATTACTTAAGCGTCTTTCATTAGACTTAGTCCTGATGGTAGACACCGAGTTGTTCACATTTCTGGCTAGGTATGCAGGCTTCCTCCAGCAAGGTGGTATCAGCAGGAATGGGGGAGACTCGGAAGCGGCCTAACAAACCCGAAGCAGACAGAGGATCCAGTGCCCCGAAAAGGAAATGCTTTTGGTAAGTCTGTTTCATTTTCATTCCAAATTGGTCCTTGAGGACTGGCCTGGGACGTGGCCTCCTTGTCCGTCTGGGATAAACACATCTGTCAGTGATGACTGATGGCAGCTCCGACATATCCCCACGTGCTTCCACCGCCAGAGGTCAGCGATTGTCACGTTGTACACACCAGTGATGGCTTCTGCTGTGAGCGCCATTCATAGAACCTAAGGACAATATTGTCCCGTACACGAAAGATCACACCACTTGCTTTATGCTTGAATTACTATTCGGTGTGGAAAGGGTTAACTTTCCAGAAGCACAAGTGGAAATGCCAGCGCTGTCCTTTCCAGGTGGCTCTGTGTGTTTCTGGGGTTTTTCACGGTCATAATCGAGGTCTTTGGTCACTTTGCCAGACTTCACCGCTCTTGCTCTCTTCTCTGCACAAGAGGACTTTTCTTAGCCTTTCTTCTGATCGCTCTCCCGCCCTCCCCAGCGGGCCCTCCGGTTTCCAGCTCCGTTCCCTTGGGCCATGTTCTAGATAAGTCCAAATGGATCTGGCTTCCTTGTAGGCCTGCCCTTGGGGAAAGATAATCATTAACCAAAGACCATGTAACTCTGTGAGTCCAGCATAGAATTTTATGTGTTCGTCATGAAATGTTTCTGGGAGAAAGGCATTGTGTGTTTCTTCTAATCGGGTTTATTGAGGTAGAATTTACATACAGTAAAATTAACCTGTTTTCATGGAACAGTTCTAATCATTTAAAAAAATACAGTCACGTAACCACCACCAAAACCAAGATACAGAATCTTTCCATCACCCTAAAAATTTCCCACGTGCCCCTTTGCAGTTAATTCCCTTCCCCTGCCCCCACCCCTGGCCAATTCCAATCACTGGTGCAATGTTTTAATCCTCTCCCTCTCAGGTTAGATATTTTTATTTTTTAAAAAAATATATATATATTGATTTTTTACAGAGAGGAAGGGAGAGGGATAGAGAGTCAGAAACATCGATGAGAGAGAAACATCAATCAGCTGCCTCCTGCACACCCCCTACTGGGGATGTGCCCGCAACCAAGGTACATGCCCTTGACCGGAATCGAACCTGGGACCCTTGAGTCAGCAGGCCGACGCTCTACCCACTGAGCCAAACCGGTCAGGGCGGTTAGATATTTTTATTCAGACAGAGTCTGATCCCTGCACAAACCACAGCCCCTTTTCAGGTAGCACTGTGAGTGGCGGTAAACCTTTCTGTGGTTTCTGACAGGCTGGGCATGGAAGGCCTGGAGACTGTGGAGGAGTCCGGCTCTGACAGCTCAGATGACGACAGTGACGAAGCCGCTGGCACCTCGGGAATGAGCTCGCCTGTTCCGCACAAGGACAGTGCGGGGGTGGCGAGGGCAGGCGGGTGGCCCAGGAGTCCTCGGAGGGCAGGAGTCCCGAGTGCAGACTGTCGCTCACCAGAAGCACTTCAGAGCCCCGGGGCTGGCTCTGGGAACGGTCTTTCAGAAGACCAGTGTGCCCGGCGGGGGGACACAGCTGCCCAGGAGCCTGTGGAAAGGAAGGGGGCTGCAGAGACGGAGACAAGCCAGGAGGAGCAGGAGGCCGAGAGTCGAGGACCCGTAGGAGCAGCAGCAGCCGGGCCCGCACTGAATAAGGAGAAAGAGACGGAAGAAGTGACGGATGGGGAGCGAGCTGCCAGGGCAGCACCTGGAGGAGACGGGGAGAGCATTCCCAGCACCACCCCGGGGGACAGCCAGGCAGGAAGCACAGTAAGTAATTGGGGGTCGTGTCTAAAGCCAAGTCCGTTCAGTCTCCACAGAGAGTGGGTGAAATGAAGGTGCTTTTCCCATCAGCTGCTTGGTGGGAAGGCTTGTCGGAGCATCAGAAGTGAAGTACAAGTCGATGGTGGTGACGGTGGCCTTGGCCCCCTAAAAACCCTTAGACTTTTTTTTAGCTCCAGAATTTGTGTGTTTTTGCCACTAGGTGGTGCTCTTTCTTAATTCTGTGCTTTTCACATTTTAATCTGAATTTGGATGTATATCCCAAATTACAGCATAATTGCATTGTTTGTTCCTTCTTAGTCATACATTCACTAGGAAGCCATGTGAAGGTAGATGGTATTTTAGATCTGATGAAAGGGGCCTGTTTTAAATATTTTCTCTGTTGTGTTACTCTCCCCTCAGGCTCTGGGTCCGGAACCTGTGGATTTACTGGCCTTCCGCTCCGTTGCAGAAATGGAGTCGCTGGGTCTGGAGAAGCTCAAGTGCGAACTGATGGCGCGGGGGCTGAAGTGCGGGGGCACCCTCCAGGAGCGAGCGGCCAGACTCTTCTCCGTCAGGGGCCTCACACCGGAGCACATAGACCCCGCGCTGTTTGCCAGGCCTCCCAAAGGGAGGAAGAAATGAACTCGCGAGCGGACGTCCTGTTTCTGTCTGGTCTAGCACTTACCACCTGCCTAACGGGGACTCTTGGCCCTTATTCCTGTTAATGCTTAGCTGACTTTTTAATACGCCAGTTCTAATCATCCGCTTTCCCGTTATGACATTTATAGAATGAATGGCAAAACCCTCTGAGCCTGACTTTGTGGGAAGGGTTTTTAATAACAAATTTAATTTAATAAACATATAACTATTCCGATTTTTGGTAAGTTATATTTTCAAGGAATTTATCCATTTGGCCACGTTGTCAGATTTGTAGGTGTCTGTAGGGGCTGCAGTGGTAACTTCCTTTTCACCTGAGGTTTTTTCCCCATCTGAGTTTTTAATGATTTCCTGAAAGGGACAGCCATACCGTGATTCCCTCACAGTATTAGCAGGGAGCCTCTGTTTAGGAACAGTTACCACAGAAAACAGCTGGTCACTGAACGGTCTGGGGCAAAGCTGGGCGGTAATTAGTTCTTTAGGAAGTCACATGGTATGCAGAGAGATCACAGGCTTAAAGTCGTAGCGAAAGAAAAAACACTGCCTGTGATCCCGAATTTTGTTGAAATTTGCCAGCTCAATTCAGTGGGGGCAGGTGGGAGTTGGTAAGCGTGCGTGAAATAACATGCTCAACATTGGGCTTAACCTTTCTGAGAACGGTACAAACTGCGTTTGATCTTAGATGTGTGGAAAAGGCTAAAGTCTCAAAACACTTTTTTTCCCTT
Organism: Corynorhinus townsendii; assembly: GCA_026230045.1. Taxonomy (NCBI): domain Eukaryota; kingdom Metazoa; phylum Chordata; class Mammalia; order Chiroptera; family Vespertilionidae; genus Corynorhinus; species Corynorhinus townsendii. The sequence goes on along the minus strand of JAPDVU010000016.1, from coordinate 15,078,777 downwards.
TATTAGGATCTTTTAGTGATATTTTGGACACTTGTCTTGTTTCATGATGATAGTAACAACCGTGCGAAGACATTGCTCTTCGTTTTTCTTGGTTTCTATTCATTTTTTGGTTTGAACTATATCTGAACTCGCCTCCCTCCCTTTTCTGTAATGTTTTAAGTTTTCATTTGGGCCCAAATATCATTCTGTGACGTGGTCTGGCCAATCCTTTCATTGTTTTAATTTTTTGTCTTCTGGTATTCTTACAGTATTTCCTTTTTTGTTTTTTTATTGATTTTTTTTAGAGGAAGAGGGGGGGGGTTGGGAGGGAGGGGGTGGAGGGAGGGAGGGAGGGAGAGAGAGAGGAGCACTGATGTGAGATCAGCTGTCTCTTGCATGCTCCCTACCAGGGATCGAACTCGGAACCTGGGCACGCGCCATGACTGGGAATTGAACTGTGACCTTTCGGTGCCCAACCAACTGAACCACACCAGTCAGGGCTCTTTCCTTTTTTGTGTGCGTATTGTTTTTGTTTTTAATTTTAAAATCTTTTATTTATTTTGGGAAGGGGGTGTCTTTTTTCCCCCAAAAAATAAAAAAGTACATGGGTACACTTTCTGAACCCTCACATATCCGACAATGTTTTTCTGTTGCCTGTGCATATGCAATATCTTGTCTTTTCCTCTTTTCCTCAAACAAACAACAGACATTGCTGCTATTCCCTGGTATATGGTATTGTGGAAGAAGCGCTTTATGCCCGTTTTGAGTTTCTTTTTTTTAGTGTATATAATGGGAGTTTTTCTCCTTAGACACTTCAACATTTTTTCTTTGTCCTTCAAATTAAAAAATGTCGCCAAGAACCCTAGCTAGTTTGGCTCAGTGATAGAGCATCAGCCTGCGGACTGAAGGGTCCTGGGTTCGATTCCCGTCAAGGGCACGTACCTCGGTTGCAGGCTTTTCCCCGGCCCAGGCCCTGGTCAGGGCGCTTGCCGGAGGCAACCCATCTGTGTGTCTCTCTCATCAATGTTTCTCTCTCCCTCTCTCTCCAGGCTCCCTAAAAATCAATGGGAAAATATCCTTGGGTGAGGATTGAAAAAAACACAAATGTCCCCAGATTATTTCTAGGTCTGGTCTCTTCCTTAATATTTCTTAGTATTGGGTGACCCTTCTGAGGTCTGAAGACTAGCCTTCTGTTTTGAACTATCATTTCCCTATTACTTGATTGACTATTGCTTTTATTCTCTGCCCGGTTTCCAGGGAACCTCATTTTCTGTTGTATCCAGTTTGCCGTTTGCCACGCCTCGTGTTTGTCAGTTCAGCAGTTAGGTTTTTTCCCTTCAAAAAACCTTTCTGGCCAGGCCGGTGCAGCTCCGTGGTTGAGTGGCGACTCATGAACAGAGTTCCCAGGTTTGATTCCTGACCCGGGCACATGCCCCACTTGTGGGCTTGATCATGCAGGAGGCAGCTGGTCTGTGTGTCTGTCTCTCATGTATATCTCTATCTCTGTCCCTCTCCCTTCTTCTCTCTCTAAAATCAATAAAAACATATTTTAACAACGAAAACACCTTTCTCTCAGATGAGTCCCTCTTCCTGCTTGCTTCTTTTTAAGAAAAAAATTTTTTTTATTGATTTCAGAGAGAAAGGGAGAGGGAGAGAGAGACAGAAACATCCATGATGAGAATCATTGATTGGCTGCCTCCTGCACGCCCCCCACCGGGGGTCGAGACTGCAATCCAGGCCTGTGCCCTTGACCAGAATCGAACCTGGGATTCCCGCCCCCCCTTCTGCAGGCCAGTGCTCTATCCACTGAGCCAACCCAGCCAGGGCTTCTGTTTTTATAGATGTGTTCTCTTGAAGCTCCGTGTACATGCTTTAAGGCTGTGGTATATCTTGTGATCCCTCGATCGATCACAATTACTCCTTTTGTAAGGATGTCCATATGTGCGTGAATAGAGGCCTCGGGTGGAATTAGGTGTACGAGGGGTTTGTTGGGGCCAGTGCAGGAGACAAGGGGGGTGTGCAGAAATGGGGGAGGGTTGGGGAGGAAGAGTCTGCTACAGTGTAGTTTCAAGAGAGGTCCGGGGGGTAGTCTAGGTATTTGAGAACAGTTTTCTCTAAATTATGTGGCTATCTGCACTTTTCTTTTTTTAAATATGTTTTTACTGATTTCAGAGGGGGAGAGAGAGAAACATCAAGGATAAGAGAGAATCACTGTCGGCTGCCTCCTGCAAGCCCCCACTAGGGATCGAGCCCTGAAACCCTGGGCTTGTGCCCTCATCAGGATTTGAACCGTGACCACCTGGTTCATAGGTCAACGCTCAACCACTGAGCCACACCGGCCGGGCTGTGCAAATCTTAAAGACGACGCTCAAAGAGGGAAGGGGAGCGTTCAGACTGAGTGGAGGTTTGCTTTGCCAGATCAGAGGTCGTTTCACTGTGGGAGTCAGGCAGCCACGCCCAACGCATTTTCCCGTGGCGTGGCGGCAGCATGCTGTGGCCGGGTCAGCGCCCCGTCCCTAATAGGCACCGCCAGGCCCTTCTGGTTGCTCTCCTGCTGTGCCCTGCCTCGTTGACCTTGCCTGGCAAAGTGAAAAGACTGTAGTTCTGAGAGTGCTCCTTTCCTATAACATGAAAGCCTGGAAACGGAGGTTCACATTCCACAGAGAGGGCCACCCGCCATCCTCCCACGCGGCTGTCAGTCCCCCGCTCGCGGGTCCACGCGCTGGGGTGTTAATGGGGTGCTGCCGTGGGTCCACGCCACGTGATGGCACTTTGAGTGTCAGCCTTTCTCCTTCCCCCGTTTCTGGTGCTGATACTGAGGTTCCTCGTTACAGTTCTTCGCTTCTTACTCCAGTGGGAGTTTGCAAGGGGGAGTTACATAGATGTGCTCAGGTTACCACCTTGAACCCGCACCTGATGGTGGATTTTCAAGATTGAAAGTGCCCCGCAGCCCTCGCCGGTTTGGCTCAGTGGGTAGAGCGTTGGCCTGGGGACTGACGGGTCCCAGGTTCAAATCTGGTCAAGGGCATTTGCCCGGGTTGCCGGCCGGGTCCGCAGTGGGGGGCGGGCATGCAGGAGGCAGCCGGTCCATGATTCTGTCTCATCATTGATGTTTCTATCTGCTTCCTCTCTGAAATCAGTACAAAAGTACATTTTTTAAAAAGTGCCTCCCAGATGAAGGTTGTTGAGGAAAATGACTGGGACCGAGTATTTAACGACATGAAACCTGAGAGCAATTAAAGTGCAGCCCGAATAGCAATTCTGTAGAAAGGGATTCTGTTGCTCACCACCTGCCGTCGCTTAAAAAAAGCCACCAATTTCCGGGAGGAAAGACAGACTCTTTCTGCCGCCAGCAGAGGGTGCTGGGCGGGTTCCCCTGGGCCCCTGCTCCGGAGGTGGGTCCCTGCGAGCCCCGAGACGTCCCCCTCGCCCCCTTCCTCCAGGGTAAGTGGCGGACAGATGGTGGGGTGCCGCTGGCCTGAACTTGACCAGGTTCTACCCTTTCTGATTCTTGCATTCTCATATGTCGCTCCGGCTCTTGGCTCTGCCAGGCGTAAATAAATCATTAGAGGCTGCGCAGCCCATACAAGGAATTCCCTCTCAACAAACAACTCCTTTCTGAGCATGTGCTGCTGTTTTCTGAGGGATTTGAGTCTCCTGGAGACCGCGGTGGGATGACACGGGCGGGGCTGGAGACTTGCACGAGGGTTTTTTAATCTTGTCGTTGGACAAATGATAGATAGCATTTTCAACAACAGTGTTGAAGACAGTTCTGGAAATGCAAACATTTTCAATACCAAGCGGGCACAACCCTTTCTGGAAATGCTGCCTAGTTGCTCCATCCTGTATCCTCTTACTGTCCTTGGTTCGTTAGGAGGTCACCAGCACTGACATCCGACCCACGCCATCGCCAAGTCCTAGTGACCTGGCTGGCAAGTCTGCCCACTTCGCCCACCCCCACGGCCGCTGCACAGTCAGGCCTCCAGCCCCTCTCCCAGGTCGCCCACTCGTGTGGCCTCCGACCTCACTCTGCTCCCCTTCTTTTTTCTTTTTTCTGCTTTTCCCCTTGAGCCCCAGCCCTGCTGCCCATCCCCTCCACAGCGGGCACAATCATCTTGTAACCATTCTTGACTGCAGTAAAATATACATCATATAAAATGTACTATTTTAAACACGTAAATGGCTGCAGTTCAGTGCATTCACACTTGTGCCAACAGGACCTCCATCCATCTCCAGAACTTTCTCACCTTCCCAAACTGCAACTCTATCCCTAAGGGCCCCGCCCTCCTCCAGCCCCTGGTAACCACCATTCTACGCGCTGTCCCTGAATTTGCCTGCTCCAGGGACCTCTTGTAAGTGGAATCATACAGCACTTGCCCTCCTGTGACTGGCTTCATGTCTTCAAGGTGCATCCGTGCTGTGGCCTGTGCCCGCATTTCCATCTGTTTTCAGGCTGAATCAATACTGCATTGCATGTGTATACCGTGTTTTGCTTATCCATAAGGATTATCTTTCAAAATGCAAATCAGATCCATTCCCTTTTTTTGCTTAACACTCCTGAGTGGCTTCCCCTGGCTCTCTGAGTCAGAGCCTTAAGGTGGCCTGGGCCCTGACCGGTGTGGCTCAGTGGATAGAGCGTCAGCCTGCGGACTGAAAGGACCCAGGTTCGATTCCGGTCAAGAGCATGTTCCTTGGTTGCGGGCACATCCCCAGCAGGAGGTGTGCAGCTGATCGATGTTTCTCTCTCATTGATGTTTCTAGCTCTCTATCCCTCTCCCTTCCTCTCTGTACAAAAATCAATAAAATATATATTTTTTTAAAAAGTGGCCTGGGACCCCCCCTCCCCAGCCCCCACCCTCGCCCCCTGCACTCCAGCCACGCCGACTGCTTCTTGACCCAGAACAGCCAAGCCCTGTCTCAGCTCCCTCTGCCTGGGACCGCCTTCCCCACACCCTTCCATGCCGGTTCACTCTCATCCCCAGCTGTGGCTCCTCCCTGAGGCCTCCCAGGCACCCTGGCTCATTGCCCAGCTTCCTTCCCTCCCATCATCTGGCTTCCTGATGGCTTGTTTGCCATCTGTCTCCTCTCTCTGGAAGGGGCTTCACGGACAGGGGCCTGGCCACCAGGGCCACGCGGCGCTCAGTTCAGATGCGTTCAGGCCGGGCCGATGTGGCCTGGAACGTCACTCGCTCACTCATCCTAGATGCTCATTTAAAAAGACTCCTGTTAGGAGGCGCACATGGCCTGGGAGGGGCCTGAACGCCGTGGCTAGGAACCTGGTTTTCTCCTTTCTTTCTGGTGTCCAGACCCTCCTGGCCTGTAGCCGGATCAAAGGTTACTCCTCACATCCCACCATGGAAGGTGATGCTGACACCCTCCGTCCTCCCTCGCTTCCTAGCAATTCTTTTCATCCTCATCGGAGGAGATGATTTTTAAATATATATTTTATTGATTCGTTTACAGAGAGGAAGGGAGAGGGAGAGAGAGTTAGAAGCATCGATGAGAGAGAAACATCGATCAGCTGCCTCCTGCACACCTCCTGCTGGGGATGTGCCCGCAACCATGGTACATGCCCTTGACCAGAATGGAACCTGGGACCCTTCAGTCTGCAGGCCGACGCTCTATCCACTGCACCACACCAGTTAAGGCTGTTATTAAAATTGATTTTAGAGAGAGGAAGGGAAAGAGAGAGAGAAATGTTGACTGATTGCCTCCCATACGTGCCCTGAACGGGATCCGAACCTACAACCTAGGTACGTACCCTGACTGGGAATCGAATGGCCACCTTTTGGCATTGGCTGATTTGTTGATGGTCACCACTCCGACAGGCGTGAGATGGTAGCTCATGGTCGTCAGCTCCTGGATTCTAGACCCATAAAAACCGGGAGGTAGTAAACGCTTGGTGTTGTCACCGCTGACTTGAGATCGTTTGTTACGCAGCACTCTCGCTCTGGAGCGGTGTGTGCCGACCTCTCCACGGGTTTGCTGGGTGTCGTCGTTGTCCTCCTCCTCCTCCTCCTCCTCCTCCCCCTCCTTCTCCTCCTCCTCCATTACGTTCCCTGGGCATGGGATCTGCCTCGTGGCTTCAGGCACTGCCTCTGTGCCGGGGACGCTGGGGCCTCAGCTCCGCCAACCGAAACGCCTTCCCGGAGTTCCCAGCCATCACAGCTGCTCCCAGGTTCCCCGTGACTCATGAGGTTAAAAACCCAACAGCCACCGCCAGGAGGAACCCCGACAGTTAACCGTAACGTATCCTGGCAGGTGTCCTGGGACAAAGTGTGACGTCAGGGGACAGCTAAGGTGCGCTGAACAAGCATGCAGTTTACTTAATGATAACGTATTACCTTTGGTTCAGGGATTGTAACGAAAGTGCCAGACAAATGGAAGACGTTGATAATGGGGATTGTGTGGGCTATACTGGTACGGGAACTAGCTGTACTGTCTGCAGTTTTTCTGTAAATACAAAACTGTCCTGCCGAAACCGGTTTGGCTCAGTGGATAGAGCATCGGCCTGCGGACTGAAGGGTCCCGAGTTTGATTCCGGTCAAGGGCATGTACCTTGGTTGCGGGCACATCCCCAGTGGGGGGTGTGCAGGAGGCAGTTGATTGATGTTTCTCTCTCATCGATGTTTCTAGCTCTCTATCCCTCTTCCTTCCTCTCTGTAAAAAAATCAATAAAATATATTTTAAAAAAACAAACTGTCCTAAAGTACAAATTTGTTTAAAAAGCAGCCACCGAAGGGCTACACTATAAAGTCACGAGTGTTTCAGAATGTATAGGGGAGTGATATATATATACAGGGTGTCCCCCCAAAATGTATCCACACTTCAACAGCTGATAGCTCAATTTTGAAAGTGAAATGTATTTTAATAAACACTGCCTTTATAATTATTCAAAACGTGTGTATACATTTTGGGGGATACTATATATGTATAAAGGGGGTGTGTGTGATAATAGATCATTAGAATGGCATTTAAATGTGAACTATAGAGGTTCAAAAAGTTCTAGATAAGGAGACTAGGAGAACAGAGACCATGGAAAAGGGTTGGGAGGATGGATTTTATTAAAGTAAAAAGAAGAGGAAGAGATTTCTTAAAATTAAAGAACTTCAGCCGAAGTCAGTTTGGCTCAGTGGATGGAGTGTCAGCCTGTGGACTGAAGGGTCCCAGGTTCCATTCCAGTCAAGGGCATGTACCTGGGTTGCGGGCACATCCCCACTAGGGGGCGTGCAGGAGGCAGCTGATTGATATTTCTCTCCCATCAATGTTTTTGACTCTCTATCCCTCTCCCTTCCTCTCTGTGAAAAATCAATTAAAAATTAAAAAAAAAAAATCGTGGTCCAAAAATGAAACAAATTAAAATGAAGTATATTGGGGGTCATTGGCCGGATATATAAGAAATGTGAATTCATTTGTCTTTAATGCCAATAACACTTTTCTTTGAGTGAGCCAGGATTTATTTGGGATCCATGGTGTAAAAAAAAAAAAAAAAAAAAAAGTCATCTTAACATCCTTTCTGTCTCTGTAAGAAATAACATTTACATAATCACTGGAGGCCCGCTGCACGAAATTCATACAAGGGGCTCGGCCCTCTCAGCCCTGGCTTCATCTGGAAGGTCCTCTGGGCGCTCATTCTGCTGTGCTGTGTGGCCGTCCAGTCTAATTAGCATATCACACTTTTATTATTATAGATGGTAACATAAATGTTATTTATTGGTTTTTAGCATTTAAAATCAACTTAGAAACAAAGGACTAGCCAAAACCGGTGTGGCTCAGTGGATAGAGCGTCAGCCTGCGGACTGAAAGGTCCCAGGTTCAATTCCGGTCAAGGGCATGTGCCTGGGTTGCGAGCACATCCCCAGTGGGGGGCGTGCAGGAGGCAGCTGATCGACGTTTCTCATCGATGTTTCTAACCCTCTATCTCTCTCCCTTCTTCTCTGTAAAAATCAATAAAATACATTAAAAAAAAAAAAAAAGAAAGAAACAAAGGACTAGGTCGAATGTTCACGTTCCCAACTGGGACAAAGCGAAAGGGAGGGTGTAGCTGACGGAGGCTGGGAGACAGGGGTGAGGGAGATGGTGGGGGACCGTGGCCGTTTCGTCGTCTTGTGTGTGTTGGTTGCTCCTTTCCGGAATGAACGCCATCTAAAGCTGGAGGCGCCGGAAACGGAGGTGTTCGTCGGCTGTTTGCATTTGCAAAAGCGAGGAAAAGAACTAAAGCTAGCAATGTGCGTATTAAAAACGTGAGAGGCGGGTGACCGAGAAGTGACCGATGCCTTCTGTTTGTGGGGTGGGAGGTAAACCATCAGGAGCGCTGGTTAAAGAGGGAGATGGGATGGCACGGGAGACTGGCTTTTCTTTATAAACCCCCCTTTGCTGTTGGATCGTGTGCAATAGATAAGTCTTTGAACACACACACACACACACACACACACACACACACACACACACACACTCAGCCTCTGGAAAACCCATTCGCTCCCACCAGAAACCCCTGGGAGAGCCCGGAGACCAAGAGGCAGGCCAAATGCTCCAGGGACAGCTTACACGCTTACAGTTGCGTCGCAGAGGGAAGCAGAACGTGTTTGCAGGAGGTGTGGGGGCTGCGCGGTGGCCGGAGTGTCACGTCCCCTAACGAACCTGCAGGGAGGGGGTCCAACGGGCCAGCAGCTTCTCACCTGCGCGGGTCGGAGCCGGCAAAAGCTCGTTTCCTCTCCGGACAGCTGCTGCGGAGCGGTGCTGATAAAGTGCTGAAGTTTGTGCGAAGAGGATCCCTCCCAGCAGGAGAGAGCTAATCCCACTGATTTTCAGATGACTCCACGGTCATTGTTATGTATTTTGTTTACTCAGCCCGCCTTTCCAATTACCTCTCAGAATGTGCAAATCCGTTGGTCCAGGCTTTGTCAGCGGAGCCCTGGAGATTAGAGAGCAGGGTAATGCCCCCCATTGTCCCTCCCCCCTCCTCCCCCCCCCCCCCCCCCCCCCGCCTGCCCGCCCTCCGCTGGTGCTCTCTCCTGGACTGCTGGCAGCTCTGGCTCTACAAACATGAACTCGGTACCTGCAACCAAGAAAACATGATTCCATCCGGGCCTTTAAGAATTTGCCCTCTGGCCCTGCTGGCGTGACTCAGTGGCTGAGCATTGACCCGTGAACCAGGAGGTCACGGTTTGATTCCCCGGTCAGGGCACATGCCCGGGTTCCGGGCTCGATCCCCAGTGTGGGGCGTGCAGGAGACAGCCGGTCCATGATTCTCTCTCATCGTTGATGTTTCTCTCTCCCTCTCTCCCTCACCCTTCCTCTCTGAAATCAATGAAAACATATGTGTTTGTTTTTTAGGAAATTTCCATCTAGAACAGGGTGGTCCCAGAGAAAGGCTAAGAAGTCATGTGAGGTCAAGAGCCCTGGGATCAGCTCAGGCCCTGACACCTGCCTGCTGTGTCTCCGGGGGCAGAGAGGTGATGGGGGACATGCTGTCAGGTCAAAACAGGAGAGCCCAGCTGGTGTGGCTCAGTGGTTGAGCGCCGACCTATGATCCAGGAGGTCACGGTTCAAATCCTGGTCAGGGTACATGCCCGGATTTCTGGCTCAGTCCCCAGTAGGGGGCGTGCAGGAGGCAGCCCAATGATGTTTTGCTCTCACATCAATGTTTCTCTCTCTCTCTCTTTCTCCCTCTCCCTTCCTCTCTCTCTAAAAATCAATACAAACACCTTAAGGGGAAAAAAGAATTGTAGTGAAGGAAGTGAAATTTCTCTGAGGCTTAGCAGATGAGGACATTTCAAAGGTGAAGAAGCGTGGAAGGGCTTTTAGGCCGAGGGAAGAGAATGAGTCACCTCATGAGCATCCAGCGGCTGTTCTGTGCGAGGCCAGACCGCTGAGGAGGGGCTGACGCAGCAGGACGTGGGGTGGGAAGGCCAGGCTGGGCCCGAGAAGAGCCTCGGCCAGAGCCCTGGGAAATGACAAGTGACAGGTGAGAGGCCACTGGGCCGAGAGGCAACACGCAGAAGTCGCACCCTGCCTCCTGCCTGCCACGTTGGGTTCTTTGTGTTTTTCTTTAAAACTTATTTTTATTGATGTCAGAGAGGAAGGGAGAGGGAGAGAGAGAGACATCTGTGATGAGAGAGAATCATGGATCGGCTGCTCCTTCCGCACGCCCCCACCGGGGATCGAGCCCGCAACTCGGGCACGTGCCCTTGACTGGAGTCGAACCTGGGACCCTTCAGTCCACAGGCCGACGCTCTAGCCACTGAGCCAAGACAGCTAGGGCCATGTCAGGGTTCTTGAAAGTGAAAGTATTCGAAGTCTGGAAGCTCTTGGGAAAGACATACGTGGGTTTTATGCAGGAGAGGGAGGTGGAGAAGCAACAGAGACGTGGAGGGAAGTTTTGTCCGCCCCCCGCCGAAGAGGGTTGGATAGTACACGGGATTTGCGTGTAATGTGATTCTATGCAGAGCATTTAGAGAGAAACCCCTTCGGTGCCCTTGCTCTGACCCCGCGATGCTCAGGGAAGGCCTCAGGGGAAGTGTCCTTTCCGATGTAATTTCCTGATCACTTTCTTTCCTCTCCTCACAGCCCATCAGGAAGACGAGGCGCCTTCTGGACCCGCCTGGAGTGTGGACCCGTAACCCCCGTGCTGTGGCGGGTCGCCCGTCCTCACAGGCCTGCCATTGCCCTTCCCTCCCCTCCCCTCCTTCTCAGACCTAACGTGGGAGAAGCTCTCACAGCCCGATTCCTCACGGTGCCCCAGCCAAGCCCCCTCAACAGACCTGGGCTGGCGTCCGGGAATCCACGGTCACACAGGCTCCTCAGGGTGATCCCGGGCAGAGAGCAGACTTCCAGGACCAGCCCAGGACAGGGGCTGTGGAGAAGCTGCCTGGGGCTGAGGGGAGGCGAGGGGAGGAATGGGGGGCCACCCCAAAGCTCAGGGGCAGCTGCACTGTGGCCCCGGGAGGGGCAGGCTGCGTGGAGTGGCAGAATCCAGGGGCCGTGGGCCAGAGGGCAAGGCGGCTGGAAGGCTGGGTGATCGCCAGGCCCTAGGGGTTGAAGGAGACCTGGTTTTGTTTTTAATAAAATATATTTTTATTGATTCCAGAGAGGAAGGGAGAGGGAGAGCGAGCTAGAAACACCAATGATGAGAGAGAATGATGGATCGGCGGCCTCCTGCACGCCCCACACTGGGGATCCAGCCCGCAACCCGGGCCTGTGCCCTGACCGGGAATCGGCCCGTGACCTGGAGGAGACCTGTTTTAAGCATCCGCAGTCCTAATGGAAATGCAAGGGAGCCTCCTGCAATTTCACTCAGGGCATCCGCAACCTAATATCTCCGGGGTAGCCCTAGCCGGTGTGGCTCAGTGGATAGAGCGTCGGCCTGCGGACTGAAGGGTCCCGGGTTCGATTCCCATCAAGGGCACATGCCCGGGTTCCGGGCTCGATCCCCAGTGTGGGACGTGCAGGAGGCAGCCGATCCATGATTCTCTCTCACCATGGATGTTTCTATCTCCCTCTCCCTTCCTCTCTGAAATCAATAAAAATGTATTAAAACATATCTCTGGGGGAGAAGTCTTCACAACACTAAAAATCCCTAACAACATGGGTTTGTAAACAGTGTGGGCTCCGCCCACCTTAGGGAGCCTGGGGGGGAGAGGTCTGCTTTGCGCAGCTTTATAAGTAGTTTCCCCTCCCCCCTCCACGGTGGGAAGAGGCTGTTTTATTGTTTTTCCGCTTTTCAAGCCCGTCCTGACCCCACGACTGACCGACTGACCGTCCAGACTCTCCACCCAGATCCACACTCAGAGGGGAGGCCGGGCCCCTCCTCTGCATGACAAAGGGCAGCTGCCTCCTCCCGAGGACTGGGCCCCTCGGGAAAAGCGCCCCAATCCACACTCCCGGCCTTCCTTTGGCCACTAGCTAATTGCCCAATTATTTTATTTCCCCCGAGCAAAACGGCAGGCCGCCTGGAATCCACATTCGGGGCGGGAGCCTGTGTCCGGGAAGCCACAGGGGTCTGGAGATTGATCGTGTCTGTCTGCTGCTCGCGCCTCCCCTGCCCAGCCCTGCCTGGCCCTGCCCGGCCCTGCCCTCCCCGGCCTGGCTGGTCCCAGCTCACCTGGCGCTGCTGGCTGCCTCTCGCCCGCTTTGGGGGTCGGGGAGACTATGCGCTGGCAATAGCTCAGGGTGTGGGAGGAATTTAGGGGAGACCTGGCTTTCTGCAGACACCCATCCAGTGTGTGAGCTTGGGGACATCCTCACATCTCCGCCTCCGTCTTCTTAGCGCTAAGCGCTGGGGGCAGGACAAAGGCCTGCTAGTCCATTTCAGCTCTGATTCTACAAAGAATTGGATCATCGGTACCGGTACCCTAAGTCCTCGCCTGCAGTGGTGGCTAGCTTCTCAGGGCAGGGGAACGGTGTACAAGGAAACCAGTGTTCCCACAGGCTCATCGGTAGAGACGCGTTAAATTCCTACGGCGTATTTCCGGTCACAAAAACACCCAAGCTTCTAAATAAAGACCCCAAACACTTCCTTTTTCTAAAAACAAAAAAAATATATATTTTTTTATTGATGTCAGAGAGGAGGGGAGAGGGAGAGAGAGAGAAACATCAATGATGAGAGAGAACCATTGATCGGCTGCCTCCTGCACGCCCCCCACTGGGGATCGAGCCCACAACCCTGGGACCCTTCAGGCCACAGGCCGGCGTGCTCTCCACTGAGCCAGACCAGCCAGGCCAGGAAGTGACAATTCTCTCAACAACGTCACAGTGAGATGGCAGCCAACCGAACCACGTTATTGGAAGACCTGCTGTAGTAGGACCATTTCCCTCTGGTACCCCAAAGTCACAGAGAGAAGGGGGAGGGGCAAGCCCTCGGGGTGCTGGGTGCTCCCAGGCCACCGCCCCCCCATGAAGGGAGGTCCCCAAGACTGGGAAGGGTTCTCCGTTTCCCAGCGCTGGGCCACTTGCCCAGGCTCTCCGCGGCCCCTAGGAGCCCCTGAGCACTGGGACCAGAAGGCAGGCAGGACTGGTCCTCAGTCAGGCGCTGGGAGTTGGCCGGGCAGTTCCGGTCCCCACTGAAGATGCAGCTCTGGAGAGAGCTCCGTGTTGTGAGGCATCTGAAAAAATGGGGGGGGGGGGGCGGGTGAGGGGAGCCAGAGAATCCCGTGGAGGAGGGACCTTCCCCTTGACCTTGTGCTTCTGGTCAGTTACCCCCAGTGCAGAGGGGCTCCTGGCCACTGGGGACTCCCATGGGTCCTCAGCCCCGGGCATCGCCTCGGTGGGAGGGAGCCTCGTGGAGGAGGCGCGTGCTGGTCAGGGAGCAGCAGCCCCAGGGGCCCGGCCCCCCTCAGCCCGGTGACGGCAGGTCCCTGCGGAAGCCAGTCCGGAGCCTCCAAGGCTCAGGGAGCTCGCGGGGGTCTAGCTGGGGCCCGTGGAGGGGCCATGGCCTGCGAGGGCAGCCTGGGTGTTAGATCCTCGGCACCACCCTGGCCAGTGATAAGCCACGGGGCTTCCTCTCCCGCAGCGCCAAGGGTGGCGGGCTTTGCATATTTATGGAACACCAGCCTGGGGACAGCTCCCAGGCCCTGGGTCGCCTGTCAATGGGACGCTTCTGCACCTTTTGGCCTGACTCAAGGCCCAAATGTTTGCATCCAGTAAGTCCTTTCCCTGCTAATCATCACTTGCAAAGAAAAGCAACGGCCGCCTTTTGAAGAAGGCTGCGCTTGTCACCGAGGGAGAACAGGAGGCCTGCGTGGGCGCCGCCCAAGTTCCGGAACGGTCAGACGCGGAGATAGGCGCCCCGTGATGGGCTCCGAGTTCCTCCGTGTGAGTTACACCGGTTCCCCGGGAACAGAGGAGGCAGAGGAAAGGGCAGGGGGGCGGGGGAGGTCACGATTCTGTCTCCCCCTGAGGTTCCCCTCTTGGGCTCAGCTGTCAACATTTCTCTGTTTCCTTTCACCTTGTCCCTGGTGTTTGACAGGACCCGTTTCCTTCGCTCCGAACAGCCCTAGCCCTGGCGCTTCCCAGCTGGGTGACCCTGGGTGAGTCGGGTAAGGCTTCGTGCCTCAGTTTCTTCCTCTGGGAAATGGGTACAATAATGGCAAGCGGTGAGGATAAAGCGTTAAAGGGTGTAAAATGCTCAGAACCGGGCACAGCCCGTAGCACTGTTAGCCACTGTGACTGTTATCGGTGTTAATATTATTCCTCCCCTCGCAGTTCCTTTTTTCTTTTTTTAATATAGTTTATTGATTTTTACAGAGAGGAAGGGAGAGAGAGATAGAAATATCGATGAGAGAGAAACATCAATCAGCTGCCTCCTGCACACTCCCTACTGGGGATGTGCCTGCAACCCAGGTACATGCCCTTGACCAGAATCGAACCCGGGACCCTTGAGTCCGCAGGCCGATGCTCTATCCACTGAGCCAAACCAGTCAGGGCCCCGTCCGCAGTTTCTAAGCCCCCCCAACCCTCCCCCACACACACCTCACTACTAAAACTCCTCAATGTACATGCACATTTGCACATGGTGGCAGTTGGTGTCTGATGTCCCTGGGCTCATTTAGGGGAAACCCTGCCCTTGAGCACCAGAAGGTTCTCTCTGCCTGTGCCTGGGATGTGTGGGGAGCACGGTGGCAGGGGGGTGGCACAAGCCACCGGCCATGACACAAGACACCTAATGGGAAGGGGAAGCAGGGGTGCTCCCCGCCTCCCGGGCCACTTGGCCCTCACCCACACCCTGTCCTCCTTCACCATCATCGGATCACGGGTCTGGGGAAGGACCTCCTCCTGCACATCCTCACATCCCCGGGGCCAGGAGGGACCTCGGGGGACAGGGGACCTGCCGAGCCCTCCACATGCCGAGTGAGCTGCGGCAGGTTCTGACTTTGCATCCGGAGGAAGATCACGTTCGGGGCGGGGGCTGACACCTGCCTCCCAGGCTGTTGTGAATCCAGGCCCAGAGCCCAGAACGGTGCCTGGCACACAGCGGGCTGCCCTGGTAACAGAACAGCCACGCCCAGAGAGTGCGGTGGCCGGGCAGGTGATGATGACAGCGAACCCTCATACGGGCTTACACAGGCACTGGGCTAGGCGTCTTACATGTGCTCATCCATTTACGCTTCCCACCAGCCCTTTGCAGCAGACCCCAGGACCATCGCCCCTCCTTCAGACCAGCACACCGAAGCGCTGAGTAGTTGAGGAACTTGCTAGTGGGTCAAACAGCCAGCAAGCAGCACAGCTGAGTCCAGCCAGTCTAAGATGTGTGTTTGAGCCTGGCCGGCGTGGCTCAGGGGTGGAGCGTTGACCCACGAACCAGGAGGTCACGGTTCCATTCTCAGTCAGGGCACGTGCCTGGGCTGCGGGCTCGATCCCCAGTCGGGGGCGTGCAGGAGGCAACCGATCCATGATTCTCTCTCATCATGGATGTGTCTCTCTCTCTCTCCCTCTTCATTCCTTCCTGATATCAATGAAAAATATCTAAAAACGAACATTGGTTAAAAGAACTGTGTGTGTGAGGAGGCACAGGGGGCTCCCGCCCACCCCGTGTGCCCGGTACCTGCAGCTCTGGACAGGACTCTGCTTTCCAGGTTCTGAAACGTGACCGCTGCCTGGGCGTGCGTGCCATGGGCTCGAGCTGATTGCGCGTGGTGGGGCCGCGGCCAGGCTCCCCGCAGAGCGCTCTGCCCACAAGATGCCGTGCCTGCGGGGCCCCGCCCTCTGTGGCAGTGTGACCGCAAAGACACTGCCGAAATCTCGGTCCCTGGCGCTTCGGAGGAGCCGAGCTGCCAGATCCCTGTCCGGACAGCATCAAACCTCCTTCTGTCCCAGGGAGGACAAGGTCCCCTTGCGGGGGAGGGGGAGGGCATGGAGAGGCGAGGAGGGTTTGTGGGGACTGGAGATGGAGGGAGAAGACAGGCCTTCTGTGAGATGCCCTGCAGGGGCCTGGCCCGAGTGGGCAGGTGTGTCCCCCTGTCCCTCCCAGTGAGCACAGCTGCCCCAGGCTGGTCTCCCGGGAAGAGACGGAAGCGGCCGGCTGGTGGGCCTCACCTTTTCACAGCGTGGACTTGCTTTTCCGTGGACCAGGGCTGGGCCAGGGCCAGCAAAATTCACCAGGCACTAAAGTTATCACTGAGCCGCCAGACAGCAGTGGCCAGAGGCCCAAGCCGGGGTACAGACAGCCTTTGTGCCCTTTCCAGACAGCCCCTCCTCAGGCCCAGGGACCTGTCTGGCTGATGAGCTCCCAGGAGGGCGAGGGGTGTGACCTACCTCCCTTCCTCCCTCCCTCCCACCACCCAGGCCCAGCCCAGGGCTGCCTATAAAGCTGGCCCAGCCTGGCCCTCAGCACGCCCAGCTGGGACCCTCCCGGAGCCTCCTCAGGGGACACACCCGTCTGCTCCTCCTCCCAAGTGGCACCATGAGGGCCCTGTGGCTGTGCTGGGCGCTGTGGGCGCTGCCCCTGGCCCGCCCCGGGGTGGCCGTGACCGAGGAGCAGATCCTGGGCAGCCTGCTGCGGCAGCTGCAGCTCCGCGAGGTGCCCGCGCGGGACCAGAGGGACACGGAGCAGCTGGTCACCCCTGCCCACGTGCGGGCCCAGTACGTGGCCCTGCTGCAGCGCAGCCACAGCGTCCCCTCCCGTGGGAAGAGGTTCAGCCAGAACTTGCGAGGTGAGGCCCTCCCTGCACCCTGGCCCGTGTGCGTGTGCGTGTGCTAAGACTGGATGTGCCCATCTGGGAAGGCTGTCTGGGGCCCCTCTCTGGGCCTGAGACTCACCCCATTGGTGCCCCCAGACAGACCCAAGTACCCCAGGGTGAGAATTCTGACCCTCAACATCTCAGCTCACCCATTAGTTAGCTCAGGGCCCCAGAGCTGCCCCTTGCTGTTGCTGGAGATGGGTACAAAGGAGGCCCAGGGTCACAGGACAGTGAGGGGGACCACAGGCTGTAAGGAGTGCAGGTCTCTGCGCCGAGGTCCCCACCCAGCGTGCCAGGCTGGACCCTGCCAAAGCCAAGGCATCAGAGAAGAGGGTGGAAGGATGAAGCTGAGCCGATGGGGGTGGAGGTGGGGGTGGGAGAACCCAGGCTCAGCTCAGAGGCCTGGGTAAGGCTGGGATTCCTTGGGGTCTGTTTCCGCATGGCCACTAATGGCCTGACCTTGAGCAAGTGGCTTGAAAATCAGCCTGAACCTGTTTGCATCTCTGCACCCATGACAGAGTCTGCCCTCCCTGCCAGCGCTGGGAACCTGCGAGTGGGCCGCTGTGGGTGGGAACGTGGTGGGGACCTGGCAGATACTGTGAAGTGCAGTTACTCTGCAGTCAGGGGCGCAGGGGCCTGAATCCTGCCTACTCAGGCCCTGCCTCTGGGCCTGGGCTCACCCCTCTGCGCCCAGGGCCCCAAGGTGAGGAACTGACCCTCCACGGCTCAGCTGACCCCAAAGCTCAGGGCCAGGGCTGCCCTTCCGGCTGTGGAGGTTGCTTAAGACCCCAGACCCCAGGGGCATCTGTAGGGAACCGGGGAGACGGAATAGGGCTGTTCTCCCCACCCTGCTACCCCCCCCACCGCCCGCTCCGAGGCCCTGCCCCCTCAGAGCTGCGCCCTCGGCTGGAGAGGCCCCGCTGACGCTGCTGTTGTCCCCAGAGGTGGCCGGCAGGTTCCTGGTGTCCGAGGCCTCCACGCACCTGCTGGTGTTCAGCATGGAGCGGCGGCTGCCCCCCAACAGCGAGCTGGTGCAGGCCGTGCTGCGCCTCTTCCAGGAGCCGGTCCCCAAGGCCGCGCTCCGCAGCCACGAGCGGCTGTCCCCTCGCAGCGACCTGGCCCGGGTCACCATCGAGTGGCTGCACGTCCGGGCAGACGGCTCCAACCGCACCTCCCTCATCGACTCCAGGTGTGGAGGGGGCCGGGTGTGCTTGCGGGGGAGGGCAGAGGGAAAGGGAAGGGCAGGAGGGGGCGAGGGGGGGGGTCTGTCTCGGGGAGAGGGATGGGAGGCGGGGGGCGGGGGAGAGGCTTCCCCAGTCCCCACTCCTCAGCGCCTGGGTCCCCGCCGGTGTCGCAGGCTGGTGTCCATCCACAAGAGCGGCTGGAAGGCCTTCGACGTGACCGAGGCCGTGACCTTCTGGCAGCAGCTGAGCCGGCCCCAGGAGCCCCTGCTGCTGCAGGTGTGGGTACAGCGGGAGCACCTGGGCCCGCTGGCT
This sequence comes from Corynorhinus townsendii, assembly GCA_026230045.1. Taxonomy (NCBI): domain Eukaryota; kingdom Metazoa; phylum Chordata; class Mammalia; order Chiroptera; family Vespertilionidae; genus Corynorhinus; species Corynorhinus townsendii. The sequence goes on along the minus strand of JAPDVU010000016.1, from coordinate 15,060,626 downwards.
TCCAGCGCCCACAGGCTGGTGCGCTTTGCCTCCCGAGGGTCTTCGGACAGTGCGCAGGGCGAGCCCCAGCTGGAGCTGCACACCCTGGACCTCGGGCACTTTGGGTAGGTCCTGGGGGAGGGGTGGGGTCGCCAGGAGGGGGGGTGAGCAGACAGCTCAGGAGGCAAGCCATCCCCACTACACATCCATTTCCAATGGTAGAACTATTTTTTTAAAAATATATTTCATTGATTTTTTACAGAGAGGAAGGGAGAGGGATAGAGAGTTAGAAACATCGATGAGAGAGAAACATCGATCAGCTGCCTCCTGCACACGCCCTACTGGGGTACATGCCCTTGACCGGAATCGAACCTGGGACCCTTCAGTCCGCAGGCTGACTCTCTATCCACTGAGCCAAACCGGTCAGGGCTAATGATAGAACTTTTTATTCAAACATTTTACTGACAAATATCTTTAGATATTTTCAATGGGTTTTTACGTTGTCATTGACACACACATTATTCCAATCCTCTAATTTCATTTTACCCTTTTCCATGATTAATTCTTTTTTGTTAAATATGTTTTTATTGATTTTTAGAGAGAGAGAGAAGGAGAGGAAGAGAGGGATAGAAACATCTATGATGAGAGAGAAACATCATCCATTGGCCGCCTCCTGCATGCCCCGTACTGGGGATCAAGCCCACAACACGGGTATGTGCCCTGACCGGGAATCGAACCAGTGACCTTCTGGTTCCTGGGTGGACGCTCAACCACTGAGCCATACCCAGCCAGGCACCCATGGTTAAGTGTTTGAAAACTATTAGCATGATGCTAAGTTGAGCAGCTTTCCCCTGACACCGTGGCTTCTTCATGGAGCAAGTCCCAGGCCTGTGGAATCACACAGCCTGGCTTCCATGGAGCTCTGTTTGCGACTGGCTGCAGGGCCTCTGGCATGTCGCTTCACACGTTTGGGTCCCCGCATCCTCAGGGGCATAGGGGTAATGTTGGACCCTCATTAAGGTGTATGTCAGAATAAATGCAGGTGCCAGCTGAGTTAACACGTGAAGTCCCTAGGTCAGTGCCTGGCATACTAGGAGACCTTTAATAAACAGTAGCTCATTTATGTTTTGGATGTTTATTCATTCACCATTTATCACACACATCCAGCTTTTTTAACATCATGAGAGATGGCTCACATGTCTCCCTCCCAGATGCCCCGCTGGGCCCTGCCCTGGGTCCCCCGACCTCAGGCCTCCCAACTGACCTCTGACTCCGCCTCTCCTCGCCCCCCACAGAGCTCAGGGCAACTGTGACCCCGAGGCCCCAGTGACCGAGGGCACCCGCTGCTGCCGCCAGGAGATGTACATTGACCTGCAGGGGATGACGTGGGCTGAGAACTGGGTGCTGGAGCCCCCGGGCTTCCTGGCCTATGAGTGTGTGGGCACCTGCCGGCAGCCCCCGGAGACCCTGACCTTCAAGTGGCCGTTTCTGGGGCCGAGGCAGTGCATCGCCTCCGAGACGACCTCGCTGCCCATGATTGTGAGCATCGAGGAGGGCGGCAGGCCCCGCGCCCGGGTGGTCAGCCTGCCCGACATGCGGGTGCAGAAGTGCAGCTGCGCCTCGGACGGGGCGCCCGTGCCAAGGAGGCTGGAGCCGTAGGCGCTGGGATAGCCATTGAGGCCTCTGACTAAACACGTGCACCAAAGCAGGTGTTGATGTAGGTTTTAGTTTTCTACTTAGCAAGTCACCCCTGCCCCAAATAGGGCCCCTATTTTACCTTTCCGCGTGTTCTTCCATTTCTTGTCCTCCTGTCCGTCCCCCAAGCACTTACATGAGTAACTACTGCCACTTGTTGCTGAGTAGGAAATCCTGGCTCCTTGCTAGCCGGTGTGGCTGAGCCTCCGCAGACTGTTCTCTGGCAAATTCTCAACCGACTTTGGGACAACACACCCTAAGATAAGAATTGGGGAAAGAACTCGTTTACGCTATTACATGATGAATTAAAGCCAAACCCTAAAATCCCTCTGTTTCCCCTAGACAGGGAGGATGTCTAAAAATGAACCCCATCTCCCAAACGTGGAATCGTTTTGGAGTTTTGTAAACATGCCTGGGTTCCCCTGCCAGGGCGCTTGGAGGGAGGAGGAGGGACTTCGGGCCAGGGGCGGTGCACAGGGAGCAGGACACCTGGTTTCTGGATAGAACAGGGCCCCAAGCTGTGACATCATCGCCCTGGGGACCCCGCAGCCCTCCTTACCTCCCCCTTCCTCCGCCCCCCTACTGCGCCTGCCTGCGCATACTTAGTTACCTACCCCCTGTTTTAGAGAGCTTATCACCAGGTAGCACCACATGTATTTACGTTGTGTTATTATTATTATTTAGAAAAAACAATTGAATGTAGATAATACGCAGGAATAAAAGTGGTCTCACTCTGTGTCCACGCTTTTCATTTGCAGCATTTAGTCATCTCTGTATTTAATGACTCCTTTCCAGAGGAGGCGGGCACAAAGCCGCGATCCGACCTCGGATTGGCCCGCTCCGAGCTCCCGGCCGAGGATTGGCTGCCGGGGCGTGGCGTGGCCACGGGGCGTGGCCACGTGGCCCTGAGTGCGGCTGTGAGTGCGCGCGGAGGGTGGCGGGATCCGGGCGGAAGCTGCTGGATCCGACTTCCGAGGCGCCGCTCGCAGGGCTTTTCCACCCGCCGCCTCCCCTTAGGGTCTCTCCCACCCGCGTGGGGCGGTTCCTGCGGCTGCCGGGGGGACCGAGCCCGGGACCATGAGCGTGGGCTTCATCGGCGCGGGCCAGCTGGCCTGTGCCCTGGCGCGGGGCTTCACGGCCGCGGGTGAGCGCGCGGAGGCGGGGACGGCGCGCGGCGGCCTGCGAGCAGCAGGCGTGGGGACCGAGCGGGGAGATCGGCGCTGTTGGAGCCTCGTGGGTTTTGGTTCTGCTTCCCCAGGGGGAGCCCGGGGGCGGGGTAGGCCATGGCTCCCCCGCTGAAACGCCCTGTCTGCTGTAGGCATCCTGTCGGCTCACAAGATAATAGCCAGCTCCCCGGACATGGACCTGCCCACGGTGTCCGCGCTCAGGGTAGGTGGGGCCGAGGGTGGAGGCCCACGAGGGTGGCCTGGTTCGCTCGAGACCCCGAGCTGGCCATCAGCAGGCTGACTAACCCCCACCCCCATCTGTAGCATCAGGATCCTCCCCCTCCCCCCAGGCAAACAGACGGGGGTTCAAATGCAGGCTCTGGGGTGGTTAGAATAAGAGATGTTCATGCATGGAAAACACCTGGCACGTAGTAGGTACCCAGCACTGGGTGGTTAGAATAAGAGATGTTTATGCATGGAAAGCACCTGGCACGTAGTAGGTACCCAGCAAATATCCGTGTGTCTTCATGGACTGTCTGCGTGTCCTTAAGGCACTCAGCCTCAGGTTCCTCCTGTATAAGAACGGAGAGCGCAGGAGCCGGTTTGCTGCGTTACAGCGAGGCAGTAAGGAGCCAGGCAGGGTCGTTGTGCCTCTCTCTAACAGTGGTCCTCAACCTTTCTCATGCTGCGACCCTTTAATACAGTTCCTCATGTTGTGGTGACCCCCAACCATAAAATTTATTATTATTATTTTTCATAAAATTATTTTCATGGCTACTTCATAACTGTAATTTTGCTACTGGTAATGAGTCGTAATGTAAATACCTGTGTTTTCCGATGGACTTAGGCTCTACAGCTTCGGTTCTCAACCTGTGGGTCGCCTAAAACCATCCGGAAACACAGACATTTACATTACGATTCATTAACAGTAGCAAAAGTACAGTTATGAAGTAGCCACGAAGATAATTTTATGGTGGGGGATCACCACCGCATGAGGAACCGTATTAAAGGGTCGCGGCATGAGGAAGGTTGAGAACCACTGCTCTAAAAAGTATCCCAAGTCTTCAGCCCAAATCTGGGCTGGGTGGGAGGGGACGTCCAATGAGGCAGGTCACAGGCAGGGTCTGTGTCAGGGATGATGGCTGATGTTCCTAGAGCACTGGAGTCCTGCAGGGAGGGGTGTCCTGCAGGGGGGGGAGTCCTGCAGGGAGGGGTGTCCTGCAGGGAGGGGAGTCCTGCAGGGAGGGGTGTCGTGCAGGGAGGGGTGTCCTGCAGGGAGGGGTGTCCTGCAGGGAGGGGAGTCCTGCAGGGAGGGGAGTCCTGCAGGGAGGGGAGTCCTGCAGGGAGGGGTGTCCTGCAGGGAGGGGAGTCCTGCAGGGAGGGGAGTCGTGCAGGGAGGGGAGTCGTGCAGGGAGGGGTGTCTTGCAGGGAGGGGTGTCTTGCAGGGAGGGGGAGTCCTGCAGGGGGGGGAGTCCTGCCAGGGGGGGAGTCCTGCCAGGGGGGGATGTCCTGCAGGGGGGGGTGTCCTGCAGGGGGGGAGTCCTGCAGGGGGGGATGTCCTGCAGGGAGGGGATGTCCTGCAGGGAGGGGTGTCGTGCAGGGAGGGGTGTCCTGCAGGGAGGGGTGTCCTGCAGGGAGGGGAGTCGTGCAGGGAGGGGAGTCGTGCAGGGAGGGGAGTCGTGCAGGGAGGGGAGTCGTGCAGGGAGGGGTGTCCTGCCAGGGAGGGGATGTCCTGCAGGGGGGGGATGTCCTGCAGGGGGGGGAGTCCTGCCAGGGAGGGGAGTCCTGCCAGGGAGGGGATGTCCTGCAGGGAGGGGATGTCCTGCAGGGAGGGGGTGTCCTGCAGGGGGGGGGGAGTCCTGCAGGGGGGGGAGTCCTGCAGGGGGGGGAGGTCCTGCAGGGGGGGATGTCCTGCAGGGGGGGGATGTCCTGCCAGGGAGGGGATGTCCTGCAGGGAGGGGATGTCCTGCAGGGAGGGGATGTCCTGCAGGGGGGAGTGTCCTGCAGGGGGGGGAGTCCTGCAGGGGGGGGATGTCCTGCAGGGGGGGGATGTCCTGCAGGGAGGGGTGTCGTGCAGGGAGGGGTGTCGTGCAGGGAGGGGAGTCCTGCAGGGAGGGGATGTCCTGCAGGGGGGGGAGTCCTGCAGGGAGGGGAGTCCTGCAGGGAGGGGTGTCCTGCAGGGGGGGGAGTCCTGCAGGGGGGGAGTCCTGCAGGGAGGGGATGTCCTGCAGGGAGGGGAGTCCTGCAGGGAGGGGTGTCCTCCCACCCGCCCTGGACCACACGGAGACCAGATGGGTTGGGGCCTGACCCAGCTCTGCTTCCCACCATTGGACGCTAGCATTTCCCTTTGTCACTTCCCAGCCCTGGAGATTTCTTAGCTGGCACAGGGGTGCCTGGGCTGGCAGACACTGGTGGGGTTGTGGGACAACCCTTTCCTGGTTGCCATGGAGACGCTGGTCCATGCTCTGCACCTGTGCTCACTTGCACAGGAGCACATGTGCCAGTGGGGTTAGGGGCAGGCCCTGAGGGGACAAGGCAGGGCGTTCCAGGCGGCGGCTGGCAGAGGAGTGGCGGCTGAGGTTCGGCGGCTCCCGGGAGGGCCTGTGCCCAGTGGGGCTGCCCGCACTGTGAGCCGGGCGTTTTCCTCCTGCAGAAGTTGGGGGTGAACCTGACCCGGAGCAACAAGGAGACGGTGAGGCACAGCGACGTCCTGTTCCTGGCCGTGAAGCCGCACATCATCCCCTTCATCCTGGACGAGATCGGGGCCGACGTCCAGGCCAGGCATATCGTGGTCTCCTGTGCCGCCGGCGTCACCATCAGCTCGGTGGAGAAGGTGCCTGGCTCAGCTCCCGTGCCCGGTGGGAGGGGAGGGGGTGCTCGTGGGAGTTGGGCCCTGGTAACACTCTGCCCCCTTCCTCGCTCCAGAAGCTGATGGCCTTCCAGCCGGCCCCCAAGGTGATCCGCTGCATGACCAACACGCCCGTGGTGGTGCGGGAGGGCGCCACGGTGTACGCCACGGGCACCCACGCCCTGGTGGAGGATGGGCAGCTGCTGGAGCAGCTCATGAGCAGCGTGGGCTTCTGCACGGAGGTGGAGGAGGACCTGATCGACGCTGTCACGGGGCTCAGCGGCAGCGGGCCTGCCTATGTGAGCCCTCACTCACTCACATAGGCTTACGCAGCCTTCTGGGGACTCGGAGCAGGCTGGGCTGGCAGGCAGCGGGGGCCGGGGGGGCCCCCACCTCTGGGGAGCTGGTGGCGGACACTGGTCCTTGGCTCTAGCGACCCTCAGGGGTGCCCTTGAGTGCCTGCTGCCCCAAGACTCACTGAGTGTCTCCACAGGCGTTCATGGCCCTGGACGCGCTCGCTGACGGCGGGGTGAAGATGGGCCTCCCACGGCGCCTGGCAGTCCGGCTGGGGGCCCAGGCCTTGCTGGTCAGTACCTTCCCTCTGGGTGTTCTGAGCCAGGGTGCGGCCTGGGGTTCTTGTGGGTCAGTGAGGTGGGGCAGGCAGGGTTTGGTTGGGAAGCTGGGGTAAGGCCTGGGGAAGGTGTGTTCTCTCATTTTCCGCTTGTGCTCCAGGGGGCTGCCAAGATGCTGTTGGACTCGGAGCAGCACCCAGGCCAGCTCAAGGACAATGTCTGCTCCCCCGGGGGCGCCACCATCCACGCCCTGCACTTCCTGGAGAGTGGGGGCTTCCGCTCCCTGCTCATCAATGCAGTCGAGGCCTCCTGCATCCGCACACGGTGGGTCTCTCTCCTCCGCCCAGGCCCCCATTCCCAGCCGGCCCCTGGGCTGGGCACTGTCTTGCAGAACCAGTTGCCTTTGGCCCCATTAGCGGCGTTGGGGCCTGTGCTGTTAACAGCCACCACTTAGCAGCTGAAGGTTGGCAGGCCTTCGTCCTTGAGTTCTCCCCACCGTTCCATTGTGGGGATCAGCTTTGATTGATGCGTGAGGAGGTGGAGACAAGACAGTTTTTCCCAGGTCAAAAGGCTAATAAGTGATGGAGACAGGAGTCAGCTTCCAGTTTGTGACTTCAAACCCTGTGACTCTCCACACTGTCTCTCTCCCCTTCTGATCACAGATACCGCTTGCTGCTCTACATGTAGGTAGTAACCCATCGTTAGTTAAAGAGCACAGCTGGCCCTTGCCAGTTTGGCTCAGAGGATAGAGCGTCACCCGCAGACTGAAGGGTTCCGGGTTCGGTTCCCATCAAGGGCACGTACTTTGGTTGCAGGCTCGATCCCCGGCCCTGGCTGGGGCTCTTGCAGGAGACAACCACTCCATGTGTCTCTGTCACATCGATGTTTCTCTATGTCTCTCCCCTTCCACTCTCCCTGAAAAATCAATGCAAACATATCCTAGGGGGCGGATTAACAAAAAAGAAAAAAGAAAAAAAGCACGTCTAACAAGGTGGGGGCAGCCCTAGCTGGTTTAGCTCAGTGGGTAGAGCGTCGGCATGTGGACTGAAGGGTCCTGGGTTCGATTCCAGTCGAGAGCACATGCTCCAGTTTCGGGCTCAATCCCCAGTAGGGGGTATGCAAGAGGCTGCCAATCAATGATTCTCTCTCATCATTGATGTTTCCATCTCTCTCTCCCTCTCCTTTCCTCTCTGAAATCAATAAAGAAATTAAAAAAAAAAAAAGGTGGGGGAGTGTTTGGTGTGTTGGGCTTCTAATTTGGGGTGGTATCCAGTCACCAAGGGTGGGGAGTTACGTGGGTGGGGAAGCCTTGAGGCGTTCTGGCTCCAGGGTTTAATGCCTTCCTCCTCCTCCCCTCTTGGGCGCCCTCTGCAGAGAGCTGCAGTCCATGGCTGACCAAGAAAAGATCTCCCCAGCCGCCCTCAAGAAGACCCTCCTGGACAGAGTGAAGCTGGAATCCCCGACAGTGTCCACGCTGACCCCCTACAGCTCCACGAAGGTCCTCACTAGAAGCCCGGCCCCAGGAGGCAAGAAGGACTAAGGTAGCCCGTAGCCCGCCCCTCTGTGCCAGCCCTCGCTGGAAGATGCTTGGCAGGGGCAGTAGATGCTGGGAGCCAGGTGAACCCTGCACATTCCCGCTGTCAGAGCCCCAGCTTGGGTAGGAAGGCCTGGGGAGGACCTCCCACCGCGGTCCTCCAACGGGAGCCCAGAGCGGCGTCAGTGCGATGCCACGTCACGGAGGTGGGGGTACAGCCCATGACAAGGGCACTCCTCTTTGCATGAGCGTGAGCAGCGTGGAATTGTTCCCAGCAGGAACGCACACGTGAGACTGCTGTATGGAGGAAGTCTGACTCGGTCCCACTAAGTTCAGCCGCTTCAATAAAGGTTTATTTTTTATTACCCCCGCCTTTCTGCTTTTTAAAAAAATATATATCTTATTGATTTTTTACAGAGAGGAAGGGAGAGGGATAGAGAGTTAGAAACATCGATGAGAGAGAAACATCGATCAGCTGCCTCCTGCACACCCCCCACTGAGGATGTGCCCGCAACCCAGGTACATGCCCTTGACCGGAATCGAACCTGGGACCTTTCAGTCTGCAGGCTGACGCTCTATCCACTGAGCCAAACCGGTTAGGGTGTGCCTTCCTGCTTTTGCTCTGCTTAATTGTAAGTCATCGTGCTCCCTGCGCCTGTGGGGAGCACTGTCTAAGGGCACGCATGCGCTAGGCCTGCGGGCGAGCAGCCCAAGGTGATGGGGCCACCCTCTTCCAGGCCTCAACCCACCCACGTGCCTTTACCGAGAACCTGCCGACTGCCAGGCGCACACCCGGCTCAGGTGAGCCCTTGCCCGCTGAGCTTCGCCCAGGTCTGGCCGGGGCCGGATTTGACTGAAGGTGGCTGTGGCCCCAGTCCTCCGGGAAGACAGGGCAAAGGCCACCTCTTGGAACAGTGCTGGTATCTCTTCCTTGGACCACGGGCCTGCCCTCCCAGCGCCCACCTTCTCACCGGGCTGGCCGGCCCTGGGCTGGCGGTCAGAGCCAGAGGCTGGCATCCCGGAGGAGGGCCAAGGCCCCAGTGTGGCAGGCTCTGGGCAGAGGTTCCAGAGCTGTGCTTGTCTCCCCAGACGCCTGCTCCTCGGGAAAGCAGCTCATGCCCCCTGCAAGCATTTTAGGAGAAAGGCTGCTGTTCGAGGTTAGCGCAGCGTTTTGAATAAACGTCCGCCGGACGCTCCCTCCCTCCGTGCCAATTGCCCTGTGATGCCTCAGTGCACCCTCGTCAGTAACATTCTGGCCTTGTTCTGAGTTGCCCAGGGCTGAGGACAGATGTGGACACACAGAGATAAGGAAAAGACAAGACGGGAAGGCAGAGGAAAAGGCAGCCGAGGAGAGGGGTACGAGTAAGGGAGGGGCTAACCACCCCCCTGCCCCTCCCCAGCCTCCTCCCCCTAGAGCAGGTCTCAATCCCCATTTCATAAGTCACTCTCTCTCAGGACCCCAAAGCTCTGTCCCCACTGTGAACAGTAGTTACTTTGTGGCAGTGGGATTACAGTTGGCTTCTGCTCTTGCTCTTTTTTCTTTATTTTGCTTTGGATTGCCGGTTGCCATACATAGGTATCATCTCCATCGTTAAAAGGTTAAAAAAATGTCTCCACTGCTCCCCATTGGCCTTGCAACACACCAGGCTGCATCCGTGTCCCTAGGTAACTGTTGCTAAGCAACGCTCTTAGGGATGCTGGAGAGTTTGCACTCCCCTGCTGTCCACAGCCTGGCGGCCCCTCGGCAGGTGCCCGCGTGGCCCTGCCACAGCCCCTCTTCCCCTCTCTGCAGCCCACACACTGCAGGCTTCCTCTGGTCTCGGATGGGAGCCCAGCCAACGTTCCTTGTCGAGCAGCTTCCCGTCCGTAACTTAAAACACAGAACGTGTTTTCCTTCCAAGCGCCAGGCCGCCATATTTTGCATGCAAGATACTCTCATTTCGTCTTTAATGGAACAGTTATAATGTACTCTTGGTTTCCCCCTTTCACTGATGGAAGCACTGAGACCTGGGCAGGTTAGGAATACAGTGAAAGGCAAGGTCTGGCTGCCTAAAACCAAGACCCGTTTTCAGAAGCACTGACGGTCCTGCCTCAGGCGGGCATTGCCACCCTCCCCGCCCTTAGCGGCCTCCTGCCCAACACAAGGGATGACCTGAACACCGGGCTGAATGAGGAGCTGGGGAGGGTCTAGGCAGGGGACAAGGCTGCAGGGGTCCCTGGGGCAGGGGACCCAGATCTGATGGTGGGGTCCGGACCAGCCTCCTGACCTTCAGGGGGTGGGGGTGTTGTTTTGAGAGACTGGGAAACCTGCTCAGAGCAGCAGACCTTTTAATTGGTTGGATTGAAGCAAATCAAACCGTCATTCCTCCCTGCCTTTTGCGTTAAGAGGAAGGAGTAAGAAATGAGCATTCGTGGACTTCCTTTTCCAACAGCACGGCCCGCCTCTCCCGGTCAAGACTCCCCTTTGCCCTAAACAGATGTGTCTGTTTCTGCTGAGACCCTGCCTCCCTGATCTCCCTCACCTTGGGGTGCCTCCCCCTTCTCTTCACCGCCTTCCCCCAGCTCTTGCCCCCACGCCCAGCCCTTCATTGGCCCTCAGCATCCTGGACCTCACTGTTGGCTGTTTCCTCCTGAGCACATTACTTGGCTCTTCGGTGGGGCTTTTTGAGCTGACAAGATGCTGTCACTCATCACATCCAATGGGATTCTCCCAGCGCCCCTGGCAGGCAGGGGGGCGGGGTGTGTGAGCAGCTTAGCAACTAGGGGAGCTGGGTCAGGACCCCAGCCTCCGGGTTCTAAGTCCTCTTTCCGGTTTCCCTACCAGGTTTCCCTCCCAGGTTTCCCTTCCAGGTATCCCTCCCAGGTATCCCTCCCAGGTGTCTCAGAGCGAGCTCTGAAGGCGGCTCCTTGCGCAGAAGGTCCCAAGGAAAGCTAGTCCTGGAAGCCCAGCTCTGTCCCTGCCCCACTGGCCAGCTGCAGAGGGAAGGCTCGCCTGCACCACTAGAGGGCGCCAGGCGCTAACCAGTGAGAGTTTTATATATATATATATTTACAAGGTTGTCAACTCCAGAGCCAGTCAGCCAGTACCTTTGCTATTCTTTTTTTTTAAAATATATTATATTGATTTTTTTTTTTTTTTACAAAGAGGAAGGGAGAGGGATAGAGCTAGAAACCTCGATGAGAGAGAAACATCAATCAGCTGCCTCCTGCACACCCCCTACTAGGGATGTGCCTGCAACCAAGGTACATGCCCTTGACCGGAATTGAAGCTGGGACCCTTGAGTCCGCAGGCTGATGGTCTATCCACTGAGCCAAACCGGTCAGGGCTTGTTTTTTAAGATATATTTTTTATTGATTTTTTTTTTTTTTAATATATATATAGGGAGGAAGGGAGAGGGATAGAGAGTTGGAAACATCGATCAGCTGCCTCCTGCACACCCCCCACTGGGGATGGAGCTCGCAACCTAGGGATGTGCCCTGATCAGGAATCGAACCTGGGACCTCTTGGTTCATGGGTCAACTCTCAACCACTGAGCCATACCAGCCGGGCTCAAAATCTTTTAAATGAAAGAAAATGGAGAGGAAACGCATGGACTGTATTGAGTTCTCTTTCCAATCTTACTACCCTCAGCTCTCCAAAACGCCCCCTCTGTCTGGACCCCAGACATACCCTAACCCAGCCATCGGCAAACTGTGGCTCTCGAGCCGCGGTTTGCTGCTCTGTTGACTAATGAGTTTGCCAACCGCTGCCCTAACCGGATGCTCCCCACTGTTTCTGCTCACCCCATTGCCTCCCCTGGAAATGCCGCCTCATCTTTCCAGCCTCGCTAATTACGGCAGATCCTTGCCTCCCACCTAAATCCTGAGGTCGGAGCGCCTGCCCCTCAGCCAGCGTGGGAGCCACCACCCGGCAGGACCCCACGAGCAGGGGGCGAACGCTTGTTAAATTGAGTGGAGCTGATCGTGGCCCGAGGCCAGCATTCCCGGGTGTCCAGGGAGACAGGTGGAAAGCCGAGAAGAATCCCTGCGTGATTGCCAATCGATATGTATTTATTTAGATCTTATTACGGGCCCATAAAATGCAGTTCGCTCCTGTGTCAGGACCCGCCATGGGAAAGGGAGGCCCAGGTTAAGAGAAGCCCCAAGGGTCAAAGGGGAGGCAGGGACGGTAGGGAGAGAAGCTGGCCTTCCTGCCACCCGGTACTTGCCCAGCCCCGTGAGGATTGCACGGGATGAGGTGTGAGAAGCACCTGACTCAGTCCTACTCACGTGCATTCGTTCGTGCATTCCCTCAGCCCGCAGACACGGAGCCGCACTGTGTGTTACACACAAGCCTCTCTGACCCGGGAGCGGGGGCGGAGGGACTGCGATGACAGACGCTGCTGCAGAGTCCACCCTGCGAGCTGATAAGGGCTCGGATGGAGGCAGTACTTGGGGGAGCGGAGAGGAGGGGTTCCAGGCGACTCGGGGAAGACAGCTCTTGAAAGTTACGGTGAGTTTTCCAGATAGAGGTGGTAACCGGCCAGGGTGGGCTCAGGAGGGACCCCCGGGCAGTGAGGGTGGGGCTGGTGCCCAAGGGAGTGCGTGCTGGCGGGCCAAGCAGGTGGCTGGGCACGGGGGGGTGGGGGGTGGGGGGGGCAGGAAGGCCCAGGTGAGGTGGGACCATGTGGACACGGGACCATGCGGACACGGGACCATGCGGACACGGGACCATGCGGACACAGGACTGGGCCTGTTGGCTGGGAGGCAGGTGCACCCTGGGAGCGTGTTGAGCTGGGAGGGATCAGGCCTGTTTTTGCCTAAGAAAGAAGACTCCGGAAGCCTCGCGGGACAGTCTTGCAGCCAGCTGGGTGTCAGAGGGGAGAGGCCAGCTGAGGAGGGTAATCCACGAGGCTTAAGGACCCCCCTTCCCCCGACACATCCCTTTATATCGTAAGTGATTGTGTAAAAACCAATTTGTTTACATGGATAAGCTGTAGCCATAAGCCAAGCTCCTCGCGCCCCAGGCCCCCTCCGGTGCTCTGCAGACCACAGTGGCTATCGGTGAGTCAGTGCTTCGGGGGATTGTTGAGCTAATGAAGCAAACAGACGCCCGATACGGGGCAGGTGAGGGAAGCAGGTGTGCAGGCTGGGCGAAGGTCCCAGCGTGGCGACTCCATCAACAGACTTGGGTACACCAGGAGGAGATGAGGTTGGTGGGAGACGATAAACGTAACAGCTGCCATTCGCTGAGTGCCAGGCATGCATCCAGCCCAGAGCCCGGCCCTTTGCCCACCTCCCCAGATCCTCACAAACAACTCGGAACCCACTTTTACAAATGAGGAAACGGGCTTGAGACTCAGCTCGGGGCTGTGGCCGGAGCCCATGCCCGCCCCGCTCTGCCCAGTTGGAGCTCCTTTTGGGGTGAGGCTAGCGGGAGGAGGCCCCTGAGGAGCAGGTGGGGACAGAGGCTGCAGGTCCGGGTGTGGATTTGCTACCTGGCCCCGCGTATGAGAGCTTCAGGGGCACCTGTGTGGGAAGAGCAGCTCGGGCTGCTTCCGTTTTCTCACAGATTTCTCACAGTTCTGGAGGCTGGAGGGCAAAGGTCAAGGTGTCGCAGGGTTGCTTTCTCCGTGGGCCTCTCTCCTTGGCTTGCAGGCGGCCACCTTCTTCTCACTGTGTCCTCGTCGCCTCTTCCTGTGGGGACAGCAGTCAGATGGTTGCAGGGCCCACCCACGAAGACCTCCTAACTACCTCTCTGGTGGCCTGTCTCCAAACCCAGCCCCATGGTGAGGTGCTGGGGTTCTGGCTCCACGTATGAAGTTGGGAGGACAAAATGTAGCCCCAAAACAAGCAGAGTCTGGGATGATGAGGATTCAGGAGCCGAGGGGAAGGACCAGAGACAGCTGGTGAGAGCGAGGGAGGCAGTCCCGGGAGCGGGCAGGGAGCTGGCGGGACGAGGGTGGAGTAGAAGTCGGGACCGAGGCCATACCGGGAAGCTGTGGGTGAGAGAGGGTGTGTTCCTGAACCCAGAGCTTTGAAGAACGGGAGGATGGCCCTGGCCGGTTTGGTCTGTGCACAGAGCATCAGCCCATAGACTGAAGGGTCCCGGGTTCGATTCCGGTCAAGGGCACGTACCTCGGTTGCAGGCTCCTTTGCAGGCCTGGTCAGGGCGTGTGCAGAAGGCAACCCATCGATGCGTCTCTCTCACATGGCCGTCTCTCTGTCTTTCCCCCGCCCTTCCACTCTCTCTAAAAGACCAAAGGAAAACTATCCTCGGGTGAGGATTAGCAACAACAACAAAAAAGCCACAGAACACGTGGCTGTGATGTCTTCATCAGAGAGTGAGGCCCCGCCCCCGGAGCTGCGGGGGCAGGACTATGACCAGCTGGGAGTCCAGGCCTCGGGGAAGCCGTCTCCAGGTGTGTCCTCCCATCTGCGCATAAGGTCTGCTTCCTGCCCCACCCAAACCTGGCACAAAGGGGTCCTGGCTACCGCTGGCCTGCTGACCACAGGACCCAGGACCCCCGCCCTCGGCTGGGCGCCACTGTGAACGCTCTTCAGCCCGCCCGGCTCCGAAGGGGCCCGTTCTGTTCGTGTTCTCCGCCCAGGCTGTCCACCTCTGGAATCTGCTAGGGCTTCTCCCGCCGGGGACCCAGGGACCCCTGCCTGGGGCATAGGAAGAGGCCGGGTCCTGCCCCCGCCCGCCGGCAGCTTTCAGGGGCCCCTGGGCTGCCACAGGAGAGGCTGGCCCCAGCAGCCCTGGGAGCAGCGCCCTCCCTCCCTCCCCTGACAGGCTCGGCCATGAGTAATTACCGATCCAAGGCAGCAGGGCCTCCAGGCTGAGCCAGAGAGACTCAGCTTCTTAATTTGATTTTTGTTCTCTCAAAGGAAGGCCTGGGGGGGGGCAGGGGGAGAGGGAGGGCACGGCACAGAACATGGGGTAGCGAGAGGGGCTTCGTGGGCCTGGAGCTGGAGATGGGGGGACCGATCGGGTCACCCAGACACTCCACTCCAGCCTGGCTCTGCCGTCAATACGTAGGGCTACCTCCGCAGCCTTGGTTTTCCCATCTGTGAAATGGGCTGGACCCAAGCTTCCTCCCAGAGCCTTCCTAGCACTAAATTGGTAACTCCTCACGCACATGTGTGTGGCTCTGCGGGTTCCCTGCCCTCTGCTCCATTTCTGGGCTCTTATCCTTTATTGGGGTGACAAACCTCTTCTCCGTACCTCCCTGCCCAGGACCCTAGCCTGGTCACCACACCAGCCTGTGACTCCCCCGCCAAACCTCAGCTACTAACCATTTCCAGTTTGCCCTTGGCCCTGGCTCAGCCCCTGCCCCTCCGCACCTGGGCCTGCCATCGCTCCTCTCCTGCTGACAAGGCCCCCCGCCTGACCACCCTCAGGTTCCTGGGGTGGCCCCTGGACTCCCCTGGCTCCTCAGACTGTCCTGTCCACTCTCTTCACATTCCCACACCCCTACCCGCCCGTCCTCATTCCTTCCCGGCCTCAATGGCACCACCACCTGCCTGGTCTCAGCTGTGGGGCCCAGGAAGAGCAGGAGGGGACCCCAATAGCTCGATCCTTTTGCAGCTTTCTTGCTCCAAAAGGGAGGGGACACTTGAGTGGCAGCCACAATGGGGACACCCGCGTGTCCAGGCCCTGCAGGCAGCCAGAAGCCAGGGCACTTTGACCTTGACCTTGCGGTCCTGTAACCAACCACAAGGACATGAATTCTGACAACACCCTGAGGGAGCACGGGCGTGGCTCCTGCCCCAGCCCTGGCTGACACCTGGATGGTGGCCTGCGAGGCCCCACAGAGGCCCAGTGAGGCTGTGCCTGCCTCCTGACTCACGGAATCTGTGAGTCATAGATGTGTTTGTTTTTAAGGCTGGGGACGGAGCCTTAGCCTTATTTTTGTAACCGTAGGACCTCTGTCCCTCAGGCCCAGGGTACAGAAGTGTCTTCGTTATGAGCTGGCAACCGAGCCAGGTCAAATCCAGGCCTCCAGACGCCTACCCCAGGGTTCCCTTCGGGCTGCCTCTGCCTGCCATGCCCTGTCCCCAAGCCCCCAGGAGGGAGGCCAGGCCCCTGGTGGGATATGAATCAAGAGTGACCCCTAGCCCTTGCTGGTTTGGCTCAGTGGCTAGAGCGTCAGCCTGCAAACTGAAAGGTCCCAGGTTTGATTCCCGATCAGGGCATGTGCTCGGGTTTCGGGCTCGATTTCCAGTGTGGGCTGTGCAGGAGGCAGCCAATCCATGATTCTCTCATCATGGATGTTTCTCTTTCTCCCTCTCCCTTCCTCTCTGAAATCAATAAAAAACATATTAAAGACACACACAGAGTGACCTCTAGCTTTGGAGGCCTGGCGGGGGGTGGGGTGGAGCCACACTGAGCCGGAGCTGGTAGGGCTGGAAGGGCAGCCGGGAGCAGTTCCGGTGCCCCGTGGAGGCTCAGGCTGGTCATCGGGAAGGAATGGCCCGCGCAGCCGTGAGCCTGGGCAGGGTCTCTTAGGAGGAACAAGCAGCGGTTCTTCCCGTGAACGCTGGCTGTTGGCACAGGCTGCTGGCCCGGGCTCCGAGACGCCCTTCCTACAGGAGATGGGTGTAGGGAGGGCACCCGTAGAGGCAGACACAGGGCAAATCCCCCAGACCGCTTATCCCTCCGCAAACACGGCCCCTTTCCTGAATGTGGATTCCCCGGGGGATAAAATAAGTGGGCAGTCAGCCAGAAATCAGCCGGAAGGGAGCGAATGTGGATTGGGGCTTTTCCCGAGGCCGACCAGCCGGGCAGCCCTCACCCTTTGTCATGCGCATGGGGGGGCGGGGGGGGGGGTCTGGCCTCTGCAGGTTGGATTGGGCCTGAAGGTCAGAGGTCAGGAGGTCATCCCCCAAGCTCGATCTGCAGTGCTGGAGAGGAACAGGGGAGTGGGAAGAGGTGAAGGTCACCACCCGACCGAGGGCCTGACTTGGACTTGGAGTTGAGGACTTGGTGGGGAGATGGGTTCTAGGCGCTGCAACAGGCCGGTGGAGATCCTGCCCCTAAAGGCAAGGGTGTGACCCCACCAGAGTCCGGGCTGCCAGGGGAGGGCCACAAGGAAGGGTGAGGTCAGAGGTCATCTCCCGGACTCCATGGGTGGGGAGGAATTGAAACTGGGCCCCGGCTCAGAGTCAAAGGGGACTCTGAGGTTGGGGACTGCTGGGTTATAGAGCCCAGCATCTGGGGTCTCCAGGGTGGCACATGTCGCCTGCATAGCCATGGGGCAGACACTACTGTGGGTGCTCCAGAGACGCCCCGAGGCCCAGCCAGCCCCAGGAGCCCTGGGCTGCCCCAAACCTGGGGCCCATGTGGCTCCTGGGAATCTGCAGACCCGCCCCTGGGAGGGCCTCCCTGGTCTCCCCAGCAGCTGGGCCTCTGGCATCAGCGGGCAGCCCTTCCCTGGCTCCCTGGGCTCCGGAGGGTGGGGGCAGGGAGGAATAAGGACCCCTGTGTCAGTCCATCCAGCGCCTTCCTGGCATGAGCGAGTCCTGGGCTCAGTCTTGGCTGTGCCATTCGCAGGACAGTCATTGAGCCTCCCTCTGCTGGTCGGTGGGGTGGGGTGGGGCGGTGGGGCACGGCCCAGATCCTGAGAAGGGGCCTGGAAGGGGGCCTTGGCATGCAGATAGGAGTGATGTTGATGGGGCGTGGACGCTGGCCCTCTTTTAACCCTCACACTGAGCGCAGGGGCGTGTTACTAACACCCCATCTCCCACGATAAGGAAGCCCAGGCCCAGGCCGGTGATGAACCTGTCCAAGGTCACTGGCCAGGATGGGCCCCCTCCCCTCGGTGCTCTCATTATCAGCCCGTGACCGTGGGCCAGGGTCCGAAGAGCTCTGAGCCTCCTTTGGCAAATGTCAACGTTATCTTCCTCTGAGGGGGGAGGGGGGAGGGAAGGTGAGGGGGGAGGGGGGGAAGGACGCTGTGGGGCCACCTGAAGCAGGGCGGTTAGAGTACCCTGGGGCTCCCCGCCTTTCCCTGGGGTCCCCACACTGCTCTTGAGCTTCCTTCCTCTTTGTCTCCAGGTGTGAACCCAGGACACATCGAAGGGGCAACATCATCAGTAAATATTTGCTTCATTAATTGAAGAGAAAAGGAGGCAGGAAGTGGAGCTTATGGAGATGAACGGCTTTTAGAAAGTCCCTTTTCTAGGATAGATTTAGGGGGAGAGGCTGGTGGATGTGGGTATTTTTCTCTCTTTCTTTTTACTTAAAATTATTATCTTTTAAAAAATCCTCACCCGTGCCCTGACTGCTTTGGCTCAGTGGATAGAGCATCGGCCTGCGGACTGAAGGGTCCCAGGTTCGATTCCAGTCAAGGGCATGCACCTGGGTTGCGGGCACATCCCCAGTGGGAGGTGTGCAGGAGGCAGCTGATCGATGTTTCTCTCTCATCGATGTTTCTAGCTCTCTATCCCTCTCCCTTCCTTTCTGTTAAAAAAATCAATAAAATATATATATTAAAAAAAATTATAAAAAAATAAAAATCCTCACCCGAGGATATGTTTTTTAAAATTGATTTGAGAGCGAGGCGGGGGGAGAGGGGGGGGAGAGAGAGAGAGAGAGAGAAACACTGACTGGTTGCCTCCTGTTGGTGCCTCACCTGGGGATTGAACCTGCAACAGGTACGGGCCCTGACTCGGGATGATACCCACACCTTCCCGCGCTCCAACCAACTGAGCCACCCAGCCAGGGCAGGGAGAGACTCTTCCCTGTGCCATTTAAAAATAAAACTGTAATGGAACGTTAAAAGTTGTAATTTTGAAGACAGGGTACAGAGCGTGTTGCTAGATTAGTAAGATTCGCGGCGTGGCAAAAAAAACTGTGTTTCTCTGAAAAGCGCAGACACTTGAGGTGGAATGAACGGGCAGTGACATTTCTCAAGGACACCCTTTGGTACCTTTTGACTTGTGTGCTGATTATAAAAATAACTAAGAAGCACTGCTCACTCAGAATGTAAAAGGCGCCCTAATCAGTTTGGCTCAGTGGATAGAGCGTCCACCTGTGGACTGAAGGGTCCCAGGTTCGATTCCGGTCAAGGGCATGTACCTTGGTTGCAGGCACACCCCCAGTAGGGGGTGTGCAGGAGGCAGCTGATCGATGTTTCTCTCTCATCCATGTTCTAACTCTCCATCCCTCTCCCTTCCTCTCTCTCTGTAAAAAAAATCAATGAAATATATAAAAAAAAAAAAAGAATTTAAAAGGCGAACATTGTCAAAGTTACTAACCATGTGCAAGACTCCTCTTTCTAGAGCACCTACTGTGTGTCAGAGGGCTGTGCTGTCGCCATGATTACTGACACGATCCTGGTACAAACAGCACCTTATCCCCATCTCATGGGAGATGTCTCCTATTGCAGATGGTGGCAAACTCCTCCAAGGTCACACAGCTAGCCAGTGGCACTGAAGTATGGTAGCAACCATACTTGGGTAAAAAGTGCTGTTTGAATTTTAACCCTGCTATTCTGACTTCTGCACACACTTACTACCAACCCATCCGAGAGGAGGAATGGGAACAGCAGGAATCAACGATTTGATTCCCCGGTAAGACCAGTAGGGAATGTTCTGGCGTAAGTGACCCCAAGTCAGGACCGAGACCCCGACTGTGTATTAAGGTTTGGCAGGTGACCCACGCTCAGAAGCATGTGGTTCGTCATGCTCCAGCCAGGCGTGACTCCTGCCCTTTGTTTTAAATTAAATGCATCCCACATCACAAAGGTAATTTTTCTGTGCCTGTGGACCAGAACTACAGGAGATTGATTCCCACTGACTCAGTAGCTCCAGGAGTAGAAACTGTAGATAACTTTTAGAGATAATTAACTTTGCTCAATTCTGCTTCTGTATAAACATCTTCCCTTGTTTCTGTCCCATGCTTTGTAACTTTTGTAATTGCTTGTTCAACTGAAAATTTTCCATTATTGTAAGTAATGTAAATGACTTTTTAACCAATCAGGTCCTGCCAAATCCCCCTGCATTGGGGATAAAACTTGCTTGCTCCGAGTGTTCGGGGCTCGCGCTGCTCCCTGCTGTGTCAGTGGAGATGCGGGTCCGGACTCGAGTTCGTAATAAATTTCAATTTGGCTGCCCGGTGGTCTTCATTCGCGGGTCGCACCACAACAGCACAGCCCAGGCGGAGCCCAGGACTCACTCTTGCCAGGAAGGGGCTGGAGGAATGGAAACAAGGGTCCCTGTCCCCCACCTTCTCGGGCTCCGGGGAGCCTCAGGCAAGGGCTGGTCCTGTGGTGGTGAGGCCAGGCTGCTCTGGGAGATCAGGGAGGCCCTCCCAGGGTTATGTCTGGAGACTCCAAGGAGCAACCAGGGACCCCCAGGCCTGGGGTCAGGGAGGCTGATGGGTGAAGGCTGGGTCTTGGGGCATCTCTGGAGCACCCACAGTGGTGTCTGCCACTGGCTGCGAAGGGGACCTGTGCCACCCTGGGGACCCCCCAGATGCCGGGTTCTAACCCAGAAGCAGACGTGCCTTCATCAACCTCACAGCTGCCTTTGATCTGAACCCCGGCCCTGGTCCTATTTGTCCCCTACCCACCCATGGAGTCTGCAGGGTGACCTCTGACCCCCACATTCCCTCATGGCCCTCACCTGACAGCCTGAACTCTGGTTGGGGTCAAATCCCAGCCTGTTAGGAGCAGGAGGGCAATGGTGGACATGACCCTCTCCTCACCTGCAGGCAGAGCGCCCCCAGGCTGGGCTCAGGGCATGGTCCAAATTGGTCTTCAACTAGGGCCCCCCCCCCCCCCGTGACTTTGCCCCCCTTTCCTCCCTCAGGATGGAAGATCTGATTCCAGGGCCCATGGACCACCTCCAGCCACCAGACCTGGGCGAGTTGGGCCAGACACAGGTGGGCGTGGAGGCAGGCTGGGGGTGAGGGGGTGGGGGAGCCGCCCCTTCTTCTGCATGACAAAGCCCGGGACTCCCTCCCGCTGCGGCGGCCACCTTGTGAAGGGCCTCCCAATCCACAGTCCTTCTTCCTTTTGGCCTCCAGCGAGGGTGGCCCGATTTAACAAATAAAAACAGACAATTCCCAGGAAAATTTCCATTCCGATAAACGATGAATAATGTGCGTTCCACGCGGTGTCCTGTATTTTATTTAGTCACCCGTCCCTGGCTCACCGCCCAGGTGTTTTATTTCCCCAGGAAAACTGTTCCTTTGGCCTCAATCCACATTCAGGCCCAGGAAGCCGGGGGACAGCCCCCCTGCCCCCATCCGGACCCCCCACCTGCACGGAGGGTACTTGGCCCAGCTTCAGGGGCTGGGCAGGGCCTGGCTGGAGATAGCTGGGGGGAGTGGAAAGGGCTGTGGGCTGGGAAGCTGAAGACTGGATTGGTGCATCCGTCACGAATTGTGTGGCCCTGGGGATGCTGTGCCCTCGCTGAGCCTCGGTTTCCTGGGCTCAAACATTGGAGAAGGGGGTGCACTGCCCCCTGCTCACGTGAGGACCATGTAGGATCCGATCCCGAGACAAGAGCCTTTCAACTCAGACATCTAGACCCACAAAGAGCCAGGAAGAGAGAGAGGACGTGGCTCCTTAGTGGACAAAACCCCACTGGCGCCCGCACCCCCCAACAAGGGAAAACGCGGGGTTTCCTGTCCACGGGCAGCCCAGCATCCCAGCTGCCCCCAGGCGTCTCCTGGGCACTGGTCGCTGCAGGCAGGTGGGTCCTCCGGGAGCCCTGGCATTGGGTGGGCAGTTCCCTTGCAGCAAGGAACGGGCTCAAAGTCCACACACCAGGGACCCCCGCTCCAGCCCTGGGAGACGGGGTGGAGCAGAGAATGAGGTGCCTACCTCTTCTCCAGGGTACAGACGGCCCTCCTGCCCTTTCTAGACAGCCCCTCCTCAGGCTCAGGGACCTGTCTGGCTGATGAGCTCCCAGGAGGGCGAGGGGTGTGACCTCCCTCCCTCCCTCCCTCCCTCCCTCCCACCACCCAGGCCCAGCCTAGGGCTGCCTATAAAGCTGGCCCAGCCTGGCCCTCAGCACGCCCAGCTGGGACCCTCCCGGAGCCTCCTCAGGGGACACACCCACTCTGCTGCTCCTCCCAAGTGGCACCATGAGGGCCCTGTGGCTGTGCTGGGCGCTGTGGGCGCTGCCCCTGGCCCGCCCCGGGGCGGCCGTGACCGAGGAGCAGATCCTGGGCAGCCTGCTGCGGCAGCTGCAGCTCCGCGAGGTGCCCGCGCGGGACCAGAGGGACGCGGAGCAGCTGATCATCCCTGCCCACGTGCGGGCCCAGTACGTGGCCCTGCTGCAGCGCAGCCACGGCGTCCCCTCCCGTGGGAAGAGGTTCAGCCAGAACTTGCGAGGTGAGGCCCTCCCTGCACCCTGGCCCGTGTGTGTGTGTGTGTGTGTATGGTAAGACTGGATGTGCCCATCTGGGGGGCCAGGGACCTGCTCCCCGGCCAGGCTGGGTGCCCGGGCACACACACCTCAGCTCCTGTTGCCAACCTGGAGTCTCGGGTGCTGGGGACGGGGTGCCTGGTATCTCTGCTGTACGTGACCCCATGTACTCTGGGCTCAGGCGTTTGAGAAAGCTGTTCACAGGCCCCTGGCTCTTCTGCCTTGGGGGACATTTCACCGGAGAGGAAAATGAGGGTAAACTCCGGGCTCTCCCTCTGCCCCGCAGGAAGAGCCAGCTGGTACCAGATCCCACTGCCGGGTCCTCTGCCTCCCACGCTCCGTCCCTCCTCACCCGTCTTGGCGTCGCCACCTCTGCCTGTCCATGTTCACCCGCTCCGGGGCCCGAAGCTGCCCCTGCCCACGGAGGACGGGGCCGCTAGCAAATAAGGCCCAATGCAAATGATTGTCCGAAATCAATAAAAATATTAAAAAATATGTTTTTATTGTTGGAGAGGAAGGAAGGCACAGAGAGACAGAAACATCAATGGGAGAGAAACTTCATCACGGCTGCCTCCCGCACGCCCCACCCTGGGGATCGAGCCCGCCACCCAGGCGTGTGCCCTGACCGGGAGTCGAACCCTGACCTCCTGGATCATGGGTCAATGAGCAACCACTGAGCCCCACCGGCGGGGCTGGGAATATTTTTAAGTTGGGGGTGCCCTCTTTCGCACCTGGCCCCCCGTTTCCCAGGCCCTCCCTGTGCATTACTCGGGGAGCCCTGTCCCAGGCTCAGCCCTGCCACCTCAGAGGCCCCGCTGACACTGCTGTTGTCCCCAGAGGTGGCCGGCAGGTTCCTGGTGTCCGAGGCCTCCACGCACCTGCTGGTGTTCAGCATGGAGCGGCGGCTGCCCCCCAACAGCGAGCTGGTGCAGGCCGTGCTGCGCCTCTTCCAGGAGCCGGTCCCCAAGGCCGCGCTCCGCAGCCACGAGCGGCTGTCCCCTCGCAGCGACCTGGCCCGGGTCACCATCGAGTGGCTGCACGTCCGGGCAGACGGCTCCAACCGCACCTCCCTCATCGACTCCAGGTGTGGAGGGGGCCGGGTGTGCTTGCGGGGGAGGGCAGAGGGAAAGGGGAGGGCAGGAGGGGGCGAGGGGGGCTCTGTCTCGGGGAGAGGGATGGGAGGCGGGGGGGGGAGAGGCTTCCCCGGTCCCCACCCTTCAGCGCCTGGGTCCCCGCCGGTGTCACAGGCTGGTATCCATCCACGAGAGCGGCTGGAAGGCCTTCGACGTGACCGAGGCCGTGACCTTCTGGCAGCAGCTGAGCCGGCCCCAGGAGCCCCTGCTGCTGCAGGTGTGGGTGCAGCGGGAGCACCTGGGCCCGCTGGCTTCCAGCGCCCACAGGCTGGTGCGCTTTGCCTCCCGGGGGCCTTCGGACAGCGCGCAGGGCGAGCCCCAGCTGGAGCTGCACACCCTGGACCTCGGGCACTTCGGGTGAGCGCTGTGGGCTAAGGGTGACCCTGGTTAATAGGACGAATAGAGGATTACACGGCTGTTGAGATGGGCCTCTTTCCTCAGGGCCATGGGAATGGATGCGTGTGTACCGTTTCTCCTTTGAATCTTAGGAGCACATGATCATCTGTATGTTGGTTATTTCCAGTTATCTATCCTTGTCGCACACATCCAGCTTTTTTAACTTCATGAGAGATGGCTCACACGTCTCCCTCCCAGATGGCCCGCTGGGCCCTGCCCTGGGTCCCCCGACCTCAGGCCTCCCAACTGACCTCTGACTCCGCCTCTCCTCGCCCCCCACAGAGCTCAGGGCAACTGTGACCCCGAGGCCCCAGTGACCGAGGGCACCCGCTGCTGCCGCCAGGAGATGTACATTGACCTGCAGGGGATGACGTGGGCTGAGAACTGGGTGCTGGAGCCCCCGGGCTTCCTGGCCTATGAGTGTGTGGGCACCTGCCGGCAGCCCCCGGAGACCCTGACCTTCAAGTGGCCGTTTCTGGGGCCGAGGCAGTGCATCGCCTCCGAGACGACCTCGCTGCCCATGATTGTGAGCATCGAGGAGGGCGGCAGGCCCCGCGCCCGGGTGGTCAGCCTGCCCGACATGCGGGTGCAGAAGTGCAGCTGCGCCTCGGACGGGGCGCCCGTGCCAAGGAGGCTGGAGCCGTAGGCGCTGGGCTCAGCCACCGTGGGGCTTGACCTGTGTTTCAGAAGTGTACGAGGTGCCAGGAGATGGGGATTGCGGATGAGCAAATGCTCTGTGCTCTCTGCTGAGCTCCGAATTCGCTCCCTCTGACCAGTCAGCTCACCTCCTCATATTCGCTCCCCGGGAACAAGACGCCCTGGTCACCGGGCAGCCTGTCCAGGCTTCTCGCGCCTTCGTATTATCCGTTGCACTAGATCCGGAGCACTTACCTGGGTAGGTTCTGTCATCTAAGAGCGGAAACGCCCATTTGTCACCGTTTCCCTATCCCGGGGGCTGACCCAGCTGCCCCTCTGGCCTTCAAACCGAGGCTCAGGTATGGATTGTGCATTCTCGTCTCAGATACGAAGCGCATTTTGCAAGAAAGAAGGAAAACGCATTTTATTCTGCATTTGCACATTTTACCAAGAAGCCTGCCCGCGGTTGAGGAAACAGAACGTTCTAGAGGGACGAGGTTAGCGGGATGAGAAAGACATGGCCAAGGTCCCCCTGTTCAGAAGGACAGGAAGCTGGAGGTGAAATGCGTTCGGATGCTAGGGGCCCGTCCGCTTGAAATGGAAGCAGAAACTTGTCACGGTTGCGGACACGTTGACTCGTTTCAATCCGACTTGCGATCAGATAAGAAAATCTGATCCTCAGGGCCACCGTAATGTGGGTCACCCCTGTAAATGCTGGGGCAGGTAAGGGGAGCAAGTGTTGACACTGTGAGGTATCACACGTTAGAATGCCAAGGTTCCAGGGGCTTCTGAGCCGCCGGAAGCTGGCCGACCTGGGGCACGGACGCCTTGGATTCCTGGCTCGTCTGCACGGCTCCCATAAGCTGTACACATTCGATGCCCTGGAAACCTCCATCTCTTCTCCGTCACGTGAGAAAACGCCTGCCTGCCACACATTTACGGGAGCTTTTAGGAAATAATCATGTTTTTTCACAAGCACTCCACACCTTGCGTGATACGTAACAGGGGCTAAGGTCACCTGAACTCACACTCGGACCCACTTGGGCTTTCTGTTGATTTTGAAATAAACGTAACGCTCTGAAAATCAGATTTAGAAGCCCCTTCCCTCCCTGAAAGCAAAGATCCTAACTTTTTCTTTCTGTCAGTGGCTTGTAATTGCTGGGTTAGAACCTTGTTCTGCCCAGGTGGCGCCATGGAGGCCCGAAGGAATGAGGACGGGCGGGTAGGGGTGTGGGAACGTGAAGGGAGTGGATAGGTCAGTCTGAGGAGCCAGGGGAGTCCAGGGGCCACCCCAGGAACCCGCTGGAGGTCAGGCGGGGGGCCTTGTCAGCAGGAGAGGAGATGGCAGGCACAGGCACCCAGGGACAACGGCTGAGGCCAAGGGCAAACTGGGAAAAGGTTGGGAAAGGGTTTGGGAGGACAGAGAGAAGGAGTAAGCCCGATGGGACAGAAAAAAACTGTCAGAGAC
Organism: Corynorhinus townsendii; assembly: GCA_026230045.1. Lineage (NCBI taxonomy): Eukaryota > Metazoa > Chordata > Mammalia > Chiroptera > Vespertilionidae > Corynorhinus > Corynorhinus townsendii. Next base: position 15,034,838 of record JAPDVU010000016.1, on the reverse strand, counting down.
GCCGGAGGAGACGCCCCTGACACCCTCCGCCCCCGAACTGCAGGCTGGTGCTAGGGTCCTGGGCAGGGAGGTAAGGAGAGGTTTGGCACCCCAATAAAGGGTGAGAGCCTAGAAATGGAGCAGAGGGCAGGGAACCCGCAGAGCTGGGCACGTGCGCATGAGGAGTTACCCATTCAGTGCTGGGAAGGACCTGGGAGGAAGCTTGGGTCCAGCCCCCAGGTCTCGCAGGTGCGGAAACCGAGGCCCGAGAAGGAGCGCAGTTGCGCGTCCTCATGGAGCCGGGCCCTGCGTCCTGCCGGGTGCACACCCCGCGCCCCGGGCCCGCTTACCGTCCAGTTGGGAGGAAGCACCCTGGTACCCAGCCTGGGAGACAGGCCGCCTCAGCGAGCTGGGCCGGATCGGTGACCCCGGTGGCCCGGGCCCGGCAGTATCGCGCGGCTTCCGTTTGGGGCTACACCGAGGACCCTCACTCGGGGCGCTCACGGCGGCGCGGGAGCCGCGGCCTTTCGGTGGCCGCGGACTTGCGGGGAGTGGAGGTGCTGAGCGCAGCCGAGAGCCCCCCGCTGTGGGGCGTCTAGGAAATCGAGTGCAAAACGGGAGCGACCACCAACGTGGGCGAAGACTCCCCCGGCGCCGCCTCCGCGCGGCGCGACCACCTGTGCGCGGCCGGGTCTCCCCGGGGTGCGGGGATCGGGCCGTGCAGGGAGGGCGCTGAGGAGCGGAATTAGCCCTGGCGACGGCGCCCTCGGCCCCCGGACGGGAGCTGGCGGGGCGCAGGGCGAGCACCGCGGAGGGAGCGCGGCCCGCACGCAGGTGGCGGCATCGGGACGCCCGCCCCGCGGCGGCTGCAAATTGGACGAGCAGCGGCCGCTCTGCGCATGTGCGGCGGCGCCGGAGTTTCACTTTGTAACTTTCAGGCGCTCGGGACGCGCCGCGCCGGCCAGGTGGGCGGACGACTCCCACCGGGCGCGCCGCGCCGCCGCCGCAGGTAACGTGGGAAGGGGCCGCCGCGCCGGGGGTGTCGCCCTCGCCTCCCGGACCTGCGGGACCTGGCTCAGCGCCGAGTGCCACGCAAGTGTCAGGTTTCGGGGCGCGGCCCTCGGACCCCGCAGCCCCCAGGCCTGAACAGGGGCCGGGGGTGGGCGCAGAGGGTCAGCCCGGGCCCCGCAGCCCCGCGCTCCTCCCGACCACCCGACTGCGTTCCCCGCCCTCCCTCTCCGAGGTCCGGCTCCTCGCCTTCGCCTCCCCCTCCCCCAGCCCTCCCGGACTTTGGGGATTTGTCAGCGGGAAGCCGACCTCCCAGCCAAACCGGGCACCGCGCGCGGCGGGCCTGGGAAGGGCCGGTGCCTGCGTCCCCTGCGCTGGGAAGCTCGGTCTGCCCCTCGGTGACCACTCCCTGCAGTCCCGGCGGCGTCCGTCCCGTGGAGGAGGCGGGAGGTTGGGGAGGGACGGGGAGAGAGGGGAACTCGGCTAAGAAGACGGGCTCCCCGGCCCCTGGGCGGCCTCCATATTTCAGCCCAGGCAGTGCCCTCAGGGGTAGGAGTCCACCTTGTGGTTGACCAGGTCACCTGGGAGCTCCCTTCTTCCCTGAAGTTGTGCGGCTGAGTCCCAGCCCCTGGAGTGAAGCCGGTGGGTCATGCGCGCCAGGCCCGGGCGCAGCGGGAGGCATCCGGGGCCCTCCCGGCCCCTGCAGGGTGATAGGCTCCCACTGGGGCTCAGGGAAGACTCCGGGGCAGGGGCATCCCTTGGAGTTTTTCCCTCGCCCTCCACCAGCCCCGCTGTCTTTCTCTCCTTTCCCCTCCTCCGACACCTGGCGGCGTCCTGAAGTCGGCCCTGCCTTGAATGAGAAGTAGCCCGGGCCCCTGTCCCCTCGCACATCCCTTTGTTTGTTTAGAGCCGGGACAAAGGTCTCTCTCCGCTGTTCCCTGGGCTCTACCAGGGAAAACAGCAGTGGGCTCCTGCGGTTTCCCATTCGCTGGAGGGGGTCCGTAAAAGCTTTTGCTGGCCCGTGCGGCTCAGGGTTCCATGCCAGATCAGGCCACATGCCCAGGTTGCAGGCTCTATCCCCAGTGGGGGGCGTGCAGGCGGCTGCTGGTCAATGCTTCTCTCATCATTGATGTTTCTACCTCTCTCTCTGTCACTTCCTCTCTGAAATAGATAGACAGCAAACAGCTGTGAAGTGCTGACTGGGCTGGGCCCTGGGCTAAGTGCATTATGGTTTATGGGCATTGTCTCAGGTGTGGGCCTGCGAATGCCAGGCGCCCTGCCTCTCATCACTGGGCCAGGGTTGTGTGTGTGTGTGTGTGTGTGTGTGTGTGGGTAAACAGTGGTCCCTGCGCACCTGGGTCCCGTTTGGTGGCACTTAGAAGTTTGTGTTTACTTTGTAACCTGCTTCTGTGGGAGAAGCCTCCGGCAGCTTGGAGTCCTGCGATCATTGAGACCAACCCGGAAAATGTGGTGACTGGGTGAGGCTAAGAATACACTGAATTTGTGCAGAGCCTTCTTGTGAGGGCCCGGGATGCGTACATGCCTCCTGCCTCGTTCTGCCGGCGTTCCTGGAAGAAACAGAGATCTTCAGGGGAAGTGTGCCCCGGCGGCCAGTCCTTGCTGCCAGCAGGCTAGGCTCGGTGGCTGACTTTCTTTGGCAAGGTTGAGGACAGCTGTTGGACTCGGCCCTCAGTCCCACTGGCCGCAACCAGATTCTGGGGGGGCACGTGGGCTGAACTTGGGGTTGGGGGCGTGAGTCACCTGCTCCCCACCTGGTTCAGCGGGAATTCTTGGATCTTGTCCGCTCAGGGTCTTGGCTAGGAGTGAGCCGGGGAGGCATGGGTAAGTGCTAGGCATTTGCATACACGTGTCAAACAAATATCAGATAACTGAATATTGCGAAGGTCGAGGCCAGGCAGGGCTCCTGTGACCAAAGGGCCTACTCGCTGGCTCAGCCTCTGCCGCCTGAGTCCCCCCCCACACACACCTCGTCAGCCCCGCCGGGAGGGACCATGATGCTCAGCAGACGCTGGCCTTTGTGTGTGTGCCGGGCAGGATGGGCTACCGCTGAGCTGAAAGGCCGGGAGACCGAGGGCCTGCACCGCTGTGCGCTCAGTGGCGTCCCCTGGAGGGGCTGGCGGACGGCTCCGGCCCAGGTCCCAGGCTGGCGGTATTTGCTGGCTGACCTCCCGGGCCCTTCTTATCAAGGGATCCTGTTTGGCAAGAGGAAACGGACAGAGAGGCATGACTGGGCTGAAGGAAGAAGGGGAACCACAGTGCCTTCCTCCTTTGAGGCCTCTGCTCCCCTAAAGCTCAGCATGCAGCAGCCTTGGTGAGGGCTGTCCCCTGGCACCGCCCAGCCCAGCTGCCCGCCCAGCAGCGCCCGGCTCCTCAGGGACAGGGTTTCCTCTGTGAGCATTTTATGAGGATGTTCTTCTCGTACCATTTCACTCTCAAACCTTCCTTGTCCTGCTCTGTCCCTGGCAGCAGCCAACCCCTGGGACCCAGATGAACCCCACAGCCCAGGGCTTCCGGGGAGGGGGGCAGACCACGGCCCTGGCCCCAGCGGGGCCTCCAGCCACAGGAGAAGAGGGCAAGGCTGGAGCCCCCGTGGTGCTGGGGGAGGCGGGAGGAGCAGGGTGGCTCAGAGGAGCCGGCCTAGAACCAGTTCTGGGAGAGGCCCTGGCAGGAGGGCACCCATTGGGAGGACAGAGGGTCCATGTGAGCGTTTGAGATCAGAGACCCTGGAGCAGGCGCGTGGGGGGGGGGGGGGGAGTGTCCGCGGGGCCCAGGCCAGAGCTGGGCCGGGAGAGGCAGCTTCTCATGCCAGGCTGTCTGTTCCTCCAGAAAAGCCCGCGCTGGCTGGTGCCCCGTGGCCCTGCGGGCAGGAGAGCCCTGTGGGAGATGAGTGGCGGCCCGAGAGCCAGCTCCACCTGAGGGCCTCTCCGAGGGGCTCATCCACAGGCCGTGCCCCCCCCTGGTGTCTGGTGAGTGTGGGGCCAGGAGGAGGGCAGGCTCTGGCCTCCCCGCATCTGGCTGGGTGTTTGGTTGGGCTGGTGCCCCTGGGTGGGGTGTGAGGGAGGGGAGCTAAGACCATCTGTCTCCCAGAGCAGCTCTCATGCCTCTGTCCCGTCCATGGTTCTGGCTGGCACCACGCCCTCCGGCTCTTACAGGGGAGAGGCCCCCCTTCCCCGCCGTGACTTGAACCTGCCTCCCCCCCACACACACACACACCCTGCCTGCACTTCTGTGTGTGGGACTGTCCCCAGCAGTCCCCAGGGGTCAGAACTGGGAATCACCCCCACCCACAAGCCACCAGCACTACCAGGGTCCAGACTTCTGTTTGGGTTTCCTGTGCCTTTTCTTCGCGTCCCAAGATCGGGGTCCCTGCGGCAGGCAGGCGGAGAGACCAGCCCGAGCAGAGGCCCCCTGGGAATCTGGTTTAACCAGCTTTGCGGAGGGGAGGGGGAGTGGAGGAAGCGGTGTTGAGCATGTTCCCTGTTCCTCGTCCACCGTCCGCGGGGAAAGGAGGCCGGACGCGGGCACTGGCTCCAGGGCCGCCGGGGTCAGGGACAAACACTGGGGCTTTTCATTAGCTTCGCCCCCGGGGTACCAGGAGCCAGGGAGGCAGAGGCCAGCTGTCCGCCTGGAGCTGTTCATGTTTGCTTTGGACTTGTCAGCCCTTTCCCTTAGACCAAAGGTCCTCAGGGGGGCAGAGGGCGGAGCTGGGAGGGCTCAGTGGGTGACTCGGGGTCCCTGTGGAAGTCCTGAGACTCTCTCCATATCCTCTCCCTGGACCACCCCCTCCCCTCTCTTCTCTGTTCCCACATCTGCCTCCATTCGGCCCCTTCCCAGGCCTTGCATCTCTCACTGAGCTAAGGAGCTTGTCCGCCTGCCGGGGCGGGAGCGTGTGAGTCAGGAGTCTGGGTCTGGGACCCGCGTCTGCCAGGACCAGCTCCTTGATCTTGGGGCAGGTGGTTAAGCCCCTGAACCTCAGTTTCCAAGTGTGTGGAATGGGCCCGTCTCTGACATCCATGAACAGTGGGCGCCCCCATGGTCAGCAGCTGTTGCATACTTAGGGGCCCCTTTTTCCTTATTTGTCCCCCTCCACCCTCTCCCCGGCCTGCACTGGTGCTCCCAGGGGCTCCCCCAGGAAGGAATGACCTTGCCAGCAGGAGTCCTGGAGGCTGGAGGCACGTGGGCACCCCCTAAGCAGGCAGACACTCAGCGCCTGTCCTTCCCTTTCGTGCTGTGCCCCCTCCCCCCCACTCTGGGGTGGGTACCAGCTGTGTCTTGCAGGAGCCATCGGCCCCCTCCATCTGACCCTTGGGACTGTTGGCATGATGGAGCTATTTTCCATAGACGGCCCGGCACATGGGGTCTGGTGTCTCCTCTCCCCGGCCCCTTGCTGCTGGCTCCCCGTGCCCCCCCCCGGCCCCCTCGCCCAGCCAGGAGACACCCCCCGTTGGCTCTGCCAGCACTGGCTGGGGGCATGATGGGAGAGTTTGAGCTCTGACCACCTGCCCGGTCCTGTTCTTTAGGGGTGACAGGCACCATGACCGACTCCCCGTTCCTGGAGCTGTGGCAGTCCAAGGCGGCGTCCACCCGGGACCGGCTGGGCATCAGGGAACACCCCAATGACTCCTACTGCTACAACTCGGCCAAAAACAGCACCGTCCTGCAGGGCGTCCCCTTTGGCGGCATCCCCATCGTCCTGCTCATAGATGTCAGCTGCTTCCTGGTAAGACCTTAGTGAATCATGCTTCCCTCCCCCACCCCCTGTTACTGGTTTCTTTAAACCCCACCGAGGGCCTTATGGGAAACTCAGGGGAGGAGCCCGACCTGGCTTTCTATCCCAGCGCTGCCACTTACCGGCTCTGTGCCCTTGGGTAGCTTGTCTGGGCCTCAGGCTTCTGCTCTGTAAAATGGAACTAATCATTCTTTTTTTAAAAATATATATTTTTTTACTGATTTGAGAGAGAGAGAGAGAGAGATAGAAACATCAATGAGGATTGAGAGATTCATGGATCGGCTGCCTCCCGCATGTCCCACACGGGGGGGAATGGAGCCCAGAACGTGGGCATGTGCCCTGTCCGGGAATGGAACCGTGACCTCCTGGTTCATAGGTCGATGCCCAACCATTGAGCCATGCCGGCCAGGCTTGATTGCCATCATTTCTGAGTTACCAGTCGGTTCTTGTCCCCAGAGATCCCCCAATTTGAAATAAGCCATTCCCCCCTCCCTCTGCTGACTCGGCACGGGCAAGGTGAAATTTATTGGGGCTAAAGAGCACCTGCTTTTCACAAATGCCCGTGGGAGGGGTGGTCCCTCTGATGCCTTCTCCTACCAGGTAGAGGAGACCTGTGAGTAAGTGAGGTGTGATGGGGCAGAGGGAGTAGACGTGGGCCGGCTTTGGGCCAGAGGCTAGGTGGGGGGCTGGGGGAGACGAAATTAGGGGGAGCATGAGGGCCCCAGTTCCCGAGGGAAAGAGGCAGGTATCAAACCAGGATGCAGGCACCAACACAGCCCATGGGATGGGGGTCAGGGAGTTCTCCCTCCTCTTTCCAGTTTGGTCCCTAGGACTGAGGTCTCAATGTGTGCGTTCAAGTCTTGCTATGTGGTCGGTCCTTTGCGGATTGACGTGCAAACAGGCATACGCTACTCATGTTGCTTTTATGGAAAAGGCTCCTTAAGTGCCCGATCACCCATGTCTTGGGCTAAAACCCGCTTAGAGATTGAGAACACGGTTGTATAGACCGGTTGAGAGAGAAGAGTGGGCCGGAGTGAGGTGGTCGGTTTGAGGGTGCTGGGCTCCTGGAGGAGGGTGGCCTGGAGCCAGAATGCAGTGTGTCAGGGAGGGGAGAGTCTGAGAGGGACGATGGGTAGGGACCCGAGGCGGCTGGGGAGGGGGGAGGGGGCGGTGGGTATGTTCAGAACAGGGTAGGTTGAGAAGAGCAAGTTGCTGTCCAGGGGAGTGTGCTGGGGGTCGTGGTGTATTTATTTTTTATTTTTTAAAATATATTTTTATTGATTTCAGAGAGGAAGGGAGAGGGAGGGAGAAACATCCATGACGAGAGAGACCTATGAACCAGGAGGTCACAGTTCGAATCCCGGTCAGGACGCATACCCGTACCCCCCCAGGAAGGGGCGTGCAGGAGACAGCCAGTCAGTGATGCTCTCTCATCAGGGATGTTCCTCTCTCCCTCCCTCTCCCTTCCTCTGTGAGATCCATAAAAGTAGGTTAAAAAAAAAAGAAAGAAATTCTGTGTAAAGTGAAGAAGAAACGTTAAGCTGCTCTCCAGGGCTGCTGTGGGGCCAGACCTCCCTGCTCAGGGGCCGCTGGACCCAGCTCAGGCCCAGAGAGGCTGTGTCTGCCGTTGCCGCGCCGACGGACAGCCGAGGTGCTGGGCTCGGAGGGCGCGAGGGCCAGCTCCGCGTGGCAAGACCTGGGGCGGGGGCTGTGTGTGTGTGGCCCCGGGCAGCCCCGTGCCCTCTCTGGGCTTGGGTCCCCTTCTCGCCCCGCTGACGTCAGGCAGGTGGGCATTCCCCTCGGACCGCTGTCTCTTCTCATTACGGGCCATCCAGGGCGCTTTCACTGGGTTTCTTCTTTTCCTTTCTGCTTTCAGTTTTTAATACTGGTGTTCTCCATCATACGGAGACGATTCTGGGATTATGGACGCATTGCTCTGGTGTCAGAAGCGGGCAGGTAAAAGTCATATTACCTAGAATCTCAGTGTGTGTGTGTGTGTGTGTGTGTGTGAGGCGGGGTAGGGGGAGAGAGAGACTGGGATGGGCTGGGGGCTGGGGGAGGGGGCGGGGAGAGAGAGACTGGGATGGGCTGGGGGCTTGGGAATCCCAGCAGGCAGGACCCACCCACGATGCTGGAATCACATCACGTTCACCGTGTACATCCGCCAGGCCGGTACCAGACGCTGCCTGTCTGGTCCGCAGCACACGCCCGTGAGGTCAGCCTCGTGTGGCCACGAGCCTTGCTGGCTGCAGGCTACGGAGGAAACGGTGCTCCTTCGGATCATTAGGGCTTCGAAATCAGCAGGAGGGTAGGACGCCCGCTTTCTGTCTCGCCTGGGATATTTTCACGTGCGTCCTCCGCAGTGAATTCGCTCAGGGCTGGGCTGGCTGCGGAGGGCTGTAGGGCCGTGGCTGAACGAACGGTCCCTGACCTCCTCCTGGCTTCGTGCTGGCCGATGGCCCTAACTCAGCCGGCCCCGGGCGAGCCTGCTCCGCACCACAGACGCAGGCCTTCCGCTTCCATCCGGGGCTCGGAAGGCTCTCGGCTCACTCCCCCGGAGGGGCACCTGAATACCCGATCTGCACCACCCGCGTTCCCAGCGCCAGCTGGCTGCCACCCGCCCCAGGCCTCGCGTCAGTAGGAAGTGAAGGCGAAGCACACGCTGGCCCAGGCTGCCCGCCCAGCGCCTGCTGTGCCAGCACCAGGCAGACCCTCTGCGCTCGCTCCGCAGGCTGCCCCGTGTGGAAATGTGGTCTTTGTTGGAGGGGCGAGGGGTGTGTGTGTGAAATGCACCTCCTTCTCCACAGTCTCTGGCATTTGCAAAAGCCTGAGGGTGTTAAGTGTTGGGGTGAGATTAGGGGGGCCCCTTGCTTCAGCTGTGTCGGAGCCTTTTGGGATATCTGATGCTTCTGGGGACATTCACCCCGAGGAGGGGCTGAATGCCAGTGCAGCTTGTGGAAATCGGGGCCTGGCCAGCCCCCCGGCTGTGTGATCTTGGTCAAGTCCCTAAACTTTTTGGGGGGTTTCCTCCTGCACTCTCTTCCCTGCAGGCTGACCGTGAAGGCCCAGTGAGATCGTTCAAAGTGAGGTTCCACTGTGTCTTAGGCCATTAGGAGAGGGAGGGCGGAGCCAGGAGAAGGGAAATAGAAGCAAAAATCCACACAGCTCACAGCGCATGGTGTTCTTGCGGGTTACTCAGAAGAAGGGATCTGACTAAAATGCCGCGATATAAAATCCCGGAGGTCAGCCCCGGCCGGTGTGGCTCAGAGGACAGAGCGTCGGCCTGCGGACCGAAGGGTCCCGGGTTCGATTCCGGTCAAGGGCACAGGCCCGGGTTGCAGGCTTGATCCCGAGCAGGGGGTGTGCAGGAGGCAGCCGATCAATGATTCTCTCTCATCGTGATTTTTCTCTCTCTCTCCCTTTCTCTCTGAAATCAATAAAACGATATTAAAATGCCAGAGTTTAGCAACTTTAAAATGCACATTTTGGCATTTTCTTGTCTCTGAAATTGGAAGGCAGCTTATCATCATTGGTAGTGATAGTTTAATCGGCAGCATTTTTTTCCTTCTTCGTGGTTCATAATTATGCCCCTGACACCAGTGGTGTCTTAGAGTTGATAAAATACAGTGTTTATGCGAAGCGTTGTCTGCTCTGTTGGGAAATACCTTGCAAACAGCCACATTTAAAAACATCGATGAGAGAGAAACATTGATCAGCTGCCTCCTGCACACCCCCCACTGGGGATGTGCCCGCAACCAAGGTACATGCCCTTGACCGGAATCGAACTTGGGACCTTTGAGTCCACAGGCCGACGCTCTATCCACTGAGCCAAACCAGCCCCGGCCATTGAGGGCTAGTAGCTTTGGTCCAGAGCTCTGTGAGGCAGCAAGATACTGGGAATGAGTTTTTAGATGTCTAGAAAGAATCATTTTCCCTTTTGTGCTTCTAGTGAGTCCAGGTTCCAGAGGTTGTCATCGTCATCTTCCTCCCAAGGGCCGCAAGATTTTGAAAGCGATCTGGTTGGTATCTCAGGGACGGCCGTGGCCGTGGCCGGCAGGGCGCGTGGCGGGCAGGGGAGGCCGGCGGCGGTGAATCAGCGGGGCGAGGGCAGCAGTGCTCCTGTCCCTGTGGCACGTGGGGGTCAGAGCTCTTCTCTGCACTGTCAGTCACCTGGACTTGGTGCATACCGTGGGGCGGGGGGACGGGGGGGGCGGGGGGCGGGGGGCGGGTGCAGCTGGGTGACCCAGGATTGTGAGATTTAGTTGCCTCTCAGGCAAGGGCTACAGGATCCCCAAGTGGTCCTAGCACGCGTCTCTGTTACCATACTTACGGCTTTGTGTGACAGTCAGTTATCATAATTATTTCTTTTTTAAGAGAAATATTTTTATTAATTTTTAGAGAGAGAGAGAGAGAGAGAGAAACATTGATGTGAGATCAGCTGCCTCCCCATGCACACCCGACCGGGGATGGAGCCCGCAATCCAGGCGTGTGCCCTGACTGGGAATCGAACCGGCAACCTTCCTGGTGCGCGGGATGGTGTTCATCCAGCTGAGTCACATCGGCCAGGGCTAGTGAACTGTGGACTTGCCTGCCAGTCTGTGGGCCAAATGTGAGCAGGAACCGTGTCTCACCCAGTGCTGGGCCCCATCACCGGACACCCAGGAGGAGCTGTTTAGTAATTGTCAAGTGAATGATGGACAAATATTTGTCTTCGAACAAGGACAAGTCACGCTGGGTAACCGTCCCGCTTCAGGGAGTGTCAGTGGACGATCAAACCTGCAGACACCCTTTCCTCCTCTAGGTCTCCCACCCAGCTCTTGTCCCATGTCTCACTCGGTCGTTTTGAAACAGACAGAAACCCACAGCTGTTTCTCCAGAGCGGGCCTGAGGTTTCATCAGCTGTTGATTCAAGTTTCATGATTTGACCCCGGAACCTGTGTAATCCCACAGATGGTCAAATGTGAGAGGGGTTTTGCAAGAATTCCAAGCCTGCACCCCAGCTGGCTTGGCTCAGTGAATAGAGCGCCGGCCTGTGAACTGAAAGGTTCTGGGTTCGATTCCCGTCAGGGGGTACGTGCCCGGGGTTGCAGGGTCGATCCCCAGTGTGGGGTGTGCAGGAGGCAGCCCATCAAGGATTCTCTTGCATCATTGATGTTTTTCTCTCTCCTTCTCCCTTCCTCTCTGAAATCATTTATAAAAAAGAAAGGAAGGAAGGAAGAAAGAATGGAGTCCAAGCCTGTAGTGCACATTGGGAAGGATTGGGAGCATGTGGACTCTGTCATGTCTGGGACAAGGGGTAGCTTTCTGAATTTGGGGCCAAAGTGCTGTTTTTATACAGAAGAAGGTTAACTCGTTATTAATGTCAAAGACGATGGTTATATCTGCTCCCAAAGACAGACACGCTCGAAGCTAATTCCCCATCTCTTTATTTCCAGGGATGCTGCCCCTGGCTCACTGCGATCTTCCGTCTGAAGTGAGTACAGCATGGGCAGGTGTGTGTGCATGTGTGTGTGAGTGTGTGCGTGCATGTACATGTGTGTGCGTGTGCGCGCGTGCGTGTGTGTGTTTGAGTGTCTGGCCAATCTGGAGGAAAGGGCCCAGAGGCCTGCCCTGGAGATAGGGCCTCTCAGGTACTTCCTGCAGTTCAGGGTCAGAGCCGTATGCGGGGCTGAGAACGAAGGAGGCCCAGGCAGTTCCTGCCCCAGCCGAGGAACGCTGCTGCCGTGCTTCAGGCAGGAATCCCGTCTCCTCAGCAGTCAACGGGGAGCTAGTTGAGGGGAAGCTCTTCTGGACAGTTCTCCGTGTCTTTAAACTGCTGAAAAGCGGAGAGCTAGCGATCGCTCGACGCCATCCGCTCATTGGGTGAAAAGTGTTCATTTTTTTCCCCAAAACGTGGAGCCTGGGGCGAGAAATCCTAAAAGTGGCGCTGGGTGGGCTGAGCTGGCCAGTCGCCGCCAGGGCGGTGGACGGGGCTGGGATGTGAGTCTGGGTGCCACCTGTGGCCATCAGGTTGTTGTAAGGTGCACATTTATCCGAGACGGCACTAAGAAGGAGGAAACGCTGCCCAGTGAGCCGCGATCAGCTATGTTCATTGAAATAATGAGGGGGACATCGGAGAATTGATGGAATGTGGTAGTTTCAGGACATTGGGTAAGTCCCTTTCTCTGGGCCTCAGTTTCCCCAATTATAAGAAAGGTGCCGCGGATGAATGACCTGCTCTGGGTAATTCAAATGAATTAATACGTGGTGTATAAATGGTAGAGTTTTTTTTTGTCGGGGGTGGGGGGGCGCCATTGTTCCCAGGGGCATTGGCAGAGGGCAGAGTTTCTATAGAAGCCAGTGAACCCCGGTCTGGAGCAGGAAGAAGCTGGAGAAGGGGTCTCAGGGAGGAAGGGAGGGGACAGAGGTGGGAGGTGCCCACCACAAAATCAGATCCTGGGAGACGCTTCCTCCTGCATGGGACGTCATGCATGCATCATGCAAGAGGTGCACGCACACAGGAAAGAATGAATAGGAGGATGTTTAAGTCACCTGTACCCCTACCTCTCAGAGATGCCCATGGCATGCTTTCCTTTGGCTGGCCACGCTCCATGGCCACAGCTGGTCGGGGCCCAGGCCACCCCCACCCTGTGCTGTGGACCCCGCTCTCAGCCTGGACTTTGGGGGGCCAGAACCAGAATCTGTGACTCCTCGTTCTCATGGTAACGAGCAAAGGCTCGGCAGTTTTGCACTGAAGTCACTCCCCTCTCCACACCCACTCCACGGTTCCCTGTCCCCCCAGCCCTCTCCGTGGGCACGCTCATTTCTCATGTGGGTGCGGCTGTGTATTCTGCTTCGTCATTTTAACGCATTGTTCTTGCATTTCGACCCTCACGGTTTTTCTCTTCCATTCTAGCCCCAGAAAGGACTACCCTTCGATGTATTTATTTATTTGAAAAAATATTTGTATTGATTTCAGAGAGGAAGGGAGCGGGAGAGAGAGAAACATCAATGAGGAGAGGGAATCCTGGATCGGCTGCCTCCTATACGCCCCACACTGGGGACCGAGCCTGCAACCTCGGCATGTGCCCTGACCGGGAATCGAACCGTGACCTCCTGGTTCCTAGGTCGATGCTCAGCCACGGAGCCCTGTGAGCCGGGCTACCCTTTGACGTTTTTTAAAGTTGCAATTACGTTTAAAAAAAACACATATTTTGATTGTTGATAGTATTACAGATGTCTCCCATTTCCCCTCCCTCCTTCCCCCCCTCCACAATTAAATTTTAAGAAGCTGCTCACAGCCAGAGTTACAGCTGACTTGTAAGAGGCCTCTCGGTTTCCTTCCGAATTGCCTTGTTCCAGAAGATGGGGGAGGCAGAAGGAAGTCTCGGGACAAGCAGTATGAACCTTGCTCATTTGTTGGTTTTAATCTCCATCAGTGTGTGTTTAGTCAGCACGGACTGTGCCGAAGTCTGTGCGTTTGGGAGGTTCGTTTTGAAGTGAAAACAGTGTAGTTAACTGCGAAGTGTGTCCTCCAGGTAAACAGTCAAAAGACGTGCCTTCGCCCGGCCGGCGCGGCTCAGCGGTCGAGCGTCAGCCTAGGAACCAGGAGGTCACGGTTTGAGTCCCGCTCAGGGCACAGGCCCGGGTTGCTGGCTCCATCCCCAGGGAGGGGCGTGCAGGAGGCAGCCGATCCATGATTCTCTCTCATCATGGATGTTTCTCTCCCTCCCTCTCTTAAAAAAAGAAAGAGAGAAGTAACCTTAGCAAGCATGCTTCTGAGGATGTGCCAGGTGCCAGGTGCCAGGCCCAGCACCGGAGGCCTGATCCTCATGGCCTCTGGTGCCCCTGCTGTCACCAGGCAGCTAGCAGGTGGCACCTCCCCAGCCTGAGGTGAGGCCCGTGACCGGCTCTGGAGGGGGCTGAGCTGGAGTCCGCTGTGGCCTGCCTGTCTGATGCCCATGCGCCACACCTTTCAGATCTGCCTTTCTGTGGCTCCCGCGCTCCGCCCAGGGCAGCGCTCTCCCAGCCTTCTGGAAGGAGGACCTGCAGGGGACCACCCCATCATGAGCCTGGGAAAGAGGGAGACCCGCCCCCCCTTCTCCCATGGAAACCTGGCTGTCAGAACGCAGCATTTTCTAGGTCCCTGGATGACCCAGAACCTCCAAATACAGCATTGAGGGTGGGAACGGCCGGACAGGTCCCCTCTCATCTGTGGGGTCATGGCAGGGACACAAGGAGGAGCCGGGGCAGCAGGAGGGACTGGGCCTCGCCATGTGTAAGCAGGGTCTCCATCTCTCCCAGCTCGGCTGGGGGGCTGGGGGGACGGGGGAAGGATCGGGGCCCTGAGCTTCAGAGGGAGGTTCCCAGCAGCCCTCTCGCCAGTGGCTGCTCATGGAAGCGGGAAGGGGCTGTGGGATCGGTGCACCTACACTTCTTACCCCACACGAACGTGCGCACCAGTGTTTCGAGAGACGCAGATGGAGAGGCAGCAGGTTCCTCTGTCCGGGAGCTGGGGGTGGGGCTAAGAGGTCAGGCTCTGGAGTTCTCCTAGCTCCTCTATTGCGAGCTACGGGATTGTAAAAGTTATGCAACTTTAAAAAAATATATTTTTTAAATTGATTTCAGAGAGGAAGGGAGAGAAGGAAAGAGGGATAGAAACATCTATGATGAGAGAGAACCATGGATTGGTTGCCTCCTGCACGCCCCCTACTGGGGATGGAGCCCACAACCCAGGCATGGGCCCTGACCGGAACCGAACCCGGGCCCTTCAGTCAGCAGGCGACGCTCTATCCGCTGAGCCACACCGGCCAGGGCGATGCAGCTTTTCCGTACCTCAGTTTCCTGCTGTGCTAAGAAACGGGGATGAGATGAAAAGCTCCCTGGAGGGATGGTCAGGAGGGGTTACAGGAGACCCTCTGTGCAAGGCCCCGAGGGCCGGCCTGGGGCTGCTGCTCACCCGGGTCCCCTGCCTGTGTCTTGAGCAGCGACGACCAGATCCTGGAGTGGTGCGGGGAGGACGCCATCCACTACCTGTCCTTCCAGAGACACCTCATCTTCCTGCTGGCGGTGGTCAGCTTCTCGTCCCTGTGCGTCATCCTGCCCGTCAACCTCTCGGGCAACTTGCTGGGTAACTGTTCTTCTTTAAAGATATTCTCATTGATGTCGGAGGGGAAGGGAGAGGGAGAGAGAGAGAAACATCCCGGATGAGCGAGAATCAGGGATCGGCTGCCTCCTGCACGCCCCCTACCGGGGATCGAGTCCACCCCCCGGGCCTGTGCCCTGACCGGGAATGGAACCCTGACCTCCTGGTTCCTAGACTGATGCTCAGCCACCGCGCCACGCCGGCCGGGCTGTTTTCTTCACCTGCGTGGGGCGTGGGCGGAGCCGCGGGCCTCGGGAAAGGGGCTCACTGGCGGGGAGTCATGCTCACGCTCAGATGTGAGAAAGTCTCAGTGGCTTTCTGGACTTTTCCGTCTGATTAAAAATCCAGAGAAGGATCCACCCCAAACCTAATATCCACTTCTGGTTCTAAGTAAGAGGAGGGGGGAAAAAAAAGCAAAAACCCCAAGATTTATAGAACTGGGGGCTTCCAAGGGTGTTCGACATCTCCCTGCCCCCACTCAGAGTCAAAACCGGAGCCCGGAATTCTGTTTCTAAGCGTCCGCCGGAAGCTAGCTCCCCAAATGCCACCACGACCCCACTCCTTACACCCCGGGATTCCCAGCCCTGGTTCTGGGAACAGCTAAGGGTCGGTCCAGACTTCCCAAGAAATGCCACCAAAACCTCAGAGCAAGGCGAAGGCGGGTTGTGACTCGACCCCCGTGGTGGGTTGAGAAGTTGCCCGGGAGCATCTGGGGCTAAAGCAGAGCCTTGGGGTGCCTGGGAAGACCAGACGGCGTCTGTGCCCCGGCCCCTTCCTCGGAGCCGCACTCCCCGAGGCCGGGTGCGCCCCTCCCACCCCGGGGCAGCCCTGGTGCTGAGTCCCTGTGCTTCTCCGCAGAGAAGGACGCCTACAGTTTTGGGAGGACGACGATAGCAAACCTACAGACTGAGTGAGTAGGGGGTGGATGGGTCTGAGGGTGCTGATGGGGGGTCTGAGGGTGCTGATGGGGGGTCTGAGGATGCTGATGGGCGAGGCCAAGGAGAGGGCGGGTTCTGGAGCCCAGCATCGGGGAGAGGTGGCCCCACGTGGGTGGACTGAAGCTCCGAAGCTCCCTTGCAGTCAGCGTGTGGCTGGGCTCTGGGCACAGACACCCCATTAGCAGTTGCTGTTTTGAGGGGCTGTAGGAAACCAGGGGGGGCCCCTGCGTCTCGGGCTCATTTGCCAGGAAGGGGCTCTCTCTAAGGGGGGCTGGCCACTCAGCCTCTTGTGACAAAGTTGCTATCCCTCAGCTCAGTGCCATAAGGTAGCCCAGCCCCTGTGCCCCCGCCCTGCCTGGGGTCCCCCCCTCTCTTCCCCCCGACTGATTGCAGATGGTGTCCCCGCAGCAACGACCTGCTCTGGCTGCACACGGTCTTCGCCGTCATCTACCTGTTCCTCACCCTGGGCTTCATGCGGCACCACACCCAGTCCATCAAGTACAAGGATGAGAGCCTGGTGAGCAAGGCTGGGCGTGGGGGTGAGGTGGGCAGGGGCTGGGGAGGGGGCGCGGAGAGGAATGGCATCCCCTGGCGTGACAGCAGGGAGCGTCAGGAGGGTCCTCTGGAACCCGGCTTGCATGTTGGAACGCGAAGTTGGCAGTGTCTTTTTTATTAATCATCATCTGAGGATATGTGTATTGATTTGTTGGTGTTAATCTTCACCTGATTGTCCATTGAATTTTAGAGAGAGTGGGGGGGGGAGAGAGAGAGAGAGAGAAACATCAACGTGAGAGAGACGCATCGATGGGTCGCCTCCCGCACGTGTCCCATCCAGGGCCGGGGATCCAGCCTGCAACCTGGGCATGTGCCCCTGCCTGGAATCGAACCCGGGACCCTTCGGTCCTCGGGCGGATGCTCTGTCCACTGAGCCAGTTTGGCTAGGCCGTTTATTGACTTTTTTTAGAGAGAAACAAACATGAATGTGAGAGAGAAACACCGATTGGCTGCCTCTCATACAGCGAACCCCCGCCCCGGGATCAAAGCCACGGCCGAGGCATGTGCCTGACTTGGAATCGAACCCACTCCCTTTTGGTGCCCAGGACGGTGCTCCAACCAACCGAGGCCCCCTCACCCCGGCCGGGGCCTGGTATTACCTTTAGCACCTTGTTTCCTGGGTAGTCGTTTCAGGATTTAGGGTGTAAGGGCCAACTAGCCCTTAGATTTGTGGGCTGTGAACTTTGCGGTTACGATTCCGAATGCGATTCCGTTCCGGTGACTTAGCCGCAGGCCTGGCCCGCCGCTCCTCTGCTGTGTGGCCCCATCTGAGCCCCGCCCCCTCCGGGGTTCCTTCTCGGTCCCCAGTCGTGCCAGGGAGGCGCGTGGCGGTGCTTGGGAGATGCGCTCTGTGTAGCTGGGAGGAGGGCGCCCTTCCCGGGCTCTGTCCTGCTGACCTTTCTCTCCGCGTGTTTCTCCGGCAGGTGAGGCGGACCCTGTTCATCACAGGACTCCCCAGACATGCCACGAAGGACACCGTGGAGAGCCACTTCCGGTGAGCAGGGCCGGGCCCAGGGGGAGCGAGCCCTTCCGGGTGGGACCACACAGTCCCGTGGGCAGGTGCGGGGGGGAGCGCCTTGTGTCTTCCACGGGGCCCCGGGGAGACCTGAGACCCTGCCACACGAGCATCGCAGGCTGCCTTGCGCTGGCTGTGCCGGTGCTGAGAGAGGAAGGCGAAGCCTCTGCTGGCCCAGGAATGGGCGGCGAGACTGCTGGGTGGCCCTTGGAGATGGGGGGTCCTGCCTGCCTGGGGGTTCCTTTTCCAATGCCGTCCTTTGCCTCCGGCCCGCCCTGGCACAGGGACGCGTATCCCACATGCGAGGTGGTGGAGGTCCAGCTGTGCTACAACGTGGCCAAGCTGATCTACCTGTGCAAGGAGAGGTACGGGGGTGCCTGCGTGTGCACGTGTGTGTGTGTGTGTGTGGGGGGGGGCGTGCATGCATGGGGAAGCGGTTGTGCACAGGAGAGCGGGTGTGCGTGCACGTGTGTGTGTGTGGGGGGTGGAAGCAGGCATGCACGGGTGATTGGGTGTGTGTGCACGAGGAAGTGGGTGTGCACGGGGAAGTGGGTGTGCACGGCTGAGCGGGTGTACGTGCATGTGTGTGTGTGTGTGTGCATGGGGAAGTTGGGTGTGCATGGGGAAGTGGGTGTGCGTGCATGGTGAAGTGGGTGTACACGGGGAAGTGGGTGTGCACGGAGAAGTGGGTGTGCACGGGTGAGCGGGTGTATGTGCACGTGTGTGTGTGTGTGTGTGTGTGTGTGTGTGTGTGTGGAAGCAGGCATGTGCGGGTGAGCGGGCCTGCGCCTTCTGACCCTTCCCCTGGAGATGCCTACCCTCCTTCCTTGACGGCCTCCAGCTTGCCCGGAGCGCTGGGCTCCCCGCTGGGGGTGACTGAGGGCTGAACGGAGGGGGCGGGTCCGTGCCGCAGGACTGGGGGTCTGAAGCCCCTCTCCCCACAACCTCCCCCTGCAGGAAGAAGACGGAGAAGAGCCTGACCTACTACACAAACCTGCAGGTGAAGACGGGCCAGCGGACCCTCATCAACCCCAAGCCCTGCGGCCAGTTCTGCTGCTTCGAAGTGCAGGGCTGTGAGCGGGTGAGGCCCCCCCCGCCCGGGCTGGGTGCGGGCACTGGGGTCCCCTGCCACCCGCACGGGCCGCAGCGTCACAGGGCCGTGTCCTATGGCAGGAGGACGCCATCTCTTACTACACGGGCCTGAAAGACCGGCTGATGGAGAGGATCACGGAGGAGGAGTCCAGGGTCCAGTTCCAGCCCCTGGGCATGGCCTTTGTCACCTTCCAGGAGAAGTCCATGGCCACCTAGTGAGTGCCCCGCCCGCCCGGGCTGGCCCCGGCCCCTGTCCGGATGCCCTGCCGGCTCTCTCGGGGAGCGATGATACCGCCGAGTCACATCGCTGGGGTCTGCCGGTGGCGTGTCCATCTGCCTCCCCAGGTCTGGCTCGGGAGGCACCGCCACGCTTACCCCCCGGGGAGCCCAGCCTGGTGTCTGGGGGACAGTGGGGCTCGCACCAGCTGCCCCAGGGGTCCATCGGCTCTGCGTCCCAGCGTCCTGCGGGCGGGATGGATGCACCCTCCTTCAGATAGCCACTCTGCACCCCAGATCCTGCTTCTGTGCATGGGCTCCTCATCTTCCTACAAATGGACGCTCGGGGCGCTCACTGCTACAGGCAGCCTGGCCTTGGGGAGGGGGTCAAGAGATGGGCACTTTATGGGAGACAAAGGGGGAAAGAGGTGGAGCTGGTGAGGGTTGAGGCGGGGTCCGAGGGAGGGAAATCTTCGAACAGAATGGGAGACGCCTCGTGTACTGTGGTCTGATAGCGACTCTGGGGCCTGGGAAGTAAGCGAGAGTCTTGAAGGGTGAAGCCACTGGCAGCAGGATCCCGGCCGGGGGGGTGGAGGGCGGCAGTGCAAACAGCGTGGGAACCGGAGCCAGACAGATGGGGCGTAGAACCTGATTGGAGAGCCTCAGTTTCCTTATCTGTAAAATAGGAATAATAATCCTTGGCTTGCAGGGCTGTTCTGAGGATTAAACAAAACCCTCCACATAGCGGGCCACACATCTTGTCTCTCTCATAGCATCCACACTAATAAAGGAGTAACTTGCTAATTGACCGTACCTTTGTGACACCCACCAGCCAATCAGGAGTGAGTATGCAAATTAACCCAACAAAGATGGCGGGTTAATTTGCATACACAGGTGCCGAGCAGCCGGGGGGACCGGGGTGGGACACTTGCATTGTTGCCATGCGACGACGCAGGTGTTCTGCACCACCCCAGCCAATCCAGACCTCTGGGCAGCGTGGAAAGGTGGAAAGGCGGCTCCGGCCAGAGCGAAGGCAGTGCTGGAAGCCAGGGGAAGGAAGGCCCATTCTTGCATGAATCTTTGTGCATTGGGCCTCTAGTTAATCATCATAATAAATCCATAGTAACAAAGCCAGGGTCCTGCACCATGAGGCTCCCATTGGCCCCTGTGCTGGACGTGTGCCTGGCCCCAGGTGACCTGGTCCCTGGCACGTCTGCCTTCCCCGCAGCATCCTGAAAGACTTCAACGCCTGCAAGTGCCAGGGCCTGAGGTGCAAAGGGGAGCCCCAGCCATCCTCCTGCAGCAAAGAGCTCTGCATCTCCCAGTGGACAGTCACCTTCGCCGCCTACCCCGAGGACATCTGCTGGTGAGCCCCCAGGCCGTCAGGGCCACATAGCAGTGCTCAGGAGCCACACGTGTCTCGTGGCTACTGTCTCAGACAGTGCAGCCTGAGGTCAAGTGTCACCCGCTTCGTTAGCCTGGGGACACATTAAAAGAGTAAAGAAAAAAAAGAAAAGGTTGAAATTAATTTTCATAACAATAGCTATCTTTCTATAGATACTAAAATAGCCCTGACGGGTTTGGCTCAGTGGATAGAGCGTCAGCCTGCGGACTGAAGGGTCCCAGGTTTGATTCCGGTCAAGGGCATGTACCTTGGTTGCGGTTACATCCCCAGGAGGGGGTGTGCAGGAGGCAGCTGATCAGTGTTTCTCTCTCATCGATGTTTCTAGCTCTCTATCCCTCTCCCTTCCTCTCTGTAAAAAATCAATAAAATATATTTAAAAAAATATATATATATATAGATACTGAAATATCAGTTCGACAGCAGAGAATAACTTGTATCTCCTCTGAGCTCACAAGGCCCCAGCATTTGACCTTCCAGTGGCTGAAGGTCAGTGCAGAGACCTTGTCTGTATGCCCAGGTCGAAATGAGCCCGACGCCAGAGCCCCTGGCTTGACTCACTTGGCTTTCTGACCCCCCTGAGCCGTGGGCACTGTTGGGAGGGTTGGTGGCCGGGTCCTGGCAGGTGAGCCTCCAGCGCCCATGTCCTCTCCCCCGCAGGAAGAACCTCTCTGTCCAGGGCCTCCGCTGGTGGCTCCAGTGGCTGGGCATCAACTTTGTTCTCTTCGTGGTGCTGTTTTTTCTGACCACGCCCTCCATCATCCTCTCCACCATGGACAAGTTCAATGTCACCAAACCCATCCACGCGCTGAATGTGAGTAGCGACCATTCTGCAAAGACCCATCGCAAGAGGGCTGGTGCCGACAGGGCACGGTGGGGGGTGGGGAAGGGAGGGGCCAGGGGATGTGGGGGACGGGGAACCAGGAGGTCATTCCCTCAGCTCGTGTCTGCGCTGTTTTTAAAATAAACTTTTTGTATCGAGGAATAATTGACGTATATGATCATGCCTGCGTTTTTAGCCCTAAGCAGACATGGCCACGTTGAGTACAATGTCTTCTAGTAATTTAGACATTTTATGTACATATATTCATTGTATAGGTTATATACATAATAAATATAGAGTTGTATTCCATACATATTCATAATGAATGTATGTGCATAGATAATTATGTATATGGAATCAATCTGCATACTCATCAGTAGGTGTTACTCGAGTTGAATGAAGTATAATTGGTCCGATAGCATGTTCAGCACCCATTAAAAATTGCATAGACTTGGTGGCGGGCACTGGGAGCTTATGACAAGAGCAGAATGTACACTGTCTCCGAGCAATGGTGACAGCGATGGGCCAGTGATGCGGGTGCACGTGGGTGCCACGGCGGGGGGCGGGGAAGAATGAAAAGGGCTTCTTGGGTCGGGTGGCAGCACCGTGGACTGTTTCTTGTACATTTCAGGTTTTTTTTATTTATTTTATTTTTAAAAATATATTGATTTTTTTACAGAGAGGAAGGGAGAGGGAGAGAGAGGTGGAAACATCGGAGAGAGAAACATTGATCAGCTGCCTCCTGCACACCCTCCACCGGGGATGTGCCCGCAATCAAGGTATGTGCCCTTGACTGGAATCGAACCTGGGACCCTTCAGTCCACAGATCGACGCTCTATCCACTGAGCCAAACCAGTTAGGGCTACATTTCAGGTTTTAATAATCTTGTAAAGTCATTGACTCTATCAGTAACGAATGATTTTTTAAAAAAAAATCTTAGATGGATTGATGCGATGACATCTAAGCACTCCCGAAATTGGCATCCACTTTAAAAGAGGATGGCATTGCTAAAATATCAACCCAAATATTTTTTTGCCTCCGGTTCCACTTGGCATTTGGTTCATCGGAGCTGGGAAAGCACGCCGGGCTGGAGGCTGGAGGCTGGAGGCCGGAGGCCCTGGTGCTCGATCTGCCGTTTCCCAGCGGATGAATTCTGAGCCTTGGTTTTTCACCCAAAACCTGGAGTCCAAACATTTGCCATGTTGCACGCGTGGGATTTGTCGTGATGGTGGCTGAGTGAGCGAATGTACGGTTGAAGCTCTCTCGTCCGACTCAATACATAATAAAAAATACATAGTGTACGTTAAGCAGTTCCATCTAGGTTTAAGGCACATAATGGTTCATTGTTTTGCCAATCTCTTTTTTTTTTTTAATATTTTTATTGATTTCAGAGAGGAAGGGAGAGGGAGAGAGAGAAACATCAATCAATGATGAGAGAGAATCATTGATCGGCTGCCTCCTGCATACCCCCTCCTGGGGATTGAGCCTGCAACGTGGGCATGTGCCCCTGACTGGATTCGAACCTTGGACCCTTCAGTCTGCAGGCCGACGCTCTATCCACTGAGCCACACCAGCACGGGCTCTTGGCCCATCTCTGACGTATGGTTGAGCGGGGTGTGCTGAGAAGAGCCCCCCTTTGTCAGTCTCACACAAACCACACCCTTTTTTCCTGTTTGTGGTTCCAGTTTGGGCTTCTTACGGGGAACCATGCTAAGCGTAGAACCTCCCTGGATTTCATTTCCCTCTGTCCGTCTTTCACAGTGAATTTATTCTCATCGAATCCAACAACGTTTTTTTAGAAATGGGCCTTTATCAAGTCTTCCCAACGTATCTGACTTGGTTTGCAAAGGATTTTCCTATGTTTATGCTCATTTACTCAGGGAAAGTAATACGTTCATCGGATCATGTCAGTGCAGTCACAGGTACACAGACGTAGACAGGGCCTGGGAGGAACGAAGACCCGGTCCCGGTGAGTTCCGGCTGGGCCGCTGGGAGCGGAGTGGGCCGGCCAGCTAGGGAATGGCCCTGGCCTGGCTCGCCCCGTCTTCCCATGGCGTCGTCATTGGTTTTCCGTAGGGAATGGAGAAGGTTATCTATCGGGTGAGACAAGGGGAATTGAATTATATGAGAAATTGCTGGCTTCCCTCTAAGCACAAACAGAAGGGGTGGTTGTCTCTTCAGCCCGCAGCGTGGGCCACCTCCCCTGTACCAGGGACCGCGTTGGTTCTGGGGGGCAAGGAGGACCACACCCCAGCCCCAGGAGTTCACAGAGCCGCCATGCCCGTGTGAGCATGTGCCCTCATGGTCTCATCACGCCCCCGCCAACCCTCCTTGCTGTGGGCCTTGTTTTTCAGGACCCAATCATCAGCCAGTTCTTCCCGACCCTCCTCCTCTGGTCCTTCTCGGCCCTGCTGCCGTCCATCGTCTACTACTCCACGCTGCTGGAGTCTCACTGGACCAAGTGAGTGCCGGGGGCGCTGACCCCCGTGCCCTAGGGCAGCGGGCACACGGTTTCCTGGGGACCCCTGGGACACCGGGGCCCGGGAGTGCTCACGCCTGCCTTCCTGCAGGTCTGGGGAAAACCGGATCATGATGACCAAGGTCTACATATTCCTGATCTTCATGGTGCTGATTCTGCCCTCCCTCGGCCTCACCAGGTACGCGTGGCCACCTCCTGCTCTCCATGCGGAATCAGGGTCGTAGCTGGAGAGGATTGTCCCCCAGAGAAGGGCAACTTTTTTTAAAAAGTATAATTATGCTTGTTTCTCACTTTATTTTTATGTATATATTTAATGCTTTTATTGATTTCAGAGAGGAAGGCACAGGGAGAGAGAACCAATGATGGCTGCCTCCTGCACGCCCCCTACTGGGGATTGAGCCTGCAACCCGGGCATGTGCCCTTGACCAGAATCGAACCTGTGACCCTTGAGTCTGCAGGCCGACGCTCTATCCACGGAGCCACACCGGCCAGGCGTAAGCGGCATTTTAAAGGACAGATGTGGATCTGGAGCTGCGGCCTGTCTTTAGAAGAAGAAGAAAAGGGACGTCTGTGTTGTGATCTTGAGGCGGTTGGCAGTCGGTGCTGACGGGATCTGTTTGTCTTTCAGCCTGGACTTTTTCTTCCGGTGGCTCTTTGACAAATCCTCCCCGGACACCTCTATCAGGTTGGAGTGAGTATCAGCCGCGCGCGGAGGTGACGGAGCCACGGCCCCGAGTCCATGTCCCACGGGGCTCGGGCTGCCTCGCGGGGAGGGTGGTCCCCGTTTCGGAACAG
The DNA here is from genome assembly GCA_026230045.1 of Corynorhinus townsendii. NCBI lineage: Eukaryota > Metazoa > Chordata > Mammalia > Chiroptera > Vespertilionidae > Corynorhinus > Corynorhinus townsendii. The sequence goes on along the minus strand of JAPDVU010000016.1, from coordinate 15,010,662 downwards.
GCCACTTCCTCCCGGAGACCCCCGGGCCTGGGCCTTCCCCGCTCCCCGACCCGGTTCCTGCTGGGGCGGCGGGGCAGAGCCCTGGGCCACACCAGGGGAGCTGGCCCATTTTGTGCCACGTGTGCAAAACGCGCGGTTCACTTTTTAGGCCGAGACTCAATTAGTCACAGCCTCATTCGGTCTCTGAACCTTACTTACCGAGACCTGAGCCGCTGGGGAGAAGGAGCGGCTGGGTCTCCGTGGGGCCGGGGGGCAGGAGGGGGAGGAATCATTAACGTCGCAACCAGAAGGGCTGTCTGGACCGCGGGCTGTCTTTGCCAGGGGAGCGGAGCTCAGCTTCTGTCTGATGTGGGCCCTTGTTCGTATTTCCAGCGCGCACCACACCCACTTAGCAGTCACACTTACGGCTTAAGAAGGCACTGCCCTACGTGCTGGGTTCTGGGTCTCGTTTCCCCTTCACAGCCGCTTAGGAGTGGGTCGTGTCATTATCCCATTTCACAGACGGGGAGACCGAGGCCCCGAGATGTGAACAACTTGCCCAAGGCTACCCAGCGAGTTCAGAGATGGAGCTGGGACGTGACCTCAGCCCCTCTTGCACTGAAACAGGCTCTCGAAATAGGTCCTGGAATTAGGCTCTTTGGCCCATGATGGATTTTCCCACAGAGATAGTTACAGGGAAGGCTGGCTACAATTTCCTTTTTTTTATATCTTTTATTTGTTTTCCATCACCATGGAAGGGGTGAATTATGACTATTAGTTTTTTTGTACTCCTCGCCCGAGGGTATTTTTCCATTGCTTTTTTTTTTATTTATTTTTTTTTGAGAGAGAGTGGAAGAGAGAGGGAAAGGCAGAAACATCGATATGAGAGAAACACATCGATTGGTTGCCTCCTGCATGAGCCCCGACCAGGGCCTGGGCCGGGGAGGAGCCTGCAACCGAAGTACATGCCCTTGACTGGAATCAAACCTGGGACCCTTCCGTCTGCAGTCCGGTGCTCTATCCACGGAGCCACACCGGCCAGGGCGGGGCGAATTATTTTGAATGGGTTCTTGCTGGGTAAGCTGGTGACTCAGGAGCTGGCAGCCTCAGACAGACACACCCGCACCCATCAGGCTCTCGTCTAGACGGACAGCGACTCCGGTTGCCAAGTGCCGCGGTCGGCTCTCAGTCCTCACCTTCCGTGATCGGTCAGCGGTTGCTGGCTTGGGCGCTTGCCCCTCCTGGTTCCCATCTCAGCCTCCTGGGCGTGCTCTTCGGCGACTCCCAGGCTGCCTGAGGGCTCAGCTCTGGGCTCTCCGTCCACACGCCTTCTCTAGGGGACCTCAGGGGGGACCAGGGCTTGCAGGCCACCCGACTCCTCCTGAACCCGAGTACAGGCACCGCGTCCGCACGTGTAACCCCAGCCTGCACCTCCGCGCTCCGAACCCCACTGCCTGCCGCAGCCCCGCTTGGGGTTCTGCCAGGCGTCTCAGACTTCGCCTGCCCCAAACCAGAACCCTGACTTTTATCCCCACATCTGTGCTCCCACCGTTTTCTCCACCCATGCCTCTGTTTTTCTGGCTGCTCTGGCAAGAAACACCCACCTAGGAGTTCTGCTGGTCTCCCCTCTTTCCCTCATGTGCCCCTCCCCCGCCCTCCCCCCACATCAGCAAATCCTGACAATCTAAGAGAGACCCCAAATCGCACCATTTTCGCCTCCAGCGTGACCACCATCGTGTCACACACACGGGACAGCAGTGGCCATCCGTGTGCCGCCGGGCCCTCTCCCTGTCCGTCCTGTCCAGCCCCGCCTCTTGTCCCGCGGACAGCCAGGCGCACTCCACGGAGAGCCGTCGTCTGTGGTTCCCGCATCTGGAATGCTCTCCCCTGCTTCTAGACGGCCCTCCCTCTTTTCTTTTTAATATATTTTTCTATTGATTTCAGAGAGGAAGGGGGAGAGAGAGAGATAGAAACATCCATGATGAGAGAGAATCACTGATCAGCTGCCTCCTGCACGCCCCCTACTGGGGACCGAGCCCACAACCTGGGTATGTGCCCTTGACCGGAATCGAACCCTGGACCCTTCAGTCTGCAGGCCGACGCTCTATCCACTGAGCCAAACCGGCTAGGGCGGCTCTCGCTCTTCACCTTGTCTGCACATCCCCTTCTCGGGAAGGCTCTCTGACGCCCACATAGCAGGGGAACAAAGCCGCCCGCTCTCTCCTCGCACCCGCACACCCGGCACCCGTGTGTTTGCGTGTCTGTTGGTGCCCGCCGCTGGGATGTGAGCTCCGTGAGGGCAGGGGCAGGGGCTTTGTTTCCCTCTCAGCGCCTGGCACAGTGCCTGGCACCCATGGGTGCTGCACCTCGCACCTGCCGGGGCCTCGGGTCCGGGCTCATCTGACTCAGCCCCCACCCCGCCCGGGTCCCCAGGTGCGTCTTCCTGCCAGACCAGGGCGCCTTCTTCGTGAACTACGTCATCGCCTCGGCCTTCATCGGCACCGGCATGGAGCTGCTGCGGCTGCCCGGCCTCATCCTCTACACCTTCCGCATGGTCATGGCCAAGACCGCCGCCGACCGCAGGAACGTCAAGCAGGTGCGGGCTGGCGCGGAGGGCGGCACGGGCTCCCCCCTGAGCTGCCCCACTCGGCACTTCCCCAGCCGCCCTGCTCAGTGCCGGGCACTTAGCCACGTGTTTTCACCAGGGGCACAGGCCGCCTGTGGGGGCGGAGGGGCCAGGCCCCGCTTGCCAGTGGCAGGTCTTCATAAACCTCCGTCCGCTCTGACTCACCGACTGGAGGAGAGAGTGGATTTTTACATGAAAAATTTTTTTTAAAAAATTGATTTCAGAGAGGGGGAGAGAGAGAAACATCAATGATGAGAGAATCATTGATCAGCTGTCTCCTGCATGCCCCTACTGGGGATCGAGCCAACCCGGGACCCTTCAGTCCGCAGGCCGATGCTCTATCCACTGGGCCACACCAGCTAGAGCTGGATTTTCACATTTTAACCAGTCTTATCTCTCTCTCTCTCACACACACCCCCCTAACATCAGCATGTCGCTTATTGGGGGGCATCCATGTGCATAAGCCTTTCAGATGATCACAGTTGTCAAAGGCGTTTGGGGCATGTGGCACTGTCCCCTACATGGGTAACGTGGGTTCTCTTTTATCCTCCTTTGCCGTGTGGGCACCCTGAGAGGACAGTCAGAACCCTCTGAGACGGGCCCTGCTGGTACCTCACCTGGCAGACGCACAGCCTAAGCCGCAGCCGGTTAGGAGCCCAGGACGCACGCCAGCACGGGCAGAGCTGAAGCCAGAGTCCGTAGGGGTCACTACGCTCTGGGGGCTCGGCGACCCACTGGGGAGACACGATTAAGACAAAGGTGGCACTAGGGAGGCATGAGGCACTGCACCTTGGAGGCCTGGGCGTGCGTGGAGTGAAGCTGGAGAAGGCTTGCGGAGGGAGGAAAGGACCGCACGCCCGGCTGGTGTGGCTCGGTGGTTGAGCATTGACCTATGAACCAGGAGGTCACGGTTCAGTTCCCCGTCAGGGCACAGGCCCGAGTTGTGGGCTTGATCCCCAGAAGGGGGCATGCAGGAGGCAGCTGATCCATGATTCTCTCTCATCATTGATGTTGTTATCTCCCTTCTTCTCTGAAATCAATAAAGAAAAATATTTTTAAAAAAATTTTAAAAAATATATTTTATTGATGTTTTACAGAGAGGAAGGGAGAGGGATAGAGAGCTAGAAACATCAATGGGAGAGAAACATTGATCAGCTGCCTCCTGCACACCCCCTACTGGGGATGTGCCCGCAACCCAGGTACATGCCCTTGACCAGAATCGAACCCGGGACCTTTCAGTCTGCAGGCCAACGCTCTATCCACTGAGCCACACCGGTTAGGGCAGAAAAACATTTTTTAAAAAAAGAAAAAGGACCTCGAGGTGGGGGAGCTGTGAGTCTCCCATTTCCAAAGTCCTTCTCACCCGGTCTGCCCTCACCACCTGGAGCCATCCGAGGGGCTTGGGGCCGAGCAGGCCTGGCAGCGCCTCACCACCTCCTCCCCCTCCCCCACTTCCTCCCCCCAGAACCAGGCCTTCGAGTTCGAGTTCGGAGCCATGTACGCGTGGATGCTGTGCGTCTTCACCGTCATCATGGCCTACAGCATCACCTGCCCCATCATCGCGCCGTTCGGTGAGCAGCCCTGAGGCCAGTCCGGGGTGGGTGGGTGGCTGACTCCACCAGGCACCCCAAGATAGCCGTCACGGGGCATTCTGGAGCCCCACAAACAGAGGACCTCTTGGAGCCACAAGAGCCACATGCTGTCAAGGAGCCACGGTGACACCACATTTAATTCACTTCTCGTGAATTCCTTCCCCTGGCCTCCTAAACTGTGGCCTCCCTCAGTACTTCTCCTGGTCTGAGCTGCTCCGCCAGCTCACTCTTATTTTATTTTATTTATTTTAAAAAATATATTTTATTGACTTTTTACAGAGAGGAAAGGAGAGAGAGAGAGTTAGAAACATCGATGAGAGAGAAACATCGATCAGCTGCCTCCTGCACGCCCCCTACTGGGGATGTGCCCGCAACCCAGGTACATGCCCTTGACCGGAATTGAACCTGGGACCTTTCAGTCCGCAGGCTGACGCTCCATCCACTGAGCCAAACCGGTTTTGGCTCACTCTTATTTTAAAAAATATATGTTTTTATTGATTTTGGAGAGAGGAAGGGAGAGGGAGAGAGAGATAGAAACATCAATGATGAAGGAATCATGGATCAGCCGCCTCTTGCAAGCCCCCCACTGGGGATCAAGTCCGCAACCCTGGTATGTGCCCTGACCGGGAATCGAACCGTGACCTCCTGCTTCATAGGTTGATGCTCAACCCCTGAGCCCTGTGGGCGGGGCTGACCATTCTATTCCTGGTCGATTCTTGAACACGCTAAGGCAGTAACGATCGAGGTTCTCATGCGTGCTGTCCCTTTGGCAGTCACCTTCGCACTCCCCATGGGTGATCACACCATCCGACAAGCCAGGCCTTGCTTCCGTCCCCCTCACAGACGAAGCACTCGATACCTGTCCGTGAGGGCTGGAGTCAGGATTGGAACGTGGAATCCTGGAGATTCCTGCCCCAGGAGACAGTTGGCAGTGAGAGCTGAGGCTGGGGGTAGGAGGAAGTTGGGAGTTTTCTCTGTTTGCTCTCTGGTACTCTTTTTAAAGCGTAGGATTACTCTCTCAAAACAAAGCAAAACCAGCCCAGCCAGTGTGGCTCAGTGATTGAGCGTTGACCTAGGAACCAGGAGGTCCCAGTTCGATTCCCGGTCAGGGCACAGGCCTGGGTTGCGGGCTGGATCCCCAGTGTGGGGCGTGCAGAAGGCAGCCGATCCATGATTCTCTCTCATCATGGATGTTTCTCTCTCTCTCCCCCTCTCCCTTCCTCTCTGAAATCAATAAAAATATATTTTAAAAAAAAGCAGCAAAACCAAAAAATGTCGAAGAACCTGACATAAAAGGCAACGTGATGCCCCTTAAGATCCTTGAGCATCCATTGGCCGAGGGCAGGAGGTCACTTGGGTGGGAGAAGGAAAGGAGGGTGGGAGCATTGAGGGGCCTGGGGGTGCTCAGGGTGAGAGGGGCCTGTCCTTGTAAAGTAGCCTCTTTCCCCAAAATGTTGCTGGAATTTCAGTGTTCCGTGGGCCCCGAGTCACAGACACTTCCACTCCTGGAGTCAGGAATGGGGAGGGGGGAAGGAGGAGGGGGGAGGGAGGAGGGGAGGGGGTGGAGGAAAGGGGGAGGAGGGGAGGGGAGAGGGAGAGACCAGGAGCACTGGCAGCCAGGATATGATTTTGCCCCCCCTTCTGGTTCATGGGGTCAGACAGCTGCCCCAGCCCCAGGTCCATGTACAGCCATCCCTGTGGCCACGCGGGGTCCCCGGCTCACATCCCCACCTCTGCAGGCCTCATCTACATCCTGCTCAAGCACATGGTGGACCGGCACAACCTCTACTTTGCCTACCTCCCGGCCAAGCTGGAGAAGCGGATCCACTTCGCGGCTGTGAACCAGGCCTTGGCCGCCCCCATCCTGTGCCTCTTCTGGCTCTACTTCTTCTCCTTCCTGCGCCTGGGTGAGGGCCCCTTCTGACCCAGTGCGGCCCCCAGCAAGGGCTGGCTGGGTGTCCAATCAGAATGTGGCACCCAGGGTGAAGGTTGGCTGGGTGTCCAATCAGAATGTAAGGCAGCCCTGGTCTTACATTCTCATACACATACCAGCCAGTCAAATCCCTCGCTGCTTTTAATAGCATCAACTCGGTGTCCAATCAGAATGTGGCCCCCAGGGAGGGCTGGCTGTGTGTCCAATCAGAATGTGGCCCCCAGGGAGGGCTGGCTGTGTGTCCAATCAGAATGTGGCCCCCAGGGAGGGCTAGCTGGGTGTCCAATCAGAATGTGGCATCCAGGGTGAAGGTTGGCTGGGGTGTCCAATCAGAATGTGGCATCCAGGGTGAAGGTTGGCTGGGTATCCAATCAGAATGTGGCATCCAGGGTGAAGGTTGACTGGGGTGTCCAATCAGAATGTGGCACCCAGGGTGAGGGCTGGCTGGGGTGTCCAATCAGAATGTGGCATCCAGGGTGAAGGTTGGCTGGGGTGTCCAATCAGAATGTGGCAACCTGGGCGAGGGCTGGTTGGGTGCAGCTTGACCACCTACGCTAGCCCAAGCTGGAGTGTAACAGGTGAAGGCCAGGTGGACTGCCCCAGGCAGCCTGAGAGAGAGATGGTCCCTTCACCTGCCGTGTGGGAGGCTGAGCCAGAGGAGATGGGGAGGCGGGTCCAGACCCCTCACACCTCACCTGGGGACGTGCTGGAGGGAAAACCAACGCTCTCGGGGGGAAAAGGAAAAGGCAGGAGAGATGTGTGACTGCCCGAGTCTGCGGGGGGCCTCCACCTGCCTAACCCGGACAAGAGGCTGCAAGGAACTGACCCAGCGGGAAGCTGGCAGATGCCATCACTGGGGTCCCAGCTGCTTGAGGGCGGGGAGTGGGGCGGTGCCTTCTCTTTATTTTCTGCCCCAGAGAGAAGTCACCTGCCCAGGTGTGGGCCCCTCCTCAGCAGGGTGAGGGTGAATGGCAGCCCCCTCTCCCTCCTTCTCTAAGGCCGGCATCCCTTTGTCCCCAGGTCTGACGGCCCCTGCCACCCTGTTTAACTTCCTGGTGCTGCTGCTCACCATCCTGGTCTGCCTGGGCTACACCTGCTTTGGATGCTTCAAGCACCTCAGCCCTCTGAACTACAAGGTAAAGGGCGCCTCCCTCCCACCCCCCTCCCCCACCCAGCCAGGACCTGAGCGGAGACGTGGGTCCGCCCTGCACCCCTCCTCCACCCACTCACACATTAACAACCTCGAAAGGCGTGGGTAGCTGGGTGCGATGTGAGACTTCCCTCCCCCTTCCCCTTCCCTGCTCCATGCACTGCCCCTGCCCCATGCCCCCCCCCCCGCCCCATGCCCCCTGGGGCTGTCGCTGGGAGCCTGGTGCCAGCTGGCACTGTTATTCTGGGTGTTCATAGTCCGCTTGTTCGGAGGGTGTTGTTCAGGAAGATCATTGTTGCTTATGGTTGGAAGTGTCTGCCGTTTCCTGCAGACAGAGGAGCCGGCAGCTGACAAGGGAAGCGAGGCCCTGGCCCACGTGCCCCCTCCGTACACAGTAAGTCATGGCGCTCCCCCAGGACCCAGCCCCATGGGCCCGGCAGGCACGCTTCCGTCATCTCGTTAAGAAAGAAGCCCCTCGATCACGTGTCGTCGGGCAGGTGGCTGAGTTCATGTCACTTGAGAAGGCGTCCCAGGTGCCTCTGGGGCTTTAACTTGGGTCCGTGCGGCCGCACCCCCCACGAGGCGAGAGTTCGTTTTGCCAGGACGTGTGCCCATCCCCTCGGGTGTCGGCTTCCGGCTCACTTTCCTTCTCTGCATATTTAATGCCCGGAGAGCCCGGCCTCTCGCGGCTCCGTCGCCAGGCCCTGTGGTTTGGTGAAGCCGATCACCAGCGTTCCAGCAGCACCTGCCCGGGTGGGTCCCCCACGCTGCCCAGACCGGCTCCCCGTGGAGTTCCGCACGTGAACATGGCGCCTGCTGCATGCGGGCACCGGTCTCCTTCCCTTCCTGGGTCTGCCTGCTCCTGGATGGGGCGGGGACACGGGACCCCTGAGCCGTGACCACTGCCACCTGACAGGGCGGGGGTGGGGGGCAGCGGCCACTCTCATCTCTGTTCTTTCCAGCGGCTGCCTCCCAGGTGTCAGGCCCTCTTTCTTAGCAGTGTCTCTCTGGACCGGCCCCAGGCAAGGTTCTCGGGGAGACCCATGCCCCAGAGGCACACCTGTGGCTGTGCCCGCCAGACCCGGGAGGAGGTGGGGCAGGTGGATGATGGATGGTCCTCATGCCTTTTTATTTATTTTTTTTAATTCTCACCCAAGCATATTTTTTCCCATTGATTTTTAGAGAGAGGAAAAGGGAGAAGGGGGAGGGAGGGGGAGAGAAACATCCACATGACACAGCTACAGTGATTGGTTGCTTCCCGCAAGAACCCGGACTGAACGGACGGGGGTGAGGGACAGGGAAGGAGCCTGAAACCCAGGTACCTGCCCTCGATGGGGAATCGAACCGGCGACCCTCCGGTGGGAGGGCCGACGCTCTAACCACTGAGCACACCGGCCAAGGCAGGAAATCCCTCGTCATCAGCCTGGGTCTGGGGAGGGACAGAGCAGGGCTGTGCCGAGGGGTCGGCAGCCGGAGCCTGGGACTGGGGAGAGAAATAGCCTCCACGGATTCGCTTTCCAGGGTCCCACCGGCCGCTCCTAGGCCTGTCCTGTGCCGTTTCATTTCCGGTATGAAGTGGGAAATCCCCCGGGGATCCCGCGCTGGGAACCGCCGTTTCCTCTGAGGAGTGGCCGGCGTGTGTCCTCTCTGGGTGATCGTGGGAAACGGGCAGTTGACTGCATTTTCTGTTTTGCTCTGGCTGCTCGGAAACTCTGCAGTTGGCATGTTTTGGGTCCTGATGTCCTAAATTGATGTTATTTCTTTTTTTTATTTATTTCCGAGAGGAAGGGAGAGGGGGGGAGAGAGAGAAACATGGACGATGAGAGAGAAGCGTGGATCGGCTGCCTTCTGCACACACTCCACTGGCGATGGAGCCCACAACCCGGGCCTGTGCCCTTGATGGAATCGAACCCGGGACCCTTCAGTCCGCAGGCCGATGCTCTATCCACCGAGCCACACCGGCTAGGGCTTGGTGTTGCTTCTTTATGTGTCCCTCATGAGCATTGCGCCCCCTCCTGCTGGGAGGAGAGGGGACAGCGGAGGAGGAACGGGGTGCAGCGTCTCACGCCCGCCCCAGCCGAGCACTAACGCCCTCCTTTGTCGGCAGCCCTACGTGCCCCGGATTCTGAACGGCATGGCCTCCGAGAGAACCGCGCTGTCCCCGCAGCTGCAGCAGACCTACGGGGCCGTCCGCAACATCAGCGGGACCGTCCCGGGGCAGTGCCCGGCGCAGAGCCCTGCGGACAGCGTGGCGGCGGCCCAGCAGGACGCCTGAGGGCGGGAGAGCTGCGGGTTGGGCAGGGCCCGGCTCGGAGCCCGGAGGTGAGGAGACGCAGGTGGAGACGTCGCTTGGCATGGACCCCAACCAAGTCCAGGACGTCCGCCCACGTTTTGAAGCCCCCCCGCCCCCCACCCCCGCTCCGAATACATGAAACCAGCTGGGCAGGGCTCCAGCCCTTGGCTGAGGGGTTTGGGGCAGGACCAGGTGCCGCCCCGCCCCTTGCCGGTGGGTCCGGGGTCCTGCTCATTGCCCGTCCAGCTCTGTCGCTGGACGATGTCCCCGTGCCTTGTAGCAAGATCACGTGTTGGGACGGTGTGCCTCCAGGGCCCTGGTGGTGACTCTTAGGTATCAGGCAGAAGGGGACAATGGGAGACCGCCCTCTGAGCACGCACCACCGCCCCTGTCTGGGCACACGTACCCCCCACGGATAACCAAAGAGCCTGAGATGGGGTCCCGAAGGCGGCCCAGGGTCATTCCCGACCCCCCTCTCTGTAGTCAGCCGGGCACCGGCCCTGGCCCCGGAGTGCGCCGCGAGGAGCTGCCCACGCTTCTCCCCGCTCTGGTTCTGTTTCTGTATCATGTTGCCCGTGACGCTGTGGCTGGGCCAGGGTCACCGCAGCAGCCAGGGACAGCGCGAACCCTAATAAAGCGCCCATTCAGCCAGATGGGGAGGTCAGCCCTTCTGCCTCTCGGGGCCCGTGCGTGGGCTCGGTCTCCAGTCCTCGCCGCCTCCTGTCTGCTCCCTCCTAGTGGGGGGCGGGGGAGGCGTGCTCAGGGCCTCCTGGGAGCCACGGAAGGACTGTGGCAGGGAGGGGGAGTCTGGGCCGGGCTTGGCCAAGGCAGGAAGGATGGGTAGTCCTCCCCCCCCCCATCCCAGGGCTGAGGGTGAATTTGGGGCACTTGCTGGAGACACTGCCTTCCCACTGCCTCCAGGGGGCGCCAGAGTCAGGTTGGGCGCAGGTGGTGGGCAGAGCCAGGGAGGCCGCCTCCATCCCCAGAGGTGGGCCCGGCCAGGTTGGCAGGTGAGATCTGGGGCACCTGTGCAGACTCTGCTCCCCTCCTCCCCCCTCACTCAGCCCCTCAGCCTCTGCTCTGAGCTGCCCGGGGCCAGGAGGGAATAGAGCGCAGTCCTGCTGCCCCCGCAGGGTGTCCTGTCCTCCTGGCCAGGGGGATGGCATCCCCTCCCCCGCCCAGGCTGCAGCCCTGCCGCTCTGCTGGAAGGGGAGCTCCGAGTGCCGTCGGTCGGGGCACATGCAGGTCACTTGGTCCCAGCCACTCTTAGAAGTAAAACCATTTATTCCAAAGCCGTGCTGCTTAACGTGTGTGGGGGCCTGGGTGGGCAGGGGCCGAAGCAAACCCATTCCTTGGAGAGGAGGGGTCGAGGCCGCCTCCTGGAGGGGAGCTGGCGCTGGGCGACGGGGTTGGCGGGGGGCCTTGCAAGAAAAGGGCAGGTGTCCGCGAGGGAGCCCCCCAGGCAGGCGCTGCCCCGGAGGGTCACTGCCGCTCCACCAGCCCCACGAACTTGCAGATGTCCCGGGCCAGCAGCTCCGGCTCCTCGAAGGCGGCAAAGTGGCCGCCCCGGGCCATGTAGGAGTAGGAGACGAGCTTCGGGTACTTGAACTTCACCCACTTCTCTGGGATGTGCATTAGCTCGCACGGGAAGGCGGCGAAGCCGGTGGGTACATGGACCTTCATCCTGGCCGGGACAGGGATCCCGCTGAGGGGTAGGCTCGGCAGCAGCCTGTCCCCGCAGCGGGGGGGGGGGGGCTCACGGGAGTGCGGGGGTGTCATAAGCCACCCCCCTCGATTCCAATCCACTAAGAACCCTCTTTTCTGGAAGGGCTGCCCAGGCTGGAGAGTGGGTGGGACAGCCTCTCCCCACCTTGTCGTCCCCCCCACCCCGCTTGCTGTCCCCAGGGTCCTCCGATGAGATTAGGAAAGGGTGACACAGCCGTCGCAGCACCCTGGCCCCCGGAGCCCCGGCTCCCTTTGGGGGCTGATTCTAAAGGCCGAGGGATTCCCCGGACACCCCTCCTTCGCCCTTCCCGCCCAGGGCCCCGCAGGCCAGGCCCTCCCCCTGCCCCCTGCCTGGGAGGCCCCCCCAGAGGCGGGCTCACCGCTGGTGCCGGTCGCTCAGGAAGCTGTGCCCCATGTTCTCCTTGTAGAAGCGCTGGGAGGAGGTGATGGTGCCCGTCGTCCAGTAGATCATGATGATGGTCAGCAGGCTGTCCAGGGAGAACTTCCTGGGGAGGCGAGGCACTCTCAGCTCCACCCTCACACGGGAGCTGCCCCTCTCGGCTGCAAGCAATGCCAGGCCCTGTGCCCGCCTGGCTTCCTTCCTCAGACCTCCCTGCAAGGTGGGGGTGGGGTCCCCTCGCCATGGGCAGGCCAGCGTCACCAGCTACCGCGATGGCAGGGGATGCATGCGGAGTGCCCACCACGTGGGTCTGGCTAGCTGGTTCTCACCGTCTTCCTGGGGGGGTGTCAGCCCATCCCTCCCCGCCTCGCCTCCTGAGTTTCCACCCAGGAGGTCACTGAGCCCAGGGGCTGAGCTGGTCACCACCAGGGGTCCAGGGGCCTGCGGCAGGTTGCTGCACCCCCACTCCTGTGTCAGTACAGGCCGCCCCGCACCATCCTCAGATGGCAGTGCCCCTGCCAGGCCCTCGGCAGACCCCGCCTCCAGGTATCCCTCAGAGCCAGGACCCGCCCAGTCTGGCCCCAGGAGCAGGAGGGCAGAACCAGCAGTTCTGGGCATTTTGTTGTGGTTAAATATATTTTAATTTTTAGAGAGGAAGGGAGGGAGGGGGAGAGAGAGAAACATCAATGATGAGAGAGAATCATTGATGAGCTGCCTCCTGCACGCCCCCGCCTGGGGATGGAGCCCGCAACCTGGGCGTGTGCCCTGACTGGGAATCGAACCGCGACCTCCTGGTTCATAGGGCAACTCTCAACCACGGAGCCACGCCGGCCGGGCTCATAGGGCATTTTTATTCACCAGCCCCCAGCTTGCTCACATGCCTCCTGCCAAACTTGGGTCACCCCCGGAGGGAGCCCTGGGCCCTGCACAGATCCCCCACTCCGCATGAGACACCCCTTTTGTCCTCCAGCCTGGGACTGCAGAGCAGGCCGGCCCCCAGGCCGCAGGGCCCCCCACTCCAGGAGACAGAACTTGGCTCTCTCTGTTGGAGCATGTGGTTTATGGATCCCAGAAAGCCCCTCCCAATCCTGGTGCTGGGCCCCCTCACCCCACCCTGCGTCCAGAGCCCCCTTGAGCCCTCCATGGCCTCCCCTGCCCACTGGTGCCCACTGGCTGTGCCTTCTGAGCCCCCACTTTTCCCCACTACTCTCCCCACCCCACCAGCTTCCACCCTTCACCCCTGGAATAACCACCCACTGTACCCCGCACCCTCCAGCCTCCATGACCCTCACCCCTTCCGTGTCCTCCCCTGTGGCCTTCTGCCACCTGGACCCCCCGAGTCCGCACATGAACCCGTGCTCTCGAATTCCAGCTGCCACCTCAGAGGGTCCCAACCCTCACTCAGTGCCACCCACAGCCTCTGCCCTCCTGCCGGTGAGGAAACCCAGGTCCCTGGAGCAGCTGCTCCCCCCGGCCTTCTCTGTTGGACCCTGACTCGGGGCTCGGTGCCCCGCGCAGTGAGGATGGAGAGGAGGGTGCTGGGTGAGGAAGGGGCACTGGGACCGGGGAGGAGGAGGGGGTCGCGTTCTCTCACCTCTCCAGGCCGCCGTCCTCCAGGTCCCGGAAGTCGGCGTTGGTCCAGGTGGAGAACTTCTCTAGAATGTACGCCGCCAGTCCCACGGGGGAGTCGTTGAGAGCGCAGCCTGCAGGGGAGGGGGCGCGAGGGACTCAGGCCCGGGCCCAGGGAGCCCGCGGTGGGGCCCAGCTGCGCCCTGGCGCTCGGGGTGCGCCTGCACCTCATTGCTTCACCCTCGCCTCGGGGTCCGCATGTCTGATCAAAGGGGCAGCACCTCCCTGCGGCCTTGTGGGGACCCTTACCCCGTCCGGGCAGCTTCCTTCAGCCAGCAGGGTCTAGGACTCTGGGTTTTGTGAGCTCCAATATATGAATGCTGTTTTCCAAAAGCTGGGTTTTTTTTTGTGTTTTCTTTAAATATGCTATGATGAGTACAAATATGAGCAACAATCTAAACGTCCAAAATTGGGGGTCAGTTACAAGGAAATATTGGTCCGCCCACAAGCTGAAATGCTGGGCAGGCAGGACCCGTGCCTGGGACTCCCGCCTGGGTGAGTCCCCCAAACTAACATTTAGCAAAGAAGCCAGACTGAGGAGAGGCACCGACTCTAGAATTCCATTTCATCTAAAAAGCACCAAGACAGGCAAAAAGGTCTGTCTGTCTGTCCCGGGTCAGGAGGGGTTGCCCTGAGCCCGGGGTGGGGGTGGGGGTGGGGGCGTGGCAGGGGGCGGGGAGACCACCTGGAAGAGGGGGTGGGGCATCTGGCTGGCTGGCTGGCGGGTCGCCCTCTGTCATGTTACGTGGATGGGTGAGTTCCACTTGTGGAAAGTCATCAACCACATGTCAGCGAGTTCGCCTGAGGGCTGGGAATGGAGCTGGGGCAGGAGGGGGGTGGTGAGAGGTGACAGGACGGTCGTTTCTGTTTTGCGCTTTTCGTGATGTTTTGCAAACAAGCGTGACTCACGTTTATACCATCACGGGGAGCACTGGTCTTATGAAGGAAGCCCTATTGGCTCCATGAGTGGCTTAGCGTGTGGAGCACGGGACTGCCCTGAAAACGATCAAGGACTTTGAAATGGGTGCTGTCTGCGTGGGATTCGGGGAGTCACCGAGAGGACGCACCCAGGGTCACGGGACTCTCTGGGGTCCCCGCTTCCCTGGTCTTAGAGCTGGTTTAAGCGCTGTAAACTGTAGAAGCGATTGTTGTTCATAGGGAAGCAGATGGGGTGTGAATGAGGGTTACTGTGGATTCTGATGCTCTGCACCCGCCAGCCCCCTAACGCCAGGGTTCCTGACTGCCTGTGCGTTGTGCCGTTCTGCATTCTCCTGGTTCCTTTATAAATGGGCGCCTTAAGGAGAACCTGTAACCTGTGTTCACTGTACACGTGTAGCACCTTATCTTTTGAATTTCTTAGTCTTTTTTCTAACGATCCTTTAAGAGGATCCTGGTGGCAGAAACAGTTGCTGGGTCCTCCCCTGGTGTCATGGGGACCCCCCCCTTCTGTGCCCTGGGGCGCCGCCTCCTCGCCACCCCCCCCCCCCGCTTCCTCTCCCCCACCCTCCCACCCCTCACCGCTCTCCACCCCTCAGGGGTGGAGGGATCAGGAGTCAGAGCCACCAGGAATATGAGAGCGGCTAGAGGGGAATGCTAGGGAGTTGGATGGCCACCCATCGGCTCACTTCCATGGAAAACTGCAGCGTAAGGGTCAGGAGCCTCAAAGAGGCTGTCACCTGTGAGCAGGGCCCCTGGGGGTGCTGGGGGTCCCCTGGCTGGGAGCCCTCCCGGATGGAACGGATGTAAACTGCCTCCCCTTGCCCCGCGCGTCCAAGGCCCCCCGCGGAGACCCCGGGCACGCACCCACGGTGTCCGGCTTGGTGCACTGGATGTGCATGTAGCCGCTCTCCCTGATGAGGCTATAGAACATCTTCTCCTTCAAGGGGTACATGAGCTCCATGTCCCGATCGGTGTAGCCGAAAAGCTTCCGGAAACGCGGCCCCAGGAACAGGGTCAGGGTGTGGAAGTTCCTCACCACGAAGGCCATGTTCAGGTGCAGGCCTTTCACGTGGCTGGGGGTGGAGAGGGGCCGGTGAGGCTCGGCGGGTGTGTGTGGGGGGAGCAGGAAGGGGAGAGGCAGAGGAGGGAGAGGACGCCAGGGCCAGCCCCTTTCGGCACCCGCCCCCTGGGGTGGCCATCGGAGGCGGAGGGGCAGGTTGGCGAGAACATAAGAGTCTCTAGAAAGTTCTGCTTAGGTATTTGGTCCATCAGGAAGGTCTATTCCCTGACCTGGCCCTCGTCCACGTGGGCCTCTCTGCCTGGGCAGCTGGCCCAAGCGTCACCAACCCTGGTCGGACGGTGTCCCCAGTGCCCGGGTGCAGCTGGATGTCAGGGAGCCCCCCTCCCCTGGGCTCAGCATCCCAGCACCCTCCAAGGCTCCACAGAGTCCACACCGTGTCCCGGGGGTGGGAGGAGGGGCAGCGTGAGCCACCCTGCTGGCTGCATAGACGGGCGGCTGGTAGGAGCTGTGCCCACACACGCACACACCCCCCCGAGGGACCTCACCTGGGCACCAGCTGGGCTATGTTGGTGCAGATCAGGGACCCCCAGTCCCCACCTTGAGCATAGAACTCCTGGAAGCCCAGCCGCAGCATCAGCTTATAGAAGATCCTGGCGGTGGCCACGGAATTCAAGCCTGGTTGTGGGAAACGGGGGGTGGGGGTGGGGGGGGGGAGGACAGCGTCATGGAGCCGTCACCCCCATGTCCTGTGACATTCCTCACTCCTGGCCCCAGGCTAGCCAAGAGCAGCTCTGGAGGAGATCAGGAATCCTGGGGCCCAAACCGCACTGGGGGTCCAGCCCACCACCTGGGCCTGTGCCCTGACCGGGCATCGAACTGTGACCTCCTGGTTCAGAGGTCGACGCTCAACCCCGGAGCCCCGTCGGTCAGGCCCACCACACTTCTCAGACCCTGAGCAGAGGCCTGGGCCCTCCCCTAAGGGCAGTGCCCTCCTTTGCCCTCCTCCCTCCGTGCCCCCCCTCCCCGGCTCGGGAGGAAGCTTCCCGGCTGGCTCCCTGCCCCCTCCTCCCAGGAGAGCTGGTGGGAAAGCCTGGCTCCACGGGAGGAGGGCGCCCCACGGGCCCCAGCAGCCTCTACCCTTCTTGGAGGACGCCTCGGAGAAGCCGTAGCCGGGAATGGAAGGGCAGATGACTTCGAACACGTGCTCTTCGCTCAGGCCGTGGCTCTTGGGGTCCGTCAGGAGCGGGATGATATTGTAAAACTCGTAGAAGGAGCCGGGCCAGCCGTGCACCATCAGCAAGGGCTTGGCGGTGTGGCCGGAGGGCAGCTGTGGGGGCTTCACGTGGATGAAGTGGATGTCCAGCCCTGGGGGGGGGCAGACCACAGTCACGGGGGGGGGGGGGTAAGGGGGAAGGTCAGGGCCCTGTAGCTGGGGAGCTCAGCCAGCGGGTTCTGCCACCTCAGCTCCCCACCCCGGGGTACAGATCGCAGTGGTAACAGCAGGAACCACCAGCACCGGCTGAGCGCTTATGCTCGTGCCAGCTGCGTGGGCCCTCACTCAGCCTCCACGGCCTTCCTGTGAGAAAGGGCCTCCGTGAGGCTGCAGTGCCCGGTTGGGGCCGGGGTCGGGGTCAGGGCCGGGTGGCCACGCACTGTTATTTCCCAGAACGGGTCCTGGCTCATGGCAGGGCTCACTGAACACTTGTTTCATAGTTTAAGTATCGGGGGGAAATGCCCCGTGTATCTTAGCCACAGAGTACGGGATCGATCGAAGTTCAGTGCCCTGGCATGCAATACCGCCGTTTAAAAGGACGGTGGAGGTGCATTTATCCGGCAGGACACAGTTCACAATATATTGCTTTGTGGGGGACGTCTGGTCCAGTTTTCGTCAACCGTCCTAGGTCTGCACACATTTCTTCTGCATGCGTACGAACTGTAAAGTCTGGGAGGATAAGTTACCAAAATGTAAAAAAAAAAACAACAAAAAAACCCCCAATTGCCGGAAGCCAGTACCAGCATGTTATAATTGCAAGAGTTTCATCAAGAGGTTGATGTTACCGGCTGTTGGGAATGGCTAAAGGCATCTCCCCAAACCTGAAAAGGATGATTGTTTGCTGCCAGACAGCTGGGGCATCTTCATCTACATGTTACTGCCTCCTGTTGGCCAAACACCTGAACAGCCGAAGGCAATTCCCCAATCTGACAATGGACTCTGTACCTAACCCTGGCCTTTGATGTGCATATCTCCACCTTGCCTTAGGACAGATTGTGTTAATAAAGAGCAAGGGGTCCTGAGACAAGGAGAACTTGGTTTCTTCAGCCAAGCTCCTTGCGCCCCCCCCCCCCTTCCCCAATGCCTTTCAAAATTATGTTTTGTCTCTGGACTCTTATTTAATTTATGCACAGCCACTATTCCAGATTGCTGAACCCTTCTAGATGCCAGATCAAGATCACTGGCGCTAAATGGCGCCCAATGTCCAGCATTACCACCTCTCTCTGAGCAGGAGAATGGCAAGTGCCTTCATGTTGTTTTGGGGGTTACATGTGCTCTCTAATTTTTCTGCACCATTAAGTGCATATTTAATGCATCTTAATGGCATGTTTTCTACGTATATTAAATGCATGATTTTATTTTGTAAGCGGAGACTTTTTTTTAAGGTCAAATGCTGGGCACTGGGGACACTGTCTGACCAGGGCAAGTGGATGGATTCCTGGTTCCCAGGGGTTCCTTGAGGGCAGCCCCTTCCCCAGCAAGGGGCCCGGGCAGCACCTGGGGGGTCACGGCCAACAAGGCCAGGCCGCTGTCACCCCTGGGACCTCCACCACCGGGGCTGGAGCTGACGGCGCAGCCTGGCTAATGTTCTGGTCTGTAGTTAATTTGTTACACCAGTAATGCGTAGTTAGGGTAAAAACAGCAAGCAGACCAGTGAAAAGGTAAAAAGGAATCCCACGTAATCTCACTATCTGAAGAGAACACTGTGTTGTCTATCAAAAAATGTTTAAAAAGTTTAAAATGTTAGATTTCTAAAAAAAAAAAAAAAAAGTACAGATAGTACAGGAAGTCCCCATATACCCACCCCAGCGTTCCTACGTTCACATCTTATGTGAGTACCATATACACGTTACAATGCATGAACCCGTACTGGTACGAGAATCAAGTCTGTACTTCCGTTTTTATGTTTTCCACTTGATGGTAGGAAGAATATCCGACATAAGACTGACCCTCTTCACACACTTGTAAGGGTGTAAGATGATTACCTGACTTCGCGTTGTACAGCGGAGTCACCCTGCATAGCTGACACCTTACGTCTATCCAATTAGCGACTCCCCATCCCCCCACCTCCCAGCCCCTGGCCACCGCCGTTCTCGGGGCTCCTGTGAGCCTGACCTTTCAATCCCCCCTGTGAATGGACGCAGCGGTGTTTGTCCTTCCGTGACTGGCTGCTTTGCTTCCCATCACGCCCTCGAGGTTCATTCGTGTGGAGGCATATGGCAGGGGTCCCTCCCTTTCGAAGGCTGATATTGACATGTGGCTCATACAACGGACCCGCTGAGATTTCCCAGGTCCCGGACCCGCCCCGGGCACATCCCATTCCGTTGTCCCGTCGCCTTAGGCTCGCTCCTCTTGGCTGTGACCGTTCAGACTTTCAAAAAATGCTTAGAGCCCTCGCCGGTGTGGCTCAGTGGATAGAGCGTCGGCCTGCGGGCTGAAGGGTCCTGGGTTCGATTCCGGTCAAGGGCACCTGCCCGGATTTCGGGCTCAATCCCAGTAGGGGGCGTGCAAGAGGCAGCCCATCAATGAGTCTCTCTCATCATTGATGTTTCTCTCGCTCTCCCTCCCTGCCTTCCTTTCTGAAATCAATAAAAATATATTTTTAAAAAATGCTTAGAGAACATCCCTCCCTTTAATCCAAACAGAACCCTACACATTCTATTTTGGCACCTTATTTTTTTTTTTCACTGAGCAATATATCCTGGCCCCCCTTCTATGCTGCTCAAGTTACCCCCATCCTCCGGTTTATTTCAGTTGGGAATCTTGCCTCCTTTGAGGCACATTGCAGGACGGGAGGCTATTTTTAATTCACATTTGATCGCATTGTCATTTGGGGATAAAATTAGAAAAAAAGCACAAAACCCATATCGACATACGTGCTTGCATGCACACAGCTCTCCCTGGAAGCGGATGTCCCTGGATGGGGGGCTGGGGGCCATTCATTTTCACTGCTTACCCTTCCGTACTTTCTGAATTTTAACTATTTGAATTTTCAGAATGTCCTCCTGTGAGGAGGACGTGTTCTCCTGGTTTCTCTATCAGCCTGTGGTACGCTGGGCTCGGTGCTGGGCCTGGTGGGTGGCGAGGGGAGGCGGTGGGGTGAGGTCACAGCCTCGGGCCTGAGCTGGGACGGGCTGGGAACCTGGAGAGCCAGCTGCGTCCAGGCCCCAAACCGCCTCCCTGACTCGGTCCATCGCTCTGAGGCCTCTGCAGAGGCCGGTCGGCGGCGGGAGGCCCAGGCCGGGGGCTAGAGCCAGAGGCTCACCGCAGACCAGGGAGGATGGAATGGAGAGTCCGTGGGGACGAGGACAGAACACTGGGGTGGGGGTTGAGCCTTGAGTGGCCTGGAGCACAGAGGTCAGGGCAGGGCTGGGAGGACCTTGGGGAGATGGGAACGTGAGGGAGGACAGCGTACAGAGGGGGAGGAGGGAGGCCTTGGACCAGCCCCAGGCTGGGGGGCCAGGGACGATGGGAGGCGGCCAGCTCAGCATCGTGGGGGGTGGGCAGACGGCGTGGGAACCTGGGCTCCAAATGTTGCATTTGTTGCGATTCTGCGTGATGTCTGCGTCTTGTGATAACTTTTAAGGAACATCTCAATGGCCAATCCCTGGGGCCTGGGTCTCCCCAGCCTTGTCTGGGTCACGTCCGGCGTCTGTGAAGGCCATGCCCGTGACGGCAGCCCCAGCCCCCCACCCGCTGGCGTGCTGGGAACGTACCTTCGATCTTGGTCTTGAAGTGCGGGTATCTGTTGAGAACGGCCACCTGCTTCCTCCAGTCGAATCCGTCCCGCCAGTAGGAGAGGACTTTCTTCAGGTAGTTGGAGTTGAAGCCGTAGTGGAAGCGGCTGTCCTCCAGCGGCGGGGTCAAACGGACCTTCTCGATCCTTCGGTACAAATCCTGGAGCAGAGTGCAGGGCCCCAAGGAGAGGGGGGTGGGTGGGCAGAGCACGGAGGAGGTGTGTTTCCGGAGGACAGAGCAAACCCTACGCTCCCGCAAAGGCCTTTCGCTCTGGGGTGTCCGTTTAACCCAGAAGACACCTCTGTGTTTCCCATCATCACAGTGGCTGTTCCTAAAGCTCATGTTCTTTACTTATTTTTTAAAAAATATATTTGTATTGATGTCAGAGAGGAAGGGAGAGGGGGAGAGAGAGAGAGAGACACCCATGATGAGAGAGAATCATGGGTCGGCTGCCTCCTGCACGCCCCATAATGGGGATGGAGCCCGCAACCTGGGCGTGTGCCCTGACCGGGAATCGAACCTGGGACCCTTCAGTCCATAGGCTGACGCTCTATCCGCTGAGCCAAACTGGCCAGGGCTCATGTTCTTTACTTTTTAAAATGTATATGTTTTTTTAAAAATATATATTTTTGTTGATTTTAGAGAGGAAGGGAGAAGGAGAGAGAGAGAAACATCAACGATGAGAGAGAATCATGGATCGGCTGCCTCCTACTGGGGGTCGAGCCCGCAACCCGCTCATGTGCCCTTGACCCAGAATCGAACCCAGAACCTTTGAGTCCACAGGCCAACGCTCTATCCACTAAGCAAAACCAGCCAGGGCTAAAATATATATGTTTTATTGATTTTTTTTAGAGCGAGAGGAAGGGGGAGGCATAGCGAGCTATGCCCTGACCGGGAACTGACCCCTTGGTTCATGGGTGGACACTCAACCACTGAGCCCCACGGGCAAGGGCCCCTGTTCCTTGCTTTTGACTTGAGGTTTATTTCCCACCTTTCCGTTTGTAAATGGACGCACAGTACGCACCTTTCCTGGACCTAGGCTTCCACGGGCAGGAGCTGGCAGCCCTTTTCGGCCGAGGGCCAGGCCAGCCAGTATTTTAAGCCTTTGACCTGCCGCTCCTCCGTTCTGCCCTCAAAGCACCACGTACGACGGCACGTGGAGGAGTGGGTGTGGCTGTGTCCCAGCAAAACTTTGGAGGGACCTGAACCTGAACGTCATCTCATTTTCACGTCATGAAACCTTCTTTTGATTTTTTTCCCCAACCATTTAAAGATATAAACACTGCCTGGCCAGTGTGGCTCAGTGGTTGGATGCCGATCCATGAACCAGGAGGTCACGGTTCGAGTCCCGGTCGGGGCACAGGCCCGGGCTGTGGACTCGATCCCCAGTGTGGGGCGTGCAGGAGGCAGCCCATCCAGGATTCTCTCCCATCATGGATGGTTCTCTCTCTCTCTCTCCATCTCCCTTCCTCTCTGAGATCAATAAAATATGTTTTAAAAAAATAAAATGAGGAAAAGCCTCTTTAAAAAGCGATAGAAACTATTCTCAGCATGGGGGCTGCATAAAACCAGGTGGCAGGGGGCGTTTGTCCCAGGAGCTGTGCTTCACCCACTCTGAGCGACAGCACCGGATAATTAGTAAACGGTAACTGAGGAGGGATAAGACAGAGCTCAAGTCTGATGGGCGTACATCGGACCAAGACACCGGCCCCGGCGGGGGGAAGTTCGCGTAGCTGAGGGAGTCTTCCCGGAGTGTCCCCCTCCAAGCACTGGAGTCACCCCCAAACAGATTTTGGAAAGTGAGGCTCCGAGTCTAAGAACCCACTGAAGGAAGGAGCTATCTATCCTCAGGGCTCGGCCTCCGTCCTACACAGCGAGGCCCATCAGGTGCTGCAAGGAGCTGCAGCTGCTTTCTCCCGGGGCGGCCCAGTTTCCGCTTGTCCACAAGCCCTTCTTTCTCAGGCCTCGTGACGTTTCTCTCAGCACGTCTGACGGCATTTATCCCTTTTAACCTAACTTTAGTTAACTTTTCTCTCTGCGCATTTCTTTCCTCCACGACTGAACTCGGAGCTAGGTGAGGGAAGAATCTGTCTTCCAAGCACCCAGCATAGTGCCTGCACACAGTAGGTGCTCCCAGACCCACAGGAGGAAAGCAGAAATGGGTGGGGACATCCCAGGCCCCACCCACCCTCGTGGGGCTTTGGGGCCAGCCTCTCGGATCAGCCCAACCGGCTGGTCACATGCTTCCTGCCTCCTGCCCGTGCGGAGGCGGACCAGGCTTCCCAGCTGGGCAGATCTCGGGCCGAATCCTGCACGCGATCTCCAGTCACCTGGGATGAACTGCTCTCCCTCTCTGAGCTTCAGTTTCTGCAGCTGTGCGCTGAGAACAAAGACCTCACCCCACAGGAGGGCTGCAGAGACTGGGCGGGACCGTGAGCGGCTGGCTGGCACACAGTAGGTGCTTAACCAGCGCTGGCCCTGCAGCAGGTTCTCTGTGCTTCAGCATCTGAGGTCACCGTGGCCTGCTCTCCGCCCAGGGCCTGACGACAACCCGCTCGCTCTCTCCTATAAGCTCCTCCCAGGTTCCAGACGGGCCACAAAGGAGGTGAGACACGAAACTGGGTCCAGCGGGCACCCCCTCTCCCACCTGGGCACTCTGCGAGGAGCAGCCCTTTCCCCCGCCCGGCCCCCTCCCCAGTCTCAGGGAAACGGGGGGCTTCCTGCCTCCCTCTGCTCAGCCCTGCCCGGAAAGAGGGGCCTTACGTTGATCTCCTCGTCCGACGTTTCCACCTTGAAAGGGCGGATGCTCTCATCCTCCGGGGCAGTGGGCCTGGCCCCGGGCCCCCACCACCCATCTCCAAGAGGCAGTGTGTCCTCCTTGTCCCGGGAGGTGAACCAGTAGATGACGAGGCCCAGCACCGAGGCGAGGAGAACTTCCAGCCACATGACGCCTGTAGGGGGGAAGGCCATCAGCCCCCGAGACCACCCGCCCGGCCCTGAGCCTGGCGTGGACGCCGGCCTCCTGACCTCTCCCACCCACCCAAGCCCACGCCGGGGGGAGGGGGGGGAAGCCTGTGGGGACCTGCTAAGAGACCCAGCCTAGGTGCCCTCTCTTCCCCACAGGACCCTGGGGAGGGGGGGACCTGCTAGGAGACCCAGCCTAGGTGCCCTCTCTTCCCCACAGGACCCTGGGGGGGAGGCCTTGCTGAGGCCCCAAGGTTTGCTCCTGCCAAGGGCTGCCCCTCTACTCTGAGCATTGGGCCCCTGGGGGCTGTTCCAGGAACAGTGGTATAGAAATGGGACCTCTTGGCGGGGAACCCCTGGGGTTGGCTCCCCAGGCTTCCTGCACCAAATCCAGGGCCCTGTTTCCGACCATGACCCTGCTGACCTCCTAGTTCCCATACTCAGTCCCTGGGACCCTCTGATTCTCCCCTCTGGCCCACCCGTCACCAAGTCCCCATGCCACCCAGACCCAGCCCCTCCACGCCCAGCGCCCTCCTCTGAACCACAGCCCCTGGCACCCACATTTTGATCACGGCGGTAGCTCACCAACCCCATCTCTCAGGCCGCGGGTGTATTTCTGAGAATCCGCTCAGCGGAGCATTTTTGCTGGCACCCGTGCCTAGCGCGCCCCCCATCGCACAGCCATCTCCCCCTTTCGGCTGAGAAGCTCTGAAGGGGCTCAAGGCCTCTTTCCCTTCACGCTAGGAAAGTCTCAGCCGCGCCAGAGAGGAGGCCTCCGCCATCCCTCCCCCCCCCCATCCCCCCTGCAGATGGGCCACGGCTTTCATCCTTCAACCCCACCCGCAGCAGTGCCTGACCATGTGTCAGCTGGCATTAAACAAGGCGAGGGACAGCGGGGGAGGAGCCCCTCCTGTTTCCAGGAATTCAGAAAAGAACTTGCAATAGCTCCTTCTGTTCTACAGAGACCCTCTGTCCCTGCCAGGAAACCCTACCTTAAAAAAAATATATATATATATATTATATATATATATTCTTTTACTGATTTCAGAGAGGAAGGGAGAGGGAGAGAGAGAGACATCCATGATGAGAATCACCGCCTACTGGGGATGGAGCCTGCAACCTGGGCTTGTGCCCTTGACCGGAATCGAACCCGAGACCTTTCGGTCCATGGTCCACAGGCCAACGCTCTATCCACTGGGCCACACCGGCCAGGGCCTGGAAATCCTCCCTTTGAGAAGATGGAGTGGGGCCAGTGCTAGCCTGCCTGATAGCTGCAGGCTGGGAGGGGCTCAGGCACTGCGGGGAGCGTGCCGGAGGGGACCGAAGGCAGCGAGCCGAGCTGCCCTGGCAACAGGAGCAGGTGGACGCGGTTCCCCGGGCAGGCGGCGGCACCACTGCCCTGCCCCCAGGGCCCAGCGCACTCCTCGGCACGGCGAGGCACTCCGCCAATATTGGGGAAGCCCCCACTGTGGCAGCGAGGGAGACACATTTTGTCAAGGGGGGGCTGGAATCATAAGGAACAATCTAGAAGGGCCCACTTCTTCAGCATCTGCGGTGAGCTTGGCAAGCCACCCTCCTGGCCTGCAATCGGCACAGAGACGGGAGACCACTGCCACTTCCCTCTGGGATTAGTGACCAACTTTCTGTTTCTGGGCAGGAGGATCCCAGCGCCGCCCCCTGTCCACGTGGGAGCCGCCGCCCTGACCTTTGACCACCTCCTTGGGAAGAAGCAGGGACGCTCAGCCGTGGAGCTCCACGCCGCCGGGGAGGTAGGGCTGGCCTCACGTGCCGAGGTCTTTTGACAATTGCAGGGTCCTGCCACCCGGCTGATCGGAAGTGTGTGCGGTGTGGTTCTCTCCCCTCGTCTTCAGGCAGCAAATGGAACCCCAGGCCCAGAGAGACGGTGAGAAAGTGAGAAGGCCGCAGGAAATCCAGCCCGGCCGGCGTGGCTCAGTGGTTGAGCGCCGACCTATGAACCAGGAGGTCAAGGTTCGATTCCCGGTCAGGGCACAGGCCCGGGGTGCGGGCTCGATCCCCAGTGTGGGGCGTGCAGGAGGCAGCGATCGATGATTCTTTCTCCTCATCGATGTTTCTATCTCCCTCTCCCTTCCTCTCTGAACTCAATCAAAATATATGTTTAAAAAATCAATCAATAAACGCAGGAAATCTGGGACGAGGGGCGTAACGATAGCCCACTCCTGCACCGCCCGGGCAACGGAACAGATCCAAGGAGATTGTTTTTCATGTTAGTGTTTCTTTTTTTTTAAATTGATTTTATTGGGGCGACATTGGTTAATAAGGTTATGTAGGTTTTAGGTGTACAATGTATACTACACCATCTATATATTGTATTGTATGTTCACCCAAGTCAAGTCTCCTTCCATCACCATATATCCCCCCTACACTCTCTTCTACCCCCCCTCCTCCCAAGGAGAACATTTAAAGCTCCTTCTCTTACGTCCTAATTAAGATAATAAGAATATTGATACTTAGCTCAGGGGTGGTGCTGTAGAGCCACTGATCACAGATTACAAAGCAGGCGTTACCACGGAATTACCTAGTACTCCTGCCCTCTCCCACCTAACCCTAAGGCAGGGAGGAGCTTATAGGAAACCCACCCCATGTGCTCTCTACTCCCCACAGGGCCCTGGGGGTGGGGGGGCCTTGCTGAGGCCCCGAGGCTTGCTCCTGCCAGGAGCTGCCCCTCTAAACTGAGCAATGGACCCCCCAGGGGCTGTTCTTTGAAATACTCCTCCACAGTGGTACAGGAATGGAACTTCGCTCCCCTTTCCTGCACCCCAGTGTAAACCCAATGTCCGTTTTCTCTGCTGATAGCCTTTGTTTTAAAGTCTATTTTGTCTGATACAAGTATTACTACCCAGCTTTTTAAACACTTCCCATTTGTACAAAGTAGCCTTTTTTATCCCTTTACTTCACACACACACACTAGTCTGTGTGTGTCTGTCTTTCGGAGGTGGGTCTCTGGTAGACAGCATATACACTGAGTGGCCAGATTATTGTGATCTCTGAACGCATCATCATCTGGCCACTCAGTGTATATCCTATATAATAAAAGGCTAATATGCGAATTGTCCCCTTGACCAGGAGTTCGACCAGCAGGCAGGCCGGCCAACTGCCCATGTCCCCTCCCTCTGGCCAGGCTGGCCGGATCCCACCCATGCACGAATTCATGCACTGGGCCTCTAATACACACACACACACTCTCTCTCTCTCTCTCTCTCTCTCTCTCTCTCTCTCTCTCTCTCTCTCTCTCTGAGTGGCCAGATTATGATGCGTTCAGAGATCATCATCATCTGGCCACTCAGTGTATGTGGGTCTTGTTTTCTTATCCATTCAGTTCCTCTATGTTATTTGATTGGAGCATTTAATCCATTTACATTGAAAGTGATGACTGATAGGTACATACGTATTGCCATTTTATTCTTTTAACTATTTCCTCTTGCTGCTGCTTCTCCTCCATCTCCTCCTCTTCACTCTTCCTCCTTCCTTCTTTATTCCAGGCCCTTTAACATTTCTTATGATGCTGGTTGGGTGGTAACCAGCTCCTTTAGCTTTTTCTTGTTTGGGAAGCTCTTTATTTCTCCTTTGATTTTAAACGATAGCCTTGCTGGGGAGAGTCATCTTGGTTGAAGGTCCTCACTTCCCATCACTTGGAATATTTCGTGCTAATCCCTTCTGGCCTGAAATGTTTCTCTGGAGACATCAGCTGACCGTCTGTAGCTAACTCCCCTGTAGATAACTGTCTTTCTCTTGCTGCTTTTAAATTCTTTCTTTGTCTTCAACCTTTGTCATTTTAAGTATGAGGTGTCTTGGTGTGAGCCTCTGTGATCTTGTCTGTAAAATGGGGATAATAATGCAACCTCACGGGCTGTTTGTGAAGATTGCCTGGTTCAGAGCAGGTGCTCCGCCAAATCCCTTGTGGCTGTGCGGGATCGCTTTGTGCTGGAGGAGACCCCAGAGGGACTCTGTCCATATTAGATTATGCAGCCCACGCCCCGAGGCCCCGTCACGGTCTGTGTGCGTTCGTAGGCTGGATGTAAGGAAGTGCATGGCGTGGACACCTGGGGTCCGCTCTCCTTCCTCATCAAGGACTGACTGGGAGGAAGAAGGACAGCAGGCGGACTCGTTGCTGCAATGGACATCCTACCTTGTGACTCTGGGTAAACCTATGGAGACACTTGGGTTGGGTCCCGACCTAGGAGTGGGTACATTGTTGACTACCAGCCTTTTGCCAGCCACGTCCCCCGGGGGTCGGCTCAGGTCTCACTTTCTGTCTGCCCAGAGAAATTATACTCGCAGCATCAGGGGGCAGAACCCTGTTTGCTACGCCTCCGCGTTCCCGAGGAGAGCTCCTCTTATCTCTCCCGTGCGGTCAGGCCCTGTTAGTGTGGGAAATGCCCTAATCACTTCAAGAGACAGTCTCTCCATTTAGGAGGCACGGAGAAAAATTCCGCAGTGACACGGTACAGAATGGGAGTGCCCGCTTGGTGATGCCAGCCCGTGCCATGAGAGCCGAACTCCCAGAAACACACGTTATCCAATGAGATAGTTGTTGTTTTTCGTGCACTTTTCCAGAATCATGACAACATACTTTGCTGACGGGGTAGGGGGACGAGGGACAGGAAGCCTTTGTGAATGAAAGCATTTTTTTTCTTGGAATCACACAATACTCTTTCTGAAAAGCGATGAGCTAACCTAGTAAGGAAAGGGTAGTTTTTGTTGTAAAGTGGCCTAATTTTTTAAAAAACACTAACAGGAGGACAGTGGTCATCTATAATAATAAAAGTGTAATATGCTAATTAGACCAGACATCCTTCCTGATGAAGCCGGGGCTACAAGTGAAGCCAGGGGCCCGGGGGCCCGGGTGCCTGCCAGCAGCTGGAGGGAAGCCCGGGGCCCGGGTGCCAGAGAGAAGCCGGGGAAAGGAAGGCCTACTCTTGCACGAATTTCATGCATCGGGCCTCGAGTTTAGTTATAAGGAGCTAAACTTAAGAGGGAAACCTGATGAACAACGACTGGCTACTCAGATAAGAAATGAGATCAAATACAGCTTAATCCCCCCAGTTCTGTAGTGAGGTCAAGTTCTGGGCACACAGTTATGAAATGTGGGGAAAAATGAGGAATGAGTTCAAGTGGAAAAAGCTGGTTGAGGAATGTGATGACCATGACCCTCAGGAGGCGGACGCAATGTAAACTGTCTGAAACTGACAAGCAATACAAGTGCAGCGATTTATTAGTTTACTTTTGTCTTTCTGGGAAAATTTTAAATACAGGAGGCCAAATAGAGTAGGTCCTTTATTCTCTGGCACTGTTCAGAGGCATATAAGTTTCATTAACTGGAACATAATATTTCTGTTATGCTCGGAGCAAAAATGCAAGGCTGAAAACACACGATTCATTTTAAGAGGGATAGTAAAAGCTCAAGTGAGCTCTTTTTCCTGTTATCTGAACTTGGTCTGTGAAGTATCAGGGAGTCGTTTGTTTTTTAGAGAGTTGGACCCGTGCCTTCGCTGAGTAAATATAAATTTGGTCTCGGGCCAGAGGGTGGTTCAGCAAATACTGCGCGTGCCTGTGACCCGGGGAATAAGATACAGCCCTGTACCTGCAGCAGTTCATGCTCCACAGAGACAAACAGGTGAACTAATAATACCTTTTGGGGATCGACACAACATATGTACAATCAGGTGCCGTGTAACGACGCATTGGTCACCGGTGGACCCCATGAAAGACCGTGATCCCGTGAGATTACAAAGGAGCTGAAAAATCCCTCTCAGTGCCCTCACAGCGCAGTCATGACCCACGTGTTAGCGGTGATGCCAGTATAAGCAATCCTTCTGCTCCGACCGCACTATAGAAACACAGCACACAGGCCCTGACCGGTGTGGCTCAGTGGATAGAGCGCCGGCCTGCGGACTGAAGGGTCCCAGGTTCGATTCCGGTCAAGGGCATGTACGTTGGTTGCGGGCACATCCCCAGTAGGAGGTGTGCAGGAGGCAGCTGATCGATGTTTCTAACTCCCTATCCCTCTCCCTTCCTCTGTGTAAAAAATCAATAAAATATATTTTAAAAAATACAGCACATAGAATTATGTACAGTACGTAATACTTGATAATGATAAATGACCCTGTTACTAGTTTGTGTTTATTATACTATACTTTAATATATATATATATATTATTGATGCCAGAGAGGAAAGGAGAGGGAGAGAGAGATAGAAACATCAATGATGAGAGAGAATCATGGATGGACTGCACACCCCACACTGGGGACCGAGCCCGCAACCCGGGCCTGTGCCCTGACCGGGAATCAAACCATGACCTCCTGGTTCCTAGGTCGATGCTCAACCACTGAGCCATGCTAGCCGGGCCCTCCACAGATTTTAAACGCTCCCGAGCTGGGGTCCCCCATAAACCCATTCACACACCTTCCAGCTTTAAGTTGTATCACGCAAGATGGACCAGACTGTCCCCGCCCAGAAGGGCTCCCGGGGTCATCCCGGGGAGTTTCATGGGAAGTCCTGGTCCAGCTCATGTTCTGCCGATTAAAATAAGAGCTGTCAAGGTTTCCACTGGTTCTGAATTACCAGGGAACGCAACCCAAGCGGAACGCCGTTCACCGCCTACGAGGAAAACAAAGGATCGCTTGTGGCATTTCAATACTTGGCAGTTCTCTGAGCAGAGGACTCCTGTGTCAGGGATAATAGGTAGTGGCTGTATAATATGCCTGTTAGATTCCTTTCCCAGCATGCACCGCGCTCTGCCCTCCCTCCTCTTCCCTCCCTCCTCTCCCCAGTCCGGCTGGTCCTCAACAGTGCTCCTTCCTCAATCGTGTGCAACAGGATGGGCAGCTGGCTGGGCCCTGGCTCAGAGCCACCTTCTAGCCTGGGACGTAGTGAAAGGGCCGGTGCTTCAAGTGGAACAGCCCTGGAGACCAGGCAGCCCGGCCGGCGTGGCTCAGGGGTTGAGTGTCGACCTATGAACCAGGAGGTCACCGTTCGATTCCTGGTCAGGGCACATGCCCGGGTTGTGGGCTCCATCCCCAGTAGGGGGCGTGCAGGAGGCAGCTGGTCCATGAGTCCCTCTCCTCTTTGACGTTTCTCTCTCTCTCCCTTCCTCTCTGAAGTCAATAAAAATATTAAATAATGTTTTAAAAAGACCAGGGCCAGGGTTCCTCGGAATGTTCCAGGCTGCCAGTATCTTGGGGAGTTAGCGTGCTTGCCGCCATGTCTAGGTTGCACAAAGGAATAAATCACAGAAGGTTCTGCGTCCTCCTGGCGTTCAGTCAAAGGTCCTGGGGCAACTTGGAAATGAAGATGCGCCATCCAGGTGGGGAGCAGCACCACGGCCTGGGGGGCAGCCCTGCCTCTGTGCGAAGGAAGCCCAAGGAGGCCCGGAGCCAGGCCAGGGCGGCCGCCTCCCCCTCCCCCTCCCCTGGCGGCTGGGCCCGCCTCCCCTGCCTCCTCACAGGGACAACTGGGACCCCAGGCAGAACCACCAGAAAGCGGGAACGGAGCTCCAGGTCCCCTGAGCTGGCCGGAGAGTCGGACTTCCTGAGCTGCCCTTGTCAACAGGGCCTGGGCGCTGGTGCCAAACGCTTTCTCTTCCTTTCCCAAAGGCCCGAGCGTCTGCAGTGCTCCCACGAAGAGGAACACGCCACCGAGCCGCCGCTCAATGTAGCAAAGGGCACACAGCCACAGGGAAAGGCAAGTCCCAGGCGGAGCCACCCAGGTGGTGGCCTGGGGGAGGGGGGAGAGCACACGCCCGGGTCTCCGAGGAGCCTGCGTGGCTCTCAGACTCCACACAGGGACACGCAGCCCTCCCGCTCCTGGGCCCTGGCTCCCTGCCTCCCTGCCGCTCTCCCTGGCTCACAGTAGGGCCACAGCCAGCCAGGTGGGCCCATGGCGGGGACACGCGTGTGTGTCTGGGCCCCACAGCTCCGTGAGGAAGCCCAGAGAAGCCCTGGGCTGTGACACTGGACAGTCAACACCTCATCTCATGTACTATGGTAAACAAGGGGTATTTTTTTCTGGTTGAAAGAGATTTAAAAGTGAAGCTCAGAGCCTCTAAGCAGGTGCCAAGAAGACATCTGAATTCAGTGAGTCTGCGTATTCAAGAGCTAAAGGCAGCGTGCATTTCTGTTCCTGACCGGGACAAGGCCTGGAGTCCTCTGTGGGTTAGCCAGAGAACCTTCTGGAAAGCCTCTAAACTCCCCAAGGAGAAGAGCATTTCCCCGTCTCGTGCAAGCACGTCCCCTCAGGCCTGGGGGAGCTGAAGGGGCGAGCTTTGCAGCGCCTGGACCGGGCACGGAGGGGGCTGCTCAGAACAGTGCCCGCCCGCCCGCCCGCCCGCCCGCCAGGCAACAAAAGCCAAAGACGGAGAGTCGGGACCCGTGGGCACGAAGGCTGCACCCCAGGTCCCAGCTGTCCGTCCGGCGGGGGCTGGAGGCCAGCCTTGGCAGGGAACCTTCTCTCTGCCAAGGGCCGCTGGGTGTTTACCACGTCACTCCCGGGCCATACAAAACAACCAGTAGAACGTGGGCCTGCTGTGTTTGGTTCAACTTTTCATGAACTCTCACCCCGGAGGCCCTGGCAGGGCCAGACCAAGGGATTCCTCGGCCCCTGCTTTAGAGAGTGAAAGCAGCGCTCTCAGGGAGAGAGAGGATGAACTCTGACCCCCTCGGGAAAGTAAACAGACCTGGATGGGAGAGGAGGTTGCTTCCCTTAGCATTTGGTTTGCACAACTGTGTGTTGAGTTATGCAGTTCACCCTTGGACAATGTGGGGGTTCAGGGCACCGACACCCCACGCAGTCGAAAATCCACATATAACTTTGGACTCCCCCAAACCTTAATTACTGATGACCTACTGTTGACCGGAAGCCTTACCGATCACATAAACAGTCGATTAACACATATTCTGTGTTAATATGCATTACTACCGTCTTGTTACCCTAAAGGAACCTAAGGGCAAGAACACGTGATTAAGGAGATAACGAGATTCAGCTGCAAGTTTTTTCAAATTGTCGCGAATCTCCAAAACATCTTCCAAATAAAAGATTCGTCTGAGAATCTTTTCAAATTGTTGCAAATCTCCAAAAATAAAAAAAAAAAAAATCTTCCAGCGCTAACCGGTTTGGCTCAGTGGATGGAGCGTCAGCCTGCGGACTGAAGGGTCCCAGGTTCGATTCCGGTCAGGGGCATGTACTGTGGTTGCGGGCACATCCCCAGTAGGGGCTGTGCAGGAGGCAGCTGATCGATGTTTCTAGCTCTCTATCCCTCTCCCTTCCTCTCTGTAAAAAATCAATAAAGTATATTTAAAAAAAAAAACTTCCAGTATATTTATTGAGAACAATCCACGTGTAAATGGACCCGCCCAGGTCAAGCCCGTGCAGTTCAAGGATCAGGCTTGCACCCTTCTCTCCTGGTGAGAGGGAGCTGTTCTGAGCACCCATCGCTCCTCCCTCTTCAGGGGTGGCTGTGTCCCTGGCAAAGCATTGGCTCCCTCTGGGGGGGGGGGGGGGGGCGGGGTGAGGAGACTGCTGGAGTGCCTGCTTCCTGCTGCAGCCTCCCCACCTTACCCACGCAGCCTCTGCTAAAGTGCTGGCCTGGAGACTCTCGATTCCAATAATGACAGGCTGCTGTTGTTCCTTGTGATTAAGCCCCTATCCCAGTGGTGGGCAAACTCATCAGTCAACAGAGCCGCATGTGGCTCTCGAGCCACTGGTAGACCAAGAGCACCGGCAGGTGGCCCACCCACAGGTGACCGCAGCAGCCAGCTGGGCCGGGCAGGTGACTCTTCGGCTTCAGTCTGGGCCCTTGCTGTCTGAGGTTTGCCCCCCAGCCCCTGGGGCCAGACTTGGACTCGACTGAAGCCGCCCTCAGTGGACCTGGCATACGCTGCAGGGCCCACCCAGGCCCCATCAAAACTGCCCACTGCCCACCCACACGATTCCTTTCCCGAAGATCCCGTGGGACTTCTTAACCACGGAGCCATCACACAGCAGAGCTGCAGGGCCTTGCAGATGGGAGAGCCCAACCTCGCCGTTTCACGGATGAGGCCCTGGGAGAGTGCCGTGAATGGCAGGCTAGGACATGAGCTGTCTTCCATGCCAGTTCTCTTTCCACGTCAGCATTAGCGCTCAAAGGAATGCATCACTCACGGAGGAATCTAGGCCCCATGGGAGGTGGGTTTGGAGCTTGAGATCCGAGGCTCCGCAGGTGGCCACGGGCCTGCTCTGGGCGGTTTCTTCAGCAGGGGCGAGCAGCCCGCATTCGGCCCTTCCATGTTTTGGAAGCCCAGCTGTGTTCCATGCCTTTGAGGACTGAAGACATGGGGTCTGGGGAGCTCCTGCCTTCACGTGTCTGGGCCTGGCCAGGACGCTGGGAGGGGAAGAGTCCAGGTGTCTGGTGAACAGCCACTAAGACCGGGCATGTTTGGCTTGGATGTGGAGGGGAGGGGCCCTGGGCAAGGGGGCTGGGCCTAGACACCGCACACGAACCAGGACGCGGTGGGAGGAGGTTGGGGAGGCACTGCACTTCCTCCAGTGTTGCAATGCTCTTTCTCGAAAAGTCTGTCTGCCGCCCTGGCTGGTGTGGCTCAGTGGATAGAGCATCCGCCTGCGGACTGAAGGGGCCTGGGTTCCATTCTGGTCTCAAGGGCACATGTCCAGGCTGCAGGCATGATCCCCAGTAGGGGGCCTGCAGGAGGCAGCCAATCAGTAATTCTCTCTTCCTTGTTTCTCTCTCTTCCCTTCTCCCTTCCTCTCTGAAATCAATAAAAAAAGGGGGGGTGTCAAAATTAGGATGACAGCACTGCGAGCCCCCCACCTTCCACCCCCAAGGCTGCAGAAGGGGCCCCACGTGAGAAGCCAGGAACCCCCTTCCACAGCTTCTGGGTCAGTGCGCGCTGCCAGGGCGGGACGTGGAGTCGTGGCAGCTCCCCCCGGACTGATCACGTTCCTGGGCTTGTGCTACATGAACTCTCACAGCCCCAATGCCAAGTTTCCTCTGCTGCACGCAGGGCCAGCCCGGCCCTCCGAGAGAACAAGGCGGGTAGCGGGAAAGGCCCGGGCAGCGGGCAGAGACGGCAGGAAAGCACATCGCGACTCTAGGCTGTGAGGCAGTTGGCAGGCCTCGGGGGACACGCGCATGCATGTCCCTGTGGGGTCCAGAGGCACCCGTGGAGTCACCATCTCCCGCACAACCGGGCAGTGCCCAGCGCCCTGACTGTGGCCTCTTTCCGCCTGCGCCCCCCGGGGCAGCGGGGTGGGAGGGGAGGCGGCGCACGACACCAATAGGAGCAGAGGTCTGTCTGCAAGTTGTACCGGGGGCCCCGCTGGACGGTGCGGCCCCACAGCGTCCCCAGCCCGCGGCCCCGCCCCCGTCCCCCCCCTCCCCGCACGCGATCGCGCTGCCGCCGCCGGAGCGCCCTGGGTCCCCGAGCTGCTCACCACGTGCCGCGCCCCGCCCCGGGCGCTTACGGTCGTCGGTTTCCGGCTCCTAGGCTCCTGCGGGGACCCGCACACGGTCCCTCCAGCTCCCAGTTCCGATCTCCGGAGCACAGGCACTGACCCCGCCCGGCGCCCCCTTAAGGGGCGTTCCCGGCTGGGCCCAGGGCAGCGGGACATCCGGGTCCGGTCCCGCCCCCCTCGGTGACCTGAGGGACCGCCCTAAGGCTTCGCCTCTTCCTCGGGTGGATGGCCCCGCCGGGGAACTCTGCCAGCAGTGTGATGCGGGGACTTCCATCCTGAACTTCGATACTGGTCATGGTTGCATCACCACACTCTGAATTTACGGAAAAAAGGATTGAACTGCACACTTTATGGGGGGAATCTTATAGTAAGTGACTTAGATCTCAATAAAACTTATGTAAAGTAACTGCGGTGCGATTGTAACCTCACTCCTTAGGATGTGAAATGCAAGACTCTAAGATATTTCGAAGTACAGTCTACATCAGTCCACATATACGCGGCCGGTAAATAAGAGTCCAGCTCAGCAGCGCAAGATGTAGACACAATTCTGACCACAGCTTGTGGTCAGAAGCCGTGGGTAAGGAGCAGAAGAATGCGTATGATGTGCTCCCTGGAATAAATTATTTTTCAAAGTCAGAACAAAGGCTGTCCCTCTGCACAAGCTTCTGGCGAGTTTCCAGGTACATGGGGCAGAATGAAAAATCGTGTGCGGAGGGAAAACTTTGTGTAAAAACTAGACTGATCCCTGATTCACTGGGAAGAAACAACATTCTCTACACCCAAAATGTGAGATAGGAATCAATCACGAGGAAACATCAGACTCTAAGTCACAGTCTACAAAGGAACCGCCGCTACGCTTCCCAATGTCAAGGTCAAAAATGTGAATGCCAGGAAAGACCAGGCATGAGGCAGGAAGAGGAACTGATCCTGGACCAGAAATGGTTTCTATATAAAGAATGTTTCTGGGCCCTAATGGGTTTGGCTCAGTAGATAGAGAGCGTTGGCCTGCGGACTGAAGGGTCCCAGGTTCGATGCCGGTCAAGGGCATGTACCTTGGTTGCGGGCACATCCCCAGTAGGGGGTGTGCAGGAGGCAGCTGATCGATGTTTCTCTCTCATCGATGGTTCTAACTCTCTATCCCTCTCCCTTCCTCTCTGTAAAAAATAAAAAAAATATATGTTTTTTAAAAAGTATGTTTTTGGGACTACTGGGGATACTTGAAGATCTGTAGGTTAAATAATAGTGTTAATGGTTACTATCTTGATTTTGAATTTTTTCTAAATTAATATCCGTGATCTTAAAAACACACATTGAAGTATGTCAGTAATGGAACATGTCTGAAATGGCATATATGTTAATATGAAGCAAACATGCATTCGCTTTATAACTCTCTATCTAGATATGTATTTATCTGCTCCCGCTCAAGCTTTCCCTTAATTCTTTTTCACCAAGGGCTCCTGCAGGGCACTCCCTGCTCGTTAGATTCTAACCAATAAAATGCCAATGGAAAGATCAGTGATTGCACCCTCCCTGTATGTATCTTATTATAGTTAACTTGTCAAAAGGGCCTATCACCCATTACTCGTTATAAAAGTACTAGCAGCCTGGTGCACAGATTCGTGCACCAGTGGGGTCCCTCAGCCTGGCAATCTGGGACCCCTCGGGGGAGGTTGGAGAGCCGGTTTCAGCCCCATCCCGCAGGCCGGGCGGAGGGACCCCACCTGCATGTAAGATCTTTGGTTAATCTCTCCCCCCTCCCTCCTCCCTCCCCCGAGATTCATCAGTCTGTTCCATGTTTCCATGCCTGTAGTTTCCGCTCCTGCCTCAAGCATCTGCCCCCTGGTGGTCAGTGCATGTAATAGCTACTGGCCTGTCGGCTGGTTGGCCAGTCACTCAGGCTTTATATATAGATTGCCTATTTAAAGATTAACAGATTATCAATCCAGTTGACATTAAAGGAGTGGGGGTGGGGGTGGCGATACTAAATGGCTAATGTACAAAATGTCCTGCAGAGAGAGCATTCTGTAAGAACACTACACAGCGCTGTTTCGGATCTGTCTTCTCACCGTTTTTATAATCAAGTGTATTCCCCCTATCACCGACCAGTTCTCAATCACTTTATTTTGTGCAGCCACAAATAAACACAAGTTTCCCACACACACCGCCCCCCAACAAGACACTCGATGAGGGCAATCTTGTATTTCCAAATGCAAAAAAAGGGCATTTAATCAGACATAGCTTGGCAGAAAAGGCAGATATTACCAATAAATAATCGTTCAGTTATAATGATGAGAAAGCGTAAGAGCTGGCTACTTACAATAATGGCTACCATTTATTGAGCTTACTATGTTCCAGGCACTGTGTTACAGGATTATGCCATTTAATCCTCAGAAAGTCCTGTGAGTATTGCTAACCCAATTCACAGAATAAGATGGAAGCTTCCAGAAGGGTCTTAGGACCACAGAAGTAGAAAGCAGAGGAGACAGAGCTGCAGCCCAGCAGTCTGCCTTGGGACCTCTGCTCGTAAGGACTCTGCTGTCAGCTCCTAAGGACGCAAAGGGCCCAGATGTGAGCCCCCCCCCTCCCGGCTGCCTTTGTAAAGGAGTGTTGACAAGTGGAAGATGTAAACAGGAAAGAAAAAGGCCCCCAAAACTCCTGATCCCATTAATTATGGGGGGGAAACACCACAAACACAAAAACCCTACACTATTAGATCACTTTCCTTCATCAAGAAAAGAACCTTGCCATGGAAACTCGGATCTTGAGCTTTTAATTAACACAGGACAGCTCAGAGAAATGTAAAGTACCAAGAAACAAAACAAAATTTACTTACGAGTATCATTATGCTCAATTTAGACTAAATGAATACAGTATATGCCAGTCAAGAAATGAGCAATTCTTGTGAAGTTAAAAATGTCAAGAGAAACAATATATATTCACATATTTTATTTTCTGACCTCGTTGAAACATGTCAAAATTCATATGGCTCATAGAACTTTCCTTATTAAAATGCTGCTCAACACAACAATTCCTAACAAAAAATATTTTAATGTAGCAATCAACATATGACATTACATTAGTTGGTAAAATTCAGGTTACAGATATAAGATAAATATCAAATAATATTCTTCTGGCTTAATGGAAGCATAACAGTTGTGATAGTCATGCTTAGCCCCTTGGTTAAGTAATGAGAGGAATGGGCAGGGGTATCGAAGAGGTACGCAAAGAGTTAACAGTTCGCATAATCCTTAGCCCTTCTGAGAAACTCCACATGGGAAATATGTGACAAATGCCCTGTAAATGTGGTGGCTTCAGTCTATCAGTGACCGTTCTGTTCATGTGATTTAAGCACTGAAAACTAGACTCAAAGTTTGCTCAACAAGCTTATAATACTAACAATCCCTTATATTAAAAAATAGTTTAAATTTGGAAAGTTCAAGATAAAGCATACTTGTTTTCATAATTACTTTTAGGTACAATTGAGACTAGACTATATTGTACATAATCAGGTATAATGCTGTGCACAGTTAATTCTAGTTACCATATTTTGTATTTGTTGGTCATCAACTGCACAAATGTTATGCCTCAAAAGAAATGATCAACCTAGCAAAATGGTTACATTTAATTTTTTTTAAAGACAAACTAAACTTAAGAATAGGCTTTTCCTGATATCTCATTTTCAAATTATTGCCACAAACTTACTGAAAGCAATAATTACATATTTTTCCCAGCATCAAATAATCTGCAGAAAGTTTCCAAGATAGACACATTTCTCGTTCCATTTCCAAAAATAAATAAAGGCTTTCTCACTGAAAGCATTTGCATTCCTAGCTCTCTAAAGTAAACGTTAAGAAGCAAAGCACAAAAAAATGGTCTCTCGGCTTCTGAATAGCCCACTTAGTTACAGTAAGGATTTTCTGTCCCAACACTGCCTCAAATTCAAAAGATATTTACTTCCGAAGAACATGGCCAACAGTCTTCACTTCAAACCAGTCAGTCCGTTTCCATGGCAACACTGCGGGATTCCTTGGCTACCATAAGTCGCATCAGTTGACTGTGGAATTTCTCAATCTTCTTTACATCTTGAGCTTGGTCTGTTCTATACACCAAACACTGTCAGGAATGTTAGAAGTACACGTTAACTATGCAAAAGCAGATGATCAACAATGCACCAGATGTGTCTCTGCTAACACTGCTGCTCTCTTCTCTCTGGAGGTGATACTAAGAAAATCACATTCAGGTTCCCAAGCCTCCAGCAGTCACATTCCTGAAACTTGTCACCGCTGGGGCTAAAAACACTGCATGGACTCGATCGGAAGCGCCTCAAAAATGACCAGTTAAGCAACATGTTAAATACTGCTGTGGTCTGATGAGAAGAACTGTCTTGAGCTTTTAATTAACATAGGAAAGACAGAGCTGGGGGCGGGGGGGTGAGGAGGGAGTGTACGTTGAGTGATGAGGAGCCACTGAAGGTTTTAAGGGGTTATAACAATCAAATTCGCATTTTTGAAACCACTCCGGCAGCAGTCCAGGACGACTGAAGGGTGAACTGGAAGCAGGGGAGTCAGGACACTATTCCAACAGTCCAGGCAGGTGATGCTGACAAGACCCTAACCTTAAGAGAGTGACAGTGAAGATGGAGAGTTCACGACAGGAAATAAATGCAGGAGCTCGAATCCCCAACCCCCAACTGCCTGGACAAATGTGCAGAATACACCAGAGGTTCAAGGTTTTTCAACTGAAGAAACAGTGGACATGAGAATGACAGGCAGGAAGGGACCACATGATCCTCAAGCAGGAAGTGCAACTAAAACTAGGAAGCAGGAGGAGCCCGTTTGAGAAGAAGTGACGGGGGACGGTTCCATTCTAGACAGGCTGACTTGAGAACTGAGGTTAGGATGCTCAGCTCAGAACTAGTCAGAAGTCAGAAGACAACAGAGTTAAATGTACAAAACTGAAAACGGACAGCTACAGGCAGCACTGCATTTAATGACTGAACAGATTACTCCCCAAGTGGTTTGAAAGACAACCAAGGACAGAGTCCTGGAGAAACCAACATTGCTGGGGCACATCGGTGAAGCAATTCGCAAAGAATGAAACAAACATGGAAAAAGAGAACAAGAGCCGAAACCGGTTTAGCTCAGTGGATAGAGCATCGGCCTGCGGACTGAAGGGTCCCGGGTTCTACTCCGGTCAAGGGCATGTACCTTGGTTGCGGGCACATCCCCAGTAGGGGGTGTGCAGGAGGCAGCTGATCAACGTTTCTCTCTCATTGATGTTTCTAACTATCTCCCTTCCTCTCCGTAAAAGATCAATAAAATATATTTTTAAAAAAAAAGAGTAAGAAAAACATTTTTGTTTAAAGAAAAAGAAAACAAGATAAAATGGAGACACAGACGCCAAAATAATGATTTCTAGGAGAGTGGTTTTCTGTATCAAAAACAGCCAGGAGGTCAAGTAAGGTACCAACGAGGAGACCTCTGGGCTTGAAAATTACGGAGAGCAGCTGCAGGGAGGGAGCACCGCCTGCAGAAAGGGAACGGCAGAGACACCGAGCGAAGGGGATGCAGGAAGTGACAAGAGCGAGCAGACACTGTATCTTGCGTTCAGATACCATCACTTACTTCTCATGTGCCCGGAAGGAAACCTGTGTCCCCTTATATCCAGCTGTGGCCTCTGTATTCCTCTCGATTAAGGTCCAAATAGAACAATTATTAAACTACACCCACATGCTATCTTAATGAAGTTAAATTAATTCCTCAAGTGCCTATGAAAGTAGCTTCTAATCTAGAATGTGGTTCTTGACTTCGGAATGAAATGCAAAATAAGAGTCCTAACAGGCAATCTGCCTAAATCCTATATAAGTAATTTTAAACAAATTATTAACTCAAATCTGAAAGTATGCAACAAATAAAAAATGTATACTTACAACTAAATCATCTGTTACTTTAATACACAAACTCCCATCAGAATGCCTATATTTGAGAACCACACGTGCCTGAAACAAAAAATACATATTTAGAAACAGTGAAGTCAGAAGGTCTTTCTCATAAATAATTTAGTCTTCAGGTTAGCCAAAATGATCCTTCAGAATTAATAGTCTAAATGTTCAAAGTCACCTTTACTGTAAACTTATTGAAATGAGGTAGATAGACAGCATTCTAGTTCACTCCTATTGCTACAATTTATTTTGTAAAAAGATTTCAGGTGGTTTGGCATTTCCAGCCAATAAAAACATATACTGAAGGGGATCAAAGCATGCCACCTCCAAACAGCCACCTTGGCATGAGGACTGGACGAGCTGAAGGCAACAGGGCTCTGCCTTTTCTTGCTAACAGCAGGACATAAATCAACCCTAGTGAAGGTGACATAACTGTCCCCTCTCCTTCACACAGGATTCTTACCCGCGCAACAAACTGTCCCAATCAGCGACTATTCCCCATACATTTCTCCCCTCCGGGAAGCCCCAAACCCTTTTTCTAGCCTCAGCTCCGCACTTCATCACGCTCTGTGAAGCTGGCATACAGGCCTCCTCATGTGTCTTTACGAACTCCAGTTCATAGGCAGTATTTCCCCGTGAATCTGTCTTTTGTCAGGTTAGCTTGCAGGGCCCCAACATTACACCTAAGGGGATAACTAACCCAACACTCAGCCACAGAGGAATGAAGGGAAAAGAAGGGGGCAGGATGGGGGACACACAGCGGAGATGGCTAGTCAAGTCCGAATCTATTCCTCTGGAAGCCAGTTCGCACTCCCTTTCCCCGGCTCAGGAGTGCACTGAGGCTAACGTATTCAGCAAAATGTCTTTATAGTGACGCCACATGATGCACTGTTACCAAAAAGCAGCATTCTGCCTTGGAAAGAAGCGTCCCTCAACAATTTTCCCAAATTTAGGATAACTCCTATATCAAGTGCCATGCTACACACCACTTTTTGTTGTTCAGTATTAAATAATTAGTAGCCGTGAACATGGTTTAGATATTAGCATATTTCAATAAAAGACATTTCCCAAGAGAGTTTACAATTTCCATGAACATTATTTCGTTAAATGATGGATTCATAACAATGTATTAGTTTTTTGCTAACCAATATAAGTAATTCTTGTTTAACTAGTTGTTTCCAAAAGTGCTCAGTGTCTGTA
Organism: Corynorhinus townsendii; assembly: GCA_026230045.1. Taxonomy (NCBI): domain Eukaryota; kingdom Metazoa; phylum Chordata; class Mammalia; order Chiroptera; family Vespertilionidae; genus Corynorhinus; species Corynorhinus townsendii. Next base: position 14,968,771 of record JAPDVU010000016.1, on the reverse strand, counting down.
AGCTAAAACAGGAACACAGGTTAAAAATGGGTACAATGCAGAACCAGAAGTCTCAGGACAATTCTGCAAACTGCATCATAAGGCCTACTAGAGCTGTAACCTACAGATCTCCCACTATGCTCTCTGCTCTCCTGCGACTGCGAAGAAAAAGAAAAAAAGGCAAGCCATCCCAGGAGATCTGGCTTGGCGAGGGAGGAAAGGGAATCCCCAAGCACTTAGGTGGCTATAAATAATACCAACCAGGTTCATTATCTTCAGATTACCTGACCCTATTTACTGGCTTGTTAAATTCAGTTTTACATACGTAAAACATTTCAATTCTCCAGAAACAAAGTGCAACTTTAAAATGCTAAGTATGACAACCATGTAAAGTTTCAACTTAGTTAAGAGAACACTCACTGCCTTCATTAGGAGAAGTGAGAGTTAAAGGGTCAAAGTATTATTGTAAGAGGGTTCATTCTGTAACGTGGGGGCATCTTACGTTACCAACTCAAATGCCATGAAGAGGGAAAGAGAAATCAGGATTCTTCCTCTTCCAGCAACTTGGAATTCTACCAACCAAAGATAACCCAAGCACAACAGAGCATGAATCCAGTCCTACAGAAAGGCAGGTGAAACGCTGGAAGGAAGTGCCTCAGACTGGGGGAGGGGAAGTGTACGGTTCCATGGAGGCGGCTTTGGAAAGAGAGGTGTTTCTTTTAGGGAAGAAGGTAGGCTAAAGGCTAAAGGCTAAAGGCTAAAGGCACCGGCTGAGTGAGCCAGTGAGTTCTGCGGCTCCTGAGGCTGGAGCGGAGGGCGGCGGTGGAAACGGGGGCGACAGAGCCAGGAAGACAGAGAGGGTCAGACCGCAGCTGGAGTCTGGACTTGACTCAGCCATCAGCGAAGAACTGGTTTTTAAGCGAAAACGAGAGGACTGGATCTTTGTGTTCGGCAGACAGTTGTGGGGTAAGAGGAGGAGGGCTCAAAAGGCAGGCAGACCACACGTCCAGCAGCAAGCACCACCTCCTCCAATTAGAGCGAAGCCAGGGAGGGTGGCAAAGGGACGTGTACCAGCTACAGGTTCACTGTGGTGGGGGGGAGAGAGAGAGAGAACATGTTACCAGAGAGTTCTGACAAAGCTTTTTTTAAAAATGTATTTTTATTGATTTCAGAGAGGAAGGGAAAGAGAGAAACATCATTGATGAGAGAGTCATCCATTGGCTGCCTCCTGCTCATCCCTTACAGGGGGTGGGGGGGGAGGGAGGAATTGAGCCCACAACCCGGGCCTGTGCCCTTGACCGGAATCGAACCCGGGACCCTTCAGCCCGCCGGCCGAAGCTCTACCCACTGGGCAACACCAGCCAGGGCCGGACAGAACTTAGTTACTTCTTGAGTCCTGGCAGGTAGAGATACGGACTTGGGGTTGAGAGTTCTGGGTTCAAACTGTAGCGTCATTTTGGACTTCGAATGCCACGTAACTGACCCTAAGGTGGTTTCTTCATCTTCCGAAAGGGGCGAACTGTCCACATAAATTACACGTATAAACATGTGCAAAGAGCCCATCACATAAAAGGCACTCAATAAAACTGAAACTCACTCTGCCCCCCAGCCCCTCACCTCCCTGTAAAGAGAGAGAGAGGAAAAAAAAAAGAGTGAATAAAAAACCAGTCGAAGGCTGTCATGACAATGCAGACGTTGTTTTCAGGCCACTGGCATTTTCTGAGCTGCGTCCTCTCCCCTGCTTAGTCTAGACACGCTTCCTGCACAGCGGGCTCCGTGGCATTTAAATAGGGTGACTCTGGAGCGGAGCTTGTCTCCTCTCCACTCGGTTAAAATGTTCTTAGTTTGGACCGCCGGCCTGTCTAGTCTTCCCGGGACATGGCGCGAGCGAAGAAACCAACCAGAGAAGTCCTCCAGAGAGAGAAGCCAGGGACCGTGCCATCCACAAGGTACTCACCTGAATGAGCAAATGAATTAGAAAAACGCCTCATTCCTCTAATCGTTCATTCCCGTTTTATGGCGAAGAATGGAACAAAATACTCTACAGCTCCTTGTTTTCCATCAAGGTTTGGAGAGCTGGCAGGACTACGTTTTAGTTCACAAGCGGGTGTTCCATGTGAGTTTTAGACGTGACCATAAAATAAACCTTCGCTTTTTAAAATAATGACCTAACTTCTGTTGGAGGCTGGGGGGGGGGAAGCGGAATGAATCCATAAGCCCCCCCCCTAAAATCGTTTGCAAACCTTGACGTTTGAGTGGATTGTGCTGAGGAAAGGGTGCAAGCACCCTCACCTTCTCCAACTGATTAAGCAGCACTGTCCTCAGGGGTGTCGACGCCTCCAAATCGGGGGTTTTCAAGCATGTTTCGGCGGTGTCAGAAAAAAAATAACCGTTTTTATTTAACACGAGGAACAGTAACGCCGGGGCGTAGCGGGGAAATGGGCAGCAAATCCAGGGACAGGAAGTGAAGCCGTGGGGGAGGAGCCGGCCCTTAGAGACACGTAAACCCGCAAAAGTCCTAGGGGACTTGGGGACGGAGAAAGGCCGGCGGCAGAGCGGCTTAGGACCCTGAAACGATCCCGATTTTTGCCCATTTGAAGGCCTTACCGGGCCGTTCATCAGAGAGGAGGCAGTAGGAACAGTGGGACTTGGAAGGGTCCGTCTCTCTCAGCCCAGCCCCTCCCCAGTGCAGAGCGGCCTCCGGGGGCCGGGGAGACCCCTGACCTGGGGCTGGGCACAGAGGCACCGGCCCGCCGGCCACTTACCTTCATAGGGTCGGCGAGGTAGAGCTTCTCGGCCGCGCGACTGAACTCCTCCCAGGTCTGGAACTGCGGCATCGTGGGCCCGCGGCGGAACCGGAGACGGAGGCAAGGCCGGGACCGGAGCGGCTCAACCCGGCCCACCAACCTTCCTACCTCCCGCCGCCACCACCCGAACCCGGGGCCCAGCCGACCAAGATGGTGGCGCCTCCTCTCACCAACGCCTCGTCTCATTGGACGGCAGGGACGGCCCCTGCCCAATGAGAAGCAAGGTTGTTGCTAGGGGGCGGGGCCCCGAGCGTGTGACTTTGGGAGCGGCCCAGAGAAGTCGAGAGCAGGGAGGCAGCTGGCCGCTCCCACAGCGCCCCCTGCAGGATTGGAGGAGCGTCCGTCCCGCCGCTCTGTCGGGAATGGTAAAAGGCTCAGGTTCCTTCCACAACACCACAGTCTAGTAAGGAGAGGGGAGACATAAACATAAGAGTGCGACCGGAAGCTCTTTATTTTTTAATTGGATTTATCGGGGTGACATTGGTTAATGATACAAGTATACAGGTTGCACGTGTACAACTTCATCATCCATCATCTGTGCGTTGCATCGTGTGTTCACCACACGCAACTGAAAACTTGACGTCCCTCATGTCAGGGTCAGTGGGGCACGAGAAAAGAATGATCACCTGTGGGCCAGGGAGATCTAGGCCCATGTTAGATCTGCTGTGCATTTCATGTGACCCGTGTTTAGGAAACGGGGGCGGGGAGAGGCGGGTAAGGGGAGGAAGAAGAGCCAGGAAAGAAGCCATGTCAATACTTAAGCCAGGATGAGCAATTAGAGCTTTGTCCTCCAGGCAATGGTGTAGCCTAGAAGGGTGTCATTCTTTAGTTACGTTCATTGAGGCATCTTTTACATACAATAGAACGTTTTAGTTTTAAATGCCCCGTTTGATGCACTTTGCCCAATACCACAATCCAAACACAGAATATTTCTTCGCCTCCCAAATGTTCCCTAATGTTTCTTTATATTCAATCTCCCCACCCCCACCCCTTGCCCCAGACGATCATGAATCTGCTTTCTGCTACGATAGATTTCGCTTTTCCTGTCCAGGGAAGGGCTTTAAGCAGATCTGCGTGTTATAAAGCTCCAGCTGCACACCCAGCCTGGCAGCCTGGAGACCTCTTTTTAAAAAAATATATATATATTTTTTATTGATTTCAGAGAGGAAGGGAGAGGGAGAGATAGAAACATCAATGATGAGAATCATTGATTGGCTGCCTCCTGAACACCCCCCTTCCCCCCTGCACTGGGGATCGAGTCCACAGCCCAGGCATGTGCCCTTGACCAGAATTGAACCTGGGATCCTTCAGTCCGCAGGCTGACTCTCTAGCCACTGAGCCAAACCAGCCAGGGCCGGGAGACCTCTTAAAATGCTCTTGCAGGGATACCCGCAAAAGAGACCCATGGATCTGAAATAAGGCACTGGTTTAGGAACTGAGAGGAGGGTACAGATTTGAGATTTACTCAGCGAATGATTGGATGTCGGGAATGCAGGGAAAGAGAGCAGAGCATGACTCTTAGGCCAACGGAGGTGTCGGTCATCGGCTGATATGGGGGAAAAGGAAGCACAGGTTTGGGGGAGATGGGGAAGACAGTTCCAAAAATCTGGACAACTCTGAAAAAAAACTAAGTATCTTGGGGCTTCTTTGATGGGAGACTTGGCCTGACCTCTGGTGAGGTTGATTCTAGTCTTGATTTGCCCTACACGGGGCGTGTGACTTGTAACAGGGTGGAGCGCCATCTCTGTATTAATACGACACGTGCGCCACATTATCTTTCTGGAATCCCAACAAGCTGTGAATGCCAAGACACATGTGGCCCCAAGGATTTCGGGTAAGGGGGTATGGACCTCGCACCTCTCCTTTGCAGGCGATGGAGAAACCAGGCCAGAGAAAGACACGGTGCTAAACAGATGGGCACGGGGCGTGGCTCTCCGTTGTCCAGCACGTGGCCAGCCAGCACTTGTTATATCGCAAACAGGACGTGGTAGGATTCATTTTCATTTTTAGGAAAGGTAACGAGTGGCAACAAGAAAGCTGGATTCGTGGCCAGAGCTCGGGTGGGAGGTCGAAGCAAAGGCCCTTGTTCCTGTCCCTACATCCGTCCCTCTGACTGTTTTCAGGTCCTTGCCCCCCAATCCCGTTCCACTCTACCCACCCTCCGTTCCCCGGCGGCCGCTGCTTTCCCTGTGGTCACCAGCAGCTCTCACGGATCCCCGGTGACCTTCCTATTGCTCAATCCAGCAGTCCACGCTAATCCTTTCTTTCCTAGGTTATTCCGCTGCATTCGGGGCCACTGGTCACCCCGTTGTCCCTGAAACTTCCCAGGCCCTTGACTTCTTGGATCCCATTCTTCTCTCCTCCTTCCCCTCCGGCTTTTCCTGTTCTGGCTCTGTCCTGGCCTCTCCTGCACCCCTGGTCCCAAGGATTGGGTCCCAAGGACCCAGACTTACATTTCATCCTCTACAGCAAGCATGTCAAACTCGAAGGCTAACACGGGCCAAGTAAACGAGGCATGTGGCCCGAGGGCCGCGAGTTTGACATGCTTGCTCTTCAGTCCGTGCTGGGTCCTCACGTCCACCTCCAGGCCGTGTGACTCCTGGGTTTCTGCCTAGTGCAGAATTCCTCCCAGAGCTTCAGGTTCAGGTATCCACAGACCTCCTGGTCCCGGGCTCACCCCGAGTTCAATTTGGGGAGCTGAAAACAATTCCTCAGCAAATTGAAGCGACGTATAAGCAACCCGTGTGCTGCCCCCACTCAGACTTCCTTCACTATTGCCATTGGCAACGTTTTATTTATTTATTCTTAAAATATACTTTATTGATTTTTTTAACAGAGAGGAAGGGAGAGGGATAGAGCGTTAGAAACATCGATGAGAGAGAAACATCGATCAGCTGCCTCCTGCACACCTCCTACTAGGGATGTGCCCGCAACCAAGGTAACATGCCCTTGACCGGAATCGAACCTGAGACCCTTCAGTCCGCAGGCCGACGCTCTATCCACGGAGCCACACCGGTGAGGGCCACTGGCAATGTTTTAGCCACTCATAAACTAGATCCGACTGCCAGGAATTCAGTAACTCTGGGTTGCAGACCTTTCTCGGACCAGTCGTTGTGCGGGGCAAAGTGCCTACAAGCTAACGAGGTCAGGGGCAGGGGACACAGGGCCGATTCTCCAGCCCCTGTCATTGAAGACAGAGACGCGTCCCAGGGAGGGAGGGGAGGTCTCAGCCGCAGGGCTTGGCAGTGGCCTTGTCCGTTTTTCCTCTCTAACTTTTCCCAGCGGGGGAAGGTTTTGTTGTTGAGACTCAGAGACGTGACTGGTTGTTTTCCAATCCTCCTCCCCGGAGCGTTTTGCTCCTTAGAGTGCTTCTCCGCAGTCTTCCCCAAACTGTCAGTGCCGGAGCCGTTCTAGACTCGGATCAAGGGTGGGCTCTTAAATGGATTCTTGTATTCATCGTCTTCATCAGGCCAGGAGCGCTTACCTGCACCCACGGTTACCTGTAACCTGCCCGTCCCTTCGCAGGTTACATGGACTCAGTGCTGGCAGCCAGGAGCGGCGCCGGAGAGGGGGGCAGGTGGGGGGAGCCAGCCCAGAAACCGGTCTGCCCAGGAGTGGTGCCCAGACGGGGAGGGAAGCGTTGTGACACGGATCGGGTCTGGGCCGCTTTGGCCCGGCGTCCAGCGGAGGGCAGTGGTGTGCAGACAGCCACCTGGAGACGCCGGTCCGGTCGGTCTCCCTGAAGGACATGGTCCCCATGGGGCCCACGCCCCTCGCTTAGCTGGTGGGTGGTGGTGGGTTTGGTTACCTTTTGTTCAATCCCTTCCTTGCGGGACAGAGCCCGGGCTCTTGTTTGATTGGCGGGAACTTCCCAGCCGGTTGAATTCATTGAGCACCTCCTCCGTGTGAGTCCCGTCACCAGAGGGGGTGGGGTGGGGAGGGGGGTTCAGTTGCAAGCAGAGGCGCTCGCATGCTCCTGGGAGCAGAGGGGCATGCAGGGAGGGAGTGAGGCAAGTTTGCAAACAAGCCAGAGGCAGGGATAGGCATTGACGGAGCACCCCCCTGCGGTTCCCCCAGATCCTGTGACGGTGGGCCCTGGAGTTGCCTAGGGACAGCGACGATAAGGACTCCCTTGAGGCTGGGGGTGGGGCGGGACAAGGAGGGAGGGGCAAAGGCGGAGAGAGAAGTCACCCTAAGAAGCAAGGTGCCTTCCCAGAGCCCCCTGCAGGGGATCAGAGATCCAAGACTGAGCTACACCCTCATGCCACCCGCCCCTAAGAAGCCACCCCCCGGGTGCGACTCAGAGAGGTCTCTCTCTGCCCCAGGTACACCCCACTCCAGGAACGCGGGCATTCCCATGCTTGGGGCAGGCGAGGAGCCCTGCAAGGTGGAACAGAGCGAATACACCTCAAAAAACAAGAGGAAAGATGCCTTGTTTTTTTCCAGGGTGTTGGGAGAGAGCAGGCTCCCCCCCTGAGCCTCGGGAATGGGAAAGGCCACCCTCAGCGCAGCCTCCTCCTGGGAAAGCTGGGCCAGGCCAGGTCACGCACTGCCCAACCCCGGGCCTCGGTGCTTGGGCCAAAGGCCAAAGGTGGGGGCCCTGAGATTCCAGAGGCTCCTGGCTTGTCCGTTTCATCTGAAACTGATTAAAATGAAATGCAAACCCAAGTCAACTGGGAAGAAGAGGTCAGGCTTTTACCCCCACCTGCTCCCCTCCCTCCTCCTCAGCACACTGTGCCCTGGCCGGGGTCCCGTGGCATCTCAGATTTCCCACATGCCCATCGGTCCCGGAGAATGGCCCCATTGTCGGGGAGACAAACCAAAATAGCAGCATCTTCTGTTCTCTGCCTTAGGGAGGTTCGCTTCAAACCCCAAAGTCCCACATGTGGACGACAATGGAAACGGCCAGGTGCTGGGTTGGGCTGCAGAGAGCGAACAATGAGGTAGTCACTCCATTAACCCAATTAGCCCTCCCCGGCAGGAGGTTGTGTTACTCACCAAAGACAGCACGTGGGCAAGGTGGGCACGTTGGGCAAGGTGGCAGCCAATTGGTGGGGGCTGATGCAGGCAGAGAGGCAGGGAAGTGGGAATCGATGCTGGGACCAGAGCACGAGGAATAAAGTTCAGCTATTTCTAGACTGCGAAATGCTATTTTTATCATTTTTGAAACGTTCTGTCTTTTTTTTTTTAAACCATGCCCTGGAGCTTTGGGATGAATGGTGTTCACGTTAATTAATAAACCAGCTGACATCTCTACTCAGCAGCGGGCTCTGCGGTGGCAGCTCTTGGGTGGCCTGAGAAACGGTGACTGTGGGCTCTATAAAAAAAAAAAAAGTATTTTTATTGATTTCAGAGAGGAAGGGGAGGGAGAGAGAGGTAGAAACATCCATGAGGAGAGAGAATCGTGGAATGGCTGCCTCCTGCACGCCCCCTACTGGGCATTGAGCATGCAACCCGGGCACGTGCCCTGACAGGGAATCGAACCGTGACCTCCTGGTTCATAGGAGGATGCTCAGCCACTGAGCCACGCCGGCCGTGGCTGACTGTGCGCTCTTGATTGATCACAGCTGTCATGTCCCCAGTCATTCAGTCCAACAAGTCAGTGAACATGTCCTGAGCACCTGCCCGGGGACTCACTTGGGTTTTGTGAAGGGAAGGGAGAGGGCACAGCATGCAAAAGGCAATGTCTGTACGCACTGCTGGCCGCACTGAACAGTCTTCACAATCAAGTCACAGAACTCCGGTGAGCACGGAAGGTGAAGTGAGGGCAGGCATCCGGAAAAGCTGCCCAGAGGACCTGGATTTTCAAAATCAAGGTCCGCCAAGACCGGTGTGGCTCAGTGGATAGAGCGTCGGCCTGCGGACTGAAGGGTCCCGGGTTCAATTCCGGTCAAGGGCATGTGCCTGGGTTGCAGGCACATCCCCAGTGGGGGCCGTGCAGGAGGCAGCTGATCGAAGTTTCTCTCTCTGATGTTTCTAACTCTCTCTCTCCCTTCCTCTCTGTAAAAAAATCAATAAAATATTTTAAAAAAAAGAAAGAAAATCAAGGTCCGATGATGACCTTTGGACGCAATGGCCTGGCTTTTGGGTAGAGAGTGTGAGCAAAGGTACAGAGACTCGCTTTTAGGGAGCAGGCTCAGCCCTTCCCTCCTGGGAGGTCGGGGGTCCCTGGAACATGGTGGGCTTCATGGCAGAGATGCCCAGAATGACCAGTTGGGAAAGAGGGCATTGGCGTGAGCAGGGACCGCGGGAAACGCGGGGAGCAAGGTCTTCCCACCCTCTTTCTCTTTAGAGGCCACGAGTAAAGGGCTGGCCGCCCGGGCTTGCAGGAACCAGGCCACCCATCGCAATCAGGAAGGGAGACAGGGCAACCGACCAAGCTCCCAGCGCTGGGTGACTGTGGGAGGGCAGATGGAGAGATAAGCCAGCCCCGGGGGAAATCGGGGCTGATTGGGTGCCTGTCCGGCCTCCTTCCCCATCAGACCTAGGAGCCATTGTCCCCCAGGCCCCCCCCCAACCCCCACTCCATTATCACTCTCCCCACACGTCATTAGACGCTCACCCAATTTCTCCCCTTTGCTCTGTTCCCTTCTCACCGCAGCCAGCCTTCCCACCGCGGTGAAAGGGACACGGCGTGAAACATGCGAAGCTTTTGTCTTCGGGACAAAGACGCGGTGTCCCGTGTCTCTGGTGTCGGACCAGTTGCAAGCCGGTGTGTCTGGTCTCTGGTCGCGAGAGCTCCTGCCCCCTCCCCTGGGCTCCCCGTTATGGTCTGTCTGCGGGGCTGCAGGGCCGAGAGGACAGCCGCTGACCTCCGTCGCCGAACGCCCCCCGGCCAGGCCCACGCGGGCAGGCCCGCTCTGTCCGTATTTGCTGACGGCCAGCATGAGACATTCGGGGGACACTGCCTCCCACCCGTCTGTAGGAAAACGGTCTTCTTTAATCACGGCCCAGTGGAGTGTCTGATCTCCAGAGCTGTCATGGGCGTAGGGGTCAGGGCTGAGAAACATGTCCATCTTGGCTTCCAGACCGCCTTTCTTCTAGGGGGACAGCCTTCTCTCTCCGTTTCCCATCGGAAGCCACCCAGGCCCTCCCTCCCTCTCTCCCTCCTTCTGCAAAAGGCCGGGATGGGGTCTGTGTGTGAACGGGTGGGTGATCTCTGCTCTCCCTGCACCCAACCACACCGTGCCCGCCCGTTCTCAAAGCCCCATTCCAAGTCCCCGCAGCTTCCTCTCGGGTTGCATAACTGCCCAGGAACTGCAGCTGGTCCTTTGGGCCCTGGGGCTGCAAGGATGGAGACCACGGAGGTGCCCTCCTGGCTGGCTCCCCCCCACCCCCCTGCTCAGGTGACTGGGGTTTGGGAGGCTGACTCACTCGGGCGGGAGCCAGAGCCTGGCACTGGGGGCATCTTTGAGGCCCGAGCTGCCTCCTCTCTAGCCAGGAAGCGACCACAGGCCTCAGGCTCACCCACGGGCGACATAGGGACACGACGTAGAGGGGGGACAAGTGGCGATGTACTGCCCACGGAGTCCATCTCCCAGCTCTGCTCAGCTGGGAGGCCCGGGCTCAGCTCTGAGCAAGCCCGGACAGAAATGGCCGCGGAGCACACCCTGACATTGGAGCCCCCCCACCCTACCAGCACAAACAGGCCTGTAGGAAGCCCCCCAAGTCTCCGGGGCAGGGGGGCAGTCAGGGCAAGTGCCTGGTGATGGCGGTGTCATTTCCTGGTGCAGCTCCAGGTGGCCGATGCCGCCCCCTCGCCTCTGGCCAGACAGAGAGGCCCCAGGGGCCGGGACGCAGCTGCTTTGAAGCTACAGGCGGGCGTTGAACTCCTGCGCCCCAACTTGGTGTCAGGACGCCTTCCAGCTGCTCGGGACCAGCGCAGACTTCTCCGCCGCTGCCGTGGGCTTCTTGGACCGGGGTGTGGGTGAAGCAGAGTTTTGGCAGGAGCCTGGGCAGCTGCGGCCAGGAGGAGGCTGCGGGAGAGCAGGAGACCTGGTCATCGGTTTGCTTTTTGCTTTTTCCAGGCCACGGTGACGCACGGCGGCGGAGAGAAGACACACAAGGAAGCTAGTCCTCAGCGAGTCCAGCACTTCCGGTCACATCTTGCCTTGCACAGCTGGAGTGGCTGCAAAATGATGGCCTCCCGTCCGTGTTGCCCCCGACATAGCAATGAAGGGTTAGCGAACCCAGGTCACTGCTCAGCCGGGTCCGTGTTCACCCAGGTCCGTGCTCAGCCAGGTCCGTGTTCACCCAGGTCCGTGCTCACCCAGGTCCATGTTCACCCACATCCGTGCTCAGCCAGGTCCATGTTCACCCAGGTCCATGTTCACCCAGGTCCATGTTCACCCAGGTCCGTGCTCAGCCAGGTCCACGCTAACGAGGCCTGGTCCATGCTTCGCCTGGTCCGTGCTCAGGCCAGGCGCCTATCTTGGCACTTGGAGTCCTCTGTGATGGAGTTACCCAACTCGGCTCCTCCAAGAATAGATTCTGCGGGGCCTGTTGCAAAGGACTTCCGGAAGCGTTTTGTCATTTTCGGGCTGCCTCAGCATTCCCCCAGATAAGCGTGCGCTCCGGGCGGTTTCCAGGCCCCCCGTGCCTCTGGTTGGCCATCTCTCCCAACCAGATGGCTCACATTAGGCCGCGATTTGCCATGTGCCACCCTTTGTTGGCACATGTGCTGGACGGGTCCCAACCTGAGCAACTGATTCACTCGGACGTTCTGCAAGCCCTTCCCCCCAACCCCCACATCCGTGTGGAAGGTTGGGAGCCGCTTCCCGGTTTTTGTGGGGGGCCTGCTGATTCTAAGCACAGACACAGACGTGTGGTCGGGGGGACTGAGGTGGGCCTCAGACTGAGCCCCCAGGAACTCTGCACCGGGTCGTTCAGAGCCCGTACTGCCTTGGGAGGGCCGGTTCCTCCCAGCCCATCTAAGGATGGACTACCTTGCAATCAGTGACCTGTTTGTTTTTAATACATTTCATTGATTATTTACAGATTGGAAGGAAGAGGAATAGAGAGTTAGAAACATCGATCAGCTGCCTCCTGCACATCCCCTACTGGGGATGTGCCTGCAACCAAGGTACATGCCCTTGACCAGAATCGAACCTGGGACCCTTCAGTCTGCAGGCCGACGCTCTGTCCACTGAGCCAAACTGGTTAGGGCCAGTGACCTGTTTTTATGGCTGTTTAATATCTTGGGTCACAGCAGAGGGAAGAATTCATGACCAGTTTGAGCTCTGAGAGTTTAGAATGAAACAGTAGGACTTCCCTCTGGCTTCCTTAGTTACTGCAACGTTAATTCCTGGGCTAGTTACGGGGCATCGACTGTGTGCCAGATACTGTGCTCAGGGCTTGGGAATAAGGATAACAGGCAGTTCGTGGCCCAGCCTGTGTGGCTCAGTGGTTGAGCGTCGACCTATGAACCAGGAGGTCACAGTTCCATTCCCAGTCAGGTCGCATGCCTGGGTTGTGGGCTTGATCCCCAGTGTGGGGCGTGCAGGAGGCAGCCGATCCATGATTCTCTCTCATCATTGTTTCTCTCTCTCCCTCTCCCTTCCTCTCTGAAATCAATAAAAGTACATTAAAAAAAAAAAAAAAAAAAAGAGGGAGTTCTTGCCTTCCAGGACTTACTAAGTCTGAGACAGGCAGACACTTACAAGCCCGGGCTCAGGGACCAGCCCGCCTGGGCCTGCATTCCTGCTGGCAGTGTGGACTTCGGGCAGATGACTCACTACTATGAGCACCCGTTTCCCCAGCCGTGGAACGAGGTTAATGACGATGCCCGCCTGAGTGTTCTACGAGGGTTCGATTCGTGAGTAGATTTAAAGTGCCTCGAACTGTGCCAGGAATGGTGAGGATGGCACCCATTTGAGAGATTGTAAAAGCTGTAGCATCCGCAGGACTCATTGGATGGGGATTTAAGAGGAAGGAAGGATCATGTATCAACCCCAGGATTCTAGGAGCTGGGCGTTGCAGCCAGGGAAGCTGTACTTGAGTCTAGGGCCCACGAGTATATACACTGAGTGGCCAGGTGATGATGATCTCTGAACGCATAATAATCTGGCCACTCAGTGTGTGTGTGTGTGTGTGTGTGTGTGTGTGTGTGTGTGTGTATTAGAGGCCTGGTGCGTGAGTTTGTGCATGGGTGGGGTCCGACCAGCCTGGCCAGGGGGAGGGGACATGGGCGGTTGGCCGGCCTGCCTGCTGGTCGAACTCCTGGTCGAGGGGACAATTTGCATATTAGCCTTTTATTCTATGGGATATACACTGAGTGGCCAGATGATGATGCGTTCAGAGATCATCATCATCTGGCCACTCAGTGTAGTTCATCTTGAATCTTGAATGATGGCCTCGGTCTGTCGTTTTTTTTGGTTTTTTTTTTGGTAAAACGGGGATAACAATGTCTTCCCTTCCAACCTCATTGGGAGAAAGAGACACCCACATTTGAATCTACTGTGGACCCGATGTCCTTTTATTCTGAGGATGGAGAGAAATCACATAAGCACGTGTTTTTATTTGAAGAAAAATACATTGGGAAGTGTAAGATACAACAGCCAAGGTCATTGTGATTTTCTCTCTACTTTCTCCCACCCTCCTGGCCAAGAGCACGGATAACCGAGAGGTGGCCGAGAAGAAGACACTTCCGTCCGACTTTCATCATGGCGGGCGCCGCGGTGGCCAGAGCTTTAGGGGGTGCCGGAGGCTGTGCTCAGGCCTGGTGGCCTGGGAGCACCCGGGGCAGAGGGACACATGCTGAGCTTCTTAGGGGGAGAGCTTCAGGGATGCTGCGGTCAGGTAGGTGGAGCACAACCCCCCCTTCCCTGCTCCCCCCAGTGCATACCCAGGTTCCTCCAGGTCCTGGGAGAGCTCAGCTTCCAGGGGTGGGGGTCAGCGTCAGCCCCGCTGTTGGTTCACAGTCCCAAGCCGCCCGCCCAGAGAGACTTCTTGGTAAGGGTTGCAGAGCCGGCCACCAAGAGGGCAGGCGGGCTGGCCTGGCCTCAGGGTGGGGGAGGAGGAGTCGGCCGCAGAGGTAGCAGCTGTGGGGCCTGTTTAGGAGCTGAGATTAGATGCCCCGAGAGCGGCCAGGTAGCTGTGAAATGAAATTTCAAGGACCCGACAGGGAGTCAGAGGGTGTGTGGGGTGACGGGGCTGCAGCAAGACTCGGGGGAAATGGGTCCATTGCTGGGGGCCTCTATTAGTCCCTTTGAAGAATAGAAGCTCTTCCTTGGAGACCCGCCGTGGGCAGCTGTCCCCCACAGCTGGTCAGTTCTCTGAAGCCTGTGGCTTTGGGGGGGGGGTGGGACAAGAGAGGGTTCCCTGGCAGGGTGGTAGGGGACAGTACAGTGCCATGAAGGAGTACGTGGGCTGGATGCCAGGGACCAGAAAGCCATTCCCTGGCTCTCTTCTCAGCCTCTCCCAGGCCTCTGACAACCCTAGACTGCAGGGTCAAGATGGGACAACCTTACTGATTTCAGGGAGAGAGAGAGAGAAACATCAGTGATCAGAGAGAATCATTGACTGGCTGCCTCCTGCACACACCACACTGGGGATTGAGCCCGCAACCCGGGCATGTGCCCTTGACTGGGAATCAAACCGTGACCTCCTGGTTCCTAGGTCAATGCTCAACCACTGAGCCACACCGGCTGGGCCAACCTAAGAACCTTTACTCCAGCGCTTCAACGGTCCACGTTCCTGGTTGGAGGCCCTGCCCGATCACCTAATTAATCAGAGCCTCCCTCTCATCCGCTTATCGTGGGAGGTCCGTTGAAACAATGCCCCTGGGAAGTCTTTGTTCCTGTAAATCAATGGAAGGAATTACTCCAGGCACAGACCCAAGGCCCAGAGGTGAAGAGGAGGTGAGTGGAGCCTTGGGGCCCCCGTGTTTGGCTGGGTCAGGCTGGCCTTTGTCCTGAAGACAGAGGCGACCTTTCTCTGGGCCTTCTTGCCACCTTCCTCTGGTCTGAGCAGCCCGGCTCTCATTGGGGGTCTGGGGTCCTGGACCAAAGGAGTTTGCAAAGATCTCAGAGCTGACTGGTCCTCTTGTGGGGAGAGGTGTCCTGGGACCCCCACAGCCACTGGGCTTTGGACAGCCTGGCGGCGCCCCAGGCCAGGGACCAAAGGGAGCCTGTTTGCAGCAGGATTTAAGTTTATCCCATGACAGCGTCTTTACCTTTTATCTCGCAAGAGTGACTAATCTACGTAGGATATTTAACCCAAGCCAGACGTGACCTCACTGGTGTCTTATCTGTAGCGGCTCCAGTCTTCCCATCAATCCCAGTCATCTGGGGTCTCTCACCACGTTACATGGTGGAGGGAGAAACCCGTCGACTCCTTTCCTCTGAGTAAAGGGACTCACAGCACACACATTGGAGAAGGCCAGTTCTAGTATTGATAGTCAAACTCCGGCTTCTCTGCCTTCCTGCTGCCTGCCTTCCTGCATTTTCAGTCCTGAGCGGCTTTGACCTCCTCGCGCGGATCAAACGCCTTCTCCACTAAGCCTCCACCCAGGGCTCCTGCTGGAGCCAGTCGGGCGCGTTTGCTGCCTCAGCCCAGGCAATGCTCCCTTTGCACAACACAGGGCAAGAAGGTTCCTCCCACCCGGCCGGCTGGCAGTGCGCAGGGGTTGAGTATGGACCTAGGAACCAGGAGGTCACAGTTCAATCCCCGGGGTGGAGTGGGCGGGAGGCAGCCGATCCATGATTCTCTCTCATCACTGACGTTTCTGTCCCTCTCTCCCTTCCTCTCTGAAATCAATAATATAAGTATACCTACTTAAAAGAAGGCACCTCCCTTTTCCTCTCCAGATCCCTTCCCGTTAATACTGAGCTCAACCGCTTGGCAAACCCAGGAAGCAGAGGTGGGATGCGCAGACATGCTTATCCGTGCGGTGTTTCATCCGTATAAACACTGCATCTCTCTTCCCCCTTCCATCTCTCTCTGTCTTGTTTTGTTTTTCTGCGGCGACAGCAGCTCCAAAGCAGGCTGCCTCGTCCAACGTGCAGGGCTGGGTGCCGTTCCCTGACTGGGGGTAAAAACCGGCTGAAAAGGAGATTCCGTTAGTGTGATATTGTATACATTCTAAGATGCACAGTTTTTTCGTCTTCACATTGGAATATCTGAAATCAGGATGCATTTGACAGTCAGCGGAGCCTTTTCCGTTCTTGGTGGGATACAAAAATGGAGGTGCCTTTTATATTTGATGGTACCTGCCATTGGATGAAGAAAAGTAGACTTGGAAGTATTGCAAAATATACATAAAATGCAAGTCAACAGCGTTTACTATTTGGTACTAATATTAACTGTCAGTGCTAAAATGAGACTTTGGAACATTGTTCTAGGCACGCATAGTTTTGGGAAGATTCCAGAACAGACTTCCAGCACATTCCCTCACAGGAGCAGGACTGTGTACATGTCTTAGCTATTCTGCCGTAATGTGTAAGCTCTTAGAGAGCAGAGACCTTGGTACCTCCTATGTAAAGAGCAACAAAGAAGAGACAGCCCTTCAGGCAGAAATTCTGAGCAGAAGGTTTGCATGGAGGAAGCGAATGGCAGTACCCAAGATAATGTTCAGGTGACAATAATTGAACCCCCAGTGCTGGTGGCCTCAGTCCAGGCTACTCTACTACACTCTGAGCTCTCTCTCTTTTTAAAAAAAATATTTTTTTATTGATTTCAGAGAGGAAGGGAGGGAGAGAGAGAGCTAGAAGCATCAACAATGAGAATTGTCCATCGGCTGCCTTCTGCACGCCCCCCCCACTGGAAATCGAGCCCGCAACCCAGGCATGTGCCCTTGACCGGAATCGAACTTGGGACCCTTCAGCCCGCAGGCCGACGCTCTAGCCACTGAGTCTAGTGGTTAGGATTCCTGGCCTTCACTCCAAGCTCTTTATGTGTGCCTCTCACCAGGACCGTCTGGGTTATCCCGGAGTCACTCCAGGCATGCGTGGGGACAACGGAGGTGGCCTGACAGCTTGGGCAGGAATGCACTCTTATCACTTGCATCCTTTCCTGAGCCGCTTCCCACCGGCCCCAAGATCGCTAGCGCCAGGGAGGTAGGCAGACCAGGCCCTTCCATTGTCCTCTGTCACCTGCTCGTACCACTTCTCCCAACCCTTGGTGAGGCCCTAAGGTAGGTCCCTGTCCCTTAACTGGTCACCTTCTGCCTCCCTTGCGCATTCTGTCCTAATGGCTCAGGTAGTAAACTCCCCGGGGAAGGGGGGTAAAACTGGGTGGGCACAGGAGCTGCTGGATACAGTATGGTTCCCCATAAATTATTAACTGTTGTCATTGTAAAGCAGGGAGCCCTGAGTAACCAGAGAGGGAGGGCAGAGGGGGGTTTGAAACACACACACACACACACACACACACACACACACACACACACACACGATGAGTTTTCTCGCTGCCTTTGTCATGTGGTTTTTTGTTCTGCCTTTTCCTGAACTTGACTGCTTTTGCAGACACACGTGAGCTGTTGCCAACTGGGTCCTGTGTGCTTGGGCAGGGGACTGTCCGCAGAGGTCCCTCCCGGGTTATGGAAGCCGCCAGGGGATTTGCGAGTCCTTCTGAGGGGCTGGTGTGAGCGCAGTGATGGAGAAGGGCGCGTCCACGCAGAAAGGCCTGAGGTCAGGGGCCTGCTGTGAGCGCACCAGCCCTTCCACGTGGCACGGGGGCCACCCTCCGTCCCTGTCACTGGCATGGCAGGTGAACGGAGGTCAGGGAATACTATTTTGAGTGCTCAGAGGGGGACAGGAGGCTGCTGGGTAGATCAGCCTGCCCGTGGGAGGACGCTGGAACAAAGGCATCATCGGGGCCGCGCTAAACACAGATGCTGAGCTTTGACCTTCACTCCTGGGCGCTGCACCTTTGCCAAAACCACAGTGGGAGGAAGCTACTGAGACAAAGAGGTGGCGGGGAGCCAGTTTCTATTTTTAGCCTGTGGTTGACCCTGGCAAGTAACCTTGAGCCGGCCATTCACCCCGGGGCCTGAGGGTGATGCTACTGGATTCTAACCTATGTCCAGGAACACCGGTGAGCATGGATAAGTGGAGGTTTTTCCAGTGCTCTGAGATCTCAGAAGAGACATGCAAACAATCTCCTTGTGTGTTGGCCAGCGTTCGGGTGCTGCCCCTGAGACCTGGCTCTGCACGCACCGACCATGTCCCTCCTGGTCAGCCAGCACAGGACACACTCAGGGTTAGTCATAAAAACAGCAGACATTAAGCGTTGACTGTGTGCTGGGCATTTGAGTGCTCGCAGCACCCATATGAAGTACAGTGGAAGGAAAGAAAGCCCAGAGAGGGGAGATAACTTTCCCAAGGCCACACAGCCAACGGGGCCAGCGCCAGCTTGCGTCCCGGGTCTGCCCTGGTTCATGACATCGGAGCCTAGTGTTCCGGGTCACGCGTCATCAGTGAGCGCTTACCACGTGTTCTGCATGAGCTGGCTGGCATGAGGGGTGGGACCATACAAACAGCAGGAAACGGGGGTAGGGGGAGAGGGTGCTACGTTGGGGACATCCAGGGGCTTTAGGAGATCTGAGGACAGAGGGAGCAGCACGGGCTGGGCTTCCGAGAAAACTTCAGGGGGAGAACGCGGCTCGAGCACTCACGCGCACTGGCTGTGGGAAACCGGGCACGAAGGAAGGACGGTTTCAAGGTCACAGCTGGGACCCGCTGCACGCCCTGTCTTGAACTGACCGGTAATGCACTCTGGCTCCTGAGGCCTCGTGATGCCCTGCGTAGGCTGTGCCCCTAAAACTGTCAGAGTGTGGGTGCCAAGGATGTCTCCATTGCAGACAAGGAAGCCCGCTGGTCTCCCAAACGCTTTGGCCATGGGACACTTTGTGTCAATCATTCACTGCCTTGCAGTTTGGGGACCGCTGGTTTTAAAGAGACGCTCCTCACTGGTGAACGTTCTGTGTAACTTCTTTTCTTTTTTATATATTTTTATTGATTTCAGAGGGGAAGCGAGAGGGAGAGACAGATAGAAACATCCCTGATGAGAGAGAATCATGGATCGGCTGCCTCCTGCACGCCCCACACTGGGATCGAGTCCGCAACCCGGGCATGTGCCCTTGACCGGGAATCGAACCCGGGACCCTTCAGTCCGCAGGTTGACCTATCCACGGAGCCAAACCAGCTGGGGCTCTTTTGGCATCTGTGTGTGTTTTTTTGTGTTTTTTTCCTGTCCTGTCTAACGCCGCTGGCCAGACCACAGGTGTCTCAAATAGAAATACTTGGTGGGTGGATCTTCTTATACTCCATGGCTCCTCGTCCATCCCTTGCCTAGA
The DNA here is from genome assembly GCA_026230045.1 of Corynorhinus townsendii. Classification (NCBI taxonomy): domain Eukaryota; kingdom Metazoa; phylum Chordata; class Mammalia; order Chiroptera; family Vespertilionidae; genus Corynorhinus; species Corynorhinus townsendii. The sequence goes on along the minus strand of JAPDVU010000016.1, from coordinate 14,949,691 downwards.
GAAGGTACAATAAACATGTATGGGTTTGAAAGCAGAGAGCAGCGAGAAGGAAATGAAGGAGAAGAAACACCACCCTTGAAATTATTGGCAGTTATTGGCAAGTTGCAACCGATTAGGTGGTGGTTAATTGCTACCCATCCACCATTTAGGACTGACACCTTGGACGGGTTTCAATGCACATGGGCAGGGACTTCACTCCTTTTTCAGGAGAAGGGAGAGCGGAGAAGGTTCCTGAGGGGGCAGTAGCGTCCTTGTACAGGTTAAAGAGATCTCTGGCCAGCCATGGCTGGTTTGGCTCAATGGATAGAGCATCCGCCCACAGAGGGAAGGGTCCCGGGTTCAATTCCAGTCAAGGGCATGCACCTGGGCTGTAGGCTCCATTCCCCAGGAGGCAGCCAATGGCTGTGTCTCTCTCACATTGATGTTTCTCTCTCTGTCTCTCGCCCTCCCGTTCTCTCTAAAAATCAATGGAAAAGCTTTCTCGGGTGAGGATTAACAACGACACAATAGACATCTCTGACCATTGGTCGCTTTGGCTGCCGAAAATTCTGCCTGCTGTGGGCGGAAAACTGATCTTGTTTCTTCCTTTCTTCTTTTTTTGTTCTGGGTTGCATTCCCAGGGTGGGTCTTGCAGTGGGGAGCTTTGATGTCGGTACCACCCAGTCTCAGTCCTTACTGAGCCTAGGGACTCCCCTGTCCCCCTTGCACCCCACCTAAGGAAACCAAGCTGCTCCCTGGCCCCCACAGCAGGACGGGTGGGGCTCAGATTCCCGCGGAGCCCTGCGGGGTGCCCGTGGCCACCGCCCCTCCTCCGAGGGGTTCCAGTCCAGACAGCTGCTAAGAGAAGAATGGAAGGAGGGAGTGGAGACACTAAACGCCTTGAAATTGGATCTGTGGTTGTTTTTACTGCAAAAACCAAACGCATTCCTGCCCACCACCTGGCCTGCCGTGCCCTTCAAGGCCCCAGTGACCCCTGGGAGCTGCTGGGAATGCTGTGTTGGCCGGTCTGGAATGGTGTTGGGTGAGCTGCGGATCAACGGGAGCCCTCCACGGCCACCCATGGCTGAGCCCCGGCCTCAGTTTCCCATTTAACTGCCTGCTGATTCCCACAGAGCTTCGCACACAGTGGGCCTCCAGGGAATGCTGCTGACAGACAGGGCAGGACTTGCGGGTCAGGAGGCTGTTTTTTTTGTTTTGTTTTTACTGATTTCAGAGAGGAAGGGAGAGAGAGAGAGAGAGAGAGAGGCATCAGTGATGAGAGAGAATCCTGCCACCTGGCCTGCCTCCTGCATGACCCCCACTGGGGACCAAGCCTGCAACCTGGGCCAGTGCCCTTGACTGGCCTCGAACCTGGGACCCTTCAGTCCGCAGGCTGACACTCTAGCCATCGAGCCACACCGGCTAGGGCTGAGGTGGTGCCAGTCTTAACATCCACGCGATGGTCTCACGTCTACGATGGCTTTCCTCTGTCCTGGAGGAAAGCCTTTACATGTTACCAAATCTGGGTCATGTGTGGAATGTTCCGGCACAGGGGGGCTGGGGGCCACATCGAGCCATCGCCTGCTTTTGTAAGGCCGGCACAAGAACGGATATTCGCATTTTTGTTTATCTTTTTTTTAAAAATTTCTTTCTCTTTGTGTAAAGGATTGTTACACACATAAGGAATTGTACCCATAAAATGGTTAAGATGGTAAAATATTTTTTCTGGGTAGGGCTTCAAATGTTTGTGTGCTGTTTTTTTTTTATTGTGATGATCAAAACACATAACAAAGAATGTACCCATCTTAGCCATTTTTTGTTGTTGCAAAAAGCTTTATTGTTTCCCTTTGGTCCAAGGCATGGGCCAGGGCTCCGAGGTGATTAGAAGGCTGCCTGGTGGTTGCAGGGAGCGGCTCAGGCAGAAGACAGACACCAGGGGGTGCACAGGGACCCCTCAAAGGCCTCTGGGCTCCACAGGCTCCTAGTCCGGCTTGAGGATGCGCCTCCTGGGGGGCGGCAGCCGGAGGGGAGTCAGGTGCAGCCCATCTTCCTAATGAGTCTCACCTCCTCGCCCCGGAAGTGGTTCTCCTGGAAGTCACAGCCTGAGGGTCTCTGGGCAGAACCCGGGGCCTGCAGACCTTTGGGTCCAGGCTCTTCCCAGGGCCCTGGCGGCTTCCATGGCGGCCTGCGTGTGGCCCCCATTCGCTGTGGGAGGCCCTGTCTGTCCTGGAGGAGGGCTCGGCCGCTTCCCTGGCTTTGCCTCTTCCAGAGCCACTGGGCGCCCTTGGCTTCTCCTCTGGGAGCCCAGGAAGGAGTGGCCCTCGCCCGCCAGAGCCCCGCGTGGAGGTGGCAGCGGAAGCCCAGAGAGAGGTAGGCGAGGGCGGCCCGCGGATGCAGGGAGGCGCGGTGGCTGCTGGGGCCTCCGCCTGGCTGGGAGAATTGAGGAGTTGGGGAGCTCATGGTTGCTCGGCAATAAGGAGTTGAGCTCAAAAAATGGTGTTGGCTGGTCTGGAATGGTGTTGGCTGGTCTGGAACGGGGTTGGCTGGTCTGGAATGGTGTTGGCTGGTCTGGAACGGGGTTGGCTGGTCTGGAACGGGGTTGGCTGGTCTGGAACGGGGTTGGCTGGTCTGGAATGGGGTTGGCTGGTCTGGAACAGGGTTGGCTGGTCTGGAATGGTGTTGGCTGGTCTGGAACGAAGGTGGCGACAGGAAAGAGGTTGAGGGTGGTCGGAGGCTGGAAGAGGGGGTGTCTCTAGGTGTGTTCTGTCCAAACACGGCTGAAGCAAGAGACAGATGGAGGGAAGTGTGGAGGGCCCTGCTGCATCTGAGCCATTTGTAACTGTGGAAGTCAGGGTGTTAAGCATAGTCACATTGTTGAGACACAGATCTCTTGAGTTTTTTTGTCTTGCAAAACTGAAACTCTAGACCAGTGGCTCCCCACCTTTTCTGGCCACGCCCCACCTCAGCATCTCTAAAATCCTGATGACACAGAATTCTTATTATTCAAAAAGTGCACTCGTAGTCACATGGAGGAAGCCTAAAAGGCCATGAACCTGGTCTAAACAAGCTTCCAAAGAATATGGCGTCCATGAAAGAGAAAAGAACGAAAGGACAGCTGAAGTCCTGAGGAGGAAATCACTAAGAAATTGTTAAAAAAAAATAAAAATAAAATAATGTGAAGTACTAGGGAAAAATAGCAAATAAAGTTTCAAAACATATACTAGAGGACTGAAATGCATAAATACGTCACAACATTTATATACTGTATGTGAGGCCCCTAGAAGCATAACAAATGCAAATATTCACTGTTAACTCCTTCTCGAATTGCCCCCCTTAAACATCAAATTGCCCCCTGTGGGGCGTGTGCCCCATGTTGGGAACCACTGCTCTATACCTATTAACCAACATCTCCCCATTTCTCCCTTCCCCAGCCCCTGGCAGCCACCATTCGTCTTTCTGTGTCTATGAGTTTGCCTATTTTCGGCGCCTCATATCAGTGGAATCTCATGTTTCTTCCATGTTGTAGGATTTCCTTCCTTCTTGAGGCTGATGATTATTCCCTTGTGTGGATGTAGCACATTTTGTCTCTATTTATCCAGTGATGGACATGTGGATGGTTCCCACCTCTTGGCTCCTGTGAATAGTGCTGCGGTGAACATGGTTTGGCAAATGTTCCTTGGAGATCCTGCTTCCATTCTTCTGGATGTGTACACAAATTATATATAAACTAGAGGCCCGATGCATGAAGATTTGTGCAAGAATGGGCCTTCCTTCTTCCCCTGGCTGCCGCCTTTCCACCTTTGCTCTGGCCGGAGCAGCCTTTCTGCCTTCCCACGCTGCCCAGAGGTCAGGAGCGGCTGGGGCGGTGCGGAATACTTGCATCCCGCCCCTGGCCACTCAGTGCTTGTGTATGCAAATTAACCCACCATATTTTTGGGTTAATTTGCATGCATGCTCCTGATTGGCTGGTGGGTGTCGTAAAGGTACGGTCAATTTGCATCTTTCTCTTTTATTAGTGTAGATTTTTGAGGAACCACCATACTGCTTTCTGTTTTAGTTGTACCCATTTTATAATCCTCCCTGCAGTGCCCAAGGGCTCCAATTTCTCCACATCCTCACTAATGCTCATTCTTTTCAGAGGGTTAAGTGTGTGTGTGTGTTTATAGTGGCCATCCTCAGGGCGGGGGGGGGGGGGGCGCGGTGGGGTGAGGTGGGATCTCTTTGTGGTTTTGATCTCCGTTTCTCTGTAATTAGCGATGTTGAACATCTTTTCAGATGCTTGTGTGTATATCCTCTTTGGAGAAATGTCTATTCAAATCCTATGCCTATGTTTTCATTGGGTTAATTGATTCTTTGTTGTCGAGTTATAGAAGTTCTTTATAGATTCTGGATATTAACCTCTTATCAGATATTTTCTCCCATTTCATAGGTTGTCTTTTTAATCTACGGATTGCATTCCTTGATGAACAAAAGTGTTTAAGGTTGATGTCTCATTTGTCTATTTTTGGTTTTGTTGCTTGTGCTTTTGGTGTTATAGCGAAGAAATCCAATTGCAAACTCAATGTCACAAACTTTTCCCCTATGTTTTCTTCTGGGAGTGTTATAGTTTTGCTTTTTAAACCGTGCTGAGTTTTATGTATTAGGTTTTTAAACCATGTTGAGTTCACTTTTCTATATGGTGTGAGGTAAGGGTCCCCTTCATTCTTTTGCATGTGGATGTCTGATTTTCCCATGACCATGTTTTTGGAGAAACTTTTTTCCCCCATTGAGAAGATGGTAAATTCTGTGTTATATGTATTTTCACACAATTTTGTTAAAGTTAAAAAAAAGAAAAGAAGAAGAAGAATATGCAACAGAGATAGTATTTGGCCTGCAGAGCCTGAAATATCTGCTAGTTACTATCTGGCTCTTGACAGAAACATTTGTTGACGCTGGAGCTAGCACAGGGCATCTACGGCACCAACGTTGTCTGTAGACAGTAACCATTTCTGAGTTCCCCACTCTCTTCGGACTAGGCCTCTTCCAAGAGTGCACTTAACATCCTAGCCAGTTTGGCTCAGTGGATAGAGCATCGGCCTGCGGACTGAAGGGTCCCAGGTTTGATTCTGGCCAAGGGCACATGCCTGGGTTGCAGGCTCCATCTCCAGTGCGGGGGCGGGGGGTGGTGGGCAGGAGGCAGCCGATCAATGATTCTCTCTCATCATTGATGTTTCTATCTCTCTGTCCCTCTCCCTTCCTCTCTGAAATAAAAACAAAACAAAACAAAGCAAAAAGAGTGCACTTAACAATGAAAACCTCAATGTATTCGTTCCGCACAGGAAGATGGAGGTGCCGGGGGTGGGGGTCATGGAGGTGGGGTTTTCAATCGTTGGCGGCACCTCCCAGTCTGTGTAAACCTCGGGCCAGGTGCCTGGCAGACCAGCCTGTGGCTCCTTTCCTGACTTCCTTTGTGAAATGAGGATGAGAAATGTTGACCTTGGGCTGGAGACGGGTGAAGGAGGAGACTCTGACCGAGGCTCACAGAGCGTTGGCAGGCAGCTCTGAACCCTTCTCCGAGGGAGAACCACTGTGAACACAACACGGCTGTCTCAGCAAGTCGGTGAGCTCCAGCCTAAATGCGTGAGGCAGCAAGCTCAGGCTCCAGGGGACGCCTCTTCTCCGTTCACACGGGACGCGTAAACGCCTGATCCCACCGGCTCACGGATACCCTGCCTCATCTCACCTCGGTGCGCAGGTGGTGAGCTCCCCCGGACCAGTCCGGGTGCGTGTCTTCCTTGTACCTTCTCTGAGCCCTTGGTACCGCACTCAGCGCACAGAGGCCCCCAGTCCTGGTTCACTGCCTGACGCGTGTGATGGAAAAACCCTGAATGGGGCCCGGCCGGTGTGGCTCCGTGGTTGAGCACGGTTCCATTTCCGGTCCGGACACAGGCCCGAGATGCAGGCTCCATCCCCAGTGTGGGGCGTGCAGGAGGCCGCCAATCCATGATTCGCTCTCATCATTGATGTTTCTTTCTCTCTCTTCCTTCCTCTCTGAAATCAATAAAAAATTAAAAAAAAAAAAAGACCCTGAATGGGAACAGGCCTTCAGGAAGAGGGTCTAGGGAAATGAGGACCTGCTCTCTGCCCCCCCAGAACAATCCTGGACCCAGTGAGCCTGAGAGCTAGCCAGGGAGGGCCCTGCTGCCCCGGTTAGGGGTACCAGTGGCCCAGGCCCCACTTGCCCTGCCCGGGTATTCCCTCCCCTCCCCTCCCCTGCCAAAGCCAAATGCCTCCGCACTCACAGCCTTTTGGGCACGCAACCGTCTGTGGCCGACCCCCCTCCCCCCACCCCAGGAGCACCAGGAGGGTTAATTATTTCCCAGCTGACTCAGACAGTGCGTTTCTGCCAAAGGATTCTTCTGTCAGCCAAGCACGTCCCGCTGTTGCCCTGAGAGGGAGCCTTTGTGAGCCGGGTCAGAGAGGAAGCCCCGCTGGCAGCCAGCGAGGCCCAAAGCGGAGAGGAGAGCCGGGGTGGGGTCCGGGCGATCCGGGCGGGGCTGGTGGCGGGGCAGGGCTGTGGCTGGGAGCCGGGCAGGCCGTGTGGGAAGCCAGCTCCAGAGCCCTCTCACCACCAGGCTGCCTTTCAGCCGTCCCTGCGGGGCCGCGGCTCGCCTTTCGGTTTGTTGATTGGAGATTGTGTCCCTGAATAGAGCTTAATGTCCTATTGACACGATCTGTTCTTTTCCCCCCTCTTTTTCAAATTTCTCCTGCTTTCTCCATTCGGGTTTAGATTGCCACTGTGTCCCCAACTGCTCAGGGCGGGTAAGGGGACATGGGGAGGACGGGGATGGTCCCCAAACACAGACGTGTCCCCTGGGAGGCCACACCGAGGGGGAGCAAGAGGGAGGGAAGGGGGGAGGGAGAGAGGGTTTCCCGGTCCCGGTGGAAGAGGACTGGGAAGCGCTGTCTTTCAGGTCAGTGGGGGTGGGTGGGGAGTGGGGGCAGGGCATTAAAACCAAAGTACAAGAGACAGCGAGCCAGGGGCGCTGGGAACGCGGGTCCGGAAGCGATCGGAGGGATTGGGGTGGCGGGTGAAACCTGGGACCCCAAGCAAGGTGGGAAGGGCAGAGTGAACAAGGCCAAGGGGCTCACTCCATCGTCACCCTCCGCTTCACGCTGCCCTCTGGGTGGGAAGGTGTACACACAGCGCAGGCTCACTCGTCCCCCCACGAGCCCAGGCTGTGTTGGGGCTTCTACTGAGGGGCCCAAGCTTTGCCTTCATGCGGCATCAAGAGCACCTGTTACGGAGGGAGCCAGGGCCAGGTAGGGCTGCTCTTGAATGAGAAACGCTAATTATACTAGACCCGTGGTCGGCAAACCGCGGCTCTCGAGCCACATGTGGCTCTTTGGCCCCTGAGTGTGGCTCTTCCACAAAATACCACGGCCTGGGCGAGTCTATTTTGAAGAAGTGGCGCTAGAAGAAGTTTAAGTTTTAAAACATTTGGCTCTCCAAAGAAATGTCAGTTGTTGTACTGTTGATATTTGGCTCCGTTGACTCATGAGTTTGCCGACCACTGTCCTAGACAATCCCATCTCCTCCAAGCACCCAAGACCTTATCCTTCCCCCCTCCCCTCCCACAACACAACAGAAAACCCGACAGCCACGCTTTGCAAGAGCCAGTACATATTTATAGAACAGCTACTATCTACAAGGAAGTATTTGATGGCATTGAATCCTTTCCGTAACCCTGTGATCTAGTTACCAATAAACAAATGAGACTGGAGGCCGCCAGGAATCACAGGACCAGAGGAGGTATCAGACCCAGCCCGTGGATGCAGGGAGTACAGTAGGGTTTGCTATCCCAGCGAACAATGCCTCGTTGAACAAGTGTCTACCGGGCTCCAAGATCAGGGCTCCTCTACTGTTCCTTAACCACGTCCAGAGCCTAGAAACGGGGCGCTGATATGCCCAGGGGTGTTTTCTGAGATTGTATTTGCGGCCTCTCCCCTGTCTGTCCCCCTCCCCAGCTGCCATCCCGTCCCCCTTCCCTTCCTACGCAGGCATCCCACGGAGATGTTAATTTCGTTATGTGATGTGCCACGTACTTGCGTGCCAACCGCGCTCCCGGCATTATTCTAGATGCTGCAGTTAAGGGAAGGAACAGAACAAACCAAAAGGTCTGCCCTGGCCGCGCTCACAGTCTGGGCAGGGCACAGACATTGGAGAAATCCGGTTCTCGCTGAGACTTGTGAGGATCGGGGAGGGTTGGGGTGAGAAAGGTCAGAATTCTGGGACTCGCCCACCGCTGTGCTGAGACGCGAGTGGGCCCCTGCTGGGTGGTCTGCCCACCCTCCCTCCCCAACATTGCCCGCTCCCATCCCTGTGGCCGCAGCGGGCTCTGCGGCTCTGTCTGTCTGCGGGGACCCCCTTCCCTGGCCGAGGTTTTCACTGCAGGATGGCCTCTACACCACGCTGGGCTAACCAGCGTGTTTGCCCTTGGACCTGGCATTGAGACTAAAAGATTCAGTCGGGGCTGATCTCTTAAATGTGTAAAAACCCGGGAGCTCAGGCACGACCTTTCGTTTATTTTTTTATTCTTTTTTTCTTATTGGTTTGCCATGCGGACTGGAGAACATAGAAAGTCCATTATAGAGTAAGAAAACGAAAGTGGACATAGGCCAGCCCTGGCCGGTTCGGCTCAATGGATAGAGTGTTGGCCTGTGGACTGAAGGGTCTCTGGTTCGATTCTGGTCAAGGACACATGCGTGGGTTGCGGGCTTGATCCCCAGTGGGGGGGGCGTACAGGAAGCAGCTGATCCATGATTCTCTCTCATCATGGATGTTTCTATCTCTCTCTCCCTCTCCCTTCCTCTCTGAAATAAAAAAAAATATATGATTTTTAAAAAGTCACGCTTTAAAAAAATAAAGGAAGAAAGAAAGAAAGTGGACACAGGCCAGAGAGAGAGAGATGGAAAGACACCCCTCACTGTGTGTCTTTCTTGCCAATGGTGGTAAAAGCAAAACCTCCACCCACTCGACGACTTACGCTTTGTGCAAAAGCTGGTTTGAGCTGGTCTCTGCTACTTGGCAGCCAGTTGAGTCTCATCTCCGATGTAAACAAAAACTTTGACCTTCTGTTAAGGGCAGAAGCAGCAGACCTAGAGGGGCCTTGATGTTATCAGGTCAAGTGACAGCCACACTGGGTCTCTAGGGGCCATTGATCACGGGGGACGCTCCAGCCTGCACCAGCTCTCTTCAAGGCCAAGGCCTAACAGTGCACAGGGAAGGTGCAAATTCATCGGGATACACCCAGACGGGGACCTGTCCCCAAATCTACTCTCAGGATAGGATCAGACTTTCTGATCCACACGCATGTTTGTCCCCCTTGCCCTGGGCCCTAAAAGGGAATCAAGATTTTGGTTAAAAAAAAAAAAAGGAAAAGAAAAAGAAGGGAACGATGACCCGCCTTCTAAGCTGTGGGCACAGTGATGGAGTGGCTGTCAGTATTGGTCACTGCAAGATCATTGCCAGCTTAGCAAGAACCAGCTGCTGGGTCACGGCCCGCTCGGAAAGACAAGGTCTATTAAAAGGGCTTGTGTATCAGCTACAGAAAGCTCCCAGCCCTAGCCGGTGAGGCTCAGTGGCTAGAGCGTCGACCTGCGGACCAAAGGGTCCCGAGTTCGATTTCGGTCAAGGTCATGTCCCTTGGTTACAGGCTCCACCCCGGCAACCAATTGATGTGTTTCTCTCACATCGATGTTTCTCTCTGCCTTTCCCTCTCTCTTCCTCTCTCCCTAAAAACCAATGGAAAAATAGCCTCGGGTGAGGATTAACAAAACAACAACAGCAACCAACCAAACAAATAAATAAATACAAGCTCCTCATTTGACTCCCTTTACACCTGCCTGGCTCCCACTTACCCAGCGGCCCCAGCTTTTCCTGAGGACCTTCCTCAAGGGTAGGTCAGGGAATTCCTCTCCGTCACAGCACTTCCTGCACAATACACCCCTCACTGTGTCTTACTTGCCAGTCAGCTTGCTGAGGGCCTGTGCGTCTCGCTCAGCACCAGGCACGTGGTAGATTTTGGATATCTAGTTATTCACCAAAAGATTGAATTTAGGCATTCCTGGAGTTAATCATTCGTTTCCTACCTAAACAGTCTCCAGAGCTCAACTTCTACAGAGGACCACATGCTCTGTGCTTCATCAGACTGTAAGGTAGACTTAGGCATGCGTGTTTAAGAGGCAGAGAGGGCTCCAGTGCCCTTGAACTACCTAGAAATTCCAGGACTTTCTATCAAATAGGACCTGGCAGTTGGGATTAAGGTAGGCTTTATGCCACAGAAAGCAAGTGTTTATTCTCTCATGTGGAAGACGCCCAGAGGAAGGAATTCCATCTTGGGCAGGAATGGTGACGCCTTGTAGTTTATTAGGGCCCCCAAGTCGTGCTAGCTTTCTCCTTAGCCCTGGCTTCCGTCCCCAAGGCCACCTCATGGTGCAAAAGGGCGGCGGCATGCCAGCCATCACATTTGTGTTCCAGGCAGCAGGACAGAGAGAGAAGGGCAGATGGGCCACAAAAGCAGGGTTCTTGAAAATGGCACGTCCATTGTCCTCTTCCGTCTCATTGGCCAGGAAAGCTTGGGAATGGAGACGTTAGGCATCGCTACCCCACATAACGTTGGCGTCTTACAATGAAAGGCCAGGAGGAGAACAGATAACATGCACCGGGTCCCTAAGCAGCTCCCCTCGGCTCTACCTCGCAGTTCCCTTTGACTGGGGGGTGGGGGGGGGGTCATCTCCCACGCCCTGTTCCTGGTTTGCACTGGTCACCTGCGCTTCCGACAAGTTGGGACCGTGTGAGGAGTGCGCGGTACACGCGCTGCAGAAGACTCTAACGAGTGGCACCTCTCCCAAGCCCGGGTGGCTTAGCCGAGATGGCATCGCTGGTGACGTTGCATGGAGCGCAGTCCTCGGGGGCCCTGCTGGAGAGCTGGCAGCCTGCATGCGCCACGTGGCCGGGCCACGGCTCGCAGGCAACGCTCGGGGAAGGAGCAGCGGCCTCTTTCCCGCCCCCCTCGCCCCAAGGCCGATGGCTCCCTGCAGCCACATCTGGAGCATCTTCCCAGGACACGGAAGCTGCCGTCACCTCGGGCCTTCTTGGAGCACTGCCCCAGCCGGAGCTGGCTTTTCTCTTAAGTCGGGCGGTCTCAGTGCGCGACAGCTCTGGCAAGGAAACGTGGGGGCGTCAGGACAGCTCGGGTGGAGTCCGGGCCCGGCTCCTGGGGGTCGGGGGTGCCTTGTGGACTTGTTTAACTCCCGCGGGGGTCCATTTCCTCGGGTAAAATAGGGCTGCCATGACACCCCCTCACCGAGCTGCTCGGAGGGTTGGACCAGGTGATGCGGCTGCTCTCAGCGTAGTGCCCGCAGCGCAGTGGGCACCCCGCGGAAGACAGTGATGTTTACATCTGAGAAAACAATGCAGACCCGTGGCCAAAGCCACCGTGAAGGCTCAGCCCCTAACCCAGTGGTTCCCAATGCGGGGGGTGATGTGATGTTTAAGGGGGGCAACTCGAGAAAGAGTGAACCGTGAATTTTTTGCATTTCTTACAATTCTAGGGACCTCATCTCCAGTATATACCTACACAGCGTGACATATTTATGCCTTTCCGCTCTCTATTGTATGTTTAGAAACTTTATTTGCTATTTTTTATATCACTTTATATTATTATTATTTTTTAAAACAATTTCTTAGGGATTTCCTCCTCAGGACTTCACTGGTCCTTTCATTCTTTTATTTTTGTCTTTCATGGACGCCATGTTCTTTGGAAGCTTGTTTAGACCAAGGTCATGGCCTTTTAGGCTTCCTCCACGTGAATAGGAGTCACTTTTTGAATAATAAGGATTCTATGTCAGGAGGGGGGGGCTATAGGGGGTGGTGTGCGTCAGGACGTTAGAGATGCTTAGGTGGGGCGTGGCCAACAAAAAAGGTTGGGAACCCACTGCCCTAAACAGAGTCACCTCTGAAATGAGAGAAATTTGCGACAGAATCAGAGAAATTAGCGGGCATCTTGGCCGGAGTCCCAGGGAGGGATGGGCACTTCCCGGGCAAAGCCAGCCCCAGCCTGAGATGCCCGGCTCCAAAGGGCAGGGCTACTGCCCAGCCAAGGGCACGTCCGCTCAGGGGACGCATTTCCATCTTGTCCCGGGGACAGGCACTCGGAAAAACAACACCGACTTGGTGGTTTGGCTTGCAAAGGGAGGAAGCGAGGCCACGCTGCATTCCATCAAGCCTTACGCCTGCTGTGCTTTCTGTCTGGAGAGGCACTTGGCAATTGTTTTCTTTAGTATCTCCTTTTTTAATAAAATAATAAAAAAAGATATTTGTATTGATGTCAGAGAGGAAGGGAGAGGGAGAGAGAGAGTAACATCCATGATGGGAGAGAATCATGGATCGGCTGCCGCCTGCAGGCCCCACCCTGGGGATCCAGCCTGCAACCCGGGCCTGTGTCCCGAGCGGGAATCGAACCGTGACCACCTGGTTCATAGATCCGCGCTCAACTGCTGAGCCACACCGGCCGGGCTCTTTAATGTCCCTTTTAAAAAAAATAATCTCAGAGGTAGCTTGTTTTAAAAAGGCGGCGGACACCGGCTAGAGAGCATGCGGCCAAGTAGCAGAGGTCAGAGTTCATGACTCCCGGCTTTCGGGCGCGTCGCTTAGCCGAGTGATCGCCAGCGTGGGCTCCCCAGATGCCTGGCGGCGGCCGCTTCTCCCTCCTGCCCCATCCGTTGCTCTTAATCATCGGAGAAACGCAGACACGTAAATCTAGAGTCCGTGACTGCTTTCCCCCTCAGCTGGAGACCGGAGGTGAAAAGTGACTTTTCCAACCCAATCGCACGTGGGCCCGGCTGCCAGCAAGTCTTGGAGCAGGGCCCTTGGCACTGTTCCAGGGCGAACGTCAGGCCATAGAGCCTTGGAGATGGGGGCGGGGGGCGGGCGCAGTAGCAGGGCCGTCCCATGTTCCAGCACCTGAAAAAGAATCCTCGCTGCAGTGTGGCTCCAGGGGGCTGCGGGGGAGGGGGAGGCTCAGAACTGGGGCACATCCCGGGGTCGCGATCAAGGCAGCTCACGCGTATGTTGTGCCCACTACGTGCCAGGTCCTGCTCTGAGGCTTTGCACATATGAGCTCATGTCTTCTTGGCGATGACTCTGAAGTGGGGATGATCCTTGTTCCCTTTTATTGTATTTTTAAAACACATTTTTATTGATGTCAGAGAGGAAGGGAGAGGGAGAGAGAGAGAGAGAGAAACATCCACGAGGAGAGAGAATCATGGATCGGCTGCCTCCTGCGCGTCCCCTACTGGGGATGGAGCCCGCAACCCGGGCGTGTGCCCTGACTGGGAATCGAACCCGGGACCCTCAGTCCACAGGCCGGTGCTCTATCCACTGAGCTAAACCGGCGAGGGCTGGCGGTGCCCTCTTTCAGACTGAAATGTGAGGCCAGGGCCCCCACCTGCCGCGGTCCCGAGAGTTGCCAGGAGAGCTACTGTGCTGTAACCTGGATGCCCGTCCACATCGCCCTGGCTGGTCCCACCCCTGGCTGGGCCTCCCTCAGGGTCCCACCGCTCTCCATTGCCTGCTGACACATCCTTTCCCTGCCCTGTTCACACTGCGGGGGGAGCGCCAGGGACCAGCTTCCCAGGCCTCGTCGCCCCAGGGCCTGGACCTTCCTCCTGCGGGAAGGTTCTGTGTTTGCCCGTTGGTGTGGTGGGGCAGCGTGATCTGAAGCCGGTTCATTCTGCAGTTCGTCACACGCCTACTCGCTGGGACGCGCTGAGCCAGCGCTCTGAAACGCCACTGGCGTTGTGACACCCTCCTGTCACTCATGTTATTTCTTCAAACACCCACCCACCCCTCTTAAAAATGCCACGAGGCATGCGTTTCTATCGAAGATGAAGGGGGGTTAAAATTGGGAAGTTGCCTGCGAACTTTCTGCCACTAGTGTTTGGAAATCAGAACGAGGGATTGGCACGCTACACAGGGACGGCGTTCGACCACGTGGGGAAGAGATTTTCTTTGTGATTTACCTTCCTCTAACCACACAGTTCCTTCCCCTGTGGATATCCCCTCCCCTGGCATCAGTGGCCCCTGGCTGTCCCGTAGCTCTCGTCATGGTACCTCACACAGGACCAGCCCTTACCAACCCCTCACCCCCTGTTCTAGACCTTCCAACCCGCCCATGAACATTTATCTAATGCCAACTCCTCTGCAGATGGCTCCTGGAGGCTAGTTGTTGCTTTGGGAAGAAGCTAATAACTTCTGAGTTTCCTTCTAGCACGAAAATTTTAGTGGGGTTAACTGTGGTGAAAATTAAGCCCTCCCAGGGATAGTTGGAACTTAACTAGATTTATTTGTTTGTTTGAATCCTCACCCGAGGATATTTTCCCATTGATCTTTTAGAGAAAGTGGAACAGAGAGGGAGAGACAGAGAGAAACATCGATGTGAGTGAGAGAAACACGATTGGTTGCCTTCTGCATGTGCCCTGACCAGGGCCCTGGCCGCAGAGGAGCCTGCAACCAAGGTCCGTGCTCCCGACCGGAATTGAACCTGGGACCCTTTGGTCTGCAGGCTGACGCTCTATCACCTGAGCCAAACCAGCGAGGGTACGTCACTAGATTTAAATCCTCTGTCATTTAACTGGACTGTAAATGCATGAGATAAAAATGTGGTTCACATAATTTGTAAACGAACGAATTTAATACCCCAAGGAATGAATTTGCACAGGTCATTTGAACAGGTAACACAGCTGGCTGGTAAGGAATTGGGAGATTAGCCCATGCTACAGTCATGGTCATGTCCATTGAGCTATGCAAGCCTTTGCCTTGGCACAGTATAAAGGGCACTGGATAAGAGTGGGGCAGCCTGAATCTATTTCGACTCAATCTAATTCAAGCAACGGATCCAAAGCACCTGGCACTGGGCTAGGCCCCCGGGAAGCCAAGGATGGATGAGACCTCTTCCATGTCTCCGTCTGTTAAGAGGGAACCAGTGCCATGACGAATGCTTTCCCAGAAGTGAAGGAACAGAAGAGAGGATGATTCATTCTGCCAGGAGAAAGCTACAGAGAATTATTATTATTATTATTATTATTATTTTTAAGAATGAATATTTGCACTGAGCCTTTAAGGATGAGAAGGACTTCAGCAGACTGAGAAGCAGAGGACAATGGGGGAACGAAACACTGGAACAGAAGCTGAATGAGACAATTGCTGGAGAGAGAAAAAGCAACACACACACACACACAAACATCTGGAACACAAGAAGAGAAGTGGCAGGGATGAAGCTGAAAAGCAAGGCGAGGGCTAGATTCTGGAAGGGCCAAGTTCTCTCCGTGTCTTACCCGGGAGTGGGAACCGTCCCCTGTGGACCGTGCGGAGCCGTGAGAGATTTTTGGAACCTCCCTGGGAGACACATTCAGGAGGCTGCCACCTTCTCCCAGGCAAAAGGCAATGGAGAGGCAAGGTGGTGGGGATGGGAAGGAGGGGTGGACAGAAGAGACACTCTGAGATGGAATAGATGCAGATAATTGCTAGCTTAGCTGTTGGCGGTCAAGGAGAAGTTGTGAGTGGCCCATAACGTTCCATGCATAGGCTGCTTCGTTAATAATGGTGGTGTCACCAACCAGTTTGGCTCAGTGGATAGAGTGTCGGGTCCCAGGTTCGATTCTGGTCAAGGGCATGTACCTTGGTTGCAGGCACATCCCCAGTGGGGCGGGGGGGGGGGGGGAGGGAGGTGTGCAGGAGGCAGATGATCGATGTTTCTAAACTCTCTATCCCTCTCCCTTCCTCTCTGTAAAAAATCAATAAGATATATTTTTTAAAAATAATGGTGGTGCCACTCATGGCAGATGGGAGCAAGTGCTCATGGGAAGAACACCAAGTTTGGTTGGGGGCTCGTTGGGTTTGGCCACCAGGGTGTGAAGGGCAGGGGGCTGTGGCTGTTCCCACAGAGGATTCCGCTGTTCATGGTTTTGGTCTCCTTAAGGGGACACCAAGTCCTCTCGGCGCCTGTGCCAGCCACACGTCCATCCCTGACCCGGCTCTCCTTCCTATGCCGCCATTTCTTCTGTCAGCCAGCAGAGCGTTTTCCTTCTGGAAGCGTCTTTCCAGACTGGAGTGAAAACGTAGTTACGTGAAACAGGGCTGCACGTCCTCACCAACGAAATACTTGGCGACCACCGAAAGCGACGTTTCGGACCAGTTGGTAACTCTCCCGGCTCAGTCTCATTCAGCCAGTAGTTACTGAGCGGCTGGCCTTGGGCGAGGGGCTGTTTTGTGAGAAAAGCTGGCTATGAAACGCCCATCGTGCCAGCACCGGGCTGGCCAGTGACCCAGGCGGCTTGCCCTCAGCTGGTCGAGTGCCCTTTGCCCACCTGGTTGCCCAGTACTTCTTCTTAGGTGGGTGCTGTCTCGCAGGAATGAGTATGGCAACCAGTGATCCCTGTGCCTCCAGGCCCGCGCCCACAGGCCCCTCCAAGGGCTGCCGCCGCAGACTTCCTCGTCCCGATCTTCCGATCTTCCTCTTTCACGGCTGCTGACCCGGCCATGCCTGCTCATCGGAACCCGAGCCACTTCTCTTCTCACGCGAATGGGATGGCAGATTCGCAGCCTCAAGGCCCGGCCATCGGGAGGCCAGGCCTTTTCCCATTGTCTTTTGAGATCCCTCCCGAAGGATCCTGGGGTGCAGGTACCCTCCATTTCAGCGTGCACCCACATTTCAAGCCCACCCACGCACAATGACACTTGAAATGTTTGCTCTGCTGTTAACCATCCACCACGAGTTAGTTACCCAGAGATCCAAACGGAGCCACGTAGGACTGAGCGGAGGGGAGGCGCTGAGGGTGGCAGGCGTGCCTGGGCTGCTGACGCGTGCAGATCGCTATGCCCTTCATCCCTGCTTGCGGTCAATCCTGGAAGGCGTGTACCATTTGCACCTGCTGGTGGGGCCGCCCGCACTTCTGTTTCCATGGGCCTCCCAGAACCCGGCTCCTGATGGGCAGTTCTGGCTGGCTGGTCACTCTGATGTCCCACGGTCAGGTGTTCTGTCTCTATTAGGGCCGGACAGCCTGCCAGGAACTTCCTAGAAGAGACCTAATTCTCTGCTGCAGATGGCATGGCCTTGCTCCAGAGCCCTGGGGACCTGCTTAAATCCCACACTGTCTCCTCTCCTGCTGCCGCTGGTGCCTCTAGTAACGGAGGGTCTGCCAGGCCATGTGGCCCAGCAGCCTGGACATTCTCTGCAGAGCCCTTTCCTGCTCTTGGTTCTGCTCAAGGTGACAGGGTTTCATATGCCTGGTCTGGGGGTTGACGTGATATCCCCACCTTTGGAATGCGCTGCCTTTAGAACTCAAAGAGGCCTTGCAGGGGTCAAGTTTGCTTCTTTGTGGTGGCAAGTGCAAGAGCCGATAACGTGTCCCTTACTCTTTTTTTTTTTTTTTTAATTGGAGAAAGGAAGGGAAAGGGAAAGAGAAAGAGACACATCCATGATGAGAGAGAATCATGGATCGGCTGCCTCTTGCACGCCCCCACACTGGGGGATGGAGCTTGCAACCCAGGCCTGTGCCCTGACCGGGAATCGAACCGTGACCTCCTGGCTCATAGGCCGATGCTCAACCACTGAGCCATGTTGGCGGGGCAGTGTGTCCTTTACTTTGGGAGATGCCTCGGTGTGCCCCAGATGACTGGATGGCTAAAAATGTTGCTGACATGGCGGATCTCTGAGTCTTCACAGGGCATTGCTCCCGGGCTCAGGAATGCACGTGTCAGGAAGGCCTCCAAGGCACTAGTCGCTTCTTGCTCAGCGGTTCCGGTTAGCATGATGTCATCCTTTTCCAGCCAGCCCAGGTCTTGGGGCCATAGGATGCCAAGACCTGGAACACGAGCACAGCCCTGGAGCAAGGCTGTAACTGCTACATCCTCGGTTCCCGATGAATCAGCTGTTCTTATCTTCTCTGTAGCGGGGAGGGGCGGGAATGCGCTCGCTGGCTCAGTGGCCACATCAGCCTGAGGGTGTGTCCATGGCTCCAGCACAGACACCGCCTCTGGCCCGGCGGCTGCAGGTGGGCCGCAGGCTGGCAGAGGTCAGTTACCTAAGGGGACCCCCGGATCTGCCTGACTTCGGCAAGGTGCAGACGGGTGAGTTCATGGAGTCACGGTGGGCACCACCAGCCCCAGGTGCTTTTGGATTCCGAATTACATTTGTGATTACTTTGTACGAATTGCTCTTCTCCCTCCCCCGCTCCGCCGGACATCCTATTGTTTTTGATTTACTATCTTGGTTCCCAAGGGCAGGACTGGCGCAAGAGAGGGAATTTCCGAGGGCTTTCCTCTAAACAGCTTTTACTCCGGAGATCAAGAAACCAAGATATGCCCATGCTAATATACAGTCAGGACCTGGGGAAGTGACCACCTGGTGGGCTACGGGCCCAGTTAGCCTCCCTTTGCTCACAGGCCCTCTCTGCACTCACTCTACCCATGTTAATGGCCACAGTTCCCTTTAGGGAAAGACTTGGGAAGTGGCTGCCATTTACACGGAGTGGCCAGATGTTGATGATCTCTGAACACATCATAACCTGGCCACTCAGTGTATATCCTATAGAATAAAAGGCTAATATGCAAATTGTCCCCTCGACTAGGAGTTCGACCAGCAGGCAGGCCAGCCAACTGCCCATGTCCCCTCCCCCTGGCCAGGCTGGCTGGACCCCACCCATGCACGAATTCATGCACCTGGCCTCTAATACACACACACACTCTCTCTCTCTCTCTCTCTCTCTCTCTCTCTCTCTCGTGGCCAGATTATTATGCGTTTAGAGATCATCATCATCTGGCCACTCAGTGTATGTCCTCATGGTGTTACCGGGGACTTCCTACTGGGAGCCGGGCCTCTCTTTCAACCCAGGGGTTCTGGGTCTGAAAGCTAGTTTCTTTCCGGAAATGGAGCAAAGAATCATGACTCTTTTTGGAGGCGGCTGTTCTTGGCTTACTGATCATCCCCTCTTGATATTTTCAATTGCTGGTGTACCGGCTGAGCAGAACCCTTCGGCCCGAACACTTTTGCTGTGTTCTATGAGCCACCTCCGCAACCTGTGGAGGGTCAGGCCCCCCTCCCCCCCATGGCCACTCCAACCTTGAATCACACCCACTCCTGCATCCCCTCCCACCAGAGCACACTCCCCTCTGCCCACAGGGCACGCTGGCTCTGCGCCCTGGATCACGGTGCTAAGTAAGTGGCTTTCACAGCATTGAGCTAGCTGCAGGCATGTGAGCTGCCAGCCATGCTGAGCGACTTTTCTGAAAAGGGCCTGCGCTCCCTTTAAACAGCCCATGTAGAAGGCGTCCGTTCGTTTGTTCTCTTCCCTGCAAGTTCTCCTCTGCCTCCAGCACCCCCTTCTCATGCTGCCCCCACCCTAGGACCTTCCTGCTTCCCTCAGGCCTCTGGGTCCTCCACAGAATCCCAGAGGTCATCTTGACCAAATCTGGTTGATCAAAAACCCCATGGGGGAGATTTTAAAAATATATATATTTTATTGACTTTTTCCAGAGAGGAAGGAAGAGGGATAGAGAGCTAGAAACATTGATAAGAGAGAAACATTGATCAGCTGCCTCCTGCACACCCCCTACTTGGGGATGTGCCCGCAACCAAGGTACATACCCTTGACCGGAATCGAACCCGGGACCCTTCAGTCCGCAGGCCGACGCTCTAGCCACTGAGCCAAACCAGTTTCGGCCCATGGGGGAGATTTTTTTAAAAAGCAAGACCCCTGAGGCTCACCCCAAGAAATTCTGAGTCAGCAGACCTGGGGGTGTGGAGGGACTGGGAGCCTCGAAGCTCTCCCAGGGGATTTTGATGAGCAGCCAGATTTGGAAGCCTTCCATCCAGCTTACCCTCCCACCCGGTATGGCAGCATTCTTGCCAAAGAGCCGACTCAGCTTTTCCAACAGCATCCCCTGACTTGCCTCGCCTGAGGTTGGTACTCCACCCAAGCGCCTCCAAAATCCTGTGCTCATCCCCACCCCCCTCTTCGCGCACATCATGGATTGTCGTCGCCCGCTTACAAGTCTCACTCCCCGCCGCCCCCCAGAGCAAAAGCCCTTTGAAGGTGGGGATGGTGTCTTGCTTAATGTTTACCCCCAATGCCTGACTCATAGAAAGGGCTCACTGTATTTGTTGAATGAATGAATGAATGAATGAATGATTGTCACCCAAAATCTACTGCGATAGTCATTATCCACAAGTGTAATGATTGTGTTTGTAAAGCACGCAGTGCACAGAATTGAGCAGTGGTCCTGTGTATTTGGATGTTACCTCAGGGGAATTAGAATGGGAGGGATATTTCTGTTCTGGAGATCCGGTGGAAAGATAGCTGCCCTTTGGAGGGGCTGGCCCCGCTGTTCTCCTAAGACCATCATTTCGGAAGATGGTGCATTTCCCAGAAGGACTTGGGGCATTTTCTAGGACGAAGAACAAGCTTTGAACTAGGCCTTGTTCTAGAGCAGTGGTCTGCAAACTGCGGCTCGCGAGCCACAGGCGGCTCTTTGGCCCCTTGAGCGTGGCTCTTCCACAAAATACCACGGCCTGGGCGAGTCTATTTTGAAGAAGTGGCGTTAGAAGAAGTTTAAAAAATGTGGCTCTCCAAAGAAATTTCAGTCGTTGTACTGTTGATATTTGGCTCTGTTGACTAATGAGTTTGCCGACCACTGTTCTAGAGGAAAGTCAAGTAGGAGCTGACTATTTCTCAACCCCGAGAGGACTTAGATTCATCATCTGGCCACGGGCAGAATCAGGTTTCGAGGGGTCTGAGCTCACACAATGTCGGAGGCCCTCTGGAAGAAAGATCTTGTTTCTCAGACACCCACAAGCTTCCGGTGCCAGGAGCCCGGGGCACACTCAGGTGTGTGACCCCACATCTGACCCTGCTTCTTTGTCACACGCCAGGAGCCTCTTCCTGGGGAGTATTCTTAGAGGTCGTTCCTATGGCGGGGGGGGGTGCAGCTGGTGATAACGATACAACCTAAGTGGCAGCGTGCCCCGTCAATATGCCCCCAGGTCCCATACGAAATGCCTTCCCATTGCACGTTCCTCCTGGCTGTGCCTACAAATGCCCATGGTCACATGAGAAGGAGGTGATGGAAGGGACATTGCAGTAGAAACAGAGATCTTAACTCATTAAAAAGTCTTATTTTGGAATTTTTATTTAAAAAAACCCCACACTGAGTGGCCAGATTATTATGATCTCTGAACGCATAATAATCTGGCCACTCAGTGTGTATGTGTGAGTGAGATATATATACATATATATATTAGAGGCCTGGTGCATGAATTTGTGCATGGGTGGGGTCCGGCCAGCCTGGCCAGGGGGAGGGGACATGGGCGGTTGGCCGGCTTGCCTGCTGGTTGAACTCCTGGTCGAGGGGACAATTTGCATATTAGCCTTTCATTATATAGGATATATACTGAGTGGCCAGATGATTATGTGTTCAGAGATCATCATCATCTGGCCACTCAGTGTATAATCATGAGAATACATAGTAGGGCCCCTCCCAGAGCCGGGAAGGGGCCTGTGCAAGTGAGGGGCTTACCCTTGAAAGTGAGGGGCTGCAGCTTAAACTCCTTCAGCTTCATAGGAAATGCACTCCTACAATCGGTTCATTGAGCACCTACTACATGCCAGGCACTGTATCGGGCACTAGGAACACAGCTGTGAACAAAATAACCAGCCTCTGACCTTTGGGACTTACCTTCTCATCTGGTTCAAACACACGTGTTCCCCTGGTTTAGGAGGGCAGGGGCCATGGATGTCTTGGCCGCCACTACCTGGCTCTCAGTAAATACTTGTGGAACGAGTAAGCGCCTGATGAAACGAACGAAACATTTTGGAACTGAAAACGGTTACGCCACGAAGATTCGGTCCATGACAAAGTAAACTTCCATGCGGATTAGAAAGCTGATCCAAAAGCCAGTGGGAAACTTAGAAGGAGGAGGATGCCGTGGACGTGGCTCCATACTTTCCTAGAGCCCAGCGAGACTGCTGTTCCGACACGTATTGGCGCTGGCCGGGAGCCAGCCAGGGATGCCTCCTGCTCTCCGGAACTAAAATGGCACTCCAGCTAGTCCTCCTCCAACGCCTGTATGCTCCCCTGAGGTCTGGAAGGTGAAAACAGGGAGAGGCAAGTGAGAACCGGTCCCCGGTCCTGTGTCGCACCTCTTCTCCGCTCCCTGGCTGCGAGCCGCGGCTGGAGATGTGACCCTGTTCGGTGCTCATCTGTTGTACCGGTCACCGCAAGGGAACCTCTTCGTCCCCTTTGGCCCTCAGTGTCACCCCAATCCCACCTCCTACTTCACAGAGAGGTAGAAGGCATCAGATGAATTTCCCCATCATCCATTAAGAATTTCCCGTGTGCAGCCCTGTGCTGAGAGAGGAGGGCTGCACACAGGAAATTCTTAATGGTAAGATGTGGTCCCTGAATTTAGAGATGCACTTAAGAGAATACACATGCCCTATCTCAGTGGTCGGCAAACTCATGAGTCCACAGAGCCAAATATCAACAGTACAACGATTGACATTTCTTTGGAGAGCCAAATGTTTTAAACTTAAACTTCTTCTAACGCCACTTCTTCAAAATAGACTCGCCCAGGCCGTGGTATTTTGTGGAAAAGCCACACTCAAGGGGCCAAAGAGTCACATGTGGCTCATGAGCCGCAGTTTGCCGACCACTGCCCTAGCTGGTTTGGCTCAGTGGATAAAGCGTCGGCCTGCAGACTGAAGGGTCCAGGGTTTGATTCCCATTAAGGGCACATGCCCAGGTTGCAGGCTCCATCCCCAGTGTGGGGCATGTAGGTGGCAGCCAATCAATGGTTCTCTCTCATCATTGATATTTCTCTCTTTCCCTCCCTTCCTCTCTGAAATCAATCTACACTAAGAAAAGAGAAAGATGCAAACTGACCAATACCTTCGCGATGCCCACCAACCAATCAGGAGTGAGTATGCAAATTAACCCAACAAAGCTTGCAGGCTATTTTGCATATGCAGGCACTGAGCGGCCGGGGGTGGGGCGGGATGCTTGCATGGTCACCATGGCAATGACGCAGGTGTTCTGCACTGCCCTAGCAGCTCTGGGCCTCTGGGCAGCGTGGGAAGGTGGAAAGGCAGCTGCAGGCCAGAGCGAAGCAAAGGCGGTGCCGGCAGCCAGGGGAAGGAAGATTCATTCTTGCACGAGTCTTTGTGCATTGGGCCTCTAGTACAAATATATTTAAAGAAAAAGATAATGCACATGCAAATGTATGGACTAGCGGATGGCCGCATATAAGGGGCAGGATCTGCAGGAGTAGGAGTAGGGTTAGGAAGCCAGTGCCAATTAGAGTAAGACAGAAGCAAAGGGCTCCCATCCAAGCTCCCTTCCAATTTTTAATTTATGCTAAAGTGTACATGACTGCCAAGAGCTTACATTGTAACCTGTAAGTTGTGCTTGAATTTTACATTAAAGCCTTCAACTAAAGAAAATAAAAAAAATGCAGCCCTCATGAGAGAGAATTTGAGGCATCTCCTCTGACTTGGAGAAGGATATCAGAGTAAAAAATGTATGTGTTCATCGCCCACCCACCCACCCACCGCTGCCTGGCTGTTGGATTTGCGAGTTTTCCTGTACAGGAACCATGCAGGACTATGCCCGCTCTGCTGTGCCAATATTTTCCTTGATCTGAGGTCAGGGCCGGATCTCAGCCTGCCTGAGGCGCGCACAAGCCCACATCTTCCCGGCAGACTATTTGTTCTCGACGTCCTTTGATATCAGTCTCTGTTCAGTGCGCTTTTATATCCCAAGTGTTATTTTAATCAGAACCACATTTCCCCAAAACCCTCTCTGATGTTGTGCAAAGTGGCTCTCTCCTGTAGTGCAAGTAATAATAGCAACGTAAGATACTCCCCTAGTGTCTCAGAATGCGTTGCCTGTCATTGCTCTGCTTAACCTCTCACAAGGACACTGTAAAGTGGGTCCTATTTTTGTCCCCATTTTCAGATGGGAAAACGGAGGCACAAATTAATTCAGACACGTGTCCAAGTTAAGTAACTTGCTGGGAAGTGACGGAGACAGGGTCCCACTCCAGAGATGGACATGGGGCTGAATGGCCTCCCTCTTTTTACGTTTTAAAAAATATATATATTTGATTTCGGTGAGGAAGGGAGAGGGAGGGAGAGAGAGAAACATCAATGATGAGCGAGAATCACTGATATCACTGATCGGCTGCCTTCTGCACGCCTCCCTGCTTAGAATTGAGCCCGCAACCCCATCCTGTGCCCTGACTGAGAACCGAACTGTGACCTCCTGGTTCCTAGGTCAATGCTCAGCCACTGAGCCACACCTACCTGGTGTAGCCTCCCTTTTACACGGGGTCCATGCCCGGTGGTCAGCTTCTGACCACGGTTGCCAACGGCTTCGGAGCTCCTGCAGCTTAGAAATGCCTGCATGCTGTTAGCAAAATGACAGTTTGTAATACTCTAACCCCGTGGTCAGCAAACTGTGGCTCGCGAGCCACAGGCGGCTCTTTGGCCCCTTGAGGGTGGCTCTTCCACAAAATACCACGGCCTGGGCGAGTCTGTTTTGAAGAAGTGGCGTTAGAAGAAGTTTAAGTTTAAAAAAATGTGGCTCTCCACAGGAATTTCAATCGTTGTGCTGTTGATGTTTGGCTCTGTTGGCTCATGAGTTTGCCGACCACTGATCTAACTGATGGCAGTGCTTCTCAACCGATCTGTATTGAAGGACCAGTTTTCTTTTCTTTTCTAAAATTTCTCAACCATTGAGTGAAAAGACTTTTAAAATTGCTACCAAGGTCTCTAAATGCTGACGTTCGATTTCTGTGCTCGTTACAGATTGACAATGAACAATTTGCAGACTGGCACCCGTTCGAAGGCTCTATTCTGAGTAACACAAATGCCTATTATCAGCAAAATCAGTTTCATGCTTTTATGATTTCATTCCGTTCATTGGATAAATATTTAAGTGCTTACTACACAGCGGGCAATAAAGCAGGTGCGGTAAAGAAGAACATTGGGCACTTCACAAAGCTAACATTCCAGCAGCCGAAGCAGACTTGAAACAATTCACTGCAAGTTAATTAAGTTTTTAGGTAAATGCTAAAAGGAAGATTTCAAGATCCAGAGTTGCTATTAGGATGCCCCAGGCTAGCCTGACTTCTCTAGGGAATGTTTAATCTTAAGAACTGAGGAATGAGCAGGGAGTGCTAAACCCAGAGAGGAGGGGGGGTAGGCTTTTGGGCAGAAGGAAGGGCATGTGCAAAGGCCCTGAGGCAGAGAGACAGCTAGGAGGCTGCTGGGGAAAAAAACCAAAACCAAAAACAGGGACTCTGGCCTGCAGGACTCACAGGGCCATGCCAAGGATTTTACATTTTATCTTAAGAGCTATGGAGGCTCCTGAAGGGTTTTCAGCAGGTGTGTGTGAGTGTGTGTGTGAAATAGTCAGATCTAACTTTTTAAAAATATATCTATTTTTATTGATTTCAGAGAGGAAGGGAGAGGGAGAGGGAGATAGAAACATCAATGATGAGAAGGAATCATTGATCGGCTGCCTCCTGAACACCCCCAACGGGGATGGAGCCTGCAACCTGGGCATGTGCCCTGACCGGGAATCGAACCGGTGACCTCTTGGTTCCTGATCGATGCTCAACTGCTGAGCTACACCCGGCTGGGCAGATCTAACTTTTTAAAAAGTATATTGTGTTATTGATGTTAGAGAGGAAGGGAGAGGGAGAGAGAGAGAGATAGGCACTTCAATGATGAATCATTGACTGGCTACCCCCTGCTGGGGATGGAGCCCACAACCTGGGCCTGTGCCCTGACCGGGAATCAAGCCATGACCTCCTGGTTCATAGGTCGACACTCAACCCCTGAGCCACACCGGCCGGGCTGGTCAGATCTAACTTTTAAAAACAGCACTCTTGCTTTTCCATTAATTCCAGTTTTCACCATAATTGTACTGGGCAGTGAACAATCCATCACGGAAATTGAACAAAAAATTGAGGGCTGTTCGCAGCGAACCGGGGTGATGTGTGATACTGTGTCCGTAAGAACACAACGTGCAGGCAGTCGCGTGTCCGAAGAGGCCAGCGTCTTCTTAACCACGTTCTACCTCTCTGAGTAGGCCCACCGTCCTCTGAGCAGCATCTTAAGGACGCACCGGCGCCCGTCCCTTCTTCCTCTGCACGGACAGGACCCCGCTTTTGTCCGAGCCGGCTGACCTCCCAGCTAGAACTCGAGTTTCAAGCCCACGGAGAGGGTCCACGTGACGCCGTTCTGGCCAATGAGACGACAGCAGACGCGGGCTGAGGGTAGGGGAAGCCTGCTTTTCAGATCAAAGGAGACCGTCTGGCTGGCATGGCCCTGGCCCCTTCTTCCTACCTTAACCATGACTCCTGGTGACGCTGCAGCCACCGTGCCACCATGAGGCAACAGCGCAGGAAGCTGCTGCGGTTGGTGGGACGGACAAAAGCACCCGAGTCTTCCACGTCTGGCCTGGCCTGCCCGCATCCAGCCTTCCTGTTGGGCGAGCAAACCAAATCCTCTGGATGGCGAAGTCGCCATACGCTTCCGCTGGCAGCTGAAAAGAGCTGAGCTCTCCATCTGCGGACGGGTGGTCCAGATGAACGTGTGCTGTCCCCCCCTGTGGCTGTCCCCATCTTTGGACATTGCGCTGTTTCCCGGGGAAAAGGCTTTTTCTCTCGTTCCTGACACACTGTCACCCTGCTCCCGCGGGCACTGTCACAGGATAAGTCGTGATGTGATGATGCCTGCTGTCCTTTGTCTCCCACAAGGGGCAGGCAGGCCACGAGCCAGCCTCCGGATGGAAAACGCTGACGTCAGAATGTGCTGCTCTCAGTGACTTTTTACAAAGAAACCCATCTTTGCCTGTGGCCGCTGGCCACGAATGGATGGTTACCAAATACTGGGGACAGTGGTCATGGAGGAGGTGAGTGACACACAGCTGAGGAATCTCGCCTTCAAATTACACAGGATGCAAAGCCATTGTGGTTCATGACGTCGCTGCCGGTGTTTTCCATCCGTAGCCCACAGGGCTCCAGTGAGCTGGACTGTGTTCAGTGGGCAGGGCTGAGTGAGGAGGCCACCGCTGGCCTCCAAGGCTGCCCCCGCTCCCCTCCGCCAGCACTGTTGAGCTCTGTTGGGAACCCATAAAAATGGTCTCGACACCATTCAGGGATGAAGTGGCCGTCCAAAATGATGCACGCTAGCCCCAGGCCGCTTGGCTCAGTGGATAGAGCGTCGGCCTGTGGATCGGAAGGTCCCAGGTTCAATTCCGGTCAAGGGCATGTACCTAGGTTGCAGGCTCCTCCCCGGCTCCGGGCCCTGGTTGGGCTTGTGCAGGAGGCAGCCAATCGATGGGTTTCTCTCACATGGAGGTTTCTCTCGGCCTTTTTCTTGCTCTTCCACTCTCTCTAAAAAATCAATGGAAAAATATTCTCGGGTGAGGATTAAAAAAAATAAAAAAAGCATTCTACAGTTATTCTATTCAGCACCAACGTGGTTCATTTATCTTTTTGGACGTACATGAGCAGACGGAGTGAATTCGAAGGTAGTCTTCTGGGCAGAGAAGACAGCCCAATTCCAGATATGCACGGTCGGGGAGCCCCTGTGGCTGCAAGGTCAAGCTAGAAGATTCTAAGCTGTCATTCAGGCAAAGCAGCCTCTACTAAAAACAATTCCATCTGATCGAAGTCGGAGGAAGGCGACTGGTTGGCGTCTCAGGGACAAAGATAGATCAACACAGAGTATAATCTCTCCGGCCCACAAAAGAACCCCAGCAGGGCCATCTCTCCAAGGGCAGCTGTTCTACAGGGACACATACACTATGGGGGGAGGGGCCCCGAAACGAGAAAATGCTAAAATATGTGCCTAACGAAGCCTCCTTGGTTTACAACAAGGGTGAAAGCCCCAGATGGGGTCTGGCTGAGGCTCTAAATTAAGAGAATGGAGCTGAGCCCTAGCCTGTCATGGATCGGCTGCCTCCTGCACAACCCCTACCCGGGATGTGCCTGCAACCAAGGTACATGCCCTTGACCAGAATCGAACCCGGTACCCTTCAGTCCGCAGGCCGACGCTCTATCCACTGAGCCAAACCGGTTTCAGTGCTTTCTGGTATTTTAAGGAAATGTTAAAAATCGTTGGAAAGTCTGAAAAGTTTTGAGATCCCAATTTTGGAGAAAACGGGCTATTGTAAAGATGAGCACAGAAAAGTGCATTAGGGAAAAAACGTTTACAGCAGTTGAATGGGGTCATAGAATTACTACTTTTTTATGCATCTCCTATTTTCTGAATTTTCTATTATGAACATATATTATTTTGATAACCAGAAAACGTTATAAACCATTTTTTAAAAAGGAAAAAAAAATGCTTCAAGAGACTCCTTGAAAAGAAGCAGGCAGCCTACCATACAGGAGAAAAGTGAGTTAATTCCACCTTTTGCCATTCATTAGCTGTGGAAACTTCATATTAGAGATATTTATACCAATAAAAGCCTTGGGGGTGATCAGGCCAGCAGGGGAGGGTAATTGGGGGCGATCAGGCCAGCAAGGGAGCAGTTAGGGGGCAGTTGGGCAAGCAGGCAAGTGGTTAGGAGCCAGCGGTCCCGGATTGTGAGAGGGATGTCCGACTGCAGGTTTAGGCCCGATCCCTACCCGAGGGGTCCCAGATTGGAGAGGGTGCAGGCTGGGCTGAGGGACACCCTCCCCAGTGCACGAATTTCATGCACCGGGCCTCTAATATTTTATAAGTTGAATAAAATAATATGTATAAAGTACTCACAGTACGGCAGAGCCATATAGTAGATGCTTCATAAATGGCAGTTTGCATCCTGATTGCTGCTCAAATGATGTTCAATGTTCCAAAAAGATATTCAGATAGTCCTGGGTGTAAAATTCTATTTTGATGGGAAATTTACCTGAACTTCAAAGTGAAGACACACACACACACACACACACACACACTTCTGAACACAGGGTAAAAGAACAGTCCTTCTTTAGCTCCAAAGCAGGGGAGTCCTCCCTCTCTCCCTCAAACTCCACGGCTTCCATGGCAGGAAGAGGGATAACGGGGGTGGAGGGTGAGGGGCAGTGGGGTGGGGGGTGCATATGACCCTGTTGACAGGGTACCATTGTTGGGGAACAGACTCTGGCTGGGCTCCCTTTCACCTCCCACTGGCTTCCAGACGGATAAAAAATGTGAGGCTCCCGTGACCATTTGTCGGGGATCCCCGCGGCTGGGGTCAGGGGCAATGACATGGGTCCCAGCAGCTGCCGTGGCCACAGCTGTTGGCCACCAGCCTTGGGCTATTTCGGGTTTCACTGCGCATCCCTGGCCCCGCTTGCAAAGCTTCAAGCAATGCTTTGAGCTATTCATGGACCAAAAGCCCTGCTGGTCTCCATTTCCGGGAGACCAGCCTTCTGCTCCCTGAGGCACAGGGAGGGCAGGGTTTTCTCTCCCGCAGCAGAGATTTCAGGGCGCACGCAGCCGTAGGCATCCTCCCTCCTTTGTAAAGATGGTCGCCTCGGTTGTTCTGCTTGTTCTGCGCAGTGTGGGTAGGGAGGCTGCACACCACAAGGTGGGTCAAGAGCAATAACAGAGCAAATGTCGATGACCATTCACTTGGTGGCTGCCATTGTGCTGAGCTACCTCTCCATTGTGTTTGCTTCTCACAGCAGTCTGGTGAGACCACTACAGTTCTTTTTTAAAGTTTTTAAAATTGATTTCAGAGAGCAAGAGAGAGAGAAACATCAACGATGCGAGAGAATCTTAGATCAGCTGCCTCCTGCAGGGCCCACACTGGGCATGTGCCCTGACCGGGAACCGAACCGTGACCTCCTGGTTCCTAGGTCGAGGCTCCACCACTGAGCCACGCTGGTCAGGTTAGGCCAGGGCAGTTATTCTTACCATTTGACAGATCACGGGCTCGTTTGCAATATGGTGTTGGAGGGGAGTTCTGCAGAGACCCTGGGCTCCCAGAAAGATGAGCCAGAGGGCCGAGAGCAACTTGAGCCTGAAGCAGGGCCCAAGGCAGAGAAGGCAGCACTGAAGCTGGCCTGTTTCAGGCACGTCATGGGAAGGCAGCGTCCTTTGGGAAAGTCAGTGGTGCTGGGAACATAGAAGGCAGCAGGGAAGGAGGAAGAGCAGCTAGGAGCTGGGTGGACTCCCTGAAAGAAGCTGGGTCTACGGGACACGGTGGCCACCACTCATTCAGAGGGCCACCAGGAGTTGGAGCTGACGCAGTGACGCCTAACACACACCCATAGACCCTTGGCCCCAAATTCCGGCACCTTGCAACGCGTCCATGCCTAGGAGTAGCCTTTGCTCACCCTCCATCGTTCACACAACGTCTCGAACGATCACAGGTCCGCATGTGCATTTGGGGGTGTATGAGCAGGAACAACCCCCCCATTCGATGCTTCTTTTTCTCCGTCTTCCCACCTCGCTGACGCCGAGCGCTTTTCTAGGGGACCCCGGATCCAGGTTCCAAATACGTTTCTTTATACCACGTCCCTGAACACGGAAATCTCAGCGTTGGAGGCCTCGATTCTCCCTTCAAAGCTGTAATACTCTTTTCTTTTCTTCTTTTTTTTATGGGTTGGAAACACATGTACTTCCACAATGCCCACAAGATGGGTTGGGAGAAGAGAACTGGCCAGAACCATATGCCCTGAATTTTTTAGTGTAAGAAGAGCCCCCTGGAGCCCATCATTCATTTATCACGCAGGCGGCCCCCGGGCAGCAGCTGACAAGTGCAAAACGATGCTCTCCTCTGCACGTTACCAGACTGTCGGGGTTTCCAATAAAAGACCCGCCGTGGCAGCTCTGCCTCTGGCCTCCCCTTCCCCCCCACCCCCCCACCCCCAAAGCCGGCAAACATATGGGACCCATTGGGGCTCACTGCTTCCTTTCCGATGTCCAAGTCACGTTGAAAACAGGGACTTGACAACGGCCCCGAATGGAGTGTTTGGCTTTCTCTTTTGGAGGATGCCAGGCTTGGGGCCTGTGGAAAGTTTTGGAACTGCATAAATATTTATCCCGAGTTTTGGGTGACTGTATAAACAGCAGAAACCTGACCCGGGAACCAAATGCTGTAAGCCACAGGAAAAAATCTTCCCGTGGAGAAAGCGCGGAGACGCATAAAGGACGTCGGAACCGACTATTCTTGTCCTCAAATCTTTGCACGGCTATTTTTATGCCGGCCTTTGAAAGGCCCCAGATCTGTTCATCGTTGACTCTATATTAATCTGCAGACCTCACTTACTGTCCATCTGCCAACTTGCTGAATGGAAGGATGCCTTCGGGTCCCAGAGACTGGGGGTGGGGGAAGGTGGAAGAATGTGGATGGCACACTAGGATTCAAATATGATTTCTTTCAATCCTGTCCCTAAAGACTAAGTTACTATCTCTGTCCCCTGTAAAGGCCAGAGATGTTGCTTTATGTCCCAATGGCACGCGTTTCCATTCGTTCGTGGGTTCTGGTCGACACATATGGTAGAAAGAGGTAGAAAGAGCTGAAACGTCGAATGCCCAGATAGTACGTATCAAAGGTAGATGCTAACGTACTTAGACTTCGCCCTAGCTGGTGTGGCTCAGTGGGTAGAGCACCGGCCTGCAGACTGAAGGGTCCCAGGTTCCGTTCCTGCCAAGGGCACATGCCCGGGTTGTGGGCTCGATCCCCCAGTGTGGGACGTGCAGGAGGCAGCCGATCAATGATTCTCTCTCATCATGGATGGTTCTCTCTCTCTTTCCCTCTGCCTTCTTCTCTGAAATCAATAAAGATATATTTGAAAAATAAATGACTAAATAAAGCACTTAGACCTGGGAAGGTGTGTGTTGCTCACCACTCCTCTGGAGAAAGCGGGCGATCCAGCCAGAGAGCATCTGCCGGGGCAGACAGACCCTGCTTCCTCCGCTCTGGCCTGGCTCATCTCCTTTGTCTTTCCTCCAGTCCCTGTTGTCACTTCCAATGGACAGAGCAAGGCAGGTCCCTCTTCATCGCTCTGCAGATGTGATTCGATTGGACCAGGACCGAATCGTTTTCCTGTGTTCCATTAAAGGAAGCAAACCCTCTAGCTTTAGCTGGAAGGGAAATGGGACAGGTGCAGCTTAAGTCAACCCTGGCATAATCTTATCTATTGTCTCAAGAAGGAGATAGCAGAGCCAGCCCTGGAATTCTTATGACACGTGGCTCGGAGCTCAATGCTGAGCCTCTGTGTTTGTGTTTTTTTTTAAGGGACTTAGCTAGTGGGCAATGACTGTTGTTGAATAGTTGTTATCTCTTTTCTGTCCATGACTAAATGTTGACAGACAATGGTTTAATGGCTTGCTCCAAATTTGATAGCACACTGAGATTAGAGAGAGAGAGAGAGAGTAGCTGGGATTTCTGATTTTCAAAGCCACACGTTAGCCAGGAGACAGCTTTAAATAGACATGCTTTCAATGCACCCTAGCAAAATCCAAGAGGAAAAAATGTTGCATAAACCAGTATCTTCTAGAACCTTTGGGTGGAGGTCACTGAAGCGCACTGTTGACATTTCAACGCCCTCACCTCCGCGTGGGCCTTGTAGGAGGAGACGAGTCACTTCTTGAGGACCTTCCGTGCAGCGAGGTGAGCAGCTTGGCCAAGGACACAGTGTCAGAGGCAGAACCATGACTACAATTTCTAGGTCTCCCGGGGCCCGGTCAGGGCTTTTCCCAGGATGCTAGGAGCTGACCAGAGGCGTGACCTACCTGTGATGATCTGTGCTGTATTGTGTCAACTGGGTTTAGCTGGAATTTTGTTTCCCAGAATCCCCTTCTCTGTATAATTAGAGTTAGAGTTGGTAGAGAAATTGGCGACGTCCAACTTGTCCTTGCTCTTTCCCATTCCACATCCAGCAATTTCTTCCTTCCTTCCTTCCTTCCTTCCTTCCTTCCTTCCTTCCTTCCTTCCTTCCTTCCCTCCTTCCTTCCCTCCTTCTTTCCCTCCTTCCTTCCTTCCTTCCTTCCTTCCTTCCTTCCTTCCTTCCTTCCTTCCTTCCTTCCTTCCTTCCACCACCTTATTGAGGTATGATTGATATACAAAAAGCTATACATATTGAATGTATACAACTTGATGAGTTTGGAGATGAGTATATACCAGTGAAACCATCACCATAATCTATGCCATAAACATATTCAGCACGTCCAAAAGTTCCCTCCTGCCCTCCTTATTATTATTATTATTTGTGTGTGATCAAAACACTAAGATCTACCGTCTTAGAAAATGTCTAAATGTAAGTGTAGTACTGATCACCACACTCACTGTGCTGGACAGGCCATGTCCAGGATTTATTCATCTTGAATAATGAGACTCTGTACCCTTTGACTTACCTCCCTGAGTCCCTCTCCCCCACCAGCCGCTGGCAACCACCACCCTACTCTCTCCAGCAATTCTTTCCGACTGCCAGCTCGGTGACCAACAGTGACCCCAGGCCCACCATGGACTTCTCTACCAGCTCTGCTTCCACAGTCACACTCCAGCAATTCTTTTTTTTTTTTTTCCACAAATAGGTTTTTTTATTTGTCACCATTAAATGTCTGAATTTTAAACAGATTCTTGGACTGGAGGCTCATATCCATCAGCTCGTTCAACTTTAGCTCCTGTCTCATCACCAGTAGCTTTTCCAGAACTGCTACCTTCACCATGAAGCTCCATGAGTTTTCCCAATTCAAACTTGGGCTTCTTCAGCATTTTGACTTTTCTAACGAAGACATCATGGAGCGGATAAATAGACTGGCAAGCCTTTTCTATGTCTTTTCCAATGCTGTCTGGAATCAATTTATTGACCACTTCTTTCAAATCATTTGTCTGCACCTCTCGGGTCATGATTTCCATCATTTTCTTCCGGATTTGGCGAACCTGCTGATGCTGAGCATAAGAGGTCTTCCGAATCTGATTGTTACGTTTTTTAGTAAAACCAACACAGAAGAGGCGAAGCAAATAACCATCGGTAGTCTTGACATCGACATGAGCTTCAATCATGGTCTGCCACTTCTTGACCATAGAGCACATTTTGTCACGGGTAAGATCCATGCCATGGAAATTAGTCAGGCAGTTTTTGCCCTGAACATCCTCAGTAATTAGCTTGAATTTTCTAAATGCAACTTCATCATTCTGCAGATCAGCTAGGCTCACTTCAAAAACACGACTCTTGAGACCATCAGATGCAATTTTGGTTCCTTGAGTTCTCGTAACCAGTGTTTTTCCAATATTTCTTATATTGAACATAGCTGGTGCTTTCACATCATACCAATCTTTCTTAGAAAATGGATCAACCACTTTCTTCTTGGCTCCCTTTTTGCCACCTTTCGTAAGGCGCTTATTCTTACCCACCGCCATGGTGCTGTTCAGAAAGCCAAAAGGCTCTCCAGCAATTCTTTCCGACTGCCAGTTCGGTGACCAACAGTGACCCCAGGCCCACCATGGACTTCTCTACCAGCTCTGCTTCCACAGTCACACTCCAGCAACTGGACGTGCCTGGCCGCCCATATTCCTCGGCACACATTGCTGGTTCATTTATAACAGTGCTTCGGGAGGGCTGGTTAGTGACTGATTCTCCAGCTCCCCCTCTGGTATTCCCAGCTCCCCAGTTCCTCCCACAACTGCCTAACTGACAGTGGTCGGCAAACTCATTTGTCAACGGAGCCAAATAGCAACAGTACAGCAATTGAAATTTCTTTTGAGAGCCACATTTTTTAAACTTCTTCTAACGCCACTGCTTCAAAATAGACTTGCCCAGGCCGTGGCATTTTGTGGAAGAGCCACACCCAAGGGGCCAAAGAGCCGCATGTGGCTCGTGAGCCACGGTTTGCTGACCACTGGCCTAACACTTCCTATAGTCCTTATAGTGCTTCTTCTCCCCACACTGAACCCTGACGGATGGGATTATCGACAGAGTGCACTGTGGAAGCTGCAGAAGAAACGGAAGGGAGTCCCTGCCCTTGAGGGCACTCCCAGCTCGCTGGGGAGATGGAGCGTTTTAACACAGCCAACTGGGGACTCATGGCAGCCACGGATCGAGTGACAAGTGCACGATGTGGTCCTTGCCTTGCAGTCCTTCCACCCTGAGGTGCCCAGTGTCTTTAGTGCCCAGCCCCGGGAGCTAATTAGGCATAAACACCGTCCGCTTTCTCCAGCTGGTGGCCACGTTTAGTCCCAGTGGGTACAGATTCTTCCTCCTCTGTACTATCTAGGCTCAGGGAAGGGCGAGGGAGAAGGAGAAGGAGAAGGAGAGGAAGAGAGGGGGACAGGGGGAGAGAGAGAGAGGGGGAGAAGGAGAGGAAACTGAGTCTCTTGGGTTCAGTTTCCTTCTCTGTAAGCAGAGGAGACTGGACCAGGATAAGGGCTCCCAAGGAAGAGACCCCCGAATGGAGAGAAAGCTGCCTACATGTTGGGTGAAATGTTGAGTACAGTTGAACATGAATGCTGACATTGAAGGTTTCCCATCCAACCAGCAGACGTTCCCCTGGCCTGCCACACTTGGGAAACTTGAGTTCTGGAATTCCAGACTTGGTTAACCCAAACCCACAAATGTGCTGGAGTTATGAAGTGTAGTGAGGGTACTGTTTTTCTGTTATTCATTCCCAATATGTTCTGTCCCGAGCCGACACCACTGAATTTATCTAACCCTCTGTCTGTTGGTCATCTTTTGGTATCTGCCCCCCAAAAACAGATAAAAGCATGCATTCCTGTTTTTTTTGTTTTTTTCTTCCCCCCCACAACATAAATTTTAATTCTAACTTGGCTGGAAACTTCCCCAGTCGCGCAATCACTGGCATCATTTGGTTGGGTCTCAGTTCCCTGCTGTTAAAAACAGAGTTACTGCCCAGCTGGTGCAGCTCAGTGGTTGAGCATCAACCTATGAACCAGGAGGTCACCTTTTGATTCCCAGTCAGGGCACCTGCCCAGGTTGCAGGCTCGATCCCCAGTTGGGGGCATGCAGGAGGCAGCTGATGGATAATTCTCTCTCATCATTGATGTTTCTCTTTCTCGCTCTCCCTTTTCCTTCCTCTCCAAAATAAATAAATAAATATATATATATATATATATATATATATAAAATAAAAACAGAGTTACTAATACCTACCTCCCCGGAGAGGTGTGAGTGTCACTGCTGGCTACACACCCGGGTAGGCTGCCGGATGGAAGGGGATACAGAAAGACGGGGCAATCTTGGGGAGTAGCCCCTGGAAAAGTCCAGCCCACAGGCCATAGCAATACCGCAGGCTCCCGGGAGCTGCTTGTCCACTGGGGTTCAATTTTGCACGTGTGCGTGTCCATGCCCGTGTGACTGGAGTGTTGACTCTGGAGACCTGAGAATACAGGTAAGAGCCTCACAGGTAGCCCAGGGAAGTGAGGATGTATTTTTAGTTGTGACCCTTGTCTGTTAAGTGATCTGAATTAAAAAAAGAAAGAAAGAAAGAGAAAAGGGGCGGAGGGAAAGAAATAGAGAAGGCAATGAAAGGAAGTGAGAGTCCTCCTTGATCTTACCAAGCGCCAGAGTGAAACTCAAGTGCGGCTTTCTCATTTCTCTCCAACCAGAAAGGTGTTGACAGGAAGACTGTATGAACTGCGGAGCTGGTGCCCTCTCCTGAGAAGTTCGTCCTTTCCCTGCAGTCATTCATTTGTAAAACGTGCAAAGGATAGGACTATATATCTCATGCCCTAGCCGGTTTGGCTCAGTGGATAGAGCATCGGCCTGTGGACTGACGGGTCCCGGGTTCGATTCCCGGTCAAGGGCACATGCCCGGATTGCAGGCTCGATCCCCAGTGTGGGGCGTGCAGGAGGCAGCCGATCCATGATTCTCTCTCATCCTTGAATTTCCTCTGTCTCTCTCCCTCTCCCTTCCTCTCTGAAATTGATTAAAATATATATATATATGATTACACATCTCACAGGCTCCCAGTGTCTGCAGTGGAGTTGTGGTCTTCTGCAGATACCAAGCCTTTGGCTTGCCCCTCCGTGATTCCCGGATGCTGCAAGCTTGTACTTCCAAGTGGTCTGTCCTGTTTGTCTTGGCGTCTTATGGGCTGACACCGAAGGGTTCCTGCCCACTCTCTGCTTCTATGCTGTGCCAAGACCAGGCAAAGAGAGAAAAGACGCCAAGGAGTGGGATCAGACAGAAACCTGGGTCTCCTAGTAAGCGAGGGGAGGGAAATCATAGAGGGAGCCCGAGGACGGAGATGAGGGCAGTGACTTTGGGAGGAAATCAGGAATCTGAACAGTCGCACGAGAACAGACAAGAAGCCAAGATCAGGAGACACACCTCCTCGTTTCTTGGACATGCCTGGTGGACTGCCTTGTACAGTGGGGTCATAGACCGTGATGCAAATTGTTCAACAAATGCCTTGTTTAAAAGACCCAGCAGGAAAATGGGCAAACGATCTGAATACACATCTCACAGAGGAGGCGAGGAAGTACTAGAAAAGATCGGCAAGGCGTTCTTCCTCAGGGAATTGCCAACGCAGGCCGCAGTGAGATGCCATTTGACACCTACCGGATTAGCAAGAAGGGAGACTTCTGGCAATTCCAAGTGTGGCAGAGGGTGCAAAACGACAGGAATTCTTTCGCATGCCTAGAAAGAGTGTAAAATGGTAGCATAACTTGGAAAAACAAGTTGGCATTTTGTTGTAAAGTTGAATATGCCTATACCTAGGACTTAGCGACTTCACTTCTCAGTATAGATTATAGATTATAGATCAGGTTTATTCAAACATGGATCTGTTAGTGAGTCATGAAACCAATGTGGCACACAACCAACATTTATTTCTATTTTTTTAAATATATTTTTTTATTGTTGATAGTATTACAGATATTGCCCATTCCTCCCCCAACCCCACACACACCAACATTTTTAGCAAACAAAACAGAATACAATAGAGTAGAAAAACTAAAGGACATTGTCTATAGGAAGAATAAGATTTGTTTCATATTTTATATACTAGAGGCCCAATGCACAAAATTTGTGCACAGGGAAGAGGGTCCCTCAGCCTGGCCTGCACCCTCTCCAATCTGGGACATCCCTCTCGCAATCCAGGACTGCTGGCTCCTAACCACTCACCTGCCTGCCTGCCTGATTGCCCCTAACTGCTCTCCCCTGCCGGCCTGATTGCCCCTAATAGCCTCTGCTTGCCTTCTTGATGCCCCTAACTGCTCTTCCTCGGCCCCCGCCACCGTGGCTTTGTCTGGAAGACATCCGATCTATCCAGTCTAATTAGTAGATTACCCTTTTATTAGTATAGATGTGTGTACTCCTATGTGTGTGCAGGTTGTGACGTCATTGGGATTTTTATTGTACATGTAAAATACATTTGTTATAGTACTAGAGGCCTGATGCACGAAATTCGTGTAAGGGGCTCGGCCCTAAAAGCCCTGGCTGACTCGGCCCTCACAGCCCCGGCGTCATCTGAAAGGTGGTCTGGACCATCACTCTGCTGTTTGGCCTAATTAGCATATTAGCTCTTTCTTATGTAGGGTATTAACCACTTCCCCCTTTTTGGGCTTGTGATCTCACGAGTGAAATGGTCGTGAAGCCAGCAGTTACCCTCCTTCCCTCTCATAGCGGTAAACGGGCCCATTGAGATGACACATGGGAAAGCGCCTTGTAAATTGTAAAACGCTAGGTCACTAAGTAACGCAGTATGTCTTCATCCCTTTGCGTGACTAGTGACTATCAATGAAGCTTCTACTGCAGTGTGCGCGTTAGCGTGCCAATCGCTGGATCCCTAACCAGCACAGCCCGTTGACAAGACGAAGCTGAGTTTATCACTGTTGTGGGTAGGGAGACCAGCCCCTCCAATGGGCTCTGGCAGTGTCTCAGAGGGGACAAGGCAAGGTGGGCATTGACTGACAGTTTGAAGACTGGTTTAAGGCAGGTCTTTCAGCCTGGAGGCCTGAGGACCATCGGTAAAGGTTGTCATATCCTTGTAGGAGGAGACGAGTTACTTCTTGAGGACCTTCAGTGCAGAGAGGTGAGCAACTTGGCCAAGGACACAGTGTCAGAGGCAGAACCATGACTACAATTTCTAGGTCTCCTGGGGCCCGATCAGGGCTTTTCCCAGGATGCTAGGAACTGAACAGAGGCGTTACCTACCTATAGTGGTTCTCCTTCCCCGATAGGCGGGTAGGAACCACTATAAGGACTGTAGGATGTGTTAGGCCAGTGGTCGGCAAACTCATTAGTCAATAGAGCCAAATATCAACAGTAGAACGATTGAAATTTCTTTGGAGAGCCAAATTTTTTAAACTTAAACCTCTTCTAACACCACTTCTTCAAAATAGACTCGCCCAGGCCGTGGTATTTTGTGGAGGAGCCACACTCAAGGGGCCAAAGAGCCGCATGTGGCTCGCGAGCCGCGGTTTGCCGGCCACTGGGTTAGGCCATTGTGGAAGGAGCTGGGGCGCTAGGAATACTGGATGGGGAGCTGAAGAATCACTAGGGCCACCAGCAAGGCAAGCAAGGACTTTGGGAGAGTTCCAAAGAGTTTTGGGGCCTAAAAGGTTGATGCTTTCAGTTGCACACTTTGGAAGTTCCTGTAACGAATGATCAGATACCTGGCCTGTGAAAGTGCCTCCCGGAACAGGAAAGCAATGCTGATGAGCGCGATGGCATCCTACGGCCATGCTGATGCGGACAGCAGGGGGTTTTGGTTCCTGTGTCCGAACTGTGGGAACGGGAGAGATGGTTTCAGCGTTCACGCCTAACATGTGGGCGACGTGCTTGCGTGAGGGCTGGTGTGTGTCCGCTCCTTCTTTGGTGGCAGGCTCAGCCTGCTGTTCTGCACTGGCGCTCTTCCTCCCAAGGCCAACGCTTCATCCACGTGGGCTCTCGGCCGGGACGGTCTCCCCCTGTCATCCCAACACTCATCTATTCCTACCTCAGAAGCCATGGCTACTGTTGATTAATAACGCTGTGCAATACAAATTTCGCCTTGTTATAAGAGTTCCCTGAACAAAACAACAAACAAACAAAAAAAGAGTTCCCTGAACAGAGTTGTTTTGTTTTAAGGAGAATTCAAGCCAGGTGAACAATGCTGTGTAAATTCCGGAGGAAAATTGTCTTCTGAAGAGGATAGGGGAGGTTCACCTCCTTCGCCACCTCTGCTCCTGTGTCCACCTTGGCTTCAAGACAGAGGCCGGCCGGAACCGGTTTGGCTTGGTGGATAGAGCGTCGGCCTGCGGACTGAAGGGTCCTGGGTTCAATTCCGGTCAAGGGCATGTACCTGGGTTGCAGGCACATCCCCGGTGGGGGGCGTGCAGGAGGCAGCTGATTGATGTTTCTCTCTCATCGAAGCTTCTAACTCTCTCTCTCTCCCTTCCTCTCTGTAAAAAAGTCAATAAAATATATTTTTGTAAAAAAGAGGGCAGAAGGTCACGTGGCCCACTCAGCTTTTGTTCCTTCTGCTGTGCTGATCATATAGAGTCTCCATTAGTATAATAAGCTCTGTTCCGTGAAATGACCATTTATTTATTTATTTTAAGTGTTCCCCCCCCCCCCCATTGATTTCAGAGAAGAAGGGAGCGGGAGATCTAGATAGAAACATCAATGATGAGAGAGAATCGTTGATTGGCTGCCTCCTGCACACCTCCTACTGGGAATCGCTCGAGCCCGCAACACGGGCATGTGCCCTGTCCCGGAATTGTACCGTGACCCCTGGTTCATAGGGCAATGCTCAACCACTGAGCCACACCAGCTGGGCTGAGATGACCATTTATTAAAGACGAGAATAGGGTCACCAGTTTAGAATTCAATTTAGAACTAGCTTTTAGGTCCTGGGTGGGCCAGGTTGAATTAATCTAGATCCAATTTCCCTCCCCCTTACCTGTTCCCAGCCTTCCTCACTCCCCAAAGGGGAATTTCTTGCTTTAAAAAGCTACTTTGACAAACTGGTAATTCTTTCCTTGTGGTGCAATCACAAGGGAATGAATGGTTCATTGTTAAGAAGTCATTCCATTGAACAAGGCAACCTCTCCTTCAGACAAGGTTGGGAGTGTTGGACAAACATTACAAAGAAGGCAAGTGTTTGTCTCCATGTCTCGTTATGCAGCCCTGTGCATATAGGTGGTTCATATAACAATGTCTTGGGGAGGGGGATTTCATCAATGGTATTTGCCTTTGAGGACAAACGAACTTACAGACGGGTCTGTGAAGTGGATCATACTTTCCCAAAAGAGTTCAAAGACACCTGAGAAGTTTGGAAACGTCGACATTTTACAAGGAGTGAAAAAAAGTAGCTAGCAGTTTCCTGACTTGCCAAGCATATTCGCGGGGGTTCAGGTTACCGACGCAATTATACTCTCACTGGATGCCCGTATCCTACTGCTCCGCTCATAATTCCTGTTGATTTGTGAGAAATAAAGATGTAATTTACTGGCTAAGCCAGTCCTATGATCAGTGGAACAGAACAGGGTATTCCAGAGAAGCAGTGAGCACTTGTCCTTGACTTCTAACACTCTGGTCAGAGAATTGGAATTGGTGGTGAGTTAGACCTTTTGAAAAAAAGTGTCACTGGTGGGGGGCGGGTCCCTAAAGTTTTCACTCACAGATGCTACTTTTTTTTTTATTGTGGTAAAATATACATAATAGTTTGTGACTGGCTTCTTTCACTTAACATTTTATCTTCAAAGTTCAGGGTGAAGTATGTGTCTGAATTTCCTCCCTTTTTAAGGCTGAATAACATTCCATTGTATGTACATACCTCCCTTGGTTCACCCATTCATCTGTTGGTGGTCGTATGGGTTGCTTCAACGAACTTTGCCAGCAGTTGTGATCATGAAGAGTTGCATCGTTTTCCATCTAAATCTACAGTCTGGTAGCAAGAGCACATTTTTGCATTTTCCTTGTAAGTTTGTGTCTTTATGTTTCTACTAGAGGCCGATGCACGAAATTTGTGTGAGAGGCTTGGCCCTCGCAACTGGCTTCGTCCGGAAGGTCATCTGGAAGGTTGTTCGGCTGTCTGGTCTAATTAGCATATTACCCTTTTCTTATTGTAGCTATGTCATGCGTTTTCCTCTTTTCCACTTTGAGGGAAGACAATAGGAAGAAGAATGAGAATATTTAGGAATATAGCCTACAATTTAGCTGTATAGTCACGCTTCAAGCAATGTAATAATTATTACTTAAATTGTAACTTGTGGTCTTTATAATCTTAAAAAAGTTGTTTACGCAAGTATATCAAGTTAAACATACATGATAAGTATTTTTCCCCCAAATGGGA
Source organism: Corynorhinus townsendii (assembly GCA_026230045.1). Taxonomy (NCBI): domain Eukaryota; kingdom Metazoa; phylum Chordata; class Mammalia; order Chiroptera; family Vespertilionidae; genus Corynorhinus; species Corynorhinus townsendii. Next base: position 14,907,387 of record JAPDVU010000016.1, on the reverse strand, counting down.
TATGACAAATATCAGCTTAAATAATGCAGAGTACCACACTTTTCGCCTAGACATCCAGAAATTTCTTTTCCACGTGATCACCCTGGGAAAAAGTGAGAAATGGAGAGCTTCTTCATTTCTTCCCAGGACTATAGCATGTGTGAGCTGGCAATAGCCAGGGCCAAATTCACGATTTAGATGTCCGATTTAGTAAGCGGCACATCATCTGTAAGACCCAAGACGCACACAGCGACAGCGGAGACAAGGTCCCTCCCCAGCATTTCAGAAGGATCGCCAGCACTCTGCCAACGTTTATCGACAGCGCCAGGAAGAGACACACGGGAAGGCATGAGCCCAGAGGCCTGACAATGCCAAAGCATCACTAGGATTACTGTTAACTGTCAATTAACCCCCAAACAAAAGCTGCTCATGGAGTTACATAACAATTAATAATCTTCCTGGACATCTTCGTATTTTTCAGTTTTTGCCCAAATTAGGGATTTTCTTCCTCTTCTGACAGCTTGGATGCTGCATTGAATTAGCCCATCGCTGTGAGTTCAACCAGGGGTCTTTTCTCTATTCTTTATCATCTCATTTCTTAAAGGAATGATCCGCTGGGAAGCAGCAAAACTTTCAAGGAAGCCAGAAGAACTTGGAACTGTTTTATCTCCGCCTTCAGGGAAAATTCACTCCCTTCTTTAAAAAACAAAACACAAAACTTTTTTTTTTAATTGCTTTCAGAGAGGAAGGGAGAGGGAGAGGGAGATAAAAACATCAGTGATGAGAGAGAATCACGGATCAGCTGCCTCCTGCACACCCCACACTGGGGATCGAGCCCGCAACCTGGGCATGTGCCCTGACCGGGAATCGAGCCATGACCCCCTGGTTCATAGGTCGATGGTCAACCAGTGAGCCACGCCGGCCATGCTCACTCCCTTCTGTTGAGGAGCCCATTTTCCCTCGCTCTGGAGTAGGAGGGTTCTCAGGCTGGGCATGAGACCCAGGCGAGGTCAAGGAACGTCCTTCATCCCTTGGCCAGTGTTTGAGTCATGTCACGGGACTCAAGGGTGAGCAGAGCTTCTCTCTATCTCCCCCACCTACAGTTTCTCAAGACAGAGCGTGTCCCTCTCTGGTGGCCGAGCAAAGAGGCGAGCCAGGTGCTGCTGGCAGCTGTGGTTACCGTTTTGTGAAGACGCTGATCTGAGAAAAAGGAAGCTAAAGACACTCAGAGGTAAAAATGCAAGACAGAGAAAGCGTCTTGACCATCTGAGATGCCGGTCACCCCTGCCTTTCCTGAGGTTTCATTATACGAGGAATCATTTCCTTAGTTCAAGCTGGCTTTCTGTCCATTACAGCCTTCCCTTTTTTTTTTTTTTTTTTTAAAAAAAAAAGTAATTAATATAGTTCTCTCATCCTCTGGCAAGAACCACAATACATTCAACCTGTCCAGGACAGCAGGAGGTGGTTTGGGACCCTAAGGAAAATAAAAATTGAGGGGTCCTCCAGTGAGGGCATATACATCTACTAAAGGCCCAGTGCATGAAATTCGTGCACAGGTAGGATTCCTAAGGCCTGGCCGGTGATCAGGGCCCATCAGGTTTCCCCCTTACCCCTCTCCCCCCGCCTCCCCTTACTCCCTCAGCGATACTGGTCACCCGCCATGTTCTGCAGCACCCCCTGGTGGTCAGCGTATGTCATAGTGAGCGATCGAACTCCCGGTCTCCTGGTCGAACTCCCGAGGGGACACTTTGCATATGAGCCTTTTGTATATATAGATTGATATGCAATCTAGTTGGTTTCCAGGACCCCTTCAAGACCATGGCACTTCGATATCTGTAAAGGGCTTCCCTACCCCTTCCATTTCCTCTGCTTTTTCCTTCTTCCTGACCCAGATGTCCACTTCCGTTCAGACCTACGTGTGTCTTGAGCTGTAAGTTTCCTTCTTGCCACCTTCTCAGATCGCTGAGCAGCAGGCAAGGGCAGGCCAAATGCACAAGCCTTTCCTAGGTCTCTGCTTGTGTCACATTTGCTGTTGTCTCATTGGCCAAAACGAGCCCCATGACCAAGCTCAGGGTAGGAGAATCCAACTCCAAAGGCGTGGATATTGAAAGGGCAGTTATTAGGACCAGTTTTGTACAAAAATCTGGAGCATAAGATTGGCCCATGACTTGGTCCTGGCCAATTAGGGCACCTCTTCACCAATCTGGCCATGGTGATTGGTTCAGGGTGGTCATGTGACTCAAGCTGGTCAGAGGACTGTCCAGTGTTTGGATCACACACAGTGCTTGTGGAATGTGAAACTGGAACTCTGCAGAGTAGGAGAGGAGACTATGTCGGCATACGGTAAGTCCAGCACAAAGGCGGAGATAAGGAGAGCAATGAGATGGAGGTGGGACACTGAACAACCCCTAGATCTAGCTAGCCCTGAAGATCATCCTTTAAATATACAGACAAGGCCCCCCCTTTTTTTGTTTAATCTACTTTAAATTGGGTTTCCATCACTTGCAAACGGAAATCAGAATCTTAACAAAAAAGACCCGAGTCGAAGGTCCTTTTCTTTGATAGGTTGATGGTAATGGTGGGAGGAGGAGGTTAGATTTAGCATCAGGGCTCCTTGTGACTATACTCCACCAGGATCCTCTCACTAGAAAGCCCGTTATTAGGAGAGGATCAACTGTATTCTGTGGATTGCTGCCAAGTGAGCAAGAGTTAACCGAGAGATCAAATTGCCCCTTGTCAATAACTTTCATGCATTTATGCTTACCACCGAGACGGCTGTAATTCTCCCTTCCTTACTGGCATCCACCATCCAGCGTTAGAAAAGAGTTATTCTGGAACGCACCCAGTGAGTCACCCTTGACATAAACTATGAACTTAGCTCGTTCCATCAACTCTCAACATTAAACAGACTGTCCAGGGCTGGGGATACCAAAAGAATATGAAGAACCGCAGAGCAGCTTTCTTACAAATTGTTCCTTAACTTAATTTGGGCATCATTCAAATAGGAAAAGAATGCCAAACCCGACTTGATATTCAACAGACGCCTGAAGATATAAATAACTCAAATCAAGCAAATCAGTATTACCATCGTATTAGTAACAGGAGAGAAAAGAGAGAATAAGAAGGAAAAGACCAGACTGACGTTTTGAGAGGAAATGTCATTCCCCATGAGAGACACTGAGTGCAGGCACCATTATAAAAGGCACACACACACACAAAACAGGAAGTAGGTAAAGAGAAATTAGCGATCAGATACTTGACAGAATACAAAAATGCCACCTGAGTTCTACAAGAAAGTCTGAATGAGAAGCTAAGATGAGATAGTTTTATTCAGGCCTCTCCCTGAAATACTACAGTTATATGCATGGGTGAGAAAAATTTCAACAAGTACTTAAACCCTAAAAGAATCTTTCACGATACCATCAATCAGAAAATAGATGACTCTTTTCGGAAGACTTTGGTAAGTTTCATCCTAGACTAAGACTTAATTAAAAATATTTAAAAAAATCTATTTATGGATTTTAGAGAGAGAGAGGGAGGGAGGGGGAGAATGAGAGAGAGAGAGAGAGAGAGAGAGAGAAACATCGACTTGTTGTTCCACTTACTTATGCTTTCATTGGTTGAGTCTTATATATGCCCTAGCAGGAGATCAAACCAGCAATCCTAGTGTAGGGGGTCAATGAACTAGCAAACTGAGCAGCCTGGCCAGGGCCCTAGACCAGTGGCCGGCACACTGCGGCTCCCGATCTGCTCTGCGGTTTGCTGCTCTGTTGACTAATGAGTTTGCCGGACCACTGCCCTAGACTAAGACTTTTATGCTCAGTGGTTTTGCAAACAACCAAAGCTCAAGATAACAATGGAGTCACCTGCGGGGAGTAGGACATTCTCTACCTAGTCTCTCTGATGCTAACCAGAATGTTAAGAAAGGAATGTAACACTTCTCTAGAACACCTGTTAAAAACACACTTTAAGTCCTTCATTGAGTCCTCACATGGCACAAGGTACACTGGCCCTGGAGATAGGCATCTCTGCCGGAGGGAGGGGTTTATTTATACAGCTCTCCCGTGGCCACCTGTGGCAGAATGGGGGGAGGGGGGCGGGGTAAGTGACTTGAGAGCTTTCTGTTTATTTTGTTTCTAACTATGCTAGTTCCATTTCCCAAGTGGACCTTGAGTCCTTTTTTCTTTTTCTTCTTCTCTTTCTTCCTTTCTTTTTAAAAATCGATTTTAGAGAGAGGGAGGGAGGGAGGGAAAGAAGGAGGGAGAGGGGGGAGAAAGAGAGAGAGAGAGAGAGAGAGAGAGAGCGATATCAACCTCCCTGAACCACTGCCATTTTGGTGACGTTCCAACTAACCGAGCCGCACCGGCCAGGGCTTTTCTTTCTTTTTCTTTTTTAATCAGAGGAAGCAAAGTGAAATGGAGGAGGCCACCTGGTGCGGAGGTTGAGCGTGCCTTGCGGAACTGGTCTTTCTGCCTTTCTTGTTTACTAGCTGTGTGGCTTTGAGCAAGTGTCTTCACCTTTCTGGGCCTCGCCTTCCTGAGCTCCAGGTACAGCAAGGGTGCCTGTGGTGGCGCCCACTTCTAGGAACGCTGTGAGGACTAACGGTGTTCATGTAGGCAAGGGCTTAGCAGGTGAGCGATATCATTATTGGCTAGCTGGTCAGCTACGTTCGTCTCTTACATCCCTGTAACTCAAGGGCACCGCTTTTCTCAAATGCCAAGCCTGTGTGGGTTCGTTTCCATCCGAGGAGGTGTGAGTGCTGTGCAGAGAGAAGTTGGGAGTGAGACTGAGTTCTGCCCTTAATTGCCTTAACTTTTGATTTTCATTTCATTTACGGCTAATTAGAGTATTTAGCCACTCAATATCACCATTTCCACTTCACCATCAATTGGTACGGACGACAAGTGCGTCAAGGTTATTACAATGTTTGGAGGCCGAATGGAAGAATTGTGATCAGGGACACAGAAGGAGATTCTTTTTTTCTGGTAGCTGCTACTTTCCCTTCAACGTGACTAAGACTTGACTAGAGATTGGATTTTGACATTAAACCCAGGAAGTGAAGACGCAAAGGGACTTTTTCAAACGAGAAGTCGGTCATGGTCACCATGCTTAGCAAGAGTTTCAAAGAGGAAGATAATTGGGATTTTTAATGAGCTTTGACATTTACCTGAAAGGTGGGGTAAAAGCTACGAAAGGTACCGTGCTGAGCAGTATGAATTCATTTTAGACAGCTTGCTAAGTCTTTCTTCTCTACTGTGATTACCTAGGAAAAATTACCTTTTAAAAGATTTTTATTGATTTCAAAGGGGGAGGGGGAGAGAGAGAGAGGGAGAGAAACATCAATGATGAAAGAGAATCATTGATTGGCTGCCTCCTGCAGACCCTACCCTAGGGATCAAGCCCGCACGCAACCATGACCTTCTGGTTCATAGGTCGACGCTCAACCACTGAGCCACACAGGCTGGGTGAAAAAAAATGATCTTTAACTAAAAATTAACTTTTCTCTTGCTCTCCCTTGAGGAAATACTCCAAGGTCAGCTGTCGCCTGCTCATAATGTCCATAAGGGAACTGACTGGTGTTCTCAGGAAATGGGACAAGGAAATCAATTCAATGCCAGAGAGAGGGCTACCGCCAATTTTGCTTCCCAGGCTACCAGCTAGATTTTATAAGAGACAAGAGTTCAGAATCAGATTATGGCAATTCTTCTTTTCCATCTAATTTCGAAAGCAGCATGATTTGATTGTTATCTCGAAAGGAAGCCCACCTGCCATATTCTTCCTGGTCCTTACATGGCAGCCCTCGCTGAATCTGATGGAAACAGTGCATTGCATCTTAGAGACTACAGCCTCTGTCAATTCATGTCACTCCAATACCGTGCAGGCTTGAGGGATCTGCAATATTTAAGCAGGGGAGCTCGAAGAAAAGGGACTCTGGGGAAGAGGAAATGAAATTAACTGGATAAATCCTAATTTGGGAGGGAGGAAAATGACAAATGAAAGAAAAATGCAAATGGCACAGAAGCAAATTGTCTCCGCTCTTGTCTCTGTCTCCTGATAGTATTCTAGAACCGAGATAGTAAACGGGCAGCCAACGCTGGGCGATGAAGAAGAAAAAATATCATGAATCCTACTGGAATATCATGTTTGCATTATTCCCCCCCCCTCCCCCATTCTTGAGAGACAAAGAAATCATACTCATGGCCCACCAAGAGAACAGAATACTGTTACATGTAAGTAGGACATGTACAGTCACATTCACTCCAAACTAGGCTCTCTCGTCCTCCGGCAGCTTCAGGTAACTCCTACTTTTCAAGGGGAAGCCCTTTTCCTGGGTGATGCGAGACTGTGTCTACATCTACAATCCTTTGCAGTGATTTTCTGACTGCCGAGTACCATGACTCATCCATCCTCCTCATGCCCATAAATGGAGGCCAAGCCAACACCGATGCTATCCGACGAATTTAAACAAGGCATGTTCTGAGAGAACCCTCAGAGCCACAGTGACAGCACTCCTGAAGCAAAGCCCGCTTCCACACAAGCATTTTTGTTTCATCCGGCGCCGGGGTGCATGCTGCTAGGAGACGTGTAGACGCACCTGCAATGGTTGTGCGTACCTAGGCCATGGCGCAGTCCTCCTACGGGGATGTTGAGTTGGGTGTTGTTCTAAGGGGGGAAACTGAGGCCCGTATACTTAGGTGTTAAGAAGAGAGCCTATTTCTTTCTCTCTTTTTTTTTTAATGTATTTTTAAAAATTGATTTCAGAGAGGAAGGGAGAGGGAGAGAGAGATAGAAACATCAATGATGAGAGAGAATCGTGGATCGGCTGCCTCCTGCACGCCCCACACTGGGGATCGAGCCCACAACCCGGGCATGTGCCCTGACTGGGAATCGAACTGTGACCTCCCGGTTCATAGGTCAACGCTCAATCACTGAGCCATGCTGACCTGGGCGAAAGTCTATTTCTTTGAATGAATAGTTTCCCCTTCATCTTAGATTAGAGCAGTCATTCATTCACTCATTTGTTTATTCATCCCTCCCCCTTTCAAATACCCGGGTGCTTCCAGGAGTGCTTCAAAGTGGGCAACGCTGACGAGAGGGAAATTCAAATGATTTTCAGCAAGCCAACACAATCTCAGCTCGTTATGAAGCAGGGTTTATGAGAAGAGAATCCACTTCGATTTCGTACTGCCTCAATCCACTCTCACGTATGCCACAGGAAGGAGGTATGAGGTGGTAGAAAGAGCAATGGGCCAGTCATTGGAAATTCTGGTTCAAGCTTCCGTTCTACCACAGAGGGCCTGCGGGACTGTGGGTAATTTACTTAACCTCCCTGGGCCTCACTTTCCTTTCCTGAACGATGAGTGGGCTGGACTTCAGATTCCTTCCATCTCTAAAACTCTTTCTATAGGGGTCACCCATTCCACCGCGTTGCCTCTGTGACCAGAATAAGTCTGTGATTCCTCCGCTCAGGCGTCCCTCTTGACCGCTTCGACAGTTCACCCAGATATGAACAAGCAGCAGTAACATTCTGCCGCAGGCACAGCACACCGCCCTTCCACAGAAGGCGCGTTGGAGGTCAGGCCACCCATGGCAATGTCTAACGCCAAGGGCAATGGTATCACCAACTCGCGAGCTGGCGGGCGGCCACCCAGAAGGATGGAAATGGCTGTCGGCAGCCAAAATTCTTGGCTGGTACGTTTTTTCATAAACCGAGACAAGCAGAACAGCATTTTCCGCGTGGATTGCTTCCTTGGGTCCCCGTACCGCTCGGACATGTGCTGTTAGGATAAAGATGACGTGATGGAGCACTTATTTAGCCCAGGATGGATTAACGTGCACAAATGAGAAGTAGGTTATGGAGTCATCTGTTAGGAATTTTTATCCTCGCCTCTTGCCTCTGGCAGGAGACGGTGGTTACAGCGACATCTCCACCCCTTCTGGCCCCTGGAGAGACTTCTCCCTGAAACACAGGCTTTGCCGGGTTCGCTGTATTGCGATGCATGGACCAAGGCAAATTGGTGAGAATTCTCTGGGGTTGGCGGCTATGTCTTCTGCACACTTTCCCAAGATGGTTCCCTATGTCTTATTCTTACTTTTCCAAGAAAGAGAAAGCCTCGTGTGTTTTAATTGTAGCGTTCGTGCGAAGACAGTGAACCTTATACTAGTTACTGCAGGCCTGATGCACCAAACTCGTGCAAGAGTAGGCCTCCCCCCCCAGCACCCATTTCCACCCGGGACCCCGCTTCCCCGCCCAGGCTAATTAGCATATTCCGTTTTTATGATTACAGATGATTTTTGCATCACGGCTTGCACGAACTCACCCAGTTCTTGACTCTATTTCCCCGTCTCTGCTTGTAACATGGCAACAAGGGCCTTTGCTTGGCAAGAGTGTTTTCTCCCCTGTGCTTGGAGAGTCCTTGGTGATGGTGAGCGGTAATTAGCCAGGTGGGTGGAAATTAGCGCTCTTTAAGTACACCCTGCCCCAGCAGAGGCCACCCTGGTGCTCTGTCTTGGCTCCAGGCCATGGCTTCTATGGGGCTTGTTGGTTGGGCGCTGCAGGTTCCCAAAAGCAAAGAACTCACCATGGAGTCTGAAACCAGGAAAAGCTTTTTATAGTTAAAACTGGGCCACACCGTTCTATTATAGACAAGTCGGGCATTGACCAAGGATGACTCTGTAACTTGCTCATTTTCCTTCTGGAAGTATCCATGATCTCATCTGTCATAACTATAATTTGAACTGTACCTCCATCTTAAAATAAAGCACCGCCAGTTCTGCAGAGATCTCCTGGAGTCCTGGTAGCTCCTCCATTTTGGATGAGATCCTCCAGGAATAGGAAACGCAGCAACAGACCTTTTTCATCCTCGTCATCTTTTTTTTTTTTTTTTTTTTTTAATAGAAAACGCAGCCCCTTCCTTTCTCAGGATCACGAGAGAGGCCTGCAGGCCGTCCGTCCAATGTACATTTTTATTTGATTATTGGATTTGCTTTTGGATATTGAAAACCTCCCACAACTGTGCCTTCTGGCTTCCTAGACGCCTCCCCTCTCACCCCCCCGTGGACCTGAGATGAATTGGCTTCGCCAGCATTTGCCATCTTTTCGTACCTTTTAAAGGAGGTGATTTCAAGACAGAATGTGAATGGCGGAGAATTTAACACTGTCGTAGGTTCACCTCCCTCCCCGCCCCCGGCAGGAATTCCCTTTTCGCTCATGACGAGGGAAGGGGGTTTCGCTGCGTCTCCCCCACCCCGCGCGCCGCGCGCCTCCCGCCCTGCGCTTCCCCGCGAGCTGCCCGCGTCGGTTCGGGATGAAGTCATCGCTATACATAGTGTGCCTCTCGGCTCGCTGCAGCGGCGAGCACGCAGGGATTCCTCGGCAGGAACGGGAGCGGAGCGAACAATGACGACCCCAGTTTCCATGTGCACCCCCTCCCCACCCCGGAGGAATGGCTGGGAACCGCGGCGCGGCGGGGCTGCCCGGGATGCCCCGGCCCGGAGCTAGCACCAGGGCGAGCTGAGGACCAGCCCCGCGCGAGGGCCCCGGCCGCCCCAGGCCCGGAGTCCCCGGCCGGGTGCCCAGTCACGCATCCCGCTCGCCGCCTCCCGGCTCCCCACGCGGGTGCCCAGAGGTCCCGCGCCCGGGGTCCTGGCGCCCCGGCCACAGGGCGGGCCGGGAGCTCCCCTAGCTTCAGGGGAGAGCGAAGCGGCGGGGAGGGGGCCCACGGCCAAGGACAACCCCCGGCGAGGAACCCTCGGCGGAGGGAGGGGGGACGGCCCAATCCCGGGGGGCTGGAGGAGGCGGGGTGGGGAAGCAACAAAGAGCCAGACCACCCGACGTTGCCGAGCCCGCTCCCGCCCCTCCCGCCCTCCGCAGTCCGCGGGGGCCCCGGCCGCCGGCTGGTGGGGAGCGCCCGGCCCCCCTCCCCGCCCCCCGCGCCGCCCCCTCGCCCCGGGAAGGAGGGGGAGGGCGGCGCCTGCGTGCTCCTCCGCGCGCCCCGCCTCCCCGGGCTCCCGGCGACGGCGATCCCGACTCTCCCCCCGCGGCTGCCGCAGCTGCCGGTTGCTCACGGCCTGGGCGGCGGGCGCGGGCCTGGGGAGCGGCGGCCCCGGCGGGCACCCCTGCGAGGGCGGCCGAGGAAGCTCCCGGAGGCGGAGGCAGGAGGAGGAGGAGGGCGCTGCGGCGGCCGCGGGACCGCGGGGCGCTCGGCCTCTCCGCCCCCTCGCCGCGTCCCTCGCCCTCTCCTCCCTCGCGCTCCGGCCGGCGCCGCGCTTTGTGCGCGGAGATGGTGTAGCCCCGCGGCCGCCCCAGGAAGCCGCCGCCACTCGTCTCCGTCTCTCCGCTGCGTCCCGCCCCTGGAGGCCGGACCCCGGGCTCGGCGCCTCCCGCGTCTCCCGGCTGCTGGGGAAGCCCGGGCGCCGGCACCATGAGGTGAGGGGCGCGGGGCGCGGGGCGCGGGGGGCGGGCGGGCCATTGTGCCGCGGAGCCGCGACCGCCGTCCTCGGACCCGCCTTCCCTTCCCTCCCCGGCGCGGCTCCCGGCTCTCCGGGCTGCGCTCCCTCCTCCTTTTGTCCCTTCTCATTTCTCTTTCTCCCCCGTAACCCTCCCCAGCCCCTCGTGGGGAGGGAGGGGGGGGAGGAGAGGGGACGGACGGGAGGGTCTCTGTGCGGCGGTCTTCCCCTTTCCCCCCGGGACCCCCCTGGCGCCCAGGGTTTCCCTGCCGAAATTCAATTTGCGCCCGGCTCCCTGCCCCCGCCCCGGCCAGCCCCACCTGGGCGCTAGGGAGGGGTCCTGGGAGCGGGGCGCGCGGCTCGGGAGCAGGTATTTCCCCGCAGATCTGTAAAAACCCCGTGCACTCTTAGGACACGACTCTGGCGTTTGATTTAAAAAGGAGGAAAAGTTGGAGAGACCTGAAATCTCTGCGGGTATGAAGTGCCCCCAGAGTGGCAGGGGAAGGAGGGCTGAGAGGGGAAATTTCCCGATGGGGAGGGGAGGGAAGGGGAAGAAGGTACAAGGTTTATAAGGGGAGGGGGGGGGGGAGAGCGTGAAAGACCGGGAGAAGTTAGTTGTTTGGGGTGTGTGCATGGGGGCGGGGAGAACCCCTCTGCTCTCCGGCCTCTGTGGCAGCCCTTGTTGCAATGCAGCAGCTGCTCCCCCCCCCACCCCCCCCCCGCCTCCTCCGTAATCAATACAACAAGCTGAATGTGCTCATCCCCACAGACAAGGGCTGAACGTACCGTCGTAATCGACCTGTTTTAATTGCGACGAGGAAACATATGGTGTGACATGTTTCTTTTTTGGGTTTTCCAATTGTGTTAGAGGGAATAAACCGTGGTGTGGGGTGGCATTCGTCGGAGGTTCCCTCCCGCCCCCGCCTCCCCCCAGCCGTTTTTGTGTGTGTCCACAGCCTTTCCCTTTCGGATTGGTGCACGACTTGGTGAGAAACGGGACTGGGTAGACTGGGAAGCTGATCCATGCTGCGTTCTCATCCCACAGGCCCTCCCTCCGGGTTAAACAATTGTGGATCAAGTAAATTACTCCATTTCTGTGTCCTGGAAGAGATAGTCTTACCGTCCATTTGGATTTGAATCTCCTTTGTGTTAAAGATTAATGGCCAACAGTTGCCAAAGACCTTTATAATGCAATGAAATTTGAATGATATACCCTACCAGTTTCTTTGCTCTGGCAAGAAAATGTCATGTCATTGGAATTCTTTCTCAAATTAAGTAGTTTCCCCTTTAACTTTAGTGATTTTTTTGGGGGTGTGTGTGTGTTTGTGTGTGTGTGTGTGTCCCATGTCTTTAAAATACATTTTTTTGTGTGTGATACAGCCGTGTACGTCAGTTTACTGTTAATTTGAATTAATGTTTTTCTCTGATTCCAAGTTATAGGTCTTTATTGCGTGGCCTTAAAAATTATTAAATGCTGTGACTCTAAGCGACCCCCTTCTCCTCCGGGATTCCACACGAGTTATTTTCAAATGTCATGGATCAGTTTAAAAATGTGATTATGACATACAAACCAACACCAAAAAAAAAAAATCTTCGTAAAATACAGCTTGGAAAACTTGAGCCATTAGTTTTTTTGTTTTTTTAAATCAAGTTACTAATGTCATTGAAAACTCAGAAACTAAAGTAAAATATATGCAATGTTATGCCTTTCTCTACATTGCTCATTTTGCCTTTAAAAATGTCATGCTCTCAGAGAGTCTTGTAGATCAGAAGCCATTGTGGTTTTTTTCCCCAAACTTTGGTTAAACTTATCTCAACACTGAGCAACGTAAAACTGAGTGAAACAGGGATATTTGTAAAGAAAACGATTGTAAAGTTTTCTGATAAAAAAAAAAGTTATAGTTTAGAGTGTTCAGTGCAGTATATGATCTCTATCATGTATCCTTGTCCATCTGTCACAGGTAAATTATGTCTTCGCTAAAAACTGCCTTTTCTAGTAAAAAGTGACTTGTACTTTTTAAGCTCTTTTTCTGCTCTTTTCCTGATCGAATGTAGAGAAGGGAGGGATTTGAGTGGATGCTTTCCGGTAGCATAAATGTAGGTAGACCGCGGTCCACAGGCTGAGAAGTGTGCTCACGCAGTCCACAGAAATGCTTTGCAGGTTAATGCTGAATAATTGACAAGCAGGAGAGGGGATCAGCTTTTCACCTTGGAAGGCATTGGCTTATTCGGTAGCTGGTTTGTGTAACGCGTGTACGGACACATTTTCTTCGGTTCTCTGTGGAAGTAGGCTGGTCTGATTTAGGGGGTTAAGGGTTCTTGTGCTGGGTGCCCAGAGCTTTGGGATATTTTGGAGCCATGGGCTTTTCGGGTGACATTAATATTTGGCTTGGTCTCCAGGATGCCATAGGGCATAACTGCTATACTATTAAATCGGGTCTATTTTAGTTATATTAAGGAGTAGCTCTGATGTTTTACAGGCCACCCAGAAATAGGAATGCCTAGGTAGGAATTTCCACTTGAGCTGGTCAGGATTCTGAAGAGAGGATACGATGAATATGTTACTGTTTAAGTATTTGGGGATAAGATCTCGTAGATGATTTTAATTTTAGGAATAGCACGCCTACTGCGATGCAATGTAATAATTAATCCCTGTACAGAAGGGAAGTGAATAATAATACTCTACAGTCCTGAAACAGTCTTAAAGGCATGCTGCACATGTTAAAAGCAGCGTATAGGATTACTTCTTAATACTTTGTCTAAAGATAGATGAGAATTTGGAGAATGAGAAAGTACATTTTGTAGACAAAATAGTGAAAGGGTTGAGACCCTCCAGACTGGTATTATTAGTGTAACATCCCACTTTTTGGTGTATGCCTTTTATTTATTTATTTATTTATTTATTTATTTATTTTTAAGGTATATGTTTATTGATGTCAGAGAGGAAGGGAGATGGGGGGGGGGAGAGAGAGAGAGAGAGAGAGAGAGAGAGAGAGAGAGAGGCAGACATCCATGATGAGAGAGAATCATGGATCGCTGCCTCCTGCACGCCCCCTACTGGGGATCCAGCCCGCAACCCGGGCCTGTGACCTCCTGGTTCCTAGGTCGACGCTCAAGCACGGAGCCACGCCAGCCGGGCCTGGTGTATGCCTTTTAAATAATTGCTTTTTTTTTTTTTAAAACTAAGTGGTTAGTGACTCAAGTTTGTTGGTTTTTTTTTAATAGCAAAAGGAGCTTGTTTGATCTAACATAGTTGCATGTGGCTAAGAGGAGCTCAGGTGATTTTGGATGGACGTTCTTGGGTCCATATTACATAGGCCAGGATGTCCCTCCCTGCGCGGTGAGGGTCTCACGGAGAAAGGGGTAGGGTTGTGAGGATGATGCATCCAGGCCACTTCCTCGCTGCATGACCTTGAGCTGGTCACACCATTTCACTGATTCATCGTTGGAACGATGTGAAAACGGGGGTGGTTCTTGACTGGGTAGTGAGAGCCCAATGCTAATAGAAGAGAAGGTGCTTTGGACACTTGTTACACAGCTGTGTCCCCCTTCTTCGTCTGAGGCTAAATTATCTACAACTTTTGGGTAGTTAACGTCATCTTTCTGGAATTCACGTAGTTCAAGAACGGCAACAGGTGGCATTTTGCTTCCTGACCCCAGGTGTAGTGGCTGCCTTGTTGGCGCAGACATACAGGTGGATGCATTTCTGGGCTTGGGGGGCGGGGGGGGGGGGGAGCGTGCCATGATTAGGAAGTAATGTTTGACGGGGCGTGGGTCTCGGGCCCTGGAGAGTGTTCCCTGGAATGCTACTTATTTAATTATCTGTGATCTAGTCCAGCTTTATTTTATTTTAATATATATATATATATATATATATATTTACTGATTTCAGAGAGGGAGGGAGGGAGGGGGGAGAGAGAGAGAGAAACATCAATGATGAGAATCATAGATCGGCTGTCTCCAGCACGCCCCCTACTGGGGATCGAGCCCACAACTCAGAGTGGGTGCCCTGACCAGGAATCGAACCCGGACCTCCTGGTTCCTAGGTCGACGCTCAACCACGGAGCCACGCCGGCCTGCTCAGCCGCCTTATTTTATAGTCGAGGAAATAAATCATGACCGTGTCCTTCCTTGGGTATGTTTAGTCTTTGAAATCCTTCTTGTGATTTTGTTAACCTCCGTGTACGGTGGTGATGCGTGTCGTAAACTCTCCGGAGAGGGGTACGAGCCAGGCTGCGCAGACCCGGGTTTCACCTGCTGCTGCCTCGTTGCTTGGGCGAAGTGGTAAGAACGGAGAGGATTCCGTTATTTCGCAGGATAGTTGTGTCACGTGAGCTCGCTGCCGAAAGGGTGCGACAGCCGTGCCCGTGTTCCTGTGGGTCTTCATTGGTTCTCGTAGCTGTTGGGTGTGTGGCTTTCCCACAGAGGTTTATTTTAGGGACAGGAGCCACGGAGGAATTAAAACGGAGCCTCTCGTGGCCTTGCATGGAGGCATTGTTTCGCCTTGTAGGTATTTATTAAGCGAGTCCATCTTGAACGAGGAGGGTGGTTAGTGGAGAAAATGGACCGAAGGCCACTCATTAGTCAAGGCTTGGGATGCCTCGTTAGTCTATTTGGAATTAGCAAAACACCCAGACAGGCCCCAGGCGGCTGGTATGGAGGAACTTACAACTGGCTGATGGTTGGGGTTACTTACCCTGTACGCAGCTTAAATCTGAGGTGACCGTATAACTTGTGGAACGCCCAGTATTTATCATGAGTGTGAGACGTATTTGGAAAAATGTGATTTCCGTTTTTATGTGGTTGTGGGGAGAGAGGATAGTTAAACTCTTCCCTTGCCAACTTAAAGCTGCCCCTCCCCACCCCCCTTCCTAGCTTTGACATTGACGGGTGGAATGGAGTGGAAGGAAAAGGTAAGGAGAGAGAACCTGAGCGGAGGCTTGTACACACTCGGGGTGCTTCCCCAAAGGAGGGTTTAAGGAGTGTTTTGGACTAGAAAGCAAGCAGGGAAGTCCTGGTCAGACTTGGGAAGTCACCCCTGGTTTAGCTCCCGCCCAGCCGTGCCCGAGCGCTCCTGTATGCTCTGGATCGCGTTTATTACATCGTTTTTATAATCCCCTGCATCTGTCTGTCCCTCTTCCTTGTACGCTCCTTGAGGGTAGGGACTGCATTTTTATGTTCATGGTCCCAGCAAGATATGTGGCAAAGAGAGTGGGTGCTCATGTACATTTTTGACTTGGACGGGCATGTTTTTTCTTAGACTCCGTTCCCTGACGAGATGGTAACCACCATTTCGGGAGCACCTGCCATGTCCTGCAGCTCTCCTGTGTACTGTACTCCGGGGTGTAAGGTAGGGTTTGGCGTTTAGTACACGTTAAGGTGACGTAGTTCAAACAGACACACAAAGCAGCACCCTGGCCGCAAGGAATAGGTGGAGGGTTTGTTCCTTACTCCGTCACAACGCTCAGGAGTGGCCGGAAAGAGTCCCGTTCAGGTTGGTGTCACTCCAAAGCCCCTTGGAGGGTTCCACGTTTCCTTGACTTCCTCGTGAAACCCGGAACGAATCGGGAGGGCCATCGCTCCGTGGTTTTTGGTCTTTTTAATCGTGGGACTTGCACATGTTTTTGGTGCAGGAAGTGTTAGGCATGTCTGTTGGTTTAGCTTATTTCTACTCCCATGTCATGCCTGCTTTGTTTGGGATTTTACCAAGTCCTTCACATACCAATTCCCTCCCCCTCCCATTCCCCCCTCACCCCCCAATTATAAATAAAGCTGCTATGATTGTTAAATTGATTGGTGTGTGATCCTCAGGAAGGAAGCTGTATGAGTCAGCTTGGGGCGCCATAGCAAAGTACGAGACACTGGGTGGCTTTACACCCCAGAAACTTACCTTTCAAAGGCATGGGGGTTGGAAGTCTGAGATGACAGTGCCAGAAGGATTGGGCGCAGGTAGGGCTCTCTGGACTGGCTTGCAGACTGCTTTAGAGGCTTCCTCCTGAGAGAGAGAGAGAGAGAGAGAGAGAGAGAGAGAGAGAGAGAGAGAGAGAGAGAGAGGAGAGATTACTTCTTCCTCTTCTTACAAGGTCACCAAGCCTACCAGATTAACATCCCACCCTTATGACTTCATTTAACCTTAAATTACCTGCTCCTAAAAGCTCTATCTTCAAATGAAGTCATATGGGGGAAAAGGACTTTAACATATGAATGGGGGGGGGGAGGCACATTTCAGTCCCTAGCGGGAGATAACCCAGCACATTGCAGTCCGGTGCAGACAGCTTGGATGGAAGAAGCTAATCTGGATAACGCTTAGGTGATTTATAGATAAGCGAGGGGGCGGATTTACACGAGAGCTCTCTAGTATCTTCTAGAAAGAGCTGTACATGGGGAAGCTTCTGTTTCAGAAGGGTCCCAGTAAGTTTAATTAGCATGTCCTTGTTCCAGAGGATGCTGTCGGGGTGAAGCAGTGCGTGGAGAGCTCGGTGCAGTAGAGGTTGCCTGGTGGCGGGGAAAGAGTGCAGGCTTTGGAGGCAACCCGTGTTTGAACCCTATTTTGACATTTCCTAGCGAATTGGTTTTTGAGTAGGCTATGGTTTTTGAGATTGGAATTTCTAAAGTAAAAAAAAAAAAATGATTATAACTTCTGCATTACGGAGTTGTGGGGAAAATTAAATCAGAAATTATATTTAACCCCTGGCATAACGCTTGGCACATAAAATGGGCTTGATAAGAAGGAATCCCCTACTTCTGTGAAAGTCTGACATCTCTTAAGTTGATGTTAAGAATGGGATGAACATTGGAAATGGTACAGCTGCTTTAGAAACAGCTCAGAAATGTAAACCTAGAGCTCTTAGCTGGTTTGGCTCAGTGGATAAAGTGTCGGCCTGCAGACGGAAGGGTCCCAAGTTCGATTCCGGTCAAGGGCGTATGCCCGGGTTGCGGGCTCTATCCCTAGTGTGTGGGGCGTGCAGGAGGCAGCCAGTCAGTGATTCTCTCTCATCATTGATGTTTCTCTCTTTTCCTCCCCCTTCCTCTTTGAAATCAATAAAAATATATTAAACACACACACACACACACACACGTAAACATAGTTAATTTCATGATCCAGCAGTCCCACTTCTAGGTATGGATCCAGAAGAAATGCACATACATGTGTGCACACCAACATTTGTTCACAGATGTGCTGGCAGCATTACTCAGAATAGCCCCAAAGTGGAAAGGACCCCAATGCCTATTGACTGATCCATGGGGAATCAAATTGTGGTCCATTCCGAGTGGAATACTGTTGGACCATCAAAGGAATCAAGTACTGATTCAGGCCACAACATGAATGGAAACATGCTAAGTGGAGGAAGTCAGACACAAAAGGCCCCATGTTGTATGAGTCCGTTGATAGGAAATGCCCGGAACAGGCAAGTCTGTGAAGACAGAAAGTGGGTTAGTGGTTGCCAGGGTCTGGGGAGAGTGAAGGAGGAATGGGAAGTGAATGTTACGGATACGTATGGGGTTTCTTTCTAGGGTTGATGCACATGTTCTGGAATTTAACAGTGCTGATGGTTGCCCAACCTTGCGAATCTACTAAAACCCGCTGAATTTTATGCTTTGGAAGAGTGAATTTTGTGGCCTGGGAAGTACATCGCAGCTCCCACTCCCCTATCTTTGGACTATTACTGGTATTTTCACTTACGAACTAGAATGTAGACTAGCAGGAGAGGGTCTCATATGCTTTGCATGGTTTCTGACGTTTTTCTTACGTTGGATTCACATTTTAAATGGACATCTTCATGTTTCCTGAAGAAGAAAGACGGAAGGCAGAAGCACTGGGGTTTTCTGTGGAGGAAGCCAGGCAGAGGGGTGTGTGGAGCGGAGACCTTGGTCCCTTTGAGAGCCCTGAGCAAGTTTTGGACCCTTACCTTCCTGTGATGGTGGCAGATGTCTCTGTGGTTAGCCCTGTTCTGAGTCAAGGATGCCTCAAGTCACGGATAAAAGTCCACGAGGCACATCCAGCAGAATCTTCAGAAATCTGGGTGGTGAGAAGCAGTCATCTCAAACATCGAGGCAGTTTTGTCTCTGGGGAAGGAAGTCGCCCATGGGGAAGGAAGTAGGCCATTTGCAAATGGACCGAGTCACGTGCGCAGTGCGCACTCGGTCTTGGCAAATAGTACATCTTGATGAGATTAAAGTCAAAATGGCAACCTCTAACTTAGCTTCCCAGGTCCCCCACCTCGGGCCTTTGTTGGTATCTGCATTTTATGTGTCAGCCTGGTAGGGAAGCGGCTTCAAAAAGAAGCCCGGACCACACGGGAAATAAAAAGAGTGGCTCTTCGGGTCAGATCTCCACGGAGTCCAGATCGCTTGTTTTACGGTGCAGTGGCGGGATCTTTCTGGGCAGGTTTTTAAAGAATGGTTAACTGTTGGTTGCCTTTGGGGAGTCTACTTTATTCTGCCATCCTGAGCTGTCCCTTCCTCTCCATTCCCAAATTCTCACCTCCTGGGAGACTAGAATGGCAAGCACAGCAGTGACTGTTCAGTTTTCAGTAATTGAAGATTTATGAATTCCAGGTTGTCACTTAACACTTGAAGTTAGGTTTATTTGTTGGTGGTCTCTTTAATGGTTGTATTTGCAGTATTTTAAGCAAACCAGTTACTGTTGTCCAAATGTCTGATCAGTGTTTTATTTATTTATTTATCTTATTACTTTTTTTCTTCCACTATAAAGCAGTACAGGTTTTGCATAGATTTTAGAAAGTATGGAAAGTATAAAGATCTTAAACCGTCTAGAATTTTGATGTTTTGATGTGTAGCTTTCTACATTTTTATAATGCATATATGCAGCCATAAATGTGCTTGTATGTGTGTATGAGTGTGTTATTGTAAGTGAGATCATACTTTGTAAAGGTGAAGTTTTACCATAGTATTTTGTCACTGGCCCCTTCCCTTCTAATTCTTATCACTAAATACAGATCTGCAGAGTATTATAAGTAACTGCACAGTATTTTCACCATGCTTTGGATATTGTAGCCATAGACTTTGAGACTCCCCCCCATTGTTTTTGTGATAAAAAACACTGCTATGAACATCTTTGGATATCTGTCTTTGTGCACAAATTGGATATTTTACATGTGCACATCTACAGGAAATAAAAGAGTAAGATGCAAATCGACTGTACCTTCGTGACACCCACCAGCCAATCAGGAGTGAGTATGCAGATTAACCCAACAAAGATGGGTTCATTTGCATACGCAGGTGCCGAGGGGGCGGGGTGGGACACAGGTGTTCTGCACCGGCCCAGCCGCTCCGGGCCTCTGGGCAGCATGGGAAGGCAAAAAGGTGGCTCTGGGCTGGAGCGAAGTGGTGCTGGCAGCTAGGGGAAGGGAGGCCCATTCTTGCACCAATCTTCGTGCATTGGGCCTCTAGTATACTTATATTTTAGGACCAATTCCTAGGAGGAAATCAAGTAGTAGTTATGTTTTCCTTTCTCGTACTTATCAGCAGATTCTGGCCGGACAACCTCCATTTGCTCCTCAAGTCCAGGCCACTATTAACTCTCCCCTGAACAGTGTCTCCTCTTTTCCATTCTTGTCCTCCATCTGCCATGCGTCAGCTGGAATGATCTTCAAGCGGAAATCAGATGCTGTTACTCCCTTGCTAAAGCCTTCATGGCATCGGGGTGCTCTTTGAATAAAGCCCCAGTTCATCATCAAACTAAAATGATTAAGGTCCTGCCTGATTGGGCTGAATTCCTAGTTTCCCAGCACGGGCCTCGGTGAGTCCCTAATAAGTAGTTGAGTGAATAATAAGTGAAATGAACAGTCCGAAGCGAATTTTATCAGTTTTTGATACACATTACCAAATTAGCAGCAAGAGGTGAGAGAGAGCCAATTCCCCCACATTCTGGCCAACGCGGGGCGTGATCATCAGCCTTTTTAGTCTTTGCCAATCTGATAGCCCCAAGGTGTTATCTCACTGTTTTAATTGGTATTTCTTTGATTACGAGTGGAGTTGAACGTGTCTTCACAGTTATTGGCCATCGCTGTTTTTCTGCCGATCACCTGTTCACGTGTGTTGCCTGTTTTCTCACTGGCATGTTAGTTTTTCTTGTCATGATTTTTAATCTATTGAAGTGAATGCAGATCTGTTGTCTCAGTTATCTATCGTGGTCTAACCACCTCAAAGCCTCGTGCACACATCTACGAGTTGGTTGGGCAAGTTCTTTTGCTGGTCTCACCTGGACTCATACATATTTTTATTCCTTGGTTGGGTACATGTGGTCTTTAGTCTGTCTGTCTGTCACGGAGTGATAGCCGCCTACCATGATGAGATCATGTCCTACTGCACAAGCTCTTATCAAACCTCTGTCTGTGCGCTGTCCCTTTAAAGTAAGTCACATGGTCAGCGTGGGGAGGAGACTACACAAGGAGGTATTGAGAGGTGTGATTCATTGGGGGCATGATGTAAAATCTACCACTTTTCCTTCTAAATTTGTCACTTGTTTTTCAGTTGTTTGTTTTGGTATCGAAATTTTAAAATTTCGTATCAGATCTGTCCGTCTTTATCTTGACAGCTCTGTCTTTGTCATGCTTTCTCCAACCTAAAATTACATATGAGTTCACTTACATTTTCTTCTGTTACTTTTATGGTTTCATTTGTGTTTAAACTTAAGCCATTTGACATTTATCTGTAATAATAAAAGCATAATATGCTAATTAGACCAGACAGCTGAACGACCTTCTGGACGTCCTTCCAGACGAAGCCAAGGCTGTGAGGGCCGAGCCCCTTTGCACGAATTTCGTGCATCGGTCCTCTAGTTTTAATATAAGATGGGAGGTGAGTATTTAAATGCCAAAGAGTCATTTGTCAGCATCATTTGTTCAGTAATCCCGCCCTGTCCATTGACTGGAAATGCGGCATTCACTGTATACTGAATTCCCACAGTTAGTTCTGTTACTGGACTCATTTGTTTATCTGATCTGTGCTGGTACCTCACCCTTGTAATTACTCTAACTTCATAATTTTCTAAACGTCTTGTAAGGGAAATGACTGTTGGTAACTTCTTTTTCAAAACTTTATTTGCTGTTTCGTTTAGTGTGTTCTTTTAGGTTCGTTTTAGAGTCATTTTTATCAGTGAAAACAAAAAAGATGAAAGAAAAAAGAAATTACACTCCCAACCTGTTGGAGTTTTAATTAGAATTGTGTTAAAGTAACGGATGAACATGGGGAGAAAGAACTAACCCTATTATAATATGGAGTTTTCCATTATTTTTCTCACTATATATTCAGATTTTTAAAATTTCATCTTTAGTAAAGTGCAGTAACACATCAGGTTCTAGGTTGGACAGGGCACTTTTTAACAAGTTCTTATAGCTTTAGAAATTAAAGTTTTTCACTCATTTTTACTGTAAGTTCATCTGTTCTCACTTTTCTGTGTGTTAATTTTACTTAAAAATGTATGTGCTTGTGTTTTTAAAAGATTTTCCTTTGTTCATTAACTTAATTCCAACATTGGCATTTATAGTCCTCAGTTTTCGTAGATTTTGAACTATAATAGAGGACAGTTACTGAATACTTATTGCCTAAAGTGCTTACCATATTAACTGTTTAAAAACTCATAAAGTGGGAGCTACTGGTATCCCCACCTTATAGGTGAGGAAACTGAGTCACAGGGGGTCAGTGACTTGCCCCAGGATTACCAGTTAGTAAACAGTCCAGCTCCTGAGCCCATGCTTTTTTAAAAAAAAATTTTTTTTATTGATTTCAGAGAGGAAGGGAAAGGGAGAGAGAGAGAGAAACATCTACGATGAGAAAGAATCTTTGATCGGCTGCCTCCTGCACGCCCTCTCCACTCGGGACTGAGCCCTCAACCCCCCGGCATGTGCCCTTGACCGGAATCAAACCTGGGACCCTTCAGTCCGTAGGCCGACGCTCTATCCACTGAGCCACACCGGCTAGGTAGGGCCCTGGGCCCATGCTTTTCGCCAGTAGGCTCCCGGGCCTCTCTCATGGCTAACTGCTGTGAACGGAGGTGTATATTTGAATTTTCTAAATGTTGATGTCTGAGCATCAACAATTTATTTTTCTTTATGGTTTCATCCTAGAAAGTCTCTTTCTTTCCTTAGAATAATTAGTTTCAAGAACAAAGCCTGTGTAGAAAGAATTGACCTAGAAGGGAGCAACATTTCAAAGATAGCAGGGGTAAGGAGAAAAGGCTTTATTTTTTGGGGAAAAACATGGTCTAATCTTGAAAAACGAAACAAAATGATGAAAACGTTCATGTTATGGTTGCAACTATGTGTTCATTTTTAGAATGGCAGAAGAATGAGTCAAGTGTTAGTTGCTTTTTTTTTTTTTTTTCTTCCATAGTTTTTCCTTAAAAAGTTGCAAGATGGCCCTGACAGGTTTGGCTCAGTGGATAGAGCGTCGGCCTGCGGACTGAAGGGTCCCGGGTTCGATTCTGGTCCAGGGCATGTACCTTGGTTGCGGGCACATCCCCAGTAGGGGGTGTGCAGGAGGCAGCTGATCGATGTTCTCTCTCATCGATGTTTCTAGCTCTCTATCCCTCTCCCTTCCTCTCTGTAAAAAAAATCAATAAAAAATATATTAAAAAAAGAAAGTTGCAAGATGGCATGAGACTATCTCTTTCCTGGTGCGATGGACTTTGCCAGTATGATCCCATAGAAGGCATTTTTGCCCAGAGGGTCAGGGCTTCGTTAGTAAAGCCCAGGGCCTTGAGGTAGATACTCAGATTCTTTTCTTTTGACCTCCTGTTACCTCATCTTGGTCATTCTCTCCAAGTATTAACTGATGGTTATGGGATAGGATGTTTTCAGCTGCCAGTAACCGACTTGTGTGCAAACACAAGAACATTTTCTTTCTCTTAAATTTTACTGATTTTGGGGGGGGGAGGGGAGAGAGAGAAAGAAAGAAAGAGAGGGGGAGAGAGACATTGATTGATTGCCTCCTGCACGCTCCTCGACCAGGGAGGGAACCCACATCCTGGGTATGTGTCCTGACCGGGAATCGAACCTGCCACCTTTTGGTGTATGGGACGCTCCAACCAACTGAGCCATACTGGCCAGGATAAGAACTTTTTTTTTTTTTTTTTGATATGTTTTTTTTAAAAATATGTTTTTATTGATTTCAGAGAGGAAGAGAGAGGGAGAGATAGAAACATCAGTGATGACAGAGAATCACTGATCGGCTGCCTCCTGCACGCCCCCTCCTGGGGATTGAGCCTGCAACCCGGGCTTGTGCCCTTGACTGAAATTGAACCTGGGACCCTCCCGGCTAGGGCTGGTCACTTGATTTTTGACAAGGGCACCAAGACCATTCATTCAGTAGGGGATAATATTTTCAACCAATGGTGCTGAGAAAGCTGGATATTCCTAGTTCTTTTGAAAGAGAGTTTACAGTAGTGTATTTTTTCCTGCGATACGAATGGACTACCTCTACATCGAGGTTTTCTCCGCCTTGGCACTGTTGATACTTGGGGCCCGATAAGTCCACGGTGGGGGGTTGTCCTGGGCCTTGGAGGATGTTTCAGTATCTCTGGCCGCTCAACACTAGATGCTGGTAGCTCCTCACTCTCAGCCTTTCCCCCTAATAGTGACTACCACATGTACGGCCCATGTAATTTAAAACATTTAAATGTTTTATGCTTAAATGAAAACTAATACGGTGGCACCTGTGCTATTTCCTGCTTTTATTACAAAAGACTTAACACCTGTTTGCTTACTTAGCCAGTAAATCCGCTCCACACGAACCTGCTGGTTAACCTGGGGACCCCGCCGCAGTTTATAAACGGTGTTTCAGAGGAGAGGATCTGCCCTGAAAAATCAGTTGATAAAAGCTCAGTTTTACGTTTACCCGAAGATTTAAAAAAAAAAAAATCATCAATTTGTGAATTTTAATATAAGTGAAATGAAAAAAAGAAAAAAAAACTTTCGAAGAAATTGTATTTCATGGTTCGTTTTATGCGAGTATTTAAAATGGACTTAACGCTGTTTTTAAAGATATTTTCATGATTAACTTTTGTGTCCCAAAGAGCTGATAAGTTTTTCTCACCGATCCGAAGGGCCAACCTGGGAAGCACCCACATACGCCTGGCACAGGGCACGAGTCCCTGGCTATAGATTGCAGTATCTCTGAGACTAATCTTTGGGTACCTAACCTTTGCTCACCCTGGGTACATACCTAGTGGGCTAGCCAATTACACATGACAACTTAATTTAATATTCTCTTGATTTATGTAAATCAAGTCAGTAGATAATTTGATCAATAGTAGCGTTTGCTTGTTGCTCATTGAAAGACAGGCCAGGCAAATTGCCAGCGGCTTCACGTGAGTCATTGTCATGGAATGAATGACAACAAGCCACGAGGTGGGCGCCATCCTTCCCGCGGGGGAAAGCGATGCTTAGAACGCTTACGCGACTTGGCTGGTCACACACAGTTGGCAAATGACAGCTGAGGTTCCAGTCACGTCCGGTGTCATCCCGGAGACCTGGCCCTGACGACTTTATGCGGCCTCTAATGGTTTCGCCTTCCAGCGACCACTTCTCAAGTTTCATTTTCCGTCCTTAAGATGATAGCCACTCCTGCCTCAACTCCCCATCTCAGAGTTGGAATAGGGAGGACTCCTGGGGAATGCTGCAGGTTTGGGCTGGATTGTAGGAGGCTTGGAATGACAGGTGAATGCATGAAACTTAATGTGCTGCATCCTTCTACACATTCTTCTTCTAACCCTTACAGCTACTCTGCTGGGTAGGTATCCTCCTCATTAATGCCCTTTGCTGCTGGAGAATACGAGGCTAGTGAGTGATGGAACCTGGACCTGACCCCAGCATTGTCTCACTTGCATACCTGTAAGTGCTCTCCCCCTCTGTCTTTACATGATGTGACCTTTTTGGGGGGACTGACCTCCAAGGTGTGGGCTCGGGGGGGTCAGCTGTGGGACTGGTTGAGCGAGGACTTGAACCCTGATGTTCACCAAGCTTTGTCTTTAATCCAAAGATGCCAGCCTTCCTATGTATTCTACTTCCAAGTACTAGAGGCCCGGTGCATGACATTCGTGCACAGGGGGTGGGGGGGGTGTGTCCCTCAGCCCAGCCTGCACCCTCTCCAATCTGGGACTCCTTGAGGGATTGGGCCTAAACGGGCAGTCAGACATCCCTCTCACAACCCAGGACTGCTGGCTCCCAACCACTTCTGCCTGCCAGCCTGATCACCCCCTAACCACTCGCATGCCAGCCTGATCGATACCTAACTACTCCCCTGCCAGCCTGATTGCCCCTAACTGCCCTACCCTGCCAGCCTGGTCCCCCCCCAACTGCCCTCCCCTGCCGGCCTGGTTGCCCTCAACTGTCTTCCCCTGCAGGCCTGGTTCCCTCCAACTGCCCTCCCCTGCTGGCCTGGTTCCCCCCAACTGCCCTCCCCTGCAGGCCTGGGTCCCTCCCAACTGCCTTCCTCTGCCAGCCCGGTCACCACTAACTGCCCTCCCCTGCTGGCCATCTTGTGGTGGCCATCTTGTGTCCACATGGGGGTGGCCATCTTGTGGGTTGGAGTGATGGTCAATTTGCATATTACATCTTTATTATATAGAATTATTACATAGGATATGGAGCTGCTGTTATGGTAATGTACAGATTAATTTAAAAGCTAGTAAATTTGAAGTGCATTTAAATCACATTTTCTCAGACAAACATATGTTAAAAGTAGAAATGAATGAATTTAAAGGGGCCTTCTCGTCTTCCAAAAAGGTTGAAAACCACTATTGTAAATTGATTTTCTCTGTAGTTAATCTGTTACTTAGGTGGGGCTTGGCCACCATTTAACTTTCTCAAAAGGAAGGAGGAAATCCTCAAACAATAAAAGTATTTAAAGGCATTGCAAGAATCACTGCAACTGTATTTTGTTGTTGTTGCTCTTTAAATGAAGTAGATTTATATGTAAGAAAAAGTTTTGCGAAATGCTACTAGTTACCTATATAGGCAATCCATAAAAATAGTTCAAGTAAATTTTAAGTGGGAGCAAATTTAAATCGTTAGGAAATTATAGTTCTTGGTGTTAGGAAAGATGTGTTATGCTCTGACGTAGGCTTGTTAAAAAAACCACACAACTCCTGCTGATGATGCTTTTGAAAGAAATGTGTCCAAAAATCGCCTTAGCAGTTTTTTTTTTTTTTTTTTTTGCTAGTACATGAAACGTTGAGAGGGAAGGCATAATGGATAATTCAAGTTGTGTACATTGGCTGGAATTTGTGCCTGAGATTTTATAGTTTTAGAATTTATGTCGTTTAGGCTTCTGATGCTGGGAGCCGTCTATGCCAATGTGTTTTTGCATACTTTTTCAGCCTCGACGGGGTTAATGGTGGCCTGGCGAAGCAAGAAAAGGAGTTCTGTGCTGTTTCAGACTGCAGAATCTTGTTGCTATGCAACCAGCATTGTCAGTCAGTATAGGGTATAGTAAATTGGTATTCTCCGGCCCTTTTCACCACACGCTCGTTTTGTCATCCGAGAGAAGTGGTTTCGAGCTATTTTGCAAGGTTTTATTTTAAAACGGGCATTTAAAGATTTTCGTTGCTTTTTGTCACTGGCTACACTTTTAAGGGATTGGAAGCCGTTCTGTTCTGTTGTAGAAGGAACACTACAAATGCTGGTGTTCAAAGAAAGGGTTTTATAGACCCGTTTCCAAGTTGCTTCAGGTTTAGAGCACTAATTTTATTTTGTGATTGTAAGAAGGGTGATGCTGCCAGCTTCCAACAAGTGAAGTTTTGTTTGGAAATTCAGGTTAATCTGAACATCAGCGCTTGGCCATAGCAACCACAAATTATTTTGAAATTTATTTGGAAAAGTACGGACCCAGTCTCCCTTAATTGATTGACGGTGATTTTTATAGGAATCCTAGACCTATATAGAGTTTTCTGTTGAAGCCTATAGTTTACTTTCTTTCAGGAGAACTTAAAATGTTTTCATAGCGAATGGGTGATGCATATAACATAAAATTTACCATTTGGACCGTGTTTAAGTGTCCGGTTCTGTGGCATTAAGGCCGTTCACATGGTTGTGCAACCATCATCTCTGCCCTTCTCCAGAACTGAGTAAGTATCCCGTAGCAACTAGTTAGGGGTTTAGACTAGTCCCTCTTCAAAATGCTTTAGATCAATTGATTCACTTCATCTTCCTAACAACCCCGTATAAGGTAAGTTACTTGTGTCAGGTCACAAATGAGAAGCCGGAGAGGATCGCCCGGTAGTCACACGAGTGGTTCACTGTTCCGGTTGCTCTCTTTTGGAATTACTCTTTCTGTCTAGTGGGTAAGAAGGGTTTCAGCGTTACGGTTTTGTAGCTTTACCAAGTAAAGTTAACACATGTGAACTGTGTTTTGAATTTCGAATGCATTTCGTTTGGCCTGTCATGGTTTAGACATTTTTTTTTCCTCTAAATATTTGAAAAGGAGACCCTTTGTGTTTTATGTTATGGCTAATGGTATAGGAAACGATAGACATGATGGCTCATCATATTGGAAGGATTTAACTCCTCTTTTCAAGTTTGTTTCTGGGCCGTTTTTCCTGTTGGTCCTTCCATTAGCGTGTGCGGAGAAGGCAAATTATTTTCTGATAGCTTCATACAAATACACTGAGTGGCCAGATGATTATGATCTGTGAACATAATTGATAATTATGATCTCTGAGTGGCATAATCATCTGGCCACTCAGTGTGTGTGTGTGTGTGTGTGTGTGTGTGTGTGTGTGTGTGTGTGTATTAGAGGCCCGGTGCATGAATTTGTGCATGGGTGGGGTCCGGCCAGCCTGGCCAGGGGGAGGGGACATGGGCGGTTGGCCGGCCTGCCTGCTGGTCGAACTCCTGGTCGAGGGGACCATTTGCATAGTAGCCTTTTATTCTATAGGATACATGCTGAGTGGCTGGATGATGATGCGTTCAGAGGTCATCATCGTCTGGCCACTCAGTGTATATAGGAAGGCACGTTGTCCGTAGGGAACTGCAACGGGACACCATCGGACGTCTGAAGCCAGTTGGCATTGATCATCTGTTTCGTATTTTCTAAGTTCGTGCTCTTTTGCCCTGGCCGGTGCGGCTCAGTTGGTCGGAGTGTCCTTCCGTACACCAAAAGGTGGCAGGAAGGAAAGGGAGAGGAAAACAGTATACGGTGGCCTTTGAACTTGCAGTGGATGGCTTTTTGCTAACTCTGCTTGACACGCTATCTCTCCCCGTTTTCCACTGAAGACCTTCCTCCCGCCCCCCAATGTTCTGGTAGATCTTCTACCTTGAGAACCTTGGACCTTGATCTTTTCTGAATTGATACCTTCCCATCTTGCTCAACCAGACTAACTCTATGGTAGTCAGCTTGCTTTTCATTTCTCTTCACAGCTTGCACCGTCTTTAAAAAATACGTTTCCTCCTTTCCTTTTCGTGTATTTCTACATGCCTTTGATTATACGCTGTGCATTTTTTGCCGCGTTCACATGGTATCTTTTGCGTTTTCTGTGCTTTAAAAAAACGGCTCAGAATTTTATTAGTTGCATATTTCACTGTAATTTACCTATTTTCTTTTAAGTGGCTATTTACATGGTTTAAAGTGATTTTCTATAATGAGTAATGCTTTCATGAACCCAAAGGGTTTTTTTTTTTCTTTTCCTCCTAATTGCAGACTAATTCCTTTAGATTTCCAGAAATAGTATTAGGTCTCTGAAGAAACAGAAACAGTTTTAAAAGCTCTTGAGTTGCCCTAGCCAGTTTGGCTCGGTGGGTAGAGCATTGGCCTGCGGACTGAAGGGTCCCGGGTTCGATTCCGGTCAAGGGCACATGCCCAGGTTGCGGGCTTGATCCCCAGTCAGGGGGCGGGGCGTGCAGGAGGCAGCCAATCAATGATTCTCTCTCATCATTGATGTTTCTGTCTCTCTCTCTCCTCTTCCTTCCTCTCTGAAATCAATAAAAAATATATTTAAAAAATAAATAAAAACTCTTGAATCATATTGCCAAATGCTTTCAAAAGTGTGTGGTACCAACTAGCAAATACACGGAGTGTCTCTTTCGCCACAGCCAGTAGCAGCAGAGAATGCTTTGATGTTGACCTTCCCGTCTAAGAAGAAGTGACTTACGGTCCTGCTGGACTTGTAGCCCGAATTTCACCCAGAATGACGACTGTGGTGGGATCGGGTTTGAGAGGAGGAAGGCCTGGCTACCCGCTTTTCTGCTGCTTAAACTGCTTTTTAAGTTAGTTCTGTGTTGATGCGGTCGCTGCTCAGGTGGGGTTTCATTTAACGTATCTTGGATGCATGCTGGTGTAAGGACAAAGTAGTGTGTGTTTTAAATGCCATTCCCTGTGGAGTCCAGGGCGGGAATGGGCGTGGCTCTCTCCTTCCCCCTGCTCCTGGGCTCCGTGTGGTGGGTGGAGGCCACTGGAATCAGGTTCTGTAGCGGCCTTGTTGGGGGGGGGGAGGGGCTGCTACCTCCATGTAGCCTCAGTCACGGTTACATCTTTACTTAGGAAGTCATCAACAGCTCTGGAGATGAAGTGACTTTTCCCTAGAAGCTGGTTATAGAATGTAGAAGTGTCACATTCTGATAGAATTCCTTTACCCCTCCTTAAATGGAAGAAAGGTGCAGGGAAAGCATTCCTGAAAGTTGATCATTTAAAAGTCTTTTACCTGTTGCCTCTGGCCTCATACTAGCCTTCAGGGCAGGTGACCATCCTGGCCTTGAACCACTTTGACCATGAAACACTTGGTTCTCTTCTTCTTATCTCATTGGCTGCATCTCTTGACCCTTTTCTTCCTTTTCTCCTCCCTGACCTTATTCAGCCCCGGGTAAGCTGTGTGCTGCTGATTCCCAGGTTTAAATTTCTGGCTAGCTTTCTCTTGTGAGCTCCAGAGAATGAGCTGACAGCTTAATTGACTTGGTATAGCTAATAGACACCTTAAATACCCTGTTTCCAAACCAGGGTGTGTAATATGTTCAGACAAATTTATACTTACCAATAAATAGGAATTTCAGTGAGAATGCCTCTTTAGATTTTCAACCATAAAAATAACATAAGGGGCTAAATTATCTATACTAATAAAAGGGTAATATGCTAATTAGATTGGATGTCTTCTGGACATCCTTCCAGACAAAGCCACGGTGGCAGGGGCTGAGATAGGCAGTTAGGGGCAATCAGGCCAGCAGGGGAGAGTGGTTAGGGGCGACCAGGCCGGCAGGGGAGAGTGGTTAGGGGCGACCAGGCAGGCAGGCAGATGAGTGGTTAGGAGCCAATGGTCCTGGGTTGCGGGCTCAGTCCCCAGTAGGAGGCGTGCAGGAGGCAGCTGATTAATGACTCTTTTTTTAAAAATATATTTAATTGATTTTTATTTTTATTTTATTTTTTTTACAGAGAGGAAGGGAGAGGGATAGAGAGCTAGAAACATCGATGAGAGAGAAACATCGATAAGCTGCCTCCTGCACGCCTCCTACTGGGGATGTGCCCGTAACCCAGGTACATGCCCTTGACCGGAATCGAACCTGGGACCCTTCAGTCTGCAGGCTGACGCTCTATCCACTGAGCCAAACCAGTTCTGGCTGATTAATGACTCTTATCATTGATGTTTCTATCTCTCTTCCTCTCCCTTCCTTTCTGAAATCAATAAAAACATTTTAAAAAATAAAAACAAAATGTGTCTACGGTAAAAGGTGAAGTCTTATGATGGAAGAAATGGAAGATTCATATTTTATTGATCTGTTAGATTTACAGGAATATAGAGCTGGCTGAGGAGTGTAGCTTGTAACACTCCTTTCCTTTCCAGTGATAGTCTGGAGTTCAGTTTTATCCTAAGATCATTTCTAAACGAAATGGGTAAGGTAACATCTCATTTCTTTGTGAGGTCTCTAAGCAATGAAAAAAACTCACATCTGTCTACTAACTATTGCTTTCGGTAAGCCAAGAAAACTAGAATTTGAGACGATATTTAGAAAATTAATATTACCTCTGTTTTATATTTTTATCTCGTTGAAAGCGATTGCATGTATCTTAGTTTTTAAAACTACGCATTCATCTCCTAACCAGGGACTTTTTAAAAATCTGATTCTTGGAATGAAAACTCGTTTTTATATTCAGGCTGTTACTGCTCTGTCAGCTCTTGCACATTCTGTTTTCACATGCTTTTCAGGAACGGATCACGTATGAGAGTAGGGAGATTGCCATGTCAGAGTGTTCTGTGTCCACATTGTTGACCAGAGTACTCCACCATCAGATTCGGACTAAGCGAGGGGCCACTTCACATCCCACCCGGTCAGAAGGCCCTCCCTCCTTAGCGTTTCCCCTTAGTGAGGTGAAGCGGCACTGTACAGATCCAGTAAGACTGGTCTGGGAAGGAGGACCCTGTCACAGGTATCACCAACACCGGGACCCGGGGTATGTCCCCTTCAGGGGACCTTAATCTTGGCTTCTTTGTCCCCTGCAGTTAAGATGCTGAGAAATATTGAGGAAAACAGAACCTCCATTCATTGTCTAGGGTAGGTTGTCCAACCTCCATCCAATTATGAAGCTTTAAACATTTAAAGTTTCTGTATCTTCCAAGACATTGGTCAATGGAAGTATCGTTGTATTTTGGATTTACAGGCGAAATTGTGGGTTTTTGATTGCTCTTAAAGAGACTTTTGTTTTGTTTGTTTGTTTTTCTGAGCCTTCTGGTTAATATAGATTTTTTTTTTAGAATAGCTAACCAACACAAAAGGGCTAACCTGAGAGCCTTTGAGGAATTATTTTACTCATGTTAAGCAAAATAAAAGAAGGAAAAATCGGGGAAAATCGTTCAGAAAACAAGTGAAAGGGGCTAATTTACGTTGCTAATTATAGATCAAATACAGAAACAGGGCAACGGAACATAAAAACTCATCACAAGAAGCATCTATCGCTACAAAACCGAACAGAACGGGAGTCTGTGTTTTACCCTGTTCCTTTCTCTAAGCCTACTTCTATTTTTTTTTTCTTTTTCTTTTTCTTTTTTTAGAGCTCTCTTAAATCCACATTAAAAACTCCAGTGTCTGGAAAGTTCTTGGCCGCCTCTCGTTGGCGTTTCCGTGTAATCCTGAGTCTTTCTTGTAATACAGAAGTTCTGTTCCTTCTAAAACCTGAACTTGCCCGTTGGTTTGCTGTACGTAGAGAAGACTTCTGTAAACTGGATGTGTGTGTGTGGGGGGATTTCTCTTTAGCATGGCTATCTTTTTCTTCCTTTTTCCTGATTGTGATGTCTTCCTTTTGAGAGTCGCCCTTGGAGTGACTTTAAGGAGCCGATGACTGCTCCTCATCGTCCAGCCTTTCCCTGTTAGCTCTCCTTACGCTGTACTTACTGTTATGTCATTCTGCCATTGTTTTGCAGACGTTTGATCCAACTCAGACGTTCTAACAGCCTCCTTGAGGTATAATTGACATGTACCAAGTCACATATTTAAAGGGTATAGTTGGATAAGTTTTGACAAGTCTGTACCTACTAGAGGCCCGATGCATGAAATTCGTGCAAGGGGCTCAGCCCTCCCAGCCACGGTGGCTTGCCTCAGCCCTTGCAGCCCCAGCTTCGTCCGGAGGGACGTCAGGAAGGTCATTTGGCTATCTGGTCTAATTAGCATAGTGCGCTTTTATTATTATAGATGAAGTCATCACCATAATCAAGTTAGTGAACATACCCGCCACCCCCCACCTTAAAATTAAAAGCATGTTAACAAAAATTTGGAATTTTGGGGGGCGGCGGGGGCGGGGGGGAGGTAAGTCACCCATAAACCCTAACGCTTCATCTGCATCAGCTCCGCTGCCCTTTTTCATTTAACACGGTACCATGAACACTTTTCCGTGTTGTTCCGTGGTCTCGATAATAGGCAAGCCTTTTTTTGAGGGTTGACCAATGACACGTTAAAACGCCCTCTTTACACACCTAAACATGAGAGTACACAGAACGGTTTCACGCTGGGGGTAGAAACACATTTCCAGTTGCTTTTGAAGTAAGAGATTTGAAGAGGGAGACAAGGAGAGACGCAAAGCAAGCTTAAGCAGTTCTGAAGGGCCCCCTGTCTTCCACAGCAAATACTCCAGGCCCCAAGGGCTGTGCGGGCAGAGCTTGGAGCAGGAGGACAGGGGTACGGCCTGGAGAGCATGTACGCTTTCAGTGAAACGGGAGCTGTGGGCTGAGGTATATGGTACATGACGAGAGCGCATGGATGGGATATGTTCAGTTGGTAAAGGCCCCTGTAGCATGTGAGGAAAGCTTGAATGTTTGGAAGGCCCCGACGGTCTATATCTAACATAATCTCCACGGCTCATTAAGAGGTAAGTTCACTCATTTTTGTTTTTACATGTGCACAGTTCTTGTTTCTGCCTTTATTGAGATGGTTGACATGTACTAAGTTTGTATGCAGTGTGATGATCTGATAGGTGGCTCTATTGTGAGAGGGCCATGGCAAGGTTAGTTAACACCTCCACCCCCTCCCATGATTACCTTTTGGGTGCGTGGTGAGGATATTTACGATCCACCCTGTTAACTACTTTGCAGCATATAAGACAGTGCTGTTCATTCCGGTCGCCGTGCTGTACATCAGCTTCCCGGAACTCACTCATCTTACGGGACTTTGTACCCTTTGGTAAACATCCCCCCGTGTCCCCCTCTCTGCAGCTCCTGGCTGCCACCGTTCTATTCTCTGTTCCTATGAGTGTGGCTTTTTTTTTTTTTCAGATTCTGTGGTATTTGTCATTTTCTGTCTGACTTATTTCACTTCGCATAGTGCCAGGAGGTAGGTTGCAGGAGGGCTCTCCAGGCCACACCCAGTGGGTCAGAAGAGTGACCATGAGAATGAGAATGGTTGCCGGGACCGGTTTCAGTTATTGGGAGGGATACCGAGAAATGTTTGGGAAGGTTCTTTGTGCGGCTAAAGCAGCGCCGGTAACAGGAATGACGCCAGCAGGGTCAGACGGAAGACCAGGAGGTGTGACAGGCTGCCCAGGAGGTGTGACAGGCTGCCCAGCGTTCTGGGATCTGGGAACAGGTAGGATGATAGCTCTGTCACTCTTCAAAAGAAGATGTTAGGCAGCCTTGACATGGGGCAACGGTTTGCTGGAGACGTTTTGTTTATTATTTTTTAAAAATATTTTTTATTGCTTTCAGAGAGGGGGAGAGAGAAACATCAGCGATGAGAGAGCATCATGGATCTGCTGCCTCTTACACGCCCCCTACTAGGGACCTAGCCAGCAACCTGGGCATGTGCCCTTGACCGGGAATTGAACCATGACCTCCTGGCTCATCGGTTGATGCTCAACCCCTGAGAGCCACACCGTTTTTTAAATGTAGGGCACATTTTATTGTTGGATAGTACAAGACTTTGCAAAGCAGTGGGTTTTAGAAGATTAAAAAGGATTGTCTCCGCTGTTAAGGACCTCGCGATCTGTTGGTTTGAAGTGAACATGCTTTCAGGAAATTAGGGCTGATAGAAGCCAGGGGCAGAGGTCGAGGCTCCGGGTCTGATGGTTTCTGTGGCAACGAGAATGAACCGCGTACCCCAAGTTGCGTGGGAAAGAAGTGGGCTTTTAACAGAGCCTGGGACTTTCCCGGGGGTGAAGGGGGAGAAACCGGTCATGATCACACTGGAAAAGCATGCGGAGATTCTAGAACCCGGCAGAGCTTAATTCCAGATGGTCCCCAGTTGTTCGGTAGGAGTTCAGCACATGTCCTTTCTGTGGAAACGGTGTTCTTATGCGGGCTGAGGCCATTTAGTGTATCTGTGTCCTTGAGGTATGTCTTGCACTATGAAACTATGTGAACTACGCTGTTATTTGTAGGTCAAAAATAAACCACCACCACCCATCAGGTAGTGGCCGCTGAGTAGGGCTCCACCCGGTACATTTAATTATCACTAGGCACGTTGGATGCCTGTAGTTGATTTGCTTCCTTGACAAACACTGGAACCACAAAACTGACCTGATAGACGCGTCTGCAGAGCGTTTTTCTGGGCCATCTGTTTCGGGCTCCGCCGTGGGACAGCCGCGATTGCAGATTTCTCCTTCGCGGCAAGGTTGTGATGGGTCTTCTTTCTAGTAGGCACCCTCTCTCCCTCTGGCCCCAAAATAAGGCCCCGGGGAGCGGGCGGGCGGGGAGAGGGCAAAGGGGAGTGTTTTGGGGTGATACTGTTCAAACTGTGGGGTTTTTTTGGTCAGCATTTTTTAAAATTGGAAGAAGAGAATGGGACATATCAGCGTACATTGCGCATGGTAATAGCAAGTGTTATTCCATGAAACTGTTTCCGTTCTCCGTGTAGGCGTCTCGCTGGGTACTGGGTTGTAGTCGGTTTAGTATGTTTATCACTGCCTCAGCAATTGGACAGATGCTGTTTTGGGAGATGAATTGGTGCTGGGCATCTTAGCGATGTAAGGTATGCCATTTTGGGGGTTCCTGAGGCTTCCTTAACCTTCTCTCTTTCTCCCGAGGGCAGGGATAATAGGCCTCCTCTCCTTTCCCTGGTCCACCAAGCTCCTCTACGCCAACTCATTTTCCCCCCGTTACCAGCTCTGTAATGAACTATAGTTTAGCACCAGGGCAGAGTCTTTTGGGGGTCTTTTCTTTCTTTCTAATTTTTTATTTATTTAGATTTTTCAAATTTATTTTGGAGAGGGAGGGAGAGAGAGAAACATCAATGATGAGAGAGAATCATTGATCGGTTGCCTCCTGCACGCCCCCCACTGGGGATCGAACCCGCAACCCAGGCATGTGCCCTTGACCGGAATCGAACCCAGGACCCTTCAGTCTGCCGGCCGACGCGCTATCCATCGAGCCAAACCGGCTGGGGCCCTTCCTTTTTTAAAAAGGGGTTTCCTAGTAGTTGCTGGTATAAAGATAGTTAAAAGCAAAACCTAAGGCACAGAGGTGCCTTTCTTTTCATTTCTGTGTTGTGATTAGAACGTATAACTTCCTAAGTTGAGTTTTTGTATGGACATCAACATGATAGAACAGTGCTTGACCTTTAGTAGGCACGCAGTAAATATTTGTGGCCCTAGTCGGTTTGGCTCAGTGGCTAGAGCGTCAGCCTGCAGACCAAAGGGTCCATCCCGGGTTCATTTCCGGTCAAGGGAACGTACCTTGGTTTCAGGCTCTCCCAGGCCCGGGCCCTGGTCGGGGCTCATGCAGGAGGCAACCAATTGATGTGTTTCTCTCACTTTGATGTTCCTCTCCGTCTTTCCCTCTCTCTCCCACTCTCTCTAAAAAATCAATGAAAAAATAGACTCGGGTGAGGATTAACCAAAACCACCACCAACAAAATATTTGTGGAATGAATGAATGAATGAACGAACGAACGAACGAACGGAGAGAGTCCTGGGCACTTGTCTCGGGTCAGTGAGCTGCTTATTAGAGAAGGATGAAGCAGAAGTGACGGTGGGAGCAGAGGCGATCAGCGTCCCCTTATTTCTGTGCTAGATTCTCTCAGAAGGAGAGAGGAGGAGGAAGGACCCCCACGCTGGCAGCCGGTTGACTGAAAGCCGTCCCCGTGGCCAGTTGTGAATGTGGATGGCCGTGCGTTCTTAAGGGAGACGGAAGGCTAGGCCTTTCCCGAGAGCTGCTGGCGATTCCAGTTTTGGGGGGGATAGTGCCCATGGCTCACTTTTTCTCTCACCCCCCCGTCACTGGACAAGTTGATTGTCAGGGAGGCTGGCTTACTCTGAGGGAGTTGTCATTCCCCCTCCTGGGAGGTGTTTGGGTGAGAACGGAGACGCCTTCGGCCAGGGCAGCCGCTGCTGATCGGTCTGCTTGGGGACTGGGGGGCCAGTGGGCATGTCGGTGAAGACCTGCCTCGTGGTTCCCGCAGTGGGGTTCCTCTGCCTCAAGGATCAATGGTTTCCTGCTCCGTCCACTCACAGTCCCTTCGTTCAGGCTGGTGATGTTTCTAACTGATCACCTTTCTTCTCTCCAAGGGGGCTTCCTTGAAGGAGCCTTTGACAGCTGCCGTGAGCAAATTAAAAAGGTTGCTTCCACCTTCCCTTGCTTTGTTGCTCAGAATGTAATTGCAAGGGGATGGTGGCAGCATGTTTGAGTTAAAAATTAGCCGAATAACATCTAATCGTTTTGGTAGAGTTTTACGTTGCCTGGTTGGGTGGTAGTAGCCAACAAGATTTACCCATAGTTTGTGTAGGAATTTAAATTCTGATAATCTTTAATATCTTTTTAAAATATATTTTATTGATTTTTTTTACAGAGAGGAAGGGAGAGGGAGAGGGAGTTAGAAGCATCGATCAGCTGCCTCCTGCACACCTCCTACTGGGAATGTGCCCACAACCCAGGTACATGCCCTTGACCGGAATCGAACCTGGGACCTTTCAGTCCACAGGCCGACGCTCTATCCACTGAGCCAAACTGGTCAGGGCTAAATTCTGATAATCTTTAGAAGCATCACTAGAATTTACTCAGCTGGTTGAATCCTAAGCTTACTAGTTGGTTGGGATTGCATACCTGGGTTACCTATCCCATCCGTTTGGGTGTTTTTTTTAAAATACATTTTTATTGATGTCAGAGAGGAAGGGAGAGGGAGAGAGAGATCGAAACATCAATGATGAGAATCATTGATCGGCTGCCTCCTGCACACCCCCCATTGGGGATTGAGCCCATGACCCAGGCATGTGCCCTCAACCGGAATCGAACCCGGGACCCTTCAGTCTCCAGGCCGATGCTCTAGCTTTGGCTTGATGAGTGATAATTTGTCCATTGAAGTTTATATTTATTCAAAATATAAAAATAGTATGTGTTCACTATGAAACATGGACAAAGTTTGGGAAAGGAGAAGGAACAAGTCAATCAGTCAACTCATATTTATTGATCACCTACAGAGTATTTATCACTGCCAGGCCCAGTTCTCCGGTTTGGGCAAGGTTCCTCTACTCGGGGTAGAGGAGAAAGACGTACTCGGTAATGAGCCAGTCGGTTATCCTCAGGTGACGCTGAGTGCCCAGAAGATAAAATGTGTGGTGGGAACGGGTGGGGAGAAGGTGCCCCGGGCCTGACTTGACCTGCGCGGTTAAGGAAGGCCCTTCTGAGAGGGTGACCTGGGAGTTGGCCTGAAAGATGAGGAGACGATCATGGCGACGTCAGGAGAAATCATTCCAAACAGAAGATGCAGAAGGTCCAAGGGCCTGGGACGCCAAGGAGCTGGGTTTGTTCAGGAGCCAGGAAGCGGAGAGAAAAGAAAGTGTCTGTAGTAAACCCCGTAATAAACCTAATTTGAGTCTCTCTTTGTTGCCTAGTTTGGTTTCTGTTTATAGAATTTACATTCTGCTTGTCTCCCATTGGCTTCATAATACAGCATTTCTCCATTTCATAATGAGCGCCTTTAGCAAACGTTCTCAGTGTTGGCATAATTTATTTTGTAAATATGTCGTGTTTACTCAAACCCATTCTCTGGTAGTTTGCCATTTAGATTCCTTCCGTCCTTCCTTCCCTTTATGAATGTTGCAGTGAGCACTTTTGGATCTAAGGCTTTTTTGTTTCTTAGGGTTGCTTCTCAGAAGGAGAAATATGAACTGGGGCAAAGATATGAATTATTTATTAACGATTACCCAAATGCCTTGCATAATGGATTGTTTTTAGTTTCTTTCCCAATTACCAATGTTTGGAGAGTGCTTCTTGTATCCTGGCCTGTATTTAAGTATTACAGTATCTTTTCTGAAAAAAAAAAACAAAAAAAAAAAACAAAAACAAAAAAACCAAATGTATTGTGGGTAAAATACATACAACATACAAGTTAAAGCGCACAGATTCAGTGACAGTGAGTCCATTCCCCATGATGTGTGGCTGTTCCCGCTTGGTAGGATTCTGGGCTCAGGTTGCTCAAGTCTGAACCCTGTAGTTTTATGGCTTAGGGCCGTGGTCGGCAAACCGCGGCTCGTGAGCCACGTGTGGCTCTTTGGCCCCTTGAGTGTGGCTCTTCCACAAATGACCACGTGCGGGCGCGCACGGACACGGCCATTGAAACTTCGTGGCCCATGCGCAGCGGTCGGCTTTCGGCTCTCCAAAGAAATGTCCATCGTTGTCCTGTTGATGTTTGGCTCTGTTGACCAATGAGTTTGCCGACCACTGGCTTAGTGTCTTTGTAACCTTAGGCAAGCTCTTTTAACATCTCAGGTTCTTCACCTGCAAAATATAACAGTGGTGCCTATTTCGTCTGATTACTGCAAGAATTCAGTGGGACAGTAAAGCTCCTATTCAGTGCACATCACACAGCAAGTACCCTAGAGGCTTAGCTGTCAGTGATGATAAGATCGATTAACAACTATGGGAGTAGAATCTTTGATTCAGTGTCCTTGTGGGTTTTTTTTGACATTCCTAATCTTTTCACTAGAAGCCTTCCAAGCACTTAATAGTAAATATTCATTTTATTTTATTTTTATTTTTTTTAAATTTTTTATTTTATTTTTATATTTTAAATGTATTTTATTGATTTTTTACAGAAAGGAAGGGAGAGAGAGAGTCAGAAACATCGATCAGCTGCCTCCTGCACGCCCCCCACCGGGGATGTGCCCACAACCCAGGTACATGCCCTTGACCGGAATTGAATCTGGGACCCTTCAGTCTGCAGGCCGACGCTCTATCCACTGAGCCACACCGGTTTTGGCTGTAAGGATTCATTTTAAATAGTCTTTATTATTTTTCATTTTAAGGCAAGAGTATAGGTTTCCAGTGAATTGTCATTAGTCTTGAAACAATTTCGTGAATACATCTTTAGTTGTTTTGCTTTTCTAATTATGTGATAACTAGAGGCCCGGTGCACGAAATTCGTGCACTTGGCAGCGTGAGGGATTGTCTCTCAGCCCAGCCTGCACCCTCTTTCACAGCCCAGGAGCCCTCGGGGGATGTCTAGCTGATGGTTCAGGCCCGCTCCCTTAGCGCTGCCGCCACCGCGGAAGTGGCAGAGACGCTGGCCGCGAGCCCGGCTTGTGGCTGAGCCCGGCTTGTGGCTGAGCGGCGTTCCCCCTGTGGGAGCGCCCTGACCCCCCGGGGGCCGCTCCTGCTTGAGCGTCCGCCCCCTGGTGGTCCGTGCGCGTCATAGCGACCAGTCGTCCATTTGCCTATGAGCCTTTGATGGTGTAGGCTGGTTTAAAATCAGTGCAGGGTAGAATACACCGTATTTATGAGGGACTCCTGCTGTGAATCACCCCAGGTTTCAGGAGGGGAATCAGAAACTGATTCAGGTTTAGGATGGTGCCCAAGCTTTGCTTTGTAATGGTTATGTTACAA
Source organism: Corynorhinus townsendii (assembly GCA_026230045.1). Taxonomy (NCBI): domain Eukaryota; kingdom Metazoa; phylum Chordata; class Mammalia; order Chiroptera; family Vespertilionidae; genus Corynorhinus; species Corynorhinus townsendii. Next base: position 14,866,712 of record JAPDVU010000016.1, on the reverse strand, counting down.
CACGCACGCACACACGCGCACACGCACACCTTCATGTGTCTGGATTACTGGAGAGTTAAGGTGTGCGCAGCCCAAGAACTGTTGGCCCTGAAGGCTAATTTTCACCGCCAAGGCTTGCTGGGTTAAACACTGAGACGCCTTGGTGACCTCCCCCCCCCCCCCCCCGCCCTATTTTTTTTTTTTCAATACAATTGGAAAGCTAGAGCTTGGTACGCTTACTTGTGTGGCCATCGCTGGCAGTACTTCCTGTGGGTGTAGCTGGGCGGTGTAAAGGGCAGCCGCAGCCGTTGGACATGTTTTGAGCTCTGTCATGTTCCTCACTGTCTTGTGGAAAGAATGTTACGCTCTTTACGAGTGGTGTCTTCCTGTATTTTGATTTGGACTTGGCTGTCTGCATTTCCGAGGTGAACCAGCAACTTGCTGGTCCTGGGTGCACGCGTGTGGAATTGTCCTGCTGGCGCGCCGGGTTCCTTTCCCACGCGCCGTGAGAAGGCCACGCTGGATGCTGACATCATCCCTGTTGTCTGTAAACGGTTTAGCTCTTCATCACCCCGCTGCGATGTCTGATTCGTGTTGACTGAAGGATGCTTGCAGCTGTCTTGTCCTCTTTTCTCTTAGGGCTTAAACAATTGGGATTATGCTTATTTTCAGATCTTGTTTTTCTCCTCCCTTATAAATACTTGTTGCTTTTTTTTTTGGTGTGATAATGTACTATAGCTGAATTTAAAAAAAACACACCACACCACGGCTTTCTACGGTTTGGTCTTTTAAACACTGTTACTAATCTAGTCCAGTGTTTCCTGTTAACACATAATTTTAAAATACTGACATTTGTTTCTAGTGGGTAAGTCACTCAGTATGTACTCCTCCTTTGTTTAAGAGCCATTTAATGCATAGTTTCTCCACTTACTTACCCCCTTTTAGATTAAGTCCTTATTCCTCTTTAGCTCTGTTTGTCCATTCTCTCGTAAATCACTGGCATTAGCCAAAAAAAAAAAAGACACACAGTAGTAATAATGTTCACTGGCCCCAAATGGGAAAAGTTCCTGGATGGAATACCCCTAAGACCGTGGTCGGCAAACTGCGGCTCGCGAGCCACAGGCGGCCCTTTGGCCCCTTGAGTGTGGCTCTTCCACAAAATACCACGGCCTGGGTGAGTCTGTTTTGAAGAAGTGGCGTTGGAAGACGTTTAAGTGTAAAAAATGTGGCTCTCCAAAGAAATTTCAATCGTTGTGCTGTTGATATTTGGCTCTGTTGACTCATGAGTTTGCCGACCACTGCCCTAAGAGATGGTTGTTGTTTTTTCCCAAAAGGAAAGGGACAAGGAACAACTGTATTTATATCTGCCCCTAAAAATGACCTGTTTTTAAGCTTCTCGGTTTATTTAGTCGAAGAACAGTGTTGTTATTTCACTCAGTGCGCATTGTTCCTAGAGCCCTTTTTGGCATCCGCACAAGTATTTGCTTATTAGAAGTTTCTGGCCGGAGTAAACAGTCCTGGTAAAAAGCTTTACGCCGTTTTGTAGTTGGATAGACACAATTTAGACTAAGATAGACCCCTTAAAACTGCGTGGGATACCCCCCCTTCCCCCCCCCCCCCCGTGTTGTCTTTCAAAATAAACATGACTCATAGCCCTTAGGTAGCCAGCGCGTGTGTGTCATGGATGTTGAAGAAAAAACATAGCAATTCCTTTCCTTTTTGAAACGGAAGCTTGGTACTAGAGTTAGCGTCAGACTGCCGCTTTGGAGAAAGAAAAAAAAGCAAGGTTGTTTTGGAAGGTATACTCTTCGGAATTTTCTCTAATTTGGAGTATTCCTATACCATTAAAAATAATTTTATAGAAGTTGCAAATGACCATCTCTTAAATAGTTTCATTATAATTTTAATAGTATGTAAGCCAGCTTTTCAACATGTACCTTGTACAGTAATAACGAACTATATGTGTCCCTGACCAGTTTGGCTCAGTGGATGGAGCGTCGGCCTGCAGACTCCAGGGTCCCAGGTTCGATTCCGGTCAAGGGCATGTACCTTGGTTGTGGGCACATCCCCAGTAGGGGGTGTGCAGGAGGCAGCTGATCGATGTTTCTCTCTCATCGATGTTTCTAACTCTATCACTCTCCCTTCCTCTCTGTAAAAAATCAATAAAATATACTTAAAAAACCCAAAACTATATGTGTAGTTTTTTAAAAAAAAAAAAAAAGCCCTAGCTGATTGGCTTGTGTCCACCTGGGGACCGAAGGGTCCCAGGTTTGATTCCGGTCAAGGGCATGTCCCTCGGTTGCAGGCTCCTCCCCAGCCCGGGCCCTGGTCAGGGCTCATGCAAGAAGCAACCAATCGACGTGTTTCTCTCCCATTCATATTTCCGTCCGTCTTTCCTTCTCGCTTCCACTCTCTCTCGAAACAAAACAAAAAAACAAATAAAAAATGTTTAACTACACATATCGTTTAGGTTTCAACACGTGTGCCACACGTAATGTTAAACGTTGGCTCCCTTATTTCATTATTTTTTTTTTTTACGGAGGGAAAAGGACTTCTCTGGTGGGGTCCTCGTTTGGGGTGACCGAGAGCCGTGAGTTCATGCCCCACACGTGGGAACGGGGCCCCGTGCTCGACTGGAGAGCTTTATCGTCCTTTTCAAGCGTGTGTGTGGGGCAAGCGGGGAGGGCCGAGGGGGATTCATCCGGTCTCGGGTCCTGGACCTCTCTGATCAGAACGGCAGGAATAACGCCACGAACAGCTGTGGCCACTTGTTGAGGTTATTCACCATTTTTATCTCACTGGTCGAGATGTTTTATTTTCATTTGAACCCAAAGCCGCCGTTTTTAACCCTTTGCTACCCAGGTCGCATCTCCGTCACCCGATTATGTCGCTTTTTCATTTCGCGGCTTTTGACATGAAATGGTGAACCTGGCAGACCCAGTTTTCCACCGTGTATGCCTACCTAGCTCAAGTAAGAAAACGTTTCCAGAAACTTCTACCACGGATGCACAGCAGTCTGCGTAAGCTAAATCAGTCCTTCCAGGCTGAATAATCGGAGGAAACTGTTCATAGTCCTTTTGTTATGTAATTCACTAGTAAGTGCTGTTTGATGAGTAGAAATAGTTAAAAGTGTTTGAAGAAGGACTTTTTAAAGCTGGTTCCCAGCGGACACCCTGCCTTATTCATCTGAAGCTGTGTCGCTTCCTCCGGCCTGTCCAGTTCTGTGTTACGGTTTGGGTCATTTCAGGAGCCCTGTTATTTTAGCGATTAGGAAATTGAAGACTCAAGAGGGCTGGACTCGACTCCAATTCTCCAGACTTTGCTGATCAAGTGCCAAGTTTTACTGATGGATCCGTCCGCTGGGTTTGCTGGTGGACTTCACCTACGTAGAATATATAAATCCGTGTTGTGATTGTCACTAAAGGGGGAATGGTGTCTGAAAACTGGGTTTTTCATTTCTTTTTAGTTAATCCTCATCCAAGGATGTTTTTTCCATTGATTTTCAGGGAGAGTGGAAGAGAGGGGAAGACAGAGGGAAAAACATCGATGTGAGAGAAACACACCATTGGTTGCCTCCTGCACGAGCCCCCACCAGGGCCTGGGCGCGAGAGGACCCTGCAACCTCGGTACTTGCCCTTGACCCGCATCGAACCTGGGATCCTTTGGCCCGCAGGCCGATGCTCTATCTACTGAGCCAGACTAGCTAGGGCGGGAAGTTGGGTATTTCAATGAGGGGTACTTTGTGTTAGTAGCCATAGCTGTCTGTCTCCCTAGCAGTGGGACTTTGGGGACAATGTATGAAAAGGTAGCAGGAGCCTTTTGCAACTAAGTGGCTTCTGAGGTCAGCCAGGGAAAGACAAGTAAGCGGCTTCAGGAAGCATCTTTCTCAGTTAAAGCTGTGGGAGGGCATAGAGCCATGTCACGACCTTGAGAAAACTAGAGTTGCTAAATTTTTTACCCAAAAAGAATACCCTCTTTAGCAGTAGGGAAATAATAATAAAAAGAACACTTCAAGTACAGTTGCAACCATTACATATCTCGAGGAAAAAGAAAGGACACTTCTAAAATTATAAGGCAGCCCATAAACATGCTTATTTTTTTATGAATTGCATTACTCATCGTTTCGAATGTTGCCTTCTGCTAAATGACTTCTTTAACGTGAATTGAGTGCATTTTGTTCAGTCATATCCCTTTTCCACCGGTAGGTGAAATTCACTTAATGTTTTAAACCCTGTATTTTTAGATGTGCTATTAAGATGACACAGCTGTTGCTGGGAGATGTATGGGAATTACTTTGAGAAACAGGATCATGATTGAGGTCCTATGCCAGCTGATAGTCAGCTGCCATGCAAAGAAGAGATGAAGCCAACACATGGGAATGTGGGTATACACATCATACTGGAGAATGTTCTGTAGTCCTGCCTTATTTTAGGTATTTCTTTTCTTTTTCGTTTGAAATGTATTTTTATTGCTTTCAGAGAGGAAGGGAGAAGGAGAGAGAGAGAGAAACATCACTGATGGGAGAGAATCCTTGATCGGCCGCCTCCTGCACGGCCCCCCACTGGGGATCGAGCCCGCATCCTGGGCATGTGCCCTTGATCAGAATAGGATCCGGGACCCTTCAGTCCGCAGGCCGACGCTCTCACCACTGAGCCAAACTGGCTAGGGCAGGTATTTCTTCGTCATGACCAGGACATCTCATGATTGGGAGACTGGCTTTTAAGTTTCCCGTTGGAAAGCAGGGAGTGTGGCCACCTACTTGTGTCAAGGTACATTTCATTAAATCGACTTTAACTTGGGACTTCATCGCATGAGAATGAACTGACTAGTAGAAACATTGAGTTGGAGCCCCTGTGCCACAGTTAGTGTCATGGCTTTAAGAGGGAATTGTTCCCAGCCTCCAGGTAAGTGGAGCTGGGCCTGTATGTGCCGAGTTTTGTGCATACCCGTTTCCTCTCAAGTATGTCAGGTCTGTGCGCCTGTAATGTCTAACCTTCGCTGATTATGCTTTCAGCAAAGCCGTCGATGACAGTATTTCATGCTTTTAGCCAAGATATCTATAAAGTAAGAGCAGTTTCTCCGTTGATTTCAAATGCAGAATTGCATATTATTTCTGTGGGAGTTTGACGTTCCTTTCTCTCTCTTTTTTTTTTAATATATTTTATTGATTTTTTACAGAGAGGAAGGGAAAGGGATACAGTTAGAAATATTAATGAGAGAGAAACATCGATCAGCTGCCTCCTGCACACCCCCCACTGGGCATGTGCCCGCAACCAAGGTACATGCCCTTGACCGGAATTGAACCCCGGGACCCTTTAGTCCGCAGGCCGACGCTCTAGCCACTGAGCCACACCGGTTAGGGCTCTCTCTCTCTCTCAATTTTTAATTCTCACCCAAGGATATGCTTTGATTGACTTTAGAGGGACAGCAAGTGGGGAGAGACGGAGGCGGGGGGAAGAGAGAGAGAGAGAGAGAAAGAGAGAGAGAGAGAGAGAGAGAAACATCAATGTGAGAAACAATGATTGGTTGCCTCCTGTATGCGCACCAACCAGGAACCTAGGTATGAGGCCTGACCAGGAATCGAACCTGCAACCTCTTCAGTGTACGGGATGATGCTCCCATCCACTGTGCCCACCTGGCCGGGGTGGGAGGTGATCGATTAAAAACATTTCGTGCTGGGCATTGCACTCCCCTTTGCTCATTTGACGTTCCGCGAAGGCGTGAGGACGCCTCACGTATTAACCCTTGAGGTGAGGCCGCTCTCTGCACCGGCATGTGCTCTGCCTGAGACACGGTGATTGTACAGAGAGAATCACCCGGGCGTAGTGGCACACCACGGGTTCTGTGGGGCTTGCAGACCTTGAGGGGTAGTGTGGGGAGGGGAGGCCGGTTCGAGAAGACTCCATGGATGTGACTGAGAGATGCAGATTGAACAGGAGGAAGAGAGAGAGAGAGAGAGAGAGAGAGAAACATCAGTTGCGAGAAACGCGGATGAGAACGTAACCCTAGCACCGCGTCCACAATGAAGAAGACAGAAGGACAGAGAAGAAGCTTGATTGAAGAGGTGGCGTGAAGGCAGGCTGTTGGCCCGTGGGCACGACACGTGTACGTCGATTTTAATGGTACACATGCCATGGGAGCAGTCCCAGGAAGGGAGGCTCCGCGCCCGGCTTGAAGATGTCCTCGTTCAAAGAAAAACAGAACGCCAGCAAGCAGAAGACTGCAGGGACGTACCACGGTCTACAACCGTTGAAGAACTACTGCCCTTCCACTTCGAATCTGGCCGCGGGCCTCAGGAGCCATGTAATCATGTAATACTTTTGCATTTCTAGCTTCACCTCAACTTCTTTTGGTTAGTTCTCACCCAAGGGTAATTTTTTCCCATTGCTTTTTAGAGAGAGAGCGGAAGGGAAGTGGGGGAGAGACGGACGGACGGACGGACGGACAGGCGGGCAGGCAGACAGATACTGATATTGATTGGTTGCCTCTCGCGCGTGCCCCTGCAGGCGGTGAGGGAGGGGAATGAGCCTGCGGCCCAGGTACGTGCCCTTGACCGGAATGGAACCCTCGATTCCCGGGCCAAGTGCTCTAACGACCAAGCCAAGCCAGGGCTCACCTCAGCTTTTATTGCGTGCACACTCATTTCCGCTTCCTCCCGCCCCCACCGGCCCAGTTTGACATTTTATTTTATTTTCAGCTGTTCCATCAGCTGCTGCTGAAGGTAGGTTGGAAAGAAAATGGTCACAGCCGCGACCATGTGAGAACAATGAGAGCCCATTAGTCTGGTTTCTTCTAACGCAGGCTGCAGCGAGCAAGCGGCCACGGATGGCTCATAATGCCGCTTTGCTGGTAATATTAAAAAAGTCACAGCACGAAGGCCTAGTCAAGCAGCTTTAAAAAAAAAGTAATAAAAGGTAATAATTACCATTATACCTCGTCTGAACATTGGGTAGGAGTACAAGAACTTCCAAAAATTCGTGAATACAGTGAGGGTTGTGTTTGGCTGAGGACAAATAATAGAAGCGGGCCGCTGTTTTTTTCCGACGGTGGCCCGTAGTTCTCCTTGATTACGCGGTCTGTAATTACGTTCTCAGCACACCGCCCGCGTGTGTGAACAAATGCTCGTGATTCCTAAATCACTCTTCGCGCTCATCCTGTTTATTCCCTTGTCGGGGACAACCGCATGATGACCGACTGCCCGCTGTTCATACGTATTCTTCCACCTCCCAGGGCCTGGCTAAGGTTCGGGTGTTCCCTCTGCCGTTCAGGCTTCTCTTGTAGCGTGCACAGCCCTCTTTGGTGCTTCCCGCTTCTCATACGGCCAGGGTACCTCTGACCCCCTCAGGGACATGCTGCACACAGAGCATCCGTGTTCCTGACAGTTTTTTTTTTTGGGGGGGGGGGGAGAGGGGAGACCATCATATTAAAACAGGCTGTATCATGGAGTTAATTGCCAATATTCATCAACATTTTTAAAAAATATAGTTTTATTGATTTCAGAGAGGAAGGGAGAGGGAGGGATAGAAACATCAATGATGATAGAGAACCAGCGATTGGCTGCCTCCTGCACGCCCCCTACTGGGGATCGAGCCTGCAACCCAGGCATGTGTCCTGACTGGGATTCGAACCTGGGACCCTTCCGCTCACAGGTTGATGTTCTAGCCACTGAGCCAAACCAGCTAGGGCCTCATTAAATCTATAATAATCTATAACACTAAAACAGAGTAATATGCTAATTAGACTGGACAACCGAACGACCTTCCAAATGTCATTCTGGATGTCCTTCTGGACAAAGCCACGGTGGCAGAGGCCAAGGACAAGGCAGAGGCAGTTAGGGGCGATCAGGCAGGCAGAGGGGTTAGGGGCCATCAGGCAGGCAAAAAGGCAAGTGGTTAGGAGCCAGCAGTCCCGGATTGCGAGAGGGATGTCCGACTGCTGATTTAGGCTCGATCCCGTAGGGGTCCCAGATTGGTGAGGGTGCAGCCGGGCTCAGGGACACCACCCCCCCCCCCCCGAACCGTGCACGAATTTCGTGCACCAGGCCCCTAGTTTTCATATAAAACATGTAACTTGTAAGAACTGTATTTGCTGTCGGCTCGTCAGGGCGCCGTGACGATGTTAGGGTACGTGTGTTCAACGCCTGCTGTGTGCCATTCCCTAGAATCTTCAGTTCCTTCCCAGGAACTCCGTGTTTTATGGTCGTCATCACGGTCTCGTCCTCAGCACGTGAAGCAGGTGGGCCTTGTTTGAGTGCGCTGGTTTGTGCCAAGGGGGGTCTGGTGTGTCATATTTGGGGGCCGGATTCCTGGTCTGGTTGGAAGAACTACACGCGGAAAAAGAGGCGAGCACCGTGCAGCCCCCAGTGGTCACGGACAGACGGTTTTTTTTGCAGGGCAGAACCTCACCACTTTATAAAGTCGTTTTGCGCAGGTGTTGGCAGCCATCGAATGTTGACTGTAGTTGCCGAACGATATAGATAATCTGGTCGGGAAGCATGAATGTCCAAGAAACACTCTCGGAAAATTGAGGGTTTCCTCGGGAATAGGAAAACCAGGCTTGCGTTCCCTCAAGCGGTTATTTTTCAGCACGAGCAGCACCAATTTGCAATAAACTTCGTTCCACTCGGTATCCAGTGTACCCGAGTATCACATGCGTATGTGTCTTAGCTTTAAATTGACCTTCCAGTTCAAATATTAAGAAGGAGCAAATTGAACAGAAATGAAGTCCACCTGCGGTAGCAGTTAAATTGAGGCAGGAAGTTAGAAGCCACACACAGCAGCCACGCGTGGCAGTGACCTTGCGACATTGCAAGGTTATGATGGGTTCTCAGATCCACCAATAGGCACGGTAGCCTGTCCTGGCCGCCGGATGAAAGGAGGAGCCAGGATGAGTGGAAATGAAGGAAGCCCCATCGGCATGCCGGTGCTAGGAAGGGGACAAGCTCGCTCTCGCGCACCGGACTGGTGGAATGGGAAGTTCTGATTCCTGGACTGGTCAGAGGAGAGCTCCGTGCAGGCCGTGGCTCATGGGTTGGTTGGTTAACGCATCAGGCGCGTTAAAGGTGCACAGTGATTGTCGGCTTCACTGGTGATTCTGGAACCCTGTTCATTTGCTTATCCTCATGTACCGAAATGCCGTTGCTGCCGATACTGGTCACGGCTAACACCATCCGGTGCCCGTTGCATGCCTGATACTTGACGTGCTTTATGTCTGTGGTTTTATTCTCACGGCAGTTTTGTGAGGTAGATACTATTATTATTCTGCTTAGAAGGGAGGAAGCAGAGGCTTAAGGAGACTGGAGACCTTGTTTTAAGGTCACAAGGATGTGTGAGAAAGCCACAGAGAGCTGGCATTTGAAATTCACTCCAGGCTAACTCCAGATTCTTGACTCTGAATGCCCGTGCTCCTAGAATCTGGTACTGATGTTAATTAAGATATCAGAAACGGGAAGCCTTGTTGAAGCCTAGGCTGTGTGTGGGGAAAAAATATAGTCCACGTATGCCTGGTGGTCTTAATCCAGCATCTAGAAGGGTTTAGGAATCGGGAGAAGGTGCTGTGTGTAAATTAAGAGTCCAGAGATGAAACATAATTTTAAAAGGCATTTTGGGGAGCCAGAGAAGACTTAGCTAAAGAAACCAAGTTCTTCTGACTCTGTGGACCCATTGCTTTTTATTAACACAATTGGTCCTGAAGCACGGTAGATGTACATATCAAAGGGTAAGGTTTGGTACACAGAATCCATTGTGAGATTGGAAGAATTGCCTGCGGCTGTTCAGGTGTTTGGCCAGCAGGAGGCAGTAACATGTAGATTGTAAAGCCCTCAGCTGTCTGGCAGCAAGCAATCACTTATGCATCCTTTCCAGGTTTGGGGAAAAGGCCTTCAGCCATTTCCAGATGATTCAGCCCCGCTGCCATGCTGGAATTGGCTTCCGGCACACCTATCAATGATTTTGATACTACCAACAATTCTATAGTGACGTCTCAGACCGTCATTCTCATGAGGTCGTAATGACAGAAGTGATGTGGTAATGCGAATGAACTTGTCTTTATCAGTTTACATTGGTCTTAGTGAAGCCAGCAGAAATGTAAATCTGTTTTGTACAGGGTCCTAATTAAAGTACTCTTAGAGTCCCCCGTGCAGAGCGAGTGGGACATTTCATTTTCTAGGTGATACTAACCTGACATCCTTGTTCAGGAAGTGCTGATGACGGGGCTACTTTAGGGATCCCTATAGTAACCCAGGAAGAAAATGATGCATTCATGCAGTGGCAGTGGGACAGAATGGAGGGGGGTAATTACAGAGCAGGGGTGGGGAACGTCTGGCCCGCGGGCCGTATGAGCCCGAGAAATCCTTTGGTCTGGCCCTGCCAAGGCATAGGGGTGAGTTAATGAAATGTTTGACCAACGATAGCAGGCTGACTTTTAACTTGATAATGTTGTATGGCCCGCGAAGCGTGTTATACATATCTAGGTGGCCCTTGGCGTGGGGAAAAAGGTTCCCCACCCCTGTTGTGAAGACTTGGGTGGTGGCATTGTCAGGGCGCGGTGACTGATTGGGGTGACTGTAGAGGAGCAGTCTGTTGAGTGCGTGGGAAATAGGGAAGAGCGGAGGGGGTGGAAGAGGTAGAAGGGGTAATAGATTGCATTTTGAGGTCGGTTTGTGATCTTGGGTTAGAAATGCTTACTAGGCAGCTGTCTAGGTGGGTTGGGAGCGTAGGAGACAAGTGTGGGCTTTAAAGAATTTTTTGGGACTTTTTAACAGGTTTTAGTTGCAAACTGTGAGTTGGACTGTTAATCTCAGCGGTGGTGGGTGGGTGTGCTTTTGAGCGACTGGGGGAAGGGATTCCTCACTACGCCGCTTACAAACGGATTATTTTCAGCTACACATTGTCTCTCAACCCATTCCATTGAAAATCTGTAGAGTTCCGATCGGAATGAATGCGGAGAAATAAAACATGCCCGTCTTTTGTCTTTTTATTAATGAAGCTGTAAAAGTGTATTACGTTACATAATTTATATCACGGGTAGGAAGTCAGTGAATAATTAGCTCCTTTGTGGAGAGAAGGCTGCGCAGGAGTTTACCTCCCCATCCTACTCCCAACAGTTTATTGTGAAAAATTTAAAACGAAAGAACAATGGAAAGATTTATTCATTAAAAATCTGTATATCCACAATCGTGATTCTATATTAACATTTTACGATTCTTGCTTTATCACATATCTAACCACATATATATATATGTAATTTATTTATTTTGATGCACTTAAAAAAATAAGTTATAGTCAGCAGCGCACTATGTCCTAAGTAATATCATTAACTGGGGCTCAATCTACCATTTTTATTCCTTTTGCGGTAAAAGAGATACAGTGACATGCACCAGACACTCACTGGGTGAGTTTTGACAGGTGCATATATGGGTTTGACAGAACATTCCGCGGTGATGGCAAAGTCCCCTGAAGTAGTGGCATCTTGCTTTCAACCCCTCCCCCATATGCAAATCGCTGCAATTGATTTCCACTATTGATGAGCATTTCCTGTTTCCGGACTTCATCTAGGAGTCATCAGATACATGCTCTTGTATTGCTTCCTGTGGCATAATGTTTTTGCTGTTCATGTATGTACTTGCATGTATCCGCCTTCGTTCCATTCTGTTTGCTGTAGTTGTCATATATATTGTCGACATAGTTTGAAATGCCATAAAATAATGTTACCAGTTTTTTCTTTGAACAGTCATAATCTAATTTATAATCATCCCATACTTAACCATTTTCGATGCTTTTTATACCATACTGAATATTCGACTTTCCATCTAATTTATAATCATCCTATACTGAACCATTTTCGATGCTTTTTATATCGTACTGAGTATTCGACTTTCCATCTAGTACCATTTCTTTCCAGCGTTCAGGATGAACTTTTCTTTAAAAAAGAACTTTTTGTAAAAAACGGAAAATGTCTTTATTTACCTTCGTTTTTAAAGAATATTTTACACCCAGCCGATGTGCTCAAGTGATTGAGTGTTGACCTATGAACCAGGAGGTCACGGTTCGGTTCCCGATCAGGGCAGATGCCTGGGTTGTGGGTCCGATCCCCAGGGTGGGGCGTGCAGGAGGCAGCCGATCCATGATTCTTTCTCAGCATGGATGTTTCTCTTGCTCTCCCTTCCTCTCTGAAGTAAATGTAAAAAAGAATATTTTCCTTGGGTATAGAATTCTGGACTGATAGTTTTGTATTTCAGCTTTGAAGACACGTTTGTGCATACAGTTAAGTGATACTTTGAAACACAGGCTCTGAAAATATGTGTGGTTTTTTTTTGTGGGTAGTTTCCTGAACCAGTTGATTTTAATTCTTTTCCAAAAAGGACATTGGCTTGATTTTTGTTAACTAGATTTCTGTATCCCGGGAAAGGCAGGCGGGCTTGAATCTATCGGCCCTTCAGTAGCAGGCATCCCTTCAGTATGTGCCAGCCAGTGTGGCACAGCTGAGGGAGGTCCCCACCTAAGGTATTTTCATAATCTTACCAGTTTCTTGTTTTGTCTTTTTCTTACAATTTTTTTTTTATTGTCTGAAGTTTTATGTACGTCTTCTTTTTCCCCAATTGACCTCCCCGCCCCACCCCCCGCCGCCAGCCATTCCTACCCCGGGCAGGACCCCGTCGCCCCAGTGTCTGTGTCCATTGGTGATGCTCATGTGCATGCCTACAAGTCCTTTGGTTGCTCTCTAACCTCCCCCACCCTCCTGACATTTGTCTCTGGATCTATTCTTGTTCATGAAATGATGTTGATCAGTATATCCCACATGTGCGTGAGATCATGTGATATTTATCTTTCTCCGACGGGCTTATTTCGCTTAGCGTAATGCTCTCCAGGTCCCTCCATGCAGTTGCAAATGGCAAAAGTGCCTTCTTTTTTATAGCGGCGTAGTATTCCATTGCGTAGATGTGCCACAGTTTTTTTAATCCGCTCCTCTGCTGATGGGCCCGTGGGCTGTTTCCAGATCTTAGCTATGGTGAATTGCGCTGCTAAGAACATAGGGGGTGCACATGTCCTTTCTGATGGGCGTTTCTCTTACCGGTTTCTTAACACCGCTTTTTACTTCCTGTGCAATGTGCCTTCATTTTCTTTTGCTTCCACTAAGTCTTAACGGTCCCACCCTCGTCGTCTCTTCCCTCGTGTGGTGCTGTGCATATTGGAATTGTGCATTTTCATTTTCTTTATTTCTCCAGGAATGTTGTTGGCAGAGGCAGGTTCTTGTGGGCCAGGTGACCTTGATAGAATTTGCATATAGAATTTGCATATTCTATGCTGATTCAAGCAAGAGGTATTCATAATGCAAGTCAAATAGTACTGCAAAGCTGTATAAAAATGGTTCCTCTTTAGCCAGTTTGGCTCAGCCGATAGAGTATCGGCCTGCGGACTGAGGAGTCCTCGTTGGGGTCATAGGCCCGGGTTGTGGGCTCGATCCCCAGTGTGGGGTGTGCAGGAGGCAGCCGATCCATGATTCTCTCTCATCATTGATGTTTCTCTCTCTCTCTCTCTCTCCCTTCCTCTCTCAAATTAATAAAAACATATTTAAAAAAAAGATTCCTCTCATTACTTCTAAACACATGACTGCATGTAGTAAACACCTCCTTTAGGGTACTTTTTCTACTTATTCCTTAGCCTGACAATATCGGTGATTTTTTTTTTCTTCATTTTACAGGATAACCCAGCAGAGTTGTTTTCTGCGAACATGTGATCCTACTTATTAGCCCTGTCTGGATTGGCTCAGTGGATCAAGCGTCGGCCTGTGGACTGCAGGGTCCCGGGTTCGATTCCAGTCAAGGGCATGTGCCTGGTTGTGGGCTCAATCTCCAGCTTGGGGCGTGCAGGGGGCAGCCGATCCATGATTCTCTCTCATCATTGATGTTTCTATCTCTCTCTCCCTCTCCCTTCCTCTTTGAATCATTGAAAATACTTTAAAAAAAAAGATGTACTTAAATTATTTTCTTTGGTGGCTATAGATCAGTTACTACCCTAGATTGCATTTGTACTTGGCACATGAATACAGATGCTGTGGGATGAAGAGTTTAGCAGGGACAGGTCTTTTTACCTTTTATTATTATTAAAGCCGTTTAGTATTGCTTAGAAACTTGAGTGATACGTAACTGTGTGGTCTCGATGGGCAAGTTTGCCTTCCTACATATTTGAACTGCTGCCTCCCCCATGGTTTTCTTGCCTTGCAGACAAGTGTGTATGTTGCCGGTACTTGTGTCTGCTGTTCCTCAGTGACATTCACAGTGTTTTCCTGTATTCCTCCAGCCGTGAGCCGTGACTGCACCTCATTGTTCCCAGCAAGCAGCTTCCCCCTTCCTTCTTATTAACAAGCTTTTTTTAAAAATGAGAGATAAAAGGAGAAACGCTATTTAGTGTTTCGTAAATGTACCTTATCGTAGCAGCCCCGGGGTCTAATGTGACCGGTACCGGCCACAGCGGTTGGTTAATTGAACTAGTTCAAGTTTGGTGCCCTTAACGACATAGACCTTTACCTGTGTTAGCCTGCTTTACAACATACGTGTTCATGCTAAAGCTTCTCCTGTTAGCCCAGGGATGTGAAATCCACATGATTTTTTTTTTTCTTTGCTAACGTTATGCCCATCTTTTATCTCCAAAGATTCAGCTTTGGCTTCTGTAAAGCGGAGAGAGAACTTAAGAGCTGAGAGAGAACTTAAAGACCTCCCTTTTATATATGTCCCACAATTTTTTGAGAGACCCTGCCTTTATAGAAACCTGCTGGAACATTTCACTTCCGTTCATAGAAGTTCTGTATACTCACATGGTATCCGTTCATAGGGTATTTAAATTGCACAATTTCAAGTACAGTCTCGAGGCAGACATGTGGCCACAAGCACAGCTAAGGACACGGCCCGTAGAAGGGTGCAGGGAGACCCGCGTGGCTCCCCAGGGCTGCGTGTTTTCAGGGCTAAATGGCATGTTTTGTAGACAGAAGAGAGGGGAATTGATAGATTGTCCATCTGGGCGTTGGAAGTCAGAAACGGGAGCTTTCGCTGGCGTATTTGACAGGTGGCCGATTTTGTTTTTTTACAGTTCATCTCTCTCACTGCCTTTCAAGTCACCACTTGAAGAAATCTTAATTAGGAGAAATGAAAAACGGCAATGCTCACCCTTTAGGGCTTGCCGCCTGAGGGTGGAGAGATGGTTGCATCGTGTAGTGTGATGACACAGAATGGGTCCCCGGTTTGGGGCGGGAGAGAGGAAAAGCTCCCAAGAGGGTGTGACACTCGGGCCTACGTTTTGGAGGACAGCTAGGATTTAAGGCAGAAGCTCCTATATTTGGGAAGAGGGACTGTGCAGAGAGTTCAGGTAGAGGGAGAGGCGCGTTCAATGCTGTGGACAAGCGTGGCGTTTCTGCTGTCGTGTTGGAGTTTTGAACGGCGTTGGCACGCGTGTGCCCCCAGCAGGTAGGATGGCGGCATGGCGTGAGGCGCGCTTTTACACGCTCCGGGGATCCGAGAGAAAGAATGAATATCAAAAGACAGAGGCCACCCCACGGCGGACCTTGAGCGCCGTGCCACGCAGCCAGAGTGTACCCTTGAAACGAGTCTTCGGGGTGTGCTAGCTGGAAGGGGCGACACGATTAGATTGGATTTAGGAAACGTGTATTTGGAAGCATTTGGCGCTGGGGGCAAAATTGCGCCCGCAACACCAGTTAGGAGGCGGTTGAACTCACGCAACGGAGACCCGAAGGGGAGGCCCACGTGAAAGCTGCTGAGCGGTGTGAGCAAAGGGAACTCGCGGATTGGGGCTGCAGGCGTAGGACGGACAGACCGGGGAGGGGTGATGGGACGGGAGGGCTCTGAACCTGAGCCCGAGCTTCGCAGGGTAGTGATCTGAGAGCAAAGGCACTCGATGTGTGACTCTCCGGGTGCTTAACACCATACGGGACCTGGTATGTATGGTCTGCTTTCCTCTGGGAGGGAAATGCATGCCTACTCCCATGTGACGGCATAATCAGTCCTACTTTTAAAATTCCCCACTTTCTGTGTGTAATTTCTCCCTTAATAGTGTGTCTTCTGAGCAGCTGTCACGTTAGTTCAGAGAATGACTCGGCGTCGTAACAGCCGAGGTGCCCATTCGCTTTTCCGGAGTGAACGCTCTTAAGTGGTTGGTCTAGTAGGGGTCATTGTACAGACCTTGGTGAAGCTCCATGGATGTAAACATAACACATATGTAAACATGGATGAGCTGGGACCATGGCTTTCAACAGCACTAGGCTTTGCAGGGGTCCTCAAACTACGGCCCGCGGGCCACAGGCAGCCCGCCGAGGACGTGTATCCGGCCCGCCGGGTGCCGCTGCCTGTCCTGCTTAGCAGCCGACTCGTCCCGGGCCCGCAGTGCGCATAGGAATTTGTTCATAGTTCGTTTTTTTAAACTCTAGTCCGGCCCTCCAACGGTCTGAGGGACAGTGAGCTGGCCCCCTGTTTAACAAGTTTGAGGACCCCTGCTTTACAGCATGCCGCATATACTTGGGGAGTATCCGTAAAATGCTAGGTGTGACATCCAAAATTTTCTTCTGCCTTCGGTTGTCTACCCTCCCCCCCCTTATCTGTGTACCAGCGAATCCTGTCCGATATACTTTCTTTTTTAAAAAACATGTTTTTATTGATTTCAGAGAGGAAGGGAGAGAGGGAGAGAGAGAGAAACATCAATGATGAGAATCATTGATCGGCTGCCTCCTGGGCGCCCCCCTACTGGGGATCGAGCTCACAACCCGGGCACGTGCCCTTGACTGGAATTGAACCCGGGACCCTTCAGTCCGCAGGCCGACGCTCTATCCAAAGCCAAACCAGCTAGGGCCTGATATTCTTGCAACATATGTATACTCCCATGTGCTTCCTCCCATGTTTCTAGTGAGGTTCAAGTGTCACCATATGAGCACCTCACACTGCTCTTCGTGCTTCTATTCTTGCTTTCCATGCCACTTTCCGTAACCACTCTTCTGTCTACGTAGTGGCTAGAGTCATCTTTTAAAATTGCACCTCCGCCCTGACCGGTGTGGCTCAGTGGATAGAGCGTCGGCCTGCGGACTGAAGGGTCCCAGGTTCGATTCCGGTCAAGGGCATGTACCTGGGTTGCGGGCACATCCCCAGCAGGGGGTGTGCAGGAGGCAGCTGATTGATGTTTCTCTCTCATCGATGTTTCTAACTCTCTCTCCCTCTCCCTTTCTCTCTAAAAAAAATCAGTAAAAAATATTTTTAAAAAATTAAAAAAAAAAGTACCTCCTGTTCTGCTTAAAGCCTTCGAGTGGCTTCCCAGCGCACTTGGGGTAAAGAATGTAACCTCTCCTTCCTGTGTCTCAGGTAGGACCTCGCCAGAGAGCCTCCGTGGTGGAAAGATGAATGAGGACGGTGGGAGGGTGCGTTCATTCTGGCTTTGGGGACCCCAGAAAGACTTAGCAGAGAAAGGGTGTTGGATCCAGGTCTTGATGAGTAGGATTGCCTTCGATGGAATCAGGTGCTGAACAAGTATTCAACGCGTGTCTGCTGGGTGCTAGGCACTGCCACTGTCATCCCCGCTTTGACAAGTAATCATGAGCGAGTGACGGCGCTTTGAAAGGAAGTTGCTATTTTCAAAGACTTGTCTTCATTGCAACCTCAATACATAGCCTGTTACCAGAATAGCCACGCCGTCCTTAATGTGCTCGAATACCAGGGCGCTTTCCATTCACTTAGTACCGGGGAGAACAGAATTTGGCAACGATCCTCTGCCGTCGTATATACCTGTTCGGGAGATTGGATTGTATTCCGGAACGAGTGACCTGACCAAGTCACGGAATGGTAACGCCGTGTTACGGCCGGTATATTTTTAAACCATCGGTGCTCCCAGGCCTTCTGATGCCATATTTTACTTTAAAATGCCCAAGTGAACACCAGGAAGAAAAACTCTATCGATAGACTTACCTATACCAAGTGCATTTGATCATAAAGTGAAATTTTTGTTGATGACGCATTTGAGTGCCTGCTCTTCACAGGCTCTCATTGACTGGTTTAATCTTTGCGTAGCAGTGCCCTTACGGACTCAGGATGCGGAAGGCTTTGAGTAGGTGCTCGTCTTGAGCTTCTTGTCATGCGGAGAGAGTGGTGGTAGAATGAGTATAAAATGTTTGTCTTCTTGGCTGTGCTTGGTTCTTTTTAAAAAAAAATTTTTTATAGATGTTTTTATTTCAGAGAGGAAGAGAGAATCATGGATCGGCTGCCTCCTGCACGCCCCCCCCACTGGGGATGGAGCCTGCAGCTCGGGTCTGTGCCCTGACCGGGAATCGAACCGTGACCTCCCGGGTCCTAGGTTCACACTCAGCCACGCTTGGCCGGCTTGCTGTGCTTGTTTCGATCTTCTTTCTTGTGTTTATTCCTCTCTGACTCTTCGGTAGCTGTGGTTCTTAAATCTTGCCTCCCTTCCTGTTACGTGTCCCCGAAGAGCTGCACATGAGTGTACAGTCTCAGCATTTCAGAAAGTCCTCTTGGGGTCTTCTTCAGCTAAAAATCCTTCCGGAGAAAGCGGGAAATCCCTCTTTTTCGGTCTGATCACATAACTGAACCGGTAACTCACGTCCCTGGGAACTGACCTTCAGGCCACTTCACAATGGCCATTCCACTTGCTAAGACCATGAGCTCTCCCCTCTGGAGGGTCCCAGAATCCGCACCCGCGCAGAGAAAGCCTGCCTAGAGTCCTTTAAGAAACCTCTGACGCCCCGTCCTTGGCGGCTTGGCACCGTTTTGGGGCTCAGCCCGTCTGGTTGTCCAGGTGACCTCATAAATTGATCATCCTTTACCCCCTTTGGCTTGGTGCGTTCTTCCTTTGGTGACCCCTAACGCCTGTCCGAGGACCCTCTAAGCCGTCCCTGTCATTCCTCCGTTGTCTGTATGCACACGATGAACAGGCAGTTCTGTTGTGACGAAGGCTAGTTGTACTTCCTAGCAGACTCTTAAGTATTTTACTGGGCGAGAGAGAGATGAGAAAACAGAAAGCAAAACCCAGACAATACGGAGAACTGGTTAGAAAGCTAGTTATGGCATTGACAGAACATTCCTATAGGTTGCCTTTATTTTGAGATATTTTACGTTCTAGAATACCTCCTTTTATTAAGCGGTGGTGATCCCTCCCCAGCCCCCTATCTGTCAAGTAGGCCAGAATACGGTGTTGTCGGCCTTCATTATATTGATTCATCCGATCTGTCTTGGAGGTTTCCGAGTCCATGATATCCCCTTTTTGGTGCGTCCCTGGCTTACTTGGTGCTTTATTTGGTGCCCACCTGTAATGGGCGTTGGTCTCTGGAGTGGTTTTCTTCGCACATCAACTGTTTTCCACAGCCGCCGGCTCTCCGGCAGTTCGGTTACCCCAGACCCCACCGGCTAATGGCTCAGCCCCACAAGACTGTCCCCATTCCAGCTCCTGGCTGCCCGTGGGGGTACGAAGGCTACCTACCCGCGTACGCCCCGCTGACCGCAGCGTCGGGTTTGATCGTTCACTGGAAGGACTCCCGGAACTTAGGCACGCGCTTTCCCTGTTATTGCCGGCTTAGATAGAAAGGCTGCACCTCGGGAACAGCCCGATGGCAGAGACGCACAGGGCAGAGGATGGGGTGGGTGCAGGGGTTCCACGCCCACGCTGGGCATGCCACCCTCCCAGGCACCGCCCCCCGCGAACTTGTCTGGGTGTGTTGATGGCGGTTTCATTGCGCCAGCACTGCTGTGAGCTAATTTCTGACCCTTCGACCCTCCCCAGAGGTGGGGGGTGGGGGCGGGACTGGAAATGGCCAGCCTCTGATCATGGCTCGGTATTTCTGAAGACAGCTCCCCCTTCCTCAGGCCTACAGGTCCTCTCATTAGCACGCCAGAGACTCTCTTCCTGTTCAGGAGATGCCAGGGGTTTTAGGAGCTCTGTGCCAGGAACCGGGACAAAGACCAGAGATGTGTTTTATTTTTTTATACCACAGAATGTCTGTCTTCAGCCGGGAAAGGTCCTCAGATGCTGTGGAAAGGAACGGGAGGACTTGATTCGAATCTGTCACTAAGAACCCCTGTGGGCCGGGCCGTCCCTTCCTGGCCCGGCTCCGATGTGGGTTCTCCAAGCGCCAGGTTGGACCTGCAGCGTTAACCCGGGCCGGACCCGTCCCTTGGCGCCGTGCACACCCTCACGTGGCCGTTCCTCCTTTTCCCAGAGCATCTCCGTTCTCACCACGTCTCAGCTCTTCTGTGTCACCCCGGCCCCTCCCTCCCGCGGTTCCTTGGCTTTGCTTAGAGTTTGATTGATATCCTTCACCTCTCACGTTGAACATTTTGCATTTTCATTAGAAAAATGAATCAACTATTTTTATTTTATTTTACTTTATTGCATTTTTTGGCCTGTGCTGGCCACTTGGAGATGGTCATTTGGAGACGTCTTTATTTCCGTGCTTGTAGCTTTCCCAGGGACGCTGAAGTGACCAGACAGCTGAGGGCTGGTTGAGTGGTCTGTGCAATAAGCGCCAGTTAAAAGCTGCCCGGTGAGCTGCGTGGTCAGGCGTTGGAATGTCTCCAGGTACACACCGCAGGGCCGTGGGGGGAAGAAGAGGTAGAGGAACTCTTCCCCTTTTGGGTTTTTTGCTTTTGGGTTTTTTGCTGTGTATATTTTTGAAAACCTTTTGTCTTCTTTTTTTTTTTTTTTTTTGAGCACGAAACGACCTAATTCACGAAAAGTGGGGTTTCCTGTTGCCTCGCTCGTGTGCTCCCACTGGGACCTCCTGGAGGAGATCTGATTTCTCGAACCGTGGGAATCATAGTGGAGGTCCCAAAATAATAATTTTTGAAAACTGGAAAACCGTGCTCTTTCTTCACTTACGGATTTGCTTTTCCTTGCGATAGGGTTCTGTAAACGTCGTCACCGGAGTGTTTCTCTGGTGAGCGATGAAGAGATTTCCACTGTGGTGCTGACACGTGCTCGTGAGTCACGCTTTAAAAAAAAAATAATTCAAGCTCTAGTCATCGGCTTATTTTTATTCCCAGAACTTTTTACCCCCAGCATTTCCAGTGCCCAGGTTTTGTGGGCTCGATCCCAAGTGGGGGGCATGCAGGAGGCAGCCGATCCCTGATTCTCTCTCATCATTGACGTTTCTCTCTCTCTCCTCCTCTTCCTTATAAAATCAATTTTAAAAAATTAAAAAAAAAATACAGAGAGCTCAATTACAGTTATGCTTAAGACTTTTTTTCAGGGCAGCGTACAATTTTAGACTCTCCGCAGATCTATTTCAGAGTGTGTGCTGCACAAATACTGTGACCAGAGTTTTTGTAAAATTTCTCTCGTGGGAAAACAGAAACAGTGGGAACCCGCTGTTCTGAAGCCCTGTTAGTGCTCCGTGCTGCGGCCTCTTAGGTCTCCACCATCTTCTGTCGTCTGGTCGCCTGGCAAGCTGAAGTAAAACACACACCTACAGCGTGGAGAGGTGGGGCAGACATGGGGGTAAGAGAAGAAAGAGGTCGCGCAAGTGACATTTTGTTCCTGAGGACCCTGGGGAGGAACCCACATGATTTCCTTAAAGGCGTTGAGGCCAAAGTAGGCTGGATGAGCAAAGCTTTTCGTTCAAGGTGGGGCCGGATGAGGTACTTGGGGGCATCTGCATCAGCTACGGCTTAAACGTATCAGCCAAGTCTTCTGCGTTGGGGCGTGGGTGAAAGCATAGGGTTACTGTACCGGCTTTCTTCTGTGGTTCACTTTTCATCTTTGACTTACAAAACAAAAACGAAATACACTAAAATTCTGATCGGTCATGTCCCCCAGGGTGGTCTTAGAGGATTTTTGAAAGATGAAACTAGTGCTTCATGTGAAATTCAGGTCATTTCCCCTCATTGTATTTATTCCTTGTATCTCGGTCTCACTTGGTAACAGATAATTGGGATGAAGCTGAGATCGAAAGACATTCTTTTGGGGTTGTCCTTTTTTTTCATATTGATCTGTGATGGTTAGAATGAAAATCGAAAGGATCCTTGGAAAGCCTCTCAGTTTACTTTTTCACTTTTGAAAGGAAGAAATTGGAAGCGTAGGGCGTTCTGGCCAACGGGCGTCAGGGAGTGAGTCACATTGCCAGCACTGACTGTTGGTGACCACTCCGTACCTTCAGGGGGCTGGTAGAGCGTCTCAGATTTTGTTTATGTGGACCACGCAGCAAGCCCGATGAACAGCATGGTTTTCCGTACAGAGGGATTCACGCCCAGGTCACTGATAGTATAAACACACGAGAGGCCCGGTGCACGGAATTTGTGCACCGGGGAGGGGGGGGGGCGGAGCGCGTTCCCTCAGCCCGGCCTGCACCCTCTCGCAGTCCGGGAGCCGTTGGGGGATGTCCAGCGGCTGGCTGAGGCCCGCTCCCACCACCACCGCTGCACGCGCCAGCCATGAGCCCCGCGCCTGCGGGAGCACACTGACCACCAGGGGGCAGCTCCTGTGTTGAGCGCCCGCCCCCTGGTGGTCAGGGTGCGTCCCAGCGACCGGCTGTGCCACCGTTCTGTTGATTTGCATATTGCCCTTTTATTAAATAGGATATATGATGAAATCATATAGGATATATGATAATGGGGAATTTATACTTAGAGTTGTGTTCAGTTTAAGGAGGGTGTCAGACGCTCAGATTTAGAAGAAAGCATTTTCATGTTACTTGTGTGTGTTCATGGATCCTGATGCCCTCCTTCGGTCCCTCATCACCCTTTGTTTTTTAATGCACCGGGCTGCACCCACAAGGGCAGGAAGCTTCCGTCTTGCTCGCTGTTGTTTCTAGCACCCAGTAAAGCACTAGTTGTTGAGTGACTGCTGAGTCACTCGACAACTTTATAATGCTATGTGGGCAACTGAGCATATTTGAAATGTCTCATGCTTGCTTTTTTTTTTTTTTTTTTTCCCCTCGCCCCTCTGCTTGTTCTGACAGTGAACAGAGTATCTGTCAGGCAAGAGCTGCTGTGATGGTTTATGACGATGCCAACAAGAAGTGGGTGCCAGCTGGTGGCTCGACTGGGTTCAGCAGAGTTCACATCTACCACCACACGGGCAACAACACCTTCCGAGTGGTGGGCAGGAAGATTCAGGACCACCAGGTAAGCGTCTGAGCGCGTTCCGCAGGCCGTCTTGTGTTACAGGAGGGCGTGCCGTTTCCGTCACGTAACCGTCGTCAAAACGGTCTGGATGGGGAAAACATGGGTGGTACTGAAGAACAGCCCTTGAAGCATCTCAGTGTTGGCCCACAAAGGAAATGCATATCTATATTGTAAACGGCCTGTGGCCCTAACGCCGGAACGACCAATGACTGGCACGGGTGGGCTGGGCTTCTAGTTTAAATATAATTATAAAGGCGTCTACACAGGTCAGGCAATTTCCAAATGAAAACACTGAGGTTTTTTAAAAAATATATATTTTATTGATTTTTTTTTTTTTTTTTACAGAGAGGAAGGGAGAGAGATAGAGAGTTAGAAACATCGATCAGCTGCCTCCTGCACACTTGCTACTGGGGATGTGCCCCCAACCAAGGTGCATGCCCTTGACCGGAATCGAATCCGGGACCCTTCAGTCCCCAGGCTCACGCTCTTATCCACTGAGCCAAACTGGTTAGGGCGAAAGCATTGAGATCTTTATCCATAAGAAAAGTAAGCTATCCGGTGACTTGATAGTTTTTGACAAATAGAGTGTTTTTAAAATGTTTGTAAATTTGGAAACGCTTCTAAATAATTCATGACACTCATAGGGAAAGCATTATGAAGATTAGAAAATGTTTAGAAAGAAAGTGCTTAGACCTGAGTGACAAGATCTTATATATAGAAACCTGTGGGACGTCTAAGCTGCCCTTAGATGGGCAAATCTTAATGACATATAATGAGCTTAAGGGGGAAGCAGAAGGAAATACTAAAAATAAATAGAACTGGTTAACATAGAAGCTGCCCTACTGAAGAGAAAAATTGGCAGAATCAAGCAGAAAAATAAAGTTATAAACAAACAATATTAGGATTGGAAAAGAGATGTAGCTATAGATATAAAATATGAAAATATGGAAAATACAGATATAGAAATGAAAATAAGTTACGGTAAGATATTTTGAACAGCTTTATGCGAGTAAGTGGGCCATTTTGTAGGAAAATGTTACTTACCAAAACTGGCAGAAAAGTAGAAAAATTTAACAGATCTGCAATCGTAAGATGTATCAGTAGTTAATAATTTACCTAACAGGTTATAAAAAGTCCTCAGTAAGATATTAGCAGACCAAATTCAACAGTAAGGTAAAGATAGTTTAACATTCAATAACTAATAATGTAATTTACCGGGAGAAAACCTATAAGAAACGAGATTCAGGAAAAGCATTTGATAAAATTAAAATCTGAAGGTAATAATTCTCAGCACGTTGGGTATAAAAATGAATTTTCTTAATCTGGTGAGGATGACGAATGTAAATATAGAGCATACATCTCCAGGACAATAATGTGAGGATTTCCATTAAACTCAGGAATAAGTTGAGGATTTCAACTTTAATCACTTTCATTCATATAGCATTGCGGAGGAGGTAGCCTAGTGATAGAAAGATGAAGAATTAGAAACTAGAAGGAGTCTAAAGGGAGTAGTAAAATTCATTCACTGATGATATAATTTTCTACATAAAAAACCCGGAGTATCTACAGAGATAAAATATTACAACCAATAAGACTGCTCAGCAAGGTTGCCCCTATGATTAAGATACAAGATCAGTATATAAAAGAAAAGAACATTTTATAAAAATACTTAAAGTCACAAAATGATACGGGACCTATGAATATAGCTAATAAAAATTGGTTTCCTCTCATTCCAGAGTTACCTTTGTTACATTTCTCAATGGTTATCAGCCTTTCCTAAAGTGGAAACATGTTATTATAATTTATTAACACCTAAACTTTCTGTAATAAGATCCATTTTAAAAAAAATCACTCATTTATTTGTAGAATGGAGTGTGTACAAATTACATAAACATATATTAACAGATTCCATTTTCCTACATTTATGAAGCGGTTATTATGTTCTAGGCACTGTGATTAGGTTTCACGAGCGTGATGAGGTTCCCAGCCTTGAAAGAAAGATGCAGTAAAGAATGAGGAAAGAGCCCTGACCGGTGTGGCTCAGTGGACAGAGTGTCGGCCTGCAGACTGAAGGGTCCCAGGTTCGATTCTGATCAGGGGCATGTGCCTTGGTTGTGGGCACATCCCCAGTAGGGGGTGTGCAGGAGGCAGCTGATCCATGTTTCTCTCTCCTTCTCCCTTCCTCTGTGTAAACGATCAATAAAATATATTTTTAAAAAATAATAAAGAATGAGGAAAGAAACATAGTAAGTTATGATCTAATAGAAGTGAACCCAGAGGCAGGTGTCAATTCTGAAAGAGGAAACCGAGACACTGAGCAGGTTTGGGGCCGGGTGAGGGGGTGAGCAGAGCAAACGGGAAGGTAGGCCCTGCGAATGAGGCAGGGCTGTGTGGGTAGCCTCGCAGGCCATGGTTTGGGACCCAGAAGTCCCTCCCATATGTTGGGAAGAAGTTTGACTCGGAATTAGACTGGCCCTCATAGCCCAGCCACAGTCATTTCGATTACTTTTGGATCAAGGTGATTTAAGACTGTTGGTTTCCCTAGCTATTTGCCGGAAGCCAGTGTACATTTTCCCTGGTTGGGGGCGGGGGGTAGGGGGAGAGGGAATATTATCATCGTAGGCATCAACATCTCCTTAAAATGGTCCATATGCAGTGGCTGGCACTCAGTCAGAATACCCAGGCCTACGAGGAGTCGGGAGAAAGAAACAGCAATAGGACAGACCCCTGGGATCCAGTTAATGGAACGCTCAGGAAGTGACTTTAAAATAACTATGCTTAGTACGTTCAAGGAAATACAAGACAGATTGAGGATTTCAGCAGAGAACTGGGTACTTGAAAAAAGAACAGAATGGAAATGTAAGGCCTGGGGCGGGTTAGAACGGGTGCAGGGGGAACAAAGGGGGCATGTGATACTTTCAACAATAAAGACGAAAAAAAAAAGAATAAAATAACTGCTGTTAACTCAGAGATGGTGTTTATTTTGTTGTGTTTTTTTTTACAACCAATTAGAAATAGCTAAAAAGAATTAGTAAACTGAGATAGAGGTCAGGGAAAAAAAATTCAGACGGAAGCTAAGAGAATCAGAGAGAAATACGTCACACACGAAGAGCCTAGAGGAGACATAAGGGAATAAATACAGTGAGGCAGTGTGTCCAGTGTGTGTAGTCAGAATCCCAGAGGAGAGGGGAGGCTGGGGCAGAACGAGAACTGAGGAGAGAACGAACAAGAATTTTCAAAAGGGATGAAATCAGCACCAGGAAAACCCTATAGAAACCCGTTGTGTTAAAACCACTGTAAACTGAACACAAGGCGGAACTCTCGAGCTGTCCTTGAAAATCAGATACCTTTAAAGTAGCAACCGTCAGCCGATGACGGTAAGGAAGTGAGTGACCACTTAGCATTCCGTACCTACGACACATATTCTTCAAAAAATGAGGGTGACATGAAGATACTCTCTGACAGAAAAAATGGAGAGACTTTCTCGCCGGATCTACAGTGAAAGAAATTCTAAGTTCAAAAACGGTCCCAACAGAAGTTTGAAGAGGGCAGAGGACCAAAAAGCACCAGAAAGTATAAGGGTTGATCTTACTGACTGTACAAAACTAAAAATAGTGCTTTGTGGGGTTTAAAATACATGGAGAATGAAAATCCTGTACAGTAAAAGTCTACTATGCAGATTGATGGAACACGGTGTATGGTGGAATGACTGGTTGCTATGATGCACGCTGACCACCAGGGGGCAGACGCTCAACGCAGGAGCTGCTCCCTGGTGGTCAGTGTACTTCCACGGAGGGAGCGCCACTCAGCCAGAAGCCGGGCTCACGGCTGATGAGCGCGGTGGCGGTGGCGGCGGCGGCGGTGGGAGCCTCTCCTGCCTCCACCACAGCGCTAAGGATGAATGTGTTAATACCGTGCCAATCAGGATTTGTTGGCTTGGTCGATGCTGCCATTTATTAGCTTCACTTTAAAAAGAATTCCTGTCTTTCAGGTGGTGATCAACTGTGCCATTCCTAAAGGGCTGAAGTACAATCAAGCTACACAGACCTTCCACCAGTGGCGAGACGCTAGACAGGTGTACGGTCTCAACTTTGGCAGCAAAGAGGATGCCAATGTCTTTGCAAGTGCCATGATGCATGCCTTAGAAGTGTTGAATTCACAGGAAGCAGGTAAGGGGCCGGCGGCTGACGTGTGTTCTTGAACCGAAGTGCCCTCTATCAGTTAACACAGACCTTTTCCGACCAACTTTTAAATCATCGATGTATGTGAAGTGATCCTTGAATTTCTCTTATTCTTTGCAGAGATGGGAACTTTTTTATTTGTTGATGTAAAGATGGATTCTGGAAGGATAGTCATATGAGATTGGTGCATGGGTCGTTTTTAAATGCTTTCGTGGGAAAGCGACCTAGTTCTTCTGTTCCTCCTGCTGTAGAACCTCAGCTTTTGTTGCAAGGACGTGAGGCCCAGAGACTATGCTGTAGATCAAAATTATGCACATTTATCTTCATCTCAGATTTTATCAAGAAACGCGTGGTTTCTGAAGCATGTTTTTTTAGCCACTACGGAGGCCTTGAACCTCAAGTAGGACGAGGTCTCCTGCATCCTAGTCATGAACAATTTGATTCTGAAAGTTGTTTCACAGTTTTAGGAGTGCCCTCAGGTGGTATTAGCTATGAATTGCATCTCCCCTGACCGCATGGTGGTTAGACAGCAATGTAGAAATAATTAACTTAAACAAAAAAAAAACAACCTCCAGGATTTTTAAGACTCTATATGTGTCAGAGATGGGCTCTATTTTTGTTTAAAGAACAGAAAAAGAAATACACCAGTGTATTTGTTCTCTTTGGGGAGATAGCTTTTATTATCAGCAAACAAATGCTGTATATAAAACAATACAACTGTGATTCCTCTTGCCTGCACTGTGTATTTTATAGTGACCCATATGACATAAATAGTCCATGAACAAGATTTGTGTATTTTAAAGGAATGACTTCTATAGTCATTGGACATTTTGTTGAAGGTAGAGAATTTTGAAACCTATTACAGACATATTCAATTTTACTTATTCCTTCCCCCGTTGTAAAAAGGATCGAAACTTCTAGCCTATTTGTTAGTTTATTTCACGTGTGAATTTCGCTGCAAGAAGACATTTTTGGAAGCTTGCTGGAAGTCACGTATTACGCCTATCGTTGATTTATATTAGATCTCCTTGGAGCAAATTAATATCTCTCTAAATAATTTGTACACAGCTCTCATATGTTATCTGTTTTGAGAAAATAAATGACTGAACTCCTCCTGGTTTGTCTGTAAGTCCAGAAAAATAGCACAGAAAAGTCTGCATGTATACAGTGTTGCGTGTGGATGATCGGAAGTCACTGTTGTGGAATTGCTTTTCTGTCGCCATAGTTTTATCATGGGAGAGAGCCTAGAATTATGGTTCTTAATACCTTAACTACATAGCACAAAAATTTAAAGGACCAGCGTTTAGGCAGTGTATGTATGACAATCATATTTGGCTTCCCCATGTTTGGAACAAGGTGACATGTTAATTTCTAAACCTTCAAAAGAGTATTTACTACTATTAGGAGCGAAATGTTACTAATTTAAAGTAGTTAAAATTGTTTAGTCGTCAGTTGTTGCTTTTTAACCAAATGGAAAGGATTGTTTTTATCAGGATGTAGTAATGCAGTTTGCTTTCCACATGCGAATGCTAATTAATGTTTTTTTCTTCTGACCTGGATATTTTTAAATTAATGAGTCTTAATGGGGAGAGGCTCAATTACACTCTCTGTAATTTCCACATTGTAGAACGTTTGGCAAATGGGGAGATCACCCATCATCTTATTGGCTACACAAGCATTTTGAAAAGGCCAAAAAAATGTACTAGGTTCTTCTTAGGTTATTTTGAGCCATATTCTCTGCTCTGTCACACCTGTCATACTGTGGGCTGAGGAAAGAGAGAGAGAGGTGAAGAAGTTGGTCCATCCTTGTCATCTCCGAGCATCATGGCCCAAGTCATTGGCAAAGAAGCTTTTGGACCCCTAGCTTTTTCAGCAGAGAAAACAAAGCATTTGGTGGGCGTTTTTCATAGTCTAATCTATTTAGAAAATGACGTTTCATAAATTACTGTAGTTAAACACTTAATTTCTGATTTTAAAAAATATATATTTGTATTGATTTCAGAGAGGAAGGGAGAGGGAGAGAGAGAGAAACATCAGTGATGAGAGAGAATCATTGGTTGGCTGCCTCTTCCAAGCCCCCTACAGGGGATCCAGCCCGCAGCCCTGGCATGGGCCCTTGACCGGAATCGAACCCGGGACCCTTCCGTCTGCAGGCTGACGCTCTATCCACGGAGCTAAACCAGCGAGGGCTCATTTCTGATTTTTGATGCCATTAATTGGTTTGGAAGTGGAGGCCTGGGCGGAGATAGATGCTAAGAATCAGAAAGGTCCCTGGGGAAGGACTGACTTTTTCTGTAAATCTCCATGAAGTAGGATAGGTCTGTTCTCTCCCCCAGGTTTATGTTGCAGGCCCCCTCCCACCCACCTAAACACACATACCGGTACTGTCGCCTCTCCTCTTGACCATCTTTCCCTTCCACAGCCGTTTGCTTTGGGCTCACAGCCAGTTCCTTGCTAAAGCCGCCCTTTTGTCTTTCTGCCAAAACCAAGTTGAAAAAGGTTAACCTCCGCGTCTACTCCCTAAACAAATAATAGGCCCAATAAGTCTGTGATCAGAAGCAAAAGAAACACTTATTCCTAACGATAAAGCAACTACAGATATTAGTCTTTCCAGCTTCTTAATGTCTTGCCACTTTTTAAAATCATTTCTTTTTTCATATGGAATGCTGCTGTCTATTGTTTTATTCGGTGTTAATGTCCATATTATCCATCGAATGCGGGGTTAGCCTTTCTTAGTGATTTTCAGACTTTTTAAAGTCATGGACACTTTCGTTCAAATAATGTTTTCAGAAGTTTGGAGCATAAACGGGCAAAAACAAAAAGGGGGAGCGTCTCTAGTTAATGTGGGGGGTCGGGAGTCCATAGCCACTGAGGCACGTGTGGGTCTCCAGAGCAGGATTTGAACGTCACTAACCTATCTTTTTTTTTTTTTACCAAAACCAATAATTCTGCACTTCTCTCTTCCTCGCTCCCTAAGTCCTCTAAATCCTCAAACACATTCTTTAATAAAATTAATGAAAAAGCAGCTTCCTTTGGGGCTCCTCATGCTGACCTTTGCAAGGTGTTCTCTATGTGTTTACTATTTCCACTTCTTAGGAAAAGGGTGGGTGGCAGACTTGTTTTTAACTTGGTGTGCAGTTACCGAACAGACTGGAAAGTACAGGAGGTACTGAAATACAGTGAGTTATATTTGGAATTTAAGAAACAAAAGTCACATGTGGTACCATTTTTTTTTCTTAAAGAGTTGAAGTAGTGTTTTTCCTTTTATACCAAATGCTACAGTTTCTCTGTTTCCGTTGCCAAATGGAGCGATGGACTAGATTTTGAACAAGTGCATTCAAAACGCTTTATTCAGACTGATATGTGGGATTTCTATATTATTTATCAAGTACATGTATAGCAGTTCTGCAGATAACAGTTACGGGTTATATAGAATATAGAGTCGGTCATTGTGATGATTGGTAGACAGGTCAATTTGCACCATGCTTCATTTTGGAAAAGGTGGAAGTCATTTGAAGACAGGAAAAAAATTTTTTTTTTAATTCATGTTTTATAAGAAAAATCATGCCTCACCAGGGAGATTATTCTGCCGTGTTCTGTTCAACTACGCTTAAGCATACCTTTGTACGAAGGAAATCTTAATATTTTGCCATTGGTAACACTGCTTCTGCTAGATTTAAAAAAAACACCCCAAATCTACTGAAAACGAGAACATACTCAGAGATATCCCTGTGTTTGAAATTTTTTTTTAGGTTTTATAAATACACGTAAATACGGAGATCCCACTCTGTTCGTAGTGACACGTCTGTTTTCCACACTGCCATGAGTCATGAGAGCAGTAGGAAGGTTATATCACAAAAACGATCACACGTGTTTGCACATAGGTACCGCCCTAGGCACCCGGAGTCGTACTGACATGATACGGCCTATTCCTTACCTTCCGGGATTTCACAGTTGGGCGGGAGCTGCTAGAATCAAGGTCAGCAAAATTAGCACACCTTTGGTGAGGTGCTGGGAAGGGTGCAAAGGCCTTTGGAACGGAAGAAAGTGAGAGGGTTAAGGAGACCTCTGAAGAGGAGATGATGCTTGAGCTACGTCTTGAAGAATGAGTTAGGCCCCCAGAACCTTCTGGGTAGACTTGGCTGCATGAGAGCGCGGAGCAGCTGGGAAGCAGCAGATGGACGGTGTAGGGCGTGGGCATGGGAATATGGATTGGGGGCGGGGGGAGGGGGGGACCCTAAGAGGCAAGGCTGGGAAGTTTGGGAAGGACCTTGCGTGCTAGCTGAGGAGCACGCATGACAAACTTGCATTTAGTGCCTGCCCTACCTGCCAGCCATAGTTCTAGGGCTTCGACGCGTGTTCGCCTTCCGTCATGAAAGCAGCTGTGAGGCAGGCATGACCTGTGTCCGGGTCCCTGCCGTGTGCCAGATCCTCATTGGGCACCTGATATTCCCGATCATCTTGAATACAAGGTTGGTGGTATTGTCTTTGTTTTGGAGTTGTGATTCAGGGCTTACAGCAGGACCGGGCTTGCCCCAAGGCCCACAGCTGGACAGGGGCAGAACCGGCATTTCTGCCCAGATCTGGTTTTCCCACTCATCCTCGCTCCATACTTCAGTGAGATGTAATGGGCAGGCCAGGAAGGGGAGAAATGCGTCTACTGGCTAGAGATGGAGAAGAAGAGGATGGGATTCCTGGGAAGACAAAACAGATTTGATTCTAGACATAGCACATTTGGGGTACTTCATTAATACTTTTTAAACAGAAATCATATCCATAGTAATAAAAGCGTAACATGCAAATCGACCGAACGACTGACCAGCGGAGCGACCACACTATGACACACACTGGCGCCAGGCCAGCCAAGGCGGTGTGATGTGATTGGAGGGAGGCCTGGCCATCGCCTCATGATCGCCCTGCAGAGGGAGGCCCAGGCCACTGACCGGCAGGCTGTGGCAGGTGGGCGGGGCCTCCCTCTGCAGTGATGATTGATCCTGGTGCCCTGGCCAGGTGGGCAGGGCCTGCCTCTTTGGGGCAATCGATCATGGGGCTCCTGGACTGTGAGAGGGCGCAGGCTGGGTTGAGGGACACACTCCACCCCCAACCAGTGCATGAATTTCATGCACTGGGCCTCTAGTGTAAATAATAAAATCATGTGACATTGTATCCAAAAAAGATCCCAAAGATAACCTTGGATAGTGTCTTTCCTTTTGAGTTTTCCTAAATCAACAAATCTTACTGGAAAAGTAACATTTTTTGAAACAGATTTTTGGGGATGTGGGACCATTTTTTGTGTGGGTGCTTCACTCTCATACTTCCCTCTTCCAGAGTCTTCCTTGTTTATAAATTCCAGGGATAGGGCTGTACTTACTAACACAAATGTTAAGCCTCTTTGTTTGGCACTAAAACTTACGAGCTCTTGGTAGAGAGAAACTCATCGAAAAATCATTCAGAAGTTCCCATGAACTATGTTGACATTTTAGGGAATTTTGGATCTTGTGATTGTGCCAAGACACTGATAAAAAAGTTTAAGTAGTCCTGGCACCTGACACGAACATGAGTATTTAGGTATCCTTGATTATTTGTGAAAGAACAGCTACGAAAGATAAGTATAGTTTCTTTGGACAGGATCCCTCTTACTCATGGGTCCAAGGGGGTTAGTGAAGAGAATAGAATAGAAGGGTTTCTCACACTCACTCTTGTTTCTCTGCTTCTCTGGCAGTTGAGCATCTTATAATGTCTTGCCTGGCGACTTCAGTTCTCTTCAGGCTTACAGCACAGTAAGCTTGCAATTGAACTAAGGGTGCTGCGTTGATCTGAGGATGTCCCCCACGATTACTTCCATTTTTTTCTGCATAAGGATAATAATTTGCATATAGTTACTTGTATCCCTGAATCTTAGTCATATACACTGAGTGGCCAGATTATTATGATCTCTGAAAGCATAATACTCTGGCCACTTTGTGTGTGTGTGTGTGTGTGTGTGTGTGTGTGTGTGTGTGTGTATTAGAGGCCCGGTGCATGAATTCGTGCATGGGTGGAGTCCGGCCAGTCTGGCCAGGGGGAGGGGACATGGGCGGTTGGCCGGCCTGCCTGCTGGTCGAACTCCTGGTCAAGGGGACAATTTGCATATTAGCCTTTTATTATATAGGATATACACTGAGTGGCCAGATGATGATGCGTTCAGAGATCATCATCATCTGGCCACTCAGTGTATGTTGCCCATAAATTAGAGAAGCATCTGCTGGATGTTAAACAGTCAAAATTTCAGATACCATTTTATGTTTTTTAATTTTTTTTATTGATTTCAGAGAGGAAGGGAGAGAGAGAGAAACATGCATGATGAAAGAGAATCATGGATCGGCTGCCTCCTGCACGCCCCACACTGGGGATAGAGCCAGCAACCCGGGCATGTGCCCTTGACCAGAATCGAACCCGGGACCCTTCAGTTCACAGGCCAACGTTCTATCCACTGAGCCAAACTGGCCAGGGATAGAGTAATTTTTTTTTTAAAGGGACGTAAGATAAAATACATATTGTTAGGGATACAATGACATATTTTTAGGGATAAAAGTACATTTCTGAGGCTGAAGCTAATGATGCTTAGTTTGTAGAACAAATTTATTTTTATGTTCTTGCCAACGGCCCATGCCAGTAACTGTACTTAGATGTAATTTTACTTAATAAACTCCATATGAGGTAAACAAACCCAGTTTAACTTTTAATGTATTCAACAGAATTATTTTTTTAAAATATATTTTTATTCATTTCAGAGAGGAAGGGAGAGGGAGAGAGAGAAACATCAGTGATGAGAGAGAATCATTGATCGGCTGCCTCCTGCACGCCCCCTACTGGGG
Source organism: Corynorhinus townsendii (assembly GCA_026230045.1). NCBI lineage: Eukaryota > Metazoa > Chordata > Mammalia > Chiroptera > Vespertilionidae > Corynorhinus > Corynorhinus townsendii. The sequence continues at coordinate 14,832,573 of JAPDVU010000016.1, read as the reverse complement.
ATCAAGCCCGCTACCCGGGCACGTGCCCTTGACCGGGAATCGAACCTGGGACCCTTCAGTCCGCAGGCCAACGTTCTAGCCACTGAGCAAGGGCAAAAGAATTAATTAAAAAAAAAACACTTTTATTATAAAATTTTATATGTTTTTAATTTCACAAAGTAAAGCTGGGGGCATCGTCGTCTTAGACAGAAGTTGCTTCTGGGTTTGGCCGGTGAAGTGCATGAGCTCCTCCTGTCAGTGAGAAGGAGAAGGGCCAGGCGCCAGGTTCCCACGGAGGAGGCAGGCCGCGGTCCTGGTTTAACTGGGACAGCGCTGGTTTTCCATGGATGTAGATCCATGGGTCTACATTCAGAGCCCCGGCCTCCGCGGCGCCTCCCTCCGGCTTTCATTCCTGCTGAAATGCGCGCCTTCCCAGACCCGCCCCAGCCTGGGGAAGGGCACCGGGGCCCGGCTCTGCCGTCCTCGCAGACCGTCAAGGTCATGGTCACAGTCATGGTCACGTGGGTGTTATCCGCGGAGGCACTCCCTTCATTGTTCACATTCAGTTCTCGCGTCGGAAACCGGAGCCGGTGAGAGCTCCGCCTGACAAGAACTCCAGTGCCCAGCACAGCCGTTTTGTTCTCCAAGGGAGAGGACGGTTGGTGTTTCTGATGGTGCTCATCCTAAAAATGGAAGCAGTGCCGGGAGAGAGGCAGAAAGAAACGGTGACATGGCCTCAGGCCCCACCAGCAGAGGTCATTCCTTTTAAGGTTTTCTGGAATGGGGAAGTGAAAGGCGTGGAGATACTTTCCCACTTGGTGGTGTAATCATTTCTCAGATGAAGAACACAGCACAACACTCTATTATTATTATTATTATTATTATTATTGAGCTTTTCTTCACGTGCCGTGCAGTTCGCCCATTCAGTGGTTTTTAGTATTTTCTCGGGGGTGCCGTTAGCACTACTATCACTTTTTGAACATTTTCATCATTAAGCCATTATCACCACCCCACACCCTGACCCACTCCCAATTCCTCCAGACTTCTCAGCTCCCGGCAACCACTAACTTACTTTCTATCTCTGCCAGATAGTGTATGTAAGGACTGAGGATATACACATATACATACACACACACACACACACACACATATGTATGTGAATATAAATAGATATACAATATTTATACATAATATAGTATACATGGTATCCTTAAAAAATGCTTACACACTTTACCAGCTGATAACTCAAAAAAATTTTTTTTTAAATTACTGATTTCTGAGAGGGAGAGAGAGAGAAACATCATTGATGAGAGAGAATCATTGATTAGCTACCTCCTGCATGTGTCCCCCACTGGGGATGGAGCCCCTAACCTGGGCATGTGCCCTCACCAGGAATCAAACCCTGACCTCCTGGTGAATGGGTCGACACTCAACCACTGAGCCAAACCAGGTAGGGAAGGTAGCCCCAGGTTCACAATGAAATGTATGTTAATAAACACAGCCTTTATAATTATTCAAATGTGTTTCTACCTTTTTTTGGAGGGAGGGGGTGCACACTATATAGTCTCAGTCCTTTTAGACATATGTACACATACGTGTCTGGTACGTGTATCTTCCTTACCCATCCACCTGTTGATGGACACTTAGGTTGCTTCCGTCTCCTGACTATTGTGAATAGGACCGGAGTGCGGAAACCTTTGAGATCCTGTGTTCCTTTCTTGTGGATTTACGGCCAGAAGTAAGATGGCCGCATCACACGGTCGTTTCCTTTTCGTATTTTTGAGGATCCTCAGTACTGTGTTTTCTTAGTGGCCGTGCCACTGTCCAGGCTTAGAGTACCTGACTTTTTTTTTTTTTCTTCTTCTTCTTTTTTCTTTTAATGGAGGCAGCCATACCACTGCCGTGCCTTCCTCCAGGCGTCTCTGGCTACCTTAGAACCAACACAAACACATTTGCTTCCATTCCCTCTCACAAGTGCATCTCGTAGGGCTCTGCAACCATGAAGGTCCTCCCCGGGGGCCTTGCTGACAGAAGCGTGGACGTTGCTCATTTGGATGCTGATTTCGTGCTCGGAACAGACCAGCTTTTCCAGAGTGCAGGTGGAAAGAGAGCCGGCTCTGAGCCAGCCTTGCCTCATTTCATCCTCAGAAAAGATGCTGAGACGGGCCCTTGGGACGAACTGCTAGCAGTGGAAACCTCTGAGGGTGTGAAGCATGCGAAGAAGGGTCTACGGTGGGAATTATATGTGGCGATAGGACATGTAGAATAGAGTGATGCTGGTCACCTCCCAACAGCCTGTCACTTCCTGCTGCTAGTATGTCACCCAGGTTTCTGCATTACCCTGCTCATGCAAAACACGTGATGGTGAAGAATGTTAAAAGGCAGGGGGAGGCGCCCGAGAAATAAGAGACGAGCCGTTTCACAGACGACATTAGAAATACATGAACCCCCCCAGCACACGGCTATTGTAAGGTGAGAGGAGTGGATGGCGACGGCCATTTTTCTTCTCCTTCAGTCTAATTACGTAGTACACGTCGCTTTTTCTGATACACGCTCCTCAGTTCATGTTTTCTTTAGGGCCCATCCTAATTTATCTTGGTCCCAAGCCGGTTTGAACAGGGCTCGCTTAAAGGGGAAAAAAATGCCCTTTCTAGGTGAAACGTGAGCTCGATGGACTATCGGTGCTGAAGCGAATTCTGCTGTATCGCCAGATTGCTGCGTTTGTCTGGACAGGGAATGTCCTTTTCCCAGATGCCACCCTCCTCCCTGGCCGAACCAGAGAAGAGTCAGTCACGTCGATATTAAGCAGGAAATGCTGTTAGCGGGACGCGTATGACGCGATGAATAATTTAGTATCTCTGGGAAATGCACACTGCAGTAGAATTCAAGCAGCCAGTCTCAGAATTGAGATCAGTATTTTTCTGACGCGACGTTAAGAAGTAAAAGTCAGTGGGAAGAAGGTGCTTAGAGACAGGATAACCAAACGCAAGCATGGTGCATGATGGTTTAAACTGGGACAAGGTTGGGAGTTTTGGGCTTAAAATGTTTTGTCCCGTGCAGTAACAATGGTTTCCCTGCATTGTGACAATTGGGAGGCGCCTTTTTTTGCCAAAATGATCGGGGATGGACCGTGGTCATTTCTCTGCTGTCAGAGGCGAGATAAGTTCTCAGGTTTTTCTTGTAAGTTTTTATATTTGCCTTCTGTTCCCCACCCCCCGTTAGATGTGAATTTAAAGGAACCGAAGGGGTCAAACTTGAAGACTAGTAGGCATGTTTATTTCCTAAAGGCTTTGTAGAAGTGGCCATTTACAAACATGGGTAAGGCGGAGTTTCTTAAAGTTTTACATTTAAAAAGGAATTGTTGAAAAATTTCTAAGTTGTTCCTCTCTTTTGGGATGATCTAATTAGTGTGGTAGCCGTTTCATATGTACGCCTATGGTCTCTTTTTGGTCATTACTGTAAATATTGTGCATGCGGTTTCAGTACTAGGTTGGGTGGTTGGAAGTACTTAGAAGGGAACATTTATCCATCTTTCTTTTGTTTGTGTTTGAGAATACCTGCTGAAACATAGTCTTAAAACAAGATCGATACTTAATTGGACTCTATTAAATCTAATTTTTAAATGTGATGAGAAATTCTTGAATTTTAAGATTTATTACCATTTTCAGATGTGCATTCTTTCACTATAAATTGGTTTGGGTCTGATTCTCTGCAAAACTTGAATTAGTATAAATTATATTATTTGAGGAATACAGTTTTAGAGAAAATCTAAAATACTGTCTTGTTTGCCTTTATGTAGACTTTTTAAAGTCGGTATATTTCTAACTTGTTTATTGTTTCTGGTTAATAACAATGGAGAAAAGTCTTTTCCATGCTGAGAAGAATTTCTATAGGATTTTGTCGGACGTCGCTAATACAACACTAAAAAAAAAAAAAATCTGATCTTGATTTTTTCCACCTTAATTTTGAATGTCACCTTGATTTTATATAAGCCCTTTTCATAAATGATCACCTCTTCTCATTAAGTTATGTCCCATAAAGAGAACTTACTTCATTAATGCTTAAGGTAAATTTTAATGTAGGTAGCCTCAATATCAAAAGGCTATTTGATGTGGCCACGCATTTTAAGGATACCTTGTCAGATGTGTGTACATATATACTATTGAGAGAAAAGAAAGCAGTAAAATGTGACTTAGCAAATCAATGAATAATTTTGATGTTTCAAAGTGGAAAGCACATGAAGGTATTCTTATTTTATATCTGTGACTACAGAGCACGTTACTTGCTGTAGGCTGTTTAAAATGGCTTTGGTCTTTCCTCCACTAGTAGAAATGAGTATTTCTCGTGTTAAGTTTAAGCATTTTTCCTAAAAACATTTTTTTTTCCAGCTGCCAATTCTCCTAAGTGAGCAATACTAAAAGAGGGTAGATACCATGACATTCCCTCTCATGGCCAGAGATCCTGACTTCCTATACCGCAGCTTTATTTGCTTTTAAAAATATCATTGTCACGCATACAGCGATTGCACTCCCTGATTTGTGTAACTCGGGAAGTAACGAAGCCGTACGTGCCTCATTTGAACTGTGTGGCTGGCTGGCTTTCTCCCCAAATAAGATTACCCACCACTTCTTTATTTATTTTTTTAAATATATCTTACTGACTTTTTACAGAGAGGAAGGGGGAGAGAGAGAGAGAGTCAGAAACATCGAAGAGAGAGAAACATCCATCAGCTGCCTCCTGCACGCCCCCCCCTCCCCCGCCCGGGGATGTGCCCGCACCCAAGGTCCATGCCCTTGACCGGAATCGAACCTGGGACCCTGGAGTCCTCAGGCCGAGGCTCTATCCACTGAGCCACACCGGTGAGGGCTACCCACCACTTTTTGAGAAAGCGAATGCCCGAGGGGTTACGTTGAGGAAGTGACAGTGCTTCCAGGAGGCGGGTCCAGGTAGGAAGTATGTTATAAAAAAAAGCATGTTGAACCTTTCCACGCGCCTTCTAGTCTATGTCAAGTTCTTGGGATGGCCCCCTGGTCCGTTGGAGCTTCTAACACCCAGGTATCTGTTGCAGCCCAGAGCAAGGTTGCTGGCAGCCAGGAGAGCACTAATTTGCGATGTATTTTCTGTGGTAAGCTACGTTCTGTTTCCATTCCTTTTCCAAGCCGTGCTCCATACCGATCGCGCATTTCCATCCCTTTCGTTTCCTCAGGGCCATGGGCTGGTTTTGTGGTGTCTGGGAGAGCGCAGCCAGCTCCCGCTTTTATTTATTTATTTATTTGTTTATTTTTAATGTCATGATATTCGTTGTGGTTCACGTAGGCGATGCGGTCAGCTTCCTTGAACGAGGATTTATTTAGAATCGGGGTCTGAAAGCGTAACTCCAACGGGAGTGGGGTTTTTTTTGTTTGTTTGTTTGTTCGTTTTTCATTTTTAACTATTTTGTTGGAGAGCGATCTTTTAATTTGGAATGTAAGGGGGAAATTATATCCATCTTCCTATGATTTGCGGGATGTCCATGTGCCTGACGGGGAGGGAGCTTTTGCTGAGCTGGAGTTGGTGGGTGTGCAGGTTACCAGGCAGATGTAAGCTCTTAACTTGCTTTCATAGGTTGATTTCTGACCCAGCAGCCTCCTTTTATTCGGTAGTGTAGGTATTTGTGGCTTAGGCGTGAATTTAGGCTTTATGGAGTGTTTGCTCCTAATCACACTCTCCTATTCACAAGTGTGTACATATATGTATTGTTTGTCTAGGCAAGCCAGATATGTCACGTAGCCACCCCAAATTCCAGTTAATCAAATAAATGCATATCCTTATCCTTACACAGGCTGTATCTACACACACACACACACACACACACATACACATACACACACGTCTGATTTCTTTTTATCATTTAATTCTAAAACTTTCTGTTTTGAAAACCCAAGTTCAGAAAGTAACTTTAAAATTTTAGAGCTTGCTTTTTTTTTTTTTTTAACTCATGTATACTTTTTTTTTTTTTTTTTGACTTCTGTATACCTGGCCAGATTTTTAAGTGAGAGATAAAATGATATACTGCTAAATTTTTATATAAACAGTTCAACTGTGTACATATGTACTTTATCCATGTGACTCAAAGTTTTTGATGTGATTCTTCAGTATTCCTGGCATTGTTTCTTTACCTATGAAGAGAATTATTTTAAAATTTATGTATTTGTGCTGGTTTAGGCAAAGAAACGTGTGTTATAAATTTCCAAAAATGAAAAATTCTAGTGTGTTTCTTGTTATATATTTTTTAAAAATATATTTTATTGATTTTTTTACAGAGAGGAAGGGAGAGGGATAGAGAGTTAGAAACATTGATGAGAGAGAAACATCGATCAGCTGCCTCCTGCACACTCCCTACTGGGGATGTGCCCGCAATCAAGGCACGTGCCCTTGACTGGAATCGAACCTGGGACCCTTGAGTCCGCAGGCCGACACTGTCCACTGAGCCAAACCGGTCAGGGTTCTTGTTATATTTAATGATTGCTCCAGCTGACACAGTTACAGCAGTGGGCCAGTTTGGCTCTTTATAGATCCCCCCATTCCCCCCAGCATCCACAATTATTGCAGATTAACTTCCATCAGTAACTTGAAAGTCTGAATTTTCTGCCTCCTCTTTGGGTTTCTTCAGGCCCTCTTTTGAACTAGCCATGGATGATGATTCGTATTTGTGTTTTTAGGACTCTAGTCTTTTTGGAAAACCTACATGATGTTCTATACTTGCTACTGAATATGTGGAGGCCCCCCCCCCTCCCCCGCAGAATAATAGTACAGTCGACCCAGTTGCAGAGAAAGGATCGATCTAACCTTAATGGACGTGGGGCTTTTTTTACGTTGTAAAATTATGTGTTAAAAAGCAGATTTCCCCCATTATTATCTTGAATTGTGCAAACAATATAATTACCACATGGCTAAGCTTAAACTTGATTGTATTGTGTATAATAACACCTATTTGTCTTTTGGCCCTGTGTTTCGAAGTAATCTGTGGCTAAGTGTGAAATTATATTGGCGAAAATTAAAATGTTGTCGTAAGTACAGTGTGCTTTAGCCAAAACTCAGTATTGAGTCAAGATTGAATTGCCATCCGTTCTTGGCTCGGAGAGAGACTGTGCTCTGGCGTCCATCATTTGTAGAATACCATTTCAGCGACACGGACACATTTTCTTTATTAGAAATTATAATTCACACGCTTTGCTATATGAATTCTAGCCAGGAAAACATTAAGATCAACCATTGGTTTGGACGGTTGTAATAAAAGAGAAAACTAACCCTCAAATAGCTATTTTATTATGATAATATAGTAGGAACAAGCAATGATCTATCTCTTCTCTCTTTTCTCTCTTTTTTTTTTTTTTTCCCAAAAGAGAACTGTTAACCCGCACATGATGCTCATAAAATATTGTCATTTGCCCACTGGTTAGGAAAGGGCCTTATCTGCAGTCTGGGGGACACAGACACCCATGTAGGAATACTGTGACGTAAGTGACAGTTATGTTCCAGGAAATACAGTGGCAGCTGCCCAGCCTTGCCCCATCCTAGTCGCTGCTTCCTGTTGCGTATTGGTGCCTCTGGTAGAACTTACGAATTGTCTATAACCCGGCATGCTGATGATGTGTTTACACCATTTTTATCTCATGCTGATGATGTGTTTACACCATTTTTAAATGCACATGGATTGCAATGTGCTCGCGATGGGGACTTGACAATATTGATGAAGAAGAAACAAACACAACCCCTAGATTAAATACAGATACGGGGAAATGCCAAGGAGAACGCTTACCTGCCCCTGCCCCCCAGTTAAAGGCTGTCTGTGGAAAGACACACAGCCCATCAGCACAAAGAGGGACGGCGGGGTGAGACAGAGAGAAACTCTGATGTGAGAGAGACACATCGACGGGTTGCTCCCGCCTGGGACTGAGCATCGAGCCTGCAGAGGAGGCGCGTGCCCTTGACCAGAATCCAGCCCTCGACCCGTCGGTCCATGGGCCAACGCTCTAACCATTGAGCCAACCGGCCAGGGCTGTTCATTTTCTTTGTTGTTGTTGTTTTTGTTTTAATCTGTTTAACAAAACCAATGGAATTGAGTTGAAAGTTTTCACATATCTTCTTGAATTTATATATTTGCGTTAAAACTTACATGGATAGGTTTTAATATATTTTTAATATCATCGTTGCGATATATGCCCGCCCTAGATGTAGTAATAATTGCATTTTTCTTTTGAGATGGACGCCGAGGAAGTGTAACTTTCTGACGTCCAGCTGTTTAATTATTTGAGCAGCCTGAGACCTTCACTTAAATACACAAACATTGTTTTATAAAACTACTTAACCCACAGTGGCCTTGTGCCTTGCCCGTTTAACATTTTTGGATAAATATAACCAGATATATAAAATCTTGCCCCAGAATTACTTATATTTTCTCAAAGCTGCCCTCCCACCTTCTTCTGCCCGCCGAAAAAGACGAGACATCTCTGCCCTGTGAAGTGTTCAACGTTAGCGTGTGGCGTACTTGGCGGCATTTTTACCTGATGGCGTTACTTTCCTAAAGAAGGCAAGCATTCCAGTCTGCTCGCCAGCCCGGTTCTGTATTCTCATCTATGCAAACAGTGGAGTGTCTATTTTACTTTAACTTAAAATGCTTTTTTATTTGTTGTTGTTGCGACTGGTCACATGGGGTTAGTGTATTTTTTATATTTCCTTCATGTGGTTATCAAAATAGCCGAGTCTTAGGGAACCTAATGAAATATAGCATTGCAGCTGCCATCTGATTTGTCTTTAGAGGACAAATTAAATGATGAACGTAAAAATACGTGTTAAAGAGATGAGGGAAAAATGAGTAGGTAAGTTCAGATCAAATTATTGTGTTTTTTTTTGTGTTTTTTTTTAATCATGGGATAAACCAGTTCTGTATGACATTTGAAGGAGCCTTATTCTTCTGACTGGGAAGTTTACTCCACTAGTATAAAATGCTTTGTGCTGTGACTTCGTAGCCGATAAGAATTTACCTGAGACGCATTTATTAACTCTTTTTTATGCTAGTGGTTTACGAAACACTTTCAAACTACCTGCTAGGGGCCCTGGCTGGCACACGAATTCATAGACATTTACAGCATGTCATTACTCATATAGTTGTCCCCAAGCGTGGAAGAACCTACTTCTTTATTCTCTCGTGTAATGGATTTGATCTCAAAACTGGTCTCTTGTAACCCTCGGCATGGCCTGTGAGGTCCAGCATTTATCTCATTTGGTGACACATGTCGATTTTATATCCAGAGACATTAAAGTGTCCCATAAATGTAGTGGCATTCTTTACCAGACGCTCAACGTAGGTCTGCCTTGTACATGACACGTAAGAATGGATGGTCATTAAGGGTTCTCATGGCGGAAGCATGCGGATTTGAATGCGGGGGTTGGTTTGTGTTTTGGTTTTGTTTCTTTTAAACGCCCCAGATGAAAAGTAAGATGGCCTCTGTTGCATTAAACATTCGGACAAATAGGTCAATTATATATTAAGCTTAGCCCGTGTTCTGTTTTCATTTTATTTTATTTTTCCCCGGTGCTCAATGCCAGGCCATTAAAACGAGGAAGGGTAGCTTTAACTGAGCAACTTGGATAACTGCGCTAGCGTGTATCTAGTCTCGTAAGAAGGTTCTCACACTCTCTCTCTCTCTCCTGTTTTTCATTTCCAGTGTTCTATTTAGGTGAGTTTCGAATTCTGATTTTTCATTTTTTTTTTAAGTTCCCCACTTCATGAGCCCGCCCTCCTGGGAGAATGTCTCACTGTCTTAGAAATGTCAAGCTAAGGCGCCCACCCAGCTTCTCATCGGAACCTCCGTTCTCCAGCTCTTCATATATAAATGTCCATTTCCCCTTCATTGTGGATGTCTCCCATTCGTTTCAAGTAAGCCTTTGGGTCACGGTGACAGTATTTCGTTGGCCGTCTCTCATTGGCTGTTGTGTTATGGAAAGCTTCTGCTTTATTTTGCTAAGCAACAGGAAGATGCATTTGTAGATATGTGGTGGTTTTTATGTTATTCTCATGGTCTTACCTCTAGCCAGCTAAATAATCCAGATACTGTTTACCTATAATGTTTTTTCCTCCCTTTTTTAGGGCCAACTTTGCCTAGACAAAATTCACAGCTACCTGCCCAAGTGCAAAATGGCCCATCCCAAGAAGAATTGGAAATTCAAAGGAGGTAAATTTACCAGTTTTTGTTTATACTTTTTCATTCTACTGTGGGAGATCAAGCTCCAAACAAACCTCATATTGAAAACAGATGATCTCTCAGTAGTCACTTGAAAGTCAAAAATTTTATCGTTACATCATTAAGTTTTGTAGTCACCAGTAATAAGCGAGAAGATTCTTGTTATGCTGGACAACAGATGTTAAGATAGTTATAATTTCCTATCTCCTTCATTGTAAACATCATATTCGTGTAGGCTTAAATATTTTAAACAGCATGAAAATGTCTTTGTCCCTCAGAGAGTCTTATTTTTAAAGTAGTGGTAAATTAAGTTGTGATCATTATGGCTTTCTCGGGACTAACGGAACTAGAAAGTTGAAATAGTGCTGGGCATTTGTAGAAGGCATTGAACTTGAGAGACTACCATTGGGAGTGGCCGTGGAATACACAACCATTCTGTTTATGACCAAACTGCTGGTTGAGTGAGATCCATAACATCATCTTCATTATTTCAACGCAGTTTATAAACATACGAGAAAGAATGAGCAGAACCTCTGAACGATCAGCTGCTGTATAACAAAATGGTTTTCTAGAATTCAGGGATTGTCGGTAAGGAAACCACGTCCCATTTTAAACAACTGAGAACGTGTGGGAGGTGTATCAGGCCGGTCGCTAGGCGGCCACCCTGCCCTGGAGAGCTGAGAATCGTCGCGTGGGTGGGTTTTTCCATCTGACAAGCATGTGCTCCACCACAGGCCGGCATTTCTTCTGTGACCTTGGATTTGGCTCTTCGATGTGAAACATTCCTCGTGTTCTCTGTGTTGTCTTCATACATGTCTCCCTGACAAACAAAGGAATCTCTTGCCATGCATGGTACATGTCTGCTGCTTTGGTGTAAACTACTTGTCTCCGAGGAAGGCTCTCTGGGATCTCCCAGAATGATTGATTGATTTATTTTTTTTGCCAAAGCCTATATATTCAGATAGATTACTCCTGAAATAGCCTCCAAATTTGGTGAAAATCTAACTCTTTGGAGTGATGCTGTAATGAACAGATTTTTATAAATAAAATTAAATTTCTAAAGCAATAGGAAAGCTTAAAAGATTACAATCATTTCAGTTCCATATTGAGAGTTTTAAAGGTTTTTTTAAAAAATATATTTTTATTGATTTCAGAGAGGGAGAGAGAGTTAGAAACATCAGTGATGACAGAGAATCATTGATCGGCTGCCTCTTGCACCCCCGTTACTGGGGATCGAGCCCGCAACCGGGGCATGTGCCCTTGATCAGAATCGAACCCAAGACCCTTCCGTCTGCAGGCTGACGCTCTGTCCACTGAGCCGAACCGGCGAGGGCCCATATTGAGAATAATTCCAAGAGTTAGAAACACACAGACACATAGCTACACACACACACACAGACACCACACACCCACCCACACACCACACCCACACACACACCAGGAGAGTAATGAATAAAACATGATCACAGTCTTAAAACGTGTGTAGAAAGCTAGGAAGAGCCGGGAGAAAACCCCACACATAAAATACATAATTTTGGTTAATACACAGTGGGCAAGCAAGTAATCCAAGACAGTGGCTTCAGGCCAGGACAATGCAGGGTAGAAACGGACACCGTCTGAGGGACGGCCGGCTCTCCGGGTCACAGGTGGGTGATCCCCGCCCGGCGCAGCGGGGCGACCAGGAACTTGCAGCGTGCGGTTTCCGCTGGACGTGAGCCCCGGGTGCGTTTTGAGTGTCGTTGTTATGAGAACCCCGTGCCTCTTCGATGTCTCTTCTCCAAACGAAGTGCCAGCCCTTAGCAGCGCGCCCCCGGACTTCGGGTTTTTCTGTTCGTGCGTAAGTTGATCCCTGAGGGTTTGAAGATTGGCGGTGTTGTTTCTGTCACCTGCTTGTTCCGTTGACGACTGTAACGGGGTCATTTTGAAGAGTGGGATGTGCATTTCTGGAAAATGGGTGTGGGTTTTTTCTAAGTTCCTCTCTGTTCACAGCCATGCAGGGACTCTTCCTCCTTGTAGGTGACCCTTCCAAACCAATGTATCACCCGCTCCGTATTCATTTCATCTCGACTCCTTCACCCTCCACCCGTTTCCTTTTTAATCGCAACGAAACTTGCTCTGTGTCTCCCACAAACCTACGGGACCTGCTGCTTCACTTCTAGGTTACATTTTCTGCCTTCCTTCCAATACTGTGGTGTCTCTTCTTTTTGCTCATTCTTCTCCCTTTCTATTCGTTGCTGTACCTCTTTTTCTTTTTTTTTCACTTGTACAAGATTTTTATTTAATTTTTGTACCTCCTTTTTTATATATATATGAGGCGTTGCACTTAGCTCTCCTTTTTCTTTCTGCACACAGTATACCCTTTGAAAAATTAATGATTTGGTTGGAGGTTGTAGTTTTCTCTTAACTCTTTTATGCTGACGGCTTCCAGACCTCTGGCTCCCACTGTGATCATGCGCATGAGGTCCAGACCCATGTTTGCAGCTACATGCAGTAGTCGTGGATGCTTTTGAGAATTTGGTGAAAACAGGAGACTGCTGCCCTCTTCTGTCCGGCCCCCAACCCTTCCCATATATGTGTGTGTGTGTACGTACACACATGCATGCATTTACATGCAAACCTGCATACTATTTCAGACGGTCACAGACCCCCTGGCTTCCAACAGTGAGAATGCCTACGTAGAATTCATCTGTTTGGGTGACCTGCTAAAACCTCAGTTTACCCCTTACGATTTCGTTCTTAATGCAGATTTCTCCTCGTTCATGTTTCAGCTTAGAAAGTCTGTTACCCTCATTCACAGTCTCTATCTTTGGGATGCTCATTAACTAATAGCTTTCTCTAGTATTTATTCTCTCATGTCCTGCTATAGTTTCTAGGTGATTTTTCTGTCTTTCACCAAGATCCCTTTTCGTTATTCCTACTTTATTACTGTGAGGTTAAATTTTTTTTAATGTTTTTATTTTTTGCACATAGCAAAGAAAATCTCACACAGTACAGGAGAGTCTAAAGCGGGGACGGGTACTCTGCTATATGGCTGGGTTTCCTTGTAGAAAACCCAGCGTGGTCAGCCAGGAGGCATGTAAGTGGATCTTGCAGACGTACTCGAAATGGTGTTAGGATTCGATTGGGAGAGTGAGGAAGGAACAGTTGGGGCGTGGGGAGTGGTTTCATGGCTGTTGGGATGAAATCATTTGTGTGGTAGGAAGTCAGTGGGTAACACCTAAACCTGGGAAACGAAGAAGTATTAGTTGTTAAACAAATGACTGTACTTAGAAACACGCAATAAATACCAAAGTGTTGAACGCAGTTGCTGCTGGGAGCAAAATCAGAAGTGAAGGTGGGGAACAGGATTCTTGTTTGGTTATATAGCATGATTTGACTTTTTAAGCTGTGTGTGCATTTTATAACTTTAACTAGAGGCCCGGTGCACAAAAATCGTGCATGGGGTGGGGGTCCCCTCATCCCGGCCTGCACCCTCTCCAATCCGGGACCCCTCAGGGGATGTCACTCTCGCCATCCGGGACTGCTGGCTCCTAATCGCTCACCTGCCTGCCTGTCTGATCGCCCCTAACCACTCTCCCTGCCAGCCTGATCACCCCTAACTGCTCTCCCCTGCCAGCCTGATCACCCCTAACTGCTCCTCTGCCAGCCTGATTGCTCCCAACCGCCTCTGCCTTGGCCCCTGCCACCGTGACTTTGTCCAGAAGGGCGACCGGAAGATGTCCGGTCAACTTGGTTTAATTAGCATATTACCCTTTTATTAGTATAGATCCGTGGTTGGCAAACTGCGGGTCACGAGCCACATATGCAGCTCTTTGGCCCCTTGAGTGTGGCTCTTCCACAAATACGACAGCCTGGGCGAATCTATTTTGAAGAAGTGGCGTTAGAAGAAGTTTAAGTTTAAAAAAATGTGGCTCTCCAAAGGAATTTCCATCGTTGTCCTGTTGATATTTGGCTCTGTTGACTCATGAGTTTGCCAACCACTGGGCTAGATTATTTTGAGTAAGCGTGACATTGAGGTGACAAAGCGAATGTTTGCTATGGATGTTAAATCTTACTATGCCAATACCTTTATAGTAGTAACACTACGATCGTGCAGTTTAATTTTCTGTTCCTACGTGTCTGATTTCTGATACCCGTTTTCGATCCCTCTTCGGGAATATTTGGCGTCCTTGGCTGACTGTGATGAAAAGGCATATTCGGAGAAACGTGAGTCAGTCTCCACGTAGAACTTCATTTAGTTCATGCCTATAAATAGCTCGCCAGTCACCACTGCTGCCTGAAAGCAATAAAAGGGGGAGCAGTAATCTCAGCCCCGATGCAGGGAAGTCGGAGCCATGAAAGTGTACAGATCCCAGTTGAGCCTTCAGAGGCAGGATGGACCGAACGTTGACCACCTTCTCTTGTAAGTGTTGTCCCGTGTCTCGGAAGCTTTCTAATACCAAAACGTACCTGTCTTGTTTATATTTATCCTTTTCCATTTGTACACTAATAGAGGTGTGAAAGGCCCACATTCCATATTTAAAAAAAAAACAACACCAAATTCATTCGGTTTTATTTTCTGACAAATGTCAAGAGTGTTACTGACTGTTATCAACCCAGAACATTCTTCTTAGCCTGCCCTCCTCCTTCCTTATGTCAAAATGTAAAGCGCTCTTTACTTCCCTAACACTATTTGTGATAGGGAAGGCCGAAGGAAATGCAGTTTTAAATGTTATTTATATTTTGCTCGCTTTTAAAAAAAATCAGTCTTGGGAGTCAGCATACAAGAAATAGGTGTTTGAATACAGGCAAAGGCTGTTCATCTCATTGGCCAGTGCTCTATACATCTCCACGTGTGGACACCTCTTTTGGGAATATTATGACGTACAGACCAATCTTCTCAAGTTAGGGCACCCTTAACTGTAAATACCATCATTCAGTAATTCTTGGAGATTCACTTCCCTCCTACCTGGCCTTCCTTCTACATGTAGCTTCAGCTTTTGATGCTAAAAGCATTGTACTGCTTAGAGAAGCAACCCTTAATTTATAGTAAGAAATGAGATGAAGTCTTAGAATGCTGTGTGGTTCAGCTGTGAACAGTGACCACATTATCACGCAAATAACAGTGGATACTGATGTAATCCGCAGAAATCAGTATCTTCCCCTGTCCTGGTATCGGGAGAGAGGCTTGTGTATGGCGAGGGCATTGGAGAAGATGTCTTCTTATTAGAGAGCCCGTAGATGATGTCTAACGTTAAAACATAAGAAACATCCAGGAGTTGACAGGCATTGTGTCCGATGTGTTGGAGATGAGGTGGGGAAGGCGGGAGCATTGAAGTACTGGTTTGGTTCTACAAAGGCCACGTGCTCGCGTTATTGTGATGAAATGAAACCGCGAGAGGTGCACGGAGACGGGAAAGGGCCTCGTAGCTTGTCTCCTTTCATCATTGATTTCTTAGTGCAGCTACTAAAGTCATCGAAAGGGAAGCACTTTCCCTGAGCTTCTGTATTCAAATATATTCTAATGAGAGGCCCGATGCACGAGATTCGTGCATATGCGGGGGGTGGGAGTCCCTCAGCCTGGCCCGCACCCTCTTGCAATCCTGGCACCCCTCGGGGGATGTCCGACTGCCAGTTGGACATCCCTCTCACAATCCAGGACCGCTGGCTCCTAACTGCTCGCCTGCCTGCCTGATCACCTCTAACCATTCTGCCTGCCTGCCTGCCTGCCTGATCGCCCCTAACTGCCTCTGCCTAGGCCTCCGCCACTGCGGCTTTGTCTGGAAGGCTGTTTGGCTGTCTGGTCTAATTAGCATATTACGCTTTTATTATAGGTTAGAAAAATTGGAGTGTATTGTTTGCCATTTGGACCCAAAAGATTGCTTAGAGTATTACATTGAAAATGCCCTTTAAAGAACACACATATATAGTGTGTTTTCAATTTAATATAAGCCCTAGCTGAGTTTAGTTTATTAGATGCAGGTTATTAAAAAATAATAACTGACTTTCTGTCTAGTTTATTTTTAAAAAATATATATTTTTATTGATTTCAGAGAGAGGGAGGCAGAGGGAGAGAGAAACATCAATGGTGAGAATCATGGATTGGCTGCCTCGTGCACTCCCCCACTGGGGATCGAGCCCGCAACCCAGGCACGTGCCCTGACCGGGAATCGAACCTGCGAACCTTCAGTCCGCAAGCCGACGCTCTATCCACTGGGCTAAATGGCTAGGGCTGTCTAGTTTACTTTTTAAACATTCTTCTGAATATACCTACTTTTTGCCCTCATCCCTGCAGGGATACGGCCATCCCCCAGACACTTGGTAGCCAGCGGTTTATCAAATAGTAGAATGAGTCAGTACTGTGCCCTCAAAACCTGTGATGTGATGGCGTCGTGGTCCGTGTCCTGAATAACCACTGCTCTCGGAAGCGCTGCCATGGGTGTCTTAACGGTTTTTCTCTTGCCCTTACTGTTAAGGATGGTGATCTGTCCAGAGAGAGGCTTTGTGTGTTTGTGAGAGATGTGGGGTTAATGGACCTAATCTGGTTGGCTTTTCCTTTTGTCTTGGAGTTGGTTTAGGAAACATGAAGGGAAGGGATTACTGAAAAGGTCATTCGTTTACTGGTGCCGCTGGAGGATAGCATACACGTTCTGGCATTTAGCTCAGCCCACAAGCCAAACCCAGCCGGTTTATCAGCCAGGCCAGGGACAGTCCCAGTTTGAAATTTATAAGTAGCTAGAGGCCCAGTGCACGAAATTCGGTGCAAAGGGCTCTGCCCTCGCAGCCCTGGCTTCGTCCGGAAAATCGTCCGCACAGCGGTTCTGCTGTTCCGCTGTCCAGTCTAATTAGCATATTACACTTCTGTTATTATAGATTCTTACTGTGGCTCACATGTATGGACTGGTCTGATGTTCCAGGTAGTTTTCAAAGGGATTTTAAGGCATCACCTCACTCAGTCTTCCCCATGATGCTGTGAGATAAATAGAACATGTAAGATGAAGCTGATTTTTTATTTTTATTTTTTGGAGAGTTAACCTTTTATAAGCAGGAATGTTGTTTAGGTCCAGGTGGGGGCTTGGAGACATTTGATTTGCTCTTTGACGTATGTGTGTGGACGGTAAGAAGCAATCCGTGTGTTAGGGCCACATACAGTAGGCCTCCGTAGGTTTTTAATAGAAGAAGAGTGGTAAGGATGGATGCACTTTACTAAAGAAGGTATATATATATCAGATACCAAAGCATCAAGACTCTTAGACAAACAGAGCTATGAACCAAAACACGCCGAAAGTTCAGAAATA
Organism: Corynorhinus townsendii; assembly: GCA_026230045.1. Taxonomy (NCBI): domain Eukaryota; kingdom Metazoa; phylum Chordata; class Mammalia; order Chiroptera; family Vespertilionidae; genus Corynorhinus; species Corynorhinus townsendii. The sequence goes on along the minus strand of JAPDVU010000016.1, from coordinate 14,815,091 downwards.
GTCAACACCTGTAAAGTTGGCCTCTGAAGTCAGGGCTCGCCACTGCTCCGTAAATGGTGTGTGGGGTAGAGCCCCAGTTTACATCTCAAACCCACGACGAATTTCCGATGGACGAAGGGTCTCATTGGGGAAGTGTTGGTGTGAAAGAAAAGCCTAAGCAGGGTCTCCAGGGCAGATCACGGGAAGGCGTAGTACAACCAGATTTTCTGCGTGCACATTAAAAGCCATATGACGAAACGAAGCTTGTATCTCTTCACCCAGCGGATAGATGTCAGGAGTGATCCTTAAGATGCAGGTAGTGCAGGCTTCCCAGGTGAAGGATGACAGTACCTTTACTGCAGTAGTAGTAACAGTATTAGGCCAGCCTATCCTACTATAAGCTGCTTACATTATGGTCAGGTCAACAGTGGGACACTACACAGTCACGAAAAGTAAAGATGCAAAACTATCCTTGGTGCCTTGGGATACCTTGTACCATATATCAAAGGGGAGAGAAGAAAACATTTCAGAATGGTAGGTAACTATTCCATTTTTATTTGCTTTTTGAAAGTTTATAATAACAAAAGCGTAATATGCTAATAAGGCCAGACAGCTGAACGACCTTCCAGGCATCATTCCAGACATCCTTCCGGATGAAGCAGCTGCGGCTGGGACCCAGGTAGAGGCGTTTAGGGGCTATCAGGCAGGCAGAGGGGTTAGGGGCGATGAGGCAGGCAGGTGAGTGGTTAGGGGCGATGAGGCAGGCAGGCAAGTGGTTAGGGGCGATGAGGCAGGGAGGCGAGTGGTTAGGAGCCAGCGGTCCCGGATTGCAAGAGGGATGTCCGACTGCCGGTTTAGGCCCGACCCCACAGGGATCCCTGCAGAATTGGGCCTAAACCGGCAGTTGGACACCCCCTAAGCAGTCCCAGATTGTGAGAGGGTGCAGGCCGGGCTGAGGGACCTTTCCTCATCCTCACCCCCCCATGCACGAATTTTGTGCACCAGGCCTCTCATAGTTTTATATAAGGAAGAGCCTGGAAGTATGAATGCCAAAATGTTACTTACAGTTTCCTCTGGATCCGAGACTTCAGATAAGTTAAACTCTATTTCTTCTTACTTAACTATGGGGCTTCCCCCCCCACTCCTTTTTTTTTCCCCACTTAGGACACTTTCATCGAGCTATCCTTACAACCAGCCATTGCGTTTTCTACAATTTTGTCTTACTTGTGCAATGAAGATTTTGTGTCGTGCTTTAGGAAGGAAATTAAAATTCAAAAAATTGTTTTCTTTGAGGGATTAAAATAACTCCTTGGTCATTAAAGTTGATCCGTTATGTGGCAAATCCACTGATCTCTGCAACACTTCACTCACGGCAAGTACAGAATAAAATGAGGTGTCAGTGTGACGTGCTTGAAGCAGTCAGCAGAAGTGATCCTACTGAGAGAAATTGTTTTCATTTATCTGAGACCGAGAGGTCACCTCTCTCCAAAGGAGCCCTTATCCAGGTGGGGGAGAGGTGTTGATTGCACACGCTCCATCACGTTGTATTGGCATCAGAAATCAAGTGCACATAGGTTCATCGCAGAAGAAACAGGATTTTCATGAGTCGCCATAGATGCCTGTTTTAAAAAATTGTGTTTTTTTTTTTTTTTTTTTTTAATTCAGGCAACTTCAAGAACAGCAGCGGCAGAAGGAGCTGGAGCGGGAGAGGCTGGAGAGAGAAAGGATGGAGAGGGAGAGGCTGGAGAGGGAGAGGTCAGAGAGGGAGAGGCTGGAGAGAGAGCGCCAGGAACAGGAGCAGCTGGAGAGAGAGAGACAGGAGCGGGAGCGGCAGGACCGCCTGGAGCGGGAGCGACAAGAGCGGGAGCGACAAGAGAGAGAGCGCCAGGAGCAGCTGGAACGGGAGCAGCTGGAATGGGAGCGGGAGCGGAGAATCTCCAACGCTGGTAAGACGCTGGCACGTTGCCCCGCGCTCTGGGTCTCTGAGCTTGGATGCTGGGTGCCGTCACACGTTGGGACGTGTGACGTTTGGGATGCTCGGGATGAAGCGGTGTGATTGGGGATTTACGAAACCTACACAGTCGCTGCTTCCACATTTCCTTTTTACTTCTCTCTGTTGCCTTTTGCTTGGAGACGTAAAGGAAGCTCTTGGAAATTTGCATCCTGGCATTCTGATTCTGCCAACGCCCCATAAATGGGCCATAAAGTATAAGTGTTTTTTATGACATTTTTTTTTTAGTGGGGGAACTTGGGCTGTATTTCCCTCTTGGGGTTGCTTAAAGGGTGTCGAATGCTTTAGGATGACAGTGCCGTTCAGCACGATTGTATTCCTAAGGCTTTGGAGGAGGAATTAAAAGCAGTAGGTGAAAAAGAATCCTCTCTCCAACGGACTAGTTGTCTCGGAATATTTTTTAATGTGGTGGAAATTCCGAAATGATGGAATTGATGGAAAGACCCACCGGTTAAGAGGTGACTGAAAGGTGGAGGTCTTATTTACATGCGTTAAAATGAACATTTATTATTGCATTCGTTAAAATGAACATTTATGATAGGCTCCAATAATTCGTTTTTATTCCACGTGGCCTCTATGGAAAGTCTCAGGGTGGGTTGGATAAATATTGGTCATTTGGTTTGTTTGGATAAGTATTTGCCTTTACCTGCCCAATTATTTTCTGGGGTTATAGCCGATGCAACAAAAGTTTCCCACAAATAAGCATTGAGTAGGGGTTCCCAGCCCTTTACAATAAACATTTGCCAGTTTGGCTGTTTGGTGTTTAAAAAGAAACAAACCAAAAAAACCCAGTTGAACTTATTTATCTGTTCATGGTCCTTAATCGTCTAATCTCAATGTCCTTTTGGGGGACTAAGGGAGGGAAATGAGGAAGGCAGGTGCTGTGTTTTCCCTGTAAAGGGTGGGTTAGCCCCGGCTTCGTGCATCCATCTACTCATTAGATGGAGAGAAAACGTATCTCGCCCTCTTCTGGGTCCCAGGATGTGTTGACGAGCGAAAGCGTTTTCGGGCCGGGAGTCCCCCGCACCCCGTTTCTCTGTACTGACTGAAGTCTACTGTGTACACTGTGTCTGAGTGCTGGTTTTGTGGCTTCACTGGCTCCTTTTTCTCTCTCCTTTCTGATCCTGTCTCTTGCTGCTGCTTTCCACCTCTGTCCAGCGCCACCTTCCGACAGCTCCCCGCATAGCGCTCCACCTCCCGACTGTGCCAGTTGCCAGCCTCCTCCGGCACCTCCTCCATCCCACGCCACAGGCCTCTCCGCGGCAGGGCCGGAGGCCACTCCTGATTACGCTGGAGTGACCGCTTTGCCACCTGCTCCCACACCCCCCACCCCGCCCCTGCGGCACCCAGCGACCCGTTTCGCCACCTCCCTCGGGTCCGCCTTCCACCCGGTCCTCCCGCATTACGCCACCGCCCCTCGTCCCCTGAGCAAAAACTCTCGGCCTTCTTCTCCCGTGAACACCCCTTCTTCCCAGCCTCCAGCTGTGAAGCCCTGTGCCTGGTCTGCTTCCAGTTTCTCGCCCCTCCCCCCGTCCCCTCCAGTCATGATTAGCAGCCCCCCAGGCAAAGCTACGGGTCCCAGGCCTGTCCTCCCTGTGTGCGTCTCCTCTCCGATGCCTCCATCCCCGACAGCTCCCAGTGGGCTGCTGGACTCGGTCCCGTACCCAGTGTCTCCACCGCCTACCTCAGGGCCAGCGCCGCCGCCACTGCCCCCCCTCGCACCACTGTCACACTGTGGACCGCCAGCCTCTCCTCCTCCTCCGAGCGCCCCTGTTGCCTCAACTCCCCCATCCAAGCCTAGCGTTCTCCCTTCTCCCTCTGCAGCTGCCCCTGCCTCTGTGGAGACTCCTCTAAACTCTGTGCTGGGAGACTCCTCTGCTTCTGAGCCAGGCTTGCAGGCAGCCTCTCAGCCGGCCGAGACGCCAGCCCCACCGGGTAAGGCCCCCCGTGCTCGCTGCGAACAGCTGGAACCGCCCAGCAGGCTGGGGAGGGTGGTGGTGATCGTTGGCCACCTTGAGGCCAGGGTACCATCGCGTTAGGCCAGAGTACGCAGTGTAAAGGGGTTTTGTTTTCCGTCGGGTGCGTTGCATTTGGAGGACCCGTCTGAGGAGTGTCCATATTGAACTAGATGCTGGCATCTTCAGCAGGATCGCACTTTCCCAGGCTCCAAAGGCCTCCTCGACACATGGCTTTTCGGTCTCACCGAGAAAGCATTACAGGCCCCCGCTTGAGGGACACAGTCGCTGTGTGAGCTGCCTTGCCTTCCTTTCGTTTCTGGAAAACGTAGAGAGATGTTCAGTGCCCGGCTGTTCATTCCATACATCATCCCAGGGTCTCCCCTGCAGCAGTTCCGGTCTCGGACCCTGTTCCATCTCAGTCTTTCTTTCCTGAGTTGGGGTCCCCCATACCACTGGACTTCCAGGGGTGGTGTTCCCCTGACCCCCGCGGAGCAGCCTGGCTTTGCAGGAGGGGTGGAGAGCATGGCAGGCTTGCTGTCTGCCCCAAAGAGTTCCATGGTCCAGAATTACAAGAAGTAGCAGGCTGAAGGGATAATTGAGAGAGAGAGGAGCATTTTCTACAGTTATCCCTCCGTCTATCCCACCCCATGCCTGAATCTTGGTGTCATGGTAACAGGGAAAGGAGAATGTAATCTTCTAAGTATGGATATTCTCTCTCTCTTTCTCTCCCTCTCTCTCCCTCTCTCTCTCTCTCTCTCTCTCTCTCTCTCTCTCTCTCTCTCGTTAATCCTTGATATTTTTCCCATTGCTTTTCGGAGAGAGTGGAAGGGAGGGAGGAAAGAGAGAGAGAAACATGGATGTGAGAGACACATCAACTGGTTGCCTCCCACATGCATCCCGACCCAGGGTATGTGCCCTGGACTAGGAATTGAACCTCGGACCCTTTGGTCCTGCGGGCCGATACTCTAACCGCTGAGCAACACCAGCCAGGGCCAAGTATGGATTATTTCTGCGTTAGAGACGGACCTAGCTCTGCCAGTCAATAAGAAGGTGTTTAGCAAACCTCCTGCCCCCTTTAAAAATAGGATTTAGCAAGAATTACAGAAAGGAATAGGACAACCAATTGGTGCTGACCAACAAGTGTTATAAGTCTGGATTGAAACACACCTTTTTTTTTTTTTTTTTAATCTTCGTTCTCAAGAGAAAGTCTCATTCTTGCTGCATATATATATTTTTCTTGGGGACTTCTCGGATTTGCATAAACATTTTGAGTCAAAAGTCTAGTTTAGTATCACGGTGACAGGAATGCCAGACCGAGAGGCCCACTTAGCTTGAGGGGTCAGACGGCCTCCCTGCGGCAGCCCCTGGGAGGTGGACAGCCCCTGGGAGGTGGACAGCCCCGTGGACTCTGCTTGAGACGATTTATGTTTCCAGCTTGAGTAACTGCCCAGAGGCAGCTGTTTCAGGAGATGTACCTCCCCGTGTGCAAATAGCACTTTATTTGTCCTGAAACACCCCCTTTGAAGCCTGAAGGAAAGGGGCACCTACTATTGTTATTTCCTGATAATCAGAGCTTGTTCGCTCTCTCTGTGGTTTTAGGAGAGCGGGACATGTTCCTCTTACCCCCCCGTCTTCTAGGCTAAAAAAATAACCTCTGTACTTCAACGTCTGTGTCATTGAATGATTTCTGATAGCCCCTGGGAGGTTTTACTTTGCACTAGCCGCTTCCTTCACGTCAGCGATTCTCTCTATTCTCGCTGCACGTTGGCATTCGATGTGGAATAATTGAAGACGTTGATGCTGGGGACCCACTGACCGTTCTCGTCTCAGGCTAGCCACGTTGGCTGTCTATATATACAAGTCAATACACACCGAGTGGCCAGAGGATGATGATCTCTGAACGCATAGTAATCTGGCCACTCTGTGTATCCTATAGAATAAAAGGCTCATATGCAAATTGTCCCCTCGACCAGGAGTTCGACCAGCAGGCAGGCCGGCCAGCCGCCCATGTCCCCTCCCCCTGGCTAGGCTGGCCAGACCCCACCCATGCACGAATTCATGCACCTGACCCCCCTTGCGTGCGCGCGCGCGGCGCTTTTTTTCTCTCTCTCTCTCTCTCTATATATATATATATATACACACATATATATTATATCACACACACACACTGAGTGGCCAGATTATTATGCATTCAGAGATCATAATAATCTGGCCACTCAGGTGTATTTCTTTGCTCTTGTAGAATTCGTTGAACTTAAAAGATTTACACAGATTATTTGGGGTCTGGTATTTCAAATAGTACTGACTGCCATCATACATATTGTTTCTTTGTTTTGTTTTGTTTTTCCCTTCCCCAGGGGTGCTGCCTCCCTTCCAAATTTTATAAGCATTTATTCTGTTTACTAAATCCCCAGGAACCAAGAAGAAATCCTAACTAGGCGATCTGTGGCGTGGTCCTATTAGTAAAGCTCTAATACTCCAGTCAGTAGTTATACACCGTGGCTGCACATGCTAGTATCTTTTTAACACTGACCTAGACTTTCAACACGATGGCAAACCGAACTCATTAATGATACAGCGAAAGTGTGGGCCGCCTGTTCAATGTGGCATGTCATTCTACCGATGTGTCCGCATGGGTGCGGTCAGGTGGCTCTATTGTTGATGGTCTCATTGTGCATTTCTTTCTCTCAGGCATTGTCTTGGGACCACCTGCACCTCCACCCCCTCCTCCGCTCCCACCAGGTCCTGCCCAGGCTCCAGGGGCGCTTCCTCCTCCCCCTGGACCCCCCCCTCCTCCTCCACTTCCACCCTCAGGGCCTCCGCCTCCCCCTCCTCCACCCCCTCTTCCTAACCAGGTGCCCCCTCCTCCCCCGCCTCCCGCCCCTCCCCTCCCCGCATCTGGATTTTTTGCGGGATCCATGTCCGAAGACAATCGCCCGCTCACTGGACTGGCAGCGGCAATTGCTGGAGCCAAACTTAGGAAAGTGTCACGGGTAAATGCGATTCCAAATTATTGTATTTTTTTATGTCTTGTCTCGTTCTTTCTCAGTGTCTGAAGGACTGGCTTTCTTGTGCTCTAATGTTATGAACCCCTAGGTTAATAACTTCATTCATTTTTTAAAAAAAAATGGAAAGAATTGAAACGTACGGAAAAGTTGTGAGAATAATTCAGCTTCTGAAAGCCCACCACCCAGACTCGCCAGTTAGCTTCTGACTCTATTTCGTTTATTCTTTTCTCTCTGTGTATGTTTTCTTTTACATACACATGCACATGCACACGCATTTCTTTTTGTCTGAATTGCGAGTAAGTCAGGGATATGCCTCCTTAAATGCCTCACTGAGCAAGGACATTCACCTCCATGACCGCAGTGTAATTATCCAAATCAGGGCATGTTGTCACTGGAATACTATAACCTACAGATCTATTCCAGTTGTATCTGTTGTCCAGCGTCTTCTACGACAATTTTTTTCTAGCCCAAGACCACCGCCCATTCTATGTAGTTGTTGTGTGTCTTTGCTTTGATCTGTAGCAATTCCTCAAACTTTCATGATGTTGACTTTTTAAAAAATACATATTTTTATTGATTTCAGAGAGAAAGGGAGAGGGAAAGAGAGATAGAAACATCGATGATGAGAGAGAATCATTGATCAGCTGCCTCCTGCACGCCCCCTACTGGGGATCGAGCCCACAACCCAGGCATGTGCCCTGACCGGGAATCGAACCTCCTTCCTGGTTCATAGGTCAACACTCAACCACAGAGCCATGCTGGCTGGGCAGTACTGACATTTTGACAGCTAGGAAATCATTGTCTTGTAGCTCACCCTTCAGTTGGGTTCATCTGATGTTTCCTCAGGACGAGATTCAGGTTATGTGTTTTGGGGCAGGTATTTCTCACCCCCAAAGTAATAGGTCCTTTGCAGTGTATCGCACACAGGGATATAGGACATATTTCCCCTGTTTAGGGATGTTGACTTCGAGAAAACTTCTGTTGCTCTGTAAGGTCCATGCTATTCACCCCCATTGGTTCTTGAGAAGATTTCAAAATACATGTTTTATGGAAGCGATGGCTGCTGTATTATTCTGGTTTCAATGTAATAGAACGGTAAAACGCAGTATTGCTTAACCTAGGAGTTGACCATATATGTATGTTTCGTTAAGATGGAGGACGCCTCTTTCCCAAGCGGGGGCAATACCGTTGGTGTGAATTCGGCCTCATCCAAAACGGACACGGGTCGTGGGAACGGACCCCTTCCTCTGGGGGGTAGTGGTTTAATGGAAGAAATGAGTGCCCTGCTGGCCAGGAGGTAAGTGCGCAATTGTGTGGACGTGTCCAGAAATGAGACTGTTTTCTTAATTTCCTCTCAAATATAATTTATCTAGATGCAGTTCTTCCCTTTTGGAGTAGTTTGTATGCTAAGAGATGATTTAAAAAAAAAAAAATCCAATTTCCCTTTTTTCTAGGAGGAGAATTGCTGAAAAGGGGTCAACAATAGAAGCAGAACAAAAAGAGGACAAAAGTGTAAGTTCCTAAAGACCTGGGAGTGTGAGGCTCAAGCACAGCTCATTCAGGAGATTCTGGCAGAGATTGGTGCGAACTTCACATGAACTTAAGCTTGCTTCTTTTTTTAGTCTTCAGATAGTAAAATAGCTGGTGATGAGCGTTGCTTATACATTTTTAATGACATTCCTAGTAAGATGGTTTGAATACAGGGGGTGGTGGGGGAAGCCCTAGGTTCAAGTCTGTAGAGTTTAATTCTGTGCCTAAGTTTATCATTACATGAGCGGGAGCGGGCTTAGTTGGTCAGCCTTAGCGCTGCTGTGGAGGCGGGAGAGGCTCCCGCTACCTCAGCAGCACTCCCCCTGTGGGGGCTCACTGACCACCAGGGGGCAGCTCCTGCGTTGAGCGTCTGCCCCCTGGTGGTCAGTGTCCATCATAGTGACCGGTCGTTCCGCCGTTCGATCAATTTGCCTATTAGGCTTTTGTTGTTATAGACTAGAAGCCCGATGGCATGGAGATTCGTGCCAGAATGGGCCTTCCTTTCCCTGGCTGCCAGCACCGCCTTCGCTCTGGCTGGAGCCCCCTTTCCGCCTTCCTACGTTGCTCAGAGGCCCGGAGCGGCTGGGGGCGGGGCTGAACGCCTGGGTCATCACCATGGCGATGACGCAAGCGTCCTGCCCCGCCCTCGGCCACTCAGCGCCTGCGTATGTAAACTAACCCACCATCTTTGTTGGGTTAATTTGCATACTCACGCCTGATTGACTGGTGGGTGTCACGAAGGTACGGTCCATTAGCATGTTACTCTTTTATTAGGTAGATGAGCGAATGGCTTTTACTAGGTGGTAGCGGTGGTGGTTTGGTTTTGATTTTTCCTCTTGGGGTGCCCGCTTCCTTGCATTTAAAATGAAGGAATAAGACAACATCAGCACGTTCCGATATTTCCCCTGGGAGCCTGCAGTTGGTCCTTAGCTGTGCTCCCCTGCCCAGTTCAGCTGGGCGAGCTCTGCTTTAGCTATCTGTTCTACGGAACGGTGTTGAATGTAATAGAATGGTTTTTCCCAACATAATAGAATGTTTTTTCCCGATACGTTGGGCCTTCTGTGCCACCACTCCCCATCTGACAGGGAGAGCATTGGCCAGTGCAGTTCTCCGTGAGCACGTGAGGGAGGGGCTCCGGGGGCCACCTGAGGGGCGCACTGCTGGGAAAGTAAGAGAAGGGAGAAGGGGAAAGATGGACGAAGGGAAAAGTGGGAAATGGCAGAAGGAATTTTGGGAACAGAAGGACAAGCACTGACTCCGGCCGGCCGGTGTGGGGATGGTACTAATACGTGTTTCTGTGTGTTCAGGAGGATGCAGAGCCCGTCATTTCTAAGGTCCCCTCCACGAGTACACCTGGTAAGGTCACCCTTTCTACGCGTCCTCTCTCTCGTCATGCCCTCCATTGCCCCCGGGGTTGGGTCCGGTGACGGCTTGGTCACTAAGATGTTAGACTTTCTGTTCACCCTGGAGATCGCGACCTCTTTTCCCCTCCGCCCTCTGTGATGTCAGAAGCAGCTGTTAATTTCTTTTTTGCCGTTGGGAGACCTGTAGGGACCCCACGTTTTTCTGACGATTCTTTCTTTGAAAAAAATCATAATTTTTTACACATTTTTGCGTGTTTCATTGGTAACGACCCGAGGTTATTCACTAAAACAAAATAAATTCATAGGTGAAAGGGAAGTGTTTTTTTGATAATTGGTTCTTAAAGATTGAGCATGTTAGCCAGCGTTAAGTCTCATTTCAAAACATTCTCAAGTTGGGAAGGTTGTCATTTGAACCATTCATTTGGCTCATGGTGATAATCGAGGAAATAAAGCTTCTAATTGGTAAGGCGGGGTGGGGGTGGGACCTAAAAAACCTTTGGGGAACATTCTTGAATTCAGTGAAATTTTTTAAAATATATTTTTATTGATTTCACCGAGGAAGGGAGAGGAGGAGAGAGAGAGAAACATCAACGATGAGAGAGAGTCTTTGATCGGCTGCCTCCTGCACGCCCCCTCCTGGGGAACGAGAGCACAACTGGGGCAGGTGCCCTTGCCTGGAATTGAACCCGGGACCTTTCAGTCCTCAATCTGACACTCTCTCCACTGAGCCAACCCCGGGAGGGCCTTACATTCTTTCTTAATTTGAAATACTTTATACTATTTCTTTTCTAACTAATGAAAAAACATCCTGCTCTTCTGCTGATGGCCCTGTCTTTATCAGAGAAACGCCTTCCCGGGCCGAGTATGGACGAGACAGTATGTTAGATACAACCATCTAAGTGTACCCTGGAGGAACTTGTCATCCTTGCTCCTCCTCCTCCTCATTTTAAGGCCTGAACCGGCCCCAGTCGGAATCCTTGCCGATGGTAACTGCGGTTCAGAATTGGAGTGAGAAGTTTCTCATTTGCCTAGATGACTCCCCTCGCCCGTACCGCGGTAGTTAGTATTTTTACGGCTCTGGGAGCGTGTCGGCGACTGAGTGCTTTCTCTTCTTTGTTTGTAAAGAACCAACGAGGAAACCTTGGGAAAGAACGAATACCATGAACGGCAGCAAGTCCCCTGTGATATCCAGGTATGATGCGCCGCCTGAGTGTCATCCTGCGTTGTTACCTAAGAAGCCGTTGGCGTCTCGGTTTCCACGGTGGGAAGGACAAGGGGATGGTGGGTCCGACGCTGCGCCGTGTCCCCGCGGCTCTCCGGGCCGGCCCCGCGCCCCTTGGTGCGTCACCAGTCCCTAAGCGGTCTTACGTTCTGCCCGCGGCTCGTCCCCAGCCAGGCTGTCCGAACGGCCAGAGAGCCTGTATTCCTCCCCATTCTTTTTTATTCTGAAAGATGCAAAACGACAGAAACGCTGAAAGAACCGTACACACTGAACGCCCATCTCCCCATCACCTAAATGTACCCGTTGTTATTATTAACCATTTCGCCACACTTGCTCGAACTCTTCACCTGCCTGCCCGTCCACACGGTTTTCCCTCTGAAAAGTTGGAAGGCAGTTTGCAGACGTTTGCTTGTTGCACCCTGAACACTTTCTTGCGTCTTTCCCGAGCACCAGAACGTTCTCCAGCGTGGCCCCGACACTGTTCGCACTCTCCGGAAACGGGACGCGGACCTGTAATTCACAGAACACGTCCACCTTTTCCCGCTGGTCTCTGGGGCATCCTGTGTTTGGTAAAGGAGATTCTTTTGAACGAAGCGTACGTTTTAAACTGAAAAGCGGCTGGAGAGAGAAGGCGGCGGTGTTTCTGAGAGAGCAAAGTGAAAGCCTAACTGCTGAATTTGCGACGCAGCAAGATTGATGGCCTCTCCGTTGAAACTTCTAATTTCTAGGCCAGTTAGAAAGATAGTGCCCGGAAACAAGACGCGGTAATCCCCGTTCCTGCAAGCGGCCATCTGTGTGTGATGAAGGACAATTGCTATTCCTCAGCGAGGCATGCTTTATTGTCATAACTAAACTCGTATCTCGGGTCTTGAACAGAGACAAAACGTTTTTGTTTTGTTTTGTTTATGAGACAGTTTAAAGGACTCCCAGAAACAAAAGCTATTTTCCTAGTGACTTAAGAGGGTTTTTTTTTTTTTATTTTGCCTTTTCCTTCTGAGCTAGTTGCCTTGTTTTTGCCTCAGAAAAATCCAAATTGACTCTACGTGCAGAAATCTCATAAAGAAAAACACAAGGATCGGCCTCAGCGGGTCACAGATGTGTTCTGTGTGAGCCTAAATCTGAATTTGCATCTGTTTTTCGAATGGCCCTTCCTGATGGCAGGCCGGGTTTGCCGGGGACACGGTGATTTAAGCACCCCAGAGGAACCGGGCCTTTCGAATGGAAAGATGCTTTTCGTTTCGGAAGTGGCGGAGGGAGGAATCTATTTGATGTTGGAGGAAGATGGAGAGGTTGCTTTCAGTGGGCCTGATTTCTCAGGGGCGTGGAGAAATTGCCCGGTTAGGTTTCTCAGATGCCTAGTGACGGAGCCTTCGAATGCATGTCCGGTACTGTTACCGCCTGCCTCCAGTAGCACGTTCGGAAGCCTGCCGTCTCACATCCACATCGGAGAACAGAACTGCGACAGGCCATTTGTCCTTTGAGGGTGTGAATCAAGCGTGTCACACTCGCGGCCGGTAAGTCAACGAGGCGTGTGGCCCGCTGTCTGCGAGTTTGACATGCTTGGGGCAGGGACCAATGCTCTCTCCTCTTCGCCGTTCTCCATCCCTGTCTCACTGATGGGAATTCCACGGCGGGCTTGCCTACACCTCAATTCACGCGGAAGTATCGTAGAGGGGCCGTGGAAGAGGGTGTCCACGTGGACTATGTTTCTCGATGTGGTTGGGCTCATTTAGTGCAGGAGTGGGGGCTGTCCGGCCAGCAGGCCGCCGTGAGGCCCGCAAAATCCTCTGGTCTGGCCCCGCCACGGCCTTAGGGGGGTGAGTTAATGAAATGTCTGACCGGATGGAGCCGGCTGATTGTCAAGTTGATAATTTTATGTGGCCCGTGGGTGATGTGATCAATATCCAAAAGGTTCCCCACCCCTGGTTTAGTGAAAGAAAAATTATTTCTGGAAAGTTTTTTCAGACTTCTAACGGCCTTTTTTTCTTTTAATATATTTTTATTGATTTTTGACAGAGGAAGGGAGAGGGATAGAGAGTTAGAAACGGCGATGAGAGAGAGAGACATCGATCAGCTGTCTCTCTAACGGCCTTCTAATGTGTCCTAAAGGCCACCACTGAAAAAAGCATCTTGGCATAGATGAGTGGAATATTGGCTCTTCCTATCCAGGACCGCGGGGTGAGCACGCTGGCACCCCGGTGGATGGTGTTCCATTCCTGTTCTGAAATAGGATTTCCGAAAGGTCCCCTTATTCCCTGCCGAGTCATACGCCTTCCCGTGGATTCGGTGCAGCCACTGATGTGCACGGTGGAGGTGCTCACATCCCACTTCAAACCCTGTGAAACCAGCAGCCACTTTTAAAAGACGCTCAAGAGGCTGAGAACTGTGTGGCTTTTCTTCCTAAGTCCTGTCCCCCTGCTCCTTCTGAAAGCAAATCCATCAGCCGCGGTAGGTTTTTATTGAAGGGCTCCTCGTCCTGGCACGGAAGGAAAATACCCATTTCTTCTGTGAATACCCGTGTCGTTACGTGAGTGGTGAAAGGGGCTCATACCCTCCAGTACTGCACAGGAGCTGCCGCCTGATGCTGTATTGGTGAAGATGCCAGGTGGGGGAGCGTAGAAGCAAAAAATGTCGTCGTCAGAAATGCTTCAGGAGGGAAAGGGATCTTTGCCTCCTGGTGAGCGTTAGTTCTGTACACTTCAAGCCCAGTGGTTTTTACTGTGCCTTTATTTGAGACTGTATAGCTTCGTGTTCACGCGAATAGAAATGCCTGTGTTTTGATACTCGTTGAATCTCTGTGTTGCAGATTTTCCTGTCTGCCGTCTGTCAAAAGAATGGTTAAAAAAAATGTTCTGATTAAGTAAACAGTACCCTCACATAATTAGAATTAGTCTCCAAAGATGTACTCTTTTGGTTGGAAATCTCATTTTAAGGTTAATGGGCCCCTTTAGTTCTTAATTTGCTAAGTTCTTATTTTCTTTTAGTTTGCTAAGACTAAAAAAAACCCAAAAATGCTATAAGATAGCATGATGAGAAGTATTTTTTAAAGTTCTATTGTCTGCCCCTTTAAATGGTTTTTCCCCTTCATAGACGGGATTCTCCAAGGAAAAATCAGATTGTTTTTGACAGCAGGTCCTGTGATTATTCGTTACACAGGTATCACCCTGATGTGACTGTGATTTGAGACGTTGAAATGATGTGTGCAGGGCAGGGCTGAGCTTTTCCTACCTGGATCGGTAATCACCACGAGGGAGATGTTTAGGAAGACTGAACCTTTCATGATTAGCTTTATTTAGAACACGTTTTAAAAAATTTCTAAGAGAATTTAAATTAGAAAAATTAATAGTGTTCATTTTCTTTGCCATCACTTTAGAGTTATACTAGAGGCCCAGTACATGAATTCGTGCACCAGGGCCCCTCGGCCTGGCCTGCGGGGTCGGGCCAGAACCGGCTCTCCGACATCCCCCAAGGGGTCCCGGATTGCGAGAGGACACAGGCCAGGCCAAGGGACCGTGGGAGGGCTCCAGGGCGTGTCTGGCCAGTCTTGTTCAGACCTGACTGCTGGACCCCAGCAGCAAGCTAACCTACCAGTTGGAGCGTCTGCCCCCCTGGTGGTCAGTGCATGTCACAGCGAGCAGCTGAGCCACCGTAGTGTATCATTAGCATATTACGCTTCGATTGGTTGAACGGCTGACCAGAGGACCAGACACTTAGCATATTAGGCTTTTATTATATAGAATTCGGATCAGTATAAATGGTAAACATATCAGAAATACTAGAATGGGAACTGGAGGCCACATAGATCTAGGCTGTTTGTAGCTTTTTCATTTTCTTTTAAAGACTGTTCTCTTATTAAGTATGGGGCAAGGCTTTTGAAAATGGAATAGAAGAGCCTAGACTGTTTGATACTGGAACATAGGACAGTATTAGAGCCACAATTGTGGATACGGTACTCTTGTAGGAAAAACTCTGCGTTCTAGATACATGGTTGGAGACCGAGCATCTTTAACAACCTAACGTCTAACATCCTGAACAGATGATTTATTTCCCAGGATGAGTCCTAGGATCCCTTTTTTAAATCAAGAAAATTTAAGATGTGATTTCTTTCTTCATTTAAAAAAAAAAGGCAGTTTGAAAAAAATCTCCAAATGCTTAAGCTATATTGAGACTTAATTTGGCAGAATAGAGACTTAAATATTGTAGAGGCAACACGCTCATTATAAAGCAATAAAAACCTCTGAGAAATCCTCATGTTTTGATATCAGTTATGGTGAAAACTCATAGAGTAGCAATGACAGAGATCGACCCATGTTGTTATATGCATCTATGTTTAAAAATGCATGTCCGCCCCCCTGGGGACATGGGCTGAGTAGGATCTGGAGGCGTGTTTATGGCATGAGTGAGGAGTTCTGTAATCAGACCCTGTTTGGCCAAATGGTTAACTAGTTAAAATTATTTTCATGCCACTGGTGATTCCACTATTCGACATGTTTGTCAGCCGGTGACATTGGCATAACGTGTTTATGTGACAATAGTAACATGGGGTTTTTTTCTGCCTTTTTTTTTTTTTTTTGAGGTGATTTAATTTTTAAGACCAAAAGATTCATTCAGGCAATTTGCTTAGTAGATAGAAAAATAGCACATATCAATGAGATTTTCTGTTGTGAGTCAGTCTTCTCAATGAACTTGCTGCTTTCACACATAGTGCCTGCTGGGACACGGTTGTTGATAAACCTGTTTTTAAAAAGTGGTGATTACTTCTTTCCTTCCGTATGAAAAGTTCCCCCCTTTAGTTCATTATTGTGGTGGTGGTGGTGATGGTGGTGGTGATGGTGGTGATGGTGATGGCGGTGGTGGTGGTGGC
Source organism: Corynorhinus townsendii (assembly GCA_026230045.1). NCBI lineage: Eukaryota > Metazoa > Chordata > Mammalia > Chiroptera > Vespertilionidae > Corynorhinus > Corynorhinus townsendii. Next base: position 14,799,155 of record JAPDVU010000016.1, on the reverse strand, counting down.
GGTGGTGGTGGTGGTGATGGTGGTGGTGGCGGTGGTGGTGGTGGTGGTGGTGACGGTGGTGGTGGTGTTGATGGCGGTGGTGGTGGTGTTGATGGCGGTGGTGGTGGTGTTGATGGCGGTGGTGGTGGTGGCGGTGGTGGTGGTGTTGATGGCGGTGGTGGTGGTGTTGATGGCGGTGGTGGTGGTGGCGGTGGCGGTGGTGGCGGTGGTGGCGGTGGTGACGGTGGTGGTGGCGGTGGCGGTGGTGGTAGTGGTGGTGGTGGTGGTGACGGTGGTGGTGGTGGTGGCGATGGTGGTGGTGTTGATGGCGGTGGTGGTGGTGGTGGTGGCGGTGGTGGTGGTAGTGGTGGTGGCGGTGGTGACGGTGGTGGGTGGCGGTGGCGGTGGTGGTAGTGGTGGTGGTGACGGTGGTGGTGACGGTGGTGGTGACGGTGGTGGTGGTGTTGATGGCGGTGGTGGTGGTGTTGATGGCGGTGGTGGTGGTGGCGGTGGTGGTGGTAGTGGTGGTGGCGGTGGTGACGGTGGTGGGTGGCGGTGGCGGTGGTGGTAGTGGTGGTGGTGACGGTGGTGGTGACGGTGGTGGTGATGGTGGTGGTAGTGATGGTGGTGGTAGTGATGGTGGTGGCGGTGGTGATGGTGGTGGTGGTGATGGTGGTGGTGGTGACGGTGGTGGTGACGGTGGTGGTGGCGGTGGTGGTGGTGATGGTGGTGGTGATGGTGGTGGTGACGGTGGTGGTGGCAGTGGTGGTGGTGGTGGTGGCGGCGGCGGTGGTGGTGGTGGTGGTGGTGGTGGGCTGCATGTTAGCATGAACTCAGTTTTTTAAGAATTGCATGTTTCCACAAGTGTCTGTGACATCACAACAATAAGTTATTGCCTCGTTGAGTGAGTACGGGGACATTCATAGCAGCCGGAGGTTATTGACGTGAACGTAAAGGCACGCGTTGTCTGACTTAGGGGAAAGCGTTCAGGTAGTCGAGCCGTTCACTATGACAGTAAGAGGAAAGCAGGGCCGATCAGGATTTAACGCCGGAGGGCAGGAACCCGTGAACGTGGGCCAGTGAAATGGGCAGGCCCGACCTTGAGGAGTGTTTCATTGGGCCGGACCCTCCGTGGGCGCCGTGACTGCCATACGGTGGACCTCGGCCTCATACATGGCAGGGGCTGTGGCACCGAGGAGCCTGCTCAGCCACGTCAGAAAGGGTGTCCTCACAAGAGGAAAGAGAACGCGCCATAGACACCTCCCTCCCCCCACAGTGCCCACCTCGGTGCTTCGTGTGACGTGTTCTTGAAGTCACTGTCCTTGTCCGTGTACACGGGTGCGAAGAGATGGAGTGAAATAGGATGGGTTGGCTTGCTCACGGCGCCCTTTGAAACAGTCCTGTGTTTGATGTTAAAGCAAACGAGCGCAGTATTGCTTCTTCGCCAGCGGTGCCTGTGGGTGGGAAACTGTGCAGGGATGGCTCTGTGCACGTCACGGTCATCTGGTTGAGTCTTGGCTCTCATTGCTGAACGTCGGTCATCTGCAAAACCGGAAACATGCCCGCGTGACTTGCCTAGTGGTTTTGCTCTGCATTGATTTGTGGCCCTTAAAGCGTGGCCCCCACGGCCCTGAACCGGAAAATAGAGGAGCGGCCCGGGTGAATGCTGGGCTTCCCACTGGGGTTTTCGCTTTTTGCCCGAATTGGAGAGGAAGCTGAGGCTGACTTCGGTGGCACTGAAACCTTTGCTTACGGCGATATGCCTCATCCCGAGGACGTTGTTGTTCCTTCGTGTGAAAATTTTAATAGCGGCGAAACTTCTGAAAGGGCGGTCATTGACCATCAGCGTTTTGTGTGGCATTTCCTTAAAACACACACACACTCACACACACTCACACACACACTCACACACACACACACACACACACACTCTCACACGCACTCACACACACACACACACACACACTCACACACACACACACACACATACACTCACACACACTCACACACACATACACTCACTGACACACACACACGCACTCACACACACACACACGCACTCACACACACACACACACACACGCACTCACACACACACACTCACACTCACACACACTCACACACACACACACACTCACACACACACACACACACTCACACACACTCACACTCACACACACTCACACACACACACACACTCACACACTCACACACACACACACACACAATCTCACACACACACACACACTCACACACAATCTCACACACACACACACTCACACACACTCACATACACACACGCACTCACACACACACACACACACTCTCACACACACACTCACACACACACACACAGCACACACGCACTCACACACACACTGACACACATGCACTCACACACACACACACACTCACACACACACACTCACACACACACTCACACGCACTCACACACTCACACACACACACACGCACTCACACACACACTCACACACACACTCACACACACCTACACACGCACTCACACACACCTACACACGCACTCACACACACACTCACACACACACACACACTCACTCACACACACGCACTCACACACACACACACACACACACACTCACACACAGCACCATAAAATAACTTTGCAGAAGTAGTTAGCCACAGCACCGCCACTCGGATGCCATCTCCACAAACCTCATCGGGAAATGGTCATTGGATGTGAATATACTTAATAACCGTTTTAGCGAAATCATTCTTCCAATACTTTTTATGTATTTTGATGCTTGAAATGGAATCAAAAACAAGAGTCATGTTTAGTCAAATGTCCTTTCTCCAAACCAAGGTGTAGAATTTGTTAAATTGATTCACACGAGAGAGGAAGGTATTTGTTTTTATGTTTTCCCTCCCCCGGCTCGTCCGCCCTCTGGGCGGTACCGTGCACGTCGGAGAGGAGGAGAGGACAGGGTTGCGTCCCGTGGGCCTCGGTGGGGCCGCCAGCCTCTTGATGGACGTGACACATGTCACCGGGTGACCCGCCGCGTGCCCCGAGAAGGTTGTCTCCTCCTCTTTGCGGAAGTCGCCTCATCTTAGCACCGGTCCCCACCGGCTTGACCAAGAGCTGAGAATGCCGAGCAGAGTGCGAAAGTGTTCTCGGTCCTGATCCGCCCCACGGCTTGGCCCGTTACCTTCTCGACACGATGCGTTGTCAGACACGTCCTGAAATCGGGTGTCGGGCCGGTCCGTGCGCGGTGATGAGTGAACTCGGCCGCTCGCCGACGTGTTGCTGACCTGCCCTGGACGTTTCGTTTGTACAGACCCAAATCCGCGCCCTCGTCCCAGCCCAGTGCCAACGGAGTCCAGACGGAGGGACTAGACTACGACCGGCTGAAGCAGGTGGGGCTCCGGCAGCCGGCTTCTCGCGGCACTCGCTGCTTTTAAAAGCTGTCTGCGTGCGTGCGTGCGTGTGCCTGACAGATGGTGAATGCGCTCGAAAAGCATGCAGAGTTCAGGTATTGTCCACACATGGAACAGTGGCATTGGCACGCTTGGCGCTTTGCAGATCTGAGGGTTTCCATAAAGTGCCCGCAGGGGGTGGGGGGGGAGGGCACCCCTCCCTGCAGAGCATTGCTATGAAATGGAAATGGAATACACACCTTAACATGTGTAGCGGCCCCATTAAGTCGGTACAGAGAAACAGGACATTTCAAAATAAGACTTGAATGTGTGGGCAATATTTTCAAATTACTGCCCTCCCCGCTTTGGCTCAGTGGATAGAGCGTCCGTCTGTGGCCTGAAGGGTCCCAGGTTCGATTCCGGTCAAGGGCACATGCCCGGGTTGTGGGCTCCATCTCCAGTGGGGGGGCGTGCAGGAGGCTTCTCTCTCTCTCTCTCTCTCTCTCTCTCTCTATATATATATATATATATATATATATATATATATCTATCTCTATCGCTCTCCCCTCCCTTCCTCTCTGAAATCAATAAAAATAACATTAAAAAGAAATAAAACTGCTAATGAGTTACTCTACATTATGCTCTTCCTACTACATCTTTGAAATCGATGTCTGTTTTACATTTAGAACGCGTCCTGTTTCAGACTGGCCCCTTCCAGGTGCTCAGCAGCTGTGTGTGGCTGGTACCTTCGGTCTTGGACCGGGCAGGGCCAGCAGGGTCCCGTCCACCTTTGTCTCCTGTGAGGGCAGCCCCTGGGGGTCCTCGGGGGGGACCCCTGGGTTCCTGGACATGCAGTTGGCAGCTGCGGTGATTCCTTAGCAAGCCCCACCGGTCAGACCTGGTGACAGGTGTGCCAGGAGCTGGGTGTCTCCTCCTCCGCGCCTCAAGGTGCCCCGCTCCCCAGACCCTTCCCGGACTTTCTAGAGATGATCTGAGTCAGACCCTGTCATGGGACGACCGAGGGATTGTTTCGGTTCTAGAAAGCATTCTGTCCCGTATCTTGCGAGGGGGGGCAATAAGCAGAAAGGTTGGGCAAGGGAGACAATCCCGAGGCTAGTCTGCGAGCACCCTGCGTGCGTTCTTCAGATTTTTAGGTGCGCGAGAAATCGTCTGGGCAGTAACTTACTTTCTGTCTCCCTGGTGTGTTTCTCCGCTGTTTTAGGACATTTTAGATGAAATGAGAAAAGAATTAACCAAGCTAAAAGAGGAGCTCATCGATGGTGAGTGTCTAAACACATTCGCTACGCCTGCAGGGTCCTGTTTTTAAGAACCGCGCGCTTGGAGAGAACGCACATAAAGCAGCGACCACGGTTCCTTTTCCGTAGTTACCCCGCCCTTGTGGCTTGTGGGAGGCGCCCTCTCCTTCCTGTAATGGAGGTAAAGACATAGGGATAAACAAGATCCCTACGGTTCAGGTGTCGAGAAGTAACAGCTGGGCCACTGGGTGATGAGTCCTTCTCTGGGATCCCCTGCCCACCCGTCCTGCCCCCTTGATGCTGAGCCCACAGAATTAAGTGCCTTCCCCTGGCCTGTGAAGGGGAGAGAATCCATAAATATCCCTAAGTGGACATGAGTGTCGTCTTTGTAATAAGAAGGTGCGAAGATCGGTGCCACGAAGCATGCAAGATGCGTGTGCCTTTCCGTTCCCGGGAGGCCGCGCGCCGTTGTTAACGATTCTTAAGCGCGAGCCACTCACTTGTTTGTACCGTGCCATTTCATTTATTCTGCACCCTTTTCCCTTTCCTACTCAGCCATCAGGCAGGAACTGAGCAAGTCCAATACCGCGTAGAGAAGCACACCGAGGAGAGAGAGGACTTACATCTGGAGGAGGGAGCACCCACCGACCAACAGCAAACCGCGAACAGCAGACCCTCCCTTTGTGAGCCTTGAGAAGAAGGTGGAGACGGTCGGAAGGGAGGGAAAAAAAAAACACACACACACCAACCTACTCTGAAAGCCTTCAGACACGATGACTCCGGCGACAAGCTATTCCTCTCCCAGTTTGCTGCTTTACGCTGACCTTTCCCACGGGATGGAAGAGTCGTGGGATGCGCCCGTTAGCTGTCGATGCAGAAAGCGCTAAGCCCGTCAGGCAAGATCGCCGTGCAGTGAAATATTTTCATGCCCGGATCGGATCTCGCATCTCCACAACCCATGGCTAAAATTAAGGAGCGAGGCCGACGAGGTTTTTTTGTTTTGTTTTGTTTTGTTTTTTGCTCAGAGTTTCCGATGAAGAATTCAGCAGGTCATGCTATTGTATTGTACATGTTTCTCTCAGGTTCGTCTTCCTATCATACTAGCCCTGAATATCGAGGTGAGTCCCGGGTAGCTTTCGATCATCCGGTGTGCGGGACAAACGGAAATGCCGTGTGCTCTCAAGGGGGTGATATTTCTCAGAAAGTGCCCCGAGACAACGACTCGTCCGGCCGGAGGAGTTCTAGAATGATGGGAAGTCTCTCGAGCTAGCCTTCACGCAGTTTTGTAGATTGAAAACGTAAGATGCGTCCAGAATCTTAAAAAAATTTAGATGCCTTCCTAAATTGTTACGATGCTTTACCAAAATCGATGACTCCTTCACGACGCCAAACGGCGGTCAGATGTTAACACGATGTGTAGTAGGTTTCCCGTAGAGTCTCAGCCGCCTTTTTTAGACTTCTGCATGAGGACATTTTTATAATGTAATCACAACCACCACAAAATGAGCTTTTTTTAAATGGCCAGACAGTAATGCATGCCACTGTTCTCTGTAGTGGCCTTTTTAAGGCCTCGTCCCGGAGGGGGGGTTGGGAAATCAACATTTTGTAGCATCTAGGGGAGAGGGAGGGAGGGAGGGAAGGAATCGTTTTTTTTATTTCAAGTTCATCTCTGCACTACCTTTTTTTTTTCTCGATCGCCTGCATGAAAAACAATGAGGCCTCTTTTGTGACTTTCATGGGTAAATACGTAACAGAACCAAGTACGCAGCCTTGTCCATCACGTCTTCAGCGATTTCTCTCCGGGCTTCTGTCCTTTCGACGGTCTGAAAGGCGATTCCGCGTGGACACGCTCCTGGCCGCGAAGCCGCCTCTGGGATTCTGGGATGTTGACTGACGGGCGCCGACCGTGACGGCAGCAGTTACGGTCTCGGGGGATCGTTGGGTGAGGGGCAGCCCCTGAGGAGCTGAGCCTGGTTTTCTCGTAATGAGTAAAGCGAGACTCGGGTGGTGGGGACTTAGCTCCTCTGCTTCCCAGCTGTGCGTGCGCACGTGTGTGTCAGTGCACGCACACGCGGTGCGGGTGCAATCCACTCTCTTTTTCTTTTGACATTTGTGAGATTAAAATAGGGGAGACACCCTATCGGTTGCAATGATAGATTTTTTTTTTTTTTTTTTTTTACACATTTAGGAAATCAACAATTCTCTAGGCTCTCCATCTTGATTCATGCTTGAGTTATGTGCCATATTTGCTTTGAAGTCTTCGATGATCACTAAAATGTTGAAGAAATAATCCATCCGCATTCTAGAGTTCATGCATCTCAGTCCATGAGACGGGGCTCGTCCGTAGCGTAGCTGGCTGAATGCTGCCGGTTTACAGCGTTGTCACTGCAGCGACGTGTGAATGAGGGATTTTTTTTCTTTCTCCTTATTAAAATAGTTTTGTTTCTGTACAAACTTCCTTTTTAGGTTAATCTGTGATCGACGCGCTACCATAGTTCAAGTGCACAGTTCTTTTATCCTGTCCGCTCTTCATTGTCACACGTTCGTAGTAAAGACTCTAAGGATGCGACACGCTTATCCAGTACTGTTTTCTTAAAGAAATAGGAGGCATTTTCCTCTTTATTGTTGTACTTTTCGGTTATGTAAGCACTCTGGATCTAAACGTTTATGTCCCCTATACATCTGGTCAGAAGTAACTTTGGGTTTTGTTGGTTTACGTGAAATAGTCTGCAGTAGGGTAGAGGACTGTGGGTACAAGAGGTCCAAAGGACTGTGGGTACAAAAGGTCCAGAAAGATCTGGAAAGGAAGCTGGTTGATGCGCTGAACGTTTTGTGCCTTGGTCTCATACTAACATGACGTTCTCCCAGGTGGCTAAAGGTGTTCTCTCCAAGAAGTGCGACTGAGCCCCTGTACACGGCTGCTGTCCCACGTGACACACGTGACAGCGGCCGTTGTCAGGGATGTCAGCGATGACCACGGGAAGCGGAAGCTTGGCTTCTTTTCCTCGCCCGAACGCCCCCGGAGCCACGTTATTCCGAAGGTTCTTCGTGTGCTCTTGTGTGTTGGATGTCTTCAGCAGTTTCGGGGATCCTTCTCTCCCTGCAGGAGGGGACTTCCTTCCTCAACACTGTGATCTGATCCGTGCACACCTGTACTCTACACTCTGTGGACGGCGAACGCGTCAACTGCAAACCCACCGAATGTACACCCACACCCCCACACCCCCCCCCCCCCCCGCAGTGCTGGTGCTGAACTCTCCGCAGAACCGTCATCCTGATGGCCAAGTTCGTTTGGGAATTGGCAAGCGTCCCGTGTCCATCGGCACCGAAGATGAAACACGAGTGGATGTCGGCGTCTCATGCTTTTAGGTGTACTTCCTTTTGCGTGTTCGGTTCTCTGCTGTTTTGATCGTGACTGTTTTCATTTACACTTCCTTCCTACACGCTAACTTCGATTGTGCGATTGAAAATAAAGTTGCAGTACCTACGTGTTGCTCGTCTGTGATCCTTAGGTCACCGGAAAGGGGTCTGTGGGTTCTAGGATCACGTTTCCTCGAATGTGGAGAACCGCGTTTTCAAGTCCAGGGCGGCGCCGCGGGAGGCTTACCCCGCACGTCCCAGTTCTTGAAGGACTCCGTCAGAGTCATCAGTGCTAAGTAATGTGTGCAGAGGGAAGGTGGGTTGTGCATCTTCTTTTTGTTTAAAATTATTAACTGTTTCCTGGAGGAACGAAGGCCGTTATCCTGTTGGTTCTTATTTTCTCATGGCCCCACCGAGCACCGTGTTCTTCTTACCCTTCCGGTCAAGAGAAAGACACTGTGATGTCACTCCATCGTTGTCCTACCCCCTAGTCAGATTCTTGAGCTCACTTAAGCAGTTCAAAGCTGTCCCCTCCACAGTTTGCAGGGCCAAGGGCAGTGTGTGGCGAAGGGTCTTGCCAGGTACTGAGTTAAAGACAGTGGGATCCCACAGCCGGTGTGGCTCAGTGGATTGAATGTCGGCTTGCGGACTGAAGGGTCCCGGGTTTGATTCCGGTCCAAGGGGGTTGTGGGCTCTGGTGCCTGGGAGGTGGGGTTGTGCAGGAGGCAGCGGATCAACAGATGTCTCTCATCACTGATGTTTCTCTCTCTCACTCTCCCTCTTCCCCTCTGAAATCAATAGAAATGTATTTTTTTTAAAAATTCAGTGGGATCTGTGTCTCTGTAGTGTGTGATTATACAGGATGTCAGTTTCTTGAAACCCCTAAGCAGGGGGTTTGTCTGACTCCTACGAAGTTTTCGTTTTGAGCTCTCATTTTAAAACCCCGTTGTCTTCCTTGGAAATACGACCACGTGGCTCTCTTCTTCCGGCAGACCCGTTGCCCCTCGCCGTCCTTCCCGCGTCTCGTGGCCCGAGCGTCCCCATCCTTCAGGATTGTTGCCGCGGCGACCCGGTCCACAGTTCTAGAAATAGCAACTGAGGGTTTTTTTTCTGTCCTGTCTCAGACGCTTGCTCCCTTCCTATATAAACCAGCACGTTTGCCTACAGACGGAACGTCGCTTCCCGTTCAGGAATGAATGAAGGGCCCTAGCCGGTGTGGCTCAGTGGATAGAGCATTGGCCCGAGGACCGAAGGGTCCCAGGTTCCATTCCGGTCAAGGGCATGTACCTTGGTTGCAGGCGTGATCCCCAGCGGGGGGCGTGCAGGAGGCAGCTGATCTGTGTTTCTCCATCAGTGTGTCCCTCTGTCCCTCTCCCTTCCTCTCTGTAAAAAATCAGTAAACATGTATTCAGAAAAAGAGAAGAAGAATGAGTTAAGTAGATGGTAACCTTTTCCATTTGCCTCACAACAACTTCCGTGCCTCCTAAATGTGTGTACATCTTTGGCTCCGCTGTGAGGCATTGGCCTTTAAATTCCAAGTAGTGTTACCCCAGGGCATTTCCCTAACGTTCGCTTCAAAGCACCAAACCGGGTCCTGGCATACCATTCTCGGTGTTAGTAGATACAGGTGATGCCTGGACATCTCTTGAAAGCGCTGAGGAGTGTGAGGTGTCCCAAGAGTCGATCGCAGTTAGTGATGCTCAGTACCTCCACGGAATAATACTGTTTCCATGTGTTTGAAGTCACAGCCTGAAGGATGCGTACGGGGCCGTGGTGGATGTGAGTGAACAGAATTGTGGTAGACCTGTTGGCTGCAGAAAGAGCCAGCGGAGAACTTCGGCTTTGAAGAACCGCTGTTCTCTTGAGTGTGAGCACATTGGACGGAGAACCTAGAGCTGGGAATCCCTCGGGAAAGGCCGTTTGTGGGGGGCAGGTACGCTGAGGTCGCCAGGGCCAGTTTCGTTGTTCCCAGCACCCAACAGGCTGCGATTTGGTTCTCCTCATGTGGACTCCAGATAATTTTTAAGAATTGAGATTCTTTTTTTTAAAAATATATTTTTATTTATATCAGAGAGGAAGGGGGAGGGAGAGAGAAAGAGAGAGAGATATCAACGATGAGAGAGAATCATTGATTGGCTGCACGCCCCCATACTGGGGATCGAGCCTGCAACCCGGGCATGTGCCCTTGACCGGAATTGAACCCAGGACCCGTCATTCCATAGGCCGATGCTCTATCCACTGAGCCAAACTGACTAGGGCAAGAATTGAGATTCTTATATCTATACGTACAAAAGCCTAAGCGACCCGCCGACCGGCTGTAGCTCTGACGCACGCTGACCACCAGGGGGTAGATGCTCAACGCAGGAGCTGCCCCCTGGTGGTCCGTGCACTCCCACAGCAGGAACGCTGCTCAGCTGGCCGACAGGCGCCAGATGCTGGCCTCATGGCTGGCAAGAGCACAGCTGCAGCTGTGCAAGCCTCTCCTGCGGACACTTCCCCCTGAGCAGGAACAGCGCGGCACCCAAGCCCAGGCTCGGGCTCCTCCCCGGCCGCCTGCCGCTTCGCACGCTACTTCGTGCTGTGCGGGATCAACACGGACAGCGGGCTGGAGCCCGTCCAGCTGGTGCGTAAGGCCGGGCTGTGGCAGCGCAGAGGTCCACCGATCCCTGCAGGCCAGGTCTTGGGACCCCACCTGTGCACGAATCCGTGCACCAGGCCTCTGGTATGTTTATAATCCTGGAAACAGGAGACCTTCCGATTTAAAAGTCTGAAATGGATTATGAAAAAGAAAAAAATACTGCCCGGCCTGTGCAGCTGCCGACCTAGGAACCAGGAGGCCCCAGTTCGGTTCCGGTCAGGGCACGAGCCCAGGTTGCGGGCTCCGTCCCCAGTGTGGGACTTGCAGAAGGCAGCTGATGAATGATTCTCATCATTGATGTTTCTGTCTCTCCCTCCCCCTCCCTGAAATCAACAGAAACATTAAAAATACCTTAAATTGAGGGTGGTTAGGGATAATCAGCCTCGACATTCGTGGCTTTTGAGGATCACTCCTTTATGGAACGCCAGTGGTAAATTCACCAAAGAGGCAAATCGAGTCTTTCGGGTAAAAAGATAACATTTGAGAATTGCCCGAGTATGAACTGTGTCTTTTATCGCTTCGTAAGCAGTTTTTCTTTTATAAAGGAGGAATCCTTGTGAGGAGGTAAATACGTGACATGTTCGTAATGATTAGGGTGTTTAAAGAATGACTGTCCCATTTAAGCGTCTACGTGTAAATTATTCATTTACTCCATCAGGCCCCAAAGCTTCCATTCAAGTCTATACAAACAGTTTACATATACACTGTTGCAGCCACACCAAAAAATAAAAAAATAAAAATGGGCCACAGAAGGCTTTCAAAAAACGTGGTTCTTAGAGCATGGAATGTTCCATGCCCTTCTATCCATGGGACTTCGGAGTCCCCCCCCTCCTCCCTTTTTTTTAAGATGGAAGGCATTTTTAAAAGACGTTTTTGAATGGGCTTTGTTAAAATCGCAGGTGAGAAACATCACCTTGGGATGCTCACGGTCACCCCCCGGTTGAACTTGGGTCCAAATATGGTTGGCTCCGCCAGCCGAGCCATTGGGTGTGTCCCCTGGCCCCGCGGACTGGACTCGGTGTGAGGCTCGCCCGCCCGTTCTTGCGGGTGGACTTAACTCTGCATGTCATTCGCCGCCAACCCAGCTGACAGCCGGTCAGCGGCCCATGGGGGTGGGCAGGTGCCAGTAGACCTCCTCTAGCTCCTGCCGGAGGACGGGTCGGGGAGGGGGGTAGGGTTTAGCTCCTCGGGAGAAATCCACACCCAAGTCCAGATCCTTTCTTGCTTCGTTCACTAGCGAGGGGGTGGGAGGTGCGGGCCCGAGCCAGGGGTTTGCAGGTTGGTTCCCAGGGGCACCGTGTCGTGTTGGGTTTCCATCGCGGAAGTGGGATCTGGGGGGGCGGGGTGGGTGGGGGGAGGACAGTGTTTGCTTCTCGCCTAGAAGAGCCTCTTGCTGGAAATGGACGTTGTGAAGTGAGGCCTGTTCGACGTGCCCTTGGCCCTTCCTAAGTCTCGGTCACCCTGTCTGTTTGTCCTGCTTCGCTGTCCCCATCAGCGTGTGGGGTTGTGGGCTGGGCCCCTCTGGCTGCCCCAGGTGTCGGGCTGCAGGGCCGCCCTCCTCGTCTCGAAGTGCCTCTAACACTTGGCTCTGGGCCCTCCCTTCATCACGACGACTGGTTGGTGTCTTCTTTTTGGATCCAGGAGGAGGAAGAAAAGGCCCAAGTTTTGCTTTCCCCTGATCTTCATGCTTTTAGCATCTTGGACCCCATTTACTGGAAAAAAAGTAAAAAATAAAAAAAATGTATGTGAATGCTGAAGGAACCATCCACGGAATGACGGGAGAAGGGGTGGGTGGGGTGCGGTGCTGGGAGGCCGGTCTCCTCTATCTCCTGGGCTTTCCCAGATGGGGTGATGGGGTCCGTGGCCTCCCCCGCCCCCAGGGTGTGGTCCTCCACGTGGGGGCACGTTGGGCCATTCAGAAAGGCGAGCTGGGACAATGCGATGTGGGGACATGAGGCGTGAGGCCCGTGCTCCCGTTCTGTGGCAGGACGTCCTTTGGACTCTCTCTGGTCCGAGTGAAAGGGGGACCCTCCGGAACGAGATGGAGGGGAGCCGGGCTTGTCCTGGGGAGGGAGGGAGGGCTGCGTGTCCCCAGGCCCTCAGCCTGCTGGGCTGTGGTGACCTCTCCATCCCGGAGAGGAAAAAGGGCCCATGACCCGCCGCCCTCTGCCTCCCCCCCCCCCCCCCCATGGGTGCGTTTAGACGCTGCCATCCCTCCCGCCCCAGTTCCTTATTTTAATTCCGAACACGCTCAGCCCTTTCCTGCAGACCAGGCGGCTCGTCTGTCTGTGCCCGTTGAGCGACTTGCTCCCAGGTCCTTGCTCAGACGACAGAGACGGTTGTCGCCAGGTCCGAGGTCGCCGCCGGAGGGCGTGACGGATGCGGTCTGTTGCGTGGATGCTCCTTGACTCCACCTCTCGGCGGGCGGGTGCGTTTTGGAATTCGTCCTCGTTGTTCGCGCCAAGACATGGCTTTCCTTGTGTGCGTGTGACTTCTCTCTGGGGCGGGGCGGGACACGAACCGTTTCTAAAAACAAACGTGAATGAATTCCATCTCGAGACATCTGTAGTTGATGCAAAATAGGCTGTGATATTCGATGGTACTATTGACGTATTTTCGTAGAAATTCTCTTTTCTGTTCGCTTGCTGAGACGGGGGGAGGGGGGGAAGGGGGAGGGGGAGAGGGGGCGGGGCGGGTCCGGCCCTGTCTGTGCTGTGAGCGGAGCGGGCCCCTGGCAAGTCCAAGTCGAAGCTTTCTGTGGCCTTGGCTCTGAGATGCGTTTTCCAGACCTTTTACTCGACCTGAACAGAAACCCAGCCCATTGCTGGGTTTTTCCTGCTGACTCTCTGGGGAGTCAGGGGGAGCACGGGCGCGAGGGACGGGAGAGCTTCGGTGATGTTTGTCTTTGTTTTGGGGGGTGAGGGAGTCAGCGAGGAACCTTTCTGGCTAGAGAACAACAGACCGGGTTTCCGCGACGAGATGGGAATGTGAACTACGTTTTTCTTCACAGACCCACCCAGGGGCTAGGCCCAAAGCACACACGGACCAGCACGGGAGATGCAAATGCAAGGCGCCCGTCTTATGGTCCACGTGGCATCTTTCTTTGCCGCAGATTTTAAAACCGGGAGTGTGCGTTGGCGTGCTGAAAAGATGACGCGGAACCCTTTTCTTTGCTAAAGATGCACATGTGTGCAGCCCGGGGGCCTTCTAAAGGAGTGAGCCTTTTTTTGAAGCGACGTGGGCTGAGGTCACGCTTTCCGAGTTAACGTTAAGGTTGATGGAGATCTATCCAAGGTCAGAGTGCTACGGAGAACCGGAATAAATCAAGCAATGCTCGGAGAGTTTGGAGTCACACTTGATTCACCGGTGGGCTTAGAGAAAATGAATTCACATCCTAAGCAAGGCTACAAGCAGAACTTCCCTTTTTATTAAAGAGCCAGCCCTAGGTGCGCTTAGTGGTTATCTCGCTGCTGGCCTTGAAAACAACACAGTTTTATCCAATTAAAAAAATGCACCTGGCGTGGCATTGAAATTATGGGCGTATCTAGTCTCTGGCCTACAAGGTCAGACAGCTAAGTTTATCTTCCTCCTTATTCAAGCAGGCTAGAAAGCAACGTTATTTTTTTTAGAATAAGAGGCCGTCTAAAAAAAAAAAACTCAGAGAATATTCCAAACAGTAGTTTTACAAAATAGGGGTTAGCCTTCTCAGTAGGGTCTCCAGGAATGATGTCACGTGCACACAGGGCCTGGCGTACCTTACGGGATCCCTGAGATCTGACCCGTCGCGCCCTTTCTCTGTCTTTCCGACGCGGCAACGTCTTTTAAAGCCACGCACGCATTGTAAGCTGCTGCTTGACTCACATCCTTTGTCCACCCAAAGGAAAAACGGATCCTTATTGTCGGGAAGCGTTATCTCCCAGGCTCGGCACCCAACCTTTTAAGAAGGGGACGTGGCAGAGAGGGTGAGAGGCACTGGGTTTTGCACCCAAGTTTCAGAAAGGAGTAAATAAAAAGAGGAGCCCGTGCAAGGGCACGTAGGAAGGACTTGCCAGGAAGTAGCAGCCCGGGCTGCCCAATACAGTGCCTTCAAAACGATTGTGTGTGTGAACTGCATGCGATTTCATGTACCCGTAAAGTGTAACCTGTGTGTGTGCATGACCTGTCCTCCTGTGTGAAGTGAAGGTTCCGCAGGAAGAGGGCCTCCCCTGCCGCGTGGCTTGGGTGGGTCGGCGAGCTCGCTGGCCTGTGTTTGCGTTAAGCAACCGTGTTGTTGACTTCGGATCCACTGCTCCCTCCCTGTTTCTTTCCTACTCTGCAGCTTTGCTGGGTTTACCTGCTTCCCTCTTCTGCTGCTTGGTATCCTTCCTTCTTTTGAAATAAAAAGATGGAGAAACTTCATTTCAAGGAGACTTGTTTTTATTTTACTCGTTGCTCTCACCTTACCAAAGACATATGACATGAAAAAGTTAACGGCCCTAGCCGGTGTGGCGCAGGGGAGAGAGCGTCGGCCTGCGGACTGAAGGGTCCCGGGTTCGATTCCGGTCAAGGGCACATGCCTGGGTTGCGGGCTTGATCCCCAGTGGGGGGCGTGCAGGAGGCCGCCGACCCATGATTCTCAGTCATCATTGATATTTCTCTCTCTCCCTCTCTCTTCCTCTCTGAAATCTATATATATATTAAAAAAATAAACAATTCATAGCTTTGAAATTGCATGCCCTTCTGAGTGTAGGCCAATGAGCTCTCCTGGTCCTGTGCTGTACAGCTCCGTCCCCCCCAAGAAGAACCGTCCCTTTGTCCGGGGCATCTGCCTCCATCTCCTCACATGGGTATCCTATTGTCTCCCATCATCGCAAGAAGAAGGTGAGTACAGGACGGTAAGATATGCTGAGAAAGAGACTGCGTTCTCATAACTTATTACAGTATATTGCTGAAATGGTTCTATTTTATGATGTTATTGTTACTCTCTTATTGTGCTGATGTATAAATTAAATGTAGCATAGGGTCTTATGTGTAGGAAAAATATAGCATATTCAGGGTTTGGTACTGTCTGTGGTTTCAGGCACAGTCTTGGAACCTGTCCCCTGGGTATAAGGGGGGCTACTGCACCCCACTTGTCATTCCCCAGATGCTCTAATTTGTCTTGTCTGGGTACGTGGGGGTGTCTCTGGGGCCACGGAGCTCGGGCGACCCCTGGCGGTCACACTCGGCAGCGCACTCCATCCAACGTGGGTGTACAGTGCCCTCTGGTGGTCGATGGCCGTTCGTTTCTTTTCCCCAGCGTCTTGGCTTGGAATTGGGGGTTCTGTTCTTATCCTTATTTTTCAAGAAACCTAAGGCGCAGAAAGGTGGTCATTTATCCCAGGTGAGACTGGCTGAGAAGAGATCTGAATCCGGGCATTTTGACTGCACACTATGCATTAAGCGCAAGAGAGCGGTTGTGACCTAAAGTTATGACAACAAAATGTGTCCTCAGAGTCTTCCCCTGGGTGGGGCTGATGCAACCTCTCCAGGGCGCATGGAGCCCCGGTACCCCACTTTTGGAAGGTCATCAGCAAATCGCAAGATGTCCAGGCTGAGTGGCCAGAATGGCAGACCCAGTCCTCGGGTTAACCATCAGCCGACCTCCCTCCTCACAGCTGGGAAGTGAGCCTTCCTCTGAGAGCCATCTCTGAGTTGGCCACGGCTGGTGTCTGTCCGCTCGGGGCACTGGGACCTCCCCCTCAGGAAGCCCAGCCCCGCCCACCAGGTGTGGAGCGCCAGACCCTACCCCCTCTGCTCTCACCCCCATTTCCTCCGGCCCAGGGGTGAGTCTGGCGAGAACCCGTTTCTTGGTTCATAGACAACTGGAAGGGGTGAAGGATCTTTCTGGTGTTTCTTTTATAAGGGCACTAATCCCCTCACGAGGGCCCCACCCTCCTGACCCAATCACCTCCCAAAGGCCCCACCTCCTAATGCCATCACCTTGGGAGTTAGGTTTCAGCTTCTGAATTCCGGGGGTCACAAATATTCAACCTGTAGCCGCTCCCTAGGGTTCCCTCTGCTCCCCGAAACTCTGACGAGGTTGTTGGTGTGAGGGGGTGTCTTCTGATCCTTCTTCAACCAGCCTCTGAAAGCTGTGACCTCTCAGGGTCAGCCTTTGGAGCAACCCAGACTGTTAGAAAGTGACCGGCTGGCTTTGGGGTGCTGGGATGGGGGGGCCCTGGGTAGGTGAGTGTAGCCTGGTGTCCTTCCCAGAGGCTCCCTGCTGCTGGCACCTCTCAACCTTGCCCTCTGGAGGGGTCCCTCAGGAGCAGGCATCATGCGCCTTGCCGGTAGCGAGGAAGGATTCTTGGGGCTGGAGGCTACCCCTCCAGGGACCAGCTCTTCCATTTTACGGGAACCCAGGGCACGAGGGTGTGAGCTGTCTGAGGTCATCCAGCAGCGACAGCTCAGGAATCAGGAGTCCCTGACAACCAGCTTGGGTGTTGCTTTTTAAAAAAAAATTTTTTACTCATTTCAGAGAGGAAGGGAGAGGGAGAGAGAGAGAGAAACATCCATGATGAGAGAGAATCATGAATCAGCTGCCTCCTGCACGTCCCTGCAACCCGGGCCTGTGCCCGGGACCCTTCCGTCCGCAGGCTGACCAGCCTGGGTGTTTCAAACAGCAGCTCCCATTGCCCAGCCCCAAGCAGGCTGTTTCCCGGCTAGCCTTTCATCTCCTTTCTCTGCCGCGGAGAGAAGGCTGCTTACGTCTTATTAGAGGAAGCGCTTAGCGCTTATGGAGCACCTACTGTGTGCTCGATGCTGTGCGGGTGCTGGAACACGACGAGAAATAAGACACCGTCTCTGCCCCTGGCGAATGCATCGGCGCGCCGGGTTTGTCCCGAGCGCCCAGGCGGGTCTGGGGACAGGAAAGGCGATCTCCGTGGTGTTTTATTTATGTGCCCACGAGCCCATCTCGAACCTGGCTGCCCTGAATTTCTTTCCTTCAGCGACAAGACCGGGCCGTGTGGGTGTTTGGCTCCCAGGGAGCTCTCTGTCGGCAGTGCCCACATTTCTGCAGCGAGGCTGGTGTGCGGTCCACCTTGGCCACGCGGGGCTTGGCCACCAGAGCGGGGCCCCGGCCTGGGTGGCACCGAGCAGCTCTCCTGAGCCACGCCTGTCGCTCAGACCAGAGGAAAGGGGTCCGGGAGGCCCAGGGTGGCCTGGGGCTTCACTCACGTGTCCCCGTGGCGATCCCCTGCGGGCGGGCAGCCCTGGGTGAGGCCTGTGCCCTGCGGGGGCGGCAGTAACCTAGGCCGCAGACCGGGTGGCTTACCCAGCAGAGAGAGAGGGTAGGCAGACGTAGGCGTACAGTCATGAGTACCCGAAGCGCAGAGTTCATTCTTGTATCAGTTATTAACCACTTGTTAATGAGTAAAGGCCCGATGCATGAAATTCGTGCAAGGGCCTTGGCCCCGGCCCCAGCCCGTCGCAGCTACAGCAAGGGGCCTCTGCTGCCCCTGCCATGGCTCCTGCCCGCCGTGCCTTTGTTGGGAAGGAAGGACGTCCGGAAGGATGTCCGGTCTAATTAGCATATTACACTTTTATATGTATAGATTGTACTGTTTTCCATGTGGACGTGCTGACCCTCCACAGTCCTGGGGTCTCGGCTCCTGTGTTTCTGGGAGGAGCCTGACAGCAGGTGTGTGGCTTTGGAGAGCTCCCCCCTCCCACGCCCCCCCTCCCCCGGACTCCTGGCCCGGCCATGTCGTGGCCCAGGGCCCACGAGGTGTCCCCACCTTCTAGCGCTCAGTCCCCTGAGCTAACCCGAGTCCCTGGCTAGAGCTCAAGTGTGTTTCTCCTTGTTGGAAAGAACAGAGCTGCCCTTGGAGCTACGGCCCCGTCAGCCTCCTGGTCTTTCCTCTCCAAGGGGGACAGTCCATCCTGCCTCTGCCCCCCCCCCAACACCCCCTCCAGGAGCCTCGCCCTCCAGCCCCAGCGGCTCTGAGCCCCGCCCCGCAGGTCCTCTCTGCTGCCACCTTTATCCCTGTGCCTCCCACAGAGGTGGATGGGAGGTGCCCAGCCGCCCACAAGGCTCTCCTGCCCGAGGGCCCAGCCCTTTGTCTCCTGAAGGATGGGTGTGCCTCCACCCCGAGAGCTGAGACAGGAAATGAGCACAGTGGCCTCACCCACAGGGAGAGGGCGGCTCCCCCGAGGCTCTGCAGGTGGGTCTGAAGCCCCAGCAGCAGGAGGCCTGGCTCCCAGCTGCACGCTCCCCTTCGAGTAGCTTCCACAGTGTCAGGACGTGGGGAACTGGGACCCCAAACCTTGCTGGAGGCATTGCTGATCTGGCATTGGTACAGCCACAGCCTGGGGCGGCTACAGGCACCCACAGTCTTAGCTGCACCAACGGGGCCAGCAGCTCCCCTGCACCGGCCAAGGCCAAGGCCAAGGCCAAGGGCGGAGAGAAACAGCCCCAAGTCCCTGAACGTGCGGCTCTGGGCAGCCGCAGTGGGCCCAGGCCCGTCACTCACTGGTTGGGTCTGTTTCCTCTGGGGGTTGTGGTGAGGTTGAAACGTGTGTGAACTCGTTATGCAAACTGGAAGCCACGCAGGCAGGCGCATAGCCACCCACCTGCCTCCTCCCCGCCTGTCCTCCCCAGGGACTTGTCAAGTTATTGGCGAGGGGACTTGCCAAGTTATTGGCGAGGGGACTTGCCAAGGGTCGAAGGCACATTTGGGGTGTCTGCCCAGCTCATGGTGACCCCCGTTTCTCTGGAGGCAGCACAGAAGAGAGGTGGGGAGAGAATCCTGGCTCTCCGCGTATTGGCTGTGTGACCTTCAGCAAGTTACTCCGCCTCTCTGTGCCGAAATGGGAGGAAGAAGAATACCGACCTCAGGGGTTGCCATGAGGGTTAAAGGGCACACGCAGCTGAGACACCAGCCCTCGCCTGGGGCGGGGGTGGGGGTGGGGCAAAGCGGAGACTAGCGAGGGGGGTGCTGCTGGACCCTGCCGCACCTTCAGGTGTTTCTCTGCCCTCGTCCTCGCTCAGCCAATGGCCTTTTTGGTAAAAGTTAGCGTCTCTGTGGCTCACGGATGCCTGTGACTGTTCCGTGACACTAGAACGTGAGAGCCAAAGAGAGAACACCATCATTTCCTAAAGGAAATTGATCTGACCGGGGGCATCGTCCACTTTCAGATTCCGGGGACCCCACCCACTCCACGGGCTTGTGGGGGATCCTGAGGCTGCCGGGGAGCAGGGGCAGGGAGGAGGCCTGGGCCATAGTCCTGGGGTCCCCGCAGCTCCGCCTGGTCCTGAGCGCTGCCCCCACCTCCAGGGGCTTTGGATGTCCCCACAGTCTTCCTGGGTGGCCCAGCACACGCGAGGGTCCTCTCACACGGCTCTGGAGGCTGGGGAGCCTGTGGACTCATCCAAGGTCCAGGCCTAGGCGCCCTCCCTGCTGGGCCCAGTCAGTGCACATCCCACCCCATCTCTCCCCCTTAACCCCTCCCCCTTCCTCCCTCCCTCCTGCACCCCTCCCCTTCTCCTCTTTCCCCCTCCTCCCCCCCTGAGTGCCTGGCTGGGAGCACAAAGGCCTGACTGTCCTTGGGGGCTGGGGGAGGGGACACTCCCTCCGGTGCAGACGTTAAACTCACAGCCACCTGCACACTTGAGCCAACCGTGTCTCAAAGGGGGCGCCATGGCTGGGGAAGTGATACGTGAGTCTTGGTCGGGCCAGACCTGGAGCCCCGCCCGCCCCTCTGCGCTGACCCTGGGTCGGAGGAGGCCCCGCCATGCCTGCTCTGCTCCCCCAGAACTCGATGGGGCTTCCAGTTCCCTCCCCGGGCCTGGGCTGACCCAGCCGGGTTCTCAGATCCCACTTCCTGTCCCACCCAGGCCCTGGGAGGGGCGGGGGCTGCCGGGGAGCAGGGACCAGGAGGAGGCCTGGCCATAGTCCTGGGGTCCCCGCAGCTCCTTCTGTCCCTGAGCGCCTCCCCCATCTGCTCTCAGGTGACTGGGGTGCTGGGCAGGTGCCTGGCTTATGTCAGGCCCAGGTCTTCCTTCCCTGTTGCCCACGGCCCGGCCAGCTCCATCCAGGGCCTCGGCTGGTCACAGCCCAGAGCGGCTGCTGGGGTCTGCGGCCCAGGTCCCCCTGCCCCCAGCCCCCCACCTCTGATCCTTTCCTCCTCCAGGAGGCAGCAGGGATCTGGGTCCGGGTCAATGCCCAGCCTGCCTCCCACGGCCTGCCATTCAGAGGGAGAAAAAAGGGAATTCTTCAGAGTTTTCAGATGCGAGCAAATCCCGAGAGGAATTTTTTTTTTTTTTTAATTTTAAGTGTATTTTAGCAAAGAAGAAGTTCCCAGAGAGCCGCCCTTTCTGTCACTGCCTCCCAGTAGGTGCGTGTTAGCCATGCAGGGCTGGTAGGTTGTGCCTTTGAACTGAACCCTGGGCGGGGTCCGTGTGGGGGTAACAGTGAGAAGGGGGGTGGTGAGGTGGGGCGCTTGAGCCCTCATTTCCGCCTGAGAGCGCTGCGCACAGGTTGGTGGGTCATTCATTCATTCATTCCTTCCTTCGTTCATCCTTTCCTGCAGCGGATACTTCCCGAGAGGAGGGCGCACACCAGGTCCTGGTGTTGGGCAGCAGCGTGTTTGGGGTGTGCAGTGGTTGCGAGGAATGGAGTTGGAAGAAGTTAAGGACAAGTGGGGCGGGGGGGGGGGTCCCCCGGTGGAGGCTGCTCCCTGCTGTGACCGGGCCTGCTGCTTTTACATTAGGTTAGAGTTTGCTCAAGCAGGACAGGACGGAGGGGTTCCCTTTGGACCCCTCGCTGACACCAGAGCAGGGCCACACTGTCTCCCCCAAGGCTGAGGCCAGGCCCCAGCACAGTGCCTGTCCGCAGAGCGGCTGTTGTCTAGGATGAGGGGCCATCTGTCCACTGTCCCTTCTCGGTGTCCCGAGATGGGGTACCACCATCACTGTGGCCACCTCTCAGGCACCCACTGTGCAGGGGGCTCGGGGCAGCCCCCCCAGATGCCAACGATATTATTTGCTTCCCGGCAACAGCATTTGGACCATTAAGAGCGTCTTTGAAACGCAACCTTTCACTTACCAGGCGAACAACCGCCCCTGGGAAGGGCCTTTCGTCAAAGCTGCAGGGACCCCTGGCGTCACGCGAGCGCCGCCATCAGACACGGCGTGCCCAGCCCTGGGCCCTCCACGGTGAGTATTTTATTTTATTTGTATTTATTTTTTTAAAATATATTTGTAATGATTTCAGAGAGGAAGAGAGAGGGAAAGGGAGATAGAAACATCAATGATGGGAGAGAATCATGGATCGGCTGGCTCCTGCACGCCCCCCACTGGGAATCGAGCCCACAACCCGGGCATGTGCCCTTGACCGGAATCAAACCCGGTACCCTTCAGTCCACAGGCCGACGCTCTATCCACTGAGCCACACCAGCTAGGGCTCCACAGTGGATATTTTAGACAGAAGACCGAATAGAAACGACTTTTAGGTAAAAATACTTGAATAGGGTCTTTTAAACCTGCTTTTCACTTAATGTTATCTTTTTTCTTTTTTTTTTCTGGATAAAACACACACAGGTTTTTAACAGCTTCAAAAAACTGGATTATGTAAATATAGTTTTGTAGTCAGATATTTAAACTTTAAAATCTGGAAATCTGGCCAGGGGGCGCTCTGGGTCCGAGGGGAAGGGCATGGGCCTCCAGCTGAACCCGTGCCTCTTAGGCTTGCCTGGGGACACGCTCACCAGCTCTGCAGCACCCAGAGCGCCCCCAGGTGTCCCTCCTGCCGTGGCCCTGGGTGGTGAATTCTGGGTCTCCGCAGACCTATTACCTTCCCCTCCTGTGGAAAGATTCCCTCCACCCCATGCAACATGCTGTGGGCTCCTCTGGGAACTTCAGCACCAGCCTGTTTAGATTCAACAGCGATGGCTTTCCCAAGTGTCTCAGGCTCCGCCCTTCCCCCTCCCTCCCCCCCCACACACAGCTTTTCTCTTTGTTCTCAGAAACCAAACAGAGCCAGGCCTGCCAAGGCGGGGTGGGGGGAGGAGGTGGGGGGGGGGCCTTCAGGAAGCATCTGGAGTGGCTGGCAGAGGTGAGCTGTGACCCTGACCAGCAGCCCTGCCCCAGCCTTGGAGGACTCCACCTCCCGGGGTTTTCCAAGGCTACCTTCCCGCTCCCAGAGCCTGGTGTTTATTTTAATATCCAAAACCTGATGAGGATCAAAGGCACCAGGGTCCGCACTGGCTGTGGCACAGCCTTTGCCAGCCCCCCACCCCCACCCCCCGGGGGTTCCCAGGGAACCATTATCATGATATTCCACCTGCGGAGTGTGCTTGGAAGTACAGCGAATGGTGTCTCATCTCCAAGGAGGATGAGGAGCGCTGAGGAACCCTGTCCACAGATAACACTCAGACATTTCCTGAGATAAGTGTGCAGGTCACTCCCAGTCTTATCTTTCCAGGCAGATTTACCTGCTGAGCAGCTGGAGCAAGTGGAGCAGCTGGAACAGCTGGAGCAGCAAGAGTAGGTGGAGAAGCTGGAGCAGGTGGAGAAGCTGGAGCAGATGGAGCAGGTGGAGAAGCTGGAGCAGGTGGAGAAGCTGGAGCAGGTGGAAAAGCTGGAGCAGGTGGAAAAGCTGGAGCAGCAGGAGCACGTGGAACAGCTGGAGCAGGGGGAGCAGGTGGAGCAGCAGGAGCAGGTGGAACAGCTGGAGCAGCAGGAGCAGGTGGAGAAGCTGGAGCAGCTGAAGTAGATGGAGAAGCTGGAGCCTCAGGAGCAGCTGGAGCAGGTGGAGAAGCTGGAGCAGGTGGAGAAGCTGGAGCAGCTGGAGCAGCTAGAGCAGGTGGAGCAGTGGCAGAGCTGCCAGTGAGATTCCCCTGCCTCTGCCCAGGATGCCTTCTCGGGTGGCTGTCAGAGGGTTCATCTCTTTGCTGCTCCATCAGATTCTCCATTTCACCGACTGTCAGAATTTCTATCCTTGATTGGCAAAGCGCTACTCAGACTCTGGCCTCTCATCTCCAGCAATGTTCTGGTAAGAAACATTTTCCTGGCCAACCTGTCAGTAGCTCGCACTAGAGTGTTTGTTGGCTCTGACCCGGGCAGCAATTCTCTGCCCAACAGGTTTCCAAGACCGAGCAGACCCAGAAATGTAGACAAACGGGTTGGCTCTCCCCACTGAAATGCCCCGAGTCCCAGGCCCCTGGAGAACCGGGCATCCGTGTCTGCCGTCTCCTGTCACCAAGGGACTCCTGTCGCTTCTCACTCTATCAGACCACAGGGAGGGGCTGGTAGTGTTTTTGGAGCAAAAGCAAATGCAATGTTTAAAACATCAAATTGCATTCCTGTCAACACTCTCTGGCTGTCCCATTCTGGTAACATTTGGGGGGATGTTTCCAAAGTTCTGTGGTTTTGCCAGCTGCGGGGGCCGGCGGGGGGGCTTCCTGTGGAGGACAGAGCGCACCACCGAGCGTGGTGACTATACCCATCAGCCCCCTCTCAGAGAAGCTTCCTGGTTTGCACGTTGCAGCATAAACCCGACCGCAGGGGTGAGGCCTTGGCTGTGCCCCTTTCACGAACCCCGGGCCGTGCAGCAAGCTCTGCCCACTTCCTGCTCACGTGCGCAGCCCCACAGGACTCTCATTCCAGGAAGTGGAGGCACCACTTGAACAACAGTGAGGCCACCAGCCCAGATTCCCCACTCAGGACGCCCTACCTTCAGGACTGTCGTGACTTGTGTAGCAAGCCCTAGCCCACCGCACACACACCTCTAGGATTAAACGTGGGTTAAGTCCCCGTTTATGCGTGAAGTGGTGATGGTGATCTGTGGGTTAACTCCCCATTTATGCGTGAAGTGGTGATGGTGACCTCTTGCATTTATTTTTTCTCTTGGCGGTGGAGCCTGGTTCCCAGGGGAGCTGCTAGAGAAGGCCCTTCTGGGGGAAAGCAGGCACTGTTGGGTGGGGGGGGGGGAAGGCAGAGGGGGAGGAGGCTGGTTTTTGTGGAGGGGGCTGTTTTTTTTTTAAAATATATTTTTATTGATTTCAGGGAGGAAGGGAGAGGGAGAGATAGAAATATCAGTGTTGAGAGAGAACCATTGATTAGCTGCCTCCTGCTCTCTTCCTACTGGGGATCTAGCCCACAACCCGGACATGTGCCCTTGAGCGGAATCGAACCCGGGACCCTTCAGTCCGCAGGCCAACGCTCTATCCACTGAGCCACACCGGCTAGGGCGCTGGGTTTTTGTTAATACAAAGAGCATAGGAATGTCCTAGCCCAGTGGTCGGCAAACTCATTAGTCAACAGAGCCAAATATCAACAGTACAACGATTGAAATTTCTTTTGAGAGCCGAAAACTGACTTCTGCACATGGGCCATGAAGGCTCCATCGCCCTGTACGTGCGCGCCCACATGTGGCATTTTGTGGAAGAGCCCCAGTCAGGGGGCCAAAGAGCCGCATGTGGCTCGCGAGCCGAAGTTTGCCGACCACTGCCCTAGAGCACAGCTAGGCCAACAGGTCCTCAGGCCGCAGTCCACGGACTGAGTGTGCTGAGCCCACCCGTGCGCAGCCCCGGTGGCCCTGTGGGGGACATAGAGCGGGATCGCATGACAAGCCTTCGCTACCCATTGGGAATTTAAGAACAGGTCCTGAAGGGAGGGAGCAGACCCTTCCCACACTGAGGCATCCACAGGCCCCTCCCCAACTCTGCCAACCGGCTGGGATTTCAGCTGCGCTCACCTGCTGCCCCAGGGGACCTGCGGGGCTCAGGGGGCGGAAAGAGGGGGAGGCTCTGGAATCCTCAGACCCGGCTTGGATTCTCTGCGCCCCACACTTCTTTGCCGGGTGGGACTTAGTGCAAGTATGTTGACCTCCCTGAGTCCTGGTGTCATCCTGAAAACGGGGTGATGACATGTATCTCCCTGAGTTGATGTGAACTGTCAATAAGGGAAGGAATGCAAAGTGCTTTCCACCCAGCAGGGACTCACTAGGCATTGCTAGCCCCCTCCCAGGCCTCCCTTTCCCCACCTGCCTGCTGCCCAGGGTGGGTGCTCCCCACTTTTCGTAAATGGCCGGAGGCGCGGGCAGTTTTAGCGATGGGGTGGGAACAGTGGCTGAAGTGAGGAAATGTTCTGCGGTGAGGCGTAACGAGGATGGCCTGAGCCCTGGACCTGGGAGCTGCATCTGACATAAAAGGGCAGCCTCTGGGCGGGAGGGGCTCAAGGGGAGGCCGCCCTCAGGGACTCACCCACTAGCAGCTGCGCCAGCACAGACCCTGCACGTGTGTTGTCTTTAAGCTCCACATAAACTAGGCGGGAGGCTGGGCAAAGAAATGCTTCATGACGTATTCTGGATTAAGAGAGAGATGAGGGTGCAGAGAGCAGGACCCAGGCGGAGGAAAGGTGGGGGAGCCCAAGGGAGGAAGCGTCTTCACCCACCCTAGCCAGAGGGAAGAGTTAGTGCCTGCAAAGTCTTAATCCAGCCTCGCAGAAGCTCAGTAACTAGCCCAAGAAGGGCGGGAACATGCCATAGTAGGACTTTCATAATGAATGAATCCTTCCTTTCTTTAAAGGGGAGAGACCCGAGGACACATGCATTATGCTTCCTGCTTCCCAGGAGAGCGGAGGCCCCAAACCCGTGAGGCTGTGACTGGTGAGTGTGGCAGTGTCACAGGGGCGGGCAGGGAGGCAGGAGGCAGGGGGGCCTGGGCTGATGGGCAGGGACAGAGGAAGGGAAGGCATTCAAAGTGATGGGAAAGAGAGGGGCTCGCCTGGGGCCCCATCGGGGATTCTGTGGACCTGGAGGGTGAAGTGGGCGGGAAAGGAAAGATAAATATAAAAAGGGTCGAGAGCTAGGCCTGGCAATGGTCCAAGAGGGAAAGTGCTGGAAGGCCTTTCCTGCGTGTCATGCCCCAGAGGTGACATAGGTGACATTTTTCCCTCCGGGTATTTTAGGACTCCCAACTCACCCAAACACAGGGCAGGCTATTTTTATTTTTTTGTTAATCCTCACTGGAGGATATTTTTCTATTGATTTTTTTTTTTTTTTTTTAGAGATAGTAGAAGGGAAGAGGAGAGAAAGAAATATCCATGTGAGACAGACACATCTATTGGTTGCCTCGTCCACGAACTCTGACCAGGGGTTGATCCCCAGTAAGGGATGTGCAGAAGGCAGCCAATCAATGATTTTCTCTCATCATTGATGTTTCTGTCTCTCTTCCTCTCCCTTCCTCTCTCAAATCAGTAAAAATATATTAAAAAAAAAGGAAAATACCAATAGTTCCTTTATTGAGGAAGTAGCCTAGATATTCAACTGATTTTTCGTAATACGCTTTCCCTCCAGAAATAAACAATAATTATCATTTAGCTTCTCTGTTGTTTTAAAAATTTCTTTAGTCGATAGTTTTTAAGGCGGAATGTGGACTAAGCTGATTCTAGTATTTTACAATCTTTTAGCGTCATTTTGTTATGATTAGACTTTACCAGCCTGATCTTTAAAATGAAGTTTTATTTACTTATTTTACAAAAAAAAAGTACCTTCTTTTATTTCATAAACGGAAAGATGCAAGAAATGTGTACCTCGAGGGGAACCCAGTGAAATCTTGTATCTGGGTAGAATGTCTGAGAAAAGAACAGCTTTTAGGGATGGACCTGGTACTGCAGTGTTTTCATTTCTATGTCATTTGCTGCAAAAAAAAAAAAGAAAAATGAGGTAGGGCTAATATTACTTTATCCGAAGGGTACGGCGACTCAGGCTCTGGGCTTTGCCAAAAACCAGGTGGGCTTTTTCTGACCTTGAAGTGAGGTTTTGCATTTCTGCAGCTCAGTTTCCCACCCAGGACGAAGTGGGGGGCAATTCCGGGTCAGAACTTCCTCTGCAGAGAGGCTCGGATGGACTCATTCACAGTGGGTGTGAATGACCAAGAACAAATGCACCAGATCCTCTTTTTTTGGTGTCTCTGGTCCTTTTGTAGTTGTAACCGAGAACATGAGAACTCTTGCACCTGACACTGGACTACCAGTGAAAAAGCCCGCTTGTTATTATAATGGAGCGGATAGGGCTTCCAAAATAGACATTCTCTTAACTTTTACCCACTAAGTTAGGTGGACCTAGTAGTTAGTTGGGTTAAAAAATAACTTTGATTAAAACCACGCTGCAAAGTGGGGAACTTCACTCGGACTGCTAAAAACCAGTGATAACTTGTAGAAGGAAAAAGGGTTAGGGCCCATGGCAGGTTCGGAGTTCACCGGGTAATGAATGAATGACTCAGCATTTTGGAGGTCAATGTTAAAACCAGACTGGCGGGAAGCAGGTGAAATGGCACCTTGGTGTCTTAGGAGGCGGTCTTCCGGTGCCCTGCTGCGTTAAGGACCATTTTCTACCGCATCTCGGCGGGGCCTCCTCTTAACGTCAGCCCCCTCCTTACAGCAACCCTCGTGGGAGCCCTGCGAGCTGTAGGGGACCCTCGGACCTTCCTTCCGGGTCCCCTCCCGCCCGCTGGCCCCAGATCGGTTTCCACAGCTCGGCCCGCAGGTGCAGGGGGATGGAAGACTGTAAGGAGCGCTCGGTTAGCGTTTTAACAAAAAGCACCTCCGCTCTCTGTAGTTGTCACTCTTAAGAATTCTAATTTGCAGCTTTTTATTCTCACTCTCGCCAAGCCACCCCGCACTCTCTGCGGCGAGTGGCGGGATCGGGCGGGGAGCTCGAGGGCCCCTGCGCCGCCGAGATAAGGCGCGGCCGCCAGACGCCCTGGGCGGCACCTGGGCGGACCCGCCGCCTCCGGCATCGTCGCGGGGGGGGGGGGTGCGGAGGCGCCACGGCGCACGGCCAATCCACAGCGTAGGGGTCTATTCAAAAGGACGAAGAGCCAATGGGAGCCTCGGAGGCCCCGGTGGGCGGGGCTAGGGGCGGGGCGAGGAGCGCGCGCCCGGGCCGCGGGGACGCGGGCCTCGAGAGCGCGGGGGCCGGCGTCGCGCGCGCGGAACTGCTGCAGAGTAGCAGCTCGGCGGCTCTCGCGGAGTCGTGCGTGTCCCCGCGGGACCCCGGCGCAGGTGAGCGCCCCCACCCCGCCCCGATGCCTGCGGTGCGGCCTCCCGGGGGGCGGGCGAGAGTGGCCGGCGGGCGGGCACGGCGGTGGGCGGGGGTCCCGGGCGCTGGGCCTGGGCTGCGGCCTCGCCCTCGCCTTCCCTCCCCTGGTCCGGGTCGCTCGGGGCCGCTGCTGGCGGGGCTTGAACCGTGCGCGGCCCAGCCCGGCCGTTTGCGGAAATGGAGCTGCCGGCTTCAAGTTGGGGACGTTTCCCTCCATTTTGGATGCGCCGCGTCGGTGTAAAGGGATGTTGGTTGGGGAGGTTTGGGGGTCGGGGACCCTTCCCGGCCCCCTGTCCCGGCCCTGTAACTACGGCTCCCTCTCCCCCCGCCCCCCCGGTCCGCTCCCAGCGCCTTTTTGACGGGCAACTGGTGGCTCGGCGGGTCCTGCCGTGGGGGAGCGGCGCGGCCGCCGACGGACGGGGAAGTGGGCTCGCAGAGGTGACTCACTCGCGCGGGCCGGGTCGCCACTGGCCCCGAGGGTCGTGGCCGACTCGCTTGGGCGCCTTCCGGGGCGGACGGCGCGCGGGCTTGCTAGCTTGCCTGTGCGGCGTTCTCTCGCCAGGTGTTTCCGCGCAGCCAAGAAACGGATCTTGAGGCAGCTTGGCGCGCTCCCACGAAAGCTCAATTCCGTGTGTGCGTGTGTTTTTTTCTTCAAAATTTTAAGGCTTTTAAAACTGTTTCAGAACGACACCTTGTAGCAGCCTCAGGGGGCACCGAGGAAGCGCTCGATGGCAACGGGGCCTGTGTCTTGCACGAGCTGCTGTGCAGTCAGGCCGAGTTGCACTGGACAGCGCTCGGGCGATCGACGCGGTGCAGCCGGGAGCCCGTGTGCGTGCTCACCTGCTGCGGGAGCCGTGGCGGGAGCCGGCTGCTCCGAGCCCTCGGGGCCTGGCAAGTAATAAACACGAGCGAATCTGTAACCACACCTGGTAGCAAGTGCTGCGAAGGACAGGATCCAGGATTGGGGGCTACGGGAGGACAGCAGCGGGACCCTAAAATTAGACTGAGCCCCGCGTCCAGGGATGTCTAGAGAGGAGGGAAAGGGAGTGAGTAGGCGGGGAAGGATTCTTACTTTTCATTTTTTATTTCTGAGAGCCAGGCCATGCTGCCTCTGCAGCCGGGAGGTGGCCTTTCTTTGCATCCCGAGCAGGGGGCACGGAGCACGGAGCAAGGCGGGGCGGGGGAGGGGGGATTCCTGCTGGGGGTTTGCCTGGTGGCCGGTCTTGGGCTCCTGGGTTGAGGGGAAGCTGTCAAACTCCATTTGAACTTCCCAGTTTCTGTTACGTTTCGATTCATTTAGAGAAGTGAAGGAGAGATGACCAGAGACCCTGAGTGTTACGCGGTCAGCACAGAAAAGCAGCCTGCTGTGGGGTTGATAGATAAATAGTCATCTGTTGGAGCCAGATTGACGCTGACGTCGGCAAGGCCGTGGCTTGAAGGGGAGACGCCTGAGGGAGGACCTCCTGTTCCCACTGCTCCTGGGGAAGGAGGACGTGGTGTTGAGCAAGCAGTTGTCCGGGACACACTGGGCTCACACACCTCCAGGGCAGCCTCTTCGTGCGTCTCTGGCCTCCCTTAGGGGAGGCCCCGACGATATGGGGGTGTCCTTTCTTGGCGAATTCCCTCTGGCCTGGGACTGTTAGGGTGTGACTGTGCAGGAGCGTCACCTGTGAAGGCGGCGGTGGGTCTTGTGCGAAGTGGGGGTGGGGGTGCTGTTGCTGCTTTCATCTTCTGGAACGTCTGTGGGACGGGGGCTTCCTCGGGAGAGCTGGTCTGCCTTTTCTCTAAACCACCGTGTGGGGCATGGCCCTCACGTCCCCGTGCTGAATTTTTATTTTGTAAATGAGCTTAGAGACCTCACATGTGTCCACTAGACCTCACATGAACCCCAAATATTTAATGGGTCACAGAAAGATGCCACTGAAAGGCACGGAAGCGGCTCAGGACGGTTTCGGAAGTTTACAGAGAGCCGGGTGAAACTTGAAGGGCATCTTGACGTAGAAAGACGTGACTGCCTTCTTTCGCCTCCGGCTGGCCAGCGTTGCAGCATTAGTACCAATAACAGGGGTGTGATTTTAGGGGGTCCAGGGAGAAGGGGGGTGCAGCGCAGAGAGGAGGAGGGCACATTTCCTTCCTCTTTCTTCGAACTTGGAGGCTCACGCTACATGTTGAAATAGGCACAGCTTACTGTTGTCACCTTCCTTTTTTGTGCCCCGCCCCCATGTCCCAAGGTGTCCACTGCCCTGCCCCCCCAGGGCCCCATTGGTGACTCCTCAGCCAGGTGCGCCTTCGTCCCCAGAGCTGGGCTCCAGGCCCAAGCCCATTCATCACCCCCAGTCCATCTCGCCGTCTCGCTATCTGGGTAGGCGCTGGGAAGAAAGCTGTCCATTGCCTGATGGGTGAATGAACCGACACCCTCTAATCACCAGATAAGTGGTTGTGTTTCCTTTCATCTCCCAGCCTCGCTGCTATCTTTCTCAGCAAGTGAAGCTTATTAAGCTTTTTTCTCAGGTGATTAACTGGAGAAACTTGGTGCTTATGAAAGAGTTTTTCCTTGGGGGGGTGGAGGGTAACTTTCTCCTTTGCTACCCCACAGTCTTCAGAAGTGCTTGACCGTCGTTCTTGTTCTTCCTGTTACAGAATCCCTCTTGGCAGGAGCTGGGTAAGGGTGCATATTGTTAGCCCAGGTGGTGTATGGGGGTTGCTTAGTTGGTGAGATGAAGGTGATTTAGGGAGAGACTTCTCTATGGGAACCGCCTGCTTCTCAGCCTCGGGCCCCCTAGTGTGGTTGGTGTTGGAGGTCAGAGGCACGTGGACTGTGAATCTGCTGGGCAGTGGAGGGAGAAGTTGACCACCTAAGACCGTGGTCGGCAAACCGCGGCTCTTTGGCCCCTTGAGTGTGGCTCTTCCACAAAATACCACGGCCTGGGCGCGTCTGTTTTGAAGAAGTGGCGTTAGAAGAAGTTTAAGTTTAAAACATTTGTCTCTCAAAAGAGATTTCAATCATCGTTCTGCTGGTATTTGGCTCTGTGGACTAATGAGTTTGCCGACCACGGCCCTAAGAGCCAGAGCGCCCAGCCATCAGCTGATGTTTAAAAAAGGGCGGCAAACAGGCCTCATGGGAGGAGCAATTTCTGTGGTTGCTTGTGGCTTCGCAGAGTGGGCTTTGAGGGCCGTGTTTGGGTTCAATGGCGAAGAACGTTGTGACGGGGCTCAAGGCCAGGTGTGTTTTTATCAGCCCAGGTGTGAGGCTGCCGTTACTCGGTATGCAAGACTTGAAAACTTGAAAGACCCCCAAATTTGCTGTTTATTCTAGATTGGGAATTTTTTTCTCCCTGTTGATGGGTTATAATAATGTTAATTATACGTCCTTGATTTTTCTAGACAGTTTCATGATTGTTTTTAATAAAGGTAATTATATTTAAAAAGTGAATATATTTTTTAAGTCTTTGTAAGACTACACATTTATAAAGCAGAAAACGAATCCTTTGTGAGATTGTGCTTTGTTGATTGACAAGTAATGTGGTCGCTGGAGGTGCTAGCGTTGCGCACAGGCAGCCATGTGGTGCGTGGCCGTGTTACTGCTGAGTGTCACGTGGACCTGGGGACTAAACTGTCCTGTGTGAAGTGACTCCCAGGGAGACATGACGAGCAGAAAGGACCACTCTGTGCTGTGCTGACTCATTCACGCTCTCGACAAAACAGCTCACCTTCCTTACGCTTTAGTGTCTCACCTTTAAAATAAGGGGTGCTGCACCCTCCCCTCCAATGATCTTTTTGGCCCTAAAATCTTGACCAGTTAAAATTTTGGAAAGTTGTATTTCATGTCCAATCTGTGAGGAAAAGACAAATGTAAGTGTGTATGGCACTGACTCCCCCTTTTTATCTTTAAAACTGTTCAGACTGATTGTCAAAAATGCCAAGTAGGAAGTTTGCCGACGGTGAAGTGGTAAGAGGCCGGTGGCCTGGGAGTTCACTTTATTATGAAGTGGAAATTCTGAGCCGTGACAGCAAGTCGCAGCTTTACACGGTCAAATACAAAGATGGAACGGAACTGGAGCTGAAGGAGAATGATATCAAGGTAAGTGCTCCTTTGGTTCACCGAGCGTGTTTATGCGAAGCGGGGGTAACGGGTGGTTTTTGAGTCGTCAGTCTGGCTCTGTTTGGAGCACAGGGTCACGCTGCTGCTCCGGGTCAGATACTGTTTCTGGCTCTGGGGATGCATGAATGAGCCACAATGCCCTGTTCCTAAGACGCTGCCAGTCTGCTGGAGAAGACGGATGCTTCCCGGGGTCAGGGTCCTGGTTTAAGCCAGGGTGTGACAGGCATGTGTGGCTGGTTAGGGAAGGCACTGGGTTTCAGGAGGTGTTGGCTCCTGAGCTGCGTGCCGAGACAGAATAGGGGAGACCCAGGTGACGGAGGGGTGGCCTCCGCAGAGGACAGCATGCCAAAGACCTGGGGTTGGGGGGACACAGACAGCCGCCAGGGTGCGGGGGGCGAGGGGCAGCAGAGGGGGGAGTCCTTCAGGAGAGTGACCTTCATTAGAGTTGAGTCTGGCCTCTTCACCCTGTCTGGGCCTTAAATATCTGATCTGTGACGTAGAAGTACTTATGTAAAAGTGACAAAGGAAAAAGATGTATGAAATAAGTTCTTTTTATCATTGGGCTCAACAGATAGAAATTCCTTTGTCAGAGTGCTATAAAAATGTCTGCACACCTGTCTGCAGGTCCCTTCCTTGTTGGTGATCAGCAGCAGCCAGTGTTTGAGCCCATAGCCTGGGCACCACAGTGAGGGCGCCCTCGGGCAGCGCCTGCAAAGCCTGTGTATAAAGGGACAGGCTGGGTATTCCCGGCTTTGCGGGCTTGTCGCGTCTGCGTGCGGAGCAGCTCTCGGCAGCCGGAGGGGAGCGGACATGGCTGGGCACCGACTACACCTGACTCACCGACACGAATGGGAATTTCAGATCGCTCCCACGTGTCACCAAGCCTCTTCTTTTGATTTTGTTTGCAATCGGCTAAACACTGTAAAGCCGTGCTTAGCTCCTGGGCCACCCAGAACCGGGGGAGGGACTTGGCCGGGAAGTTGGCCTCCCAGGTCTAGGGCCCCGGAAACCCTGGACGCGGGCCGGTGAGGTGTCACGAAGTCATCCCAGTTGCACTGGTGTCCAGGGTCTGCCCGTGCGTGTGGTGCAAGTGCAAGTGGGGTCTGCCTTTCTCGTTACTGTTGGTGTGCAGGTTTCTCTTGTCCCATCATCTCGGCGCTCATCAGTGTTATTGCAACTCTTTTTGTCTCTGTTCTTGGGAAAACGTACAGCTAGTTGGTGTAAACATTCGTTTCTGGCAGCACTTGAAAGAGTCGGCAGTGGACGGGCTGCCTTCGTCTCGGGAGAGATTACAGCAGCGTCCTCGCTGGCTCATCAGCAACGCCAGGTGCCAGCATTTCCCGGCCCGGTCAGCGCTCATGGCACCAGCGATGGCCTTTCTGCCTCTCCAATGGGGTCTGTCTGCGTGTGGTAAAGCTCTGCCTTCTGCTCCCTCTCCAGCCTTTAGCTTCCTTCAGGCAAAGGAAAAGCGGCTCCACTTCCAGTTCTCCGTCCAGACGACGAGGGAGTCGGTCCAGGTCGCGCTCCCGCTCCCCCGGCCGCTCCCGCTCCCCCGGCCGGCCAGCCAAAAGTTCCCGCCGATCGGCCTCCGCTTCCCACCAGGTGGACATCGAGGAAATGAGGAAGGAAGTGCTGGAAGTGAAGCTGACGCCGCTGGTACTGGTAGGCATGCACGG
The DNA here is from genome assembly GCA_026230045.1 of Corynorhinus townsendii. Classification (NCBI taxonomy): domain Eukaryota; kingdom Metazoa; phylum Chordata; class Mammalia; order Chiroptera; family Vespertilionidae; genus Corynorhinus; species Corynorhinus townsendii. Next base: position 14,764,683 of record JAPDVU010000016.1, on the reverse strand, counting down.
TTATCCTTACGCAGTGTGTAGTCTGTGCCAAACTGTCTTCCCTCTGTGGATCTGGTTACTCATACCATTTGCAGTTAATAATGTGAAAATGTCAGTGAAACATCAGATTCTAAGGTCACGATTATGGAAGATTTCATAAAAAAATGAATGTTTGGAATAGAAGGTACAATGCCTTTAAGTGCCAATGAAAGAGTGTTTTTAAGTTGTAAGAGTGCTATTTAATATTGTGTGTGTGTTTAATATGCTTTTAAAAAATATTTTAGGGAGAGAAGGATGGAGAAACAGCGATCGGTTGCCTCCTGCACACCCCCTACTGGGGGTCGAGTCCACAGCCTGGGCATGTGCCCTGAGCAGGAATGGAACCTGTGACCTCTTGGTTCAGAGGTCAGTGCTCAACCACTGAGCCACACCGGCTGGGCAATATTGTGTTTTTAAAAAGCAGTTTTTAAGTATGTAATAGACACAGATTGTAGTTTGAACTGAGTAAGTTTTTATAGCTTATAAAACTCAGGTATAAAATAAATACATTCTGGCCCTCTTGGCATTTATATACTCGATCGCTTTTCCTATTCAAAGATTGTTTTAATGGATTTACTTTAAAAGTCCAAGCTTGGGCCGAAACCGGTTTGGCTCAGTGGATAGAGCGTCGGCCTGTGGACTGAAGGGTCCCGGGTTCGATTCCGGTCAAGGGCATGTACCTGGGTTGCGGGCACATCCCCAGTGGAGGGCGTGCAAGAGGCAGCTGATCGATGTTTCTCTCTCATCTATGTTTCTAGCTCTCTATCTCTCTCCCTTCCTCTCTGTAAAAAAATCAATAAAATGTATTAAAAATAATAATAAAAAAATAAAAGTCTAAGCTTGGAACCATCAGGGATGTGGGGCCTACAGGACCTAGCACAATGAATATTTTAGGTAGTAGACCAAATTATTTTTAAGTAAAAGGAATTGAATAAAGGTAATTGTTCATTTATTCATTTGTTACCTTTTATGGATAAAATGCTCATAGGTTTTTAATAGCCTTAAAAAATGGAATATGTACATACTGTTTTGTTGTCAGATTTTAAAACTTTTAAAAATTAGGAATAACCTGCATTATATTTTTCCACATCATTTTTGTTATATGGTATTGTTTGGATTATACCATGTTATATGTATGTAACAGAATTGTTACATTCAGCTCCCTTTTTGGTAGACATTCAGCTTTTTCTGTTTAATTTTCACTCTTATGGACAAAATATTCTTATGCAACATCTGATATTTCCTTTGCTACGTCAGATGGATAGACCAGATTTGAGGCTTTTGCTAAATCACTTCAAGACAGTGCACACCAGCATCAGTAGTGTGTGAATGCCCATTTTCTCACTCTGGGTATTACTATAATAACTTCTTTTGCCAATATGATTGTCAGATTTTCAGCTCACCATTTCAACTTGCGTTTTGATAATTACTCGTGAGTCTGACCATCCTATCGGTGGCTCTCTGACATTGCCGGTCAGGGGGCGCAGGTGAAGGAGCAGGTGCTGGGTGCCACTTCCGCGTTCTCATTTTTAGAATTTAGTGGCCACGGTATTTTCAGTGTGACCTTATCGCCCTGCACCCACTGTGTCCGCACCATGGCACTGAGGATGGTGCGTGACAGGAAAGACCAGACTGAAGGTGCGTGTGGCTTCGAACATCGCCTCTTCCTTGTTCTTGTATCTTTTGCAGTACTTTGCCTCGTTGTGCGAGTATCCCGTCAACTGCAGTAGGCACGGGTTAGGGTCGGCTAAGTGACCAGTGTGTTTCAGGGTTGCATTTGTAGTCACGGTCATAGGTCATAGGTCAGAGGTCAGACATTTGAAAACAGAGTGTAGTTGCCCCTGGTATTTTGGTGGGCCCGTTTGTCGGGAAGTGGCTCGCGGGCACTTGGGTGAACTTCAGTGTGTGTGGCATGCTCGCTGCAGTTAGACTTGGATTTGAACTGGAGCTTGATGCTGCATTAATGCTGTTCTTTGCCAGCTGGCCTCCCGAATGATAGACTTGGGTTTTTAATTGGTTTTCCTCCTCTTGGTTTATTAGCATTACAGTTTGCCACTGACTTACAAAGGCACAAAGTGACAGACTGCAGCCATGCTTTGCCTGAAAAAAAATCTGCAAGCTGAGGCACTTTCCCTGTCCCATCTGATAAGAAAGTGTGTCTACTGCTGGAAGAGAATGCACATTCAAGGAAGGAGACTGAGTCAGGGAAAAGGCAGAGGTTTAAGGTTACATAAAACCCAGCCACCATGCAATTCAGAAAGTCGGCAGGTTGTAGGTCCTAGGAATACTCTAGAAGTAGTACCCACTATTTCTTAACTTGCCATTATAGGCTATTTTGGGGCAGTGAATGTCTTTTCATCATTTTTTAAAAAACCAATTCATGAAATAATGGCCAATTTTTACTTCTCTATCATAGCAACTATTATTAGAACTAGAGGCCCGGTGCACGAAATTCGTGAACTCAGGGGGGGGGAGGGGGCGTCCCTCAGCCCGGCCTGCACCCTCTCGCAGTCCAGGAGCCCTCGGGGGATGTCCGGCTGATAGCTTAGGTCCGCTCCCCTAAGCCGTCAGTTGGACATCCTTAGCACTGCCGCAGAGGCGGGAGAAGGTCCTGCCACCACTGCTGTGCTCACCAGCCGTGAGCCCAGCTTCTGGCTGAGCGGTGCTCCTCCTGTGGGAACGCACTGACCACCAGGGGCAGCTCCTGCATTGAGCGTCTGCCCCCTGGTGGTCAGTGCATGTCATAGCAACTGGTCGTTCCACCATTTGGTCAATTTGCATATTAGCCTTTTATTATATAGGATATCTGTTACTGAACAATGAAATGATAACATTCAGTCTAATTATGTTTAAAAGACGAAAGAACTTATGTGGAATCTATACTGTAAAATCTAATCTTTTGAAGATTGGGAAATTCTAGTCAATTTTACTCCTTTTCCTTTTGAGCAACAGTATCCTGAATTCTTTAGAATCAACGCTGTGAAAATCGTTGGCTTTCTTTATCACAATAGTCAGGATTTACCATCAGGTTATTTTTTAATAAGTTACGATTCATGTGGTTAAAATGCTTTCTGTTTTCCTCTTCAGAAGCCGTTTGGAAATAGCATCAACCGGCACAACGGGGAGCCTGAGCAGCGAGCGAGGAACGACATGGCGCACAGGAGCGCGCAGGTATGCCGGCTCACTCTCGCCTCGGCGGCGTGTTCTTGGGTAAAGGGCCTGACTTACCCTAAGGAAGCACATTGAAAGCCATGATACCTCCTACAACTTTTCCAGAAGTCTGTCCTTCAATTGACACTGAATATAATTTAACAAATTTATCCTTATTAGTATCTGGCTACATCATGATGCTGAGTTAGTTACTGTGGTAGCATTAATGATAATTATTGATTACAGATAATTAGTACTTTTTATTTTTTAACCAGGAACAATTCCCTTTGTCACAAGAAAGCAGTTACACATCTACACATCATAGCCTTCGTCCAAGAAGAGAAGAGAGCAAATTGAAAAAAATAGACTTAGAGGAAGAAAAAATTGTTACGAAAGGACCTGCATCGTTGAGAACCTTTGGAGTGACAGCCATGCAGACGAAGGACTTAGAGTTTGGAGGAGTCCCTGGTAGGTGTCAGAGCCGGGCTGAGAGGGCCGGGGGGCCGGGCCAGCGGGAGTTGCAATAAAGTGAACAGGAAAGGCCTTTCTCTGAAGAATCTGAAGCAGGCCAGGCAAAGAGCCAGGTGGGAGCCCAGGGAGGAGCGAAGGGGGGGGCGGCGGGAGGATGGGGGTGAAGAAGGGAAGTGGGGGAGGATGGGTGGGCGGGAAGAGATCAACCAAAGATTTTGTGTGCATATATGCATAACCCATGGACCAGACAACAGGGCGGGGAAGGTGGCGGGGGAGGGCGGAGAGGGGAGCAGGCTAGAAGAGGTCAACAATAAAGATTAAAAAAAAAAGCGAACAGCAAGTACAAAGGCCTGAGGTGGGAGCATTTTATTGATTTCAGGGAGAGGAAGGGAGAGGGAATGAGAACCATTGATCGGCTGCCTCCTGCAGGCTACCTACTGGTTCTTGGGTTGACAACCACTGAGCCACACCAGCTGGGCAGGTGGGAGCATTTTTGAGGGTTGTAATAGAGTAGAAAGGGTGCCAGAGTGGCTGTAAATAAAACGTTTAGCAATCTGTTAGGTTTTTTGATCAAAGAAGCGATAAAAGGAAGGTTGGCGTGAACCATCAGGGACAAGGAAATCTGCTCGTCGTCAGACCTGAGGTGACGGGGCCTGCGTGGGCAGGAGCAGGGGACGCCGTGGACCTGAGATGGGGCATGGTGCCTGCCCCACCTGCTAGACGGGTTATGAGTCAAACATCTGAGGTGTTGGCAGGCTGGGAGTTATTAAGTGGGTGGAGCTGCTGCAGCTTTAGGAGCTCGGAAAAGACAGGACTTCCTGGCCAAATGGCCCCACGTCCTGCAGGCTCCCGGGCTTGCTTGTGTAAGCTGGCCAGCGGCTCTGAAAGATGGCGTCCGCATCACTGCCAGGCTGGCCGTGGTACCTGCACGTGATGCTGTTTCAGTTGTTAGAGACTGACCACGTTTTAAAGGTTAGGCTGATCACTTTCAGCTGTTCCCATCTTCAGTCTGCTGGGTGTCAACGTTTGCTCCTCAGCGGTTGGGTTTTCCATGTCCCGGAGCTGGGGTGTTAGAGTCCAGTGTGGGCATCTGCTGCGTTACTGCCTAAGGACAGGCCGCTTGCCCACAGGACATGATAGAGATTAGGGCTTTTTTTTTTTTTTAATCTTTATTGTTGAAAATATCACATAGGTCCTCCTTTCCCTGCCATTAACCTCTTGAGAGGAGGGCTTTTTGATGATGCACTAGAAATTGATTGCAAACAGCTAGCCAGGCTGGAGTTCTGACCTTAAAAAACCCAAGTGATTCTTGAAGAAAACACAACAACAAAAACGGGATTGAAAATTGAGCCTTGAATGTTCACTGATTGTCTGCAGGTGTGTCTCTTATCATGCTTGGCCTGCCTGCCTTCCTCTTCCTGTTGCTGTTGATGTGTAGGCAGAGGGAGCCCGGTCTGCTGAATTTCCCGCCTCCTTTGCCAGCTCTGTCTGATCTGTGGGAAACCAGAGTGTTTGGGGCCTACCTCCTCTGGTTTTCTGTTCAGGCTGTGTTCTACTCCCTGCCGATCGGGAAGGTAAGTGTCTGCCAGGAGGCAGAGCGCTGCGCGTTTCCTCCCCGCTCCATGCTCACGTCCAGGTCCACAGCAGGTCCACGCGGAAAGCTGTCCTCGGTCATAGCGACCCTGACTCAGTCTCGTAAGCCTTTGCCCTCGAATCCTGCAACACTTGCCTGTTGAGTGGAGCTTTAAAAATCGGATTGAGGTTTCTTGTGTAACTTTGCCAGCCAAAGAGAAAAGAAGAAACGATTGTGCAAAATAGCCTAATGGTAGAGGTCAAAAAAATCCCCCCCTACCCCCCCCCAGTATATGTCATTTCAGATACAGGATTTAAAGTGATCAATTGATAAGCTACTGAGCTCAGTGGATTCAGCTTGCACTTTTTACTTATTATTTTTTAAATGTATTTTTAAAATACCTTTTTATTGATTTTAGAGAGAAGGGAGGGGAGAAGAATAAAAACATCGATGAAAGAGAAACATCGATCGGCTGCCTCCTTCACACCCCGTCATGGGGATCCAGTCTGCAACCCAGGCCTGTGCCCTGACTGGGAATTGAACTGGTGACCTCTGGCTCATGGGTCGATGCTCTGCCACTGAGCCACACCAGCCAAGCTACTTTTAATATGAGTTTCTGGTTTTCCGAAATCTGTTGTCAGGAACGTTTTACGTTCTTTCAGCCTCATGCAGCGTCTAAAATTTGTCCTCGTAGCCAAGTGTGGTTTTTCCTTCTTTCAGTCGAGCACTTGGACAGAGTGAAAGGAACATGAGATCCCTAAGCAATAAATAATTCACTCAGAGACCTTGTTCTTGGGGCTTTGCAAATGCACCAGCTGTCTGTAAAGCAGAGGATCAGGTTCGCTAGGAGGGGTGGCTGCAATGGCGGGCCCTCGGCTGTAGCAAGGAGTTGTGACACAGACGGGCTCTGCAGTGAAATCACAAACTCGGAGTGCTTCAGGCAAGGTGAGCTCAAACGAGAGAAGATTTACAAAGAAAAGCAGTTTTGAAGCCTAAATTACCTGTATCTATATGTACACACACACACAGAAAGAGAAGCTGGAAACCCAGCACAGTATTTGTGGGACACCTTTACTAGATAAGGATCATTTGGAATTAGCATGTGGGGTTTTGCTAATCCTGTGATCGCAAATGGTATTACATTTCTCCTGGGCGCCCGTTCATAGCTAATGAAAGGGTAAAGGAGTTTAGCCCACGGAAAATGACGCCATGTTAGTATTTGACAGTTTAAAATTACTTGCAATTCTCAGTGGTTATTTGGGGCGGTGAAACGTGGCAGCCATTGAACAGGAGGGCTTTTTCCTTGAACTCGTCCCGTTCCAGTGCGTTTCTCAAGTGCCTGTGGCCTGGGCACCCCAGGGCTTCTGAGAAGAGCTAAGTGGTCCCAATCCAGAAAGTGCCGTCTCTTACTGGGGGAAACAGAATCCCGTGAATGACTCAGTCGGGGAGCGTGTGTGTAAATGGCAGAGCAAGTCAGTATCTGTGCGTATGGTCAGCTGGCTCGTGGGCCAGAGTGGGAGAGCCGGGCGGAAAAGGCCCCCCCACGTGCCAGTGGGATGCCCCGGAGACTCGGAGCTAGAGCTGAACCAGACGTAGGCGCTCCTGTAGTTCCGTGGTGGCGCGGGGGGCGGCTGGCTCTTGCGATGGTCTCCTACACCGAGAAGTGATGACGGCTCGTGTTGAAGACACATTTCTGAGGGCGGGCTTGCTTCCTCAGAGGGTTTGCCATTAAGATGTTTGGAACCTGTTACCAAGTTTCCCCGCCAAAAGGCAGTCCTCCGCGGAGAAGAGGCTGACGTGACATTAGAAGACATGTAGTATATGACACTGGTGTGTTTTTCAGATTTTACATTCAGTTTTTTCTTCTTTTAAGGTGGTACAAGGAACACCTCTGACTGATGGAAGAAGACTCCAGTATAGACTAAATGGTGATTTTTTTTAAAGACTCGAATTGATGGCTTAGATAGATCAGAAGTTTTGAGCGGAAACTCCCAGAGTCGATTACACCAGAAAGTAAACAGTAACTTGTCTGTGGTCTGGGGGGCACGCCGGGAACTGCTTAGGCCTGCAGCCGATGTGTGAAGCGTTGGAGAGAGCGCCTGGGAGAGGTGTCTGTGTGGACTGCCCCTCAGAGGCCTCCGTGTGCACGTGTTGGTGCCTGCTTGGCCTGCATAGTGAAGTTAGGGCTTTACAAACGACACTGCGTTCTTCGGTGATGGCATCCAGCCCGTGCGCGCTGGGCTGACGTGGGTGTTCTTGCCTTTTTAAGGGTTCTACGCTTTCATCCTGACGTCGGCAGCCGTGGGAGCCGCGCTCTTCTGGGGCGTGGAGCTCTGCTACGTGTACCACCATTTCCTTCAGTTCGCCCTGGCAGCCCTCGTGTTTGCTATTGGCTTGAGTGTTTATCTCTACGTGCGGGCCCTGCGTGCGCCCCGGGGGGACCTGTCTCCGGCCAGCTCTGGTGAGCAGTGTGGGGAGCGCACCCCCCCCCCCCCCCAACACACACACACCCATCCCCGGGCGTGGGCTTGTGCACAGTGCCTTTCCACCGCAGCTCATGGGCGGGGAAGAGAAATAAGGACAAATGAAAAGATGGAAGGGATTTTCAGAAGGGATTCCCCCGATAGCACCTGGGGTAGCTAGGACATTTAAAGAAAAGGAAATTAAGGAAGAAACTGTATTTCCTCATACCTTCTTGTTTCTCTTCCCTTTTTTAGTCACTTGATGACAGTAAGACATTTTAGTAACTTATACTAACATCATAATTTATGACAAATACTATTTTTTGTCCCAAGTAGTAAATAGCCTTTAAAAAACAGCACAACGAAGAGATTTCAGATTGGTTGATTCTGACCTGAAGTATTGAAGCATTGAGAACGTTAAGTCTACATTAAAAAGTGTTCTAGTTCCCTTAAAGCCAGGGATCTGGCCCCCCGCTGTGTGGCAGGTGGATGCGTCGGGGTGGGCCCCCGGGTCCTCCTGCTTGGCGGGGGGCGGGGGGAGCGGGACCCGGGCTGAGGACAGCTGTGCCTGTTGTCCTCACAGCTGGGTCTGGAATAGGGTATTTCCCAAAAGCTGTGTGAACAAGGACTTCTCCTTCTCAGGAAACGCCATCTACGATTTCTTCATTGGCCGCGAATTAAACCCTCGGATCGGGACTTTTGATCTGAAATACTTTTGTGAACTGCGCCCCGGGCTGATCGGATGGGTACGTGTGTGTTGTTTTTAACGTTCAGTTCAGCAGCGCACGTTGGTCTGGGCCTGAGAACTGCAGACAGTTTTAAGGAAGCGGTGGGTGGTATATTTTAGGAATAATTACAGCTTTCCCTAAATCTGTCTACTTACAGTATTTTCTTACGGGAAATACAGTCCTGAGGGTGAAGCTGCCCTGTTAGAGGTTACTAAACCGGAAAAGGGTTTGGCTTGTGTTCACAGTGGTTTCTGTTTCTGTGGCAAAGTGACAGTGTTGTTGGATTCACGTAAGAAAATGACCAACGTGTTTCAGGCGCGGAGAGTTGCAACAAAGAGAGTCCCCTGACATCCGTCCCTCCGCTTCCCAGTGTCAGCATCTGGCACAGCCACAGCGTGACCAGGACAGCACGGAGCACTGGGACAGGGCCCCACCCGGGCCCGGCTGTGTGTGGACCCCCGCGGCCCTCGCCACTTCCTGGTCACTGTGCTCTGGTCTCTAGTCTTTGTTGCTCCGTCTTTCCTTGTCCAGTGACCCTGGCCCTTGAGGAGGACCCTTTGAGTTAGTCCAGTGCTCACTCCTTTTTTTATCCTCATCCGAGGGTACGTTTTTATTGGTTTTTAGAGAGAGACAGACACCGATCGGTTGCCTCCCATATGTGTCCTGCTCTGGAATCGAACCCACAACCTTCGGTGTATGGGCAGTGTTCCAGCCACCTGAGCCACCTGCCAGGCCTTCAGATGTGTGTTCTCATGATTGGAGTGATGCATTCTGGGCAAGACCACCGCAGACACGACCTTCTGTCCTCTCAGTGCATCCTGGCCAGGGGTTCACGTGTGGCGTGTCTTATTACCGTGGTGGTGGCTGGGAAAGGTGGCGTCGCCTCCTGCCCTCCGTGGTCGCCGAGGGCCTCCTCCGAGGGCCGCGGGGACTATCCTGGCGCTTTGATTTCAGGTGGTGATTAACTTGGTGATGCTTTTGGCTGAGATGAAGGTACAGAACCGTGCTGCGCCCTCCTTGGCGATGGTTTTGGTGAACAGCTTCCAGCTCTTGTACGTGGTGGATGCGCTCTGGAACGAGGTAACTAGTTTCAGGAGCAGACGCCTCTGCGTGCGGGCAAGCTGCCCTCCAGGCCTCGCTTCTGCACAAAATGAGGAGAGTGCCCTGGCTGCAGAGATGGCAGTCCCTGGGGTGCTCTGAGCCGACTTGGGGTGAGCACAGCAGGTGGTGGGTGTCTGCAGTGTCCAGGGCCCCTGCTCACGCTCCCCAAATGCACCGGGATGGCATTCCCTTTGCTCATTTACCCTGAGAAGTGACCGTGTTGCCAGGCAGCTTATTAAGTGGAAAATGCACCGAAAAGCCAGCTTCTGATTAGAAATGACATGGGTGCATGTGGACTTGAAACAAAGGCAGCTGGTGGTGTCTTACTCCTTCAGCAAACATCCTTGCACGCGGACTCGGTGGCAGACGGCAGGGTGCTGGGGCGGCGAGTCGGGAGCCACGGGTCCTGGCTGTTTACCTCCTGGTCTGGGGGGCAGAGCTCGACTCGGGGGTCACAGTGCAGGCACACTCGGCTCTGCCCCTGGTCTGGGGGGAGGGCCAGGGGGAACTTATCTGAGGTCAGAGAGGGTGTCCTGGGCAGAGGTGTGGGGGCACACGAGGCATTTCGGAGACCTGTTGTTTCAGGGTCAGAGGGGCGGGGTGAAGCCACAGGCCAGGGGAGCCAGGTTCCCCCTCCCGTAGCCCCTTAGAAATCTGACTATAAACTAGACTTCATTTGAATACTTTACACACAGAAACTCCCCCCAAACTTGGTTTAAAATGTCTCTTCCCGCGCCTCGCCCTGCAGGAGGCAGTGCTGACCACCATGGACATCATCCACGACGGCTTCGGCTTCATGCTGGCCTTCGGGGACCTGGTGTGGGTGCCCTTCGTCTACAGCCTGCAAGCCTTCTACCTCGTGCTGCATCCCAACGAGGTGTCCTGGCCGCTGGCCGCTCTCATTGTCGCTCTGAAACGTGAGTGTTGGTGCCCTCCGGGCTTTCCGTGCCCGGTACTGAGGCCGCTGTGCCGCGGCCTCCGTGCTTACGGGACGTGCCCTTCTAAGTGGCCGTGATGGGTCAGTGATACGGCGTTTGCCCAGAGAGTGGATGCTGCGTGCTTCGGTTCTTTAGGAGATTTTTAAGGTTTTTAATTACAGTGGACATTCAGGGGTAGTGATGGGCTCTTCCTAGCCCTTCAGAAGGGATTCCCCCGACAGCCACCTGGGGTAGCTAGGACATACTTACTGTACAGCCCAGGGCTGTTTGTAACTGCCCGTTCGTGCTTCTTAAACCCCTCACCTTTTTCACCTACCCCCGCCCTGCCGCCTATATGGCAACTAGCAGTTTGCTCTAAAGAGAATTTTTATATAAACCAGTTTGCTTTTAAATTTAACCCTTTGCACGACATAAGCATCTTTAGATGCAATTAAATTCAAGAGATCGTCGCGTGTGGGGACGGTTTCCGTTCCGGACGCGTGGCAGTGAACTGGCTGTTTTAGTGATGGCTCCGCTTGTTCTGGTCGGCTCCTGTGAAGGGAGAGGAGTCTTCCCTTCTCAGGGCTTCCCTTCCAACAGGGTAAACAGACTCTCAGGAGGCATGTGGAGGAGGACAGAGAGGGACTGGTGGAGAGACCCCCTTCTGGAGGATATGGGTTTGGTCTGAATTGTAGTGGGTGGGAGGCAGAGCACGCAGGGGGGCGATGTGGTGTGGATGAGCTTCCAGGGCTTTCTGTCTACACTCTCGCTTACACCCTCCCCCAGAGGGCGGGCGAGGAGCGGGGCGCTGAGCTCAGGCAGGGCTGGTCTGCCACTAAGTGGGGGCCCTGGCGGGAGAGGAAATCCTGGTTTGGTTTCTGCATGTCGCCCTGTGGGAAGGTGTTACAGGTGAGCTAATCATAGTGATTGTTCACTCCTTTCACAGTCAGCGAGAGGTCAGGGCCTGTTCACTGGGCATTGAAATAAAGCTTGGAGGACCGCAGGGAGATCTGGCACATATTTAGGTGCAAGACGTAGTCCTGCGTCTAAGCTCGAGTGTTAACGAACAGTGTTCATGTGACGGCCAGCAGGCAGCACCACTCGGAGGAGGTAGCCTGCTCTTGGTTATCCTCAGTCCAGACCCGGTTTTATTGTAATGTGGGCTGTTAGTTTCCTCAGGGGTGAAAGCAGTGTGAGGAGTTTACATTATTCTGTACTTTGGCAATTTGCTCAGAAATAATATCTAAGGGAAATTACAGACACCTTTAAATATATCTAAATTGCTAACATGAAATTGTTAAAAATTTACAGTTTGTGGATACGTAATCTTCCGATGTGCAAATGCTCAGAAAAATGCATTCCGGAAAAATCCCGCTGATCCAAAGCTTGCACGTGAGCATTGGTTTCATCTTTATATCATTCGTATTGCATAAATACCTCTATCTGCCTACATGTCATTACACACATGTTTTTATTTTTATACAGATTTAAAAACCATTCATACTTCAACGGGGAAGAATCTGCTCGTTTCCGGATGGTGGGGCTTCGTTCGTCACCCCAACTACTTGGGTGACCTCATCATGGCCCTGGCCTGGTCCCTCCCGTGTGGTAAGCACCAGGAGGCGCGCTCACCTGACGGCCGTCCCCAGGGGGTCCTTGGTTGGGACATCGTGGGTGGCGCCCAGGGCAGACGCTCCTCCCCGGCCGTGGACGTGCGGGGACTCCTTCCTCGGGCTTCTGAGGGGAGTTAGGGACTCACAGAGCCTGAAGTTTTCCTCAAAACTTCTGAAAGCAAATGTGAAGTTTTCAACTGTGCCTGATGCTTTTGGCTAAGCAGCATATGTGGGAATTTAACTTTTTATCCCCGACTCAGTGTACACACCAAGACACTGCTGTACAGCAGCAGCGAAGGCCGCTCTGTTTGCCGCCGGCTCGGCCGCCCCACCCCACTGAGCACCAGGGGCAGACGGGAGGTTTGCCTCAAGTAGGAGGACAAATGTCCCGATCACAGTGGGGGTGGGTAGAGTGGATTAATCACACTCATCTGCTGAGCTTTGGTTCAGATACTGCCTCTGCCACCCCCCCCCCCCCCCCCGCTGGCAACTTCTGGTTCGGGGACTCAGTTTCCCCATCACAGAGGAAAACAGTTACCTACGGCTCCTTTGGGGTTCGGTATGGTAAGCCGTGGTGAACAACACGCTGACGGCCGTTCCCGTCGCCCCCAGGCTTCCAGCACGTCCTGCCCTATTTCTACGTGGCGTACTTCACCGTGCTGCTGGTGCACCGGGAAGCGCGGGACGAGCGCCAGTGCAGGCGGAAGTACGGCGTGGCCTGGGACAAGTACTGCCAGCGCGTGCCCTACCGCATCTTCCCCTACGTTTACTAGCCCTCGCTGGCCGGCTTCCTGCGCCCGCAGGGGAAGACCCAGAATGAGCCTTCGTTCGTTGCACTGCGAGGTTCCGTAAGTTTCTTCTTGAGCCAGGACGATGGAGCCAACGAGTAAGTCTGTCACTCTAGCCCCGACCATGACTGTTAAACCATCACGTTTAGCACCAGGAAAACAAAGATGTTAAGACTGCATCCTAATAGGAAATTTCTAGTCTGTAAAAACCTGCAAACCAGTCTTGTCACTGCCCCGAGAAGAACGCTTTCGATGTTGATGGGTCTGATTTTCAGAAAATGCTGATCTTGTTCTGTCGTTGGCTCTTAAGTGGAAACACTGTTACACTTACACCATGTGATGCTTCACCGCAGCAGCAGAACAGGCGTTCACTAGGCCTGTGATGGGACACAGTTCACAGCAGCTTGCCCGCCCCGCCCTTCTGAAACTGCATTCGGAAATGTAAATACATAGCCTGTATGTGTTATATGGTGACTTTGGATTTCTCTGTACAGTATTTTGAATGTGAAATAATTGTCAGGACTAAGTATCGTAACAAAAACATTTGCAGTATTTTAAATTAATTTCTGTAAAGTAAGAATTAGAATTTTTGAAACAGCATTCATTTGCTATTTTGTGGAAGATGCTTTTGAGACATAGGGAGGTATTGTTCTTAATCCAAAGTTTGCAAATTAGGCCTTTTCTACCTCAATTGCAGGTGTTTGTTTGCCTTTATAAACTGTTGCAAATAGGAAAAATAGAATAAATATATATTTTTGGAGTAACATCCCTATTTAAAAATTTTTACACAGATTGGTGGTTGAAGACTTGCCATTTCAGGCTAATATTTTTATATGTTTCGGACTTTTTTAATTAAACTGTTTTGCTACTGCTGAGCTCATGCAGTTTATACTGTATTTTGTATATTCTTTATGTTCAGAAAATCTGCAAGGGACTAGTTTAAAATCCTCTCAGTCTAATAGATGTGCCTCAGGTAGCGCTTTTAATAGAGTCTTAATAATTGTCTGTAATGAAAAGCAAATCCACTAAACTTCTATATTCAAATTTTAATTCTCAGTATCTTAAACATACGGGAATCTAATGAGGACAGTGTTGATGTTGAATTTTAATGATAGATTTCATACGAGCATGTGCCTGAGTTCAGTGCCTGCAGACGCTGTGGGGAGGAAGGACATGGCCATCTCTCCCGAATGAGGAAAAGCCCACTACCAGCTACATTCTGCTTTCTGTGTTTTAAGTTGGAAATAAAGAGAGTACCTGGAGCCTTGGCTTTTCCTTCCTTTGTGTATGACTGTGGGATCACGGAGCCCGAAACGCGCGTCCTTAGATGACACCCCCTGACATTCTTCCTCTTTGTTTGCAACGCTCCCTGGCTGGCACGGAGCCCGCCTGCACACCTGTTTCCTCGGGTAAGCACACTACTACACGCGCAAGTCCCGGACCATGTACATCTGGTCAGAGTCCACATTTACCTGGTGTGGGATGGAAGTTTATTTCTCATTCTTCTCACACAGCAAGGCGACCTGCATGGTGATCCAGTGACTGGGAGGTCTCCTTGTGGGTAAGAACACGGATGTTAAGAAGTTTGAAGGGGAGCCGGTCGATGGGGAAGTCGACCTCTGAGGTGTCTGATAAACTGGGCATTCAAAAGTCTGGCCTTCTGCCTCTGGCTGGTTAGAAGCATCTGGTGTCTCGGCGGAAACCTTAAAGAAAAATCCAGTAGTCAGGTTGCATCGCTCACATTTTCTACCTGCTAGACCTGGGGGCGCGTTAGGAATGAAACATCCTGAAGGTTCGGTGGCTGTGTAACTGCACGGAAATTAAGATGAAATCCTCCAGGCACAGAGGGGCTACGGCTTTCTGTAGTACCCGTCCTTGAGAAATGACCCTGGGTGGTGGTATAGCATCTGTTTTAGATTTTGACAATATCTGGGGCTATTTTAAATGTGCTCGTGTCTCGGACTGCCGCTGGGTATCAAATTTCCCCAGTGAACCAGGGGACGGGGACAGAGGGAGGCCCGGAGGCGGCGGGACAAACCGTGGGGGGCTGACCTTGGTTGGCAAGAAGTAGATTTCCGGGAAGTTGCAGCATATCTCGCGAGGCAGCGAGTCTTCTAGTACTTTCTCTTCGTGATTCCACCTTGCCCCCTCCATGAATAATCCAAAAACGTGAGCTCCAGTGTGTGTGGAGTCTGTGCCCTAAGATCAAAGAGAGGTGGTGTCCGTGGCGCCTGGGAGGACCCTGCCTTGACCAGACGCCCCACTGGGGACGGTCCTGGAGGAGGCAGACAGCTCCCCTCCAGCTGCCGGGGGGGGGGGGGGGGCGTCCTGGTACTGGAGAGCTGTTGCCGGGTGCTACTCGGGGACCTTAAACAAGTTGTAGGCTCTGCATATGATAACCCTGAACTGACAAGCATTTCAAACACAGTAAACTCCCAATTTCCAGAATTACCCGCTTTGGCCCAGCTTTTCGGAAGACAGAGCACAAAAGGGGTCAAACTTTGTCCCCTGCCTCTCCCAATGCGGCTACCACGGTTCACGGAGGCGCGGGGAGCTCGAGTCTGGGAGGGATGCTGTAGCGTAGCTTTGAGTGACATAAAAAGGGTTAAACGGGGTACCAATAGATTGTGCTAAGCAGAAAACGGCTGGCAGCACCTGCAGTTCTGGGGTGTCTCCGGGTGGGCCTGGAAGGCAACTTGCTCTCCCCAGTGTGGAGGGCAGGGGGGCCCGCACAGTGCGGCTAGAGAAGGGACCGGCTCCTTGTCCCGAGCTCGGCTGCCTGGCCCTTGCTGGTCCCTGGGCCAGCTGGCTTCCCTGGCGGGGAGAGGACCTAAAGGGGGACTGTGCCCTGTTTACACTGCCTGGCACGTGCTGAGGGAGGAGTAAGGTCGGTGCAGGAAGTGCCTGCCTGAATGAATGAAGGATTCCTCCTCCCGCCCTTGTAAGCATCCCCGTACCTTGAAGGCTCTCCTGACGAGGTTGAGCTTCTTCTGGATCATTATGGAGAACTCCTCCTCCAGTGTGCCAATGGTGTCAGGGATCACCTGGTGGGTGAAGGTGAGGGCGTCTGTCGAGATTCCGTGGGCCCTTCCGTAGTCCTGCAGCACAGCAATGAGGAAGGCTTTGGAGAGAAACAAGTTCCCTGTGAGTCTCGGGGATCGGGGCTGTGCGCATCCCAAAGGCCCTGGGGAAGGGCGCTGTCAGCCACAGGGATGCCTCCTGGGAGGGAAGAGGGGGAGGGAGAGGGGGTCAGGTGGGTGTGAGGCCAGCTGGGTGCGAGGAGAGGGTAAATCCGGCCCCTCCTGCAAGCCTGGCGGCTGCGTGAGCTTCCTGGGGGATGTGCGGGCTGGCGGCGGCCCAGCGTCCCTCCCGTATTTGTTGTGGGTGGAGAGGGGCTGGGGGTCCTGGGGCCTTGACCACTTCTCACCCGGTCTTGGCCGATTCCGGTATCTCATCACCCTGGTAGCCAAAGCTGGCTCCAGGGGCAAGTACAAAACCCAGGCGTGTCAGTCTCTCTCGCGACGTGGCGGGGACCCTGGGGAAGGAGGCTTTCTCCACTGGACTCGCTAACCCGGTTGCGACTGCTTTTCCCGTGGTGGCTCGGAAAAGAGCCCCCGTGTCCTGGGAACAGCGAAGCCGTGAGGACAGGAGGCCCCTGGGGTGCCACAGGGGACCGCGGAGCACCTGGGTCCAGCCTGGCCCGATGCCCGGGAGCTTTTCCCGGGCCCTGTTGTGCCTAACCAAGTCGGGATGCCTCCCACGCTCTCCTCCTGGCCTCATCCGCCTGCCGTCACCAGTTCTGGAACTCCCCTTCCTTCCTGGTCACGCAGTGCCCCTGCCCAGAACCCGCCACACCAGCGCTCCCTGTGCCGCGTTGGCACGCCGCCTCTACGCACGGCTACACAGGATGCCACCTACTCGTGCGCCTGCCTGGGATTCTCTCTCCAGGTTCCCTGGAAGCCTGCAAGGCCCGAGGAGCCATCTCCACGAGCTCCGGCAGCAGTGACTTGCCCTGGGAGCACCGCCGAGGGTGCAGCTCGGAGACCCGGCCCGAGCTGTGACCACCGGTGTGCCCGTGGCAGCCGCTGTCACGCTGGCCTCGGCCGAGCTGCCAGTGCAGATGCCTCACCTGCGCTCCGGCCAGGAAACCGACGGGCTGCCACTGTGTGTGCGCGCTCACACCTAGGCTGGACGCGGCCTCGTTTTACGCCTCGTCACCCGCTCCTCTCCACGTGTCCCCGTGAAGTGAAGGACAACAGCGCCCGCCCAGCTTTCCGACCGGAGACCTGGCATCACGCTTCCCGCCGCCCCCCTCCGTCCACCCCCTCCAACATGGAGTCCAGTGGCTCTGATTCCCAAATCCCCCTAGTCAACTTGTCTCCCACCCCTCTGCCCTTGTCCTACCCCAGGTCACCACCAACCTGGCCAGGACGATAAAGCAGACTCCTAGTGCAGTGGTCGGCAAACTCGTCAGTCAGCAGAGCCAAGTATCAACAGCACAACGATTCCAATTTCTTCTGAGAGCCGAAAACCGACTTCTGCGCATGGGCCACGAAGTTTCAGTCGGACACTGTACGTGTGCGCCCGCACGTGGTATTTTGTGGAAGGGCCACACTCAAGGGGCCAAAGAGCCGCCTGTGGCTCGCGAGCCGCGGTTTGCCAACCACTGTCCTAAGGGATCGGGGGCGTTGGTCCTGCCTCCTCCTCCTCCTCCGTGCCCTCCCCGCCCTGGCAGCCGTCAGACCAGCCGGCCCTGCCGTGGAGCCAGCCCTGCCCATGGTGCCCGCTCCTTCCCACGCCGCCTTCCCTCCCGGTCTCTCTCCGGCCACAGGGAACTTGGGGTTCTCTCTCGTCTCCGTGCCGGTAAGGGGTGTGCTCTGCCCTAAGAACGCAATGCCCGGTTCCCTGCAGCGAAACTCGAGCTTCCACGTCCGACTAAGTCCAAGTCCTGGTCTGTGTGACTTTGGGCAAACTGTGTTGACTTCTCTCTGCCAAGGTTTTCCGATCCGAAACGGGTGGTGATAGCACTGAGGGTGAAACGACTTAATACGCACAGAGCCCTCAGGACCGTGCGGGCGGCCGTTCTCCGAGGGGCCCACCCACCTGGTGGCCTGCCTCTCCCCTTCGAAGTTACTCCCTCCGTGGCCTCCCCTGACCCTTACAGAGGCCCCCCGTTTTATGCTCTAGAAGTATCCGATCATTCCTCTATCGGCCAGGAAGTCATTCATTCGCTCTTAACATTTGCCCCGTGTTTTAGGGGCTGGGGGTGCAACAGGGAGTCGGACGGCCCAGCTTCGCCCGCGTGGAGCCTGCCATCTAGTGTTGCCCCCTCAACCCCGCAACACACACTGTTGTGAGACATACGGCTGGGCGTCCGTCTTTCCTGCTGGACGTTTGTGCCGAGCAGGTGGGGCCCGGGACCCAGCAAACGCTCCCTCATTCATTCATTCATTCATTCCTCCCTGTGGAACGGGCACATGAATGAAATGGCCGAAGCACAGAATGGTCCCTGGAACGGGTGCCCGTTCTCAAAACGCCGTGGCCTCTGGGAGGGGGTGTAGTGTCGGCCTCTGACCTCACAAAAGGAATGGCCTGGGGCTGAGGCCCTAAGACACCTGCCGGGGGGAGGAGTCAGTGCCGGCAGGAGGCCCGACACCCGAGGGGGCTGAGGCTGGCAGACGGGGTGTGGCAGGCGGGGCAGGGCAAGGCGGGGCGGGCTGGTCCTGGTTCGCGTGCTCACCTTGTGGAAAGAAGAAAGCTGGGAGCCAGTATCGGGCAGGAAATCCTTCGAAGCAGTTACTCCTTTCATCCGTAGGATGTTTGGGGTTGAGGCTGGTGTGCTTCCAGTCCGAGATGAATCTCATATACCTAGAGGCAGGCGGACGCAGGCGGGGATGGGGACGGGCATCACCACACCGGGTCAGGCCATCCGGGCGACTTCTCCAGCCCTCCCAGCCCCCTCCTTCCCGCCTCATCTCAAACCCTCCCCGAGGCAGGCACCTGGCCCTGCGCTGGCACGGAAGTGAGACCATCAGGCAGGGGCAGGCCTTTGCGGGGGGACTGGGGGGGTTGATCACCGCGGGTCCCTGGCTGGGCTGGGAGTGCCTGGCAGCTCGGGGAGGGTGGGCGGGAACACTCCCTCGTGGCTGCAGGGACAAGGCGCCGTTCGGCACAGACTCTGGAGCCAGATTTCCTGGGTTCAAATCCCCACAGGTCCACTTGCGAGCCGTGGAGCCGTGGGCAAGTCCCCCCAGGTTCTTGTGCCTCCGTTTCCTCCCACGTGACAGGACGGCTTCGCACCCTGGGGTCCCCGTGAAGGTTCAGCGCTGGGGCAGGAGGAAAGCCCGTGGACAAATGCTTGACCCGCGGTGGGCCCTCGGTGAGGGTTCGGTGCTCTCGCGCCTTGCCTGTGGCTTGGCGTTCTGTGTTAAACACGCTCAGGAATTACATGTAACCAGTCCTTTCTCTTCCCATCTCCCTCCTCCCCTCGCTGCTTTCACGAGACACGGCGTGGCCAGCGAATGTCCCAGGTTCTCTCTGTCTCTCTCGGTCTCCATTTCCTCACATGCCGCCGTGGGAACCCCACGAGGCCCAACGTGAGAGAGCCTGGCGCGAATCGCGAAGCTCTAAGCCACCACCAGGGAGACACGTACCGATGGTAGATGGCGGTGTAAGCCATCTTGGCCCACGTGTTGAAGAAACTCAGTCGCTGGATGAGATCGTTGACCCAGGAGGCCAGGGGCTTGCACGACCTGTAGGCGTGTTTCTGTTGGGACGAGAGACGGCACGTTGTACCGCCCTTCGGTGTTGTCGGGCCCACAGAAACGAGGCGTTGCCGGGGCAACGGGGGCGAGAGAGGCCGGAATTTGGCAGCCAGTCCGCCACCTCCTCCTTTACAAAAGTCTCCTGTCCAGAGAGCCCCTTGTCTCCCCCACGTCACCGCGCACAGCCGCCCGCTCCCCTGGTCACTGGCCCGCAGGAGGCCTGGCCTGCAGCCCGCTAAACTTGGCGCTGACCCCAGCCTGGAGCTGGCCTTGGCCCCCCAGCTGCTCCTCCCCTGGCGGGCGCATCCGCAGACCCTGCTCCCCTGTGTGCCTCTGGGGGCGGGGAGGTTGGGAGGTGAGGGGGGCCCAGGGGCCGGGGTGCTGTCAGCTGGCTTGGGTGGCACTCCCAAGACTGATTGGGGTTTCTAGAATGTAAAGCACATAAGCCTTTCTCTAAGCACATGTATGCACACATCAGTCCGGGTCTTATGAAGTCTACGTGCTCTTAAATCCTTCTTAAGTTTCAGAAAAATGGGTCATTCTAAGGATTCTAACAGTATATCCGCATCATCATTTAACTGGGTTCCTCTTAGGAGGAACGACAGCTGTTCTCAGCTTTATGCTATCATAACCAGTCCTGGGATCAATACCTCAGATAAATGTATTTAAGTAGAATGGCCGAGTTTTCCTCTAAGAGATCTTACTGGTATCAACTCCCCAAAAGCATGTCGCGCCTTTTAATGGAGGTGTGACATGGCACCGCGTGGCTGCCCCGCAGCTGGCCTGCTCCCGCCTGCGACGGGCCGCACTTCGAGCACATAAGCGTGGGGACCCTCCCGGCTCACCTGCCACAGCTCCGGCACGCGCGCTTGAAGGAAAGAGTTGTATATTTCCTCCAGCTCCTGGGTGAGGACGACCTCTCCTTTTATCGCAAGCTGAAGTTCTTTCAAAGACTCGTGTATAACAAACAGCAGCTTATTAAAGCGTTCAATTTCTTGCTTCAGGAAGGACAGCAAGACACAATGGGTAAGGGGGTCATAGCCTGGATTAAAGAAAGAGAGAATATGGTGATATTTCTGCCCGGCCGGCATGGCTCCGTGGCTGAGCATCGACCTAGGAACCAGGAGGTCACGGTTCGATTCCCGGTCACGGCACAGGCCAGGGTTGTGAGCTCGATCCCCCAGTAGAGGGCGTGCAGGGAGGCAGTGGGTCAATGATTCTGACTCATCACGGATGTTTCTCTCTCTCTCCCTCTCCCTTTCTCTCAGATACAAACATATTAAAAAACAACAATAAAAAAATGCAGAGTGATCGGATTTGGAGGTTAAAGGAATTTCATTTGTCCGGGGACTGAAAAACCTCTCCTGCAAAGCCCAGTTAGGGAATGCTTTCGGCTTCCTGGGCCCCGCTGTCCGTCACAGCCACTCCCCGCACCCCACCCCTGCGGTGTGGGTGCCGCAGGGACAGAGGGCAAAGGAGCTCACCAGGCTGAACCCAACGTGCCGTGCCCCGTGGGAGCTCCAGTCTGATTTCCTGACCATGTTGACATGTCACACAACCTTCCTTTTTCTCTGCCGGGGAAACATCCTTCTAGCTCGCAGGCCGCACAGACACCAACGGTGGCCGCGTTTGCCCGCCCTCCACGGCCCCGGACACCGCAGTGGTGCCACTTCCACAGACGGCTGCCCAGCGTGTGGCTCCCAAGGGGTTCAAGTGTGGATGCTGAAAGCGTAACTGGGCCAGTCACCCCAGCCCAACGCTGGGACCCCTCCCAGCTGGGCCCGAACTGGCTGTGGGCACCAGGTTTGCTCCGTCTCCTCTGGGCCTGCCCCCCTCCCCTCAGCACCGAGCTGCTCAGGAGGCAGAGGACACCGGGGCCTACGCGCTCCACAGTCGCTTCAGCTGAGCTGCCGCTGCTCCCCCTACCCCCCACCCCCCGCTGACTTTCAGAGAAAGAGAGAAAGAAAGAGAGAGAGAGAGAGAGAGAGAGAGAGAGAGAGACACTGATGTGGGAGACACATCCATCGATAGGTTGCCTCCTGCATGTGCCCCCACCTGGGCTGGGGACGGAGCCCGCAGCCGAGGTACACGCGTGACCTTGACCGGAATTGAACCTGGGACCCTTCAGTCCGGGGGCCGATGCTCTAACCACTGGGAAAACCGGCCGGGGCAGAGTTGCTTCTCTCTGTTGCTACCATTATGATTTCTCCATTCTTAGTCTTGAAGCCATCACCGCCCCTCTCCTCCCCCAAACACCCTAAACCCAGATACGCCAACAGCGTCCCTCTCCTCTCTGCCCTTCCCCTGGCCCTGAGGAGAGGCGGCTTTGGCTCTCCCTCTCCTCTCACCCCTTCCTCTGTGGCCCTTCTGTCCACTCTCTGCCCTGGCCTTGACCCTAACCCTGACCCTGACCCTGACCCTGACCCTAACCCTGACCCTGACCCTGACCCTGACCCTAACCCTTACCCTGACCCTGACCCTGATCCCAACCCTAACCATTACCCTTACCCTGACCCTATCTGCCTAGTGTCAGAGCCCTCCGCTGGGGGGGGGGAGTGGGGGAGGAAAAAGGAGGGGGAGGGTAGGGGGGAGGCAGCCCAGCCTGCTCACCTCTGAGGTTGCTATGCAGAGTATCCCACATGGTGCCCGCCATGATGCTGCTCAGGGTGTTCTGGGAGTCGGTGTGCTCCTCCTTCTCCACCGTCAGCGGCAGCCGCTTCAGCACATCCGTCACTATCTCCATCACCAGCTCGTCGCTGCTGGGCTCAAGGCTGCCGGGAGGGCGAGAGGGAGGGTGGGGAGAGTGAGGGCCGCCACGGGGAGGCCCCTCTTCCCCGGAAAGCGGCAGGAACCCATCAGGGCAGGGCCGCAGGGGGGACCAGGAGCGCGGCCCGCTTTCCGCGTGAGGACGCTGTCCGACCCTCGGAGACACCTGCAGGGAACGGGCTTCTCAGGGTTCCTCCCGGTTTTTCTGTAAAAGCTCCGTCATCTGAGCTCCTCTGCCGCCGGTCCCCCTCCTACGGGAACCGGCGCTCCCACAGCCGCCCAGCTTTCCCGCGGCCCCCGAGCCGCAGGGCCAGGGCCTTTCGGGGAGTGACAGCTGGGAGCCCCAGGACGTGCTCCGCAGGCTGCTGCTGGGCAGCGCACAGATCACAGCTGACCGTCCTGACTTTCGGCCACGCTGCGCTCTGACACCGAACGCAGGTGACTCAGTGGGATTCCCGCAGCGGCGGCTTCAGACGCCGGGGAGGGCGGGAGGGAGGGCTGATCCCTCGGGCAATATTGGCGCTTGCTGTCCGGCAACAAACGCACCTGACTCTACAGCCACCCGCTCCAGGGGCCGAGAACTCGGGTTCCATGTCTTACGCCACCCAGACCTCGCAGAAGCCTGCCCGGGTAATAGGACACGGACATCGAGGCGGTGCGGCCGGGGTGCGGAGCGAGCAGGAGGCACGGTCCACGCGGGGCTTGGAGAGCAGGGCTCTCTCCTCCCGACCACACTGTCCTCCGACTGTTCGGAAGGGAAGTCCCCCGACATGTCACATTTCAAGCAATTCTGTTTAAAGCACAACTCGCCAGGCACAGTTCACTCACCAAAGCCCCACTGAGTACCTCCTACATGCCTGGGAATTGTGTGTGAGTGTGCACGTGTGTGTGCACGTGTGTGAGTGTGCATGTGGGCATGCATGTGCGTGTGAGTGTGCATGTGTGTGCGTGAGTGTGCATGTGTGTGTAACTGTGTGCGTGAGTGTGCATGTATGTGTTAGTGTGTGTGAGTGTACCTGTGTGCGTGCATGCGTGTGAGTGTGCATGTGTGTGAGTGCATGTGTGTCAGTGTGCATGTGCATGTGTGAGTGTGCATGTGCACGTGCTGGCTTCTGTGTCACCAGAGAGCTTAGGTTTGGTACTGTCAGGTGACATCCTCTCTAAGTCCTGTCCTGTATCTCTTCAAGGGGACACGTTGGCAGCTCTTCCCAACACTCTGCTAAGGGAGCGAACGGCGGCGCACCTGATGATGAGGCTGGGCTGCGCCGTCTTCGACTGCAGGGCCACGAGGCAGTCCATGAAGTTCTGCGCCTGCACCTCCCGGCAGCTCCGGGTGGCCTCGGGGTGCAGCCCCAGGAGCTCGGCGGGGTCGTCGTCGGGCAAGGCCTGCACCGCGCGCCGGTAGGCCTGCAGGCTCGCCGGTTCCGGGTGGCACATCTGAGAATTGACAACCCGTTCGATTTGCCTCGTGGGGGGTCCCCTCTCAGCGGCGCGTGAAGACCGCACCCCGTGCAAGGTCCCCTCGGAGGCTTTCTTTACTTGCAGCTGGTACGTTCCAGACCCTCCCGCCCAGCGACACCCGGGACCGCCGCACGGCAAAGTGCTTGCGTGACCGCGCGCGCAGAGAACGTCCTCGTGGGGAAGCGTGCAGAGGAGGGAGAGGAGAGCACTTCAAGGGCGACGCTGGTCACCCGCTGCCTCAAGAAACGACACCCCCGGGTGACGCACCATCGAGCTGCCACGCCTCACTCACTGCGCTAACACCCACAGAGGACGGGGAGAGCGATGTGTGCTTTTGCAGTCCTCACCCAAGGCTGCTGTGCCCGTGGGTTTTCAGAGAGTGGGAGGGAGGGAGAGAGGAAGGAGAGAAAGGTGTGGGGGGAGACAGAGAGAGACATGGAGACACTGATCTGAGAGCCACACCCCGAACCGGGCCCGAGACCCGTCGGTCCTGGGGCCTGCGTCCTGACCACTGAGCCAAACTGGCCGGGGCTGGGAGAGTGTTCTCAAGAATGGGTGAACGCGGCCAGAAGGCACCAAGCCTCTAGGAGTGACACACACGAGTACAGCAGCCCGAAGCGCGCTGTGCCGCGGGAGACGACGCTCCGGCCTCCCGTCCACCGGCTGCGCCCTCCGCTTCCTGCGCTGGGACCCGGGACCGTGCGGGGCGCGGCGAGAGCGGTGGCCGCTCACCAACAGGTAATTGTCAGGGTCACGGCCGCGCAGTTTTGTGACACCGGAGCTCCGAAGAGCCACTGGAAGGGGACACTGGAGTTAATTTCAGTGCAGCTTGTAACACCTGGGCAGTAACTTAGTTAAAAACTATCAAGTCCGCCCCAGCCACTTCGGCTCAGCGGGTAAGAGCACTGGCCGTCGGACTGAAGGGTTCTGGGTTCGGTTCCGGTCAAGGGCGCGCACTTCAGTTGCAGGCTGGATCCCTGGGGCCTGGTCAGGGGCGTGTGCGGGAGGCAGCCAATCGGACGTGTCTCTCTCACATCGATGTGTCTCTCTCTCCGTCTCTCCCCCTCCCTTCCACTCTCTCTAACATAAAATTTTTAAAAAAGGCAAGATTTCCTTCTTAAAAACACACCATCAAGTCCTGTAAGACAACCACTTCCTTCCTCACCTCCTCACTGAAGAAGCAGAAGTCGGACCTCAGCACGTCAGGGTTACAGAACCTGTGGAGCAGGGTCCTCAGGCAGCGCTGGTCCCAGGGGTCGGTCACCTGGCCCCCGTACACCACCTCCCCGAGCAGGTGGCGCAGCTTCTGCCAGGGGACGGCCGGCTGGGCGGTCAGGGCGCTTTCCAGCATCTTCACGGCCACCTGCAGGGAACGCACGCGTTCTTGTTACTCCGGGCTGCGTTCCGGGCGTGCTCTGCCCTTTTACCGTGAAAGCAACAACTCTCACGTTAAAAACTGCTGCCTGTGTTCTCTCTGTAGAAATACGTGGAACAGCAAGAGGAATACAAGCGTCAGGCTGCCCTTGTCTACCCGTGACTTCTCTTTTTGTTGTTTAAACTCACTCCCAACTACTTAATGAACTTCCGACTGGAGCCCACGGGCACCCTGCCCCGCCGGGAGGGGCCGATCTGCCGGCCTCCGGCCGCACACGGCAGTCTCAGCGTCCCCGTCCCCGTGTCCTCAGGCCCTGCCCTCCGGCCCTCCGGCCCTGCCCGGGGCTGCCCTGGCTGTTTGCTGAGAACTCAGCTAAACCATGGGCGCTTTCCTCCTCCAACGACGCGCCTTCCCTTTTGCTGGAGGACAAAGTGGGTTAGATTCCTGCTGCCCCAGGCTCCGAACCAGAAAAACCAAACCAAACCAAACCGCCCGCCGGGAGTGCGGCCTGGACGGCAGCGGGCCCTGGTTGTTTGGGGCACCGTTTCCGTCCCGAGTCCCTCGTCGGTGGGTTTGATCCTCGGCACGTTTCCTGGTTTTCCTGGGGCTGTTTGCCTTCCTCTGCCGTGGGGTGGGGAGACTCCGGTAGATCAGTCATCGCGGCTCTGCACCTCCCAGCGAGCCAGGGCCACCCCCCCCCCCCCCCCGCTTCCTTCACGGGAGGGGCGAGCCGCCGCGCTTACCTCCAAGTCTGAAGGGCTGAATTCATAACTGACATTCCAGCCCAGTATCCCGTATTTCCTTCTCTCGTTGATCAGAGCATTGAAGAAACATAAGCTGAACAGCAGCTTTTTCCACCAGGGCCCGCAGTCAGGTTTCTCAAAGATTTCTCCCGTCACCTCTCCGCCCCCGTCGTGTCCAAGCGTCTTCAGTAAGTTACTCTTCAGCCCCATGGGCTGCTCCACGGCGATCTTAGAGCAGATGTGAGACAGCACGTGAGGGCACCGGGCCAGGGCGGCCGCCCGACCCCTGGGGAGAGAACTAGCTAAGCACGGCATCTTCAAGATTCACCGGCAAATCAAAAATCTTGTGTGCCCGGCTAGTGTGGCTCAGTGGCTGAGCTCGGCCTATGAACCGGGAGGTCACGGTTCGATTCCCGGTCAGGGCATGTGCCGGGATTTCAGGCTGGATCCCCAGTGGGGGGCGTGCAGGAGGCAGCTGATCTATGATGCTCATCACTGATGTGTCTATCGCTCTGTCCCTCTATAAATACCGCACTTTGGTCTTTTCTTAGAAGTGGGTCACCTGATGAAACTGGACGGAACTTTAAGACTCTTTGTATATGTTGCGAGAGTACCTTCTGTCCTGGGTTAATGTCTTTCTGATAGTACCTTACCAGCAGTATGTGAGAGTGGTTAGTTCACAGTATACTTAATATTACCAATTAGATCAGAACAGTCTTCATCTTTGCCAGTTCGATGGGCTACCAGAGGCATCTCCTTGTTCTGGTTTGAATTTCTCCAGCATCTAGGGGCAGAGTTTTTATTGTTTCCCCATAGACTTATTGACCTTTTGTGTCCCTTCGCATTTTTATGGGGTGTCAGTGTTCTTCCTCGTTAGGAAAGCTACCATCTCTATCTGCACAGACAGCGGGATATGAAACCCCAACGAGTTCTACGCATGAATGAAAAGCATTAAAGACATTTTCTTTGCTTCTAGGACTCCCACCATTTGGTCGACCGGACGCCTGTTGGACACAACGGGCCAAGTCTTAGCATTTATTCACACGCAACGATGGAGATGAGCAGGAGTCACGGATGATCCATGCCTGGGCCTTTTACTCAACAACGTACCACTGCTTTCTGCCAGGCCTTTTCTAGAGAATGGATGACGACCTGAGGGGAGGGAGAGCAGGGGCGGGAGCAGGGCAGGGCAGCCAGGGGGCAGGAAGCGCCACCTGCCCTGTTCTGGTTTCCAACAAGGGGGGAGCCTGGGCATCTGAGCGAAGGAACACCTACTCCAGTGGCTTCCCACCTTGTGTGGGCCACGCCCACCTCAGCGTCTCTAACATCCTGATGCCCCGCCCCCGGGACCTATCATTCTTTTTTTTAAAACTATATTTTATTGATTTTTTTTAAAGATAGGAAGGGAGAGGGATAGAGAGTTAGAAACATCGATGAGAGAGAAACATTGATCAGCTGCCTCCTGCACACCTCCCATGGCGGATGTGCCCGCAACCAAGGTACATGCCCTTGACCGGAATCGAACCCGGGACCCTTGAGTCCGCAGGCCGACGCTCTATCCACTGAGCCAAAGTGGTTAGGGTGGGACCTACCATTCTTATTCTTCAAAAAGTGAACTCCTATCACGTGGAGGAAGCCTCAAAGGCCATGAGGCTTTTATATATATGTCACAATATATATATACTTATATACATGTCACAATATAGATATATATTTATATACTGTATATGAGGCCCCTAGAACCATAAGAAATGCCAAAAATTCACTGTTAATAACTCCTTCTTGAATCTTCCCCCGTGGGCAGGGGCCCCTCGTTGGGAGCCATGTGAAAGGAGGGATCCTGTCACCATGTGAGTGTCTTCCCTGGTCCTCAGCACGGGCCTGAGCAGGGAGCAGAAGCTTAGCATCCGGAAGTAGCACTCTCTTCACTCGGTCATGAATGCAAACACTGCTCCTCCATCAGTGCTACAGGCCCCGCCTTGTTCTTACCTTTAAGCTCTTTTGAAGAAGGGGAACTGGCAAAGAACGGTTCGATTCTGAGCTTAGCCACAGCCGAAACTCGGGGTCTATGGTCACAGCTGGGTTATTAAGTCTGCAAAATAAAAACATGTGTGTATTCATGTGAGAAACTTACACCAAACCCATGTGTTCTAAGAACCATCGTTATTTTGATGTTTTAAGGGAACTTAGAAATCATTTTAATAATCAAAGATGCTGTTAGATTGCCCTCAGAACTTTCACGATGCACGAGAATTTGCACGGGACCCATGAAATCCCATTTTAAAAAAACTAGTTTTTCGTCCCCTACGTTTGAAGCGACATGTACTCATTGCAGAGACCTGGGGAAAATGACAAATTAAGAACTGAACAGAGTGCAACTTTTCTGCAAGTCTAAACTTATTATTTTTTCATTTACAAAAAACCTAAAGCAACAAAAACAAATACACCAAAAAAAAAATGGTGAGCACAAAATTAAACAGAAAAACAAAAATATGAAATTCCACTAAGCATGGTTTTATTCTCTCTCACAAAATCTCTCATTTCTTGAATAAAATTATTATAGTATACATCCTGTTTGTAGCCTGCTGTTTTTCTCTTAGCAATATACTATAAACTTATTTAATTTCTAAATTTAAGAAAAAAAATTTTTTTTTACATTTTTCTCTCCCACTGTATTCTACTAGGGTAGTGGTCGGCAAACTCATTAGTCCACAGAGCCAAATATCAACAGCACAACGATTGAAATCTCCTTTGAGAGCCACATTTTTTAAACTTAAACTTCTTCTAACACCACTTCTTCAAAATAGACTCGCCCAGGCCGTGGTATTTTGTGGAAGAGCCACACTCCAGGGGCCCACACTTCTGCCCTTGACCGGACTCGAACCTGGGACCCTTCAGTCCACAGACCGACGCTCTGTCCACTGAGCCACACCGGTTTCTACACAGCTATGTCCTGTGTGTGTGTAAACGTGTGTATCTTCTGAGAGTGAGAGCTGGAGAAGGAAAGAGAGCAAGTGATAAACCGATCGAAAGTAAAAACTCGGGTCTTTTTTCTAAGAAAAACTGGAAAATTCTTAGTGTAGCCCTAACCGGTGTGGCTCAGTGGATAGAGCGTCGGCCTGCGGACTGAAGGGTCCCGGGTTCGATTCCGGTCCAGGGCATGTACCTGGGTTGCGGGCACGTCCCCAGTGGGAGGCGTGCAGGAGGCAGCTGATCGATGTTCCTCTCTCATCGATGTTTCTAACTCTCTCTCCCTCTCCCTTCCTCTCCGTAAAAAATCAATAAAATATATTTTAAAAATTAAAATGGGATAGCTGATTACAAAGAAAAAAATAAAAACAATCTTAGTGTAGTTGTCAAGATGCTGGGGGAAAAGGGAACGCACGTAAGACAGCTTCGGTCTCCTCTGAGGGTCCGACGCACGGTCTTCCCCTTGCTGCGGCCCGGTGCACACGGCGAGCGCCTGCCTCCCTGGCTGCAGCGCAGGCACACGCAGCTCCCGTCTCCCTTCCCGGTTTGGCTCCTCTGGCCAGTCACAAGCACGTGGGGAACTTACGAGTCCACGATGGCGCACAGCCTGGGCATGAAGGACGCGGCGAGGTGGCAGTTCTGCAGGAAGACCCACTGCTGGGCTTTGGTGAGAGCGTCCGCAATGAGGCCTTCGGCTTTGGCTGCCCGGCCTTGGCCCAGCGAGATCATGGTCACGTGCTGTGTTGTGCCTCTGAACTCCTGGGCGAATTTCAGCAGCGTATTGGTGACGTCCACCCCTGAATAGCAAGGCAGGGAGACGTACACCCGTAAGCTCGCAGGACGCCCCCTGAAACACACTCCCGCGCTGTGCGTGGTGGTGGGAGAAGACGGAGATGGGGTGGGCACCTAGGCTTTCTGGCAGCCACCTCCGTCTCCGACTCCAGCACCACGGTCCCTTCCTCCTCTGAGGGCGTGCACCCCGCTCAGGCGCCGTATTTGCAGCCTCTCTTGCCGCTAGGGTTGGGCGCCTAAGTTTTGTGAAGTGGCTGTGGCAGCCACGGTGGTGGAAACTCGTTCTTTCCCTCCGTTCTGTGGCTGAGAGGTTGGGTTTGTGACGGCGAGCACCCTCGCTGCCACCTCGGGTGAAGTCTTTAAGAAAATGGACGGCACCTACGTGGCAGGCACAGGACCAGGTGTTCGACGCAGAAAAGTTCCCGATGAGGAAGTCTGTACGTGAAAGGCATTTTGAACAAGGTTTTTGCCCAGTGGAACCCACGTTTGAAAATGGTGAGTCCGCCCTAACCGGTGTGGCTCAGTGGATAGAGTGTCGGCCTGCGGACTGAAGGGTCCCAGGTTCGATTCCAGTCACGGGCATGTACCCTGGTTGCGGGCACATCCCCAGTGGGAGGTGTGCAGGAGGCAGCTGATCAATGTTTCTCTCTCATCGATGTGTCTAACTATCCCTCTCCCTTCCTCTCTGTAAAAAAAATCAATAAAATATATATATATAAAAAAAGAAAATGGTGAGTCCTAGAGACGTGTTTGATTTGGAGATGATGAACACAAAGATAAATGAAGAAAATGTTTTGCTTAGGGTCTGCAGGTCCAGGACAAGAAAATGAAAGAGAAAAGCAATGGGGGGTTTTCAGGAATACGAGTGCTGGGTCAGAAGGACCAATTTCTGACCGTTTCTTTTCGAACGTATATATTTTTCATGCGTCGATGTCAATTAAACAGTCAACGAATACAAGGGAAATCTCAACTTTCTGATCAATAATATGTGTTTGGGAGCTATTTCCTGTCTACACAGTTTCTGTCTACACAGAAAACTGGTGCTGATAAATGTTCCCATATTTGTAAATCTTATTCCTCTTGGCCCTTTTACACTTTTACCAAGGGTTCATTCTTTGTTCGCTTTAAAAAATATATATATTTCTATTGATTTCAGAGAGAGAGAGAGAGAGAGAGAGAGAGAGAGGAACATCGATGATGAGAGAACTCACTGCTCGGCTGCCTGGACCTTTGTTCGCTTTAAAAAATATATATATTTCTATTGATTTCAGAGAGAGAGAGAGAGAGAGAGAGAGAGAGAGAGAGGAACATCGATGATGAGAGAACTCACTGCTCGGCTGCCTGGACCTGCAGACCCCCTCCTGGGGATGGAGCTCCCAACCCGGGCACATACCCTGACTGGTGCCCTCCTGGTTCATAGTCGAAGCTCAGTCACTGAGCCACGCCGCTGGGCGAAAGGTTCATTCCCAATGTCCTTGAAAATTTTAATCTGGCCCTTTCCCCAATATTTAAACAGAATGGGAAAATATTTTATAAAACCGGACACAGCCCTGCTTCTCCACATCTTTCGACAAACGGTGGCATCATCCTTCCTGCTTACAAGCCGCTTACCTTGCGAGTGAATCAGTATCATTGGAGCCCTGGCGCTGGAGTCTTTATACGATTCTTTCAGATTAATTCCGGTTCTGTGAATGTACTCACTTCCGATTTTTTCAGTTACAAACTTTCTCACTGCGTTCTTTAAACGCTCTGGCCTGAGGATTTTTATCTGAAAGAGAAGACGGAAGCGAAAGTGAAGCCAACGATGAGGGGTGGGGCCCGGACACCATCGCTGGGAGAATCTGTGTTCTCCGTCTGGTTGGTCATGATCCTGTGTCACCCTCACGCTGCTGGCTCCTGCTCTGTCCCATTGACCAATCAAGCACTTATAGACTGTCTCCACTCTTCTCATTTTTAACCCCAAGGACTTAAAATACGTTTTTTATTGATTTCAGAGGGGAAGAAAGAGGGGGAGAGAGAGAGAAACATCAATGATGAGAATCATTGATCAGCTGCCTCCTGCACACCCCCTACTGGGGATCGAGCCCACAACCTGGGCATGTGCCCCGACCAGAATTGAACCTGGGACCCTTCAGTCCGCAGGCCGACAATCTATCCACTGAGCCACACCAGCTAGGGCAGGACTTTTTTTTTTTTGAGGGGCAGGAGAGAAAGGGAACATCGAACAAATGGAGTTCTGTTGGACTCCGGTTTACTAGCTCTGTTCTAGGCAGCTACAAATGATTCTGAAATTGCCCTCAGGGCCATGTGCCCCGATGGTCATTTTTCCTCCACGTTTTTCTGTCCAATAGGCTCCAGCGATGGAGAAGGTGAATACACTAGGCAGAACGGTAGTTGCCAGGGCACAGAGGGTGGGAGGAATGGGGATTACTGCTGAACAGGCAGAATTTCTGTTGGAGATGATGAAGAAATGCAGCGTGTGTTGGTCGCACAACCTGTGGGTGTACTTAATGCCACGGGATTTCACACGCGTGGGGTTAGAAGGGATTATTACTCGGAGTAGATGAAATAATGCGTGCATAGTTTGCCACAACGAAAGAGAGAAGAAAGCCCAAATTGCTTTAAGATATAGGCGCACACAGAATTTTTAAAGGTGTGTGATATTTTAGTTCTCTTTTCTTGGCGACTTTGAAGTCTTGTAGGGAGATCTCCTTAAATTTAAATCCATCTGTTTAGTGATCAATTGCTCTTGAAATGTTGAAAACAACAACAAACACAAACACTACACAACACACTCAGAAACCACCACCTCAGGCCACATAAAACATGCCTACGTGTGTGCGTGCGTGCGTGCTCTGTATCTAGGGTGACATTTAGAGTGGCACAAACATACAATTTAAGGCAGAAATCCAGAGAGGTGTGACTGGCCGTCCAGGCTGGCCTTTGCGGAGGTCAGCGTCAGGAGGGGACGAGAGCGAGAACCCGCACCGAACCAGAGGGTGAGTGGGAACGTGCGAAGCTTCTCAGGCCGACGGGACGCCGGCGGGGCGGCCCACTGCGGAGGGCACAGGCTCACAGTCAAGCCGAGCTTCCCCGAGTCTCTGAGCCGCGGCTTCCTGTTCCGCACGACCGGGGAGACAACGGTCCGGACCGCCCCCCGAAGACGATCACGAGGATGAAATGAAATAGCGTGTGCGCATTGCTTCGCACGTGCCAAGCTCCCCATACTTTAAGGGGAGCATAAATAACACCCCATCGGTGAGAAGCCGAAGAACTGGGCCAAACATCCCCTTTATTAACAATCCAGGCCAAGGGGGTGGCGTGGCGTGGGCGCGGGCGCTTCCTGGGGCGGAGCCTGGAATAGACTGGACCTGCCACACGCAGAGTGACAGGCAGCCCCGGCTTCTCCCAAGGCCCAGGGTCTGCTCCCGTGTCACTCACGGGCCGGGAAGCGACACGCAAGGATCGCTTTTTGCAGGCGGATCCCGAAAGGGGACGGGGAGAAAGGGCTGAACGAGGCACCCGGGTTTCTCTCCCAAACTCACCCGCCTCGCAGGTCCTCCCTCCTCTCCAGGGAGGAGTGCATAGGGGGCAGAGGGGCCGGGGCGTCACCTGACGGACTCCCTCCACGCAGGAGAGCCAGTACCGTGGAGTGGAAGAGCTTCCTCTAACGTTAGCGTTTACTTAGACCATTTCCCTCACTTATTTCACCTCCTGGGGCTCGAGCCCGCCACCCGGGCCTGTGCCCTGACCGGGAATCGAGCCGCGACCTCCTGGTTCCTAGGTGGCCGCTCAGCCCCTGAGCCACGCCGGCCGGGCTTCCTACTCCACTTCAAATCTGAAGGGTTTAGTGACGGTTAAAGTGCTCGAAATGTTTAGAATTCCAAGTATTTGCTCATAGCACATCTTACCAAAAGAAGTCTTTGAAACGGAGTGAGTTTCTCCCAGGGGAAATTTACAGGATTACGTAATTCTTCATGTTCATTCAGAAGTTCAGCTGGATAGAATTTAGAGAGAGAAACGGGAATTAACCATCGAATGCTTTGGATCACTAAAAGATACCACAAATGAACAAAATGAACTCCCAAGCCGAGTGGAGACAGACGCAGTGGTAGAGGGCAGGCTGCCAGCTATTGGTGGTGGTGGTGGTGGTGGTGGGGTTGGGTGGAGGGGGTAGAGGAATTGAGCAAAAGAGGAGAAAAAAGTCTTGGACATGGACAACAGTGTGGTGATTGCGGGGGGTGGGAAAGACGGGGAGGTTGAGGAGGGCATGGGGGATAAATGGTGATGGAAGGAGACTTGACTTGGGGTGGTGTACCCTCAATAGGGGTGACGTGGGTGGAAGGGGCAGGGAAAAGTGAGGAGGAAGAGCTCAAACTGAAAAAACAGAACGGAAAAGGTGTGTTAAAAGCAGCAAGTCATTTAAATTAAGTTCTATTTCCTATGCAATTTTTAAAGCACGTCTCTTATATAAAACAAGATCTAAAACACATCTGTTAGCCCTAGCCGTTTGGCTCAGTGGATAGAGCGTCGGCCTGCGGACTGCAAGGTCCCGGGTTCGGTTCCGGTCAAGGGCACAGGCCCGGGTTGTGGGCTCCATCCCCAGTAGGGGGCATGCAGGAAGCAGCCGATCCATGATTCTCTCTCATCATGGATGTTTCTCTCTCTCCCTCTCCCTTCCTCTCTGAAATCAATAAAAATATATTTTAAAAAACAAAACAGGTGCTTACAACATAGTAATGTTCCTCTCTTGGATTTTTCATCATCTAAGCTACTGGACTCCATCTGTAAGGTGATACTCTACATACACATGGAGGCGATCAATTCAGGCTATAACATGAAAGGCCTTCTTACTTCCCTCCGGCGATTTCCCACTGTCCTCCGGGGAAGCACCTTCGGAAGAGAAGGGTGTGCCCAGCAGAACATACAGGGCCTTGCTGCCTTGGAACGCACTCCACTGGGACATGTTGGACAGCAGGGAGCGGCCCAGGAGAGAGAAGGCTTCCAGCTGACCGCCGAGGTACTGGCACTGCTTCCACCGGGTGTGCGAGACCCACTGCAGGTGCCGGCTCCTGCACAGTTCATACAGGCCTGGTGGGGAGGAGAAACGCCATGTTGGAGGAGGCGCACCCTGTGCCTGAGGGACGCAGCGCAGAGCAGATGCTCAGTAAGCACCTACTGTCGGGGAAAAGCTATCTCACATGACAATCCTACGTAATGGAAGCCCAATGACGCACAGCCGAAGGACCAGAACAGCCGGTTGACCGGTCGCTATGACGTTCACTGACCACCAGGGGGCACAAGCTCAACGCAGGAGCGTCCCTCTGGTGGTCACTGCATGTCATAGCGACCGGTCGGCTGGTCCTAACAGTCACTTAGGCTTATAGATACATCTATTTTGTATATTCACTCCTTATCAGATACATGATTGGACATATTTGTCTTTCGCTCCGCTGACTATGCACTTCGATGCGCAGGTTTCTGTGTGACATGGTCCCGTTCGTCTGTTTTCCCTTTCGTTGCCCATGCGTTGGACTCCGCCCCCGACCCCCCCAGATGCTCCTCTGGTTCTCAGGCCTTTGGACTGAATCACACCGCGAGCTCTGCTGATCCCCTAACTCACAGGGTGACAGACCGATCGTGCGGCTTCTCAGCCTCCTAACCGTGTAGAGTAGGCACGCCCTAACCGTAGCAATGGTCGTTCATTCACCCCAAAGCTGCCGAGCACCAGGGATATGCCCAATAGCACAGGGGGTACGGGGATGAAACAGACATCGCTCTAGACCTGGAGCGGCCGTTAGTGAAATGCGCACAGAAGCTCTGCCGGGGAGCACCGGCAGTGTTTCCCAGGGAAATGCGTTGCTGCCCAATCCGGAGCCGCGACGCCTACTGACCATCAAGTCGGGGCTGCGGCATCACGCCTTCCGTGTTTATCAACATGCCCGAGTACAGGAAGATGTTCCACTCCTCCTCTGGGAGGGAGCCCATGTCGTTCGCGGGGGCGCTCTCGCTGGCGTTGTGCCTCATGATGGAGGCGCAAAGCAGGAAGGCGAAGCCGAGTTTGTGCTGGTTGAAGAGCGCTGCGGAGACCACCTAGGGGGGTGATAGGGGGGCGACAGAGCCCACCGTCAGGCGCACACGGCGAGAGCCAACACCGGGGCGGACTCCGCCTTAAAGCGCGTCTCACCTTGAAGACATTCCTTGTCAGCGTGTTGACCGAGTTTTTAAGATGCCTCTCCAAGGGGTGTTTCTCCAGCTTTAACCTGGGCTCCCTGGAGAGACTTAGAAGCTCGTGAATTTTTTTCGGAGAGGTTCTCCCCCATTTCAACTCGTGCTCTTCCGGCTCTTTGCTTCTGGAAACCACCGAGGAGAGGAAAACCTGGCGGAACCAGTCCAGGGAGAACTGGTACATGTGATTGATCTGGGTGAGACTGGCTACCACGAAGTAGAGCAGGGCCCCTCGGGTCGCGATGGGGAGGTAGTTTTCCCGCGTTGCTTGAATTTCGCTTTCTGCTTTTTCGGTCTCGCTGATGCGCTTGGAGATCTCATTGGCAGTAATCTTGGATTTTCTTAAGGTGTCTATGATTTCCTCATTGTCTAGTACACAGCCTGGAAACAAACAGAAAATGAACGTGAAGTAAAACCCCCCCAAGAGTCAATGGCAGCTTCCCCATTCTGTACTCTTTACGGGAGAGTTTTCGCTGTTGGCTCTTTGGTGGTTTTATTCTGCGATGAGTTCTTAAGTGAAGATGAGTCAGGATTCTAATACATTTGAGTAACAGCACGCATGCCCCTCTTCCCTCTCCCTCATCTCTTCTTTAAACTACGTTCGTGTTTATGGATTCTATTCTTATTGCAGGCACACACGTGGTCCTTCCATCGCGAGGAATGCATTTCCACGGTGACCCGCTGTACACACAGAAGATGAAAATAAAACTTCCAGAAGGTAACAAGTGTGCCCTCATTTCCTGGGGCACACGCTAATATTTCCTGTTGTACCCTGTTTTCGAAACAAATACAAGTGATCATGACCGATGAGACTGATTTCTCATCCCATGAATAGGGTGCCCTGCTTTCTGGGACGGGGAGCGGGGCTGAAGGTGGACTTGATCAGCCGTGGCCAATGATTCAATGAGTCACGCCCCACAGCCCCCAAACGGAGTGGCAGAGCTCTGGGTGGTGACCACGCGGGTTTGGGCAGGGTGGTCACGGGAGAGAGCAAGGCGGCTTTGCGCCCTTTCCCTATACTTTTCCCATGAATGTCTTGCATTTGGCTGTTCCTGAATTACATACCCGTTTTTGTTAGCCCTCACCGGAGGCTATTTTTCCATTGCCAGAGAGAGTGGAAGGGAGGGGAGAGACACAGAGAGAGAGAAACATTGACGTGAGAGAGACACATCGATTGGCTGCCTCCCACACGTGCCCCAACCAGGGCCAGGGATCCAGCCTGCAACCGAGGTCCGTGCCCTTGACCAGAAGGAATCGAGGCGGGGGAGGAGGAGAAGGGGGGACCCTTCAGTTCGAGGGCTGCCTACCCGCTGAGGCGAACCGGCTAGGGCGCCACTAAACGCCTTAACTTGCCTTGCGTGTTCTCCAGCAAATTCAGCGTTTTTTCCTCCAGTTCTTCTAGAGTCAAAGCATCCAGGGAAATGCTCTCCAACAACTGGAAGCGCTGATTTTCCAAGTGGGGGACCTCATGAGTGACGATAGTGGATAGGAGCTGATCCTGCAGGCCTTGGAACGTTACCGTGAAGTTGATCACATTGACGAAGTTGTACACGGCGGGAGGAAAATGGGGGTTGTCTATTTCTGTGGATATGTATAACCTAAGACCCGAGAAAGGTTTCATCATTTAGTCCAAGGGGGAAAGAAAACCGTTTATTTTAATAACGAAAAAGGTATTTCTCCCGGAAGCAACACGGTTCGTTTTCGGTGCTATTCTGCCTTGTGCACAAGTAGGCTCTCAGTTTATACTCTGTGAATCCATTTGCGACGTCTGACTTTAAAAACGCAACCATAAATGGTGTTCGTACTACATTTGGTCTAAACATCAGGACACCGTGAGGACGAATGCTAAGTAGTAGGCGCTCTGACCTGCCCCGGACCATGATACAACTGTGGGTTTTCCCCGCAGTAAGGAGGCAGCAGAAGGGGCTGAGGAGTGACATGATTTAACAGGACAAGCCCATCTGCTCTCTGGAGAGCACTGTATGCAGAGGGAGGTGGCTGGTTAAAAGGTGAGAGACGGTGGCCGGGAGCAGGTGGAACCAGGGGGCGTGGCAAGGAGGGGTCAGACTTGATTGCAAACCAATGGAAGGGAGACAATCCTCCTTCCTTTTGATCGAGGGTGAAGTGGCTTAGTGACTTAGGCGAAGGAAGTGGCCCATGACGCATGGCCAGGAAGTGACAGGGTGGGCTCTGTGGCCAGTCTGCCCTCCAATCCAGTGCTCTCTACCACGTCCCCAAACACCCAACTCGGACACCAGCCCAGGCCGTCAGTTCAGGAAAGGCTGCCTCATTAGCATTCCCAGAGCCGGTTGCCTAATCTATCGCAGAGTGTTCAGCGAGAGGGGGACGGGACGGGATACCACAGAGCTCGCCCAAGTGTGTTCTGCAGGGAGCTCCTTTCTGGAGCGGGTCCGTGAAATGAAGGGGAGTAGGTCCTTGTAGGGAAGAATCTTGTTGAACTTCATTAAACTCAGAGCTTTAAAAAAGTCGCCCTGACCGGTTTGGCTCAGTGGATAGTGTCGGCCTGTGGACTGAAGGGTCCCGGGTTCGATTCCGGTCAAGGGCATGTACCTTGGTTGCAGGCGTATTCCCAGTGGGGGGCGTGCAGGAGGCAGCTGATCGATGTTTCTCTCTCATCGATGTTTCTAACTCTCTGTCCCTCTCCCTTCCTCTTTGTAAAAAATCAATAAAATATATTAAAAAAAAAAGTAGAGGGTCCCTTTTTGTTGAGTGACACCTACTAAATCCCTTGAGGAACATGCTTTGGTAGATGTGGAAGGAGGCTGGACAGAGAACCCTAAGGCATGAGGATTTGGCAGCCCTGCTCTAGGGCCAAAGAGGGCCCAGGGGCCAGCAGGGGAGGGAGCCAGTCTGCCCGAGGCCTGGAAAGAAGGTAAAT
Source organism: Corynorhinus townsendii (assembly GCA_026230045.1). NCBI lineage: Eukaryota > Metazoa > Chordata > Mammalia > Chiroptera > Vespertilionidae > Corynorhinus > Corynorhinus townsendii. Next base: position 14,725,864 of record JAPDVU010000016.1, on the reverse strand, counting down.
GCACCAGGCAAGGGCTCCTTACAATCATCCACGAATTCTCCATGCTGGCTACTCCCTCACCCAGCAACCTCTCCTTACTGGCTACTCCCTCACCCAGCAATCTCTCCATGCTGGCTACCCCCTCACCCAGCACTCTCTGTGCTGGCTACTCCCTCACCCAGCAACCTCTCCTTACTGGCTACTCCCTCACCCAGCAATCTCTCCATGCTGGCTACCCCCTCACCCAGCACTCTCTGTGCTGACTACTCCCTCACCTAGCAATCTCTCCATGCTGGCTACCCCCTCACCCAGCACTCTCTGTGCTGACTACTCCCTCACCCAGCAACCTCTCCTTACTGGCTACTCCCTGACCCAGCAATCTCTCCATGCTGGCTACCCCCTCACCCAGCACTCTCTGTGCTGACTACTCCCTCACCCAGCAACCTCTCCTTACTGGCTACTCCCTGACCCAGCAATCTCTCCATGCTGGCTACCCCCTCACCCAGCACTCTCTGTGCTGACTACTCCCTCACCCAGCAACCTCTCCTTACTGGCTACTCCCTCACCCAGCAATCTCTCCATGCTGGCTACTCCCTCACCCAGCAATCTCCGTGCTGGCTACTCCCTCACCCAGCAATCTATCTTCTGAGAATGGAGAGAATGCATACGACCTACAACTCAACTGTCTTCTTCACATGGGGATTGTATTTTTGTGGTAATTAAATTAGACTCTACAATTGTGCTCTGCGACGTTAGCTGGTGGGAGTCATTACCGCTCGGAACAGGACGCAATGTTGTTACACACCCTACTGTACCAGGCAAAGATCTCTGTCTTTTTGCTCAAGATAGCAAATATGGGTCTTTTTCAATGGAAGCAGAAGCTCGGCCTGTCCGTTAGGCTGACACAGTGGTCGGCAAACTCACTAGTCCACAGAGCCGCAGTTTGCTGACCACTGGGCTAACAGATCAAATCAAGCTGCTGTGGGTCAGGCAGGGCCAGGCCTCCTGCTTGCTGTCCTTCCTGCGCAGTTTCTGAAAACTCCACGGCCCAGTTTGAAAAAGGTCATGTGCCATGACTGAACCCACAAAAATTCCCTCTCTGTTCTGTGTACTGGGGACCACGACACAGAACCTGGAAACATGGACGTCAGGAGAACATTCAAAACGCAACCTGGCCTCTTCCTCCAGGACTCGCTGGTCAGGACGGCAACGTGACGGTCTCAGAACCCAGAAACATTTGCTCCAGGAGCTGCGACGTTACCTAAATTCGGAATTATATTCAATCTCAGCATCGCTGACCCGGATGAAAGACTGTCCTCTCCTCTGATAGATGTCCTTCTTCAAAATTGCCTTCAAACTTGGAGGCAAGATTTCAGGGAGATTCTGAAAAACCCGATAGATGCGCGTTAGAAAAGCCCAGCTCACACAAAATCCGTCGGTCGAAAAGACACAGCTTTAAGAAATGCAAAACTTGCTAATAGCTGGACACCAGTGAAGGACAGACCTGCGAGAGCTGGCCACTGAAAACTCACGGTGTATCCGTATGTATTCCGCCCCCCACCGAGGAGGTTAGCTGCTCCTTCCTTTCAGGTCTCACGTAGGCCTATTGCTCAGTGCATACAATGTATGTGGCCGCAGCATGGGATGAGGGGAGCGGGTCACTTGGGGGCCACGTACCTGCAAGAGGACACTCCCTCCTGTCTTCATAGCGCTTTCCATTTTCTTGATGTAACTGCTGTCCTTGAAGGAGCACTCCTGAAGCTGCGGGCCTTCCATCTGGCGGATCCAGCTGAGCGCTTGCTCGTAGGGGTCAATCAGCAGAGGCCACGGCAGGCCGTTCGTGATCAAGATGGCATTCTCCGTTAAATACTGACCCAGAGGCAGCCCCTGCTGGTGCCATCGGCGGATCTGGAAAGAAAGCATGAGTGCTTTGCTTGTTTGATGGACTTCCTCACATGGTCAATACCTATGGGCTATGCCCTCCTGTTCGTCGCTGAGTAGCCCACATCCATTGGCGTGGTCCCGCTATGCTGGTGTTCAAGTAACCCTTATTTGACTTAATAACGGCCCCCCAGTGCAAGAGTAGTGATGCTGGCCCTAGCCGGTTTGGCTCAATGGATAGAGTGTCGGCCTGTGGACTAAAGGGTCCCCGGTTCGATTCTGATCAAGAGCACATGCCCGGGTTGTGGGTTCAATCCCCAGTAGGGTGCGTGCAGGAGGCAGCCAATCAATGATTCTCTCTCAACATCACTGTTTCAATCTCTCTCTCCCTTCCTCTCTCTGACATCAATAAAAATATATTAAAAAAACAAACAAAAAGAAGTGATGCTGGCAATTCAGATGCGCCAGAGAGAAGCCGTGATGGGCTTCCTTTTAGTGACAAGGTATGTGTATACAGGAAAAAAACATGGAACAGACGGACAGCTGTCAGAGGGTAGGGGGGACTGGGTGAAAGAAGGTGAAAGGATTAGCCAAAGAACATATATGCATAGCCCATGGACATGGACAGCAGTGTGCTGAGGGCCAGAGGGAATGGGGGGGGGGCTGGATAGAGGTGGGCAAAGGTGGGGGGATGGGGACATCTGTAATACAATACAGTGTCAACAATAAAAATAAAGTAATAAAAGAAAAACATACCAGTATATATATATATATATATATATATATATATATATATATATATATATATATATGGCCAGGTACCATCTGTAGTTTCAGGCATCCCCGGCTGACGGGGGGGCAGGGGGGGGACTACTATACTTGGGATCTATAGATCAAGTTGGAAAAACTCATCTACCCAACTTCAACTTCACAATATTGAGTGTTCCAGTCCATGAACATGGTATACCTCTTCATTTGTTCAGGCTTCTTAAAATTTATCTCCGTATTTTATAGTTTTGTACAATTTTTTTGATAATGCATATTGATGCTAGACCAATGGTACCTTAAAAACGTGGCTATTGGTTGCTGGCGTAGAGAAATGCAACTGGGTTTTGAACATTGACTTTAATTCCAGAAACTCTGCTAAACGTTCGTTAGTTAACGCTCATGCTATATCCACATGTTCTCTTCAATTTCCTAGGTACATGGCACCTTCAAAATTTTCTCCTTTTTTGTTTTTTTCCTTTCCAATTCTAATCCCTGTGATTTCTTTTTCTTGCCTTACTGCGCTGCCTAGGATCTCTCGTCTAGAGCGAAGTACAAGCGGAGACAGTGGCTAACCCTCTGTCACCTTTCCCATCTCAAAGGAAAACCTTTCACCCGTGCTCATTTTTTTTTCTTTCAATCCTGGTTTCTTCTTTGACTTGTGATTACGTTTAGGAGTGTACTTCCTAACTTTCAGAAATATCGGGTTTTCAAAGAGAAACTTTTAATTATTGGCTTCTAGCTAATTGCACTTTGATCAGACACCGTAACATTGAAATCCTTTGACACCTGTCGAACTTTATTTGTGGTCCATCACAAGGCCACTTTTGGCAAAGGCCGTCTGTGTGTTTGCACAGAATGTGTAACCTGCAGGTGTAGGCGGCCGCGTCCTATCATGCCCATCACCCATTTGTTAATCATGTTGGGAAAATCTTCTCTATTAGTACTAACTTCTGTGTTCTTTTCCTACGGGTCACAGGAAGAAGAGTGTTAAAATCGTTCACTGTGACTGCCGGCTTGTCCATTTTTTATATGAAGTTCTTTTAATGTTTGTTTTGTATGAATTTGAGGTCATGGTATGAGGTACAAACAAATTTAGAATTGTTAACACATTCTCAAAGAATTAAACCAATTCTTATTGTATTGTAACACATGGTTATAGAATTCTAGTCATCCCTTTTTGCATTAAAGTTTATTCTGTCTTTTTAAAAAAATAATCTATGGTCAACTTCCTCCCATTTTCTATAATCAATCTTTGTGTTTTAGATGTGTCCTTTCTAAATAACACATGATTTCTGCTTTGTATTTTGGTTTACATTTTTATATAGTCTTATAATCTTAGCCTTTTAACTGGACCATTTACATTTAATGTAATTATTGATTTATTTGGGTTTAAATTTGTCCTTAGCATTATAAAGACAAATTGCTTCTGAGAATTTCTAGGTTGGATGGTCAGTTTAAGTTGCGTTATCAGCAGGGGAACCAATTTAAAATCACTCTCTGGGATACCAAAAAAATGGTGTACATCTTTTTTATCCTCTCGATATCAGCATGGAACTTACATAGATAGACAATAAATATCTATTGATAAATTAGTAAATGTGAGGTCTATATTTCGGCTGTTTCTAAGAATACTACCCGTGATTTAATAAGTTCATCAATTTATTAATGAAAGGAGTTTCAGGGAAAGAAGTTGGCTATATTTATTAGACAGTGCAGTAGGGTTACAATGAGAACAAATATATTTTGTGACTTTTGCCCAGAGAATGGGAAATAGTAGGTATAACTAATTGAGGAATTAAACTGTAATTTAAAAAAAAATTTTAAGAACAGACTTCAGTACTTTCATTTATCAAAATAATTTGGGGGAAAGATTCAAGCCAAAAAAATGCACATGCAAATCCAAATCAACAATAAAGCCATAACTGGATCACAGATATGTCAGTACCTGCTGTGTCTGTGCCATGACTTCAATTAAAGAAAAGTTAGAAGACAAAGAAATGTTGCTTTTAGTGCACAGATTCTCCCATTCATTCACAATCAACTTGCGAAATTCTGGTGTTAATACTCCGCTGTAGACAATGCATGCTGCTGAAATCAGTATGTCACCCACAATTCCTTCCAACTTGCTGTCTATCTGATCAATTGTTTCTTGCCATCGAGTCTAAATGTTAAAATAAAAATGAGTTACTGGTATTTACTATAAAGTCTACTATTTTGAGACATTTTGGAAATTAAATGGTCTCCCAGTTGGATCAATCATTGCCATTTCTATTCCTCTTCTCCTGCTGTAGTTGTAACATAATTAATAATGGCTAAAATAAACACACACATTTTTTTTAAGGGAACATGAGTCCTATTTTTGGATTTGTCAATGGGATTGTATTTGCTAAGATGGATAGGCATTTCAAATTCTTCGTGTAATAAAGCAGGGTAATTAAAAAGAAACCTTATTATATTATTAATGGTGTCCAATAATAATAAGGATCAATATTTATCAAATCCTCACTTATCCGACACTTTACTTTGAAAAATCTCATTTGGCTCTTTCAATATCCTGTTAAATAAAAGCCACTGACTTCACTGTAATAAAGAGGAGGAAGCTGAAGGTTAGAGAAGTTAGGCAACTTCTCAAGTTCACAAAGTCCTCGTTGGGTAGCTGGGATCTGAACCCACATGCCCTGGCCGTGCGCCTCCTTCCACGACCACGTCTGTGCCGAACTGTCAATAAATGAAGCATGCTGGCCAAGAGCCCAACCTCTGGCAGCTTAACGTCTGGGATAGTGCTGATGCTAGACCACCGCTCAACATACATGCTCTCAGGGACATAAATGGAGGGATGTGATCGCCCCCCTGATTGGTCTCACTTCATAACTGCCTTCTTCCTGCCCTGCAGGAGTCTCCCCTCATAGGTCTCCACTTCAACAAACTAAATTAAAATTATTTTGAGGATTCAGTAACATCCTTTGAGAGAGCTGAGGTATGACTAAACCTACTCAGCTCACTAGGGATTCCAGGCTGGACAAGGAAGATGAATTAGAAAAGAAATAATTAGATAAGGTGAAAAAGCTCAGAAGACAGACAGAACAAAAGAAAATGTTGTTTTCCTTTCCGGGCATCCCCTCCTCCCTTTCAGCCCTTTACTTAGAAAAGAGAACCTCATGTTCTCAGAGTTTTACTTGGCATTGCACAGACCAGGGTGCGCTGCTGTCTTAGGGACGAGCGAAACAACTTCTGATCTTTGGGGTCTGTGACCCCTGTTTGAAGACAAGCATGAGACAGTAACGAAGGAGACAGAAGACCAACAAAAGTCACACCTTCTCATCTCTCAGGGCGGTGAGTAACACAGAAGCACAGTTCATGCGCCTCGTGGCTAGCTGTCTTCGGCCTGCTAATATGTCTTTCTCAGCAACGATCTCTCTGTAGGCTGCCTGCAAAAACTGCAAATGTTCTTCAACCTGAAAGACAATTAATTTATTATTGAGACTAATCTAACTTTGCCTCAAGAGTTTATTTCTATTTATATAAATGCTAGAGGCCCGGTGCACGAAATTCTTACATGGGTAGGGTCCCTAGACCTGGCCGGCAATCAAGGCCATTCAGGGCCTTCCGGCTGCGGGCTGGGGCCTTCCTTTGTTCCACCACCATCCCTGGGTGGTCAGCGCATGTCATAGCGAGCGGTCAAACTCCCAGTTGGTTGAACTCCCGAGGGGAAAATTTGCATATTAGCCTTTTACTATATAGTAAAAAAAGGATACCTTGTAAACCACTTCATTTTCACATTCTGGAAAATCTTCCAGGAAAGATACATTATTTTACCAATGAATATGTATATTGCAATAATTAAATGAATAACCCCTTGGTATTAAAGTTTTGTTTTTTTAAAAATAGATTTTTATTGATTTCAGAAAGGAAGGGAGAGGGAGAGAGAGAGAGAGAGAGAAACATCAATGAGGAGAGAGAATCATTGATTGGCTGCCTCCCGCATGCCCCCTCTGAGGATTGAGTCTGAAAACCGGGCATGTGCCCTGACCGGGAATTGAACCATGACCTCCTCATTCATTGATCGACATTCAACCACTGAGCCATGCCAGCAGGGCTGAAGTTGGTTTTTTAAATGCCATCGTCAATAACTTATATAGAAGAAAACACAGGTACTAAACTTATGGAATTTGGTCTTAAAGAAGATTTTATGAATTTGACCCCAAAGGCAACAATAAATGAAAGGGTCTATATCAAACTGAAAAGCTTCTGTCCAGCAAAAGTAACTGCCAACAAAACAAAAAGGCAACCAACCCAGTGGGAGAAGGTAAACAACAGCGCTGACAAGGGGTTAATAGCCAAAATACATAAAGAACTCATACTACTCAACACCAAACAAACAATCCCATTCAAAAAGGGGCAGAGAAGCCCTAACCGGTTTGGCTCAGTGGATAGAGCGTCGGCCTGCGGACTGAAGGGTGCCAGGTTCGATTCCGGTCAAGGGCATGTACCTTGGTTGCGGGCACATCCCCAGTAGGAGGTGTGCAGGAGGCAGCTGATCGATGTTTCTCTCTCATTGATGTTTCTAACTCTCTATCCCTCTCCCTTCCTCTCTGTAAAAAATCAATAATATATATATATATATATTTTTTTTTTTAAAAAAAAGGGGGGCAGAGAAGCTGAGCAGACACTTCTCCCAAGGCATACAAATGGCCAACAGATATACGTATATATCTCAGAGAAATGCAAATGAAAACTCCAATGAGATGCCATCTCACACCGCCACAATGATGGCCATTATCTGCAAGACAAGTCATAACAAGTGTTGGAGAGGTTTTGGGGGAAAAGAAACCGCCCCTGTCACTGCTGGTGGGACTGTACCTGATAGAGCCACTTTGGGGAACAGCATGAAGGTTCCTCAAAAAATGAGGAATAAAGTATTCCCATCTGACCCAGCAGCCCCTCCTCTGAGTGTCTAGCTGGAACATCTGAGGACATTATTGGCAAAGGTCTCTACCCCCGTGTTTACTGCAGCACTATCCGTGGTGGCCAAGACATGGAAGCAACCAACGTGTCCTTTGAGAGAGGGCTGGATAAAGGAAGAAGTGGTACCTGAACACAAGGGGATGCTACTCAGCCATGAGACGAGATGACATAGTGCCATGTGTGACCAGATGGACGGACCGTGAGACTATTGTGCTAATGAAATAGGTCCGTCAGAAAAAGCCAAGAACCGTACGATTTCACTCATGTGTAGGATATAGAACTGAATCTCATAGACACACACAACAGAGGAGAGGGGGCGGGGTTGTGAAGGGTGGAGGAGGCTGAACACACAGTGAGGAGGCTGATTTGACTTTGGGTGGTGGGCATGCAATGCGATATACAGCTCATGTCTCCCTTGAAACCTACAGGAGTGTACTGACCAGCATCCCCCCAATAAAGTTAAATTTAAAAAGGGGGCGGGACACCGGAGAACAAGTAGACTGGGGTGAGCGATGATGGTGTTGTGGCCCAGTGGTCTTTTAACTTTTTCTCTCAGGTACCCCCCAGAGTACTAAGAAAAACAATGTGTCCGCTCATCTATTTTTAATTGTTATTATATCCTCCATAACAACAACAGCCTAAAATGATAATGAGACCGGACGTCCTTCCGGACGACCTTCCGGACGAAGCCGGGGCTGCCCGGGTCCCAGATGCCTGCCGGTGGCCGGAGGGACGCCCGGGGCCCAGGAGCCAGAGGGAAGCCGGTACGGGCAGCCGGGGTAAGGAAGGCCTAATCTTGCACGAATTTCGTGCTTTGGGTCTCCAGTTCCATCATAATTAAGCTCTTACTACCTTCACTATCATCCCCATTTTACCTTAAACTTAGGAACTCTCCTGAGCTAACGACTCTTTCCTGATGTTATTGTCTAGTTCATAAAGGTATTGACAGTTTAGCAAGTAAAAAAAAATTTCTTACCAGCTGCAAACCTCTTTGTTTTTCTGCCAACCTTTGTCGGGCGATTCTTAGAACGTTCTGGGCTTCAGCTACTTGGATCTCTTTAGGGCCCACCACCTTAAAAGGAACGTCACAGCATTTGAGTGTTAAAGTCAAGTTCACCTTTTCAAACGGCCCTTTTGTTCAAAAATAGATTTTTATTGATTTCGGAGAGGAAGGGAGAGGGGAGAGACAGAGACATCAATGATGAGAATCACTGACTGGCTGCCTCCTGCATGCCCCACACGGGGCACCGAGCCCACAACCTGGGCCTGTGCCCTTGACCGGAATCGAACCCGGGACCCTTCAGTCCGCGGGCCGACGCTCTATCCACGGAGCCACACCGGCGGGGGCTAAAATGCCCCTTTTGTTTAAATGGCATGTGCAAGTGTCAACCCTTAAGATGGACTTGCTAGGTAAGAAGTATTCCTGGATACTTCATCCGTGCCAAGTGTCACTTCCAAGCGGTTTCAGACGTGTAGGAGGGGAAAAGCATACCTTCCGTACGTTGTGGTAGTTGTTCAGAGCTATGATCCACTCGCACATAGAGCAACAGGCGACAGACACGAGGGCAACCTTTTTGGGGTTGAAGTCAGGCAAGGTTAAGAATTTTTTCAGCTTCATGAAAACCTAGAGAGAACGTAAGCGGGGCGTTACATGAGCAAGATCTACCCTTGATCTGAGGTGTTCCCCTCACATGCCTTAGGGTGAAATTCTGTCTCCTACCAGACATGCCCAGCTGCTCACCGGTAGAACAGAAACGGCATACCTCGCCCTGGCTGGTGGCTCAGTGGTCAGAGCACTGGCCTTTGGAATCGGAGGGTCTTGGGTTTGATTCCTGGTCAGAGGCATGTACCTGGCTGCAGGTGTGGTCCCTGGCCCTGTGCAGGAGGCAACCAATCGATGTCTCTCTCTCCCTTCCCTCTCCCCCTCCCACTCTCTCTAAAAACCAATGCAAAAAAAATATCCTTGGGTGAGGATTAACAATAACAAAAAACCCCACACACATGCCGAAGCACAACCTGGCTCTAGTACCAATATATCGATTATATCTAAAAAAATTCTCAGACACAGCTCTCCACTCACTGCGCTTCCACAGTGTCCCTCCATCCACCCAACCAGACTTCCTCCCCCTCCTGCCTCTCCTCCCTTTTCATTATTTAAAGAGTGAGACAGGGCATGTTCTGATCGCAGCGACACGCTGGCTCTCCCTGACACTTCCAGAAATCCCATCCTGTTCGGAGGTGCAGCTTGCTCTCTGATCTTGTAACGCTCCCCTTTGACTTCTAATTCCAAGACAAAATTCTAATTTTTTAAAAAAAATATTTTTTTATTGGTTTCCGAGAGGAAGGGAGAGGCAGAAACATCACTGATGAGAACCACTGATGAGCTGCCTTCTTTAAACCCCCGCCTCCTCCAACTGGGGATGGAGCCCGCGACCCGTGCAGGCGACCTCCCGGCTCATAGGTCAACGCTCAACCTCTGCGCTGCACCGGCCTTTTGACCCTCCGGTTCGACGCCTTTGGTTTGTAAACGCAGACGTGTCCACCACGCGCTCGTCAGCGAGCGGCTTCGTACCTTCTCGGGTAACTTGTCCTTGTCCAGGTGAACCAGCTTTTTCAGGAAGCCGGTCTCCGAAAGCAGCAGGCGGGCCGTAGGCCAGTTGGGCTTCTTCTGCAGGAGGGTGCAGACGGCGTTCATGACGGTGAGGACCAGGTAAGGCGGGCGCGCGTACACTCTGCAACGGGTGGAGACGCCCGTCAGCTTCACAAGGAAAATCCCACGCGCCCGGGCAACAAGCTCGGAAGACAACACCCACAGATTTTTTTAAACAAGCATTTTTGATAAGGAGAACTAATGGCCGATGCATAGCTTTTTTTTTTTTTTTCCCCATTATTTGAGCGTCTTTAAAAATGTGGGTGTCTGGCCTGGCTGGTGTGCTCAGTGGTTGAGAGGCAACCTATGACCTGCATGCCCCCTACTGGCCATCGAGCCCAGGTACATGCCCTTGACTGGAATCAAACCCGGGACCCTTCAGTCCACAGGCTGACGCTCTATCCACTGAGCCAGACCAGCTAGGGTTCTGCTTGAATTTTCCCAGGAAAAAATTCTCTTTTGTTGCCTTTTGCATGGGGGAAGAGCACAAGGGGAAGCGCCCCCATAGTGCCACCTGGTGGCCATGGCCGGCCGTGCAGCACCGATGTGCAGGCTGCACTCCCACCGATCCCCGGTGCTCTCCCGCTAAACTGGTTTGAGGAGCAGCACAGGGCCCTCTGGTTTGTGAGCTGCAGGTCAGGCACCTACACAGTCCCTGGGGGCTCCTCTTCCTGGTCCCGGCCACACAGAACCTCACCAATTCCAAGACGCACGTTTCTACGTCTCCGGGACTGCGACTGGGTTCGTTAGCCATGGCGCACCAGGTCACGTCAAATACTGACATGCCTTACAGTCGATGGTATCATAACATGGACTAGGTATGGTAGCTATCACACATAATATAAAATTGAAAGAAACCAAGACTGGTAAAAAGGACAATCTAAAAGTGGAATGCAGACGGAGTGACTTTTGCCATGTATTTATGTTTTATTCGGAGCACTTTCACCTCAAAAGAAACAGGTCAATTACTCACCTCAACTCAGAGATATCGGCTCTGTCCAGGGCATTGAGAGCCAGGATGGCCTTGTCCAGAGCCGGCATCACACTCTTTAGTTCACTGGCAGTTTTCTGCAAGAAGGGAGAAGCCCCCAGATACATATGGATGTGTACAGTTGTGTTATTACTTAACTAGAGGCCCAGTGCACGAATTTGTGCACAGGTGGGGTCCAGCCAGCCTGCCCCAATGGGGGCCAATCGGGCCGGGCTGGCAGGGGGGATGGGACGTGGGAGGTTGGCTGGCTGTCCCCGCCCCCAATCGGGGTGGGGGGCCCATCAGGGGCGGGGCCAGTGGGGGGGGAGGGGCTGCCCCCAAAGGGGTCGGTAGGCTGGCGCGTGCACGTCATAGTGATCGGTCATTCCAGTCGTTTTGGTGTTCTGGCCGCTTGGCTTTTATATATATGTAGATTATTTTCCCTACAAACAGATTATTTTCCCTACGATCTCAAATAGGACAATGTCTAGAATAATTCCAGAAACTTCCAACTCTCCTGGCATGCGACCTTAAGGCGCAGGGCCAGAGGGTGTCTTATAAGAGAAACTTGAACTACAGCACTCCGCTCCAGGTTGTGGAGGGGAAACACACGATGTTGACGATGCCTGGACGCGGAGTCGGGGCTGTGGAGAAGCCTTCCGTTTATTAGATGGAGACAACTGTAAGCACACAGACTTTCACTGACAGCCACACAAAAGGGAAGCTCACTGCTTCCTGAGGCTGTCTGATAACACAGCACATACTTTCCCCTTTAAAAAAAAAAAAATACTCTCACTGATTTCAGAGAGGAAGGGTGAGGGGGAGAGAGAGACAGGAACATCAGTGATGAGAATCATGGATCGGCTGCCTCCTGCACGCCCCACACCGGGGATGGAGCCTGCAACCCAGGCCTGTGCCCCGACCGGGAATCCAACTGTGACCTCCTGGTTCCTAGGCTGACGCCCACTGGCCAGGCTGCATTTTCCCCTTTTTGATGGGAGTTGTGCAAAAGGAGTTCTTTAAAATCCCTGGGGTCTTAGGCAATAATCAAGATGTTTTCAATGTCTCAATAATGTAAGTGAGAAATTACATTCCTTATAGAGATATGTGAAAGTTATCTTATTTTGTCATTTTAACTGTTATTTACAAATAAGACAAAAATTTGAGGATGTTAAACAAAAGTGATGGTCAAAATGAAGAATGTATCCTATGATCACATTGGAAAAATTCAAGGTCCTGTCTGAGTTTGCAAAAAAATATCGACATTAATTAAAATATGAAAGTCAGAAAACACACCTGTAATGAAGATATTGATGGAAAATGGGTTAACGAATTCAAAGAGTATTTAAAATTAATGGCTAGACAAGAAATCTTGAAATGCCATCGCTGCTTATAGCAAATTTGGTAACAATACTGATAAAAATGTTCATGACATTATCAACAATAAGTGATGAAGTTGAAATAAACTTTTCTAAGGAAACTATCCATGTGAAAAATGCACTTTGATCGACTCTACTAAAGGTTCTATCGGAAATGAAATTACAAAGTCATTTCCATATGAAAAAGCAGTCACAGAGTATGCAGTGGAAAAAATGCAGGAGAAAGTATTGTGGGGGGTGTTTAAGGCAGTCAAGTATTGAACAATATTGTTATTTTTCTAGACTGTGTGATGTTTGTAAAAATGGTCAGCTTTTAAATTTTTGTCGATTATTTGATTTCTTTACTTACTATAAATAATCACTTCCACGTCTAACTGTGAGCTAGTCATTTTGTATGCTTTTAATATTTGTTGGCATAAATACTAAAGTGCCCAGAGTTGGCGCACTCTATCTATTGGTGAGCAGTCAGCCGACCTCGGAGGTGTGGGCGTCAGGGAATCACTGTGCCCATCTCCCAGGGACCTCCGTTGGTTATTGCTTTCATTGTACCTGCGCATGCTCTTCCACGATCCTTACTTCTTCCGCCATGATTTCTTCATCCTGCTTCACGAGCATCTGGACTTTCTCAACTACTTGCGAATCCTTCTGTAGTTTCTCCATTAGCATTTCTTTTTCCTAATGAACCAAATAATTCTCCTTGGCATGAATTTTAAGAGATTTTTTTTTTTTTTTAAAAAGAGAAATTCAAATAGCCCATTTCGTTACTATAAAAATTGATCAACATCAGCTTGAAATATCTTTGTTTGATAGACTCGCAAAGATGAGTACGATAAACATCGTTTCCTACAACACGCGTAAAGAACAATGACACGTAATGACTTCGGAATACTTGGCAGCTTGCCTGTGACCACAGAACATTTCAGATGACGAATAACTAGGGAATTTTTCTAGCTAAGTTTTTTTTTTTTTTTTTACCATTAGTTAGATACTGATCATCATGTGTAAATATGAAAAAACTAGAGGCCCAATGCATGGATTCATGCACCAGTGGGGTCCCTCAGCCTGGCCTGCGGACATCAGGCCAAAACTGGCTCTCTGACATCCCCCCGAGGGGTCCCGGATTGCGAGAGGGCACAGGCCAGGCCGAGGGACCCCACCAGTGCATGACCGTGGCTGAGGAGGGACCGCGGGAGGGATCCAGGGCGTGTCTGGCCTGTCTCGCCCAGTCCCGATTGGCCAGACCCCAGCAGCAAGCGAACCTTCTGGCTGGAGCGTCTGCCCCCAGTGGTCAGTGCGTGCCATAGCGACTGGTCGAACGGTCGAACGGTCAAACGGTCGAACGGTCAGACATGTAGAGTCTTAGGCTTTTATTATATAGGATAATGATGTTAATATTTTGCTATCACTGTTGTTATTGCTCCCCTCACTTGACAGATAAGAAAGTCGGGACTAAGGGAGGTCACGCAGCTGCGTGGCGCCGAAACAAGAACGTGAGCTTTGCAACGCCATCCTGTGCTCAACCACGGGAGCTTTCCTAGGAAAACAAGATTGCCAGTGGAACCCACCTTTGTCTTCTGTTCTATCTGAGGGCTGACGATCAGCAGCTCCTCCTGCAGGTCTGTAACCAGAGCTGTGGCCTCCAGGATCTTGGACAGACCCATGCAGAGGCGATCCCTGAGGGAGGGAAAGGGTGGGGAGGGGAGAGCTTATGACAAAACATTCGCAAAGCAAGGTACACCGTGGTCACGGCTGGAAGGCAGCGTGCTCAAGAGGTCAATTCTCCCCAAACGGATGGGCAGGGTCAATGCGATTCCTCTCAATAATCGCAGTCAGAGCCGCGCCGGCGGGTCTTACCTGTGTTTTTGACAAATAAAAGCGCCGAGGCAAAGTCTATTTAAACATCCATGTAAAAAGAAAAATAAACATGTCTTCTGATTTGGTCTTCAAGTCTCACCTCTTGGTTTGCAATTCTTTCTCGCGTGACCTCAGAATGTGCGCAAACGTGTCCAAGAATCGCAAGTAGCTCCGGGGAGTAACGTAATAGCGCCTCCTGGTTTTTTGGAAGTATTTTGTGTTCAGGTCTTTGACACTTCGGTGGATTTGGACACACACTGGGGCAAGTTTTTCCTTTAAGTTCTGAAAAAAAAAAAAAATATATTTTTAAGAATTAAGAGAAAGCAATTCAAATATACACAAAAAAAGAGGAAATTGAACACTGTGAGTAACTTGAAATAGTTTATCATTTTTGAGACGTGGGGCTGTAGAAAAAGGCCCTGGATGGATGGAACCAGGAATATATGCGTTTTAATAGCTGGGATGGTACAAGAGGGAAAGAGGCAACCCTATGGCTAAGGATCAGTGACGTGCCAGACTCCTCTGACTGGGCCGATCCCTCATTCCCGCTACAGCCCCCCAAGGCGGCGCGGAACTCCTGTCAAGGGTCCATGTTTACGGCGCTTTCTTTCTCTCTCGTCTTCCTTAAAGTAGGCTATCAGCAGCAGGACACTCGATTCCCTTGAGGAAAACAACGTAAGAACGTAAGGGGTCACAGGATGTACAGATAAATAGGTGAGCGGAACGAGAATAGAAAGAGCCCCCCCCCACTGCTGAGCTTTGGAGAGAACCGACCGAGTCTTCACTGCCTATCTCCTGGCCACCAAGTCGCGCCAACCACCTGGTCACGTTAAAGCCAGCTGCGTTTTCTTCCTGGTTCCACGGTCCCTGCCGTTCGTGGCCTTTACTTGCCTCGGACACTTGGACAAGTAAGGGTGCAGCCCCCTTCGAGGTCTCACCGAGCTTCAGGCTCTGTGCACTCACAGCTTCCTTTGTCTACACCCGTGGGATCTTCCGGTGATCACTCTAAAAAGATTCTTCTTTACCTGTTGCTTATAAACTCAGAGCTAATTGTGTGTGTGTATGTGTGTGTGTGTGTGTGTGTATGTGAGTATGTGTGCGTGTATGTGTGCATATTATCTGTGTGTATATATATGTGTGTACGTGTGTGCGTGTATGTGTATGTCTGTGTATGTGTGCGTATATGTGTGTATGTGTGTACGTGTGTATGTGTGTATGTGTATATGTGTATGTGTATATGTGTGTATGTGAGTGTGTGTGTATATGTGTGTATGTGTATCTGTGTGTATATATGTGTGTATGTGTATGTCTGTGTATGTGTGTACGTGTGTGTACGTGTGTGTACGTGTGTGTGCGTGTATGTCTGTGTACGTGTGTGTACGTGTGTGCGTGTATGTCTGTGTACGTGTGTGTACGTGTGTATATGTGTGTACGTGTGTACGTGTGTGTGTCTGTGTATGTGTGCGTATATGTGTGTACGTGCGTGTATGTGTGTATGTGTATATGTGTATGTGTATATGTGTGTATGTGAGTGTGTATGTGTGTATATGTGTGTATGTGTATCTGTGTGTATATATGTGTGTACGTGTATGTCTGTGCATGTGTGTACGTGTGCGTGCGTGTATGTCTGTGTACGTGTGTGTACGTGTGTGCGTGTATGTCTGTGTACGTGTGTATATGTGTGTGTACGTGTGTGTACGTGTGTGTGTGTGTGTGTGTGTGTGTGTGTGGCTTGTGCTCTCACTTCTTTGGAGTTTTGCGGTTGCAGCCAAGCCAGAGAAGTTTCGTAGAAAAACACAGAGGTGGCAGCACCCTTACCAGAGAGTCTGGTCTGCGAAACGCAAAGTGAAGAAGAGAAAGAGAGTCCCCATTGCTTAGCTTTGAATGACCACCTGCTGTTCACCACGAAGGCAGAGGAGTGATGGGACCCAGGAGGCAAGGAACCTGAGCATCTTTGAAATAAGGTGAACTTGGGGGCAAAAGAGACAGGAAATTGATCAAGAGTCCAGACAAACACTTGACCTGTTCTATAATTTTTCTGAGAGCTGCCCATGTTTGCCCACCCAGGGTTCAGAGCTGTCAGAAATATGATACTGTCAGACCCTGTTAATAAATGGAAACCTTCCCTTGTATTAGTTTTTTTTAAACAAGTTATATTTACCTCTCTGTTCTCTAAATCCACATTTTTTCTCAAGAAAGAGTTGGCTACAACCAGGAGCGCCTCTTCCGGCCACCTCTCGTACCAGTCGATCGTGCAGGAGCTAATCATGGAGGAATATACTCGACAGTTTTGGCGGAAGTTAGGTCCCGTAGGACTCACGATCATAAAAATATGCAAACTTTTACGTATTCTCTGAAACATAATGGAAATAGGAGTTGCTAAGATGTAATCCATTGCTTTTTTTAAAAAAAAATTTGTATTAATTTATTTTTAAAGAGAGAAAGGGAGAAGGATAGAGAGAAACATCGATGAGAGAGAAACATCGATCAGCTGCCTCCTGCACACCCCCCTCTCTGTGGATGTGCCCGCAACCCAGGTACATGCCCTTGACCGGAATCGAACCCTTCAGCCCCCAGGCCGCCGCTCTATCCACTGAGCCAAACCGGCCAGAGCTCATTGCTTTGAAAAAGACGTCATATTGAACATGTCATTTAAAGCTTGTGTCAATGCTTTCCTTAGTGGGTACAGACTGACCCACTGTGTGCGGAGTGCTCGTCCCAACCAGCGCCCTCCTAAGGGACATGGCAATTCCCACAGAGCTCTTCTTCTTTTTTTAATGTTTTTATTGATTTCAGAGAGGAAGGGAGAAGGGGAGAGAGACAGAAACATCAATGATGAGAGAGAAGCAGGAGGTCACGGTTCGATTCCCGGTCGGGGCACAGGCCCCGGTTGCGGGCTCGATCCCCAGTGGGGGGTATGCAGGAGGCAGCCGATCCATGACTCGCTCTCATCATTGATGTTTCTCTCCATCTCTCCCTCTCCCTTCCTCTCTGAAGTCCAATGGTTAGAGCGCCTGCCTGTGCATTGGGGGGGCTGCAGGTTCGAGTCCAGTGAAGGGATTGTACCTGGGTCGCAGGTTCACTCCCGGCCCCTGGTCGGTGTATGTGTGGGAGACAACCTCTCTCTCAAATAAAAAAAAGGGGGAAAAAGAAAAGAAATCATCGTGGGCTCTCATTTGTCACTACGGCCAGCTGTTATTTTTCAAGCCAATGATAGCGAGGCCCAGATCTTCGCTCACCTTTGGCCGGCCTACGAGCACTGTGTGTCGGTGTGTAGGGATGGCAGTCATTTTAGCTTTAAAAACTCACTGACAGCCCTGACCGGTGTGGCTCAGTGGATAGAGCGTCAGCCTGCGGACTGAAGGGTCCCAGGTTCGATTCCGGTCAAGGGCATGGACCTGGGTTGCGGGCACATCCCCTGTAGGGAGTGTGCAGGAGGCAGCTGATCCATGTTTCTCTCTCATCGATGTTTCTCTCTATCCCTCTCCCTTCCTCTCTGTAAAAAAATATATTTAAAGAAACAACAACAAAAAAAACCCCTCACTGACAGAACTCAAGAAGGCCCCCAGCTTGGACATCACATGCAGGAATGACGAGCGCGGTCTGCGTCCACCTCGCCACGCGCTCGGAGCAAGCCCGCGCCACAGCCGCACCTTCTGGAAGAAGGACAGCACGGCCTGCCTGTTGTCCATGTAGCCCGTCTGTTCGGCCAGAGACCTGATCCTCAGGGCGAGCGAGTCCAGCTCCTCCTTTTCAAATATGTCCGGGACTTCCCCCAAACTGACGATGCCGTTCAAATCCTCCAGGAACGCCTCCTGCGGGGAAAGCCATGTCCATCACACGTGAGTCAGGGCCCACGTATCCCCCTCGAACCGCACCAAGCTGTAGGGTTAAGCTGGGGTTAATTAAAACAAAGCCCATTTCTGTTCCTCTGACCTGACAATGGTTTTCTGAAAAGTTCCGTTTTTTGTTTTGTTTTGTTTTTGGTGCACCCTCACCTGAGGGTATTTTCCCATTGATTTTTAGAGAGAGTGGGAGAGGGAGAGACAGAGAGAAACATCAATTGGTTGCTTCCTGCACGCACCCCGACCAGGGTGGGGGAACCTGCAACCAAGGTATGTGCCCTGGACTGGAATGGAGCCCGGGACCCTTCAGGCCACAGGCTGACGCTCTATCCACTGGGCCCAGCTGGCCAGGGCTGAAAAGTTATTTCTTCCATGAGGACCTCAGGTGCCTGGCCCGGGAAAAACCGCGTCTTCCGAAATCCAGAATGCAAGTGTCTGGCAGAAACCTCCCCTGCTCAACAGGGCCGGGCATTCTCATGTGGGGAGGGGAAAATATAGAGTTAAAATATGTAGAAAAACTGGGAAGTGCAGAGAACAGCAGATAGGACATGGCTCCTGGATTTACTCTCAAAATATGACATGAAAGTAAAACACAACTCCAGAGAGGGAGGGAGGGAGGGAGGGAGGGAGGGAGGGAGGGAGGGAGAGAGAGAGAGAGAGAGGCGCGCCCAGAATCAGGAGGAAGCACAAGTATTATATTGCACAATACTCATAACTACACATAACTGGGTCACGGACAATAAACAATGTCTCCTTAAAATTTTGCCACAAAGAAGTATGAGCTAATTACGTTTTGGCTGTGGAAAGGTATGTCTTATGCAAAAGAATACGTTTTTTAAAAGTTGGGAGATTAACATATTTGTGCCTGTTTCTAGGTAAAGTACAGCCTGCCAGACAGGTCCTTAGTTGATGGTGAACTTAACAAGGAAAGAGGACAAACAGAAGCCTCCACTTCGGGAGAGCACACCGCAGGTCACATGGGCAGAGTGCACGCAGCACACCGCAGGTCACATGGGCAGTGTGCACGCAGCACACCGCAGGTCACATGGGCAGAGAGTGCACGCAGCACACCGCAGGTCACATGGGCAGTGTGCACGCAGCACACCGCAGGTCACATGGGCAGAGAGTGCACACAGCACACCGCAGGTCACATGGGCAGAGTGCACGCAGCACACCGCAGGTCACATGGGCAGTGTGCACGCAGCACACCGCAGGTCACATGGGCAGAGTGCACGCAGCACACCGCAGATCACATGGGCAGTGTGCACGCAGCACACTGCAGGTCACATGGGCAGAGTGCACGCAGCACACCGCAGGTCACATGGGCAGAGTGCACGCAGCACACCGCAGGTCACATGGGCAGAGAGTGCACGCAGCACACCGCAGGTCACATGAGCAGAGATACACACAGCACACCGCAGGTCACATGGGCAGAGTGCACACAGCACACCGCAGGTCACATGGGCAGAGTGCACGCAGCACACCGCAGGTCACATGGGCAGAGAGTGCACACAGCACACCGCAGGTCACATGGGCAGAGTGCACACAGCACACCGCAGGTCACATGGGCAGAGTGCACACAGCACACCGCAGGTCACATGGGCAGAGTGCACACAGCACACCGCAGGTCACATGGGCAAAGTGCACACAGCACACCGCAGGTCATATGGGCAGAATACACACAGCACACCGCAGGTCACATGGGCAGAGAGTGCACGCAGCACACCACAGGTCACATGGGCAGAGTGCACGCAGCACACCGCAGGTCACATGGGCAGAGAGTGCACGCAGCACACCGCAGGTCACATGGGCAGAGAGTGCACACAGCACACCGCAGGTCACATGGGCAGAGTGCACACAGCACACCGCAGGTCACATGGGCAAAGTGCACATAGCACACCGCAGGTCACATGGGCAGAGTGCACACAGCACACTGCAGTTCACATGGGCAGAGTACACACAGCAGGTCACTTGGGCAGAGTGCATGCAGCACACTATAGGTCACATGGGCAGAGAGTGCATATAGACCATAGCGCTTTTTTAAAAAAAACATAGATAACTTCATCTACAGAGATAAATTACTTTTAAATGCCAAACACCTGTGTTTGCTCAATTAAAATGAAAATTACGAAGATAAAAATGCTCTGGTTGTAATGCTTATGCAAAACGATCTACACCATGATTACAGATGTACAAATTCTATGGCTATACCTGGGTAAGAAGAGAGTAACAAAGGGCCTTGATATGGTAGGTTAATTGGTTTACAGATAAATATTTCCTTTTCAAATATTAAATGGGGGGGTGACTATTTAAATATCAAACTTCAACAAGTAATAAAGACAGAAAGGACTCACCTGATCGAGGCTTAAATTAACCATCACCAGAGCAGTGGGGGTCCCTTCTAGTCCTGCCTGGACAAACACCTTTTTGCAGTCTTCCTTGAATTCCATGTAGGCATAGTTGTGAGACACGGGCACGTGGTAGAGTTTGTGGTCTGTCAGGTAGCAGGCCAAGGTGGTACACGTTTCTTTCCCACATCCGTCTATTCCGATCTTTGGGAGGAAAAAAAAACCCAGCACGTGATCCCTATGCCTGCGCTGGCCATCTTGCCCTGCATCGTGTTCTGTCTAGATGTGCTAGAAATTGAGACAATAAAAACACTGCAGACCGTTTTTAGAACCGTGGGGGGAGACAGATCCTTGACAAGCTGCATGTGGGGAGTGAAAGGTGTCAAGAATGAGGGGTCCCAGGTTTGGGGCTAGCACAGTAGATCGCTGGTGGTGCCCATTATGGGACGGGAAAGGCTAGAAAGGAATAGTTTTGATGGTGGAAAGATCTACTTTTGCCTTAATTCCATTTTCTAAGTTTTTAAAATCCTCACATGAGGATATTTTTAGGGAGAGTGGGAGAGAGAGGGAGAGACAGAGAGAAACATCGATGTGAGAGAAACACATCGATTGGTTGCCTCCTGCACGAGCCCCGACCAGGCCCCCAGGCCCGGGGAAGAGCCTACACCGAGGTACGTGCCCTTGACCGGAATCAAACGCGGGACCCTTGGGTCCACAGGCTGATGCTCTATCCACTGAGCCACACCGGCTCGGGCTATTTTCTAACTTTTAATTCCTTTTAATTAGTCTTGTACATGTCTGTTTAAATAACAGATTTAAAAAAGAAAGTTCTAGTTTCTCTGAGTGCCAAAGAAAAGTCCTTCTTGGAAAAAAAATGGTGTGATTTAAGTAACTAAAATAGTTATAAAATAAACAATAGACATAAATAATAACAAATAGTCATGAATTATGTGATTCGCATAATTGGCTAAATATGTTGGATTTTCTTTAGCCTCCTGAATGAAGTAATACCTCTGTTCGAGTTATTTAGGGATTTTTCCAAGACTGTAACTCCCCCTTGCTTTCATGAAAAGTAAAACTTTTCATTTAGAAGCAATACTCATGCTTCTAAATCCAAATTCAAGTTAAGTGTGCTGTTTTGAAGTTAAGATCCACTTGCACAAAGAGTATATTAGTGCTGAGGATATGCCAGAGTCATCGCCTTCATTCAGATCAAATACTTTCCAAAAACAAGTAACATCTTTCTGTGCTGCTGCATCTCTTACGCAAACCCTTCAAGGGACAAGCATCTTGTCCTCTGACTCAGTGACTTGGACCTTTCTTAAATGGAAACTCTGCCTTACAGAAGTTGTCTTTAGGCAAAGTAGATTTATTAGGTTTCCTTAATTTTTAATTTACCAACTTACAAACCTTCGGCACCTTCACATTCTTACCAGTAACATGTGAGTCCCCGACTGTCGAAGGACCCGCGCGGCCCTGGCAATGTGCTCGATGGCTTCCTTGAAGAACACCATGGAGTGAGAAATCTAGCGGAGGAAACGGGACACCCACGCTGAGGGCAGGCACGGAAAAGTGATCAATGTGGCGTTTTGTGTGGTTTCCCCCCCAATATTTTTGTGGTTGTTAACCCTCACCCAAGGGTATTTTCCCATTGACTTTTCAGAGAGTGGAAGGGAGGGCGAGAAGAAGAGAAAGAGAGAGAGAGAGAGAGAGAGAGAAACATCGATCATCGATGTGTTTGGTTGCTTCCTGCACGCACCCCGACCAGGGCCGGGGATGGAGCCTGCAACCGAGCTACGTGCCCTTGACCAGAACTGAACCCGGGACCCTTCCGTCTGTGGACCGATGCTCCACCCACTGAGGCACACTGGCTAGGCCTCACGCTGGTATTGCATATGAGCATACAGAACCGACAGAGACTGTGCTAGTCATCTAGACCGAGCCAACTGGCTTCCCTTCATGGAAAGTAAGTCTGCACAGTGAGGACTGTCCAGCTGCAAACAGTGTGGTGTGTAAGATGGGGGGCGGTCACAGGCCCGAGGGGAGAGGAGAGACTACAGCAGCACCCGGCTGCGTCCCATTGCTGTGTCTTGGGGTGGGAGGAGGGGGAGGAAGAGTCTTAGGGAACTGGTTCACAGCGCCTGTGATTTTGCTGGTGTCGCAGTGCCAGCCCATCTCTTCCCACGACAACGGGAAGAGAGACACATGAGTTGCATCGGCTTTGCTGCTGCTTCTTTCACTCTGGGTCCTGGCGCCACACTGCCTTCTGCATCTCTTCGTTCGCCAACGCTCATCAGTCCGCCCCACGCAGCCTCACAGTTGTGCAGCTTGTATTTCAGGCCTCAGCCTTCTAGCCCGGCCGGCAGGGCTCAGCGGCTGAGCGTCGACCTAGGAACCAGGAGGTCACGGTTCCATTCCCGGGCAGGGCACAGGCCCGGGCTGCAGGCTCCATCCTCACTGGGGGCGTGCAGGAGGCAGCCGATCCATGATTCTCTCTCATCCTGGATGCTTCTCTCTCTCTCTTTCCCTTTCCCTCCCTCTCTAAAATCAATAAAAAAATTTTTAAAAATAATAAAATTTTACCCTTTTATTAAATGAGACCAAATTAGATGAAACAATATAAAACTGCATTTCTAATGGTCTGCTTTAACATATGATAAACTTTTTCTCCCTGAACGCTCTCTTGCTTGTGCGCACGCACACACACACACACACCTTAAAGATATTACATTCTATATTCATGCACACACATTCATATATGCACACACACATGAACATATGTGTGTGCACATATGAATGAACGTCTTTACCTCCGAGGTTGACCTGATCTTCATCTGGAACTCACTGAGCACCCGGGCCAGCTTGCTGTAGTCGTTGGTGTTCTGGTACATCTTCTTCTTGTGAGCCTTGTTTATCCGCAAGAAATCCACAAAGACCGTTGAGTCGCTCATCATGGACTCTTTGGTCCACTGGATCTGTCGTGAGGTGACAGTTTGACAGCCCCCGTTACCAGCCCACGTCTCCGTATCCACATCAACGCCAAGTCCCGGCATCCCCAAAGCTCGACACATCAGGCCTCGGCCTCAGGGCCTCTTCACCTATTTTGTGCCATGGACCCATCTCGGAGTGAAACCCCTATGTTCCTCAGAAGAATATTTTAAAATGCATACAGCAAAATACAAAGGCTACGAAGGAGATGAAACACACAGAGATACAGTTTCATCTGAGGGCTCCATGGGGGTCCTCGGGTTCCACGTTTCAGAACCCTTGCTGTGGAAATACCTTGTTTTGTGCTGGTTTTTGTTAATCCTCACTCAAGGATATTTTTGCATTGATTTTTAGAGAGTATGGAAGGGAGAGGGAGGGGAAGAGAGAGAGAGAGAGAGAGGAAGAAGGAGAGAGAGAGAGAGAGAGGAAGAAGGAGAGAGAGAGAGAGAAAGAGAGAGAGAGAGAGAGAGAGAGACATCGACTGGTTGCCTCCCAGGGCGGGGATCGAGCCTACAATCAAGGTTCATGCCCTTGACCGGAACTGAACCTGGGACACATTCCGTCTGCAGACCAGAACTCTACCCACTGAGCCAAAGCGACCCGGGTGGAAAGAACATGGTGAGGTCTCACCAGCGATCCGAAAGGAAAGTCTCCCCTTGCTGATGACCACTACAGACCGGCAAGCTCCCCACTGGCTTCCGTGGCCCACGGTGAAGTCTTGCCTGTCTTTCAGGCCAAGGTCATGGGCTGCCTTCTCTCTGAAGTCTGTTTCCCGCCCCCTGAAGCCAGGTAGAGAGGAGCCGTGTTTCCCCCTGCCCCAGCACCGTGACGTGTGCAGAGGTCTGCCAGGTGCCAGGGGTTTGGAGGCGGGGCCCCACGGCTCCAGGCACCCGCCTGGCTTGGTGTCTGGCACCGGAAATTCCTAACAGGTGCGTGGGAGACGCGTGTTTGGCAAGGGGCTAAAGGAAGGTTGAGGGGCAGTACGGCGTGATGGTTAAGAGGGTATCTGGAGTCAGATATCCTGGGTTCGAATAATGAGGCTACCACCTAACTAGCTGTGTGACCCTGGGCAAGTTCTTACCCTCACTCTGCCTCAGTTTCTTTCCCTGTGAAATGAGGACAATAACAGGACTATGGAGATCAAAATGAGTAATAATACGTAAAGCTTTTCTTAAAATACGTTTTTACTGATTTCAGAGAGGGAAAGGCAGAGAGAAACATCAGTCATGAGAGAGAATCATGGATCGGCTGCCTCCTGCACGCCCCCTAATGGGGATCGAGCCTGCCACCTGGGCATGTGCCCTTGACCGGAATCGAACCCGGGACCCCTCAGTCTGCAGGCCGACGCTCTACCCACTGAGCCACACCGGCCAGGGCTATGTAAAGTGTTTAAAGGCCCGGCACATGGCGTTAGCTAGTAGAGTTGTCACGTTTTAGAGACTTCCTAACATTTGTGTCGTGAACGGCGCAGAAACGCCTGTGTACTTGAATAGACACACGTTTGCCCGAGACCCGTTTGAAAGAACGCGTGAAACACACGTGTACCTGGAAGTAGTTCTCCAGTTCCTTCGAGAGAAACTGGTAGAAGAGCGTCTTCTCCGTGCGCTCGACGAGGCGGTCGTGGAACACCCGGGCGGCTTCGTGGACGAAGAAGAGGGCGGCCATCTCTTTGGAGTCGATGACGGCCTTGTCGGCTTGCAGCAGCCCCAGCAGGAGCTGGCGGGGGCGGGAAGACGGCACCCGTTACCCATCCGCCGCGAGGATGTGGGTGAAACACCCTGCACGCCCCACCCTGGGGGGCAAGCCCGCACCCCGGGCCTGTGCCCTGGACCGGAATCGAACCTGGGACCCTGCAGTCCTCAGGCCGGCGCTCTATCCACTGGGCCACACCGGCCAGGGCGTAACACTGTCGTTTCTTTCCCTGCTGAGACTCTTAGCCAATATTCTATCAGTCCCAAGTGGTTTTATCATTGAATTCTCTGCATGGAATTATTTTAATGATCCTTTGTAACTGGCTCATGCATAAGCTGCTGATTAACAGCAAAACTAATCAACTTCCATTTCCCTTTTCGCCCCTTTTAACAATTTAATGTTGAAAATATCAATGAGTAAGAAAAACGGAGTGGAGGAGGGAGGGAGGGAGGGAGGGAGGGAGGGAGGGAGGGAGGGGATAGAGAGAGAGGGGAGAGAGTGAGAGACAGAGAGAGAGAGCCAACTCAGTAAAATGCCGTTTCCCCCGCTTCACTATTAAGAGTGAGCTAGAGAAGGCATTTGGAAACAAACCTTAAACATATCTCGGAGATTGAACAGGTAGTGACACTTGGTTGGCGTCGTCAGCATATTCTGACACACTTGATAGTACATAGCTAGAGAGCAAGAGATTATCTGATCCTTACTTTTCTGAACGTCAGCGGCGAAGTTATGGATGAAGAAATATATTCCCAAATGGACCTTTGGGAGGAGAGTGAATGATTCAGTTTGCAAACGCGGAGCGCAGACTATCTCTAGCGCACTCCTAGCGAAGCAGGAGAGGCGGGCTCCGGCCCAGGGTTCATGTCATCCGCGTCCCAAGTTCTTTGATCTCTTCCCAGCCCCCCCCCCCCGCTCCCCCCTGAGATCCCACGGCCTGGAGCCATTTTTCTAGTAAGATACCCGAGGGTCTGTCCTCTCCTTACGTTCTCTCCTCTAAGGAAATAAAAAGACGAACTCGACCCGAGCCAAAAGGGGCTGTGCTTGTGAGCCCAGCTCCCCGAGCCCCGTCCCAGAGACAGCGGGTCAGTTTCTGACAACCACGCCGTGGCGTCTGCGTGGCAAACATTCGTGAGCAAGCGCCAGCGTGCTGCTTACGCACACTAGCCCCGTGGTCGGCAAACGGCGGCTCGCGAGCCCCATGCGGCTCTTTGGCCCCTTGAGGGTGGCTCTTCCACAGAAGACCACGGCCTGGGCGAGTCTGTTTTGAAGAGGTGGCGTTAGAAGAAGCCGAAGTTTAAAGAACGTGGCTCTCCCAAGAGATTTCAGTCGTTGTCCTGCTGGTATTTGGCTCTGGGGGCGAATGAGTTTGCCGACCACTGCCCTAGAGCATGCCTTGGAAACTTAGCGGCGAAGTGTGATAGGCCAGAAGGTGTAGGGGGAGAAGGGAAGCTTGTCCCCCTCGGAGAATTTCTGCTCCTAGTAGGACGGGCAGTTCTCCGAGGTGCCCTCCCAGCGGGGAGCTCCCCGGGAGGAAGGAGCTGGGCGCCGTACCTGGAAAATGGTGCGCAGGGCGCTCTGTGGAGGGTGAGGCAGCACGAGGATGGAGAAGTGTTTGAGGACACGGGGGCTGATGTCCCCCCTTCCGACGGGAGGGGTGCAAGCTGCCACGAGGGAGAGATCCTGAATGTTCTGTGGGGAAGAGAGAAAGGAGAGAGGAACTGACGGCACCCATGGACAGTGACATGTGTTTCCAATTCCCTCCAAACGAACCAGAGACTGAAAACAACCAGAGACTGAAAACGTTCAGGCAGAAAGATCGCGGTGGCTGTTGGCCGTCAAGCAACAGTTCCGCCGGTCAGAGAAATGCGCCTTCCTGGCAGTAGCCATCCTCCCGTGGAAGTGGAAGAGGCGGCTTCTGGGCAGCTTTCTATGGGGCGCCAGGAAATCGCCTCCTTTTAGAGCAGCAGCCGCGGGCCGTCAGCGGTCTGCTCTGGAGGCCGCTGAGCCGGTCCGGGGATGCGAGCCTTCGGGGGGAGAGCCCGCCCATGTGTCTCCCGAAAAGCCAGGATGGGCCCGGGGGAGAAGATGCTGGCCGTGCACATAGCAATGGCGATCGGACATCACAGCAGCGCTGGGGGGAATCACCCGGATAGTGCAGGCTTCCCACAGCGGGCTGCTTTCTGCTTTCGACGACGGCATGGTTCCTGCGTCTGCCCATGCCCCCGGCCACAGAAATCCCGGATGCCTGCTCACTCCTTCCTTGTCAGTTCAAGGGACTGCATTCCCGGACCTGTCTGGGCCTTCTCTCCCCCTCGCCCCTCGCCAGTCTCCTGGATTCTCCCTGGGCACGCAGCACCCGGGTCCTCTGTCTGGGGTTACTGCTGGGTCGGTCTGACGGGGTCCCGGGCCCGGCTGTCTGAGATGGAAGCTGGGTAAGCAACACCTGGCTTGACAGAGGCGGCGGCGAGGCCCGGGATGTCCAGGTGGTCCAGTCAGTGCCGGGACACAGGGCTTGCGTTTCCAGAGAAGGAATCAAATGAGGAGGGGAGGGCACCCATGTTTCAGAAACATTTCAGCCATTTCTGACCTGTTTTGTTCAACGTAACAAAAATAATTGCACAGAAATTCCTCCCTGGGTTTTATTTATTTTTTCACTTTGCAATACTTCTGAAAATCCTTGATCTGTGTTCTTGAAAATAAAGATGAGAGTAGTCTGACATAGGGATTAGCTTTTCTCATATGCATTATCTGCTGATGCACTTTTCCTGTGCTTAATGACAGTATTATTTGACTCGGAAACTAGACCTTTAGGACATACTTGCGACTTTTACTAGGACTTAATCCTACTAAGAGTAGCATTTCTATGACCGCGTGGCCCTGCGCTGAATTGCAAAGATGTAACTGGCATGGCTAACTTTCTTGCTGTGCATGTCCATTTCACCAGATTTTTTTGAAATTTCTCACTTAATTCACTCAACATTATTATAAATATTTAATTTATTGATAAGTAACCATGAAAGGAATTTTAGAGACAAAATAGGCAGGTTTAGGGAGTCTTAGAAATAAAGAAGGGAGGGGAGTGCATAGGTGGGGGGCTTGGAGACCTAAAATGCTTATCTTACTTGTACAGAGGACAGAGAAAGGCCCCCGGATGGGGGGCGGGGAGGGGGGAGGCATGTATTCACAGAGGACAGAGGAATGTTGCAAGATAAGGAGGGAGAATGAGGGTGTACCATGTGGGCTTTGGCCTTTGGAACTGATACTATGTAGCAAAATGACCAATGAGGAAAGCACGGGGGCCCTAAATTAAGAAGGGTCCAATTAGAAAGGGTCAGGGTCAAACAAAGAACTGCAGCATATATAAACTGGAGTCAAAGGGACACGAGACAGATTTTTTTAGATTACAGATTTTCAGATTTAGATTCTTTCCCATTAGAGAGAGAGAGAAAGCAGGCTTTTCCCACGTGGGGGCCCCTCCCCAGGGGGGTCTCCTTTGGGGACACCCCTGCCCAGATGGAGTTTGTATATGCTTCCAATAAACTTCTACATTCTTATTAAAAGAAATCTGTTAGTCCACGAATTCATTCTTCATCTTCATCAGACAAGGACCCGTGAGAAGAGGTCTGCACCCTGAACCCCATGTTTCAACAATACTAAACATGACCTTTACCTTCCATGCAATTTTTTCAGTATCATACACTCCTCCCAAGTCTAGTAGTTGTCTGATTAATTCCAGGGGTGGTTGTGCTCCATACTTATCGGCTTCCGGCATATTCAGGTCATCAATGAAGATTACAATCTGAAGGAAGACAAAGGTTTTAAAATGCGTTCATTAGTATTACTTTTCCTTAAAGTATGAATTAGTGATATTATTTATGCTATGGTCTGAGAACAAAATCATAAGAAATGACACGTCTTTTTCTGTTAAAAAGCAGCAGACCAAATTCTACTTTGATATGGCTTTCAAAAACACTGCTTTCAAAATAGCAGAAGCTGTTCTCCCTTCCTATAGATTCCCACTGACAACAGTTAGAAATGCAGATGATGCTGGACAAAGTAATCCAATTGTGGCTTTTACAAAGGAACAAACGTGATCATCATGCACTTAACATTTACTCACTGAGTTGGCGAGGCACTGTGTTAGGTGTGTAGGTATTTATTTCCTACTAGAGGCCCCGTCCACTGGAGGGTGGGGGCAGGGGGTCCTTCAGCCCAGCCCGCGCCCTCTCGCAGTCCGGGAGCCCTTGGGGGATGTCCGACTGACGGCTCAGGCCCGCTCCCTGGCCGTCCTGAGCACTGCTGCCAGTTGCGAGCCTGGCCCCTGTGTTGAGCGTCTGCCCCCTGGCGGTCAGTGCGCATCACAGTGACCAGTCGTTCTGCCGGTCGGTCAGTTTGCATATTGCCCTTTCCTCGTATACGATGGGCCCTGGTTCAGGAACGACACTGCCACGTGGAACCAGACTTTCACAATTCTGCCGCAGACGCTGCTGCAGAGAATTCAGACACACTGCCAGTTTTCAAGCATGCTACTTTCCGCCTTTGAAAAGAGCGTGCGCTGAAGTGTACTGATTATAACTGTGTACGTTAGCCCTCTTAAGATGGTATTATTTTTGTAAATCATGTAAAAATGTAAAAAACAGAAATAGCCATTTATTTTTTAATTACCTAATTTTTAACTGTCAATATTATTATTTTTTTTTAGTAAGACACTCAACATCCCCTCTTTTTATTACAAACTGGATAATTACAGACAGACTGGTATGACCAAAATTCCTCTCGCTTGCCTTTTTTCATTTGTGTAACCTGGTTGAGCAATTACTACCTTTTGCCAAGTCCCTAAAGGTAACTAATTAGGCAAAGACCCACCAAATTTATCCACATCTTCAGTTAAATTCAAGGACACGTGAAGAAAGCCCTTAAAAAAAAGCTTTGAAACTGCCAGCCACAGGGGTTAAACCCGGGGGTCCCTCAGGGTGGCATGTAATTTTCTTCTTAGATACGCCGGCAAATCTCTGGCCTCTGAGCGTCTTTTACGTCCTGGACTGGAATCCCCGATGGTAACTGTTAACTGGGACAGAGGGTTTGGGTGAACAGTCGGACAGTTCATAATGGGCCAGGTAGACGGGAAGATTAGGGGATGCCCAACACCATTTCGAGAGAGCAGGAGTTGTCAGGGTTATAACAAGGCTGCTCTCTCGATACTGTGGATACCATCAGTTTCTCTTTCTTTTTTAAAAGATATATTTTTATTGATTTCAGAGAGGGAGGGAGAGGGAGATGGAGAGAGAGAGAAACATCAATGATGAGAATGAATCATTGACAGGCTGCCTTCTGCACACCCCCTACTGGGGATCATGCACAACCCGGGCACGTGCCCTTGAACAGAATCGAACCTGGGACCCTTTAATCCACAGGCCAAATTTCCGTTATATACTAGAGGCCCTGTGCACGAAATTCCCTCAGCCCGGCCTGCACCCTCGCGCAATCTGGGACCCCTGGGGAGATGTCGGGATCGGGCCTAAACTGGCAGTCAGACATCCCTCTCGCAATCTGGGACCTCTGGCTCCTAACCGCTTGCCTGCCTGCCTGCCTGATCGCCCCTAACCACTCTGCCTCGGTCCTCTGCTGCGGCGGCTTTGTCCAGAAGGACGTCTGAAGGTCGTTCGGCTGTCTGTTCTAATTAGCATATTACACTTTTATTAGTATAGATTATTTTTTTTTTCGATTTCAGTAAGGGAGAGGGAGAGAGAGATAGAAACATCCATGATGAGAATCATGGATCGGCTGCCTCCTGCACACCCTCTACTGGGGATCGAACCCACAACCTGGACACATGCCCTTGACCGGAATCAAACCTGGGACCCTTCAGTCTGCAGGCCGATGCTCTATCCACTGAGCCAAGCCAGCTGGGGCCCACCTTTCCATTTTACATGCGTTTTACAGTAATGGTCAGACGTGTATGTTACACGTATGCTATCTGCTTATTAGTACTGATTCAAACAAGCCACTGGGCCCCGTGAGTAACATAGGCCAATCACCAACACGCTGGGGGTGCTTTACCCTGTTGTTTTTCGGGGCTCCGAGAGTGTCCTTATTTCTCCTTCTTAACTTCTTCAGGATCATCTCCCTGGCTTTGGCAGCGGTCATCTTGATGCCAAAGTTTATGGTGGAGGTTATAACTCCTTTGTGGTTGTTTTTAAAGGAGCCGTCATCAACTTTTTCTGGCTTCTGAGTCATCTTATCTGTGACGCCAAACCCAGAAAACAAATTTAGAGCACTTTCAAAACGCGTTTCTTAACCCTAAGGCGTTAAAAAAAAAAATACAAAAATGACACCACTGTACAATCCTGCTGTCAGTTTAAAGAAACGACTGCGGACAAGCCGGTGAGGGCAGGCGTGCCGACTGGGAGGTGCTTTCCAAGCATTTCCTTAGTTTCACGGGGGAACGCGCCGCTTCGCAAGCACAGCCCGACGGGAAGGAACGGACGCGCAGGGGGCCCGCTCTTCGTTGATGCACAACAGACACGGGTAACTTTCAACGCCTTAAAAATAGCTACATTTGCAATACACGCTTTTGGAAAGGAAACTACGCGTGCAAGATCCGAAAGAAGCATTTGAGGTTCTCACCAGATGCATCCGAATCAGAACTCGCTCTCTGAGGGGCTATTGAGAGGGCGCTGTGGCAAACGCAAAAGGAAAACTCCCCCCGGCCGGCGTGGCTCAGGGGTGGAGCGTCGACCTAGGAACCAGGAGGTCACGGTTCGATTCCCGGTCAGGGCACAGGCTGGGCTGCGGGCTCCATCCCCAGTGTGGGGCCGCAGGAGGCAGCCGATCCGTGATTCTCTCTCCTCGTGGATGCTTTTCTCTCTCTCTCCCTTCCTCTCTCCGAGACCCATAAAGGCCTATTTAAAAAACAATAAAACCCGAAGCCCACGCCTCTTGTGGCCGGCTCTGTGGCCAGGCTCCCCTCCCCTCTCCACAGCGGGTCTGGGCCACCCCACCCATTCCTCTTCAGAAGCGGCGCGGCTGCTGCCCGACGACACAGTCAGGGTTTTCAGGACGAGGCTCCTGACGCTCCATGTGTTTCTACAGAGCAGTCTGCTGAGAACGCCAGAAGCCTGACCTTCCCAGTGCCTGTTTACAGAAGCATTCAAGAACAGGACAGGCAGGTGTTGCCCTGGGTTCCTTCCAGACGGAGTCTGAGGTCCCACTGCTGAGCCAGAGCACCCATCCTCCTGGGAGGCAGACACCACACTCCTCGGAGAGGAGCATCCTAGCTCCTGAGCAGGGGAGGGCAGCCGGAGAGGGGAGGGCAGGTGGAGAGGGGAGGGCAGCTGAGAGGGGAGGGCAGCTGAGAGGGGAGGGCAGCTGAGAGGGGAGGGCAGGTGGAGAGGGGAGGGCAGGTGGAGAGGGGAGGGCAGCTGAGAGGGGAGGGCAGGTGGAGAGGGGAGGGCAGCTGAGAGGGGAGGGCAGCCGGAGAGGGGAGGGCAGGTGGAGAGGGGAGGGCAGCTGAGAGGGGAGGGCAGGTGGAGAGGGGAGGGCAGGTGGAGAGGGGAGGGCAGGTGGAGAGGGGAGGGCAGGTGGAGAGGGGAGGGCAGCTGAGAGGGCAGGGCAGGTGGAGAGGGGAGGGCAGGTGGAGAGGGGAGGGCAGGTGGAGAGGGGAGGGCAGGTGGAGAGGGGAGGGCAGCTGAGAGGGCAGGGCAGCCGAGAGGGGAGGGCAGGTGGAGAGGGGAGGGCAGGTGGAGAGGGGAGGGCAGCTGAGAGGGGAGGGCAGGTGGAGAGGGGAGGGCAGCTGAGAGGGGAGGGCAGCTGAGAGGGGAGGGCAGGTGGAGAGGGGAGGGCAGCTGAGAGGGGAGGGCAGGTGGAGAGGGGAGGGCAGGTGGAGAGGGGAGGGCAGGTGGAGAGGGGAGGGCAGGTGGAGAGGGGAGGACAGGTGGAGAGGGGAGGGCAGGTGGAGAGGGGAGGGCAGGTGGAGAGGGGAGGACAGGTGGAGAGGGGAGGGCAGGTGGAGAGGGGAGGGCAGGTGGAGAGGGGAGGACAGCTGAGAGGGGAGGGCAGGTGGAGAGGGGAGGGCAGGTGGAGAGGGGAGGGCAGGTGGAGAGGGGAGGGCAGCTGAGAGGGGAGGGCAGCTGAGAGGGGAGGGCAGGTGGAGAGGGGAGGGCAGGTGGAGAGGGGAGGGCAGCTGAGAGGGGAGGGCAGGTGGAGAGGGGAGGGCAGGTGGAGAGGGGAGGGCAGGTGGAGAGGGGAGGACAGGTGGAGAGGGGAGGGCAGCTGAGAGGGGAGGGCAGGTGGAGAGGGGAGGGCAGCTGAGAGGGGAGGGCAGGTGGAGAGGGGAGGGCAGGTGGAGAGGGGAGGGCAGCTGAGAGGGGAGGGCAGGTGGAGAGGGGAGGGCAGGTGGAGAGGGGAGGGCAGGTGGAGAGGGGAGGGCAGGTGGAGAGGGGAGGGCAGCTGGAGAGGGGAGGGCAGGTGGAGAGGGGAGGGCAGGTGGAGAGGGGAGGGCAGGTGGAGAGGGGAGGGCAGGTGGAGAGGGGAGGGCAGGTGGAGAGGGGAGGGCAGCTGAGAGGGGAGGGCAGGTGGAGAGGGGAGGGCAGGTGGAGAGGGGAGGACAGCTGAGAGGGGAGGGCAGGTGGAGAGGGGAGGGCAGCTGAGAGGGGAGGGCAGCCGCAGAGGGGAGGGCAGCTGAGAGGGGAGGACAGGTGAGAGGGCAGGGCAGCCGAGAGGGGAGGGCAGCCTGGGAGGGTGGTGGGTATTTCCTGGGGCGTTTATTTAAACTATCAGGTGAACTCTCACTCTGGGGTCTCTGAGGGCACAGGACGCCTGTGCAGCACTGAGAGGAAGGGCTGAAGTGCCTGGAAGTACACACCTTGGCTTCCGGCTGCTGTCTTATGGGATTCCGAAAGCAGGGCGCTGATGTTCTGTCTCAGGCTATCGGGAGGAGACATCGTAAGATTCCAAGTTAGCTTGTTGACCGGGGTAGGCATACGCACAAAATGAAATGGCAGTATCAGCGTGTGGTCGGTTGCTTTTATTTCTACCTCCCCCAAGGAAACCATTCATTTTTCCTGTCCGCTTTTACAGGTAAAATGAGTGTCCCCATTAGAATTGAAACCCAAATTTAACAAAATATGGGCTTCCTCTAAAAACAAACAGGCCCGGCCGGGGTGGCTCGGTGGTGGAGTGTCGACCTAGGAACCAGGAGGTCAAGGTTGATTCCCGTGGGGGCACAGGCCCGGGTTGTGGGCTCCGTCCCCAGTGAGGGGCGTGCAGGAGGCAGCCGGTCCATGATTCTCTCT
Organism: Corynorhinus townsendii; assembly: GCA_026230045.1. Classification (NCBI taxonomy): domain Eukaryota; kingdom Metazoa; phylum Chordata; class Mammalia; order Chiroptera; family Vespertilionidae; genus Corynorhinus; species Corynorhinus townsendii. The sequence goes on along the minus strand of JAPDVU010000016.1, from coordinate 14,691,252 downwards.
CATCGTGGATGTTTCTCTCCCTCCCTCTCCCTTCCGCTCTAAAATGAATAAAAATATATTAAAAAGGAAACGGAAAACTCCTAGGATGCCAAGCTATTGGCATTTTCTCCAGAAAGTGAGCCATGAAGTCGCCCGCCCCTTTATAAAATGCATTTGCCTACGGATCACGCAACAAAAGGCACTAGAAATATATTTCCTCCTTATCAAATATATAAATACCAGAGGCCCGGTGCACGAAATCCGTGCAAGAATAGGCCTTCCTTCCCCCGGCTGCTGGCTCCGGCTTCCCTCTGGCACCTGGGACCCGGGCTTCCCGGGCAGCCCCGGCTTTGTTGTGAGGGAAGCCCGGGTCCCAGGTGCCAGATTGGTTTTGTCTTCAGCGGTTCTGCCCCCATTACGTTCTTTGTCTTTATTGTGAAAATGCACTGCAGTTTACATATTGCACATACAGAAAATTTATCTTCTCCAGACTCCATTGTTCATGGTTATAATAATTCAGAGGAGGAAGGATTCTTATTGTATTAAACGTTGTTTAAAAACTGATTTCTCTGATTCTTAGGGCCCCGTCTAAGTGTAGGAGGATTCCTTTCCAAAAAAGCTGGTGTGACAAGTCACTAAGGGCGTCATGGACTAAAGGTGACACTGAAAAGAGAGATGGAGTCTTAGCCGGTGTGGCTCAGGGGGCAGAGCGTCAGCCTGTGGACTGAAGGGGCCTGGGTTTGATTCCCGGTCAAGGGTACATGCCTCAGTTGCAGGCTCAATCCCCGGCTCTAATGGGGGTGCATGCGGGAGGCAACCAATCAGTGTGTCTTTCACATCGATGTTTCTCTCTCTCTCTCTCTCTCTCTCTCTCTCTCTCTCCCTCCCCCGCATCCCCCTTCCACTCTCTCCGTAAAAAATCAATGGAAGACTATCCTCTGGTGAGGATTAACAAAAAGAAAAAAAAAAAGGAGAGAGATGTAGAGGAATTCAAGATGCGCGGCGAGGACAGAGCAGACTTGACAAGCAGCCGAGTGGCTGTGGCCGCAGTAACTATCATACAGGCAGCTGCACCTACGAGTCTAGCGCGTAGAGGGTCGGTCTGACTGACACGGGCCTCTCTACAAGTGCACCTTTTATTCCATCCAAACCACCGCAGGCTTCGCTACCATTGGAACAGAAGTAGAATTAACTCCCACATTTTGCACTGTTTGTCTACATCATTTCAGCTTCTCTGTCATTCTTTTTTTCTTCAGGAAGAGACACAGAATGACAGAGACACAGTTCTTCATATCTATAACAATAAAAGCCTAATAGGTTGATTAGACCGGACGTCCTTCCTGACAACCTTCCGGACAAAGCCGGGGTTGTGAGGGAAGCCCGGGTCCCAGGTGCCAGAGGGAAGCCGGAGCCAGCAGCCGGGGGAAGGAAGGCCTACTCTTGCACGAATTTCGTGCACCGGGCCTCTGGTATTTATATATTTGATAAGAAGGAAATATATTTCTAGTGCAAACAAAGCCAATCATATGCAACACTATATTTGCATATTTGGGTACATTTTTCCAGGAAGGAAAATAGTTCATAGCTTCACTTTGTTAGGTCAAAGGATTAAAATTTTAAATTTAGTTATATTAAAAATAAATATCAGAATTTCTCACTTAAAGGAATTAATTTAGTTAATACTACGGAAAAGTGAAGATTTTCTTAACTCCTCTTTTGAATATTTCTGCATTTTTACATAACACATTTGCTTTTTAAAACAAGGCATAGTTAGATATTAAAGCAAACTATTTTTACCAGACAAATCAGATGTGGAGTTTAATGTATACTACACCTTGACTTTTTAATTTCGTTATATAATAGGGCTTCTCCTAAAATTGACCCATGTTTCACTTCGAATCCGCCTGAGCCCTCTAACTTTGCAAGCATCTGATTAATGGCACTGGTTTTCCCAACACCAAAGTCTCCTAATGGGGGAGGGGCGGGGGGAGAAAGAATACATTAGGTTAGATTTACATGCAAGAAAAGGAACAGATGCTAACATACTAAAATAGACTAATAACAGTTTCTCTCATTTGAAAATTGCATGAAAAGTATGCTTTTGCTCTTCCCTTTAAAAAAAAAATTGTGGTGAAGAGTGGGTAAACCAAGCACTTCCTAGAAAACCTCTCCAAGTATTTATTTAACTTATATCTCTTATGAAAGAACATATTAGGAGTTAACCATTATTTTTCTATAATATGCATGTGCACTTAACCACAAATAGTTTTGCACAGCCACTACGTGCAAATAGTTTCCCTGAATGTTTTTAGCAACACAAACCTGGGGGGCCGGGGCGGGGGGTGGGATTGGAATACACCCCTCATTGCAGCAGCCCAGGAAGCCATGGCTTTACAGTTCACCAAGGAGTAAGCTAAAGCAGTTCCTTAGTCCAAACAGGAGACCACGGACGGTTATCTGAGCTTCCCCATTCCCGTTGCCCGAGCCCTCCGAGTATGGAACTGGGAAGGTGGTTTTGCTGCCTCTTGTGAAAGACAGCAGGACTTGGAGAGTTGGAAAAGGTGACCGAACGGGGTGAAGCAAATACGAAACAAGAGCAGGAGCTGTACTGAAATGTGAGCCCGGGCCTGAGGAAGTGTGTGTGCATCGCTTTTGGAAATCGGGCCATGTCTTTCTAACTTTCCTTCGCGTGCAGTTGTGTGCGCAGATTTCATTAAAGCAGCCAACCTTACTGCCGTCAGTGGCCCTCGAAGAGGCCCACCTACACCAAGCCCACAGTCCTCCTGGGACTTGCCGGGAAGCCGATGGGAAGGCGAGAGACACTGAGGATGCCCTGGACTGCAACGTGGGGAGTGTGATTCGGATACTGTAGGTGGGAATAGCTAAAGGGCATTCCCCCCACACCCCCCCCCGACTTATAAAACGGGTAGACATCAATCGCTACGCCTCTTCCTAACTCTGCAGTTCTCCTTCTTTTGCAATTTTCCCACACCTGTGAGAAGTACAGGGCAGAAATTCTTCAAAAGGAGGCTGATGAGGAAGGAAAGGCACGTGGTGTCCCGGGTGGCGGTGTGATTCACGGTCTCTCCGTATTCCGTGATCTTCAAGATGCTTTCACCGGGGCCTTGTGGATCCGCTAGTACTGACGTTCCTAAGTTAACATTTAAAAAGAAAGTTTCAGATCATCTATAATGATATCTATAATAATAAAAGGGCAATATGCTAATTAGAACAGATGTCACTCCGGACATCCTTCCTGACAAAGCCGGCCCGAGGGAAGCCTGCTGGTGGCCGGAGGAGGGAAGCAGCCCGGGTCCTGGGTGCCAGAGGGAAGCCGGTGTCAGCAGCAGGGGGAGGTGGAGGAAAGCCTACTCTTGCACGAATTTTCATGCATCGGGCCTCTCGTCTGTCGATGAATGTTAACTTCATCTTTTAGGGGCTCAATACTTTCTGGAAAAGTGGCTACATTAGAGAGCCATTTAAACACATACACATGAGGCAAAGCCGTTGCAAGGGCCTGAGGGTCCCTGCTGATCTCAGAGGGTGTCCCTTTCATTCAGACTCTGCACTGGGGAGCTCGCTGCATGCCTGCTAAGCCCACCATGTGCAGACGGACCTTCCTCCCACCCAGCCTACTAATCTGCTCTCCTCTGCAACGCAAGCATCCCCTCCCCCTTCCCTCCAGTGAACGGAAGAAAGCAGCTCTCCTGCCAAAGGCTCCTGCCATCCTTTCTAAAAGGACTCCAGGGAAGGCCTGGGGTGAGGGGGTGACAAACGGGACATCTGCAACACTTTCAACAAGAAAGATAAAGTAAGAACAAGCAATCAAAAAGCCAACAACGAGAAAAGAACTTCACTTCTTTGATAACTAGAGGCCCGGTGCACAAAATTTGTGCAAGAATAGGCCTTCCTTCCCCCGGCTGCCGGCACCGGCTTCCCTCTGGCACCTGGGACCCAGGCTTCCCTCGCAGCCCCAGCTTTGTCCGGAAGGTCGTCCGGAAAGACATCCGGTCTAGTTAGCATATTATGCTTTTATTATTATAGATCCTTCTCCCCCACCATCTGCTTTTCATAGTATTGGGATTTTCCATTGGACAAACACACATGTGCTATATCTCCAATCTTCTTATTGGATGAACCATGTGAAATTAACATTTTTGTTGGTAAAAACCAGGTGAATAAAAGCAATTTTATATGAATTAAAACAGCCTCCCCCCCCCAAAAAAAAAAAAAAAACCTAAACCAAATTTTCCTTATTCCCACGGCTCCCTAATACCACCGCAATTCTTTCCCCCACCACACAGCCAAACTCTGAAAAGGGATAAACATAGCAGAGCCTCACTTCCTCATCTTTTACTCCCTCTTTTTTAAATTAAAAATCAAATAGCTAAAACGTTTACATGGTACACAATTCAACAGTATGTAAAGGTATGCACTGCACAGTTATACATCCTAGTCATCCCTATATCTTAGTCACCTATTTCCCACACTCTAGGAAAGACCAGCGCTTTCCCATAGGAGCGGTACCCTGAAATACCGCGTTACGTGCATCGATACCCAGTTACGTTTTTTCTACGTAGTAGTAAAAACTGAGATCAAAATGCCCCAATGTTAGCGCTAACGTGATAAACAATTCATAGGTTGTAAATAAATATGATCAATCACTAATACTTACTGTGACAAATATTGTGTAATAGAGCCCTGCTATTTCCAACTGAAATTAATTTGGAGTTAGAACTTTCTGGATGCTTTATGACTTGACAGCTCTGGTTGTTTTCTCTAAAAAGTCTTATAACCAAACTATGAAATTCTTTGATGAGTGAAACCTAACCTCAAAGCAAATCGATTCAATTTGCATACTGAATTCCTTGTATTGGCAAGAAATCTACATGAAGCTTCATCATTAAATTCCTGCCTCAAACATCAACTAAGCTCTCAAAATACCACAATTTTCTATATATTTTTTCTTACTTTTGTAGAAGGTTGAGAACAAAAACAATATTGTATATATGGACATCTGTCACACTGATTATTCTGTTCTAACTTAAAGTTTCCTTTACAATCAACCACAGTATGTACAAATGTTTTTCCTGTTTTTGTTTCAATAGTCACAGCTAAGTAAAAGAATATTTCCACTAGTAAGACTTTCCATGAACTACAGTGTTACAATGTACAACCAACTGAATCGAATACCTTCCAACGTTCTCAGAAACCAATAGTCAAGGATGTTTTGTTTTGTTTTGTTTTTTAAATATATTTTATTGATTTTTTACAGAGAGGAAGGAAGAGGGATAGAGAGCTAGAAACATCAATGAGAGAGAAACATCGATCAGCTGCCTCCTGCACGCCCCCTACTGGGGATGTGCCCACAACCAAGGTACATGCCCTTGACCGGAATCGAATCCGGGACCTGCAGTCCGCAGGCCGACACTCTATCCACTGAGCCAAACCGGTTTCGGCAAGGATGTTTTTTAATAGAAGGCATATTTTGTAAACATAGAGGGTGGAGCAAATGTAGGTGTACAATTGTGAATACACAAAACACAATTTATTCTTGTATTATTAATTATTGGTTCCTGCACAAACTTGCAATCCATCAGGCCTCAAAGTTGCTGACTTAACTACAGTACTTTGATATATGAAGTATTCCTAATATTTTAGAGAAATCAGAGCACAGTTCCTGGGATCACTTACGTCTCTGAATTAGTGTCTGAACATTAGGAAGCAGTTCTGACCACCGGATGAATTCGCACTGCTGTAGATCCACAAAGTACCCGAAGATAGACGACTCGCCAGTTGGGAGGGTAATGCCTACATTTGAAAATAATGAAAAATATACATAAGTTCAAGTAACAACGAGGTCCCTTTATAGAATGTTTTGCTCATGACCTGCTCTCTATTTGAAAAGATTGGGTTGTTGAACCAGAAATAAGAAATGTTCACCAAGGGTAGATCCAAATATGTAAAATAAGCCTATTTTTTTCTTCTAATCCTTAATTATTTAAAGACAGAGTTTTGTTAACATTTTGTCTCTTTTTTGTGTCCAGAAAGCAAGGGGAATCCTGATATGATAGCCTTTGAAATCTTGCCCGTAAGTTCTGCTTATTACTAGAGCTGGGTATTATCAAATGCCAGTAATGCGCTGGTTGTACATGAGAAAATTCTGATACTCCTTTGCAAATTCCACTTACTTCACTATTGTAAAAGTCATTAATTTTTGTTAATACATTCTGGAAAGTGCAGAACAAAGCCAACGAATTTAGCCATGGTTTCACCATACGAAGATAATAGTGTTGACATTTGATAGATTCCTTTGAATCATTTATGAAATTTAAAAATATATATATTTTTATTGATTTCAGAGAGGAAGGAAGAAGGAGAGAGAGAGAAACATCAATGATGAGAAAGAATCATTGATCGGCTGCCTCCTGCACGCTCCCTCCTGGGGATCGAGCCCACGACCCAGACCAGGAATTGAACCGTGACCTCCTGGTTCCTAGGTCGATGCTCAACCACTGAGCCACGCTGGCCGGGCTAAGTTAGGCTTTTTAAGGTTCACATATAAGTGAGATCAGACCGCATTTGTCTTTCCCAGCCTGCCTCATTCCACTTAGCATAATGCCCTTCAAGTCTAGCCTATTGTCACCAATGACAAGATTTCCCGTCTTCCTGTGGACGAATAGTATTCCACTGTATACAAATATCAAATCTCTGAGATACTGAAGGTTAGTTACCATAGGAAGTAAAAACTTTGCAACACAGATGTCTTAGATGGAACTTTTACAAATAGCCTCAAATGATACTCGGCTACACCAGATAAACTAGTAGGATTTGTGCATTTGGTAATGTTTCTAGCTCTCCCTTTACTTAGCAAATACATTCACGTTCAATATTTTGTCTCTTTTTGATACCTTATCTGTTCAAAGTCCCTTTAACCAATAACAGCTAGTTGGGGAGGTTTACTGTTTCTAACTAGGAAGCTATGCTCCACTTATCAGAATGGCTTTGAAAATACAAAGGCAATCTAAGGCTTTACAAATCATTCCAAAAATATTATTAGAAAATCTGAGAAAGCAGTTTTCAAAACAGCAACATGAAACTCTAATAATCTTCTTCTACTGAAGTTTCTACTACATGGTGATGGGCACCAACAGATCCAGCCATCCAGCTGATGGGCTCCTCCTGGCTAAGCTCAGGTTCAAGGCTTTATCTTTTTTTCTTTTTCTTTTTTTAATATTTTTTTATTGACTTCAGAGAGGAAGGGAGAGGGAGAGATAGAAACATCAATGATGAGAGAGAATCATTAATTGGCCGCCTCCTGCACACCCCCTACTAGGGATCGAGCCCTCCACCTGGGCATGTGTCCTTGACTGGAATCAAACCTGGGACCCTTCAGTCCACAGGCTGATGCTCTACCCACTGAGCCAAAGCAGCCAGGGCTCAAGGCTTTATCTTTATCTTTGTTCTGCCTTACATTGAGTTACAGCTTCTTGTAGCAATAAAAATCAACCAGGAACTGAGTTTTCTCTTTCACTGGAGAAAGGGGTGTTGGAGTGTATTTATTAACCCTCGTTTATCTGCAACTGGGTCCACACTTTAAAAGGTGGGCCCAGTCCTAAAGGATTTCAAATGCATCTTTTAAAGGAAGCAGACCTTTGGCTTTTCCTTCCCAGAACTCACCTACTTGTGGACTTTCAAATAATTCATGAACAAGATTGTCAAAATCATAGGTGACTTTCGCAAGAGAAGCGGGTTCAAAACTTGAATACATTAGCATATCATCTTCATGTTCATCCTCACGCTTTAAAGTTCCTCCAAATGCCCAAGTAAATGCAAACACGAAGAGCTTTTGAATCACTATCGTTAACTTGTCGGGATATTTCTCCAGAAACCACGGACTTTCAGCACTGAAGTAGGTAAATGTGGAGGGGTGGCGGTTAACTCTTTTAGGAGGTGTTCAGTCACTTATTCCAAAATCCATAGCCAAGTTTCATTATTAAAATTTTTAATAGTTAAGTGTGGACCTCAAGATTTTGTTCTGTATTTTCTTAGGTCATCAGCTCTTGAGATAAAAATCAAAGTTAGTGTGTAATTTTCCTTTGGTAAGTCATGTAAATTATACACAGCTACTATTTCTCCTGTCAAAGCACCATGTTCTAAGAGGGATGAAGGCAGCGTTCACTTAGTACACATGATTCACTTTTATTTTAGGTCAGTGTATGAGCTCAGAGTTCATCGTCTCTGGAAGAAGATCGGGTAATTCCTCATTTTAGTGAGTGACAAGTGACTAGTCACTCACTACTAACCAAGTCCTAGGGTTGACCTAGTTCAACCTCGCTGAAGTCAGGTGCTGTGAGTCTGGCACAGTCTTCTCTAGGTTGGTCTCTGAGACCCTGAACTTCCTTAGTGAAAGGGCTGGGGGTGATGGGACTGGATGAAAGGTGGGCCTGACCTGAAGACACTTAAAACAGTTTAGGATTTAGCATTATCATACAATTACTTATAAATTATAAAAATCCTGAAAATATTATCACTGAACTGAACTTTACTGGCAATCGTCCATGGACAATGTGTGCATACAAATCTATTAGAAATTTCTAGTCAAATGTCATTGTTTATTCAAGCAAACATTTCTTGAATTCTGACTCTGTATCAGCTCCTCTATACAAAGCAAACACGGCCCTTGTTTCCTGGACAAGAAAATGAACAGTAAGCCATGTTCAGGTAAAGAGTCAAACATACCACTAGAGGATACTAGCAGAGATAACCAGTGTAGATTGTGGGGATTAGGGAAGGGCTCTCTGCAGAAGCTACAGTTATACCGAGACCAGAAGAATGAGATTTGGCAAAACGTAGGAGGCAAAGCATTTGAGCAGAAGGACTATAGGTACCAAGACTATGAGGTCCAAGTCATGGCTAATTCGAGGAACAAAAAAAGAAGACCAGTGTCACTGAAGTTCATATATAGTTAGTGGAAGAGATTAGGAGAGGAGGCTGGAGAGGTGGGAAGGGGCGTTTAAAGCTGTACCAAGGCATTTTCCCTTCATTGTAAGTGTAACGGGAAGCCGCTGAGTGACTATAAAAAGAAACATTCTCATTTATGTTTTTTTAAAAAATCAAACACTTGCATATAAACGTCAGGAGACACGTACAAGCATATTAATCACAGTATTTGTAATGACAAAAAGGAAAACAACAGATAAACTGTGAGATATGTGTACAATGGACTACAGTCAGTAGTGGAAATAGAGTAGTCATAAGGACATAACATTGAACAAAAATGCAGGACACAGCACGGCTGGCATGGCACAGTGGTTGAGTGTCGACCTATGAACCAGGAGGTCATGGTTCGATTCTTGGTCAGGGCACATACCTGGGTTGCAGGCTCAGTCCCCAGTGTGGGGCGTGCACGAGGCAGCCAATCAATGATTTTCTCTCATCACTGATGTTTCTCTCTCCCTCTGAAACCAATAATAAAAATATATTTTTTAAAAATGCAGGTGAAGGCATGTACTGGGGGGTAGGGGAGGCCGGGGGGAGGTCAATGGGGGGGGAAAAAAGGAGACATATGTACTACTATTTGTAATACTTCAAACAATAAAATAAATAAATAAAAAATGCAGGACACAGAAGAACCTAGAAATGATCCCGTTAAGGTTTTTAAAAATGCCAAGTTAAAAAATATATTGTTAGGGGATACATTAGAACACAAAATCCAGAATAGTACGTATCTCACAGGATGGGATACCATAACATCTGGGTACACAGGGGACTTCAAAGATAAGTTAATATTTTTTTTTCTGTAACAAAATGGTGTGCATATGGATATTTGTGTATGCTACTTCTATCTCGCCACTATTTTACAAATGTTCCTTTATGGCTACTTGCTCGTTAATACAAGTTAAATATAACATATGGTTATCATGTTAAGACTGGAATAACTGGGGAAAAGAATTCGTTGTCTATGGCAACAGTACAGGCAAGAAATAATGAAGGTTTGGGCTAGAATGATGGTAAGCAAGATGCACACGAATGAGTGTGAAGGCAGAGTTGACAGGTAGAGTAAAAACAACATTAAGAATGTTCTATCATGTAAAAGCAAATCTGACACGAATGTCTCAGGGATTCACAGGGAGATGCAGGAAGGCCTCCAGGGTGACTTCCCTGTCCTACCAAGGGCAGAACAATTGTAGAGTTCATCATTTCGGTAGTTGTGATTTCTTGAAATCATTTTGGTAGTTGTGATTTATCGAGCTTTTGCTATGCGCCAGGCACTGGTCTACATATCTAGCACATCACGTTATTCCAGTTTTTAAAACGAGAATATACATGCTAAAAAACATGTAGTAACTGGCTCAATATTTCTCAGCTCGTTAAGGGCAGACCCATCCATGATGTGCACGTCACGTTTATATTTTTCCTCAAATACGTACAGAGTTTGGACAAATGCATTCATGTCATCCACATACCTTAGCATAAAAATCTGGTGACCTTGTATTAGATATACAAGATGATAGTTAAGCTGGAAAAAAATAAATTGTAAGTGCATTTTGATGTTATGACGTCATAAAGGTATTGGTTTATTGACGAGTAATTTTGTGCCTATTGGAGTGTTTGGCAAGTAGTATGTACTAAAACATGTCTGTTGAATGCATGCAACTGACCTTTTGTCCACATTCTTGAATTTGACAGGAACTTTTAAGTGCAGAGAACTTCTCTCGGTTGAAACGGTCTTCAAATCTTCACCTTAAAAAGGAAAGAGTATTTCCCCACAGTTAACAACAGACTTAAAATGTAGCTGATTCATTGCTGAGGGTTCCCTTGGAATCATCAGCGGAGAGCGTCTTTGCTTTATCTACAGTCTCTTAAGAAGCTACCTTACCTGGCCAGAGAGGGAGTTACTTTTCCAAGAGAAGAGGAGCAGAGACTGTACCTGTAATTGTCTGACTCGAGCCTTCTTTAGCAGAAGCATCCATCTGCACCCTTCTCTCTTTATGCTACCCTGGTCATTTTTTTTAAGTTTGATTGTTCCAGAATGAAGACTTTAAAACATTCAGTGACTACCTCCAAATATGGCACTCATTGCAGGCTAAGTAACAAACTGGTCCGAATATAGTGAAGCATTAAAGCAGAGACCAGTATGCTTTCCAATACAAAAAGTCTCAAAACAAACGTCAGACACGTGCACTGTAGGCAGAGAGGAACTGTCTCCCTCCTAACCCCATCACCCACGCTACTGTCTAAGTCCTCCATTCCACAGAGAAACACAAAGAATGAATGATTACTCATCCTTCCTTTTAGCTCATGCTTTAAATCATGTTTGGTTTCTTTATGTTAAAATAACACAGGATTCTTGTGAAACAGAGAGAAGTAGAAAAAGTATACAAAAGAAAAGAGCCACCACCCATAATTTCAACACCCACAAATAATCATCATTAAATACGGATGCATTTCATTATGGTCTTTAATATAAATATGTACTATTTAAATGTTACATATAGAACATTTAAAAAATTAAATTTAAATAAATATTAGAGACTTCAGTTCTCATTCTATTTATTTATTTATAATATATTTTATTGATTTCAGAGCGGAAGGGAGAGAGAAACATCCATGATGAGAGAGAATCATTGATTGGCTGCCTCCTGCACGCCCCCTACTGGGGATCGAGCCTGCAACCCAGGCATGTGCCCTTGACCAGAATCGAACCTGGGACCCTTCAGTCTGCAGGCCGATGCTCCATTCACTGAGCCAAACCAGCTAGGGCTTCTGCTTTTTATTTTAAGACTGCCTTCATGTCTCTCCATTGAAACATGATACTGTTGCAGCCTAATTCATTAATCCATTCTCCTATTGTTGGAATTCAGATTCTTGCTATTTTTATGATTATAAGTAATTCTGTTCTATATAAAGCTCCTTGTGCTAAATCGGAACACTTCTATGATTACTTCTTTATAATAAATCACTAGAATAAGAAACACTGGAGTAGATGGTTATTTTTAGTAGAGGTTATCAAATGCATCACCAAGAAAGGCTGAATCAATGTACACCTCGAATACCTTCCAGGAGAATTGATGTCTCAGCGCATTCTAGCTAACATCTGGCATCAGCGCATTCTAGCTAATATCTGGCATCAGCGCATTCTAGCTAACATCTGGCATCAGCACATTCTAGCTAACATCTGGCACCAGCGCATTCTAGCTAACATCTGGCACCAGCGCATTCTAGCTAACATCTGGCATCATTAGTATGACTTAGGGAGGAAAAACTCACATTGTCCAAAGCCTCCATTTTTACCCATGAATTCAAAGAAGGCGTCAAGAATTCTGCAGAGAGTTGTAACGATTGTGATGTTCTGGACAGGAAATGGCTGAAATTTCTGATGTTTCTTTATAAATTGGAGTCCATCTTTGACACTATTATTAATCAAAAACTCAAGACAATCCACTCCTGATGGACTCATAATTTTAGAAGTTTTCGCAAGCCATGATGTAACGAAAGGCTCCCATCCCAGATCAACAGGATCCTGACAACAAAAGGCACAAGGTAATTTTAGGCAGGTAGATAAATTACCGTGTCTGCCTACTTTCCACCTCTTGAATTCACCAATGCCAAATATGGTTTAGAACCATCCTCCATTCAAGGGCAAGTGAGCAAAAAAGCCCAAGGAACTACCCTTCGCTGAAATATTTGTGATTCTTAATGACAGTCCTGCCAGTCAACAGCGTGGGGGATGGGGGGTGTGTTATGTGTAGAGAGGTGCGTTGGGCTCTGTGTACGTGGCGAGAGGCACTGCTTCCCCAGGAAGCCAGCACTGTCCTCAGCGTCATTCATTAAACTGAGTCACGCAGATCAGAAGAAGGGCGAACAGCGGCTAATCGTGGGTTTCATGCGTAGGAGACCCTTACCCCTGGTTGTCTTCCGTCTCTTTGCCATCTCTTGGGAATGCATTTCACATTCCCATCGTGAATGTTTCCACCTCTCCCCGCTCCCTTCCTTTCTGAAATCAATTAATCAATACATACATATACTTATATATGGACACACACACACACACACACACACACACACACATTTGATTTTGAAGACTCACCATATAAACCATTGCGCATCGGAGTCCTCGGAGCCCTGCAGTGGGAGTGAAAAGGCTCCCACCAGCAGCCTCACCCGACTATTGAAAGCACTTCTGACTCACCTTGTGGAAGAGATCCACATTCCAGTTACTGAGTGGGATTCACAAACTGGTAGTTACCTTCCCAGTCATTTGCAGGCTCGGAGCCTGTAGAAGACAACACTTTCAACTTCTGGGATCACTCACAGAGAAAGTGCTGTAGAGCCCCGCTAGCGTGGCTCAGCGGTTGATGTTGACCTCGGAAGCAGGAGGTTCGATTCCCGGTCAGGGCATATGGCCAGGCTGCGGGCTTCATTCCTAGAATAGGGCCTGCAGGAGGCAGCCGATCAATGATTCTTTCTCATCATTGATGATTCTCTCTCTTGCTCTCTCCCTCTCCTGTCCTCTCTGAAATCAGTCAAAATACACATTTTTTTAAAAAAAGTGAGTCTCTAGCTAGAGGTATTCAGCTATAAAAATAGTGCTGTAGAGAATGACTAGTTATTATCCTAAACAGCACCTTTTCCAGATAAATAAATTATTTAAATAAAAATTTTTTATTTTGGCCCGGCTGGCGTGGCTCAGTGGTTGAGCATTGACCTATGAACCAGAAGGCCACGGTTCAATTCCTGGTCAGGGCACACACCTGGGTTTGATCCTCAGTGGGGGGCATGCAGGAGGCGGCTGATCAATGATTATGTCTCATCACTGATGTTTCCATCTCTCTCTCCCTCTTCCTTCCTTTCTGAAATCCATCAATCAACACATATACAGTACACACACACACACAAAGAAATTTGATTATGAAGACTCACCATATAAACCATTGCGCATCGGCTGACAGTGGCAGGACTGGCGTGAGAGAGACTGTCCACTTCAAAAATCACTCTTATCTTATTAGTTAGCGCGATTCTCTCGCTGTTTGCGAGGCACAGCGTTCTCGTGTTATCCAGCATCGAGTTCAGGCTTTCTACCCAAAAGGTGTCCACGGGACCATCCAGGACAACCCACTGCCAATCGAACTCTGCAGAGAAAGCACTCTGAGTGGGACTGAGGGCAATCCCCGTCTTCTTCCATTACAGTCTCGCAAGCGTCTGTGTTCTTCAGAAAACGCCTCCTAATGAAGATGAAAAATGGCGTGCCCTAGGACACACTAGAGGGAATGTGTTTATGTGTAGCCTCTAGTGTCTATCAAATAGGAAGATTCAGACCACATACTTAATAACTGCTTTAGACATTGTTTCAGTATTCTCAGACGGTCCTTACAATTTGCGTCCGAGAAAGAACCATGGGTTTATCTTTTCCATCATGTGGACCTGCTGCCTGTGGTAGGGAAGCAGGGAAAGGTAATAGACGCCCTTTGAAGAAATGCTCGAATAGACGGATTTGAGACCATTCCACACGGGGACACCATTTCCTCCTTTTCCCACCCGCTGGACCAGGGGTCCTCAAACTACGGCCCGTGGGCCACATGCGGCCCGCCGAGGACATCTATCCGGCCCGCCGGGTGCCGCTGCCTGTCCTGCTTAGCAGCCGACTCGTCCCGGGCCCGCAGTGCGCATAGGAATTTGTTCATAGTTGTTTTTTTAAACTATAGTCCGGCCCTCCAGCGGTCTGAGGAACAGTGAACTGGCCCCCCATGTAAAAAGTTTGAGGACCCCTGCTCTGGACCCATCACCCGCCTCCTTGTTTTAGAAAATCGATAGGTCAGGAGAGGGGAAGCATGAACGGATCACTGTGGAGACAGAGGATGAGCCACCTGACAGACGTTACAAACTCCCAGGACAGGCGAGGAGAGGGAGGGTCCAGGTGCCCCCACTCAGATGGGCTCTCGCGGGCCGGGACCCCTGCCTTGGGGGTTTTCTTAAAAACCCTCCGAAGGACACTGACTGAGCCCCATCCATGGATGCCCCCTGACTGAGCACTGAGGAGTCACACACACAAATGGAGATGCTCTAAGGAAGCAGAAGCTACAGCTGAAGTCCCTTTCTGAGTCTGGAAGGTAAGTGCCCTCCTGGGGCAGTGTTGCCTGGACGTCACCAGGGGGCCTGGAAGCGGTGGCCGGGGTCCTGCAGGGACTGACAGTGTCTCTGGAACAGACCTCGCCCTGTACATCTCTGTCCCCTGGCACACAGCACAGCGGTGTCCGCTGGGTGTCGGATGCACTCGAGATGACCATGCTTGGGTGGCATGATCTGGCCTGGGCGTGTACAGCCTATGTGGGGCCCACCCAGTGCACTAGATTGCAGTGTGCCGCGGCTGCTGCTCACCCAGTGTATTTCTACCTGTAACAACGACTTGGCATAAACCGAAAGGGTTCTACGTAAGCCCTGGTATCTATCTACCTAATAAAAGAGCAATATGCTAATTGGCTGTACCTTGGCGACACCCACCAGCCAATCAGAAGTGAGTGTGCAAATTAACCCAACAAAGATGGCGGGTTAATTTGCATATGCAGGTGCCAAGCGGCCGGGGACGCAGGTGTTCCGCACCACCCCAGCCGCTTGGGGCCTCTGGGCAGCGTGGGAAGGCAGAAAGGCGGCTCCGGCCAGAGCGAAGGCGGGTACCAGCAGCCAGGGGAACGAAGGCCCATTCTTGCATCGGGCCACTAGCAGAACGCAATTGCCTGGGCGGTTACGTTCGTGGTAAAATTACACAAATTTCAAATGAGCACACAGGAAAAAAAAGAAAGAGCACAAGAACAAGAGCACGAATCGAAAATCTTTAAAAACACATACAAAGGACGTTCAGATTGGGTCAACTTGCCTTTTGATGTTAATTTGTCATCGAGGGGAAACGGAACCCAATACTTACTCTCACTTTCAGTAACTGGAACCTCCTTCTCCATCTCTTTCTTAAACATGGTGGCATCGAGATCTAATGTATTAAAGGCACGAAGCTGAAAAACCTGAAATAAGTGATCAATAATGTTTACATTTTCACCTGACCACCCTTCCCAGCGAAAATGGACTGTAGGTCAATATGCTTTCTTTTGCGATAAAAGAAGAAAAGCCAGAAGGTTCCGTAGCCGAGAAGACCCCCACGTGGCCGCCGCAGTGGACGGTAACGGCTGGGACCACAGGTCCTGTTCTTTTAGAACGTTCTTTCCTTTCAGTCCCCCACCCCGAAAGATAACACGTTCTTGTTATATAATATTCAAATAACGCAGCAAAGCAGAAGGGGGGAGCAGAAGTTCTCTGAATCTCCACCATCGCTGGCAAGACCACAGTGGACACCTGGATGTGTAGTTTTCCTGTTCCTTCCTTCACCATCGAGTTTCAAATGCTAGGCTGCTGAGAATCACCTGCAGGGTCTGCTAACCTGCAGATTCTAATACCTCGTCCTTGGCAATTCTGACGGAATTCGTTTGGAACGGAGCCCAGGAATTCCTATGTGTAGCAGGCTCCCGCGGTGAACCAAGTACAGGCTGTTCTCACACCAGCCTCAGAAATTCTGATCAATGCACATCTTAACTCTCAATTACGAGGGCTTAATTATGTACCCCCCCAGAGGGGTGAGTACTGTGTCATCAGCTGAACGGACTGGTTTCCTTTGCCGCCAAGAGCAGGAGGAGAGCAACCACCAGGCCGGTGCTGGGCGCGCAGTGTGGGCTCGGACAGAGCACCTGGGGCCGCCCACGGCCAGCAAGGCAGCCAACAGCGGCCGTCACTTCCCAGCCCCAGGCCTCACCAGGAAGATAACGCTCTTTCCAATTATTATTCCTGTTACAGAAGCCTGCAGGGAGCAGCCCTGCCCACAAGTCACTGCTGTGCGCTATGCACTCCCTTATCTAGATTTTTTTAAAAAATGTGAGTCAAATATTATATGCATTTTCATCTTTAATCAATTCTCCTAGGTTATTGTCCTGCAAGTTTGCAGCAATAACATGTCTGCCAATGAGATGTAAGAACGTGTCTCTCCACATCTTTGTTGTTGCTGTGGTTAATCCTCACCAGAGGAAAATTTTTGCACTGATTTTTTGTTTGTTTTTTAGAGAGAGAATGGATGGGGGGGGGGGGGTAAGAGGGCGGAGATGGGGAACGGGGGGGGGGGGAAGGGGGGCAGGAAGGGAGAGACACACACATCGATTGGTTGCCTCCTGCATGCACTCTGACCAGGGCCGGGAACGAATCTGCACCCAGGTTCCTGCCCTTGACCGGGAATCGAACCCCTGACCCTTCAGTCATTGGTAAGGTATATTGGCGATAACCAAATCACCACTTAATCCACTTTGTATTCCTTCAAAAGCAAGCATCTTAAATTTCATTTTATTGTTTACTGACCATTTTAAAACATAATGGGATATTTTCTGCTTTTGTATAGCTTAATTTTTCTCTTTTTAAAAAATGATCATTAATTTTTTTTTTTTATCCTCACTCGGGGATATTTTTCCATTGATTTTCAGAGAGAGTGGAAGAGAGAGGGAAAGACAGAAATATCGGTGAGAGAGACACTTCGATTGGTTGCCTCTTGCATGAGCCCTGACCAGGGCCTGGGCCGGGGAGGAGCCCGCAACCAAGGTACGTGCCCTTGACCGGAATCGAACCTGGGACCCTTTGATCTGCAGGCCGACACTCTATCCACTGAGCCAAACCGGCTAGGGCCGTGGTCGGCAAAGCACGGCTCGCGAGCCACATGCGGCTCTTTGGCCCCTTGAGTGTGGCTCTTCCACAAAATACCACGGCCTGGGTGAGTCTATTTTGAAGAAGTGGCGTTAGACGAAGTTTAAGTTTAAAACATTTGGCTCTCAAAAGAAATTTTAATCATTGTACTGTTGATGTTTGGCTCTGTGGACTCATGAGTTTGCCGACCACTGGGCTAGGGTGATCATAATTTTTATATTCACTTGTACCCTAGTACGTACTTAACGATGCTTTAATATTAGTCTTTAGATAATGAAATAATCCACAATAGTAAAAAATAATCATTCCATACTACACTTACATTAGATACATCTGAGATTCTTGATTTTAGTACAAGATCACTGTCTTTCTTTGAAGAACTTATACTGTTACAATATACATAATTTCGAATTGTTGCTGATAATAATCCATCGGTCCATTCCATGGTATTAGGATCCAGTTGTCCATATAGTTCACCAACAGTGATACACCTGGGATTTAAAATGCAAGTGTCCACTTTTCCCTTTCTTCCTGGAATCTGAGAAAAAGCCAGGGTGGTTTTTAAAGACATTAACCACAGTACGGATGCCACCCTAACAACCTGGTTCTTATTTAACAGGAAAGGAGAAAAGGAAAAACCGGGTAGATGTATGCCCAGTTAGGTCCGAGTGGCCTGGGACGGTGCCTACTGCCTACCTGCTTGCCTGTCCATCACACCTGAATGCAAGTCCGAATGGGCGTGGCCCCTGCCGGCACGCGAAACCTAAACATAGAAACTTCCCAGCAAGGAAGTGTCTCTCCTTCTCTCTCTTTTCCCTGTTGGGACTCCTGTGGCAGGGATGCTCTCCCCGAGGCCCGCAGGGTTCATGGTCACATGGGGCTCCGTGCATGGATCAATGGACTTGAATCAGCCTGAATGCTACAGCACACCGGCTGCAACATGGACTGGACATTCTGGACACCGGCTGAAGGGGAGGGGGCTTTCTTAGCGACCCTGCTAGCGGTTCTCAACCTGTGGGCCGACCCACAGGTTGAGAACCACTGCTGTAGAGCCTAAGACCATCGGAAAACACAGATATTTTCATTACGATTCATTAACAGTAGCAAAATTACAGTTATGAAGTAGCAACGAAAATAATTTTATGGTTGGGGGTCACCACAACATGAGGAACTGTACTAAAGGGTCGCGGCATGAGAAAGGTTGAGAACCACCGGCTTAGTACATTAACCAAGTAAAATATAAGAAGTAGATGCTAAAATCATTTCATAAATTCTAGGAGTCAAAAACCAAAGTATAATGAGAACAGAAAAAGTATTATAAAGAATGATAATATCAAAGTATGATAATGAATATATATCATAGACCAAGAGTAAACATCATATTAAATGCATAAATACGAACTGCATTCCAGATAAAGTAAGAAATAAGGTATTATAGTTAACACAGTCTTGAAGGGTAAATCAATGCAGTAAGTTAAGAATATAAGTTACATAAATATTAGGAAAGATACAAAATTATATTCATTAGAAGATGATTCAACTGATTATCTAAAAAATTAGAACCTACCACTCCATTAAATAAGGTGAGTAAACATACAATAAACACACAAGTCGATCATTGTATTTTACACTAGCAATGACCAGTTTGAGATTCAAATGAAAAACAATCCCATTCACTACAAATGATTCCTAAATACAAAATTCCTATCAATAAACTTAAGTACAGAACTTGCGTGGCGAGAACATGACACTGTAACTGAAGCATGAAATACGATCTTAACCAATAGAGAAACACTTTATTTTGTAGAACATGTACCTGTGAAATAGAGTTCCTTAGATCCGCTGATAATATCTCTTCAATTGGTAAAAGCGTTAATGCTCTTTCTAAAATTCTTCTCACAGTTGTCTTTCCTCCACCTGTTGGACCCACTAACATCACACCAACACAAGCCTAGAACAAAATTGCAGATTTATGGCTTAAGTTTGGTTTACTAATGGTTCAACCGAGCTGAAACTTGAAGGTTCTTATTTATAAACACATCTCTAACTATATCCACAAACCCTGCCTTCAAATTATTGTTCAATTTATTGTAATCTGGGTTGTTTCTATTGATCGGGCTAATGTTAAAATCACCAGAAATCTAATTTTATTTATTTTCAGTATATTTTTATTGATTTCAGAGAGGAAGAGACAGGGAGAAGAGAGAGATAGAAACATCAATGATGAGAGAGAATCATTGATCAGCTGCCTCCTGCACGTCCCCTACTGGGGATCGAGCCCACAACCAGGGCCTGTGTCCTTGACCAGAATCGAACCTGAGACCTTTTAGTCCAGCGGTCCTCAACCTTTTGGACCTCACGGACCACCTGTTGGTGACTGCTGCTAGTCCGCAGACCAATGCTCTACCCACTGAGCCAAACCAGCTAGGACCAGAAATCTAATTTTAAAATTCAAATAGTAATTTCCAGTTCTTGATATTTCAACAGTTGATCTCACTTTTCAATTCTCCTTTCTTCCTGTACCTTTCTCTACAATTGGCTTCTGTAATAAAATTTATCTGGGCTTTCCTTGGCTCCATTTTATCTTTGAGTTCTGATTATTCTTTCCATGTTAGCCTCCGTAATTCATCTCTCTCTGTCCCCACTGAAACTCTCTGACCTCATGCATCCCAATGTCTTTAACTAGATCTGAATTCCACTGTATGCAGGTCCCCCAATCTTTGGTTCTAAGAGCTAGAATGAATTTTCAATCGTCTACTAAACATTTCCACCTCAGTGTCTCACATGGTTTTCAAAGTCGACATGATCCAATCCAGATGGTCTTTTCCCACTTGTTGCTTCTCTGATTTCCCTAACCTAGGTAATAAAACCTCTATGAACCAGTCATACGAAGAAGAATGTTTGCCTCCTCATCCCCTCATCGCCTGCAGAACTTTTGCTTGATTCTAGCTTCTTCTTCCCATCCCAACCACAATTGCCTTACCTTGGTGTTATGGACTGAATGAAACCCTAACTTTTGAATTTGGGGGGTGGGGCGCAAACATTCACAAGCATTCTTTTGTGAAGACTCCCAGGTACATGTAAAAATTCCATAAATTTGTATGCTTTTCTCTTGTCTTTGTCAGTTTAATCTTCAGACCCAGCCTGGGGCCCTAAGAGGGTAAGGGATAACTTATTCCTCCATTATAATGAGTATCAGTAGATATAAAAACCAACAGTAATTAAGACTGTGCTGTAACAAAGAAGGATCTCTTACCCTTTGAGACAGCATGGAGGGACCTGGAGAGTATTATGCTAAGTGAAATAAGTCAGTCAGAGAAAGACAAGTATCACATGATCTCACTCATGTGTGGAATAAACTGATGAACAAAATCAACTGATGAACAAAGTAGATCCAGAGACACAGAAGCATAGCACAGACTGTCGAATCTCAGAGGGAAGGCGGGGAAGGGTGGGTGGGTGGGGGAAGGTGGGTGGGAGGGGGAGGATGGGTGGGTGGGAAGAGATCAACCACAGACCTTGTAGGCATGTATGCATAACCCATGGGCACAGACAACAGGGTGGAGAAGACCTGGGGAGGGGGGAGGAAGGGAACCAATGGGAGGGGGGAGAAGGGACAACTGTCATACTTCCAACAATAAAGATAACAGAAAAGAAAAAACAGGTATTTGGGGAAGTGAAGAAAGTCTAAATAATGAGATTTTATTTGTCTAGATCTGATCAGATAAATTAGTAAATATGAACAGGTTAGTTATATATACTTTAAATCCAAACAAGAGGAATTTATATAAAAATCTTCAAAATCAAGATTAAAAACATTCTAATTTATAAGGACAAAACCTGTGAAATGTTGTCATAAAGATAGAGAGATAGACCAAAAGAATGAAATATAGAAGAAATCAATAAAGAAACCCACCCATTAGATATGAACATTTGGAACAGGACAGAAAGAGCAAATCAAGGAGGGAAAGTCTTGAGAAAGTTGGTTCCCATCTGGCAAAAATAGATCCCTACATGACGCCTTAAAGAAAAATAAATTCCAGACGACTTAAAAATGGGAAATATAATACTCAAGACTTTTAGGAAAAAAATATGTCTTTAAGAGATAAGAAAACGTTTCTACGAATAGGACACAAGAACACAAACCATTATTACAAAAGGATCCTCAAATTTTACTGCATTAACCATGTCTCTTGCACACCTGAACTCCGTGAATGTTCCTAAAATGCCAAGACTTAGAGAATGTATTGGCTATGCAGGTAAGCAAGACAGAATTATGACATATGTAATGAGGAATTTACTAAGAAAAAGACCAATAACCCAATTGAAAAGTGAGTACGTTACATAATCTGGCAAGTCACAGAAAATCCAAAAGGCTAACCTATCAATAATAATAAAAGCGAAATATGCAAATCAACCGGACGGCCGAACAGCGGAACGACCGTCCGGAAGCCGGGGCTGTGAGGGCCTCCCCTTGCACGAATTTCGTGCATCGGGCCTCCTGTAAACCTATAAAAGGAAGTACAACTGTACGAGCACTCAGGGAAATGCACAGTCTGACGTTCTTCCAAACGGTTCCTTCGTAGAGAATAGGCAATTCAGAGACCGAAGAAGAATGGAATGCGGAACACTTCGAACCACCTTTGCAGGATTCTTTTACAATTGTGCATTAAGGGGGTGCAGGTGGAAAAGAGTCATTTGTTGAGAGTTACCGTGAAGGAGCAAACAAAGTCCAGGTAAATCGTTAATCAATAAACCACTTTACTTTGAAGAGCCTGGCAATGGCTCTCTTTTGTGAGCTCATGTTGTGTTCTCCTGGATCAGACACTGTAAACTCCAGGGCAAAGAATTGCTACCATGCCATGCTACACTTACCTGAAGTTGATTATGGAACTGTATGATTTTCTCTTTCTGAGCTGGCCACGGTTGTAAGCCCAACAACTGTGTTGCAAGAGCTACTACTTTCTAAAAGAAAATAAATACATTAATTTAAAATGCACCGCAAATCAAAATCTTGGTACGTAATCCTAAAAAATCTCTCTTAACTAGGTACCAAATATTGTACTATAATAGTTGTTAAATTTTTAGTTCACCAATCTGAGAGTAACGAGCACCTATTTTCCACCCAAAATACAATATATCCAAATTTTAAAAAAATATACTTTTATTGATTTCAGAGAACGAGGGAGAGGGAGAGATAGAAACATCCATGATGAGAGAGAATCACTGATCGGTTGCCTCTTACATATCCCACACTGGGGATTGAGCCTGCAACCCGGGCATGTGCCCTGACCAGGAATGGAACTGTGACTTCCTGGTTCATAGCTCTACACTCAACCACTGAGCCACACAGGCTGGGCAATACATCCAAATTTTATATTCAGAGACTCCAGTAGCAAATCCACAGATCCTCCCTATATTTAGAACTCATGCTTTAAAATATGCCTAAGCACTAGCTGTAACCACAGTACAAGTGTTTATCCTACAGTCAAAAAGACGATGCAAATGATCCTACATCTGAGTGTCATTCTAACTGCCATTAAGGTAGGTTTTCAATTTTCTGATGATCATTTTAATGTTTCAATGTTCAAAATATTCAGAGAGAACAAGGAACATTTTTACAGTTGCCAACTGGATGTGGTTATACAATGAAACGTGCATGCGGCCCACTGGCCACGAGTTTGCCATGCTTGCATTAAAACATCCCAGAGAGTGGCTGTGGCTTGGAAAGATCCTTAATATTTTCAACAGAGAGACTGTAAGGGCAGCTATGTTTCCTTCTCAAGTGGTTCCTTCACTGTGGATGTAATGGGTAACTAAGAGAAAAAGACAATTCTGTCTGTCTTTCTCGTCAACCTTGCCTCCTTTATTTCTCGTTCCTCACACTCCTGCGGGGGACAGGCAAAGCAGCTGAAGGCGCACCGAGCGCTCAGCAGGGCTGTAGAAGGCAGAGACAAGTGGTCCCTGCCCTGTTGGGCGGGGAGGGAGGGGAGAGCAGAGGGGGGACTCCCTTGGAGCAAACAAAATGCCTAGGAGCCTTCCTCCCAGCCACGGTGCAGGGACAGCTCTTGTCCCACAAGGGGAGACATAGGTCACCCAGTATTTCTGCCCACCACGTGATAACACGAATAGAGCGATTCGGGAAGAACGGTAATAGCTTTCACGCACGGCTCGTCCCTTATCTCGATCCTGTACCTCGAAGTCATGTGTGAGAGTTCGCCGAAGGTAGTCTTACCTCCAGGGTCATCTGGCTGACCTGCGAGACGGTGGCTTCGGGAAAAGTGTCGCGTATGATGTTCTCGAAAGGGAGGACGTCGCTGGCGGTGCACTTGGGCAAACTAGCTTCTCTCACGGCTTCGATGATGATCAGCATCTCCTCTGCTTCAGAGAGGCTGTCGCTGGTGCTGCTTGAAGGACAGAAAACAAACAGAATGAGCGGGTGGGCGAGCGTGTGTTGCTGGCAGGAAAGACCACTCGTGTTCCCGTTGAGAGGTGGCCATCCCCACCTCCTCCCCTCCTGTAGCCCCGCGGCGGACCAGCTCTGCGGTTTGGATGAGGTTTATCTGTCCCAGCTCCAGGGATGGGCTCTGACTTCTCTGCAAAGTCAAGGTCATGTCATTCCCAGTCACTGATTCAGGGATGGGCGTTGCGTCAGTAGAGGGTTGCTGTTGTTTTTGTTCATTTGTTTGTGTGTGTGTGTTTTTGTTTGTTTTTTAAATATATATTTTATTGATTTTTTTACAGGGAGGAAGGGAGAGGGATAGAGAGTTAGAAACGTCGATGAGAGAGAAACATCGATCAGCTGCCTCCTGCACACCCCCTCCTGGGGATGTGCCTGCAACCAAGGTACATGCCCTTGACCGGAATCGAACCTGGGACCTTTCAGTCCGTAGGCCGATGCTCCGTCTACTGAGCCAAACCAGTTAGGGCATGTGTGTGTATGTATATATGTATGTATGTATGTATGTGTGTGTGTGTGTGTGTGTGTGTGTGTGTGTGTGTGTTGTGGCTGCAAATAACAGAAATGAATTCAGGCTCATCAATAGCCAATGGAAAATAACAATGATTTATTAAACGTCTCTAGGAGAGGGAGGGCGTGCCAGGCCTCACGGCTGGGGTCCTAGGGAACAACCGGACCCTTTTCACCTCTTCTCCCGGAGAAGATCTTGCTTTCCAGTAGAGAATGACTTCACCCAGTTATTTGCCCAGTGTTGTCTAATTCCCTTGGACCCAACAATTCAAAATTCAACTGACCTTTTAAACTTCTGCTTCTTCTTTCCCGCCATTTTTATAATTGTCTTCAGAGACCTCAGGCCAAAATTATAATGATCCTATCAAACATGAAAATATTTGAAGGATTCACGTTTTGGAAGGAAAATGGAATAACTGGGTAATAAGTGTTAGAGCACACAGTTAAGTCACTGCTCACTGCTGCTATGAAGAGAAACAGTCACATGAACTCCATTTTGCTTCGAAGGCTCTCACTTCTCTCCCAAACGGGTGCTCCTAAAAGTCTCCTTAAAGAACAGTTAACAAGTATGCAAGGTATTAAACATGGCATTAAGCCCTGGCCGGTGTGGCCCAGTGGATAGAGCGTTAGCCCTCGGACTGAAGGGTCACGGGTTCGATTCTGGTCAAGGGCAGGTGCCTCGGTTGCAGGCTCGATCGCCAGCCCTGGTCGGGGCGTGTGCGGGAGGCAACCCATTAATGTTTTTCTCACATCGATGTTTCTGTCTTTCCCTCTCTCTCCCACTCTCTAAAGCTCAACGGAAAATGGCCTTGGATGAGGATTTAACAAACAAACAAAGAAATAAAATACAGCAAAATGAAATAACAAAATAAAAAATAAAATTAAAGAATAATAAATAAGTGAAATGAAATAAAAGAGCAGACACTCAGCCACTCCCCCCCGATCTCGGAGGGAAGGGTCGGCACCTTTGGCCGACTTGGCACACGGCCTTCCACCCGCGTTGGGGCGTGGACGTGCCGTGCCGACGGGAATGCCAGCGCAACTCCTTCCCCGGGCCCCTGCTGGACCGATGCCAGGCGAGCTTTGCATCATCGCCTTCACCTGAGGGCAGCGTTACCTGCTGGGAGAGCTGTTTGCTGGCCAACTCGTACAGGTTCACCAGCTTTCTGGAGAGCAGTTTTGCAGACTGGAAACCAACCGCGAACAGACTGATCTCAGCGATCATGTGGTAATGGGGCACCACCATGGCCACCGGGCGGAAGAGAGTCTTCAGAGTGTTGGGGAGGTCTACGTAACACTTGTTCCTAAGGAGCGTAAGAAAACAAGGGCGCAGGAACGCCCCTTTTCAGCTTTCCACACGCGCCGCCACGTAATGTAACTCTCCCCCCAATACTCCCACTGGCGTGCTCCGTGATCTGTACCTGAAAACAGGTTTGGGAGGTAGTTTCTATCCTACTCTTCACCTCACAAAGCTTCCTCGCTTATGATCGTGTCTTCCTGCGCCTCCTGCCACCGTTCACCAGCACCATCATCGCCCCCTGCCACGAGCGGACGGACTGACCCTGCCAGCCTCCACCCTGGTAAGCACTGCCATCTCGTTCCTTCTGCTCCTCGCCAGCTTTGCAACACACTGCTGAGCCTTCCCTCTCCTTCCCTCCCCGCCTGGCTGCCCGGGCAGGGAAGACGCCGTGGCTGGGAAGCTGGCGTGGCCGGTGGAGAGGCTCAGACGGCGAGTGGCGGCTACAGGCCCAGGCCTAAGGAAGTGGCTCCTGCTACAGATGAACGGATGCTTACCCGTAATTCATGGTGATAAATACTGCACAGGACAGGTTGATGCGAATTTTTTTTCCTTCCAGTGCAAACCTATAAGACATGACAGCATGCGTCACCCAGAGAACTCGAGGCCAAAGGATGTTAAGACTACCACTGGGCCCAGTCAACGGGGCTCAGGGGCTGAGCATCGACCTACGAACCAGGAGGTCACAGTTTGAGTCCCGGTCAGGGCACATGCCCGGGCTGTGGGCTCCATCCCCACCCAGTAGGGGGCCTGCAGGAAGCAGCTGATCAGTGATTCCCTTCTATCATTGATGTTTCTCTCTCTCTCTGTCTCTCTCCCTTCCTCTCTGAAATCAATCCAAATACATTAAAAAACAAACCAATAGCCCTAGTCAGTTGGCCTTGTGGCTAGAGCATCGGCCTGTGGACTGAAGGGTCCTGGGTTCAATTCCTGTCAAGGGCACAGGCCTGGGTTGCAGGCTCCATCCCCAGTGTGGGGCGTGCAGGAGGCAGCCGATCCATGATTCTCTTTCTCCCGTCCTCTCTGAAATCAATAAAAAAAACACAAAAAAACCTTAAAAAACAAACAAAACCAAAACAACAAAAAAAAACCCTAAAACCTGAGTTTGGAACTGTCCTCAGACTGTGTTCCATTAAAACCCAAACAGAGCCTTTGGGGAAGAAACAACGGTAAGGGGAAATGAGAGGCTCATCTTAAGCCAAAACCGGGAGCCCGGCCGGGACCCTGACTTCGTCGCTGCCGTCGGAAGCTGTCCGAGGAGTTTCGTGGGGCCTGCGGCTGGGAGGTACCCACACGACTGAACTGAGTGACCAGGGCAAAGAACCCGGGAGACCTTGGGGCCCAGAGCTCCGCCCAGAGGGTGGCCATGGCATCGAGGAGTGTCCCGTCGTGGGGACCAGCCGTGGAGACAGTGGCGAGAAATCACCTGGCGATTTCATGAACAGCCGATACCGACGAGGTGGTCACAACGGGGAAGGGGACCCCAGGGGGACAAAAGCCCGAGGACGTCCGGTCACAGCTGAGGAAAACCGGGCGAGGCTGGGCTGTGGCGAGGAAGGGGTGCAACGTGGGTCACTGTGACCCCCCACTTCTCTCCACCGACGTGTGGGGCCGCGTGACAGCGGCCCCCGTCGTCTGGCTGAAGCCCTGGGAAGGGCAGTCGGAAGTGGATGTCCGCTCGCTGGCGTTAGAAACGTTCGATTGTCACCCGAGTGTTACACCCGCAGGCCCAGCTGTGCCCGCAGAGGGAGCCATGCAAGTTCCCGAACTGACCTGAAGGGAGACCCATTTCCGTCTGGCTCAGTCAGCACCAGCAATCTGACATACAGATATCACCGTTACAGGACTTCCCCCCACTCAAGTATAGTAACCCAGAGTCGCGGAGTAAGAGGGGGCTCGGGTGTGTGTCCAGCATCATTTGCTTTGTAAAAAGATGCACAGTTATAGGAAAACACACACACACAAACACTTGGGTTTCTTCCAATGACACATGGTAAGGTGAAAAGGCATCGAGAAAATTCCAACTCACATACGTCGTCACAGTACCTGCCAAGCGAAAGGAACAGGGTCGGTAAGCGGCCCGCCCGCGCCCAGCACTCCCTGGGGAGGAGAACACTTCCTAACAGTGACCGTGAGCTTGGACACGCTAGCACGGGGCCGGTACCTGACAGAGTAGCTGTCTTTCGCCGCCTTAATTGTTTGGATCAGGGAGGCAATCACCGAGTGGATTTCCACATCAATCTGGTTGAATTCATCGAAACAAAACCACGCTCCCGACTGAACTAGTCCAAAGAAGAATTTTCCCATTATCTTAAAAAAAAAAAAAAAAAAGATTACTGGAAATGACTACGCAGGCGAACACTTTGACCGGGATGTTAACTTTTGCGTCTTCTTCCCATTCACCCAGACCAAGCAAACACCATCTGCCAGTCCTCCCCGGTTCAGGCTTTGTGTGTCAAGTGTAGTCTGCCAACTGGTGGGCGAGTCAGCTGCCCCGTCTCTGAACACGCAGGTGCCAGCTCTGATGCTGACTGCGCAGCTCGGGCTCCCAGGGCCTCATGCCTGACAGAGCCCCGCTCCCCAGTAAGGTCTTTGGGACAATTTTCCTGTGGCCGGTGGCCAAGTGCCTGAAGGCAGGCGCTCCTTGTCCTCGGTGAGGACGGTTAGGCCGAGACTCAGGGATTAGGGCTGGGCTGCTGCTGGGCGAGGAGGGTCAGTGAACAGGCCGGAGGGGAGGGCCCAGCTAAAGCGCCCGCCGCTACTCAGCTTGTGCCCCTGGGACGGTGCCAGGCCAGGGCGGCCAGATGGCCAGTGTTCAGGGATCGACATCTATTGATCTGTAAGTGTTGGCTGCTAAACCAGACAACAGGACAAAACCACGGTCAGACCAAACAGCATCTGGGGCCCTCCCTCCCTCCCTCATCCCCTCTCCCTCTCTCATTGATGAGGGAGGGAGAGGGGATGAGGGAGGGAGAGGGAGCGGCTCAGGCCCAGGATACAGAAGTCGGTCCCCTCCTCCCGCTATAGGAATCAGAACTGTCTTTCTTTAAATGCCTGATACTGGGTTTATCGTAGGTTATTTTTTGGACATGAATTTTCATTCTAAAAAAGGCTGCATTAAAATATTATTTATCTTCATTACTTGAGTTTTTGACTCCCCCTTAAGCTTTGCTCAGCAAGCAGGAGTGCCAGGCAGCTCACCACTCCTAGTCCTCTGTGCCCTACGGAAGGTGCACTCTACTTGGTACATGTCTCCACAATCACTCAATCAGCTTAGTTACTGATTTTTTTTTTTTATAAGCTGAGTGAGCACAGATTGGAAATGCAGGACCTCAGAAGTGACGTGCTGTGAACTACAAATAAATGACAGCCATCACATGTAAAAGGCTGGGACTTCACATACCGAAATAAAATGTTTTAAAGCTTTGGGTAAATTTGCGACAGGCACGTAAAATTTTAATAAATATCTCAGATTCTGATATTAAATTAATATTAATATCTAAGATATTAAAATATCTTAGATAATGTGCAAGCAAAACAAACAGGCTGGTGGAAAGTTGTAATCATCTATATAAACTCTGATTTAAAGTTTTGTGTTAATTATAATTGCCTCGTTGTTCTTAATGATTTGCCTTCTTAGTAAGTTAATGTGTAGGATTAGAACACATAAAATAGATTGATATGAGTAGATCAGTACACTTAATGTGTTATCTATATATATTTATATTAGATTTTATTTGGAAATATTTCCATCAAAAAGTTTGAAAAACACAATCTCAAGAAGTAGTTCAGTTGAATAAAGGCAAACTGTATAATGTTTTAAGTTTATATTACATTCTAAGTTTCTATTCTATTAGTTTAAATAACCAATAGCATTTATAGTTCTATTAATACTTAATATATCTCTAAGACATCTTTCTTGTTCTTTCAATCCCCCATGAATTATTTCATTTGCATAATATTTTTACCCGAATATATAAGCTTTACCTTATAATCCAGATCCTCAAAGCAGTTGAAGACTACACAATGTTTACCTAAGGACTGGGAAACAAAAATATCATTTTAATATAGTTCTTAAATGATGACCCAAAATAACTAAGGTTAAAACTTCCCGAGTAATGAGTGTCTTCATTCATTTGAGAAAACTTTTGCAATGAGAGATGCATCACTCACCAGATTTAAAAACTCACAAAACGGAATTGAGTGGAAAGCAGATATGCCATCACAGTTCCATTAGTACGTGGAGCACTAAGGTCATTTTTTAAATACACCAACGAATAAAAACTAAGAAAGCAGCATTCCAGTGACATCACAGGCTTTATCCTTTCATCAAATACGTCTGTCTCTTGTGCCCCTCCCTCTCTCTCTCTCTTTCACACACACACTCACACACACACACACACACACACACACACACACACACACACAGCCATTAATCACCAACGCGAGGCAAAAATCTGTGTATGGGGCTCCAAACAAATGGATCGCCCCTGCAGGGAGGGAAAGGGGATAAAACTACCATTCGCAGGCCAGCTGGTTAGTACAATGGCTCTCCGGGCAGATACGAAGCACACGTGGGCTTCGCGAGACCCCAGCTCCCAGCCACGGAGCAGCCCCCGGTGCGTGGCCCGAGTGACGGAATGGGCTCGGGAAATGGTGAGAACGCCTTCGCAGAAACGGTGTTCGTCTCCGGCGCCGTTCCAGTTTATGACGAGGAGAGGAGGTGGTTATTCTGGATCCACGACCACTGACCTTGGCCAGGTCTTTGACACTCTCGGTTTTTCCCGTGCCGGCTGGGCCCGAGGGGCAGCCCCCCAGGTTCAGGTGCAGCGCCCCGGTGAGAGTCAGCCAGCATCGGCTGGTGAGCGGCGTGATGACCAGCCTCGGGGTGCAGCCCAGGTACTCGTAGCCGTAAGTAAAGCTGGCATCTCCTTGGGAGACGTAGCACAGCATTTGTTTTTCGTTCCATTTATACTGCAGATGTCTGAAAACGAGATGTTGAGAGCTCATGTTACCGGAGCAACGTTATTTTTAGTTGTGTTTTTTTTTTTTTTTTTCAAATGCGGAAACATAATAAAGATTAAAAATAAAATACTGGTTGAAAACAGAAATTAAAATAAAAGTGGTGGGAAATTCATAATGACCGTGTCGGCCACTGAAATGAGAATGCGGAAGACTACACACACGAGTGCTCGCCCCTCAGAGAAAACGGCCTTGCTGCACCATGCCCCTTGGTGTGACGTCACATAAACGGAGGGTTTATGAAAGCATCGTCCCTATGGAGCTTGTTATGGTTTCAAATAAGGATGTGGTGTAAGCCCTGGCCGGTTTGGCTCAGTGGATAGAGCATCTGCCTGCAGACTGAAAGGTCCCAGGTTCGATTCCTGTCAAGGAGCCTGGGTTGCAGGCTCCATCCCCAGTAGGGGGCATGCAGGAGGCAGCCGGTCAATGATTCTCTCTCATCATGGATGTTTCTCTCTCTCTCCCTCACCCTTCCTCTCTGAAATCAATAAATCAATAAATTATATATAGTGGTTTAAGACATTATTGATTATAAATAAGATCCTTATGTGAATGTAGTCGAGAGAAATGCCATTTGTCCTAATTATTTTTAAAAATTGTATTCTGCCCGGCGGCATGGCTCAGGGGTTGAGTGTTGACCTATGAACCAGGAGGTCATGGTTCGATTCCCCGTCAGGGCACATGACTGGGTTGCAGGTTCAAGCCTCATTGTGGGGCGTGCAGGAGGCAGCCGATCAGTGATTCTCTCTCATCATGGATGTGTCTCTCTCTCTCTCTCCCTCTCCTTCCTCCCTGAAGTCAATAAAAATATATTTGCCTTTGCTTTTGGAGTCGGATCGCCAAGACTGATGTCAAGAAGCTGACCACCCATTCATTCTTCTAGGGGTTTAATGGTTTCGAGTCTTTTCATTCCCTTTGCGTTCCTTCTTGTTTACTTTGTAAGACAGTGGTCCATTTCATTCTTTGCATGTGGCCTTTTGGGTTTCCCCACCATTTATTGAAGGGACTACCTTTTTTCCATGATATATTACTGGCTCTTTGGTTGTAGATTGTCCACATGTGTAGGTTTATTTCTGGACTCTGTTCTGTCCCATTGATCTGTGCGTCTGCTTTTATGCCAGTAGCGTACTGTTCTGGTTACTGTAGCTTTGTAATGGCGTTTGAGATCAGGAACTGTGATGCCTCCGACTTGGTGCTTTCTTCTTAAAACGGTTTTGGCGATTGGTGGTTTTTTGTGGTTCCATACAAATTTCAGGGTCCCCCCCACCCACTCCCCATTTCTGTGAAAAATGCCATTAGAATTTCGATAGGGATCGAATTGAATTTATACATCGCTGTGGGCAGTATGGACATTTTAGCAATATTGATTCTTCCAGAAAATTAAAATTCAGGTTTGACAAAGTCTGGGGTACAGAATTAACTTACCCAGCGGTGTGTGGGTGAGAAATGGCTTTATGTAGAGTTACAGTTTAGATCTACCTACCTTGTCCACTCAAAATCCTCTGCATCGAAGATCTCTTTAAGCAGCAAGTCTCTCACTATATCTTTGCAGTGAACATAGAGGGTGATCAACGCCCCCAGGACAGCTTTTGTCCGAGCGTTGCTCGTGTCCAGCACCACCAGCTCTGAAATCTGCTCCAAGCGCTGTATCAGAGCAGCGTGGGCTTTTTCCAACTCTTCCCTCGGATGAGAACTCGCGAAACTTTTGGTGCAATCATTGTAAAATATGATCTGGCTCTGAAAAAGTTAAAACGTCAACGTGGTAACGGAAGCATAAATTCTGTACATTAAACGTGTTCGTGACGTCTGTGTGTGGTGTGTGTATAGGAGTGCATTTGCATGTGTGTCAAAGAGAGAACTTACTCCTTTGTATGTATCAGAGAGTTAGAGATTGAATTTTGATTAACGATTGTGTGTATGTGTGTGGGGGAGGGGCCTTAGTCATTAATAAGTCATTAATTAGTCACCAGTAGTTATACTTTCTAAACGTATCCTTAACCATGAGGTTAAGTAATGACGATAGGAACCTTCCAAGATGAAACTAGTAGTGTTTCCTCAGTTGAACTCAGAAGTCCTATTTCCATCATGTGTTGTCTGCAATCACTGAGTCTTCCCACACACACCAGAGCTATTTCAAGGCGGCTACTAGGTTCCTGTCAGATTGACCCGGAAGTTAATGGCGGGGGATATGTCAAGAAGTTGGTAAGTTATTCGAATGGATCCAATGCACTCCATGTATCCTTAAAATTGGAGACCTTTAGCTGCCTGTTGGTGGAGGGAGATTGGAAGAATGGTTAGAGAGATGCAGCATCGATAGCCTTGAAAACGAAGGCCGGGGCCCCGGGCAGGAAGGCAGGTGGCCCCCGAAGCTGGAAAAGACCAGAAATGGGGCTCCCCTGGCCTCCAGAGAGGACCGCAGCCCTGCTGACACCCGATCGGAGCCCAGGGAGACCCGTGTTGTCCTTCTAACCCAGTGGTCGGCAAACTGTGGCTTGCAAGCCACATGCGGCTCGCGAGCCGCCGTTTGCCGTTCTGTTGACTAATGAGTTTGCCAACCACTGTCCTAGTTCATAGGTCGAAGTTCAACTACTGAGCCACAGTGTTCCTCTTTTAAATGCTTAGGTCAGTGGTCGGCAAACTCAGTCAACAGAGCGGCAAACCGCGGCTCGCGAGCTGCATGTGGCTTGTGAGCCGCGGTTTGCCGACCACTGTTCTAACCTATAAACTGTAAGATAATAAAGGGTGTTGTTTTAAGCGACTAGGTGTGCAGTGACTTTTTAATGACAGCAGTGGAAAACTGAGGCAGTATGAGAGAGTGGTCTCCCTAGGAAAATAATGTACGGCCTATTTTCATTCCAGATTTTACTATGAAAAGTCTGAACTGGAAAAGTTACAGCAGTTATAAGATGAATTCCAAAACGCCCACCAGCCGCATTCTACAGTTGGCCTTTTGCTGTACAGGTGTTTGCTTTATCACGTCTGTCCATCTGTCTACCCATCTGTGTGTCTTATTTCCAGATGCATTTCAAAGTCAGTTATGTACACGAGTGCCCTCCCTGATGGCTCACCTCCACACCCGTACTTCCCTGGCAGTGTGGCCACCACGCAATCCTTAAGGATCAACGCAGCACTGACTTACCACGGTGAGCACCACTTGTCCTGGGTGGGACACCACCCACACGGGAAAATGCTGGTGGCTCCAGTCTTCAATCCCTCCCTTCACAAATCTGTAAACAAAAAAATGTATTTCCATGACTTACACCTGGTCATTGATCGTGACCAGTTAATGATCAAATAGGACATGATCACAGGGGGACTTTCCTCCAGGAACTCTGGTTTTTGCTGTGCTTCCAATTTTAGGTCTATGTATGGGTCCAAATAGCATCAAGAGAGCCTTGGTGCATGCCTATTTTATAGCCCTTAAGTTGCTCGTTAGCGTCACCGCACGTTTCCAATGCAGCCAAACCCAAAGCCGTTGTTAGAAATCACGCAGTGTGATGGCAGACATGAGTCCAAGTGTGGGGGTGAGCAAAATAAATCTAAAAAAATGGCAGGACACAGCACATTCAAAGGGTCTCCGGAAGAGAGTTTAAAGGGACTCTCAGGGATGAGGGCAGGGTTAGGGGGACCCGCAGGGATGGTGGACACCGGGGTCTAGCAGCAGGGGGCAGTGTTACCACCCTCAGGCCCAAAGGGGCAAGGGGAGCGAAGTCGCTGGAACCTGGTGAGGGCTGGAGACCCCAGAGACAGGCCCCCTGTCCGAAGCTGTGGCTTTCGGTAAAGGAGCACAGATGTTACCCAAACTAGAGAGGCACAGAGGGAGCCTCGTGTTTGCCCCACGAAAGTGGAAGCACGAGGAGAGGAATCCAGGCCGTGCCACCCAGGGGCACAGGCGGCCCGGGTACACACAAGACCCAACAGGGCAGAGAGTGACCTTCGGGGCGTACCGACCAACCAGAATTGCCATCAAACACTTTGATATTAATAAAGTAAAACAAAGTAAAAGCAAAAATCAAAATCCATTTTTATACTTGACTCAAGGAGCAACAACATGACACAGAAATGTTAAAAATCACATCGTGATCCAAATGTTTTCTCATCACGGAAACAGCTATGACAAGCCATTACACCAACAGCATTTAATGAAAAATAACAACTGTACAAATACCCATGTGGTGACCGAAGGTACATTCTACTAAGAAGGTTTACAGGTGACAACATAGCAAAATATGTTACAGGTGCTAGAAAGAAAAAGAAATTGACAAACGCACTTAAAAAGTACGAAATGGTTACATAGCGGCCTAAGAAAGTAAGTAGACCAAAAAGGGACTAAGAACATCAAGAAAAGTTCACCGTAAGGAAATGTATTCATGGAATTCATGATCTCCACAAATTGAAGATGAAACTGCATTTGAGTTTCTCAATAGACTAGCACAGTGGTCGGCAAACTCATTGGTCAACAGAGCCAAATATCAACAGGACAACGACTGACATTTCTTTTGAGAGCCAAATGTTTTAAACGTAAACTTCTTCTAACGCCACTTCTTCAAAATAGACTCGCCCAGGCCGTGGTATTTTGTGGAAGAGCCACACTCAAGGGGCCAAAGAGCTGCATGCGGCTCGCGAGCCCGGTTTGCCAACCACTGGACTAGCAGAAGTCCTTTGATGTCGTTGAACATCTTTAATTATTTTATTATTATTTTATATGTTTTATTGATTTCAGAGAGGAAGGGAGAATGAGAGGGAGAGAGAAACATCAATGAGGAGAGAGAATCATGGATCGGCGGCCTCCAGCACGCCCCCTGCTGGGGATGGAGCCCGCAAGCTGGGCCTGTGCCCTGACCGGGAATCGAACCCTGACCTCCTGCTTAAAGATGTTGACAAGGCGCGATTTCCAGAAACCTAAGCATCAGAACTGAAGGCGAATCGTGAGCCACTTTCCAATAAAACCAGAAGCAACAGGAGGATGCCCCCCAGCATCTGTACTTTCCAACACCGTACAAAATTTGTCACCCTAGACAACACCAAAAGGAGGTGACATTTTAAAAGAATTGTAAAGACAGAGGACTACCATCAATAGCAAATGATAAAACTGTCTAACCAGAAAGTCCCGGAGCAGCCACTGAAAATCTGTGTGTCTCTCAAGTGTCCAGATGTATTTCCAGGGTTCCCTGCCTCCAGAAAGGAGCCCCCCCATCTCATGTGGAATGAGACCTGGTCCTCTCACATCACCAGAAGTGGAGCCAAGGACAGCCCTGTGGTTATTTCTGCACGTAAGTGGTAACCTGCTCTGCTCCGGAAAGCCTGTGGTGGTGGTACCATAAGATCAACAGATATTAACACATTGCGGACGGATCACGAGAATGCTCGCTTCATAATACACAGTGTTTTACAAAGTATCATACTTTAAAAAGTTATAAGCTTGTAAGAACACGCAACACAGAACTTCAAAATGCAATGGGTATTTAATTGTAAAGCGTGCCTTTAACATTTACGTAAAACGTTTTTTGTACTCGTTCAATAGAGACTCATCCGGCCACTGGGTAAAGCTAGCAATAAAACTACTGGTCCGCAATGTGTTAAAACTTCAGAACCAGTGGCTTTCTCATAACCAACAATAAAGAGCTAGAAATGTAGAAAGACTGGTCTAGTCCAATTTAGATGCGCACACTCTGAGGCTCTGCCTTTATTCTACACAAATTGCAATGACAGATTAAAGTACAGAAAGGAGAGCATTAAAAAGACTACACCAAGCAGTCCAGCCAGTGTGGCTCAGTGGTTCAGCATGGACCCATGAACCAGGAGGTCAAGGTTCGATTCCCGGTCAGGGCACATGCTTGGGTTACAGGCTCGATCCCCAGTGGGGAGCGTGCAGGAGGCAGCTGGTCAATGATTCTCTCTCATCACTGAGGTTTCTCTCTCTCTCTCTCTCTCTCTCTCTCCCCCTCTCCCTTCCTCTCCCGGAAATCAGTAATAAAAACATATTTTAAAAAGACTGAACCAAGTAAACGATGCCAGGGAGCAGAAATGGGGCAGAGACACACAGAAGTGAAGGGGCCGTTCCCGGAGGCCTCCTGGGCACCAGGTCTCAGGGAAGCAGCCGATCCGGCCAGTTTTCAGACCCTTAAGAATCTCAGAGTACACAAACACCGAATGCTGTCCATGGTCACACCTTCAAGCTGACGTTTACACTGTGGAAATGGTTCTTTTCATGTTTATCAACAGGACATCATAGGGTTTCACTTCAGGCCTTTCTCTGTCTCGTTCCCACTTAGATTAGTAGATAGTTAACCAAATACACACACACCCTGAGTGGCCAGATGATGATGATCTCTGAACACATAATAATCCAGCCACTCAGCATGTATCCTATAGAATAAAAGGCTACTATGCAAATGGTTCCCTCGACCAGGAGTTCGACCAGCAGGCAGGCCGGCCAACCGCCCATGTCCCCTCCCCCTGGCCAGGCTGGCCGGACCCCACCCATGCACGAATTCATGCACCGGGCCTCTAGTACACACACACACACACACACACACACACACTCTGAGTGACCAGATTATTATGCGTTCAGAGATCATAATAATCTGGCCGCTCAGTGTGTGTGTGTTTGTGTGTGTGTGTGTGTGTGTGTGTGTGTGTGTGTGTGTGTGTGTATTTTAGGATCTGACCATTGTACTTACTTTTTTAGCGCATCAAACATGCTCTTCTCTACATTTTCCAGCCACTGTTCTACAGCATTTCTTACACGAATCTTCCTGTAATTTAAGAAATAACCATGAGGAGGACTATCCTTACTCCTCTTTCATCCCTGTGATTAGCTTGTAGATTATGTCTCCTCTACTATTATCACTCACAGGCCAAAGGACTCTAATTCTGTAACAGCTCTTATTTTTCTACATCTTAATTTGGAAAACTATGCAAAAAACAAAAAACAAAAACATATCACTTAGCTTTAGGAAATTCTGACATCAACACCATCAAGTTACAAAATGAACAGTTCCGTTAAATACGAATTTACAAAACAGGTAGGTTGTATCACAAGGCATTTTTGGGTTCCTCGCTGGGTCTTTGAAATATGAGGCCTACATCTGGGGCCAGCGAGGGGTTTCGGTGGACGGCAAGACTTGGGTACAGCATTTTTTCAAACCATGCACGTCAGCAGCCCCCGGCCACGACTGGAGGTTGGACCAGCGTTAACGGAAGGACCTAGCCTATTAGAACTGCCCGGGAGCCACGACCGAGCCAGAGGTCACAGAAGAATCAGGAGGAGCAGCACCAACAACTGCAAGCCAGTTTCCTTCCCGCCTGTATTCAACCAACAAAATCTCGTGTTACTCGATACAGATGTGGAAAGGTAAAATTCCAGACAAGCATATTATCTTTGGACAAACAGTTTGCTCCCGGCCGGCGTGGCTCCGTGGTTGAGTCCTGACCTAGGAACCAGGAGGTCACGGTTCGATTCCCGGTCAGAGCACAGGCCCGGGTTGTGGGCTCGATCCCCAGTAGGGGGCGTGCAGGAGGCAGCCGATCAATGATTTTTCTCATCATTGATGTTTCTCTCTCTCTCTCTCTCTCCCTCTCCCTCCCTCTCTCTGTAACCAATAAAAAGTATGTCTTTTAAAAAAAGAAACAGTTGGCTTAGCAAACTTCTATGATCTGTCAGAAGTGGCCACGCGGAGGTTTTGTAACAGAAAGGTCCTACTTGGGCAGCACCAGCGCTTCCCCTTCCTTGGATATGAGCATTATCACGGTGGGAGGGCCCATTTCCTGCTTCCAGATCAGCAAATGCTTGATGTTTTCAAAACATTTCACGAGGTGAGGCTGCGGACCAGAAAGGAGTGTCAGTGACAGAAGGCCCCGACGTGGCTTCTGGGGATACGGCTGCTGAGCAGAGGCCAGTGGTCTCACCTCGACAGACTCAGGGTTGCGGCTCCCCGCCAGGATGGCGAGAAGTTCCTCGTTGCTCAGAAAGTAAAATCTTGGGAAAATCATCCTTTTAATTTCAAGGTAGTCCTGTCCAGAGCCAAAAGAAGAGCCATTCAGAATATGTGTCATCAGGACACGAATCCCGTGGGGCCTACATGGACACACTAAAGCCCCGGCCGGTGTTGCTCAGTGGATAGAGTGCCGGCCTGCAGACTGAAGGGTCCCAGGTTCAATTCCGGTCAAGGGCATGTACCTCAGTTACAGGCTCCTCCCCGGCCAGGGCCCTGATTGGGGCGCGTGCAGGAGGCAACCAATCAACATGTCTCTCTCACATCGATATTTCTCTCTTTCCCTCTCTCTTTCACTCTTTCTAAAAATCAATGGAAAAATATCCTCGGGGGAGGATTAAAAAACAAAACAAAACAAAAACACCCTGTAGTATCCACGGTAGCATCAGTCAAGGTAACATCCCACGCTCAATGAAAGCCACGCTTAAACTGCTAAAAAAAAAAATGGTTACTAAAACAAATGAGCACAAAACGCCCAACTGCCCCCCTTACACATGCGGGTGCACAGCCCACCCCTGTACTACTGATCGTTAAGAAAGCCCTGTGTTTGGGTCCTTTCAGCATTGCTCCCCCTGCTCCCATCCCTGCCCAGGTCCCTATCCTCTCGGAGAACACGCTGTCATCCCAGCAGATCCCCTCACATTGGACAGAGAACTCCTCCCCCTCCACCCCTCCCCAGAGCTTAGCTGCGTTCACACCAGCTCTGACTCTTGTCCTCCTTCTCAGAGGAAGGAACGCCCGTCCGTGCATGGCAGGCTGAGCTCTTCTTGTTCTAGTTATGACTTCATCTGAAATCTCTGCACAAAGCACTCATTAAAAATACAAGAAACTCTCTCGGCTCTCCACCAAGTTCTTGAGAAGAGTCTATAAACTCACAATCTTTCCTTCCTCACCTCGGCCAGCCTCAGGCTCTGCCCTCTGACCCCCACTGCTGCCAATCTACCGGGACCCGTCCGGTCTTCCCGTTACACGGCGTTCCCCTGGCACTGGACTCCGCCCTTCATGCCGGCACGCGCTCTGGTTTTCTTCATCCCTCAGCCGCTGCGTGTCATTGGCCTTCCAGACCCTCCCCGTCCCCTACACTTTCCTTTCTGGTCGTTCCTCCTCCCAGCATGCTTTTCTTGAGCTACTCTGATACACACCCACCTCTCCCTGGCTCAGATCCCTTGCCTCTGCCCCGGATCTATATACCCGATTGCGGATCCACTATGTTCACGTGGCTGTCCCATACGTACTTTATTTTCCATGTGCACAGACCTCCTTCTTCCCACCCAAACCTCCTCCCTCTGCAGGGTGCCCTCCTCCACTTCGTTGGCCAAGCCAGAAGTCCAGGCACAGCCCTGGACCACCTCCTACTGACCTATCGGGAGCTGCTGGCGCCCCCTCTTTTTTCTTCAGCGCCCCGATACGTCCAGCCTTTTAACTGGTTTCCTCGTGTGCATTCTCCCTGCCACCAATCTCCACAGACGCTCGGCTCCCTTCCCGGGGGGCAGCGTTCAATGAAATCCTTTCTCTCTCCTGCTCAACATCCTTCAGTGGCTACTCTGTCAATCCAACTCACTGGGGTACTCAAGGCCCTTCGCCACCTGTCCCCTGCCTCCCTGCAGAGCCGATCTCTCAATGCTTTCCAATCTGCAGCCCATGTTCCGTCGGCACCCTGTGGTCTCCGACTCCAGGACGTGCCACACTCGCCGACAGCTCCCCACGGTCCTCTGCCCCTTGCCTCTTATAGGGTGCTCTCCCCACCTGCCCACCTACACCCACATACTTCTCTCAAGTCCCAGGCCAGGGGTCACGTCTCCCAGGCGGGCTGAGGTTCTATTTAATATGGTCCTGCTATCCAGCCTACCCTGGATCACCCAGTAGCCTCTCTTTCCCCTCTCTGTGGCCTGTGATAGCTGTAACGGGGACGAATATGTCTTTTATCTCCGAAGGCCCGACCGACCCTTAGCAGCAGAGTCTAAAGTAGGTGCTCAGTACGAGGACAAAGGGAAGATCCCAAACGCATGCTAGACGTAACTGGAACGTTTAGCTCGGTGCCCACTCAGATCGCTCTGCCGCGGGCTCCCCAACTACAGGGCAGAGGGCTTCCCGCAGGAGCTGCCACCACCAGCCGAGACTTGTATTCCGCAAGGGAAAGGGCGAACGTTCAGAAAATACCTCGGCTCCCGAAGTGAAGCGACTCCGCCCACCCCGCGTCTGAACTGTGAGAACCCAGCTTTTCACGGTCTGTACGTCTAGCCGACGCTGTCATGTTCTGGCAGCGCGGAGAGGCATGGACTCGATGATTTAACTGATACGATCAAAGTATTCCCATTTCAACTCCTGCTGATGGCATAACTTCACGATAACGGCGGTGCTGATCTAAACAACCTTCAGTGAGCACGTTCCGCGTGCCAGCGATGAAGCTCTAAATACATGATCTCACTTAGCCCAACGCCCCTCCCAGCGGGCAGGGCCATGAAGGCCCAGGTACAGGCGAGGAACGCTGGGCAGGCACTTAAAAAGGGGATGCCTTGCTGAAGGCCAGTTAGATCGGTCCATGCACTTCTCTTCCCTCTCTCGACAGCATTTCCATGAGCCCTGACGGTGAGAGTTGGAAATACTGTTGGGGAGCGAGAGCAACAGAGGAAACCTGCCCTGGGGTTGGACTCTGATGCGTTACACGGCCTGCTGTGAACTGAACGGTTCTCCGCGTCGGGACCTCGACGGCGTTACCTCGAGACTCTTCTTGATGTGTTCGAGAGAGACGTTACAGTTCTTCAGAATCTCGAGGACGCCTGCGGAGGTGGCTATTCCCAACACGTCCAGCTTGTTTTGCATTTTTAGCATGATCTCCTTCCACGTGGCAATCACTTGAGAGAACAGTTCTGATTCTGCTGGGAGCTGCCTTGAAAAAGAACATTGGGGATCATTTTATTTGTTTTTGAGGAAATGATCATTAAAATCTGCCAGCTATACGCATTTGCCCCCCAATATTGTTCAAGTTACAACATGCTTTGATCCATTATCTTTTTGCTGATTGAGCATTAATTAAAGATTTTTTTTTTTGACTGTCTGTTGTGTACAAGTGATGCACACGGTAGGAAATACCACCGTACATTGGATACCCAGCCGTCAATTTAACAAGATTACGCTTAACGAAGGGGTACAAGACTGAGATATAAGAGTTCTACGTAGAGCCCTATCTGGTTTGGCTCAGTGGATAGAGCGTCGGCCTGCGGACTGAAAGGTCCCAGGTTTGATTCCGGTCAAGGGCATGTACCTTGGCTGCGGGCACATCTCCAGTAGGAGGTGTGCAGGAGGCAGCTGATGGATGTTTCTCTCTCATCGATGTTTCTAACTCTCTATCCCTCTCCCTTCCTCTCAATCAATAAAAAATATATATTTTTTAAAAAAAGTTCTACATGGAGTATGTGGAGGTGATTTTTGTCCAAGGCCTCAGAATAAAACAGAGGGCCACTAAAAGTCTGCCCTCACCGGTGTGGCCCCGTGGATAGCGCGTCGGCCCGTCACCTGTCTCGGGGACTGAAGGCAGGTCCGGAACAGACCCACTTTTCCTGTCCTCTACGGCCATCGCAAAGGAGCCTTTCATCAGAAGCCGTTTGCAACCTGCTGGCAAATCCTGAAGAGAACAAGCTGGTACTATTCTGAAATCCCTTACCTAGGAGTCTTCCCTCTCATTAAGAAATGTGTCGTAAAAAGCAGCACTGAGGGGTGCATTGAAGGCACTAAGTATGACCGTAAAGGACATACTCCGACTTATGTGGCTTCTCCTCAGAGAACTTTGAGAATAAGTGTAGATGAACAGAGTCTAAAGCATTCATATGGTAAGAACTACATGCAAACGACAAAAAGGGACACTGTTTCCTACGAAGTAAATGCGTCTAAACATTTCTCTTTTGCAAACCCTTAGTGGCTCCCCTATGCCTCTGCAATAAAGCTCAAAATACTTAACCTGATATTCAAGGTTTTCTATCATCTGCTCTACTATGCCTTACAAACATACACCCCATCACTTTCTACCTTATTTCAGAATGGCTCCTGGACCAGCTTGTGTGACGTCCACAGTGTAAATTCTGCCTAGATAATATGTATGTCTCAACTTAAGCACTCCTGAGACCAATCACTTACAAAGAGACCAGTGAATTCCAATGCTAGGAATAAAGAGAGATGGTAAAATCTTCAACATTGTCTAGGCCCTTTATTCTTTCACATGGTCCAGAATAAGAAGTTATCATTTATGGATGAATGCTATTAAAAACACGCTTACTGTTTACATCAAAACCACACTGATAGCCCGGCTGGTGTGGCTCAGTGGTTGAGTGTCAACGTGTGAACCAGGAGGTCACGGTTCAATTCCCGGTCAGGGCACGTGCCCAGGTTGCAGGCTTGATCCCCAGTGTGGGGTGTGCAGGAGGCAACTGATCAATGATTCCCTCTCATCACTGATGTTTCTCTCTCTCTTCCTCTCCCTTCCTCTCTGAAATCAGTAAAAATATTTTTTTAAAAGCCACACTAATAAATGGACACATATTATAGCTTGGAGATTATAAAGATGTATCTGACATTTATTCCCCATCCTTAATAGCTCTCTATCGATAACTGAGAAATAAGGCTTTAAAAAATGATACTTGCCATCTTTAATGAAGGAAAAAAATATAATAATGATTCAGCAGCTAGAGTGTTCATTGAAGAAATGATTTCCCAAGAATCACAGAGAATAAGTTACCCACCATGCTTTTTGGTACCTGTGATGTGGCATATTTCAAGTTTTTACCTTTTTACCTCCAAGGAATTGAAGACTGGTTCAAGGTAAAGCCAAGATCTCTGACAGTTCACCCACTCCTCCAGGGTATAGGAGAAGAGAGTCAAGTTTTGATCCCATTTGTCCACCAGACCCTACAATGATAGAAACCAAAACCTAAATGGGAAATTACTTGTAAGCATCATAAAACAGAAACTGAGCACAAATCTGATTATTAGTCACTGACATGCAGGAAGCAATTAATGGAGGGTCTGTAAATGAATATAAATCTCATTATATGTAGTATTGGGGGAGGTTTGAGATGTCCTACCCATTCAATTTTCTGTCTTATTCATTATGCAATATACAAACATTTTTTGGTATATGTATTCTTTTTTTATTGTTTTACGTATTACAAATAGTAGTACATATGTCTCTTTTTTGTATATATATTCTTTCATTCCTTTCTTTAAACATTTTTGCACATATGTACATATGCATATGTCTTTTAATAATTTACATAAATGCAATCATATACATTGTTCTATAGTTTGTTTTTTTTAACCTGTGTTTTAGAGAAGTTTTATACTAGTGCTTATAAGTTTCCTTCATTCTTTTAATATCAGAAAATTAAATGCCTTTATTCCATTAGTAATAAAGGCATTTAGTGCTCTAAATATTCCTTTTTTAGGGCTCTAGTCAATTGTCAAAGGTTTGATTTATAATTCTTTTTTGCTTATTTTCAATTAAAAATTTGATTACATTTCCTATATATTCTCCTAGTTGCTTTTAAATTTCTATTTTTTGTGATTTGGTGGTTGTCTATTTTTTGCAACTTTTCTGCTGTTCATTTTTTATTTTACTGCACATGGTTAGAGAACAGTCTATGTGATTTAACTTTTTTGGGGTAATTTACTTAGTGTTTTTCTCTCAGGTCCAATTAATTGACATTTCCCTAAATGTTTGTATGTTTGCAAATACTACGAATTCCATCTGTTGAGTAGATATTTCTCTCACACTATCTATAATCAATTTTGTTAATTTTACTAGTAAATATT
The DNA here is from genome assembly GCA_026230045.1 of Corynorhinus townsendii. NCBI lineage: Eukaryota > Metazoa > Chordata > Mammalia > Chiroptera > Vespertilionidae > Corynorhinus > Corynorhinus townsendii. The sequence goes on along the minus strand of JAPDVU010000016.1, from coordinate 14,646,449 downwards.
TCTATGTTGTTACACATGTTGTAGAGTTTCCTGAAGTTTAAATGATTCTCATCTATGTTATTGGATGGAGGCTGCCCAGGAAAGACTACCAGAAAACATCAAATACAAGCTCTGTGGTTTAATTTCAAATTACACTAGAATAGACATGGAGGCTGCTGTTGGTAGGAGAAATAATTGCAGGAACACACAAGTATAAAGCCAGGATTGCCCTGTATGAGAACAATAGCAGTCCCAGCCGGTTTGGCTCAGGGTTAGAGTGTCAGCCTGTGGACTGAAGGGACCCGGGTTTGATTCCAGTCAAGAGCACATGCTGGGCTGCAGGCTTGAACCCCACTAGGGGGCGTGCAGGAGGCAGCCCATCAATGATTCTCTCTCATCATTGATGTTTCTCTCTCTCCCTTGCTCTCTGAAATCAATAAAAAAATTTTTTTTTAAAAAAAGAGCAATAACACAGGAAATTAAAATGAGGCATTCCTCTCCAGCACACAGACCACAGGGCAATAGTCCGGACACAGGCACTGCGGGCCTGTGGGCATTTGCAGCGGCAGTGGCACTACTGGGAAAGTCCTGGCTTGCGGGCTCCTGTTTTCATATTGTCTAAATTCATCTTGTCTGCCCGAATGAGACTTTCTGACACTTCCTCATGAGCAGTTAATGTTTCCATTGTCTACTATTTTATCTACTATTCAATCCATTTTGATATCTATATATATATAAGCCTAAGCAACCATTCCACCATCCGACAGGTAGCAATGATGTGCAGTGACCACCAGGGGCAGACACTCAATGCAGGAGCTGCCAAGCTGTGATGACTTGGCAGCTGCGGTTCTCGGGCGATGCACCCACAACCAGAGAGGAGGGAGCCTGATTCCAGGGTGTATTACCTGAGAACTGCCCTCTCGCAACCCAGGACCCCTCGGGGGATGTCTGAGAGCTGGTTTCGGCCTGATCCCCACAGGCCAGGCCGAGGAACCTCACTGGTGCACGAATCCGTGCACTGGGCCTCTCGTAAGTCTATAAATGCTTTTTTCAAATCCAAAGCTCACAGATTGCAACAACGCAAAGTGATAAACAAAACGGTAGACAATGACAGCATTTCCCCTTCGCCACACCATTTACCTTGATGGGCTCACTGTACGAGGATCCTTTCACGGTGGCAAGCATGATCTGCGATTCCTCCAGCTGGGCTAGCAAGTCATCCAGAGACGAAATGATGAGGATCGCGTCGGTCTCTGTGTGATGAAGGACCAAGTGCAGAGGGGTCGTTTTCCAGAGGTCGATGACCTTAAACAGCAGCTTCTCCAGAGCAGCTTCGTGTGTCGCTGAGGTTGAGATTTCGTGGATCTCATTTTCATAATGAAACATCTGGAATGAAAACGCATGGTTTTAATGTCAGTGCGGCACATAGTTCCCGACACATTTAAAGTGGGAGACTTCCATGACCACGTGGCAGGGACAGCGGCCATAGCGAAGGTCTGATTCGACCAGTTTCCACCCCAACCACAGGCTGCGTGGCGGAACCTTTGTGACCCAGCCCTTTGGAGTTTTTCAGCAGCCTATGCCGCATGCATCACGCTCAGCGAACATGTCTACGCACAAGGGTGGTGCCTCGGAGTCCAGTCAGTGCAAAGAATAGTTAACAGCGCCTTCCGTACCGTTTCCTTCCACCTCCTTTTCTCCGTATCAGTGTCAGCTGTTTAACTGCCTTGTGACACGCTTCTACTTTCTATAGCAGTTCTTGGGGCATCATCATCTGAGAGAATGGAACGCTCATGGACCCAACCTCCCAGGGCCTCCCTCCTTTCTTTGCCACATCTCTCCACAGGGTAAGTGTTTCTCGAAAGACATGAGTGCCGTGTATCTGGGCTTCTTCCCATGTGCCCTGACTGCCAGTTCCCTTAGGACACGATCCTCATAACAGATCTCTGGATTCACTCACCAAAACAGAGACAGCTACGAGAGCCGCTCATTTCCACAACTTTTATAGCTTGCTGCTACACTTAGTCTGCCGAATTTCACCCTTTACCTGACTTGCCCAGAAATGATTCCAATAACCCAAGACTTTGAAAATAAAAAATGTCATTGAAACCATGCTAGGTTTTTTAGAATGCTGGTTTGAATAAACTTAGCTGTTGGCATTGACCAATGTTCTGAAATTATCTAAATATTCTGCTGATTTCACTCTGGATACAGAGATCAGTTAGGAAGCTCTGGTAATGATCCAGGAAAGAAGAAATGAAGAATAAGGGAACAAGAGAAAATTCAAAGGTTATTTCATAATTTTTAGCATAAGCAATTGGGGGGGAAATGGACATGCCATTACTGAGATGGGGAAGAGAGAAGAAGAGTAGAATTTGGGAGAAGTGGATTTTTGGACATGTTAATTTGGACGTATCTCTTAGATAGATAAATGGAGAAACTGAACAGGAAATTAGATGTGTGAATCCAGGAGAAACATTGAGCTTAGGGCTAGAGATATAAAATAATTAATTTTAAATACCAATTAAAGTTGTCTTTAAAAATTCTCCTTTTTATAATTTTTTACCCCCTCCCCCCCCATTTCCTCATTACAACAAATCATTTAGTAGATTTAGGTATAAAATACTGTTATTGATTTCAGTAGATACAGGCAACACTGAAACATGAAACATCAATGAAGCTTATTATAAGTCAGGCACAAAACAGAAAAACTTTCAATCACGAAAATCATGGAGAAATTCTATTGTTATAACAAAACCTGCATGGCATAGCAAATAGTTGCTAATTATGTATACTATATAATAAAAGTAATATGCAAATTGACCATCACTCCAACACACAAGATAGCTGCCCCCATGTGGTCAAAGATGGCTGGCCCCATGCGGACACAAGATGGCCGCCACAAGATGGCCAGCAGGGGAGGGCAGCTGGGAGGGAACAGGCCTGTAGGGGAGGGCAGTTGTGGACGATCAGGCCAGCAGGAGAGGGCAGTTGGAAGGGACCAGGCCTGCAAGGGAGGGCAGTTGGGGGCGATCAAGCCTGCAGGGGAGGGCAGGTAGGGGCAACCAGGCCAGCAGAGGAGGGCAGTTGGGGGCGACCAGGCTGGCAGAGGAGGAAAGTTGGGGGTGACCAGGCCTGCAGGGAAGGGCAGTTGGGGGGGACCCAGGCCTGCAAGGGAGAGCAGTTAGGGGTGACCTGGCCTGCAGGGAAGGGCAGTTAGGGGTGACCAGGCCTGCAGGGGAGGGCAGTTAGGGGCAAACAAGCTGGCAGGGGAGTAGTTAGGCATCAATCAGGCTGGCAGGGAGTGGTTAGGGGGTGATCAGGCTGGGAGGCAGAAGCGGTTAGGGGCAATCAGGAAGGCAGGCAGGTGAGCAGTTGGGAGCCAGCAGTCCTGGATTGTGAGAGGGGTCCCAGATTGGAGAGGGTGCAGGTTGGGCTGAGGGACACGCCCCCCCATGCACGAATTTCATGCACTGGGCCTCTAGCTTAAAATATAGTATTAAATTATTGGTAGGGTTACCCTAACATGCTCTTAATATATTTCCATTTTACATAAAATGGAATATAGGATTTTGATTTTTCTATTCCTATCAAGTATTTACAGTGAAAACACTGTAAATGATAAAAACATGAATTTCATTTGTTACACATGAAAACCAGTATTCTAATCGCCTGGATAATGGCGGCATGATGAATGCTTAACCAATATGGCAAATTAAACAGGACTGCCTATCAGGTATCATTGACGAATCCACACCCACTTCCCCAGACATTCCGTGAATTCCTCCCTTTTCTAATTCCTAATCCCTGTAGATAGATGTACTTGCTCACTTAAATTTAGCCTCAGTGCTATTTCAACTTTTTTTTTTTTTTTTTGAACTGCTTCTGCTTACCTTGAGCGCCAGAAGATTCTCTATGGTACAGTTTTTATCGAGAGTAATGGCATTTCCAACGATCTCCTGGAAAGCCTCCCAGTGCCGGGGCTTGAGGCAGGGGTTCCCCAGGGCGATGATGATGGGCAGCTCTTGTTTAAAGCTGGTTACCGACTGCTTCAGGTACGTTACCATGCTGTTCTGGGGTAAGCCTGTGAAAAGCAACGCGTCGGTAGGCTGATGACAGGCTCCCTGCATGTCTGAAACGGGACTGAGTCTGCACTAAAACAGTGAGTGTTATCACTCTCACCTTCCCGTACAGACGGAACTACGGGTTAAAGAGACATGGCACTGCAGACCAGAACCAAGTCACCTTAGAGCACCCGATGCTAGGGAAGCTGTTACAGACACACAGGCAGGCAGGTACACGCCGGCATTCCAAGGACGGTAACAGGGCCCGGCGGCGTGGCTCAGGGGCTGAGCATCGACCTATGAACCAAGAAGCCCCGTTTCTCTTCCCGGTGAGGGCACATCCTGGATGTTTCCATCTCTCTCCCTCTCCCTTCCTCTCCGAAATCAATAAATATATATATTTTTAAAAAGAGACTGTACAGGTTTGGGGCTTTTAAATTCTGCTCAGTAAGGAACAACATCCTGGGGGAAAAAAAGTCACTACTTTTTTCATAAGGAAGATACTTGAACACTGAAATGCAGGTGAAAACTTTGCCACGGCACTGACACCACTGAGACACAAGACTCAAACCTGTGCAGGTTCAATCCTTAGAACTTTGTTTACTGCCCCTTAAACAGAACAGGGAAGGGCCCTGGCTGGTGTGGCTCAGTGGCTAGAGCAGTGGCCTGTGGACTGAAGGGTCCCAGGTTTGACTCCAGTCAAAGGCACGTGCCCAGGTTGCGGGCTCGGTCCCCAATAGTGGGCGTGCAAGAGGCAGCCGATCCATGATTCTCCCTCATCATTGACGTTTCTCTCTCACTCTCACTCACCCTTCCTCTTTGAAATTAATTTAAATACCAGGGAGGGGGCAGAGAAACAGCCGAAGCTGGGGACCCATATTCTTTTCCAATATATATATTTCTTTATTCATTTCCGAGAGGAAGGGAGAGGGAGAGAGAGAGAGAAACATCAACGAGGAGAGAGAATCATTGAGTGGCTGCCTCCAGCACGCCCCCGGCTGGGGATCGAGCCCGCAACCTGGGCATGTGCCCTTGACTGGAATCGACCCCGGGACCCTTCAGTCCACAAGCCACTGCTCTAGCCACTGAGCCACACCAGCCAGGGCTGGGGACCCATACTCGTAAATCTCCCATTTGTACAGCTGCGGCTTCTTTGACAGCCATGCTGAATGATCGCCATGTTGTCCAAGACCTGGTTAAGTAAAAGGACAAGGGAATAACTTAGGGTTGTGCCCTTCTAGACACTGGCAAGCCAACAGCAGGATTTCACCCGGGAAACCGCGGGGAAACGGTGCGGTGCACTTGTGGCTTCGTGTCTTGTTCTCCGCACACACACGACAAAACATGGAGTGAGAACGCCCGGCACGGTGATCTGTGAACGCAGTGAGACCGTGGGCGGTTTGCTCCCAGCTTTCCTCTCGACTAAGCGTTTGTGATATGGCTGTCTTTTTCGGAGAAATTTAAAACAAGCGATCTGAAGTGTCTTTCTAGAGGACAGCTGAGAGGTGGGGGAGGGATTTTAAAATTCTGCCCCGATTTCCCCTTCCCACGTGAAAGGCTTCCTTTTGGAGAAGGTAGGGCATCACTCACACACCTGCTCACCCGGGCATCGCACCTCTGCACGGCCCATTTCCCTGGGGATGCTGAGCAGAAGGGCACCCTCAGAGGCACTTTCAGCTAGCTGCATCCCCGCTGCCCAGAGGGCCCGGCATGTGGGTGCAGACTCCGCAGGTGGGCCCTCAGCATCCACCCGGCTCTGGCCCTAGGAAGAGTCAGAGCTCAGGGGGAAGTGTCTGGGGTCCTAGCTGGTTTAAAGGAGCCGCACGCCGTTATCGATTACGTTAAGCGAATTTGGGGCCAAAGTTTCCATCTCGCTTTTGCTTCAGGAAATAATCCCACCTTGCCCTGGGCTGTCGCTCCAGCCATGAATGGTCACCTCGTGGGGACTGGGGGGGAGAGGGCGACCTTGCTGACCCAGAGGGCGCGCTGCATGTAACTCTCGGTGGGCAAACACGGGGAGGACGCGTGTACCTTTTTCTAGGACTAAGATTAGGCTCATCCACTTGGACACGTTCCTCTGCACCGACTCGATGTCAATGTCACGAAGGGTGCTGGCCCGCCACTCCTGAAAGAGTGCTCTCCATTCCTCCTGCGCCTCCCACAGTATCTTCCTCAAGGTCAGCTCATAGTCAATGTCGGAGATCTTGGCAGTCACCACCTGGGTGACCTCCTCCACGTTCAGAGGGTGCATGTGAGACTGGGATTCGCTGAACGACTCCTGGTAGTTGGCGCAGATCCTGACTTTGTTGGCGAGGCTCGCGGCTTCCTGGGAGAAGGCCTGGATCATCTCCATCGCCGTGGACGCCGGCGTCCCCATGTGCAACAGAACCGGCGTCCTTATCTGAAAAGGAGCAGGAGCACACGCTGGGAGGTCACAACGTTCAGAACGTAGCCACGCTCACCGACAGCAACTCAGCGCGCAGCCCAAGCCTTCCCCCGACGTCCCCTGCAATGACCACCTGGAAAGATGGCCTTTAGCTTATGATTCCCGTGTTTGTTACGATTCCTTGTAATTATTATTATTACCATCAGATCTATAATTTCCTGTACATCTTCTCTGTTTCAGGCGCTGTGGCAACATGTGACCTTACTTACTAAATCCATACAACCATCCTCAAAGATAGTCACCGGTTTGTATAATTTTGCGAAAAACTTCTGCGGTTGTAAATAATTTTCCCATCGTCAGATGGTAAGCGGAGCTTCCTGATCCTGGTAAAGGGTGCATTTCTTTCATGATGCTTGTCACGTGTTGCCTCGTATGAGAGTCTTATTCTTGCACAGGACATTGTGGGCATTTGCAACAATGACATCCAAAGAGAGAGATGTGAGTAAAAGTTTGCTCTGATTTTCCTTACTAAACGAACAACTTCTTAAGGGTAGTTTCATTGGCTTACTAGAGGCCGATGCACAAAATTCGTGCAAGGGGCTCGACCTCGCGGCCCTGGCTGCCTGGTGGGCCCGCGGCCCCGCCCACTGGCCGTTCCAGAAAGTTGTTCTGCCTTCTGGTCTAATTAGCATATTAGCTCTTTATTATATAGGATTCTTTGTATACCTCTCAGAGAACCCGATACCATCAAATGCAGGTGGGACTTGTTTATTAAAATGTTCTTGAAAGAACAAATTAATTTGGATCCTATCACCTTATTCTTTTTAAAAATCCAGCTCATGGGACTGCATGTAATACTGTGCTACGGGGAGTGTGGTCATCAAATAAACACTGAAAACACTATAAAGGTAAGTTGTATAAAATTGATAAACCATGTATCTGTGATAAAGGATGAGGCTTAATATATAGCCATCTGTAACAGCGATGCCTATATAAAGTGGGCTGTAAGAAAAGTTTTCCTTCGCAAGCTTCTCCCGTAATTTCCCACTCATGGACGCTTATTCCTAAGTGAGCTATCCGGAGAGAGGAGCAGATACTGGGAGAACTAACCTTACTAGTCTGTGTGGGGTCAAGGCGAAGCTTTGCCATCCCCCTCCCCGCCGTCTTCACACAGAGATCTCCCAAGAGAGATCGCAGTCAACAGTATGCACATGACACAGTTTGAAAGGTTCTACCATATCATGGCATCAACGTGCCCCACCCTGTGTCTCCCAATAAAACAGCCGTAAGCCCTGGACAGAACCCAAGAGCAGCTACTGAGGGATCTGAGAGGAGACAGTGAAGGCAGGCGGAGGGAGAAGACGTCATTTGAAGTGCCACCGAGTCAGCAGTGAGTCTACTCTTCTTCCTTCCAGTATCCCCTAGCACAGTGGTGGGCAAACTGCGGCTCGTGAGCCACCTGCGGCTCTTTGGCCCCTTGAGCGTGGCTCTTCCACAACATACCACGGCCTGGGCGAGTCTATTTTGAAGAAGTGGCGTTAGAAGAAGTTTAAGTTTAAAAAATTTGGCTCTCCAAAGAAATGTCAATTGTTGTACGGTTGATATTTGGCTCTGTTGACTAATGAGTTTGCCGACCACTGCCCTAGCACAGTTACTGCTCAGTGAATGTTCGGTGTTTGATAGTTTGCTTCTCGTGATAGGTGAAGCTGTAACTACCATTGCCATCTGGCCTAGATCAGGGGAGGGGGACCTTCCTTCTGCCAAGGGCCATCTGGATATTTATAACATCATTGGTGGGCCACACAAAACTCACTGCTGGTGGGAATGCAGCCTGGTGCAGCCACTATGGAAAACAGTATGGGGTTTCCTAAAAAAATTAAAAATGGAACTGCCATTTGACCCAGCGACCCCACTTCTGGGAATATATCCTAAAAACCCCGAAACACACCAATCAGAAAGAATATATGCGTGCCTACGTTCCTAGCAGCATTACTTACAATAGCTAAGATTTGCCAACAGCCCAAGTGCCCATCAGTAGACGAGTGGATAAAGAAGCTGTGGCACATTTACACAATGGGATTCTATGTAGCAGTTAACAAGAGGGATCCCTTACCCTCTGAGACAGCATGGAGGGACCTGGAGACTATTATGCTTAGTGACACAAGTCAGTCGGACAAAGAGAAATATCACATGATCTCACTATTTGTGGAATCTAATGAACAAAACTAATTGACCAACAAAGTAAGACCCAACGCATGGAGGCATGGAGCAGACTGACATGCCTCCGTGTGGGGGTAGGGGGATGAGGAGAGAGAAACCAAAGGACTTATCTGCTTAGAGGCACAGCCCATGGACACGAGCAATAGGGTGGCGAAGACCTGGGGGGAGGGGGGGAGGAGCCGGGCAGAGGGAGGTAAAGGGGAGGGGGGAATGGGAGACATCTGCAATACTGTCAACAATAAAATAAAAAATAGTAATAATTTTAAGGAAGTAAAAAAAAAATTAACCCGCTATATTTGGGCAAGCATTGAACTAACTCACCCCTTATGCCTTGGCAGGGCCAGACCGGATGATTTCACGGCCCCATAGGGCCCACAGGCCCCCTGTGCCTCACACCCCTGGCCCCGGCTAAGGCCCAGCAAGATCTCAGGGTCTCTCTGCCCTCTTCATGCCATGCCTCCCCCCGCCCCACCCCCTCGGGCCGTCTGTTGAAGCCCGTGGGGAACCCAGCTTTGCCGTCGTTTGCCGTCTACGTTCGCTAGTAAGGGAAACAAACGCAAACTTTCCGCTGGAGGTTCGTGAGAACAGACACATCCTCTCACTTGCCATTCCCATTCCCACACATCATCAACATTCTGTCTGTGGGTTCCCGGCTAAGAGTCCAGACCGTCAGTCATGCCCCGACGAGTCCGCAGAGACCCCCCGAGAACTCTCTGGCCTTCCACGGGGAACCAACACTTACCTTGGCCTCTAAATGACTGGCATCAACCCGCAGACCTATGACGTACGCCTCCAGGTTGTCTCTGAACTTGGCGACAGCGGCATCCTTGTTGGCTTTGCTCAGCTTCACCATGCTCTTCAGTTGGGCGAACTTGATTAGAAGGATTTTGTGTATGGCAATTTGCTCTTCTGAAATAGAGACCTGGTAGTAACTTAAAACAGAATACAGCTGAGCGACGGCGGAGTACTCTTTCTCTAGCTTAGATATTTTGGAGGAAATGGCGTCCAGAAAAGTAAAATGTTCCACAAATTCTTCTATTTCAATGGGATTACATTCCAGCTTTTTCAACGACGATTCTACAACCTGCAATCATTGACACGTCAATTACAATTACGTAGTGATTTTTCACTACTTTAGAAGAGTCATTACTTGTTTTTAATATCTCACACTAACTTACATAAGTATAACGGTAGAAAAAAAAAAAAGAAGAAGACATCATTTAGTATATCGATACCCAAACCAGATAAGGATGGTTAAGGAAAAGAAAGTCACAAAGCAATTTCGCTTACAAGCATAAATGCAAAAATCTTAGAAATCGTGTGTATGCAGCCCAGCCGGTGTGGCCCAGTGGTTGAGCTTCAGCCTATGAAACCAGGAGGTCAGGGTTCAATTCCTAGTCGGGTCACATGCCCAGGTTGCGGGCTTGATCCCCAGTGGAGGGCGTGCAGGAGGCAGCCGATGAATGATTCTCTCTCATCATTGATGTTTCTCTCTTTCTCTCTCTTCCTCCCCCCCTTCCTCTCTGAAATCAATAAAAACATATTTTAAAAATAATGTACATGTATGTGCCTGTGCATGCTGGCAATCTAAATCGATCAATTTGGCTGCGAGATTAACCTTACAAAGTCAATTAATGTAATTACCCAAGTTAAAAGATGCAAGAAAACTGACTGTATGATCATCGCAGTAGCTGCAGAATAAGCATGTGATAAAATTCCCTTATGATATAAAAAATTCTACCATATTGGGAATTCCTTTCAAAATGAGGGAGTGCCCTTAATTATGTAAAGGAAAACTACCAAAAGCCTCAGGAAACAAAAATACCTTTGGGGTACGCAGCAGCCAGCAAGAGAATGAACCAACAGAACTCTCTGGACAGGTGCCCCCAGCTACTTGGGCCCCATCCCGTGTTTAGTAATTTCTGGTTAGAAGCCAGGCATTGCTGATGCCGCCTGTTACAGAGGTCTGATTTTTGTTGCAGCTCTTTAAAGGGTGCTGTCCTTAGACCGTCAAATTACAGCGGGAAGGCTGGGGAGTGTTGGGGAGGGAGGGAAATAGACCAACCAAAGGACTTGTATGCATGCATATGAGCACACCAATGGACACAAGACACTGGGGGTGGGGGAGGGGGTGCGACAGGGGGTAGGGGAGGCTGGGGGAAGGTCAGTGGGGAAAAAAAAGGAGATATATGTACTAATACATGTAATAGTTTAAACAATAAAAAAAAAATGCTACCCCCAAAAATAAAAATAAATAAAGGGTGCTGTCCTTCATTTGGTGAGGGGGTTGTCTGCACATCTTTTGCAGTTTGACCCCTTGGAGGCCTAGTTTTCACCTTTGGATTTAGAATGCCGACCCCTTCAGTGACCAGCTCCACTGCTAAGGCGAAACCCTCCAGGGTCTCCACCGAACGCCCGGTATACCCACTGCGACCCTCCGCGCCACGTGGCTGGGACGTGGCTCCTAGGAGCCCTGGCCATGGTTCTGCTTCCAACTCTGGGGCTGTGGCCCATCTCTGTGGATTTGGCTCCAGGTTGGCCCCTGCACAGACATGCCTGCTAACTGCAGCTGGGAACAGTCCTGCAACCTGGGACCCTCCATGCACTTTTCTGCTGGTTCTTACTTTTGTTATATTGGGGTTTTTTTTTTGTTAGTTTGGAGGTGGTGGTGGTTTTTTATTGTTTTGTTTTGCTTTTCCTAGCTCCCTTCTCTGACTCTAAAAGTGAAAATTTTAGCCATCTCAGCTCAGTGAGGCCCCTGGGCTCTCTTCTGGTTCCTCCTGCCTGTACTTGCAGTCCAAAACTTCTCTCCAGGTAGAAATCTGTGTCCTTTGCTTTCCTCTCTCCAGGACCACAATCCCACACTGCAGGTTATGCAGTATCTAAAAGTATTTCCTGCCCTAACCGGTTTGGCTCAGTGGATAGAGCGTCGGCCTGCGGACTGAAGGGTCCCAGGTTCGATTCCGGTCAAGGGCATGTACCTTGGTTGCGGGCACATCCCCAGTAGGAGGTGTGCAGGAGGCAGCTGATGGATGTTTCTCTCTCATCGATGTTTCTAGCTCTCTGTCCCTCTCCCTTCCTCTCTGTAAAAATCAATAAAAAATATACATTTAAAAAAAAGTATTTCATTTGTTTGCTTCAGTCTTCTCTTTACAGCGGGAAGTTGAATTAGGTCCAGTCCTGTGTCTCCATCGTGGCTATAGCATAGGTTGCGAACTACAGCAGGCTCACATCATCATCAGAGTTTGTAAACATACTGATTCACTTCTGCGTAATTCAACCTTTAAAAACTCAATGAAGAGGACCTTAAGCGTCACATAAAAATGTTTTTAACAGAAGAGCCACATTGGTATTTTAGTGATGATCTAGAACTAAAAGTACGAAGCCATTTCTGCGAGGACTGACTGTCGGTGGAGGGTAGGAGTGGGGAGTTCAATTGTCCCAACATCTTTTTGGAGGAGGGGAGAATCAGCGAGTGACACCATCCCAAATCTCCCGTCTCACGGGGCCGTCCGTGCTCAGATCTGGGAGGCTGGACAAGTAGATGTGTCTGTGCCACAATGGTTCCTGGGACTTAGATAAGGCGCTGACCGAGGCTGTAGCATTAGGGTGAATAGCAGGACAAATTCTGCCTCGGATTCTGGTTCCTCTTCGTCCTCTGAGCGAAATCCTATGAGAGACGAAGTCAGGCTGGGCACAGACTGAGGGGAAGGAAGTTGGATGAGAAAATTCTTCCTTGCCTTTGGCAGAGAGCCGACTTCAAGGGCCGGCGAGGGGGAGACAGCCACCGTCTCTGTGCTCAGAAGTGGTGGCTTCAAAGAGAGCGCCCGAGCAGGCGACAAGACGAGAGTCCTCGCCTTTAATAAAGGACTCTCCCTGAAGGGTTTTCTGGGGGACGACAGGATTCTTAGCTCGCTGGCAAAGTCTATTAAGGAAGTCACCTCCCCTCCCAAGTCGGAGCATCACATAAGTGATCGTGCTTTTAAGGTTGGCAGGCAGGTATAGCGCACAGAGCCAGCAGCTAAACGGCAAGGCGCTCAGGCTCAAAATCCGTGTCCAGACGTGAGCACGGACGAAACCAGAAGCAAATCAGACGTAGATGGTTAAGCAGCAGCCTGAGCCTGATCGCCAGCCCTCCGAGCTCCTCCCACAGATGCTGCCTTGCTACGCCTGCTCGGGGTCCAACAAGCACCACCCCTCCAATGCCGGCCTGGCTGAGGTCCCGAGGAGTAACCCCGGGGATCATCACACACGGCATCACCCGGGGTCCCAGGGGGCCGAGGGCAAGGAACACTGCCCAGAGACCTGACCCAGGGGCTGCCGGGACTAACCCATCACACAACGTACTCGGCACCCAAGGGCCACTCTCATTTCTCTGCCCAGCGAACGCGGACACTTGCTCTAGAACACTCTAAATGCGCGTTCCCCGTTTTCTCCTTTAACAGATGGGACTTCTCACCGCACCTGCCTGTTCCTTCGCCACCCTTTTACGACGGGAGGACGGGGCTGAGAGCCCGGCTCTTACCGACAGGCCACGCCAAGTGCCACGCGCGCACTTGACAGAGAACCAGCCGTACGTGACGGTGCTGTGCCACGCTGCCCCGCCTGCCTCCCCTGCCCTGGCGGTGCCCAGTGGGGGCAGAGTGCCTCGAGGGCGGCGTCATTATCACGGGGCACAGAGCAGAAAGGATGAAGCGTTTCTACTTCTACGTGAGACAAATGAACCCCTTGTTTCACAAGCAGTGTTATGGGGTGTCCTCATGCTTGTTGGGAAATGTAACCTAAATTAAACGGTAATTTTTTATGTAACAGGATTACTGTGGATCTAAAGATAATGGGCATTTCATTATACACAGGACATAGTCCTGGTCATCGAACGGTCCCTTTGCAATCTTTTCTTCAACTCTCTGCTGCGGCATTAACAATTCTTAAATGTTCTCTCCCGCTCAGAACCCTCCCTGGCTTTCTTTGATCCCTTTGGTTACCCCTTTGGTATACGTGTGGGCTCCTCCTCCTCTTGCCATCTCCCAAATGTTGATATTCATCAGGCTTCTGTTGTTCTTTTCTATTTCTTTAGGAAAATCAACTTTTATTGATTTCAGAGAAGAAGGGAAAGGGAGAGGGAGAGAGAGACATCAATGATGATAGAGAGGCATTAGTTGGCTGCTTCTTGCACGCAACCTGGGCATGTGCCCTGACCGGGAATCGAACCGTGACCTCCTGGCTCATAGGTCCGTGATCAACCACTGAGCCACACTGGCCGGGGCTGCTCTTTCCTGTTGTCACCATACACATAGCCAGGGCGTTCTCATTCACGTGGAGGGTTTCCATGACAATCCACAGGCTGCTCATTTAGATATCTACTTCCCGTCTAGACTCTGTCCTGAGACCCAGACAGGCGTATCTGAGTCTCTCTCCTCGAGTATCACCCGATCGGACAAGCACTGTGCTCCCGGGCCCAGTGAATAAGGTCACTGCCCCCCTCAAACCCCCAAAGCATCAGTCCCTGCTCTTTCATTCCTTCCACGGTGTCCATCCCTAAAGCCCGTTGACGCCATTCTCTTAAATAAATCTCACACCCATACGCTTCTCAGCCTGCACCTGCGGCTTGCCTGACTCGAGGCATCATCACACGTCCCCTAGATGACGGAGACGGCTTTCCCCCGACCGTCCCACTGTCATCCCGTCTCCGCGCTGCAGCCAGAGTGGTCCTCACCCAAATTCCAACGGCGCCTTCCCCGCGCCGCGTCTCGCCGTGCCGGACTCCCGACAGGGAAAGGCGGCAGGAAGCCACGCGGGCTGCCACCCCAGAGGTGGTTTCTCCGAGGACCCGACATCTGCCCCCAGACCCGAACAAAGCGACGCGTACTGGCATTTTCCGAGGCTACCAGTCCCCGGGTGCGCGTCCTGAGTGCCTGTTTTGAAATCATAATCGACTAATCTGAAAGAGTCTCAGGCACCAGGTGTGGAGGAGACACTTACTTCCAGCAGGTGCGCGTTCTTCTTTTCAATGACGGCCCGCAGGAGGTCCTGGCCGGTCTGCAGCGTGCCCTCCAGGTGCGGTAAGCACTCCGCCTGGTAGTCCACGCTCACCACGTTGAAGATGCCGATGCGCTTCTCGGTGACCATGCTGACCACGTCGCGGAGGTAGCTGAGGAACTGGGCGAGGACGGTTCGAAACTGCTCCGAAGTCAGCTCCTCCATCGATGCGATTCTCATGCCCGTGACCTTGGCCCTCTCCACCATCACGCAGTATTTTACGAACCTGCGGCTATAACCATTCACGAGGTTCATTGAACTGCCAAGAACGGCCAGGAGACACACAATCTGTAGAGAAAAACCGAAAAGAGTTTTATTCTGAGAGTGAAAAGAGCATTGGCCTGATAGACTCGTAATTCCGTGAAAAATCTGTAAAACAGCAGTAATCTGTCCCGTTCGTTTCTTTTTTTTTTAACTTCAAAATAAAGTTTATTTTTTCAAAGAAAGAAAAATAAACCAAAGACAAGCTAATGGCCATCCGAGGCTGAGAGGCAGTTTATAATTCTGTTGAGAATCTGGTTAGCTCATTTCATTCAAAACCTCTACTCGATAAATATGCTGGAAACAGAAGACAAAGACATTCACGTCACTTGTTCATATCTGGCGTGTATGCAACGGTGCACAAGGCTATTTAACTATACAGTTAGAATGTTCTAGAGACACCAGCCGGCGACTCCTCTGCTGGTCACCGGGGCTTAGTGTAAGTGCTCTGTGCCCTGGGAAAGCCCGTCCTAGCCCTGGCCGGGGTGCTCAGTGGTCAGAGCGTCAGCCCACGGACTAAAGGGTTGCAGGTTCGATTCCCGGTCAAGGGCATGTATTGGGGTTGCAGGTTTGATTCCGTGGCCCCGGTCGGGGCACATGAGGAAGGCAACCAATCGACGTGTCTCTCACATTGATGTTTCTCTCTCTCTGTCTCTCTCCCTTGCCCTCCCCTCCATTTTACTCTCTCTAAAAATTAATGGGGGTGGAGGGAAATACCTTTGGGTGAGAATTAAAAAAAATAAAAAGAAAATGCCAGTTCTATATACTATGGGATATTACCCAATTCCCAAAACACAGCTACTCTGGATAGGGTAGAATCCTGATCCAAGCTACAACCATTACATTCTCGCGTGAATTTGAACAAAAAATACCCATTTGGATGGAGGTGGGGAAAGCCAGGGCCATGGCAAGTCAACAAAAAAGCGAGGCAATATTCAGAGGGAACCACGAAAGAGAAAGCTCATTCCCAGGAGGATGCTGGGGAATAAAAGTGAACAGAGGTGAAATATCACGAAGAAGAAAAAATGGGAATGCATTTCCAATCGCTGTACATTACACGGTATTTTTTCATCTAAGAACGTCAGTGGGTTTCCGGTCTTTAAACCGAAGATTCCCCAAGACACACAGTTTCTAAACTTACCTTATTTTGGTAGGCAGGATCCATTTCAAAAAGGGTCTGACAATCTGGCCAACTGGCTTGCTTCTTAGAGTCTATTCCGCTTTGTGCTGCATTCGATGAATCCGAATCAGTAAAGTCAGACAGGCGGGGATCTTGGTTAAGAGGAATAATTTGGGCTAAAATATATGAGTAAAAAGTTAATATTTTCCGAAGTCCTGACACTGTGTAAATTATCCATGACATCTAGAACTACTGATAACTAAAAGTGGCTTTTCACTTAAAGGCTGGTGTAAAAGTTTGGATTTAATATTATGGAAACAAAAGAATCACTCATAGGTAGCTGGTGGTAGCGTGATGAGGCGTGATTAAAACAGAAACTGAGAATAAGCCATCAAGCTAACAAGGATTTGACATGTATATGCTATGTGAAGACCATTATACCAACGTGCAGATACAAAGATTAGAAGACACGGCCTCTACTATCAATGAGTTCTACTATCTATTATGAGTTCATAATCTAGCTGCACTCCTGGATGTCCACAGGCAAAAAAAAAAAAAAAAAGTAACTTGCACCTCCACTTTATACATTGTAAAGTATCAACTCAAGATGCACCATCTCCCTAAAAACAAAACACACATGTAGAAATCTTCTAGGAGGAAATGTAGGCAAGATCTGTGTGACCTTGAGTCAGACAAAGAGTCTTTAGACATCAAATCAAAAGGATCATCTATGAAGACAAAAAACTGATAAGCTGTCCTTGATCAAAATTAAAAAGTTTAGCTCTGTGAGAAAGAAATGAAAAGGTAAGGCACACTTTGCAAATCTTATAACCAGTAAAGAACTTGTATCGGGAGTACACATAAAGACCTCTCACAACTCAGCATGGAGAGACAGGCTGGGTTCCTGAGCTTACAAAAAGAAATCAAGCAATGCACCGGAGCCCGGCCGGTGTAGCTCGGTGGTTGAGAGCTGACTTATGAACCAGGAGGTCACGGTTAAATTCCCGGTCAGGGCACGTGCCAGAGTTGCACCCTCGACCGCCAGTGTGGGGCGTGCAGGAGGCAGCCGATCAATGATTCTCTCTCATCATGGATGTTTCTCTCCCTTCTTCTTTGAAATAAATAAAAAATATATTTTAAAAAACAAACAGTGAATTGGATGCTGGTTTAGGCTGGCAAGAGGGGCCTCTGAACTCAGCAAACTATGGTGATGTGATTGGAGAACACTGCTGCCTTCAAGGAGCCGCAGCGGGTCCTGGTGTTACAGGCTCTCGGTGAGACAGACTGTGGAGAAGGGACCAACTCGTTGGCCCGTGGTGACTGCCACGTGACTGCAGAATGTGTACACCCAGCTGGAAAATATTAGTAAAAATCTAAGCTCTGGCTAGCGTGGTTCAGGAGATAGAGCGTTGGCCCTCACACTGAAGGGCCTCAGTGCAGGTACCTGGGTTGCAGGTTTGATCCCAGGCCCTGGTCAACGTGCGTGCAAAAGGCAACCAATCAACGTGTCTCTTTCACACCGATGTTTCTCTCTCACTCCTTTCTCCCCCCCACTCTTTCCACTCTCTCTGAAAGCCATGGAAAATACCCTCAGGTGAGGATTAACGACAACAAAAAGTCTATTTAAGGTGGAAACAATACCTTTGTTTTGCTATGATACAGGAGATATTACTTATTTAAGTCTCCTAAAATTCTGTAGTACATTATTGGAGAAAAAATCCAAGCCTCCACTATTTTCCTAATTCTATGGTTGTGGGTATAATTCCCACATGCTCAAGTAATTTCAAATTCACATGGATTGATCCCAAAGAGTGTGAATTTATGATCTCTCATATTCCATAATGCCTGCCACATACCTGGCTAAAAGCTTCCAGTGCCTAAATTTAAGAAGATATTGCTGAAGAATACAACGCATCCAATTAAACATTTAAAACACTTACTTATGCATTTTTCAATATCAGCCAGCATATTTTGAATTTTTATTGAAAACTCCAGTCTGTTGGGAACAATTAAGAGATTGGTAGGGAATTCTAAAAATCTACGAGAGAAAACAATGAAAGCAAATTTCAAACGGATGCAGGAACTAGCATCGAGTCTAATTACTTGTAATTTCAGAAACGTGTGCTACTTACTCATCATCCTCGTTTTTACTATCAAAATCGGTCATGGCTTCTCTATCTATTAGAATCCATTGAAAGAAAGAGAATAAAAAATTGATTGATATGTATACCGGCGGAATGACAAGCTGACATGTATCAGTGCTTCCCCAACACCCCAAGAACCAATGGGAAAGGCAATGCCCAGCCAGCACCCCCTCACCCCCAGTTCTGATTAAGGAGGTCTCAGATGGAGCCCGAGCGTGCATGTTAACTAGCATCCCAGGTGCTGTCCGTCCTCCTGAAGGGGGTTCCTCAGGTCCCGCTCAGTGACCAGTGGCATTAAGATTAAAAAATGGGCCCTAACCGGTGTGGCTCAGTGGGTAGAGCGTCGGCCTGCGGACTCAAGGGTCCCGGGTTCGATTCCGGTCAAGGGCATGTACCTGGGTGGCGGGCACATCCCCAGTGGGAGGTGTGCAGGAGGCAGCTGATCGATGTTTCTCTCTCATCGATGTTTCTAACTCTCTATCCCTCTCCCTTCCTCTCTGTAAAAAAATCAATAAAAAATACATTAAAAAATAAAAGATTACGTGGTAAAAAAGAGAAAGATGACAAGATGGGTAATGGCGTTACTGCTCGCATCCACTACAAATGGCCTGTGAAGCTTATGCTTCCTCGGAGCATCCTTCCTTCAACGCGGCTAAAAATCACAACCTACCGAGCGATGGTCCGTAAACCACCGCATTTTTCTCACTTGCGGTTTTCCGGCTGGCAGGCTATTTCCCTTCGTGCTTGCCCGGCTCGTTCATCTCACCTGCCAGAATCTCCTCGAGGTGAAAGGCAGTGGGTTTCGGCTGCATCACGAGGAGTTCGTCACTCGAGCGTTTG
This sequence comes from Corynorhinus townsendii, assembly GCA_026230045.1. Taxonomy (NCBI): domain Eukaryota; kingdom Metazoa; phylum Chordata; class Mammalia; order Chiroptera; family Vespertilionidae; genus Corynorhinus; species Corynorhinus townsendii. The sequence continues at coordinate 14,627,396 of JAPDVU010000016.1, read as the reverse complement.
GTGCCGCTGCCGACGTCGTTTTCCGACTCTTCCTCGTGCGGCAGCGATCTCTCAGAGCCCGGGTCAGACTCCTGGGTGCTCTCCCTGGAGTTTCTGGAAGCATCGCTCTCAGAAGGAATTCTCAAGTGCAGGTTTACTTCAAATACCGGCGCACATTTGGTCAAGTCCTCATCCAATTTAATGGAATTCAAAATCTAATGTAACAGATAGGTTACAGTTCTGGTGATAATACAGAACTAAGAGGACATTTAGGTGATACAGCCCTAAATTTTACCTGATCAATAATAACTTCAGTTTAACTGAGTAACCTTGTATTGCCAGGTAACTGCTAATTGCATGTTTAACAAAAGGAAGTTGCCCTAACTGGATTGGCTCAGTGGATGGAGCGTCGGCCTACGGACTGAAGGGTCCCAGGTTCGATTCCGGTCAAGGGCATGTACCTTGGTTGCGGGCACATCCCCAGTGGGGGGTGTGTAGGAGGCGGCTGAATCGATGTTTCTCTCTCATCGATGTTTCTAACTCTCTATCCCTCTCTCTTCCACTCTGTAAAAATCAATAAAATATATTTTTTTAAAAAGTAAGTTAATGGAAAAATAAATGAAATACTGCAGTATTTTCCCCAAAACTGTATAAACGGATGCCAGAGGGGCCAAATATTAATCATTTTATTGCTTAATAAATACAAATTCTTAGGCCCTATCCCAAGAGATTCTGAGTTAAAGAGTCAGGGTCCAGGCCAGGAATCTGAACCACTTACAAGCTGATCAGGTGACGCTCCTGCGCACTCAGGCTCAGGACTTACACATCAGGAATGTATTTCACACTCATTACCCAGGCCATCGTTCCTCCCTCTCACAGGCACATGTGAGTACAGGCATCCCTACCGAGAACCAGGAGGACCTGAGGTATTGATATTGTCTTCACACAATGTAACTGCTCTTAGGCCCTCTCGAGGCCTGAGTTCTCAATGTATTGATCCCTGATGTCCATGAAGTGATCGGCTGTGCTGGAGGCGTCCGGTGTGTCTCGATGTAGTCACCTGAGTCACCTGCTAGAACCCCAACCTTCAGCTCCGGTTACGCACCAACAGAGGCAGTTAACGTGCACAGAAACGCCACTGGCACCCGGTTAAGCTGCTGGGGAAAGAGCCTAGGTAGATGCTGACGGCGATTTGCCAGCCTTAACAGTCCTACACGCACGGGGACAGAGTGTCCGTGTGGGCGGGTGAACCGGTCCTGGAAGCGGGATGTGACGGTCGCACCACACTGGGAATGCGCCACTGCCCCTGGACTGTCCGCTGAAAAGTGGCTCACGTGGCCCGTTTTCTGTGGTTTTACCACAAGAAGAAAGTCCATACAGGCAATTCCAAACAAATCCATGAAGCGTTGCATGGCTCACTTTGGAAAATAGCCTCTGGCTGGTATTTTCATTAGCACTGCCCACTGTTTCAGCGCCTACCTCGGCGCCTGGTACATAGTCAGAACACAATGATGCATGAAGATAAGTGTAAATACAGCTTTCTAGAGAGGAAGCAGAGGTGCATGTGTGTGCGCGCGCGTTTGTGTGTGTGTTTTGGGTAAGACATTGAGCGTTAATCATAAATCACATTTTCATTTCCAAATGTATTCATTTCACTTACTTTTCACTTATTCATGCATTAAAAGTCCATGTTTACATTTTTCAAAGGCCATTTACCTTATTAATATCAGCTTCTGCTTTTAAGTCTGACTTTGGAACAGAAGTAGCATATAAGTTTGAATTAGTAACAAGTTCTTCATAATCACTGGTTATCTTTCCAGTAAGAGCAAAGGCATCCTTGTATGTCCTGGATTAAGAAATGGAGAGAAAAAAACACAGTCTTTTAAATTCTTATATCTTGTTCATATCCACAATGCATAAATAACCAGACATTCCTCCAAAGAAACATGGCCAGTAAGTATGCGAAAGTATGCTTAGCATCACTCATCCTTAGGGAAATACAAATCGAAACCATAACAAGATATCACTTCCTACCAAGTAGGCTGGGAATTATTACTTAACAAGGAAAAGAGTAGCGTTGGTGAGGTCGAAACCCGGTGCTTTGCTGGTAGAAATTAAAATGTTGCAGCTTCGCCCAGCTGGCGTGGCTCAATAGCCAAAAGGTTAACCCAACTACCATCAGCAGATGAACAAGCAAACAAAACGTGGTATATCTGTATACGGGAATATTAGACAGCCTTAAAAAGGAAATTCTGTCACATGCTCCATCATGGGTGAGCCTTAAAAGCATGGTGCTAAGTGAAATAGGGCAAACACAAAAGACAAATATTGTATGATTCCACTTATCTGCGGTACTCAGAATAGCTAAGTTCCTAGACACAGAATGCATAGTAGAGGTTTCCAGGGCTTGGAGGGGGGCACACACATAGAACAAGGAGTGACTCTGTAATGGCTGCAGAGTTTCATAAAATTTAAGAATGGGATAATGAAAAAGTTCTGGAAATGGATATGTTGATGGTGGCACAATACTGAATGTACTTAACGCCACTGAATTACATATTAAAAAATGCTAAATTTTGTTATTTATATTTTACTACCATGAAAAATTCTTATGTCTCATTTAAGCAGAACGGAATTGACTCAAATTCCAGTGGGACCTTATGGCTCCTTATAGAATCACCCTGGTATCTTTAAGAACTAGCCCTGAACTTTGAAGTAGCCCTATACACAGAATTTTCACATTTAGCAAATAAAAGTACAAAACACCCAGTTAAACTGGAATTTCAAACAAACAATAATTTTTAGTAGAGGTAATATTTGAGACATACTTAAAATTTATTACGTATATGAATTTCAAATTGTACTGGACAGCCCATATTTTATATGGCAATCAGACATATGCAGAATTTTGAAGAAATATTGGAAACTTTTCTTAAATGTTATGGACAGTATTAAGTAAACCATTGCCAGATCATTGTAAAAACTGAGTACGTACAATTCGCTATAAGAAGCATTTTCAAATTCTCACTTCAACTATTGGCTATTTCCTCTATAATGGACAATCAATGTTTGCAACACTATGATTACAAATTCCTTTTATCAGTAAAAAAAAAAAAATGCGATTTACTTGATTAGATTTTCATTCTTTTTTTCCACTGAAAATGGCATCCTGGCAGAACTAGTAAATAATTCCAAAAGCAGTGTGACCGCAGTGTCCATCAGCTGGCGGGTGAGTTCCTGAAATATGTAGTCGACCAGCATGAGAAACCTCAGAAATTTTTTCAATAAACGTCGATAGACAGGCAGCTTGAAATGCGATCTGGCATCTTTGGAGAAGCTTGACTCAAAATATTCTCTAATTTCTTCCTTTTCTGCCACCTACAATTCAATAAACACACACATGCACTTAGACGCACATATATTTGCACTCTACACAACGCCTGGAAAGTTTCCTGTCCGTGCAGCTAGTGAATGCACAGTACTAGTTAGTTGGCTAGTTAACTACCTTAGTCCCTTCCCTCTATCTGCCCATTCCCAACACTTTCTCCAGGGATGCAATTTGAAGCGATTGCTTTCGTCGGCAACGTACAAACTGACCGATTGGGAGGCTGTAATTAAAGAGTTACCTTTAAAAGTGTAATTTTCATTTCTGCAATGGCTTCATCCCTCATAGCCTCAAGTTGTTGGAATGTGCGGGAAGCTTGCTGTAACTGTTCTTCACAAAATTCATCTAGAGAGTATGTCCGAGACCTGTCCAGCTAAAGGATAATAAATGTTGAGCGGTGCAAAGTCAAAATTGAGTTGAGAGAGAGAGAGAGAGAGAGAGAGAGAAGGAGAGAGAAAGGGAGGGAGAGAGAGAGAGAACATTTTGGCCATCTTCTCACATCATAACGAGCATATTTTATCTTTTCATTTGTAGGTTATGCTTTACACACTAGATGCCTTATATGTTTTTCCTATTCAAACACCCACAGTTAAATATAAGTAAATCCTTATTTAAAAAATAAAAACAGAAAAATACACTTTTTTAGTTGTGACTAAAGTAAGCCAAAGCAAAACAATTCAAGAACTGAAGTGTTTTTGAGATGTCCGTGAACCCCAGGGAACCACCGACCTCAGGAATTGCTTTACCTTGAAGTCCCAAGGGTTTGTGAAACTTAAAAACATAAACACTAAATGTAGGATAAAGAGATTAAAGTTAACTATACAAGTAAGGTAAGTATTCTCCTGCATTTACTCGGAACTACTGAACTTCCTCCCTGAACGGTTTCCACCGTTCACGTATATCCCACCCTCCTTCCTCCTTTCGATTTGTGCTCGTTTTTCCCACATCACGTTAACGCTCTTGCCAACATACATTGCCAGCAATAAACGTGGACATCTTTACCCCTGGGTATGTGGCGATACTACTTTATAACAAGTGATCTTCCGAAGGCAAAAGAAGATTGGGAAGTACTGCTCCAGCCTTCACTTGTGGGTTAACTCTCTTCTCCCTCTCTCTCTCCTGGCCCCGGATCTGTTTTCCAGGCCCTGATTTTACCCGTTAAATGTCTCCGACCTCCCTTCCGTTGGGATCTCACGGCCAACACCCTACTTCAAGGTCTTGCTGCGTACGCCTACCTGATTACAGTCCACACTCACCGACCTCTTTAACTCTGCACCTCCTCACCTACAACTTGCCCCCCACACACAAACCAGCATCCCGCGAATTTTCTCGAATAACACGTTCAGCCCCTTGCCACGGTTGCTCTTGGAGAATCGTGCTCAGAGTTTACGCCGCACAAAATCCACCGAGGGCCTTGCACTCTCCCACGCACTGCGCCCTCCTCCCAGAGGGGCGGCGAACAAAAACGTAGGTTGTATCAAGCACTCAGAGCACTGTCCCCCCAGAGCACAATCACCCCTGAACCGGAAACAAAGCGCCCACTCCAGCTGGCTGTGTGGCCTTGGCTCAGTCACACTCTCTCCAGGACTCCATTTGTCGTTTGAAAGTGGCGGTCGGGGTGAAATGATCCACATGCAGGCTTTCCTTTCCAGTTCCAGCCACGCCAGGCCCCTTTAAAGGTGTTACTTTCGACCCGGGGAGGATTCTGGCAACCTCAACCCCCTTCATGGTACTCACCTCTGAACAACCCCATTGTATGCGTCCGTAACCTTGCTTCTCTCTCACCTCCTCACTGTCAACCCTCTTTGGTGTCTGCACCCCCAGCTACGCCCGCACAGCCCCCCAGTCCTAACGCACCGTTGGCCAGCTTCTGATTCCCGACCCCAGGCTCGGCTCTCCCTCCCTTTGACCCTGGTTTCTCCAGCCTCAGGAACCCCTTCCTGTTCTTGCCAACTGTCCTCACAGCCTCACTCGGGCTGCCCCTGTCTAAGGGGAGGTTCCGCTCCTACTGTTCCCTTCGGATGTTCTTGGCCCCACGTTCAAGACCCAACTAACGCCCTAACCGGTTTGGCTCAGTGGATAGAGCGCTGGCCTGCAGACTGAAAGGTCCCAGGTTTGATTCCGGTCAAGGCATGTACCTTGGCTGCGGGCACATCCCCAGTATGGAGTGTGCAGGAGGCAGTTGATTGATGTTTCCCTCTCATCGATGTTTCTAACTCTCTATCCCTCTCTCTTCCTCTCTGTAAAAAAATCAATAAAATATATTTAAAAACAAAAAAGACCCAACTAACTTTCAAATTAAACGCATACTGAATACTCACATTCCTGTTCCTCACTTAGCTGCTCCTCCCGGCTACTCAACCCCGCAAGGCCTAGCTCATGAAGCCTTCCTTCGCCCTAACCAATGCCAAAGGCTTCCTCGCAGTGTCTGTGGCATAGCTGTTTTACCAGCATTGCCTGCCAGTTAGCATGATGGCCTCACTTCCTCCTAACTGGTTGGTGAGCTGGAATGCTTAGCAAAACTGAAGGAATACCCTCAGGACCAGTTACCATGTTTACCTGCAAGGCACAGTCTTTCCCACTCAACTGTAAGCGGTGCTTCCTCTTCCACTGCAGGTGCATCTCCTTTGCACAGCACTCCGCACAGAAAGGGCAACCAACGAACATGCGTCTGATTGCCTGGGCAGGTCTGTTCCCTTCCCCTGATGTCTGGCGGAAGCTGACACGGCTAAGGTCCCAGGAAAGAGCCCTAACCTCCCTTTTCTGTTAGGATTGTCACCCACTAACACGTCAAGCACAGTCTGCAGAGATATCCTCAAGTCGCCTTTGCTTTAACCCATCACGAAGTGAAGTGAAAATCCTGTCACTCAAGCCATTCATCAAACAACCAAATGCCACGGCTGCCCAACCAATTTCCTCCTACATTAGAACCGTATCAAACACTCCCCTGGGAAATGTCTCCTATTTAACTGAAATTTAATCCTTTGGAAACATTAATATTCTCAATAGAACGATACAAAATATTACTTTACATGTAGTGATTAAGCCACCTCTCTTCATTAATTCTTTTATTTACTCATTCATCCAAAGACTATGGAGCACCTACTATATGATAGTCAGTACACATGACCAATTCTAAAAATAAGCTATTGACGTACAAGTATTCATCTTATCACATGCGTACAGTCAACACGATTAATTTGAGCTGCCTGTCGGGTGTGTAACTTGTCCAAGCCCTCTTACTATTTCTCTTTCTAAGTCTAGATGGTTATCAGTTTTACTTTTCAATTATCTCCCTTCCACAGTGGGTAAGGGCAGTGAGAGTCACTGGAATCCTGTTCAATGGTATATTAAACACTTAAAATTTATAGTTTGTATACTTAACCTTTTTGAAAGAACTAGTCCATATACATTAAATTAAGTCATTCATTAAGAAGTTCACCCTTTCTTAGAACTGTGGAACAGGAGAATTCATAAATTTAACCTAAACCTTTGAGTTGCAACTTATTACAATTTTTGACATGCTTAGCTAGTTAACTATCAGTTATGTAGTAGATTATTTATAAGTAATATCACACACTTGGAGTTTTTCAAATAAAGAAAGGTCTGCAAAACAGACTTAGGTTAAGTGCAAGGAAGAAATTATTTATAAGAAATGTTAACTATTAAAATTGACTACCCAAGGGAATAAAGATTTTTATGGTATTTTACAACATTAGTGATCCTTAGTGATGGTTTACTTATGGACCTAGATATCTATACTCCTTTTATTCAAAACCCCATTTGTTCTTCCTTGTTTCATACACCAAAATTAGCTTATAGTAGTATACTTCTTCTTTTTTTAATATACTTTTTTTTTAACTGATTTCAGAAAGGAAGGGAGATGGATAGAGAGATAGAAACATCAATGAGGAGAGAGAATCATTGATTGGCTGCCTCCTGCATGCCCCCTACTGGATGGGCCCTGCAACCCAGGCATGTGCCCTTAGCTGGAATGGAACCTGGGTCCCTTCAGTCAGCAGGCCCATGCTCTATCCATTGAGCCAAACCAACCAGGGCTACTTTTTCCCACCTTTACAAGGCATATGGCCGATGGCTTATCTTCACATTCATCATCATTTTTGCGATTAAAAGCATCTTCACAAAGTCCCTTTATGTAAAGCAAATAGCTTTGGAATAACTCATCAGCCCAAAAAAGATGGCAGTACAAACTCGACCTGCAAGTGAAAAACATTTCCACAGACTTGATTATCTCTCCTGCAGAATGGACGAAGCTAATTTAGAGATAACTAGTATGATTTGTCTCATATGCTTATCGCTAACACGTGTCACATCTCTCACACTGTCCTGGTTGTCATATTCTCCCACAGATTTGCAAGAAGTTACCAGTGGGGGAAACTGGGCAAAGGGTACCTGGGGTCCCTCTTCATCATTTCTTGCAACTGCATTTCAACCAGGAGACATATGCAATACTTTAAACAATCTCCAAGTAAAAAGCTTAACAGCAGCAGCAACGAAACTTGGCTGCCGGAGAGCCTATGAATAGAATTCACTGCCATCCACCTTGGATTACTGAATCATTCCTCTTTTTTAAAGCAAAAAGTTAGATCAAGTGACCAAGGGGAATCTCATCCTAGGCTCTTCACAGCACTCTGATTCCCTTACAGCACAGAATGGTGTACACGTGTACACACACACCCAAATACACACACCTACACATTTATATACACACACGACATTATGTTTAACATAAAAATATTAAAATGTAGATGGATTAAACTTAATCGTACATGTTATGGAATGTGACTTTCTAATCACCAAGTGAATATTAATTTATATCTGCTTCCATACTACATATCCTATCTAATAAAAGAATAATATGAAAATTGACCATACCTCCGCTATAGCCACAAGCCATGCCCACCAGCCAATCAGGAGTGAGTATGCAAATTAACCCAACCAAGATGGCTGTGGCCACGGAGAGAGCAGGAGGCTTGGGTTTCCCCTCCAATGGAGGAAACCAAGCTTTCTGCCTGCCCTGGCTGGCCCTGAACTCTGCTTAAGGCTACAAAGTTTCAATTATAGAAGATAAACAAATTCCAACAAAAATGGCTGCAGCCACAGAGCAAGCAGGAGGCTTGGCTCTGCTCAAGGCTACAAAGTTTCAATTATAGAAGATAAATAAATCCCAGATACTAGGGCCTCCGCTTGGATCGCTGGGGGGCATGGCCGGCCTGCAAACCACCACAGGCCCCTTTCCCAGGCCACCCCATCCCCCAAGGGAACCCTCACCCTGATCCGGGATACCCTTCAGGGCAAACCAGCTGGCCCTCACCCGTGCACCAGGCCTCTATCCTATCTAATAAAAGGATAATATGCAAATTGACCATCACTCCAACACACAAGATGGCTGCCCCCATGTGGACACAAGATGGTCACCACAAGATGGCCAGCAGGGGAGGGCAGTTGGGAGGGACCAGGCCTGCAAGGGAGGGCAGTTGGGGGCGATCAAGCCTGCAGGGGAGGGCAGTTAGGGGTGACCAGGCTGGTAGAGGAGGGAAGTTGGGGGTGACCAGGCCTGCAGGGAAGGGCAGTTAGGGGCAAACAGGCTGGCAGGGGAGTGGTTAGGGGGTGATCTGGCTGGCAGGTAGAAGCGGTTAGGGGCAATCAGGAAGGCAGGCAGGCGAGCAGTTGGGAGCCAGCAGTCCTGGATTGTGAGAGGGATGTCCGACTGCCCGTTTAAGCCCGATCCTGCTAGGGGTCCCAGATTGGAAAGGGTGCAGGCTGGGCTGAGGGACACACAACCCCCTGTGCACAAATTTCATGCACCGGGCCTCTAGTTTAAAGTAATGCTTCTTCTTGAGATTTCTATCAAGACTTACCTGCTTCTGTCTGTCTTAATTCTTTTAACAGTCAATTTCCAAGTAACAAATGCTTTATTCACTCTGAAAAGAAAAAGACTTCTTACAGTCTATATGCATAAGTCACAGTTACATAAATCTAGTCAAGGCTTAGTGAAACTAGAAAATTCTCTAGGGCACCTCATCCATCCTGAGTCATCTAAAGCAAATACTAAACCATACCACTTTCTCCCAAACAATCAACCGCATATAGAACAAAGTGTAAATGTAAATCAAAGTCACTATAATCCTCATAGACGCATGATCACTGAGTTGCAACATTCCAATAAACATAAAAACTATAAAAATGTATTCTTTTCCCTTAAACATTTACTGGCTCGCTATTTTTAAGAGACTCATATTCCAAGAAGAGTGAAGGTTCTATTTGCAAGTGATAATGAAAAGGTACATTAAGAAAATCACTCTACGGTGGTAAGTAAAAATGGAAGATAACGTATGTCATTTTGATGATATTGAATACTTACGCTTTCTTAAAAAGACGCATGTGTAGTATTAAAAACTCAAAGAGAAGGAGCTAAGAGGTTTCTCTGGTGATCATCCCTCACCCTTAGCTTCCAACATATGAAACAGACGTGTCAACTATTTCTGCAAATCTCCCATCAACTTCCCTAAGTGCATTTTGCCACTAATTTTATGCACTTGTGGACAAATGCCACATCACAGTCTCTCTCAGGACACTTCCACCTTGAGGACACACTGTTAAATAAACACAGAGATGAGTTCGGATCCTTATTTGCCAAAGTGAAGTCCCTTATGCAGCCGGTAAGGGCTGGTGGGGAAGGGGAAGTGGTGGGAAGAGGAGGGCCCGAGAGGCCAGCCAACCAGCCAATCGTAGTGATGACATTGGCTCATTCTGAATCAAAGACCGAGCCATCCAAGCCGTCCAATAGGAATCCCAGGATGCCATTCACACGGGCACAGCTGACGCCTCAGAAATCAGAAAACGCCTCAGATACATGTAGTGACTTGACCTTGAATTGGGCTCCGAAGAGGCATCCTCCAACTTTAACTCAGACCCAGAGGGTCCTGGCGCCTCAGGACTCTGGAAGAGCCCTGGAAACCAGCTGGCATCCAGGGGCACCCAGGGATGTGGTCGTGGGGTCTGCTCCAGGCCACGGAACTAACCTCCAACAAGTCTCATGAGGTCAAAAGCTAATGAAGTCATCCCTGCTCAAGTCATCCCTGCAGTGTCCACACAGCATCGCCAGCTTGAGCCGTTAACGTCATATTTACCTTATTTTTGTATTGGAAGTGTCACTTGTTACAATACTCAGGATTAAAAAAAACTTTACAAAATACATTAAAAATCAAATAAAACTACAAGTCTTAACCTGACTAAAACTACATTTTTCTTAACACGAATAAAGAAAATGAATGATTTTCACTGAAGCCAGATGTCACATAAAAAGATGATTCTTGCCCAGCCGGTGTGGCTCAGTGGTTCAGCCTTGACCGATGAACCAGGAGGTCACGGTTCGATTCCCGGTCAGGGCACATACCCGGGTTGCAGGCTTGATCCCCAGTAGGGAGCGTGCAGGAGTCAACTGATCCATGATTCTCTCTCATCACTGATGTTTCTCTCTCTCCCTCTCCCTCTCCCTCCCTCTCTGAAATCAGTAAGAATATATATTTTTTTTAAAAAAGATGATTCTTGTTCCCATTGCAATTCAGTGTCAGAAGTTTATTCAATAAAAATGATTTAGAGCAGAATGGACCCTGAGGTTTATTACAAGGCCAGGATAACAGCGGAAAGTCCAACAATGACAGAGTTCAAATACATACAGAAAACAGTACTTTGGGTTCATCTAAACTGGTAGTCCAGAATCAAAAACATCTAGATTCCCGACCAGTGTCTACCTTACAGGGCTGCAGCGACCACGCATATTCTGCGAAAGAAACCTCTCAGGACCGTTCCTCGGTCGTTCGTGGTGCGTGTGCCTTAGGTTCCAGACCAGCACCAGCGACCAGCCTCTACAGTGCCCAGTCACACCACGTCTACCTTTGAGGACACACTAAACTTGCTTGCTATATTCTGTCTGGAACTTTTCTCTTTCAAGACCTCACATGAATGTGTCCCTTTTCACCAGCCATCCTATTTAAAACAGTCACACACACACACACACTCACACACACGCACACACACACACACCCGTTTTCTCGGTCTTACATATCTCTCTGGCCCTTATCACTACCTGAAATCAGCTCAGTGATTTACTTATTGTCTATCTCCCTCCAACAGGGGTCCTCAAACGTTTTAAACAGGGGGCCAGTTCACTGTCCCTCAGACCGTTGGAGGGCCAGACTATAGTTAAAAAACAACAACTATGAACAAATTCCTATGCGCATTGCGGGCCCGGGACGAGTCGGCTGCTAAGCAGGACAGGCAGCGGCACCTGGCGGGCCGGATAAATGTCCTCGGCGGGCCGCATGTGGCCCGCGGGCCATAGTTTGAGGACCCCTGGACTAGAACTTTTCTAGGGACCGAGTCTTCGTATATTTTTCACTCCAGGGCTCATAACGGTGGAACAGAACAGGCACAAGAAGTATTTGTTCAGGAAGTGAATGCGTTCTTTGCCACAAAACCCATCCACCTGTCTTACAGAAAGTTCTTCAGCCTCTTAGTTATTCCAACTGTTTTCACAATATTAACTGTCATCATTTAAAATGTTGTTCCTCGACACTTGCTCATCCCTCCTTTGACCTCTACCACCTCCTCCAGGTCCTCACTCTCACCCTTGAACCCACACACACACACACACAAAGAAATAAAATGTTATTTCTCTCTTTTTGTAGTCCCCAGTAGATAGCAGCAGACCACAAGAAAAGACACACATTAGACAGGAAATTTTAAAAGTACCAAACAAGAAACAAATCCTGGAAGAACAACAGCCTGGGACTACGTTGTGAAGGACCACAGAGTCTGAGGAATCCTGATGTGGTAGAAACCTCCAACTAGAGAAACTTTTAAATGATGGCCTCAATCCATAAGCTGCTTTGGGTGGCCGGCACAGGGTGCAACATACAGATCTTGTAACATAGACACACATACCTGATTCCTGTGTGATCATGCCAACCAATGTCACCCCAATCAATTTAATAAAAAAAATCAAGCTACCAAGCTCCTGCATTCTGTTTTATTTTCCTTTTCTAGAGGCCCAGTGCACGGATTCATGCACCGGTGGGGTCCCTCGGCCTGGCCTGTGGGGATCGGGCCGAAACTGGCAGTCTGACATCCCCTAAGGGGCCCCAGATGGTCAGAGGCCCGGTGCATGAATCTGTGCACCGGGCCTCTAGTATGCATATAAGAGCTTTGGTTAATCTCTTCGAACCCTCTCCCTTCCCCTTCCCCTCTAGGATTCATCAGTCTGTTCCATGTTTCCATGCCTGTGCCCTGAGTGTCTGCCCCCTGGTGGTCAGTGCGCATTATAGCTATCGGTTGAACAGTCACTTAGGCTTTTATATATATAGACTAGAGGCCCGGTGCATGAAAATTCATGCACTCGGGGGGGTAGGGGGTCCTCAGCCTGGCCTGCGCCCTCTCGCAGTCCGGGACCCCTCAGGAAATGTCCACCTGAGGAGGGGGCCTAAGCCGCAGTCGGACATCCTTAGCGCTGCCGAGGAGGCGGCAGAGGCTCCCACCACCGCCACTGCGCTCACAGCCATCAGCCCAGCTTGGGGCTGAGCAGAGCTCCCCCTGTGGAAGCACACTGACCACCAGGGGGCAGCTCCTGTGGAGCGTCTGCCCCCTGGTGGTCAGTGCGCATCATAGCGACCAATCGTTCCTGGAGGTGCCATCATTAGGGCCAATTTGCATATTACCCTTTTATTATATAGGAGGTTAGTATTTCATCTCCATCTGTCGTTCTGCATATATGTGTGTTTTATTATCTCTCACCCATTATAATCTGAGTCCTTTGAGAGCTGGACAATTGTTTGGTTTGTTCAATAGCATCGAGAATAATGCCTGCTTTGTAGCAGACTCAATATTCATTTAATAAATAAATACATCAAAAAGTAAATTAAGTTCGTTATAGGCCATTGAAGTTTGCTTGACTTTAAAATACCTTTTTCTTACAATAGTCACCCAAAAAGATAAAGAGTTGTAATACTTAAGTGGGTAAGCTTCCTTTATCTAAAAAAAAAAAATTATATATATATATATATATATATATATATATATATATATATATGGGGAAGTCTATATATATATATTATATATATATATATAGACTTCCCCATTTCCTCTATAATTCTCCATAAACATGGATTTACTATAGCAAAACCCAGATGTCATCCAGCAAATTACTATTTCAAAAGGATCATATTACAAATAATTGGTTTCCATTTCATTCATCTCACCGAAAACTGGAAATGATCTTGAATTTTTGTAATAAATAGAAACATCTCCTTTCTAATAGCCATTCCAAAGTAGGTAAGAGTTCTACATCTTCTATGGCACCTGTTTTGGTAATCTGCAAATAGAAAGCATGAAATGGCTTTATTTCTTTAAAACATGAACTGTCCTCAAGAAATTATGAAAGCCTGTATTTGGCTTAGAACTACTTGTCTTTATAATTAAGCTTTTTCTGTCTCTGACCCCCACACCACCTTATCTAGAGCCAAACTTGATTTTCTTTCGTTATATATTACCTTTGAGACAAATGACGCGGTAACCGTCCAAAATTCTTCGCAATGCCTTGCTCTGTGGGCAGAGACTACTTGAAGATCGTATGGATTACAGAAGACGTTAGGGTCTTTCCGAGGAAGGCAATAGACAAATTCGCCATCATCTTTTAAAGGTTTCTGAGGTTCAAAAAAGCTTTTTTAATTAACTTGACCAGATTAAGTAGTAAAATGCCTGGCAAATTACTCAGTGAATTGAAATGTCAATACAGATTAAAAATAACATTGAGAGAAAAGCTAACATCAAATTGTGTCTAATCAGAGTTCAACAAGATCAATCTTGATTTAATGCATTTAATTTTCATTCTTATACCTAATGTGGTGATAAAACAGTCATGAAAATTGATCTGTATGCTTACTCATGCATGCTTATGTTTTAAAAAAATATATTTGTATTGATTTACGAGAGGAAAGGAGTGCGAGAGATAGAAACATCAGTGATGAGAGAGAATCATGGATCAGCTGCCTCCTGCATGCCCCCTACTGGGGATCGAGCCCACAACCCAGGCATGTGGCCTTGACCAGAATCAAACCTGGGACCCTTCAGTCCGCAGGCCGATGCTCTACCCCCTGAGCCAAACCAGCCAGGGCCATGCATGCTTATTAACCCAAAGAACTCATACCTTTGCCATGTATGCTGCACCTCCAGTAAATCTGCCAACACCCGAGGCCTTTTGAGCATATTAAATTTATCATTTCTTTTGATAATGATTATGGTTTAGTATAGCTAGCAGCTAATATTTGTCAAGCAATAAATAGTTAACGAGTAACAAGCGTTCCGTACATGTATCTTTACAGCCACAGAGTTTTTAATGTCTTAACTTTAGTCTCTTAAATTGGGCTTTTTAATCTCATTAGACAGATGCATAAATTAGTATGCTGGGAAGTTTGGTGATTGGAGAAAAGTCACAATCAGGGAGTGGCATTGGACTACAGTGCGGACCCTGAGCCCACGTCTGAGCTCCTGCACCATGCTCTCACGTCTCTCCCTCGTTCACCTGAGGGCCTGAGAAATCACACAGTCCCCGCTAAGGAAATTTTTAAGTCAAATTTATTGACTTCAGCTTTGAAGCTTCTAACTTTTATTGATAAAACTCTACAAGAAAGTTTCATTTATGGGGGGTGGGGGGCGTGGAAAGGGCCAGGAAGAGATCAATGCGGGGGGAAAAAGGAGACATATGCAATACTTTGAACAATAAAGAATCTAAATTTAAAAGAAAGAATCATTTAGCCTTTTCTGGATAATTAAATTGTATTATAAAACAGCACTTAGTATTCTTCACTATAATTCAGTGACTGATGCCTTCAGAGGCTGTTGAATTGATTAAACAGCTTCCGGTCACTGTAATTCTGAATTTTGCATCCAGTTTTACACTAGGATTTTTTTTTTAATCCACAAAAAGCTGATACACATGAACGTGAGAGTACATTCCAATTTCAGGCAGCTGTCCAACCTGTTCTCCATTCTTTAAATAAGCAAAATGAAGTGATGTCAAACACTCTCATAAGCATTCACCGTGAAATGAGATTATAATTTGATATTAATATAATAATGATTCTAATCCTATATAATAAAAGCATAATATGCAAATTGTCCCCTCGACCAGGAGTTGTCTGGGAGTTTGACCAGGGGGCAGGGCTGGGGCGGGGAAGGGTGGGAGGTCCCAGCTGGCAGCCGACGGCCGCTAGGGACCCTACCAATGCGTGGATTTCGTGCACTGGGCCTCTCCTGTAGTGTAATGAATGATATAAAGATTAAGATACAGTTTCAAACATTAACCTTTATAGTACAAAGCTGAATAAATAAGACAATACCGTTAGAGTCATCTTGTGAACTGCAGTCTTGGGATCCCTGTAAGCCAACTTATGGTGTGGTAATTTTGTCTGCCAACCAAGCTTTTTTCTTAGCCTCATGATATGTCCAATCACATCATCATCTTCTGGTTCTGGTTCAGAATATTAAAACGAGATCCAATGTAAGTGTCAGTACGGGCATCACTTAAGGGTATGTATACTATTCCAAACGTTTCCACACAGAGAAAAAATTTAATTGGCAACCTATACTGAAGGTGTACACAGACTTCATAATTGAAGGAGAAAATGTAGCTTAAAATTCAATTTTAACTGAAGCTGGAAAGAAGTAGTAATATTTTTCCATTTGAGACAGAGATCACCGAAGACCTAAATACACCGGTGACTAGCAAAAAAGAGACACTAGCACAGACACGCAGTCAGAAGGATCTTCTTCATAGAGGCCTATGCAGGGTGAGGGCAATGGGGTCAGAAACGAAGGGATGGCTACGTCAGATGCAACTCATCTTCCTGAGAACACTCATCCCATTGACACCTTTCCGACCAAATCTTTCTTGGTCTCCTAGCAGCTGACCATGCTCTTCTTTGTTCGCCAAGCCCTCCAGGTTGCCCTCTTAGCCCTTAAACATCTTTTCTTGGGAAAACCAATCATGGGAGGAGCGTGCCAGACGCCACGCTGGCAAAACGGACAGTGCTCATGAAGACGGCCAAGATTTCTGTTCCTCCAGAAATCACAAACACTGGCTGGTGAAAACAACTTCCTTGCTAAGGATTCAATGGGATTTGAGCTATCGTATGAAAGAGTGTCAGGAATTTGGAAAGGCAATGCATGTAGAAGTCAGCTCCTCTTTCAATTTTGTGCTCTAGGCACCTCCCTGTCTCACCCTAGCCTATGTCTTGTCAGTTGCTTAAACATGGAAATACATTTAAAAGAGCAAATTGAAAAGGAAGCTAGTTAACATTAGGTATAAGAGAGAGAACTAGTATAAGGAAATGGTACAAACTATGTATGCATGGGTAATATTAGACTTGGATATAAAAACAGAAATCAAAGCAGTGTGGTGTTGGCATAGAAAAAGAAAAACACTGAAGTATGACAATTTATAAAATACAATCCAGTAAGTGAAAAAGAAGTGGTATTTCAAATCAAAGGAGAAACTGGGCAAGTGGCTAGCCATTTTAGAAAAACATGCAATTATCTGCGCAAGCATAGATGATTATTATAAGGTGGAGAATAATTACATGTGGATTAGAAATCCATATATAGATGGGTTAGAGCAGTAAATGTAGAAAATAATAGAAGTATTAGAAGGAAATATGGGAGACCATGTTTGTAAACCTGGAATAGCAAAGACTTCCTGAAAAATAATCAAAATTAAAAATTGGAAAATTATCAACTGCTGGCAAGGGTATTCCTCTTATGCAGTATTGTAAAGTGTAAATTAAATACATTCATTCTTGACGGTAATTTGGCAGACTTCATAGAGTTCATCTGGGGTCAGCAAACTCATTCGTCAACAGAGCCGAATAGCACAGTACAACGACTGAAATCTCTTTGGAGAGCCACATTTTTTAAACTTCAACTTCTTCTAACGCCACTTCTTCAAAATAGACTCGCCCAGGTCGTGGTGTTTTGTGGAAGGGCCACACTCAAGGGGCCAAAGAGCCGCATGTGGCTCGCGAGCCGCAGTTTGCCGACCACGGGAGTTGATAAAGACCTCTGAGAATGAGATATAATCACAGGAGTGACAGCCCAGCATCGCCTTTGCCTTATTCTGTTGGTTAGAACTAGTCACAGGTCCTGCCCACATTAAGGGGAGGGGATTAGACAAGGGCGTGGACACCACCACATCCATGCAGGGTTTTGTGCTGTTTGAGGCATTTATAATTATGAAGACCTTCTCCTAAAAACACGTGAAGCCTGGGTAACGAGGGGCCCCAAAGTTTAAGCTTCAATAACTTTATGATAAACCTGCCCTGGACCACGGCACTTCAAGGGAGAAGTAGAAAAGCTTCCTTTTTTCCCCATGAAACTTAAAATATTAATACAAATAAGAATTTCCGGTATAGAGAAAGTATAAACTGGAAAATGCTAGTGGAGGAAAATCCGTTTCAATGATTTATTTATTTGGGGATTTAAACTTCTTGTCAAACAAAGACATAAACCTATTAAATGTAATAATTCCAGAGAGTGCAACTGAAAGTATAAAGCAAAATGACCAAAGTTTATCGTATTTCTAGTTCTATAATCATAACCTTCAGAGATCTGCCTTAAGTAAATACAGTGATTGAACAGTCCATCAATTGTTTAATCTCTTGATATTTTAGTGCCGGAAGCCAATTCCAGCATGTCAGCAGGGCTGAAGCATCTGGAAATGGCTGAGGGCCTTTCCCCAAACCTGAAAAGGATGCATAAATGATTGCTTGCTGCCAGACAGCTGAGGGCCTTACAATCTACATGTTACTGCCTCCTGCTGGCCAAACACCTGAACAGCCACAGGCAATTCTTCCAATCTGACAATGGATTCTGCATACTAAACCCTGGCCTTTGATGTACATCTACCTTGCCTTAGGACAATTTGTGTTAATAAAAAGCAAGGGGTCCTGAGACAAGAGAGACCTTAGTTCCTTTAGCGAAGTCTTCTCTGGCTCCCCAAAATGCCTTCCACAATTATGTTTCGTCTCTGCACTCTTTTAAAATCATTTACACACAGCGCCTTCTCCCGATTCCTGAACCCTTCCAGATGCTGGATTAAGACCACCGGCATTTTAGGTTTTCAAGAAGACTGTAAATAATTGTGTAAGCAGCCAGACACTAAATGCAGTGAGCCCGTTCCTCCTAAAATCACTGTGCAATAGAAGCACACAAAACCACAGCGTCATTTGAAAAAAGCACCGCGTCCTCTACACAGGCTGAGACGGCAATACCACGTACCTGTCCCATCATAGGACACCAGCCTTTTTTCCCTGGCTTTCCGGTAAGGACAAGTTTGCTCCTTTACTTCCGTCGATTTCTCTTTCTTCTTCTGGGGAACCGGTTTTGGGGCAACAACTTGTTGAGTTCTACTTTCTGGCAGGTAATCTGAGAATAAAACCATTATTAACTGAGTAGCCCCAGAGTAATTCCATGTACCACGCAATGCGGCTGGTCACGATAGCATGAGCGGATTTTACATGAGCTCCGAGTCAAAACACCGTGGTTCCAAGCTCAGTGATGAGCTTTACCTCTGTTCTGTGCTTTGCTCCGTAAGTTACCCATCTGTTTTACTGCCTGCACCTTTGAAATAAGGATCGTTAAATAAAAGCCTCATAGGGTGATGTAAAGATTCCATTGGTAAATATATGTAGAGCACATGGTAAGTGCTAAGGTTTAAATGTTTAGTATTTGACGATTACAAAAATGTGAATCCTCATCACAGAATACACACCAAAACCCTTTTATTAACTGTGGTTTGGTAACTGAGCCCAGAAAACGTTTAGATACAAGTTCAGAGAAGTTACAGAGGGCCTGTTTCTCATTCCTCCTATGACTTACCTGATGGGTGGATTTTTAACAGGAAGAAGAATGGGGGCAGTTACTGACAACAGGATTTCTAAGAAGCAAGTTCATTTTCCCCCCAATGATTTAACAAACGTTTAGGTAGTGCAAGGCACCCAGCTACCATCAAGTAGGTGATAAGACACAGAAATTACAAGCAAAGCGAAATGAGAACAAATGAAACAGTAAGTTCTTTCAGCCAATAGTCCCAATTTGGGGGAGAAGGGCGAGTGGGGGGAGGGGTCGGAAAGGTGGCAGCAGCCCAAAGGCACTGGGACTTAGGAGAAGGCTGGCCTCAGGGGGGAAAAAGATGATATTCCTGAAAGAGGGATGTGAACTGTAAATTGCTATAGGAATGTCACACGTTCTTGGTGGTGGCAGTGGTATCGCTGTTATTTTTAATATTGTGATCAGTATTTAGATTACGTTCCTTTTATTTTTTGTAAAAGAAATGTGTATTTATTTATTTATTTATTTTTTAGAGATAGAGGAAGGGAGAGGGATAGAGAAATATCACTGAGAATCATTGATCTGCTGCCTCTTGCACGCGCCCTGCTGGGATTGAGTCGGCAACCCAGGCATGTGCCCTGACCAGGAATCAAACCGTGACCTCTTGATTCTTGGAGCAACACAACCAGCTGGGCGATTATGTCCCCTTTAAAAGGCAAGGTTTATATCTAAAGATATTGCTAATTGCTATGACTGAAGAAAGAGGATTTCAATGTATTTCCCTTGTTACCTTGACTCAACGCTATAAAACTCCTTTTCATTCCCGTTAAAGAAAAAGTAAATCAACATGCCTGGATAGTAATCATCGGGATACACTTCTGTTTTTTCCGACTTCAAGGATGCAGGGCCTGGTCTACGTTTCAATGCTCCGTTTCCTGTCGTCGGAGCTGGTCGATTCTGCGATGGTGTGACACAGGGGGAACTTTGCTCTTCATAGTTAACGCGTCTGCTATGACAAGGAAGAGAAAATGCCGTGTTTAACATCCTCTGTAACGTAAAAGCTAACTCTTTATTCTGCACCTTACAACACAACATCTATCATTCCCAGCCATTTTTTATAAGCATTTTTTTATTCTTATTGTTTGAAGTATTACAAATAGTAATACATATGTCTCCTTTTTTTTTCCCCCTCATTGACCTCCTCCTGGCCTCCCCTACCCCCCAGTACATGCCTTCACCTGCCCGCCCTCCCCCCATTTTTGATAGGTGCTTGGATAAGCAGACCTGGAGTCTATTCAAACGCTAAACAGGTCTAAGTGATGTTATCATCACATTTTAAAAGCTGGAAGTAGACTTAAGAATCCTTGTTCTTTGCCTGTCTGGTGTGTGTTGTTTAGGAAATATCTCCTTAGTCCAAGGTAATTGCAAAATTCTCTGATACTTTCCCTAACAGTTTTAACGTTCAGCCCTTCACAGGTCTCATAACTCATAAGTTCTTAAGACCGTGATTTTTATTATGGTGAGGGTCAGATAATCTTCATCTCCTTCCTTCAACTTTGAGTGCTTTCTTGCCCTGCCTCTGCGTAAGGAATGAGCTGTATACCACTTGAAATGACAAACTGTAAACCAAACAATACAACCTGGTAAGAACACCCTGCACTGCCAGTCAGACAACTTAAACTGCTCAAGCTTTAGCTTGAAGTTCATGGTTTAAAAAAAAATTATTGCATTCTTATATGATACAACTATTAAACATTTTCCAAAGAGACTCACCTAAGCTTAAATAATCATATATGAACTGACTTTTATTTTTTTATTGTAAAAGTATTTTTATTGATTTCAGAGAGGGAGGGAGAGAGAGTGGGAGAGGGGGGAGAGGGAGGAGAGGGGAGGGGGAGAGAGAGAGAGAGAGAGAGAGAGAGAAACACAATGATGAGAGAGAATCATTGATCGGCTGCCTCCTGCACGCCCACACTGGGGATCCAGCCCACAACTCGGGCCTGTGCCCTGACTGGGGAATTGAACGGTGACCTCTTGGTTCATAGGTCGACACTCAACAGTTGAGCCAGGATGGCTAGGCTGAACTAACTGACGTTTAGAAAATAATCATGTTACATGTGAGTTTTAAAAGGTTGCCAGATGTGAAAGTCACAAATACATACAATTATGTAATAAGTTCCTATACTTCACATGAATGTGAATGTCTTGTAAACAGCTGAATGCACCTAAGCTTTTTGCATGTGATAATGTGGTTAATGTGCTCACAGCCGGAGTAAGGAAACTACTATTGTGGTGTTTTTTTAATGGAACTGAATTAAAATATTTCCAGAAAAAGGAAAGTTTTATTCAGTTCAGTTTGCTCCCTCTAATGTCTTAAAGCTGTTAGCTCATTAATTTTTCAGCCTTCCTTATTTTATAATACACGTTTTCATGGCTATACATCTCTCTCTAGACACTAAAATGGCTATCTCACAGTTTTTCATGTGTCACATAGTTAATGCAGCAGGTAAAGGTGCCTCTTTTTTCTTTCTTTTACTATATATTCAGTTCTAAGTATTTCTAATTTCCCTTAGGGGTAACCCCTTTCATCCATGAGTTATAAAAATACGTTATTCTTTCAGATAGGATGTTTCATCCCCAAAGCTAGGGGAGTTTTCTACAGACCCTCTTTATAATGGATTTCTGATTTCCCCATCTGCTCTGAACTGCCATTTTCTACCCATATCCATACCCAGAACCAACAGCCTTGGGCCGCCCTGGGATTTCTCAAATGTTGGTTAGTTTCTCCCACCCATCAGTCTCTTTCTCTCTTTCTTGGCCTGTTAGGGTGGGTCTGGGGGAAGGAGCCAGCAGCCAGTGTTCATCTGTCTATCTCATCAGGTCCTACTCTCCGGGAAACTCAAGCCCTTATCACCCCCTCATAGGACCTTCACATTTCGTCATTGGCAGACTGACTTACTGCTAGATATATATGGTTAGCATTTTAACAAAGTTATATCTTATTTTACCTTGATTTTGTGTTGCTTTGCTCCTCATTCACGAGTTGACATAGTTTTGTCAAATCAATGGGTATATATGATGCCATGTGTTTGTTTTTTTTTTCCCGAATAAGACTATGAAGTAGTATAGGCTGTAAAAAATTTTTTAATGTAAGAGATGATTTCACAGCTATGACGACAGGAATTCAAAACTGCACATGCAACCCTAGCAGGTGTTTCCCAGTGGTTAGAGCATCAGCCTGCACACTGAAGGGTCACGGGTTCGATTTCCGGTCAAGGGCATGTACCTGGGTTGCAGGTTTGATCCCTGGCCCCATTCACGGCATGCGTGGGAAGCAACCAATTGATGTGTCTCTCTCACATCAATGTCTCCCTCCCTCCCTCCCTCCCTCTCTCTCTCTCTCTCTCTCCTCTATGAGGTCTCCACTTTCTGTCCTTGGTTTTCAGGGTTCTCTCTATCTATTCTCCAGTTGATTATTCAGGGTGGTTTTTCTGTATTTTAGTTGTAATTCCAGTTTGGTCCTGGGAGCGTGTCAGTGTAGCACCCATTGACTCTGCCACCATTTTGAATCTTTCCACTTCTGGGAATTTATCGGAAGAAACCCAGAACACTAATTTGCACCCCTGTGTTTATGGCAGCGTTATTTACCATAGCCAAGATTTGGAAGCGGCCCAAGTGCCCATCAGTGGGTGAGTGGATCAAAAAGCTGTGGTGCCTTTACACAATGGACTACTACTCAGCCACAAAAGGAGGAAATCTTACCTTCTGCAACAGCAGGGAGGGACCTGCAGTGTATCATGCTAAGTGAAACAAGCCAGTCAGAGAAAGACAAACACCATGCTTTCACTTATGTATGGAATAATGAACAAAATAAACTAACAAACAAAAGAAAAATATACCAATAAAGGAAATAATAATAAGCGCATTTAACTTACTTAAATATACCATTAATTCAAAACAACTATGGATTAAAAAGAAAATAAGAGTAGACATTACTCATTAGAACCATCCAACAATTAAACCACTGAACCACTCACTTATTCAAACTTGGATGCAGCTGCAGCAGTTTTTAAGACCTTAGAAGAGTATTAAATGCATTTAGTACTTTGAAGACTGGAGAAAAAAAAAGCGTTCAATAAAGAAGCTAGGAACTGAACAAGCTCAAAAGAGGAGAAATCACTGTAACAGAAAACAAACAATAATCAAGAGCAATCACACTAAGAGCTGATGAAGGGGAAAAAGAAACGGTACGCAAAAGGCTCTCCCTTCCCCCACTAAGTGAAAGGCACGGGCCCAGAGACCTTCACAGGTGAGCGTCATCCAGGACGCCAAGGACAGAAAACCCTTCCACAGACGTTCCGAAATAAAGGACAAAAGCTCCCGAACTCACTTATTGAAACGAAAGTAGCAATGCTTCCCAAACCAGACAACAAGGACACGCACCCAAAAAACTCACAGGCAATAACGCTTCTGAACATAAATGCAAATATCCTAAATATTAGTCAGTCAAGCCCAACAATGCGTGTTGATGTGTGTGTGTGTGTGTGTGTGAAATATCTATCGGTCGATTGATAGAGTTTACCCCATGAATGCCGGTACAATATCTATGAATGTTATTAATGTAATTCTCTGTATTGACTTAGAAGTTACGTCTGTCCCCATTAAACCACATGCACTCATCTATATTTGTGCTGTGTATACATATACAGTATGTTTGTGTGTATATTATTACACAGTAAATGGTGGCAAAGTTTTTCTCAGAGTCCATGACTCACTTAGGACTGGGGAGCCACCCCCCCCCTCACCCCAAACTCCCATTAACCTAGAAGAGAGCTCACTTACCTGATAAAGAGGAGACTTGACTGGGGGGGGGGGGGGGCGGGAAGGGTGACGGTGTATTATAGAATTGGGCACCTGAAAGCTATATCCTTTAATTAACCGAGGTCACCCCAATAAATTCAATAAAAAGGTAAAAAATAGGAGGGCTATCCCTGCACTAGGAAGGGAGGCCCCTTTGGGGGAGGGGCATTTGTCGGAGGCATGCCTGGCGCACGGAGGGTGCCCCACGAATGCCCACGGCCTGGTGACTGAAGGTGGGGTGAGAGGCGCGCCCACCTGTCCCTCCGGGGCCCTTGCCGACCAGGGCTGGGCACAGGGACACAAAGGGAGGGTGTCGCAGAGGGTCCCCGCTGCCCTTACCTGCTCTGGCCCTTCCTGGGGCCCAGCGGCCAAGGTCGGGCCTGCACGGGCTGGGTGGGGGGGTGGCTCCAGGCGAAGACGACCCCGAGGGACAGCGGAGGGTCAAGCCCTTCTGGCCGCAGCGGCCACCAAACGGGGTGGGGGAGGGGGTGCCCTGCACAGGCCAGCAACGCCCACTAGGTCCGCGCGCCTGCGGGGGCGCCTGGGAGGGGGCTGCGGCCGCGGCCACTGAAAAGGATGCTGGGAGGGCGTGGGCGGGGCACCCGGTGACCTTGACCAGGTGCGCAGCTGGCGCTCCTTGAGGATTCCCACGCGGCAGCCCTGTGCCCACGGGTGGCAGGTCAGGCACCTGCACAAGCTCCCCGGGCTCACTGCCACCTGCGTGCCCACCTCCGCGCAGCCTGAAGGCGGGAGAAGGGAGGCCGCGGACAGGTGACGCTGGGAACCCCGGAAAAGGATTGTCTTTCGTTTTCTTTTTCTTTTCTTTTTTCTTTTCTTCTCCCCTGGGCCAGTTAGCTTTAAACCCAGGAACACCTCTAACCGTGTTCCCGGTGGAGAGTGAGCAATAGTGGTAGCTACTGTGCACAGTAGCCTCGCTCTTTCTGCCTCTCGTCTCCTGCACTCCTGGTAGGTGTTATTGCCCCAATGTTAAGGAGAAGACCAAGAGGTGACATAACGGAGTCTAAACCTTGCCCTGACAACAGGAAACCACCTGAGAGGCGAGTAGCACTGGAAGGTTAAAGCAAGATGCCATGGTGGTGTCCATGGTAACCAATTAAAAAAACACACACACCGCAACAAAAACTCAGACCCAGAAGCGACTGACGCACAGTCTCTAAGAATATTTATGGTGCAAGATAGGTGCTCAGAGATGACCCAGCTTCTGTTATTGCCTTCACAAATGAAGTGCTGGCTAGCTAGACATTCACGGAGACATTCTCTACAGATTATATATAGGTAGGTTTGTGTTATCCAAATGCAAATCTAACTTGGTTTTGAAATCCCAAAAGTAGAACCTTGAGCTAAATGATAACTTCCCCCACGTGCTTTCTTTTTTCATTTTTTTTTTTTAAGAAAGCTCTTGGCTTTTTAAAAAAATATTTTTATTGATTTCAGAGAGGAAGGGAGAGAGCTAGAGAGATAGAAACATCACTGATGAGACTGAATCATTGATTGGCTGCCTCCTGCACATCCCCCACTGGGGGGGATCGAGCCCACAACCCGGGCATGTGCCCCTGGGACCCTTTAGTCCGAAGGCCAACGCGCTATCCACTGAGCAGACTGGCCAGGGCCCCCCACGTGTTTTCAATGTTACAGTCTTCGGTGATACATGGACCCAAGTCTGTGTGGGGAATAAGGCCAAGTTAGAAAGTGGACATGTGCACACCTCACTACCTGCTGTTCCCTCCCCCACCCCCACCCCCCTCTTCAACTGCAGTAACACTGATGCCTGAACTTGCATCTTTAAACACTTACTTCAGGGGTTGGGAGCTTCTGGGACCATAACTTGAATGCAGCCTTTCTTGTCATAGTCTTTTCACTTTCTCTTACAAAGCAGTGTCAAAGAATTATTTGCTCTTAATGGAGAGTCAAAGAAAGGCAAAACAGAGCGGATCAGTAAAAAATACTGGTTACTCCGTAGGACTTTTGTTCATGCATTAAAATGTAAGCAAGGCTGTTTGGTGGCAAAGTTTTTTTTAGCTCACTTTGCCAAAAAAGCAATGTTTTTTTAGCTCACTTTGCCAAAAAAGCAATGTTTTCTTAGCTCTTCATAGCTCTCACTCCTACCAGACTTCACTAACTAGAAGGAAAAGCACCTTCCAACAGTGAAGCAGTCCTGGTTAGTGACACTAATTATTTTAAATGTAACAAGAGAGAGATTTTCTAGGCCACCACCAAATTCTTCAAAACACCCTGGTTAAAACCTGAGGACTAAAAGTTAGGTGATTTTTGCCTGGCTGGGATGCCTCAGTGGTTGAGCATTAACCTGTGAACCAGGAGGTCACAGTTCGATTCCTGGTCAGGGCACCTGCCTCGGTTTGGGGCCTGATCCGAGGTAAGGGGCGTGCAGGAGGCAGCTGATCAATGATGAGAGAGAATCATCGATTGGCTGCCTTCTGCACACCCCCTACTGGGGATCAAGCCTGCAACCCGGGTATGTGCCCTGACCGGGAATCGAACCCGGGACCCTTCAGTCCGCAAGCCGACACTCTATTCGCGGACCACACCGGCTAGGCCAGCCAGAGGGGATTTTAATTTCAGGCTTTTTCCTTCATAAGCAGCCACACTGCAGCGCACCTGTCGGCCACAGATCAGGACAATAATGACAGTAATGAGGGCTTGAGGGCTGACAACGCACCTGCTAACCTCAGCAGCTGGCCAGCCACTAGCCGTGGGGTCTAGCGAGAATCACACAGCCTCGAGACAAGAATGCCCAGGGTCTGATTTCCCATGTTCTGTCACTGTCCGCGTGAGCCTGAACAGGCGACTTCGCTTGGCGGCGCCTGCTTTCCTCGTCTGTGAAACGAAATGGGAAGAGCCTTGCAGAGTTGGTGGCAGATTCGATAAACTAAGGCACGGGAAGCCCTCAGCACCCAGCCTGGTCTCAACAGCTGAGAGGCATTGTGTGGTGTGTGTGTGATCTTTCTTTCTTTGTTTGTTTTTCACATAAAGAGTGTGAAGCCTCTTAGTGTGATGAGTTACGACTGTCCTCCAGCCGGTTCCTTTCCCTCCCTCTGGCCACTTCTAAGGAGGGAGACTATGTACACTTGGGCGGAACAAGACAGATTTGGGGGACAGCTGTGCAGGGCAGGGAGCCATCTAATGAGCAAGGCTTATTTTCACCCAGCTTTTCTGCGTGTTAGGCTCCTTGACTTGGATACCGCAGCCCTCCCGTTAATGTTGCTGCTCACCTCACAGGGCGCGCCGTGTTACGCCTCCTGCCACTAGCGTGGCTGAGTTCTGTCTTGCTTGATTTCTTGATTGTTTCATGCCAATTTTAATTTCTTTTTTTTTTAATATATTTTTTTTATTGATTTCAGAGAGGAAGGGAGAGGGAGAGAGAGAGAGATACATCAGTGATGAGAGAGAATCATGGATCGGCTGCCTCCTGCACGCCCCCTACTGGGGATTGAACCCACATCCCAGGCATGTGCCCTTGACCGGGAATCAAACCATGACCTCCTGGTTCAAAGGTCGACGCTCAAACACTGAGCCACACTGGCCGGGTGCTAACTTTCTTTTCTAATGATACTTCAGGATGGTTTAGGAACAAGAAGCTTGTCTCACCTACCTTATTCCCTTTTCTCTTTAAACCTTCATAGCATCTGCCAGGACGTCAGGGAGCTAAAAATCCACTCAATAATACCTCATATGCCAAAGCTCAACGGGTGTTTGTTGAATGAATGAATGAATGAGCACTCCCTGTCTCAGAAATGGATCTTATTGATTTGTAGTCCTCCGTTCAACAGCTTGGTGAATGAGAATACACCAGACACAGGATAAAAATATAAACAATGAAATGAGACATAAGTGCTTGGTATGTAGGTGATTTCTCTACTTTTCATGGGGAAATCTGACTCCTTATTCTCTCATTCAATTAGCAGAGGCGGGGTGGATATGTTTTTGAAATGGACATTTCCCACAGGCCTTCCCTCTAGGACAGGGGTCCTCAAACTATGGCCCGCAGGCCACATGCGGCCCACCAAGGACATTTATCCGGCCCGCCGGGTGCCGCTGCCTGTCCTGCTTAGCAGCCGACTCGTCCTGGGCCCGCAGTGCGCATAGGAATTTGTTCATAGTTGTTTTTTTTAACTATAGTCCGGCCCTCCAACGGTCTGAGGGACAGTGAACTGGCCCCCTGTTTAAAAAGTTTGAGGACCCCTGCTAGGATTTTTACTTTTGTCACCTTTCAAAAGCTCCCTGTTTCTTCAGTAGCTGTAAGGCAAGCCACAAGATGGCAAAATTTAAGATTAAAAAAAAACAAAAAAACAATCATAGCATCCACTTAAACTGATGAGAGAAAATCATTCTGAGAGAAAACCTCTTCTAGGGCGTTCAATACTGTTAGCTGCTGTCTGCACACTGCAAACGTCGGTTTCTGCTAACTGATGGCGGCAATTAAGGCCAAGTCGTAGGCTTAACAAAGTGGTTGCTTACTCTGGCATGTATGCTAATTAATTTTCCTGCCATGCTTCATTTCCCCTCCAGTTCAAGAGGATGTCCCCACAGCCTGAGATGGAGCAGCCCCTGTACTATGAGATCCATCTTCCTGGCCACAGAGGAAAACCTGGCTGGCAGTGACCAGTGAGCGGCCAGTGAGATGCTGCTGCAAGAAACACAAAGTGAACAAATTGCACAAAAACTCCAGCCGGTAACCTTCAGCACCACCAGTCTCAGGATCATCATTTGTAAAGTGGGCACATGGAATGGAAGGTAATCACTTAGGCAGTGCACTACCATAGTGCATGGAATATAACAATAATCACTTATGCAGTACACTACCATAGTGCATGGAATATAACGATAATCACTTATGCAGTGCACTACCATAGTGCATAGAATATAATGCTAATCACTTATGCAGTACACTACCATAGTTCATGGAATATAATGGTAATCACTTATGCAGTGCACTTACCATAATGATAATCATTTGTGCAGTGCATGTGCGATAGTGCATGGAATATAACGGTAATCGCTTAGGCAGTGCATGTACCAGAGTGTATGGAATATAACTGCTCAAGAAATGTCAGCCATTGCCATCATTATAATTGTAAAGTACACTGTTGGGGTGAGGAGGGTGGAAGTCTCATTTATTCGTGTATCGTTAGCAGAAACACATGAAGAGTGAGAGAAAGGGAGGGGGAAAGGGTGAAGGTCACAGGCTCCATGATATGACTCTTCCCTTTGCTCCTCCCCTATTTTATGTCTGATTACTAAACTCACCAAGTAATTGAGGCATGTGAATTGAAGAGGTAAAAGGCAGTGATGGGGCGAGACTATGTTCATACTGATGTATTGTCAAAAGAAGGGCTGTCCAGGCCGCCCAGAAGCACAAAGGCAGCGTTTCACAGAGCTGTAATATTGGGGGAGGTGTGGTGAGGCTCCGTTGAATCTCTGAGGGCCACTGAGGTCCCAGTGGGCATCATGGATAGAAGGACAGTTGGATGCATGGGTGGGTGGATGCATGGGTGGGTAGATGCATGGGTGAATGGGTGGGTGGATGGCTGCATGTGTGGATGGCTGTATGTGTGGATGGGTGCATGGGTAGATGGGTGCATGGGTGGATGGGTGCATGTGTGGATGGCTGCATGGGTGGATGGGTGCATGGGTGGATGCACGGGTGGGTGGATGCACGGGTGGGTGGATGCACGGGTGGATGAATGGATGGATGGATGCATGGGTGGGTAGATGAATGCATGGGTGGATGGATGCATGGGTGTGTGGATGCATGGGTGAGAATGGGTGGGTGGATGAATGCATGGGTGGGTGGATACATGGGTGTGTGGATGGATGCATGGGTGGGTAGGTGAATGCATGGGTGGGTGGATGCATGGGTGGGTGGATGCATGGGTGGATGGATGCATGGGTGGATGGATACATGGGTGTGTGTATGCATGGGTGAGAATGGGTGGGTGGATGAATGCATGGGTGGGTGGACACATGGGTGTGTGGATGGATGCATGGGTGAGAATGGGTGGGTGGATGAATGCATGGGTGGGTGGATGTATGGGTGGATGGATGCATGGATAGATGGATAAATGGATGGATGGATGGATGGGTGGATGGATGGATGGATGCAAGGGTGGATGAACACATGGATGGATGCATGCAAGCATGCATGGGTGGATGAATGCATAGATGGAAAGAGAGGTAGAAAAATAGACAGGTGTGTGCTCCTTGAGGGCTGAGAGCAACAGCTTCATTCTATTACACTTTATACACTCAGTGTGGTGCCTGGCAGAGATTTTAGAAACTTTTATGATATAAATGAGTAAATTATATACAAGTTAATAAACAGTTGGATTAACAAGCAGTTTAATCAGCTAATAGATGCACTTTATCTTTCCATTCACTGTTAGAGTGAATTTATGAGTGTATGTCATAGGCTTATACACATTTCAGGGTTGTAGAAGTTCATCCATCAGGTCAAGTAAACTTACCATAAAGCAATGCTTTCCTGCCTAAAGGGCAATCCTCAAAGATGAGAATCAAACACTGCCTAGAAGATGTCGTATAAATGTATAGCTCTAGCCCAGAACTTTCTCCTCAGACCCTTCTATCCAGCTACCTTGGAAAGATTTCACCTCAATTGACCAACTGATATTCAAAGTCAGCGTATCTGTGGTGGGGACCGATTCCCATTCACCCAAACCCACCTAGACTACATCCTCCATCCAGCCTTCCTTGGGGTTGGCGGCGGCTATACTGATGAGTCCTAAGCAAAGTGAGAAGTGATGCGTGTTGGTTCCAAACCTAACCCCTTCAAAGGCTTGTCCTGGGATCCTCCTGCTCTCTTCCCATCTGTTGACTGAATGGAGCGAGTCCCAAAGACCTTGGATAGGAAGAGCTACAAGATGGGAAGAGCCTGGGTCTCCCAAGTCCAAGAGTGGCTTGAGAAAGTGAGAGCAAAGAGGCGATAGGGCTAGGGAGGGCAAGAGTGCCCACACAGAGGCCAGGTTTTATGTGGCAGAAAGGGGGTGTCAAGGGAGGGAACGTGCCGACTTTCTTCTCTGCTTAACCAGATGTGGAGACGAAGGGGATGATGAGTGAGGGGTGAGGCTTAAAAGCTGTCAGCAAGCTCGGCCCGTGTGGCCATGCTGTGTGCCAGAGCCGGGAAACGTGAACAGTGAGTACTAGTAAATGGCTAACTAGCCCTGGAGAAGGAAGGCTCCCGGGAGGGGCAGGGAGGAAGCAGGAGGGAACGAACCTATAGTACTGGCCAATTTCTGTGGTGTAAATACTCCCACCGTAGCCAGTTTGAAGCTACCACCGAGACATCGCCGAACGCAAAGATGGGAAAGACGCACGGAAGTGTGCTGTTATGTAGTATTTCCGCCAGGGACACAATAGACATAACCTTGAGGACAAAGAAGATGGTCAAATAATTAGGAGGTGATGAATTTTGACTGTATATTACCTTTGTTTTCAACATTATTTATTTAACTGTAAGCTTACATAACCAGCTTGAAGGATAGCTGTGTTTAACAACTGCTTAGCAAAATCCTTTAGAAATGGGACAATTGCCTCTCACAAGCCTGTAGGAGCCAGCACCGGTGCACCAGTGGCCAGGAAGGGAGAACATGGGGGCAGCACGTGGTGTCCTGGGGGTCAAGTTCACGGAACAGGAAGGTACTCTTGGGGCATCGAGAGCTGTCTGGGCAGAATGGAACAGGAGCAGAAATGATCACTCAGAGGGTGGGGCAGAGCCTGGAAGATGCTGTTTTGTGGCTGTGTCGATCCTGTTTCTATCCCTGATCGCCCAGAGCAACTGAATGCCAATCCAAGGTGTTAGGATCCGATCTTTTCCCTCTACAGACGCCGCCGTGCGAAATATACTGAGTGGCCAGATTATGATGATCTCTGAATGCATAATAATCTGGCATAATAATCTGGCCACTCAGTGTGTGTGTGTGTGTGTGTGTGTGTATGTGTTTATATATATATATATATATATATATATATATATATATATATATATATATATAAACATACATATATATACACTTATACATATACATATACATACATATACATACATATACATATACATACATATACATATACATACATATATGTTATATTAGAGGCCCGGTGCATGAATTCGTGCATGGGTGGGGTCCAGCCAGCCTGGCCAGGGGGAGGGGACATGGGCGGTTGGCCGGCCTGCCTGCTGGTCGAACTCCTGGTCAAGGGGACTATTTGCATATTAGCCTTTTATTATATAGGATAGACACTGAGTGGCCAGATTATGATGCGTTCCGAGATCATCATCATCTGGCCACTCGGTGTATGTCCATCACGTGCAGAGCCCCTGGCGACAAGGACACTGCTCCCTGCTCCCAGCCAGCGCGAAGCTAAGGCCTGCCCCCCTCTCCCCCTAGGAATGCCGGGTCCTGAAGAACCGCCCCTCTGCTCAGCTCACCATCCCCTCTGCCTGGGATGAGACAAGGCTCAGGGCACATGCCAGGCCTCCCCACCATGACGGCGGCTTTCTGCCGGAGCCTTGGGAGCAGAGGCAACCCGAGACGGCCAGCTTGGAGAGGCAGCCCCAGATCCGAGGTCCGGGTTTCCTCTGCCTGAGCCCGTCCTGCAGGAGAGCAGCCCACGTGCAAGAAGGGAGCGGGTTACGGGATGGATCTGTGCAACGACCCAGCGTGAGCGCCGTCAGTTGTTGTCCGAGCCCTTCGCTGGCGGCATTCCTCTCTCCTAGAGAGCAACAGAGCTGCTGTCACGGTGACGACTTTATTCCACGCGGGCGCCGTTACCAGGCCTAAAAACAGGAAGGAAAGGGGAGATTTTCTCAGAGGGCTGAGCCCCGTTCCCCCACGTCTCCCGTCTGAGACTGCCTGCTCCCGGGATCGAGGGCGGAGAGGAAGGAAGCTAAGATGCACCGGGCGCTGCCGTGGGTGACCGTGAGCAGCTTTTGCCCTTTTAGTCTACGTCGTCCTCCCTCTAACTCGGTGTACGGCGGGGGAGACTTGCTGAGCGGCCATGAGGAGTGACGTTATCACAGCCACACGCAAAGGGGAGACGGCCTCACCCCCACTGCAGAGCTGGGAAAGCTGAGTCTCAGGAAGGTTGCCCAAGATCCCGCAGCCCAAAGCCCTCTGCCTGCGAACGCGTGCGGAGTTGCTTGCTGCGAAACAGGGCGGGGGAGCTGAGCCACGCTTCTGAGACCGCCCCACGCCTGCTGCCTTTTCTCCCCTTTTCTCTTCCTTCTCGCATCCGCTGCCCCCTCCGGCCCCCCCCTCCGTCCTGCCCCACCCTTTCAGGAATACAAAAGTGGTCCAGGCCTGGGGTCGAAAAGACTCTTGTTGGATCCTAGGCCCCAGGACTTACTGATACCTGTGACCTTGGCTCCTTTGTGTAACCTCCATAAGCTTCAGGGTTTGGGGGATCAGGTGGGGACGGGCGTAGTTCCTACTTCAACATGCTGTGGGGACTCAATGAGAGCATGCGTGTCCTGTGCTACGCACACGGCCTGACACGGGGCAGGTGCTCACATTGGCCGGAGAACATGGCATCAAGAGAGGTCTCGGGTCCCAGCCTGCCCTGCACTCGGGACACGACAGCTGGGAGGGCAGCGGGGTGCAGGGGTCGTCCCTCCTCCCCAGGCAGCCCGGCGAGTCCCCCCCTTCCAGGCCTGGATGGGCACGGGGCACAGGGAGGGTGGCGAGGAAGCTCAGTCCTACAGGGCTGGTAGGCTAACCACGGCGGGGCCCTCTGCGAAGTTCTCTGCAAACACAAACTCATCTCGCCTGTGTAACAAGTCCGTGCAGTGGGGCCACTGCTCCTGCCACTCCGCCATGTGAAAAGTAGGCCCCCATCCCAGGGCCTGCGCTGACTCTGTGGGCACAACCGGCCAGGCCCACAGCTCGGCCTCCCTGGGAGAAGGGACCAGGTCACCCACATCGCCCTCCCGTGCTGCCTGTGTCCCGAGAACCTCTGTCCTGGGGCCCAGACTCAGGCTCGGCAGGGACAGCTCCCCGTCACCTGGGGTACCGCTCCCTGCGAGATCCGCCCATGGGCCATGCCTCCGCCTCCCTCTGGCCATTTTGGCTCGAGAAGCAGTGAGGAGGGACAAAGCTGGCCCAGCAGATGGAGCCACGTGAGTGGGAGCAGACGGGGGTTCAAGTCCGCCCTGACCAGCAGCGGGGCGCTGCTCAGCCAGCAAGGAGACAGGGCGGCCGCCTGGCCTGTGAGGACCGGACAGAAGCACAGGACGGACAGAGGATAACGCTCGACACCTCGGGGAGTGGCTACGGTGACTGCTGGCCACATCCCCGGAGCACTGGGCTGATGTCTGGCAGGTCCCCCAGGGAAGACGCACCTGCCCGGAGCCTCCCCGGTCCCTCATCGGCACAGCGGGGATAAGAAGAGCCTGCTTGGTGGGATGCTGGTGCCAGCGGGTGAGAGCCTGGCAAACGCCACGCAGCTCGGGCTCTGCTCTCTGACCCTCGTGGTCAGCTTCCCCGGGGATTGAAAAGCGGCTCAAACTCCCAACCAACGCCCTGGGGGTGGGGGGTTCCCCCAGCACCACTTGTGGGAGGGAAGCGGTGGCTGTTTCTCTTTCAGACCCAGAGGGAGGCGGAGGCAGCGTCACAGCTTTCGAAGGGCCGCCCGGGAAGGACCTCCCACCGCACAGCGAGGGCGGCTGGCGCCCGGGGACCAAGCACGCGCTCCCGCAAAGCCTCTGCTCTAAACCTCTCTGCTCCAAAAGTTGACGGTACCATCCAAGCTTCCATCGGACCCTCGGCCATTTTGCCAGCACTCAGACCGGTCGGGACGGACACGGGCTTGAATGTTTTTTATTTTTGGTCAATCCTCACCCGAGGACGTTTTTCCCATTGATTTTGAGAGAGAATGGAAGGGAGGAGGAGGAGGAGGAAGAGAGAGAGAGAGAGAGAGAGAGAGAGAGAGAGAGAGAGAGAGAGAGAGAAACATCAATGTGAGAGAGACACATCGATTGGCTGCCTCCTGCACACGCCCCCCAATCGGGGCCGGGGACTGAGCCCGCAACCCACGTACGTGCCCTTGACTGGAACTGAACCTTCAAGTCCGCAGGCCAAGGCTCTAGCCACAGAGCCCAACCCGCTAGGGCGGACACGGGGTTTTTAACGTCAGACAATGTGGCTTCCACGGCAGGTGTGTGACTGCTGTGTGACTATAGGTAGGTCACTGGCCCTCTCTGGGCTTCAGCTGTCTCCCTTAGAGAAAAAGAACAGTATCAACTTCCTAGGCTCGAGAGGAGGGTCCGAGGAGGGGGAGTGAAAGCAGAGTGTAAAATGGTTAAGCACTGGGTGACTTGCTGTGAATTGCTGTCCATTTGCCGCTAAGAGAAATCGCGAACTTGATGCTCCGTCACGGTAAATAGACTCTCTCAGGAAGTGGGTATCTCTGTGTTCATCTGCTTTGTAAATCTGAATTTCCATTAGAGCAGGCCCTGTGTCCTGGTGTCCACTGTTATAAGCTCATTCAGATCTTTCTGGAAGGAGGGAAGTATGCCGCTAAACCAAACAGCCCCACGGGGAGAATGAGCTGGACCCCGTACACCCTCCACCCCCTGAATTTGTGAGGCGGCTGTGGAGCCAGATCTGCTGCCCAGCCCGGACACACGGCTCGTTTCTCTGGATGAAGGTCCACTCGGGAATGACGTCGAAGACCAGGCCAGCCAGCCCCACTCAGTCCCAACCACACTTACCCAGGCGGGCCCACGGGGCCAGCCGAGGGGAACCCTGCTCCCCAAAATACCACCTCGGAGTCCCTGGTTTCATAGCTTCAGCCTGAAGGCAGAAGAATGCCTTTTGTTTTCGGTAGAATTTTTAGAAGCAAAATGCCTTTTGGCAACCCCGCCCTTCCCTGCCTTACTAGTTCACCAACCCTTTGGAGACGCACCCAGCCGCGGCTGGGGCTTACACGAGACAGCCAGGTGGGCGACACACCCCAGTTGTCCCTGCGCTTGGACGCAGCACACGCGTGTCCCACAAACACCGTTCCTGAGCCCGAGTCCCAGTGCGCAGCTGGGAGCTGGGAGCCTGCACAATAGCCCGTGTGCCAACCAGGAGGAAAGAGGGGAAGTGGGCGGGATAAGGTCACAAAACCACGGCGCCCGATCCGAGCATCCTCCGCATCTCGGCCTTTATGTCACAGACCACCGCCTGCCACAACTCCTCCTGCAAACGGAGAGCGTGTCACGGGGAAATCCTCGGGTTAAGCAGGGTGAAGGGCGCGGCGTCGCAACAGGAAGCTGTTCCTCTGTCGTCGCCTTTCTGAGCGGCCGGATGCCCACCGTTCGGGGCGGCCTCGGGACAGCTGGGGGTTCCTTGCAAGACGACGCGGCTTTGGCGAGGGCCGGCCAGTGGGTTTGCACTCGGGGGCCGTGATGGCTTTGGCTGGTAACACCTTGAACGTGGAGTCGATGTTTCTCCAAGTCATTTTTTCCTGGTTTCCCCCTTTCCCAGCCCAGCCCAGCCCACCCCACGTCCGTGACTTCGGGCGACTTTGTCAGCAGCACGCTGCCCCAGACCCAGCGCAGGCTGTCGCTAAGCCGGGCTCTCACTAAGCTGGCCACAGCGAAGGACCTGGCACACCTTCCGGGCCCTCCTCGGAGGTGAAGGGCGTGGCGGCCCTGGCAGGGAGGCAACCTTAGCCTTGGGCAGCCAGGGCCCTCTGAGGCCCTCAAGTGGGCCCCACAGACTCAGCCTGACTCTGGGCCGTTCCGTTCCGTCGCAGGCACCTTCGGGCCTCCCAGCCCCCACTCCCACGGTCCAGGAAACCAGAGCGGACCAGCTGGGAGTTGTGAGATGCAGCAGACTTGGGAAACAGCGATGTTTGCTCAGGATCGGTCTGTGTTTGCTCGCCCACTCCCCGGGGCCCCCCGCTGCTCAGAGGGATCTACAGCCCCGGGGGCGGGCGTGAACGCAGAACGCAACCTGTGGTTCACAGGTGACCACACAGGGCGGTTAACTGGGCTCCCGGTTAACTGGGCTCCCGCCGCCGCCGCTCCGTCCCTTCCGAGGCAGTCCGTGTCGGCCAGGTCTCCTTCTCACAACCCCACCCCGTCCCTGCTCCAGGCGCCCGCAGAAGTGACCGCTCAGCCGCGGCGCGCTCCCGTCCGGTCTCTGACGACGGGCGTGGTCTCTGAGTTAAGAGCTCACTAAGGTGTAGATCATGCTGAAGGCAAAAAGAAGGGGGAGAGGAGGCGTTAGTGGGAGCCCGCAGGGGCCTGGGCCTGGCCCTCCAAAGAGGGACCCGCCAAGGCCGGACCCCGGGTCACTCCTGCCACTTTCTCATCCCTGTCGCACTTGTTAGGAGAGCATAGTATGTCTCAGGTAGAAGGTGTGAGTGTGCAGCCCCAAGCTTGCCTTTGAGGCTGGACCATTAGCCATAGCAAGGGTTTAGTGAGCACCTACTATGTGCCAGGCACTGCAGACACAGGGGTGAATGAAACAGACACGGTCTCTACCATCAAGTAAACCATATATACCTGGGCAGGAGGGTGGTGCTGTCTTGGGTAGATCATGTCCGCCTGCTCTACACTTAAACATTTTTTTTTAATCGAGAACTTAGATGTGCCCAAGATTGCTAGAGATGTTGGGACCGCTGCCCCTCGCTTCATACACAGCAGGAGCCCTTGCTCCCGATCCGAGTCAGACAGTGGCATCAAATCCCACAGGCTCATGGGCCACCTCCCCAGGCCCAGGAGGCCGGCCTGAAACCACCCCCCCCCCCCCAGCCCCGTTCTGCAGGAGTCAGACCCTCTGGGAGGGGCCCACGCTCACCAGTACAGGTAGTAGAAGAAGGAGAGGAGGTAGAAGGCCAGCTTACACCAGGCCTCCTTCTGACAGTAGCTCAAGGTGTCTGCGTTCATGACCACCGGCGGGTCGTAGGCCAGCTCGGAGCTGTCCGCTGGGCAGTGGAAGTACCTGCGGGAGAAGAGGACAGGGCGCTGCTGGCTCTGAGGCTGAGAAGGGACACCTGAAGTCACCGGGGCCCAGCCCCGCCCGAGGCTGGCTGCCCCCAGGGAGCTCTGCTACACAGTTAGCTGTCTCCGGCTCGGATCCCGGCCTGACACCAACAACGGCTCAGGCGTTCTCTCAATATTCAGATGTGCAGGTGCCATGGTGGCCTCACCCACACGCACAGCTGTTTCGACAGAAGGAAGGCCGCGTCACCTGTGGGATGGGGGAAGCACCTGGCAGGGCCTCCTGTGCCAGGGCTGGGACGAGGGGCCTGCGGTGCGTAGCCACAGGTATCAGAACAGGTGCAGGTGTGGACAGACAGAGCCGTGCTCACTGATTGAAGCCACTGGACCACGGTCCTACCTCAGTCAGCCATCACTCGGCTTAAATACTGACCTCTACCCAGACCCTCTTTTTTTGTTTGTTTGTTTGTTTCAGAGAGGAAGGGAGATGGATAGAGAGAGAGAAACATCAATGATGAGGGAGAAGCATTGATCGGCTGCCTCCTGCACGCCCCCTACTGGGGATCGAGCCCACAACCAGGGCATGTGCCCTTGACCGGAATCGAACCGTGATTTCCTGGTTTATAGGACGACGCTCAACCCCTGAGCCGCGCCAGCCGCCGGCCAGGTGGGACTCTCATTTTTAAAGAACCCCTTCCTCCTCGTTCCTTTTTCTTTCGTTTTCTGAGCGCTTACGAGTTGCCAGGCCAGGCCAGACCCTGTCAGGGATTCAAGGAAAACTAAGACAAGTCCCTCCCGCTCTTCCTTATGCCGAAGTCACGTTCCAGGCGCACGGCCTCTGCTGCCTCTCCTCCTCCAGCTCCTGGTCCGAGCTGTGCTGCCGCTGCCGCTTCTCACACTGACCTCCCCGGGTGAGGCCCTGGGTGGTGGGGCCTGCCCGGAGCCTGCCTTATGGGACTTGCTGCATAAGAAGCCGGAGAAAGTTCTCCCCGGGCGTCTCGCTGGCTGGCCATCGGGGGACATGGTCTCTGGGGCGGCCACCCGCCCGGAAACGGGAGAGGGCAGACCAGGCCCAGCAGCCTTACCTCCAGAAGTGATAGAACAGCAGCGGCACATTCAGCCCCAGCGTCAGCCACTCCTGCGCACACAGGAACATGATGCAAAAGAGGCTGTGGATGGAGTACTCCGGCAGCACCAGCTGAAGGGGGAGCAGGGGCACAGGCTGAGTTAGAGGAGGGACGGTCCCGCCCAGGACCAAATCTGCCTGCCTAGTTCTCCACCCAGTGCCCCTCTGACCTCCGCCCGCCCGCGCACACGCCCGGTGAAACCAAGCTCCCAGCTTCCCCAGGAGGGAAGGAAGACAGCGGGCTGCTTCTCGGCCACAGAGGCCCGTCTTTGCCCGTCTGTAACGACCCTGATCCAATCCCAGGGCCCGCCCTGAGGCGTACCTGCCCGGGGCCGAGGAGTGGGAAGAAGAAAAGGGTAATGGCTCTTTCATTGGAATCCCCAACCTACGCTAACGGACCCTCAGACAGAGGAGCCGCCTGGGCGAGCAGGGACTTGCTCATAAATGCCAGCCCTAGAGGTCGGTTCCCCCTTTATCCCCAAATGAATCATGGGGCGCACGATTCATCAGGGGGCGGGGGAGGGTGGAGGATGGCGCACTTAGGAAGCTGGGATTTCGCTAAACTGGACACAGCGTCCCAAACGCTGTCAGGAGCCCTGACTCTATGTCCCTTTGCTGGAAGGAGGCCACTTCCTCTTTAATTGCTCTGAGCACAGCCCCGCCCACCCCCCCCCCACCCGCCCAGCAGTCAGACTGGGGTTGGGAGGGCGGCCCAGCCTCTCAGGCTTCCCTGAAGGCCTCAGACCCCTTCGTGCTGGGGACCCCACCAGCCAGATCTGGGGGGTGGGCTCACGTGGGCGTTGCCTGCTGGATGGTTGCTGGCACGTTCACTTGTGCGACCCCCTGGATTTCACACCGGTGCTTAGCAAATACTTTTAAGGGCCGAGCAGATGACTCTAGGTCTAAGCAACTGAACACAAAGTCACCGAGTCCAGAGTGTGATTTAAAAAGTCACCGTGACATTCCTCCGTGGCGAGCCAGTTGTATATGCACCCGGAACGGTGGCGGTGGCTCTCAGTTCCGCCCCGCCCGCCGCCAAGTATCACCCTGACCTTATCATGGTCAAGATCAGCCCCTCGTGGCTGATCCCTGGGGACGGGGCCGGACCTGCAGGAACCTGTCACGGATCATTGTCCCCAGGGCTCGCTCCTGCACCCCAGGAGGAAAGAGAAGGCAGGCCCGCCTGATGACCGCGGCCTGAAGTCAGAGGGGTTCCTCTGGCATGGGAAGGCCGGTGGTCACTGAGGACAAGGCAAGGCAGGGGCCACAGCAGGCTGTTCCCAACCCCGGCGGGGCTTCCTCCCAGGCCTCCCACTGTCCATCCCCTCGGGCCCTCTGCCTTCTCCGCACCCTCTCCGTTAGCTGCCCGCCCAGGGCACAGTTACCCCCCTGGGGTTCCTGGCTCCCACGGGGACGCGCTTCTGCCTCTGCACGGGGACAGGCAGCATAAGAGAGGACAAGCCCGTGTCTTTAAGCTTCTCCCTGGCTTAGCAGTGGCTCTCAGACTTCCGAATCACGGAGGTCTGGCTACAACAGAGGCTGGGCCCCAGCCCCAGAGCTTCCGGTTCAGTGGGTCTGAGTTGGGAGCCTGGGATCAGCTTCTGTGAGCGGTGCTCGGTGAGCCACGGAGAACCTGGCTGCTGACGCGCCGTCCCGGGGCCAGCTCACCTGGGTTACCTGGAGCTTGGCAGACGGGCAGCACCTGGGCTCCCCCCGCCCCCCCCCCAGACTTGCCGAACCAGAACCTGCATTGTCACAAGACCCCCGGGGGATGCAGACGACATTCAAGTTTAAGAAGGGGTTCCCATAGTAGGGTTCACGGGCCACCTGCATCAGAACCGCCCGGGGCCTCGGTTTAACATGCAGATTTCCGGTTGCACCCCAGTCCACTGAGCTGGCCTTGCTGGACCGGCAATCTGCATTTTTTTAGATGCATCACAGGTGGTTTTGTTCAACAGTGGAGCTGAGGGTCACAGAACAGGGGTTTGAGAGCCGGGAGTCACAGAACAGGGGTTTGAGAGCCGGGAGTCACAGAACAGGGGTTTGAGAACCGGGAGTCACAGAACAGGGGTTTGAGAGCACCGGAGGCAGAGCCTTTCCTTTTGAAGACGCCGGTCCCAGCCCTCGCCGCGCCCCCTGCAGGGCGGGGGTGGTCCTGCGTGCACCGTGCACTGTCGCTAAGGGCAGCATTTGCAGGTCAGAGCTCCCCCAGCCGTGACCTCGTGGGAGAGCTCCCACAATGCTCCCCGAACCCCTGTGGCCCGCGGCCTCTATTCCCGAAGGGCTGGCCTTGGCATCTTCCTGGATGGAGGTCAGCTCCTTCTGTGTTGGGAACCCACAGCCTCCAGTTCCCCCCACCTTCTTCTGCCTGGCCCTGGCAGGCCACCTCTACGCCCCACCCTCACCGGCTCCTTCTACCTGTCCCTGGCCTTCCTGGCTCCTGATGGACTCTCCTGGGAAGTGACTGGTTCCTTTCAGGACCAAACCTGGGGTTCTGGCCCTGCTCTGGCCACACCTCCCAGCCTGTCTTTGATCATCGTTTTCATGCAACTTCAGACATGCTTGAATTTCAAACGCCTCTCTGCCCGTTTCCTCGCTCCCTTGTTCAATTGCTGAGCCACCCACCAGCCCACTCCGGGAGGGGTGAGAATAAAAGCACTCTCCTAAATCGTGCCGGATTTTGAAAGGGACACAATTCTCCCACAACTGGCTGGCGATTCAGAGGCATCTTAAGTTAACACGAACAGCTACCCACTCCTTTTCCTTCCTTTAAGCCAGGGACATGGGGGTAGGAATCGTGTCTGGAGTACAGGGAGCGATTAGGCAAAGATGATTACTTGAGAGGAGAGACACTAACAGGAGGGAATGTTCTAGAATGAGACGGGCAAGGTCTGGCCCCGGGGGCGGGGGGGGGGTTGCCATGCAAATGAGCATGTGCATCGCGGATTCCACGGCGGAAATACATGGGGAGCGAGGCGCTGATGGAGGCAGCCCGCGAGCAGCGCCAGGCGGGCAGAAAGGAGAGAGAAGCCATTCATTCTGAGGGAGGAGAACTGCCTCGGAGCCGAGATGTCCAGGAAGAGCTGCCTGGGGGGAGGGGAGGCAGGACGTCGGGGTGCGGGGCACCCCCGGGGCGCTCAGCGTCACCCTGCACTGAGGTGGTGGAGAGTGTCATTTTTGTGTGTCCTAGACGGACATCGCCGCCAGACCTTCCACAGAAGTGACACTGAGACCGGGACCCTTTCCACCAGCCTCTTCATTTCTTTTCTTTGCTAATCCTCACCGGAGAATATGTTTCCCATTGATTTTCAGAGGCAGTGGAAGCGAGGTGGCGGGGGAGAGGGGGGAGAGGGAGAGGGAGAGAGAGAGAGAGAGAGAGAGAGAGAGAGAGAGAGAGAGAGAGAGAGAGAGAGAGAGAGAGAAACACAGATGTGAGAGACACATTGATTGGTTGCCTCCGCAGCATACCAGACCGGGGATGGAGCCTGCAACCCAGTACCTGGCCTTGACCGGAATGGAACCCGTGACCCTTTGGTGCAAGGGCTGACGCTCTAAGCATTGAGCATGCCGGC
The DNA here is from genome assembly GCA_026230045.1 of Corynorhinus townsendii. Taxonomy (NCBI): domain Eukaryota; kingdom Metazoa; phylum Chordata; class Mammalia; order Chiroptera; family Vespertilionidae; genus Corynorhinus; species Corynorhinus townsendii. Next base: position 14,584,584 of record JAPDVU010000016.1, on the reverse strand, counting down.
CAGGGCCCACCAGCCCCTTCTTACACCAGGGGGCCTTCTGGGGAGTAGTCAGGATGACCACCTGGCCAGGGAAAACCACGTGAAGTGGGCAAAGGGCAGAAGCGAGTCCTCTTGTGCCTTTGTTTCTGGCCACGGCCTGAGCACGTGGCGGATGGCACTTAGCGTCCACGCTGCACGCACCTTCACCAGGCTCGGCACTGCCCCAGAGGGCTGTCCATGTAATGGCATGGGGGGGGGGAAGTTATAGAAAAACGATATCTTCATTATTGGGAAGAAGAAACAAACAAAAAGCCACACCTGTGTGTGTGTGCGCGTGTGTGTGTGTGCGTGTGTGTGTGTGTGTGTGTGTGAGTGAAACGCATGGCAATCACAGCAGGACACGGGTCCAAGCTTTGAACAGCAGTTACGTCGGACCAGCTGGGAACAGAGAGGGGCGAGGAGCTTGCCGACACTTCCTTCCCATCAGCGTCCCATCACGTTTCAGGCACGACGGGGACGTGCCGCCTTTATCATGAAGACAATTCATAAAGAAAACCCAAAGGGCGGGGCTAAGGCCGCCTGATTCAGATGCTGGCTTCGCATGCCCTGGCTTCAGTCCCTTCACCCCCTTATCCTCGTCGGTGAACGGGGCACCGTGCCACACCCAGGGCGAGTGTGGAGTGAGATATTGAGCTTAAGCACATGGCACCACGGCTGGCATCCTCCACGCCGGGGAGGACAACTGAAGCATGGTTGTTAGGGAAAAGCCTTTCCCTGAGCAACCAGAGATCGATCTTCTCCGTCTAGGTAAGCTCACCTCCTCCAGCAGAAAGAGACGCCCGCCCCCTCTCTCCTCTGCACTGCAGGGGGACGCCTGGCGCCGGGTGCTGCTGTGATGTAATGCCTTTTTCTGTGCAGCCTGGACAGCGAGCCCCAGAATGGGTCCTGCTGTCCGACTACCCCATGACCAGCTCTAGGCAGGGGAGCACCCGGGATCTCCTGGGAAGGGATGTCCTACAAGGGAAGAAGTGATGGTCCTGACCTCATTTCAGCCCACCTCAGCAGCTGGCACTTCTGCAAACGCTCACATCACACCCGCGGATTCGGTCCTGACCCTGGGCCTGCTGGAGAGACAGGAGCCGCAGCTAATTGGGAGGATGAATGGCCCGGACCTCGCTCCACGGGGGCTGGCTTTGCATGCTGCTCCCTGCAAAGCTGTGGCAGTAGGAAGAGGCTGCGATTGGTCCATCCCGCCTGGGAAAGGGCGGGGTTGATTCTTTTTCTTTTGAGAGATACTTGAGCTGCAATATTATATTCGTTTCTGTTATGTAACACTAGGGGCCTGGTGCACAAAATTTATACACAGGTAGGCTCCCTAGGCCTGGCCAGTGATCAGGGCCAATCTGTGGGGGCCACTGGTGGGGCAATTGCAGGGAGGGCACTGACACCTGCCTTGGCCGGCCTGGGGCCTGCGGGCTGGGGGCAGCTCTGTTGAGCATCTGCCCATGGTGGTCAGTGCACATCATAGCGACCGGTCGTTCCATCGTTGGGTCGATTTGCATATTAGGCTTTTATTACACAGGATAACAATCATTTCATATTTGTATCCGTTGCAAAAGGATCACCACACGTCTGGTGAACTTCCATCACCACACAGTTACAGAATATTTTCCTCGTAAGGAGAACTTTCTAGATCTCCTCTTTTAGCAACTTTCAAACATGCGACGCAGTATCACTAACCAGTCGCATGCTGTACATCCCAGGACTCCCTTATTTCGTAACTGGAATTTTGCACGTTTTGACCTCCCTTTGTTCGTTGGCCCCGCCTCTGTTCTCTGGTGGTTTCTTCTGTTTCTGGATCCCACGCACAAGAGATGACCTTGTGTTTGTCTGTCTGGCTTATTTGACTTCGCATATGCCATCAAGTTCCATCTACGTTGTAGTAACACGGCAAGATTTCGTTCTTTTTTTTTTTTTTATGGCTGGATAATATTCCACGGCATATGCCACGTTGTCTTTATCCATCACCGCCGGGGTGGACAGTAAGGATGCTTCCGTATCCTGGCTATTGTAAATAAGGCTTTGCTCCGAGCGAGTTTGCTTTCTATTCTGATGCACAGGCCATGAAATCCCACAGAGGATCAAAGTCCTCCCCTCGCTTGCCCTGGTTCACACGTATGTGTGATGGCAGAACGCTAGTAAAATCTAAACCCAGGGGCTCCCGCTTCGCTCCTTTGGCGATTTGCCAAGGAGCAGAATTCAGGGTAAGGCCAACCATTTCCCCTGCCCAATGGAATGCCGTTGCCATACACCTTCCCGGGTGCACAGCTCCTGTTAGGGGGTGAAAGTTCCTCCCTCCCACGTTCCCGATAGGGGAAGGCTGAACCCCAGGGCCCCGGGATGTGACTGTATTTGGAGACAGGATCTTGCAACGAGCAGTAAGTCAAGTCAACCGAGGTCATTAGGATGGGGCTGGATCCAATATGGCTGCTGTCCTTTTAAGGAGAGGAGATTAGGACGCGGACACAAACGCACGCAAACACACACACACACACACACACACAGAGGGATGCCCACGCGAGGGCACAGCGAGCAGGTGGCCATCGTCAAGCCAAGGAGAGAGGCCCTGGGAAAAACCAACGTGGCCGACACCTTGATCTGGGGCTTGCAGCCACGGGACGTTAGAAGAGATCAATGTCTGCTGTCTAAGCCACCCCAGGCTGGTGCTTAGTTACGGGGGCCCCAGAAGACTGACACAGACCCTGGGCGGGCCAGCATGAGGGTGCTCAGGGGATGCCTTTGGCCAAAACCTCCCAGCCTCATGATGACTTGGAGGATGAGAGTCAGCAGAGAGGGGATGGGGGAGCCCAGAGGCGAGCCAGGTGCCCACGTGCGCACGGCGACAGGGGGTCACAGGAATGGGAAAATGCTGGGATGTCCAAGGGCGGTGTCCAAGTTGCTCTGAAAAACCCAGAGGTGCGGATCTGTGCTGGGAAACGCAGGGAAGCGTGTTTTTAATCCCCAGTGCCCGGAAACGTGGGGCTACCGGGAAGGACAGGGGTTGGGGAAACAGTGGATTTGAATCCAGACCTGGCACGTACCACCTGAGTGACCTGGGCAGGTAATGCAAGCCCTCGAGTCTCAGCTCCCCATCCCCACTGCAGGGGGCTGTCGTCCGCGTTGGTGAAATTCTGCCGTTTTCCAGTGAAGGGCTGAGCAGTGAACAGCTTACACAGACCCTGTCCCCACCACCCGTATAGACTACGGAGTTCCAAATGATCATCCCTCTGACATTCCCTCCCACTCCGCCTTGCTCTTCAAGTCCACAACAGGCGGCTCAGTGGTTGAACGTCACTTACGAACCAGGAGGTCAGGGTTCGATTCCCGGTCAGGGCACATGCCCGGGTTGTGGGCTCGATCCCCAGTGTGTGTGTGTGTGTGGGGGAGGTGCAGGAGGCAGCCGATCGATGTCTCCCTACCATTGGTATTTCTATCTCCCTCTCCCTCTTCCTTCCTCTCGCTCTAAAAATCAATTAAAAAAGAAAAACTATTTTAAAGTCCATAGCAGTTGTGCTTGAAATGCTCTATGGATAACTTGAAGCAGCGCAATGTCCACCGCTCTTGGTTCCGATTGGCAGCTGGTATCGCAATGGCCAAAAGCATTGGGAGCACCCCACTGGCGTGTACGGACGCCTCCCTGGCACAAACAAATCTCATCCGCGCAGCCCGCTGATGCAACCCGAACAGCACGCATGCTCCCCGAGGAGAGGCACCTTGCGTCAGTGGCTGCTCTATTTGGTTCCCACCGGGATACCGGCCGCACCGGCATTTCACGCTGACGCGGTGAGTGGTAACAGCAGCAATGTCACCGCCGAGAGGCCACGAGGGCGAGCAGTTGTGGCCGCCCAGCTCCCTGAGCTGTCAGCGGTGATCGCTGTCCTCCTGGCTCCCATCACGGCTTCGACCGCTCGGCAGATTTGGAAAGGGAACAGGATGCTTTTGGGGTCCCTTTGTAATCACGGCGCTTTGCGTTTGTCTGGCAAATCTACCGGATGCAGTGCATTTTTTTATTTTTATTTTTTTTTTGTCTACTGCCTGGTGTGACCCCAATGAAGCAAAACTCCTTGTGTTTAGTCCTTGTCTGTGCCATCGAGACAGCGTGGGCGTCAGAGCCAGTGACACTCAGCTGGGGGAGGACCAGCGCCCCGAAGTGCTTCAAGAATAACACATCCCATGCGGGTTGCAAACAGAGCCAGCACGAGAACGCAGCTAGTCCCCTACATCGGGAGCCTGGGAATCGATCGGCACGGGTGGGGAGTCGGGAGGAAAGCTCATCGGCTCTGTGGGGCCTCCGAGGCACAGAGTTGTAACTGTGCCCGGTTACGACTTTAGGGAGAGGCAGGGACTGGGTCACCCCACAGGGAATACGAGGCTATCAGGGTTTGGTAACACCGGCACGGGCTGTGGCCTAGAAACTTAACCCAGAAAGGGTTCTTGCTTCGTCAGCAATCTGGAAAAGGCAAAAGTGGTGAGGACGCAGAGGCTGAAAAGCAGATTTTGTTTTTCCATCCCATTCTGGAAAAGGGGGCGTCTGGAGCCAAGCTGCCACCAAGAAAAACAAGCTGTCCGCCGGTTCCCTGCAACGCGCCACCGCGGGGCTGGCCGCCTCCGAGGAGGTAGGAAGTTAGGGCCTCACTCCGTCGGTCGGTCGGCTTAGGCACCCGTTAGCCAGCGATGGCTTTTCCTCTGGTATCATTTAGAGGATGACAATGCTCTAAAGCAGACCCTGGAGGACTGAGACGGGGAAAGGGCCTCCCCACCTGCTTTGCTGGAGCCTGGCTTACCCTCTGACGCAGTGATTCGCAGCCTCGCGGCTCATTCCAATCGCCGGGGGGTGGGGGGGGGGGGCGCTTTGCAAACACCAATGCCCAGGCTGCAAACCAGACCCGTGAAATAGACCCAGAACAGTATTCTTTCAGCCCCCTCTCCCTCCCCCGCCCCCCCCCCCCCCCCCGTGATTCCAATACACAGCCAAGGTCACGAACCAGGGCTCCTTCTACGCGCTCGGCCATGCTCGCGCACGGCCAGGCTGACAAAACAAAGCAGGGCGCACCTGCCGCGGCCTTTCTTTGCTGCTCCGCTTGCCTCAGCCCCGGGCTCGGCAGTGAGAATGCTGCCTCACGCCACGGGATGGTGGCTGGGCTGGTGCTCGCTGATCCGTGTTGCTAATGAACACGCATCAGACACCATGCTAGGCAAGGCGAACCATACAGACGTTAGGCGGGTAGGAGCCCTGCCTCGGGGAATGTGAACGCTTGTGAGGCACGTGCACGAGCAGCTGTGACCCTGGGGCCTGTGTGGTCAGGGCTTAGGGAGCCTCTCGAGCAGGAATTCAGAGACAAAAACAAGATCGCTTTTAGCTGGACTGAGCGTGTCTTCACAGCTCACACACACACACACACACACACACACACATGCATGCATGCATGCGCACGCGCACACACACCTCCTCAGCACACCGTTGCAGGGCTAAGCCCATAGCAGGTGCTACATGAATGAATTCCAGCAGAATCAAGGAATAAATGCAGACTGGCATTCCGGGGCACCCACCGAGGCCAACACCGAGGACTCCTTAGCGCCCGTCTCCAACCCCCGTTTGGCACAGCCTCCCCCAAGGACCATCACACCTCACTTCCACCTCCCGCTGCCCTTGAGCCGCCGGGGGGGCGCGTCAGTGGCTGCACACCCTGCCCTGGCTGCCCCCCTGCACTGTCCTGCCGTGTCCACTCTCCTGCTCTCTGAAGTGAAATCCCTGATTTTGGGGCTGAGCATAGAGGCCCCCCAAATAAGACCAGGGGAGGCCACTGGCCTGAGGCCTGGCCCTTGCGTTAGTGGCAGGCGTGTGTGCAAATCCTAGGTCATGTCCTTCACGGAAACGGCCCCTTTCCTCTTCCCACCTCCATCTCGCGGCCTGAAAGGATGCTTTGGTGTGATGCCCTCCTAACCATGCGGACAAGGAGATGCCCTAATGAGGGCAGCGCTCCAAAGGAGCCTGGGTCCCCAGATGACCCTGTGCGGCAGCCCCCGCACCCTCAGCCTGGACAGGCGCCCCCATCCGTGAGAGCTTCCTCGTGCCTTTTAACGCACGGTAGAACCCCATATCCCATACGCCTGCCCGCCGCCCCGCTGCCCTATCACAGCCGCAGTGCCTTTTTATACTAATGAGAAGAGAAAGTTATTATGGAAAACCCAATTACTTCTGTCGGAATGGCCCAGGCCTGGTGACCTCTCACAGCAAAGCTGCCGTGAGCCCGTCAATCTCCGTGCTTCGGAGGTCAGCCTGGGGCTGTGCTCCCCCGACGACAGTGGGAGCTGCCTGCCTCCTGGTTCCAGGCCGCGGTCTGTCGAGACTGCAGGGGAAAGGGAGGGATCGGCCGTCTTGGCTCGTGACCTGCAGGGCCCGGCCCGCCCCCAGTACTGGCTCCAGTGGATACACGCGAACGGAAGCAGCAAGCGACACAGAGAGACAGCACGGGCTCTGGGACCGGACCCATGAGCTGGGTGGCCTTGAGCCAAGCGAAGGCGGGTCATTTCACCCAACTCACAGGGTTGCTGTGGAGATTTAGTTACACAGCCATCCCAGGGCCCTCCAAACACCAGGACACCCCCGCCCCCCCCCCAAAAAAACAAACAAACAACCTACTAAATCTGAACTACCCAGGATTTGTGGAGGGGGCATATTCGTTAGGGTTCCCCAGAGAAACAGAACCAACGGGATGTCTGTGTGTCTATAGGTATACCTATATCTCTACAGCTATAGCCATAGCTATAAGAACCTCTACACCAAATGGAGAGAAAGAGAGAGACGGAGAGAGATTTACGTCGAGAAATCAGCTCTTGCGATCTCAGGGGTTTGGTAAGTCCAGATCTGCAGGGTGGGCCAACGGTTGAGGTCCAAGATCGTCTGCTGCAGAATTCCTTCCTGCCTGGAGGGTGGGACTCGGTCTTTGTGCTATGGGGGCCTTCGACTGATTAGGTGAGGCCCACCCACACAGAGCGGGGCCACGTGCTGTATTCGAAGTCCACCAGCGACACCCGCACAGCGGCACCTGGAGTCACGTCTGACCGCACGTCTGAGCACTGTAGCCCAACCAAGTCGACGCAAAAAAAAAAATTAATCACGACAGAGGATGGGCATTCGGGGATCTGGATTTTTAATAACCTCTCCAGACACGGGTGTAAAGGCACAGCCAAGTGTGGGGCCCACTCTCAGTGAGGCGCCCTAGGGTCACGGACAGTTTCGGGGTTCCTGCCCCCCACCGCCAGGAGGACCACCGGACTTCTTCCGGTACTGGCCCCACATTGGACTCACGACCAATTTTCCATCCTGCCATGGGTCAGGGAGCCGTTCCTGCCACACACGGCCAGGCCACAGCAGGCTGGGAGGCTCCTCGAGCCCAGCTCCCCCTGGCGGCCGCCCTGGCGTCGGCAGCTGCCTGCACCTGGTGACTGTCAGCCTCTACGGTTTGAAGCCCCTCTCCCTTTCCTCTTTTTTTTTTTTAATAACATATTTTTATTCTTGTTTCCTTTTTTTTTTTTTTTGTGAATCCTCACCCAAGAATATTTTTCCATTGATTTTTAGGGAGAGTGGAAGAGAGAGGGAAAGACAGAGAGAAACATCGATGTGAGAGAGACACATCGATGGGTTGCCTCCTGCACCAGCCCCGATCAGCGCCTGGGCCGGGGAGGAGCCTGCAACCCAGGTACGTGCCCTTGACCGGAATGGAACCCGGGACCCTTTGGTCCGCAGGGCAACGTTCTATCCACTGAGCCAAGCTGCCTAGGCAGGCCTCCCTTTCCTCCGAAGAATCACCAGCACATCCACGAACCGGCGAAGTCACCTCACGTCCCTGCGTGTGTCTCCTCCCCCTTGGCCCACTGAAAGAGGCACACGGGCAGCGTTTTCAAAACGCAGACAACCGGACCCGCCCTGGACCCACGCTCTTTGCCCTGTAATACTGCCGTGCTTCCCACTGGGACCCTGGGCAAATCGGTCACTGGTATGTCTGATGGAAACGAGAGCTTGAGAGCGTGCTTGTGGCCCGGCTGGCGTGGTGCAATGGCTGAGCATTGACCTCTGAACCAGGAGGTCACAGTTTGAGTCCGGTCAAGGGCACGTGCCCAGGTTGGGGGCTCGATCCCCAGTGTGAGGCGTGCAGGAGGCAGCCGATCCACGATTCTCTCTCATCCTGGATGTTTCTCTCTCTCTCTCCCTCTCCCTTCCTCTCTGAAACCAATAAAGAAATATATATCTATTTTAAATGTACCCTCCTTCCCTCTGACTAACAAGAAGTTTGCCACAGAAAGTGTCTGGAAATAAATTATACATGAGACATGGATTCTGAACTAGTTGCAGGTTTTATTCCAGGATATTTTTACTTTCCTCTAAACATTCCCTCCAGGGGTGAGCCAGCCCACCAAGAAGTTCAATGGCAGTGAAAAGAACCATCAAGGAACCCACGCGGCCCCATCAGGGTGAGCCAGGCCTGTTACAGGGTCCCCGAGGCCCTACTGGCTCTTGGCACTTGTATCTCCCCTTTAAAAGAGCTGAGCAGCCCTCACCGGTGTGGCTCAGTGGATAGAGCGTCCGTCGGCCTGTGGACTGAAAGGTCCCAGGTTCGATTCCGGTCAAGGGCATGTACCTGGGTTGCGGGCACATCCCCAGTAGGAGGTGTGCAGGAGGCAGCTGATCGATGTTTCTCTCATCGAAGTTTCTAACTCTCTATCCCTCTCCCTTCCTCTCTGTAAAAAAGCAATAAAATGTATTTTTTTAAAAAGAGCTGAGCAGTATTACCGTAGGGATGGTCCTTAACGGAGCCTCTTTCAAAGAGATCCCACGAGTTCCCCTATCATGGGGCCGCCTGAACACGTGGGCTCTGGTCAGGCAGACTTGCCTTCGGATCCCAGCGCTCTACTAACTTACGAGGCAGGAGGCCCTGGGACATGCGCTTAACCTCCCTCGGCCTTGATCTCCTCACCTGTTAAGTGGGGCTACTTCATAGGGTTGTGAGGGCTAAAAGAGTCAATACTTTTAAAGGCATGTAGTCGTCACTCAAGAAATGCAGGTGGCTATGACCATTGTCAGGCTTTTGGAACCCCCCAAGAAACAGAGAATCCCCATCTGGGAAACTCCTGAGTCCCGGCTGGTCTCCCTGAGATGTTCCCCACAGCCGCCTCCGAGTCTACGCGCCTCTTTTCAGGGCATTCTGTCTCTCCGTGAAAGTACACCGTCCCCTCCAGGGCCGGGCAAGAAGAAGTGCATTAGCAGGTAAAAGCGCTGGGAATCAAGGCGATCCCTATGGCAGGGGGTTTTCCAGGGACCCACTTCTCCAAGCATCTGACTGTTTGCGGGACAAAGACTGAGCTCCAAAGCGACATGGATGTCCCCCTGGGTCCTGGCAGATGAACGAGGAGGCATGTACTAGCCTCCCCTTGGGTCACAGAAATTGGGACAGGGTTTGAAACCGTCTCCTGGTACGTTTGTAGAGTCAGCAAATGGCTAGCCTCTGGCACAGAACTGTCACGCCGGAAGGGACATCCCAAACCATGCCACTAGGTACCCCCCTCAGGGAGGCCCCGTCTAACTCCACACCATCTCGGACCCGAGGTTCTCGCTGAGTCTGAGGGAGCCCCCGAAACACCCGACCCAAAGGTTTAATGACTGCCGCTTGGAAAGAGGTTTCCTCTTTCTTCTCACTCCAGTCCCCGCTGTCACTTACGTTCATTTCCTCTAACCATCCCCTGAGCCGTGGCCCCTCATCCATCTCCTCCCCCTCGAGGACCCTGATGAGGCCCGAAAGCCGCGTCAAACACCCTCTGCTTTCCACGCGCTTCTGCCACGGCGGCCGCAGAGCCCGCGACAGGCTCGCGGGAAGAGCAGCGCAGGAAGCGAGTGGCTTGGCTCTTGCCAGGAAAACATGAATCAGCAGCAATCGACACCAGGATCCTGCAGTTCAGAGGATTACCCGTAGAACGCGTTCTCTGATACCGATGGAGCTAAAAATGGATCCACTGTACAAATCCCTTCCTTTCTCGGGAGAAAGCTGAGGAGGCGGCTGAGCAACAGGCACCTGCTGAGATGCATCACCTTCTGGGGACTTTGGGAGACGAATTCTGGTCAATTTCTTGGAAGATACGCTTCCCAGAAGGTGATGATGCTAACGAGGCCTGTTAACCCTTCCCAGCATCCCCCACAGGCACTCACCGCTGGGAATCTGAGCCAGGAGCTCACTGAGGATGGAAGAGCCGGGAGCGGGGAAAGCCACAGGCTGCAGCCTGTGTGACCGGGCACAGCTATAAGACCGAAAGTCTTACCCGGCGGGTGTGGCTTTGTGGTTGAGCGTTGACCTGTGAACCAGGAGGTCACGGATCAATTCCCCAGTTGGGGCACATGTCCAGGTTGCGGGCTCGATCCCCAGTAGGGGGCGTGCAGGAGGCAGCTGATCAATGATTCTCTCTCATCCTTGATGTTTCTCTCTTTCTCCCTCTCCCTTCCTCTCTCTGAAATCAATTTAAAAAAAATTTTTTTTTAAAAGACCTAAAGTCTTAACATTAGGGCTTTCTCGACCTTGAACTTTCCTCCCTGGCATTTCCCGCTCCAACGAACAGCAGTGGCGTTTGCTGGCACGGAAGCAGCAGAGGCAGCGACCTGGGAAGAAGGAGCCTGAGGAAATGAAAAGGGCAAAAGGCAGCAAAGGGTACTTGCCGCATGGTTTCCTGCAGTAAAATGCCTCCGTCTAGTGTTTATAAAAACGTATGCAAACTATATGCAAATTGGCAGATGATCATGCTAATTCCCCCTTAGCCTGCCTACTTGGATATCCTTGGCTTTGACTTTGGAAGGTCCAAGGCCATGGACAGCAGGACCTTGGCAAAGGCAGCCACAGGCCATCGCCTACCGTCTGGCCGGTGTCAATGGTCAAGCCACACAGAAGGACGAGCGAGGCTAAAAGGTGATGGGCTCGCACTCTGCCGAGAATCCTGGTGGGTCCACTCAGCCTGGGGGGTGGGAGTGGGGGGAGGAGAGCGCCTGGAGTGTGAAAGGCACGTAGAATCAAAGAACCAGGGACCATGGAGGCGACAGCTGGAGTGGGTTACCCGTGCCCAAGATGCCATCTGAGAACATCATTTACAGATCCGGGCATTACCCTGAATGCCAAATGTGGGAAACGTATCAACTTCTCGAGTAGGTCCTCTCTCCCAATAAGAGACATCAGTAGTGAAACACCGAAAGGGCTTCGAAAGCTTGCAAAACTCTTTCCCTTCTACGGTGCCGGCCTGGCATCTGCGGCCCCACCTACTCTTTTGCGTTGACAGGCATCTTTCCCAGGGCCTGCAGCCCACCTGCTCTGGACAGAGGCCAGGGGGCTGTCCTTTGGCTCCAGGCCAGAGACTCCGCTTATTTTACCTGCAAGTACCTGTTCTCTATACTTTGCTGCAAAAAAAAACACACATACACCTTCCTGCCTGGGAGAGTGGCAGGCTGGTCGCGCGGGCCCCCAGCTATGCCACAGAGTGGTGCTCAATGCCAGGCTCTGAGCTGCGTGCGCACACGCCCGTGAGTTCGCGTGCACACAGGTGCCTCCTGAATGTGGTTAGGGCAGCTGTGACCCTCAGCCCCTCCATTCGGGGCAGCTCTCTGAATGCTTGGTTCCCCCTTTAATAACACCTCCCCTCCCACTCCTCCGACATTCCCAATGAGGCTGCCGATCAAACGGCAAAGCTGAGTGGCAGGCTGAAAACTCAGAGCCAACCCATCATCCAGGGACAAAGGTCCCTGAGCCCAGCACCAGGCAGGAACAAAGGCTGTGCGCCTGCTATTATTATGAAAGGATAAAGCAGCTCTGAGTCCAACCACAGGCAATTCCATTATCCAGCGCTATCCTGCCGCTTGAGTTGATGGCCACCCCTTTTAATGAGCTCCTCTTGTCTCTGGGGGCATCCAAAGAATCCATCGCTGGCTCCCCGCTCCCCCCGCTGCCCCCGGGGAGACAGGACCGGAGCAGGCACCAGCCCCTCCACTGTGACCACACCTGACCGTGGCTCTGGCACTGACCTTCCGCAGAAGGAAGCAGATGCGCTCGATGTTCCTCAGCCGTTCCCTCTATCAGGACGCACAAGAGAGAAAGGAGAGGCAGGTTAGAGCGAGGGACGCCCCCACGGTCGACCTCAGGGGAGGAGGCAGCTCCTGCCCCAGGCCCCGCCCAGCCAGATGGCGTGCTGCCCCCACCAGTGGCTTTTCCTAATGCGTTTCCCCATCTACCTGGTCATCTGCTCTTAGAGGAACTCGACCGGCAACCGGTGTGGACTCAGCCTCCAGCAGAGGCGTCTGTACTTTTTCTACACAGAGTCTCGCTCCCCCTCCATGCACCTGTGATGGTCAGACTGCTGACCGGCACCACGTGCTCGCTGACGGTCCCAAAGCCTGCAGCCGCCCGCCCCCCCACCCCACCGCCCCGGGGAGGACTTCCCACGAGGGTGTCAGAGAGCATAGGTGCCCTGATTCGTGTGAGGAAGGGACGTTCTCGGCCCGTTGGCTTTGTCTGTCTAGAGTGCGTGCTTAAAGGACGTAATCTCCCCCCTAAATGAGACACCAGCAGCGCGGCTCGCCTAAGACTGGCGCCTGGCATCCCACTCCTTCTGAGAGAAACGCGTCACCCCACTCAGCAATCACCTGTAACCCGGGCCCCTCCTTGTTGTCACCGACCAGGGAGGGAGCTTCTTCAGGCCACCTGGTCCTGAAATGCCACCGAAGGGGCCCACAGGCCTGAAGATGAGTTAGCGAGGCAGCAGAGCGTTTAACAGGGCTCCATCGGAAGAACTGGGAAAAAGTGGGCTTTTATGGTTTTAAAGTCTCAGACAAGCCCAGCGTGGCTCCGTGGCTGAGCGTCGACCTAGGAACCAGGAGGTCAGGGTTCGATTCCCGGTCAGGGCACATGCCCGGATCGCCAGCTCGATCCCCAGTGTGGGGCGTGCAGGAGGCAGCCGGTCCATGACTCTCTCTCGTCATTGATGTTTCTATCACTCTCTCCCCCTCTCCCTTCCTCTCTGAAATCAATAAAAAATAAAAAAAAAAGTATTTTAAAAAAGAGAATGCTGCCATAAGCCTTCCAGGTTTAGATGGCATCCCACTAGCAAATCCTGATGTTCCTGCCCCACTGAAAAGATCAACGGAGCTATTCAAACAAAAACGTGCCTTAGCGCTGGGAACCAGGGCCTGGAAGGAGCTTCCACTCACATAGGCCCAGCGAGCTTAGATGGAGCCACACACTTGAATGAGCTGAGCTGTGTGTGTGAGAGTGTGTGTGTATGAGAGAGAGAGAGAGAGAGAGAGAGAACGCTCCATCTCTTGAGTCCAGCAGGGATGGTCTGGAATGAGTTTGGAGAAGGCTCTGTCCACACACACATGGTTGGCCCCTGGCTCCAGGACATGGGCTGGCAGGACCAGAGAAGCAGGCAGCCAACACCCACCCACTCAACACAAGTGCCGTCCTTCTCCTGGCCCTGCTTTCATGCCTCTCCCTGCACCCGCTCCAGGGCAGGGCGGCATGCACAGCCTATGGGCGACAGGACTCTGGGAACAGCTCGTGCCGCACCCGGACCAGACAACCGGACGTCAGGAGAGGCCCCGGTGGCAGGCCGCCTCGAGCCCACAGAGCTTGTCCAGATGAAAGCTTCCTGGTGATGACGGCTTGGGGTTAGGAGCTTGGACATCAGCCTACCCTATCAGAGTGCGGCGACCACTAATGACGCCTCTACACCTGCCCAACACGGGGATTCCACGGAGCTCCCCTTCTTCCCTCCCGCCCCCCTCCCCGCTGGTGCAACCAGGCCTTGAGGACTCCACAGCCATAGCACCGCAGGCATGTCCCACCTGGGCCACTGGGGCTGCCATACTGCACTTGCAAGAGAAATCAAGAGCCAGGTGTGGAGGCACGGTCAGAGACCGGAATGTTCTCTACTCGTCCTACGCATGGGAACCCCGCCCTCCTTCCCAGGCCCTGGGTGGCCTGTGCTGGCACTCCGCCCCGCCACCAGCACCCTCTACTTACCGCATGCACGGGGTTGCACTGGTCTATGGGGCTCTTAAAGTCTGTTCTCAGCTCATCGAAGGCAATGATCTGAAACGAAACGCACAGAATCGAGACGTCAGTGCAAAGGTGAGTCACTACAACGTGTCCAAAGCTTCCTGGAGATTTGCTTCAAGTAACAGAGGCGGCAGGAAGCGGGCGTCAATGACGCGGGACCCGGTAGAAGCGGGTCGCTGTGGAAGCTGCGACCTCAAAACAGGAAGTGGCAGGGATCTTATTTAAGGGCTCACCGTGGCAACTAGTAAATAAACCAGCCCTGGACATCTCAGCCCCAGTACAGTGGTTCTAGACAACAAAGCTATTACAATGACCGTGAAGAGAGTAGATCTTAAGGGTTCCCAGCGCTAGACGGAATGATCATTATGGGATGGCACAGAGGTGTGAGCGAACGCGACAGTGGCAACCACACTGCAAGGAAAACGTGTCACCTTAAACTTACCGTATGCTGTATGTCAGCTATATCTCCATGTTTTCAATCCCCAAAATAAAGTGGGTTTTTTTTTAAAGCTTTTTGTGTTCTACAAAAGTGATGGGGAGGGCGGGCTGGGGATTGGATACAGCCACACAGGAATGCACTTTCAGCTTCTCTCGTTATCGAAGAAGCTGTCGATTTATTGTTTTTTGCTTACTTTGGCAGAGAAGCTACCGGGGAGGAAAATGGACAGAAGCCAGGCAAAGGGGAAGGAAGGAAGAGGCAAGAAAGCAGAGGTGACGGCAAGAGAAACAGCCCAACCCCCCGCTGTCCACAGGCTGGGTCCCCAACTCTGGACAGTCAAGGCTTCGCAGCAGGGCCCGTTGGGTCAAGTTCATTCTGGGCTGAGACCCGAGCTCCCCAGAGAGCAATGGTTTCCCCACTTGTCTGGAGCGGGGAATGCTGGAGGGAACCTTCTCCAGCTACAGAATGAGGCACATCCACAGAAAGAACTAACTAGAGGTGAAGCCACCCAGCCCGAGCCACCTCGTCCCTGGAAGGGTGACTCAGTGACAGAACAAGGTGGTATTTGGCCAGTGGGCTGCGCATAAATGGACATAAGAGCCCTCCCCGCCTCGTGACTGCGCTCCCCAGGGGGGCCAAAGCAATGAAGCCAGCACACCACCCACGGGTCCTTGCTCCGGCAACAAGGGGCTGAGCATTAGTCCCACGTGAGTGAGAGCAACGTACTTCCCTCTGCAAAGCAGGTATAATTTTATTTATTTTTAAAATATATTTATTGATTTCAGAGAGGAAGGGAGAGAGAGAGAAACATCAATGATGGGAATCCTGGATCAGCTGCCTCCTGCAAGCCCACAACTGGGAATCGAGCCCGCCACCCAGGCATGTGCCCTGACCAGGAATCCAACTGTGACCTCCTGGTTCATAGGTCGATGCTCAACCACTGAGTGACGCTGGCCGGGCAAAGCAGGTATAATTTTAAAGCAGCCTCGTGTCATCCTGATCTCAATACTCCTGCAGAATTAGGAGAAAATTCTAGAATCACTTGTATTCGATAGACACATTTCCCTATCACCCCTTGCTAGGTCGTTAATTACCCAGCCTGTACTTGAGGCCTTTAGTAACAAGAAATTTGTCAGTCACTGGCGATGCTTGCTCCATTCCCGGCTACCTCTAATTAATCACTGTCTTCCTGTACTGAATTTATATAGGACTCCCTGAGGCTTCCCCCCACGGTCTACACCAGGGTCAGCAAACTGCAGCCCGCAGGCCAAATCCAGCCTGCCACCCATTTCTGTACAACCCGTGAGCTAAGAATGGTTTTCATACACTTTTTAAATAGCTGGAAAAAAAATCCAAAGAAGAAGAACATTTTGTGACATGTAAAAATTATATTCAAGTTTCAGCTTCCATAAAGTTTTATTGGCACACGGACACATTCGTTCTTTTATATACTGTTCCTGTATACGTTCGCACTATAAGGGCAAAGTTGAGTCGTTGCTACAGACACGACACCAGATGACCCGCGAAGCCCAAAATCCGGTGTCGTGTTTTTTACAGGAAAAAAAAAATTTGCCAATCCCGGTCTATTCTTTTTTTTAATATATATATTTTATTGATTTTTTTACAGAGAGGAAGGGAGAGAGGGATAGAGAGTTAGAAACATCGATGAGAGAGAAACATCGATCAGCTGCCTCCTGCACAGCTCCTACTGGGGATGTGCCCATAAACAAGGTACATGCCCTTGACCGGAATTGAACCTGGGACCTTTCAGTCCACAGGCCGACGCTCTATCCACTGAGCTAAACCAGTTAGGGCTCCGGTCTATTCTTTTATTTGCCCTCTAGAGCTGCGCTGGCCACATCTGGCTATGCAAATTCACATTTTAATTGTTTCAAGTTCAATTGAAAAGTTGGTTCCCACATTCTAATTGCTCAGACACCACACCACACCTGTCTTAGCATCTGTGAAACAGCACAGGCATGAAACACGCCATCGTCACAGAATGCTCGAGGGCACAGCACTGAGGCCCACAGGGTAGGTCAGATCGCTCTCCCAGAAGGAACTCCGCTAAACACTGTCAGCTATCATGAACCCAGCAAGTCTTTCTTTCTTTCTTTTTGTTAATCCTCGCCCAAGGGTATTTTTCAATAGGTTTTTAGAGAGAGTGGAAGGGAGGGGGAGAGACAGACAGAGAGAGAAAAAAACATCGATGTGAGAGAGACACATCAATTGGTTGCCTCCTGCATGCCCTGACCAGGGCCGGGGATCGAACCTGCAACCGAGGTACCTGCCCTGGACCAGGAATTGGACCCACGACCCTTCAGTCCTCCGCTGACACTCTACCCACTGAGCTAAACTGGCTAGGGCCCAGCAAATCTTTCTTCTTCAAGCTAAATCTCTCCAACTTTTATTTATATAAACGGGCACGAAGTTGCCTCACCATGCTAATTGCCCTCCGTTGACGTCAGAGGGAAATGTCCTGCACTAAAATGTGACTGTCAGAACTAAACACCATATTCAAGGTGAGATCAGCTGGCGCCGAAAGTAAAAGTACCCGTCACCTCCTCTGTTCTGTAACCTATGCCTCTGTGAATGCAACCCGATAGCAGTAGCTTTGCCTTTTGGGGTACCACTTTACATCCCTGGCTTCATACTGGCCTTGCATTGCCTAAAAACACCAAGTCTGTTTTCATGTGCTTGAGTTAAACTCAGTCCAACTCATCCTGCATGCACATTGTTAGGTTTGGGAGGGGGGACTTAAGAGCGAAAACCAACCTTTTCCCCTTTAATTCCTCCCTGTTCAGTTTGCTCCATTGGTCCAATCTGTTGACATATGCTCTATCTCCCACTACAAATCCCAGTGAGCATAACGGCTCAGTATCCACATCCACAGTCTCCCTGATACAAATGCAAAGTGAGCAGGACCGAGGGCAGAGCCCGGAGCTCGCCATTCCCAGCAATCCTCCAGCCTATTATTTATCCAACCATCAACACAAGTCACCACCTTTGGGCCCAGTCAACTGGCAGTAAGTCTCTGCGTGGCTTTAGAACCCCTACTGTTGGTGCACCTCCTAGAAGCCCCCCAAAGAAGCTGGGGGCCCAGGGAGGAAAGTCAGGTCCCCCACGTCGTGGCCGTGACTGCAGACCTGCCTGTGCAGGCCCCACGCCCAGTCCTGACCTGGGCGTGTCCCCGTGTAAGTGCTGGGAGGTGAGTCTGGGCTGAAGCGGGCAGAGGAGCCCCTGCAGCCAATAGGAGAGCAGGTACCCCTCCCCCCCTTCCCCCCCCCCCCCCACTCAGCTCCTGACCTGGAGGAAGGGGTGAAGGACGGCCCACAAGTGTAGCTCATGCCTTTGAGTTCCCTGAGAAAAAGGTCCTTCCCGGTGTTTCCTGACGATGGAGACGGGAAGGTACACAGTGAGGGTCAAGGCTTTCAGCATCCCCACCCCCGCCTGGTAACCACTCACAACCTGTCAATCATTCAGGGAGCATCCTTTACACACAGGCACTGACCCAAATCAACCATACAGCCCCCAGCCACTTCAGCTTCCTGGTCCAGGGGGCAGACGAGCATGGAAACCGCTCATACATTATATTACACTGTGATGTGCGCTATACTCAAGGCACCACGATACAGCAGCCACCACTTACCGCAGGCTCACTACGTCGGGCACTGGGCTTCACGTTATAATCCTTTGGCCACCCCGTGAGGCAGGTACTGCTACTGCCCCATTTTAGAGATGAAGAAACTGAGGCCAAGTGTAGGTACATTACTTGCCCAAGATGACTACTCTGGTGTCAGGAATCACACCAAGGCCTCTCGTATCGTTGCAATGAGGATTAAACGACATGATGTTAATAAAGCACTAGCACGCGATGTTAATAGCATAACGTTAATATTAGCCGCAGTAAGTATTATTACCTTTAGTGCGGTAGTCATTAGCACCAGGCGGGTGTTTGGGCCTCACCTGTCTGGCCTCGTGACTCTGCACCCTCCCCAGCCTTCAGCACAGTCATCAGCATCACACAATCCAGGAGAACCCAGGTCCTTCCGGGGTGAGAGGGTGTAGGTACAAGCCCAGGACAGTACTGCTGTGTGGAAGCCGCGGGCGTCCTGTCACAGGGGGGAGATGGGGCAGTGGATGCTGGAAAGGAGGCTGGGGTCAGCAGGTGAGCTGGGAAGGGAAGCATCAGCTGCCCCAGGACCAGTCCCTGGGAATGATGAGGGCAAACTGGGGGACACGGGACGTGGCTCATGGACCACTGTCTGCCAGGATGTGGGTTCTGACATTGCTTCCCTGGTCCTGTCCAGTTAACAGGAATCGACGCCCCGGAGCCATGCACTTCTGAGACAGAAGGAAGCCAGGAGAGCGGAGACGGGCAGGCCCAGCCGACACTCAGGAGCACGTCCCAGGCTCCAGCTAGCAGCCATCCTGGTCAGGGTCAGATCCAGGGAGGATTTGTGGGGGCGAGAGAAGCCCACACACTCTGCTGACTTGGGGAGGGAAGTGGGGACAGGACAGTCACTCTGAAGAACAGGAGCAGAGAGGGACAGGAGGGGAGAGAGAGGAGGGGGAGGGCAGTAGCCTGCAGATTTCTGGGCCCTCCTGGCCCCACTCAGGCAGGCCACAGCCCCCTGCCTGCTCCTCCCAGGCCCCAACTCAGCGGCCCACCCAACACCACCGCCCGCCACTTCCAACAAGTCAGGGACCTCAGAGCCTGCCGTTCCCAGTAACCGTTCCCAGCCCCAGGCTCCACCTGCCTCCCACCAAGCTGGTGCTTGCGCCGGCACCCTTGGTTCTCAAACATGAGATTTCTGGCTCAGGAGCAAGTTCAGGAGCAAGTTCTGGCTCCAATGGTTCGGTGACCCTCCAGACATCCTCAGCCTCCCACAGGCTCTTGGAGTCACTCCTCCTTCTGGTTCCAATGTCCTTTGGGTAAGCAAGTGCCTCTTCCAACTCCCAGGCCTGCAGCCCGCCTGGCCGAGCTCTGGGGGGGCGGGTCCACACCCGAGAGTGAGTGTGGACGTGCATCAGGGAGGCTCCCACACCCCAAAGCATCTTCCGGGGAAACCATCATCATGCATTCTTTAAAATACTGAGCATCTCCCATTTCCAGGCTCCGGGGGGTAGGAGCTGGAGGAGACGCTACAAGAAAGCACGGCGGACAGGACGCTGGCCTTCCCTCCTCTGTGACGAAGGCTCTCTGCTCCACTGAGCTTCACGCGGGCCCTTCTGAGCCCTCCTCCCCACTCGGCTCCCACCTTGGGCTCTGGGCCCATCCTCGCAGAGTCCAGTTCCAGCAGGAGCCCTGCTAAGTGGGTTTAGACCAAATCCTCACCCTGGACATCTGGTCACCCTGGCCTGCCTCCAGCGAGAACCTGAATAAAAGTCAACAGGAGAAGGGGGAAACACACACACACACACACACACACACACACACACACACACACACTAAAACCCCAAGGAGCCAAATTAGTTGGCTGGAAATGTTGGGTCTGAGTTGCCCCCAGATGCGACAGGGGAGAGAGAAATCCGTGCCGTGGGTCTCCACGTTCATGACGAAAAGAGCACACGTGTTCCCTGGAACCAACCATCCCCGACGCTCGCATCTAAAAAGCTTTTCCTGTGCCTCCGGGAGAGCACACACCCAAACAGCCCAGCAGACCGCACGCGGCATTAGGTTTTCACCGCGGCGTCTCTCGGTAATTGCCCGAGCGCAACACAAAAGTGTGGCCCGGTAGAGGCGTTTCCTGGGGGAGGCTAGGCGAGACAACGGGGTCCTGATTTTGAAGGCGCTGCCATGAATCTTCCACCCACACGTCTCCCCGGCAGGCACCTAACGACCTGAGAGCAAGTAGGTGGAGGTCAGCTTCTTCAGCCAAGACCTGGGCCCCAGGTGACCTGAGTTGCTCATTAGCAACGGCTCCCTGCAGCTGGGAGGGCCAGTGACAATGACAGTGACAGTGACAATGATTTGTGAAAATTGAGGGACCGGACCAGGCTTCTCCCTCCTGCCTGGGTGTCCACTTTCCTTCTGCACAAAGGTGAGCTGTGCTGAAAAGTCTCCCTCCGCCCCTCCAGAACCCTCTCCCGCCTCCTCCACCTGCTGTCTCCTGGCTCTCTGGCTTCCAATGTGGTCAGGCCACTAAGAGGCCCCAGCAGAAGATGGCAGGAGGTCCCTTACTCCCCTTCCTGCTGGGCTGTGGCGTGGCAGTGCCTCTGCCCCTCCAAGTGAGGCCACAGCTCCCGCCAGGATCCCACCACCCTCTGGACAAACACATGGGAAGCGAAGGACCCCCTTCAAGCCAGTGTCTGTACTGAACAAGGGCTCCATACCTTCCTTCTCCCCTTTGCCCAAGGAGCCCAGATCTCAGCCCAGGGCTGTGGGCAACCCGCAATGATCGTCTCGGGACTTGGGCCCCGACAAATCTTTTCCTAAACTCCTACTTCCAAGCAGAGTGTTTATGAGGCCTCCACAACCTGGCGGGGAGAGCAAGCAGCTTGTGAACAGCCTGCCAATTTGCTGAAAGAATTTTTTTGTTGTCACGGCTATTTAAACTGAAACAGTTCTTCCTTCCACTGCCCACCCCAGCCGTGTTTTGCCAACACAGCAGCCCCCGAGTCCCGGGGCCCCAGATAGAAATGCAAGGGCAGCAGGATCAGGGGCCCCTGCCCTGGGTAAGGGAGCAGGGCCAGGCCACTTGGCTCTGGTGCTTATTTGCATATGATTTGTATAAATTTACATGTCGTTTTCAAGAGGCCTAGTTTCAAGTATTTAGAATCAAATTGGTGAATTTGTGCCATTTCTTGGAAGTTTGTATCCAATTAGCCTCCCTGCTGGTCTGAATCCAGGGACACTTCAATCCTGTTAAAAAGTGTGTCACGCCAGCCAGTGTGGCTCAGTGGTTGAGCATCGACCTATGAACCAGGAGGTCACGGTTCAATTCCCAGTCAGGGCACATGCCTGGGTGGCAGGCTTGATCCCCAGTGTGGGGCGTGCAGGAGGCAGCCAATCCATGATTCTCTCTCAGCACTGATGTTTCTCTCTCTCTCTTTCCTTTCCTCTCTGAAATCAATAAATATATACACTGAGTGGCCAGATTATGATAATCTCTGAACTCATAATAATCTGGCCACTCAGTGTATTTGTATCTCAAATGGGTACCAAAAGTATTCTAGACTTTTGCTGGAGATCAACCACCTATTTGCCCTGAGCTTTCTATCGGCCAGTGCAAAGGGGAACCCTGATCAGGTGCATGATTTATAGTATCTTTGATATCAAATAAATGAGGTGCTCAAGAGAAGTACACTGAGTGGCCAGATTATTATGCGTTCAGAGATCATAATAATCTGGCCACTCAGTGTGTGTGTGTGTGTGTGTGTATGGCCACTCAGTGTGTGTGTGTGTGTGTGTGTGTATATACACACACACACACACACATATATATACATATACACACACACACACATATACACACACACACACTTTTTGTTTAAGTGTGTCAAGCTGACCTCTGCTTCTACCATCACAGCTTCTCCTCTGACTCTGACCCTCCTGCTTCCCGCTTAAAAGGGCCTTTGTGATTACATGGAGTCCCCCCAGATAATTCCCCATCTCAATAGTCCTAATTTCATCGCACCTGCAGAGTGCCTTTTCCTACATAAGGTAACATGGTCATGGGTTCCAGGCACAGTTCTCTGCCCTAAACTTGCTCTGTGCTCCCCCTATTCATCCCTCGCCCCCCCCCAAACCCTGGCAACCACTGATCTTTTTTGTCTCCGCAGTTCTGCCTTTTCCAGAATGTCACCGAGTTGGAATCATACGGAAGGTAGACGTTTCCCATTGGCTTCCTCTTAGCAACATGCATTTAAGGTTTCTTCGAGTCTGCTCATGGCTTGACAGCTCATTTCTTTTCAGTTCCGCCAGGGTTTTGAGCTTTACTTTCTCCTCGGGGGTTCGCACCCAGCTCGCTGCTTTGGTTCTTGTCCCAATTTTCATGTGGGGTGAGAACTTCCTGCAGCAGCCTTGGCCACACAGGACCGAGTCCCTGCCTGTCACCGCTCCGCCAACTTCCGCCAAACACTGGGCTCCAGGCCCGGACAAGGGGGTGGTCACACATTCCCTGATCAAAGCCCATACTCCATGGACGAGCCACGCCAACTACTGCTAAAGCGTTCTCCCAAATGCATCCTGACCGTGCGGACTACCCCGTCTTTCTCCTCATTTCCGTCTGTCAAATGCTCGGGCCCAGATAAATGCCACCTCTCCATGATGCCCTCATGTGACCCTGACTGCAACCTGCATCCCAGACCTCTGCTGCCTTCCGGTAGACTTATCTTCGACTTGCAAGATCCTTGAGGACGGGGCCCTTACCGTACTCTCTCTCTTTCCTGCAAGTCCAAACACAGTGACCGGCAGTTGGGCGCTCAGTAAGTATGCATAGAATCAAATACAACTGTTTTCCCTACAGGGCTACCCTGCACAGAGCCAAAAATACCCTGTACATTGCCAAGGGCAAGAGATTATCTGATTTATGAATTATACATGGTTCCTGCTTCTCTTTTGCATCTTCCCATGGCTTCCTGCCCGTTGGCCTGCTCAGTGCTTATTAATTCTCAGGGAAAGATGGCCAGGAGGAAGGAATAGACTCTGACACAGGCCCTCCATTTGGGGGTGGGGCGGGGCGTGGTGGAAACGAACTGGATTTGGGATGTGCTCTGTCTTTACATTTTCAAGCGACCACAGATGTAAACATCCACTGGCCACCACGGCCACAAGGCCACATGCTGCCGTACCAGAGCCTTCCAGATGGCCCGCTGCACGCGTCACAGTGCAACCTGGGCCCAGGCCTACACCTCACTGCCCTCCAGGCTCTGGGAGTGCACACTGGGGAACGGAGGCTGAGTCTCACGCATCTTCACGGGCAACCCGCACAGCATGGACTTCACAGCGGCTGAAAACGCAGACTGCGGGGAGCTCCATGCGCGGTGCAACCAGCACAGGGCTGAGCGGAGGAGAGGGGCAGCGAGGCCACACCTGTCTCTTTGCCTCTCTCTCTCTTTCTCTCTCTCTCGTCTCTCTCTCTCTCTCGTGTCTTTTTGGACTTCGCTTCTAGAGCTGGGTCAGCCACCTTCTGGTACCCGAGCTTCCGCAGCAGCACCCAGCAGTGACCACTCACCAAACAAAGCAAAACCCAAGCAAGTAACCCAGGAGAGAGGAGGAGAGGGAGGAACAACAGAAGCCAAGGAGCGGCCGGGCAGAGGGAGGGAGGGAGGGAGGGAGGGAGGGAGGGAGGGAGGGAGGGAGGGAGGGGAGATGCAGAAAGTAAACTACCAGGTTTTCTTCCTCTTGGTAAGGACCACATGCCCTTCTGAGTGTTTCTGCTCCTTTGGAATAAGCTGCAGAGAGAAAGGGAGTTTCCTGCTGTTCGCTGCTCAACCTGGTCCCGGTTTCCTCAGCCACAGAGACCTCAGCCACTGCCCGCACAAGTGAGTGCAGCAGCCTCGGAATTTCTCCTGCACCCCCTTCCCCCGCCCCCCCCCGCCGCCCCGCCCCGCCTGTCTAAGCATCTACAGCTTGGGCAGGTTGCCTGGACGGGCACTTGGCTCTTCTCCCATTTTCCCAGACCTTTGAACCTAGTGGTTGGGCAAACCCTCCGCCCTCTAGTGGCCGTGGGTGAGCATTACCGCTTGGTAGAGGAAAAACTGGGTCTCAACTTTTTAAGACCAGGCTGTTTAGAACAGGCACGTGTCTGTGGGATAACGGGTAGTCATCGCTTTAAGCAGCCAGGAGAGACTTCACCAAGAAGGGATGACCACGAAGCTACATGGGTAAGGGTGATGATGCGTTCTGTCCTCCCTGGAACTGGAGGGTCTGTTTCAATTCGACAGGCATGTCACGCCTTACGCCATGCAGAACGTGAGAGCTGCAAGGTCCCTCTGACATCACCCAGTCCAAGCCCACTCTCTCCGATATGCTGTCGTCTGTCTCCATGGCGACCGCTCGGGATGTGACATTATCTGCTAGAAACATTTACCGTCTCTTCCCCACATCCAGTCGCCGAGCATGTGTTGGGGGCCTGCTGTGTGCGGGTCCCGGGCTAGGCGCTGGGCAGGAGCTACAAGAAGGCAGGCCCATGCCCTCCTCTCAGTCTAAGAGGTCCCAGGTCCCTCAGCCTCTACCACAGTTCAAACAGCCCCCCACACTTACCAGGGCTGCCCCCACACCCACCTCCCAGCTTTGGAGACACCTAGGTTACTGTGCCTGGTGGTGGCTCTCTCCCTGGGTGCCCCGAGCCTCTGGACCACGGGGACATGGCTGCCTGGCCTTCATGAACACAGGCCTTCCCTTCATTCCCCAACCTCTCACAGTCCCGCCTGGTGGCTCCAGTCCAGCTGATGGGCCTGCAGACGCCAAAGTGGGACCAGTGTGGTTATGCTTCACCACGTACTGCATTTCCTCCACTTGCCTTGAATGTAGATGAGCCTCTACGTCGATGTGGCTGGAACCGGCATCCAAAACGTACCATGTCCAGTGTCCACCCACGGTGCTCTGTGGACACAGCAGCCACCACACAGGAGGGGA
Source organism: Corynorhinus townsendii (assembly GCA_026230045.1). NCBI lineage: Eukaryota > Metazoa > Chordata > Mammalia > Chiroptera > Vespertilionidae > Corynorhinus > Corynorhinus townsendii. Next base: position 14,559,434 of record JAPDVU010000016.1, on the reverse strand, counting down.
GCTGCTCCTTCTACAGCAAGCATGTCAAACTCACGGCCCGCAGCCCACAAGGAGTATTTCTGCGGCCCAGCCAATATAACGGAAAGTAGGAAACGTTTTAGTAAAAGCTTTAGTGATTTTTACAATATCCTGTTGTACATAATTATTAATAACAAACTACAATGTTCGCTAATGACTAAATACTATAATCGTGTTGCATTCATTTCCCTTACGCGCCTTATGCGCAGACGCACCATTTCTCTCCACTAACACCAGCAGCGAATATTTCAGCAGCCGATGGCCACGGCCTTAGTCTGGGGCTGACTTGCTTGGTGTGCGCAACGGGAAATATTTCGCTTCCGGAGAACAAGAAAAATAGGTTTATTTGCATTATGCTTATTAACCTGTGCAGTTATTCAGTGTCTGGTAAGTTAATGTTCAAGAAAAAAATATTAATTTTTATTTAAATGTTCTATTATTTTATGTTAATAATGACTCATTTAGTTCAGCCCTTTGTATTCAGCAGGCCTCTATTGAAATAAGCCTGTTTCTATGAAAATTGAAGCTTTTGTTTTTTTGCGGCCCACATACACTTACACCCGGTTTACGTGGCCCGTGTCAGCCTTTGAGTTTGACATGCTTGCTCTACATGTTTCCTCCAGGAGACTGCTGTCTCCTCAGGGCAGGCCTCGCTCCGCTCCTCCCTACAGTCCCAGGATCCTTGATAGACAGGGATAGTGTGGAACTAGTTGGTGCACTGCGGACGGCAATATAAGAGCTAAAACCGAAGTGCATCCTCTCCCGACGCATGCCTACAGCCCCAACAAGAGGACAGTGGCCCTCAGGGCTGCCTGAGCCATGGAGCGCAGCTGGCGGACCCAGCAGAGGCCGGGGACCCTTTGGAGCCTCAGAGGAAGGCCGTATCTTGACGGCGATGTGCAGCTGCCTTAACCAGCATCCCTTCGGAGTCCCAAGTTCTCCTGCCTGCTGCCCATCCTCTCACGTCCCAGGCGCCGGGCTTTCTATCCCGAGGTGGAAGACCTAACCCCCGCTCAGCTTCCTTTCATCAGACACCCTCTGCTACATGGGTCATTCTAGGTCTGTCAGAAATCAGAAATACCCATCATTCTCTTTTTTAGTATGTTTTTCCCCCCACTGATTTCAGAGAGAGGAAGGGAAAGGGAGAGAGAGATAGAAACACCCATGAGGAGAGAGAATCATGGGTCAGCTGCCTCCTTGCACGCCCACACTGGGGATCAAGCCTGCAACCCGGGCCTGTGCCCTGACCGGGAATCGACACTCAACCGCTGAGCCACGCTGGCCGGGCAATCATTCTCTTTTAAGAAACAGTCTACCTACAGAGCACAGGACGCTGAAACAGCTACCGGGACGTTTGGCTCAGCGGAGAGGTGGGGGCTCTCAGTGCTGCTCCCGCTGCCCCAACTCACAGCACAGGGGCCGGGGTCCTGTCACTTCTGCAGCCTCTTCCCGCTCTGGGCACAGACACTAATGAGCAGAGAACGGATGGGAAAGGCCGTGGGGATGCTGAGGGTGGATAAATTATTCAGACGCTCACAGGAACAAAACGCTCCAAGAGTCTGAATCACACGTGGCTTCCCCCAGCGAACTTGACACCGGCATCCTTTGCAAAGAAAGGGCTTTTGCTGAGCAGCGCCCGCCCGGCAACTGCCTCTGGGGCACCTGCTGCTTCGGGACTGTGAGCGGCGGGCGCACAGCACGTGGGGCCTGCCTTCAGCAGAAGCGCTGACAGGCCTCAGCTGTCCCCGCGCCCACCTCCTGGGCCGACGCTGGTGAGGGACAGAGGGCGCACACACACACACAGTGCCACACGGCAGCTGCGGGGGGAGGGGGTCCCCCAGCATGCTCTCACACAACAGTAAAGAGGGAAAGGACACTGAGGGTCCAAGACAGGCAGCAGGAAGTGCTCCCGTTCAGCCCGTCCCTCTCCAACTCAAGCCAGGGGACCCGTCAAGGTTGGGGTCAAGTTGATTTCCTTGTACATCACGTCCCCTCGAGCCACAGAACCTCTGGAGGACGTGAGCGCGGACTTGCTCTCTCAATCCTCCGCCTGCACGGCAATGAAGGCCGAGGGGACGAGCCTTTACTCTGCACGTCAGCTGCTCTGAGACACGGCAGGCTGCCCGACGACCCTCCCGAGGAAGAGCACCGGTCTGGGGACCTGGAACCCCAGGATGCGCGCACCGCCAGCTGCGGGCAGGGCGCCGTGTGTCAACACGCAGCAACACGCATGCTCCCCGGCAACCCTGGCTGAGCCCTGGACCCCAAACCCTTTCCTGGATTGGGTTTTGGTTTGTTTTATCCATTTTCCTCCTCAAATAAAATGTTTCTTGCCCTAGCCGGTTTAGCTCAGTGTGGAGAGAGTGATGGCCTGCAGACTGAAGGGGTCCCAGGTTCGATTCTGGTCAAGGATGTGTGTTTCTCACATGGATGTTTCTCTCTGTCTTCCCCTCTCTCTTCCCCTCTCTCTAAAAATCAATGGAAAAATATCCTGGGGTGAAGATTGGGGAAAAAAGTTGGTGTTTTAATAGAAGAGAGGAAAAGCTGAAACCCCGAGGGAGGGCAGACGAAGGGGCTCCCGGCCGCCGAAATCCGTGTGGCGCTGCTGGGGGCTGCTCTCTCTGCGGTCCATGCCTGTCCCTGCCCCGGGCCCCGCACTTGCCTGGCCTCCCCGGGGCTCAGTGCAACCGACTTCTTGGAAACGCCACGCTGCCCTGGCGTCGTTTCTCCCCAGGCTGATCCAACCTCATTCTGCTCCTTCGTGACAACCCTGCGAGGGCGGGAGCTCATTTTAATGGAGCCAGGCGCCAGCACACAGTGCGGCTCAGAGCCATAGCATCACCTCTCCCCAGGGGCACGGCGGATGCTGCCTCCCATTTGCAGAGCAAAAGACTCGCTCCGTGCAGCCGCGGGAGCTGCCAGCTCCGCTAATGGGAAGGGCGGCTCCTGGCGGGAAAGCAGAGGGCGCACGCTGCCGGGAGCTGCACGGCGCAGGGGCTGAAACGGAGCACATCTGCCGGCAGAGTCTACATGGGGGGGGGGCGCTGGGGGGCTTCTCGGGGAGAGGAGCGAACTGGAGGGAGGGGCAGAGCCAGCTTTCCCAAGAGGGAAAGGAAGAGCAGGGCTGCCTCCTTGGAATCTGGGGCCAGACATGCTGGGAGACACCCAACTGGCAGGACGCCGTTTTCTGAGTCTTGAGTCACCGGCCGCTGTTCCTTTCGTGGGCTTTGCTGCATCCACGCCAAGCCCGCGTCCCCGTGTCTCCGTCAGGGCGAGTCATGTGCCAGGGGAGCGCATCGCGTTGTCTTCATGAGGAGCAGGCGCAGACCTGGCTCGGGGGGGCAGCTGTCGCGCTAATGGACAACATTCGGGGCCACATGGCCAGTAACTGCAGCCTCCTGGCCGGGGCTGGGGCCGGGGTGGGGGGGGAGGTGGGGGGCAGGGGATGCGGCCAGTGGCTCCCCACCAAGCTGAGAAAGAAAATAAATCAGACCCTCGTCCGCACTTCACGTGGGTGGGATCGCACATCGCAGGGTCTGGGCAACAAGAAGGCAACCTGGACACAGGTGAGGGGACGGGTAGACTGGAGAGGCGGGCACCCAACTTCGACCCCCACCCCCTGCTGCCTGTTCCAGCGTGGCCTCCTCTGGGGAGTTCCCGCTCCCCCTCTGAGTGCAGTCGGGTGGGAGGGCACACCCAGGTGCCTGTCCTTCCGGGGGGGTGGGTGGAGGGAGGGGGACAGAAGGATGCCTGGTGATCCCTGTCGTTCCCGCCGCTCAGTCCAGCGAGCGGACCAGCAGCCCACACTCAGCGTGGAAGGCTCTCCATCCTCCGAAGGGGCACTTCCAGGACAAAAGAGAGAGGGGCTGTGATCTGCACCAAGCTCCTCGGGGGCCAGACTCCCACTCTCCGATGGGCCCTCCTGCTCCTTTGCAATGACTCCTTTTGTGGAGGAAGGTGGCCAGCACCGATTTCTAAGGACCTTCCTTGGTGCATTCTTACCCTAATACCTGACACCGGAGGCCCAGGAAGGCCATCGGCGGAGAGAAACCCTGACGGGAGAACGGGAGAAGAACGGGGACCCGGAGCAAGCAGCAGAGAAGCCGCAGAATTCGGGGCGGGGGCTGCGACCACTTGGTTGGGCCCCTGCGCCGTGTGTCCGCACAACCACCGAAGGCCGGAGACGCCCAGAGCCGCGGAGGTTCGCTGCTGGGGGCGCCTCGCGGCAGCAGCCCCGTTAGCTGCGGGCCCCTTTCCAGGGCAGGACTCGTTCTAAAGCTGTCAGCCGAGGAGAGACAAGGATGTCAAGACGGGGCGCGCCTCCCGCCAGTCCGTTCTCTCCCGTCGGCGCTCCGTGTCCGTGGGTGCTCTGTTGGCCTCCGCGCAGGCCCCTCGCCAGAACCTCCACGGAAAGCGATCCCGGGATACGCCGTGGCCCAGGCGTGACGGCCCGGCCAGGACGCGGTACCTCTCGGTCCCCCGGCGCCTGGTTCCCATCCCCAACCCAGATGAGAGCCCTCCCACTCCCGGAGACTGTCCCTCCCACCCACGGCCCCCAGCGCGCACCCCAGCTCCCGGCTGTGCCCAGCCCCTTCCCAATGTCACCTCCCTGCCGCCGTCCTCGTGAAATTTCAGCTTGATGCCGTCACAGTTCAGAGCCCCTGTCGGATAAGGAGTCCCAGGCCCCTGGGCGAGGACCGTGAGAACAGGACGGGCTCTGTAAGGGTCTCGGGAGCCTGGGCCATTCCCAGATAAACGTGGGGGGTGGGGGGGGGGGGGCAGGAACCTCTGTGTATCTCGTTGGTGTAGAATTTCCACATGGTTGGCACACGTTGGTTCTCTTTGGCCCTGGTCCGCCTACAGCTGCTGTGAAACCCCCGGCCCACCCCAGCTGGCAGCACATCTGGCTGGACAGGTAGCACCACACACACACACACACGCACACACACAGACTGGACCCCTCTGCCCGTGACACACCCCGGTTATCTTGGGCCTCCAGGCAGTGAGTGGTGCCCTCAGAACCTCTCCCCTCCCTGATTCCCTCAGATACCAGGCCTGCCACCTCCCAGTTCCTCCTTCTTTAGCTTTGCATTGGCGGGGGGGGCGGGAGGGGAAGGGGAGGGGGAAGACGGAATCATCCGGCTATGTCCCTACCCACAACCCCTGAATGCAGTTGCTAATCCCTTCTCTCAATAAGGTTCGTGGAACACATTTAAATATTTTTTTCATCCCAGACACAAATGTCTCTATTATATAGGAGACCATCTGGCTGCTACAGCTAGCTGGCTATGTTGCTATCAGCTCCTTTTTTAGGGTTTGTGAATCAGTTGCCAATAAGGAAAAGAAAAAAAAGAAGAAGAAGAAGAAGAAAAGAAGGAAGTCAGCTCCAAGATTCTGCTTCCCTCCCTGCACCCTTCCCCAGCGGGAGAGCTGGATTCCACCGTCAACACGGACCACGTGCCCGCAGTCACAGAAGCGGTACCTAAGACTGGTGCTCTGGAGATGCCAGCCCACGGTTCTGGACGCCCTGGGGGAGGGAGGTGGTGTCAGCGCGTCCCCGCCCGTGGCCCTCCAGCTGGGCTAAGGGACGCGGCACAGCCTCTGGCAGATCTAGGATGCGTGCGAAGGAGAGGAATAAAAGGAGGTCAAAGCAACAGAGCAAGAAGGGAAGAAGGAAGGAGAAAGAGAAAGCAGTCGGAGCCTGAGACTTGCTGATGCCGAAGACTCCCAACAACCAGACATCTCCTGAACCAGCCCGCCGGTGGGAGCACCTGCTGGGCGAGGGGCGGGGTGGGGGGCACAGCTCTGGGTGGTGGATGGACCAAACCTTCCAAGAATATAAATGGAAAAGCCGAGAACTGGAGAGCAAGGGATTCACAATGGCCTGGCCTCAGGGTCCCTCCTCCCCTTGGAGGGAAGGGGTCCAGAGAAAGGAAGTCGGCGTGTCCTTCGGTCAGAAGCACGTCCTGAGCACGCATGGCCGTTTGTGCAGACACCGCAAAGGGCAGAGGTCAGAGCTCCATCCTGGCACTCCGCACCGTGGAAGCCCAGCCCCATCAGGGTTAGCTCCCCGTACTGGTCACACGCCAGGGCAGGCCAAGGGCACACAGGGCGGGGGCTCCTGGCCACAAACCTCTGGCTGGCGGGACGCAAACCATGGTTGGGTAGACGTGTGGGTTAACCGCTCCCACGGAGGCGCGCGGCCCCAGCCGTGACTGCAAATGGACACGCAGGCATTCCCCGCCTCCAGGCAGACAGACACAAAGCAAATTTCATCATCCCCAAATTTATGGCCAGGAAAGCAAGGGGTTTTCATTGCTGTGGAACATTTTTTGTTGTTGTGGCGGTAACTGCGTGTGTGCATGCATGCATGTGTGCGTGTGCGAAACCACATTTTTACAAATCTCATTTGGTTTTTTTAAGCCATTTTGGTGACTCAAGGCCATTTAAAGAAACTAGGAAATAAAGTCATCCTCCGAATTGTCTCCCAGGGAGCCCGCCTGCTTCCTCTGCAAGCTCCAGCAGTTCGGGCGCAGCCAGGGGCAAGAACGGAGAACCCTGACCGGCTCGGTTGGTTGACTGGAGCGCTGTCCCAAGGGGACGGGGGTGGGGGAGGGGGTCCCCTGGGAGGTTCTGGGTTCCCAAGCCAAAGGCGCCTGCCCAAGAGGTGATTTCGTCTGAGAGTCCCCAGCCACCGGCCACCTGCTCCACACGTGCTCATGTCCTCCCACGTCCTGCGGGCCCATTCTGCTTCATCCGGACACCGTGTACAAGGTCACCGGGGCCCAAGGCAAAGGAGCCACCCAGGCTTCCCCACGCGTGCGCCACGGGCAGGAGGGAGCTGACACACGAGCCAGACGGTGTGCGAATGTGTGGCAGTTAGATCCACAAGGGCAGTCCCCGGGGGAAAGAGGAACACATCCGCCCATCCAGGAGGCAAACGCAGTCCAGCTGTGGAGTTGGGGCCCTGCGGCGGGGGCGGGGCAGGGGGAGGCTGGTGGCACAGGCAGGGAGATGCCACAGGGCGACGGGCCTCTAACCCCACTCGGACGCGGCCGTTGTGCTGCGACGGCGGGTTTCACCCAGCGTGTGGCAGGAATTTCTAGAACACACAGTACCTGACCGTTTAGTCAGGGGCCCTGACCTCTCTTCCCGTCGATCGTCAAATAAAAATTTTTAAAAAAATGACAACAGCCGACACAACAATGGCCGCCTAGCAAGAATCCACCAGACTTAGAGCCATTTTTTGTCAGGCGGGCAAAAACTGGTTCTTTTGTTTTGTTTTTGCTGTGCTGCAGAATTTCAGCCGTGAGCGGGTGGCTGCCACTAGAGGAAAAATATCGCAAATCCCTGTCCTTGGAGGCCCAGGAGGTCCCGCCCTTTTAGTCTTCAACCTCCGTGCCCTGGAGCAGGGAGGGTCCCAACCCAGATACTGAGCGGCCGAGGCCGTGGGGCTGAGCACACAGGAAGGCCGGGGCTCCGTCACGGCCGCCCGCTTCCCCTGCGGCGGAGATCTTCCTCGGCGTTTCGTCGCCTGGCTTTCCCGCAGCCTCTGCACGGCCGTCTCCTGGCTGCCTCTCCTCCCGGGCCAACTTAGCAATACCTGCCAGCCTCCCCCTTCAGCTCCGGGCTGGCGTTCAGAGACCGGCTCAGGCTCTAATTATGCACTTGACGTTGCCAGTGACCTTTATGGGAATTAATTAGATTCCAAGTGCCATTAGCACAGTGGTGCTCAACCTTCCTCATGCCGCGACCCTTTCATACGGCTCCTCGTGTTGTGGTGACCCTCAACCATAACATTATTTTCGTTGCTACTTCATAACTGCAATTTTGCTACTGTTAATGAATCGTAATGTAAATATCTGTGTTTTCCGATGGTCTTAGGCGACCCACGGGTTGAGAACCGCTAGCAGGGTTGCCTAAGACCATCGGAAAACACAGATATTTACATTACGAGTCATAACAGTAGCAAAATTACAGCTATGAAGTAGCAACGAAAATAACGTTATGGTTGGGGGTCACCACCACATGAGGAGCCGTATGAAAGGGTCGTGGCATGAGGAAGGTTGAGAACCACTGCATTAGGAGAAAGAAGTGCAGGTGAGCCTGGGCTGCGTGGCTCAGGGGTTGAGCATCGACCTATAAACCAGGAGGTCCCGGTTCGATTCCTGGTCAAGGCACGTGCCTGGGTTGAAGGCTGGATCCCCAGTGGGGGGCGTGCAGGAGGCAGCCGATCCACGATTCTCTCTCATCACGAGGAGGAGGACACGGACAACCGTGTCAGAGGCGCCGAGAGCTGCGATGAGCACCAGGGGCACTCAGCCTGGCCGTGGGAGGCCCGGTGCCCTTGCCAAGTGCCCTTGCTGAGAAGAGGTGGGGACAGGGGCAGGGGCCCAACAGTGAATGAAAAACCTTAAAAAGCAGATAGAAGCCGAAGTGGGAAGATGCTAACAACATTGGCTACTTCTGGGTGGTGGCTGCAGGGGACTTTACTGGTCCCTGTTACTTTTCCGTATGTTTGACGTGAGCATAAAAAGAGGAAACGGGAGGCAGGATGTCTGTGAGGGCAGGGGCTGGGTGGCATCAGGAGGGTCGAGACCGAGGGGCTCGCCTGTCAGCTCCGGACTCAGCAGCCTTCTGTCTGCTGGGAGGGAGGACCAGCAGGGGAGAGGCTCCGCTTCTCTGGAGTCGGGGCCAGAGAAGTTCGGGAGGGGCAGGATGTGGCATGGGAGTGAAGTCATCGGCTGGGAGGAGGTGCGGGGGGCTGGGGGCAGCTTCGGGGGGCTCTGAGAACACGCCAGAGATGGAGAACAGGGTGGCAGGAGGAGCCGAGAGAACTGAACGGACCACGCTGATGAGTTACGAGGCGATGCTGAGGCTCGGCTGAGGTCAGAGCGGGCTTCCCGGCCGGCCCAGCAGCCCTCGCACCTGAAGGGAGGGCCGGCGGCGGTGATGGGACACGGGCACAGCAGCTGAGAGCAGCGGTGAGAGCGGGTGGAGGACGACGCAGGGCAGGACCGGGTCCTCTCCTGGAAGGCTGAGAGGGCCAGGGGAGACGGGCAGCCGTGTGGGAGGGAGAACGGCAGACCCGGTGTGGCCCGAAGGGAAGGAGGCGGGCACTGGAGGTGACCGTCACGCACGGCACCTGGGATGAGCGACGCAGGAGAGGGGGAGGTGACCGTGGTATGTGCCCCGTCCCTGGTGGACCCAGGTGACAGGACGAGGAAGGTTGGTGGGGTCCCTATCCAGGCAGCACATCCCCAAGCAGTGAGGCGCCAGAGCAGCCCGCCGCAGACGCCCCGGGAGGGCGAGGGGCTGGAACACAGGGCCCTGTGGCTGAGGGGGAATGGGCCGGGCAGCCAGCGGGCCCGGAACACAGAGCCTTGTGGCGGGGGGGGGGGGGCGGGGGGGGGCGGGGGGGGGGGGAGACAGGGGAGGAATGGGCCGGGCAGCCAGCGGGCCTGGAAACAAGCCGGTGAAGTCATCACGCCTTGAAATCCAGGCGGCAACTCTGCCGGGCCTGGCTTCTGGGCCAGTGTAGGGGGTCACCTCGCACGTCCAAGTCCAACGTGAGCGCACCCCGACGGCACCCAGCCCGAGGCCTTGGACTCTCACCCCACACGTGGCGCGGGCCAGTGCCGGCTTGAGTTCCTCTCTGAATTCTGCCTCCTCTCCCCGCTCTCTCCACCTGGCAGCGGTGGGACACGATGGCGGCGCGAGCCTTCCCTTTCGGGGACAGGGCACGGACAGTCACCAGCCAGCACCTCCCCGCCAGCCGGCGTGCCCGCGTGGCCCAGACAGCACACCTTCATGGAGGCGCTTTCTCTTTAAGGCTGGGCCTCCACAGGAGACAGGCTCCCCGGCCATCAAGACGGGCCCTGTGCCCGCAGCAATGGCCAGGTGCTTTGGTAACGACCACAGTTTCCCGGTTTCTGAGTGCCGGGGTGCAGCAGAGGATGCAGGTACCCACTGCCCGGGGAGCCGCCCCTGAGAAGGTGCCCGAGGCCAAATCGGAGTTACCACCTCAGCCACAGGTGTGCCAAGCCAGAAGGGAACGAGGAATTAATCCTGTGAGCGTTGACGGAGCCCCTTCTACATGCCAGGCACCGTCCTGGGCTCCGGAGAAACAAGGGTGAAGCAGCCATGAGGCGATGGAGGGTGCGGTGGCAGTCGTGCAGGGCCAAGGGCACATCTCAAAGTGTGAATCGAAAACAAAAGGTGGGGAGCAGGCGAGGCCTGGCCCAAGGAGGGTCTTAAAAAGAAAGGCGACTGCTGCCCTGGCCAGTGTGCTCAGTGGTTAGAGCATCCGCCCGCACACCTAAGGGTTGCAGGTTCCTTTCCTCGTCAAGGGCACGTACCTGGGTCGCAAGGTTCCACCCCTGGCTCCAGTCTCGGCATGCACCGGAGGCAAGCAGTTGAAGTGTCTCTCTCACATCGATGTTCCTCTTTCTCTCTCCACTCCCTCCCTCCCTTCTACTCTCTCTAAAAAATATCAATGGGAGCCCGGCTGGTGTAGCTCAGTGGTTGAGCATCGACCTCTGAACCAGGAGGGCCCTGGTTGGATTCCTGGTCAGGGCACATGCAGGGGTTGCGGGCTCGATCCCAGTGTGGGGCGTGCTGGAGGTAGCCCATCCATGATTCTCTCTCATCATCAATGTTTCTCTCTCCCTCCTTCTCCTTTCTGCTCTGAAATCAATAAAAACATATTTTTTTAAAAAAATCAATGGGAAAAAATATCCTTAGGTGAGGATTAACAACAAGAAAGGAAGGAAGGAAGAGAGGGAGGGAGAAAGGAAGGGAGGGAGGGTAAGTGGGAGGAAGGCAGGCAGGCTACTGTCAACCTCAGGCATCCTACCATTTCCGAAAAACCCACGTTTTGCTTCCAGGTGGATAGTTAAGAGAAACGGAGCCGTTTGCTGGGTTTCCAGTGGCTGAATCTATGAGAGTGGGGCGGGCTGGAAGGCTCAGACCTTTCGCCCAGCAGCCCTGCCTGCCGCTCGGTAAACGCGTACTTGTTAGCATCAGTTGGGACCCATTAAAACTCTCCCATCACAAGCGCTGCTGCGGATCCAAAGACGTGCTGATGGGGGGTTATTTTATTTGTAGGCTGCCGCAACTTGGAGTTTTAAAATGTGGTTCTACATGCAGAAAACCTTAAAAGTTAAAAACCTGGAATAACTGGTCATGCATCTTTGCAAAGGATGGTTTCACCTGGGTGCATACAAACAACCTGCCGACAGGCTCCACCACGCTGTGAGCGCTCTGCCCGGCAAACACTGTTCATTTCGCATTGGCTGGAAACAGGCCCCACTCCACATCTGAAAACCATTAGAACGTTGTTTTTTTCCTTCTAGACACCCGCATGCAATTTTCTGAAGTGCACACATACACAATGACTGGAAGAGAAGACACCCAAATCTTGTCTGGATGATAAGATTAGTGGTGATTTTGTTCCATTATATGTCCCTGCATTTTCCATTTTTTGAGCAATGAACCTATATCCTTTTATAAGCAGAAAACGTAATTTGGAGGAAATGAAATTGAATTTCCTCTTTTAAAAAAAGGACATGGAGTGTGTTTTAGTATCTTCTTCTTGTTTCAACTCCCAGTATTTTATTTACACAGAGAAAAGTTTCTACCCTTTGGATGAAGACATTACCCACTGTTATCCAAGTTACACAATCCAATGACAGTTATTAGACTTAGAAAAAGGACATGGTGCCGAAACCGGTTTGGCTCAGTGGATAGAGCGTCGGCCTGCGGACTGAGGGGTCCCGGGTTCGATTCCGGTCAAGGGCATGTACCTGGGTTGCGGGCACATCCCCAGTGGGGGGCGTGCAGGAGGCAGCTGATGGATGTTTCTAACTATCTCTCTCCCTTCCTCTCTGTTAAAAAAATCAATAAAAAATATATATTTTTAAAAAGAAAAGAAAAAGGACATGGGCATAAACTCCGCTTAAACTCCGGCTCCCACACACACCCGACGTGCAACCATGGGCACGTTTCAGAACCTCTCGGAGCCACAGTCTCCTCACCCGTGAGAGGTCAGCTGTGAGGACTGCAGAGCTGCCTGGACAACAAAAGGCCACAGGCCTCAAGGTATGCAAAGCCACACACACACACAACCAGCTCGGTTTTATGCTGCACCTTTGAAATGTGACAAAAGTACTCAAAGACAGTGGCTGATAGAAAAGAGATTAACTGGTACTCTGAAATATTTTCATTTGAAAACAAATGAAGATAAATTTGCAAGGTGAACAAGCAGCCCTGGAGACAAGGCTGTGCTCACGGCGGGCCCTGGCCGCATCCGTCTTTGCTCCCAGGCCCCCAGTGGGAAGAAGAGAGAGGTTGACAGCGGGAGGTCCATCTGAGAGGTTCTTAGAGCCTGGAGCTCACCCACTGCAGACTCTCGATGCATAGTAGCCACTATTACGACCCGTAAGTAGGAATGTGCAATTAAATAAGAAAAACGTACCATCTTCGTCTTACAGCCTAGAAATGGCAGGGGGTAGGCCTTTTAACTGCTGGGTGTCGTTAAGTGCCCAAGCCCTTATTTGGGATGTCAATGCATGCTAAGCAATCAATATGGCTCATCACGTCAAGGAATATCCATGGACAACAGGGAGCAGGAAAGTCAGCAAGCACAGAGTCTAATACAGAACTCCCTCGCCTAGATTTTGGTTGCAATAATGTCACCGTGTCGCCAACACCCACACGTACACTGTGTGCGCTGAGGTCGATGCGCCTCAGGTTTTCCCCTTCCGATAGTCAGAAACCCAATCAAGGTGGGGGGGGGGGGCTTCTGGCTGTCCCATTGGGAGAGGGAGAGGGAAAAGACTCGGAAAGGAAGAGGGGCTGAGACTTGGGGAGTGTCACTGGCACTTGGAGTCAAAGAGCACACAAATTCTTTTTATTCTTGGTCACTGGAATCTTGCCACCTCCACTGGGTATCAGGACCTGACCCAGCCTTGGGTTCTGACCATTCAGCTGCCCCTGGACCCGGGGGCAAACACTGGAGACCCGGTTTTGTGCAGATGTCTGTTAGTCAACCATGCAAAAGCAGTCCATGTCATCAACCTACGCTCGAATTATTTATCATCTGCCCCCCGAGTGAGACGAAACTATTCCTTCTGGTTATCTGCCCTGCTCCAGGGGCCAGTTCAGAGAACTCCCTGCCTGACAGCTTGATGGAGCTCCCTGGTCCCTGCCCGCCTCTGGCCAAGGCCAACGCATAAAGAAATAGCCAGTGAAGTCATTCTGGGGAAAGGAGGTGCTGTCGTTAGCTCCCCGGAATGTGGGTAACTCGTCAAATCCAAAGAAGCAGAGGGAGCGTCTCTGAATCACATGAGCGTCTGCCGCACGGATCTGTCCTGCGCCTCTGTTCTTTCCTTAACGACTGTCAGCAACGGTGAGGCTCAGTTCCCCGCCAGAGATTAGACCCAGAATTCCGGGGCCGAGGGAGAGAGGGTGCAGAATCCCACGACTTCTCACTCCAAGGATTTTTGATCCGCCAGGACATTCCTGTTGTCTGACTCCTTCCCTCTCACCCTCCGATTTCTAACTCAACTGGCCACCCCCTTAGACGTAAGGGGAAGTATGGAGGTCAGCCAGGTCCACTTTCTCACGTTTGAGATGTGGCAGGCGACAGGCAAGTCTCTTTCCTAATGTGACATGGGTTAGAAGCCTTCCTCCTCCCCGGGGGCCCCTTCTCCTCCATGTAACAGACGCTCTAGCTGCTTAGTTCCATTTTAAACCACTTGTCCTTAATACCGCATCTCACCCACCCAGGAACTTTCTTCTGGCGTTCATTCCGGGTCATCTCCCACGTAGAGAGCATGCATGCTCTCCAAGCTTCCCCAGAACCAGGCCACCCTCAGGGAATTGGTCTCAGGGGCCTCCCCTGGGCCCAGACTTGCTGGGCAGGGCAAGGCTGTTAATGGCAGGAGACTATACACTGTGGGGGCTCCTTCTACATCGCTTGACCTTAGCCATCCCGGCCACCAGCTCTCTGATGGGGAGGGCAGAGCGCGGAAGCCGCCTGGGAGGAAGGAGGAGAGTCAGTGGACTTGCCAAATGCTGCAGCCTTGATGAGAGGCCTAAGTCTCCTTTGCCCGGGTCTCTGCTCTCTTGCTAGTTCTGTTCAGAAGTCCTGTCCCCACTGCACACCTGTGTCATTGGAACAACGACCCTCAATGGGGGAGCCCCCTGGAAGGATGGCAGAAAAGCTGGTGCCCACTAGGGATGCTGCCCGCCATGGTCTGCCACGTGCGGGGGGGGGGGGGGGGGGGGGGCCTTCAGGAGTCAGGAGTTGGATGGCTCAGGCCCCTGGAGAGCAAAGGAGGGAACTTGCTCCTCTCTGCCTCTCTCTGCCTGAGTTTCCTGCACCTCACTCATCCCTGCCCGCCCGCCCCCGCACCTCCTCCTTTTTCCCTGAGGCCACATCAACCCCCATGACCTGGTGGTCCTTCCCCTCCCCTGCCCAGCCCTGCTACTTTCTTACAAGGCACTCCCTTAGTCTCTCCACTTTGTCTCCAATTATGTCTAAACGCAGCCCACCGCAGATGCTGACATTTTAAATGTTTAGTTGTTATAGTTACTTGACTAATTGCGGGCCCAACTGCCGAGCTTCTCCTGCGGGCAGGAGGGAGGGGGCAGGGGAAGTAGGGGGGCGCGGGGGCTGTCATCACCATTCCTGGGGCCCCAGATGTTGGCCAGGCCCTGGGCGAGGGTGCCTTGCCCGGGAACCAGCGGTCCCCACGCCTCCGCCAGTGGCCAGGTCACCGAGGAGAGGACGTGCCTGAGCCCCTGGCCTCCATGGGATGCTTTGAGCTGTTCCCGCGCCGGGACAGGGAGCCACAGAGGGTCCACCCTGCAGATGCGCCATGCCGGCCTCCCAGTCCGCCCACACTCACCATGTAGAGGCAGTGAGATGGCATTTTAGAGAAACTGGGGAAGGGGGTGGACAGGAGTGCGTTCGGGGCGAAAGAAAAGAGTTAGAAGCCGCTGCCGGTTACTCACGTGCCAGATGGCGAAGAAGATGAGCGCAGCGCACAGCACCAGGGAGAGCATGTAGCAGAAAGCGGCGAAAGTGAAGGCCATGGCCGGCGGCCGGACCGCCTGCACCCAATCCCGCCACACACAGCGATGCCCCTAGAAGGCCAAGGTCCCCCTCAAAGGCCGCGCTCCCTCCAAACCGGACCAGAAGGGAGCCACGCCGGCACCCTCCCCTGCAGGCCAGCGGCTGGGAGGCGGCGCGCCACGCGGAGACTCCAGGTCAGCGATTCCACAGGCGCCAGCGGCTGGGAGGCCAACCCGCCCGCACAGGCAGGGACAGGTGCCCCGAGCGTCGTTGGCGGGAACTGTCTCCGGATTTCAGAAATGGGGTCCGTAGAGGACTCCCGCGGCTTGCTGCCGACCAGCGACCCTTCCGGACGAGCGCGGCGCGCGGTGCGAGGGGGGAGCGGGCTCCGGACGCCGGGAAGAGTCGGGCGCTGTCCGCTCCGGAGCTGAAGAGGGGAGGCGAGCGCCGCTCAGGACCCTCCCACGTCCAGGTGCGGGGGCGGGCGCGCTCCAGCTCCTCCCGAACCCCGGAGCCCGCACCGCTTTCCCGAAGGAGCAGCTCCTCGGGGCGCCGGAGAGCCAGGGCCCCTGGGACCCGAGCTCCGAACGCCGCTGCCAGGGCTGCTGTGCGCCCCCGGGACCCCAGCTGCGGCCCTGGCCCGCCGGCCTCGGTCACCCAAGTTCCCGGAAACTAGGGGCCGGACTGGGGAGGCACGGGCTCCAGCCCCGCGGGCCTTCCCCGCCCGAGTGGCTGTCGTGCGGGATCTCAAGGACGAGAACTGCTCGCCGCGGAGCTCATTCCACCTGCTGCTGCCGCCGCCGCCGCTGCGAGCACGGAAGCTGCTCGCCCGGGGTCCCCTCCCTCGCGGCGCCCCACCCTCGGCTCCAGCGCTGCGAGCACGCCCTCCCCGCGGGCGGAGACTGCGGCGCGGGGCTCGGAAAGGTGGGCGGCGGCGGGGCGCTCGGCGCTGGGTCCCCGGCGCCACAGCCGCAGATGTGCGCGGGGGAAACTCGAGGCCAGCGGCGCCCGGAGACCACGCGTCGGTGGGGTGGGGTGCGGTGGGGTGGGGAGGGCCGGGGACTTTTTAAACACGTGCGTTGGGAGGAGGTGGGAGGCTGCGGAAGGGTATGGTGTACACCTCGCACCCAAAGGCGACAGCCGCCCGGGTCGGAGATGCGGAGGCGGCTGGTCTTGTGTGGGTCGGCGATACAGGGCAAGTCCTGGGACCCCACGATTGCTCGGCTGGGTTCCCCCAAACTGTGATGCTCTTGGTGCTCAGCGGGGCTCCCGGCCCCTGCAAAATCCTCCCTCGGCTCGTTCCCTCGCACCCCCCACCCTTGCCCGCCTCTGACCTTGGGGTGGGAACCGGGAGTACCTGCACCATGCTGGGCTGAAGAGGCAGCAGCGAGGGCTCCGCGTTCCCGGTGTTGGTGGAGTGGGACCGTCCCGAGCGCGTGCTGCCCGAGTCTGGCCCCTTGGTAGCTGCGAGCTTCCAGACCGCCCTAAGCCTCGGGTTCTTTATCTGAAAAGCCCGGGTAAGAATACTATCAACCCACTCTTAACGGCTTCCGTGAGAACACAAACCCGGAGCCTAGCACGGAGCCTGGCGCTCGCTCGGTGCAGGGCCAGTCGATGGGAGGCGTTCCTCTGCGCACACGTGGCCCCAGCGGGCCCGGCATCTGGGAAATGCGCCCTCCCCCCTGGATAAGGCATTTCTTTCAGGGCAGTGAACGGGGCGACGGTCATCCCAGACCCAACTCGGGTTTCGGATCAGTCTGGGCATCTGGAAAGCAAGGAGAAAGAAAGATCCTGAAAAGTGATGGGCAGATCCGGGTGGAGGGAACCCCGGAGCACCTGGGCCCTCGCCCTGAATAGGCACCAAATAAACAGCCGATTGGCGCTCCTCCCGGCGCGCTGCGCTAGGTGCACGGTTCACGGGCGTGGTGGTTCCCGCGGCTGTAAGAGCTTCAGGGAAGGAAGGCATTACAGAGAGCTCCCGGCCCCACGCCTAGCGAATGACAGAATCAGGGCCAGGTCTGCAGACGCTGTCTACCACGCCCCAACATGCTTGCAACTGTTCGGCTGGGCCTCCACTTGGGAAGCCCGGGCCCTTTTCCTTGGGAAGCGGAGAAACTAGAGCAAGTTCACGGGCTACTGACAAAGCGGTCAACAGGTTAGCATTTAATTGCCTCTGGGTCGAGATCGGCTACATACTTAGCTGCACCGAGCGCAAAGTGGAAACGTAGGGCTGTTTTTTGTTGCAAAATTATTAAGCATGTCAAGATCGCAAGAGTGGAGCATTGAGCGAAGTGTGAGGCCCTTCCGAGTAGAGGAGCCTGGGCAGCTAACTGTGGAGGTTGCAAACCTGTCAATCCAGCCCTTCTCTGGATATCCTCCTTACCACTCTCTCTTTCACTTAAATGGTCAGTCTTCTTACCGAAGGAAGGGATTCGATTCCTTTAGAGGGGAGCACAATTCTTAACCTACGCCATGCTTTTAGTAGAGCGGTTCTTCCCCTGATACGACAGGAAATCAGGACAACCCGTTAGGGGCTGGTATAGCAGCTCCATGGCACCGTTGCTGTCCCCAACTCCTTTTACCTGCCTGGCTTGCTATCCTGAGTCTGTGGATTTGATTCTCTTGGTCCTAAGAAGAATGCTGCACCTCCAGGCATCATGTCCATGTGGCAAGCAGGAAGGAGAAAAGAAAAAAAAAAGCCCCAAGGTTTCAGCTCAGGAAGACATGCCTTTGGGGGAGAGTAAAGGAAGACTTCCCCAGGGATCGCCTACATCTCATTGGCCGCAACTCGGGTACGTGGCCGCCTCTACCTAGTTGCAAGTTTTTTTAAAGGTGTAGAAAAAAAGAGTGTAGTGACCATTCACCTATGTATCACCCGGATTCAACAACGGTTTGTCCCAAGTACTTCCCGGGTTCCCAAAATTGCTTTTCACCACTGGTTTGTTCAAACCAGGATCTAAAGATCTTCCCTTCACCCCTCACCTCCCCGCCCCCAGGACACTTTGACCTTTTTCTTGCATATAATTTACTCAACAACATACATTTTTAGGTTGGATGTCTGCCATTGACACGCTATCCCGAGCTCAACGACACTGTTCACTGGAGGCCTGTGTGCCGCTGTACCTGCCCTCATACACCTAAGGTAGCATTGTCAAGGTTAGGGCTGTTTTCTTTAAAATAACTAAAATCTACCTGAGCGGCCCCTTCTTGCTTGGCTAGCAGGGAATTCAGTATCAGCTTCACTGGCTCCTGCTGAGACGTCCCAGCTGGACTGGTCCTGGCCCTTTCGCCTCTGACCTCCTGCCCTCTCCTCGCTGGAAGGCGGGGAGCCCCATGCCAGGTTCCAGCCTTCCTGGGCACCACACAGCCATGTCTCTGAGGTCTGGCCTCCCCGAGAGTCACGGGCACAAAGCGGTGTATGGGTCGCCTCTCCCCAGAGCCCCGACCTCAGCCTCTTTCCAGTCTGCAGGAAATTGCTTCCTGCTTTCCCCTTGCTGTTGGCAAAGCCTCTCTCTCTCCTTCCAGAATCTCTCCAAAACCAGAAAGTACCTTTGACTTCCAAGATCTACTTTCCATCTCATAATTTATCCAGCCAATATTTATTAGTATAATAGCAGTGATTGTGGTAATATTGAAAGATTTCTGTTTTGATTGGTAAAGAGTATGATGATTATGGTAGCCAATAGCAAAATGGATAATTAATTAAAATTCTACATTCAGCCCATTCACTCAGGCTGTCATAGGCTGTCACAAGGACCATTGATAAGCAGACCCCTCGTGTGCTCATTTACCACAAAGCACACCAGGCCATTCACATCTGGTTTCTCACTCTACGGAAGTCATGCAGATGCCACTTATTCTACACAGTTGTGACTTTTATTATATTTGTGCACTGTAATTCTTGTGTAAGTAGTAAGTGCAGTGTTTCAATATTTCTGAACTTAAGAGTTTATAACTAAAATATTTAAAACACACTGGCAGAAAAGACAACCAAGTGTGGATACACTTACTAATGTTCCATTTAAATATCAGTCCGCAATATTCTGAGTTTTCAGAGAATAAGTGATGATCTATATATATAAAAAGCCTGTGCCCAGAACACCACAATGACCCGTCGCTATGACGCCCACTGCAGCTGGCCAACCAGCTTGATTGGCCCCGCCCCCACTGGCCCAACCCTGATTGGCCCCCATTGGGGCGGGCTGGCCAGACCCCACCTGTGCATGAATTCATGCACCAGGCCTCTAGTATTAATAATGAAAAAAAAACCTAGAGTGTTTTCTGTTACTGTGCAAAGTCCAAATTGTCTGAACATCTTTTGCATTGTACAGGAATCATACAATGCTTTTTATTTCTTCAATACAAAATAATTTGATTATTTTAACAAAAAATATGAGTGCCTCACTGGTGCTAGGAATGTAAATATGGTATGCAAATGGTGCTCAGAATTGATTGTTAAAAGACTTAGATATTCATCATAATAGCAATCATGTTTTGCCAAAAGTTCATGGCTTAATAAAAAAATTATAAGTACCATTGAAAAAAACAATACAAAGATCAGTTTCACACAATAATGCATTTGAATGAACAAAACCTTTCAAATTTAGAAATGTATACTTACTTCAACATAACTCATAAAATAGGAGTAAATGTTTTGAAAATTAAAAAAGAATTTAGAAAATTAGCCTTAATAAACAATATTCTAATAGTGATATCTATACTTTTGTGGCTTTACAAGAAATGTTACTGTTAAATCAATTTAAGAATCAATAAAAGTAATTTAGCATATAAAGATAAGTAAAAGAAACTATATGGCAGCAAAGGAATATGATATGCCACTTGAAACAAAATAAATTATAAATCCTAAGCAAGCTATTACAGTGTCTAGTAAATTATGTAAAATGACTGATGGCAAATGTAAAAAAAGCATCATTAATTTTTAAGTGGTTTCTATTTATTAATTCCTGCAACTTTGCCAAATGATGTTTGCAAATCTCCATGGCTTGAAGGTGATTAGAATTTAATAAAAATCAATCCAACTCATTAAGTATAATGTCCCATGAGGACAGGAGGCCTGGCCAGGCCCAGCTCTCCCCATCATGCACCTGAGGCACCATACATATGGGGGGACCATGTTGCCTCTTCCAGCCCCAAACCCACGGTAAATGCAGCCAGCGCCACATGGAGCTGAGACAGCGCCCAGCTGAGCCCAGCCCAGAGCCCAGTCATGAGCAAATAAAGGGTGGCTGTTGTTTTAAGCAACCAAGCTTGCAGGCTCTTTTTTAGGCAGTGACAGGCCACAGCGAATGCTCTTCATTCACCAAGTAACCTTTTTCATTTGGCCCCCACTGTGGACAGAACACATGGCTCCTGGAAAGAGGATGTGGATAATGAAGCAAACTGTCCCAGAGCTTTGATAAAATAGAAGCTCCAGACCCTGTACCTCCATGTGCTCTCATTCCTAAAGCCTCCCAACACCTCCTCCAGACAAGCAGGGACATACAGATCTGGGGGTTGAGGCAGGTTGCGGTGTCCAGCCATCCGGGCCAGGCTGGGGCTCCAGGGGTCGCTAGTCCTCGGGTTGTACAGTATTTATGACCCTGTTTGTTTGGGGGTTTTATGGTGAAATATACATGACATGAAATTTACCACGTTCATCATTTTTAGGTGCACAGGTCAGTGGTATTAAGCATATTCACATTGTTGTGCAACCATCACCATCATCGATTTCCAGAAATTCAAACTCTACCTCTGAAACAATAAATCCCCATTTCCCCCTCCTCAGCCCCTACACACCACCATTCTACTTTCTTTCTCTATGAATCTGACTACTGTAGATATCTTACGTAAGTGGAATACCACCCAGCCTTATAACTCAACTCTTTACATGTCTATCTCCCTCTACAAACTGGGAAGCCCTTGACATTAGAGACTCTTTTTTATTTGTCTTTGATTCATAGCTGTCCCTCACTGTGTCTGGCATATAAGAGGTGCTCAATATATGTTCGATGGATGGATGGATGGATGGATGGATGGATGGATGGATGGATGAGTGGATGGATGGGTGGATGGGTGGATGGGTGGGTGGGTGGGTGGGTGGATGGATGGATGGATGGATGAATGGGTGGATGGATGGATGAGTGGATAGAGGGATGGATGGATGGATGAGTAGATAGAGGGATGGATGGATGGATGGATGGATGAGTGGATGGATGGATGAATGGATGGATGAGTGGATAGAGGGATGGATGGATGGATATATGGATGAGTGGATGGACGGATGGATGGATGGATGGATGGATGGATGGATGGATGGATGGATGGATATATGGACAGATGGATGAGTGGATGGATGGATGGGTGGGTAGATGGATGGATGGATATATGGACCGATGGATGAGTGGATGGAGGGATGGATGGATGGATGGATGGATGGATGGATGGATGGATGGATGGATATATGGACAGATGGATGAGTGGATGGATGGATGGGTGGGTAGATGGATGGATGGATATATGGACCGATGGATGAGTGGATGGAGGGATGGATGGATGGATGGATGGATGGATGGATGGATATATGGACAGATGGATGAGTGGATGGGTGGATGGGTGGATGGATTGATGGATGGATGGATGGATATATGGACAGATGGATGAGTGGATGGATGGATGCAGCACTCTAACTGGTACTGCAGTTGACTTAAACAAGTCCGCCCCACTAGATGATGAGAAAATGCAGACAAGGACCATGTCTACCTTTCACTTATTACTTCAGAGCCCTTACTACTCTGTAGGCACATTAATAAGCAGGGCAGAGCCCAACCTGGAAGGCGCTCGGAATCTAACAGAGTTGCACGGAGCCAACTCTGACTTTGATAAGAACAACAACAGAAGAGTGTAAATGTCACGGAGGCAGCTAGCACAAGGCTCCTGACACCATGTGTATTCAACAGACATATTTTTTACTGAACTGAATCAGATGGCAAGCAGTCGGAAGCTTTGGGCTTAAATTCCCACTTTCAAGCTGTGCTGGCTTTCCATAAGCAAGTTCACCTCTCCCGCTCCTACAGATGTGCATCAGTTCTGACGTGAAAGCCAGGTGTAAGCCAGTGTGACCTGTGCACGCAGGACACAGCAAAGGTGGAAGCCACGTTTTCATCAAAGAAGCGTGAGAGAGGCGGGGGAGACAGAGTAGGGTCTCTACCACAGAAGTGCCGATCTCAGAGAGTCCTTGGGTGAGGGAGGCAGAGTGATGGGACGCAGCTTCCTGCTTGTGTTCCTAACTCGTCTTAATGTCATCTTCCCACGAGTGCTGCCTTCTGCGGAAATTAAGTGATTTTCCTATTATTAGCACCGTTAGGCAGGCACTGTCAACAGATCACAAACGATGAGCCTTTGTGAGAGGCACCCCATTTCGTTCTGGGCCCTGGCTCCTTCCACAGCTGGAGGTGTGGCATCTATTTTAACAGCACTGCTGAAGAGGCAGCTGTCCTGCCAGGGGAAATGGTCTGACTCAGAAGCTGCTGAGCTTTGGGGGGCAGCTAGTGGTGCATGCTGGAAGTCTGAAATGCCCACCGCCTCCCAAATGCCAGTCTACAACCCAGCTCCTCGACTGGGTCCTTTCTCCTCCTAAAATACTGGCAGCGGAGGCCTCCGTAGACAGGACTGGCATATAAAGAACAGGATAACTCCGTGGTGCCGTTATATTTATGTTTCCATTTGCTAATTCAGAGAGCCTAAGCTTTTCCATCCGATGTGAAATATCTTCCCGGGCTGCCACGTGCGAGAGTGCATGTGCCATTCTTAACAACAGTGTCAGGCGTCCTGGGGAAAATCTGAGGCTATTACGTTTAGCCCCACAGCTAATGAGTCTGTAACGCACAAGATTAATGGTGGATCTAATTTTATGGAGTCTGAACATTACTGCCGTGTCTCCTTTCCTCCCAGGTCCTGACTCCAGGACGCCCAGAGCGCTCCTCTGTGCTCATTCAGTTCTGCTCTCCTTATCTTCTACCCCTCTGTGCCCGACCGCAATTCCGGTGTTTAAAGGCTCTGCCACTTAATCACTCCGTTTCCTCAGTTCATTTAAAGAATGTCTGAGAGCACTATTAAGGTCAGAGTGTCTGTACATGCATGCACACATACACTGAGTGTGTATACACACACACACACACAGAGTGTCTGTGCACATGTACACATGCACACACCAAATGAAAGCAGCTCTTTCACCTTTGAACCAAAAGTTCTCGAAGCTTCATCTGCATGAGCACCAGAAGTCACACGGTGAGCCCACCAGGTAATGACAGCAAATGTCCATGTTTCTGGGAAGACAGTTTAGAAACAGCGGTTATGAATAACCAGTGCTGATTGCTTACTGGGCACCCGGGTCCTTTCATGCTCACACTACAAGGTGAGTATTATCATCACCATCTTACCAATGAGAAGACACTCCGAGAGGTCAGGCACGTCCCTGAGGTCACACAGTCAATGGCAGGGTTCGTGTCCAGATCGATCTGACTCTAAAGCCTGAGCTCTAACCCCCAGAGGTGGAGGCTGGGGGTGCTGGCTTCCTGGATGGACTGAAGAAACCTGGCAGCTAGGCCTCTGGGAGGAAAGCTGGTTGTTTTACAGTTCAGTGCCTGGGAGCTATACAACATAAGCTTGCCAACAGGGACCACGCCAACCTTTAAGTCCTGGCGTGCAGGGCAAGGAGCGGACACCAACAGAGTTGGGCCTGATTAGCCTATGGTCTCTCTTGAGCCTTTGAGACAAGCTTCCAAGAAACCCAGCTCCCCAGTGAGTCCAAGCTCCTCGCGTGGACCACGGGTAAGGCGCAGAGGTACAGAGATGCTGGGCAGCTTGGCCAAGGACACACAACCAGTACCTGGAAGGGTCAGGGTTCACACCCACAGAGCTGGCTCCCAAAACCCACACTTCACAAGGGGCCCAGACTCACGGCCCAGAGTCGTGCCCATCACAATGACCACGGTTCAGCGAGATCAGTGGCTGGGACGGAGGGGAAGGCTGACAGAAACCACACCTGCAAGAGCAGGGAGGATTTAGGGAAGCGAAGGGGGCGGGGGGCCAATGCGCATGCTACTTCACTGATCACTGAACACGTCTGTTGGGCTCTGAGTTAACACAGGAATGAGACGGGAGTAAAAGATAGGTTTGGGGGCCTTGAGTGCCAACCTGGACTAAATTCAAGAGATTTCAAGGAGTTCAGGTCTACCTTTCCCAATTTGCCTCCCACATCATGATTCTTTGCATGTAACTTCAGGGAAGGGGGGGTCTCCGCAGCGAGACCTATAAATCTGACAGGAAAATGCAATGCATGAAGCCTCAGCAGTGCCGCCAGGCTCCCAGACCGGCTGTCACAAACTCAGCCAGGGCCGGTCCCCTGGGAGGGGCAGAGAGGGGGAGGGCCAACGGCATGGAAAGGGAGCCTCTGGGGCACGTGTACACCCCACGCTCATGGGTAAATAAGAGCAGTGGCAGCAAGAGGGTAGGACGTTATAGGGGAAGACAACCCACGAGAACCAATAATCCAAAAATCTATAATAATAAAAGTGTAATGTGCTAATTAGACCGGACATCTTTCTGGACGAAGCCTGGGCTGGAGGGAAGCCCGGGTCCCGGGTGCCTGACGATGGCTGGAGGGAGGCCCAGGTCCTGCGTGCCAGAGCAAAGCCGGTGCTAGCAGCCGGGGGAAGGAAGGCCTACTCTTGCATGAATTTGGTGCACTGGGCTTGGGCTTCAATTATTTATCCATTTATTCAGCAAACATTTATTCATGATGTACCCTATACCAAGTATTGTGTTAAGATTTAAAAGCAAATACTCTGAGCCAGGCCGGCGTGGCTCGGTGGTTGAACAGTGACCTATGAACCAGGAGGTCACAGTTCAAATTCCTGGTCAGGGCACATGCCCATGTTGCAGGCTTGATCCCCAGTGTGGGGCGTGCCGGAGGCAGCCGATCAGTAATTCTCTCTCATCGTTGATGTTTCTCTCTCTCTCTTCCTTCCTCTCTGAAATCAATAAAAACATGTTTTGTTTTGTTTTTTAATAAAAAATAAATAAAAGCCAATATTTTGATATACTGGTCATACTCAGACCTCCCAGCCCAACAGTTAGGTCCCACTGGCAAGCCCCCACGTGGGAGCAGCTGGAGAGCCCTCCTACCCCCACCCCCAAGGGAGTCCTTCTTGGGGTCTGGGCAGCTGTGTATGTGCATGTCCTGGGTTTTAAATCATTTCTCCTCCCCGAAACTTGAGTTTGGGGAAGAGATATCACTTTAACCTGCAGAGTAGCCATCAGAGAGGAAAGTGTCCAGGTGTCGCCAAGCCATCAGGCGAGCAGCCCAGCCCAAACCCTCCAGGAGTCAGCTTTGAAAAGAGGCTGCAGCCCGCAGCTGGCCCAGGACAAAGTCACTCTTGCCCGCACACAGAAAGGCAGGTGATGCGTGTTTCATGGAATCCTGCATATTCCCTCTTGTCTGAGGAGACTAAGCCATTATTTCTATCCAGAGTGTAGAAGTCTAATAATGCTGATGAGTTATACCTTCGAGTGCCCTTGAGCATGCTGGGACCTCAGTGACCTGCCACTGAGCCTGTGGACAGCCAAGTCCTGAGCTTCTGCCCTGTAGAACTATCAGCTGCCCTACCGTTCAGGCCAAGGTGAGGCGACAGCAGATCCAAACTGGGAAAAGGAAGTTTCGACGGGTGCATTGTGGGGTTTTCTGAACAGCGATAATTGTGCTCGCTCAGCCACTTCCATCTGCGGCGCTCAGGACTTTAATCAATTCTCACGGAGATCTGGAAAGTTGATCGCCTGGAAAATGGCTCCCAAGAAAGTGGGTCAGGGAGAAGCTGGCGGCCTGGCCCCAGACTTACCGTGAAATCCACCTGAGAATTGAGAGCAGAGGTTTCCAGGGCCGGCCTTTGCTCTCCCAGCAGGTTCCCTGGCCTGAGAAGCCTGCCCTCATCCTTAAGTCACCTAGAGGCTTTCCAGTCACCTCATCAACACAAACTCAAGTGCGGCTGAGAAGGGCTTGTTATGAACAAGACCTGCCTTTCACCTTTATGGCTTACAAGCTCTTTCAGAAACTAAGGAAAAGAAACAGACATTATAACAAAGAGATACTCCCTTTGCTCTCTCATCACTCAGGAAATGCCAAGGGTTTGGGGCCTGTGAGCCAGAAACTGTGGGTGAACACCAAATGTATATTTCTTATGATAAATCCCAGTATCACTTCACCCATTCTCCACCTCCCCTGGAGTCACGGGTTCCGCGTGTGACAACTGGGAACGGGGGGCTTTCAGGGATGAAAGAGCTGCACTTCGGTTTGATTTTGCCAGAACACTACCTGGCACACGACTGCGTGAGCTACAGAAGCACAGATGTGGTCCCCTGAAGGGACCGTCTTGTGCGTCTTTATTTACAGCACGGCCTCGTGCCTGGCATATGGCAGGTGCTCATTAGATGTGTGCTGCATGACTGTGGGGGTCTGGAAGGCTTCATGATAGAGGTGACATTGAGTCAGGCCTTGAAAAACCAACGAGGAGGACTGTGACTGAGGGAAATGGGCAAGAAAGGCGTGATGAGCAAAGGGCAAAAGAACAAAGGCGTGGAGGTAGGGAAGAGAGCAGCATCTTCAGGAATTGGGGGGGGGGGGGGGGCGGCAAGGTAAGCTGCGGCAAACCCTGAAGGGTTTGATCGATATGCCGGAGAGTTGGGACTTTAATAGGAAGGAAGTAGGCAGGGGTGATTCAGGTTGAAAACAGTGTGTGCTTCCGGTGTTGTCCATACAGATTAGCACTTGATCAGTCTGTAACCAGATTCGGGGGGGAAGCCAGCAGGGCTGGGCTCTTCCCTGACATCTCGAGACTGATGTCAGCAGGTGTAGCTGTGTCCTTCCCATTCCTAGACATGGGCCTGGGTCCTATCCTCACAGACGTCATGCCAGGCCAACCCACAGGGACATCTCTGAGACCCCTGAGACACCCCCCCCCCCCCGTGTCCTTAACTTCCACTGAGGCTGAGGCAAACAACACATAGTCAACGAGGCCACAAACTAGGAACAGACCAAAGAAACCCCTCACTACTGAGAAATGCTTCCTTTTTTTCCAAGATGGTCGCGGCAAATCAAAATGCTGAGTCACGTGGCCAAAAATAACAATAAAATAAAATAATCATCCGATGATCAGGACCTCTGTTTATCAGATTTGAGTTCTGCAATCCTGATGACTACAATGTGAATATTTTCCCCAGTCTTTGTTCCATGGCAAAAAGGATCAGCTTCCTGAGAGGAAGGGCCTACGTCAGCACTTTTTCTCTTCCTTTTAATGAAACATTGTCTTGTTCTGGCATAAAGGGCTTGTGATAGACCCAGTTATTTTTTTTCCTGGTCCCCAAAGAAGACTTAGATCCGGATTGTTGAAGATCAGGAAGTACCTTGCTAACGTCAGTATCACCAGGCATAGCACTGTCTCTGAGTGTCCCATTATTCTAAGGATGTTCAAGGACAAATGAGACGGGCAGTGCTCACGGAGGTCATGTGCCTCTATGCAAGAGAAACCGGAGGATTTTTCTTTTCCTAATGCCATTTCCGTGTTTATTATGCCTCTCTTTTAAATGAGAAAATTGGATACAAACGGAGCCGGAAATTATAATAAAAATAGAGGCCTGGTGCATGAGATTCATGAACTGGGGGGAGTGGGGGCAGGGTGTCCCTCAGCCCAGCCTGCACCCTCTCCAATCTTGAGTTCCTCTCACAATCCAGGACTGCTGGCTCCCAACTGCTTGCCTGCCTGCCAGCCTGATCACCCCCTAACCACTCCCAGCCTGATTGATGCCTAACTGCTTCCCTGCTGGCCCGATGGCCCCCACCTGCCCTCCCCTGCTGGCCCGGTCACCCCCCCACTGCCCTCCCCTACAGGCCTGGCCGCCCCTAACTGCTCTCTCCTGCTTGCTTGGTCACCCTTAACTGCCCTCCCTTGCCGGCCTGGTCCCCTCCAACTGCCCTCTCCTGCAGGCCTGCCCCCCGACCTCAACTGCCCTCCTCTGCTGGCCTGATCGCCCACATCTACCCTCCCCTGCCAGCCATCTTGTAGTGGCCATCTTTGACAACATGGGGCAGCCATCTTGTGCAAGGGTGTGAGGGTCAATTTGCATATTACCCCTTTATTATATAGGATGGTTTTTAAAACATTAATAATGATGGTAATGTCAGCCATAGCAGTGTAAAAAAATATCCCCTTTAAAAACTGTCCACTAAATCTAATGGCAAAAAATAAACTGACAAACAAAATAGATCCAGAGACATAGAAGCATAAAACAGACTGATGAATCTCAGAGATGCAAAGAATTTATAGGCATATATGCATAACCCATGGACACAGACAATAGTGTGGTAGGCCTGGAGGGTGGGGCAGGAGAGGGGGAAAGGGGGTCACTAGAGGGAAAAGGGGACATCTGTAATGTTTTCAACAATAAAGATACATTTTTTGAAAACACAGAATCTTGTAGTGCCACAAAGTCCTTTGAAATGAGATCTTTTTTATTTATTTTTATTTTATTTTCTAATCCTCACCTAAAGATGTTTTTCCAGTGGTTTTTAGAGAATGGAAGAGAGAGGGAAAGACGGACAGAAACATCAATGTGAGAGAAACACATCAACTGGTTGCCTCCAGCACATGCCCCGCCCAGGGCCTGGGCCGGAGAGGAGCCTGCAACCGAGGTACATGCCCTTGACCAGACTCAAACCCGGGACCCTTTGTTCTGCAGGCCGACACTCTATCCACTAGCCAAACTGGCTAGGGCTGAAATGAGATCTTGAATTATGGCAAAGTCATACTTAAGCCAGAGGGAATTCATTCTCCCTCAGAAATTCATTCCAATCATATTTTTTAAAAATGTCCACTAAGATCTTAAAGAATTAGGCAGTCTGTGGAATTGTCTCCCAGGAAAGGGTTACAAGTCAGGCTAATGGGGTCACGCAGGAGTTGGGGAGCCCAGCGTGAGTAATGCAGAAGGTGCACAGACTGCAGGATGCGGTCCGGGGCATCACGGGAATGGGAGCAGGGAGCGCTCTCATACAGGTCACGCCCTCATTCTCCTCTCACACAGTCTTTTCCAATGGAGCCCTTCCTTCCCATTCCCATCGCCACTGCCCTGGGCCCCAGCTCCACGACAGGGACAGTAGGCTAGTGCAGTCACTCCCGTCTCAGGGTGTGTGTTTTTCAACCAGGGAAGGAAACAAGATGGTTGAAGAGCTTTTTCCGAACATGGGTTTCCTGGGCTCCGCACCAGGCCTCCTGAAATGTAAGCTCCCCCCCAGGTGGGGGTCCCGGCCCGGGCAGTTTAAAATGCTCCACAGGGGATTCTGAAGCGCGTCTCTGAGGAGGAATCACTAAGCCAAACCACCCGGTCTCTAAACCCACCTCCACATTGCCCAGCCCCCCAGTTACCCTCGTCGATGATGCCCCAAACCATCAGAAGCTCCCGGTAATGAACAAGATAGGTGACAGTTGGTTCTCACCCACGGCTCCCAGGTGCAATTCGGACCTGCTCCCTCCCTCTTCGGTGGCTTGGCCACAGGGACCCAGTGGCTGGCTGGCTTTCCACCCTTGGGCTGGGACTCACGCCATCCCCTCACCTGGCATGGCCCCACTCACCCCCACACCCATCATCAATCACTCCCTCCCAGATCCTCCCAGTCCTCCCAGACTCACCTCAAGGCCTGCCTCCAGAAAGCCTCCTCTGGTCGCTCCGGGCCCTGTCCACGCCCCAAAGCTTCGCTCTGTTCTCACGACGCACCGTGTGTGCCTGGGAAGGGAAGTACATAACCTAATGGAGGGGGGGGTGTCAGAGCATAGACTCGAGTGACCCAGAACAGTTTCATGATTTTAAAAATGTATGTGTGTGAGTTTTGAATTCCTCACAATCTATTTATGGAGACCACCGACCCTCCAAGAAGATGTACCGTGTTTACTGTTACCCCGCACATACTGCCTACCCCAGTGATGCATCAGCAACACAGAGAGAAGAGACTCAACAAAGATGTTTGAAATAAGGTTTCGTGCACCCCTCCCACCATCGGCGCCGGTAAGTGTCTAATGGTGCTGGCCTATGCACCTCCTTCCGGAGATGTCAGAAGGCACCCGGACAGGCAGCTCCAGCTCCCTCCTCTGCGGGCTCCCGGAGTCCTTATCCCATTGTAATTGGGTTCTGAACAGTCTGTCTCTCAAATTCTAGGTTTCTGAGTGACTCAGATGTTATCCCTTCGCAAAGCACATGAGCTGAATATGACCTGAACAAATCCCCTTCGAAGAAGAGAAAAATGACGCCTGTCACCTTGAAAAAGCCAACCAGTCGGTAATAGAATCGCGGGCTCATAAGGAAGACAATTATTTGTCCCCCGTGATGCGAGCCACAG
The DNA here is from genome assembly GCA_026230045.1 of Corynorhinus townsendii. NCBI lineage: Eukaryota > Metazoa > Chordata > Mammalia > Chiroptera > Vespertilionidae > Corynorhinus > Corynorhinus townsendii. Next base: position 14,528,898 of record JAPDVU010000016.1, on the reverse strand, counting down.
CACCGTTTTCGAAAGAGCAGTACAATTTACTTCTCTTACATCTTCGCATTAGATGCTGTGGGCTTAGCGGAGTCTCAAGAGCAATGAGTATTTTGTCATGTGTCTGGGTATTATTCGTACCAGTGAACACTCAGATTAACTAGCAGATAGTAGAGACCTGTACATTCGGACGCGGAAGTTCAAGGGTTTTTTTTCTTACTCCCTGCTTCCCCTCCGGGAAGCCATGATTTCCAATATTTTCTCTCTCACATTGATATTGCCTCTGTCTTTCCCTCTCTCTTCCACTTTCCCTAAAAACCAATGGAAAAATACCCTTTCCACTTGGAAATTCCACTTGGAAAACCACTTGGAATGACCTAGTAAGAGTGGAGGTGCACAGGCCCAGTGACCCCGCAGTTCCACAGCTGGGACTACCCTGGGCACGTGCACAAGGGACACATACAAGCATCATTCCAGAAACGGAAGCAACCCAGGTCTCCGTCCCTATCAAAGCACGTCGGTACGCTGTGGTGTAGTCCTGCGAGCTGACACAATAAAATAGAGGAAAAGAAGCAATTGCAGTGACACACAGCCTGGACCAATGTCACAAGCAAACATCTGAGTGGAAAACGCTAGATGTAGAGCACGCATACAGTATGACTCCATTCCTATAAAGTACAAAAATATGCAAAACTACCCAATACACTGTTTGGGGCTATAATGAAAAGCAACGAAAGGTATTTTTTTTAAGCAAATAAAAAAATAAAAGAAAGCAAATGACAGGAAGGAGGAGCAAATGCCCCTGAGGAAGGAGGAGGATGGGCTTGCAAAGGCAGAGCTGGACACAGGTGTTGGCTCTATCCTAATTCTGCACGTGTCACATATATTCTATGACTATCCCTTTGGAGCTATTTAATATCTGATCGAGACAATTAAAGAGATGATGACTAAGGGAAATACACAGCGGATAGCATATGCTAGCTGCCCATTCGCCTCATTCCTGTTTCACTGTAAACATTTTAGAACAAATTTGAGGAGAACTGGACAGTGGCTTTCTCGCGAGTCCGATACTTGCTGGTAGACTGAAGAATGCCACAGGATCACATGCTGGTCTGTTCAAAGTCAAGGACGACCACGTCTCCCCCACTCCTGGTTCCCAACCTTCCAACAACACCCCACCCCTGTCATTTTTGCCAACTTTATTAAAAATAAATATCTGCCCTAGCTGGTGTGGCTCAGTGGATAGAGCGTCAGCCTGCGGATTGAAGGGTCCCAGGTTCCATTCCAGTCAAGGGCACATGCCTGGGTTGCAGGCTCCACAGTAGGGGGCATGCAGGAAGCAGCTGATTAATGATTATCTCGTCACTGATGTTTCTCTCATTCTCTCTCTCACTTCCTCTCTGAAATCAATAAAAATATATTTTAAAAAATAAATAAACATCTAATGGGTTTCACTCTTTCTCCCACATTGATTTCCTTTTTTTAACTAGAAATGCCTTTTGTGACACCATTATGAGAGCAGCCACAGCCCCGATGGTGGAAGAAATAAAAGTCGAGGCACAGTGGACGTCTGCAAGCCAGCCACGTGGCCCCCTTGGTGCTCCCATCATTCCTGGGTCCATAACCGACAGAGAAGGAGTAAAGACAATGGCCTGCTGGGTGCCGGCCTCGGATCATCTTCTGGCTCCGATGTCACCGATCCCTAAATCAACCTGAAAACGGCCGTCACACCAAAGGGCCCCAAACCAAAGAGTTGCAGGGAACGTGGACATTTCAGCAATAAAGGTTCCCGTGTAGGTCTTCTCCCTGCAGCTCTGCTTTCTCTTTCCATAACCGTAATGAGTTTGGGTGGGGGGCGGGGGGAGACAAACACACATACAAGCTTTTATATTTCATCCAAACACCCTTCAGAGGAGTGGCAACCAGGTATGAGATAGAGACGAACAACAGAAATTTCTGAGTTAATTAAAACCAAGAGGAGAAAAAACCGGGCCAGGCAAGGGGTGTGCTTTCACTGTGGCTGGAAGAGGGAGGGAGGGAGGGAGGGAGGGAGGGAGGGAGGGAGGGAGGGAGGGAGGGAGGGAGGGAGGGAAAGAGCAAAAGAAGGTGAGCTGGCCAGACCTCAGCAGTGTCAGGGAAGCAAATGACAACCGAAAGCGTTCATTAATTTGCTCAAGGATTGAGCACCTACTGTATGCCAGGCTCTGTGCTGGGGAAAGTAAACGCAGTCCCTGCCTTGCAGAGAATACAGCCCCATCAGGGAAAGAAGCGAGCAAACAGGTGGTATATGATGTGACAAAATCAGGCGGGGGGGGGGGGGGCTGCCATGGGAGCACACAGCGCCAGGCCTAGGGGTCGGGAAAGCCTTCCCAAGAGGAGGTGGAGTTAGCCTGACATGGTGGGGTCGGGGGAGCAAGGGCAGAAAGCCCCCGGCTGGGGAACAGCAGGTGGAGGCTCAGGGAGCAGTGTACAGGAGCAGGGCACGAGAGCAAACTAAGAAGGCAGGAGCCAGTGCTGGGGTCGCGCTCTCCATGGCTCAAGCCCACGGGCGGAGCCCAGGGAACGCTCACAGCCTCGCGACTCACACCCCGTGCCTCTGTCTCCCGCGCTGGCTGCAGCTGCGATGCAGGCTGAGCGGTCTGGCTGTGACATGCCACTGACTCAGGTATGAGCGGTCTGGCTGTGACATGCCACTGACTCAGGTATGAGAGGTCTGGCTGTGACATGCCACTGACTCAGGTATGCAGTTGGACAAGAAAAACTGAAGTTACCGTGATGAGATCTGTTTAAAATTTCTGCAGGAAAACAACTGCTTGCATCACGTTCCCCCTGCACGCGCACACACACACTCAGGTCTGCTGTCCCTGAACACGCACACCCCGCCCACCGCGCCCCCCCCACCTTTGTTGTACGTAAGAGGAGCCTCCAAGCATCGCAAAACCATTTTGAGGGGAATGGTTCCCAGTTTCACAGCCTGCCTGTTGTTCCTGAGAAAACCTCTGACAAATGAGGTCGACTGGACTTTTCAGCTCCAAAGCCGCTCGCACGCAGCCTCGGGGGTGTTTGTAAGGTGTGACTCAAGAGGACCCTGATGCGGTGGGCGATGTGTCCACCACTTGTTTAGTCCATCACCCACCCTCCCCGTCCAGCACCTCGGCTGCTGCGGGCTGTCCTGACCGGAAACCTGTCAGGAACCACTGAGCCACAGCCACCCAGACATTGTTTTATGTTTTTTTCAACTCGGAGTTTTCCTCCTGGCAGCCGGAGGCATCCTGGGCCCACCCAGGCGCATGGGCCAGGCAGCAGATGCAGTGCAGTGAGGCGGCTCAACATCTGTGCTTAGAAGGAAGGGCCTGATGCTCACTCATCCACCCCCTCCTCCCGCCCCAATTAACCCTAGACCTCCCAGAGCGAACCAAGTGCTAATGTCTCCTCTCAGTTCTATTCAGCCCTCTGGTCACACGGGTCCATTTGGTGACTTCCTACCTTCGTCTCCAATGGGCCCTTGACATTCACTTTGGCCTGATCTCACAAGGATTAAAATGCTGGTTTGTCAGGGACGGGAGTTGAGAACGGGAAGTGGAGAAAGTGTATACTGGGATTTATCTTGCAGTCTCTCCAAGCCCTGGTTACAGCCTTCTGTCCTGACAGAAATAATAATGGATTATTTTCCTAAAAATAATTAATGCCATGGTTCAAGCTAAATCATTCTTTGCTGTTGCCTTAGAAAACCAGAGGTATATTCCCAACTGGTGGTGGCCGTTTCTCCTGCCACTTCGTGCCACCAGGGCCTTGCACACAGCAGGCACGTATGAACATTTACTGATGCTAGGTTATGGACAACCGGGGCCAGAGTCTGCATGTAGAGAAGAGAAAGTTTCAAGAAAGCAAAGATCTAGAAGCACCAGCATGGACTACCCCATATACGGCACACCTCCCCATGTGACTTCTCAAGGGAGCCCACCCAATGAAATCAAACATAAATATGACTCACATCCCCTGGACCCTTTCAATGTGGGACCCTCTTCCTCTCTAGGATCTCACGTGGGGATCCCTGTTGGAAAAACATACACTCACCCTATAGATTTTCTCTGAGATCCCAATTTTTCTGTAGGAAGATGTCATTCAGCAGCAGACACTTGGGGGGACCAGATGGCTGGTAAGCAAGAGGCTATTCTCAATCCAGGGCCAAACAGGAGAGCTGACAGCCAGAGCCTAAATTTAGTTTGCAACCTGGTACCCAACAGTATAAAGTTAGAAACTCCCTTGAACCAGCTGGCTCTTTTAAATAAATACCTGTCTGTCCAATCCTAGAATGGAAAGAAACCTCAAAGTCTAGCTCCCTTTCCAGACACCACATCTGTGCCATCCATGGTGCCTGGATGATGCAGCCACAGGAGATGCTTAACATGGACCAGCAGACTGAGCCTGGATAAATGGCTGTCAATCCTAAGGCTCTTAAAGGTCTTTGGACTTTTTCTGATTCCACACCTCTTTCGCTCTCTTTTTCCCTCCACCAATTTCTTTTTCCATTACCCTACCCGTGGCTAGAATGAACACACACACACACACACACACACTATGTATCCCTATCTAAAATGTCTCCATATATCACTGTCCTTTTGCCAACTCACTCATAATGGTCTTCCCTTCTCATTGACATATACCTCCTCACTTTTTATCATCTCTTTTTCTCCTTTAACAGTGATACAATTTATCTGTAACCCCTAAAAACCAACAGCCCACCCCCTCTGGGAAGTCACCATCCCTAAGGATTAAGAAATATGCTGTCACCCAGACCAAGCAATCCTATCACCCCATTTCCAATCACAAATAAGTTAATTTCATAACACAAGGAAGCATTTTTATCTCTTTTTTAAGAAAGACAAAAGAGGTGGAAGACAGGAGGTATGGCCCATTGCTTTCTCCTTTGCCGCAAACACCCCAACTGCAGAGAATCAAGCTGCCTCTGCCCTGCTCCTGCCAGGTAAGGGCTCCCTTCTCCTCACCTGGCTGGCAGTTGGAATTGCAAGCAAAGATGGCATCGTGACTCAGACTGGCAAGAGACGAAGGATGGTTCATTTTATCAAGGTTCTTTCGGTGCCACCTTGCAAAGGGTGCTTTCAGTACTCTGATAATTAATGGGGGAAGCTGGCAGGCACTTTTTCATTCAAAGACACTTATTTCTTAAATAAAACGACATGCAAATGTTAACATCCATTAATTATTTGACTGGCTCACAGCAGGATAATTAACTGACTTCCAAAGCTGAAAACAAGACTGCCATTTTTCAGAAGCGGCAGCACTGGGTCCAAACGAAAGTGCGAAGCAGGAAAAGTTGTCCCTTCAAAGCATCCTTTCACAGTGTCCTCCCCGCATCTCACCCCGTGGCTGCTTACCAAGTGGGCTGTGCTCAGTCTTCCGGGACCCTTAACACACCAGAGGCTCATGAAGGGGGAGGAGTGGTGGGAGTAGCTTGCTGGGGGCAGGGAGAGCATTTTACCGCATGATTAGAATTGCCAGCACGTGGTGATGATAAAAAGCAGACCAACTTTTAGTTATTGTCTTTCGGTTCTCTACAAAGACACACCCTCTTACTGCCGGCTAGCGCTGAAGTGACCCATGAAAGGGGCTGGCTGATATCAAGTGGCCAAGTCATTCCGCCTAATTGGTCTCCCAGTGCCTCTTCTGTAATCGATGCTGTGAGTCAGACCTGGGCCAGGTCCGCATTTCTTACCTGGCTTCCATGTGCTCCCCCCAATCTTACCCAGAGCCCTGGTAACACTTTGGGTCCCAAAGAATCAATTTCAACTCCGACCGTGTACTGAGCTTTCACTGAAATGTGAGAACACGTCCTTTCCCCCATTGACCAGTTAGTGACTCAAGTAAATGGCAGCAGGTTGCTTTGGGGAAGGAGTGGGAAGGACCCGTGGTGCTGCAGGGCCCTTCAATGGCAGAGACCACGGGAACCTGGCCTCTTCCTTCAGTTTTGGGTCTGAACACTGGCTCCTATCTGGGAAGCAGGCAAAAGATTCTGACTTTTTAAACTGTGACCGTGGGCCCCGGCCTCCTGGTCAACCCATCCTTGATTGCTTTGATTGTGTATCTTGAGCAACATCCGTGGCACCCGTCTGTCTTGCCCCTCGGGATCTTGCCCCGGGTTCTGTAACCCATCTGAAGTGTCTGGTCCCCGTGGCTACCACTCTAACCTTGCCTCTCATGACAACAATAATCAGGCTCCGTCTTGCTTTGGCATATACGTGCTGCCTCCTGGCCTCTGTTACTTTGGGAGTCTGCCACCTCTGTTTCTGTAAGAGAACTCCGTTCCGTAGTAGCAGCCTCTCCTGACATCAGCTCTGGCCTATGGAGGAGTCGCCGCTGAGCGGCTCAGTGATGCTGGCGTGTCTCTCTTCCCACCTTAGCGCTCTGGTAAACAGTGTTCTCAGATCTGCCCACCAAATGCAGTCCTTGGTGAGTTTCCAGCTTTAGACGGTATTTCCACTCTTGCGTGCCCACTTCCCTGAGCCTCTTGGTCCCTTCTTTCACTGTCTGCCACAGCATTTCTGACATTTCTACTTCAGTTAACATGACCCATCGCTTTTTCCAAGCTTCCAAGAACCATCCTAGCAGCATATCCGCACCGTCTCCCAGGGTCTTTGCCAAGATATTAAATCCTGTATCATGAGAGCATAGCCCCACATTGATAAACTTCTATTGCTCTTGATATAGATCCTCAGAATCCTGTCTCATATGTAGTCTCCCAGCTCCTGACAATAAGTATTCATGGGGCTCCTTCAGGGAACAGACTCTCCTCCTTTAGCAGCCCAATACTTCCTCAGCCAGGCTATGTTAGGACCCAACCCTGTTGATTGGCCTGCTGGCATCATCTATACTAATAAAAGAGAAAGATGCAAATTGACCATACCTCTGTGATGCCCACCAATCAGGAGTGAGTATGCAAATTAACCCAACAAAGATGGAAGGTTACTTTGCATACGCAGGCATGGAGTGAAGACTGAAGGCTCCACTACAGCCGGAGCCAAGCCTGAAGACTGAAGGCTTGGCTCTGCTGCAGCCCAGGTTCCAGGTGCCAGAGGAAAACCGGTGCCAGCAGCCAGGGGAAGGAAGGCCTATTGCATGAATCTTCATGCAACGGGCCTCTAGTCTTGAATAAAAAAAGGGAGTGCTGGCCTTTCACAGAGAGGGATGGGTTACTTCTATGGGCCCAGAGGGTCAAAGGGATCTAGAGATTCAATATTTTATCCACCCAGATGTTCTCATTGCATATCTCAGGATGTCACTCTGCCCCACTCAAGGCCCTGACCTTGGAGTAGCAGACTTGACAAAATTGAGAATTTGACCTCTGCAAGGACACTGTTACTCTTACCATTCAGATCTGGGCCTGATCCGCTTTATTCTGCCATCTGGCTGCAGCTTTCACACTTTGCCTTTAATTGGTGATTCATGCATTTAGCCTTCATTATCTGTCTCCGATGCCTTGATTGCTCCTGTCTACAGCCCCATCCCATCTTCCTTTTTTAAATTACTCTTTTAAAAAGGAAGAGTAATTTTTTGGCAAATGCCTGACAAATTACCTGGCCAGTGCATTCATTCCCATTGGTGTGTTCCAGATCTCCCAGAGGAGTGTTTCAGAACACTCCTCTGGGAGATCTGGAACATACCAATGGGAACGAATAGTTACAGCACACCAGGGGTAATCATGCTCCCCTCCGTCAGCGATGGGACCTCATTGCCAGTCTGATGGAGGGTGGTCAGTACACGTGTTCAAAATGGGTTTGGTGAATGGATGGTTCATAGGATATATGGCTATTTGGATGGATAGATGGATGGATGGACAGATGGAGTTCTACTAAATCCCACTTGGACAGCCTGAGAAATAGCTGGAAACCACTGCCATTTCCTAGCCAAGGCTTTTCCTTCAATAAGAGCACTGCATGATCAACAAGGATAGAAAACGCAATCCTAAGGGGACTTCTGAATTATCAGTAATTCGTGATAAATCAGTGAAGTCACAGTTGAAATGAGCAATCATTACCCAACTATAAGATGACATCGAAACACATCTGAATTCTGAAAAACTTCAGTTGGACTCAATGGTCAGTCGGAGGAACCAGAGGAGACCCTCCTTCCAATCTGAGGCCTCCCGCCCCTCCAGCCCTGGAATCCAGTGATTCTGGAGATCTAGGTCACTTTCAGCACTGCCTCTCTTAGGATATTTCTGGTGCAATTACCAGGCAAAGCCCAAGAAAGAGAAGGGAAAGGGAGCGTGTCTTAACTTCGGGACACCTCTGGCATTGTTTTCAGGTCAATTCAGGATTACAGGGCCCTGTGTGTTCTTCCCCAGTCATTTGTCAAGTTGCCAGAGGGGCTGGAATGTCTGCAATTGTTAGGAAATCTCTCATTTCTGGAGTTCGATACCCTTTTGTTCATTCAGCCTGCAGCATGGAGACAGCCTGGCAAGTATGAACGCAGGTAGGCCCCGTGGGTACTCATCCTTCCTCCGGCTATCAATTACCACTTCAGCTGTCCGAAGAAGCGGGAGAACGTCTATTTCTGGCTTACGAGGCGTCGTTGCTAAAAATATGTGCTCCATCCAGAGTCGTGTGTGTCCTGGGTCAATTGTGCCCCATCACCACTGGGAAGAGACTGGAAAGTTGGAGGAAGGGAGAAGCCATCTTTTTTGTGATTCTAGGGGCGGCGGCAGCAGCAGCAACAGGGGCAGTGACAGCAATGACAGAAGCAGTAACAGTGGTGGCAGCTGCCATGGCAGGAGCGAGGGAGGGCTCCCGGGCCCCTGCCCTGGCAGCCAGGTCCGGCAGCAGCCTCAGCAGCTCAGCAGCCGTGGGTTCCGGGGACTCTGTGTTCCCTGTGCACGCAGCTCCAGTGGAAAGTGGCTCTAAAAGGACCAGCCGCTGAGTGCCTCGGCCCCCTGTGTGCGCTTCCACTGTTTAAAAAGACTAGAGGTGTTTTTGTTTCCCAGCTACACTAATGCTCCGCTCCTAACATAGCCCCGAGAGACTGACTCAGAGACAGAGCTCGGGACTGGCTGTCTGAGCTGCCTTCACGTGGGGGATGCAGTGGGCGAGGGGAGGCCGGTGGTCCAGGGCATGCGGGGCAGATGGTCACTTCGGGTATCACCGCTCGCTGCTCGGGATAAAGTGCTCGTAGAAGGCAAGGCTTGAGGAGACCAAGGGGCCGGTGGAAATGACTGTGTTGACGGGGATGGTGAATATAAAGGCACCGTTTGGGTGGCCGCTTCTGAACACACTGGGGAGTTCACACACAAAAATAAAGACAAACTCGGGGCTTTACTATCTCAGCGGATGTTGAGGTCCGAGAACCACAAAGCTTCTACAACAGCCAACGAGAATCTCTCGTCCCTTCCAGCCACGGAGCCACTCTAGCTGAGCTATCAGATGTCCCATCTGCCCCTGCTGGTTGCAAAAATGATAATGAACAGACTCAGCGGGTTTTTCAGGTGACCGAGGCATCTACAATCAATCAGCCAACCGAGTGACTGTTCTAGGTCTTGGGCATAGAGGTGAACAAGCCTAAGAGCACTGCCACCCTCAGAGAGGCCCCTGGGAAGAGCTGCAGGAAAGGCATTGCAAGCAGTGGGAACAGCCAAGTGCCGGGCACTGACATGGACCAGGTATGGGCTTGGCTAGGAAGGGTGAGGCCGTTGCTATGGGGGCCCTGAGCCACTTGGTGCAAAGGTTTCAACGTGTGGAGAAAACAGGAAGCCACCGACGTCTTCTTGGCTGGAGAAAGGTCTGATGAGTCCAAACAGTGGTAGCAAGTTGGACTGCAGGGGATGGTGATGGAGGGTGAAAGGTAGATACATTTTTTTTAAAGAGGATATAGCCCTTTACCCTACGGAGAGTGAAAAGCGAACAAATCATAAAAACACTTATCAAATTTAAAGTTGCTAATGAGAAAACACAGTAAATCTCAAAGCGACAAACCACCGATTTATGAGAATCCCATAAAAAGGAAAAGCCAGCTGCACACTGTGGTACCTCTGCATGCTTCTGCGGCAGTGCCCGCCTTTCAGGAGGCACCAGCATGGCCCGGGATCAGCAGGGAAACCTAAATCCAATGAATAGCTTCTTCTTCTTTAAAGGGAATCGGGCATTTTTGCTGGCTCAGCTCAATTTTATCCATGCAGGAAACTTATTTTTCATATGCACACACAACCCTCTCCCTCTTTCCTCTCATGTAACTTTTGCTCAATTACCCCAGGAAAATGTCCCTGCCTTTTGGCCCCTTTTTCTTCCATTTGTGAGCCAAAGAAAGACGACCCTGATGATGAATGATAGGTTTAAAGTAGTGCCAGTGATACATCCATATGGAAAAAAAAAAAATGGTCCTACATTTGGAGGTGAGAGGCAATGTCGTAAAGAACCAATAGCATCAAATGTAAAGGCCTGGGGAAAAGCCCAAATTTCCCTCCATCTTCTTCACTACAGTACCAATCTATGTTTTCATCTTCCTTTAATTAAACCTATTTTCTACAGGCATTAGCATTTAGCAAAAATGAAAACCTTTCTTGATCAGAGTTCTGGGATGAGAGATTCAATTACTTATATGAATGCTAATACTGCAGTGGAAATGCTTTCTTACTAATTTTTCTTGCAAAGATACAATATGGCGTCCATATTATGAGTTTAAATGGCTTTAGTGGGCAGCCTGGGTACCTAATTGCATCTATAGTGGCATTTTTATGAGAAAATGCATTGTATCTTTAAACAAACAGACTTTCAAGCTGATTTCTGGAGATCTAGTGTTTGAAAGTTGAACACTGCTTAATTCAATAAAACATTCCAATGAGAAATACGAAGTTATGTAATTACTTTAAATATAGTTGTGCAAAACTCAACATGCATGTTTAATGCATGTGACTTCCATTTCTCACTATTTAATTGGTTTTGGGAAGCAGCCAGTCCTTTATTTGTTGTTCTTCAACTGTCATTATGAATTCTGCTAGCTCCCAGAGTGATAAAAAGATGAGCTGGAGTTATGAGTTATGTATGGTGCATGAGCTTTCTAAATATATTTATTAATGCTCCTTAAATTATCCCCAAAGCTGGGTGCCTCTCTCAATTTAGAGCATCTTCTCACTTGGCTTAGCAGCACGATCTCAATTTTATTGTTCATATAGCCAGATGCAGCTGCATTTATTTACATTTTTTAAATGAATGAAATGTTTAACTTGTTGACATATTGGAGAGCCTAAAAATTCCCATTTCAAGTCATCCTCACACCCCTATCCGTAGGGGTGGCATTGAATTAGCCCCACTTTGTAGCGGAGTTGACTTTCAAGAGAAATGGAGTGAAAATAAAGGGTTTTAGAAAGTCTTATTATTGGGTGACACAGAAGAAACTATTTTGGTTACATTTCAAGTTTCCAACTGAAATATCAAGTCAAGGCCAGGAGCAAAACGGAATGAGTGTGCAGCTGCACTTCCTGCCAGATCCCCCCATCAGCCACTTCTCCAGTAACTAGATTATCTTCCTTTGAACTTCTGACTACGGTGAAGAAAAGATCAGAAATTCTGAAGCGATGATACATACTTCTCAATGAGCCTCCCAATGAGCCACATTGTCTGATTTGAAGAGCATTCATTCATTCACTAACATTTATCGGGAACCCACTATGTGATGGAGCCACAGGGATACAGACATGAATAAAACTCAGTGGATACAGAGGTGAATAAAATCCAGTGGCTGCCCTTGAGAAGCTAGTGGTCTGGAAGGAAAGCAATTAGCTAGAATATAAAGCAAAGTGACAAGAGGGACTATAGCAGAGGAGTAAGCAAAAGGGTGTGGAAAGGTAAAGTGGTGGGGGGGAGGGGGTGGTGATTAATTGCAACTAGGTGGCTCAGGTAAAGCTACACCCAGAGCTGGATTTGAATGGAAGTGAGGAAGACTCCACAGACAGTACAAGTAAAAACACAGAGGTCTGAAGGCAAGTTCAGGGAAGGCTGAGGCGTGCAGTGTGACGAGAACGGGTGCAAAGACAGGCACAATGGGTGATACAGCCAGAAAGGGAGGCTGGGGCTAAATGTACACGGTCTTAAAGCCACAACCAGGAATTGAACCAAACACTTTTGGACGAGAAGGAGCCACTGAAGATCTGAAGGGGGCAAAACTATCTCACCTGCCATAGGAAGATAACTCATGTAAGAATACAGAAAATGGGCTAGAAATACGTTAGGTCAAATCTACTGAAACAGTCCAGAGGAGCATGAGAAGTACTTGGAGTAGCACCGATGGGCTGGGAAGGGAGTTCAAAGGCAGATGGGGGGAGGGGCTTGGCAAATGATTGGATGCCAAGGGAATCTGGAATCTAGAGAGAATGGGAAACAAGCAATCGAAGGTGACCGAGGTTTCCAGCCCAAGTGACGACGAGGGTGGAAGTCCCAACAGCCGCCACAGGCCAGTATGGCCGGAGCAGACCATGGTGGAAAGTGAGGTGCCGGATGAAATGAGATCCGTTGTGGAGACGGAGCTGAGAAACGCGTGTGAAGGTGTCCAGGAGACCCGTGGGAGTCTGGGTTCGCCACAAGAAATTCGGCGGTGGGTATAGGTAGGACGCCCGGAAAGGAGCCTGAGCGAGAAGAGAAAAGAGAGGGAGATGGAACTTGGAGGACAGCTCCATGTGGAGAGTGAGTAGAGAAGGAACCAGATGAATGTTCTTGGGAGCTAGAGGAAGGAAGCATGGGGAGACTCGGGATTGGAAAACCCCCAATTGGAAGCCTTTTGAGACTGCTACTTGCAGTTGCTATGACCACACCAGACAAACTAGTCAGGGCCTCTCCTTAGGATGGGAGGGCGGCCCCTGGCTCTCCTCCATATACTTGTTCCTGAGAGACTCAGAAGCAGCTCCTCTTGACAGTCAGCGACGATACCGAAAACCACCACCTCCATGAGACCCCCGGGGGGTGAACTAAGCAGGGAACAAATCCAGGAGTTTTGCAAAGCTGAAGTTGCAAACGTTTTCCTCTCAGTTCATGTGTCTGATTTCCCTTCTTGGGCCCTACTTTTATAACCTGGGTCCTCTACCTTTCGCTGAAGAAATAAAGTCCCTCTCGCTCGTTATGGGTGGAACTGACAATGCGTAGCCACACATCGGGTTAGCGGATGCTGTGCGCGCATCTCCCTGTGGCCCACGCTACATGGCTGCCACTGGGACTGTCGTTACACACTTTATACGGGTACTGCACCCTGCTTTCCAGCCAAAGAGAACGTGTCCAAGTTTGACGCATGGGCTTCTCACCAAACCCTAGGAGAAGCTACTATTCTGCTCTCCCTGATTCTCACGCTCAGATTCCTTGCACTCATCACTCTCTTGGGGTTTGATCCAGCTCATCTTCCCCAGTCTTTCTCTAGCTCACGCTCTCCATTGACTGGGATCGGACTCACCACGCGTTTCCTTCGCACATGAGACTTGCCTCATTCCTAAGCCAGTATTTTCCTTTTGGCAACTCTGGCCTCTGATTTAACAAGACCACCACTGTCTGCCCCACTCCTCTCCCTCCATCTCTGCCCCATCCTCCCTGAGAATGAAAATAACCTCTATAGGACTCAGCATTAAGACACAGTCGCTTCCCACAATAAATAAATAAAAAAGCTGCCAGCAAAAGGCAAATAGGCTTGAAAGGGGAACTTTCAGACGAGGCATACCCTTAGATGGGCCAATCAAAGTTGCGGATGGGTAGTGGGCTGCTGACAGCTGGCTTCCTGCCCCCCCCCCGGCATCATCAGTACACATTCCCTATACGCTCCCCCTTTCTGGGAGCCTTACTCTCCACCCTTCTTTGTACCCCAAGGAAAACAACCTCCACAGCGTCCACAGACTCTCTTGCCCTCCAGCTGCTGGTTGGGTGGAGCTCATAGAAATCAAAGGGTAGGAGAACCATGCCCTGGGCTTCCTCCCTGCTGTGCTGAAGGTGACAGTCATGTGCCTCTACAGAAGGCCACAGATCCTGGTAGGGAGCCATCTCCGACAGCCACTGCTCTCCCTGGCTCTGGTAACTGTCCTTACCCTGCCTCCTCTGGGCCTAAGAGTGGTCATGGCGCCTTCCATTACTAGCCCCACATGGCAGTAGCCACCTCTCACCATCCCCACGAGTTCCCTTACTCCTGTCCACTCAACTCTCCTCAGGACCTTGGTGGTGGCCTGCCAGACCAGGCCCCTGCACCGAGCATGCAGCGCTCAGCTGCTCCCCATGCACCCTGTGATGCCACCAACAACTGCGAGTCCCGTCCGAATAATTCGTTCGCCCAGTTAACCCGGGAGTACGAGGACATAAGGACACGCAAGACAAGGGAACCTGATGCAAGGAACAGTGTCTGTCTCCTAGGGCTGCCGGGACGAAGTACCACAAACTAGGGCTGAGACCAACAGAAATGTATTCCCGCACAGGTCGGCCAGGAGTCTGAAATCAGGGTGTCAGCAGGGCCATGCTCCCTCTACCAGCCGTAGGGGAGACTCCTTCCTTGCCTCTCCTAGCGTCTGGCACTTTCTGGCAATCCTTGCCTTCCTTGGCTTGAGCTACAACACTCTCATCTCTGTCTCTGCCCTCACGTGGCCTCCTCCCCGTGCGTCTCTGCCCTCACGTGGCCTTCTCCCCATGCGTCTCTGCCCTCACGTGGCCTCCTCCCCGTGCGTCTCTGCCCTCACGTGGCCTCCTCCCCGTGCGTCTCTGCCCTCACGTGGCCTCCTCCCCGTGCATCTCTGCCCTCACGTGGCCTCCTCCCCGTGCGTCTCTGCCCTCACGTGGCCTCCTCCCCGTGCGTCTCTGCCCTCACGTGGCCTCCTCCCCGTGCGTCTCTGCCTTCACGTGGCCTCCTCCCCATGTGTCTCTGCCTTCACATGGTGTTCTCTTGGTGTCTATGTTCAAACTGCCCTCTTCTTATAAGGACACTAGTCAGGCTGGATAATTATGGCCCACCCTAATGGATCATCTTGACTTCACCTGCAATGATCCTATTTCCAAAAAAACAAGGTCCCATTCCCAGGCCCCGGAGTTTAGGATTGCAACGTATCTTTGAGGAGCACAATTCCACTCACAGCAGATGGGTTTGAAGCACAGGCTGCTAGGTATTCATGAATGCCTGTCTCCAAAGAGGCTGAACCCGCAAAGCACGCCGCCTGCCGCTGACTACCACCTGCCAGCACAGCACCTGTGCCCACCACTGAGGGACCGATATGGGGGACTCAGGGAGACACCAGCTTTCTGCCTTGTTTATCACAGACTCGGTGCTACCGACGAGCCAAAATATCAGCCCCGCTAAGGAAGCTGCAAAAAGGCGAGAGATGTAATGTAATGGGCCCCACTTATGAAAGACTCATATTAGGGTCCCACTTGTGAAAGACTCATATAAGGGTCCCACTTGTGAAAGACTCATATAAGGGCCCCACTTGTGAAAGACTCATATAAGGGCCCTACTTGTGAAAGACTCATATAAGGATCCTACTTGTGAAAGACTCATATAAGGGTCCTACTTGTGAAAGACTCATATAAGGGCCCCACTTGTGAAAGACTTATATAAGGGTCCCACTTGTGAAAGACTCATATTAGGGTCCTACTTGTGAAAGACTTATATAAGGGCCCCACTTGTGAAAGACGCTGTGGAAGGCGCTGTCTGTGGTGCTGATATGTAGTCATGGAGGCTCCATTTAGACCCTGTTGTAGAAAATGACAGCACCTTCACGGAGTCTCACCACTGGCTTTTCCCATGTTTGCTTTCTCAGCTGAGTCCACTACTGCTACTTTCCAATACTGGAACCCGAGAAAAATAACCTCCATTTTGAGACTACAGAATTGCTACTTAGGTTTCCAAGCTGTCAAATGCTATTTTTAACAGGTTTGGGTGTGTTTTTTTTAAATAGAATCAAGGGACAAAAAAGTCTGGTGACACCTTTAGAAAGACTGAAGATCTAAAACTCTTAAATCTCTAACTATAAGTCTCTAGTCCCTGGCCCTATTAAATCAACCCGGCATTTCAATTAAGAAGCTTTACCACCCAAGGTAAAATATTGTCCCAACTCTTCCACCTGGCATTTAAGACCCTTTAAATCTTACTTAACTATGTGCACACCTTACATCATACAGGTCCTCCATTTTATTTATTCATTCAACAAATGATAACTAATCATCTGTTATTTGCTTAGCAGTTGTTATGGGTTGAACTGTGTCAAAAAGATAGGTTGCAGTTCTAACGGCATCAGTATCTGTAAGGTACTGGTACCTGTGAATGTGACTAGGAAATAGAATCTTGGTAGAGGCAATGGAGTTAAGATGAAGTAACACTGAATTAGGGTGGGCCCTAAACCAATATGACTGGTGTCCTTTTAAGAGGAGAAGAGCCGGGAACAGTGGGGGTCAGGGGGAGAGATCAACCAGAGGACTTATATGCATGCATATAAGCCTAATCAATAGACACAGACAACAGGAAGGGCGGGGGCATGAATGGGAGGTGGGGGTTAAGGGGGAGATAAGGACACATAGGTAATACCTTAATCAATAAAGAAATTTAAAAAAAAAGAGAGAAGAGCCATCGAGACAGACACAACAGAGACAACACATGTGATGACAACGAGGCAATGACTGAAGTGATGCAACTGTGCAATGAGGAATGCCAAGGGTTGCTGGCAACACCAACCAGTAAGAGAAAGGCATGGGACAGACTCCCCACTGGAGCCTTCAGAAAGGGTGTGGCCCTGTCGACACCTTGACTTTGGACTTCTGGCCTCCAGACGGTGAGAATACATTCCTGTTGTTGGAAGCTAGCCAGTTTGTGGTAGCTTGTTACAGCAGCCACAGGAAACTAATACAGCAGGTAAACCCCTCCGTTTAGCCAGCGTGGTCCCCCACGCCCTCTCTAATGCTCCAGTCTCTATCCCAACCCTGTGATTCTGCAAGAACATTTGCCTCTATTTGGAAAATCCTCTTTTCTACTCTCCACCTCTACAGGCCAATGAAGCCAGCCTTTTCTCAAACCTAACTCAGGCGCCCAGCAATGCTGGCACACAGCAGGTGCTCAGCAGTGCCAAGCTGGCTCCCCTCTGTGGATCCCCCGGTAAACTTTGGCCGAAGTAGTCTCAGTTCCGGTGCCTCCATCAGCATGTAGAAATTTAGGATTCTCTCTCTAATCCCTCATTGTGCCCCTCACACCTGGTAGGACATGAAGGTAGAGTCTATGATCAGAAGTTTTCTTTTTTTACCAGGTTAGGCATAACTAGAGGTCAATGGTTCTTTATTGTCACCAGGGAGTCCACAGAGAGCACTCTTCAGATGGGCACTGGAAGATCACGTCTCCTCGCTGCCTCCCTACCTCTTCGCCCCACAGTTCCCTCTGTCCTGTCCCAGCAAGTCTCCACCCAGGAGGGTCCGAGCTTCACCTTGGAGGGCAGCGTAAGGTCACTGAGGTTCGGTCTGCGTTTGGAAGAGGCACTTCTGGTGATTTGGAGTGGCGCATCTTCCAGACAATGCTTTCTTCTTGCGAATAGTGACCACTGGATAGCACCCTTGCCTCACAGCACAACCCCGGGCCTGGTAAGATGGAATAATATAGATATGCATCCATCTCCCCCACATTCCTCAATCTCTTCCTTCTGCCACACTTTCTTTTGCATACATACGTCCATGCAAATATACTGATAAATATGCCAGCAGGGTGACACAGATTGATGTGTCAAAGTGGAAAGACTCCATTTCTCTGTGCCAATAAATGATCGGATTCCCAGCGCAACACAAGCAGAGGGAGAACAAAGCTGAACAGTTGTTCTGAACTAAAACGAGCTGGTGATCAATATTCATGAGGCCATGTGACAAATCAGACTCGCCCAGCTCTCCCGTGTCAGGTGGGAGCAGTGAGAACTGCCTGGAGATGTTTCCCTGGAAGACTGCTGCCTGCAGTTTCCAGAGCTCTCCCTCTGAACTACACTCACACCATGAAATAAGTGACATCAGCAGTGTGTCTTCCTTAGGCGTGTGGGCAAGGGCTCTTAGGCAGACAGTAAAGAGCCTCAAAATTCTCCGCACTTAAATCTCAATCCCACCATTAGCTTCCTGGATGACCATACATAACGTGGGCAGTCTCTAAAATGTGGGATATTTGTGATATGGGCCATCTGGGACATTATCAAATACATTTTACCATTTATCAATTTC
This sequence comes from Corynorhinus townsendii, assembly GCA_026230045.1. NCBI lineage: Eukaryota > Metazoa > Chordata > Mammalia > Chiroptera > Vespertilionidae > Corynorhinus > Corynorhinus townsendii. Next base: position 14,510,716 of record JAPDVU010000016.1, on the reverse strand, counting down.
AGTCCATTCGTTTTTGAAAACAATTTTTGTCTACATATTCCGGCCATAGAACATATAGTCATGTAGAAAATAATACATAATCACGTATAGAACATTTGGAAATACAAAAGAAGAAACCCAAACCACTTATAATCCCATAGCCTAAAAGTTAACCACTATTAACACAGGGCATTTCCCCGGTGTGTGTGTGCGTGTTTGTGTGTGCGCGCACGTCAGGAGAGATATAGATAATACAGATATAGATATAGATATAGGCATAGGTATAGATTATACAGATATAGATGTAGGTATAGGTATAGAAATAGATATAAATGTATACGTGTGCTTGTGTTTATGTATACATATATACATACATATAATTTTTTATAAACTCTCTGTACTGTAACCTGTTTTTATTGCCTAATGTTATATCAAGGTCTATTTTCTTTGACTTTTTAGAAGCCACGTGGTACAAAATTCCATCTAACATCTATCACAGGCTTTTAGTAAATCATGTTGTGCTATAAATACAGTGGAGCTGCTGGTAACAAAATGTTCACCAAACAGAACCTGCTATCAACACCTGTTTTCCAGGACCAGCCCTTCTTTTCCCCAGCATCAGTCCCTATTTTAGGCTGTGTTGCCTTAGTGACAACCATCAGGCCAAGTTCACAGTTTCATCCAACAGCCACCGCACTGGTGCTTTAGCGGAAGGGAGGTCGGGTCTCCTGCAGGAAGAAGAGTACTTTCTCTCTTTCGTCAAGATTAAGAATGATCTTGGGGGCTTCCAGTTTTCCTCGAACAGGTGGGCAGTCCACAAAAGCTGTCGCTCGCCGTGTCAGCCAGCCGCAGGACTGGCAGCAGGCTCCAGCCTCCTCGTGCACCTCCCCTCGGCAGCACCGGCCCCCAGTGGGCAGATCTGTGCTGGGCTGGGCTTCACTCCCCCCGGGCATCTATCTGGCACTCAGCATGCCCACACACCTAGTGACACTCAAACCCCTCAAGCTTCTTTGAGCACCTGCTTCTGGTCTACACTGTGCTGGATGCTGAGGAGGAGTTTTAACTTCAGATTAGGTGGGAAGGTAAGATACAAACATTCACAATAGAAAAAAGCAGAAGAGGTAACTGGCTAAGCTAATCTGCTGTTCCCCCATCCCAGTCTCTGAACTAGAGAACCATGTAATGTCACGCACACATTAGCTGAACCATGTGACGTCACGCATAGCCCCAGCAGCTGAACCATGTGACGTCACTCACAGCCCCAATAGCTGAACCGTGTGACGTCACGCACAGCCCCAGCAGCTGAACCCTGTGACGTCACGCACAGCCCCAGCAGCTGAACCCTGTGACGTCACGCACAGCCCCAGCAGCTGAACCCTGTGACGTCACGCACAGCCCCAGCAGCTGAACCCTGTGACGTCACGCACAGCCCCAGCAGCTGAACCCTGTGACGTCACGCACAGCCCCAGCAGCTGAAGTGGAGGATGAGAAAAACCCTGCGGTGTTCTTCAGGCATCTGGTGATGCCTCAGAGGCAGCTCAGGGCTCAGGGAGACCCTTCAAAACTGCCTTGAGCAGCACAGACTTCACCCCCCAGGATATGGCAGGCCTGCCTGGGGCCTCCTGAAAGCAGGCCTAGCTCCTCTGTCCTGCCCATTCCTGACTCCTGTTTGGACTTGCTGGCTCCTCTCCTGCTACCTCTGCTTCTCAGCCTTTGGCTTCTTCCACTTGTACTCCCAGGAATCAGCCCGTTTTAATCTCATTGTTCCCCCCCGCCCCCCTTGTTCCTCAGTCTGAATCTGAGGCTCACAGACCCTAACCTCCAAACACCACAGGTGCTGCTATAGCCCGTGTATTCCTGGGTCTAATGGTGATGGCCAACAGGGCGATGGCCTTCAGCCCTTTTGCATGAGTGGAGCACGCTGCTGGCACGTATGTATGTGTAGAGCAGAACAGAGCACCATCACGGTGACATGCAGGCATCAAAGGGCTGACCCAGCTGGTGACTCACAATGACATACGCTGACTGCGGAAGGTCACGTGTCCTTCACTCGGGACGGATGACACTTAGCAACGTGTGAGTAATGTGCTGTAGGACAGCTCCTCCAAGATAGCGGTCACCAACTGGTGGTCGGTGAGGTCCGAAAGGCTGGCGGCCGCTGCTCTGAGGCCTCGGACACCAAACCAGAGAAACAAAAGAACGTATTCAACAGGGTCTTCCCTTTACAGTGTTAATTCCTGAAAGTCAGGCCTTTCAGTAAAAGCTACTGTCCTCTCAGTTAAGGAGAGCTGCAGAGAAGCAAACATACCCAAGGCATATGGAAGTGTTGATGCATTTCCCATAGCTGATCGTGACTATGGGGTTCTTATTTGCAAGTCTCAGAAACCCAACTCACTTGTTCTCAAGCAAATGTAAGACATTTTTGGCTCATGCAACTAACAAGTACAGGAGTGTAACTGTCATCAGTGCTTGGATGAAAACATCAAGCTTGGTCTCGCTCCATCCCCTGCCCTGCCTTCATCTTTATTAGCTACCTTTAGGCAGACACCTGCCAGGCAATGCTAAGACTGGGGTTCCCAGTGGCTCCCGGCTTATAGCCTATCACCCTAACACCACCAGCGGAAAGGGAGCTTCTCTCTCCCATGAGATCCTCAAAAGTTCAGAAACTGGATCTCATGGCTTGGGCCCCCTTGCCTGTCTCTGAAGCAACCACTGCGGCCAAAGGAAGTAGGTAGACCACGCGGTCGTAGAGTTGAAAAGGGGCTGGTTCTCCATAGGGAAATCAGGGGCTAGTACCCTAAGAAGAGGACATGGAAACTTGCAGGCAAAAAGCATAAACGTACACTACAATCCACCCCTTATCTTCTCGTTATCTACACACCCTTCCTTCCATTCAGGAACATCTCTAGGCCACACAGATGCAAAGATTAAATCACTCCCTCTCCGGTCATAAACAGCCTAACACTATGTTCTGTTTTTGTCTCTAGCTCCAAGACCGGGGTCGCTGGGTCACGGAGATTCCTCTCTATGAGGTCTAGATGGGTGTCACAGCTTGACACCCACAGACTAACTGATAGATGTAAGTGCTCCCGACATATACAACAGTGCTCTTGTATGCAAGGGCGCCAACAGGGTAACACGATAGAATTTCCCGGTTGGAAATGAAAGGGGGGACAGCATAGAATGTCGGCAGTCCTTTGCCTATTTTGCATTCCGTTGGATAAGCGGTGAGTGAGGCCCTTCACCACCTGTCCGACTACCCGGTTCTGCTCTTTACGAGGGTCCCCTCTGCCACATCTGAGGAGGGATGCTGGGAGGGCCCTTCAGTGACCCACTTCAAGGGGGTGCAGGTTTGAGAATCGGGGCCTTCCGTAGGTGCAGCCAGGCTTGAGAGACACAATTCTTCAAGCCTGAAGGATATAAGCAAGGGGTGCCTTGTCTCAGGTTAGCATGTCACGAACACAGAACCGAAGTAAATGAACACACACACAACACTGTAGTTCACGTTCACTGCCATGAACTAGCACAGCAGAGGCAAGACTTCACGTTCCCCGAAATAGGCACCTGCATTAGCAAGACCAGATACAGACAACTGAGAGCGGAGGGTGCATGTGGCAGAAAACATACGGCCGGAATTCAACGGCTCCAGAAAGACTCGAACCCCTTCGTTTGGAGGAGATGCGTCACAGATTCAACGTACTTCGAACGTAATCTTGGCCTTAAATCAAGACAGCACATCATTGGGGGGAAACAGAACCCCCGAGGGCCATGGCAGGAGCGCCCACGGCGAGCCAGACCATGACACCGGGGTGAACTCTGTGGCCCTGCCTGCCCCCTTGTGGGGGGAGCCCTCTCCCAGGCAGGGCCTGCCCCCCACTTGGCCAGCCCCCGTGCGAAGATGCTAGGGGGCCTCCTAACCTTCCTCCCTGCTCTCTGAAGTGCAGCTCTGGTATTTTTCACACGGATCTTTCTGCACCAGCCTCAAATGAGAACTATACAGGGTGAAGAATGCTTGTCACGGGGGGTGTACTTCAATAATGTTCCTTCTTAGCGAGAATCCTTGGTGTAATACAGCCTGTGTTCCCACCTTAAATCCTCGCACGAGGCCTCCTCAATTTGGGGGTGTTATAAACCTCACGCTCTGGGTGGGGTCTGTCATCTGCTCAGTGTCCCTTTTGCAGGACAGGGGTAAAGAGAGGCTCGCTGCCTATCAGAGATTAAAGGGGCCCCATCAAAGACCCTGAACCAGAAACCAGGTAAACCTCACCCAGGCCTTCCTCTGTGCAATAAATACGTCAGCAGTAGCCTCCCACCCTAAGTGGCACAGGTAAATCCTAGGCATAGCTGAAGAGTGATAACAACGGTAATGAGTAGCAGGCATCGTGGTCATCCTCGGTAATAACACCACCAATAACACGGCTGCTTCGCTCTCCTCACATAAACCACAGTCAACCGAACGAGTGATTCATTTCAGTGAATTACACGCTCGTCCCTTGTGTCTCCACATCCGGAGGCCGCCGGGTCACAGAACACTAATCAGAGCGGTCACCGCCGTTTATCAAGCGCTTCCTATAGTCAGATGCGGAGCTACAGCGTTACCAACCCTACCTCCTCTCATCTTCAACCCAAGTCCGGGGGTAGGTATCGCCACCTCCTTTTGCAGAGGATGAAACCGAGGCCGGTTTGTATGTCGAAGTCGGAGAGGTGGATGTAAACGATGTGGATTAGATGACCTCTGTCCAGTGCCCAGGCCTGAAACTATGATTATTCTTACCTCAAACCTATGTAAACTAAAATATCGTAAAGCCCTTAGAGCAAATAACAGGACTTAGACAAGTATGTCCCAATTCCGCTTTTGCCCCATGTCTTCGTCCATTCAGGCTCCTGTCACGAAACCAGCAGACACCGGTGGCTTAGACAGCAAACGTTCCTCTCTCAGAGTTCTGGAGGCTGGCGGGTCCCACATCGAGGTGCGGGCAGATTCCGTGTCTGGTGAGGGCTTCGCGTTCTTCTCGCTGGGTCCTCAGAAGCAGAGGGGCAAGAAGTCCTCACCAATCCCACTGATGAGGGCTCCTCCCTCATGACCTGATCACCTGCCAAAGGCCCCACCTCCTAATACCACCACATGGGGGTGGGGGGGGTGTTACCGGTCCTGATTTAAGGTGAACACATAAGCCCAGCCGGTGTGGCTCAGCGGTCAAGCATCCACCCATGAACCAGGAGGTCACGGTTCCATTCCCAGTCAGGGCACATGCCTGGGTGGCAGGCTCTGTCCCCAGTGTGGAACGTACAGGAGGCAGCTGATCAATGACTCTCTCTCATCATTGATGTTTCTCTCTCTCCCTCTCCCTTCCTCTCTGAAATCAATAAAAACATATTATTTAAAAACCAAAAAAGGTGAACAAATGCAAATCAAAGGATGAACAGGGTGGCTCTGTGTGTGGTGACAGCTTCGGCTGCTGGAGGCAGAGTCTGAGTCCTCGCAGGCCCCTCCTGGGGCTTCCTGCAATCTCCGGGCAGCTTTCTGCTTCTTTCTCAGAAGAGTACAGGGAGGAGGGGTGCACGAGGGGTGCAGGAGGGGTGCACTGACTCGTTTGCTGTTTTCACAAAGAACAGTCTCTGCTGTGCCTGTGGAATCGAACTGCTGTGGAAAGAAACGACCAAATCCCAGGAAAGAGTGATGAGCAAACAGACTAACAAAGCGTGAGTCTGAGGGCCTGGCGCTCACCCAGGCTCCGTCTCCAGGAGAACTGTGCGGGTTTGGCGCCCCCTGCTGTCCCTTTCCTGCCGGTACCTGTGATCTGTGTTCCCCGGGTCCTCTGTCCTGTGTTCCCTGTGTTGTTTCTATGTTCCCTACACCTGTGTTTCCTGTGTCCTCTGTGTCCCATGTTCTGTATCCCCTTTGTCCTGTGTCCCTGTGTCCTGTGTTCCCTCTGTCCTGCCCCGGGTCCCTGTGTTCTGTCTCTGTCCTCTGTGTCCATGTCCTCTGTTTCCTATGTTCCGTGTTCTGTGTTTCCCGTGTTCTGCCAGCAGCGGACATCCCGACCATGGTGGGCCGGCAGAACATGGGGAACACAGGACACAGGGAACACGAGACACAGGGAACAGAGGACATGGACACAGAGGACACAGACAGAGAACACGGGGACACGGGGCAGGACAGAGGGAACACAGGACACGGGGACAAAATGAGCATTAAACCGTGCAGAGGACACAGTGTTTCAAATACGCACGTGAAACACGAACACGGTAAAACCCAGCCGTTAACAAAATCAAGTGCAGTCAGGTGGCTCTGCACCCCCCGCCACCACCATAACGTTGAGTGACTGTGCGACCTGAAGAGATGACAGCAGCCGGGCAGTGTCCTCAGCTGGCTGCCCCAGAGCCACCTGGGTGCCCTGAACATCACTCCTCCTGTGCCGGCCCTGGCTGGCTCTGCGCTGGGGCTGGGAGCAGGGTGGGGGACACGGACACGGGGGCACAGGGCAACCGTTTCTGCAGGAAACAACTGATACGCTTCTACACTTGGTGTGGAGGTGTATAAGCAACACCAAGGATAGTTAATACAGGCTACGGGCAAGACCCTTGCTCTCAAAGAGCAAGCAAAGCAGAGATGCTAAACTTAAATGGCTAACTACATTAGTTACCACTTACTAACCCGGCCACTTGGCCACCGTCTCCGAGTTAACAGCGCTGTGAACGGGTCACTGCCAGGGCACAGGCCTCCAACCTGGTCCTCCCGGCTCCACGCCCCGCGCTCTGCCACTCGCATCCCTCTCTGGCTCGGTTCTGTTACATACGGGGAGAGATCAGAGCCACCCACGTGGCACACGCAGGCACACATCCACGGACAGGGAGGGCGCGTGTCCGTGGCAGCGTCTAACACCTCTGGGGTTAGAGGAAGGCAAATGGGGGGGATGGGGGAGACACAAATGTTTTACTTCTTTTATTTTAAAAACAAACAAGGTTTAAAATCCACGTGTAACTCAAGGTGTGCTGTTACATAAAAGCATTTTGAAGGTTAATAAAAATCATTCATTGCAAAACAAAGTCAATATTTGTTTGTTCCATGCTGGGTACATGGCTGCTATTTATATCGGTGCAGCTCCCTATTTTTAAAATTTTTCCTAAAGAATATCTTGAAAGAAGAAGAAAAGAAACTGGGAGGAAATGAGTAGCCTCCAGGAGTCTGAATCTGAAATCATGAAAACCACTCTACCCACTTAGCAACCACACAGGAGCTGGACTACAAAACCACAGGTTCGATCCGCTTGGGGGAAATCCAGCGAGTTACCCAGCGGCTTGCGTCTGGGGACCTCTGACCACTTCACAAATGCAAATTAATTGCACCCCCTGTCACCTCCGGGAAATGGCGGGGGATGTTACAGATTGTTAAGCGGGGTCTGGGGAAGATGAAGTGCCTCGTCTGACATTGCACCGTGAGTTACAGACTGAACTGGGACGAGAGATTGAGAAACGTGACAGGCAGCCCTGTGGCCTCACCCTGTGATGGAGACGAAACCTGGAGGGTCAACCGGCCCCGTTCTGTTCCTGGACAATCACAGTGCACCCTGACTTTAAGGAGCAGCCCTGACAGAGAGGGCAGGCTCCCCTTCCGCACACTGAGCCTCCTCTGAAAATACCCGTCCACACATAAATAGAGGGACAACCCAAACCACTTCCTCTGGCTTCCCTGCACGGAGCCAGCCAGGCTTTTTTAAGTGCTGGGCCTATGGCGGCATGAAGCAGCTCTCCTCCTCCTTCCCCTTCTCCATTCTCTCAGCAGAGGAGGCCTGGGAACAGGGAAACCTCTGGCTGGCAATCCTGGCATCTAGTTCCTCTGCCTTCCTACCCGATTCCACACCTTCCTGCCCGATTCCACCACCTTCCTGCCCGATTCCACACCTTCCTACCCGATTCCACCACCTTCCTGCCCGATTCCACACCTTCCTGCCCGATTCCACACCTTCCTGCCCGATTCCACACCTTCCTGCCCGATTCCACACCTTCCTGCCCGATTCCACACCTTCCTGCCCGATTCCACACCTTCCTGCCCGATTCCACACCTTCCTGCCCGATTCCACCACCTTCCTGCCCGATTCCACCACCTTCCTACCCGATTCCACCACCTTCCTACCCGATTCCACCACCTTCCTACCCGATTCCACAGCATCAGGACACTAGGAAGGTGTCAATCCTTGTCATCGCACACCTCATTCTTTTAAATATATATAATTGATTCCCGAGAGGAAAGGAGAGGGAGAGAGAAATAGAAACACCAATGATGAGAGAGAATCATTGATCGCTGCCTCCTGCACACCCCCCTACTGGGAGCCCAGCCGGTGTGGCTCAGTGGTTGAGCATCAACCTATGAACCAGGAGGTCACGATTTGATCCCGGTCAGGGCACATCCCCAGTTGGGGGCATGCAGGAGGCAGATGATCAATTATTCTCTCTCATCATTGATGGTTCTGTCTCTCCCTCTCCCTTCCTCTCTCAGAAAGCAATTAAAATATATTTTTTTAAAAATAAATCAGTGGGAGAAGCTGGATGGCAGAGTCAGGCCATGTTTTAAAGGATGCTGCGTTAAGAGTATACAGTTATTTGTACGTGTGATACTGTAAGCAACGGGGAGTCACTGGAGTTGTATGGGAGGAGAGTGATTTGGTCAGAGCTATGCTTCGGAAAACTAAACCGGTAAAGATGTGTGGAATGGGTTAGGGCAGGAAAGAACTGGAAGCGACGTCCGTCAGAAAGCTCCAGCAATATGTTATCCTAAAGATTTCCTACTGAGAGGGCCACCAATGGTCCATGGCCCCATTCTACAGAGTGCAAGCTAAGTCACTAGCCATTAAATTGAAAATCACATCTCAGGAATTCCAATGAAGACAGACACAAATACAGCGTTAAGAGCCAACTGGTTTGTTCAAATATTTGTTTTTGCTGGGAAAGCCTGCTCCTTCCAATGCCAAGAGCATTTACAGCTCTCCCGAGCCTGGGCCCGCACCATGCCCTAAGTCTGAACAGGCCCACATCTGGCTTTAATGAGCATCAGCTAAGAAGAAACCTATCTGGAGAATTGGAGAGGAAGGAAAAGCTGGTGTTTAGGGGGGAAGGAGGGAGAATATGTTTCATCGCAAACCATCTAGCTCCTCTTTTATAACATTCGCCATTGCCAAACGCATTTCAGGCCTGGAGGCCCACAATGCTTCCATATCATAGAAAATGCAGACCTAAAATGGAAATGCCTCCTCTCTGTTACACCGGTGTGGCAGATGGCCCTCTCCTGATAGTCAGGCAGATGGGCTGTGCGGGCAGGGAGAAAAGCCTGTAAAACAGTGAGGACGTGTCCAGGAATGCCTACCCCCTCACGCATGGGCATCAGGCATGTGTAGCAGGTCCTCGAATTATGTTGCTTCATTCAACATTGATCTGATGTCATGGGAACGTAACTCTCGTTTATGTCAATTAGCCTGTGGCCAAACTGGCTTTGCTAGACACCATTTTGCTTAAAGTTGCAGAACCTATGGATGACCTTCAGTAAGGACTTGCTGTACATGAAATAGAAACAGCCTTCCTGAGTGGGGAGGGCCCTGTTCATCTTCATACAGCCACGGTGCACTGCTAATGTCTAAATGTGACTGCCTATATAATCAGTCTAATGAGAAGTCTCAACTCTTTTTTTTTTAATATATTTTTATTGATTTCAGAGAGGAAGGAAGAGGGAGTGAGAGACAGAAACATCAATGATGAGAAAGAATCACTGATGGGCATGCCCCCCACTGGGGACAGAGCCAACCACCTGGGCATGTGTCCTGAGCGCGAATCAAACGGCAACCTCCTGGTTCACAGGCCGATGCTCAATCACTGAGCCGCACTGGCCGGGCAGAAGTCTCAACTCTTAAGGTACGAACTGGTCTTCTGTACTGGTAAGCCCATGAGGTTTCCATGTTCAGTAAAAATCCAACTGGGAAACCGGGCGCCAGGTACTCCCACCCCGTAGACACCGTTGATAACAAAGAGGGGGGGGAGGAATTTGGGGGGTTAGAACGTGTTATACTCAGAGCCTTTTGGTTTAACTACAGGCCCTACTTGGCAAATCAGGCTGCAGTATCTGATACCATGGAGAGAAAAACCAGAGAAGGATCAAATGCATATGCCTATCTGCCAGACAGTGATATAGAATGTATTATATGCCAGCCACTATTTTAATCACTTTTAAATTATTAATTCATTGAATTTAATGCTCATAACAAACCCAGAAGACATGCTATTCTTACCCTCACTTACAAATGAGAAAACTGAAGCATAGCGTATCCTATACTTAATCTGTCCACCGTCACCCAATCTGCCTGGACCCAAGTTCTGTCTTAACTGTAACTCCTGGCCTCTTCCATGCCTCTTTTCTGGATTGCTACAACAATTCTCCACTTGATTTATTCTGTCTAGGATGACAAACACTTGGTATGACTTGAGAAATTGGTGCAGCCCTTGTTGCGGGAATAAAAGTACTTGTTGAGAATGAAAATGTAATTATTTTCTCTCTAGTTCAATGCTAGGCACAGTCTGATTGCTTAATACATGTCAAATTCCACCAGAGACAAGGGTTTGATATAAAAACATTTCCCAAGCGTGGCTGCCAGACATGGCTTGCTGGCCCCCCTTCGACCTTGCACTACCCTAGAAGGGCGAAATCGGATTTAACTTCAGGGAAGGCCTGGGAAGAAGGGATGAGGCAATTGTTCTTCCACAATGCAAATGCCCAAGGAGTAACGCGGGCTACAACGCCGAGCGCCCAGCAGCAGAGCCCACGACTGAGCAGATCCTCAGCTCCTGCGGCCAGGAGGAGGGAGTTTCAGAGCAGAGTCCACATGCCTGGCCGGGACGGAATGTGCTAGAATCAGACCTCTGCCTGAGTGTCTACACCCCACTGCTCTTGGACAAAAGGAGCGGCTGTGTGTGGAGGCAGCGCATGTGTGTGTGATGAGTGAGAATGTGGCCTGTCCTGGTGACTCACGCCAACGGCGCTCCAGCGTTGAGTTTCTGGTGGTGTTTACCACCCAGCCGCCTGTGTCACAAAGAAATCTCATTCCCGAGAGAGCGGTCAGCCCCTAAAGCAGGGGTCCTCAAACTTTTTAAACAGGGGGCCAGTTCACTGTCCCTCAGACCATTGGAGGACCAGACTATAGTTTAAAAAAAACAAAACTATGAACAAATTCCTATGCGCACTGTGGGCCCGGGACAAGTAGGCTGCTAAGCAGGACAGGCAGCGGCACCCGGCGGGCCAGATAGATGTCCTCGGCGGGCTGCATGTGGCCCGCGGGCCGTAGTTTGAGGACCCCTGCCCTAAAGATTCCTTCCCAAAGGATCACTAGAGGTCAAAACTCTATGAACCCATAGCCCCTTAAAATAAGGAAAATGCCTGTGGACCTTGGGCACCAAAATCCCTCCAACTGGGGACAGGACAGAGAGTGTCCTTTCAAAGGGGCAAACAAGATTGAAGCCAATCATTTCACGAGAAATAACCCAGCTCAGTGCAAGGGGTCACTGGGACCAAAGTACCAACTTCAGGGAAAGCTCCGGCCTGTTCCCAGCCCTCCACACCTCCAGCTTTCTGTGATCGACGGGTGCTTTCCACATTTTGTTGAACGCCAAGGGCTTGTGCAGTGGGGTCAGCATAACCAGGGGGTCATCTTAAAGTCTGGACTCCGTTCTGCAGGGACAGTGTGACTGAAAAGAAAGGCACTGACAATATAAAGACAACCAAGGAGACCTTGGAGCCAGCCAGACCTGCGTTGGATTCCGAGCCCCGGCAGCTGTGTCCTCCAGGCCAAGTTACTCAATCCTCCGAACGCTGGTCTGCTCGCTGGGGTGATGGGGTAATCACACCGGCCCTGGGGAGCTGGGGCTGTTGCGAAAGACAATGAGCGAGCACGTCGGAGTGCCCAGCACTCTGCCATGTACACAGATGTCCCCTTTCCCCGTAGAGGTACAGAAAGACAATATGCCACCACTGCACAGGGGCACCAGTCTGCAAAGGTACAGGTGAGCCAACCAAAATGGGGGACAAGGCATCCAAGGTAGTTACTGGGTACCCAATGCGTGGGCACCACAATTCATAACAAGGTGAGAAAACAGAAGGCGTGGCCTGCTTTAAAGGCGCTTACATGCAAACAGGGAGGCAACATGTCCATGGCAGGCACGCGGCTGCATGCAAGGCCTAACGAACCCCATGCGAGGCCTAACGAACCCCACTGAGACCTCCCAATGCACTGACGCATCGCACTGACCAGGAAGAGGCCCTCCTCTGATTCTCTTAACAACCCAATGAAGTAGTTACTGTTATTCCCATTTTCCAGATGAGGAAACCGAGGCTTAGCAAGGTTCAGTTACTTCCCAAGGCCACAGAGCTCACAGGTGGACTTTGAACTCAAGCGATGAGTCTGTAAGGACTGGCCTGGGAGGGCTAGGCCCAACGTCGTGCTGGGGGAACTCGAAGAAAGATGAAGGTGGCACTGGACTAGGGCACAGACTTCTTGGAGGACGGAGTTCTAAGGGAACCTGGGATCTGGCCTGGGGAGGGAAGGAGAGAGGAAGCGGAGCCAGGAAACCAGAGGAGAAGGCTCCCGCTGGCGGGGAGGAAACCACCCCAGGACAGGGAAGCTGTCTTAGGGGGAAGGACACTGGGAGGGGAACCCTTTACAAACCGCTGCTTGGAGCCCAGCCTTTCCACCAGAATGTCAGCCTGCATAAGAATAGTGTCCCAGATTTTTTAAAGACACGCCAGAGTTTACAAAGTGCTTACCCATAATTTTCTCACTCGGCGATGATGAGAGGTAGCACTTATTGAGGAACGTGGGATAAAGCAGGCACTGAACTAAGCACATCCCAGCCTCTAGCACTGCCCCTCCTAGGTGAGAAAGTAGAGGCTAAGGTCAGCTAACCCACGGCAAGGGCGGGGTCCAAACCAGCGCTAACCCTGGAAGGCATCGCTCAACCACACAGTCCTCAACACAACCGCGCTGGTGAGCAGGCCAAGTATTAACGCCCATTTTCAGACGAAGAAACTGAGTCCCAAGGAGACCAAGAAACTTGAGCAAGCTCACCTCCACTAATAACTAAACCAGGCTTTACTCCTCAACTCCCCCCTCCCCCTGCAACCAGGACAGGCCCAGGACCCTCCCCTCCTTCCTATGACCCGGCTGTAAAAAGAGACCCCTCTCAAAGGAGGGAGCGCCTGCGCCCTTCCCAGGACTGAGGGGTTTCTGGGGGCTCCCCGCACCCCACCCTCCTGGAGCCGGGCGCTGTGGCTGCAGCCAGGCCGCGTGTTTGTGCCTGCTGGGCTGGGTCTGCTATTTCACAGTAGTTGGCACTCCCACCGAGGCCTCTGCCAGGGGCTGGGTCAGCTTTCCTGTCTATCTCCTCGGCGGCAGCTGTGTTTTCAACGGGAGAGTCCCCTGCTCCTTCTCCCCCGGGGGGAGGACCTCCTCCAGCTCCCGTACACACTCAGGGTTGTGCGAGGATAAGATAGGTGGGTGGGCCCCACCCAGGCAGTGAGTGGGCACCAAGGGGCCGAGCTGGGGCCCTCTACGGGAGCACCTCCCCACACAGGCTTCCCGGAGGCCCAGTCTGTGCCCCTTTGGGCCCCGGAGGCCCAGGCTGTGAGCCTCAGTACCAGCAGGCCCTCTGGGGCTCAGGGAAGCGACAGTCTCCCCACTGTGGAGACCTGAGACTCCAGGAAAAAGAAAATGAAAAAGAGGAGGGAGACAGAGACAACGGGAATGAAGAGAGAAACACGGAAAAGGAATTAAGGGCCAAAGACCAACACAGGAGAAAGTGCTGGCAGTCCTAGCTTTCAAACAAGCAGGAACCCGAGTCTCAGACCTGCTCGACGAGTATCAATTGCATTGATACAAAATTAAATTGCATGCACAACTGAGCACATCATGGACTAAATCGTGTGCTGGCTTTCGATACAAAATAAAGACCATCTTCTTTCATATTCTCCTCCCCAAAGGGTGGTAACTTGATCCTTGCCCAAGTCTCCTAGGTTTCCACACCTGGATTCTCAGGACGCTGTGTGCCTTAGAACAAATGTGTATCTCCCCTCACCCCCCGCCCCGCCCTTCTGAGGTGGGCACCCAGCCTGTCCTCCCGCATCCTCCACAGTTCCCTCCCCTTCACCTTGGCCCTCCCGTGATCTGTAACTCACAGACTTTCACCCTCCACCTCACCCTCCCTCCACCTTTTGGGTCTCCCTGGCCCTGTTCCTCGCCATCCACATGGCTTTTTAATCCACCCCTCCCTTTCAGTGGTTAGGGGAGGGATAAAAAGCTTTCCTTTCTGTGTGCCAGTGTTTAAATTGCTTCTGAAAACACCCAGGGGTAAAGACTATGAAAAGGGGACAGTCTTTTTCATCTGATGGTTTATGAAGAACGTGGCAGGGGATGCTGGCAGGGGCTCCGGGATTATTGGCCCCATTCCCTTGGCTCACGTCCCATCTCTCCCCTAACGCTTCGTGGGGAGAGAGCAACCCAGACATGTGCCCTGACTGATCATTGAACTGTGACCTCCTGGTTCATAGGTCAACGCTCAACCACTGAGCCACACCGGCCAGGCAGCTGTTAAGCTTCTTGGTGTTCGAGAAATGACCAGAAACCATGGCGAGCAGAAACAGTGGGCACATGGAAGGCCACAGGAGCTGCTGAAACTAGAACAGGTCAGAGGGTGAAATCAGGAGGGGCTCTCTGTGCCCGTGCTAAGGTGCTGCACTCTATGTAGGCCGTGGAGCACCCACTGACAACTGTAGACGAGGGGGGGTGACGTGATTGAATCTGCTTTAGGGAATTAATTCTGATGACAGGGTAAGTGGCAGGCGGGAGGGATGAGAGATTAGAAGCACAAAGTGTGATTAGTAATGAGAATGGGAAAGGACGTGCTATCAAATCTCCCCAGAGGTCCAGTGCTGGGAGCGGGGAGGGGGAGGGAGCAAACACGCGCCCGTGGCAGCTCTCTTACCAGAGCCAAAGGCCTTGTCGGGCCCTTAAGAACTCAGAGCGCCCGAACCCTAAGACTGCAGAACCTCAGAAGGCGATCCAGTTGTCTCACAAGTTCCAAAAAAAAGGACATTTTTTTAATCTAAAGGTGAATTTTAAACTAACAATGCTTTTAAAGGGTGGGGGAAAGGATACACCCCAAAACAACAAGCTATCGCAAAGGACCTCCACCCCCAAAAGTTGGTGAATCACTGATCTGAATCCTGATGCACCCAGCTCCCCTCCCTGGGGGGCTCTCCAGGGCATGGGTTCCCCGCCCCTGGGCAGCTGCCCTGCTAGAGCCTCCTAGCGCCTCGCACAGTCAAAGGCCTGGAGCTCACAGGGTTCCAGCCCCACTGCCCTGAGAAAGGGAAGTCTCCTGGAACAGCGGGTCAGCACCTCGTTTCCTTACGCATCCCGAGAAAGCGCCCCCTCCCTGCTGCCCTGGCAGCCCTCCCCGCCCGCCAGCACTGCCCTGGGCTGATAATGCCAGGGTTCCCCTCCCCTCCCCTCCCCAGCCCCTCAGCCCTGCCTCAGCTTCCTCCCTGTGCACACCAACACCTGATAGCCTGGCTGTTCCCCTCTGACTTGTCGCCCGTCTTTCCCACAGGCAGACTGCCACCTGCATTCCAAAATGTTCAATTTACATAATTCCAACTGCGTCCTGCGCCAGCTTCCTGTTTGTGTAAACTCCAGGACCAGTTTTTCATTTCATAAGAAACCAGAGCCCTGCCTCGCAGCCGCCCTGCACCAGGCTGGGCCCTCGGCCTCTGAGGGACAGGGAAGCGGCCCTCCCGTGATTTCCCCTCTTGTTTCAGAGACAGAAGCTTACAACACACCCCGTGGTTTCCAAGTCAGGGAGTTTCATGCAAACCCTCCACTTCGCCGGCGGCTGGCTTCCTGTGGGCAGACGGAAGTTCCAGGCTGAGTCACAGAGCACAGCGGCCCAGCAGTGATTCACTCCTGTTGCTAATGACACCCGTGCCACCTCCACCCACCACAGTGGGCGCTGCTTCCGCGGGCACCTCCGTGTCAGCCTCTCCCTGGGGAGCAAGGACCTGCAGCCCTTCCCGGCTTTTCTCTTCCGGATGGTGCAGCAGCACGGAGGGCACGGGGCCACGCAGGGCCGGCCTTGAGATAAGGAGACCAGCGGGGCCCTGAGTGGCGTGATTTCGGGGATGCCAGGAAGTGCCTGCTGCTTCAAAACAAATCCCCACTCTCCTCACCCTCCCTTTCCACAGGGCAGCAGACTCCTCTGAGTTTGCTGTTGGTGGTGATCTTCCTGAGAGATACAAATACAGCTTACACGGCCACTCATGCCCGAATACGGTCAATGGGACGCGTTCACTTTGGAAAACACCAATCACTTGAGAGAAGCAGATGGAAGAGATGGGAAATGATAACCCAAAGACGGCCAGGCCAGGGAGAGAGGCAGGGAAGACACACACCAATGTCACCCACTGCTCCGTTTTGCCCAGGACCAGGCTGGGCTGCAGGGGCAGCAGCGGGGAAGCCCCTCACGCCTTCACCATGACGCTCCGGATTCTATCTAGGATTCTCACGAGGGGCCTCGACAAATAGCACCCCACACAGCAGCTGCTTCACGAAGGCGTGGATAAAATAAGGGAGGGGGGCGTTGTCATGCTGTAAGCATCACAACAAAGAAAGCTTACAGGTCTCCATACAGCTGTCTATCACCACACGCGTCATCTCAGGAGGTGACACAGCTTCACTGACTCTAGAGATGGGGGGTGAAGACAACGCCACAGGAAATGTGACCCGGCTTCTCTAACTCACAGTATCAACACATCACAGTGTAACTGAATAATTCCTAGGTTTTATTAAAAATCAAGATGCCGTTCACATCCCATAAAAATCCCCATCTTAAAGCATGTAAGCCAGGGGGTTTTAGCGGATTCACTATACTGTGGCACCACCGTGCCACCTAATTCCATGCGCCAGCAGCACTGAAATGGCAGATGGGAAAGGCCTCCCCTCACACCCCATCCCACGCTGAGGGGCCAGCAAGTCCTCCTCCGCAGACAGATGTCCATGGGCAGATGCCAGGAGACCCCAGAGGGGAGGCCCTAAGCAGAAGACCCCAGATACCGGGACAAAGCGAAGGGAGTGGCTTGGGAACCGCTGTGTTGGGGCAGGAGATCAGCGATCAACCAGCTCCCGCAGCTGGGAGGACGGGGGCCGGGTCGCTGAACTAAGTGAGACGTTGAATAATTTTTCACTTCCTGGACCACGTCCCACTCCACATGACAAGAGGACATCCTCCTGCCTGTTGGTGTCCCCCTCCCCCCTCCCCATATCTCATAAGCGTCTTAACCTTGATGAAATGCAAACCAAAATTCTCCATTTTTCTCCTCCACATCATCTCCCTCTCCCCCCTCCCGCTCCACTTGTGTCCTCCAAACTCACCGGCCTCTTCCACTTCCTTGAACTCACTCTGCTCGTCCTGTGCCAGGGAATGTGCGTGGGCCGAGCCCTCCCCTGGAATGCTGCTCCCCTACCATGTCCCTGGGCTCTTCTCCCCCGTGCGCAACGGCTCTTGGCTTAGGGTGCCACTCCTCCCGGATCTCACCTCAGGGAGGCCCGTGAAGTAGCAACACCCTTCCTGTGCTCTCGGGGCTAGTCAGGCACAGCCTCTGTGAACACCTACCATTGCCGCAACAGTCCACACGGACGGTGATCACTTCGTCAATGTCTACAGAGACCCTGGCTATGCTGACTGGGAGCACCTAGCACACCGCCTGACACTGAGCCGGGCAATAAGTATAGGATGAACCAATGAATTCTATTTTGGTGTTTGTTTTGTTTAGCAATTAATTGAACTGTACCTGACATACAGCATTTTATTACTTTCAGGGGTACACCTGGACGATCTGCTATTTGTCTGTACTGCAAAACGATCATTGTACGTCTAGTTAACATCCGTCACCACACAGTTACCCCCAATTGTTTTTCCTTGTGATGCCTGGACAGACAGAATCCCTGAGCTCTCCAGGATAAAGGGGCTACAAGAAGGAACTTTAGAGGACCCCGGGGGTTAAACTATAGAAACTAGGATTTAGTGCCATTAAGCTGGTTATCACATTGCTTCAGCCACAAGCAGAGGTTTGGCAAGAATGCGGTTTCAAAAACAGGGATTGTCAGGCAGTGGGCTTGATAAACCAGTTACTACTCTTGGTCTAGTCTCTCATCCTCCCCTTTCTGCTTTCAAAATGTAGGCTGAAGGAGGATCTAAGGACATGACCTTGACGACTGTCAGACAGTACTCTCTGAGGTCTGAGAGCACTGGAGAACACAGGGATAAACGGGGAGGACCTGGCCTACCGAGGAGATGCGAGCAGAATTCGCTCATTCTAATCACTTGAACGAGACAGCATTTCCAGGGGCTCTGATTTCTTTAAAATCCTGTTGAAAATGATATAAGATCTGATACTTCAAGGTCCTTTAAGTCAACTTTATCAGTAAAGGATAGGAAATACCAACACTGCTGCTGATATATTCAGAAATTCTATTACCCCCGCAGTAGACCCAACATCGGTGATGAGGCAGATTCCGAAATCGACCCTGGTGGCTTCTGGGACTAAACCACTGAAAGACATTCTTACTGATTTTGCTGTTCATCTGCAGAACTACGTCTGATTGATTCCACACGGTCCTTTCTTATCAGATCAATACATTCAAGAACATCGCCTGATAAAAGGCTGCAACACGGTAGCTGATTTACACAACATTTTGGTTCTGTGCCAAAAGCAAGCTCGAAGCAGTGTTAATGAAGCAGCTCTGACCTGTGCAGGCTGGAGGGGAAGTTACGGCGTCTCCTCCGGGCGTGAGAGGGAAAGGAATTGCATTCGCCCTTCCCCCCTCTCCGTACCTCAACCTCCACACACAGCGCCTTAGTCCCACCCTCGTTACCGTTACCGGGCTCCCGAAAGCACTCAGGAGTGCCAGGGGGTGGGATCAACCCGAATGATCTCCAACATCTGATAAAAAGCAAATCGTCCCTCCCTTCCCCCCCAACGGACAACACGTTTACTATATAATGGACACAAATCACGTGTGATACACTTTGCAACTCATCCGGGCACCCAGCTGGAAAACTAAGTAAGGAGTTGATTGCTTTCCCGGAAGAAAAGATTCAATGGTGCAGCACTCCCCACTGACCAAGGAGATAGCCTGCCTTCGCTTCAATCGCTTCGTGGTTCTCTCTCACTTAACACAATAGCTGTGTTCCTGAAAAGCCGTGTGCATTTTGTGTTCTGTGAACTGTGCCAGCTTCGAAAGGCACGAAGGGAGCTTCCTAGTTAAAGGAATCCCACATTACACACAAACAGCAAAACGGCGGCTCCAAGGCCTTAGGACAACATGAAGAATTCGTATGACTTGGTGTTAGGAAGAAAAAGTCACAGTCAAACTAGTGTGCACACTGCAATTAAAAATTTTAAATAACAGGTATCATATATATATAATACATTTTTGGAACAGAATGGATCAAAAACGATAATAGTGTGTGATACATTAGGGTGATGGAATATTTCTCATTCTCCTTTCCAAACTTTCGGAAATGATGCTTCTAAAACTAAAAATGTGAAGTGAAAGAACTCTGTGATAAATCTTTATTTAAAAAGCTGAGCAATTATTCCATTATGCTATCAATCTGGATCTTCCCATGATGAACTTCCTTTAAACTGGGGTAAATCTGTATTTCAAAGGTTTTAAAACCATTAATATTTCCCACTGAGATACATTTTAAACGTAACCATTAGAACAACCCTACAACCAATCAAAACTGGGATTGAATTGAAGAAGAAGAAGGCTGGTAAACGAGAAAGGACTCTGTGTGTCTGATGCGGTTTTGTGCACAGGACGAGCCCAAACAGGAGCCGCTGGCACCTTTGTGCTTTGTTCTGCACTGGAAACCGCCACTGCCTTCTCCGCCCTCCCCAGGTGCTTACTTTTCATTATGTTTGCTAACAACAATCACACCCCTTCCTGAGGCTTTGGGGCCTTCAGAGAAGCATCCAGTTCTCCCCACACACCCGAAAACATGTACATACACACACACACACACACACACACACACACACACACACACACGCAAACCTTTCACCTTTCAGAACCCAGGTAGGTGTCCCTGACTTTTTGGTTTGCTACGAATAACTTTAAAGGCAAAAAACAAACAAACAAACAAACAAACAAAGAGCCTGTACACTTCCTTTATGTTCTGCAATATAA
Organism: Corynorhinus townsendii; assembly: GCA_026230045.1. Taxonomy (NCBI): domain Eukaryota; kingdom Metazoa; phylum Chordata; class Mammalia; order Chiroptera; family Vespertilionidae; genus Corynorhinus; species Corynorhinus townsendii. Next base: position 14,490,452 of record JAPDVU010000016.1, on the reverse strand, counting down.
AATTCCTGCATTTTTATTACACAAATCAGTCACCTACCCACAGATCTCTTTCATTACCCATAATATCAAGTTTATATACAAAGACTCGCCAAATAACTTTCAACAAATTGATTCCTTTAAAAAAATAAAAGGAAGAATTTATTTCTAGGTTTAAAATACCCCCGTCAACTGGTGATAAAGAAAACACCATTTTGCTGGATGGGGTCGATGGGGGGGGAGGGGGGGTGGACATATGTAATACTTTCAACAATAAATATTTTTTAAGAAAACAAACAAAACACACCAATTTGTGGGATGAAGTGAAGGCGTGAGGTCAATCCTCTCACTATCCAGGGAAACCACTGGCTTACCCTACACGCTGGTTAGCTAGCTCACGCTCCTCTGTTCTGACATGATTGATTGGACCTTATAATACATAGCCCAAGTCCCTCAGTGTTGTCATCGGTGACAGTGGCTGCTTTTCCCGATACTTGCCTAAAGGCCTCTGCTATAAGCTCAGAAACAAGATGAAAACCTGTGGGAGAAACCTCAAAAAGGGATTCGGTAAACACCGCAGCAGGTGCTCCCAACTATGGCCAACACAGTGACCACATGCATGAGTTCAGGCTTCCCAGTCGGAACTGACATCACCTCCACAGACACCTGTCCCGTCTGCACCAAAGGACTCCGTCGGGATTTCTAGAGCTCCTGGCACCAGGACAGATGACTTCCTGACAGCAGACTGCTTGGCCCAAGATCGGCAACACGAAAATTAATTTCCTGGGATTAAGTGAACTGATTTAACTGTGACTAATAGTCTATTTCAAATAAGCATATAAGGAAATATCCTTTTCTTTCTCCTTTATCCCTAACCATCCGTTTAGCAGCACATACTTTTATAAACCGGAATGAGACATCCTGTAAGTGGTATGTTATTCCAACATCCCTCCTTAGAATTCAGGGTGAGGGGGACTTTTGTTTTTGTAAACTAGGAAATTTAAAGAAAAACTTGAAAACAGTGATTCTTTAGAATATATTAACAGACTTTATCTACAAACTACCCAAGACACTGATAACAATGGTTAAATATTATTCAAAATGCTTTTACTGAGTCCCTTGACTTTTCATGATCATACAGTTATTTACTTAGGCTCTATAAAAGTCCATCCTCTTTCCTATAAGATAAAATTGGACAAAAATTTGCCACAATAAGCAAGACACAAAACATTGGCTATGACAAGCTACTACTAGGACCAAGGATTATGCTTTGTAATTTAATGAGAAATGCCTACAAACAATAATGTGTTGGTAAGTATTTACCAACCAGCTCTCCCAAGAGAAAAGCACTGCTTTGTAATATTTGCCGATTTCTGTGGCGTAAATACTCCCATCATAGCCAATTTCAACATGACATCACTAAGCATGGAGCTGGGAAGAGACAAGCAATAGCACACCAGGACATAGTACTAGTGGCCCAGTGCACGAATTCGTGCACCTTGAAAGGAACTGTGGGCCACCAGGCTGCAGTAGGCACAGGGGCTGGTCTCAGCCCATCCTCTGCGCCTCCATCTGGCCCCTCCCACCGTGGCCCCCGGTCCCCTGCCTGTTGGCAGCCCCACTCCTGCCTCCAGGTCACACCCAGTGACAGCGCAGAGTGATTGGGACGGTGCCAGCAGCGGTGCAAGTGCCAGGTGTGACCATGGCACACGGGAGCAAAGACTTTTCAGTAACCACCAGAAACTCTCTCTGATGACAGCGACCAGGACCCCACCTTGGTCTGGTGGCCCCGCTCACCTGCTCCACCATCCCGCCGCAGCCAACACCCGCCATGTTCCGCACATGCCCCCTGGTGGTCAGCGCACGTCATAGTGACCAGTTGTTCGGTTGTTCCCGTTGTTCTGCTGTTCGGTTTATTTGCATATTTGTCTCTCATTACATAGAATTTCTACCACAAAGATACAATAGACATAAATAACCTCAAGGGCATATGTAAAAATAAAATACCATGCAATAATTAAGAAGTGATGGTTTTGAGTATTTATTGCCCCTGATTCTAATATAATTCACTTAATTGTAAGTTATAAAGTTTAATTCCTAATAATGACCGTGTTTAACAAGCAGCTTACAAAATTCCTGCAAATTTAACAATCTCGTGGGCCAGTATGAACCAGTTCCAGCATACCCCTCCCAGACAACTGCCCTGAAACCTGTACTATGGCTTACAGGATATCAGCAGGAAGTAAAGAATCTCCTAGCAGGTCAGGAAATGACAAACTTGAGGGTCTCAGAGGGTACTCTTAGAGGCTACTGCAGGCAAACCTCATAGAAGCAAATTAGAAGGTCCTTGTTCCTTAGCTCAGTAGATGAGCTAACATAGGTAATAAAATAATTCTGATACAGAAAAGCAAATGACAACTGTAGAGGATTTACAAGTTAAACCTCAAACCAGAACTGCTCTGGTTTTATTAATATATAATAATATGTCTTCGCATATTAACATGTCTTATATACTACGTAAACAAAACAAAGTATCAAATGAATTCTATTGAATCAGAAAACCTCAGAACAATGCATGCGGTCAAATCCGCACCTCAGAGAGGGACGTGACCAGGACAGATTGTGAAAATACAGCTAACACCTGCTGAGCCGTCACTCTGGGATGCACATAACAGGCAAGGGAGGGTCCACTTTGCCCGAGACGGGGCGGGGTGAAAAACCACGATCACTGTTTCATTCTAACCCCAAAATATGAAAACCTTGAACCTTTCTTGTAGGTTACACACTCCCCAACAAAAACATCTCTATCCCTAATTTTCACCACGTTGAATGCCTGAAGATTCTTCTCAACCTCTGTAAATATTAAAATCATGCAAGAAAATGGCTGATTTTCCATCATGAACACACTGACAGTAAAGTCGATTATTTGGTAGTTCTTTTCCTCTAAATACCTGTTGCATATTTTATTTGATGAGCCCATCTTTCTGAAGCCTAGACTCCCTTGCAAACCTCTTTATAAGTCAAGTCCCTTTCGTTTCTAAATGCTTTTGTCTCTGAGTCTTTCTTTGGCAGTAACTTGCTTATTTGTCCCTGTTTTTTTGGTCCTACATACCTGCTCCTCGTCGGGGCCACGTGGCTCCTGTTGGACCACACTTCTTGCAGACTATAAACTCTACATAAAATATAAAAATAACTAACCGAAGACATTGGAGAGCAACCAAAACCAGCAGCTACTGGAAGGGAGTCAACATTTGGAAGAAAGGGGGAAAAGCGCTGGGGGAATTTTCCATTTGTTATGGCTTTTGTCCCGAGGGAAGACCTCCAATGGCACAGTGCAAGGCAGCGAGGAGTCAGAAAGAAAACCCGAAGACTAACTGGCTTGAAGAACCAGAGGACGGGGTTTGAGGGAAATACAACTGCTGGAAAGTAAAAGGGGAAGTCCTGAAAAGGAGAGAGGCAGAAAGGAGGAGGCCCCAACTGCATGTAAAAATTTTGCCCAAATCTCTGGCTGAAGCCAGCACCACACATGTGTTAGGCAGACTTCAAGCAGTCCAGCTGAGAACAAAGAAACTGAGCAGAGATCTGAGCTATCGATCACAGGAGGAAAGACAAAGTTTAGTTTGAATTCAGCTAAGTTAACTGCCTACTGTTTTGTTTTGTTTTTCACTTGCCTACTATTAAAAAAATAAAAAATACTCTTCACAGGGAACAGCGGGATTGAAAATCTCTGCAACGTATTATTCACAATGTCCAGGATACAGTACAAAATTACGTAACATTCAATGAAGCAAGAAGACCTTACCTATACTCGAGAAAAATTAAATCAATGAAGGTCAACCCTGAAATAATTAACACAGTGGAATTAGCAGACAAGGTTATAAAATAATAACATACTTAAGATTAACAACGTAAGGAAAAATATGCTTGTAATGAATGAAAAAAATAGAAAGTTTAAGCAGGCAAACAGAAACTATAAAAAAGAACTAAATAGAAATTCTAGAACTGAAAAATATATATATGAAATGTTTTTTAAAAAATCACTGGATGGGCTTAACAACAGAATGGAGGTGACAGAAGAAAGAGTCAGTGAACTTAAAGACAAATTAAAAGATTAACCTGAAGAGCAGAGGGGGAAAAAAGGTCTTAAAATTAACAGAGCTTCAGGAACCTGTGGGACAATATATAAAGACTTGACATGTATACAACTGGAGTCCCAGGAAGAGAGGCAAAATAAAATAAAGCAGACAAAATATTTGCAGCAATAATGGCCAAATATTGCTCAAAATTGCTATGCCCCTCTTTAGATTGGAAGGTCAATGAAAGCATGGAATCCTGAGTTACAACTCTCTTTAGTAGTCCACACAGCAACTACCCAAGTTAGGCTGCATAGTAGATCTTCAAATAACACATATTTACACGTTTAGCATCCAAAATAGTTTTTGCCGCGCACCTGCTGCCTGCAGAGCACACTGAGAGGTACTAGAGACATAAAGATGCCTTAGGTACAGCCACTGGCCTTCACGAAGGAACAGGAGTTTGAGAAAGAAACGAGGATGACGCCCCATTGCTTCTTTCGGAAGACAGAAAGAGTTTCCAGTGGCTGCTGATGCCCACTCTTTGTGGGGCAGCTGGTCCTGACCTGGTTTTACTTGCTGAGAACGGTCCCTGCTCAAAGGAGAATGCCACGCTGGGAATCCAGGGAGAAGGGGTCTCATAGCAGCTGGCCGTGGTTACAAATCTTTTCAGAGCTCCTTCCAACAGTCCTGTTCTCCCCTACCTTTGTTCACGTTAGGGCAAAGGGGGGTGGGAGGAGCCTCCTCTATACAATTTTCACTATTTTTGCTTAAAGTTGCCTTTAGCTTTGAGGCATAGCTTTCAGGCATCACTAAGACGCCTACAGATGATTAACCATGACACATTTTGATACTTCAGGAAAATATAGGGGTGGCGGAGGCATCTGAGAAAGGTCATTTCTCCACTTTGGGAAAAACTATGCAGCCTAACTTGGGTAGTTGCTGTGTGGACTACTAAAGAGAGGTACGCATACCACTCCAGAACCTAGAAAATGTAAGAGCAAAAGGGTGACGTGTGTGTGTGTGTGTGTGTGTGTGTGTGTGTGTGTGTAAGAGAGACAAGGAGGCAGAGAGAGTCGGAAAGACAGAAACACAGAGAGAGACAGAGACACACAGGGTCAGACCAACCGAGACAGAGACGCCTAACATTCCTTCCCGTCCGTGTGAGACCGGAAGGCCCGCTCTCAGCCTGCGTCACTAGCAGTCAGGGGTCCGGAGAACCAGCCTGTCCACAGATAAACCCAGCCAGTGCCCAACAGAGATGGGCTGGTCTGATCCGCACGCGTCCTATCACTGTGGGTGCAAGGACGTGGCTGTAGGCACAAAGCCCAAACTGGATGCCTGGAATCGTGACCTTCGTGAATCCGCTGGAAACCAGCTGCTGGAAATGGCTTGTTTCTGTTACAAAAGAGCATTCCCCCCCACCCACCCCCCCCCACACACACACACAGATATAAGCAGAAATTAGATTTTGGAGTGTTGGCAGGAGCCTCCAAGTCCCGGAAGTGGCCGTCACGGTTTGGTTATGGCCCTGTCAGGGGCTCTTCAAGTGACTTTAGTCAGGACTTGGGTCTCTCCGGAGCCTGCCTAGTCGGTCAGCCGGGGACCACGCTCTTTGCAATCCATTTCACAGCTGCGCGGCATCTGTCATCATCACAATAGCTGTTGTTTATTGAGTTACTACTGAGCGCCGGGCACTGCGGGAAGCGCGGTAGCTGCGTTATTTCTGACCCTAACAATCACCCTGGAGGCGGCTGTTACTCAATTTACAGACGATGACACTGAACCTCAGAGAGGTCTAGCAACTTTGGAAAAGTCTCAGCCAGCAATATTAGGGCCGGGATTCCACGGGACAGTGGTCGGCAAACTCATGAATCAACAGAGCCAAATATCAACAGGACAACGATGGAAATTTCTTTGGGGAGCCACGTATTTTTAAAACTTAAACTTCTTCTAACGCCACTTCTTCAAAATAGACTCGCCCCGGCCGTGGTATTTTGTGGAAGAGCCACACTCAAGGGGCCAAAGAGCCGCATGGGGCTCGCGAGCCGCAGTTTGCCGACCACGGCCATGGGCCACCTCTCACTACATTATGCCAGTTTGCTTTTATTCACTAAGAATTGTTGATAGGTTTGTACACACTCGGGGGCCGGGGTGGGGCGGGGGGAGAGGGGGTGCAGAAAGCATCCTGGGAGTGGACAAGGGCGCCTGTGAAAAACTCACAGCCAACAGGCTTCACGGCGGAAGACTGAGTGCGTCCCTATGATCAGGAACAGCACGAGGAGGCTCCCTCTCATGACTTCCATTCAACATTGTATGAGAGCTGCCTGCCAGTCACAGCGGGAAAAGAAGTAAGAGGCACCCAGATAGGAAAGGAAACATCAAGTTGTCTTTATTCACAGACAGTGTGAATCTCTAGGCAGACAACGCAACGGCATCTACTCGAACGCTGCCAGAATAAGTGAGTTTAGTAAGTCCGCAGAACACTAGGTCTACAACAAGTCAAATGTATTTCTGAATACTAGCAACACAAAATGAGAAATCTGAATTAAAAAAAAAAAACACGGTAGGAATAAATCTGACAAAAGATATGAAAACCAGATACACTCTAAGCCACAAAATATGGCTGAAAGAAATTAAAGAAGACAAGTGGGGAGACATACATGTTCCTGGGTGATAAAACCTCTTTGAGGTTCGGTGTCATCGTCTGTAAATCTCCTCCCCAGATTGTTCGGAAGAGTCAGTGCAATCCCAATGAAAATCCAAGTGGCGCTTTCTGAGAGATTGATAAGCTGATTTTTGAGAGAAACACATTGGTTGGTTGCCCGCCGCGCGCACCCTGACCAGGGCCGGGGATCAAGCCTGCAGCCCAGGCAGGTGCCCTTGACCGAAAACAAACCTGGGACCCTTCAGTCCGAGGGCCAACGCTCTATCCACTGAGCCCAACCAGCGAGGGCACTGAGCTGATTTTAAAGTTACGTGAGAATCCAATGAACTTGGAACACCGAAACAACTCTGAAAAAGAACCAAGTTGGAGAACTCGCACCGGACTTCAAGATTTATTTAAAGGCTACAGCAATCAAAACAGCGCGGTGTGTGTAAGTAAGGCAAACAGGTAAGCGGGACAAAATAGAGAGCCGGAAACAGGTCCGTACATACCTGGACAACTAATTTTTAACGAAGGCACCACGGCGGTCCAGCTCTTTTCGACAAGCAGTGCTAGAACAACTGGCTGTCTCTACCAGGGCTGACCGCTGGGGCTGGGCAGTCCTCCTCTGTAAGGACCAGTCACTGGCTGTGGTGCTGAGATTTCCTGGCCCTGATGAGCTGCTCTGAGAGAGCTCCGCCCTGTGTGCCGGTCCTACCCTCAGGACTGCATTGCAAGTGCAGGCAGGGCCCCCCTCCCTGTGGACCAGCCCGGCCCACCTTCCTCCGAGGCCACCCAGCCACCCAGGGTTTCCAGGTGGTGAGTGCGTGCATGGGGGCAGTCCAGAGAGAGGAGTGTTCACTGCGCCTGAGCACACCCTTGAAGAGTGGTTGTGCCCAGCGAGTTCACGAAAGGAGGCATGTTACCATCAGGGCGGTCATGGGAACGCAGTGGGAGGCCTGTCCAACGGAGGAAAGAAATGTCGGTATCCGACAGCCAGAGGCATGGAGAAGGCAGGCAAACGACGGTTGCTTTCCTCAGACCTGGCTCTCCAGCCAGCCAGCTGCAGCCACATCCACCCCCGGCCCTGCTCTCTGATGTTAGAAGCTGGGGAGCATCCGCCTCACACCCGCAGAGTGGCCTCGCCATGTCTTGTGAAACTCGCCTCCTGGCAGCCTCACAGCTGTGAGGCATCAGAAACTTGAACGAGTGGCTGGCTCTCCAACTGGAGCCCCTCCAACTGAGCCTGACCTTGGGAAGGGGGCAGCCCACTCCCAACAGGAGGGCTGCTGCCTTCACTACCAGGACCACCAAGGGGGCTGGGATTCTTCTGGCTTTGGGCCCACTCCCCCGACCAGCTTCCACTCAGCTGCCACCGCCAGTGAGCAAGACCAAAGTGAGTCCTAGGTGCTCCACGCCCTGGAAACACCCAGAAGCCCTAGAGGTGCCCGGACACAAAGCCAGGAGAGGGTAGGAGCCCTGGGGAGGAATATCCCAGATTTCTGGGCCTCCTTTCCGAGTGGGGCCCTTCAGCTACAATTATTAAAGCAATGCTTTCTTTCTGTTCATTATAGATTTCAGAGAGAACTGAAGGGTATCAAGTAAACTAAGTCCCTTCCTCCCCACTCCTAGCGACACTCCCTAAGCATCACATCACACCATACAGTTTCTGGTACATCTTCAGAGAAATTTTCTATCCCGGTGTATTCTGCTGAATGTATTTGCAAGAATTTTACTTAAAAATAACTCACTCGCCCTGGCTGGGTCACTCACTTGGCTGGAGCGTTGTGGAGATACACCAAGGCTGTGGGTTCAACCCCTGGTCAGGGCACACACAAGAACCAACCAATGAACACATAAATAAGTGCAACAACAAATCGATGTTTCTCTCACCGCCCCGCCCCGCTTCTCCCGCTCTTTCCCTTATTCTCTCTCTCTAAAATAAATAAACAAATAAGTAATAAATAACCTAATCGTAAAACCTAATGTACAAATCACATCTTATTCACCTGTACATTGAAACTGGAAGTGGAAAAACTAAAGCAACTAAAAATGATAACGGTGGACATTCAATCCTCCCAGGGTGCAGTTTTTGGAATGACCACCAGGTGGCAGAGTTATCAATAGTACCATTCCCCAAATTACAACTGGAAAGTTACAGGAAGGGAAAAGTACCCAGCTAGAAACGAGATGGCCAGATGCCTCCCTAAACAGGATTATTTGGACCTTTGGCCCAACATTTTGTCTACTTAGAATTGAGGGGAGAGAGTAAGGGAATCTGTAGAGAAAAATACTAAGTTCTCAGATCATGGATTCCCATTCGGTTGGGTGCCCTTTGATCTTCAGAGCAGCTCTGTGAAGCGCTGGTACATTGCACACGGGAAGTGGAAAAAAGGCTGGGCAGCCAGTCCTCCCATCGCTGCGAGGGTACTTTTGGGAGCCTCCCCTCTCCTCAGGGAGGATCCCAGAAGGAGGGGTACACACAAGAGGAGGACACACACGTGAGGAGGGTCAGCCATGGCCATCCGTGTTTACAAAAGGAAAACCAGTTCTGTATGAAGAGCTCTTCCTAACGAGCCTTTAACTTCAGAGTCTCTGACTCACTTCCAGTCTGAGTTCCTCGCACGACTTCCTCTACCAGGCCCGACCTGGCTGTCGCCTAGAGCTGCTGACCTAGAAACCATTTGCCCTCCATGCTTGAGAGCCCGGGGGCGGAGCGTCTGACATCACAATTTCGGGCTGCCTCCCAGGGCTGAGCCCTGGCGGCCTGGCTGGCACCTCGGAGGCTGGGGGAGGACCCCGGGAGACACCCAAGTCTTCTTGAATCACCAACATCTGTCCCGACAGAAAGGGGAATGCTGAAGCACTTACCGCACAGGCTCGTGCCAGGAGGGGGCAATGACCGTGGCTCCAGAATGAGCCAGCTCTTCCCTGGGAGGGCACAGCTGAGGAGTGTCCGAAAGAAAGGAGAATCCTTGCCGCAAGTCCCAATCGGCATTTGTCTAGGACAGCCATTTTCAACCAGTGCGCCGCCAGCGTCTTTAAGACATGCAGTACCTGACTATTGGTCCTCTTTTCCCTTAGACCAAGGGCGAGCAACATCCAGCCCTCGGCCAGTAAGAGGCCCGAGAAATCATTGGGTCAGGCCCTGCCAAGGCATTAGGGGTGAGTTAATGAAATGTCTGACCAAATACAGCAGGCTCATTTTTAAGTTGATCATTTTGTATTGGCCCGCGAATGGATGTTATAGTCATACGGCCCGTGGCAGAATAAAAGGTTCCCCACCCCTACCTTAGGTTGTCAAATTTAAAAATCACAATAGCCAACACAATCATCGTCGTCTGATGTGAATGAATCAAAATCACACCTGTTTTTGTCAGATCAGCAAAAAATATATTTTTGGGTGTGCCTCCGAATTTTAATCATTAGTTTATAAAGTTGAAAATTGCTGGTGGAGGCTGTTCCTGGGCCCACACCCCAGTTCTGGCCGTGGGCCCAGGGAAGGGTTCAGACAGGGTGCAGACCCACTACATACCCGGGCTTCTCATGGGTGGAACGGGACTGTGCTCACCATGCCAAGCCCGTGGAGGGCGGTAGGAGGTGGCGAGAGGAACGGGGAGGCGACAGGAAAAGAGTTCAACATCTCATGGACAGTGTGACTGACAGATGAATACGAGTCTAGTCTTTCAATTTCCATGAATTCTGACGGGCACATGAAGGAGACGTTTGTATGTGATTTGAATGACCTCATCTGCTAAACTGGTACAGCCTACCCAGGAGCAACAGTCATTATTTAAGTCACTCTGCACCTTCAGTGCTGTGTACATAATGTGAAGTGACACACCTGCGGGGCCACAGGCATGATAAAGCTGCCAGGTATTCTTGAAACGTAGGTAGTACGCATATTCCACTATGACCGGGCATTATGTTTGATGTTCCAAACATAATACAGAGGCCAGACGCTTCCTTTAAAAACAAAGAGGGATAAAGCAATGTTTGTATGGGGGCCCGCATTACTTTACCGTGCCTGGTAGAACGGCTTGCTTTGATGTGGCTCACAATGGTGTGGCAATGAGGTTTCTCCCCATTACCCTACTCCATATGCTGTGACAGGTACACACAGAACCTCCCGTAATGCTAACCGCACGTGCCCCTCATCGCTTCACAGGGAATGCTCCCCCTGAGGAAGGCCAGGCTGAGCCAAGGGTGGGAGCCGGGGCGCTCCACCCTCACCTGCTCTGGTTTCCCCCTGGAGGAGGCCAGGTTAACGATGGGCCTGCCCTCAGGGGCACGGAGGTCACTGTTTGGGGACTCCGGTAAAATCCTGGACTCTGCTAGGTTCCCAGTAAGTCAAAGAGCTTCCCAAGCCCCTGAGAAGTCTTGTGATTTACCATCCCAAGTTCTACTGCATTCGGCCACTTGGATGACAACGCTTTCCCAAGTTCAAGACACACTTCACCAGTCAAGGTGTATCTTGCGACAACCCCCCCCCCCGCCCCCCCCCCCGCCCCCTGGGGCTTCTAGGTCCTCTAGAAAAGGAGCAACCAGTGGGGTCACAGGAATGGGAAGGAGAGTATTCAGCCCTCCCTCCCCCGACCCTCACACACCCTCCATCTAATACCTGCTTGCCACCGCCCCTCCAGGTTAATCATAGGTTGGTAGGTGAGTCAGAGAGGAGGCGGGCGCTTAGGTTTGGCTTTGCCATGCGTCTGGTATCCTAATGACAATGACTCCTCCCTCTTACTCCTTCTAGAGCAGGGGTGGGGAATGTCCGGCCCTCAGGCAGTGTAAGGCCCTGCCAAGGCATTAGGGGTGAGTTAATGAAATGTCTGACCAAATACGGCAGGCTCATGTTTGAGCTGGTAATTTTGTATGACCCTGGAATGACGTTATAAATGTCCAAGTGGCCCTGGGCAGAGAAAAGGTTCCCCGCCCCTGTTACAGAGGCTCTACCTTCAAAGCCCTTCTCCTCAGTACCCGAGGCAGTTTCCCTTCCAACACGCGAGTGGGGAAATGATGGACACACAAAAAGGAAAGACTTCCTGAACGCGATGTGAGTCTGGGCACAGAGCAAGGCCACGCTAAGACTCAGAGGTCACTGACTGTAATTATCCCTCCCATCAAGGCAGCCTTCCTTACTGGGGGCCAAGCAGCTTCTGAGGCTGTGACAAACACCGCACCTGCCGAAACTCCAGAGGAAACATTCCTCACCAGGCCTGCAGCCAGGCTCCAGGGACTGGCACCGGGAGAGTCAACAGACCAAGCCAATGGGAACAAGAGGGAACTGGTTCTCCTGCTCTCCAGATGGTTCATGACCCTTCCATTATGTTCCATGCAACATAGCTGAATTATTTTTTACTTTGATGGCGTCTCCTGGAGCATCCTGGCTTCGCCAAGGAAGTACTAGTTGGTCGGGTTGAAATATTAGAAATATTAGTTGGGTAGTAGCTAGAAGCAGAGACCAGAAAAAATTTCCCAAGTAGAAATGAGCCTGTGAATAGTACTTGGAACAACATTGGGTAGATTAAGCATGGCATCTTTTACTTGAGGAGCCATGACCGTGGTCCATTTTGGGTGCTAGTAACTTATGTCTCAGATTAAGACAGCGCATTTCCTTTCAGCATTGTCACTGTTAGCTCAGCAAATGGCAGAGGAACCTCCGTGCTGACTTCCCCAGCAGCTCTGTAGACAGGTTCAAGATAATCCTGCCGAAAGTCAATACGAAGCGTTCTCACTGCACCATCTTTGGGACAACCTGACTCAGTGTCTAAGCAAGCGGATTTCACTTTTCACAGCTCTGTATGGGGTGAAGGGAAGGAAGGGGCCCATGTCTGTTCTTTGTCGCAGCTGCACGCTATAACAATCTCCTTTCAAATCCTGTCAAGGGTATAATGCAACCTCACGGTGAAAAGATGTGTCCAAAGTTCCTCTGATGGTGGTATTAGTTTAGAAACAGAGTTATACCTTCCAATGCCCCTCAGGTGACAAATAGATTTGTTTTCTAATATCATCTTGAGCTGTATTCTTTTGGCCCTGAAACACTTGGCTTTTTAGCTCACTTTCCTCTTAATTCTACAATCAGAAATATAACAGCACACGTTTGACCATAAATGGCAAGCTGACGGTCAACCTCAATGTTTGAGAGGCAATAGGGTGTAGAGGCGACTGTGGTAAGCACATAACCTGTATAAAGGTAGAAGCCATGCCCTAGCCAGTTTGGCTCAGTGGATAGAGCATCGGCCTGCGGACTGAAGCGTCCCAGGTTCGATTCCGGCCAAGGGCATATGCCCAGGTTGCGGTCTCGATCCCCAGTAGAGGGTGTGCAGGAGGAGGCCGATCAATGATTCTCTCTCATCACTGAAGTTTCTATCTCTCTCTCCCTCTCCCTGCCTCTATGAAATCAATAAAGATATATATATATTTATTTTTAAAAGACAGACGCCACTGTTAACCCCAACAGTCACCCTTGCAGAAGTGTGGGCTCAAGTCTTTCTGGAGAAACCAGAGATCCAGATTCTTATGTACAATCTCCCAATATTTCTACGTCGACTATTTATTAGCTTAAAAAAACAAGTCATCAGGTTGCCACTTTGCTACCTCCCCTCAATGACGAAAGGCAGTACGACTGGGCATAGAACTAACCTGGAAGTCAGAAACCCAAGACTGCTAGACCTAGTCCTGATACCAACCCACCCTGTATCTGGGCCTCAGTTGCCTTGTCTGAAAAGTTTAGACAGCAAAAATTCTACTCAGCCCAGCTGGCGTAGCTCAGTGGTTGAGTGTTGACCCATGAACCAGGAGATCACGGTCCGATTCCCGGTCAGGGCACAGGCCTGGGTAGCAGGCTTGATCCCTAGTGTGGGACCGGCAGGAGGCAGCCGATCCATGATTCCTTCTCATCACTGATGTTTCTCTCTCTTTCTCCCTCTCCCTTTCTCTCTAAAATCAACATTTATATATATTTATTTTTCATTCTATTCACTCCTAAATTATTATACTGCATAATTAAATAAGCTTTCAAGATCGTCACCTCTCACAAAAATAACCGGAAACAGTAAAAGGAAAAACAAAAAAACAGATTGTGCCACAGAAGGGTTTATTACACTGTCTAGACATGGCCTTGGTGTGGCCAAGCCAGTTGGTTGACATAAGCACGAGAACATGAACACTATCAGGCCAGACCTCCTCTGTGACAGCTGCCCACCCGCTGGAGAAAATAAAGGTTGAATATCTCCCGTGACTGTGGCAGGCAGGGATCGCTTGTCTGTGAACCTGAACTACCTTGGATCTTTTGAACCCAAACCTGGGGTTTCGGAGGAAGACTCTGAGTCAGGAAACAAAGCTGGCCAACAGGTTGCCCGGAACCGGGATTCTTGCTCTGCGAGTCCACCCTCAGCTACCTGCCGTGAGATCTGTAGTTGCCACATCATGGCGGTTCCGCATGAGCCAACTGCACTCAGAACATCCCTGGTTACATGACCCCGGCCGTGGCCCGTGTGTGTGCACACGGCTCACCCTGCACAAGAGCACACACAGGATTTCTGATCCAGCACCTTCCCCCCCGCCCCCCGGCCCCCGGGGAAGGTGCGGGGGAGGGGACCACAGGCAGGGAATAAAAACCTAAGAAATAGTAAGCTGGAAAATAATGAACAATAGGTCAATTAAAGACTTTTTCCCACTGCAAAGGTTAGAAATAGGCACACTTCAGAGGACAGAAAAGTGTTCACATTCTTGAGGTTACAACTGTGTGGCTTGGGCAAACTGAAGGCACGAAGAACAGAAAGCCACGTGGATTCTAACTGGGCCGCTTCTCTACACAGGCCATCCCGACACAGAGAGCTTGGCCCAGCGAAGTGGGAAAGGGCAGCCGGCGCCTACACTCCCAACGGCTCTTGGGCATCAGTTGTCAACAACGGGGCCTTTTTATTCTGCTGCTGGATAAGAACCCTGTGTGTGTTTTTTTTTACTTAGTATTTTATTGATTTTGGAGAGAGGAATGGGGGGGGGGGAGGTGAGAGAGAGAGAGAGAGAGAAACATTGATGTGAGAGAAACATCTCTCAGCTGCCTCACGCATGTGCCCGGACCAGGAATCGAACCTGCCACCTTTTGGTGTACAGGAGGATGCTCCAATGGAGCCACATGAACCAGGACTCCAGCACGTGTTACAAATGAATTACCTTTGACTCCGAAAGCAGCCATAATCTATCTCTTCGGTTCTGTCTGTCTCAGGGCATTCCTTCACTGTAACTTGGCTTTAGGTAACCACTGTTGGCGTTCCAAGCCAGCTGATTCTTACCCAAAGGCTTCTGTAGCCTCTGCCTGCTGCCTGCAATGCTCTTGCCCCTGATCTTCACCAAGGTCGCTCATGCAGCTCGCAGCCTCCGGGCTGCCCCTCAGAGAGGCCCTCTGTGGCCACCCAACAAGCTACCATGCATCCTGTGTCGCGTGACCCTGTTTTAATTCTTAGCCTATTATCCACACCACCTGACCTATCTCCTGCTTCTTTATTCCTTTATTGCCTGTCTTCTCTCACGAGCATACGAGCTCAGTGGAAACACAAATTCTGTGTGTTGTTCCCTGCATATACCTAGCAGGTAGAAGAGTGCCTTGAATACGGCGAGTATTAACATTAGTGGAAAGGATGGATGGATGGATGGATGGATGGATGGAAGAATCCATCCAGCAAATATCTGTGAAGGGCCGATGGTGCCCCGGGAAATGTTAGGGAAGAAGACCCTCCTTCAAGGGCTCTATGTCCTAACAAAGAAGACACACGTGATGGTATGAGGACACTCTGTGAGGAAAGCTCAGAGGTGGCCAACAGGGCAAAGGTGAGAATTGGGGCGGCAGGGAAGGCCCATTGTTGAGAAACAGCTCAGCCAGAGCAGCAAGCCTGAGAGCGGGCCACAGGCCCAGGAGCCACAGGTGCCACGGTGGGTGAAGGAATGAGGGGGACGGGGACTCGGAGGCGGCACGGGTGGGCCAGTTAAGGAACCGCGTGGACCCGTCTCTGGACCTTTGGCTTTTAACCCTCTCAGCAATGGCAGCCACGGAGATCATTTTAAGTAGGAAAGTGATATGACGGCTTTATGTTTTATAAAGATAGTTTTGGCACCGGTGAAGGCAATTAATTAGAGCAAAGAACAAAGCATTCAGGAGGCTGCTGTCCAATCCAGGTTAAAAAAAAACACCACATACACACATCACGGATCCCAACTCTTCCTGGCAATTGGAGAAAGACTTGAAAGCTATTTAAAGGGTGGAATCGACAGAGCACAGTGACACACAAAAGGTGGGGGTGAGAGAAAGGATGAGGTTAAAGAAAACCCCAGCTTGTGTTCTCGAATGCCATGGTTCTCATGCTTTTGGCCTGGGAAGCCCCAAATTCACTTTTTTTTTTTTTTTTTTTTGAGTCTGCTTGCTTCCATGAGCTCATATGGACACTTGCCCAAGGGGCTGGCGGTGGTCCTAGCCCCCTGTTCGTTTGTCTGCCTAATAAGTACACCTGTGTAGCAGTCCCTCTGACGTGTGTGCCTCAGGTCCGCCGTGGGGACGACTTCTCTGGTCGTAAAGATGCGCATATTGTTGTGTTGATGCACAGCCATTTCGGGAGACACACGCTGATCCATCACCCCAGAAGCATGACTATTGGTCTAAATATAGACGTGCCTGTCACCTCAGAGGGAGAACAGCACACAAGTCACGATTCCACTTACTCCTGGGAAATTTTTTTTTTTTTTTTTTTTTTTTTTTACTCCTAGGAAATTTTAAGGTGATAAAATTGAAAAGCAAATCCGTGGGATATTTCTTCAGTTCGTAAATCTGATCAAAAGATCAAATTATGATGACCTTACCTATGTTTCACTTCTCTGGACTTTAACTGCTAAGTTAAACCTCAGCCCCCTCTACAGCATCCTTCACCCCAACCCCAAGGTATTTCTCACAGTCCACAAAGGGGACCTCACCAGGGCTGAAAAGCATGTACACAGTTGGCTATCTGACCAGATGCCCTGCAGGGACCCCCAGTTTGCTCCTTTTCTCCTACGCTAGCCCTCATCTGCTGCTACCACCTAAAAGGCTACAGAAGGTTAAGAGCATGGGCTCCGGTGCCTGCCGGCTTGGGTTTGCGTCCTGGATGTGCCAGCTGTAAGCTGTGTGACCTGGGGCACGTTATCTAGCCTCTTGGAGCCTCGGTTGCCGCCCTTGTAAGATAAGAGCGTTATCTAACCTCCCTCCTGGGGTAGCTGTGATGATTAAGTAAGTCAGTATTTATAAAGTAGTTAGACTAGAGTCTAACACAGAGCAAGCACTCAATAAACGTAAGCTGTGATTCCTCCTACCACTGCCCTGCCGTAGCCTCTGGTCGCCGGAAAGGAGAGCTCACGTCCGATCCTTTAAAAGTGTGAGAGACCAGCTGTGGTGTTCAACTTCGTGGAAGTGGAAAGCAAGTATAAACCGTAAAAATGTTCAAGATCGAAAAATCCAGGACTAAAGGACAGTTCTGACATGAAATTTTAATTTATCTTTGATGATGAAGTACCTGTCAATAGTCTTAACATTAGGACGGAGAGAAGAAAATGAAATTTAAAACGTAATACCATTTACATTAGCATCAAAAACATCAAATACATAAAAATTAATCTAACAAAAGGTGTACAAGACCTATCCAGAAAAATCAAGAAACATTACCAAGAAAATTTAAAGAAGACCTATATAAATGGAGAAATATGCCATAGTTCTAGACACAAAGATTCAATATTATAAAGCAATATTGTAATTTGTTCTCCCCAAAATCTATAGATTTTTTTTTCAATCTCAGCACTTCTTTGTGGTAACTGACAAGACAATTCTAATTTTTCTATGAAATGCAAAGGGACAAGAATAGCCATGATCTTGAAGAAGAAAAACAGAGTTGAAAGGTTTACACTACCAGATGGGAAAACATACAAAACTCCAGCATCTAAGCCAGTACAGTACTAACACCAACTTTTGTCAATTGAAGCCTAAAGGAACACAATATGCCAACAGGACAGAGAGTTCAGAAATAGACGCGCACATGTACAGTCCTCTCGTTTATGAGAGTGCTACCACTGTGGGACAAAGGGGAACGGGTGGACGTTTCTAGTGGCTCTGGGTCATCTGGATATCCTCATGGAATAACAGATGACCCTTGGCCCCTATCTCACAACCATCACAAAACGAAATTCTAGAAGGAGTTTAGACATAAGTTGGGAAGGCAAACCCTTGAAACGTCCAGGGGTAAGTAAGCAGAGTACCTTCATGCCCTTGAGGACAGGAAATGACCTCTAGAGGACACAAAAAGCACAAACCATAAAGGGGACAACTGGTGAACGGGGCTTCAGTAAGAACTTCTGCTCAGCTACACACCATCAAGGGAGTGAAAGCAAACCACACAGTGGGAGGAGAAACCTGAAGTCGGTATCTCCAACACAGGGCTCATCTCTAGGAGGTATGAAGAATCCCACAAATCAATAGGAAAAAGGGGGAGGAGCAAAAGACTTGAAAAGGCACTTCCTAAAAAATATCCACATGGCCCCCCAGATATATCTTAAACTGGCTCAACATCATTAGTCATCGGAGTAACGCAAATTAAAACTACCGAAAGGCACCCCTGGGCCCTGGTCATGTTCTAGTTCATGCCATGGGTGGTGGTTTCGCAGGAGAAAATCCACTGCGTTGTACACTTAAGGATGTGTGCACTCTTCTCTCTCTAGTACACTTTAATAAAAATGTCTTCTGAAAAAGAAAGAGAGTTTAGAAATATACCAACCAACTGTAGTGTGTAAACGTTATTTGGATCTTGCTTCACACAAGCCGACTGTGCAAGAGAACTGTGAGACAGTTGGGGGAATTTGAGCCCTAACTGCATTTTCGATGATAATTAAGGGATTATTTGATTTTTAGGAATCATGATATTGTGGCAATATTTTCCAAAAGACTTATCTTTTAGAGCTATGTACTGCAGTGTAAATACATATACTATAAATGAAGTAGTATCTTGAATTTGCTTAAAAATAATCAGAAGGGAAATACCTCAAACAAGAATAGATGAGTTGGTGGCTATTGCAGCTGGATGGGCATCACAGTACTGTTCTCTCTACGTCTGTGTATGTTTAAAATCCTGCATATGAAGCCCAGTTGGTGCGGCCCAGGGGTTGAGCATGGACCTGTGAACCAGGAGGTCACAGTTCAATTCCAGGTCGGGGCACATGCCTGGGTTGCCGGCTCGATCGTTAGTGGGGGGTGTGCAGGAGGCAGCCGATAGATGATTCTCTCTTCTCACTGAAGTTTCTATCACTCTCTCCCTCTCCCTTCCTCTCTGAAATCAATAACATATATATGTATTTTTAAAATCTTGCATAATAAAACTGTGATCACCTGGTTCATAGGTAGACACTCAATCACTGAGCCATGCCAGCAGGGCAATAAAACCTTTTAGAAACTATAGCAAATCCGAGGTTTTATGTGCTCTGGCTCTGTAGGACTCCTCTCTCCTACCCTTCCCAACCTACTCAGGCAATTCATGTAGTGATGGAGGCTACAGGGACCTTACGAAGTCACCTTGGCCATTCCTGCATTATCAAGCCGAGTACCGGAAGCAGAGGGGCGCCCACAGCACACCTGCACACTGACCAGCACAGGAGACAAAGTGGCCTCCTCTCAGAGCAGTTCGAGAACCATTCCCTAGGGACCTGGCTATGGCAGAGCAGTCATTTGCCCACATACTTGGGGCATATGCCAATGGGAGGTATCTAAGCTGCTTGGTTACCCTCCCTAAAGGAACAGACTCTTAACGGAAGCTCCTGTGGCCTCACTGAACTGACCCTCCTTGCCTTACCCGTGGACGTTAAGCTTATTCTCTCTAGCATCGTCTCCACGTTCCGCAGCTCCCTTTGCCAGTGGACCTGGCTAGAGCTGCTTGTGGAATGACGCAGTATGAATTCCTACATGACTCAAGCCTGCCTCTTTCTATCCCAGGGCCCTATACCAGTGTAGGCTTACAGTTTAGAATCCCCCATTAGACAGATACAAGGGGTTGTCAAAACAACCTGGGGAGGGCCTCCTGACTACATATGTCACCCAGCAAGCCTTCCAGGTCTGGAGCTTCCCCAGTTCACAGGGAAAGAAAAGTCACTCATGCCCCGATTCACCATTTCAAGGTGTAGATGACACCTCACTTCCTGCACTACCCCTTTTAGGGATCCTGCTGCATTTCAGCGAGGACTTCTGGGGAAATGAACTGCGTCTTTGATAAGGAGCCTTCGGACACTCCCCACAGTGGCTTCCAGAGGAAGAGAAACCTTCTCCTGTCCCTCCTGGGCTCACTTATCTGCTGCTAACAACGAGGGCTTCGAGGGGGGAGGGACCAAGGTCTCATATACACAAGAAGAGCTAAGTTCAAAAAGTGATTTGCAGGACTTGCTTCCCTTTCTTCTTTTGGCCCCTAGGAATTTCAACAATGGGTACTTTCAGACATTCTGGAAAATCAGTGCAGTGCAGGGGTGAGCGCAAGGCTCTCCCACACAGCAGCTATGGGACCCAAGTTTTCTGTGCTTCCGTTTATCACCTGTAAAACGGGGGCCATGAAAGTACGTGCCTTGTTAGGTTGATGAGAAGGTAAAATAACACAATACATGTAAAGTGCTTAAAACAATGCCTGGTTAGCGTTAGGTCATAGTATTACTTTATTTTTTTAAATAGAGAGGAAGGGAGAGAGAGAAATATCAACGGTTGCCTCCCTCAAGTGCGGGGGATCGAACCCGCAACCTGGGTATGTGCCCCAACCAGGAACCAAACCCGCCACCTTTTGGGGCACTGGACGACACTCCAAAAAACTGAGCCACCCCGGCCAGGGCGGTGTGATTCATAATTAGCAGAGGCCTGGCATGGGCATGTGCCATCACCAGAAAGAAAAGAGAAGAACAGAAAGAGTGGACACTTGGAAACAAAATGAGAACGGGATGGTTGAAACTCTGTGGCTGAAGTTTATACACGTCTATTTCCATAATATTTGTCAATAATTTAGAGATAGAATCCAAGATGGTGGCGTAGGTAAACACCTAAACTGCTGCCTCGCGCAACAATTTCAAAAATAAAACTAAAAGACAAAACGTCTATCACCCAGAACCACGGGAAAGCTGGCTGAGTGGAAGTTCTACAACTAGAAGGAAAGAGAAAAGAGCACTGAGATGTGCACAAGCGCTGAAAAGCTAAGGTATGGAGGCGCGTGATCCAGGCTGGCGGCGGGCGTTGCTTTTTTCAACCCAAAGGGAGACAAGCCCCCGATTACTCTGAAATACAGTTTCTGGGGAGACGCGGGGGACCCAAACTCCTACGGGGAGAAGCTGGACTGTCTGCCAGTGAGGGTGGCTTGCTTGCAGAGCTGTGCGCAGGAATAATTGTTTACGGCACTGGGGCACGGGACTCGCGGATGCCGACAGGATGCAGAGCCGGCTAACTAGCAGCCATTGCTGTTTGCCACGCCCTAGCCTAGTGACACCCTGAGACCCTGCCCTGCACAACCTACAAACCCACCCAAGCTCCAAGCAGTGGCTTTAGCATAAGAAAGCCCTGCCCTATCGCAGCTTAACCTAGCAAACTTGCAGCCCAGGCCAGACAGCTCCAAAACCTCCAAACCACAAGCAAAGAGGAGAAAACTGCAGCTCTCACTGTAGCTCCTGTTGGGTGGCCTCAGACAGTAGCTGACCTGCACCCCACTGGAGATCCAGAAGCCAGTGTACCTAGTGGTCAGTGTGAGACACCAGATTTCAACTCCTCACATCCATAAGTGACACATTCAAGAGGCAGACTCAGTGAACACCAAAGCCCCACTGAAACAAGTCCTGCCCCGTAAGCGTGTCTTCAGCGCAGCAGTTCTTCCATTATAGACACAGCGAGTGCTCACAGCTAATTGGCCTGGAGGCCAATTCCTCCCAGTGTACCAATGGCAATTAAGGCTTAACTACACCAAGACTTTGCACTCAGCCCACAAAGGGGTGTACCAAGAGCATCCACCTCATGTGATTGAGGAGGCTGAGCTACTGCCCCCTATAGATCACCTACCACACAAAGCTACTCCATCAACACAGGGAAGCAGCCAAAATGTGGAGACAAAGAAACATGTCACGAATGAAAGAAACGGAGGAAAGCAAACTACTGGATGACATAGAGTTCAGAACCACATTTATAAGGTCACTCAAGAATCTTCTTAAAACCGCTGAGAAACTTGATGAGACCTTTAAGGATATTAATGAGAATGCCAAAAAAATGGAAAAGTATCAGTCAGAAATGAAGCATACACTGTCTGAAATAAAGAATATACAGAAACTCAACTGTAGATCAACGTACCCCAAGAATCAAACCAAAGATCTGAAATATGTGGAAACAAAAAACATCCAACCAGAAAAACAAAAAGAAAAAAGAATCCAAAAATATGAAGATAGTGTAAGGAGCCTCTGGGACAACTTCAAGCGAACCAACATCCGAATTTTTGGAGAGAAAAAGGGAGAGAGCAAAATATTGAAAACCTATTAGAAGAAATAATGACAGAAAACTTTCCCTACCTGGTGAAAGAAATGGACGTACAAGTTCAGGAAGCGCACAGAACCCCATACAAGAGGAATCCAAAGAGGACCACACCAAGACACATCATAATTAAAATGCCAGCGGCAAAAGACAAAGAGAGAATCTTGAAAGCAGCAAGAGAAAAAGTTAATTACCTACAAGGGAGTACCCATACGACTGTCAGCTGATTTCTCAACAGAAACTATGCAGGCCAGAAGGGAGTGGCAAGAAATAGTCAAAGTGATGAACAGCAAGAACCTACAACCAAGATTACTCTACCCAGCAAAGCTATCATTCAGAGTTGAAGGTCAGATAAAGAGCTTCACAGACAAGAAAAAGCTAAAGGAGTTCATCACCACCAAACCAGGATTACATGAAATGCTAAAGGGTATTCTTTAAGAAGAGGAAGAAGAAAAAGGTAAAGATAAAAATTATGAACAACAAAATGACATCAAATACATACCTACCAACAAGTGAATCTAAAAATCAAGTGAATAAAAAATCTGAAGAACAGAATGGACTGGTGAATATAATAGAATCAGGGACATAGAAAGGGAGTGGACTGACAATTCTCAGGGGAAGGGGGAGTGAGGGGTGCGGGAAGAGATTGGACAAAAATCTTACTCCTATGGATGAAGACAGGGGCAGGGGGTAAGGGCATGGGGTGGGGTGGGGAATCAGGTGGAGGGGAGCTATGGGGGAAAAAAAAGAGGAACACCTGTAATAATCTGAACAATAAAGATTTAAAAAATAAATAAATAAAACTGTGGTATAACCCAGCTCAGATCGGGACCCAGGCAACAGAAAGTGACTTGGCCCAGCTCACATCGAGATACAGGTGACAGACAGAGACTTAGCCCAGCTCAGATCGGGACCCAGGTAACAGACAAGAGACTTGGCCGACAGCAGTTGCCCTATATCTAAATTCAGCCTAGCATCTGGAATGCTCAGGGCCCACTCAAGAATGCAAATAATCCTTCCCACTAATATTTACAGGGTAAACTAAGATTGTTGGTAGAGTATTAAATTTGACAGTAAAATAATTTAAATAGGCTAATTGAAATAAGTGAATAGTCAAGTAAAGTTAATTGTACTGGACAAAAAGCTGTTCTTAAAGTAATAACTAAAATTTCTATTGGTAGTTCATCTCATGGTAAAATTCCTGAATATGCAATGAACCTAAAGCAGTCATATGTGTGGGCAAAAAAAAAAATTTAAATTTAAAGTTATCAAGACTGCATTATAAAATTTACAAAAACCTCCATTAATAAAAAAAAAGGGGGGGGGATAGTAGGGCAATATCATGTAAGGAAAAATATCCTATAAGTAAATTACATCTAGAAAATTTTTACTTTACCAAATTAAGTTTCATTTGCAATGCTAACAGCAAGACAGCCATTAAAAACACACATGGTTTCTAAATAAGACAAAGGAAAATCGTTTGAACAAAAATAAAAAGGATCCCAAATCAATTATATAGAAAAGATTCCTTTATTAACTTGTGGTCAAGAATATATTTGTATATTTTCAGAAAACAACCCAAGACCAGATGGATTCCTGCAACAGAGAGGAATTGACAGGTGTGCTCCAACCAGGAAGACAAGAGGAAAAAACAGTCCAGAGATGGAAGACGTTGATGACGCCTTGCCACGCGAGCAGTCAGCAGCTGTGCACCGCTGCAGGTTACCTAGGACCAAACCAGAGAGGGTCGGACCTGCATTGCCAACATGTGCCCACCATCCAGATATCATTGCTGTCATATACACATAAGGAACTGTTAGACATTGAAACGGGGACTCAGAACTGTTGGACATTGAAATTGGGACTCAAACATTTTTTTTGTTTTATCTTGTTTTGTTATTATATGTTTATTTCTAGTGTGCCAAGGCAAAACTTTTTAAAGGAAAGAAATGGTGGGGAAAAGATACAGAGGCAAAGAAGCATTGAACAGACTGTCAAACTACATTGGGAAGACAGGGGAGGTTGGGCAAGGGGGGCTGTAAGAGACCAACCGAAGGACTTGTACGCAGGCATATAAGCACAACCGATGGATATAAGACACTGGGGCGGGGGGGGGGGAGGGCGGGCAGGTGAAGGCATGTACTGGGGGGTAGGGAAGGTCGGGGGGAGATCAATGGGGGGAAAAAAAAGGAGACATATGTACTACTATTTGTAATACTTAAAACAATAAAAAAATGGTAATAATAATAATAATAATAATTTAGAGACAAAGACAAACATATTCTGAGCTAAGGGTCAGAGGCCTAGCAGGAAACTGGACATCCTCCTGTGTCAGAGATGCATACCGAAAGGCTGCTCACGTGTGTGGTACAAACCTCATCAGTATTAAAGGAGACAGCAAGCCTCTGTCCATCTGGGTTAGCCGCGCACAGCTCCACAGGCCACAAAAAAGCAGCTAAGATACTGTCTGGCTCTTTTGGTGTTAATCACTAGCATTCTTGGGCTCAGTCAACCAACTTGATAAACAAACGTTGGCTACTATGTTTCACATTTGCTTATACATTTAGCATTATTTAGTAAAGAGCACAATTTTAAATAAAGATAATTAACTGGAGAAGTCCAGAGATCCTTTCAGCCATTTTTTTAAAAAACCTTATGAATAATTACCTACTACAGTCTTTCAAAGTTTTAATTTTTAAAAGTCTGGACATTCGCCATTCCTTCTACCTGTCTGTGCATAGATATGCAGAAAATGTACTTTCTCGTAATAATTAGAATTTGTTGTTAATAACCATGACCATGTTTTACCTTCATTTATGGTTATCACACTGTCAGGAGGACGAACAGCATATGAGACTAAGAGTGAGGAAGACTGTCCAAAGGGCGTGCTATGCAGGGACTCCAGGGGCTATTAATTATTTATCTACTTTTCAAAGTTAATAAATAGGCCTGTCTTTTGCCCTTTATTCCCCAGATGGATTTAACCAAATGAGAGATGGGGGTGTTTGTGCAGAGTTAGCCATCTGAGAACGCAGGAGGTGCAGATAATGGAGATTTAAAAAATACATATTCATTTAATGCTGTTAAATATGCACATCACTGCTTTATCTGGCATGTTTTCTATTATGAATAAATTCTCATGACTATTTTGATGGTTTTAGAGTGTACTTGAAAAAACATGAGTGTTTTAAAGACATAACATTAATACCAAAACAAACAAACAAACCAGAAAGCAAAATTCAAATAATATGCTGTCACCGAAATAAAGAAATAATGCTTATACGTAGTTAGAAAATGCAAACACTGAAGAAATAAGAACCTCCTTCCTCACCACTTGCATCCTTCCAGCCAAAGGTAAACCACTGTTTATGCTTTTTATCTTCCCAGGAAAAAAAAATGTTTGCATATATATTCATTCATTTACCAAAACGAATCACATGCACAGTTCGGATACATACTTTTTAACTTAATAACACGTCTTGACACTATTTCCACATCAGCGCATGTGATTACCACAGTCTGTCTGCTCTTACACGCGGTGTGGCAGTGAGGAGCATCTCTGCACACACAGCTTAGTGTGAACATGTGTTTTGGGTTTGTTTTTGTAGTGTGACTTACTAGGAAAGTCAGTGCAGTAACCACAAACTACTCCAGGCAGTCCATCCCAGCTGGGTGGTGAGAGGAGAACAATCCCATCTCTTCGGTTTATTTCGGTTCCTTTGGGGAACTTCCTGAGACAACAGTGGTTCCCACCACATGGGTCTCAGGGGCAGCTTGAAGGGGCCTCGGAGAAAAGGACCTCAGCTTAGAGGAGGTGAATCTTTCTACCTGTTCGCTCCCGTGCAGCAGCGCAGCAATTCTGTCTTTGCACTTAGATCCACCTGGCGGGCTCCCTACCCCACGGGCCAGGCGTGAACCGAATGCTCCTGGCATGAATGGAATGCTTGTAGAAGGGGAGGCATAAGCAAGCGCTGGGGAGCTGTGCGTGGAACCAACAGCAGGTAAAACGGCCAGATGACTGTGACCTTCACTCTACTGCACGGCTATTGGGAACTCCCTGCTCATGGAAGACCAGATTCAGGATGTTTGCCTAGAGGTGCACGGAACACAGCTGAGTGGCAGCGTTGGGGTGGAAAAGTGACTATAAAGTTCACAGCTCAGAAATACACTGTATACTAAAGAGCTAATATGTTAATTAGACGGAACAGCAAAACGACCGTCCGGACGACCTTCTGGATGAAGCCAGGGCTGTGAGGGCCGGCCAGGGCTGTGAGGGCCGGCCAGGGCTTCGAGGGCCGAGCCCCCTTGCATGAATTTCATGCATCAGGCCTCTAGTTAATAACAATAAAACCATCTCCTAGCTGTAGTATACTTAGTGGCTTCACATTCTTTTTGGAATGGCGAAGGACTTAAATTATGTTTGGAAACCTGACAACATAGTATTTTCCCAAATGTTTATCTCAGTTGACTCACATCAATTCTATGGAGTAGGTCAGTGTCACCCACTGTCCCCACGTCAAAGACAAAACGACGGTGGCACAGCAACGTTAAGTGACTTGCCCACGGCCAATCAGCTGACTCAGTGTCCTGACTCTAAGAACTGTGCTTTTGCCTGCATTCTCCCAGGACCATTCACGTCGGACACACCACTTTTAGAAACCCAAACCAAGAAAAGCTCAGAATGAAGCCAGCGAAGTAAATAGAAGTAGATCCCTCTGCAGGGATACCGGAAATCCTGAAAACAACCTCTTCCTAATAGAACTTTAATAAACTGAAGAATATTCATGTTGCTAAGTACCAGGCTGAGATACCAAACTTAAACCTGGACAGAAGAATAACAGTCTCCACTAGTTTTACAAAGATGTCTGTGAAAATCTGGTTTCATGTTGTCTTATGAACACCCCGCTCTATCTCACCTTTTTAAAAATCTAGTAGCTCCCAATTTTTGGTTAAGGCACTGCCCTGGTCAGTACTAGTGATTTGTCATTTCGATATCTGACACCTATTTCTTGAGTTTTTCTCAGTTAGGACTGTCCTTGATGAGTGCTTTTCACATTTTTTTTTTTTTTTAGAATGGCTTACAGAAGAAATGGATTTAACCTTGTAAAGGCACAAACATGTATGTTCCATAGACACCAAACTTTCACAAAACCAAAATTTCCCTTCCTATGGGTGGTTTACTTGGTTATTTTCTATGCCTTCATACTTTTTCATTTCCTTTTTAAAAACATATTTTGTTTGTTTTATATATATACTAGAGGCCTGGTGCACAAAATTCGTGCACAGGGGGCAAGGGGGTGTCCCTCAGCCCAGCCTGCACCCTTTCCAATCTGGGACCCCTTGAGGGATGTCCGACTGCCTATTTAGGCCTGATCCCGGTGGGCATCCCTCTCACAATCCAGGACTGCTGGCTCCCAACTGCTCACCTGCCTGCCTTCCTGATTGCCCCTAACTGCTTCTTCCTGCCAGCCTGATCACCCCCTAACCACTCCCCTGCCAGCCTGATTGATGCCTAACTGCTCCCCTGCCAGCCTGTTTTCCCCTAACTGCCCTCCCCTACAGGCCTGGTCACCCCTAACTGCCGTCCCCTGCAGGCCTGGGTCCCTCCCAACTGCCCTCCCCTGCAGACCTGGTCACCCCTAACTGTCTTCCCCTGCAGGCCTGGTCCCCCCTAACTGCCCTCCCCTGCAGGCCTGGTCCCTCCCAATTGCCCTCCCCTGCTGGCCATCTTGTGGTGGCCATCTTGTGTCCACATGGGGGCAGCCATCTTGTGTGTTGGAGTGATGGTCAATCTGTATATTACTCTTTTATTATATAGGATAGAGACCTGGTGCATGGGTGGGGGCCAGCTGGTTTGCCCTGAAGGGTGTCCCGGATCAGGGTGGGGGTTTCCTTGTGGCGTGGGTCGGCCTGGGCAAGGGGCCTGTGGTGGTTTGCAGGCCGGCCATGCCCCCTGGCGACCCAAGTGGAGGCCCTGGTATCTGGGATTTATTTATCTTCTATAATTGAAACTTTGTAGCCTGGAGCAGAGCCAAGCCTTCTGCTTGCTCCATGGTGGCAGCCATTTCTGTTGGGATTTATTTATCTTCTATCATTGAAACTTTGTAGCCTGGAGTGGAGGCCTGGGCGGGCAAGGGCAGGCGGAAAGCTTGGCTTCCTCCATTGCCAGGGAAACCCAAGCCTCCCTCCTGTTCTCTGTGGCCATAGCCATCTTGGTTGGGTTTATTTGCATATTTGCTCCTGATTGGCTGGTGGGTGTAGCAGAGTGGTGGTTAATTTGCATATTACTCTTTTATTAGATAGGATACTAGAGGCCCAATGCACGAAATTCGTGCAAGGGTAGGCCCTCACAGTACTGGATGCTGCCTCAGCCCTTGCAGCCCTGGCTTCATCCAGAAGGTCATCCGGGGTAGTTCTGCTGTTCAGTCTAATTAGCATATTAGCTCTTTATTATAGGATTTTTTTTTATTGATTTCAGAGAGGAAGGGAAAAAGATAGAAACATCAATGATGAGAGAGAATCATTGATTGGCTGCCTCCTGCATGACCCCTACTGAGGGGGATTGAGCCCGCAATCCGGGCACGTGCCCTTGGCCGGAACCCTTTAGTTCCCAGGCCGACGCTCTATCCACTGAGCCAAACCGGCTAGAGCTTAAAATGTATTTTTATTGATTTCAGATAGGAAGGGGGGGAGGGGTAGGAAAGAAACATCGATGAGAGAGAATCATTGATTGGCCTTTCGCATGCCCCCTACTGTGGATGGAGCACACAACTGGGGCATGTTCCCTGATGGGGAATCAAACTATGACCTCCTGGTTCATAGGTCAATGCTCAAACACTGAGCCACAACATTTGAGTTCATTTCATTTTTTTAAATTGTAATTATGGGTGAATACATTGATTTTATGACTAAAAAATGGGTCTGAATAACACTGGCTTAGGTCAGTGGTCGGCCAACTGCGGCTCGCGAGCCACATGTGGCTCTTTGGCCCCTGGAGTGTGGCTCTTCCACAAAATACCACGGCCTGGGCGAGTCTATTTTGAAGAAGTGGCGTTAGAAGAAGTTTACGTTTAAAAACATGTGGCTCCCAAAAGAAATTTCCATCGTTGTACTGTGATATTTGGCTCTGTCGACTAATGAGTATGCCAACCACTGGACTAGGTGAACCATACACAGACCCGGCTTCAAAGAATGTATACGCTAGTTGGGAGTCTCATGGGTGCATTGTTCACAGACATATTATAGTCGTAAATCCTTACAGGTCAACTACCTGCTCTGTAACGGGCTGTACATCCCTGACAGAGGGGGGATATACCGACAAGGGTTTGGACATCTCCAGGACAAGAAGTCGCCTCCTGTTTGGAACCTAGCACAGGACTGCTCACATCAAGACCTGTTCAACCAGTACAGACCTGAAGCTAAACGAATCCAATACCTCCATACACATTCCATTTCTTTTTCCTGAAAGACAACTTCAACCTTCTTTCCTAAACCCATCTCAAGACCTTCCCAGAAGGGCGAAGAGGGTAAGGTCAATCAGGGGGACGGAGGTCTAGAAAGGCTCCTCTTTGATGACCTGGAAGAAGGCGTCTTCGCAGGTTAAGAAACAACACGACAGGCCGCCTTCACCCCTGGAGGCCTGCGTGGGGGATACTCACCAAGAGGGCTGGGAGGCTGGAGGTCAGCAAAGGCGCCCCGGAGGAGGTCCCAAGTGAGCTCCGTCTTGAAAGATGGACTGCAATCAGAAGGTTGGGGAGAAAGTGGAAGGGTGTGATCAGAAAGAGCTGGGCTATCCATATTGCCTGTAGATAGTAATGTCACCCTTTTCCCCCTCCCTTTCATCCTCTTACTTTTCTCAGTGCCCCGTGAGCCTTATCAGGAGCTACCACCTGAGTGTTTCCTCCATGAAAGCTGCAGACCTTATATTCCGAAGCGTGTCCCCAATGCTGCCACGGGCCCAATAAATCATTACAAACCTTTTTTTTCCCCCCTTTGGCCAAAATTAAATTTTGTACAGCCCATAACAACGAAATGAATAGAAGGTTGTTTAACGTTAACTGACAAACAGGGACCTTTGTAGGCGTTCACTATGTGGTCATTCAGGCTCTGCGGGGACCCAGCGACAGTGCCCTATGAACCTTAGCAAGAACTCGGGTCTGTCTCAGGTGAACACACACTTCCAGGGCGAGTCACGCACACGGTCCCCGGAAGTAGCGTTAAGAGAGGAGGACAACAGGGCTAAGCCTCCGTCCCATCCCGCACCGGGCTTCCTCCGCCTCCTTCCAGCCCCGAGAATCCACAGAGCTCAGATTCCTGACTCATTTCTCATCAACATAATTTCTTTAAAATTTATTTTTCCAAATTCCAAAAGGGCTGTCTTCCCAGGGCCTCTAAGTTACTCTGAGGTCTTAACGAATCTGAAGATTCGGGGATAGAACACGCGTTCGTCGAGTCAGATAGGGTTTCAACAGGGAAGCTACTTCCGAGAAAGGCTCTCCAATATCTGAGAAAATGTCTGTCCGTATCAGGTGTCTAAGACTAGCAACCACATCCATGTTAAATGACTGTCTGGGGTCACGCAGAGCATTCACCGGTGGTCCACATGAACAGGTGGCCGTGACACCCATTTCCACCTGCAAATCCAAGCCGGGGTCTCGAGTGGAGTCTGAATTCGCCATGGGAGGCTATTGCTGTTCTGTGGCCGCTGCCTACGATGGGCGGGCGGTGAGGCGGGGGTTCGGGGCGAGTGCTGAGAAAGAGGGGACCCCCGCCACCCCGCCCGCACACCGCGGTCTGAGGGACGCCCGGTCCCTGTCAGGTGTTGCGCTCTCCTAGGTTATTTCCGCTTCCGGGTGGAGCCCAGATTCTCAGCTGCTCATGTCAACCCTCCCGAGAAGGCCGCGGGCCCGGGCGCGCGCGGGGCGGCCGGCGTGGAAAGCCGAGGTTTTCCGCCCTAACGAGGAGCTGGGGGTCCCAGTGGTGGGTCCCGGTCACCGTGACGGGCGCCGACGGGGCCTGCCCTCACCCGGCGCCTGGACGTGGTTGCAACACCTCGCCACCGGCGCGACCCCCTCCGCAGCCCGCTCCCCGAGCCTGACGCCTCCAGGTCGCTCGGGGTCCACACGCCCCCACGCGCGCGGACGCGGCCCTGGGGCGCCTCCGGCCTGAGGGCGGGACCAGCTCCCTCCACCCCGAGGCCGCCCCGCGGGGCCTGGCCGGGGTCGGGGTCAGGGTCGGGGTCGCGCCCCGCCGCCCTCGGGCACCCCGCCCCTCAAGGCCCCGCCGCCGGGCGCACGTGCCGGGTGACAGGCCCCCTATAGGTTCCATACCTGCCACCGGAAGTGAGTGAGGAGGGCAGTATAGGCATTTCCTGTGACGCCAGCGCCTGGACTCCATTAGGCAGCAGCTGGGGGAAGAATCAACACACCGGGGAGCGGAGCGCAGCGGAGCCGAGCACAGAGGCGGCAGCTGCCTCGCTGCCGCCCGCCGCCGCCGCCGCCGCCGCCGCCCGGGCCCAGCCCAGCGGCGCCCCCGCCGCCGCCCCGCCGCGACCCCCGGGCCGCGCACCCCGAGCTGCCTCCGGGAGGGGGGGGGGAAAGGGCCCGGATCCTCCTTCTCCCCCTCCTCCTCGCCCCTCGCCCCTCCTCCCCCCCTGACCCCCGCCCGGCCCCGCACCCGACCCCCACCCGCCCCCGCCTCCCCGCCCCCTCCTCGCCCCCCCGGCTTCCCACCACGGCCTCTCTCGGCGAGGAAACTCTGGCCTCCGCTTCCTCCTCCTCCGACTCGGACACCGGCGGAGCCTCCCCGCCCCCGCGGAAGAAACCCCGAGCCTCGGCGGCGGAGGGGGCAGGAGAGCCCGGGGCCTCGGCGAGCCGAGCAGGCCTCTCCCCGCCGTCCTCGTCCTCGTCCTCGTCGTCCTCCTCCTCCTCCGTGGTGGTAGTGGTGGGACTCCCCCCGGCCGCCCCTTCCGCCGCCGCCCCCCACCGGAGTAGCGGCCACAGCCTGGTCAGCGGCAGCATCATGCAGGCCAACGGGGCAGGAGGAGGAGGAGGCGGCGGCGGCGGGGGCGGCGGGGGCCAGGGACAGACCCAGGAACTCGCCTGCCTGTCGGCCCAGAACGGGGAGTCGTCCCCCTCGTCGTCGTCGTCCGCGGGGGACCTGGCCCATGCCAATGGGCTCCTGCCTGCCGCCCCCTCCGCCGCCAGCAACAATAGCAACAGCCTGAATGTCAATAACGGGGTCCCCGGCGGGGCCGCCGCCGCCTCCGCCACCGTCGCGGCTGCCTCCGCCGCCACCACCGCCGCCGCCTCGGCCTTGGCCACCCCAGACCTGGGCAGCAGCCTCAAGAAGAAGAAGCGGCTGTCCCAGTCGGATGAGGACGTCATTAGGCTAATAGGACAGCACTTGAATGGCTTAGGGCTCAAGTAAGTCTCCTTTGCAGGCAGCCGGTGCGGACAGACCGGGGGACGGAGGCAGCGGCGGGGAGGGGGCTGCAGGGTGCTCAGAGGGAGAATGACTGCCGGGCGCGCGGGGCCCGGGACACTGGAGGACGCGGCTCGGGCTGGCCGGCCCGAGAGGGGGAGCTGCCCGAAGGGGAAATGAGGGAAACATCCATCAGATGGGACGGGCCGTGGGGGATTGGGGAAGGGGTCGTAGAAACCAGTAGATCTCCCCCTCCCCGCACACCTTCAGAGCCCGATTGTCAACAAGGGCCTGCGGAGTGTGTCTGCGTGCGGTGGGGGAAGGGTGGGGGAGAGCTGGCGGAAAGAATGAACCTTGGAGGATTTGTTTTTCGTCTATCTCAGAGGCATCTTTGTGGGACGCCTCCCCCCACCCCCCAGCCATGACAGACAACCCAGGCAAACTACCAATCAGGAGAGACCATCGCCTACAAGTGTTTATGGGAACTGAGGGGCTGGGATCTTTGGGAAGGAGGTTGAATAAATCTGACGGGAGTCCTGAAGGGAGATGCCGTGCGGATGTCATATAGAGGCCCTGCCGTGTGTCTGTGTCCCAGAGGCCTACCCCCAGCTCGCCTGAAATCCCAATTTAATGCCGAGAGATGATTGCCTCTGAAAAAGGGACATCTGATCTAGTGAATCATTTATTTTCCAGTACAATCGCGGTGGCCTTATGTACCTGAAATAGGGTGAAGGGAGACAGCGACCTTGGCCCCAAACCACCGTTTTGTGTACACACAAAGAAAAACTAAGGGGTGGAAGGTGGGGGGCGGGGGGGGGAGTGCTGAGGAAGCCCAGGCAGAGGCAGACTAAGGGGGCACATGCCCTGCATTTCCTAGCTCCACAGCGTCCATTCGCATAAACTCCGATGCTAGCCTTGTAGCCGTGATGGGGTCCCAGATTCCCTCTGGGGAGGGGGAAAGAGCACTTCCTTAAGGGGACACAAGGGTTTTGGTTCTCGGGCAGATGGTTGATTGCACTGTTGAGCTGAAAAATAAATGGGGCTGAATAAGAAAACATTGAAACATAAACACCTAAGACCGATAAAGGAAGATTCTTAGGTGTCAAAATATCTAAGCCACTTTTGATGCGGCTTTTATACTTTCAAAGAGAAATATAGGAAGATTTCGCTTTTTTGCTGGAAGGAAAAGGAATTGGTATGAAAAGAGGTTTTGTAAATGCTAGCGTCTTACTGAGACCAGAAGCAAGCTGACAGCAGCAGGAGGAAATAACTCGTGACTGTTTGGAACCTACACCATAGTAAATTTGCTATTTTTAGTATAGAGAGAAAGGGGATGATTTTTGATGCTGGGTTTATTTCCATTTTAAAGACTGACCTACTAGAATTTCTATGCAAACGTTGTATCTGGTTGTAAGACTCGCCCCTAATGGCAGTCACCTTGTATGGAGCTAACATGTTTTATCTTACGAAATGGAACAGGGTTAGTAGATAGTTCCTGGTGTGTGTGTTTTCCACTTATTTAACCAATTGGTTACAACATGTTTTTAGGAATTTTATACTTCATTTAAACTTCTGAGGCATTAAATGGCAGAAGTAGGAAGAACTTACTTTGATTCCAGTTTCAGGACGGTTTTTAACTTACTAGATATAAATGTGAAGGTGGCAGCTTAAAAATCAAGTTGGTTTAGCCAAGCACATGAAAGCTCTTTATTTCTTTTTTCTTCATGAGATTAGCTTAAAAACTTTGGCAACTGTTTTCAGAGACATTAGTTTGCTTGGAAGAGGAAACCCTGAACTTGGCCAGGTCGTTTTTACACTGTATCTCTCCTGCAGCCAGACTGTTGATCTCCTCATGCAAGAGTCAGGATGTCGTTTAGAACATCCTTCTGCTACCAAATTCCGAAATCATGTCATGGAAGGAGACTGGGATAAGGTAAAGTAGGGCCTGCAGAGCTGTGTGACTGCTGCTAAAATTACATATTTGACGTGCCTACTGTGACCACTCTTTTTTCCTCTTCTACCACTTTCTGCAGGCAGAAAATGACCTGAATGAACTAAAGCCTTTAGTGCATTCTCCTCATGCTATTGTGGTAAGAGGCGCACTTGAAATCTCTCAAACGTTGTTGGGAATAATTGTGGTAAATACACTTTTGTTCTTAGTTTCACATTTATGCTTATTTTAATAGGTTATTGATAACTCTAGGCTTCTGCCTCTTATAAAAGATAAGGCCTAAAAAGAATTAAATTTCATATAACTAAATTTGTAAGCTAAGATGAGTGTTTATGATGTGTTGAAGTTTGAGCTCTGTATTTTTAAAATCAAGTTTAATAAGTGTCTTTTGAACCTAATTGACAAATTAAGCTCAATACAAAATTAAATTGAAAGATCATGCTTTTAGTGCTGTTTCATAGGAGTTCTATACTTCTAGAATCAATGATAAATTATACTTTTATATTACTTAAAATACTGAATGTGCTGGTAAAGAATGTATTTGGGTGTATGTCTGTCTATAGGCCTTAAGTAGCTGACACTAATTTTTTTTCATCTTTGGCAATTATAATTATAGTTCACTCAAACCAACTCTATTGGTGTGCTCACCATTTTCCATTCTTGCATTCCAGTTGTGTGAATTGACAGTGTCACAGTTTGTATAATATGTATGACTCTGGCGGAGGGTTTGTATGTGTATTTGACCATTGGGTTCTGCTTACTGACCTTATTTCCCCAACAAGATCAATTTAATAGTTTACTTGTTAGCCTCTTTCATAAATCTTAATGGATCTTTTATACTGATAGGCTTTAATTCTTCAGTAGATACTGCTGAGAGAGAGGAGGGAATACAAGTTTTTCTAAGTGCTTGTGATTGGAAACCTTGAAGAATCAGCTGCCTGGCCTCTTCCTGCTGGCTTTTTTACGTCTAGCTGATTGATTTGTTGTCCGAAGCAGTTTCCTGTCTGGTGGGGGAGGGACATGGGTGAATAGGAAGTGAAGTAAGGAAACCAGCTGTTTGTTAAATATTAGTAAATGAGTGTTACTTCTGTTTTTTTTTTGTTTTTTTTAACTTGGGTCAAACATTGATCTTTCTGCCTTTGTCTATAAACCTATCACAGTCTCCTGTTTTTGTTTTTTGGGTTTTAAAAACAAATCTTAATTACAAAAGTTTTCAAGTTCTTAATGTGATTTTATGCAATTATATAATCCTAGAGAATGGCCTTCAGGTGAATTAAAGGTGCAAACAAATATGAACAAATACTGGTTCATTTAAATTGATTATCTTCGTATTATCTTTTTTTCTCTTATTAAGTATTTAAAATACTAAAACTTTTAACTTGCTATTATTGAATCAGATGGTTGATAATTAATTAACTCATGAAATAATCGATTCCATGGTCAGGTTTTAAAATGAAAACACAGAAGTTAAAATAAATAAACATCTATATTCAAAAGGATTACAAATGTTCCAATGACTAAATTTTCCCCAATTAGTGTGTTTGGAGTTTTAAAAAGAAAAACACCTAAGCGTATTTTAACTGGCCAGCTTTTCATAAATTGTTAGCTCTGATGGAATGGAAGGTGACCCTAAAATAAAATCAAGGCATTTAAAGCCAAAATAAGAATTGGGGTTCTTTTCCCATCAGACAAGCTAGCACTGCTTCTATGGTGACAGTAACGAACTTGCCCATGGACTGTTTTAAAATAAGGATGTGATTTCTTGGAGGACTGTTTTCCTTTTTTAAGCTTCACCCAAATTATATCTGTAATTTAGTAGTGAAAATTTGAATAGACTCACTTCCTCTTTTTCTTACGTTTTTATAGTAATTTGAGATTTCTGTATTGGATTTAGATTATTACTGTATCTCATTAGAAATCTTCATTAGAAGCAACATGTTAACTGAATAAAGGTAGTTGTAGATAATAAGGAGGAATCCTTTCTTTTTACAGCCTGTTCAGTCTATAGAACATTCTAGGATCTAATAAAAGATGAAGATTAAATCTCTGGCTGAGCCTCACGCCATCAAACTGTTTAGGTATTTATACAAAGAAAGGGGTTCCAGTTTTTATCTTACTTTAAGCATTGATGAATCAATTGCTTTTCAAAATGCAGTTCAGAGTTTTTTTCACTTTCTAAGTATGTTCAGGTTGTCTCCTCTCCTCCTCCTTCTCCAGAAGATAAGCTAATGTAAACATGAGTTCGTAGCAGTGCCTTAGAAGACAGCTGTTTGGTGGGGTTTTAACATAACTCCTTTAACGTCTAGCCAAGACACACGTGATGACTTAGTCTAGGACAAAATTGTATTTTACTTTTTAAACCTGAATGTTTTATTGACCTAATCCACTCTCCACTTCCCTGTTGCACCTCCCCTTCCTTTCCCCCCATATTTTTAAATGGTTTCCAGTCAAAAAATACTAGAAATAGCAGAATTTGCTCTGGATTTTCTAGAAGCTGAGCTCATGAATCACCATATTTTTGATTTGGGTTCAAATATGCTTAGCCATGTCTAAGGAATTGGGTGGGTATTTGAGGTCAGTAACATAAAAAAAACTCCTATATGTCTAAAAATATGTTTGATTCTTTATTTTTCAATATAATAGAAATATGCTTAACAAAACTGTTCAAATACTAATGTGCAGAAATGAAGCCGTTTATTTGAAAGTCCAATAGGGAGGAGTTTTGAGAGCCTTGGCTTAAATATAATTCATTTCCCCTTTCCTCTGAGTCATTTAATTGATACAACTTGGTTAAGACCTTGTTCCAGAGTTAGTCAGAACCACTACTGAGTTGGCTAAGAGGCTGTTCTTGATAAACACACTTCCTGTGTATCGTAACTTTTGAGTTCTTTTTTCCCCCCCACATTGAGTTCAATGTAATTGTATGGGAGGAAAGGACAAATCAACACAAATATTGGGTAGGCAACAGCCAGATTTACCATGTGAAACTGTCTTTCAGGCTGTCCTATTCACTTGTCAATTTCAAGTTTCTATTAGAGAGCAAAAGAAAGAAACACTGCTGGACCCAAAGATGCTGCAGCGATCAGACACCAGAAATAATCTAAAAAACTAGGAGCTGAGGAAACAGAAGGGAGAGTGCACTTTCTCTTGTTTCTTTCCTTCTTCATTTAGGGAGCACGTGGCCTTTCACAAAACCGGGAGTAAAGCCCTGACCCCACATGCCAGCAAACTGGAGTTTTGCCTTCTTTTTAAGACATTTTTTAGTAAATAATTTAACATCATTTTTTAAGGAGATTTATTTTCTTGAAACTATATTTGCATTGTTGTGCCTTAAATTTTGGGAAGTAAAATACAGTTTTACTCGCCATCCTTATCATGTGCATCAGATACTCGATCTAAGCAGAGTAAGTGTTTTCTCTCAGCCACAGCTCTTTCGGTGCTGAGTCAGCAGCAGGTTCTTTGCCATGTGCAACACCAAGTTTGATGCCAGTTTCAGGATATTCTTTGTCTTAATCTGGATAAAATGACTCAGAGAGAACTGTTCCTGCACTGCTTTTATAGCATTCCCTGTATACAGAAAATCGTGTTTATGTTGGCTTCTCTTGCCTTCCTCTTCTCTCCTCCTTTGCCTCTGCCCCATAGAAAGAGAATAACATGTTCTAGCAGGATCTTGGTGGGAAAATAAGGGGAAAATAGCACTTGGGACACTGTCCCTACACACATTGGAATGGGAGAGGGGGTGTGCACAGGACCTACTGATTGATACCCAATAAATAAATAAATAAATTGCCCTGAATTAAAAAAATTTTCCCCCAAATTCCCAATTGTTAAGAAAATTTAATGAAGAAATGAAATGCAAATGCTGGCCAGCTTCATGTGGCATTTAAATTTTAAAATTCTCTAACAAACTATTCTCAAATTTGAATCAAAAACCACTATGTGATACGAAACTTTTACCAGTATACTGATAAATGGAAATATATGAACTCTTAAGAGTTGACATTTTTTTAAAAGGATAAAATGGTGAGGATATCCAGAATTAACTTCAAATATATTTTGGTTTTTAGATGGTCTTGTTCTATTTAGCCTTCGGTTTTTGTTTCTCGTCACCTGGTGGGCTTCCCAGTGGTTTTAATTGGGCATGTAAAAGTAAACTGACGGTTGCATGTACAGCAACACTTTTTGGAGCATCTTAGAAACTAACCTGTTTCTGAAACGCTCATTTAGTCAGGCTAACTTGGTGTAAAACTTGGTAAGTGTGATTTTTCTAGAGTAACAGGAGCTCATCTCATAGTTGGAAATGTTCCCTATTGTTCTTTAGCTATAGTTTTAAGATTAGATTATTACCAAGCATAAGCAATGTATCTTATAAAAGATGTATTTAAATGTATGCCTAATTTATATGAGAGGGTTTGTTTTTGTTTATTTTCTCTAGAAGTCATTTTTACCAGCTGGTAGGTTATGGCTTTCTTCTAAATACTGCCTAATAGAAAATCTTGAAGGGCAGTTATATGATACTTTTAATTCCATATATAAATGATAATTTCTTCAGACCATTTTTTGAGAGAAGTATATTTTAATGTGTTTAAAGTAAGCATTAAATGCTTTTTAAAGTAAGTGGATTTGAGATTTTTACCACTATTTCTTAGATTCTCTAAATATAACTAACAAAGTTCTCCATGTACATCAGTTGGCTTGCAAGCTCCACAAGTAGCAGATAAAATGAAAGTCCCTCTAAGCCAGTGGTTGGCAAACTGCGGCTCGCGAGCCGCAGTTTGCCGCTCAGTTGACTAATAAGTTTGCCGACCACTGGGATAGGGGCTTAATCACAAGGAACAACAACAGCCTGTAATTACTGGAATCGAGAGTCTAGGTCAGTTGTTGGCAAACTCATTAGTCAACAGAGCGGCAAACCACAGCTCTGGAGCCGCAGTTTGCCGACCACTGGTGTAAGCAGTGTCTTTAATTAGGTTTAAGGTTTAAAAGAAATTCCAAACTTGATATTCATAAATTTCTCTTTTCTCTAGCAAAAAGCTGCTAAGATTTTTCAAGTTACTTTCCATTACTTTTAAATTAAGATAATATAGTAAAGGAACATTAGAAAATACTAAAGCCCAGCACATTTCAGAAAAAAAAGACCCTAAATGTGAAAGTATTTCATAAGTTGGAAATGGTTTATCTTTTAAGGGGAAAGAGCTGATAATTGTCTGTGCTTCATAGTTAAGTGTATCAGTGATTAGATTGTTTCCAACCCGCAAAGACACATATTGAATCTTTTTTAAAACCTTGGCGCTTAACATTTATTGTCTTCTAGAGTGTGTCCCATCAGGCTTATGCTTGTTCACTTTAGACATAGGAAACTCAGTACTTTGCACACCAACCTTTAGTCCATTTGCTGGGCAGCTCTTCTTACTTTTGATAAACCAAAATCTGACACTTTGCAACTTCTGCCTCATGTCTCTAGTTCTGCTTTCTGGTCTACTTAGTCCTTCTTTCACATTGTGTTAAGTAATCCCTTCATTAATGGCATTTTCTGTGTTTTTCCCAAACCTGTTCCCTAAAATGTTCCCATTGCCCATTATAAAAGTCCCAGGCTTTTCTTAGAAAGAAAATTTAGAATACTATAAATAGTCCTAAATTTTTATAGAAGAAATAAAATTCTAGGTGAATGTTTTGAGGGCAGAATTCATTCTTTCTTGTTTTGATATAATTAATGATCATATCTAATTTGAGATTATTCAAAACTGTTGTGTTAAGACATGGAATTGAGCAAAGTCACATTTAATAAATATACTGTGACTCCATTAAACCCAAATACTTTGAGTCATATTAAAGCTTTTTAAGAAAGTTATTGTCAAAGGGCGTAGTAGAATGGTTTCTACTGTTCTGTTTAGGCACAAACATTTTCTGAACCTTCCATCAACTTTTTTCCCTGACTGCTGCTTTCTGTCATGTCAGAGGATGAAGTTTTTGCTGCTGCAGCAGAAGTACCTGGAATACCTGGAGGACGGCAAGGTCCTGGAGGCCCTTCAAGTTCTACGCTGTGAATTGACGCCACTGAAATACAATACAGAGCGCATTCATGTTCTCAGTGGGTAAGGAAGCCTCTTCTTAGACTCCAGGTTGATGGAGAGCTGTAACTTTTATCAAGGTCAGCTTTCCAAGTTACATCTCTTTAACATTTTCCAAGATCTGAATATTGCTAAATTCTTAGGTAACACTAACCTAGATAGATTCACTTATAGATGTATTCCATATTAGAATAGAGAAATATTTAAGTGGGTAAAAGGAAGAAGAAACATGTGTTGCTCGTGAAAGGCCATTTCAGAATCTTCTACCAAAAAAAAAAACACAAAACTAAATGTGAAAGTATTTCATAAGTTAAAAATGGTTGATCCATTGAAGTTTCCAGAATTAATGCGTATATTCTCTTAATGTATACTTACCATGTACCAGGTCCTTGCTGAGCACTTCATATGTACAATCTCGTTTTATTTTCATATCAATCCTTTAAAAGTTAGAGTACCCAAAGGCTTGGTTCTGGACCTCCTTTCTTTTCTGTCTGAACACTCTTCCAAGGCACCCTCATTTTGTACCATGCCTTCGCACACCATCGATATGCCGGTGGCTTGTAAATTCACCTTTCAGCTGAACTCCCAGCGTACATATCCGATAGCCTACTTGACAGTCTCTGTTTGGCTGCTGGGTGCCTCAGTTGACTGTTCAAAACAAAATTCTTGCTTCCAGCTGCCCATCCACCCACTTCACTCTCACTGACCTGTTCCTCATCTCAGTAAGTGGTAAGACCTGTACCCACTTGTTCAGACAAAAAACTTAAGCCTCATCCTTGCTTTTTATTTTTCAAATTACAAGAGAAAGTTCATTTAGAAAATTCTAGAGGTGGTAGAAGTGAACCAGCTGGGCTGCATAAGCTCAGGAAACAAGTTATAGAGGCAGAAAAGGGACCTTGGAACTTAGGGGAGAGAAAGGCCAAGGTAATGCCTGGGAGGGGAGGAGAAAGAAGACAGGAAAGGGCCTAACTCTCAGACATCCAGATTTGTCCATTTCTCTTCACCTCCACAACTTCTACCCTAGTTAAGCCATAAGCACCTCTCCCTCCCTTAACAATGCGTATTCCGCACAGCAGCCCCAGAAACACGTAAGCAAAACCATCTGTTAACCCATTTCTCTCCTTTCTTGAAACTGTCCACTGGCTTTCTAGCATGCTTAAAATGCAGAAACTCTGCCCAAGCCCCCAAGGGCCCTGATCCTTTCCTGCCATCCGTTCCCTTACTCATTGCTGTAGTGACACTAACCTTAAGGCATTTATCCTGCCTGTTCACTTTATCCTAAATGCTCTTCCCCTAATCTCTGCAGAGTTGGCTCAGGTCCCAACCCAAATATCTGCTACTGAGAGCACCCACCAGGCATTCTCTCTCACATCACTCTGTTTTTACTTTTTTTTTCTTTAGAGCATTTTTCATTACATGATATGGCCCCTGCATGTAGAACAGGGTGGGGAGTGTCCAGCTCTCAAGCCATATAAGGCCCACGAAGTCATTTGGTCTGGCCATGCAACCAACCGCAGGTGGGACTCGAAATTCAATGAGTCTAGGAGCTTTTTTCATAGCAACATAAATTTATATAAAGCAAACGATGTTATAAATATCCAAATGGCCCTGGGCAGAAAAAGGGTTCCCCACCCCTGATCTAGAGCAATGTCTCACACTTAATGAGTTTTCAAATACATACAAAAAGGTAAGCCCTAAGACATACAGGGTTCATTTTAGGGTTTTGCAGATAAGGAAACTAAGCCTCAGAGAGGTGAAGTAAGCAGCCCAAGATACAGCTAGTAAGTCAGCCAAGATTCAAAACTTGGTTTGACTGATTCCAAAATCATTGGTCTTGACCCACTACTACATCTTGAAATAGTCAGTTCTGCTGGATATTTCAGTATTGTAGCTGACACATTACTTTATTTGTATTACCTCTTTTCAGAGGTGTCTGATTGCTGTGTCACCTAAGTGCCATTCACATGGTGGAGTTTCTTTTCTGCTCTGGCAATAGTGCCTACAATTTCATCGTAGCGGTTTTATTCTGCAGTGAGCTTCATCGCCACAATTTCTACCCTAGTTAAGCAATAAGTGCCTCAAGTTTGTCCCTAGACTATTGCACACAAGTAAATGGCCCAGCGGTGACAAGATGTGGAACTGACATCAGAACTCAGTCCAGTGTTTTCAGTTATACCATGTGACTTCCTTTGAAACCGTAAGGTGTAATATTTACAAAAGGGTGCAGAAACCATTGTAGGTTATTTTTACAAAATTTAAAAAGTAAATGGTTTTCTCAGAATTATTGATAATAAATTTTACTCCCAAAAGGATATTTTAGAAACCAAATTTTTACGATATCCAGCTTAAATCTAACTATCCATCCTATTTTTTAAAAATTAAATTCTCATCAGCTAAGGCACTGTGTACTAAATAGCAAGAGAAGAAGTAGTTCTGTTGTTGGGTGAAAGGCTATTAGTTGATTTAAATGCTAAGTGCAATATGCTTTATGCAGTTAAGAAAAGGAGGAGGTGATACTCGGGTTAACTGAGAGGTTTCTGGTACTTATCATATATTAAGCTCTGTGTGTGTACCAGGTAGTGGACCAAGTACTTCATATACTCATACTCCATCTCATTTAATCCTTACTGCTTTGTTTCATACCCTCTTTACAAGTGAGAAGAACAGATTTGTCTGAGAACAGACAAAAAATAGCAGGAGAGTTACTTGCCAGGTCTAATCTCCATGTTTAAATAACGCCTTCACTTCTTTTACTTTTAAAGCCCGTTCTTCTGAGAAGAGCCAGAACCAGGTCAGGGTCACACTTCCAGCAGGGGGCCCTCATGTATTCTCCAGAGTCCATGAACTTTAGCGTTTATGCCTCCTTCGGCACAGATAGTGAGTAATAAAGCAGTTCCCAAATGTCCTGCTTTGGGACCGCAGTACCTTTCACAGGACGACACAAGGATGGTTGTCCAATTATACCATTTCTTGAGTGACGTTTTTGATAATCTTTTAAAGGTATGTTGTTTTGTTTAATTAACTTAGTATTAACTTTTAAGGTTTTCTTTTGTATTACTAGTGAGAAGCTGTTAAGTTA
Source organism: Corynorhinus townsendii (assembly GCA_026230045.1). Taxonomy (NCBI): domain Eukaryota; kingdom Metazoa; phylum Chordata; class Mammalia; order Chiroptera; family Vespertilionidae; genus Corynorhinus; species Corynorhinus townsendii. Next base: position 14,446,686 of record JAPDVU010000016.1, on the reverse strand, counting down.
GCATGGTGGTTAAGAGCAAATTCTGCAGCTAGAGTGTCTGGATTCATATTCCTACTTTGCCTCTTAACTTGAACCTAAGTCTGTGACTTAAGCTTTTTGTCTTCAATTCCTCATTTATAAAATTAGAATAATAGGGCATACTTCATACAGGATTGTTATGAGTATTAAATGAAGTAATAATAGATGCTGAGTGCTTAGAGCCTGGCACACAATAAGAGCTATATATAGATAACAATTACAATATATAAGAATATGTTCAGAGATAATATATATTATAACATGTGTTTAGCTATTTCTGTTATATTACATTTTTTAAAATTATATCCAGATGCCAGGTTGTATTAATGAATTGGGTCCACTTAAGAAGTTTTTCTTGATAAATGTTTCTTAGTAAGAACTAGCTATCTTGAGTAGAATCAGTATTTTTCAATTATCTTTAATCCAGAGAAAAGGACTTGCTATTTGGTTCTTTCCCTGTCGTATTTTTAGGTATCTGATGTGTAGCCATGCAGAAGACCTACGTGCAAAAGCAGAATGGGAAGGCAAAGGAACAGCTTCCCGATCCAAACTGTTGGACAAACTTCAAAGTAAGAGTCTTAATTTTTTGGTGTCTGTATTTGTTCTTAGATTAGAAATAGGTATTGTGAATCGATTAGGAGGGCTTGTGTCTAGACACACTCTTATTGAATGGTTATTTAGGAAAAGGTTGTAGGGAGGTCCATCAAGAGACCCCTGTAAACCAGAGGTTTCCAACCCTGCCATGGAGTCTAAGAAGCTAACCTCCGCAGTCAGTGAGAGGGTACTGGTCCCAGGCAGTTCTCCTTTCTTTGTTTTATGTAGCGATGCTCCCCGTAAGATTTTGTTTGTGGGAAAAGTGCTGTGGTTAGGCAAAACATGTATATAAACCACAGCTGTAAACCATGAGTGTTGTAAATATTGTGTTTTCAATGATAAGGCCCAGATTTCTTCTGTAAATTGTTTTACCCTCCCCTCAACTGTGTACTGTGGCTTCCAATTTAGGGTAGGAGTTTCATTTTTGCCACATCTTTATATAAACGACTAGAGGCCCAGTGCACGAAATTCATGCATGGGGGAGTGGGGGCCCTCAGCCCAGCCTGCACCCTTTCCAATCCGGGACCCCTTGGGGGGTGTCTGACTGCCAGTTTAGGCCCGATCCCCACCCAGCCTGTTGGGTCGTCCATTCGGTCGCGATGGTCACTTAGGCTTTTATATATATAAATTTTTTCCTCTGCTTAAGTCATGTTACTCTTTATGTTTCATGTTGATCTGAGAAGAGATTCTAAGAATCAGAAAACCATGTGACTGGGAGGTATAAGACATTAAAGGATCAGAATAGATTGGTATCAGTATCAAGACCCCAGTTATTCCTTGACTTTTCATTGGCATTAGAAGCAACTAGAATTTGGCTTGTTCAGGATTTTGACTTGTTCTTTGTTAGCTGGAATTTTTTCTTATACTTTCAGTGATGCATAGTCTCCCTCTCACACATCATCTTTAGTTTTGTTTTCATTGTTACCACCTTTTTCTTTTATCTTTTTACTTAATATTTTAAGTATTTATATTGATTTCAGAGAGGAAGGGAGAGGGAAAGAGTGATAGAAACATCGATGATGAGAATCATTGATCAGCTGCCTCCTGCACACCCCCTATTGAGCATTGAGCCTATAACCTGGGCATGTGCCCTGACCAGGAATTGCACCATGACCTCCTGGTTCATAGGTGGACTATCAATCACTGAGTCAACGTGCCAGGCCGCCTTTTTCTTTTTATTGGTTTTTTGTTTGTTGTTTAGAAGATCCACATGTTAAAGGCCTCCTGTTCAAGTATCTTCCATTCTAGTGACAACACATCTGCAGACAAATACTCATAAAGCTCATGTTACATCACCCAGAACTGCTCTATTTAAGAGCAATATTATTAGGGCAGAAGAAAAGTAACTGTCTTATGTAGAAGTTTATCCTGTTTTGTTTTGTTTTTTAATCTTTATTTCTCTTTTTTAAAATATCTTCTATTTAAAGCGTATTTACCACCATCGGTGATGCTTCCCCCACGGCGTTTACAGACTCTCCTGCGGCAGGCGGTAGAACTACAGAGGGATCGGTGCCTATATCACAATACCAAACTTGATAATAATCTAGATTCTGTGTCTCTGCTTATAGATCATGTTTGTAGCAGGTAAGAGGAAAACGTAAATTCTGAAGTAGGCTAACATTTTACAGGCTCAATTTGAACTTTGATAAGATGTTTCCTGTTTTAGTTTTGTCCTGTAGCTATAAAACAATTCGTGTCTGATTTAGCATCTGTTCATAAGTAAAGCTAGAACTGCTGAAGTTGAAAAGAAAGAAAAATCTGTATATGTTGATGGACAGCAAGCCACCTGGAGAACTGAAGCTGGGAACCATGGGGTCATTTTCTGTCTCTGGCCATTTTGGGGGGGACGGGTAAGGAACATTAGATAAGAATGCCAGGGTCCCAGTGTTTGGAGTCCTTGGATGCCAGAGACCACTTCGTGGCCCTTTTTCTGGACATCATGGCTATTTTAACATTGGCCCAAATTACTTCCTGCCCCAAAATACTTTTTCCTAATGACAGTTCTGCTAAAAATGGTTAGACTAGCAGCGTTAACTTTCTGGTGGGGGTTTTGTTTTTATACCTACCTATATACATTATTTAACTTGTAAGCATTCAGGCTTCACTTTGGATGTTAGGAGTATTTTGAATATAACTGTCCCTACTATTTTAGTAAATTCCAAAATGAAAACATGGCTTTTAATTTTTAAGATACTGAAAAAAACAAATTGTGAAATCTTTCAAACTCCAGGAAGGAGATGATGGGGGTCTGGGGGACCAAATAGGAACAGCGGCAGTACATGTGGTCAGTCTCTTCTCCAGACAACATCGAAGAGCTGCTGGAAGGAGCATGACTAGGAAGGACAGAAATACATAAGTGTGAGGGCTTTGGAAAACAGAGGAACTTCGAAATAACTCAAAATTACACACATGCACTGTGATTTACGCTAATTTTTTAGGTATGCATAAGCTACTTTCACATGTAGGTGAGTTCTCACCTCATTCTCCCTAGTTGCAATAAAAAATACGTTATTTGCGCTACTGGCCTTAAATTTCAAGTGTTATTTATCTTAAAGTACTAGGTAATTACTTGGTGCATGTCCTAAATGTTCTAAAAGAAAATAATTAAAGATCCTTTCCCTTTATCTCTTTTTACTCTCTAACATTCTTTGACTTGGTAAGTCTTTCATTTAAATTGAATAGAGGTCGGAGGAGTTAATAGATTAAAAGGCTGTATGGTTTCTTATTTCATAGCTCCTTTAGGGAATTTGAGACCAGTTTGAAAATTAAGGCAGTTGTGAACCCAAATCTTTTTTTTGGTTCTTGAGTTCATTGTTGGTGGAATGCACTGAAAGATATTTATGGCAGACTTCATGATTTGAAGGTGTCAGTAGGTTAAGAGATTGCCTTCCTGTTGGGAAACTGAAATCTATGAGAGTGTGACCTACATTTTTCCTAAGTGTTTTAACTTCTATACCAATACCTTTGGAAGTAAATGATAGAAGATATTTGGTCTTCAAAAGAAAAGTCAATGTTTCTTATTATCTGCTTTACTCCTTTTTAGAAACTATATTTTAGCAATGAAACTAGAAAACTATATTTTCACAAGCTAAATCTTAGCATTGAAATGAAATACCAGCTCTTCTCTCTGGAGAGTAGAAAATTGATTATGATTAAGTAAATTATAACTTTTTCTTTTTTTTATAATCTTCACTCAAGGATATTTTTCCATTGATCTTTTGGAGAAAGTGGAAGAGAGGGAAAGAGAGAAACATCCATGTGAGAGAAACGCATCGATTGGTTGCCTCCTGCATGAGTCACGACCAGGGCCAGGGCTGGGGAGGGAGGAGTCTGCAACCAAGGTACGTGCCCTTGACCAGAATCGAACCCGGGACCCTTTGGTCCACATGCCAATGCTCTATCCACTGAGCCACACTGGCTAGGGCTAAATTATAACTTGTAAAAATATCCTAATCAGCACTTAATAGTTTTCATTAGATTGTACATTATTTACATTTTTCACAGTTAATGTATACATATTTTTTGTTAAGTTTGACCAGTAACAAATAGGGTTGTGTTTTTTTTTTACTGACTTGGTGGGGGTTTTTTTTCAGCAGCAACCAATGGAAGGATGTCTCCACAGATTGCTTTACAAATACTAATTTTTAAGTAAAGTATTATGTAATATTTTATAGAAACTTAAAATGGTACGGTTCAGTTTGATTAAAACGCTACATTTTATTCAGTTTTATTTGGGAAGGTACTGATATTTTTAACATGATCTTAAATTTTAAATTTATGTGAATACATAAACTATCACTTGTATACATCCAAAATTAGTCTTTTAATAAACAGGAGGCTATCTTTTAAAAGGTTAAGTAACAGCCCTAGCTGGTTTGGCTCAGTGGATAGAGCGTCAGCCTGCAGACTGAAGGGTCCCGGGTTCGATTCTGGTCAAGGGCACATACCCGGGTTGCGGGCTCGATCTCCAGTAGGGGGCATGCAGGAGGCAGCCAATCAATGATCCTCTCTCATCATTGATGTTTCTGTCTCTCTTCCTTCCTCTCTGAAACCAATAAAAATATATATTTTTTAAAAAAGGTTAAGTAACAATAAAATAATGGCAATTTACCATTTTAGTGACATTCAAATGTAATTGATTGTCAGTAGACTGGATGATTGGTGCCCTGTAATGTTTGTTTGTTTGTTTTGAGAGTGTGTGTTAAAGCTGGGAGCAGGGAGACAAAGGGAGGGCGTAGGGGAGAAGAAACAACGGGGGGCTGAGGCGCGCTCTGCGTCGGCTCCCTGGAAACATTGTGGGGAAGACGGGAGCCCAGGGCTAGCTGCTGTGAGCTCACTTGGAAGTCAGAGAAAAGGGGCCCTGGAGGCAGGAGCAAGGGATTGGCCCGGGATGAGCTGCCACTGCCCGCTGCTCCCCTGATGGCGAGGCTCTGGGAACCCTTAGAGTTTAGGAGGAAGAAAAAGTTGATGCCCAGGAAGGGGCATGGGTGTGCTGTAGAGCAGCGGTCGTCAGCCTTTTGGACCTCGCGGACCACCAGTGGGCGACCGCTGCTCTAGAGGAAGCCCGCAGCAGGTCTGTTTTGGGGGGTTTTATCTTTTCCTGTGGGAGAGAATCTTGGAAGCATTTCAGCAGAATATTCATCAGCTTTCCAGGTGCGTTTTTCACTTGCTGATGCTTCAAAGTGAGCGCATAGGGGAGATTGGGGTTACTCCTTGGTCTGCTTTACTATGTTACTTTTATCTGTCTAGCTTTAATCAGGTTATTGTTACTATATTTGTTCCCCTGACTTCATCTGTCCTTGGGGTTTAGCTCTGTGCCCTATAATTTTGATTGTGCATCAGTCCTTTTTAGAAATATTTTGCTACTCTGATTTTAAATGTCTCTTAAAAAGAATAAATTGTAAATTGAACCAAATTTTGGGTTACTGATTTCCCCTAAGATTGCCTTAACTAATGTATAATACCGTCTTTATTTGACAAATCAATGTAAACTTGATTGTTAAGATTTACAAATGCATTCATATCTTATTCTTAAAGTTTTTGATCTCCAAAGAAGTTTTATCAGTTGTTTAACCTTTGTCATTATGATTAATCTATTTTGAAAGAATAATGATTTGTGGACTTCTTTGTTTTAGGAGGCAGTTCCCATGTTATACTCAGCAGATCCTTACGGAGCATTGTAATGAAGTGTGGTTCTGTAAATTCTCTAACGATGGCACTAAACTAGCAACAGGATCAAAAGATACAACAGTTATCATATGGCAAGTTGATCCGGTATGTACTCTAGTATTAGTGTTTAGATTGCAAAGAGAGATCATTTTAAATCTAATTGAGTACACATTTTTAATGTATGCACATACAAACAATATTTTGTAAGAACCTCTTGTCATCTCTGTCATGTCTTACCTCTTTCTGTGTTGTCTAGATTATGGGTATAAAAATCAAAATTGTTGAGTGTGATATGCGAGTGATTGTACTAAGTCTGTGTGTGCATTATTTAATTTACCCCTCTGAATAACTCTGAGATACAAAAATCTCCTTTCTTTAAATGAGAAAACTGATACAGAAGCTAAATGCCCAGGCTCTCGCAGCTAGTAAATGGAAGAGTTAGACTCAAATCCAGGAATGTTTTTATTCCAGATCTGCTCTTCATGTCATTTTTATCTTAGTTAATGCTTGACTTACGGATTAATACAATGCCCTTCTGTCACAGGTAAGAAAAGACTCTTTACCATTTTGCCTTTTGAAATATTTCATTGTTTTGTGTAATTTGTGGAACTTCTGTTAAACACACACACACCCCTTTTTATTCCCAGTGATACATATGAACAGTATTGTATTCTGGATTTAAAATTCTAAGCTCTCTCTAAAATCAGATTTGTCATTGTGTGTAACCAGGTGACCTACAGATTGTTGAAATAAGTATTTTCATTTCTTTCAGCCCCTTGGACATTTATCAAGCAATCAAAGAAGTTCATTGATAGGTTAAGGAAATGTATTTGGTTAGCAGTCCTTCACCTAAAATCATAAAGTGAATGATCTTTTTGTAAACATTTAGAATTAGAATATATTAGACCAGGATAAAGATCTTGGACTCCAGCGTTGAAAAATAGAGAAAAGGATCCATGGAAGGAAATACTTTTAAAATAAGAGTTTCAAATTTGAGGACATACATCTAATCAATTCTTGTGTATCTGTAATGTACTATGAATGAAGAAAGTAAATAAGAGCTAGTCTTTGCCTTAAAGCCGGTGTTCTTCACTTTCTGTTGTACCATGTACTCCGTCATTCTGATGACCCCGGGAACCCCTCTGCAGAGCAGTGTTTTTAAATACATAAACCACAACACACAGAAAGCCCAAGTATATATTACATATTAATTTCTAAGGAAACCCAATTATAATGAAACATAGTTATCAAAATAGTACAAAAACAGATACAGTATAATAATACATTGCTTGTTTATTAACATTTGAATAACAAATTATAACAGCAGATGTAATAACTACAAAAATTTTGAAGTGGGGATGAGCATATAAATAGTATTTTGAGGTTTATGCAACAACTATAATGATGTGAAAATATTTGAGATTTTTATTATTAACAGTGTACTAATATGCCTAATATGTTGCCTAATATAATAACTAACACTATACCTTGTTAATTACCTACATTCAAGATTGATGGAAATACTGAATTTTAGCCCATAGTTCATAAAATAAAGCTGTGCTTTTCCTCTCATTTATGTTCAAGGATCCCCACTTCTATTCCTGATTGACTCCTTGGAGATCTCAGGGATCTAGAGTTTAGGAAAGGAAATTAACACTGAGATAAGGATCACACAATATACATAAAGTTTTATGAGAGCACAGGAGCTTCACATGTAGAGCCCCTCGTTTGTGCATAACAGGGAGAGACAGGAACAGGGCATTCTAGAAAGAGGGGAACTTTTCCTCACCCCCAAATAAGAGAATAGCATGAGTAAGGCAAAGAGTGGGAAATAAGGGTAGGAAAATAGTTTCCAACCAAGGCCTTTGAATACTACTCTTAAGAGTTGCTTGTTCATTCAGCAGTTATTCTCAGATGTCTGAAAAGAGAGCAACAATATCAAAACTATGCTTTATTCTATTTTTTTCTAGCAGCAGTGTGTAAGAGCCACTTTTGTTTGGAAATTAAGACCTATAAGTCTCAGGTGAAGAAGGAGTAAAGAATTATTTAGGCAAAGCTAGTTACAACTGGCCCTTGGGTGAAAGAAGACATGGCCGAGCATTTGGACAGTTTTCGGGAAGAGATTTCGTAGACTAGGAAGTGAGGTTAATGAATTCAGGAGCGGCCAGATGCAGAGGCTCTTGTGTACTTTGCTAAGGAATTTAGACTTCCTTGCCAGTGCTTCCCAGGGTACTTTTGTCAGAATTCTGGTCGTGCAGAATGCTAATAGATGTTATGTGTGAAGGGCTTTTGTGGCCAGGTTCGTTGGGAAATGCAGAGTTAATGCTTACATTCCAATCGGAGAAGTGGGTTTAATTTGGTATGATGGTATTTTGTTATGTCAAATACTATTTGAAAAACTTGTGAGAAAATTGGTGATCTTTTTGCATATGGGTTTTGTGTTTTTTAATGGCTTTTAAAAAAAAAAAAAACACAAAAAACCAACTTAGAGAACCTTAAGATTTGAATTGCTGTGATTCCACTGCCTAGTTTCTTTTAGCAGGTTTTTTTACCTTTGCCCCTAAAAACAAGAGTTTTGCCCATTGCCCCTGTCAAAATCTAAGCAAAATTAAGTGGATTCCATGAACATGGTATTACTACTTTGGCTAGATTAATATAGAGAGACTGTGATTTTAGACCAAAATGTGAAATACTGCTTTTTCCCACCTCTAGTTAAATTCCTACCTCTATTTCTTCCGGTCCCAACTGTGTTCATTTAGGACCTTATTTCTTGTCTTAACTCTGGCTGTTGCATTGGCTTTTTAAGGTTGTCCTTATCCTGTGTCCCTTCATTCTGATTTATCTTCTGCATTGTTGTGTGAGTTCTCTTCCTAAAGCCAAATATCTATGTACTCCACAGCTAAAAATTCTTAAGTGGCTCTTCACTCACAGGATACAATTTAAGCCCCTACCCTAAAATAAAGATGTCTAGTCCGTCGCTTGCCACTTCCATGTTTGCTCTCTACCATTCATCCTGCACAGCTCAAGAGTGTCTTGAGTCGTTCAGAGTCAGGCGACCCAGGTTCCAATCCCTAGTTGTAAACAGAGGCAAATTCTACCCTCTCTAAACCTTCATCCCTCTCTCTAAATGGAGGGGGAAGCATACTTACCGTTCAGATAGATGAGGATGAAGGAGATGCTGTTTGTGAACAGTGCTAATATTGATTACCACCGAAGTGATAGCTCTGCGGGTGGGCATGGAAAATACTGGTACAGACATTTGGAAAACAGTTTGGCAGCTCCTCAGAATATTAATCACGGAGTTTGTATATAATCCTGGAATCCCACTCCCAGGTAAGCTGCCCAAGAGAAGAAAAACCAAGGTCTGTACAGAAACTCCCGCAGAGTGGCAGCAGCTTATTCATAATAGTCAGAAAGTAGGAACAGTGCCAATGTTATCACCTGATGAGTGAAGAAACAAAGTACAGTACGTCCGTAAAGTGGAATATTATTCAACAATTTTAAAAAATAAGGCACTGATGCATCCTGCACCATGGATGAACCCTGCAACCGTGCCAAGTTAAAGACGCCAATTACAGAAGACCCCATGTTGTATGATCCATTTATATCAAATGCTCAGAACAGGCAAATCCACAGAGAAAGTGCAGTTGCCAAGGGAAGGGGAATGGTGAATAATTACTAATGAATATTAGCTTCCTTTTGAGGTGATGAAAATATCAAATTAGATAGTAGAGATGATTGCACAACTTTGTGAATATACTAAACATCACTGCACTGTGTACTTCAGAAGACTGAATTTTAGGTACGTTACAGCTCAGTAAAGCTGTTATAAAAAGCAAGAGGTAGCACTTACTACTCCTACCTGTTTTTCGTTTCCTTGAAAGCCCCCAAGGACATTGTCTGCGTCATCTTTATGTTTCCATCTAGCACACAATGTCTTGTGTAAAGTCGATGCTTAATAGATGTTGCAGCATGAACAAGGCTATATGAAGCAAGCTTGTCAGAGTTCCGTTAGGGTGAAATTGTGAAACTTCCTCAGATTATGTTATCAAAGTGTATCTTTGTAGCTATATAAATTCTCATGCCCACGCAACAGGGACTTTAAGGACAGACGTTAACTAAGCTATCTGTTTCTCCTCCTAGGATACACACCTGTTAAAACTGCTTAAAACGTTAGAAGGACATGCTTATGGCGTCTCTTATATTGCATGGAGTCCAGATGACAACTACCTTGTTGCTTGTGGCCCAGATGACTGCTCTGAGCTTTGGCTTTGGAATGTACAAGTGAGCAAGTTCCATCCGTGGTGTACCTTTAAGTAAAGCATAGTCCTACTGCACATTTTCATTATATGGAACAGAGCCATTCAACCAAAATTACCATAATGTGCCTCTTACAAAAGGAAATTCTTCAAACGGAACCCAAGTGTCCAGAAATTTTACAAATTTGAATATTCTGCTAAGTATAATAGAGTTTTTGGAAGAATGGTCAATAAGAATTTTCAGGAATGCTGTACTGTAGAATTCATGCTGTTTACTATGGTGCTTTGTATCTCTCAAAAGATTTTATATTTCCTAGTTTGCATAATTGTACACAAAACTTTCAAGTGTGAAGACATCAGCGTTAAATCAGACTTTCTATTCTAATGGCAATCACACCATCTCCCTCCCTGTATTTAATTTTTTTATTTAGTAAATTTTAATGATGTTTTCAGAACTTAATATTAAGGGCTTTATTACTGTTTCTGAATGAAAACATGAACTTTATCCGGGGCCCATTTTAGATGTACTCAGCATTAAGTTCACTCCATTATCTACAGCTTATGTTTTGGAAAACTTATAGTTAGGATTTTTAGAATTTTTTATTAATAACTTCCTTTGCTATGCTGATTGATTAGGTGATTTTTTTTTAACTCCTAGGCTATGATTTGAGTATAAAAGTATAAATTTCTAGGAATGGATTTTGAGTCTGGGGAACTTATAAGTAAGTTGATTTTTACCAAGACAGTGAAGATTAAACTGCATGGAAATGACTCAAATAAAGATAGAGGACAAACTGAGTACTGAGATGTACCTAAAGGTGATATGCCATAATTTTAATCCTGCTGTTGTATCAGTAAAATTTTCTTATTGCTTAGTCATTTACTTAAGTTTCAACCCCAGCTTTTTATTAAAGAAATTTCTAAACATTAAGACAAGTTGAAAGAAGAGCCCAATGATTACCCATATGCCCATCATTCTAGATTCAACGGTTGTGAACATTTGTGTGTACATACATACATACATGCGTACAAATATGCATACATTACACATATATTCATATTCAAAACATGTCAAGGTAAATTGATACATTTTATCCCTAAATACTTAGCACGTATCTCCAAAAACAATAACATTCTTCTATATCACCAAGTGCCATTACCTTATTGAAGAACATTAACTATAATTCTCTGTTATCTAACACTCATTTCGTAATTTAAAATCCCAGATCATTCCCAAAGTGTCTTTATGCCATTTTTATCAAACCAGTACTGTATTTGGGTTGAGTTCGGGGGCGGGGGGAGAGGGTGGCAAAGCACCAAATAGAATATATGGCTTTCTCAATAAAATAGGTTTGAAGGGAATCTGACCTAAAGGATAAAAATTGTTGCCATTAAAACTTTTTTTCCCTCTCAAAAGCAGGGGAAGGTAGTCATAATCCTGTAATAGAGACTCTTAACTTATAGCACCTGTTTAGTCTTCCTTTGAGTCAGCTTTTTAATTTCTGGACAGTTAAACTATTTTTAGCTTAACTGTTTTACTGTTCATGACTTTACATACTTGTTCTGAAAGTGTGGTCTATTTTAGTCAGTTTTCAAATTGTTCCATTACGTTTTTAGGTAGGTTCCAAATTAATAGCCTCATATACTCACTATCCTGAGCATAATAAAAGAAAGGCCATTTCAGAACTTAGTGTATTAACATATTCCTGTAGAAAATGCCGAGGGTTTAGCGGTTGCATGTGTATTTGTGCTTCTAGACTTCTATTTTAACCGTTTGTATCAGCCAACCCAGAAATAAATAGGCAAGAGCCGTTAACAATACGGGGGAAGGATTTAAGATTGCTGAATATTTTTTTCAGTGTAAGGGAGACATCTGGTTTTCTATTTTTGTGCCCCCATTTCCTGATCATACACTTTGTTTTCACTCTTTTTTTTTTTTTTTTTTTTTTTTTTTACTTTTGATTACCCATTTCTCACAGGAAAATTATGCCCATGTACTTTTAATTATACCAAGGGCAGCTATTCTCTCTCAGATCCTGTTTCTAATCCATGAACAAAATGGAATCAAGACTAGATTAAATGGTATGTGTCTACCTTCTAAGTTGAATAACTTAGAAAATATAACAGGAGGATATCTGAAGGTTGTAACCACTAAATAGCCTTGCTTATTAGTTGGGAATGCTTTAGAATAGCTATTGCTAAATAGTACAGAAATTCCTCTCTCTTTCCTGTTACTTTTAGTTGAAATGAAGTTACATGTCAGAAAAATAATTTTCATTTCTCTTTTCCCATTTCCCTACTACATTTTGAGCATCTTGAATATGAAATATAACACCCTTGGCCTAGTTAAAGGACATAGTTTTTCTACCTATTAGTGCTGTTTCTGAGGAATATTTAAAATAAAATGGGGCCTGAGAAGTTATGGAAACTCAGAAGGAGTAGGTATATAGTGTTAGACTTTTCATCTTACTTGGGAAAGATTACATGTTTTAATTTATGGATGTAATTGATTTAAGATGAGAATTTTATTGGCGTTTATCTCATCATAGCTATTCTTTGGGTCACCGGTGCCAGGCATTGTTCAACTCCTGAATTTTTCTCCAAGTCTTTAATTGCTCTTGTAAGTGCTATAAGCATCTTTCGTAAGGCCAATCTAAGAAAACTAACCAGATATCCCAGTTAGTATTCTTATTTTTTCTTTTTTTTTCTGTACACATTCCTTTAACAGGGATATCTTGAAGGTCTTATTCACAGTTTTATTTCTTTGTAGACGGGAGAGCTAAGGACAAAAATGAGCCAATCACATGAAGACAGTTTAACAAGTGTAGCTTGGAATCCAGATGGGAAACGCTTTGTAACTGGAGGTCAGCGTGGGCAGTTCTATCAGTGTGTGAGTATTTCATTTTCCCTTTCAAATGTCTGCTTGTTTGAAAGCAAATTTAGTTCTGTTTAAAGGAAGAACTCACTTAACTTTTATAAAATATCAGAGGTCTGGTGCACGGACTCATGCGCGGGTGGGGTCCCTCGTTGTGGCCTGTGGGGATCAGGTGAAACCAGCAGTCCAGTGCTGCCTGCTATTCCTGCTCATCCCAGCCTGGCCCCACTGCGCCTGCCACCACTGCTCGGTAGGCTTGCTGCTGCTCCATTGCGGTCTCCGGGCTACGGCAGCCAGCCATGAGCTCTGCATCTGGTGCCCCTCAGTCAGCTGAGCGGCACTCCCGCTGTGGGAGTGCACTGACCACCAGGGGGCAGCTCCTGCGTTGAGTGTCTGCCCTCTGGTGGTCAGTGCACGTCATAGTGACCAGTCGTTCAGTCGCTTAGGCTTGTATATATATAGAAGATACTATATGGCCTGGCCAGTGTGGCTCAGTTGGTTGAGTGTCATCCCATGCACCAGGAGATTACTTGTTCAATTCTCAGGGCACATGCCTAGGTTACGGGCTCGATCCCCAGTGGGGGGCATGCAGGAGACAGCCAGTCAATGATTTTCTCTCATTGAAGTTTCTCTCTTTCCCTCTCCTTTCCTCTCTCTAAAATCAATAAAAATGTATTTTAAAAAATTAAAATATACTGTATGAAGACATTGTTTTAACCATTTTAAGTGTTTGTGCAAAGTGTAGACCGTGAGTTTGGTAAAATGTTTAAAATTCATTTTACTAAGTTTGTGTCTAAACCTTTAGGATACATTATTTGGTATAGTGGTAGTTACCGAATCTATGAAGTGCCTCTTAGCACTTTTAATATTAAAAAAGCTAATGATCTTGAGAGCTTTGATCTTTAGAGCACATTACAAATTTGGTGACATTTTTTAAAATGACATAACATGTTCCTAAGTTTTATAACTGTAATTACAGTTTTAGTTATCTTTTCATGTCTCAACTTCTTAATATTACAGGACAAATCCCAATATAGTGAATTTTAAAGGAATGTTTGAATTGTTTTCTAATAGTGAGACATTTACTTAGAACTTAGGAATTCTTTCTTTCTTTGTGTTTATCTGTGTGTAGGGTTTTTGAAGGGAGGATAGATTGGCAGAGATGCTCACCCCCTCCCACTTTGGTGGTGGTGTAATGAAATTTGACTTGTGTTCAGATTTTCATGATTAAAAGCATTTAATGGAACAATCAGTCTGAGATTAGTCTCAGGAAAGGACAATCTTATTACAGAAAAATAAAGAATTGCTTTGTTTCTTTGTTTGCTTTCTGAGTGATGGTTGTTTATTTTTAATGACCAAGGGCATTGTCATTTTCTCCTGCTCAGGATTTAGATGGTAATCTCCTTGACTCCTGGGAAGGTGTGAGAGTGCAATGTCTTTGGTGCTTGAGTGACGGGAAGACTGTTCTGGCATCAGATACACACCAGCGAATTCGAGGATATAACTTCGAGGACCTTACAGATAGGAACATGTAAGTATTTTTTGTATTCATTAAACAACAATTATCTGGTTTATATTAAAACTAGAGGCCCAATGCACAAAGATTCATGCAGGAATGGGCCTTCTTTCCCCTGGCTGCCGGCAGCACCTTCACTCTGGCTGGAGCCTCCTTTCTTCTCCGGCCCAGAGCCACCTTTCCACCTTCCCAAGCTGCCCAGAGGCCTGGAGCAGCTGGGGGCAGGGCGGAAGGCCTGCATCCCACCCCGCCCCCAGCTGCTCAGCACCTTTGTGTGCAAATTAACCCATCATCTTTGTTGGGTTAATTTGCATACTCACTCCTAATTGGGCTGGTGGGTGTTGTGAGGGTACGGTCAATTAGCATTTTACTCTTTTATTAGGTAGGTGTGTAGTTGTGCCCTAGCTGGTTTGGCTCAGTGGATAGAGCGTTGGCCTGCAGACTAGAGTCCCGGGTTCAATTCTGGTCAGGGGCACATGCCTGGATTGGGGGCTTGGTCCCCAGGTGGGAGATGATGGTTCTCTTTCATTGATGTTTCTATCTCTCTCTCCCTCTCCCTTCCTCTCTGAAATCAATAAAAATATTTTTTGTAAATGTGTAGTTGAACTCACTCTTTAGAAGAGTTTTTATGAATTTGGTGTTAGTTAATTCTGTGGTGATTTGGATTGATTAGGTGATACTGAGTAATCCTTAACTCAAATTCTATTTCTTGTATAATAATGACTACAGACAAAAGTGTGATATTTAAACTAGAACATTTTACATTTTAATAATTTGAATGTCTTGAGTCCTTGATTCCTAGTATTTTGCTTTTGACAAACTGTTTTCTGGTTACAGAGTACAAGAAGATCATCCCATTATGTCTTTTACTATTTCAAAGAATGGCCGATTAGCTTTGTTAAATGTAGCAACTCAGGTAAGTTAGCTAATATGATTCTCTGAAAAATTTATCTTAGTTCTAATTTTAATTGTGATTTTTATAAATATAAACAAAAATATTTATACCACTTACTAAATTATACTGCATGTGTTTGATCCTTAAGTGCATAGAATCAACTCTAAATTTGTCAGAACATTGGCATTTTACATAAATAGAAAATGAAACTGTTCCATTAGGGAAAGGGATATTCACAGATTTTTTTTAAAAAAAAAACTCTTTTTCGAGTTGGTGTAAATAAATACCTGTATTCTCTTGTCTACAGGGAGTTCATTTATGGGACTTGCAAGACAGAGTTTTAGTAAGAAAGTATCAAGGTGTTACACAAGGGTTTTATACAATTCATTCATGTTTTGGAGGCCATAATGAAGACTTCATCGCTAGTGGCAGTGAAGGTAAATCATTTGTGTCACTATTCTTTCACATGTACCGGTGCGTTTGAAGTTCTATAATTTTTTCATTTGTGAAGGTGGGCATGTCTCCAAGCAAGTTCTGATGTTAAATTTAAAATTGTAGGAGTCATTTCATCCAGTACACTGTTAATTTCTCCTTTTTCGGAATGATTTGAGTCTTATCATCAGAAATCAATAGTGCCTGTTCTGACCATGTAGAATGTTTGGTGCCTTTATCAAGTCAAGATTTACTTAAACCTTTCATATGTTGACTAGTTGTTTCTTCATGAGACTGATGTTTTTTATCAGAGGTTAGTATATAAAAAATCAAGGTTAGTTGTGATGTTTTATCTGAACTTGCACAGAATTGACTATAGGTAGATATATGGCCTATTTTTAATGGCCTCAGAGTAATTTAGTTTGATAATTCATATGGTCTCAGAAAGGCTGAAATTACAAAATTGTCTCTACCACCTTTTTGAGTAAGTTTATGCTCCAGTCTAACAGCATTAGTATTTCAGGCAAGCATGCGCCTAAAGTAGTCAGTCTCACTTAAATATATAAATTGTTTAAAACATGTAAGCACAGATAAGTAAGGCAGTATTAAAAATTAGTGTACTTTTTAAGGTTGACAGAAAAAGAAACATAAATAATGGCAAATGATAGCAATTTAACACATTTTTCTTGGGGACTTACTATACTGTTCTAAGTACTATGAGAGCACATTATTTAAATCACTTTCTAAAATACTGTGAATCCAGTTTTACAAGATATTCCAAGGAACTGGATCACGTTGGTAAACACTTAGGGGAATGTTGCATTTTTTATATAAGATCTCTAGTGTTCCAATCTTGCCAAAAAGCTCATCTCCATAAATAAGAGGATCACATGTGATCCGTGAGTTTTCCTGTGTGTATAAGGTCTTTGTAAGGATTGAGACAAAAGCAGATATTTAGGAATTCAGACTTGAATGTGAAGTATATGAATTTATTCTCCCTAACCCCCGCTCCTGCCCCCCCTCCGCCAAAATTGGCGACAGACAGCATTTAGAGGAAAGAAGAGTGATTTGTTAAGTGACAGCTGAGAGTTTATGTCTTTCCAGTCAAAATTTTTTTTTACCTGTTAGTTCAATGTTATGTTCCCCTGATTCTCCACTGGTCTCTATTTTGATGTGGTCCAAATACAACTTCCTACTTGCCTTTTAGCCTCTCCTACTCTAAGATCTTTTCCCCAGTGCTCTTTTCAATCATGGTGGGTTTTCCCCTCTTAATTATTCCTCACAACCCCTGGTAGCTCTTTAAAAAATAGTATGTTCTCTAGAAGTGCTTTAATATGTATGGCTATCATTATCCCTAGTCATGCTATTTCCCTCCCCCCCCACCCCCCCCACCCCGGGCCCAAAACTAACTCAGAACTAAGTCTGGTGAATAATGTAGTTACACTACATTATATTCTGTGTAGGGCTCAACATGAAACATGTTTATTTTGAACAGCATGTAGGTGTAGTGAGGGTATTATTATCTCCGAAGGTGACCACACTAATTCATTTGTCATTTATTTATAAGGAATATATTCCAAAGACCTTCCAAATTCACAAGTATGTGAATGCCAACATCAAGTAGAGCAGTTCGAAAACCTTTCCCCAAAAAACGATGCCTTTACTCCAGCCTTTTCATGGTACTGGCCACATAGAGGAGAACTGCTGATTTTGTGCCTTTGCGTAAGCTCTGGGTTCCCCAGGTTGGTGCGGCAAGCAGGGCCTGATCGCAGAGCTGTCATTCTTACCTTGACTACTTGTTGCTGCCTCTTCGGGAAATATCCTCCTCAGATATGTGTTCATAAAAGCATTTTCCTCCAAATGTAGCAGATTTTGGTTGCATTCACACTTTTCAAGCCTGTAATCTTTCTCTTGACTTTTTCAGTTCAAGAAGAAAAAACTAATTCGCTCTCTTTCTTTATCTTGCTATTTGCATTTGATACAAGGAAACAAATACTTTCGGAAATTACTGAACAACTAGTACTTTCTAGGAAAGACAAATGCAGTTCTTCAATGACTGTCTTAGCTTTTGCTTCACATAAACACACACACACAAAGTTCAGAAACAGTCCCAGCTTTTCATCTTTTCTTACAAGTTTTGAAACCTGGGCATATTTCTGCCTTTTCACAACTCACACACGTCCTCGTTTGACGGCACACCCACTGGAAGTTCCCACACTGATCACACAGTTGACCGGTAGATCTTCAGATTGAACACTTTTCTGATTCACCCCGGGATTCTGCCTTCTGTTTAAGAACCACCACTTAAATTGGTTAACTCTTAGGTAATACACGATGTTTACTGTGTGCGTGGCTCTGTTCAAAACACCTCTCACATGCAGACTTACCTGTCCTCAGAGCATGGTGAGGAAGTATGACTCCCCATGTTCAGAGGAAGAGCGCGCATCTTGCCAAAGTTACACAGCTGGCCAGTGATGCAGGGGGGGTGTGGATAATCACCTGACCACAGAGCCCACACTCGGAGCCACTGCTCTGTATTACTTGGTTGGGTGTTTGGTGTTTTTTAAGGTTAGTTTTATCAGAAAATAACAAAGTTGTGGGGGTTGGGTTTTTATGGTCATTTCCTGGGGTTATAATTAGCCGACTGCAGAGCCATAGATGGAACAGTTGTCTAGACTCCTGGTAAGCTCTGAGCAGGGCCTCCTGGGTGGCAGTCCCTGCTTCACCAGGTACTAGCTGTTAACCATGGGCAGGCCTCGAAAATCTTGTCTGTGAAAGGGGGGTAAGCATAGTACCCGCCCCACAGTGGTGGTGGAGATTAAGTCATATATGTAAATTCAAAAAATAGTAACATGTATTTAGCACCTAGTACATTGTAAGCATTCAGTAAAGATTGAGCTGTTATTCTTATTATTGCTTCTTTTGAATTTGGATACATTGCTTTTCTCTGTCCTCACATTTCCATAGAATTTATCATCTCTAACGTACATTTGTTTGTTTTCAAAGACCTTGTCTATAGAAATGTATTATCGTGTATTACAGAATATTGCAAATAGATCTTGTGATTTGAGAGCTAATCACCTTTTAACGGGGGAAAATATATGTATATTTTATTAAAATAGCTTTTCATAAGGTAATTTGTTAAACTATTAATGTTACATTTATTCTTTTTAAATTCTGTAATCAAGCCATGTGTTCTCCCTGCGTGATGAAGTCGGTTTTGTTAATATGTAACCACTTCCTAACTGGCCTCTGAATTACTGTTTCCTCAGATCACAAGGTTTACATCTGGCACAAACGTAGTGAGCTGCCAATCGCGGAGCTGACGGGGCACACACGCACAGTCAACTGTGTGAGCTGGAACCCTCAGATGCCATCCATGATGGCCAGCGCCTCAGACGACGGCACTGTTAGAATATGGGGACCAGCTCCGTTTCTAGACCACCAGGATATTGAAGGTAACAATATCCCGGCTTCCCGTCTCCTCTCCAGATGAACGGCCCTGCTTATTACAAAGTGTGGGATATCATTTATCTTTTCCCTTTTATAGAGGTTGTACACTGACTCCTCATTCGGAGTTTAAGTAATCTTACATACAGTGTTGTTTTTGTGGTTTCATTGGTGACAGTAGGGAGAATAAGCTAGAGCATGCCACCTCATTTACATCCAGTTAGCTAATTAGTGTTGTCACTTTAAAATCTTAGGGAAATCTTGAAGCATTTTATACTTTAGACTAGCACACAGAATGTGAGCAACTTTAGAAGGATCTTGATTATGGATTTTACCCTTAAAAATAAACATCTGTTAACAGCATGTAGCCTACTAGCATGAGCTATGCATGATGGATAGAGAACGGGAAGGGAACTACTAAAATGTATCAAGTACCTGGCTGCCAAGCAGCATGCTAGGCTTGTGCCCAGAATCCCCCATAAAACCTCCGTGGCCCTAAAAGAGAAGCGTTTTCGTCCTCATTTCTGTGGGTGAGAAAACTGCTGAGTGTTGCCAAGTCTTCCACATCCAGGCCTGGACGGCGCTCCCACTGCTTCAGATTCTTGGAGGGGATGAAAGAGCCTCGCTGAGCCAAGATGTCAGTGCTAGAGAGAAGAGGCAATGAGAAATTTTCTGTAAATGACATATCCCTCCTTGCTCAGACAGAGCAAGTGAAATACTTAGTTTGCTTAGGAGGAGCTACTTTACCAGAAGCAGATTGCTTTGTTCATAGTGTGTCCCACCCAAGTGTCTTAGGAAGAAAGATGACCAGCTGCTCTCGGTTAAGTTATTCTCACAGAGGATGGCTGTCAGGATAGCATCTGTGGTTTGAAAAGGCATGTTCGCTATGCTTTTATTTTGTTTATCTTTGTCTACAAACTATAAAAGACTTGGCCAGATCCTTGGGCAGGTGAGGAGTATGGCCAAAGATTAGGGGAAAAGCATGAACAGCATGTGGGTCAGGAAGTTTTGAGAACTCCTTCCCGGTTGTTCAGGACCGTGAAGGGCCTTTCTGTATTACAGATCACTGCGTGACTTTCTAACATTCCTGTGGGAAATCAAGACCAAAAACTTACCTTCTTTGTTGTCCTGTTTACATGTCAGGACCCACTCTCTAAGATGCTTTATAAACCTATGACTATAATTATATGTGCTTTTCTAATTTTATCAGTCATGTACAAGTTCTTTCTTCAAATAAGCATATTTGATTTAAAGAAGTAGAAAATAGGTATATCATAACAGATCGTTGTAAGTGGATTATTTTAGAGCTACCCTTGAGGATATGTGTACTGCAGTGGGATCGAGTTCATTGCTGTATGGGGGATTTGATCAATGTGGATACCCACTGCGGTACGTGAGCAAGCTCAGCTCTAAGGTCTGGGTCTAATTCAGCAACTGCCCATGGTATTTTGGCTACATTAGGTATAGCCCCCAAAAGATTTCCACTTACACCTAAAATAGGAAAACAACTTTTATAGTTAGGTATTTGGTTATATGCCTTTTATACAGGTATCTTCTGGGTTCTTATTCCCCTGCTTGAAAACATGGTTTTGGTTTTGTTTGTTTTTCTAATTAAAGTAATACCTGTTTGGAATAGAAATTTTGAAAAACATAGATGAGACTAAAGAAGTTGCCATTTAAAAATCATAACACCCTAAGATATGCTATATAAGTCATTCAAATAAAAATTTGTCACAATTCCATTTCAAAATAGAGAATTTGCTGACCTTTTGTTATAATAGTAGAGTTCCATATTGTGTGTGTTTTTGTTTTATTTTGAGGAATATATAAAATGGAATAGTCTCACATGCTAACATATGCTACAGCTTGGATAAACCTTGAAAACCATATGCTGAGTGAAAGAAGCCAGACAGAAACAGCACCTATTGTGATTCCATTTATGTGAAACGGTCCTGAACGGGCAAATCCATGGAGACAGAAAGCAGACTAGTGGTTGCTTAGGATTGGGGGTGGGTGTTTGTATATGTTAATGGGTGGTGAAAATGTTCTGGAATTGATTGTGGCGATGGTTTAACAATCCTATGACTATACTAATAACTATTGAATTGTACACTTTAAATTAGTACACTGTATAGCCGTTGATGACATTACACCTCCCCTCCCCGCCAAGAAAAAACAGGGTGATTTTGCAGAATTTCAAACTGAGCTATTAAAAGGAGAATTAAGTCTATAGTTATAATGCACGGTTCTGCCTTGGACTGCCAGATATGTCTTACTGTTATAAACTGTCATAAAGATTTTCCTATTATGCATAACTTTTTCAAGGTTCATTTTCAAAGGAGATGCCAATATAACTGTTCACTTGAGTACTGCAATATTAAAAATGATCACGCGTTTCATGTATAGTCTGAGACGTGATGCAGGCACATCGTTTTAATGTTATGATGAAAGTACTAAGAGTTTGCCTTCATGTGTTTGTTTTTTTAACGTCGCTGTATTTTTTAATGTCATGGTATTGATTTTAAAACTTTCTAACTGGCAACTTTTTTCTCCCCCTCCCCTCTTCTTCCTCTCACCGCCCTTCCCCATATACTCCTGTCTTGTCTTCAGAGGAATGCAGTAGCATGGATAGTTGATGGCGAATTTGGAGCAGACGACTTCTGTTTAACTTAAATTAGTCGTATTTTAATGGCTTGGGATTTGGTGCAAACAAACATGATTGATAGCTGGACAGACATGCTCGTCATGAAAAAAGAACCATTTCTGAAGCCCGATTGGGGCCAAACATTTCCACCTTGCTTCATAGTAACCAGTTGAGATGAAGCACGTCGTTAGAACGTTGTTGGACACCATGTTGAATTATCCCCCATCGGTTGTGAAGAACTGTGCTACATTCAGGCTTACCCATTGAACTCAGTATATATATTTCCCCCCTGCCTTTTGTCTGGGGGGTACCATTCTTGTTGCTCTTCTGTGTAATGAAGTTTAAAATGCTTGTTTGGAAACTTTATTTAACAGTTTAGAAGGCTTGATAGAGTGCATTAGTCTGAAGAGTATACATTGGATAGGAAAGAATTTCCTCCTTTTGTTTCTCCAAATCTTTCCGCCTTATTTAGCTTGAGATCTTTGCAGCTTGGTTCATGGATTCTAGCCTTGCCCGTTGCACAGTATATACAGATCCAGATGATAAACCAGTGAACTATGTCAAAAGCACTCTCAATACTACATTTGACAAAAAGTTTTGTACTTTTCACATAGCTTGTTGCCCCGTAAAAGGGTTAACAGCACAATTTTTTTAAAAATAAATTAAGAAGTATTTATAGGATCAAAGTGACTTCCTTTGTATACATTTGGAATCTAAACTAGCTTAAAAACAGTTTCCTCTCTGACTTAGATGCGCAGTGCAACTGATGCTCTTCTGGAATACCACCTGAGACATGGTCAGCAGCAGTGCTGGGAAGGACATTACACAGGAAATTCAGAGTAATCATTTGAAGGTTTTCCCCCTTTTGTTTTATTCCTGAAGTAACATCAGTACCTGATCTTGAAGAAATTCAAGATTTAAAAAGAGAATTTTAAATATAATCAACATGAGAGATCAGTAGTCAGTTTAGGCTTTTGGCAAAGCTTGTTCCAAGTTGTTCTCAGCTTGGGAAATGGTTTGGTGTGATCTAGCAAGAGAGTAGAAGCCAGCAGATAATAACCACTTGGGAAGTTTATAGTGTAACTGAGCTCGTTAGAAGAATTCAGCAGGTTACAAACATATTTAACCTGGGTTTAAAACCTCATAGTCACTTCTCTTAATTGCCCTTACTATTTTGACATGTAGGGACACATGCATTTAGAGAACCTTCCTTCTCAGTTTTTCAGATATCGCCATACTGAACCTCATTCTAAACTGGTGCTGTGGGTAGTCTTTCCCTCTCCCCTCCCCTTTAGTGTAAGGAAAGGTTTCCTTCATGGAAAAGCACTTTTAATTTTTAGAATTTCACATTTACAATAAGCCAAAAGCCTGGTGTTCACATTGTGCTTTTAAGTCCCGTAACAGCTGAGTGCAACACCCTTAGACTCCTTTGAAATCCCTCCCTTTTTCGGTAGCCGATAAATACCGTGGCCACAGCTGTTACGTTGGGAAGAGGAGTGGGAATGCCCCCAAACTAGGGTTCTGGTGAAGCACATCTTGAACTAAGTTCCCATTAGGCCCCGCCACGTCTATGTTATTACCAGGAGTAGACTCGGGAGGACCCACAGAGAAGAGAAAAACTGGGATGTCAGGAATTGTTCCGTTGGGGATGGCAGCAGGGAGAAACGGGGAAGTCGGGGAAGGGGAGAAGAAAGAAAAACACAATTGGCCTTAAAATAGCACGGATTCTCCCAAAAGCTCTCAGAGTAAGAGAAAATGACAAATCGTGGTCAGCAGATTATTTTATCAAATTGGTATGTAAACGATTTCTTTAAGCTCCATTTTGCAGAGATCATTACTTAGAATCAAGAATTCCTGTTTTGATACTTCTAAGTTAAGATACTATATGTTACAGTTTATCTGGTACTTCATTTTTCTTAACTACAATTACTTTTTACTTTAAGCTTGAATAAAAAAATCTTCATTGGTAACTGTATATAATTAAGTGGCAACTTCTCTTTACCTCAGTACAGTTAAATCCATATTTTAAGTGATTCATGTATATACCCTGAAGCCGTTAATACACCCCAGTCTGCAGTAATATCACTAACAGAACGTGGGCCTAGACACTCCACAGCTGTTTACAAATATGGTTACGGTGTGTCCGGGAACACGGCAACACTCGCTGAAATGTGTGCCCCTTCAGGGCAGGTTGGCACTCAGCTTCTCCTCTCCTCTGCCCAGCCACCCCAAGGCCTGCGTGTTCAGAGTGCTTCTCAAGTCCAGTTACAAACACTCTAAAACAGTGAACGTGAGGCACACCTTAAAATGACATAACTCCATTAAAACGGAGTCACAACTATGCAAAGGGTTCTGCAGCAGCTAGCTAGGTGAGTTTATTTTCCAGGTCTGTCTGAACTGGCCGCTTCCTGCATGTACTGGTCCTTCGCTGTGCCAATTGGCTGTAAACGTCTTGTCTCCTGCATTTGCCATGCTGTGATTGTGCTAGAAAGGGGAAATAAAGAAGGAAGAAACCCAGGGACTTAGGGTACAAAGAGCCCAAGAGCAGGATGGCCTACCCCTAGATGTAACTGAACTTGAGTGTGACCTAGGGTTAACAGTGAGAAGACATGGGAGAAAACTATCAAGCCAGCCGTAAGATACTAACAAATGTATAAACTGAAAAGTACCAATACTTTTTGCACATAGATCAAAAATAGAGTGGAGAATTTTGGCTCCCAAAAATCAGGTTAGTAGGCTCATTTCCATGTGCTTAAAAATGTTTCTTGTTGTTATTGATGATTAAGGGCTAGAGCAAGTATGAAATTAAATGTCTTTTTCCTCCAAATAATTGGTTATTCATAGTACAATGTTGGATTTGGGGATTGCTGAGACTGGCGTGTGGGTGGCGGTAAAGAATTAAGAGTGGAGAATTGGGAGGGATGACTACGCTTCAGTTTTGGTTTTTGTACTTTAATTACTAGTGTTCATGCCAGCTACCTGTCACTCTTACTGGCCAGGTAAATGTGTTACATAAAACCAGGTAAGTAGTTTAAACAGAGGAAACTTTATTGCAAATGTCCCTACAAGTTGGCCTATTTTAGTGGGTGAGAGAACAGAAAGGGATTACCCGACTTTAAATATAAACTAAGGAAAAGAACCTGCTAGTTGCAAGGGGGGAAAAATTCAATTTTTGTCAGTATTTCCTTCATCTGAAACCACACTAGTAGTAATCCGGTGACTTTATTTTTAGGAGTGTTCTCCCCTCTAGAGTGGCATCCCGTGACATTAATAGAAAACCCTTCTTTCCCACCCCTCCCCATCTTGAAATTCTCTTTTTTAGGATGTTGATTCCTGCACACAAGAACCTCTGCTCACAGTGGTAAATATATGGTACATCTCTTGAAAGGGACATATCCATGTCCGTTTCTTTCACAGCAGAAGATGGCTGCTTTTGAATGGGGAGGAAAGAAGACATTTTTCTTAATATCCTTTTGTCCCATCTCTAAAATGTATATGCATTTTGATTTGGGTTTAATTTCTCACTTAGACATTAGCAGCTCTCTTGGGGTTGCTCTCCAAAATAGTACTTCCATTCAAAAACCATGTTTGATTTAAGATGAGCAAACTCAAAAAGAGAGGTGAATTTCATTTACACAGAGACACTTTCTCAAAACAGGGTGAACTTAATTGAAATTTTTCAGTGTTGTTAGGCTGTTGTTAAAGTAGCTGCCCTATATAGTTGCAAAAACAAACACTATAAAAACTCATCCCCAATCTACTTAATCCAGATAGCCTGGATGTAAGGAACCTAATAGTATAAAAATGTGTGTGTTGTGTGTCTGTGGAAGAGAGAGTACTTAATTCATTAAAAGGCCTGGAAACGGCTGTTCTAGGCTCCTGTCAGTTTTACTAAGTCTTGTGCACATGCAAAGTGCCCTCTCTGAATTGAAGGTTTGGTTAATACTGGTATATTTTTATAAGACTGATATGGTGTCCCCCTCTTTAACTTCAACATTTTCGTTATCAGGGTCAATGCGCTAAAGCTGAATCGTAACATTTTTAGGCACAGATGGAAAAAAATGTTATTGGCTCCTTGAAAATGGGGGGGTGTGGCGAGGGGACTAGACCCACAAAAGCATGTATGTCCTTACAAACCAAGCTGGAGAGATCAAGAAAAGAACTTGTGTTGATCTCAAGATTTCTAAATTGTCAAGATTTACATGGCGTTGTGGTGGAACTAGTTCACATTAGAGCTTTTGGTATGTAATAACTACTTGCTATGGACTGATTAAATGTTTCAGAGGGTTGTGTTCTTAAATTTTGGGGGTTATTATTTTTGTTGGTTTTTTTTAACTGCCTCTCAAATTATATTTAGTAGTTTAAATTTCTTTGCTTTATTATTTCATTAAAGCATAAAAAACTTCAGGTCTCTGATATTTATTTTCACTTGTCCCACTGATTACTTACAAAACACCCTTTGTTAACGTTTATAAGTGTGTAGCATATTAAATGTCTTCAGAACTTTGTTCCGTTGAAGCTACATTAACTTTGATTTGTTACTGGTTTGTTTTTTTAATACACCTTTCCATGTCAGTGCATAGCACTTAACCAATCGTTTGTATTCCCTTTCAATCCAATAAACAGAATGAGTAAGTAATCATGCTGTGTCAAATCTCATAACAGGCGTTAATCGGCATGTTTTAGTACTGTTTTCACCTGAACCAGTTTGCTGAATTTGACCTTTTAGGTTGATGTCTAAGGAAACACTGTTGTATCTGTTGGGAAATCTTTGTAAAGAACTATTGTGTGAGACCATGGATTAACTTAGAAAAATGGACATTTTAGAGACACATCTCCTGGCCTTGTTCAGAAATATCACTGATCTGAAATTATGCATTTAGGCATCGAATACCTTGATTAGTAGGGAAAATATATTTCTAATTTGAAATTAAAATGTATATCATAATAATTGTATTAGTTCTTTAGAGATCTAAGAGTGGAGTCCTGTTCAGTAAAAGGAAGCTCAGATACGAAGAATTAGTATTTGGCAGGCAAATGCTGGCCATCAGCTTAGGGTGGCCGAGGCACTGCTCTGAGCCATGGCTGAGGCTTCCCCTGGCCAACAGGCAAGAGAGCAAAGGAGCTTTCCTACTCCTTTTCTCTAAACACAGCCGTGCACTGCAGTGAGCTAACGCAGATGGTTCATCTGCATTTCAAGTTTCACACCAGGTTCCAGCACCAGGAATAGAAATGTCCCAACCTTAAACCTAAGAGTAGAGAGTGGTATTTTAAGACAATTCCCTTCCACTCAAGAAAAGTTGATGGTCTTTGGTTACATATTTAATGGCTTCTTGAAATTTTTTCCAGAAAAAAACTGTTAAGAAAGATTCAACGAACCATGTGACCCCATCATCCTAATACTACCTCCAAGCATCTTAAGTGTCACCATTGACTTTGTGGCAGTGAGCTCTTCTCCCTCAAACTTGACCGGCATACTCACCGTGAGCTTGCTGGGTACGAGACAGTATTCTAATCACATAGTTAACAAGACATTCAAGCAGCATGTAATTAATTCTAGCTACCGCAGGAAATAGGGAAGGACGAGTTTCAATCAAGTTTTCAATGCCATTTTGTGTTTGTTTTTTAATGTATTTTTTTATTGATTGAAGGGAGAGGGAGGAAGAGATAGAAACATCAAGGATGAGAATCATCCATAGGCTGCCTCCTGCACGCCCCACACTGGGGGTGGAGCCCACAACTTAGGCTTGTGCCCCGACGGGAATCATGCTGTGACTTCCCTGTTCATATGTCAGGGCTCAACCACGGAGCCATGCTGGCCAGGCTCAACTCCATTCTGGATGTGAGGGTTGGTGGCTTCTTTGGTCATATTGATGCAAGGGGGTCTCTCATACACATTTCCAAACTTTTTTCTTTTATAGCCTCAGGATAAAGCTTACTTAAGACATAATTAGGCCCTAACCGGTTTGGCTCAGTGGCTAGAGTGTCCGCCTGCGGACTGAAGGGTCCCATGTTCGATTCCGGTCAAGGGCATGGACCTTGGTTGCGGCCACATACCCAGTAGGTAGGGAGTGTGCAGGAGGCAGCTGATTTCTCTCTCAGCAATGTTTCTAACTCTATCCCTCTCCCATCCTCTCTAAAAAAATCAATTAAAAAAAAAAGATAATAGTCATGATGATTAATCATATTCACAATTCAAATTAATGAATGTGTTAAATGTTTTTCATTTGACTTTGAGATTTTTAAGCCACCTTACACCCCAAGTAATTTTGTCATTTGGCACTGATCGACTCGTAGGCAGTTTGGGGGAACCACAGGACTATGCTATATTACTGCAGCAATGAGACCAAGAATTAGAAGCAGGAGCAAGAGGTGTACTGAGAGGGACTAACCCCAAAGCTGCACACCTGTTTGGTCATTGAGTAACATTAACACAGAACAGATACTCATTTGGGCTAATGTATTAGATGCTTACTGTAGGCCAGTCACTGTGGATGAGCCACTTTATATGCATTCTCACTTAATTCTCAAAGTAACTTTACAAGCAGTTTCCATTTCACCAATGGGAGCAACAGGCTAAAACAAACCAATAGGTATAAAGGGGCTGGGACTCGGCTAGGTGCCTCTGAGCTCGTTTTTAAGCACTCCACCATACAAACACCCCTTAGTCTACAGATGGCCGCTTGCCTCGGAATAAAACTGATTGTTAAAACTTGTCAGCCCGGCCCACACGGCTCAGTGGTTGAGCATCGACCTATGAACCAGGTCACAGTTTGCTTCCCAGTCAGGGCACATGCCCGGGTTGTGGGCTCCATCCCCAGTAAGGGGCGTGCAGGAGGCAGCTGATCAACCATTCTCATCAATGTTTCTCTCTCTCCCTTCCTCTCTGAAATCAATAAAAATGAATTTTTTAAAAAAGTTGATGCTCCCCCCCCCCCCCTTTACAGCATTTATAGAGAAGCACCTAAAAAATGAAAAGAAAAAAACCTAGAGTTATCCCCTTTTCCTGGCTTTGCTACAGACAAGCAATAGGAGAACGGCGGTTTTGTGTTAAGCACAGCCCGTGTTCCAGAAGAGCTGCGTCCTTGTAAACCAGGCACCTTCCCGGCGCAGCCTCCGCAGTCTGCCTGCCGCGCTGGGAACCCGCGGCCGGACTCGCCGCTGCGTGGGTTTGGTTTGGGTCACTGAGAATACTTGAAACAAGACAAAACCTTTTGGTCCACAGTCCTCCGCCACCTTTAAGCTACTCGACGGAACCTGTTTGCATCTCAGTTCTAAGGGTTTCAAGTCTCCAGCAGCTTCCGTCGCTGTAATAGCCTGAGTAGAACATGAAGAGACACCGGAAGTTGGGGAGAAAGGCGGAGTGAAGAGACTGAAAAGGTGCCTCAAAGGAAAAGGTTCGAGAGAGATGCAAGCAAAGCAACTTCGGTTACAGGGTCTTGGCTCTTTGCCGGAAGAAATAGAAGAAACCCACAGGGAGCATTTCTGAGACCCACAGAGCCAGGGTTGCTGTGCCTGCTGTTCACGGCTCCTTCCCAGGGTGGCCGGGCACCACGTCCGCCTGCTGGCTCCCGGGCTTCTGCCAAAGCTAAACCTAGTCCAGGGTCCAAAGGACATGCAACGTTTGGTCCTTTGGTAACCACATGCCTTGTCTAGCCACCCAATGCGGCCTCAACAGCGTGAACAATCCCTTTGGACTCTGCCATAAAACACCATGTTTTGCCTCAATGCCAATATTTATGATTAAAGCACAAACGTGGACTGAGACTAAACTTCCAGGTTCACTTAACCCAGCAAACGGAGCCAAAGAGATGAACTGCTCTCATCCACGGCAAGGCTGACGAGCGTAGCTCCAAGGAACACGTTCGGTTGGACGTTGCTGTGTCCGAGATGGCTGGTCCTGCAGCTCCCGCTCCGAGGGGCCAGCGCAGGACAGCCTCCCAGGTAACCTGGCCCCGTGCAGAGCGCTGCCCCCCGAATGACTGGCTAGTCCTGCCTCTAACCTGAGGAGCCTCTTCTACCAAATCCCCTCTCCAAACCCACGGAAAGACGGATGGGAGAGACCAAGCGCAAACGGGTCCACAGCACACACGCGCGAGAGCCGGCCAGAGCCAGTGGGACCGCACGGGGGTGAGGGTGACTGGAGGCAGTGGCTCTTACATGAAACCTCTTGGTTAGTTTTTCCCGTCCTCTAGGCAGGAATGACATTGGGCCTGGCATAGGGCTTGTTCGGGGTCACAAATTCCGTAAAGAAATAGGTGATCTTTGAAATGTCTTTTCTGTTGGGAGCTGAGCAAAAGGCGTTAGCTGGCAGTCCCGTAAATCTTTATTCAACACAGGAAGCTGCCGCGCCCCGGCGGAAGGGGAGCCGACTCTTCCTGCGCCCAGGTTAGCGGTGCTGCCCGTGCTCTGCCTCTGCCGTCAACTCCATGAGCAGCTCTGCTCGTCTGTCGTGCTTTTCCTTTAAAGTGTGCCCTTCCTCTCCTGGGCCTGCAAGGTCGTAGTGCCAGTCCCGCTCCCACATCCAAGTCACCATCTTCCACGCACAGATGACAACAAACACCTTCGTATGTCGGGATTCGGGCTAAAGCTGAGAACCAGAAATCTACAAAAACTCAATTCATGTTTTTTAAAATAGTTTATATGGTAAAAATACAGCAAAAATATTTTTTTTGTTCAAAGAGGAAAAAATATACTGCTATGGTTACAGTTCTACGGATGATGGAAGTATCTCTGGCTCCTCAACTGCGCCCTGTAGTGTCGCTGACTTCTACCACGGCTGCTCCAGCTTCAGTCATTTATCAGCGCCAAAATCATACTGTGGAGAGAAGAAATTCAGGTTACCCGTGTCTCCTTAGGCATGTCCCACGCAGGCTGGTGTGTCCCGACTCGTATCCCTAAGGCTCCTCTGGGAACACCCATTTGAGTAAAAGAGGATTACACCGAAAGAAAAGAAAGTCCATGTTGGGGTTTCTAGGTGCCCTATGTTTTTTTCACTAAAAAATAAGGTAATCAAGGTGGGGGTGGGGAATATAACCTGACACCAATATCGGGCTGTCATCGAGGGAAAACGAGCTGTGTCCGGGGAAAAACGAATTCTCTAGCCAGATCTATGTATGCCAGCCTGTGCCTGCAGCCCCACCTCCCATCCTGCCCGTCCACCTGGGACACTCCTCCTCAGGCCTCACACCCAGGCCTCTCTGGGAGGCCGGCCCCTCGGCCCAGGGCAGAGGCGTGGGCTCCTTCCCCAGTTCATCTCCCCACCGCTGGCCTCCACGGCTCCCCCGGATGGTGAGCTCTTGCCAGACGAGCGCTTCTGATGTGGGCGCCATCACTCATATTCCAGAATAACATCCAACCACAGCAATCCCAGGCTCCTGGCTTTTGCAGAGGGACCGAAT
The DNA here is from genome assembly GCA_026230045.1 of Corynorhinus townsendii. Lineage (NCBI taxonomy): Eukaryota > Metazoa > Chordata > Mammalia > Chiroptera > Vespertilionidae > Corynorhinus > Corynorhinus townsendii. The sequence continues at coordinate 14,415,433 of JAPDVU010000016.1, read as the reverse complement.
GCGGTTCCTTTGTGTCACCTGACGCAGCAGTCTCTCAATAAATCCTCTATTAAAACCACCACGGTAACAAACTACCATCTCCTTTAGTGGAATCAGCTTTGCTCTACTGAGATCAAATGACGACATACACAGAAATAACCTGGCATTACTAACGGTATGAGCTGTTTAAAGACTGGTAGTTCAAAGTTAACCATACTAAGTGTACTCGGTGCACAGACCAGATTAATGGTAGTAATATTTTTTTAAAGATTTTTTTTTTAGAGTTTAGGTCAGCACAAACCTCAGTGCTTACAGACATTATCTCATTTAGTCCACCTCAACTGATAAGGTAGGTACTACTACTATCACATTTTCAGAGGAAGAAATGGAGGCACAGAGAGGTTAGGAAACCTGCCCCAGGTCACACAGTGACTAAGAGGTAGAGCCCAGATGCCCCTCACCAGTAACTAAACAAACCAACAGCAGATTCTTCCAATCTCTAAAACAAGACGGGCATTTTTCCCTTTAATTCTATTTAATAAACGCTGAATGAATGCCTTATGCAAGACACCCATGCAAGCTGTGGCCAGCGACACGGAAAGGAGCAGCATAAAAACCCTGCATTGGGAATCGGATGATTTTGGAAATAAAACCACTCTTAAACAACAGCAACCAAAAGCTAAGAGCAAAGGACATCTGAGATTATTCTTTCAACCTGACCCGTGAGCCATGGGTGACTCAAGGGGTAAGGTAACAGCAATGAGCCCAAAAATGACAAGCTAAGAAGGAAAGAGAAGAGGAAGAAAGGGCGCGGAATGCAGCTAACTCAGTCAAACCCTTCCAACCACACCTTGAACCTGCCGCGGACAGCTTCCTGATTCCTCTAATCCCCGTCTTCAGCCCGTGTCTTCCCACTGCTTGACATTCAACAGCCCAGAGCTAATAAACTGTCATGCATTTTTAATTCTTAAGGCGTCTTGGTCTACTAAGGAAGACACTGCTCCCTAATCCTACATTAACTCCCAGGAGTGTGACTACAGTGCTGTGCCCACAGCTGTCCCAAGAAGCTCCTGCTAGCAAGCCCAGGGACTGCCACTCCACTCTGCTCCAACAATGTAAAACCTGAAGGGGTAGGGAGGGTGAAGCAAGAATAACCTTAAGCTAAGCTCATCCCTGCTTGCTTTTTGTCTCTTCAGAAACATAGGGAATATACTGTAGATGATGGTAAAGATACCTTCTTATGGTTTAACTTCAAAAAGTGGCAAAAATGAAAATAGGTGTACCATCATGTTTTTAACATTACATTTCTTTGCTCTTTATTTTTCATCTCAATACGAGGATTAAAAATTAAGCACATTGATTTCGGTCAAGGGCACGTACCTTGGCTGCAGCCTCTTCCCTGGCCCAGGCCCTGGTCAGGGCTCAAGCAGGAGGCAACCAATCGATGCATTTCTCTCACATCGATGTTTCTCTCTGTCTTTCCCTCTCTCTTCTACTCTCTCTCAAAATCAATGGAAAAATATCTTTGGGTGAGGATTAACACAAAAAAAAAACTAAGCACATTAGCAGTGAGGTAGGATCAGAAATTAATTCCAATGTGCTTTTTCTGTCCTAGTTTTTTAAAAAACAGAAAAGCAAGTAAGAAATAGCGAAAAGGAAATCATCTAAACTCAACCTTAATCTACTCTTGCTAGTGGGTGAAATTAGCACAGCAAAAGGATTTTAAGAGGCCTAGTTATTCAGAAAGAACTAAAATGGCTCTGACTTCTGACAATTTTTATTTTATTTTTTTAATATATCTTTATTGATTTCAGAGAGGAAGGGAGAGGGAAAGAGAGATAGGAACATCAGTGATGAGAGAGAATAATTGATTGGCTGCCTCCTGCATGTCCCCTACTGGGGATCAAGCCCGAAACCCAGGCATGTGCCCTTGACTGGAATCGAACCTGGGACCCTTCAGTCTGCAGGCTGGCGCTCTATTCACCAAGCCAAACCAGCTAGACTACTTCTGATATTTTTAAAACTGCTATCTCTATTCAGTTTCTAATTATTAAGACTCCTCTGAGTGACAGAAGTTTCATTCAGTGCAAGTTTTTCCTAACAGCCCTTATGCCTATGTGAAAAATTAAAATTTACCTGCAAAAAACTAGGAACGACCTAATTAAGCTCAGATACAGAGGTTAAGCCTGACGTCCAGTATCATAAAGGCTTAATCAAGCCATACACATGGCAACTTCTTTCCCTCTGCTTTACCTACGGGTCTGTGATCGGTTAAAAAAAAAGTGGTATGTTTATCTCTAAAACACACCGTAATAAATCTAAGTTCAAAACAGGGCTGCATGAGGCTTCCAGTGTCTGGCAGCCAATCCTTCATATCAATTTTTTTTAATATATTTTTATAGCTCTTAGAGAGGAAGAGAGAGGGAGAGATGAGAGAAAATCATTGATTGGCTGCCTCCTGCACGCCCCACACTGGGAATTGGGCCCACAACCCAGGCATGTGCCCCGACCGGGAATCAAACTGTGACCTCCTGGTTCATAGGTCGACGTTCAACCACTGAGCCACGCCAAGATTAATTCTTACCTTTCCAACCTGTTATAACCAAAACCTGATGCAATTTTACCAGAACGGACCACTTAGCAGGCTGGAGAATAGGCCTCACACCTCAGTTCCTTATTGCCGAGAAAAATAAGCCCAGTGGGCTGTAAGTTGCTGAGAGCTACTGCCAGTGGTCTGGTATCCCATGAGTGGGACAACCTTTAGGCTACAAATATTTACACTTAAACATGCAGTGAGACCTCACAAAGGAGTAGCAAAGACAATTTAAGCATGCTGACAACTTTACAGCTAAGGAATAACTAATACTACAGAGTAACTCTGTTGTAGGTCAGACAGAATGCTGACTCAATGACATACATAAAAACCTACACACTGCAAGACATTCACCTAACTCCCCAGAGCTTGCAATGTCAATGCTAAATCCTACAGTATGGTATCTAAGCCATCAAAAGCAGGCATGGGATCCAGGAAAGGCCAGTGTACAGGTAAACTCACCTGTACAGATACATAAAGAAACAGAGCAGGTGGAAACCAAGCTTGATCATGGCTTCTTTCATGTGTGACTTCAGCTGCCCTCGATTGTGGATTTCTGTTGGATCAAACACTCCCATGTTACCACTTGGCACCATAATGAACCTGATAAATTAAAGGATGCACATATATTAGAAGGAAAATCAAACCATCAGCAAAAATATTCAAAACTAAGTAACCAATAATAGTCAACCTTTAAAAGTGAGCCAATCATAGCAGTTTTAAATTCAGACCAAATATGAACAGGGTATTATGGTAAAGTCACAGGCCACCACTTAGTTTGCCTTTGAAAGATACAATACTGTTAATTTGGGTGTAGTTTTCTGCCTTCTGAAACAATAACACTCTAGAGAAGAGTATTTTATGCACTGAGACCGTCTTACACATCTTCTGTAGAAAACCACAGGAGGGGGCTCCAAACCAAACCAATTTTGTCAAGTTCTTAGAAACTTCTTTATCTAAAAAGTTCTAAATCAATTAATGCAAATCCCTTCACTTTCTCCTCTTTATAAGGAAGAGTAGTGTCAGATATAATCATTCCCATTTCTCAGATGAAAATAAAAAGGTTCTATGTCGCCGAAACCAGTTTGGCTCAGTGGATAGAGCGTCAGCCTGCGGACTGAAAGGTCCCAGGTTCGATTCCGGTCAAGGGCATGTACCTGGGTTGCGGGCACATCCCCAGTAGGGGACGTGCAGGAGGCAGCTGATCGATGTTCCTCTCTCATTGATGTTTCTAACTCTCTATCTCTCTCCCTTCCTCTCTGTAAAAAAGCAATAAAATATATTTTAAAAAAAAAAAAGGTTCTATGTCCAGACCAGAAACCTCATCTCTGTGCTTCTGCTGATCAATAGATAATGTCTCAATCTGCATGGTTTATGAACAGTACCTCCCTTAAAAGAGCCATTTAAAGAAAACAGAATAGAAATGACTTAGAATAACTGCGACTGTGATGAAATAAAACTCTTCAATCAAGACAGTAAATGGATAATTCAGACTAAAAATTCAATGTCTGACTTTACGTAACTAAAATAAAACAGATGAGGTGCCAAATACACAAGAAAGAAATGTACTTGTTATGGTGGTGGCGGTAGGACCCCAGCGGGGAACTAGGAACAGGCCTCTAAGTCAACACAGAAGGTCGGGGCACCATGAGCGTGACCCTCGTTCCAGATCCAGCCCAATTCCCACAGACTCACAACAGACTCAAACTTTCAAACAAAATCTTGATAATACTGTATTTAATACATTCTAGTTAATACTATGGAGTCCTTTAGGGTTCTTCAGATAACATGGAACGTTTCCTATTTATTTAATATCACTGTGTCTGTAATAGCTGCACATGATAGTCTTCCTCCGTGAGGGATTCCTTTTACGAATAAGGACATTTTGGTACTTGGGGAGCAATCGTGAGTCTAATAAGCATCTGGGCTTCGAGACTGGGACCTCTGTGCCACACACGGGGCCTCGCCTGATTCTGCCCGTGGCCTCTCCCTGCGTTCACATCCAAGCTTCTTGTAGTTCTTCCCCCCTCTTGCCCCAAACTCAGTTCTCAACCCCGATTCTAGGAAATGCAAATGCCCCTGAATTCCACGAATCTCCCATTGGAGAAGAGAAAGCTGTTAAGCTAAAAAAAAAAATTCTTTAAACTTCCCCGGCACAAAACAGTAAACAAACAAGACTCACCGATATATATTCCAAGTGGCAACAGGCAAGTTGAGAAGGAAGATGAACCAGTGCAATGAAACGAGCATTAATAAAGTGACAATGGTATGGCCAATCAGTTCTGGAATGATCCACTGCAAGGGGAGAACAGAGCACACATCTCACTGCTGGGTTCTTCCTGAATGACATGTCATTTAAAGCTACATCAACCAAGGGTCGGGGAACTTCCAAGCTAGTGTTTCAAGGTATTTTTAGACTCAATGTCCCAGATTTGCAAACTGCCGTAACTGCTTAGCCCATGCAGACACATCAGGGCACAGCTTGCAAATAATGCACTTAAATTTCAACTGGGTCTTATCTGTCCTTAGCAAACGTTCCAAGTCATTCACTAAGCAGGTATGAATGACAATTAGGGGGGAAATTGAGTATTGTTTACTGTCTATAACCAATACCTATGCTGAAGCCCCCTACTCTAATTTGGGACGGTATATCCACCTGCATGCTGCCTTTCATGTCAGAATATCAGCCTTAAACACTTTACAATCTCCAGAATCTGGAGGGAAATCATTTCACATTCACTCACACACATACATACACACCACACACACACACACACACACACACACACACACACACACAGAAAGATAAAGTATTTTAACAATAATAGCTCAAAGTTGAACAAATACGATAATGAACTAAGCTACCAGAATCCCAGCCTACTGGCTTTATAGCACTCAGATGCCCTTATCTATGCTCTTGGTTTATTGGGCGAAGTCCTACTTCTCATGCCTCAACACCATTGTGACAGGTTCTCAATTCATCAAGGTCTTCTTCTCCTAAGAGTAGACATTTTTCTTTTAATAGGAGTTAATAGAAGCCAATATTTATGGAGCCAAAGCCTGAGATTCCCTACTTGTAGAAATGAGGGAAGCAGAACTCAGGGATTAAGTAACTTGCCCCACTTAGTGGCACAGAGTACCTAAGTCCAGGCATAATGCCCCAGGCCTCTTGCATTTAGAGTTTTTTTTTTGCAAACAAAAAGGGGTTTTCTGAGCCTTACACCTAATTTGCAACAAACTGAAACTTTTTAATATGTATATGCATTTTTAAAATGGGACCAATTTAACTTAAGTGTGAGCAGCAAAGTCACACAAACCTGAAGTGGATTCATGCGCTATTATCAGCTGTGGAAAGTAGGAAAAGTTACCTATAAAAATTCAGGTTAAAAAATTACTTAACTTCAAAGTGAAGGGGTAATTTTCTCAGTAGAAGAATCCAGATAAGTTTTTCTTGGTATTTAGACTTTTATTTTTATTTTAAAAAAAAACAACAAATACCCACCTAAAATATTGAGAAAGCAAGAAATGTAAAGACACACAATCCATCTGATTATATGTAGTCAATTCTCTAAAGATGAGAAGGCCTGAAACTAATTTAATGTTACATATAATAATATCTCAATAAAAAATTTAAAGAGAACTCACAAAGCATAGCAGATAAACATAAAATATTTTATTTAAATCTATCTCTGTATTAAACCATGTCCTCGAAAATTCGACAGAAAGCAAGAGAGAGGGGATGGGGAGGGAGAGAGAGAAAGAGAGAGAGGGAGAGAAAGAAAGGGAAAGAAAAAGTAGAAGGAATATAGTTTACTAGAAATTTTAACTTTCCGAGTGTATCTTTATTTCCCTCTGGGCCAGAGAAGCTTATACAGACTGAAGATGTAAAAACACCTGGAAATCACTCTCAGGCCAGGCCAAAAGCACCTCTCAGTATTACTTTTGTATGAACTTTTATCTAGAAAGCTCTTCCGTCTGCTCATCTCAACTGAATCAGGATCAACGGGTTTCTCTGCATCTGTACAAGCTTTGCAATTCCGAATCTTCTTGCCAATGTAAAGTTCTGACTAGAAACCAAAGGCAAAGTGGCTTTAAAACAAATCAGCTAATTAATTCCATTTCTCAGCAAGCCACCAAAAGAAGGCCTTTCATTCAACAGGAGACAGACTAAGCGTTCTTTCCATTGGGGGTGGGGGTGGGGGGGAGGGCAGAGGGGGAGCGGATGGACACAGAAAACAAGAACAATTACCCTCATAAGAAACCTTTACCTAGTCTGGGGAACAGTGTGCTCTGTGGACAAAGGCACAAGGAAGAGACAGAATAAAGGAACAAAATTCCAAGTTAGTTCTAGTAGTTTCATGATTTAAAAATACTGCAAAACACATAGTTCTACCAGCATTCCAATAAGAGACAACATGCACTCTGAAATCAAACATCCATGTTGATTAACTATAATGATCTCACACAGAAAACTGCCTTCAATGTCAGAAAACGAGAAATGTCTTACCTTGTTTAATTTCGAGCAACATGATCTAGCATTAATGTAATCACATTCCAAATCAGACAATGTAATTATCTGATGACCAAGATAAGGAATTTTTAGACTTCTTTTATAACCATCAAGTTTTTGTTTTTAAGTTTCAGAAAGCAATCCCAGCTGCAAGGCAGAAGCAGACTTGACTTGAAAAAAGTTAGTCGTTTCCTGAAAGCTCACTCATTTGACAACACAATTTTCTCATTTGTGTTCCTTCAACAAATAAATGATTTTCACAAAATAATCCTTTCGTTGTGCTCAATTCTAATGTGAGCCAGGCAGGACATTCTGTCTGAATTCCTCAAATGCCAGACAGTGGCTATAAGAAATGGAAAAAGAAGACTGTAAAAACAGTGTAAATGTTAAAAACCTGAATTCTCAATAGTAGAAAAATAGGGTTTACTTACGATATAACCATAAAATGCCTTTAAAGACTTAAGATATTAAAAAAACAAAACAGAACACAAAACTATAAATACAGCATGGACATGTTAACAGTCCATATGCTGCAAAAGTTGGGTTACATTGATTTGTTTTCCTAATATGTTTCTCTATTTCCCACACTTTCTACAATAAACATATATTACACCGAAAATAAGCAAAAAAATGGGTTTTAGTACAAAATATAAACTCACAAACATCTGAGGGACAGATGGACAAAAGGAAAAAGCCTTCAACTGCAAGGCAGTGCCTGGGCTTTACTTTAAAATGCCCCCCTCCCCCCCTCCTCCCCCTCCCCCCCTCCCTCCCCCCCAGCTGGAAGAGAGATGACAAATAATGGCAAAACGCTGAAAATCACTGAAGGCGAGTGATAGAAACATGCGGCTCATTACATTACTGTCTCTACCTTTAAGTTTGAAAACGCCCAGCAATGCAAGTATAAACACGTGTTTTCCATTCCATTCTAAAACATTTTCACATGAATGTTCCCCTATGACCTCAACACGCTATCGTCAAACTTAGCACTTTCTCCACAAACGATCCCATCTCCCGTGTGTTTTATTTCTGTCCATGACACAAGCATCATTTGCCCAGGCTCGAAACGTGGAAAGGTGTGTCTGCCTTCTGGTTCCTATCTCATGATCAGCGGCTGCCGGGCCCCAGCAATCAGCCCTTCCCGATTCCACTCGCATCGATCCCTCCTTCCGCCTGCCCACAGCCTTTCTCAAATCCAGGTGAACCCTAGAGGTTTCTCACCTTCCAGTCTTGCCTGTTTCCAACCCACTCTGCTGATTCATCTTCCTAGCACACCGCTTCATGTCGAAATTTCTCAGTGTCCCTACTGCCTAGAGAATAAAAGTGGAAAGCCCTTCTCCTTAACATCCCAGGCTTCCAAAATCTGCTCTAATTCCTAATTCAGCCTTTCCACCCTGAGCTGCTTCTACCACCACCATCAACCATGCGCTCCAGGTGCTCCTTAACCCCCTCACCCACAGATGTCACGGGCAAACCTTTGCTCTTGCCTGTGTGTGATTATAAAGAGCCTCCCCTTTTCCTTGAACCCTGCAGGTGCTCTTCAGGGTTCAAAGTCCAGGAAAACTATCTCTACAGAATGTCTACCCTGCCCACTTTCTACCTCTTGGCTGTAATAGTAAGAAAGCTAGTTCACTACCCCAAAACACAGTCATACCATAGGCTGAATTCATCAACGCACTCCCTGACTGTACCTCACGGCCGAGGTCAAATATTCCACCTAACATTTTCCTGTGTATATGAAACTGGCATTTTCAGATATCGAGCCTGATTTTCCACACCGCAGAACGAGAAACCCAAGTTTCATTTCCCCGAGTGTGAGCTCCAGTTCCTTTGTCACAAGAGGGGCACAGGTCATCAAAACGCAGGCAAATGATGCTTCCCTTTCAAACCTCAGGCGACTGCACCAGAGGAAGGCGGAGCAATAGTTAACTGAACATTGGCCATGGGACGGGCGCTTGCTAGGTGCTCCGAAATCCATAAAAATACATTTTAAAAATAAATAGAGAACGAAGGCTTGAGAGAGGTGAAGTAATGTGCACGGGGAATAGCCAGCTAAGCAAAGGAGGCGCGACATCAAACTCTTCTCCCGTAATAATGTATGAAGCCACGCTCGGGAAAGCCACCCTAAAGCCAGGATACCCAGGCCAACAAAACGTTTAAACCTGGGGGACAAGGCACGTGTGGTTTCCAAGGGAAGAACTATGCAGCTTCTCCGGGCGTTCGTTGTTCCTGGTTTATATTTAATTACTTCAATGAATTGGGCGACAACGAAGATGCTCCCTCGAGGGCAGGAAGAGTTGCAGCGCACACAGCTCCTAGGGGGCTAGTGACCACCTGGGTGGGCCTGGAAATGCAGCTGGAATAACTGGCACATGAAGAGCTACACACGACACACTGACGTTCTGAACATGGACGGACCCAGAAAAGTGGGCAAGTTGAGGAACGACCTGGGAACTATAGAGCACGTGTCCAGTGACTACCTTCGCGGGTCGGCAGCCGCCAGGGGCAACCGAAAGCATCAACTGCAGATGGTTTTTAAAATGCATCCTTCCCAACACTTCCGACAAAGCGGCCCCGGGCCAGGGGGTACTTCACCCGTTTTTGAAAAGAATCAACTCCTGGACGTGAAAGGTCCCTCCAAGTTCCTAAACCCCCGAGAACAAAGGGGCGGGCGGGGGTGGGGGAGTGTCCAGAGAATGACCAGAGGCGGCAAAGCGCCTCCGCTCGCCCCAACGCCCTCGGGTCCAGGAGCGAGCACCCCAGGACGTGGGCACTCGCTCTCGGGACACCCCGCATCCGACAAAGGATCCGGCCCTGGGGATCTCCAAAAAAACCCGCCAACCTGTCTCTCGAGGGCCACAAGGGAGGCCACCCGCGCCCCCTCTCCTCTGAAGACCCGACAAGGCCAAGATGCCCCGCTCAGGGCAGGGCTGGTCCGGGCATCGCGGGGGCGAGCGGCAGCGGGCAGGCCCGGCCGGGGCGCTACGGGAGAGGCCCGCTCGGACCCGCGGCCTGCATCCGGGGCAGGGCAAGCGGGGCGGAGGGCTGCTGGGCTCTCTGCTGCCCGGGCTCGCCACACCCACACCGGTCCCGGCGGCCCGCACCCTCCTTCCCACGCACCTGCCCTGGTCCCCACCCGGGCCCAACCTCAGCCCGTCACTCCGGCGACGGGCCCCGGGGTGGCCTCCGCCCGCCTCAGGCAAGGATACGAAGTACACGGAGAGGAAGATGAGCGCGCAACAGTCGAGGAGAGAGAAGACGAACACCACCGCCTCCATCCTCCTCCAAAGCCGCCGCCGGTGCTACCTTAAACCGGTTCTGGTGCCCCGACCCGCCCCACCCCGCACTGATAGGCTCTCGACCCCCCTTGCTGGGGCGCGTAATCCATTCTGCCGGGGCGCGGCATGCCGGGAATTGTAGTCCATTTTAAACCGGCTTGATTCTGATGCATGCTGGGAAATGTAGTTCATTAGGACGAGTACCTGTCAAAGAGGTGGGCAAGGTCTCTCTAATCTATGTCAAGAAGCTGTGACAAGGAATTAATCAATGAAAATTTACTGACTTTTTGTAATCTTCTGGATACACGGCAGCATTTCTTTGCCATGTGAGAAATTTTCTTTAGATTCCACGCTGGACCCGCTGGATCCCCTGACTTGGGAATGTTAAGAGGTTTTCATCTCAAAGCACAAATCTAACCTCAACACTCTTGCCTTGCCAGTTGAGACTCGCCTTTCCCGATCTCGGTTTCTCCAGAAATTCCACAGTCCCTTGTTATTCTCTGTCACAGTGATGTCTCTCTCGATTTTAATATCTTTGAAAATTGAATATGTTGTCTTACTCATTCGTAACAAATATCTACTGACTACACCTCCTACTATATGCCAAGAGCTTCTCTACACTCCAGAAATACAGAAATGAACGAGGCAGACAAGATGGCGCTCTCATTGGGTGGGTGGAAGAGGCAATAAAGTAGCAACTAATTACAGAAAAAAATAAGGTATTTTGAAGAGTCATAAGATCAATGAGCAAGTTATATCAAAGTCATACATTCATTAAACCAGTGTTTTCTGAGCAGCTATAACCAGGTACTGCATGATAAATATGGGAGGAAAAGTCCCTACACTCCTGTAGCTTATATTACAGTGAGGGACACAAAGAAAAAAAAACCCTAGCAAAGGATGGGGAAAGGTGGGAAAACACTTGAAGATTGAGTGATCAGAGAAGGCCAGGCTGGAAATGACACTTGAGTTGAAATCTGAATAGCCATGTGAAGATTTGCAGGCAAAGTGTTTCAGACAATGAGAACAGTGATTGCAAGACTCAACGGCTCATAGACACATGCTCCATCTGTCTCGGGAATAGAGAAGAAGGCCAATATAGCTGGAGCACAATGAATAAGGGTGAGAGAATCTGAAGAGAAGTCAGAGGTGATCAGACCGAAACTGGCTCTCCAACATCTCCCAGGAGTCCTGGGTTGCTATAGGGCACAGGCCAGGCCAAGGGAACCTCCGGTGCGCGAATCCATGCAACAGGCCTCTAGTATGCATATAAGATCTTTGGTTAATTTCTTCCCACCCTTCCCCCTCCCCCACTATCCCCAACAAACAATAAATCCTGTAACAATTGGCCCTAACTGGCCAGGACTCCACTGATAACTGACAGCTTCCCTAACGTTTGTCCCAGTCCTTCCAACTTAGGACCAACCAGAGAAAGCCAAAAATGCTTCCCCCAACTAGTCATATAGGATGCCCTGCTTCCACTTAGCCACGGACAGCTTCCCCATGACAATAGTCTCCAATCAGGGCATATCCGAAGTCTTCCCTTTTTCAGTTATAAAGTGTTCCCATTCCTTTGCCTGCCTTTGAGTCTCTGCCAAAATGCAAGCAATGGTGGCTGACTCCCTTGCTATTATTGCAAGCTCTGAATAGTCTTTGCCTCGTCTCATTTGGTTGATTTCCATTTCTTTCCATAAAGGCGATACTATTAATAATCATGCTGGATCAAGAGGCAAACATCAGGACTGTCCTGAGTAAATGAGCACACAGGTCAACCTAAGTATAAAACACAATTAGGCAAGAGGCTGTGAGGTACAAAACGTTGCAGGGGTTGGGACTGGTAGAGCCAAGTATGAGGAACAGGAGGTGAAATGTGCTGCTACCACCAGGTGGGGCTGCACCATTAAAAAAAATGGAGGACAGCCAAAACCGGTTTGGCTCGGTGGATAGAGCATTGGCTTGCAGACTGAAGGTCCCAGGTTCAATTCCGGTCAAGGGCATGTACCTTGGTTGCGGGCACATCCCCAGTGGGGTGTGTGCAGGAGGCAGCTGATTGATGTTTCTCTCTCATCAATGTTTCTAACTCTCTATCCCTCTCCCTTCCTCTCTGTAAAAAAAATCAATGAAATATATTTTTTTAAAAATAAAAAAATGGAGGCCATTTGCCCCGGCTGGTGTGGCTCAGTTGGTTGGAGCCTCCTCCCAGGAAGGTGGTAGGTTCAATTCAAGTCCCTGGGGTGTGCAGGAGGCAAGTGACGGATGTTTCTCTCTCACATCAATGTTTCTCTCTCTCCCTCTCTCAAATCATTTAAAAAAAAAAAAAGGATAGAGACCATTTAATTACTGTAGTAAGTTCTTACTAGCAAGATGTACATGCACTCAGGTTACTACTCAGTATCTTTTTGGTTTAGATGCATGGTATTGTAAATTCTGAACACTGGAATTAACGTAAAATTGTCTTCAGGGCAATAAATAGTGGAAATAATTCCAATGGTAAAAATATTCAAGTATACCAGTATTGGCATCTAGTATTAACTTACTTTCAATTATTGCCTACTGCACCTGAGGCATTCAAGAGGTGAAAACACACTCCTTGCCCTGAAGGTACTATTCTAGCCCAACCGGTGTGGCTCGGTAGTTGAGCATGGAGCCATGAACCAGGAGGATACGGTTCGATTCCAGGTCAAGGGCACATGCCAGGGTTGCAGGCTCGATTCCCAGTGTGGGGCATGCAGGAGGCCGCCCATGGATGAGTCTCTCTCATCACTTATGTTTGTCCCCCTCTCTCCCTCTCCCTTCATCTCTGAAATAAATAAAAATACACACACACATAAATGTATGTATTTTATACACACACACACACACACACATATATATATATATATATATATGTACACACACACACTTTATATATAAAGTAGGTGCCATTCCAGAGTACTTCAGGTCTGTCTGTATGGGCTACATAATTTGCAGGGGCAAATATATAACTATAATAAAAGCGTAATATGCTAATTAGACTGGATGTCCTTCTGGACGACCTTTGCATGATGCCGAGACTGCAAGGGAAGCCCGGGACCGGGTGCCTGCTGGGTGCCTGTCAGTGGCCATGGGGAAGCCGGTGCCTGCAGCCCAGCCGGGGGAAGGAAGGCCTACTCTTGAATGAATTTTGTGCATTGGGCCTCTAGTGTTTAATAAAATTCTTGCACTGGATGTGCTCAACAAATCATCTGTCGAATATGGCACAAGGCCCTAACGGTTTGGCTCACTGGATGGAGTGTAAGCCTGCAGACTCAAGGGTCCCAGGTTAGATTCCGGTCAGGGGTATGTACCTTGGCTGCGAGCACATCCCCAGTAGGGGGTGTGCAGGAGGCAGCTGATTAATGTTTCTCTCTCATCGCTGTTTCTAGCTCTCTATCCCTCTCCCTTCCTCTCTGTAAAAAAAAAATCAATAAAGTATATATTTTTTTAAATGGCATAAGGTCAAATGATTTCCAAATGTACAAGATGGTTTAGTTACCTGGGTGACCCAGTCTTTTGACACCCAGCCTTTTTATCGGCCTCCAGACATTGGTAATTAAGTTAGAAAAGCAAGCCGCAGGGTGGCGGTTTTTATCTTTTTTTTTTTTTATCGTCCCAACTGTCTACAAAGCTTCCTGTTTTGTTAAGATTCTAGGCCAAGATTAACTTTGCAACCTAATAGAGATGTGGCTTGAACGCTCGGGGTAAAATAAAAAAACAAACAAGTTTACCAACAGGCGCCAATGATAGAGCCCCACTGGACCCTTCCCGCAGCCGCCACGTGCGCTTGTTCGCACAGTTGGGAACAATAAAGTTGAGCTTGTTCAAAGGGGTCGTTGTCATCCAGGGACTGTTGCACGAGCCTGCAAAATAAGGCTCCTAGAAACTTCCAGATGGTTTTCCAAGCCTGTTCGTTCTTCTCGGTAGTTTTTCTCTCGCCCGCGGTACACACATCCTGCGGGGAGCGGCGTGCGCCAGGCCGGGTGGGGCTCATTTCGGGCGCAGCTGGTCCGGCGATTGCTGCGGGCAGCCCCGAGGAAGGACCCTCCGGATCACGTGACGCCGGCGTCCCGGCAGTGGCGGCGTAGACAGACGGGATGAAGCCCAGACCTGCAGGTTTCGTGGATAATAAGCTGAAGCAGCGAGTCATCCAGGTGGGCCTCACACTGTTCCGCGCCCGCTGCCCACGGCACCTTCCAGGGCGGCTCCCACGTCGGACTGGACTAGCCACCCGCCCTGGTGGGGCTGTTGGCAGTTACACTCCGCTGCCCGCGGTGCAGGGCCTGCGCTCCCGCTGTGGGGCGGTGTGTCTAGGACCCGCCGGGGTGGGAGGGCGCAGCCGGGGGGCCTGCCCGGGTCTGGTGCACCACAGCGCAGATCCGGAAGGAGAGCGGAAATGGCCTTTGAGTTAAAAAAATCTTACTGTCGTGAAGTTAGGACAGAATCGGTCTTCGGACACTCCCCCCACTGTACGAGACGCTTTGGGGACCATAAAGCATTTCCATTCTCAAGAAACTTGGGGTCAGGTTGGGATACAGTGTAGTATGCATGGGACTTTATAATACGCACTTTAAGGTGTTTTTTCCCCCCCATCTTCATAGTTATTAGTAGAAGGCAGTGTGTGCTAAATGCCTTGGAATGGTACCGTCAGGAAGCAATCTTATTTAGAAGAAGGGAGAAATTTTTCTTTACATTATTCTTTGGGAACTGTATACTTTTCTTGTTTTTCTGTTACCGGATGCTATACCATCTCCTTTTTTGTTTGTTTGTTTTTGTTTTACATATATTTTTTTTCACTTCATTATTTACTTATTTTGGTTAATCCATATCTTCGGGAGAGGGAGAGACAGCAGAAACATCGATGTCAGAATGCCTCCTGCACGCACCCCTTCCTGGGAAAATTGGAGTTTGCTAGGGCCCTGCCCCAAACCCTTCAGTTGACTTGTCAGACATCTGGAGTAAAACCCACCTTAAAAAGCCCTATGTGTTTTGGACCCTTGACCCCTGTTTTGTCTTTTTGGTTTTTTCTTTTCTTCTCACCTTGGCTTGCACTGTCCTAAGCACATGGACCTTCTCAGACATGCCAAGCACAGGGCTTTTGCTCTTGCAATTCACTCACTCTGAATTACTCTGCTGGCTGTTCCTATTGCTTGCTGCTTCACCTTATTCAGGTCTCTGATCAGGGACTCCCAATTGGCCTCTTCTCAATCCTCAACACACTTGATTGTCCTTCAGCATTTGACATTAGACGTTTCCTCTGTTGCTTTTACTTTGGTTCATTATAAAAGAAATAGGTTCTTACGGTTTAAAATGAAAGGAATAGAGGGCATAAAATGAAAAAGAATTCCTTTCTCCTCCACTCCGCTTCTCCAGAGGTCTCTATTGCATCTTTCTTAAAACTTTGTATGTGTTTACACACTTGCATATGTATGTATTCATTTTCTTTTAATCACACAGGCTTATTTGCATCAATTCTGCTGCTTTTTTCACTTAGCGTATACTTTAGACATCCTCCCACAAATAGTACAGTTGCCTCCTTTTAATTAGCATATTCTATCTACTGCTGCTTACAAAGTACCCCAAAATGTAGCAGATTAGCACGGGTTTGTTTCTGTTGCTGTCAAGGAGCTTTTTTGAATTGCAGTGGGTATGAGATATGTACAAATATATGTAATTCAAAATTGACTATAATATATGGCAGCATATTATAGGAGTCCAGTGAAGGGGAAGGTTAACTAGAACAGTCCAGCTTTTGCTACCTAGTCTCTTGTCATCGGAAGCATTTAGGCAGAGTGTTATCATGTATTAGGACGAAGAAGAATCTTGCTCTGTCAAATGGGGGACCTGGACTGGATAACTAACAAGTATTGAAACAGGGAAGTTGACTTAGACATGCCAGGTTAGAAGTCTGGCTCTAAACATGTGCTTCTGAGCAACGAATTAACCATTTATTTATTTATTATTTATTTATTTAAATATATTTTTATTGATTCCAGAGAGGAAGGAAGAAAGGGAGAGGGAAAGAGAGATAGAAACATCAATGATGAGATAGAATCATGTATCTCCTGCCTCCTGCACGCCCCATTCTAGGGATGGAGCCTGCAACCTGGGCATGTGCCCTGACCACGAATTGAACCGTGACCTCCTGGTTCATAGGTCGACACTCAGCCACTGAGCCACGCAGGCCAGGCAGTAATTAACCTTTTAAAGGTTAATTTAATTTACGCTTCATCTTCAACATCTTACCTCATAGCAGCGTGAGTACTAAGAGGTAACATGTAAAAGTTCCCCTGGGGCAGGCTCACAGGCCTTAGTTTCTCATTAATATTTTCACGGTGCTCCTAGACCAAAAGTAATACCTAATGGGTCTGTTTATTAAGTAGTGAGGTTCTAGCAACTTAGTAACTATTTAGTTCAAATAAGTCAGTAACCTTTTGAGATTATAATAGATAAAAATTGAAAGAAAATTAATATACTTATATTTCATTCTTCAATAACCACACTTACTTCCAAGTGGGATTTATGTGCCTAAAGAACAATTTCTCATAATTGCACTCAGGTGGTTTCTGCCATTCTCCCCTGCTGCACATTGATTTTTACATGGGATTTGCTTTTTATTATAGCAACTGCTGAAAACCCAGTTTTGCAGCTATGACATCAGCAAAAGGTGATTTAACATTGAAGCCATGAACTGCCTCAGGCTGTAATTCCTACAGTGTTGGGCAGATGTCAGATATTACTGTGTCCCTTCAAATTTAAAATACCCCGTGGTGTCTTTGGGGGTTCAGTGCTTTGTTCTGGGATATTTGGGAACCTAGTATAATAAGTCCTCACTACCTTATAGCTATTCTAGTTAGTGTTTTTGTGTGTCATAGCGATTGACAATTTTAATTAAATTCTCTAGTGATTTTTAATTTATGTTTCCGGTATGATTTATTAATGAAGAGTTTACATTGAAATATGATATGTTGAGTAGCCCAGTCTCTTATTTGTCAATTAACATCTCTTGAGTTTGAGCTTAACCGGTTTGGCTCAGTGGATAGAGCGTTGACCTGCGGACTGAAAGGTCCCAGGTTTGATTCCGGTCAAGGGCATGTACCTTGGTTGCAGGCACATCCCCAGTAGGAGGTGTGCAGGAAGCAGCTGATCGATGTTTCTAACTTTCTATCCCCTTCCTTCCTCTCTGTAAAAAAAAAAAAAAAAAATCAATAAAATATATTTTTTAAAAAATAAAATCTCTGAGTTTGAAATATTGAGTGTTTACATTTATCATGTTTTCTGTTTTAGTACCTCACCAGTAACAGATGTGGCAAATATGTGGACACTGGAATCATGGCATCTGATTTACAAAGAATGTACAGGTAAAGAAATAGTCTACAGGTTCTTGCTTTTCTTTCCTTCCATTTTGTTCCGTTGTTGTTTGTTGTTTCTTTCCTATCATTTTTGAACTTTCCATCCTGCCTAAATTTCCCATTGTTATTAATAACTGCTGACATTAGTTCTCCAGTCCCTAAGTTCAGAATTCAAGTAAGTTACTAGTATACAAACATTTACCAATCACGTGTTATGGGCAGAGCTATCTTTGTTACTAGGGGTAATGGCTACATCTTATCTTTCAGTACCTTATAGTCTGGTCAGGAATATTACTTCTTTTCCTGCTTCATTAAAAAAAATTAAACCATCAGGAATGATCTCCCTCAGCTTCGTGACTGTCAGAAATGTGTCACTCCGCCCAGATGCCTACACGGGAGTTTCGGTTTGCAGATGGCTGTGTTCTCCTATGTCTTCACGTGGTCTTTCCTCTGTGTATAAATGTCTGTATCCTAATCTCCTCCTCTTATAAAGACACCAGTCCCATAGGACTAAGTCCCATCCATATGACCTCATTTTACCCGAGTTTCATCATTAAAGGTCCCGTTTCCAAATACAGTCACATTCTGAGGTACTCAGGGTTGGAACTTCATCATATGCATTTTGGAGGTACACACCTCAGTCCACAACACTCTGCTGCTTGCCTCCCCAAACTTAATCCTCCTTGCTTACAAGTAAAAGAGCAACAACCCCAGAAGTCTTAACCCATTTCAGTCTTAATTCTAACTCCAAAATCACATCTAAATCTTACCTAACTCAGGTATGGTGTGACTGGAGCTATGATTCATTCTGAGGCCGAGTTCCTCTCCAGCTGTGAACCTGGAAAACCAGACAAGTTATCTGCTACCAAAATACAATGGTGGCCCTCGCTGGTGTGGCTCAGTTGGTTGAGCATCTTCCCATGCACCTAGAGGTCACTGGTTTGATTCCCTGGCAGGGTACATTCCTGAGTTGCAGGCTCAATCCCTTGTAGGGGGCGTGCAGGAGGCAGCCAATTGATGGTTCTCATTGCTAATTCTCTCTCCCTCTCCCTCTTTCAGAAATCAATAAAAATGTATTTTTAAAAAGACAAAATACAGTAGTGGACAGGTATAGTATAGGCATTTTCATTCTAAAACGGAGAAATTGGAGAGAAGAAAGGGATTATGGCGTCAAGCAGGTCTGAAACAGCAGGGTGAATTCCACTATACTTTAATCTTGTGGCTCAGGGTCCTGCCCTGTGGGCTCATCTGTGCTCATTGGGTCCATGGTGGCAGTGGCAGCTCTGCCAACCTCTGAGCCTCCTCGGGAATCATTCTTCCCTCTTTTTTTTTTTTTTTTTTTTTTTAAAGGAGGATGCATGGTCCCAGTTGCTTAGCTCCTTTGGCCTGTTCCGTAGAATATCAAGAAAAATTATAGTTGTAAAGTGTAAACTCCAAAGTTGTTTGAAAATAGGTTTATGGTCAGTGTAAATTCAGTGGCACAGTTATATATTCGTACAGATTTACGTGGGGGAGACCACTGTACTAAACGTCTGTTATCTTTTTCAGCATAGACTACGGTCGAAGAAAGAGGAATGCTTTTAGGATTCAGGTAGAAAAAGGTGAGTCTATTAGTGTTACAAATGAATCATTAATAGAATTACAGAATGGTTTTAGCTCATGACATTTTTCTTTTTGTTTCAGTATTTAGCATCATTACTAGTGAGAAGGAACTTAAGAATCTAACAGAATTAGAAGATGAACATCTGGCAAAAAGAGCAAGACAAGGTGAAGAGGATAATGAGTAAGGATTACGGAGCTGAGGGTTTTTTCTATCTAGCCCATGAATCTGATCACATTATATTTCAACTCGTAAAACTTTCAGTGGCTCTTCATTGCCCAGGAGGCGCTGTATAACACTTACCTCTCCAGTCCTTAACTGCATTTTCCTGTAGCTGGAACGTTCCTTTCTCTTTCACAAACTCCCACTCGAAGAGTCAGCTTTCAGAATGCTGTGTTATTGTCTTTGTCAGGCCTTCTTAGACTGTTTTCTATTTTTTATTTATTTATATGATTTCAGAGAGGAAGGAAGAGGGAGAGAGAGAGAGAAACATCAATGATGAGAGAGAATCATTGATTGGCTTCCTCCTGCACACTCCCTACTGGGGATTGAGCCCTCAACCTGGTCATGTGCCCTTGACTGGAATAGAACCTGGGACCCTTCAGTCTGCAGGCCAACACTCTATCCACTGAGCCAAACCAGCTAGGGCCATTGGTTTGTTTTTATGTGTTAAAATCCTGAAGTGGTATTTCTGGGGACAGATTTATATTCTCAAGCATGTATTTTTTAGTGCATTTGGAGCTGCCCTCCAAGAAAGGTTGCCTTAGTTTATACTCCAACAGCTTTGCGTGAAGAATGCACTTCTCTGCCCCCTTGTAATCCTAGTTATACAATGATTTAATCTTTGCTAGCATTATAGGCAAAAATTGATTATATTGTTTTTATTTGTAATCTATTAATAACGTGATTTTTTTTTTACTGTTTTATATTTCTTTGTGAATTTCTTATGGATTTTGTCTTTCATTTGAGAAGTATTTGAATTTGCCTTATTAGTTGTCAGAGTTCTTTGTATAAAACAGCACCTCTTTTCATATGTATTGCAAGTGCTTGTCCCATTTTGCCATTTGCCTTTTCTCTTTGTTTATAATGTCTTGATTAGAGAAGTTCTGCATCTTTACCTCGTCAAAGCTACCAACCTTTGCCTGTGTGGTTCATGCTGTGAATGCTTACATAGACCTCTATCACAGGCACACATAGAATGATTACATTTACGTTTTTCTTGTTCCTTTATGGAATTACATTTAACTACTTAATCCACTTGTAATTAATTATACTAGTATGGCACGAATTGTAGGGCAAAATGATATTTACCCAAATAGTTGAATAATCTACCTTATTTATATTGAAAAGAAATGCCCCAAATTGCCTTGGTTGAATTTAATGAATAGCAAAAGAATTCATGTCTTAATTATAAAACTGGGTCATAGCATTCATGGAAACCTTTTTACTTGGAAAAGCCCCTTTCTTACCTAATTATTTTCTATAGAAACAAAAATAAATAGTAGTAGAGTCCTATAGTTATTACACCAACTGTGTATAAACTAAATTCTCAGTTTGTAATTATTAGAATTTATACTTCTTTTTTTATCATATGATGTTGAAAACCTTTCCGTTTGTAAAATCCATTTGGTTACATGGCTTACTGGAGTATTTCTTGTCCTGGCATCGAATATTCCTAAATGAGACCCTTTGATCTAGTGGGAATTTACATTTCACTTTTATTTATTGCTCAGCTGATGGAAGCCACAATTTATTAAGCATTTACTAGGTATTAAGGACTTTGCAAGCTTTCTTTTTTTCTTCTTCCCTTTTCTTTTTTTCTTCTGATTTGCAAGCTTTCTTTTAATCTTCTATAATCCAGTGAGATATCCATTTTGTAGATACGGAAGCTGAGGCTCAGAGAGATTAAATAGAAGCTGGTAAATAACTGGTAAAGCTGGATTTTGAGTCCAGATTTCTCTGATCCCAAAGCATGTACTCTGAACCACCATAATAATATTCTCCCTCAGTGTATTTTCCTGTTTTAGTTAGTAATTTATTTTAGGATGTAAGAGAAAAGCCTTTACAATTTTTTTTCCTCTTTTCACTCAGGTATACTGAAAGCTATTCAGATGATGATTCAAATATAGAAGATTACCCAGATCCACAGGTAACATTTAATGGACATACTTGGATTCTTTTAAAAATCATGATCAACCTCCTTAGAAAAAAATAAGTGAGGAATACAGTGAGAGACTTTGAACATGTTCATGTAAACACTTAAATACTTCCTGTGCACAGTGTTAGTGAACTCTGGGGTTAACCGTGGTGCCCATTTTTGTTTTTATAGCCTATTATAAAAACAGGGAAAAAGAAGGGAGGAGAAAGGCCATATAAAGGGCAGACATGCATAGAAAGAGGAATTCGTAGTAAAAGTGAAGAAAAGGATACATTTTCTGCCACAGTTAACATTACCAATAAATAGACTTGGATTAAAGGGAAGCATGGGAATAATATGTAAAATTACTTGTAACTTTTTTTTCCCATTGTTACTTCAGTTTTTTAATTTATTAATAACCATGATGATACTCAGATATATGTGATTTTTAATTGATGGGATAGTAGTGACTCTCATTGGCTGCCTACCAGCTCATTTTCATACTTGCTTCTGTTATATATTTTTTAATTCTTTAGTTTTATTTAACTGCCAACTATGAATTGGTACATTAACTTGGAGTGGCAAGGGGATACACCTTTTTGGAAAGTAAATACTTGTGTTGGAATCATCTCCTTGCAAACACACATTTTTCTGACTATAAACGTTACAAGTGAAGTTGTTGGAAACACAAAGTAGAAAGCATGTTAATATAGGCCGTCAAACCTTCATGAGTACCTATTGAGTAACTTCTGCTAAAATCATGTTTCTCCCAGTTGGCAAATCACATGAACTCTTCCCTGCTCTCCTTATATCGGAAAGGAAACCCGGATTCTGTTGCCAGTACTCCCGAGGGGGAGCAAAGGGAAACCAGCGGTTCCGCACCACCGAGAGCGCCCAGAACCGGCTCCATCCCGTCGAAGACCCCGGCCAGGGGCTCTGAAGGAGGCTGGTTCATTGACAGAACTCCAGGTGGAAAGAGAGACAGCTTTTTCTTGGACCTCTCGGAGGAGACAAGTAATAATAAGAAGGCATCATCTGAGATAGAGGTATTTTCATAGTGAAATTTTAGCCCCATGTAGTTAGAGCACCTGGCCCTCTTTTCATTGAAGATAATATTAAGCAGATTCTTGTGTTAAATAAAAGACATAGGAACTTTGAAATGCATGTGGAACTTCATTACTTCCTACTGCTGCCATCATTTCCATCCTAGACCATACTTCTATCTACTCTTTCTTGTCTTAACTATTGAAATGACTTCCAACCGGAGTTTGCATCCTAGCTCAGGGGGAACATTTCCAATTATCAAATTTTAAAATTCCTTGTGATTTCAAATACTTTGATAATGATTTTGGTTCCTAATCTTTTATGTAAATTGGTTACTATTTTCCTTACTTTTTTAAAAATATATTTTATTGATTTTTTACAGAGAGGAAGGGATAGAAAGAGTTAGAAACATCGATGAGAGAGAAACATCGATCAGCTGCCCCCGCACACCCCTCACTGGGGATGTACCCGCAACCAAGGTACATGCCCTTGACCGGAATCGAACCTGGGACCAATGCTCTATCCACTGAGCCAAACTGGTCAGGGCAAGCATCATTCTTAACTTAATTGTTTTCAATGCTTGGCAGAATGAGAGGGGATTTGGAGTAATCTGTCCCACAGTAGACTGGCTGTATTTGCCCCTTTGCTCCAGAGCTCCAGTGCGGAAAGTGCTAGCCACATGTGACTGTTGAGCACTTAAAACTTGACTGGTACAAATGAGGAACTGAAATTTAAATTTAAAAACGAATAGTCAATTCAGTTCTTGGCAATGCACTTCTAAGTATGTTTGGCCAGCTTGGGTAAGTGAATTACTTTTTCATCTGTAAAGTGAATCTGCCTTTTCAGCTGTAAATTTACGAAATCTAAATACATGCTAAGAATTTCCCATGAGAATTTAGTGTCTGTCTTAGATGTGCTTGCTATAAGTATAAAGTCCACATTGGTCTTTGAAGATTTACTACAAAAACAGTACAAAACACCTTGTTAATTTTCTACACTGACGCTATATTGAAATGGTAATGCCTTGAATATATTTGACTAAGTGAAATAGATTATTAAATTAATTTCAGCTTTTCTCAATGCAGCTCTAGCGTGTGTAAACTTACCTGTGTGGCCTGCATTGTATTTCCCTTGGACAGGGCATCTCTAAGAGGTTTCCAAGAACCACGCCTTTTGGTTTGCCAAAATCTTTCTCCTGTTGAATTAGTAATGACTCTTTTCCAAATCCCTTTGCTCTAATCCCAGGATTCCAAAGAGCCGTCTCTTCTGGAGAGTAATAAGAAAAGGAAAGGCAGGTTACAGAGGAAAGGAAGCAAAAGGAAGAAAGAAGATGTTCAGGAAGTCGATGGAGAAATAGAAGCTGTCCTGCAAAAGAAAGGTGCGATGCAGGTCTTGTAGGTGGTGGTGGCCGTGTTTGCTTTGAGGGAGGCATCGCTCTTCCAGGCTGATTTGCTTGGGGGACCTTCCGTGTACAGAGACATTATTAGAAAATGTGTCAATAGCTAATGGATCTTTGTTTACTTAACAATTACTAAGTATAATTCTAAGTTGCTAATGAATCACTAATCTTTTCACTTCTTCCCTTTTCCTTTACCAGCTAAAGCCAGGGGGCTAGACTTCCAGACCTCCAACGTGAAGTTTGAAGATGTTGGAGGCAATGATGTGACACTAAAGGTTATTCAGATTCAGAATTTTACTTCCAGTGGGTATTGCTAATCAGTTATGCAAATCAAGTCCGCGTCTTAGTTTCTAATAGGAACTGGGAGTAGGAAAGGAGACTGGGAGGGGGAGAAGAGCAAACCAGACTTGTACCCTGCAGGGTATTGAGGGACAGAAGCAGCATAATAGCTTCAGCTTTGTCACCACTTTCAGTGTAGTGTGCATAAGCCACATGCTTTATAAGTGCTGTTATAAAAGTAGTAGTAGTAATGGTTCCTGCTTATATTTTGTGGCGGCTCTGTTCCAGTTCCCTGCTAGTTAGTTCTCAATTCATCTGCAAGAGAGACGTGAGGAAATGGAAGCTCAGCGATGTTACTGCTGAGCTCATACAGTGGGTACCAGAGCTGGAAGTCAAGCTCAGGTCTAAATCCACAGCGTAGCCTCTCTCTCCTATATTTTGCTGCTCCCACGAATAGGACGTTTCATTCCGTCTTGATTCTTGCTCCCTTGGCTTGGGAAAGACACCTGTCCTGTTTCTTCCCTGCTAGGAAGTCTGCAAGATGCTCATACACATGCGTCACCCGGAGGTGTACCAGCACCTGGGCGTCACACCCCCTCGTGGCGTTCTCCTTCACGGGCCACCAGGCTGCGGGAAAACATTACTTGCACATGCAATTGCTGGGGTAGGTTTGCTGGCACTTGGTTGCTTTTGTTGTTTTTGTTGTTCGTTTGTTTTTACTCTTTGGTTAACTTGAACCAGATGTGGCATATTCTCAAGAGGACTGATTCCTCTTTCACTATTTTACCTCTTTCATGCTGCTGTTCATGAGATGCTATTTTTTAAATCTTTTTTGTTGTTATTTTTAAAAAACTTTTTTCCCTTATTGATTAAGGTATTACATATGTGTCCTTATCGCCCCATTGCCCCCCCCCCATTTTTTAAATCTTTATTGTCCCCTTCTAGCCCACCCCCCACCCCTGAGATGCTATTTTTGGTATCCAGTTGTTTATATGGCAAGGATTAGGTGAGAAGCAAAATCATAAGCTGTGAACAACCCCCCCTTTTTTAAAAAAACACATTTACATTTTAGTTCTCTTTCTCTTTAAGCCAGTAGTTCTAAAGAGCAGTGAAATAAGAAAACTAAGGATGTATTTTTTTATAGATAAAAATTTATTCAGGATAATAATGGTTTTATACTTTTTAGGGTTAAAATGTCCTTTCTACAATAGATAATCGGCAAAATGAAAAGTTAGCAGTCTTATTTTAGTCCCATCAGATTTTTCAGAAACTGTTTTTGGAAAATAAAATGCAAAATGAGTACTTTAATTTTAAGCACAGGGTGCTATACTGATCACTAATAGATTCGTACTCTATGAAACAAAAGCCTTTATAATGGAGAACTTGATGGATATGCATCATTTTATTCATTTGTTGGATAAATCTATTGTGTGACTGCTGTGCGCCAGACATTGAAATATAGTGATAAGTACAACAAACCCAGTTTTTATCTTTTTATTTTTATTTTTTATTTTTATTGATTTCGGAGAGGAAGAGAGAGAGAGAAACATCAGTGATTAGAGAATCGTTGATCAGCTGCCTCCTGCACACCCTACAGGGGATTGAGCCCACAACCTGGGCCTGTGCCCTTGACCGGAATTGAACCCAGGACCCTTCAGTCTGCAGACCAACGCTCTATCCACTGAGCAAAACCAGCTAGGGCCAGTTTTTATCTTTAAGTAGTTTTTCAGTCTAATATGAGAGACAGACATGAAACAGTCATTCGTGCAAATAAATGTCCACATAGTTATAATGGTAATAAGTGAGAGACACAAAAGGTGCGGAATGCCATATGATTGTTTTGGGATACCCAAGTTAAAAGTTGGGGTCAAAGAAAATAGGACTGCAGAAGTGGAATTTCAAGATGGCCAGAATGAGTCGGATTTAGGCAGGCTTGTCACCATTTGTGGGGTGGGAAGTGGTAGTTTCTCTTCCTCTGCTTCAAGAGCCTGCCCGCTCTGACTAGTAACGGCCCCCTTGTCTGGATTCAGGAGAGAGCAATGCTAGTGGAGTGTGTGGGGACAACTGTGTCACACCCCTGCTATTTCGTCTTCAAAAGATAAATTTGTTTTGGTTCCGTTCCAAGTGGGGAAAACAGTTCTTGAGATTCCAGATTCTTTATTCAGAGGAGATGATAACAGAGTTTTATAGTGGCATCTGTAAAGTTAATCTTGGCAATGCGTCTGAATTAAATCGTAGATTTTTAAATAAAGTTTTCTCTCGGATCAATACAAAAAGTATTTCTCAAGAAATTCGTCATTTTAAAAATTAATTACGAGAGAGGGACTGACTACGGACAAAGTAGGGAAGTGAAAATTCAAAAATTTGGTCATTCTTTTATACATTTGTGCACAGGAACTTGACCTTCCAATTCTCAAAGTAGCTGCTACAGAGATTGTGTCGGGAGTATCTGGAGAATCTGAACAGAAGCTGAGAGAACTATTTGAACAAGCTCTGGTGAGTGAGCTAATGAGTAATGTCAGGTGGTCACATTGTATAAGGTTATATTGAAGACCCTGTTTCCTCAGATATTAGTATTACCCGTTCACTGGCCATTCTTTTGTAAACATGGTAATTTTTGCTACCCATGATGGCAGAATATTTACACTTGCTCTTAGCCGAAAGGCTGAGAAATGATGATGGCTAAGTATTTAAAGTAGATTTACTGATAACGGACCATTGGATAAAATAATCTGTTGAATCTAAAACTGAAGATAAATTTGTGAGACGTTCTGGGCTGTCATACCAAGTAGTGTATGTTGAAAAGAGAGTATCCTTGTGATAATTTCTTTCACTTTCACTTTTCACAATTTAGGGTTGCCAGACACCTTTTAAACAATGTGAAAAATTTTAATATTAGAATTACCACATTATAAAAGCAACCATAGAAACGCCAGCATAAACTCTGTGTTTGCATCATTGAAGCTGTGAACAGAAAGTTCTGTCACGGGAGAAATTACAGCTTGGACTTTATCCTGGTTGGAATTCACGTCATTAAATTTGTATGCTTAAGAACTTCTGAGAAAGATGACATGTGGGTCCAGTTAAAGTTTTCGCGTCCATACAGTGTCCTCGTTAATTGTCTGTACTTTCGGTTCTGAAGCATAAGTTCAGTCCTTGTGCCACCCCTAAGTAACTGTGGAATCTCAGACGAGATATTTAACTGCTCCAACCTTTGGCTTCCTCACTAGGAACCTAGGTTAAGTGCGCAACGCAAGTCTCACGGGGCTGTTGAAAGCAGTGAATGAGAGGATTCTTCTAAACCTTCTACGTGGTGTCTGAGGCCTTTGGTCTCAGGAACGCCTCATGAAGCTGGCTCATGTGTCCGGCAGTCTGGGTGCCTCTCTGCGAACATTGTCATCAGTGGGGCTGGGAGGAGAACCAGCCAGTGAGGGGCTAAATCTTTCCTTGTACATTGCGTGGTTTTGAGTCTTAGCCGGGCTCAGAGTCTGACTCAACATAATCAGTGTCACTCCTAGCCGCCGAGTAACTTGGAATGAGCTGTGTTTAGCTTGTATATATAGGTATTTGTATCTAAAGTTTTTATTTTAACTGATCCCTATCTATGTGTCTCTGTTTTTATTGGGGTAAATATGTTTACCTTACCATTTTAAACATTTTGGAGTGTACAGTTCTGTGGCATTAAGTACACTCATATTGCTCTGTAACCATCACCCTCCTCCATCTTCAGAAGTTTTCATCTTTCCAAACTGAAGCTCTACCCATTAAACACCCTTAACTCCCCATTTCCCCCTCCTTCCAGCACCTGACAACCACCATTCTACTTCTGTCTCTACCAGTTTGACTACTGTAGTTGCTTATATTATATCCTAACTTACTCTGCCTTAACTCTTACCTAGTATATATTTTTTAAAAGACTAAAGATGCTCGTTTTCAACCCCGATGCCTGGGAACTGGCCACCCTTCCTGCTTCAGTGTAGTTTTCCAAGTCAGCCGCTCACAGTTCTGTGAGGGATGATCCTTACATTCTGGAGAAGGTTGGATGGTTGCACAGAGTTTGAGCATACCCAATGCCATTAAACTGTACCCTTAAAATGGTTAAGATAGTAACGTTATGGATATTTTACCACATAAAAGTAAATTACAAGTAAAGCCTCTAGTCTTCCTAATGCCACTTATAGCAGATTCTAGGGCAAAGCTTAGCTATTTTTACATCGGTAGGAACACATACATTTGTAGTAAGCTTAGGTTTTCTTATTTAAAGTTATAAAGTTAAAATTTATATATTAAAGCAAATATGCCTAATTTACAAAAGAATTGTGGTCGATTTATCATCACAAAACATGGATTGATGAGAAGACTTGAAATGTGTTCTCTTACATGGAGTCTCTTTTAAGCATCTTCTCTTAAGTCAGAGAAGGCATACACCGTGACTGCCTTCTTTAGGGCTATTGTTTTGGTGAATGATACTTGAATGTGAAGATTTTTAAAACTATAGTTAATGATGCTGCAGTACGGGAAATACATTTATGGTTGTCTTTCGTGATATTCTTATTGCCAGGCAAATGCTCCCTGTATCCTTTTCATTGATGAAATTGATGCCATTACTCCCAAAAGAGAAGTTGCTTCAAAAGACATGGAACGAAGAATTGTAGCCCAGCTCCTGACCTGCATGGACGGTCAGTTTAAAGGAATGAATTCGCTTTGAGAGAATAAATTGTCATTGTTTCCGTAGTGTAAGTGACCTGTGAGGATACAAAACATTCAAACAGAGTAAAACTCGGAGTGAAAAACAGACATCTTTTTTTTCCATAAAAAATTACACTATTAATATTTTAACTTTTGTAGTGTAATTTACAGTTATTTTTAATGAGTTTACACAAATGTATAAATACACTAACATATTGTTTTGCTTTTTACAATATTGTGATTGCACCATACACATTGTTCTATAATTTGCTATTTGTATCTTAAACATGTCTTGGAAATGTTGCCATTTCAATGCAATTATATTCTTCTTTTTTTTAATCCTCACCCGAAGGTATGCTTTTATTGGTTAAAAATCATTTGAGAGAAATAATACTTACGAAAGACACACTGGGCCCTGTATTCTGTCTGTGCCAAAAATTTAGCTGTGGATTAAGCCAGAGCAACTGAAGACTGTATTGTATCCTCCCCATCTCAGAGTCTATTTGGAGACATGTACTCCTCTGTCTTGCCCAGACTTCCTGTTGTGGACTGCTCACTGTGCTTCCGCTCACACCTTTCCTCCCATGTAGGATTTAATACTGTAACACTGCTTATCAATATCCTGCCCTTTGAGAATGGAATGTTCCCTCATCCATCCACTCTCCATTATTCCTCAGTCATCATGTTACTGTGGTGCTTTTTTTTTTTTTTAATATATTTTTATTGATTTCGGACAGGAAGGGAGAGAGAGATAGAAACATCAATGATGAGAATCATTGATCGGCTGCCTCCTGCATGCCCCCTACTAGGGATCAAGCCTGCAACCTTGGCATGTACCCTTGACCGGAATCGAACCTGGGACCCTTCAGTCCGCAATCTTATGCTCTATCCACTGAGCCAAACCAGCTAGGGCTGGGGTGCTTTGTTTATTATACCTGTTATTATGCTTCACAAAATATGTCTTTTGTGTTTCTCAATAGATTGTGAGCTGCTTGAGGACCATTTGTATTTATCTTCCTCACGTATCAGGCTTTTAGGAAATGTTAGTTTTATATATGTATATTGCTGTTAAAATGTGTAATACTTTCTAACCACTTAAATGACTTGTGTAAGCATTATTGTCCTCCTTGTCAAGTGTCTTGTTCACCAGTCATCCTGTCTGCTTCTTACTAGATCTGAATAATGTGGCTGCTACAGCTCAGGTCCTAGTCATTGGAGCTACTAACCGGCCAGACTCGTTAGACCCCGCTTTGAGACGTGCAGGAAGGTTTGACCAGGAAATATGCCTTGGTATCCCTGATGAAGCATCCAGGGAAAGGTATGCTCTTAGAGAATGAAGCTTGTGTGCCACTGGGTCATCTGAACTGAATGCTTTGAAATTGAGGGGTGAGAAGCACGTCGCCTTGTCTTCCCCTCTCTCTCTCTCCTCCCCCTCCTTCTCCCCCCCTTCCCCCCCCCCCCCCCACACCCCGGTTAAATTGATTTGGAAAGGGACGAAGCCCACATTAAATGAATGCTTTAAGAAAATAATTTGCTCATCAATAGGATAATTGTTTCAGACTTTTTTCAGCAGTAATAATGGACTTACATACCTATACTCACTTGTCCATTAACAGTGGCTTGCATTTTTACTTTGGTCAGCTTAGGACAGTGTCTAAAGTATGGAATAGAGCAGTGTTCACTGGTCCACGTGTGTGTTCAGTCTGAGGACCATTCCTTAACCTGTTGCGCTACCCTGCCTAAGACCAGAGGTTCTGGGAAAATCATTAAATGGCTGCCGGAGAGTTGAAACCTGGGTTTTGCTATAGCACCAGCCTTTCTTTTCTTTTTTTTTTAAATATATTTTATTGATTTTTTTATAGAGAGGAAGGAAGAGGGATAGAGAGCTAGAAACATCGATGAGAGAGAAGCATCGACCAGCTGCCTCCTGCACACCTCCTACTGGGGATGTGCCCGCAACCAAGGTACATGCCCTTGACCGGAATCGAACCTGGGACCCCCTCAGTCCGCAGGCCGACGCTCTATCCACTGAGCCAAACCGGTTCTGGCGGCACCAGCCTTTCCTAGCCATTGCTGTGAAGGTCAGCAGAGCAAAGACATGTCCACCGAATAACTGAGAATATCTCAGGAGGCTCTCTTTAGGAATAGAAATCTAGTAAAGAAGTATTTTGAAATACTGTATTTCAAATAAATACATTCAGTGACGTGTTTTTACTAGCAGGTTAGGAATCTGACTTTTCCCTCTGTCTTTTCTACAGAATACTTCAAACGTTGTGCAGGAAACTAAGACTTCCTGAAACGTTCCCTTTTCGTCACTTGGCACACCTGACGCCAGGCTTCGTTGGTGCAGATCTGATGGCACTCTGCCGAGAGGCAGCCATGTGTGCTGTCAGCAGGGTCTTACTGCAGCTGCAGGAAGCACGGAAGGAAAAGCCTGAGACGGAAGGTTTTCCACTTGAAGGAGGCCAGGGAGAAAGGATGGGAACTGAGCCCACTTTCACAACACGGGTGCTTTCTAGACAGGTACCTAAACTGGCCTTCGCATGTTCTTCATTTGTGTTACCTTACAAGCAAGCTTCGTTGCAGTTGAGGCTTCTGATTTTCTGTTGTATTGGCATTTTATCTTTAGAATAATTATAAGTTATGCCCAGAATGTCTATAATTTTAAAATTACAAGTTGGTTGGTGTTTTTTTGTTTGTTTATCCTGAATAAATTCGTTTTACAATCCATAATGATTACAAAGTTCTGGAGCAGGGGCTGGCAAACTATGGGCCTTCAGCCTACCAGCTGTTTTTGTAAATGAAAGTTGTATTGGACCACAGCTGTGGTCATTATTTACATATTAATCTATTTCTACTTTCACCTTTCACAGCAGACTCCACACAGGAGTCCTGCGGCAGAGACGCATGGCCCACAGCCTAAGCATTTGCTCACTAGCCCTTTATGGAAGTGTGCTGACTCCTCTTAGAGCAGTGGGCACCCAGTTCTATTTCCTGGTTACCTTTGGTTAGGTGGACTAGGCAAGTGCTGACGCAACCATACTCTTCTCTCTAGCTGCAGGTGGTTCTGGATGACAGTCCTATGCATGTGAGAGGGACATTGATCAGTCTAGATCACTGTTAAAATTTTGAGTTTTGTAAATCATGAAACCTCAAAATAACATTTTTGCAGCATTTGAAGGTTTGTACAGGGATGTCTACATATTATATAATTTGATCCATGTAACTTTGCCAAGTAAATATCATTACTTTCCTCATTTTATAATCAGAGAAACTAAGGTTAAGAGATTGTGACTTGCCTAAGGCCCTACTCCCTCTACTTTCCAAAGCAGGAACTTAGATCTAGGTCTTGGGTTTTCAAATTATTTTTTCCTTACTCATTAGGAACCGCAATTTTATCTGTTAAAAATACAAATGTATCCCTTTTATAATGTTGCGTATAAGTTAGTATTTTATAAATTGGATTATTCAGAGTTACTCTTTATACTTGTCCTTTCATATTCTTCACAAGGGAAGAAATCTGCCTTTGAAGTTCAAGACTGAAATTTTACTGCCATCAGAGTAACTTTGTTTTAATTTCACCAAAATTCAGCTGCTCTTAAATATTTATAAATGAAAAGTGGAAATAATGTGGTTATGAAATGCATCTGTGCCAACTGCTTATATTTGCTGTAGCTAGCCATGGTATAGGATGCAAAAATCATTCTTCAGTATTTGAGTATAATTGGTGTTCCTTTCCTTGCCCAGTTATCTATTTAGAATAAAATTAACTTCTTGTGTCAGTGGAGATAATTATTAAAATACTTAGAAGTTTACTATAGCTTACAGAAATACTGCAGAAATAATTTTTAAAAGTACAAAAAGTAATGTTTCAACAAACTTTGTGATTTTTCTTTTTCTCTCTCCATTGCTCCCATTAAGGATGAATTACAAAGTCTGCTGAGGTTGCTAAGAAACCAGGATCCCCTCTCAGAGGAGCAGCTGCGAGGACTGTGCATTGAGTTGAATGATTTCATTGTTGCTCTGTCCTCCGTCCAACCCTCTGCCAAAAGGGAAGGCTTTGTCACTGTCCCTAACGTGACATGGGCAGATATTGGTGCCCTGGAAGATATTAGAGAGGAGCTCACCATGGCAATATTGGTAGGTGTGTCTGTAGCTAAATGCCGTTGGCACCTGTGATGGGTAAATGACCATGTATGTGTACTAGGTTGTATATGTTCTGTGGTAATAACATTAAGCCCCCAACGATGGTTTTTCATTTTCCTGCTATCCTTTTTAGACTTAATCTTTTGGTCGTGCGTGAATTCTGTGAGAGTAAGTAAAAATGGAAGTTTAGGTTTCAACCAAGACCAAATTATTGGAGAAGACTTTCTGCACTTAGTCAAGCTCATGAGGGTCAAAGCAGCTTAATGCCCATGAAACTTAGGATTTTTTATCTACCTTTTTCCACGCTGCTGATCACTTCGGGGTTCATTGATGAAGTGTGATCTGCAGAGATGTGTAGCTATTGAGAGAAAACACACGGAGGTTACAGGGAACAGGGGTCTGGCTTTTGACTGAAGAGCACTGCCGCTCTGGTTTCCTAAAGGAGGACATTGCCTACTGGTTTACGGCCTGGGAATGTAGAGGGTTTTCAGAAACCTTTATGTTTACAATGTTTTCAGAACTTACATTTAGGTCTGGATTCCTCCGAGCAGGGGCTTTTGTTGTTTCCCACCATACACCTCATGCCTGGAGCAGGTAAGCGCTTGGTCCCAGGCACTGTCCGTTTCTTTGGGCCTCGTGATCAGTGCTGGAAGTGGGCCTCCGGAGGGCATTGGACACGCGGTGTAAAAGGACGCTTGTAACGGATCACTGGGATTCTCCTTGCAGGCACCAGTACGTAACCCAGATCAGTTCCAAGCTCTCGGATTGGTGACTCCAGCCGGAGTCCTTCTCGCTGGTCCTCCCGGCTGTGGGAAAACGCTGCTGGCGAAGGTATGGTATAAGTTCAACTTCTGTATTTCATTTCTTATCAGCAGGTAGGATAAGAGGAGTATCACTCTGCATATTACACTGAGATATTTTTGTATAATTTCTATTAGAAGTGCATTTAAAATAAGACTGGTAGTTTTCTTCAGAAAAGTTTTCCATTTTTATTTATTTGCGTAAATTTTGCAAAACTTGTTTTTGCTTATATTACTAAATTTCCTTCCTTAATGCTTCTAGTACTTTTACAAGACATTGCTGTAAATTAGTTTGAGAACAGAGGAAGGAGATGAGAACATCACAGTCCTGGTCTGCACCTTTGTACAACAGTGTTAGGAAAACGTGGCCAGAAAGAAGGCTCTGCGTGCTAAAATGGGAATTCTCCAGGTGGATGCCATCCCCTCGCCTGGGCGCCTTATAATGTTTGGTTTTAATCTTGCCTGACAGTGAGTGCAAGATTCGTGATGCTACCCATGAAAAATTCAACATGTCCACTATATTTCATTTGGAAGCCAAAGAAGATTTCTGATCATTTCAGGAATTCTTGGGTGTTTTGATGGGTTAAATGTTAGGTACCTGGCATTTAGATGTGGAAAACCTAATGTGAATGAGTCAGACTTCATTAGATGCGTATCCTGACTCTCCCTTACTTAATGAGGGAGAGGTAGGAAACTTATGAAATTGGCAGCAGGAAAGACAAAGATTGAGAGAGAGGATAATAATCTTCATGTTGAGCAATTTTTGGTGGCGGAGCATGCATGCATTCATGGTTCAGCAGGTATTTATTGGGCTACTTACTTGACCAGAAATTGTTCCAGGTCCTAGGGATAAACTAGTGAACCTGTGCTAATAGAATTTATTGTCTGTCTGGAAGGGGCAGGCAGTAAACAAAAAACAATAAAATTACAGATTCAGCTAAGTTCTAAAGGAAATAAACAGATTGTTATGATAGATTGATCGGGAGATGGCTATTGTAGGTGTGATGTTCAAGGGGTGGTGATATATATATATATATATATATATTTTTTTTTTTTTTTTTATTGATTTCAGAGAGTAAGGGAGAGGGAGATAGAAACATCAACGATGAGAGAGAATCATTGATCTGCTGCCTCCTGCACACTCACCACTGGGGATCGAGCCCGCAACCCAGGCACGTGCCCTTGACCAGAATCGGACCCGGGACCATTCAATTCACAGGCCAGCGCTCTATCCACTGAGCCAAACCAGCTAGGGTAAGGGATGGTGATATTTAAGAGTTCTGAAGAAGCCCTAGCCAGTTTGGCTCAGTGGATAGAGCATCAGCCTGCAAACTGAAGGGTCCCGGGTTTGATTCCCATTAAGGCCATGTGCTGGGTTGTGGGCTTGATCCCCAGTAGGGGGTGAGCAGGAGGCAGCTGATCAATGATTCTCTCTCATCACTGATGTTTCTATCTATCTCTCCCTCCCCCTCTCCCTCTTTGAAATCAATAAAAATATATTTAAAAATAAAAACACAAAAAAAGAGTCCTGCTTTGGAAGTGATAGATTTGAAATACACCTGTAAGGTCCAAATGGAAATGCCTAGGAGTACGTGGACCAGGTTCTAAGAATAGGAAAGAACTCTCTTCCCTGATCATTTTGGAGTTCTGAGACATTGTATTCAGGTTTCATCTCTGCATTCAGGTTATAATTCTTGGATTCTTCTAAACAGATAGCTGTGTGTTTCTCTTTGGCTTTGAACCATTATTCTTAATTGCAGTTGGATCTTTCTGTGTTAAAAATAGTCTGTTGCCCTAGCTGGTTTGGCTCAGTGGATAGACTGTCGGCCTGCGGACTAAAGGGTCCTGGGTTCAATTATGATCAGGGGCACGTGCCTGGGTTGAGGGCTCGATCCCCAGTGGGGGATGTGGGGAGGCCGCCAATCAATGATTCTCATCATTGATGTTTCAACCTCTCTCTCCCTCTCCCTTTCTCTCTGAAATCAAAAAAATATATATTTTAAAAAATAGTCTGTTAATACCCTTGATAGAAACTTAAATTGATGTTTTTACATTTTGGTTAATGAATGAATGAATGATTGCTTTCATGGGGCAAGGTATTTTTTGATACAGAGATGAAGATCTTTCACTAGAATTCCATGCTAGGCAACACGTATATAATGTTTACATAAATATTATGTGTCCCTTTCACCTGATTTCTAGTCTTCATGATTCTTAGAAAGTTTTAGGTTGACATTTCTTATTATTCATTTCTCTTTATCCCATAAGTCTCCTCTCCTTCTAATTGGAAAGAGGCAGTTATAAAAGTGGGAAAACAAGAGTATAAGCCACAAGAAACCCCAATGTTATCACAAGTGATTGTTACTGTTCTATTGTATATTTGTCTTATTTGTATCTCTTTGTTTCCTTTTACTAGGCTGTTGCAAATGAATCTGGACTAAATTTTATATCTGTCAAGGGCCCAGAATTACTAAATATGGTAAGTTGTGGCATTAGCCATTGTTTAGATAAGGAAGGTAATGATCTTTCAAATTTCAGGGTAGAATGTCTTCAGGTTTTGGAAACAATTGTCAAATTTTGGTGAAATCACCTCTGTAGGAATGAAGAGATGGAACCTTACTCTGCTGTACTTAGTATATGTACTTCCTTCATTAAGTCTGGTAACTTCTGAGCCTCAGTTTTCTCACCTGCAAAATGGAAATAATTGTAATAATTAACATTTTAAAGTGTTAACTCTGTACCATGAATTTGTAAAGCACTTGACATACATTATTTTTAACAACCCTCTGAGATACAAATTACTGTTTCCTCTGATTCACAGATGAGGAAAGTTAAGTTTAGGGGGGTAGAAGAGGAAAAACGGGGGACAAATGGTGAGGGAAGATTTGACTTGGGGTGGTCAACACACAGTACAATATACAGATGATGTACTGTAGAATTGTATACCTGAAGCCTATATAATTTTATTAACCAGTGTCATCCCCAGTATATTCAAGTAAAACAACAAACGAGTTTGGAGGTTTTATATAACTTGGTCTGCGTCTGCCAGCCAGGAAGTAGTAAAGCTGAGGTTTGCATCTGGGTTGTCTGACTCCTGGATCTGCTTTCCTAGTCCTGTTGCTGTGTGGCTCAAGTGAGTTAAGAATTAATAAATAAAAATACTCTGGGGGAAAGAAATCACTAAAGTGACATGTAATAACTCCTTTCAGCACCTAAGCAATTTATATCTCAAATTTAAGAGACTGAATTTATTTCCTATCCATTCTGTAACATTTAAAGACAGAATGAGCAGAGAGGGTCGGACCTGCATTGCCACCATGTGCCCACCATCCAGATATCATTGCTGACATATACACATAAGGAACTGTTAGACATTGAAACGGGGACTCAGAACTGTTGGACATTGAAATTGGGACTCAAACATTTTTTTGTTTTGTCTTGTTTTGTTATTATATGCTTATTTCCAGTCTGCCAAGGCAAAACTTTTTAAAGGAAAGAAACGGTGGGAAAAAGCTAGAGGCAAAGAAGCATTGAACAGACTGTCAAACTACATTGGGAAGACAGGGGAGGTTGGGCGAGGGGGGCTGTAAGAGACCAACCGAAGGACTTGTACGCATGCATATAAGCACAACCAATGGATACAAGACACTGGGGCAGGGGGGAGGGTAGGCAGGTGAAGGCATGTCCTGGGGGGTAGGGGAGGTCGGGGGGAGATCAATGAGGGGAAAAAAAGGAGACATATGTACTACTATTTGTAATACTTAAAACAATAAAAAAATAAAATAAATAAAAATTAAAAAAAAAAAGACAGAATGAGATTGATACCATTTGTTTTAAAAGGGTTCTTAGCCCCGGAGGTGTGGCTCTGTTGGTCGGGTGTTGTCCCATGCACCAAGAAGTCACCACTTCAATTCCTGGTCAGGTCACATGCCTGGGTTGCTGGCTCGATCCCCGGAAGGGGGCATGCAGGAGGCAGCTGATTGATGTTTCTCATATTGATGTTTCTCATACTGATTCTTCAACCTTGTCAGTATAACCAAACAGTATAAAAGAATTGACAGTAAAACTTTGGATTTGGTACTTATAATGTCATTATTAACTTTAGGGGTAATATTTTCAGTAATTGTGTTTTTAAAAGCCAGGTTATGATTGAAAACTGAATGGCAAATAAGGAATTAGAGATAAGTATAGGATCCTTATTTGAAGTATTTCTTAAAGGCCAAGATAGGGGTTTTTCTTTTGTTTGCTTATTTCTAATCAGTGTTGTCTTTGTTCAGATTGATTTTAATCTGGCCTTTAAACTAGGTTTAC
Organism: Corynorhinus townsendii; assembly: GCA_026230045.1. Lineage (NCBI taxonomy): Eukaryota > Metazoa > Chordata > Mammalia > Chiroptera > Vespertilionidae > Corynorhinus > Corynorhinus townsendii. The sequence goes on along the minus strand of JAPDVU010000016.1, from coordinate 14,377,301 downwards.
CTTCCCCTAAATTAAATTTTCTTTACATAGTCATTTTGGTTTGCTATATCTGAAGTCCTTTTGCCAGCTATATTGATTATTCTTTTCCATCCCCATTTGAAACTTTATTGAACTTTATCTCTCCCAACCCACTGATATCTTTCCTTTTTTTTAAAAAAAAAATGTTTTTATTGATTTCAGAGAGGAAGGGAGAAGGAGATAGAAACATCAATGATGAGAGAGAATCATTGATTGGTTGCCTCCTGTACGCCCCCTACTGGGGATCGAGCCCGCAACCCAGATATGTGCCCTTGACCAGAATTGAAACTGGGACCCTTCAGTCCACAGGCCAATGCTCTATCCACTGAACCAAATCAGCTAGGATCTAATACCTTTTCTTTAAAAATATTTGTTAAATATTTTGGCTTAGTTACCCAAATGTAATTTTTGCTAAATTAGATTTTTCAGGGAACTAAATTGTTCTACTGCATAGGATATTACGATGAGAGAAAAATTTGAAACGGTCATGACTTCTGCTTTCCAAGTACTTTACCATGTAGTACAGTGAACGTGGAAGAGCTCACAGTTACAGTAGTATCAAATGCTGTAAGAGCAAAGAAGACAGTAATGGGAAGAAAGATTAATGGGGATCTTTTCAAATGCAGTAACTGTTTGGAGGTAGGTTGGGAAAGCAGTTCAAGTAAGGGAAGCAAAGTGAGCTAAAGTACAAAGGAAAGTACAGGATACATGTGAGGGAAAGGCAGCTCTATTCAAATGAGAAAACAGATGCTGAATCACTGTCATCTGTGATGCAGTCTATTCCTTAATTACTTCATTATGACCATGTAGTCATAAAATAACATCAGAGATACCTTATGATATGAGATTGTTAGCATGAGATTCTGTTTTACTTAGCAGTTTTATTACGACAAAACTGCTTTTCTTAAACTAGCTTGAAATTTTATAAGAGTAATTTCTATGGCTAGCTAAAGGTGAAACCATATTCTTACATGTAACTTTATTTTAATTGTCCTAATGTTACATATAGCTGCTAGTGAGTTGCTGTTATTTCTTGACTGATCTTAGTATTTTATAGTTTGATTTTGATTTTAATATACACTATGCCATATTACAGCTGTTAGATTCCCAGCTGGCTCAGTTTGCCTCTTCTGATGCTATATTACAAAATAGCTCCTCCTTTAGCAAGATGATGTACAAATGACGATAGAACAGTGAATTGTCTTGTTTGCATTTAAAATACCGTTTGAATTATTGCTGAGTATTTTATATGCATAAAGCTTAGGAGGTCACTTCTAAAATAGAATTGTGAGGGTTTTTTTACCTAGAGAAGACCTTACATTGCATTTAGTCTTCATTTTATAAATGAGGAAATTTATGAGCTTAAATAATAGCTAATTTTATTAAATTGAACCACATACAACTGGCTATTCTTATAGGTCAGAAATGGGCAAAATACCAGTAATTGCATATAGCTCAACCTAATACTTTTTTGGACTCTGACGTACAAATGTCATTTAAAACTAGTTTTTACTGTAATTTGGCTTGAATCCTAAAGTTGAACTGTCTCTGCACTCTGTCTCCTGTCCGTGTGTGTTCAGTACGTCGGTGAAAGTGAGCGTGCTGTGCGGCAGGTTTTCCAGCGGGCCAAGAACTCAGCGCCCTGTGTGATCTTCTTCGACGAAGTGGATGCCTTATGCCCTCGAAGATCAGACCGAGAGGTAGCTGTCCTTGAGGGCCTTTTACAGATTTCTGTCTTAGCACTGCAAACCTTTTTAAACAAGTTTTTATAAAGTTCAAGGAGTTCTTGTAAAGTCATTCCTCGAGAACATTGAGACTCTGTGAAGTAGCCTAGTAATTTGAAATCAGGGCTGAGGGATAACAGTTGCATTTTTATTAATCTCTGTATCCTTTTTTTTTTTTTTTTTTGTATATTAGTTTGGTTACACATATCGGATTCACAAAAATGAATAGCTGGGACTGGAAATGATACTGATTTTGAATAGTCTGCCTTGTAATCTTAAGATTCTCCAGTTAAATGGGTTCTTGAGGCAGGAGAAATGTAATTTAAGATACGCACTCACAATAGGGCCAGGTAATGTGCACTGAATCAGAACCAGTACACTCCGGGGAAGATAAACCTTGGTCTGCATTGACTGCCATTTGCATTACTACGCTGAGTCATAGTTCTTAGAAATTTCAGTACAGAGAGTGCCCAGAAACAGCTGTTATCAGGAAGATTGCTATGTAAGAGTTGGAAGCATAGAGATCATGTGTTTTTTGTGGTTTATTTTGCATAATTATTCTATATATGTTCTCATAGATAGTGAAACATTTATTCAGTGGCTCATTTCACTCAAGAATCCCTAGAAACATTAAATAGTTGAAAAAACAAAACTTGACTAATACAAATGTGATTCATATCAAAGCAATTTTGTTTCCTCAGCCAGTAGTCATCAGTGGTATCACAGCATCTCCTTAGTACAGTCTTGTCCGATAGTGATGTCAGTGGAGGTCCTTGCTGTTCCCCTACCAGCTGTCAGATCCTCAAGTCTAGTGTGGAATCCAGAGCCAAACACTACACTTCTGTCCCGCTGATTGGGGCATGGCATGCTCTGGATTTTACTCTGGGTCGACAGCCCCTTTCACAGGTTTGCAGCTCTTGGTTATTGCCTAGTAAGTAATTTTTTAAATTATTTTTATTGATTTCAGAGGGAAAGGGAGAGGGAGAGAGACAGAAACATCAATATTGAGAGAGCATCATTGATTGGCCGTCTCCTGCACACCCCCTACTGGGGATCGAGCCCACAACGCGGGCCTGTGCCCTGACCGGGAATCGAGCTGTGACCTCCTGTTTCATAGGTTGGTGCTCAACCACTGAGCCACACTGGCTGGGCTCCTGTAATAATTTAAGTATGTGGGTGCATTGAGATATAGCCAGTCAACCACTTGCCCTCAGAGAAGTCTGCAGCCATACAAACAACATCCCTAACTCTATCCCTCTCTCCTTCTGGGATATCTGCCAGCACACATTTTTGCTTTCCAATACACGTATTTTGATTTTTAACATTTTCACCTAGGGATTCTGAAAATATTTGAGCTTTGACTATATTCTTTTTTTTTTTTAATATATATTTTATTAATTTTTTTACAGAGAGAAAGGGAGAGGGATAGAGAGTTATAAACATCGATGAGAGAGAAACATCGATCAGCTGCCTCCTGCATACCCCCCACTGAGGATGTGCCTGCAACCAAGGTACATGCCCTTGACCGGAATCGAACCTGGGACCTTTCAGTCCGTAGGCCGACGCTCTATCCACTGAGCCAAACTGGTCAGGGAGTGTATTCTTTTTTTATTATACAAGTTATATTTGTATACTTGTGAAAATACAAATGGATACAAGCATAAGGAGAGTGGATGTCTTTCTCCTCTCTTTCTTATAATTCTTCTTGGAGGGGTTACTTTTGCTCATAGTTTCGTGTTTAGTATTTGTCATTCTAGAACTTTTGCCATAAACTGGAAAACATGTATTTTTTAGACTTTCTTATGTAAGTGTGGTTATTCTACCTTGATGATTTCCCCATGCGCTTACTAACTTTATTTTTCTATCTTGCATAAATGTTCCAGTCTGGATATAGAGGAATTTATTTAATAATTCCTCTGTTTTGGACATTTACATTGTTTCCAGTTATTTCTCTTACAAACAGAACTGTAGTAAACATTCTTTTTTTATAAAATATTGTGCACATGTGGGAATATGTGAGTTTTAGAGGTAGAACTTCAGAGTAGGAGCTGTATATATGTTATATTTTGAAAGTTAATGTAATCATTCCTCATATAAACTACCAGTTATATACCTCCACCAACAGTGTGTAAAAATCATTTCCTACAACTTTGTCAACAGTGGATAATACCCATCTTTCAATTTTTGTCAATTTTGTTGTCTAAACATGATAATAAATTTCTGTATTCATGTCCCTGATGATCAGTGAGGTTGATCGTCTTAAGTGATTTTTTTGTATTTCATCTTCTATTGCCTGATCATATTCTTTGATCTTTTTGCTACTGAAATGTTTTTGGTTTTTTTTGTTTTTTAATAGGCACTTTTTATGTGTGGTAAAAATTTATTCATTGTCCAGTTATGTGTTGTAATACTATTTCCCCAGCCTTACCACCTATTTTTAATTTTTTTTATTATACACAATGTTATACTCTTAATGTAGTAAATTTGTCTGCCTTTTCCTGTTTTGATTCTGAGTTTTTTGTCTTGCTTAGATAGGACAGTTTTGTTTTTATTTTACCCAGTAATTCCATATTTTTTTGAGTCCAGATTATAATTCTGTTCATCTCCTATTAGTATTGTCTCTCCAAACAGTGATAGTAAGGTGTACCATTATTTTATTTTTTTTGAGAAATCAGTGGGTTAAACTTACTACTTCCTTTGTACCTAAAATGTATGGTGAAGAAAGGCAATTAATGACAAAAGGAAACACAGCAGCGCTTTTCTCATTTCCTCCCTGTGCAGCTAAAAAATTTCTGTCAGTGATTTGTCCCCGTTTACCAGCCCCTGAACGTTTCTCTCAGGTGCTGCCCTGAGGTAGCCGCACTTGTGCTGGATACTTCAAGGAAAAGAGAAGACCCAGTGTCCCAATGAGGCATCTGCTCCCAGGGAATCTGGTCTGGCCTTCAAAGGTTCAGTCTACATTTGTCCAAAAGGAAATTCGTTGTGGCTCTCAGATCCTTGAATAACTAAAAGGCATAGACTTTGGGGTCAGATAAATCTGAGTATCATTTCTGCCCTTATCTTGCTGTGAGACCATGGACAGATAACTCGGCATCCTCTCTCCGCCACAGTTTCCTATCGAAACTGTGGATAAAATAGAGAATTGCCCAGCTGGTGTGGCTCGCTGGTTGAGCGTCAACATAGGAAGCAGGAGGTCACTGTTCGATTCCTCGTCAGGGCACATGCCAGGTTGCAGGCTCGATCCTTGGTAGGGTCATGTAGGAGGCAGCCGATCAGTGATGATTCTCATCATTAATATTTCTCTCTCTCCCTTCCTCTCTGAAATCAATAAAAATATATCTTTTTTAAAAAGGTTTGCTGGGGAAACATGGGAATGAGAACAGTAACTAGTCAGGAAATTATCGTTATCTCTTGACAAATCATTCAAATGAGCAGGTATAGTATTTTGTATGGCAAAATGAAATTGGTGATGTATCTTTCTTTTAATTGGAGGCTCATGGAGATATGTGTGTTTCCGTTTAGACGGGGGCAAGTGTCCGAGTGGTGAATCAGCTCCTCACAGAGATGGATGGTCTGGAAACCCGTCAGCAGGTTTTCATCATGGCGGCCACTAACAGGCCAGGTAAGGCAGCATATACAAAGCTGATGAGTCTAAAGGCTCAGCATTCAAAAACAATACCATTTACAGACATCCTGGCCAAGGAATAACTAAAAGGGTTCATTAGTTGAAATGAAACCTTAGAAAGCTTTTATGTAAGCTATAGAAAAAACATAGTATTGCCTGGATTTCATGAGTTTTTGTTTTGTTTTGTTTTCTGTGTTGCTGCTCAGAAAGTTCTCTTGTTGGCAGAGAACACGTGTAACATACACTTTGCTGTTTTGGGTGTAACATACACTTTGACCACAGAAACAGGAATCTGAACTTACGTCCTCTGGTTTCTCTCAAGGTGATAGGAAACAGCAATGAGAATCTTTTCTTTGTATCTGAAGGTTGAAGACAGGTTCTTAAGATTTTATGCTGGAACCATGTCCCTGTGTTTTAACTATTATTTAAAATGGTTTACAAGCTTTAGCACTCAATGAAGGATTTAGAAAAAGGCTCAGAACCTCAAAAGTGCTAGAGATGGCTTTTACTCTGGGTTCTACATTTTCTTCACATTGTTTAATTCCTTGCCATCCCTATGAGCCACTGTATCATAGCTGCCCCTCCATTGATGTTTGTGTTAACTCTGATAGCAGTGATAGGGTAATTTCATTCCTTAAGTGGACTTTATCAGTTGTCAAGCTGATAGTAATTTTTCATTTCATGTAAGTTACCATGGAAAGTCAAAGTCATGAATTATATGCCATTTTATTGTAAAATGAAAAGTTGAAAGTTGTTATGGTTTATACTTTGACTCTTGTAATAATGAAATGCTCTCTTTGGAATCAGACAGAACAAGATTTGAGTCCTGGCCCTAGCACTTCATATCTTAGTAACTGCTCTGTTTCTACCCAAACTGGTCTAACACCAGAGAAGTAGGTTATAAGTCAGTTCTGACTAACCACCTGGAGTTAGTGTCAGGTCCTGCAAGTTAAGGAGTCAGTCCTCTACAAGACTCCCCCCTCCTCTGATGCCAGCCACAGTGGTATCTCCAGAGCAGATCAGCCTGCTACAAATTTGAGAATTTCCATAACCCCCCTCGAGTTCAGTAACTCACCAGAACAACTAATAGAATTCAGGAAAGCACTGTATTTACAATTACAGTTTATTATAAGGGATACCCGTACAGGTAGGTCTTGGAGGGCGTAAAGAGTTTCAACGCCCTCTCTCCATGGAGTCAGGATCCATCATCCTCCGGGCGTATCCATGTGTTCATGAACGGGGCAGCACCCTTGAGCTTTGATGCAGTGCTTTTATGAGGGCTGTATAAGGTAGCCATGATAGATTGAATCATAGGCCATGTGATTGAAGTCCGTCTTCAGCTTCCCCTTCCTTCCCCAGAGGCCTTGGTCCAACGTCCAACCCTCTGGTCACTTGGCTGGTCTTTCTGGTAACTGTCCCCATCCTGAGGTTGTCTTGGGGCCAGCCAAGTCATCGCATTAGCATAACAAAGACTCCTAACTCAGGAAATTCCAAGGATTTCTGAAGGTGTATGCCAAGAACCAGGGGCAAAGATCAAATTATCTTTTATTGTACCACGTTAATCTTGTGCATATATCACTTTATCTTGCTAGCCATCATTGCTTCATCTCTGAAATGAAGATGGTAATACCTAATTGTCAGGTGAAGTGATATTAGCAATCTTCCACAGAGTGTGGCAAGTAGCTATTTAGTAATTACCATCATTGTCGCCAGCACTGACAGTAATAGCAGTAGGAACAGTCATTGGGTCATAAAATCACAGCTTTCCTAGGAGAAAGCTTGAAAATCCCTCAGATTTGGACAGAATCACCTCCTACATTTCCAAAGTAGATACAGCTTTGTAGCAGATTTCAAGTAGAGAGTCTTTGGTCTGCTGTCTAGCATAACGTAGTCTGTGTACCGGCACTCATTATTGGTCATGTTTGCTTAATGTAAAAACTTAGTGTAATCTCTGTAGATTAGAAAATAATAGGTCCTTCAGCGGCACTAAGTTTTACTTAAATCCTCTCCTTCAGAACAGTCAGGTACATTGCCTTTCCTCATGGGTTTTCCCCATGATCTTTTTATTCCTCTTGGAAGTCTTTACAGTGCTCCAGATTGGCCTTAGCTGTAAAACCCAGAACTGGATATAATAGTCTGTGTTGAGTTTAACCAGCGATACGAATGACAGATGAATCTCATGTGTTTCGTCCTTTCCGGTGGCCTTGAGAATTGTCTTCCTGTCCATTGCACCTTACTCATCCCTTTTCCCCCATATCAAACAAACCCCATTGCATTGAAGGCCTACTCACATTTACAAATAGATATTCTAGACCTTTTCCACTTGCATTTATGCTTATTGGCCATTCTGTTCTGTTGTACACTATGCTGTGACATTCTGGCTCCATGCACCTCTCCATCACTGTCGCAGCACTCATTCCACTCTGGACACACTAGCCCATAACTTGTTTTCTACTTGGCTTTAAGGAATCCCTTCTTTTTTTCTTCTTTTTTAAAAATATATTTTGTTAATTTTTTTACAGAGAAGAAGGGAGAGGGATAGAGAGTTAGAAACATCGATGAGAGAGAAACATCGATCAGCTGCCTCTTGCACACCCCCTACTGGGGATGTGCCCGCAACCAAGATACATGCCCTTGACCGGATTCGAACCTGGGACCCTTCAGTCCGCAGGCCGATGCTCTATCCACTGAGCCAAACCAGTTAGGGCAAGAAATCCCTTCTGAGCCAAACCGGTTAGGGCAAGAAATCCTTTCTTGCCTGAAGTTCTGGTCAGCTATTGCTGACTGACAGACTCCTTAAAATCGCCCTTTTTACTTTGCTCACAGTTTTGTAGGTCGGGAATCCAGGAAGGCCTTTTCCAGGTGGCTTAGCTCTGACCCATGTGCCATCAGCTGGAGTGGCTGGGCCAGAGAATCCCCTGCCAAGGGGGCTTCTTACTCATGTCTGGCGCCTTGGTGTTGCTTGGCATGTCTCTCCCCCACACTAATTGTCATCTCCCAAGATCTCCCTATGTGGCTCGGGCTTCCGTGGGCATGGTTCTCTGAGTACTCCAACTTCTTACAGGACTGCTGGGTCCTGGGAGACGAAGGGGGGGCTGCCATTCCCCTAAAGGCAAGGCCCAGGATGGGCAAACTCTGTTGGTCAGGACAGTGACAGGAAAGCCCAGATTCAAAAGAAGAGGAAGTAGGAATTACCTCTGAGAAAATCGATTCTCTGATTCATCAAGTATTTGATTTTGAGTATATGCCTGGTTCCTGCTGAGCTTTGGGAATTCAAAGGTTAATATTTCAGAGGTTAATTCAGAAAAATTCTTTGCCTGCATATGTTCTCATTTGGGCTGGGGAACACAGGAGAAATAATAGACAAAGTAATAAAATAAAACAGGGTAGGAGGATACCGAATGACTGGCGGTTGGGGAGAGGAGTGCTAATTTAGACTTCATGGGCCTGGGAGGCTTCGTCAGAAGTGACGGTGGTTATTTCATGAATCCAAATGATGTGAAGGAGTAAGCCATACAAAAATCTGGGAGAAGAGCATTCCAGGGAGAGCGCAGACAAGATGTGGAGGCCCCGAGGCGAGAACAGATTTGGCCTTTTTGGAGAACAGCAAGAGGGCCAGTGTGTCCAGAGTGGAATGAGTGGTGGGGACAGTGATGGAGAGGTGCATGGGACCTTTTCTGTCACAGTATGGGGTGTGGATTTTAGCCTGCTGTGGTGGGAAGGCACGGGAGGGTTTCGAGCAGGTTTCAACATGTTTATTCTGTGTGACTCAGTCCCTGTGAATTGACTAACTCCCTAAGAGAATGGCCATAACAAGTCTTTGTGGTTTTAGATCCAATTAGTGAATGGCATGAAAAAGATAAACCCACTCAGGGAAATCAAATGACCCTGAAAAGCCTATAACAAACACTGTTCTCTGTCCCACCCCTCCCTGTCCCTTGCCCAGAGGCAACCACTTGTAAACTCCTTGAGCTGTTTCTTCTGTATTTCCTCCATATTTTCAAATAAAATGTTCAAATGGTTCTTATCAATTTTACACACTGCCCATTAACTTCTTTTTAAGGCAGATGAAGATCATTATCTTGTGTTCACCCTTTCTCTATCCCCTCATCTCACCCCCATACCTCTGTTCTCTTCACTTTGTCCTAATATTTTAATACTAGAGGCCCAGTGCACGAAATTTGTGCATAGCTAGGGTCCCTAGGCCTGGCTGGTGATCAGGGCTGATTGGGGCCTTCCGGCTGCTGGCCAGGGCCTTCCTTTGTTCCACGCCACCTCTCGTGGTCAGCAAACATCATAGCAAGTGATCGGTCTCCCGGTCGAACTCCCAAGGGTACATTTTACATCTTAGCTTTATATATATGCTAGAGGCCCAGTGCACACGAAATCATGCACAAGGAGCTCTCTTGCACTTGCCTCAGCTGGCTGCTCCGCCCATCGCTCTTGTAGCTCGCGCCCCGCCCTCTGCCGCGAGAGCCACTGCTCTTTGGTCGTGACGCTGTAATGGCCTTTTATGATATAGATAGAAGATAGTTTGGTCCCAGCTTAGCTTAAATCACTAGTCAGTGTTGACATTACTGATGACTGTAAATATTTCTCTCTGCTCCCCAAGAATAATTCTATGATTGGGTTTCCTTTTTCATTTGACCTTGTTCTTCCTAAATTTAATAACCCTAATATTTTTCGTTTGCTTTCTTTCTCTGTTCCTATTCTTCATCCGATGTGTTCCTTTGATTGGTTGTCTCTGGAGCCTTCCACCCTCCTGCTCCGTCTGGATTGGCCACCCTCTAAGGCCAGGTTATTTCAGGACTCACCTTTCCTGCGCTCCTTTGCTTTGCCCTTTGTTTCTGATCTTATCTCTCCCTTGTTTTACTCTCTCATTTTGCTAGCGCTTATTTTTCAGTGGCTTTTCTAAGATAGGTCATGTAGGAGGTAACTTTTTTGACTTCTTGTATATTTGAAATTATTCTGTTCTCACTATTGATTGGCAGCCTGGCAGGGCTAATTCTAGCTCTGTCTTTATTTTTCTTCCTAATTTTTGAGGTACTGGTTTTTACAAAGTAAATGGAAAGACTGTCTTCTCCCCTTTCTACCTCTGGTTGTTCTGAACAGCTGTGACCGCCCTCTTCTGGGAATAAACAGCTTCCCTGTGCTCAGCCCGAGGGCACGAAGCGCCTGGTACAAATCACCTCTGGCCACAGGCGGCCCAGTTTTAGTCTCTTCTACACACATCTTTGCATTCCATTCTCTGAATGCCAACTTCCCTAAAGGATGTTCTCAGTTGAGGAACTACCTATTCCCACCTAACTCCCTGTCTAACTGGTTAAAAACACTCCTGCACAACATACATAGTTTATGAAACCCAGATAGCTACACCAGCTTATTACTTTTTCTTCTACTCAGTAGGCGTCTGTTTCAGCAGCATTTCAGCATCTAGAAAGAGTTTCCGCCTTCTATGTATGGCTCAGTTGAAAAAAGGAATAAGTTATGTCTAAGCTTCTTCTAGGCCAGGATTAGATTTGCACTTTTACATTGGAGAGAGAGCCCTAGTTCAAGGTCTCTATCCAGCCCAGCTGGTGTAGCTTAGTGGTTGAGGGTTGACCATGAACCAGGAGGTTAGGTTTCTGTTCCCACTTAGGGCAAATGCTGGGGTTGCAGGCTCTATCCCCAGTGTGAGGCATGCAGGAAGCAGCCAATCAGTGATTCTCTCTCATCATTGATGTTTCTATCTTATCCTCTCCCTTCCCTCTCTCTCTCTAAAATCAATTTTTTAAAAGTTGCTATCTACATATTTGTCAGATGAAAGTATGGATGACCTACAAAGAAAAAGTTTATTTCATTATTTAGCCACTTGAGTTCCAAGTGAAATGTAGTATCTCCTCACCTATCTAATCTGAGTGGCCTTGGATCATGGTTGAATGTTCCTTAAGGCAATTGACCAATGACTAGATGCCATAGTCAAGCCTGTATATCTTACCCTTTGGCACAGTACTGCCCTTTAAAATTAACCTAGGCCCTGGCATCACCTCTGCTGACTTATGGGTATCCTGGTGCATAGTAGCACTCAGTAACTATTTGTTTAATGAATCATAGAGATATACTTCTGTTTCATGAAGGCTGTCTGAACTTGTAATAATTTTCACTGACACGGTGAGAGTCTCATTAGTCTGACGCTCTAATTTTTATAAAAATCAGCTATAGTGGCATATGCAGTTATTCCATAAATTTTACCCATTTTAAGTATACGATTCAGTGGTTTTGAGTATACTTACAGAGTTGTGCAGCCATCCCAACAGTCTAATTTTAGGACATGTCCATCACCCTAAAAAGAAATCTGTGTCAGTTAGTAGCCACTCCCCCTTCTTCCCCCACCCTCGGCCCTAGGCAACCAATAAGCTACACTCTGTCTCCATAGATTTCCCTGTTCTGGATATTTTATGTACATGGAATCGTACAATATGTGGGCTATAGTGTCTGGCTTCTTTCACTTGAGTGATGCTTCCCAGGCTCATCCATGTTGTAGAATGTATGGACACTTCACTCCTTTTTGTTGCTGGAAAATACTCCCTAGTGTGGCTACACCACATTTTATTTCTTCACCAGTTGATGGACATTTAGGTTGTTTCTCAATCAACAGATAGGAGGTTCCTCTTGGGGCATCCGTCTCATTTGTGAGTGATGCATTTTGTCTTTAAAGCTTTGGGGTTGTTGGTGACTTTTTCATTGCAAATGTAAGAATTGATATCTGGCCTGAGATTCTGTTGCTGACACAATGATGGAGGGATTCAGTTAGGAAATATAACAATAATCCAAGTACAAGATGTTGTTTGTTGTATGAGGTAATGCCTGAGGATGTAGAAATAATCTGGACGTGTGGTGTCACAGAGTTGGCAGGATTTGCTAGTGGATTGGTTATGGATGTTGGAGGGTGGAATCAAGATTGACTCCAGGTCCCTCCTCATTCAGTTCTGGTCAAGGGCACATGCTGGGGTTCCAGGCTTGATCCCCAGTGTGGAGTGTGCAGGAGGCAGCTGATCAGTGATTCTCTCTCATCATTGACTAGAGGCCTGGTGCACGACATTTGTGCACTGGGGGAGGTCCCTCAGCACAGCCTGCGCCCTCTCGCAGTCCAACACCCCTTGGGGGATGTCCACCTGCCGGCTTAGGCCCGATTCCCGGTTTTGAAAAGTTAGGTATACACCTACAGTGTGATGTAGTCATACTACTTTGCATCCCACAGACGCCTACACAGAGACCTGTTCACGAGTATTCATAGCACATAGACCTAAAGTGGACTTGATCCAAATGTTTATCAACAGAAGAATGAAAAGCAAATTGGGGTGTATCCACACAGTGGAATAGTACTCAGCAATAAGAAAGAATTAAGTACAAATGCTCATAGCAATGTAGCTAAATCTCAAAAAAATTATGTTGGGTAAAAGAAAGCAGATAGAATACATACTGTATGACACCACTTATAGAAAATTCTAGAAAATGCAAACTAATCTATAGTGACAGAACAGATCGGTGGCTGTCTAGGGACAAGGGGGGTCAGGGAAGGGCAAGGTAGAAAGGCTACAAAGGAATCCTCCATAATTTTTTAAAGTGCAGAGGTTTCCTGAGACCAAAGGGTTTGAGATCTTTGCCCTGTAGACTCAGATGACCCTTAGGCATGCTTGTCAGGCGGTGCTCTAGCATGATACTGACATGTTAGGCTTCGGTCTGCAGTGGGGAGCAGGAGTTGAGAGAATCGGACGTGCATTTTAGGAAGTAAACCTGGCAGCACTGTAAGGGGACCCAGAGAGGGGAAGATAGACTCACGGAGGACATTGCATTTGGCCTTGACTGAGGGTCGAGGTCATGGGAGGCAGACTTGATAGCATGTGTCTCCCAGTGGAGGGAATGAGAAACCTGCCTAATATTTGGGGGTGGGCAGGGGTCGTTATCTGAGACGGAGAATCCGGGAGGAAAGCAGGTTTGGGCAGGAAGGTGGGAGTGGGCTTTTCCCTTTCTTAAGAGCCTCTTTTGTTAAGGAGAAACTTTCATTTTCATGACGTCTAATCAGTTTTTTCTTGTAAAAAATAGACTCTCCCCATCTCTCATGTTAATTACCTATTTTTTAAAGACTCTGTTCTGTGTATTTAAGACTCTTGTCTCCCTTCTCTAGATATCATCGACCCTGCGATCCTGCGCCCAGGGCGCCTGGACAAAACCCTCTTCGTGGGTTTGCCGCCGCCCGCAGATCGTCTCGCCATCTTAAAAACTATCACAAAAGTGAGTAAAGGAGATGGTCTATCTTTGGGTCTGTTTCTCTCATTTTAAATACAGACAAGTAGCAATTCAGGATGCCCAATCACCTTCTGCTCTGCAGCTTTAAATATTTGCCCAGCCTCTGTCTCCCAAATCTGTCTTTTTTTTTTATATATATATATATTTTATTGATTTTTTACAGAGAGGAAGGGAGAGGGATAGAGAGTTAGAAACATCGATGAGAGAGAAACATCCATCAGCTGCCTCCTGCACACCCCCTACTGGGGATGTGCCCGCAACCAAGGTACATGCCCTTGACCGGAACCGAACCTGGGACCCTTCCGTCTGCAGGCTGACGCTCTGTCCACTGAGCCAAACCAGTCAGGGCCCAAATCTGTCTTTCACTTTCCCCTGTAAATGTCATTATAACTTCCCTTATCCCAGAAAGCCAGAAAGGTTATTTGATGTCTACCAGATGCTTTGAGAGATTAGTCTTTAAAACAGTGATAAAACTCCCACTTAAACTTACGGTTTTCACCATCTTTAAGTGTTCAGTTCCTTGGCCTTTCTGCATTCATATTGTTGTACAGCCCTTACTGCTGTTCATCCCCAAGCTCAGGTTTTCTAATTCCTGGTCCATTGTTGTTTCCACTTTTTTGACCTTTTTATTAAAATGTAACACAGGCACAAAAAACGTGGACATACCATTCAGTGTCCAACTCCATGAGCTTTCATAAACAAACTCCATGCCACCCTCCCACCCTGGAGTTAATTGACTAAATTGAAAACATTTACATTTAAGGGAACCTTAGGGGTCATGCAGTCTGGCCATCTGGTTTTATACACACAGGAGGAAGGAGGTTAGGGGAGAGAAAGCACAACCCTAGCCTATTTGGTTCAGGTACCATGGTTAGAGCAGACTGATGGGTCTCGGGTTTGATTCCGGTCAAGGGCATGTACCTTGGTTGCAGGCTCGATCCCCAGCTCAGGTTGGGGAGTATGTGGGAGGCAGCCAATCGATGTGTCTCTCTCACATCAATGTTTCCCTCTCTGTCTCTCTTCTCTTCCACTCTCTCTAAAAGCCAATGGAAAAATATCCTCCCCCATTCCCCCCCCCCCCCGCCCCCAAAAAGGGCACAAAGGCTGCTTGCCTAAGGTCACCCAGAGAGTATTTTTGCCATGATTATTTCCCGGGTCCAAGTGGGTTGATGAGAAACAACTGTTTCCTGAACCTGTTAGATGAACATTTGTGATTTATTACATAATAGCAGCTAGCAGATGTACAGTTCATGAAATTCGTAAATGCGTCCAGCTGGGAGGAAGGAGGGGACACCGTCTGAGTGTGGGCCCAGAGGCAGGTGATGGATTGCATGAGGTGCTGGAACCGAACCACATCCTGCTTGGAGCAATGCTGTGCTAATATTTACACTTGCCTTGAAGCTTAATGGCAAATATTCACTTCTTTGTGTCTTCTTAAGCTATTCATTTGCTAAAGTACTAATTGCTACCAAGACTACAGGCAATGTATATGTAAGTTATGAATCAGAACAATAAAGCAAATACTTCCGGACCTATCATTTATGTCATACATTTTAAATCACTAAAAACTGTTGTGTTTGCCTCTGAGAGGTACTAGAAAAGTTACTAAACAGTATGCGTGCACGATTCTGTGTCAGTGCTGCTGGAATTCTGAGACTGTTCTGATAGTTGCCTTTCTAGCATTTCTTGGTATGAGCCAAAGGGCAATTGGCACCAAAGTCAGGATTGAGTTTAGGTGAAGGGTTGAGAAAGAACACACTGAGCGGAGGGCTTTTGGCCTTTCTCTCCTGGCCAGCTGCAGTATTATTTCTCCCTTCCTGGCCAACCAGAAACCGCGCACATACGCACATTAACACCAAGCACTGCTTACGTCTTCGCCACATTTAATCAGCAAAGGAAAGGGGTTTCCTCACCTTCGGGAAGATTGAGCTGGTGATTTTGTTCTTGGTGATGTTTTGTTTTTGTTGCAGCTGCAGACAGATTCTTCAAACTTCATAAGCTTAAGTAAGCTTAAGTTGCCTTTAGCTTGCCCAGGTTTGGAGCCTGCTTCTTAACCTCATTTCTCAAAATGGAAGTTTGTGAAAATCTTGTAACACGGCTGTGGGAGGCAGTTATATTCATTTAGTCATGTAGCCAGTGCTATTTATTAAGAACCTTTCATGTGGAAAAGTATTGGTCATTGAACCCTCAATGAAAAAGTTTGTTCTCTCTTATTCAGAATGGCACCAAACCCCCACTGGACACAGATGTCAGTCTGGAAGCGATTGCTGGTGACCATCGCTGTGATTGCTATTCGTAAGGATCTCAGTCTCAAGTTTGTTCTCTCTCCGAGGCTCAGTTTCCTCGTGGGTCACATGAGGGAGAAGGACGATGTTGGGAGAATTAAGTCAGGTGTCCTGTGGGGCACCTGGTGTGGGGTCTGGCCCTTTCCTTCCTAGAGAAGCAGCTCCCACGAGGAGGAATTCCAGAAGTGGGGGGTCCTCTCATGTGTTGACTCTTGTAACTCAGCTGCCCTGACCACCACCACCACGGCTGCCCTTCACAAACTGTCTGTCTGTCAACCAGTTGCCAAATTATCCAGGTGCTTCAAGCATTTCAAACAGAATAAGCGACGGCTCAGAACTTACTTCGCAGCACATCCACCCATGAGCAACCACACAGCCCATAGTAAACGCAGGAAGTGAAACATTTCTGCCATCAGCACTCATATTTGCTGGTGCAGTGGTCGGCAAACTCATTAGTCAACAGAGCCAAATATCAACAGTACAACGATTGAAATTTCTTTTGAGAGCCGAAAACCGACTTCTGCGCATGGGCCATGAAGTTTCAATCGCCCTGTATGTGCACGCCCGCACATGGTATTTTGTGGAAGAGCCACATTCAAGGGGCCAAAGAGCCGCATGTGGCTTGTGAGCCGCGGTTTGCCGACCACTGTGCTGGTGGATGAAGGTTTTTGGTGTTTTTTTTCATATGTTTTTAAGGAAATTGGTTAACTTTCCCGTTTTGAGTATACAGGGGAAGATGTCTCTGGCTCTGTTGCCTATCCACATTACACTTGGGGTTCATGATGTCCCTGCAGGTCAAGGCCAGATAATGTGGAAGGAGGCGGGGTGTTCATCGTTGAGGACTTCAGGAGTCTGTCACTCAGCAACATAAACTTACAGCCAAAGAAACATCCGCTGGAGTAACCCAGGCCCTCCGCTATCTCAGTCCCAGTTGAAGAATGTCCCATTACCATCTCTCATCAATATGACTTCACTTGAAACCCTGCTGGTCATTTTTAGGGAGTGTGGTCAGCGATAACGTTTTAGCTCCAAGTTTTTAATACATGGGCATCTAGGCTCTGAGTGTCAGTCTTTGTTCTGCTCCTCCCACGCCCCTGAGAGAGATGCGCTCTGGTCAGTCTCCTTGGCTCATTTAAGATCGTCTCAGTGAGCCCAGCGTGTATGTGATTATTAGCTAATGTTCTAACCCTCACACTTTACAACAGAAACATTGGATTCAGTTAGTAATTTAAACTCTGTGGGTCTTTAATATATTACATGGGTCAACATTGTATGTTAATGTCTGGAAATAAGGTTTTTGTCCCAAATTCAAGCTCTTTGTCAAAAGATCGCCAAGACCTGGTCAGGATGTTAATGTAGTCAAACAGCAGTCAGCACCATTGTCTTCTATTGAACTCAAGTGGACTCGGCATATTATTACGTGGAATAATTAAATGAAGGCTTGTTAGTTCTTGTCATATTTTAAGTGACTTGCGAGTCCACTGAGCTTGAGCTTGAATCAAATGCATCAAAGACTTTATAGCCTTTGTATTTTCCCCTTTTGAACATGGCGCCATAAATGACTTTTTATATATGAGCTTGTTTTAGACAGGAGGTAATTTAGGAATGGGCCGTCAGCTCTTAGCACAGGCCATGTGAAAAAAATTTACAATCAACGGTGGTCAGTTTCTTTCTTTTTTTTATATTTTATTGACTTTTCACAGAGAGGCAGGGAGAGAGAGAGAGTTAGAAACATCGACCAACTGCCTCCTGCACGCCCCCCACTGGGGATGTGCCCGCAACCTAGGTACATGCCCTTGACCGGAATCGAACCCGGGATCCTTCAGTCCGTAGGCCAACGCCCTATCCACTGAGCCAAACCAGTTTCGGCAGTTTCTTTCTACTGATGATGTTCTAAGCTATTTTTTTTTCTTTTTAGTATATTTTTATTGATTTCAGAGAGGGGGAGAGTGAAACATCCATGATGAGAGAGAATCATTGATTGGCTGCCTCCTGCACGCCCCCCTACTGAGCATCGGAGCCCGAAACCCAGGCGTGTGCCCTGACTGGGAATCAAACCGTGACTTGGTTCATAGGTCAATGCTCAACCACAACCACACCAGTCGGGCAGTGTTCTAAGCTTTTTATATTAACGTGGGCGTCTATAGCTGTTACCATGGGACTATTTATGATAGTTGTTTCCTCCATGATTTCCTTTCTTCTGAAAATTAGAAATATTTTAAGTGAAAGCTAAAACTCTTTCCTACCGACTGTAATTAGTTTAGCCCACATTTATGGGTCAGTTTCTTTCCTGACTATTTAATATGCGACTTAAAAGGAAATGGCTCTCAGGCTTCTTTCTGGCCTAAACAGTGTCTAATTATAAATAAGACGCTGTCTTTTATTCCAGGGGCGCAGATCTCTCTGCTTTGGTGCGGGAAGCTTCCATCTGTGCCCTGAGACAGGAAATGGAAAGACAGAAAAGTGGAAATGAAAAAGGTACAGTTCTCCCCGGAGGCTCTCAGTTCTAATCCGTTATCACCTGGACAGGTAAAACCGCTGTTGATCTGGAACCGGGACCACTTTCTAGCATCTCTCATCTGTAATGTTAAAACTGGTATTTCTGTCTGATAAGACATTCAGAAACCTTTCAGAATATGATGTCAATTTTAAGTAGAAAATATTAATACTAAGTAGAAAACACATACACACGAGAAGTGAAAATTGAAATAACTTTCCATATACTTAGACTCTCCTTTCCAAAGACAAAATCGGTACGTGTTGTTATGTGATGATTTGGGGCCATCTCAACAGCTTGGCGCTGTTCTTCACATTGGACAGTGTCTTCATATGATTTGGGTTTGTGTGGCCAAAAAAGACTCATTTCCTACCTGCATTCCAACCAGGCCAAGTACCGATTGTAGCCTTTCCTTGGCTTGATTCCTGTGACAGTTACTTGTTTGATCATTTTGTCGCTGTGCTTGACAGTCCTTGTAAATACCATCTTCAGAAGACCTGCCTTTTCCTCTAAACCCGTACTTCATCTAAATTCAAGACTGTGTTGATTTCCTTTTTGCTCAGTAGATTTCCAAAAGATGTCTTTTTTATTTGTGCTGATTTCCCCCTCTCCCCGCCTCTATTTTTTTTAGGCCTCTAGGAATCTTAGGAGTTAAATTTGTTTCCAGTTACAGCAGCACGTGCTAGCTTAGATTCGTCAGCACACGTATCTTAATCACAAAGTCCCCGAGATTTTTGGTTAATTTTAAGATTCAGTTATCTGAACTTCTTTTATTGTCATCTATTTTAAATTCCTTTTGGAAGTAGGTGGGATATAATGAGCAAAATTAGAATCTCTTGTAAAAGACATCATCTGTGGTAGTAGGCTGTCTGAGAGCTAGGTCTGATGACGAGCTTGGGGTTTGTTTTATAACTAAAATTTAACAGGCCGCCGTACACGCATTGGCTGCTACTAATGACTGTTTGGACGTTGTCTTGTAAACACAGAATACATTCTGACAACCCTGCTTTGCTACAGGTGTTAACACACTTCATTATGGTCATCATTTTACAGTATATGCATATATCTCGTGACCAAGTTGCACAGCTTAACTTGCATATGTCTACAATATCTCCGTAAAGCTGGGGGGAAATAAACTAATAAATAAAACACAGGGACCGTTTTTTGTCTTTAAAGGGGTAAAAATCTCTCTCTAATTAAAGACAAAGTACTTTTTCATATAATTTGTTCCCAAATAAATTGCTTTGATTGCTTGGGTCGGGCGGAGATTGCACTAAAATACATTATATAAAACTTAACCATTTATGTAAAATTAACTGTGGTCAGGAATATGTCAGTGAAGCTAAAGGGAACCAGGGTCCTACATCCTGTTTGAATACTGCTGTGAATAGACTAGGGCCATTGTCACCACTGCGGTCCTCACCGTCCCCGGAATGGGCGGCAGTCTCGAGAGAAGCTCAGTTATAAATCGCAGCTGCATACTGTGCCCCATGTGGATGTTTGTGCTTTTGCTCCGCAGGTGAACTCAAAGTTAGTCAGAAGCACTTTGAAGAAGCTTTCAAGAAAGTGAAATCATCTATATCAAGAAAGGTAAGAAATGTTCTTAAATGTAGAGAGAAAAGAGACTAGAATTTAGACCGGTAGATATGACCTTGTGAAAACAAAATGATTGCCTGTGTGCGTGGCCTTGAGAGAGATCAGCTGTTGTCCCACTTACTTACGCACGCATCGGTTGATTCTTCTTGTATGTGCCCCGACCGGAGATTGAACCTGCAACCTTGGCGTATCAGGATGACGCTCCACCCGAGCTCCCCGGCCAGGGCTGACTTCGAGTTTTCCATCAGTTACCATACTGAGAAACACAGCAATCTGCTCATATAACTGCTTGGACTTTGACTTACAGTTTTCAATCAATAATCATAATGAGAAACACTGAGCCTGGGTCATAAAGGGCTAACGCTTTAAGGTAGTTGTGGTGGAGTCCACAAGCAGGTCCTCGTGGCTGAGGCGCATTACAGCTCTAGGAGTCCGGAAGCAAAAGACATCCGCTGAGCACAACGGACCCGACAGTGTGGAACCCAACATTCCCAGGGCTGGGCATTTCCCTGCCAGCTCTCTCTGTAAGTGTCCTAGCTGCCAGACTTCACTGCATAGCACCACTTTAACTTTTACTACAAACAACCCCTCAGCAAAGTAAGGCACACCATGTAAAACCTGGCATTTTATGTCAGAAAAAGCCAGAGTGATTTTGCAACCTTTTTCTGACATTATGGTGAAGATGTTTCTACTTTCCTGAAACTTATGGGTAAGTCCCTAGCGCTTCGTTTGAGTAGTCTAGCTCCAAGAAGATAAGACTGTTGAGGGTGTAGCTGGCATTAGGCAGGCTGGATCCAGAAACCTCATCTGGGGGGAAGATGGCTGCCTGCAGGTTATTCGCCCCCATTGCAAGAGAATTCCCTGATGGCTCTAGCAGGAGAGTCTCAGGGAAGCCTGTGATTGGTCCAGCTCAGGTGAGGAGCTCATGTATTCGCCCCCATTGCAAGAGAATTCCCTGATGGCTCTAGGCAGGAGAGTCTCAGGGAAGCCTGTGATTGGTCCAGCTCGGGTGAGGAGCTCATGTATTCACCCCCATAGCAAGAGAATTCCCTGATGGCTCTAGGCAGGAGAGTCTCAGGGAAGCCTGTGATTGGTCCAGCTCGGGTGAGGAGCTCATGTATTCACCCCCATAGCAAGAGAATTCCCTGATGGCTCTAGGCAGGAGAGTCTCAAGGAAGCCTGTGATTGGTCCAGCTCGGGTGAGGAGCTCATGTATTCACCCCCATAGCAAGAGAATTCCCTGATGGCTCTAGCAGGAGAGTCTCAGGGAAGCCTGTGATTGGTCCAGCTCGGGTGAGGAGCTCATGTATTCACCCCCATAGCAAGAGAATTCCCTGATGGCTCTAGCAGGAGAGTCTCAGGGAAGCCTGTGATTGGTCCAGCTCGGGTGAGGAGCTCATACCAAACCAGCCAGGAATTCACTCTGGCTGGCTGGGTCTATGGGGCAACATGACTTCAAGCCCTAGAATGAAAAACTGAAAATAAAACACTGGTCCTCAAGTTGATTGACGTGTAATAATCAGCTTAGTCATCTGCCTTAAATGTGGCGGGTTGAGATTTTGAGTCTTCTTTTCACACCGACAGAATCACTAGATTTTGTTAAATGTGAAAGGAACACTTGCTATATTTTTTTAGCCTTTCAGACATACTTAGAGAAATAGCGATTGGCTTTGAAGTGAGTTAACATTAACCAGATGATCAGGAGATGTCTGAAAGAGCAAAGGAAAGGAGAAAGGCGTGAGGGCTCTCCCAGGGCCTGCAGAGCTGGTCTCTGTAGTTCTGGAATGTTAGGCATGTTCTCAAGCCGTTGAATCTAGCTGCTACCTCTCTTTCCTGGGAGCAGCTGCTTCCCTGGGGCCTCATGATGCTGAATTTGGGGTCAGATAGTAACAGCAGGTAAAGTGGATTTGGTGTCCCGCAGCTAGCTGGTGTAACAGAAGGGTCTGGTTCAGAGGCCAAATGCAGACATTGTCACCTGGCCCGGTAAATCCTCACTAACTGGCTGAAGGTGGGAAGTGAGGTCAGTGAGCAGCATTTCTTCTGAGCTCTGCCTGTTTGCCTCATCCACTCCCACTCTGCTGGTACCAACCCACCAGGCTCCATCTGAAGATCCTGCCCCGCCCTACTTTCTAGTGAGGCGCTATGTCTGTCGTGGTCCCAAGAAGACTCAGTGGGCTGGCAATTTGTTATGACAGATATCCCAGCAACTAAGATGGGACTCTTTTTTGCCAGTTGCTTTTTATAATTCAGAATGTTCATTTCAGCTGTGTCATTCTTTATTTTCTCTGCTCAGCCAAGCCAAGCCCTCGTGTCCAGCATGTCCCTTCACGGACCAGCAGAGCATAACTTACTCTGCTGCTGGCTTCTTGTTGTTCAGTCCTAGCGGCTCACCAGTGACCTGGGGCAGGGTTAGCTGTTAATAAATGTTGAGACCTTGAGATTATTCTCCCACCTATTTATTACCTCAAATTATAGTCTTTCACTCCGCCTACTATGGCCTTGTTCCATTGTCAGGAAGCCAGTCTCACTCAAACATAAATTAACCTTTTTTCTGTCGTCCTCTATAAAAGCCACATTATAGAAACCTTACTGTTTTTGTTTGTTTGTTTGTTTGTTTGTTTTTAGAAACGGTACTGTTTTGTTAACTCATTGGTTTAGTGGTTTTCACACCTACTGGCCAGAGCACTTTGATTCTTTTCTTCACACTCAGGATAATATGGGTCATCTATTTGCCCGATTATTTCTTCACATTGACATTTATGAGAGGAAAAACTTCCCCTTACACCTAGTGTATTAATGGATTGCTTAAGATCTCATTCTTCCATCTGTACATAAACATGTATCATGTACCTACTAAGGCCAGATACCGTGCTGGACTTACAAGATATAAAATCATATAGACATAGTTCCTAATCTTTATGAGCAATTAGGAGCTGTATGGTAAGCATTTCCATAAATGTGTACATAGATACCTGCTCACCTGGTTACTCTACTCCATTAATGTTACATGGCCTGTAGCTTTTACTAATTAGAAGGTATTGACTACATGACAGATTCAGTCCAGTGGATTCTATTAAAGGTATATCTGAGCCTATAATTCCAGACATTGGCGATGTCTTTTTACCCTTTTAGGAAGCATGCATGTATGCCTTAGTGATGCTACTTGATTCTGGTGTGTGTGCACGTATATGCAGAGGACAGTCTTAAAAGGCTATATTGATGGAGGGCTGGGTAGAAGAGAGCCTTTTTCTCTTTATAACTGTTATGTACATATTTTTAAATATGTTTTTATTTTTAAGGGAGAGGGGAAGAGAAAGACATATAGATGCGATAGACAAGCACCAATCAGCTGACTCCTGCACACCCCCTACTGGGGATCGAGCCCAAAACTCAGGCATGTGCCCTGACGGGATCAAACCAGCGAACTCTCAGTGCAGACAGCACTCCACCCACTGAGCCCACCAGCCAGGGCTATAGAGCCCTGTGATCATTTTACCTATCCAGAAGAATACTTTAACAAAACTTGATTTTTAAAAAATATTTTAAAGGGCTGGGAAAACGGAAACCTACTGTATTTCCTTGGGATAAACGTATAGGAGTGGAATGGCTTAAATGTGAAAGGCTGACAACACCAAAGGGTAGCAAGAATGTGAAGCAACTAGAACGCTCATACTTAGTTGTTGAAATGTAGAAGGATCCAACTCCATTGAAAGCACTCTGACAGTTCCTGACCGATAGTGTTGCTTACGCAGCCTCCGCTTTGCCTCTCACTCCAGTCTGAACCCAGTATGGTTTACAATTTTGCTTTACTGATTAGATGGAGACATAAGTGTCTTCTGCCCTGATTTTGGGGGCAAACGTTTTACGTCAACAATTATGAGAGTCTTGGGTCCTCCCGGAGAAAGGAGCGTGTGTGGACGCGGATGTGGGGAGGGGAGGTCAGCTCTCGGTTATTCGTTGGCTCGGGCTGACGTCACAAAGTACCGCAGGCTGTGGGGCTCACCCAACAGCAGTCTGTTCCTCTCGGTTCTGGAGATCAGAAAGTCCAGATCAAGGCGCTGGCAGGGCTGGTTTCTCTGAGGCCCCGCCCCTTGCTGTCTCTTCACATGGCCTCCCTCCGCGCGTGTCTGTGTCTTAATCTCCTCGTAAGATGCCAGTCCTGGTGGGAGGGGAGCCCACCCTCACGACTTTATTTTCACTTAATTGCCTCTTTAAAGACCCTGTCTCTAAATAAGGTCACTCTGAAGTCCTGGGACCTCAGCATGTAAATTCTGGGCGGGACACAGTCCACCCCAGAGGATCAGCGATCAGCTCTGTGTTCTGTCTTCTCCCCAGGACCAGCTGATGTATGAGGCTCTGAAGCAGTCCCTTGGCCAGTGACCCCAGCCGTGGCCAGAGGAGGCCAGGGCGCCGGCCTGGCGAGAAGCCCACCGCTCCGAGCGGGCGCTTGCAGCTCTGCAGATGAGGCCGCATGTAAGCTTTGATTCTCACATTCATGAAGCCAAGTTGGAGTTGAAGATTTCTTCCCATCTGGTCAGCCTTGTTTGGAAACAGCCTACCTCCCCTTTTAAAAAAATGAAACTGCCAAAATAAAATAACTGAAACTTTTTTTAATAAAATGTTTATATTGAAACTATCTCAGCTGTACTATGGAAAGGTTGCATTTACAGTAAAAAAAAAAAAAAACTTTCTGCCTCTGAACCATCTGAATGGAAGTTGCCAACCTGATGGCCCGTCACCCCCAAATACTTCCGTGTATATTTCCCACGCACCAAGATACTCACCTGCGTAACCACCATCACAGCCAGGGAATAGAAGCGGCCACTGCTCCCATCTCCATCTCGGCTCCACCCGTGTCTCCAGTGCTCCCAGGAGCGCCCTTCGCCATCAGAGGGTCCAGGTCACAATGAGCTGTTGCTTCCTTAGAGGCCGGAGCAGCTCCTCTGTTTGGCTTCTACACTTGCAGGTTAAAAGGCAGCTCCTCTGTGGAATGCGCTTGGCGTGGGCCAGTCTGAGGTGCCCTCTCGATGAGCCCCCAGTTGTGCACCTTTGGGAGGAATTTCGTGAAGCGACGCCGAGCCCTCATTGCGTCCCATCAAAGGCACGTGATTTCGAGTTGCCCCTTCCTGAGATTGTCCACTTCCATCACCTGATAAGGTGGTTCTACCAAGCTTGCTGTACTATAAGGTGGCGCTTCTTTAAAATATATTCTTACTGATTTCAGAGAAGAAGGGAGAGGGAGAGAGAGAGAGAAACATCAATGATGAAAGAGAATCATTGCCTCCTGCATGCCCCCCAATGGGAATCGAGCCCGCAACCAGGGCATGTGCCCCTGACTGGAATCGAACCTGGGACCCTTGAGTCCGCAGGCCGACGCTCTATCCACTGAACCAAACCAGCCAGGGCATAAGGTTACTTTTTCCTTTGGGAGGTATTGGACTCTGTAAGTAGTCCATTTCTCATCACACTCGGGTATCACCATGTTTTCAATGCGCCGTTACCCATTGTTGACATTACATGACGTTCAAACTGCCCCAGATTTGGCAGTGCGGGAGCCCTTTCACGCTAGCCTCTACCCGGGTACCTTTGATGAGTCCCTTGCTGATACTCTCTGAAGGGTTTATTTTGTCGTGTCTAATCTCATTCCTCATTCATGGTGCCGCATGCACGTGCATTCTGAGGCTGGGTAGGTGGGTTTCATTACCTGGGTCTGCTCTCCCGAGATTTCTGCTCCCCCTCCCTCAACACAAATTGTTAGGCTACTTTTTCTTTGCATCAGAATATTGTTTTCCCTTTTTTATTGAACGTATTGGGGTGCAACTGGTTGATAACAATTCTGTAACTCATTATCTGTACACTGTATTGTGTGTTCACTACCCCCGGTTATGCTGCTTTTAAGAATGTAATTGATCAATGGGGAAAGTGCTAATACATAAAAGCAAAGCAGGTAACTAAGACAGCCTTTTTTTTTTTTTTTCCAAGAAGTTCACAGAAGGATGCAGACACCTAAACAGTATCGCAGGCCCAAGAAAGGGGTATGAAGAGAAGGGTGCAGAGGAGGCAACACCCCCCAAAGGAAAAAGCAGATGTGGGTCGTGTCCTAGAGACAGATGACCACAAATGAAGGGAGAATTAAAACGTTCTGGGATGTTCCCTTAGCGTGTTGTTGGGGCGGTCTGGCTACACTGGCAGGTAGTTCTTACCCTTGAGAGGAGGAGGGAGACACTCGGCAACGTTTGTTCCAAAGAACTGTTTCTTAGGTGTGGCGGTAGAAGGTCCACGTTCGCTTACGGCCAAGGACATCCCATCAGTTCCCCTGCTGGTAACCAGTCATTTATTATTTAGAAATGTCTCTGACATCCGTCCCTTCCATTGTTCCAACAGACACTGACCTAGTTGGGGCTGTCATCACCTTTCATAAGGTGTACTCTGCCTCCTAGCTCATCTCCTGTTCCCAGCTCTTACCCACGAAAACACGCGGCTTCACATCCTTCCACAGCCTAAACTCCTTAGTCTAGTTACACATGGACTTGAAATCTGTCATCAACCTTCCTTTGCCACCCGTCCCGCCCTCTTCCCCCAACTGGATTTATTGCTGTTCCCATGAAACCCCCATTCTTGAGCCTTTTCTCACAGTGTTCCCACTACCAGGAGTGCTGCCTCCCCCAACACGGCCCACCTCTGGCTTGAAATGCCACCATATATATATATATATATATATATATATATATATATATATATATGTATGTAAATTGTATATGTATGTGTGTGTGTATATATAATTGATTTCAGAGAGGAAGGGAGAGGGAGAGAGAGATAGAAACATCAATGATGAGAGAATCATTGATCAGCTGCCTCCTGCACGCCCCACACAGGACTGAGCCCGCAACCCAGGCACGTGCCCTTGCCTGGAATCGAACCCGGGACCCTTCAGTCCGCACGCCGATGCTTGATGTTATTTCTTGACATGCGTCATCTTCATGGCACAGGACAGTGTGATCTTAAACCCTTGTAAAGCATCCCTGGCAGCTCCAGCCTGTCCATTTCCAAATTCAGCAAATGCAGTACCCTGGCTCCCAGGGACCAAAGGCACTTCCTTGAAGCCAGGGAGCTGATTAAACAGCTGGGATAGCAGCACCTCACTGGTCTCTCCTGGTGCGTTATTAAGGAACAACATAGGGTTTGGAGGGTAACCTGGGACTTGAGGGTCTGCTGTTGGATTTCCAGGGTGTTCGCTGAATGTGGTGCTCGCTGGTCGGGCTTCCTGTTAGCAGTCTTTGCTGCCTGTTCCAGTTTTGGCTTTTTTTCTTTGTCAGCAAAGGTCTGACGCGTTTTGGATGCTATACCAGAACCTGTTTTTCAGTACTGCATTCGCATTGGTTTCCCCTACAATGGAAATCTGTGCAACTGTCTCAAGGCATGCGTGGATGAGCCTGAGGCCAGTATGGTGTCCCATAAGAACCAAACATTGGGGAGATTTGATGGGGATTTTATGTTGTTTCCACCCCAGCTGTCTACCAGAATGGGCCGTCATGGCTCCCTGAAGAAGAGCCAGCAAACTTAGGAGGTGGGGCTGAGTGTCTTCTGGACCCCTTTCAGCAATACTGAGAATGCTCGAAGGAAAGTGTTTCTAAGAATGTGGCCTGCATGACCATTCCCTAGAACAGTGGTCGGCAAACTGCGGCTCGCGAGCCACATGCGGCTCTTTGGCCCCTTGAGTGTGGCTCTTCCACAGATGGCCTGGGCGAGTCTATTTTGAAGAGTGGCGTTAGAAGAAATTTTAAGTTAAAAACACTTGGCTCTCAAAAGAAATTTCAATCGTTGTACTGTTGATATTTGGCTCTGCTGGCTAATGCGTTTGCCGACCACTGGCCTAGAACAAACGCTTTGAGGAGATTATATATATTTATTACAACTGGAATTCTAATTGCCTTCTTCTTTTGCACAGACGGGAAAACCTGCTCTCGCACGCTGCTGACCAGCTAGCTGTGAGCCTGGTAAGTGGACAAGGGGGTTTTTCTTTTCACACTCCGGGAAGTCTCACTGGCGTGAACTTCCTTGGAATTAATATTACGGAAAGACGAGTTTCGCAATAACTGCAAGCTGTAGACGTGGAGAGATACTGGGTGAGGGCAGCGCTGCTTTGCAGCAGGTAAGGAAACCTGTTTTGTAAGGAAAACGCCCTGCCTGGAAAGGGGGTCACAAGCTAGTTGATTCTGCAGACACCTTTGAGCACCTACTTCATGGGGGCTTTCTTTCCATTGTCCTTGTCCTCCGCTCTCTAAGAAAT
The DNA here is from genome assembly GCA_026230045.1 of Corynorhinus townsendii. Lineage (NCBI taxonomy): Eukaryota > Metazoa > Chordata > Mammalia > Chiroptera > Vespertilionidae > Corynorhinus > Corynorhinus townsendii. The sequence continues at coordinate 14,348,977 of JAPDVU010000016.1, read as the reverse complement.
TGGGTGTGGAAGGCGTGTCCAGGAGCTCTCTTCCTTTTTTGGATTGTGGTTTGTAGGCCAGCATAGATGTGTTTATTAGAAATGAACTTCCTGCCTGGCCAGGGTGGCTCAGTTGGTTGAGCATCATCCTGTGGCTGCTGGTTCGATTCCCAGTCAGGGCGCATGCCCAGGTTGCAGGTTTGATCCCCAGTTGGGACACATACGGAAGGCGATTGATTGATGTGTGTGTCTCTCTCTCTCTCTCTCTCTCTCTCTCACCCCCCCTCCACCCCCTTCTTTCTCAGCATGTCCTCGGGTGAGAATTAAACAAACAAAAACAAAAATTGAACTTACTGTGCCCACTTTAGCTTTACACCCTGCATGGCACAGGTTTGCGGCATCTGTGCCTCAACACAGAATGTCAGGCTTTGTCGTTATTCCCTGGCGGCATGGGATGGGGAAGAAGAGGAAGGTGGCCTTATTAACATGATCTTATTCATGTATCAGCTGGACATACAGAATCTTCATTTTATATTTGAGGAAACGGAGGCTCAGAGAGGTTAAGCAGCTTGTCCCCGGTCACACAGCCAAGTGGCACCTGGGACTTCAAACTCAAGACTGTTTATTCTAAAGCCTTCGCCATTCTTCCCCACCCTCCTGGCTTCTTGGGCAGGAAGTGGCCTCCGTGTCATGTCTCCTGGGGAGCTACTGAATGTGCTGCCTTCATTAACCAGTGTGACTTGTAATAATAATCATCTTTATTGAGTAGTGTATTGCTTTCTTTCCCCCTTGAACTCAACCAGCTCGTACCAGAAACATCTACACGGTGCCCAGTCAGTAAACTTCGAAGCTGTGAAAAACATGGTTAGTCAGCTCCTGGAGAGGGAGAGGACTGTCCGAGATGAGGACTCGCTGCCTCCTGTACCCCCAGCCCCCTCAGCACCCAGAAACAACGTGCTTTCCTGTGAGGCTAAAATGCTGCTGTGACGGGAGTCCCGTGGCCCACGTCTGACGTCCAGGTTTCAGGCCCTGAATGTATGTCTGGTTGCACCAGCGTTAGACACACACACTTGCCTTCCCCTGTGCGCAGGGCCTCGGGCTTTCCATTTCCTTCTTCCTGAAGGGAAGGGCCTGGCGGGGCAAACTTAATTCCAGGCTCAATTCTTTTTTTTCTTTTTTTTAAATATTTTATTGACTTTTTACAGAGAGGAAGGGAGAGAGGGATAGAGAGTTAGAAACATCGATGAGAGAGAAACATTGATCAGCTGCCTCCTGCACACCCCCCACTGGGGATGTGCCTGTAACCGAGGCACATGCCCTTGACCGGAATCGAACCTGGGACCCTTCAGTACGCAGGCCGATGCTCTATCCACTGAGCTAAACCGGTTAGGGCTCCAGGCTCAATTCTTGACCTTCCTACTTTTTCGGGACTCTGTCTACTTTGATAGTTCCTACTGAATCCAGATCAGAAGATTCCAGCAAAATGAGGGAGTGCGTACAGCAAGGGAAAAGGAAGACATGGAATGAGGGGTCCCGCACAGGAGGGAGGGCAAGGGAGCCCTCAGGGAGGGTGGCTTTGCCCCAGACCAAGAGGGCAGCCAGTCCAGGCTACAGCAGTGCCTCAAACAGACATGTTAAGAGTTCTAGTCACATGGCAACTGGCTGTCCTCCCCGTCTTTCGAACATGAAGACAGAATGCCTGAGGGGTGCCAGGCCCACTTACCTGCACTTCACCGATTTTGTTGGTTCCCTGAAGAAGTCGACTCCTGGCTTCCCAGAGCACCTGCATCCCTGGTTCCACCCCAGACGGCTGCTTTCCCAGCCTCCGGCAGCCACAGTGAGTGTGAGGCCACAAGCCGGAGCCGCCCACCCGCTCAGGCCACGTCTCCGCTGGACACGGGGCGCCTGGTTCACACTGCACCCTGCCACCTGTCCTCAGAGGGGCCCTGGAGAGCCCTAAGAAAGCCGAAGCCACACCGGCTGCCTTTGGGCACCGTGCATCCGAGGGGGGCGCTGTCGCCCTTGCCCTGCAAAGGGAGGTTTGCACTTGCTGCTCAGCTTTCAGAATGAAGCGGTGTTGTCTTAGAGACCCACACGTGCCTAAGACAAATAAAAAGAAGAGCGGCCCTGGCTGGTGTGGCTCACTGGTTGGCGTGTCGTCCCATGCAGGGTTGCGGGCTCAGTCCCCAGTAGGGGGTGTGCAGGAGGTAGCTGTTCTCACATCGATGTCTCGCTTTCTCTCTCCCTTTCCCTTCCCCTCTCTCTATAAGTCAATTTTTTTTTTAATCTTAAAAAAGAAATGAGAGGGAGTGATTAAGATAAAAGTCAGGATAATGGTCACCTCTGGGGAGCAGGCATTGCGATGGGGCTGCCCCTTTGTTGAGGTGTGACTGACATACATAAAGCTCTCCATACTTAATGCATACAGCTCGGTGAGCTTGAAGATAAGTCTCCTGCTGCCCTCTTTTTTTAACTTTATTTATTTTTTTAATATATTTTATTGATTTTTTTACAGAGAGGAAGGGAGAGGGATAGAGAGGTAGAAACTTCGATGAGAGAGAAACATTGATCAGCTGCCTCTTGCACACACACACACCCCCCACCGGGGGATGTGCCCACAACCAAGATACATGCCCTTGACTGGAATCGAACCCGGGACCCCTCAGTCCGCCGGCCGACGCTGAGCCAAACCAGTTAGGGTTCATGCTGCCCTCTTAATTAGTGTTTTTATTTGTGATAAGAGACTTGACATAAGATCTGTCCTCTTAGCTAACTTCTAACTACCACTGACCCTTGAACAACACGGATTTGCACCGCACAGCTCCACTTATACATGAGTTTGTTCAATCCATTCTGCAAATACTCTTCCTTCTGATTTTCTTAATAACATTTTCTCTTCCGTAGCGTACTTTACTGTAAGAATACAGCATGTAATACATATAACAAATGTGTAGATAGACTGTTCAGGTTATCGGTAAGGCTTTCGGTCAACAGTAGGCGATTAGCAGTTATGTTCTCAGAGAGTCAGAAGTTGTATGTGGATTTTCAGCTACGCAGGGAGTCGGTGCCCCTAGCCCCCTCGTTGCTCAAGGTCACAGTCTTGGTGACGACAGGCTTTGTACCTTTGACCAGTACCTCCCTTTTCTGTTCCTATTATGATTCTCCCACTATACATAGACATTCTATACTCCTGCCTGTATTTCTGACATATTTCGCGATAAAAATATTTTTAGAGTTGAGGGTTCCTTTGGGGGAAAATGACTTTCGACTGAAATAATGGGCTGAGGTAGGAGTAATTCGGCTGTAAATCATCGAGATACATTTCTGTGACGGCGGAAAGCCTCAGTCAAGCACAGAGCAAAAGCCCAGAGCTGTGAATGTGAGCTTTGGCCTCCTGCCACCCTGGCTCACTGGGAAGTGAGCCCGCCCCCGGGAAGGTTTGTAGTCACGTCAGTGCCCACGATGAAATCTGTTGAGAACTGTTTCAGATAAAAAAAACAAACAAATCAACGCCGTTTGTCTCCACAGCCTTCCTCCCTCCTTTTTTTTGTTGTTAATCCTCAGCCAAGGATATTCTTCCATTGATTTTTAGAGAGACTGGAAGAAGGGAAAGAGACAGAGAAACATTGATGTGAGGGAGACACATCAATTGGTTGTCACCTGCACTCGCCCAGACCAGGGCCCGGGCTGGGGCGGAGCCTGCAGCCAAGGTACGTGCCCTTGACCGGAATTAAACCTAGGGCCGACGCTCTATCCACTGAGCCAAACTGGCTAGGGCTCCTTCTTCTTTTTCTTCCCCTGCAGCTGAGTCTAATGGGCTGGCAGCTTGGTGAGTTCACACATTAGAGTTAAAATTTACTCCAACGGAACTTTGCAGGGTCTTTTTTTTTTCCCCCCAGTCTGCCCCTACATTTTTTTACCCGCTTCTTCTGAGCCTGGAGAAAGGCATTTTGAAGTCGAAAGGCAGTACTGCTTGGCCTCGGCAAGGACAAGTGTGTGGTTAGCAGCAAAGGGGGTGAAGGACAAGAACCAAGAGCCCTCCTTACCACTGCTTGCCATTAGCATGTAACACAGCTGAGGGGGAAGGGAAAACCCGGAATTACTTCAGGTCGCAAACCTTCAAGGATTCTACTCGGGGCCTGTAACAGGTTCAGATGGCAGGTTAAAATCAAGCCAAGTGCATGGTAGGTAAGGCTAATGGTTCTTTTTAAATATTTTTTTTCCCATTGATTTCAGAGAGGAAGGGAGAGAGAGAGAGAAACATCAATGCTGAGAGAGAATCATTGATTGGCTGCCTCCTGCACGCCCCCTACTGGACAGGGGGGAGGGAGACCCAGCCTGCTACCTGGGCATATGCCCTTGGCTGGCATCGAACCTGGGACCTTCAGTCCGCAGGCTGACGCTCTATCCACAGCCACACCAGCCAGGGCAAGGCTAATGATTTCTTAATTGGCACCAGGGCACAATGGATATGGTAATTGGCAGTCCACTTGTAACTCGACATTCAAGCCTGAAGGGCAGTAATGTAAGTGGGAGGCGGGAGTTCAGTATTTCCTCCAGCAAATATTTATTGACTGGCGACTGTACGCCAGCTCCGCGCTTGTTGCTCGAAGTGCAGCTCTGAGCCAAGCCGCTCGGGCCTTTGCTGGGGCTGGGCGGGAAGGACACGGAGTCCGTGAATCCAAGTACATATAGGCTCATGTTGCTCCTGTAGACACACACGTCACCCTGCACACCCTGCACGTGGTGAGCGCTGTGTGGAGGGGGCTGCTTGCGTGGGCCTGTGGGTCGGGGGATCAGGAAGGAAGTGAGAGTGAGCCCTGCAGGGTGACTTCTGCACGTTCTACAAGGTCAGGGTGTAGGGTAACGTGCATGTGGCTGTCTGCCCTCCTCCAGGGGCTCCTTACGCTGACCCACATGGGCTACGTACCTTAAATGCCCATCAGTCCAACGAGGAAAACAGGGACATTCACTCCCAAGTTTGCCACTGTCCCTGAGCGTTCTGCCGGCGTCTTCGTCAGAACCAAATGAAAGGTAGCGGCACCTGCCCTGGCTGGGTGGCTCCGTTGCAGCGACATCCGGGACTCCAAAAAGGCTGGGCTCGAGCCCAGTCGGCGCACACGGGAGGCAACCGATGGCTGCTTCTCTCCCACATCCACGTTCCTCTCTATCCCTTTCTCTCGCTCTAAAAAAACCCACCAAAACAATAAAAACATATCCCCAGCCGGGCCGGCGTGGCCCAGTGGTTGAGCATCGAACTATGAACCAGGAGGTCACGGTTCGATTCCCGGTCAGGGCACATGCCCGGGTTGCAGGCTTGATCCCCAGTGTGGGGCATGCAAGAGGCAGCCGATGCATGATTCTCATCACTGATGTTTCTCTCTCTCTCTCCCCCTCTCCCTTCCTCTCTGAAATCAATAAAAATATATTAAAATATATATTCTCGGGTGAGGATAAAAGAAACAAAAATGACACCTGCTCAGCCTCTTCCTGGTTGATGGCAGCTCCCTCACGCATGTTCCAGCCTCGTCACAGGCCAGGTGGGTGGTCTCACAAGGACGCACCTGTCCTCCTCCTCCTCACTGTATGGGAAGCCCCTCCAGGGCAGGGCGTCCCTGCATTGTGCCTGTCCCAGGCTCCATCTGTGGTAGGGGTGCCCCAGAACCTCTGCGGGGGTGGGGTGGGGTGGGGGGGTCGGGGTGTGCAGAGCAGTCCGTGTGTCTGCAGGCCCGGTGGTCTCACATCACCGCCCGGAGGCTGGGGTCATTACCACAGGCCATGACCAGTGCCTGTGTGCGGGGCCACCTGCCTTCGCACGTTTTAATTCACTCAGTTGCACAACAGCCCTGGGAAGGGAGGTGAGACGATTACCCTCTGTTTTCAGAGGGAGAAAGTGACCACAGAGAGTGGGAGGCAATTGCCCTGCTGCAGGAGAGGGGCAGAGGCGGGCAAGTCTTAGCCGCTGCAAACCCTCCTTTGAGGAAACAGAACAATGATGAGAAGTTTAAAGGTCTAGGGTTGAACACTCCAAGCGGAGTCACCGGGCAAAAAGCAGGCAACTCGTGCAAGGAGGACTTCCATGCAGGCTGTGGGCCGCTCAGGAAAGGCCGCACAGAGTTCTGTTCAGTGCGCTGTTCCGTTGCTGAAGGAACGGATAGAAATTCATGGGGAGGAAGCGGTCATCCACCAGCCCGCGTCTCAGAGACCACCGTGTTGCCTGGCCGGTGGTTTCAGCGGTGAGAGCGTCGGCTCGTAGACTGAAGGGTCTCGGGTTTGATTTCCAGTCAAGGACATGGGCCTCGGTTGCAGGCTTGATCCCAGGACCCAAAGGGGAGGCAACCAATTGATGTGTCTCTTTCACATCGATGTTTCTCTCTCTCTCTCTCTCTCTCTCTCCCCCGCCCCCCCCACTTCCCCACCTCTACTCTGTCTAAAAAAAAATCAATGGAAAAAATATCCTCCAGTAAGGAGAAAAAGAAAAGACCATCACTAAACATTTCCCAACATTTGCCTCTTAAGTCTTCCTCTGCTCAGATGGATTGAGGTGGTTTCTGTCCCTGAAGCTTATTTTGGGTCCTCTTGTGGGGTAAGACTCTGTGTGACAACATGAATACAGGATGTGTTAGTTTCCCAGGCTCTGTGGCAATGATGACAAACTGGGTGGTTTTCCCAGTTGCCTCACATCCACGTTCAGGGGGCCAGCAGGGCCGGTTCCTCCCCGGGAGCCAGGAGCAATGGCCTGGGAGGGACGATCAGAAAGCAGAACACAGGCCTGGAGATCCTGTGTGTGTGTGTGTGTGTGTGTGTGTGTGTGTGTGTGTGTGTGTGCGTGTGCGCGCGTTGACACGCACATATGCCAGTCCTGTGGGAGGCCGGGACCTGGGGAGAGGAGATAAGAGGCCCCTCCTCCTCCTCCTCCCTCTGTCACACTCCCAGCACCGACCTCTGCCCCTCTACCACCTGACGCGTCCACACACACGTTCACAGGAAGCTGAGTTTTGAAAACCCTGTTTCACGTGTCCATTCCAGCCCTGCAACAGTGTCTACTCAGATCAGGTGCCTAGAGCACCACACCAGCCCAGCACAGGCACCCTGAGTGCAGATGCGTAAGGACCAGGATCAGCGTTTTTTAAAATATATTTTTATTGATTTCAGAGAGGAAAGGAGAGAGAAGCATCCATGATGAGAGAGAATCATGGATCGGCTGCCTCCTGCACCGCCCACACTGGGGATGGAGCCTGCAACCGGGCATGTGCCCCGACCAGGAATCCAACTGTGACCTCCTGGCTCCCAGGTCGACAGCCAACCACTGATATCGCTTGGTGGCGGCCAGCAATGGAAGCACGAAGGACTGCCGGGCCTCAGGCCTGGCGCAGGGGCTATGGAGCTGGCAGGCAGGTGGGGTGAGGCCTGGGAGACAGGGTGAGCTGCGAGGGGCAGGGCTTGGGGTACTGGGCGTGGCCCTGGCCTCGGGCTGGGCGGGTGTGGCTCCCTCTGACTCACCGGCCTCTGCGTCCCCAGTGTGAGCAGCCTCCTGTGGAATGTGTGCTGTGCGTGTCGCCGTGCGAAGTGGAGTGTTTTGCTGACTTCAAAAAATGATCGAGTCCAAGTCAGAGACACAGAGTGGTGGCCAGGGGTGAGAGGAAGGGAAAGTGGGTCTGGACTTTCAGTTTTGAGGTCCTGGAGATTGGCTGTACACCGTGAATGTGGCAAACGCTACCGAACTGTACGATGGCAAATTTTAGGTTGTGTATCTTGCCACCATTAAAAAAATTTTTTTTCAAAAAAACGCAGACAACCGTCGGGGCAGCGAGCACACCCTGCTATGGTTTGGCACAATGGGGACATATCCTTCAGCTTTGTGACGTGTCCTTTGTCCAGTGGTCAGTCCCAACACCTTGCTGTTCCCAGTGGCCGTGGTAACCGTGGCCACCCACACCCAGGCAGCGGCAGTGCCTGTCCTGGGAGCGTGAGAAGTGCTTCCTGGCTCCAGGCCCACAGGCGCTAACATCCTGTGTTTCTGCCCCGTGGCTGCCCTGAGGTGTCTGGAGGTGATGCAACTTCCTCCAGGGTGGGATCCCTTCCCAGCACCCCCCTCACAGGCCGCGCTCTGTCCCGGGCCTGGCCACTGGGTTGACAGTCGCCCAGAGGAGGAGCGAGCGGTTGGAGGAGCTGGACCTGTGTGTGTCCACCGTCCTCTCCTGTTGGCAGACTGGGCCCGGGCCATGTCTGCTCTTCCCACAATGGCCGTCAGGTGATCCAAACTGGGCTTGGCAGAGTTGGGAAGCCATTGGCTTCTGAGCCAGCTCTTTCTTCTTTCTTTTTAAATGTATTGTTACTGATTTCAAAAAGGAAGGGAGAAAGAGAGAAACATCAATGATGAGAGAGAATCATTGATTGGCTGCTTCCTGCACGCTCACACCCCTCCTCCCCCCCCCCACTGAGGATTGAGCCCGCAACCAGGGCATGTGCCCCAAGCGGGAATCAAACTGTGACCCCCTGGTTCAAAGGTCGACACTCAATCCCTGAGCCAGGCTGGCCGAGCCGAGCCACCTCTTTAAAATGTTGGGGGACAAATGTGAGCTCCAGGCTCCAGGTGAGCGTTTTGCCTTCCCGTGAAGCACTTTGCGGGCCCTTCCCACGTGGCAATAGCTTGAGGAGGCTACCGGCTGCATTTGTGCCAACCTCCACGCCCATCCTGCTGGGGGCCAGCGCCAGGCTCGCTGCCCAAGTGCCTGGAAGAGAGAGCCTGGGTATTCTCTTTAAATAAATGCCACGTGTGGGACGAATTAAGAAGGGGCCTCTGACTCCAGAGAAATGTCCTTTGTAAATCCTTTTTAAGAAGTGACTGAGAACGGAGACCCTGAACTGGAGTTTTGCCTGTGACTTTAGACAGGTTACTTAGTCTTTCCTGTTTGTTTCTTGGCTGCAACGTAAGGATGGTACCCAGGTGAGGATAACAGCACGTGAAGAGACTAGCCGCTGTCAGGCCCAAGGGAGGAGCCATCAGTATTTCCAGGTTAGTTAGTATTCTCTGGGAATAAGCAGGTCCATTTGTACACATCCTTCTTCTTTTTTTTTTTTTTAGTATAGCAAAGGTGATTTATTGAAGAACAGGTACAGACTCCCACGTGGGGAGAGGAAGAGTCCCACAGAATGGACTCGCACGTGGGGAGGGGGTAAGGGTCCTTGTATACATCGTTCTTTAGTCCCAACAGATGGTTTGGCTGCGTTTAAAAAATATATATATGTTTTTGTTTTAATATATTTTTATTGATTTCAGAGAGGAAGGAAGGGGGAGAGAGAGAGAGAAACATCAATGATGAGAATCATTGATTGGCTGCCTCCTGCACGCCCCCACTGGGGATCAAGCCTGAAACCTGGGCATGTGCCCTGCCTGGACTGTGGCTTCCTGGGTCATAGGTCAGCGCTCACTCACTGAGCCACACCAGCCGGGTCCTTTGGCTTCTTGAGATACCTGTGATGTCGGTTCAGGTTCTCCCTATCCCCTGGCTCACGTTATTAGTTCACTCAGCAAACTTGTGCAGAGCCTGGGCCACCCTCGGGGCCGCCAGGTCCAAACAGGTCTGGAGCAGTGGCGCTGTTTTCTCCAGCAACGCGGCCCCGAGCCTGAGCTGGGTGCTGAGACAGCGCTTTGCCTCCTCAGCTCTGTCTCCGGGATGTTCCCTGGGTTGCGGGGAGACGCCTGGTGAGTGGACGGGGCCCAGCACTCCCATGGAAGGACAGCCTCCCCATCGCCGTCCTCTGTGGAAGGCACGGTGGCCCGACACCCTCGTTTCCCCGCCAACAGCGGGTTCCTCGGGGGAGGGGACTGAAGGAGCTGTCACCGTGTGGCGGCCAGGGCCGGGGCTCGGAAGGAAGCTCGTTAAAGCCTCGTTCTGGTTCTGCCACTCCACAGACGTGAAGCTGGCCCGCCCCAGGCAGGCCGCCTCACTTAGATTCTCGGTTTCCTCCTCCTCTGAGCGAGGCGACGATCTCCTGCTTTACATCGTGGGCTGTCAAAGGGCCCATGACGCTAGATGGGAACATGACCGTGCCCTCTCTCCCTGGAACACGTTCGCACTGGTCTCTGATGCTGGCGTCTCACGGAGTTGGGGGCGTCCCCTAGCAGGAGGGAGTGAGGAACCAGCTCAGGGCCCAAGGACTAAGGAAAATTTGAGATTTAACTTGAGCCCCCACCTGTGCCTCTGGGGGAAACAGCTACTTCAGTCAAACTGCTTCTGGCCCCGAGAATCCAATGCTTTTACCGGGAAAAACTCGTTAGGACTTCATCGACTTGGCCGTTCAGCTTAACTGTTGGCGATTTCTCTTGCTTTTACTCATCTACTTGTCGTTGAGAAGGGAGCAGGGATGAAGAAATTGCTTTTATACAATTGAGGGGCGGGTGGGTTTGGAACTAGAATCTGGAGTCGTTTCAACTCGGAGGCGTCCAAGTGGGGTGCAGTAGGGTGAGCCAGCCAGTTATTGACGATGGTGGTGGGCCCCTGTTTGGCCTGGCGGGCAGTCCCTTTGGAAAGCAGAGGTGGAAGGAAGCCGGCCCGGGGCGGTGTAGGTGACCCCACCCTGGGAGGGAGGGACAGACAGCGTGACTGAGACATGCTCGCAGGGCTAAGAAGGACGTGGACCGTGCAGGCGCTGAACACGGCTCGGCCGGCTAGCGCCTGCGGTCAGCAGGGAAGCCAGCGCCCGCTCAAACGATGGAAAGGTGACAGCGCTTTTACCGGAGACACCCAGGAAGGCCTCGCGCTCTGGCGTGTTTCCGGCCCCGCCTGCAGGGCCAGCAGGGGTCCAGGTGTTTGGTTAGGGCTACGATGGGAGTTTGCTGTGGAGGTTGGGAAGGGAACCAGGCTCTCTCTTGTGCCAAAAAAAACAAAAACCTCAGCTGCTGAATGGGAGGGGATGGGAGGCTTAAACCAAAATAACTGGAAAATGATGGGCCCTTTCTCTTTTATCTCCCCCGCCAACCCCCATCGACTAGAGAGAGTGGAAGGGAAGGAGGGAGGGGGAGAGAAACACTGATGTAAGGGAGACACTGACTGGTTGCTTCCTGAACATGCCCCGACCAGGGCCAGGAATCAGACCTGCAACCCTCTGGTCCGCGCCGCACCCCCTCCCCCCCGATGCTCTAACCACTGAACACACTGGCCAGGGCCCCTTGCCCTTTTTGACAAAATGAGAGGTTACTCTGGGTCTTCTGGACCCTTCCTGTGGGCCTTTGCGAGCCACCTGAGGGAGGGCGACGGTGGCGGCCTCCTTGGACTAGCCGTCGCCGACCTACCAGGAGGAGACTCCAATGCCCGGGCCTTTCCCACAAAGCTGCCCTTCTGCTTCTTCCCCAAGGACTGCGGATACAGGAGGTGTACCCGGCAACGCGTACCCGGCAACGCGGCCTCCGCTTGGCTCCATAGAAAGCTCCTTGTGTTTCTTAGGCTTCTGCCCTTAGAAGAAAACCCTAGGAGTCTGCACCCGCTCCAAGGAGGGGCACTGTCTCTCCATACCAGAAGTCCCCTCTGCAGCCTGGTTAAAGAGAACCCCTGGGGTACTGTCCTCAGCCCCTCGCTCCAGGCCACGTGCCCGGGCCAGCAGCTCCCTTCCGAATGGCAGTGCTGTGTGTCCAGTTAGGAGCTTCCTGCCAGTTCAGAGGCAACTTGGCAAAGTCGGAGCTTTCTCAGCTGCCTCTCGCCTTTCGTCATGTGACTCGACCTGGTCATTAATTTTCCACCCAAAAAGCACCTGCAGCGTCATCTGACCTACATATCCCTGTCGCCAGATCCTGCTCCTTCTCCCCATCGGGCCGTCCCTGGTGTCACCACGCCCTTGCGGCCTCCCTTGCGGTGCCTCCCCACTCATCCTCGCCGCCGAACATTCCAGGAGGCTTGCAGTGCTCTTGTGTTTCAAAGGGAGTTTTTTTCCGGGGCCTTCCCAGCCTCAAGTCATCAGACTCTCCTTACTGCATTCCAGTGACAGGCTTCTCGGGAGGCTTTCCCAACCCGACAAGGAACAATGCATCACCTCATTCGGGCAAAGACCTCCCAGGGCAGCCGGGCAACAGAATCGCAGGCTCCCACAGCCATTCAGTCCCTGGCAGTGTGCGCCCTCCGGCTAACCTCTGCAACATGCCTCCTTTCTTCAGGGGGGCTGTCTCCCTCACAGGGCCAACGTGGACTCAAGTGACCATGTGCATGTACACCAGGTCAACATTACCGAACTCCGATTCCACGCATAGCCCAGCGCCAGATCATCGGCTCCTACATTGGGGACCACGTTTTGTCTTTGTATCCTCACTGCCTAAAGCGATGCCTGGCCAAGTGCCTGTGGAAGGAAGGAATGAATGAATGAATGAATGCATGCATGCGTTTTGGCTCTGGATGTAAACATTGTTTCACAGGATCATTTCAGGTTGGCCCTTTTCTCCGCTTCTGCTAAGACACTGAGGCCAAATTTGGGCGAGGCCCTCACTTCATCTGGTGCGCACCATGCGCTGCAGTCGCCCGCCCATCACTCGTCCTCACCCACTCCATCGCCTGTCTCATCTTGTATGATGATGTGACAGGCACGCCATGGAAGATAAGATCAGTACCCTCATTAAAGCAGCAGTGCCAAGGGCCTGGCCAACTTCAACAGAGCCTTGTCTGCATCTGCATCCGGGGATGGTGGCCCCGCCCCTCCGCCACTGCTGCCCCAGCTGAGAGAGGGGAGCAAAGAAAGAGTCTGAAGAGGCCAATGATGTCGTGGGCTTTGGTCTTCCTTTGTTAAGTATATTTTTATTGATTTCAGAGAGGCAGGGAGAGGGAGAGAGAGAAACATCGATGATGAGAGAGAATCATTGATCAGGGGCCTCCTGCACGCCCCTCCACTGCAGGATCGAACCTGCAAGCTGGGCAGCTGGAGCCACTGGCTGGTCCTCTAGGCAGGGGGCCTGGAGGGCTTGGGGAGAACACACAATCCCTTTCACACCTAGCACCGAATAAGCCACGGGGATGTCTCAGCTACCTTTCTCCCACTGGCGCAGTGTGTCTGAACGGGCGCAGTTGGTTCTGTAAAGCTGGCTCTATTGTCACTTTAAACTTTAAAGCAATGGTTTTTTAAGCAAATAGTTCAAAGACACGGGGATGGTTCCAGAGCAGGAGGATCAGAAGGGAAAGCGGAGTCCTTTGGGGAGAAAATGAAGTAGGTCTGCAGTCCTGAGCACGAGGCTCTTGCCCCTCACTCAGCTGGGGAAACCCAACACATCTGGCTCGTGATAAAAACTGGAATTTTATAGAGAGAAAAAATAACAGGAATTTTACAACAGCTTACATGAAGGATGCCTGAGGGTTGGCGTTGCGTACAAATTGTAGACTACGGAGTTTTGATCCCACGTCTTATTCTGCAAATGGTTCACGTGACACTAAATTGAAGTGACACACTTCGGGCAAGCAGGGCTGCCAGCCTCCCAGCCGTGGCACTGGCCACTTGACACCAACTATCTCCCAGCAGCCTGCGGCCAGTTTCCACGGCAGCGACATGAAAGCGACAGTGAGCCGCTTCTAACTCAAGAGTCAGTGGGCCTGGAAAAGGGGGCTGCGTGTCGGAGACGATGAGAGGCTGAGGACTTTGTCGGTAAGGCTGTGCAGGGCTCGGCAGCGTCTAATTTAGGCCCACGTACAACTGTGAGAATCAAAAACGAGGAGTTCGGCTCGCAGTGGAAGACATTCCCAGGCCTCTTGTTTCTCCTAGCGAAATTTTAAAGCAAGCTCCCCAGCACCCTGATGGGCCTAGTCATACAAAGACAGTCAAGCACAAAAATGTGATAAATACTATTTATTGTGACTAACTGCTCAGGCTATTAGCTGTTATAATAAAGTGAAAATAATACAGGAGAAGTAGCTTTGTAAAAGTTCTTTATGATCTGCTCATAAAATGTCAAAGGCCATCCTCAACACCAAGACACGGACACGCTTCCTGCGCGGAAAGCCGAACACTGCACGGACAGGCTGTCTGCTGAGAGCCAGATTAGCTTCCTGATACCGGGGGAGACCCCACTGTGAAACTGTATCGGGCTGCTGACCGCTGAATTCCACCTGTGGCTCCTGGGAGGCTCCGGAGAGGAATTCCTTCGGCTGCGACCAGTCAGTCCAGGTCCACCTTGCCTTTCTGCTGCCGCTTCATCCTCGAATAGGGACTGATTGTATCATCCGTCACAAAGTCATACAGGACTTTGATCCAGGAGTTGTAGTGGGGCAGGCTGTCGTAGTACTCAGCGGCTATCTTCCTCACCTGGGAGGGAGGAAACACAGCAGGGTGAGTGAGGGGGCTCCCGGAGGCCTACTGAAGATGACAGGCGGACGTGTGACGGACACTGAGAAACCACCAGGCCTTTCTCCCTCCTAACCTCTCCAATCAGCGAGGCAGCTTCATGAACTCGAAGCAATTTCAACAGTAAGAGACTTGACCCTGGGCTGACTGACGCTTTCCTATCAAGCCCTGAGGGACGACGGATCTGGTTCATGTCAAGTTTGGCCTTTGGAATCGTTACCAACAGATACTTGTTGTTTTTCAAGCACGCCCGCATGGATTGTAGGATACAAGGGTAACAGGTGACCCTGCCATCAGGGAGCCTGCCAATACGAGTAAGTTACTGTGGCAAGCCCGTTAGATGGGCACCAACCAGTGTGAGGTCCTGCCGTCCCACGGTGAGGATGGCTTTTGACAGTGACTACTGCCAGGGTGACCAGGAAGCACACTGGTTCCATGGCTTCATCCACATGTACACGACTCTCCTGCTAACCCCCAAAGGGGAACCAAGTGGCAGAAGCCAAGGCGGCGAACAGACAGCAAGAAAAGGACAGTTCACGTTTCAATCACTCCTTCAGTTCGGGAAACGTAATACAATTTTCTGGTTGTGGGGAACCAGATGAACGTACCACTCTGAAGGCACAAGTCAGGCAGAGAGAGCTTCGCACAGGGTATTCTCAGTCAGTCAGTCAGTGGAAACACAGTGATCCGATACCTCTGGACACAGCCTTCGACATGCCTAAGGTTCTCCCATGAATAAGGGGATCTTCAGACCACACACATAACTACTCCAGCTGAACGTAGGTCCGAGCCAGCGGTAAGCAACGTATTCTAACAGCCAGACTC
This sequence comes from Corynorhinus townsendii, assembly GCA_026230045.1. Lineage (NCBI taxonomy): Eukaryota > Metazoa > Chordata > Mammalia > Chiroptera > Vespertilionidae > Corynorhinus > Corynorhinus townsendii. The sequence goes on along the minus strand of JAPDVU010000016.1, from coordinate 14,333,854 downwards.
CCATCTTTCCGAAAGATACACGCCTTGGCGTATACGCCTTGAGAGAAAAAGCAGGAGGGGAGACGAGAGAAGTCTAAGGACGTCTGTGAGTTTAGCTAACGCGTACGGACACAACGTGAGATACCGGGGAACTGAGGCATCCATGAGCCGTGGGCCTTAAAGTCAAGTAATACCTGAACGGAACTAAGTTTTCAGTCCGGGGAAGAAAATAACCCAAGTATGTGGCTTATGTTGGAAAAGGTTCTCTGGTTCAAAGGGCAGCCAGCTTTCTCCATAACCGTTTACCAAATAAGTGAAACGTGCTTGCCTGCTGGGGGAAGAGGCGAAGGCCGCACACGCCAACGCAGGCCAGCACATGGGCAGTGACCGGAGCGTCACGTTACGCGGTTCACAGCTGCTTCCCGACAGTCGTGTGGTGTGTTTCCCCATTTTATTTTGATTTACTACAGCAGAGCAGATGCGCCCTAGCCAGTCTGGCTCAGTGGATAGTGTAGGCCCAGGCTGAAGGGTCCTGGGTTCGATTCCGGTCAAGGGCATGTACCTCCGTTGCAGGCTTGATCCCGGGCCCAGATCGGGGCATGTGGGTGAGGCCACCAATCAATGTGTCTCTCTCACAGCGGTGTTTTTCTCTCTGTCTCTCCCCCTCCCTCCCACTCTGGCTAAAATCAATGGGAAACATATCCTCGGGTGAGGATTAACAGAAAAGCTGATGGAATAGTAAACAAGCAGCCATATGCTCTTCACCTAGGCCCACCCATTCACACTATGTCACAGTCTCTCTATACACTACATACTTTCCTTTCTTTGCTGAACCTTTGAAAGTAAGTTGCAGACATTGTGACAACTTACCCCTAATATTTCACCCTTACATAATCAACATGTATTTCCTGAGGACAGGGACATTTTCCCACAAAATCATGGTACCATTTCATTCCCCAGAAATTTAACATCGATACATCATCTCTTACAGAGTCCAGATTCAGAATTTCCCCACTGACCCAATGTCCTTTCTAGATTTTTCTTTCCTCAATTGGGAATCCAATCAAATGTTACATATATAAACAGCCAACGTTGAAAAACTTTATGAGGAAATCTATAAAGTTTTATTGGGAGGCAGTCATAGCATAAACTATCTGGCTTCTATCGATTTAAAAAAATCAAGCAAAACTATTATTACATTTCATACGTATGTACTTCTTTCTTTTTTTAGATTTATGGAAACAGTTTTTATAACAACTGTAAAGGCTCCCCATTTTGAGGATGGGAAGTCTAAGAGAATGTACCAGAAAGACACCTGAAGTTAGGAAGGTGGTCCTTGGAGGGGATGAAAAGGTAAGGGTCAAAGTTTCTTTCATTTGCTCCACAAACGACACACTAAGTCTACTGTGATCGAAACAGAGGCCCTGCCTGGGGAGTCAGCAGGTCAGGAAACTGAGTCCATCCATTCTGCACATCAGTTATGCGGGACTCTCTTCCACAGCCAACCGACACGTCAGTCTCAGTTAGCCTACGCAGGTTAGCAGTGACGAAGGTCCTGTGAGCTGTGCTTACTGCACAGAGGGGTCTCCCTTCCCATTTCTGAATTACCCTGCAGGTAGCAGACTGTGCAGATCCCCCAACACCTCTCAACCCTAAGTGTTCCCACGAGGCTCCGGATCCCGGAGGGGGAGCTCGGAATTAGGCTGGCAGACCCAGGCTTCTCCTCTCGCTTTCTCTGACAAGAAGCTCACGGGGTAATACGTTAGATCCCTTTTAAAATGAGCAAGTTGAGACGAATTTTGATCATCAGAAATTAGTCTACATAGGATACCCCTCACTTACCAGAGGAAGGTTTTTTCCGGGAATGTTGGGGAAGTCATGGTGTTCGTTATGGTAGCCCACATTGAAGGTGAGTAAATTCAGAGGCCCATAGTACGAGTACGTTTCGTGCCCCTTTAAGAACATGTAATGTTCAGCTATAAAATGTCCAGAGATCGGATGCAAACCTAGACCAAGTAAGGACGCTGCCAACATGTAGACTAAAGATTTAATTCCCAAAACGTAGTAGATGATCACGTCGAAGGTGAGCTGGACCACAGTGTTGATGATTTCCAGGTAGGTGATTGGCTTGGGATTGATGAACAGAGGGCGAAAAGCATAGAAGAGAGGCTGCAGAATAACCCAGATGAACTTCCTGAAAGTGGTACAGAAGAACCAGCCTTCGAAGTCGGTGGGAATATCCACGTCGATGCCGTCGCCTCCGAGGTAGCGGTGGTGATCCATGTGATAGCGCTTAAAGGAGATGGAGTACGGAACCCCGATCGGGAGGTTAGCAAACATCCCAAACCAGCGGTTCCACATGGCTTTGTAGTGGCCAAAGGCACTATTGTGGGAAACTTCGTGAATGGCCAGAGTCATCGAGTGGTTGATGCAGCTGCCAAAGGCGTAGGCCCAGAATATGACCCATTTCCAGTCCAAGTCCTTCACTAAGTAGAACGCAGCCAGCTGGGTGAGAACCATCGTTACGACGATCCATATCAGGTTGGGATCAGGCTTCATCAAGGACTTGATCTCTGGATACTTGGCTGTAAAGAAAAAACAAAAAGCAAAAACCAGGAACTTAGAAAAGCACAGTTCTGCAATGATAACTAAATCAACAATTAAAGCAACACACCGATTTCCCCCCAAATCATTACGTGCCCTGTTGGAGACCTGACCTCCTCGGGAAGGAGTAGATTCTAAGGGGAAGGTTACCAAATACCATGTCACAACAGATTGAGAATTTATGTAGGAAAAGTGAGCCTCGAAATGTAGACTCTCCACGTTAACAAAAAGATAGTCACAAAGGAGTAGAGATTTCATGTGGCCCAATTACCTCTTCACCCCCAACCATTCTTTGTACGGCAAACAGAGAAGGTTTACTAAGTTAGCGCCAGAGTCTGGCAAATCTGGTCTGTGTGTCTGGCAACACACTACATACGTAGGAAAGTGTCCCTGATGGTAGAGGCAGAGTCTTCTCTGGCTCCAACCACCCAGGGAGAACGAATGTCTCTGGTTTCACGTGTGTTGTCAGGTGTGTTGGGCCCAGGAAGGCAAAAGTTCCGAAGGAGCTTTTTCTTGGGAAAGGCATTCAGAGTGTTCTTCACCGGCTGCTTACCGCTCACCCGCACTGGGGATCCGGCCTGAAACCCGGGCCTGTGCCCTCACTGGGAGTCGAACCGTGACCCCCTGGTTCACAGGTCGGCACTCAACCATTGAGCCACACTGGCCGGGCAGAATGTTCTTGAAAAGATAAAGAAGGGGAAAGAGTCGCTTCATCCTCTTTCCTCTAAATGTGAAACGAAGGATCCGATAAAAGCTTAAAATGCTAGATGTATGTTTTCATTTAAGTCTAGTTTTATACAAAGAAGTAAGGGTAGCGTTAGTTCAAGATGGCTGCCTCGTCCGTTCTCTCCTCTGCCCTTTTTTGTCTCCACTCTCCCCTCTGATCTTTGTTGGCAGGAGCGCCTTTTAGCCAATGTTAATAATTTTGTAGGCAACAGACCCCCCAGAAAGGAACCCTACTAGCCTAAAGGTGCAGTAGTCTAAACGAATTTTCCTGGTGTAAATGAAGAGTTCAAATAAGCCATTCTTTAAAATACAAGCACTTTTGGAGCAAGTCTCCCACAGGAGAATAACAACCTCAGTGAACTGATGGGTAAGTATAAGTAACAATTCTTTTGTATTAAGATGTGTTATTTCTGGCCGAAACCAGTTCGGCTCAGTGGATAGAGCGTCAGCCTGTGGACTGAAGGGTCCCAGGTTCAATTCCGGTCAAGGGCATGTACCTGGGTTGCGGGCACATCCCCAGTAGGGAGCGTGCAGGAGGCAGCTGATCCATGTTTCTCTCTCATCAATGTTTCTAACTCTCTATCTCTCTCCCTTCCTCTCCGTAAAAAATCAATAAAATATATATTTTTTAAAAAGTATCAAAGAAATTTTTTAAAAAGTGTTATTTAACAATCAAAATGACACAGCTAACAAAGGATAGAAAACAATACACATTTCATAGGCACTCTAAAATCCTGAAACTTATATGCACAGTTTTCTCAGACAGACAAATCAACTTACTCCAAGTAAATCTGTACCAAGTTTCTGCAAAGTGTAATAGCACATAAAAATCAATACTACAAAGGTGCCAATGTAAGTAAATGGGGAAAGAATCTTTTCAACAAATGGTGCTGGGCTATGTACATGCAAAATAATCAAGTTGGACTCTCCCTTATACCAGTGAACCCAAAGCAGAACATGGCTCTAAATGCAAGAAAACTATAAAACTCCTAAGAAAACAGAAGTAAGAAGTTATATAAATGCCAAACCACTGTGCTGTACACTTGAAACTAATATAATGTTGAATGTCATCTGTAATTGAAAATTTTTTTAAAAGAAAAAAATAAATGTTAGTATTCTTTATGACTTTTTGGGTACTATACCAAAAACATAAGGACAAAAGAAAAAAAAACGAATAAACTGGACTGCATCAAAAACTTTTAAGTTGCAAACGATACTATCAGTAAAGTACAAGACAATCCACAGAACAGGAAGAAATGTTTGCAAATCATGTATCTTACAAGTGACTTGTATTTAGACTACCTAAAGGCCTCTTAAAACTCTCACAGTTACTGACCCAATTAAAAATGGACAAAGAATCGGACTAGTTTTCCAAAGCAGATATACAAGTGGCCAATAAGCACAAGAAAGATACTCAGCACTTATTAGCCATTAGAAAAATGCAAATGGAAACCAGAATGAGATGCCACGTCAAACCCACCAGAACGGCTGAAATACAGAAGACAAGCAGTAACGTGGAGAAACTGAAACCCACACACACGGCTGGTAACCATACACAACGGTGCTGGTTTCGAAAACAGCTTGGCGGTTCCTCAAAATGTTAAACGTAAAGTTACCAAGGACCCAGCAGTTCCACTCTGGAGAGAAATGAAACGGGCTATGTGGATGTTCACAGCAGCGTTGGTCATGACAGTCCAAGGGTGAAGACAACCCAAAGCCTCCCAGCGATGAATGGATACGTGAACTGTGGTATAGCCCTACAAAGTGACTATACGACCACAAGAAAGAATGGAGTGCCCAGGCATGCGGCAACATGAATGAACCGTGAAAACATAGTACAGAAGTAAACATAGAACCAAGTAAAGAAGTCCATTGCAAAAAGACCGGTGGTGTATGATTTCACTTACAAGAAATGTCCCGAACAGGCGAATCTAGAGACAGGAAGTAGATTAGTGGTTGCTGAGTACTGAGAGTTGAAAGTGGGGACAAGAACTGAAGGAGGAGAGGGTTTCTTTTGGGGGTGACAACAAAGTCCTAAAAATTGAATTCAAATAGTTACGTAACTCTGAATACACTAAAAAACACTGACTTGTACACTTGAATGGGTGACTTTAAAGTTGGTGAATTAGATCTTAAAGCTGTTAAAAAATACTATTTCCCTGTGGAAGTATAATGTAAAAGGAGCATTTCTTGTGGCTTATTATTTGATCTATAAGTAAGATCTAACCCCAAGCCCTCATTCATGTCACATAGATGCCTTTTTCTAAAATTCACTTATTTATTGTTGACAGTCTACAGATGTCTCCCATCTTCTCCCTTCTTGCCCGCCCCCTCCCCCGCCCGCCACCCAACTCCACCTCCTCCCTCCCCCCCATCCTCTTATTCATATATGCATGTATGTTCTTTGGTTAATCTCTTCCTGTCCCCTCCCCCTCAGCACCCCTGCCCGTTCTGAGGCCTGTTCCTCCGTTCCCTGCATCCATACCTCTGGCCCTATTTTATTCATCAGTTTCTTTTGTTCTTTAGATTCCACTTACAAGTGAAACCACAGATGCCTTTTAATATTACTTTTAACATAACTCTAAATGTAAATTTAGTGTTGTTGGTTGTTAAACAACATATTTATGCTTCCTCATGCTTCCCTCCCCCAAAAAACTGACAAATTTCAGAAATCTCTCTTATCATTTACGTTTAAGGTAAACAAATCTCTAGATTCTTCTCTTTCCTGATACTCCGCCCCGAAATGGAACACAGAGCAGTATTTACACCTGCTGAGGAGATAATAATATTTTCATTGAGCAGTATTTTTAGTCTTTTATCTTTCCAAGTGAAATGGTTCGGTGATAATGTGTGGAAAAAAAGGCTCAGTGTTGAGATAAGCATCAATAAGCACTTTTTTACTTCACTGATTTTTCTGAATATTAAGTAGCTAAGATCCATATCCAGGAGTTGATTTTCCCCAGGTGGACACCTGATTATTCTCAGGCAATGTGTCGATAAGGCATATCTCTTATGTGTGACTTGCAAACGACACCCTGTAATGAAAAAGAACGCTTCCAAGCCCTGGCCCAGTGGCTCAACTGCTTGGAGCATCAGCCCTACACCAAAAGGTTTCAGGTTCCATCCCCAGTGGGACATACGGGAAGCAACTGATGGATGTTTTTCCCTCTCTTCCTTTCTCTCCAAATAAAAGCATATCCTCTGTGAGGATTAAAAATAAATAAATAAACAAAAAGAAAGCATCCAAGAACCAAATTCTCTTAAAAGTCTACCTTTGTCTCGGCTGGTGTGGCTCAGTGGTTAGATGTCGGCCCACCAACCCAGGGTTCTGGGTTGACTGTGGTTAAGGGCACGTATCTGAGTTGTTGCAGGTTCCCTGTCCCAGGAGGCAACCAACTGATGTGGGTCTCTCACCTGGATGTTTCTCTCTCTCCTCCCTTCCCTTCCCTTCTCTCTAAAATCATGGAAAATAGACCCTCCAGGGAGGATGAACAACAAAAAGTCTACCTTTAATAGCGACTGTAAAGGTTCAAGCTCCCAATTTACTAATTCAACTTTTAAAAATTTCAAAAGGATCCACTAACTCCTTTCTGTAAAAACCTGACATTCCGAACTTTAGATTGCCCCGGCAAAAGCCAGGGGCTTGCTGTGTGATTGCAAATGGATGCCGAGAAGACAAACTAGGCAAGCACAATGTATGAGAAAGAATTCCTCTAACTCAACTGACCACCCCTTCGTTTCCTGATTTTTGGAGTGACAGCAAAGACGTTAAAGGCATCTATCTGCTTTGGAGGCAATCTAACCCAGAACAGAATCGCCCTCTAACATTTACGCCCTCTTTGCTCGCCTTCAAAAGAGCGACCCCTGAGCTAGTTCCTGGGAGGATTAAACGGGGTGATGTTTGTGAAAGAGTCAACCCAATGCCTCGCGCATCGCTAAGAGGAACCTGAGAGAGGAGCGAATTCTCTCTCTCATTCAGAAGCTCCAAGGAGCTGAGCGCCCGCCCCTCTAGAGCGATCAGCGTCAGCGGGCACAGAGGCCTGAGTCAGCACCCAGGGGGCCGCCGGCGGATCCCGGCACGTCTGCCACAGTTCAGTCTCTAGGTCCCCGGGCCCCGGACGGATGGAAAACACCTAAGAATCTGCCCGTGTGTCGCAGGCCAGTTGTGAAGATCAATGAGCGACGACAAGCGTGAGCGCACGGGACGCGGGTCTCATCCGGAAAGCCCCAGGGGTCACTCCGGTGGGGTCTCGGCCCCTCCCCGAGGACGGGGCGGCGGCGCTGTCGCCCGATCGCCGGTGCGTGGACCCCCGAAGCTCCCGGACCACGCCCTGCCCCGCACGCCTTCGCGGTCCGCCGCGCCCCGGCCCCCGGGAGGAGGGGAAGAGAAAGCAAGGGCGCCCACCGGGGCACCGGGGTCTCCAAAGGAGAGGATGCCCCCAAGGGCGATCTAGCCGGGGGACGGCTCCCCTCACCCTCTCGCCAGCCGGATGCCTGCGCCTGTCCGAGGAAGGGCCCGCGCGGCGGGCGCGCGGGAACCGCCCCCTCCCCCCTCTGCCGGGCCGAGCCCGGAGCGCCGGCCAGAGGCCTCGAGGGCCTTTCCGGGGCGTCCGGGCGGCGGTGGGACGCGGAGGGGGCCGGCTCGTAACGGGCCTGGAGCGCCCACGGGGATGGAGGGCCCGCGCTGAGAGAGCGCGCCCCGGCGGCGGGAGGCCGCGCACGCACATAACGGGGCGCGGGCCCGAACCTCACCCAGGATCTCCCGGCGCCGGTCGGCGTGGGGCTGGTCGGTGTAGACCCACTCGAAGTCTTCCCGCGCAACGCGGTTCCCCATGGCGGCGGCGGCGGCTCGCGACCGGCTCCCGACTGGCTCCCGACTGTCGGTTCCCGCTCGCGGATCCTCCGAGGCGGCGGCGGCGGCGGCGGCCCGGCGAGAGTGGACGGGCGGCGGGCGGAGCAGCGGGGCTGAGGAGGACGAGGCGGAGTCCCAGGCCCCGCCCCCAACGGCCCAGGCCCCGCCCCTGCCGGCCGGCGAGGAGCGTAACCCGCGTGCGCGTCGCTTGTGGGCCCTCGCGGGGGGCCGGGCGCCGCCGCTCGGGGACGCGGGGTTCTGAGTGCGGGGACTCGTCCGACCGGCGGGAAGCCGTGCCTGCGGTCCCGCTGCCCCCGCCCCGCCCCGCCCGCGCCCGGGAGAAAGGTGGGAGAGGAAGGAAGCGTCGCCACCCCCCAGCGCCGCTCTAGCGCTTCCAAGAAGGCTGGTCACGTGACCCGGGGCGTCGGTAAGGGCCGCGCGCCAAGTTCCCGTGTGGAAAGCAGGTGCTCCACGGAGCCCGTGGGCTGCCTCCGGGACGGAATGCCTCCGGAACACGCGCGCGTGGGGCAGGCGTGTGAGAGAACCGGGACAGAGTTTCGCTGGGATGACTCTGGTGCGGCCTCCCTCTCTCCAGAGGACTGTCCGCCCCCCACCTGCCGCAGGAGCCCCCGCGCACAGCCTCCTCCCGAGAGAGGGCAGTTTTGGTTTCAAAATTAGTTACCACTTCTCTCTTAGGAAAGAGACTTTGACTAAAGTTACAGAAAGGAAGATAACCAGGCATAATGTGACTCATAATAAAAGAACACGCGCGCGCGCACACACATCTGATCAAGCCCGTGGATCCAGCCGCTAACGTGTAGGAAACAGGACAGGGGAGCACGTTAAACTAACCACGGGGGTGCGGGCAGCAAGATCCTGACTGTGGGGACCTCTATAGGTTCTTTAATACATAAACTGCAAGGCGGGGTGGGGAGGGGAGGGAGATAAAAGAAGGGGGACCTATATATTAAAAGGGACTTAAACGACCTCCCAACCAATTGCAAGGTACTGACCTTATTTTGGTCAAATGGTCAGAGTTTTTTGTTTTTTTTTTTAAAAAAAACCGACAGGAGATCATTTCATTCAAATGTTGCTTGGATACGTGGCAATATTAAGAAATGGTGGCTCATTTCTTTAGTGTGATAATAGTATTAATGGTTCTAGTCGTTTTTAAGTCTGTATCTTTTAGCGGTTCATACCCGGGTTTCTCAGTAATCGGAAAACAAACCAATAAAGGATGGCACAGCCATCCCTCAGTGTCCTGCCTGACTGGCTCCAGGATTCCCTTGGATACTGTATACTCAAGCCCCAGGTATTAAATGGTGTAGTATCTGCATATAACCTACATAACCCTCCTGTACTTTCACTCATCTCCAGATTACGTAGCATACCGAATCCAATGCTAGGGAAATAGTTGTTACACTGTATTGTTTAAGGAATAATCACCAGAGAAAATGTACACGTTCAGTCCGTAAAAAGTATTGAAATACTTATTTTCCAAGTGTTTTTAATCCTTGATCAGTTGAATCCGAGGAAGTAGAACCTGTGGGTACAGAGAGCTGACTATACACGCAATTAACCATACAATGTTGTACTCTATACTACCAGTCAAAAGAATGAGAAAGTTCTTTTTTTAAAATGTATTTTATTGACTTTTTTTTTACAGAGAGGAAAGGAGAGGGATAGAGAGTTAGAAACATCGATGAGAGAGAAACATCGATCAGCTGCCTCTTGCACACTTCCTACTAGGGACGTGCCCACAACCAAGATACATGCCCTTGACCGGAATTGAACCTGGGACCCTTCAGTCTGCAGGCCGATGCTCTATCCACTGAGCCAAACCGGTCAGGGCGAGGAAGTCCTTTATGTGTCAATATGAATTAACCTCCAAGATGTACTATCACACACACACCAGGTTTGGGAGTGTGTGTATGTATAATACACACATATGTTTCCTTGCATATGCATGAAATATGTTTAGAAAGACATCCTAAAATGATTACATTGTAGGACAGTAAGTAGGAGTCTAAGGGCCAAGCTTGGGAGGGAATGTTGTTTTTTGTTTTTATTTTTAAATTGCTTTTTAAAAATACATTTTTTTATTGATTTCAGGGATGAAGGGAGAGGAAGAGAGAAACATCAATGATAAGCAAGAACCATGGATCAGCTGCCTTCTGCACGCCTCCCACTGGGGATCGAGCCCACAACCCGGGCACGTGCCCATGACCGGAATCGAACCCGGGACCCTTTAGTCTGCAGGCCAGCACTCTATCCATTGAGCAACACCAGCCAGGGCGGAAAGGACTGTTTTTATTTACGCCTCCCTTTTCTTTATCTTTTACATTTGAATAGAATGTGTTTTTTGACATTCTAAACGGAAGAAAAGGATTTGGCTCCAGCATTCTTGTGTGGGTTGACTAATATTTTGATGACACAGGCGTATTTAGTTAGGAATTTTAAAAGTTCTGCCTGGCCAGCATGGCTCAGTGATTGTGCCTCCAGATATGAAGCAGGAGGCCACCATTCGATTCCAGGTCAGGGCACATGCCCGGGTTGCAGGCTTGATCCCCACTGTGGGGCGTGCAGGAGGCAGCCGATCGTGATTCTCTCTCATCGTGGATGTTGTTGTCTCTCTCTCCCTCTCCCTTCCTCTCCGAAACCAATAAAAATACTTTAAAAAAGTCCTTAATGTGTTACCTAGCTTTCACACCTTTTCTTTGTTCTTGCCAGGTCATTTGCTGTTGGGCCATCATACCAGTTATTCCGGAAAGATGCTCTCCAGTCCGCTGTGAAAAGCTAAGGTGAGTCCCAGCAGTTCCTGATGCCAATAGGAAATTGCAAGTGAGGTAAAGCAGATCATACTTTCGCAATCAAGGTGTCCTTCCATGCAGATTTTTTATTTCCCACTTGTTTGTTTTAAAGTAATAACATGGGTAAAGGTCCTTGGTTTCCTAGCGACGTGAATGTATTCTGTAGGCTACGGAACTAAAGAATCCACCCTGCTCTTCCTTCCGCAGACCCGGGAGGCTGCGGCAGCCTTTCTCTTCCTGCTTCTGTCAGCGTCTGGGTGACTAGAGTGAAGGGGTGGTGCTGGGACAGCTGGTCCCACTTCTGTCACCCTCACCCTGCAGCACAAAGTCATCTGTGGCCTCTTGTCTGAACATCTGAGTTCTAGACAACGTGGCTAAAGCACGCATCCAAGCTCTTCCTGCGAATTTTGTGCTGTGCCATTTACCAGTCCCATCTTTACGGAAGGGGGTGAGATTAATGTGTGTGGTTACATTTCATTGGAATTTGGAAGAGTTGTGGAGCTGGAAGGAATTTTGAAAAGAGAAACAGTATTGTTCCTGGCAGGACAAAAGAAATAAAAATCAAAAATCAGCGGTCACTAATTTTGTACCGATTGGCAGCATAGAGTAAATCGGCTGGGACCAATGAGGGCTTCAGACCACATCCGCTAGGACTGCCTCCTCAAGATTACAGGTTCTAGAAGCCCTCGCAATTCTGCCTGTATGCCTCGGGTGAAACCATTGCCTCTCCTGAGCCCCCCTTTTCCAGATTTTAAGTTCTGTATGTTACTCTTAACACAAGGGATTTGGACACTGACTACTACTAGTGGATATATAGGACGCTCCTCTATGTATTTATTCTTAAGTTTAGAGTTGACATACTCTAGTTTCGTAGCTCCCAGCTATTGTAGAAGTCAGTGTAGCGGATGCAGCAGGAAGTACAGCAGCTTTGGAGGCAGGGCGGTCTGGCATTTCCATGTATAGCATCGTGGACGTGTTGCTTAACCCAAATCTGAGCATCCCCGCCTAGAGGAAAACCCACCTCCTAGAGCAGCTGTGAGGACTCGGGTACCATGTAGCACACCCGCTCGACCACTTCGGGAGGCGGCGGCGGGCTCTCCCCCTGGCGTTTGTGCGAAGTAGAGCTCCACAACCCTTTGCACACGAAAGGAAGAAAGAGGCAGCGCCGGTCACAACACATTTATTTCCGTGCCGTTGTGTGGCCGGGAGGTGTTTTTCACTTTCCAAGAACTGCATTAGGTTAGAACAAGGAAAATTCCAGAAGGTAGACTGGCAACTTATTGTTGCTCATGAGCATCAGTAACAGACACGGTACCACATAAAGGAGTTCTGAACACTTCTAAACTTTTGGTATAGTTTTGAATATGGACCTGTATACTTTGGCTGTGGACCTAATAGATTATCAATATGCTTCTAAACCCCATCATTCTCTTCAGACACAACAGGAAAACTTTGGATTTACTTTATTTGATTTCAGAAATGTAACAAGCTCTTAGGGAGCTGACAAAGGCCACCATGACCTGAGCCTATCATATTTATCATGGTTATACGTATATTGCTATTAAAAATAAAATCATGGTACACAGCAGCCAACTAACGGCTAGTTTCATTCTGTAGATCACTTTAGTATCTGAAAAATAATTCGCTTCAGAATGGCAGGCTATTGGATTTTGTTACATTTAAGTGGTTTGAGCTTTCTAATCTTGTGTGGCCTAGCTAATTCAGTAGATCCCAAGCCAAAGAATTGGATGGCATGTCAAACTGGATTTTATACGGGAAACAGCTGTTTGCAAGAGGCTGCTGCTTTTCAGATGTTTATAGGATGTTTCTTTTCAGAATGTCTTTTATTCCTGGCTTCAAATCTTACAGCATATGACACTTGTAGACGGTTTAAGTGTTAACACACTGGTACTCATGCCTAGAGCAGGATATGAAACGTGCCGATCACCAAGTATGAGTTTTACATTACAGTAAATTAAAGTTATATACTGGTGGACACTGACAAGATAGGGAGTTCCTAGATCCTAGAAAATATTATGGCTAAGGAAATAGAGAACTCAAAAAAAGGAAACACGTCCAAGAAACTGATTCAGTATAGTAAAATAGAACGAAGTGCCCTGTCTTAAGAAAAAGTTTATTAATAAGGGACAACTGGGACATCATACATCATTTCTTTGGAGATTAAAGTGCAGGCTATGAAATGGCATAGAAAATAATGCATAAAATAGTGCAATCTTAAGGTGCCATTGTTTTTATTATACATAGCCTATGTTTATATGTTCATTTTCTCCCAAAAATCCAGCTGTAGTGACACCTTTTAGCTTATTTATTTAGGCATTATTTGAACTTTTACCCACCTTTGGGGCTACATAGAATATCTCAACATTTTAACAAGTAGAATAATACAGCATACATCTCGGAACTACTAAATAGAAATTAAGGCAAGCCCCTATAAAGTTCAATACTCCAAAAAACATGGTTTACAAAAAGAAGTTGCTTCTAAAACCAGTGGCTTCAGACTGCATGGCACCCCAGTCGATTTTAAAGCACGATTACTCTGAATACACTTGTGTTTGCCCCGCTATTTCCAGGCCCTGGACATCAAAAGAGGAGCTTAAAAAGCAGCAGGTTCTCTAACCTCGGGTTCTGAAAGAAATTCGTATTTCAGCCCATGTGGAAACCAAGCCAAGTCCATGTAGGAGATAAGCCGAGGATCCCATGGGGGCAGTCTACTTTTTCTCTTATATATGCCTTTTCACCTTGGATCTGTCTGCACTGTTGTACCATAACCACCTTTTAAGTGGGAATGACCCATTAAAACAGAGACATCTCCTCTGAAAACCAGCCAAGGAAGATGACAATATTTCATGAAATGTTGTTCTAGACCAGTGGTCGGCAAACTCATTCGTCCACAGAGCCAAATATGAACAGTACAATGATTGAAATTTCTTTGGAGAGACAAATTATGTAAACTTAAACTACTTCTAACGCCACTTCTTCAAAATAGACTCGCCCAGGCCGTGGTATTTTGTGGAAGAGCCACACTCAAGGGGCCAAAGAGCCGCATGTGGCTCGCGAGCCGCAGTTTGCCGACCACGGTTCTAGGACATTGACATTGTGGCATTTACATTATTGACGTAAGATCCAGGCAGGATGGTTCTCTCTCTGGGAGGCTAGTTCACAATTCACCTACAACATATGTCAGTTTAAGCTGATCAAAAGGATTTGTGATTTGTTGAACCTTAAATACCATTATGCTATCCAAAAGCAAGTATAAAAGCTACCAAATCGGTCAAGGCAGTACCATAACATGTTTTAGCTGGATGGTCTAAGTAAGACTTAAACGAACAATAAGGAACTGTAGTGTTTTATTCTCCGACTGTTATGGAACATTCATGCATTAACAATCGCAACTCATTAATCTTACCGACAGGTGATTACAAGTGTACACTGTAGAAATTTGGATTTCAAAACAAAATCTACCTTCTAATGTGTAAAAGCTTGTAATGAAAGCCAAATACTCGTGTTCGCTAGTGGAAGACTACAGATACATTTAGGGTGTCTAGATAGTTTCTAAAGAAACCCAGGCAACTTGAAAGAATTCATTAACAACTATTAAAGAAACCATCTGAGGTTATATCCCTTTGATGCATAAGAATCATACTTTGTAAACCTGTAAACATGTACTTTGTTACTTAAAAAAGTCTTCCTGTCACCAGGAAAGCAGACTGTTAAAGGCCATGCGTATTCCATTGGGCCTCTTCCAGAGTTATGACAATATGGCTAAATCCTATGATTACAAAAACTGAGACCTGCTGAGAAAACGACTTCCAGACAGGGACTTTTACGGATGACCTTGGCTGACAAATCTTGTGTGGAAATTGTTTATTTTAAAATTACCTTCCCAACAAACCATGAAACACTTGGAAGTTACTTTATGGTTTTTTCATTGAAAACACACTACATCGTAAATGGAGTTTCAAAGTTAGACATAGAATTGGTCAAAATCTAAGGACAATGTTATGTAAGGACAATATAAAAAATGGGTCAGAAAAAGTTCCACTTGGTGAGGTTAATCGGAAGGATGCAGACCAATGTCATGGATGGATTAAAAAAAGGTGACCACTTTGTGCTTTTATTCAACTAAGGTACTGACCCAAACCTTAGGTTTTATACAGGTACTAATTCCCACCTGGAAAGGGACCGTCTTCTACATTACACCTAAACGTATTTTAAATAACTGAAGCCCACGGCAACAGTTGTTCAAAACAATAGTCAAATAATGACATAATTTAGTACATTAAAATAAAACGAGAACAGTAATATCTGAATGTCTCAAAAATATACAGCTGGGGAAAATAACCACTGTACACAATTTGGAGGCTGTTAAAGTGACCACTTAGAAGGTTGAACAGTGCAAGACATGCTTTTCCAGTTACAAGCTCAACACAGGAGTGCAAACGAAATTAAAGCTTTTGTTTAAAGTTGAGGACAAGGAAAGCTTGAAATTAATATCAGAAAGCTTCCCTCAGGTTATCTCCCAGAAATGAAATGATCAAAATGCTTTTTCGTAGAACAGTGTTCCTCAATGAACTTTCTTTCAATGGCAAAACTGCATCCCACAGGTTGGGTCCCCTACTCACCCCACTGGCCATCACACTTGATCAAGGAGCACACACAGTGGTGAGTAAGGAAAGGTACTAGTAATCAGAGGTCTGATATCGATAGAGAGAGCCTTGGATTTGGGGTTCTGCCTTAGCCAGTGTACCTGGACCCTACAAAGAACAGAGAAAGCAATGGGCTTTAATGCTCTTATTGTTTCTGTAAAACGGGAGGACAAATGGACTCTCAGCCCCTCCCCCAGAGGCCAGCTGTCGTGGTGGCAAATGTTAAGTGCTTAAATTACTCAGCCGCTGCTCTAACAAGTGGAGAAGTATAGAGGTTCAAGATCAAGTCCAGTGCAAGAGCTTTTTAAGTGAGTTGCCTAGGCAATGCATGCATCCATCCATGCAAACGTACGACGTGGCCCCAAAGAGAACTGAAAACATGATATAACTGCATAAATCCCTTGCCAGTAGTTTATAAAAATATATAGTCAATACTGTAGAGGTCCCTTCTACAGTCAATACTATGGAAGTCCGTTTTAGTTACCCATTACTTCAATACCAAAAAGCATTTACTACTTTTCAGACATTCCAGACAAAGGTCACTTATAACAAAAAGTCAACTTTTTTTTTTAAACAAGATACTGTCCATTTAAAAAGTAGGTCTTTTCTTTCAAGTGAACAGGACATTTTCTGTATTAAACTTCTAGTCTGTCAAGACTGGTTTAAGATCCTTAAGTAATGTGCATATATGCAGAAACAAATAAACTTACTTTAAACAGAGCTGCACAGAAAAAAAGTTAACTCCTCAAAACATGATAGAATAGGTCTGGTTAGTACAAATCTATTGCAAAGTAAAAAGGTTCTGTGCGTCAGTTCAACCAGGAGAAGCGGGGAAAGAATGTCCCAACCGTGAGAGTCCAAGTTGAAGTTGTGTTCTGAGCGCCTAGAAGCCTAGGGGACGCCATGTTGCTCACGGTGTCCTGATATGCATGACTGCTCAAGCTACTAAGCCAGGCCTTCCTCTGGAGCCGGGAGCACGTTCCCATTCACTTTCTGCTCCGGAGACGTTTGGACTTCCTAAGAGAGTCTATGGCTTCTGCTGCCTTTTTCCGTTTCCGGGGAGACTCTTCACTCTGCCCGGACCCTGAGGGGTTTCCTACAGCGCTTTCCATGACTTCTCGCAGTTTGCGCTCCAGCTCCGCCAGCCGTGCGTTCTGTTCACCTATGATCTGGGTCTGCTCTAGCAGTTTCTGGTCCTGGTCCTGAAGCTGTTTCTGTTGTTCTTGCACTTTGGTGCGGAGCTCGGAAATTTCCCGCCTGAGAACAGTCACGCCAGCACCATTTGTCTTCACCTGCTGCTGGAGTTTGGTAACCTCTTGTCTTGAAGGGTTTTGCTTGGAGAGGAGCTGCATTGTTGTGAGGGCTGCAGAAGGTCCTGGCACTGGAGGAAAATAGTTTAAAACAGCCAGTTAATCACTTAAAATTTCACACTACCAGTAACACTTCATTAGTTAAAATGATTTTGAAATGGAATGTTCTTCTACCAGTTCTGATCATTTCTTCTTTGCAACCTAGTTTGTCTACTGGATTACTCTACTCAGACACTTGGTTTTAACTATAAATGAGTCTGAATTCTGATTCTTACGTTCATGTGGCAATGTGTGGATTGCCAACAAATGGAGAACATTTAATGGCATAAACTCAGATTTAAAATACTATAAAACACTTTTGGACCTAGTAAGGAAATAAAATTTCTATCTTATTTCACCGAAGTCAACATAAACATTGGAGTCAGACGTAGACCTATCATGTTCTTAAATTCTCACTGCACTTAGTTACATGCTAAAGCCCCAACTTCAAGGACAAACGGACACCGCTCCTGACGATCATGGAGACTTTCTGACATGTGCAGGAAGGCTCTGGAACTATTCTGTGTTAGGAATAATACAATGTCACATGGACATAAAAATCACTATTTTAAACTAATAACCTATTTTACAAAACAACAACCACCACCTTATCTCCTGACGGTTTTCTAAAAGGACCAGAGGGATCCGTTCATACCCTAACCCAGTGGTCGGCAAACTGCGGCTCGCAAGCCACATACGGCTCTTTGGCCCCTTGAGTGTGGCTCTTCCACAAAATACCACGGCCTGGGCGAGTCTATTTTGAAGAAGTGGCGTTAGAAGAAGTTTAAGTTTAAAAAAATTTGGCTCTCCAAAGACATTTCAGTCGTTGTCCTGTTGATATTTGGCTCTGCTGGCTAATGAGTTTGCCGACCACTGCCCTAACCCCATGCTATTTTCCTCCTTGTCCATCTAAATACCAGAATATTTTCCTTCTCTGTTTATCCAACTTCCACTCATCCATTAGTGCTCAGGTCAATTTTACCTCTTGTGAAGTCTTATCAGTCCAGCCAACAACGATCTGATCTTAAGATTCTGTCTCGGCTCTCATCTGGCATTTAAATGGGCACTCCTTTAAAATATTTCTCTTGCCTAAAACAACTGAACTTTGGGTCTGGACATGTCTTACCTTTTGGAACAGTAAGAGCCTTGAGGGCAGATACCACGTACTATACTTCCTTTTAGTCTCCACAGGATACAGTACAGTGCTGTGCACATATTAAGTACTCAATAAACAGTAGGTATGTTATTGATACTGAGATGCCATAGGCTTTATTATTAAATTACAGAGAAGCACTCAGATACCCCACTGAGTAAGTACTCCAGGGAGCTAACTACTCGAACAAAATGTTTTATCAAAGTTTTAACAAAACATATTTGCAAGGACTGAGAACACTGAACAATTTAAATTTAGGCCTTCAGTAGATAAGGGCACAAATCTCTAGGCTCCCATGTCCTTTTGTAAAACAGCTACCACAGAAGTGGCAGTGTTCACAACAGCCCATGCACCCTGTCTTTTGAAGTAGCAGCCGGGCTCTCTGGGGGCTGAAATAATTAACTGGATATTTCCATGAAGAATTTTATCTGGTATATTCAATTGTTTTAGGATAATGAATATTAACTAGTTGGAAACATCAAAAAATATATCTATCTACATACAGCTTTTCACTGAGCAATTTTACTGTAATAAGTTTATTTTAGGTCCACAGATATGGATATGTACAAAAATTTAGCCAAAAGACTGTTCTTTAGAGTGTAGTTTAAATACTGAAAAACTAGAGACAAATGTCAGTCACATCAGGTATGGTCTATAATCAATTTGTCATTAAAAATGATGTTGCAGATACATATTTACAGACAGGGAAGTTCAGATATATGATCGAACAGGGAAAAGAGCAGGTAATCTCATCTACACAGGAACATGACACACCGAACACAGTCAAGTCAAGAGGTACCTGGAGGCGAGCCCATGAGTCTTCCAGACACATCTGATCCTGGTAGTTTCCTCTTTAGAATTGGAACAATCTTTTCATCGAAGTACTCCATTGCCATGGAGGAAATGTCCCTTAGCTCCTGAAGCACTTCATGAGCTCGCTGAGGGGCTCTGGTAGAGTTGACATATCTCAACACACGGTAAATCTCATCAATGACCTAAAACAACGCGCTCTCATTAGCATTTTTGAGATATATATATATATATATATATATATATATGAAAAGTTAAATAGGGAGAGAAGTGACTGCTTGTTTTGCAATTCCTGTAAAAATCTGTAGGATGATTTAACTGATGTACTGACCATTGCTAATATTACCATCCGGAACACACAGCTTTGGCCTTGTTAGAATACTTTGTGTGTTTCATACTTACATGTAATAAGTACCAGGCAGAGTGCTGGGCTAAAGAATCGGGATGAATATAGCTCCTGCCCTGAAGAAGATCACAGTGTAACTGGGGAGAAATGTATTTAAGAAAAATCCCACAAAGAGGGATATACACATGCTAAAAACCAGAGGACTAAACTAAGACATTACACCCTATGTGCGAGCCGGAGTAGAGGGATTACCCACACCCGTATTCTGCTGATCCTCCAAACCCACTTCACTCTGGCCCGAATGTGTCTCCCAGAGCCCCAGGGACTCCGCCTAACCTCCTCTCGTCTACACTGCCACCGTGCTCTGTCCCTGGAGGTTTTGTTTCTCTAAAACTTGCTATGGATTAGAATGAAGTCTCCTCAAATCCCACTAGCTTGCTGTCACCAAAGGGTAGCAAGAGAGCCTTTTTCATTTCAGGGTAACTGCAATGGGGAAACGCTAGCACACAGGCATCGCATACAGGGAGAAAAACAAAATTCTGAAAATCCTAACTCTCTTGCTGGAATAGTAACTGAACACTCTTAGGGCAATTTTACCCTCAGCTTTAATCCCTGGGAGTTTATCCTTCATCCTTCCCACGGCTCCAGCACAGACCTGAAGACAATAATTCACATCTCTGAAAACCTCCAGTGTGGATGACATCTATTCCAATGGGCCTTTACCTCCCCCAATTGTGGGTTAATCCCGAAATTTTTGCCACCAAAATATCTCAAACCACTTCAAATCCCACTCATTCCTCTTGCTGCATTTACCTGGCCAGCACCCAACTCTGGAACAATTTATTATCTACCTTCTCCTTATGCAGGCTGCTGAGTCCTGATAGGAAACCATAAAATCCCACAGGATAAATAGTGCGAGAGGCTCTTTCTACACGTTTCACATAATGTGCCACATGCTGAATCCTGCCTGGGTTTGAGATGATAATAAAATATTAGTTATGAAAATTATTTCTAAGTTTTAAAATCGTATGACAGAAACCAAATATGGTGACCAGCCATCACATTCCTAACATTGCAGTTCACTCTATCATGCATATGTTTAAACTGGCACAGGAATTGCCCTGGCTGGTGATTCTCTGCTCTCTGCTTATATTAAAGAACGAGAGGCCCGATGCATGAATTCGTGCACAGGTGGGGTCCGGCTGGCCAGCCCCAATCAGGCCACGCGGCTGTGGGGAGGGGGCACTGGAGGTTGCTGGCCAGCCCCACCCCCAATCGGGCTGGGGGGCCCCTGGTTGAACTGCCAAACTCCCGGTAGAGGGGACAACTTACATATTAGCCTTTTATTATATAGGATGGAGTCCAAAAAAGGTTATCAGAACTCCCTAGTGAGCCAAGATGGCTGTCAGGGGATGCGAGGGGAGGGACCTAAAAATTCAATATGAGAATAAATTGATTTTTAAGAATGTCATCACATTAAAATCAAACTTAAAGGACACAAAAATACAACATTCTGGAGACATAAACTCATATTAGAAAATACTCTTCAAAATCACCCATTTTCGCCCTAACTGGTTTGGTTCAGTGGATAGGGCGTTGACCTGTGGACTCAAGGATCCCAGGTTCAATTCCAGTCAAGGGCATGTACCTTGGTTGTGGGCACATCCCCAGTAGGGAATGTGCAGGAGGCAGCTGATCGATGTTTCTCTCTCATCGATGTTTCTAACTCTCTATCCCTCTCCCTTTCTCTCTGTAAAAAATTAAAATAAAGAAAAGACCCATTTTCTTAAAAAATTTAGATCAAGAAACAAAGTGTAGACAACTATTCCACAGTAAAGAAGAATAAAAGGCCATGTATGACCCTGGACTGGATTCTGGACTGAGAAAAGAATAGTTAGGAAGGTATTATTGGGATAAGTGATGAAATCTAAATATGGGTTATTAATGAGATATTTAATTTTAATTGTGTCAATGTTAAATCTCCTGATTTGAGATCTGTACTGTAGTACAGAGGCCAACTAACCATTCTCTCAAAATGGTTGGCTTCTGCTCACATGTGTATTTGAGCACTGACACTGACCGTAAGCTCACTGTAAAAAGTTTTACTTCTATATGTCAGAGAGAAAGAAGACTGGAGAATTGTGTAGAGGAATAAGCCAACAATGTGAACCCCCTTAGTTCGGAGAGAAGATGAATGGATATCAATGTAGTGGTTGGGATCAGCAACTAGGTCCCTATCTGACTTGTGCCTGTTTTTGTAAATAAGATGGCACTTAAAAAACTGATTGACTTCAGAGAGGAAGGGAGAGGGAGAGAGAGAAACATCATGATGAGAAAGAATCATTGACTGGCCGCCTCCTGCATGCCCCACACTGGGGATCAGACCCACAATCCGGGCATGTGCCCTTGACTGGAATTGAACCTGGAAGCCTTCAGTCCGCAGGCTCTATCCACTGAGCCAAACCAGCTAGTGCTAAGATGGCACTTTTAAGAAACAAAATAATCCAAGCTGAATTAAGTGTGGTAATTAAAACAAAAATCATTCTTTAATTGTCCAGTCAAGTTCAGGTTTACAGGAGAAAAAGAAATTAAGGTAAGGTCTTGTGAAGAAATGGGTATTGTTAAGGAAAAACGAAAAAAACAGTGAAGACCCACAACTGAGAAATCGGAAAATGTGAGTGCAGCTTTTGTCACATCACTTAAGGTCTCTAGGCCTCAGTTTTCTGATCAATGAAAGAGGAGTAATACTTCTATCTGGCTTGCATGGCTGTGATGGAAAGTAACGAGGTAACATATATAAATGCTCTGAGAATTAGAAAGTATTTCATAAATATAAGATGAGGGTAATGGCTAGAGAAAGAGATAGGTAGCTGTCTATCTGATAAAATTAGGCACAAAGTTCCTTTTCCAACGCTCCTCTTGCAGTTACGGAGCTGCCAGAGCAAATGCCCAAGGGGACCTACTGCATCTTGACAGCGTAAGACATTCTCCACTGCTGCCACCTCGGATTTATCCCTTTATTTTGGTACCAGAAGTGAGAGGTCTACAAGTGGTTTCTAAAAGAAATGGATTTGACCTCATTGTTTAGATAGTAAAGACCATCATTCCAATCACACGATCCTGATGAATTAGAACACAGATTAGCAACTTCTATAAAGGTCCGATACAAACTACCTTGGGCTTTGCAGGCCACGGGGACTCTGCCCAAACAACTCAGCTCTTGTTAGTAACAGCTGACTGAAGTGCCTCTGAGGTCCTGAAAATGGCAAGATGATTCTTAAATAGTCATATTCTTAACGGTGAGATATGCCATAGAAATGAGGCCATAGGGGTAACTAGTTCAGTGAACTCCCAGGAATACTTAAGAGATAAGGCCTATCAATCAGATCAGGATACAATCTGGCATTAAGAATCAGAATCTAGCCGGGCTCGCGTGGCTCAGTGGTTGAACATCGAACTATGAACCAGGACGTCAAGGTTTGATTCCCAGTCAGAGCACATGCCTGGGTTGCAGGCTGGATCCCCAGTGAGGGGTGTGCAGGAGGAAGCCAATTCTCTGTCGTCATTGATATTTCAATCTCCCTTCCTCTCTGAAATCAATAAAAATATATTTTAAAAATGTGTGTGTGTGCGTGTGTGTATATAAAATCAGAATCTAAAATTTCTAACTGGTCACCCTTTTAGAATATCCTACAAAAAAGCAATGTAGCTAATATGAGGAAAGTGAGATATACCAAAGAATATTTAAAATAAAATGAAAAGAAACAGAATACCCCCCCCAAATAAATACCACATAACATTGAAAATAGAGAAAGTGCGTACAAAATAATGCCAATGTTAATCATCTATGGGAATAACAAAAAAAGAACATTCCGATTTTACTAGGTAGTAATTAGTTCTAACCATGTTGGTACTTTTGCTAGCATCAACTAAGTAGCAAAATGACCTTTAATTCCACCTCCACCCTTCATATAAAAAAAGGATATAGACATAGTTCATCTGAATTTACACTCAATTCAAGAAGGATGATACTACTGAAGGTATGAGTAGCATACCAAAAACTGGGACCTTTTACCTTAGTAACAGCAAATATGCCACATATAGTTATTTCTGGGTTAAACAGCACCATTACTTAGCTCTGAGTATATTGCTATATAATTATTCATTTTTTTCAAATCTGGATGTTTTATGAAGTTCTCATGAAACATTTCTCAAATAAAACAAAACCCAGCTTGTCCCTCCTACTCCACCCCCCGCCCCTAAATTATAACAATCTTGAAGGCAGGACAATACTTATCTTGTTCATTGCTGCGGTATCTCTGGCATCTTAACAAAAAGTAAAAGCTCAAAAGTTTTTTTCTTGAACATGAACTCTTAACAGGCTTCTCTAAAGAACAGCAGGGCTCCTACTGTGTATTTCATAATTAACATTTTAAATATAAAGAACACACAAATGACTCATATTTCTATTAGGTACTGTACAGAAAGCAGCTCTACAATCCATCCACAAAAACTCATTCCAGGGAATTAGGAACAACTCTGACATTTAAAAATCACTGTAACTTTGTAACAAAGTTTACACAGCACAATCCGGCTGTTCTAAGTAAGCAGTTCTATTTTACCTTGCCTGGGATGAAGCAACAGAGATTGGAATCCACATACTTCATGAAAGTCATATTTAACAGTGAAAGCCTTGTTTCCACGGCAGCAAGGATGTCTGCATGACGAGCTAATGAATGGTTTCTCCTTTCTGACTCTCTCCTATAATTAGAAAAGCAACCTTTAAAGATGTGCTGTGGACTACAGCGTTAACCAATCCAAACATCTTAATGAAACAACCTAACATTTACATGTCCAATTAGAAATCTACAATTGGATCATAATTCAGCTGTAAGGATAAATAAATCATTATGTCCAGAAATCTTTGCTAACGACTAGCACTCACTGACAAAATACTTAGAAAAAAAAAATTGTGTTGTTTTTTTTTTTCCTATATCAAGCCTAATGGCTGTTAGAATCAGAGAAATTAGAAAACTGAAAGAATTACACTTGGACGTATAGATAGATTGTATCTTTTGGCCTATAAAATGAACTCACTTAAACTTGTTAAAGTTTTATTAAGAAATAATTCAGATATAAAAGCCACGTTTAAAATGTACAATTGAGTGGTTTGGGTGTATTCAGAGTTGTGGACCCATCACCACCTCGAATTTTAGACCATTTTCATTACTACAGAAAGCAAGCCCATACACATTATCAGTCACTCATTCCCCAGCCTCTGGCAAACACCAGTCTGCTTTCTGTTTCTATGCATTTGCCTGTTCTGGACATTTCAGATAACTGGATTTGTGCTGTATGTGGCATTCTGTGTACCTCTTTCATTTAGCACAGTGATGGCCAAAGAACATTCTATTACCTGTCATATCATTATTTTGGTTATCTATCAGCTGTTAGACTTTTGGGCTGTTTCTACCTTTTGGCTGTTATGAGTAATGCTGCCACGAACATTCATATCTAAGCTTTTGGGTTCACATGGTTTAATTTCTCTTGGTTCTATACCTAGGAGTGAAATTGCTAGGTCAAGTGGGATCACGATGCTTAACTTTTTGAGGAACAAGCTGTTTTCTAAATGGCTGCACCATTTTGTATTCCATCAGTGATTTATGAATGTCCCAGTTTGCCCACACCCTTCCCAGCATTGTCTGTCTTTTATTTGAGCCATCCTACTTGGTGTAAAGGGGGATCTTCGCGTCCGATTCGCAATGCCCTGATGACTAACGATGCTGAGCATCTTTCACGGCTTGCGGATCTTCAGCATGTCTTCTCTGGAGACACGTCTATGAAAACCCTTGGCCCCTTTTTAAATTGGCTTGTCTTTTTATTGTTGAGTTCTAAGAGTTTCTCAGACAATCTGGATACAAGTCCTTTATGAGCTGTATCAGCTGCAAATATGTTCTCCCAAACTGTGGATTGTCTTTTCACTCTCTTGATGTTGTCCTTTGAGGCAAAGAAGTTTTAAATGGTGATCAAGTCCAGTTTGCCTTTTTCTTCTGCTGCTTGAACTTTCGGTGTCGTACCTAAGAACCCAGTGCCTGACCCAGTTCATCTAAGGGTTTTACAATATAGCACTGACGTTTACAGGTAGGCCTATGACCTATTTTGAATTAACTTTTGTATGTGGTGTGAAGGAGTCCAACCTTCTTCTTTTGTGTGTAGATACCCCATTGTCCCAGCATCATTTGTTGAAAACATAATTCTATCTCCCACTGAACTGTCTTGGCATTCTTGTTAAAAATCAGTTGTTAAAAATGTAAGGTTTATTTTACGGACTCTCACTTCTATTCCACTGATCTCTGTGTGTGTCCTTGGGTCAGTACCACATTGTCTTATTACAGCTTTGTGGTAAGTTTTGAAACTGGAAAGTGATAGTCCTCCAACAACTCTGTTCTTTCTCAAGACCGTTTTTTATTATTCTGAGTCTTTTGTATTTCCAGAGAAACAGTAAAATCAGCTTACCAATATCTTCAACAACGACAGCTATGATTTGGGGGGGGGGGATTGCATTAAATGTACACATCAATTTAGGGAGTAGTGCCATCTTAATAGAAAATCTTCCAATCCCTCAGCATGGAATGTCTTTCCACCCAATTCCTCTTTAAATTCTTTTAACAATGTTTGGTAGTTTTCAGTGTACAAGTCCTGCACTTGTTTTGTAATATTTATTACTAAGTATTTTATTATTTTTCGGTGCCATTATAAATGGGATTGTCCTCTTCATTTTTGGATTGTTTTTGTTAGTGTATCCAATTACAGAATTGATTTTTGTATATCAATCTTGTATCCTATATCCCTACCCAACTCATTTATTAGCTCTATTAACTAATTAGTGTATTCCTTATGTATAAGGTTCCATACATACAAGATTATGTCATCTATGAACAGAGAGAGGAATGCCTTCTTTTCAACAAGAATGTCTTTTATTTCATTTTCTTCCCTAACTGCCCTGGCTAGAACCTCCAGTAAAATGTTGAACAAAAATGACGAGAGGGAGCAAACTACAGTAAAATATCTTATTGAGATCTGGATACCCCTTTACTACAAATGACTATTTAACAAATAAAACATATTTTAAATACTGATACTAAAAGTAATTCTTTTTCCCCTCTCTCATAACACGCAAGCACAAATCAAGAAACACACAGACAAAACCCCAGTTGTAAAGCATCGCCATTGCCAGCCATGACACACCTTGGGAGTTGTGCTTTGACTTGTTTCTGACATAGATTGTGGTACCTCTCCACTTTCAGAAATCCCTGATTCAACATTCTCTGGCAGACCAAGTCCATTCTTTTACAAACCTACAGGGAGAGAGGAGGAGAAAGAAGAATTTCAGAAAGTAATAATCAAATTAATGACAATTAACTTAAGACTCATAACTGAACACTGCAAGTTCTCTGTGCTAGTATTGTTCCCATTTACGGGCTGAATCCTTGAGTCATATGTGGGTGAATCCCTCACACTTTGCAATTCTGACAATAATGCATTAAAAATTAATATGTGTAGGCAAGGAAAACTTTTATTTTTAAAAAATATATTTTTATTGATTTCAGAGAGGAGGGGAGAGGGAGAGATAGATAGAAACATCAATGATGCAAGAGAATCACTGATTGACCGCCTCCGGCCACCCTCCTCCCCCTCATTGGGGATAGAGCCTCCAACCGGAGCATGTGCCCTGACCGGAAATGGAACCACGACCTCTAGGTTCATAGGTCATCGTTCAACCACTGAGCCACACCTGTGGAGTGGAAAACTTATCTTTTAATTTAGGTATTTGTTAATAGTTCTAAATGTATCCCCACATAATATGGTCAGAAACTGTAGTCCTGAAGGTCAATAAGATAATATATTCAAAGTTTTTTAATGGTTTGAAACAAGGGAAATTCTTAGATAAAAATGTATATTCAGCCCTAGCTGGCTTGGCTCAGTGGATAGAGCATCAGCCTGTGAACTGAAGGGTCCTGGGTTCAATTCCAGCCAAGGGCACATGCCCGGGTTGTGGGCTCAATCCCCAGGAGGGGGCATGCAGGAGGCAGCCAATCAATGATTCTCTCTCATCATCGATGTTTCCATCTCTCCCTCTCCCTTTCTCTATGAAATAAATAAAAAAATTTAAAAAAAAATGTATATTCGAGCTAGAGTCCAACATCTCACAAAGTTTATATGACCTATAACTGGAATGAGAATTCTTACTCATTTCTACTAGTGATTTGGATTAACTATAGACAGTTTCTCTATTCCAGATACTATGATGTCCTCCAAAGAATCTAAACATGTGTAGCAGACTCTCAACTATTTTGAATCTCTAAGGAATATGATGTTTATATACAGTAAGAGCACAGGATCAAAACACCTAAATTTGAGTCCAATCTTTATGCTCTCTTGAGCAAGTCAGCTACCATTTGAAAACCTGAGTCAGCCACCTGTAAAATGTGGATAGTATCTACCTCAGGGACATCGTGAGGATTAAATGAAACAACACATGCTAAATCATTTGGTAAACTCGAAAGTGTTACATAAAAACTATGTTAAATAAATGTTGACTTGGTACTAATTTAGAAACTATGCTCCATATACTTAGTTATGTTTCGGAGGTATCTCAGCATCTTTCTTATCTTAATGAGACCTAGTACTTAGTATCTGTTTGTTTGTTCTTTGATCCCTGACAATTTTGCAGTGACTCAGAGTTATCAACCTGAACATTAATTCTCATTGTACAGATGTTGATGGTGACAGGGAGAGAGAGTGAGATAAATCTGCATCAAGATCAAGTTAATCAGGCAGGGGCTGTCTTATACTTTTTCTCTCTTTCATAACACCCAAGCACAAATGTTTGACAAATACCTACTGAAACTATTGATACAAGTTTGCTTCCTCCTGGGAATACAGGGACAAAAAAAATCAAACTGGTTTATGCTAATAAAAGCATTAGTACTCTACCATTAAATAATAGATACATCCTAAATCACATGTCAAATTAAAGGTATTAAGGAAAACAGTTCTTTTCATATATATTTTTTGACTCTATATTTACTGAGAGGGAGGAAGGAAGAGGGAGATAGAAACATCAATGGTGAAAGAGAATCATTGATCGGCTGCCTCCTGCACACTCCCTACTGGGGATCCAGCCCACAACCCGGGCCTGTGCCCTGATTGGTAATCAAACCATGACCTCCTGGTTCACAGGTCAGTGGTCAACCACTCGGCCATGCCAGCCAGGCTGCACAAGGCATCCTTTTTTTTTGTTTTTTAAAAATATTTTTGTTGATTTCAGTGAGGAAGGGAGAGGGAGAGAGAGAAACAGCAGTGATGAGAGGGAATCATTGATCGGCTGCCTCCTGCACACTCCCTACTGGGGATCCAGCCCACAACCCGGGCCTGTGCCCTGATTGGTAATCAAACCATGACCTCCTGGTTCACAGGTCAGTGGTCAACCACTCGGCCATGCCAGCCAGGCTGCACAAGGCATCCTTTTTTTGTTTTTTAAAAATATTTTTATTGATTTCAGTGAGGAAGGGAGAGGGAGAGAGAGAAACAGCAGTGATGAGAGGGAATCATTGATCGGCTGCCTCCTGCACTGGGGATCAAGCCTGCAACCTGGACACACGCCCCTGACCTGAACGGAACCCGGGACCCTTCAGTCCACAGGCCGATGCTCTTATCCACTAAGCCAGTGGTCAACAAACTGCGGCTCGTGAGCTACATGCGGCTCGCGAGCCGCGGTTTGCCGCTCTGTTAATGAGTTTGCCGACCACTGCACTAAGCCAAACCAGCAAGGGCCAGAAGCCATCCTTTTAAGGTAGTACCTTCTTCAACACTGTGAGAATCCACAGCTCTCAGTTTACCAGGACATACAGGTGTACCTGGTGTGTGTCTCTGTCTCTAATGAAATGATGATGAGAGAGAAAAGCTATTGCTGCTTTTTTAACATCCTTACTTGCTTCCCCCACCACTATTTGGCAACCTCATAGATTCTCAAAAACAGTTTCTTAAATTTGACAAGTCTGTGAAATAAAATGGTAGAAAGTAGGAGGGAGTCTGATCACTCGTCCAGGACATCTAAAACTGCACCCATCCAAAACCAATCTCATTTTAATCTAAGACACCCTTCTGCAATTATTTTGTTCCACTATACGTCTGTTGTTGTTCTGTTTTCCTGAGAGGAACATTCTTCTACCTTTACTCACTGGGTAAAAACTCACTGTCTTGAGGAAGCCTGCCCTGATAAACCCTCCCGATTACTCTGACACCCGTGTCCGTATCTGCTTGCACGTGTGGTCCTGGTGCTGGGTGCGTGTGCTCCAGGAACACTGCTTCAGTGAAGGTACTGACAGAGTTCCTGATTGAACCCCTTCTCTCTCAGACTAGACTCTATAGGAAGAAGGAATTATCCCCCAAATATTCCAATCTCTTACTTGAACTTAAGCACCTCTTAATAAAATCAGTGACCTGGTGATGAGATTGTAAAGGAAAAGCAGCAATAAAGAGGGTGTATTCTCTACGACACAGCAAGAGGAGCAGCGGAGGAACCCCTGGGATTCCCAAGATACTTGCATGAGTTTGGGAGGCCAACTATTTGCATAATATTAAGATATTATCTGCCATGTTCACTCTCAATTCTCTCACAACATACAGTGGAGTTTTCCAGAGGCAACACAACATCTGAGGACACTGTTCTGACAGCTGATATACTGTATATTCTGCACTTTCTAGAAATTTCTAAGGTAAACTCTTAGGGTCCTCAGCAACTTTTAAGATTGTAAAGGTGTCTCAAAACAAAAAAGTTGAGAACCACTGAGACAGAGCAAGAGATATGAAGAAGACAGCTTGCCTGGTTTAAAAAAAAAAAAAAGTAATGGTTTCTCATTTTCCTTAAATTTTCCTACCCATCAACCCTCGCTATAACTGAAATTTTCTAACATTGGAAGAAAAGATGTGAAAGGAATTACAAATGGGTAACAGATTTAACTAGCTAGAGTGCTCGAGACAAAAGCATGTATTTATATATTTTGTTATCAACGGAAAAGTTTCATTCCAGATAATGCACAAGACTTCTGAATCTGACCTTCAGGAAAACGTATGTCCTGAGCCACTAATAGGATTCTATTACATTTACAGGCACTCCACTTGCCCCCCACAGAATATCTGATAGGATCTCCCTAAAACCTCAAAAAGCCTCCCCTGATCCCGAGTCAGTGCTGTCCTTTCCAAGTGGCTTTACTCTGCTCCTTGACCTTTGCCTCCCATTTCAAACACTCTCATGCCTGTCAAAGGGCCTCAGTGACAGTCTGCTGCTGCATCAGCACAAATTTGTCCGACTTACTAGAAAAACAACTCAAAGTACAGGTTTTGTCATTACAAAAGTTGAGTCCAGCCAAATAATTTTAAATACACTAGAGGAATGAAATACTTAAAGTTAACTACTTAGAATCCTGTGTAACCAGGATTTCCAAGCTCTGGGTACATTTTTGGAGCAACTCGATGGCAGAAAAACAAAAGGACTTAATGAGGCACTTGGCCAGTCCTTTGGAAATGACTGGACTGGAGGGTCAAATTTCATTATCACAGCGACAGGAGGCAAAGCTTGTTATCAACCTAAGTGCACAAATCACTGAAAAATGGCACGTTAGCAATTTCAACGTAGAGCAAATCTCTTAAAGAACATATAGAATAATAAGTACCTGTTCTCTAATTTAGATGCTGACAGAATTGTGACTGAGGCCCTAATCGGGCAAGTCAGCTGGGAAGGAGGAAAAGCAAACACCCTGAACCGTACATAAACTAGCCATAAGCCCGAGCAGCTGACATTTAGCTTATGAAACCGATTCCTTCCAATCATATCCAGCCCTAATTCCCCTAAAAAATAACAAAAGGAACTTTGTAATTTCTATGCTTCACAACACCATACGTACTAAAGTTCCTGGATTTCTTGGCAAACAATTCTTAAGGTACGAATGCCCACTTAAATAGAAAAGGCATGTAGAGCACCCACCGGGCACTGTCTCTAGACGGCCAATTCCATGTAAAGGGCATAATTAAATTTAATGCTGACATCTAGTGGCTAGAAAGAAAATGTTAACCTAAATTGTACCCTATGACACCAAACCGAAGAATCTAAAACTAAAGGCATCCCCCTCCTCCGCAAAAGAGGATTCATTTAATGGAAGAATTACCCATTAACCTCAAGTAAAGAAAGGAGTAAGTTCCCTTTGGCTGAAGTAGACAAACACATCTCAGATGTAAAACTGGCTGCAGCGTCTTTGGGGTGGGGGCTCGGAGGGTTGGCCAGGAAGGGATCCTTGTGAAAAAATGTTTGAAACTACAAATCTGTATCCTTAAAAGGCGAGGAGAGAGAGCTGCTTAAAAATTAAGAATGCAACTGAATATATAGATTGTGGGATGTGTTTTAACTGTCCCCTAGGATGGGCTAGTTCTTCCCCCCTTTAAAAATGCTCTTAATTTTTAAAAAAGTAAAACAACTAACAAAAGAACAAAACCCCCAGTTTTCCTCAGCACTTACATAAAGCAGAACTGTGCCCATTCCCAGCTTTGCAAAGCTATTGTCTGGCTGAAAGGCTCAATTCAAATGTTACGTATGCCCAGACACCATGCACGCCTCTGCTCAAACACCGTTCTTCATACAAATTTGAAGAAATATTTAAGATTCTACATGAAATTCTAAGGGTGAGATATGTTGAAAAGTCAGGGACAACCCATTTTGAAATACACTTTTCAACTGAAGAATTCCCCATCCTGCAGGCTGGAATGAACTGCTGTGTTGACTAGAAAAATAAAATTAGCCATCAGTTTGAATTAATATCAATAAGCTTTGTTTAAAAAAAATTGGGTGATTTCCTTTCAAAAAATGCCATTACAATCCATTTTAAACTGGAGGTTTAACCCTGAAATACACCTATTGATTAGTAAGAAAATGCTAGACACAGCACATTCAGAAACACGTCTTTGTCCTCTTAAAAACAATCCCAACTACAGATTTAGCGTCTACACAGCATCGCGTTGCAATCACTTCAAGATGTCCACCCCCCTAATCTCCTTGCCACTTGACGATAAATTCACGGAAAGGAAGCAAACACGTCTGAGCTAAGACATGCATCAAACCTCCAGCCAGCCCTCTGGCGTGGAATAAATAAACCCCAAAGGCCAAGTCATCCTTTTTGTAAGTCACTGGCTGGCCGGTCTGCTGTGATTGCAGGGTGAAGACCTCTCCTGCAGCCGGCGGGTCGGCGCAAACCACTAGTTAGAAGATGAGCTGCCAGGGAGACCCGGGTCAAGGGGCAAGTCGCTTCACTCGGGGGGGGGGGGGGGGTGTCGGGGCGGAGCGGCCGGCACGGGCCTCCAGGTCCCCGAACCTCGGCCCGATGTGGGGAGGACCCTACGTCCCTCTAGCAGACAGACCGACCCTGGCTGGGTCGCGGGGTCATTCTGCCTCCTTGGGAGTTTTGTCCCCCAAACCTGGCCGGGCTGGGGGTGGCGTACAAAGGGCACCCGACGAACCCCCTCGGGTGTCCCCGCTCAGGCCACTCCCTCCACCTCCCGCCCCGCTTCTTGGGTGGGGGCGAAGTGGCCCCAGAGAGTCGCCCCCAGCCCCGAAGCAAGGGCGGTCTCGGGACAAACCCCGCTGACAGGCGCCGAGAGGTGGGGAGACTTTAGGGCGGGAGGGCCGCGCTCCGGCATCGGCTGGGCTCGCGGGGAGCTCCCTCCCCGGGGAACGCGCTTCCCTCTTCGTCCCTCCCCAGATCTCGGGCCGGCGGGGTCCCGGTGGAGGGGGAGGGGCTTACCAGGCGGAGCTGGCTAATCTCGTCGTAGGACATAAAGCTGAGGATGTTCTCGATGGCTACGATGGGCAGCGCCACCAGCGTGTTGTTTTGAGGCAGCTGGTCCGGGGCCAGCGCCGGGGCTGGGGGCGTCTGGGAGCCCGGCTGCGGGGGCTGCGGCGCGGGCGGAGGGGGCAACCGCTGGGTAGTGCCGATGGCCGAAGAGGGGCCGCTGTCGCCGTAGCCGCCGCCTCCTTCCTCAGCCATCCTCTCCTCCGCCGCCGCCGCCATCTTGGGGATTTAATTCCTTCCCCCACTGCGAGGGGATCAGGGACACTTCCGGTGCGTCACTTCCTCCCCTGGGGCCACCGGGGAGGGACACCTGGGGAGGGGGCGGAGCCTACGGGTGACGGGGCGGAGACGCGCACAAAGCTGATCGAGTAGCAAGGAGAGGAAAGAGCCAGGGAACTCCGGGAGAGGTGACCCGTGATCTAAGATGGGAAAGGACTCCAGGGGAAGGGAACCCTGCCTATTGCAGTTCACTTACCCGGTGCAGTTTTGTTTTGTTTTTTTAATATATTTTATTGATTTTTTACAGAGAGGAAGGCAGAGGGATAGAGAGTTAGAAACATCGATGAGAGAGAAAGATCGATGAGCTGCCTCCTGCACACTCCTCCCTACTGGGGATGTGCCCGCAACCAAGGTACATGCCCTTGACCTGAATCGAACCTGGGACCCTTGAGTCTGAGCCACACCGGGTAGGGCGGTGCAGTTTTCTTAACGAGCTTCCTGACAAAGGATGGTAAAAACGATGTGGACCCATAGATGTAGACAGAACATGTACAAAATATACATGTTTAAAATATAATTTTTCAAAAATCCTAATCATTGACTTAGGTAAATAAAAAGGAATGAAGTATTGATTAAAACTAGCCTATGGATGAAGCTTGCAAATATGTTAAATGAAAGAAGCCAGACCCATATATTGTGGGTTTCCGTTTTCCTGAAATGGCCAAGTCCTTAGGGACAGAAAGTAGATGCATGGTTTCCAGCGGCTGGAGGGAGCTTGGAAAGGGGAATGGTTGCTAGGGGGGGCAGGGCTTCCTTTTGCGGGGAGGAAAAGGTTTTGGAATCAGATCGTGGTGATGGTTGCACAGCTTTGTGAGTATACTTGAAACCGCTGAATTGTACACATGAAAGTAGTACATTTCATATGTGAGTTAGAGCTCAATGAAAATTTTGACTTAGGCAAGAATCATCAAAAGATGCTAAAATTAGCCCTGACCAGTTTGGCTCAGTAGATAGAGCGTAGGCCTGCGGACCGAAGGGACCCAGGTTCGATTCCTGTCAAGGGCATGTTCCTTGGTTGCCGGCACATCCCCAGTAGGGAGTGCTCAGGAGGCAGCTGATTGATGTTTCTCTCTCATCAGTATTTCTAACTCTCTATTCCTCTCTGTAAAAAATCAATAAAATATATATTTTTAAAAAGATGCTAAAACTAAAAAGTAAATGTGTGATGTGGAACATAATATTTACAGTCTCAACTCGCCACAAATTACATATTACAAAGAGAAGCGTAATAGAGAAATTTGGTAGCCATCGCCATAACCAAATGATCAAAATTGGTATCATGAGTTATGGGAGGGATGACATCGTTTACTTCATGATATGATACCGCCAAGAGGACATAACATAATGTGTATTCCTGCAAAAAATGCATATCCTGAATTTAAAGTAGATGTCATAAAAAACAAAGACTAAGGATTTATCCCAGATTAAAAGAGACTAAAAACGCAAGACCACTAAATCCATGAGTGATCCTGAATTGGATTAGGAAAAATAGCTACAAAGGACATTAGTGTGACAATTGCTGAAATTTGAATATGAACTATATTAGACAATTACATTGTAATACATTAAATTTCCTGATTTGGATAATTTTATTAGCATCTTGTAAGTGAATGTCCTTGTTCTTAGGAAATACACATTGAAATATTTGGGGGGGTAAAGGGGCATGATATCTCAATTTGCTCTCAATTAATTCAATAGATACGGAATGTGATTAATAAAGCAAATATGGTGTTAACAATTAGTAAATCTGGACGAAGACTATATGAGAATCACTTGTAATATCGTGTAATTATTTCAAAATAAAATTGTGGTTAGGCATTTATATAACATATGAAGCGATTCCCTTGGTAAGCCATCTGGCACCATACATAGTTATTACAATGCCAGAGGCCCGGTGCATGAATTCGTGCAGAGGGAGTGGGGGGTGGTCTGGCTGGCCTGCCCTGATGGGGGCCATCAGGGGTGGGGCCGGCTGGGGAGAGGGGCCGCAGGAGGTTGTGGGTAGCTGATTGGGGTCCTGATCAGGCCAGTTGGCCCCTGCAGTGCACATCATAGCGACTGGTCATTCCATTGTTCTGGTTGCATGGCTTTTATGTATATAGATTATTGACTGTATTTCTTTAAAAAAATATATATATGTGTGTGTGTGTGTGTGTGTGTGTGTATATATATATATATATATATATATATATATATATATATTTGATTTCAGAGAGGAAGGGAGAGGGAGAGAGAGAAACATCAATTATGAGAGAGAATCACAGACTGGCTGCCTCCTGCACACTCTCTACTGAGGATCAAGCCCAGAACCCTGGCAGTGCCCTTTACTGGAATCAAACCAGGGGCCTTTCAGTCTGCAGGCCAACGCTCTATCCACTGAGCCAAACCAGATAGGGCATTGACTGTATGTCTTACACTGTACTTTACATCCTCATGACTATTAAAATAAAAAGTTTTTAAAGTTTGCTTAATATTTCCATATTTTTGTATCTTCATAATATCCTATGACAAAGATCAAGGTACACAAATCACTAAATTTTGAAGCTTTCTGTTACTTAGTTCTGATACTTAAGGTTTCCAAGATGTTCTTCCTGTTGCAGCTTTGGTTTGGAATCTAATTGTTGGATGGTAGGTAAGGAAACTGCAAAAAAAGCTAACCATAACTAAGGGCAACAGGAAATGGGGGAAGGGGCAACTAAAGCAAGAAGATTAATTGGAAGGAGTGTTGGTTAGCTTGTTAGAATTACCATCTTTTTCCTATTCCTGGGCAAGTAAATGATTGGTCATTTTATCTATCATTGTTGCAAATTGCAAAATCCTTTGAAGTTATTTATTC
Organism: Corynorhinus townsendii; assembly: GCA_026230045.1. Lineage (NCBI taxonomy): Eukaryota > Metazoa > Chordata > Mammalia > Chiroptera > Vespertilionidae > Corynorhinus > Corynorhinus townsendii. The sequence continues at coordinate 14,297,539 of JAPDVU010000016.1, read as the reverse complement.
AGTTCTCCTACCCCAGGGTTGTTTAGCATTCAATAAATGCTTTATACCTAATGTTTCTGACACATTTGCATATTTATAATGTGTACTAGAGGCCCAATGCACGAAGATTCATGCAAGAATGGGCCTTCCTTCCCCTGGCTGCCAGCACCACCTTTGCTCCAGCCTGGGCCACCTTTTCGCTCTGTCCCAGAGCTGCCTTTCCGCCTTCCCACGCTGCCCAGAGGGCCAGAGTGGCTGGGGTGGTGCGGAAAGCCTGTGTTGTCACCATGGAGACGATGCAAGTGTCCCGCCCTGCTCCCAGCTGCTCTGTGCCTCAGTATGCAAATTAACCCGCCATCTTTGTTGGGTTAATTTGCATACTCACTCCTAATTGGCTGGTGGGCGTCACAAAGATATGGCCAATTTGCGTTTTACTATTTGATTAGTTTTATCTCCACTAATTGATTGTAATTTTACTTTTCTACTTAGGGTATTGCTATCTCTTCATAGAACCTATTACAATTTGGCCTGAAATGAACTCATTGTCTACCTTCATTTTAACACGATATCTGGTTAACATCTATCACTGATCTAAACAACACAATACAACTCTGGAAAGAATTTAAACCATTTCCTGCCAGTAAGCTCATTCACATTGTCCTCTGTTTATGTACATTGGCTCTGTGCCCTTATATTCCCTACACATTTTTTTTTAATAGAGAAAATTTTAAAACAAATGGTTGCTTTATTTTAGTTATTAAAATCACCCTAACTGGTTTGGCTCAGTGGATAGAGCATCAGCCTGCAGACTGAAAGGTCTCTGGTCAAGGGCATGTACCTTGGTTGCAGGCACATCCCCAGTAGGAGGCGTGCAGGAGGCAGCTGATGCATGTTTCTCTCTCATCCATGTTTCTAACACTCTATCTTTCTCCCTTCCTCTCTGTAAAAAATCAATAAAATATATTAAAAAAAATAAAAAATAAAATCAATGCTTGCCTGGCCCACAGATTCCCGCTCATCTCCCGCAAAATGATGGCTTCTCGCGGGTCTCCAGTGGCACCTCCTCACCGTCCCTTTTCTTCTTGGAGCTTCGTTGGGATCCTTTTGGTGACACTAGTGCTCCGATTACCCACATCCACCGATGCCTGTGATGACACACCAAGATATGAATCTAGGAAACCCAAGGGTAATCCTGCACCCTCTTTTAATGCTGGGTTCACAGTAGAATATGAGTGTCACCTAGGATACAGGCGTATTGTTCCTCTTGTTTGTCCACCTCTACTGGTTGTCAGCCTCCTCCCCGGAGATTTGTACGGGAAGATCATGTCCATAACTAGCAGAGCCGTCCTTTTCCTATTCCTGGGCAAGCAAATGATTGGTCATTTTACCCATCGTTGTTGCACATTGCAAAATCCTTTGAAGTTCTTTCTTCAGTCCTTCTTCCCCAGGGTTGTTTAGCATTCAATAAATGCTTTATGCGTACATCTAGGCTAGATGGAAGTTTTCAGTTCGGTTCAGAGGCTCGCCATTCTTGTAATGAGGGTTCTTACTTACTTGGATCCCCCGTTCTACCTTGTGAACTTTCTAGAAATGTTGTGGCTTGGAGTGATGAGCCCCTACGCTGTGAAAAGATTTTTGTGTCAACCACCTCAACAGATACAAAACGGAGCATTCTGCAGTAGCCACAAGGATACATTTGAATATAACGAAATAGTAAGTTGCAAACCTTCAAATGGACCAGAGGAATATTCACTTGTTGGAGAGAGCAGACTGATTTGTTCTGGGCCTAAGGTATGGAGTAGTGACCCTCCTGAGTGTCAAGTGGTCAAATGTGACTATCCTTCACTCACTCATGGAAACCTTGTGTCAGGATTTGGGGGGGCGGGGGGGGGGGGGGGAGAAATTACTACAAAGCAGAGGTTGAATTTGAATGCAACCAGGGTTATGACCTTGAAGGCAGCCGCAAAATCGTCTGGGAAGCTAAGAGTACTGGGGTGCCCAGGATGCCAAGCTGTGTTAAAGGTGTCAAGCCTATTCCACCCACCAAGCCTCCAGTTTCAAGTGGTCCAGGACACCCCACCCCCGATGAAACGCCATCTAAAACATTAGGTGCTGGAGTCATTGTTGCGATGGTTTCAGCTGCGGTTGCTTTCTTTGGATTCATTATGGGCTGCTGTGTATGCCCTCACTGCAAGAGGAGAGGGTTGCAGGAACACTGATGGGGTTAAACTTGCTGAGAGGGTTATATCATTCCAGGATAAGTAAGTTTGCCACGTTCATTAGACTTCTCTGCATACTTTATCTGTTTTAATAATGTGACAATCGTTTTGCTTTCTTACATTAAATATATTTAACTAGAGGCCCTGTGCATGAATTCGTGCACAGGTGGGGTCTGGCTGGCCCTGCCCCTGATGTGGGGGGGGGGCTGGTGATCGAGGGCGGGGCCGGCCAGGGGCAGGGGCTGTGGGCGATTGGCTGGCCGACTCCGCCCCCTGGTTGAACTCCCAGTGGAACTCCCAGGAGAGGGGACAACTTGCATATTAGCCTTTTATTATGTAGGGTTATTTGTTATAAAAATAATTAAAAAGAAAAAAAATCAATGCTTGTTTTTGAGATGCTTTCCAATCAAAACAAGTACTTGCAACTAAAACAAATATTTGAACTTTCAGGAGGAGTTCTGGATTTTAAATGCATTTGTTGTGTGTGTGTGTGTGTGTGTGTGTGTGTGTGTGTGTGTGTGTGTGTTTTGTTGTTGTTGTTTTGCCAGCAAAGTACCAAAGGACCTTTGCAAGATAGTAATGTCAAATACAGAATGGACATATGCACCTTAAGATCTATTTTCATGTTTATCTGAGGGATAATATTACCTTCCTTCTTTCAACTCACAAAGTTCATATGAGCACGAACTGAGACAGCATATAGATTTGAATTCTTCAGACTAAAGATGTTCATGTCAATCTCCTGTAATGCAGACTCTGGACATTATCCTGCCCGCCCCACCCCCCCTCTATCCATCGGCCTTCCAAGGGTGTGTGTTGGGGAGATAGGGTCAAGTTTGGTGCAGTGAGGTGTGGAGAGGGGTGATCTAAGCTGTTCAAGTCCATAGGAAGATTGATTTTGTGTGTGAGAGGAAAGAAAAACCAGACGCTGTTTTTCTGATTGTTAGCAGAGTTGTCACATATACAGAAAGAAGGATGACTAACTGAAAAGAGGTTTGTGAGTTTCTATGGATTGTAAATAATTATGTTCTATTTTTTCCCCCTTCTTTTTTTTAAATAGATTTTTATTGATTTCAAGGAAGAAGGGAGAGGGAGAGATAGAATCATCCATGATGAGAGAGAATCATGGATCAGCTGCCTCCTGCACGCCCCACCCTGGGGATCGAGCCCACCACCCGGGCCTGTGCCCTGACTGGGAATTGAACCCTGACCTCCTGGTTCATAGGTCGATGCTCAACCACGGAGCCACGCCGGCCAGGCCTATGTTTTAATTGTAAGAAAGACACAGCACAATTTAGCATCTTAACCATTTTTAAGTGTACAGTTCAGTAGTGTTAAAGAGACTCGCATTGTTGTCCAGTCAAGCTTCAGGACTCTCACCCTGCAGGACTGAACGTCTAACCACAGCCTGCTAAACCTCAGCTCAGCTACCTTTCTGTCGCTACGGATCAGACCGCTCTACAGCCCTCATGTAGGTGGACTCATAACCAGTGTTGGACCTTTTGTGTCTGGTTTATTTCCCTCAGCATAATGTCCCCTGGTTGTAGTGTGTGTCGGGATTTCCTTCCTTTGTAAGGCTGAGCAGTATTCTATCGTAGCCCTGCCCCCCTCCCACAATGGGGTGCTCAGGCCTCAGCAGCGACAGGGGGTGCCTTCTACCCAGCAGCAGAGCAGGCGGCCTTCCACCTCCAAGACACCATCCCACAGGGATGCTGGCTGATTTTTTTAAAATTGATTTTTGTTGTTGTTAATCCTCACCGGAGGGTATTTTTTCCCATTGATTTTTTTTTTTTTTTTAGAGAAAATGGAAGGGAAGAAGGGAAGGAGGGAGGGAAGAAGGGAAGGCGGGAAGGGAGAGAGAGAAACATCTATGTGAAAGAGACACATCGACGGGTGTGCGCCCCAACCAAAGCCGGGATCAAGCCTGCAACCGAGGTATGTGCCCTTGACCAGAATTGAACCTGGGACACTTTAGTCCGCTGGCCAACGCTCTATCCACTGAACCAAGCAGCAAGAGAAAAGAAGTCCGTTACCTACAAGGGAGCACCCATATGACTGTCAGCTGATTTCTCAACAGAAACTATGCAGGCCAGAAGGGAGTGGCAAGAAATATTCAAAGTGATGACTAGCAAGGACCTACAACCAACATTACTCTACCCAGCAAAACTCTCTTTTAGAATTGAGGGTCAGATAAAGAAAAAGCTAAAGGAGTTCATCACCAGAGGCATGAAAACATGGGGCAGACTGATGAATTTCAGAGAGAAGAGGGTGGGGGTCTGGGAAGAGATTAACCGAAGATCTTACCTATGGGACACAGACAGTAGGCTGGTGAAGGCCTGGGGCTGGGTGGGAACCAGGCAATGGTGGGGCGGGGGGAGGGAGACATCTGTAATACTCTCAACAAAAAACGATTTAAAAAAGAAATGAGAGGCAGATGAGAAAAGAAGAAAAACTTGAACATGTTAAGTTTCCTTTTAAAATCAGCTTCATAGACGTATAATGTACATGCAGTAAAGTGTGCACATTCTAATGATACCATCTGAGGAGTTACGTTGAAGGTATGTCCTCATGCAGTCCCAACACAGTCAAGACACACGTCATTTTCATCTCCCCAAAAGGTTTCCTTGTACCTTTTCCCAGTCACCCCCCACTCCTCATCCTCCTTGCTCCAGGCAACCACTGATCCATGCACTCTATCATCATTCGATTTTTTTTTTTTTTTTGTCCCAGTGTTTTGTATAGATGGAATCATAAGCCCTGGGGAGAGAAAGATCGGTCAGATATGGTCCACTCTCAGGGACCACGTGTCTCACCTTTTCAGTGGGTGCCCTCTTTGATGACGACAGGAACCTGAGCCCTGTTCTGAGACACGGGCCATGTCCACAGAGAGCCATGCCCCATGTCCCTACGTTCTCATGACTCTGACAATCGCCGCTTGCTTTGTATTCTCTGCATCCCAGAAAATCTTACAGAGCAAAACTTTCACAAGTTTTTGTAATAAAAACTAGAGGCATGGTGCATGAAATCTGTGCATGGGCAGGGTCCCTAGGACTGGCCGGCAATCAGGGCCGATTGGGACCTTCCTTCCCCGCCCCGGCTGTCGGCTGCCTGGGGGCCTTCCTTCGTTCCATGCCACCCCCTGGTGGTCAGCGCACATCATAGTGGGCAGTGGAACTCCCAGTCAGTGGAACTCCTGAGGGGACAATTTGCATGTTAAGCCTTTTATTTATATAGGATAGTTTTCTTTATTCCCTAATGTAAAATAATATAACATTATAATATGATTGCAGCTTACATAGTTCACTTTTCCAGGTCCTGAGAAGTCCCCCTCATTGGGCAGGCAGTCCTTAATGCTTGAGAATCACTTGTCTATTCTAATAATCACATGGACGTCAGATGGCTAACCGTTAGCATTGATCTGCCCAAGGACATTCTGGGAAGAAGTTGTGCAGTGTTTTTGCCTCATCCTGCCTCACTTTAAGCGTTTGGCCTTTTATGGATACCAAGCATTTAACGATCACAGACCAAGCCATTACTCACGTCTTTTGTTTTATATTCCTTGGCTTCCTGCTATTATTTTTCATAGTTCTTCCATAATCGTATAATAGCTTCATTTATAAGGTCATTGAGATCCAGGAAATAATGAGTGTTCAAATCATTTAGCCAAACAATTTAAATAATTACACAAGGCAGGACACTCCCCACTGGGCTGTTGAGGGTAGTGTTGTAAGATTTAGACGTCACAGCAGGGAAATGTGAAAATGTCCTATTGCAACTGCAAAAGGAGAAGGTCTAAGTGTTGGAATCTACTGTGTCCTAATAGCACATTTAAAATTTGACTAGTGGGATAGCAGAAGGTCCGGTGTACGTCTACGAAGGAAGATTTGTTTGTCAAAATGATGGAAGCAGTTGATTTATTTAGGGAGCAACTTCCTCGTTTTCTTCCTCCTCCTCCTCCTCCTCCTCTTCTTTGTGAGAATGCTCATTTTCATAGTGCTTTTGTACTTGGTCTTCATTTTCAATTCAAGATTTCACATCCTTTTCACTAATGCTCAAGCCACCGAAGAGAAGATATCAGAAAGTAGGAGTCAAAAAAAAAAAAAAAAAATGCTGAGCGTGGAAAAAAGGGGAGAGAGAAGCTAGATGTTGCATTCATTTTTCTAGTTACTCTAAACTCTGTACATGCGTTGAATCATCACCAGGAAGCCGGGCAACACGGTTTTGGTCCCCTATAGATGTTTTTGTGACTTGATGACTATATCACACAGTATTTCCTTGGTGTGAGCCCACAAGAAAAAAAATAGTTCGCTCTGGTTTGAACCAGGAATTGTTGTTCTTTTTCTGAGCAACTAGTTGCTTTAATTTTCTGAGAGCCCTGGGAGTCATGAAATTGATCTTTTTTTTTTTTTTTTTTTCTCCTCTGTCCTGGAATCTTGAACATTTGGAGTTCAGAATTTGTGGCTCCCATATCTACCCGGCCAATCAGCCCACCTCGCTTCCTTCTATTTTTTTTACCCTTACGGTCTCTTCATTCTGGTTTTCTTACTTAATTTTATTACAGTGCATCGTAAAATTATTGAGACACTTTACTTCCTCTCTGGAAATGATGACATATAATGAAATAATAGTAAAAAACGCGAGGGGAGAAACTCCTAGATAGTAAGGAATCTTGGACAATTATCCTGTGGTTTTTACAGTGAGTTTTTAATATATATATATATATATTTATTTATTTATTGATTTTTTACAGAGAGGAAGGGAGAGGGAGAGAGAGTTAGAAACATCGATGAGAGAGAAACATCGATCAGCTGCCTCCCGCACACCTCCTACTGGGGATTTGCCCGCATCCAAGGTACGTGCCCTTGACCGGAATCGAACCTGAGACCCTTGAGTCCGCAGGCTGATGCTCTATCCACTGAGCCAAACCGGTTAGGACTTTACAGTGAGTTTTTATCGGAGGCAGTGTAATGTAGTGTTTTAATGCACAGGTTCTGGAGTCAGGGGGGAGGGTGGGTTCCATCTCATTTTTTCATTTAATTAGCATTACTAGAGGACATAGATTTATTTGATTTAATCTCCTGGGTTCTCTGCATTTAGGACATCACTATCTTTCAGTCATAACATTGTCAGTGTGGATTACTGTGCAACAAATTATCTCCACATTTAGCGACTTAAAACACACGTTTATTATTTCACAGTTACTGTGAGTCAGGAATCCAGGAAGGGCTTAGCTGGATCCTCTGCTTGAGGATTTCTGACAAGGCTGCAATCTAGGTTATTATCTGAAGGCTCTCCTGGGGAAGCATCAGCTTCCAACCTCACCCACGTTGTTGTTGATGGGATTCAGGTCTTCAAGGGTTGTGCTTTGCCACTTGCTTCATCAAAGCCAGCAAGAGAGTCATTCCACCAGCAAGATGAAAGCCACACTCTTTTGTAACCTAATGCTGTAAGGAATTTGTCTGGTCTTTGCTCCTGGGTCCTGGGAGAGAGCCTCTAAATCCCTAACATTTCTTGAGTTGTTGGAGTGCCTTTGTGATTCATGGTTGAGCTCAACCACACCCGAGTTTTTGTTGATGAGATGACAGGACAGGAAGTCAGAAAGACCAGCCTTGGGATTAGAGGGTTGGAATCAGCTCGTCCTACGGTGAGAGGAAGAGGCTGGAGATGGAGTTCAGTCCCTTCTCAGGACCAGTAATTAAATCCATCGTGCATAGGTAATAGAACTCCAATGGAAATTCTGGACACTGAAGCTCAGGTGAGCTTCCAGGCTGATGCACACATTGATGTGCCAGGAGGTTGGTGTCTTGATTCCACGGGGAGAAGACCTGGAAACTCTGCATTTGCGACTCTCCCCAACTTTGCTCTTTGTGTCTCTTCTTTTGGCTGGTCCTAATGTGAGTCCTTGACAGTAAAACGCCAGTTGTAAATATAGCACTTTCCTGAGTTCTGTGAGCTGTTCTCCAGTGGAGGATTGAACCTGAGAGGCTGGTGAGAATTCTCTGAACCCCTAGCCCGTTGCTGAGAAGTGCTGGTGGCGTGGGGACTTCCAAACTCGTGGCTGGCATCTGACGTGCAGGCAATCTTGGTGGGGATTGTCCCCTCACGTCCATGGAGACCGCACTCACACCAGGTGGTTAGTGTCAGATTGTACTGCAGCATGGCACCTGATCACAAAGTGCCACCCCATTACCTTTCCTGCATGCTGTTGGCTAGAAGCAAGTCGCGAGGCTCAGCCCACGCTTTAGGGAAAGAGAATTCCATCAGGTCATGAGGCCAGGAGGCAGGGAATGTTGGGAACCTTTCTGTCCCAGCATAGCCCACGGAATACAGTGACTTGTCTTACAACATCTTGGATAATTATGTGCTCATGAGGTCGTAGATTATGGACTTTTAATGCTCTAAAGGACTTGGGGTATTTTTAGTTTAGTTCAACCCTCTTACTTAACAAATGAGAAAAGCCAAGCTTAGCGAGTGTAGATGTGTTGCTCGGGAGCATGTCAGGACAAGAACTCCATGTGCCTTTCCCAATACCATGCTGACTAAATGATTTAATCTGGTCACCAAGTAAATCGGAATCGCTATAGATAGTTACATCCCTTAAAGCACGTTGACAGAGCTTGTGTGCGTCTCTCTTTTTAGAAATTTATGACAGAGAGAGAGAGAGAGAGAGAGAGAGAGAGAGAGAGAGAGAGAGAGAGAGAGGTTTGTTGTTCCACTTGTTCATGCGTTCATTGGTTGCCTCTTGTATGCTTCCTTCTCAGCCTTCCTGACCAGGGATGCAACCTGGGTGGATTGGGATGACACTCCAACCAACGGAGCTACCTGGCCAGGGCATTTGGGTGCTTTGCAGGGACAGAAAAACACCAAGGCTGAGTGCGTTGAGGTAGAGCCAAAGATGTTGAAAGGCAAAGCTTCTAACTGGCAGAAGACTGTAAACGTTCTTTGTTTCCTGCACACGACGTATTGGTTTTTTGTACATTAGAAAATCAAATTAAGGAGGAAGCATAGAATTTCAGAGACTAGAAAACAAGGCGCAGAAGCAAAAGGGATTTAAGCTTCAGATGCAGCGTTTACGGAGTGTTAGTCATGCTTTCTAGGCTGGTCCGTAAAGGAATTCAGCTTCTTGGTTTGTTATGGTTCTAGAATGGATGGCGTGCTCGTAGAAACTGCATGATGAGCTGAAGTGGTTTGACCTCACATACGACAGGCAGGAGAACAATGCTCCTAGGACACACTGGAGAAGCTCATTGCGGCTTCTGTAATGGAGTGACAGGATGCCTTCAATTGTGACCTCTGAGCCCATTGCCAGGAAACAGCGGCCGTTGACATCACTCGGCTTGGAGGGAGCGAACTCACTTAATGCACACAAAAGCTTTAGGAGGTAGGTTCTGTTGTTACTCTGAAAGGAAGACTGAGACAGAAGCATCTAAAAAAGGAAAGAGTTTACTTGCAAAGAATGCAGGAGCGTCAGCCTTCAGAAGCTCTGGCTCAGCAAGTACAAACACCAGGATTTAAAGGGATACAACCTGAAGAGTGACCACGGTTATCCAGTGTGCATTGTCTGTTCGGGGAGGAACGGCGACCACGTGCTCACATGATTATCCTATTCTCCAAAGTCAAGATGTATCTTCAGACACCAGCATAGCAAAAGTAAGAGATAAAATTTTGCTTTTTTTTTTTTTTTTCTAAGGGAGTTTATGGAAATATTCAAGATGTTATTATTTTGGGGACCACAGAAAGTCAGGGTGACTGTAATTTTGATTTATCTCAGATTCAAAGTGTTCGCCGCACCCCCCCCCCCCCCCCACACACACACACACTAAGGAATGTAAATCATGTAATTGTATTAGAAACAAGGCAAGGGGCAGTTTTTCCCTCTACAGTATTCCCCACCCCCACCCCACCTTGGCTCCTTACAGATCAGGAAACTGAGGCAAAGACAGGTAAAGCAGCCTGTTCCAGGTGGTAGGGCTGGTAGTGGCAGAGCCAGGGTTTGAACACGGGCAGCTGGCCTCCACCAGGGAAGGAGGCCTCTCCATCTCTAGGGTCCCTGCCTTCTCAGAAAGTGAGAAGTTCCTTGATGCCTGCTCCATTCATTTGTCATTTTCACAATGCAAGGCCTCCCACTGTCACTTCATTGGCATATTCTATTATCTCATTCCCCCCTGACCTGAAGAATCCCGAGTGGCTGAGTCTTTGTTATGCTGGTGCTTAGTCTGGCACTGTGCACGCAGCTGTTGCTCTATAAATATGGACGGATGGACGGATGGATGGATGGATGGATGGATGACCTTCAGGTCTATTCCCACCTGTCCCAGTTGGTGGGGGACTGCTGGTTCTTCAGCAAACCTTCCTCATGTTCATGATTATTGGAAATGTCTGCACCTTCCCCTTTAAACGAAAGTGATGTGTTGAAAAAATTAAAATCGAGATTTCCGTTAGGGTCCAGAGAGACCTGCTGTAGGCTTAGGAAGGCCGAGTGTAAGTTATTTCCCTTCCTATTTCTATTTAAACACGTCCTAGGCCTTGTGAGATGTCATTGAAGGTCGAAGTTTGGGGTGGCAGCAAAGGCTGCTGCCATCCAAGGACGTGGCTCCCAGCCTGTCCCCATCGCAGTGACCGAAGAAAAAGGCTCCACCCTCCTCCACTTGCATTTCCTGGCAAACCAGCTTCAGAATCCGTCAGTCTAATGGTCTCCCCAAAGAGTCACGGTGACATAGGTCAGCAATAAGCTTTTCATGTGAAAGAGAGCCACAATAATAAAGGTGTGTGTGTGTGTGTGTGTGTGTGTGTGTGTGTGTGTGTGTCTAAAAAGCCATCAATGTGCTTACCAGGCTAGAAAAGGAACCACCTTTTCATGTTAGTGAAAAATAATATGTTGCAGGCATTATCTAGAGCCAATTGCTGGTCAGGCCCCCCCCCCCCCCCTGTTAGTGGGTTGTGTTTTGACCACATTTTAAACTCTTGCAAGAAATGGCTCCTGTCACAGAGCCTGACACAGCATTATACCACAGCGGTATCTCCGACGGTATCGCCTTCATCTCTGTAGCTTAAAAACAATCTCACTTTCTCTAAGTATTTGCACAGCACGTAATATCTTCCCTTTGCAAAACGCTGGCTTCAAAATGCTTATTTTGGATGTCATTCATATGATAGAGGATTTCTGAATGTTATTTTAATACACAGGATATTGTACTCCTTTCCTACTGAGGTAGTTTTTCTTTTTCCTCCTCCAGGCACTCAAAATTCCTTTTCATGAGAAATAAAGAGAACAGCTTGACTGTTCAGTGTCTCTCGGGAGATATTACACTAGCATGCTCCCTTACACCTGTTCTTTTGGAATAAGGCATGTCCTAGACAACACACAAGCAAATAGTAACAATAGTAACACACGTTTAAAACTGTGGTACCAGGGAGAACTCTCCAGGGAATTCGCAGGACTTTGCCGGCATTTTTTGGCTAAGCGCCGTGGCATTCTAAGCCATTGGAAGAATTGGTTCTAGGCTTAGGCAGTTATGGTAGTTGTCGTTTCACCCATGGATTGGGTTTTGGCTCTTGTTCTCTCTCTATTTTTCTCTCTCTTTCTCTTCAGGAATCATTTCATGTTCCCTTAACATGATAAAAAATTCCCCCTGATGCCCTCAGAACTAGGGTCTCTCTCTCAAGGTTGGGTTTGGCCCTGGCTGGGTAGCTCAGCTGGTTAGAGCAGTGTCCTGATACGCTGAGGTTGTGGGTTCCATCCCAAGTCAGGGCACGCACAAGAATCAGCCCATGACTGCATTACTAGTGGGACACCAAATCAATGTTTCTCTCTCTCTCTCTCTCTCTCAAACCAATTTTGTAAAAAAGAAAAAGGTTGGGTTTTTTGGCTGCCCTTGGCCCCTCGCTTGGTGAGTTTCTAATTCTCTGCTAAATTTTTTCACTGGTCACTTGAGTAGGGCTCGAGGTGCCCCATGGAAAAGGGCTGACGTGACAAGAGACCACAGGATACAAGGCGATGAGCTGCCCAGAACACTGTTCAGCGGAGCTGTGTCACCCAGCAGAGTACCCTGGCCACTTTGCCATCGTCTCCTGCACCCTCTCCTGGGCTCCCTTTCTAAGGGCCGTACTCTGAACGAGTACACTGTGAAGCAGGCAGATGCCCAACAGGTGGGCCTATTGACGATCAGGGCAGCCTTGGCGTCACTGTTCCACTGGTGCCCAGTACTGTGCCGACACAGGGTAGAAAGCTGAATAAATATTTGTTGAATAAAATTATTTTAAGTGGTATTTATTGGTCATAATGATCAATTGAATGTCCTTGTTTCATTCCCATTGGCTATCTGTTTCAATCGCCCTCTCCCTGGTTGTCTGTCTGCCTCTCCCTTTCCTGTGACCTTGATTAGAAAGGATGGAAAGGGACTCAGTCTGGGGGACTCTCGTTTTTAAAAAAATATGTTTTTTATTGATTTTCGAGAGAGAGGAAGGGAGAGGGAGAGAGAGAGAAACACCGATGAGAGAAAAACATTGATTGGCTGTCTTCTGCATGTCCCCTACTAGGGATCTAGTCTGCAACTTGGGTATGTGCCCTGACCAGGAATTGAACCGGCGATTGTTCAGTGCGTGGGATGGAATGTTCCGCCCACTGAGCCATACTGGCCAGGACTCAGGGACTCTCATTTGCATCTCCTCTGTTACCCAGAGCAAAATGTTCGTCAAGACAGGGAAGAATAAGGGTGCAATGAGAATAGAATTCTTCAGGGAGGCCCTGTGTGTGTGACAGGGACATGGTTCCTCTGAGGTACACCCCTGGTATGACATGGCCACGGTCTTAGCAGTTACTGCTTTCTTAGGATATCTTCAGGAGAGTCTCGTCACTAACCAGGCCTGTCGTATCTTCTGGACAAGGACAATCTAGTTCTTTGGTGTGACTTTGTTCCATTTCAAATACTGTGCTGGGTATCGGGTGGTTCCTTTCCAGCTGAAAACGTATGCCTTTCAGTTCTCAAAAGTTTTTCTTGAATTATTTCTTTGATGATTTTCTCCCCTCGGTGTTTACTTATTCTTCCTTTATAGAACTCTTGTCATTTGAATGTTAGACATTCTGGAATCTTTTTTCTTGTCTCCACACTCCAAATTTCCCTCCTTTCTGTTATTTTGCCCCCCTTTCTGGGGAATTTCTCCATCCAGTCAATCTGTGTTGGCCCACCTTCCTCTTCACTTCCAGTAGGACCTCAAGCCATCAATTCCTGTGCCTCTTAGGACTTTGGGGGAGCACATCACACAGTTTCTTGGCTTTTTCGGGACTGGCCTTCTCAGATGTGCTAAGTTAGTGACCTCTTGTCCATCAGCTTTTCAGATTCTGAAATCTTATTTCTCTTTATATTGGTGAGTTTGTGCTTTAAGAAGATTCTAGTATGTTGACTTATTGGGGTCTTGGGAGGAAGCAAAAGCAAATGCAGGGCTTCGGAAGGACGATGACAGCACAGGGCAGAGCCAGACAAGAGTAAATGGGTGGAGACGGGACTTGAAACCTCAGCCTGGGAGGAATGTGTGAGGCCACCAAGGATGCTCTGCGGGAGAAAGAGAACATAGGAGGCGGGGGATATAAAGAGCTGTCATGTGGGTACAGGATTCAATTTGGATGCTGCTGTCTAGGAGGCTGGAATTTGGACTCACGCTAGAAAGTAGAGAGAGGAGGGTGGCCGTTGAGGATCTAGAAGACCTTCCTCCTGAGAAGAATTGTTTGGAAAGGGCATGAGCTGGGTCCGAAGAGGCTGTCCTCTATGTCCCTGAAGGGTTAGACATGGAATTAAGTAACTTCACAAGCCTGATTCCATCTCAAGGTCAATGACTCATTCAGAGCGGGAAGGGCTGAAATGTGACTTAGAATCACCTCCCTCACTTTTCACAGAGGAAGGAATTGAGAGCCAGCTGATCAGGGCCCGAGCAACTTCTCTAGCCAGACCTCCTGACTCCCCACCTAGCATGCTTCTGGTCTTCTACAGGAGCCTTCCATTGTCCAAACTGCTTTTTTTTAAAAAAAAGGAATTCTTTATTGTTTAAAGTATTACATGTCCAAACTGCTCTTAAACTATCCGGACACATCTGAACATGTGGAATAATAGTCTCCTCACAGAGTGGAAACAATTTTGCACACTAGGGCTTTGTATTTGAAAATGATAGTGAGGTCCCCAGAATTTACACATCTCCTGCAGCTTCTTGGTCTTCGGTCTTCGGTGGACACCTCGCTTGCTGTCCTCAGGGCATGAGGGACACTGTGGGCCGCCCAGCAGTCCTGTGACTATGGATCTTTTGCCACGGGATCCAGGGTGCATTGTGAGGGCTACACTCCGTGTTTTGTGACCTGGGTTTGAAAAGTCTGCCTCTCCTTATACGAACCTCACTTATAGATAATATATGAAATATAAGGCCTTATAGCAAGTCGCACACACACACACACACACACACACACACCCATTTAGACATTTGTATGGTCCCCGAGTCCTTGGGTTGTCTGTCCGCATTAATCACCAGATCTGGTCTTGATGGTTTCAATCTAAGAACATCTCCGTCACCTGCCCCTCCCCACAACAGCATGGATTGGCCTGGTCCAGGAGCCTGACAATCAGAATTAAGAATTGGTGGAAGGCAGGGATCTATGCAGGCAGATCCTTAAGGAGCAGGCTGTTGCCAAAGGTCAAAAATGGGTCAGGAATCCAGGGGGACAAATCACAAGTTAAAGGGCAGGCAAAGGGACTCAAATCTAAACAGACAAGGTCAGGCCCAGGAGCAAACACTCGGAACACTGGGAGCCTCTCTCTGGGGCAAATCAGGAAGTTAAGATTGCATGGACATGAGCTTGAAAGTCACTTGTGGCTGTGATCAGACCCGGTCAGAGAGGGGATCAGAGCCTTGGGAGATTCTGCTGACCCAATAAAAGCACAGCTTTGAGGATGTCAGCCCCCCTCCTCACTGACCACGTAAGGACCAAAGTGCTTGGTGATACTCATCATGCTGTGCAATTATAGAGCATCCTGTCCGAAACACCAGTTCGTTCATTGCCTTACACTTCCCTTGGAGAAGACAATGTCCCTCTCGGAAGATCGGTAAAGGGCAGCTATGAGCGTAAATTCCGCGCTGCCGTTTTAGGAACCGATGAGCCAAATTAGGGTTCGAAACAGCTTTTCGCGTCTGCCCGTCAGAAATGAGCCACCACCCTCCTAGGGGGCCCTGCTCTGCCTTCCCCTCGCTCTTCCGCTGTCGGTAAAAGTGGAAGCACCAATCTTTCTGATTGGATGAGGGCCAGGAGGTGACGGTGGAGAATAATATTCGGTGGGGAACATGTCTCTGCAGTGACTAAACACCACTTTCTTCCTGGGCAGGTGGGTGACCGTGGACAAAATGCCCTGTACCCCACCACCAGGCCACTGAGTCATCCCGTTCGACGTGACAGGCTACCATTAAAGTAAATCACACAGTGATGAAAGGAGACCAAAAAAAGAACGACTAACCTTCTTCTACTCTAGCAACCTTTTCATTTTCCTAGCTGAGGCTCATTTTATTTTTAGCAAGTATAATTGCCCCCTGGAGCCAAGCAGGAGTTACTTTTCTTACAATTCTGGCAAGGCTTGGACACAATAACCTTCTCCTAGGAGCCTTCCTGATTCTCTTTGAAATGAGAGGGTGGGGGCGAGGCCGGTCGGAAAAAACTTTTAGAGGTTATTTAACTCAACGCTCCTGCGTAACAGCTCCACTGGAAGCCTGCACTATTTCAGGAAACAGAATGACTTTTCCTTAAAGGCGCTCCGAAAAGAACATCTCATCCCGCAGGTTCACACTCTATCTACTGAGCCACACCGGTCAGGGCATTCAATGAATTCTTAAAGGAGCAGCTACAGGTTGTACTGCTCAACTCGACTCAGATTTCCCTTGGTGCTCATCCTAATATTCGGAGTAAACACCTTCACAGCCAGCACTCGGGCGTTTGTACAGCCATGCTTGGCAGGAGCAGATGAGGGAACCGAGGTACAGAGAGCTCTGGGGTGCTATGACACAAACTTGCTTTTGCAGCAAAAATGCTGCTTTTTCTCTGGGTAGAGATTTGTTCGGCCCTGACCACATAGCTCAGTTGGTGAACTGCTCACTATCCTGTACCCACAAATGTAAAATAATTCTGTCTGTTTGTTTTACTTTTTATCCAATCCCAGAGGTTTCCCCGCTTTGCTTTCTCCCACCTCCCTAGTCTATCGCCAGTGTATTCCTTGTAACCCCTTGAGCCTCCTCCTTTGATTGTCATGTATAAAACAAGGTGTAAAACCACCATCCTCCAGAGCATTTTCAAAATCCATTGAGGTTTTGCTTCAGTTGTCATCAGTTTGGCTCCAATATGCTCAAAAAATGCTCACAGGTTTGGACGTTTCTTCGGTTGACATACTGCTCACAATGAAGACACACTCAGGCGCTGTGGAAAAAGTCATGTGACAGACCCCAGGTATTAGTGGACATGAGTCCATGAATTAACTGTGAACTTGTCTCTTGGGTCAGATACCTAACACTTTAGATCGTATGAGAGAGGAGGGCCTCCAAGAACGCAGAGCAGGAGCCCAGCGAGACAGCACTTCCTCCGCCCCCGTATAGCTGGGGCCTTTCTAGTTAGGTTCACCCAGGGAGCCTGGAGCCTCCCTGCTTCTCTTTCTCAGATTTCATCCCTTCTGCTTCCCTGGCGCTTACACAATAGGCTCTCCTCAGAGCTACTCTTTTCAAAAGATTTGGCTCAGAACCCATTGTGTTCACGTGGGTTCTTTATGCTGTTCTGTCCCAGGGTTGTCTGTTTATCTATATATGTAAAAGGCCGATATGCACAGTGTCCCCTCAGGAGTTCAACTGGAAGAACAGGAGTTCGATCGCTCGCTCTGATGTGTGCTGACCACCAGGGGGTGGCATGGAACATGGCAGGTGACCAGTAGCAGAGGTGCAAGCAGGGTGGTGAGGGAAGGAGGAGGCGGGGAGGCGGCCAGGCAGGGAATCTGATTGGCCCTGATCGTGGCCAGGCCTAGGGACCCTACCTGTGCATGAATTTTGTGCACTGTGTTTATATAAACTTTAAACATATCTATATATCTATATCTATCTATCTATCTATCTATCTATCTATCTATCCAACTACCTACCTATCTATCTATCTATCTATCTATCTATCTATGTTGATTTTGGAGAGGAAGAGAGAAAGATAGAAACATCAATGAGGAGAGAAAATCACCGATCGACTGCCTCCTGCACGCCCCCTAATGGGGACTGAGCCCACAGCCAGAGCACGCGCCCTGACCAGAATAGAACTGTGACCTCCTGGTTCATAGGTCGATGCTTAACCACTGAGCCACACCGGCTGGGCTGTATAAACGTTTTGACCCCAGTGTCCTTATATAATTTTTCTCTTCTCTTTCTTATTTCCCTGGATTTAGCAGAGATCTCCTCTTTGATCCTTTAGCTCTATGTCCTCAATTCACCTTATTTTAAAATGTAAAAGTCACATACAGCTACTGGCTACCATATAACCCAGTACAGCTCTAGACAATAGGTAGTAAGCCGCTCGCTATACCAAGGATGACACCTGCCTAGTTACATTGCATTCGCATTTTTTAATCAACCTTTTATTGCACTGAGGCACCGAATTTTAAAAATAGCACTAAGGCAGCAGACTCTTGCCCTGCCTTTTAGTCTCATTCCCCCAAAGCATCCGCTTTTAGTTCCTTTAAACATTCCTTCTGATATTTTTCTCCATTTATCAAGAGTATGCTAGCCCGAGCCAGGCAGCTCAGTTGCTTGGAGTGTGGACCCCACCGGTCCATATTCAGGGTTAGCCGTGTGCTGGTGAGAATAACCTTCTCGAGCTGGTCCCGCGGAGGCCAGTCTCCAGTCTGCGATGATTGTACCAGGGGTGCTGACCATCGGGTGGGTGAGTCTTGTTTCTCTGAGCCCCTTCCCGGCAGGGACTCCTCTCCACTGTGGCCCAGGGCCTGTCACACACTGAGCGCGCGGGGCATGTTCCCCTCATGAGTGCAAGATCTCTTCCTGAGCCTGGGGTGCCCCCAGCGACGCCGTGTCCCTGGGTTCGGGACCCTTGCTATGTGTGACTGGGTGCTTCAGTCTCTGCGACCAAACATGACCTTGTAAAGGGGCATTTGACCTTGTGGGTCAACGCTGAAGAACTGCTTCCAACGCACCCTTGCTTCTGGCCTGCAGGAGGCTGTGGGCTGGTTGAGATGACAGTTTGATGCGGTGTCTGATGTGCCTATATCTGCCTGGTACCCTCTCTATCCAAACCCGGGTGTGTGCCTTCTTCCCCCCAGTACTATCCTATCCCCAAAGACCAGAGTCTACCCAAGAGCCACGGTGCAGGGCTTACGTAGCACAGTAGTTAAGAGCATCGACGCTGGAGTCAGACAGACCTGATTTCAATTCCTGGCTTGTCCGTGGGGCAGTGCTGTGACCTTGCGAAATCTGTTTACCCTCGATGTGCCTCCGTTTCTGCATTTGTACAAATGGTAGAGTAATAGTGCATCTCTCATGAGATGCTTAGGGGAATTAAATGTCCTGATACTATGAAAGGGTTAGCTCGCCCGGCCAGTATGGTTCAGTTGGTTGAGCGTCAACCTCTGAACCAGGAGGTCAGCGTTCAAGTCCCGGTCAGAGCACAAGCCTGTGTCTGTGGGCTCGATCCCCAGCGGGGCTGTGCAGGAGGCAGCCGATCCATGATTCTCTCTCATCATTGGTGTTTCTCTCTCACCTTCTTTCTTCCTCACGGAAATCAATAAAAATGTATTTAAAAAATACAAGGTTGGCTCAGTGCTTCAGACGCAAGCACTTAGTACTCATCAACTGTAATTATTTGTGCGTCCCACGGGCGGAGTGGGTGGAGGGCAGCAGGGTTAGGTAGGAGAACCTGTGAGGCCCATCAGGGTTAGTTAGGAGGACCCGTGAGGCCCATCAGGGCCTTCTTTCTGAAAAGACAATAACCTTGCCAGCCCCACGTAGACAAACAGTCTAATCCCCATGACCACTCAGCTTAAAAAATGCAATCGCCAGAAGGGCTCCGTGTAAACTCTCCCCCTTTCTTGCATGAAACATCTATCCCAAAATAGAAGTGGAGGACCTGATTCTTCAACGTGATTCTATTTTTGTGTCTTCTTTTTTTAGAAATAAT
Source organism: Corynorhinus townsendii (assembly GCA_026230045.1). NCBI lineage: Eukaryota > Metazoa > Chordata > Mammalia > Chiroptera > Vespertilionidae > Corynorhinus > Corynorhinus townsendii. Next base: position 14,278,156 of record JAPDVU010000016.1, on the reverse strand, counting down.
TTCAAACTTACAGAAGAGTGACAGGAATAGGACAAAGAACTCCCACATTCTCTTGACCTCAATTTTAACATTTTGTCACATTTGCTTTATGACTTTATATACATTCACAGTATTTTTCTCCTAAACTATTGTGCCTTTTTTACTTCAAAATACATCAGCAGATATCTCCTAAGAACAAGGACATTCTCTTGTGTAACAGTAGTTCAGTTATAAAATTCAGGAAATTCAACCTTGATATAATAAATACTATCATCTAATGTACAGTCCATATTCAAATTTTGCTGCTTGTCTCAATAATGCCCTTGAAATGACCCTCCAGTCTCCTTTCATCTGAAGTAATTCCTCCGTCTTTCTTATCTTTCAGGACCTGGCCACTGTGTAAGCACAGAGACAAGTAGTTTTGTACAATGTCATTCAGTTTGGATTTGTCTTGTGTTCTCTCATGATTAGATTCGTGTTGTGCATTTTTAAAAAATATATATTTCTTTATTGAGTTCAGAGAGGAAGAGAGAAGGAGAGAGATAGAAACATCAATGATGAGAGAGAATCATTGATCGGCTGCCTCCTTCCTGTACACCCCCCACTGGGGATCGAGCCGCAACCCAGGCACGTGCCCTGGGCCAGAATCGAACCTGGGACCCTTCCGTCCGCAGGCTGACGCTCTAGCCATTGAGCCAAGCCGGCTAGGGTCGTGTTGTGCATTTTTGGCAAAGGTAGCACCCTTCCTGGTGTGTTACGCTATTGGGACGCTCCTGTGGTCAGTTGGTCTCATGACCGGTGATGTTAACTCTTTTCTGCGGTTTGGATCATGGACAAACACACCAAGAACCAAGGGAACAAAGACTAACCAACGTGTGGGCGGCCGGTTAACTGGAGGGCTTCTTCGACGGACGCCACCCATTTCCTGAAGTCTTTCGTGTCTCTGTTCTCAAGTTTCTCTTCGTGTATATCTTCTAAAGATCCATGAGTGTGAAGAAGAGCAGGCAGTCAGGGTACTGTGGCCAGGCGGGTTTAGGAAAAGAGGATTGGAAACATTTCCTGACCAGGCCCAGACCGTCCCGGCGGGGAGAGATGGACTGAAGCGCTGATGGGTGCCCCACCTTTGAGTGGACGGGTGTTAGGATGGATGGGGTGGCAGAGTGAGGACTTGTCAAAGCCATGATGAACCTAAAAATTGGAAGGAGGGGCCGAACCCCAATACTTTCCCCACTTCACATCCTATGTGACCGGCACTTGCCATTTCTGTTTCAGACTTCGGGCCTTTGCACGAGCATGATGGTTCAAATGGGCGAGAAAAGAAGGGGCTGGTGTTTAATCGAGCTCTTGCTATGACCCATTTTTAAAAAAATAAGTTTTTATTGGTTTCAGAGAGGAAAGGAGAGGGAGAGAGGGAGAGAAACATCAATGATGAGAATCATGGATCGGCCGCCTCCTGCACGCCCCCTACTGGGGATCGAGCCTTGCAACCTGGGCATGTGCCCTAACCGGGAATTGAACCGTGACCTCCTGGTTCATAGGTCAGTGCTCAAGCACTGAGTCACGCCGGCTGAGCTGCTATGACCCATTTCATCTCATGACAAATAGACGAGGAACGGTCAGCTGAGTAACAAGGAAGTGGAAGTCAGCAGGAAGGGTAATCAGCAAAAACTAAGGGAGTCAGGGTTAGCATCCGGAAGTGTCTTTCCAGAGAACCTTCTCATCTTTTCAACGTCAAATGAGGACTTGTCACCTGGAGGGGGGCTGTCCTTTCAAGCGGATAGGTCTCTTGAAGGGCACTAATAATAGTAACACAAACAGACGCGAAAGGAAAGGCTGCTGTTTTAATTGCCCAGACAACATCCCAAAGGATAATCAAGCGTTGGTTGAATGATGGGGATAGTGTTCTGTAATGAATGAGCCATAAAAAAAAAAAAAGGACAGTGACACAGAATGTGAGTTATCTTTGTGAAATTATCTTTTGATTGCTTAATAATAAAATATATTGCTGTGTTTCTGGAGAAGAATTAGAGACTGTGCCGGGGTAAAGGGATGGCTTTCCCGTCATCGAGGACACGATCATTCACATGGACAGTAATGTATCCTGCATGTGGCGTTTCCAGAGGGGAAATGATAAAGACGGTATATTGACTGAGGGTGAGAAAAGGCGTGACTGAGAACCCTGGCAAACGTGGAGAGGTAGTAAGGGGATTTTTCGGAAGTGGCAGTGATAAGCCGGGAGCCAGGTAAGATGCTTTGGGGGGCATGAAAAGCTCAGCAATAATGGCCAGCTACTTAGTTTTTCTTATTTGTAAGTCTGAGCTCCAGGGACCAACTGAGCTGTAATTTTCAGATCCAGCCACCAGGTGGCGTGTATTCCCTTGGGTGCGTGTGGGTCGCGTCTAGCGGGCCAGTTGGACTGCCCTGGGTGGCAAAGGTGGGACATCAGTAATCCTATCCCCGGTATTCTTTTCTCTGCCAGCACTGACCTAGTACTGTGCCCACTGGTCCTCCTTCCTCTGCTGCAATGCCTGCCAGAGGGATGAGCACCTCGTTAGCAACTGTTTCCGCTCCTCAAAAGGTATTTTCCTCCCCTTGATGTCTCTGCAGAGACTTCATAGAATTGCAGCGAGTTTTTGGCTACCATTTGGTGTTCCACTTTTAATTCGGTGTTATCTTACACGTTTGAATTAATGTCATCTACACATGTGTTTTAGAAAGGAAAGTGACGTGTCAATGTATTTCTCATGTTTCCATCATTAGAAATAGCATTGATATGAACGTGAGAGGGTTAGACCCCAAAGTGGAAGTAAGGCTCAAAGAAGGGTTTTACAGTTCTTGGTCTATATTCCCAGGTTGCCTTATTGAGGGGAAAAAAAAAGTGCTGTTTTTCAATTGCTATGTTTCCCTAAGGCCTCTGACTCCCAATGAAAAAATAAGTTGCTGAGAAAGACAAATGCCGTATTATCTCAATGAAATGTAGAATTTAAAACAACAACAACAGACCAAGCTCATAGGTACAGAGAACAGACTGGTGGTTGCCAGTGGCAGCGGGTGAGAGTGAGAAATGGGTGAAGGGGGTCAAAAGGGACAAACTCCCAGTTATAAAATAATTAAGTCATGAGGATGTAATGTACAGCGTGGTAACTCTAGTTAGTAATATATTACGTATTTGGAAGTTGCTAAGAGATATCCAAAAAGTCCTCTGCACCAGAAATAAATGTTTTAAAAATGTAGCTATGTATGGTGACGGATGCTAACTAGACTTACTATGTTGATCATTTTGCGATATATACAAATACTAAGTCATTACGCTCCAATAGTAAAAACCTAAGTTGTCAGTGTTGGTATTTTGGTAAGTTGAAAAGTTCCTCTCGCTAATGGTGTGCTGTTAGTAATTTATTTGAATGCATTACTTTCTCTAGGTGGTACAGATCATTTCTTCAAATGTAATTTAATTTGTTATTCTTGTTTAAAAAATGGAGTCTGGACTTTGTGTCATCGTTAGGATAGCTCCTGTCACTATGATTGTAGAGAACTTTCCCCGTGTTTTTTAAAGTCCGGGGTCCGTCCCAGTTTCGATGACACACAGTGCTGCTAAAAGTATTCTTGTGCATGTTTTTTTGACTATAGGTTTGCATTTCTGTTGGGTAGAGATTTAGGAGTGGAATTGCTCAGCCATTGGGCTGTATGTGTTCAGATTTGGAAGAGATTTCTACATTTTCCAAAGTGGTTGTGCTAACAGATGTACCTTTTCCTTCTCGTTCATACTGATGGATGCACCAAAAACTATGTTACTCAAAACTAAGTGTTCTGCAGGAAATATTATTTATTATTATTTTTAAAAATATATTTTTATTGATTGCAGAGAGGAAGGGAGAGGGAGAGAGAGAAACATCCATGATGAGAGGGAATCACTGATCGGCTGCCTCCTGCACGCCCCACACTAGGGACCCAGCCCCCAACCCAGTCACGTGCCCTGACCAGGAGCTGAACCGTAACCTCCTCGTTCATTGGTCGATACTAAACCACCGAGCCACGCCGGCCGGGCAGGAAATATATATTTTTAAAAAACCCCTCAGGTAAACATTTGGCCTTGTTCTCTGGCTTAGAACCTGGGGTCTTGCTCACTTTCTCACGTGCTGGGAAATGTGTTCATGGCCACTAGAGAAGCCGGAGGCCTCTTCTACGCATTCCTGCCGGCCAGTAAGAAGTTGAGGCCTGGCCTTAGTATTCGTCCTCTTCTCTGCCCCACAGCCCCAGACTCTTCGTGGGTGTGATGAAGGCCCACGCAGCAACCCCAGTCAAACTATTGCATAAACGAAAGGAAGAGACGAATGATTTTCGATGAAAGAGACCCTTGTTATCACAGGAAGTCACCACATCACGCAAAGGCGAGGGCCCAGCTCTGGGAGGCCGGAGAGATGATTAGGGTATCAGTCCACCTTCTTGTCACCCCTGTACAGTCGTGATGGGCTCGGCACTGGCCTCCAGACTTCAGGCTAGAAAGGCATTTTCTACGCATCCTGGCGAGGAAAGGTGTTTTTGGTTTGTTTTGTGTTTTTTGGAGGGGGGAAGGCTGGGCGGGCAGACTCGCTGATGGGAATCAAGCAGGTCACTCAGGGCTCAGCTCAGCCCTTGGAATCCGAGGTCCTGCCCTTGGATTTTCTCTGTCCCCGCCAGGGACAGACTGATGCCTGCTGGGCTGATGGCACGCTGACAGGCCCATTGGAACTGCAGCAGAATTCGCTGCCGGGTCTCCCTTTCCAGTGGCCAGCATGCCGGGGCCTGCCGTCCATGCCCTTGGAGGGAGCACTGCCCTCGTTTCTCATAGAGGGGCTCTCGGGTGACTGTGTCATTATCATCAGAAGGCTGTTTCCTAAGAATGGGATTGGGACAACAGAAGCATCACGGCTCTGGGAGGCCTTCTCTATGTTCCCTTAAAGCCTGGCGAACAACCCCTTCGCCGCATCAGGGGGGTATTTCTCCAGAGACAGGGCTGCTTGTCCAGGGACCCCGGAAGCAGGATGTTGGGCAGTAGGTAAGTGCCACTGGCCTCCTTCCTCTCCCTGAACCCATTTTTTCCTTCCCACGCACCTCCTCTCGGACACGGTCCTTTGTAGTTAGCTTCAGTTATCACTGATCGAAGTTACAATCAAGGGCTGCTTCTCTCGGCCTGGTCGATGATGCAAGTCCAACTTTCCAGAACGTGAAGGGTGGATGACTGTCTCAGCTGATTTATGAAACCGGGAGTTCGGGGAGGATTTCAGCTTCTCTGAATTTTTTCCAAGTTGACTAATCCGCTCTTTGTGTTGGGAAATCAACATGAACCCTTTTCCCAGCAGCCTTGACTACTCTCCTCTGCAGCTATGAGGGGGATAAGCCGGACTTGTGAAACATTCTAGAGTCCACACAAACCCCCACCACACCTGGCATTCCCCTCCAATTTTTCACCCACAGAGGGAGCGGGCAGCTTTGCCAGGGACATTTCTCTTGGCCACCGCTTCCTTTGGGAGTCTTTTAAAAATAAAATAAAATAAAATAAAATAAAATAAAATAAAATAAAATAAATATTTTAATTGATTTTAGAGAGGAAGGGAGAAAGAGAGAAACATTAATGATGAGAGAGAATCATTGATTGGCTGCCTCATGCACCTCCCCCCCGCGCCCCCCCCCCCCCCCAGGGTTGAGCCTGCAACCCGGGCAGGGGATCAAACTGTGACCTCCTGGTTCATAGGTCTATGCTCAAACACTGAGCCATGCTGACAGGGCCTTGTGGCTCTGACCTTGCTCAGCGGCTCCTGATGAACTTCCCCAGCACGGCACCATGTTGCAGGGTTGTGTGTATGGGTGAATGTTACCCCTGAGAAAACGTCAGAAAAATCACACGGAGGGGATCCCCATTCAGTCCCACGGCAAACCCTTCCCAGGCTCCAGCCAGCGAGCCTGCCGTGGACATGGAAGCAGAAGGTCTCGCAAGTGGAAATCCCAGGGGATGGAAAGTACCAGCCCAGAGTGAATGGAGGCCCTCAGCGTTGTTGGCAGGTTGGCCCATGGATGAGGACCAGATGCCATGAGTCATCTCAGGAAGCAGAATACCTGGGCGGAGCTGGGCGGTCGTGGCCGCTGTGCACACCAGTTCTAGAGTCCGCGTACTAGTATTGATCCGAAACGATTTAGCAAAGCCATTCGCCTCTGTCCTGGAGAACCCACATGGAAACCCCATGTATCCAAGGACGAGGTGAGAGATGAAGGGGCGTTGACCCAGAGGGGAGCGTGCTGACGGGTCCGCTCTGGGTGGATGTCACACTTCAGCCACCACGCGCCCAGGCAGGTCAGGGTCACCCAGTAGAAAGAGTGGGATTTGGAATCAAGCAGCCCTGGCCTTGAAGGCCGGTCGGTCCTCCAGGCCCGTCCTCCACTTCCCTGGCACAGATCACTGTCCCTTTTCTGAGTGGTTGGGTTTTTCCTCCGTAAAATGGAGATCTAATGACCACTTGATAGAATTGTCAGGATCTAATAAAACAATATGATAAAAATGCCCAGTAAGTCCTAAGCACTCAAAAGAGGTCATTTTGGTTCTTTTTTTTTTTTTTTTTTTTTTTTTTTTAGGAGGAAAGACATTTGATAAGCCTTAAGGTTTCATCTTTGCTTCTGGCTATTAGAAGCTTGTTGTTGGCTGAATTCAGGTCCCTGCCGTTCCAGAAACGAGGCTCTCTCCTTGTTGGCTGTTGGCTGGGCTTGCCCTCAGGTCCTTCCACGTGGTCCCCAGGTCTCAGCGACAGACAACCTGCGCCGTGTCAGACCCCCTTCCTCCTTCCGTGTCCATCTTCCAGAAGACTCAGGCGATGAGACCGGGCCCCCCCTGTGGTTGCCCCCAGGTGACCTCAGCATGCAGGTCTGCTAATGCTGCAGGAAGCATCAGGGTTGCACCCCGAGGCCTGCCAGCCTTCTCCACAGCCCCTCAGGCCCTCTGTTGAGCAGCGTCCCTGTGCTCTGAGGTCCAGGGAGGGAGCGGCTGGGTGATCTCACCCCGCGGACCCTGACGACGGCTTGGATCCTGGCACAGAACATCCCCTCTCAGTCCTGGGCCATGTCGATCTATAGGGACCAGGCTCTGACTTCTTTCCCTCCCCGGGGGCCGCTCCCTCCCTGAGTTCTGTTCACTCGCTTGCTCTTTCCTGAAAAGCGCCCTTTCGCTCATTCCCACCTCTTTCCAGCTGCTGGTTCTGGAGCTTTGTTCATTTTGACCAAAGCCTCGCTCACGTTTCTCCGTGAGTTCCCACTTCACTGATGTTAACGTGCCCAGCCCCCGCGGCAATCCGGTGAAGTAAGGAAAGCAGGCATTAGCACCCCTATTTAAAGACAGAAACAGCTAAGGAGGCATCTCTGTGGGCTCTGGGAAAGCACGGCACCATGAAGGAGTGACAATCGAAGGCCGACGTGAGACAAGAGAGCTACTTTGCCTGGGGAATGCAGGCTGAACACATATGGTCTCCGGGTCTTGGGCCTTTGTGACAGGGGAAACGCCCCCAGAGAGAGGCGTTCAGACTTTCCCAGAGGGTTTGCTCTGTGTAATCAACACCAACAGCCCGTGGTCCTGCGTGAGGGGTGGGGTGACTTGGATGCTGTGGAAAAATGAGAGAGCCTGACCAGCGTGGCTCAGGGGTTGAGCGTCAACCTATGAGCCAGGAGGTCATGGTTCGATTCCCGGTCAGGGCACATGCCTGGGTTGCAGGCTTGATCCCCAGTGAGGGGCATGTAGGAGGCAGCTGACCAAGGATTCTCTCTCATCATTAATATTTCTCTCTCTCGCCCTCTCCTTTCCTTTCTGAAATCAATAAAAATATATTTCAAAGAATAATGGTAGATACTCTTTTTAAATGCTTACTAGGGGTCAGGTTCTAAGCTAAACGTTTTACATATACTATCCCCCTTAATTCTCACAGTAACCTGAGAGCTAAATACTGGTTTCCTCATTTTACAAATGGGGAAACTGAGGCTTCCAGAGATTTAAGTAAATTGTCTAATGCCATGCAGGTATGAAGTGGCAGGGATGGCTTCCCATGTGACTCTATGCGACACTGACTCCATATTTTAGCCATTCTGCTTTTTATTATTTATTATTACTTTTTAAATTATTTTTATTATTATTATTTTTTATTTCCTTTCAGGAACTGAAGTTCTTAGACACCAAGGAGGTTTATTTCAGGGGAAGAGGTAGTGTTCTCAGGCCGTCTCTGGTCAGAGGAGCTAATTTCCCCCTCTTATATCTGAGAAACACTTAGTAACAGAGACTCCGAAGCTCTTTGATCTCTTGACGAATCAATCCACCGCTGCCCTGTAGTTCTGGGCACCCATGAATTAACACACTTGGGAAGGTTTTCTTCAGCCTTGTTGAAAATTCCTCTCATTTATTATGACCCTATCCGTAAAAAACCAACTTCTTCTCAGGCTGACTTCGGATTCCTGCCTTAAGCTGCTGGCATTCTCTGGAATGATCACAGCCCACCGAGACCTGCAGGCATCTCTTGCCATCCTTACGTTCAACCTGCAGTGGTTCCCTGGTCCAACGTACCCCCTGGCTTCATGTTTAGTGCGATCCTGCACATCCCACCAGCATCCTGCACTCACAGGCTGGCTCCTCCGAATCCACACATATGTCCCCAAAGGTGACAGTGTCCACTCGCCTGCCGCTTCTGAGTGGAGCTGGGAGGCGCCGCCTCTGCCTCAACTGGGCCACCTGGGAGCAGCCAGGTTCCTTCCGGCTCAACAAGTTCCGTCAGTTACCCTCACCTTCTTGTCGGATGCAAGGGTGTCCCCGCCAGGGTGCCTCAGCCCCCAAGACGCACCTGGGCCCCACATCACCATGTTATGGTGTGTACAACCCTCTTCATGGTCACCGAGAACTTTGGGTAGACTTGAATTGGAGGGGGGAACCTACTGGTTCGTGGACACCGGTGTCCAAAACAGGAACCAGAGCTGACCACACCTCTCCCAGTCCTCCTGCCATTCTAGGAGACGATGAAACCCGCCTGGGCGGCTGAACGCATCCGCCTGTCTTAATGGCACGCGTCCATTGTGCAGCCTTGAGCACGCTAAGGAAAGGGACAGACTTCAGCTGGGGGACCCGCAGGGCTGTAACTGCTGCTGTTACTGCCGCCCGGGTCGCTCGCTGCTCGGGTGTTTCTCCAAGTTTCCTTTCACTCCCGGTTGGAAGCAGAAGAGGAGAGTGTAGACCGAGTGCAGCAAGGAGACCTGCCATTACTTTTCACTAACAGTGACCTTCGTACTCATCTCTCCAAGTCACGTTTCTTCATCAGTAAACTGAGACTATCCATAGCATCCATTTCTTAAGGTTGCTGTGAAGGTCGTGTTGAGGATAGTTTTTGTTTTTAGAGAGAATTGGAAGGGAGGGGAAGAGACGGAGAGAGAAACATTGATGTGAGAGAGACATCGAATGGTTGCGTCCTGCATGCGCCCCAGCCGGGGCTGGGGATCGAGCCTGCAGCTGAGGTATGTGCCCTTGACCGGAATCGAACCCAAGACCCTTCAATCCGCAGGTCAACACTGTAACCAGTGAGCCAAACCGGCTAGGGCTGTTGTGAGGAGTTAATAAGATATAATATGTTGTTTCAGGGTCTGGCATGGAACTGAGAATCAAAGGTAGTTCCTATTCCGACTATCCATGGAGTTTTTCTAATCAAATCATAAAAGCATGTGGCTCATTGATTCGTCTCGTTTGTAGAAGAGCCGCCTCTACAGATCTCAGAGTGGATGTGCCCCTCGCACCCCCACCCACAGATCACACAAATCACACCCCAGAAACCACCTACGTTGATGCCAGCTCTCAGCCGGGGAGTTGAGCTAGAGGCTTCCTCCCCAGCCCATCCGGAGTATGGCACTGCGTACCTGGATACAGAGAGGAGGCCCAGCCCTTTAGGAGGAAATGAAATGTCTCTGGGACAGGACTGTCCAGTTCAGTCCGGGCTGCCTTGGGTTAAAATGGGCTCATCTGACCCAGCAAGGTGTCAGAACAACCCGTCTCCCAGGTGCGCACGTGGTGTTCCGTTTCGCTGGTTTTCTGCCCTCCTTGTCTCTGACAGCTTGCCTGGCAACTTGAGCCCCGCCCCGCCCCAGGTCTGGCCCTTTGCCACTTACCTTGTGATCACTATCTCAGTAGCAGCTCCTGTCTGAACGACACCCTCGCCCATACGCATCCAGTTGAATCACACCTGACCAGCCAACCCGGCACGGGGTCTCCTGCAGAACCTCTCACCCAGACCGCTCCTGCCTGCTGACCCACGCCCCCTGGGGACCTCCAGGAGCAGGGGCCCTGCTGACTAAGCAGTTCTCTGCTGGCAGCCGTGAGGAGCTACAAGCATTTTTTACATGAAGCTTATCTGAACTCCTCAGCTGAAGTATCAGAGCTGCCTTCCATCAGCCCACAAGGGATTTCGGTCTAAGATAAGAATGGAGAATGCATAATGGGTTGGGGTTAAGACCAGGGTTAGATGGAGCTGGGTTTGATACAGCTTGTGGGAGGCAATGCTTTATTTGTCTCCCACAAGTCTGTCTTAGGGAAGCCTTTCTGTTCCCAAGTCTTTCCTCTCTTTTGACTTTTGATTCCATATCTTCCCTTCTGTTTGGATTTGGCTCGAGTGAATTTAAAACCCACTGGCTGGTGACAACATGCAGAACGGTCTCTGTTCCTTTAGGCCAAGCATGTCAAACTCAAAGGCTGACACGGGCCAAATAAACAAGGGTTAAGCGTATGTGGGCCGCAAAAAACCACAAGCTTCAATTTTCATAGAAACATAGGTTTATTTCAATAGAGACACGCTGAATACAAAGGGCTGAAATAAATGAGTCATCGTTAACATAAAATAGAACATTTTAATAAAAATTAACATTTTTTCTTGAACATTAACTTACCAGACACCGAATAACTGCACAAATTAATAAGCGCAACGCAAATAAACCTATTTTCCTTGTTCTCCGAAAGCGAAATATTTCTTGTTGCGCACACCAAACAAGTCAGTTCGAGACGAATGGCGTGGCCATCGGCTGCTAAAATATCGGCAGCCAATCAATGATTCTCTCTCATCACTGATGAGCGACTCTCTTCTTCCTTCCTCTCTGAAATCAATAAAAATATTTTTTTAAAAAAGGCAAAAGGGACAGAAAAACGATGGTATGGCTGTCTCAGGAGGGGAATGTGGTAGCTGTGAAGACTGGAGGATGGGTAGGGGCAGATCCTCAAGGGCTTGGAGGCAACGTTCAGGAGGAACTTTAAGCAAGGGTGTCTAGATCAGATACATGAGAGACAGCGGAAGCTTGAACAAGGTACTTGTGATGATAGAAGGCAAGGACTTGGAAAAAATATTTAAGACAGAAAGGACAGAGCTTGACAAATGTTGGAGATGAAGGAGAAATAAAGTCAAGCATGATTCCTAGATTTCTGGCTTTGAGAAAATGAATGAACCCTTGTGCCAGTCACTGAGACAGGAAATACTGGAAGAGGACCAGGATTGGAGAGAAGGGCTATATATTTTGGTTTTAGAGAAGTTGAATTCGAAATACTTTGAGACAGCCAAGAGACGGTGTCAAGCAGGCAGTTGGATATGACCGGACACGGATGTCTAGCTGTTCAACAGAACCTTCTGTGATGATGGAAATAGTCTATCTTTTAGCCTCTACCCACAGGTGGCCATTTACATATCAACGAATTAAAACGAAATGCTTCATTTCTCAGCTGCCCTAGGCACGTTTCAAATGCTCAAGAGTTAGATGCGGCTGGAGACCCTGGTGCAGTTCTAGAGCCAGGGAGGGAGGCCCTCTGGGTCGGAAACATAAAAACTTGACCCCTGTGTAGGTGACATTTAAGACTGTGGATAAGACTGTCCAGGAAGACGGGGGATTGAGCCTTGAGGACTTTGAACACGTACAGGCTGGCGAGGAAGAGTGTCCTTCCAAAGAGGTAGGAGAACCATGAGAGCGTGATCCCAAATGTCAAGGGAACCGAGGATCTTGGGAAGGAGGAAGTGAGCAGCAGCGAAGTGCTCCCGGAGGTCAAAGACGACAAGGGTTGACCGAACATGTTGACTCCATCAGTGAAAGAAAGGTCACTGGTGACTTCAGCAAGGGCTGTTTCACACGGGGGGGGGGGGGGGAGGGGGGGTAGGAGGGGGGGAGGGATGGAGCTGAAAGGATGAGTAAGAGGGAGGTGAGGTAATGAGGACTGACAAGGGAAGATAAGAGCTCATTAGGTCCTGGTTTCAATAGAGCAGGCAATGGCTTAAACCGAATCAAAGTGCCGTCAACAGCAGATAGATGTCTCCGAATACTGGGTTTCTCCAATGTGGGGTCGTTTGTTATGAATATGGGGAGGTACCCTCCTACGGCTCCTCCTTCCTACCTTAACTCTCTGGAGAGTGAGTGTGAGCTAGGCCAAGAGGGGTCTCGGAGGCCCTGTTAACAGCATGGTACGTATCCTCACAGAAACAGAAAGACATGGGAAGCATTTCTTTTCCATTTTCTAAAAACATTTTACTAACCAGAATTTAGAGCCAACACAAGAAGACGTAAAAGTATAATAAATCACCATGTACTGCCCAGCGTCTGGCCCCCGAAATGCTTCCGCCTTCAGTCCTGCCCCGTCCATATACTCAGCCACTTTGACTGAAGAGTTCTAAGCACAGGCTTGATTATATTTCTGCTAAGATCATGCTTGCTGCTGGGTAGAGCAGGGGTCAAGCAAACTTCCTCTTTAAAGGGCCAGAGAGTAAGTCTTCTAGGCTTTGCAGGCCATACAGTCCTCTCCTCCAGCCACTCAACTCTGCTGCTGTGGCATGAAAGCAGCCACAGCCGATATGTACACAGTAAGACTGTGTTCCGGTAAGACTGGGCACAGGCAAGAAGCAACCGATGAATGCATAAATAAGTGGTACAACAGCTGTGTTCTCTGCAGAGTCTAGGACAGTGCCTGGCAAAATGCAGACACCCAAGAGCATTCGTAAAAAAAGCCAGTGGGTTGGAGGTGGGGGGAATGAACGGCAGGAGCGAATGCCCCACATCCTCTACTTTATTGGCTAAAGGAAGGTGGGAGGTGATCTGAAAGAGGAGAGGAACGCAACGTTTGGAACACCTGTGGGAATTGGGGAGAAAGTTGGGAACGCAAACACCTGAACTCAAGACAAACATAATTAATTGTATGTGCCTGGGGGTGAGGTGAGGTCCAAAGGGAAGAGGGCTCCCCGCCCAGCTGGTGGTAATTTGGCTTCTCTTTCTTGGGGTTGATTACAGAATTATAGAGGAGACTCTGGACAGATCAAGCAGGTGGAGCTTGGAAGGGAGAGAAAAACCCCGGAGAGCCTTCTGTGAATGGCACAGAATTTAAGGAATGAGACCAAAGCTTAGGCAGGGTTTTTTGTTGTTTTTTCCTGCTTCTATGATTTAGAGAGAGAGAGAGAGAGGAAAACAAAAACCTCAACATAAACATACCTGCTATTTGGCAGCAGGGAATTCTCAATTGGCTGGAAGCGAGTTTCGGGACAGAGTGCCAGCTGCTGTCCCTTCTTCCTTCCCTCTCCTCGGGCGACAGGTCATCTGTGAGACAAGCAGTAAAAAAATAGAATGGGGCCACCTTACCCCAATTCCTCTCCCCTTGCTTCTATTTCTCTCGGAATTGTTTTGTTAACAAGCCAGGGCTGCCAATGCTCACACTGGGTATAATTTACTGTCGTGCGTGAGTATTTCAGCGTTCAGGCGGTAAAGAGGTATGTTTTTCATTGTTGAGAGCTAGAGGCATCGTGACCAATATCTAGGATTCTTTTTCCGGATGATATTTAGGTTGCTTGAGATTTCCTTGTATGCACAAAAATAACGAAAACCAGTGGAATATGAAGCTGGTTTTTTGGTGCTAAGTAGTCCCTTTATGAGCTGCAGGTTGCCAAAAAAATAAAAATAAAATAAAGGGGGGGATTCTTGCTTTCCACAAATGTGCTAAGTCTCAGGATGAGAGATTTTTTAATTTTTATTAAGATTCTCCAATTTAACATGATCTCTTCCCAGCAACTTGCTTCCCTCCTTATAACTCTACTTGGTAATTTATGTGATTATTAATATACTCAGCTATTGGTTTTATTGTCCACCCAGTTTTTGTCTGGCTCATGAATGAGTGAGTCTCCAGCATGTAGAATACCCAACATAGGGTAGGTAGGTATTTGATGAATATTTATGGAACCAATGAAGGGATCGATTCCCTTTACTTAACTCAGGACAATTCTCTTAAAATAACAAGACTTTAAGCTAGAGTTTTGGAGAACTTTGCATTCTAAATGATTCAGCCATAGCTGAATTATTTCTAGATATGTAGCTGGAAGGTGCAGTGTGGAGTTGGATGGCGCTTCTGGTTTGGGGTTTGTAAAGACTCGGAAAGGATTGTCCATCCTTGAAGCTAGATAAATCTAGGGGATTTCCTCCACTTGAGTGAGCTTGCAGAGGACTTTAGCAGAAGGAAAGCTGCTCAGGCAGTTCGGGTTCCTGGAGTCTCTCTGGAGGGTGCCAGCGGGAGCCAGAACCAGCTCTGCTACTTTTTCAAGGCGAGCCACTGCAGTTTCCGGGCCTTCGCTCCCCTCGGAGGAGCTGGTACAAATCCAAGATATTCCTGAGCAGCAGCAAAGCTCCGTAGACTGCTGCTTTGAACCTTTCGGCGGGCTTTATTTATTCACTTTTATTGTGGTTAAGTATAAACATTACATTTGAGTCATTTTTTAAGCGTACTTTTTGCAAATTACACCAAGTCACACGGGAGTTTGAAATGTGCATTTGGGCCACGGCCAATGAGAGGAAAGGCTGAGATCCTTCTCCCAGGACCTCCCGGCACGTGCTGCAGGCCGAGCCTCCACCGCGAATCTCCATCTTGTTGGACGGAGCGGTCCTCGCGGCCTCCGGGGAAACTCGGCCGTCCAGGGGGCCGACAGGTCCTCCCGCGAGGGGCCCAGGCGCCGAGGCTGGGCCCGGGGATCCCCAAGGCCAAGGGTCTCACCCCCTGCACTGTTGGGAGGTGCAAGGGAGGTGTCGGCCCTCTGCTCCTCGGGGGTCTTTCTTCCCTTCCCCTCTTACCGAGGCGCCGCTCCCCAAACCCCCGCCCCGCGAGGAGGTGCGCGCTCTAGGCGCTCTACCGCGCGCCCCCGACGCACGTCCTGCGCCGCCAAGAAAGGAAAGGGCGCCTCCCCCCGAGCGCGCGCGCGCCCGCCCGCCCACAGCCCTCCCCGCCCCGCGCAGGCGCGCGCGCTCCCGTCCTGCGCGCTCCCCTCCCCCCAGACCCGCGCGCGCGCGCCGAGGGCGGGGCCGCGCGCGGGGGCGGGGCCGGCGCGGGCTCGGCGGGGGCCAGGCCCGGGTTAGTTGGTTTCGGAGCCGAGGAGGCAGCCCCGCGGCCGCAAGCGCGGAGGAGACAAAGCCGCGTCCGGTGCCCCGCCGGGTTGGGCCTGGGCTCCGAGGCGCCCCAGCGGGAGGGCTGTGCGGACCCCGCGCGGTCCCGCCACCACCGCCGCCGCCGCCGCCACCTCGCAACAGGTCCGCCGCCTCCGGGGCGGCCTCGCTCCGTGCTCCCCTCCCCCGCCCCGCGACCCCCGGGCGCCGCCGTTGGGATCCGGGCCGCCGTCGGCCACCCGCTTCGATGCGGTTCGGGTCCAAAATGATGCCGGTAAGTGGGCAGGCGGGCTGGGGCCGGGGCGTCAGGCCCGGAAGTGTGCGCGGTCGCGGGTGGGGGGCCGGTCCGCGCCCACGGTAGGGTCCCTAGCCGATCCCGGGGCCTGAGCCCGCGTGGCGGGGTCGGTGTGTTGCGAACCGGGGGGAGCGGCCGCGGCTCCAGGCTCCGGGTTCCCACCCCACTTCCCGCGATCCCCGGCCCGCGTGCGGGAGGAGGGTCCCAGCCACCGCTCCAGAGCAGCCACTCAAACTTTTCTCTTTCTCTCCGGCTGGGTCCTGACGTTCTGCAGTTCTTGAAGGTCACGAACAGGGAAACCGGGAATCTTATTGCTTTGTCTTAAAAAATAACAACCCCAAACAACTTTTCGTTGGAGTGAAAAGAGTGCCCTGGCTTGCCTCTGAATTGAATTTCGGTCTTGGTATCTGCAGTAGCAGCCCAGCCGCTCAGTCTGTTTCTGGGAAACTGGTTTTAGTAAATGGCAAACGCAAAGTTTTTTGGTTGCAGTAAAATGTCTGTGCCCGCCTGCTCGGAGAGGATTGGCGAGTTCCCGGCTCCGCGGGCTCCGGACCTGGCCGCCAGGCCACAGGTGTGCGGCGGCAGGTTCGAGGCATTTTTGAAACGCCTGCTTCCTTCAAAGGTCGCACCGTCTGGAGGGTTGCAGTGGCTTATGCAGGCTGCACAGCGTCATGTCTGCATTTGTTAAGAGAAACAGCTTTTAGACAGTCTGTGGGTCGGAGTGAGGACACAGTTTGTTTATCTGCAGTCACAGACGCAGAGTATAATTGTTCTGTCCCCTGCTCCCTCTGCTTGTGTCCTGGGAGGGTGTCCTAAACTTTCCTGTTGGGGACAAACTGAATTTATTGCAATTGATCATTGAGTTTAGATAGTTCCGGATATTTTGTCCTGCCAGGAGTCTAGGAATTTGAAAGTGTTAATAGCAATGTGCATCCTATTTCAGTTTTTTTAAAAAAATATTTTTATTGATTTTAGAGAGGAAGGGAGAGGGATAGAGAGATAGAAACATCAATGATGAGAATCATTGATCAGCTGCCTCCTCCATGCCCCCTTCTGGCGATCGAGCGCGCAACCCTGGCATGTGCCCTTGGCCAGAATCGAACCTGGGACCCTTCATTCCGTAGGCCGATGCTCTATCCACTGAGCCAAACCGGCTAGGGCCTATTTTAGTTTATTACCTGGTTATGGAGTCAGTTTGTGATGTGAATGCCCAATCAATACAGACCGTGAATAAGGGGGAAGGATTTTGCGGTTAAAATGTTTAATTCCTGGGATTTACATTTCTTTGTCTCGAAATAACTGGCTGGCTGGCTGGCTGGCTGGCTGTGAATTTTTCCTAAAAATAGGACCAAGGCAAGTGTTGGTTGTTGCTGTGTGGTTTCCTCCTTAAAGATCGGTTTTATGCCTAGGTGTCCTTTGGGCTTTCTTAACACTGTTGTTCCCTCCTCCCAGCCGCATACCAGATCATCCGAATTCGTAAAAAGTTATGTAGCTCTTGGAACTCTATTTAATGGAGCAGTGTGGTTCTTCTAATGGCCTTTCTGACGTCAGAGGAGAGTTTTAGCAGGACTGTAGTGTGGTGTGGTGGCCCGTGTTACCACCTTTGAAGCCAGACTAACTCTTAGTATTTGCTCAGCTACTACCTCTGTGGCCATAGGCTTTTTTTCTTTTTTAATCCATCATCCCTCAGTTTCATCAGCTGTAAAATGGGGATAATTACAGTACTGCACCCTTAGGGTGGTTGTGAGGATTAGAATTGCTGTTTATGAGGCAATTAGTGCAGTGCCTTGCTTTGAACAGATGCTAGGTAAGAGCTTCTCCTGAACTTACAGTATTGGTTAAACCAAGATTCTCGCTCTCTTTTTTTTTTAAGATTTATTTTTATTGTTGAAATTATTACAGATGTGCCTCCCTTTCCCCCATTAACCCCTTCTAGCCCACACCTGCCCACTTAAACTGAGGTTCTTATCCTTGCAATGCATAAACATATGAAACATTTTCATTTAGTAACCTCTAAATGTGTGTCTTTATCCTGTAATATTTTGGGTACTTGCAAATAAGATTTTTCTTAAATATATTTAAATATATTTCTCATCTCTCAGCTTTTTAAAAAATTACTAGTGAATATATTTTTATTTTTTTCAGAGAGGAAGGGACAGGGAGAGAGATACAGAAATGATGAGCCGGGCCGGTGTGGCTCAGTGGTTGAGGGTCGACCTCTGAACCAGGAGGTCACCATTTGATTCCCAGTCAGGGCACATGCCTGGGTTGCTGGCTTGATCCCTGGTAGGAGGCGTGCAGGAGGCAGGCGATCAATGATTCTCTCTCGTCATTGATACTTCTGTTTCTCCCTCTCCCTTCCTCTCTGCAATCAATAAAAATATGTTTTGAAAAAAGCTTTCAAGTTCTAGCTTTGCAATATTGTATTTGTATGACTATACCATATGCTGAAAGAATTCCTTTTTGTGGTTGAGTACTAATACAGCAAGTTAGCTTAGGTTTCATTCCAGAATCAAGTTTAAGGTAGGTTCTGTATGGAATTGTAATTCCTAAAGGCTGCTAAATAAATCACATGCTTAAAAAAAAATGTGCAAAGTATCTCACATTTCATGTGCTGTGGTGAAATTTGTTGCCTTGGGAATTCTGCTGTTACTTAAAAGCCGAAAAGCATTTAAATTTTTCTGTAGTTTTACCTGTTTCAGAAAAAAACAAAAAAAACGCACAAACCAACACAGCAAAATTAGACTGCGTAAGTGTACAGCTGGTTATATTTAAAAAATAATTTGGAATAATCTGGAAGGGATATGGAGCGTCCTTTATTCAGACGCTGCTCTTAGGAGGAACTGCTTCTCTCCCACTCCATGTCCCCGTCCCCCAACAGCGGACGGTAAAACAATAAAACAAAACCTCTCCTGTCTGGAGCTTTTAAGGAACACCGTAGACCTTTCTCTCGGGTAATCGGCACTCCCTAAAACGTCTTCCTAAGGTCCATTGGACACAGCCCTTCGGCTCAAAGGGGGTAACTGCGTACCGATACACGCGGGTATGACCTGCCGTATGGACTAGTATTCTAAACCTCTCACCAACCTTCTCTACTGAGAATAAGAAGGGTGGGATGCAATCTGGCCCTAACTGGTTTGGCTCAGTGGATAGAGCATCGGCCTGCGGACTGAAGGGTCCTAGGTTTGATTCTGGTCAAGGGCATGGACCCTGGTTGCGGGCACATCCCCAGTAGGGGGTGTGTAAGAGGCAGCTGATCCGATGTTTCTCTCATCGATGTTTCTAACTCTCTATCCCTCTCTCTTCCTTTCCGTAAAAAATCAATAAGAATATATATATTTTTAAAAGTTTAGGAATCTGGAGTGTTCTTTCAGGTCATGCCACTTCATCAAGTCAAACGTTTCTGAAATACTTGTTTTTTTGGATGGTGTGCTAGGTACTCAACAGAACCTTCTTCTGTAATCAAAGTAATTGAGGAAAGAAAACATGGATGACAGACTGGATATGAAATGTAGACTCATACCGGAGTGGTAGGTGAGGCATTGAAATTTTACATCTCATGCCCTGGCCGGTGTGGCTCAGCTGGGTGGGCACTGTCCTGTGCACCGAAAGGTTGCCGGTTCGATTCCCAGTCAGGGCACGTGCCCGGGTTATGGGCTCAATCCCCAGTAGAGGGTGTACAGGAGGCAGCTGGTCAATGTTTCGCTCTCCCATAGATATTTCTCTCTCTCCCTCTCTCTAAAAATCAATTTAAAAAATGTCATTGGTTCTTAATAGAACGTTGGTAGATGGAACTCAGGGTAGTCTATGAAGGTTTAAAAAGCAGCTTAATGGCCTCAGGAGTAACATCTAGGTTGGGAGCATGAGCTCCGAAGTCATAACAGGCCTCAGCGGTGATCGATGTTTCTCTCTCTCCCTCCCTCCCTCTTCCTTCCTCTCTTTCTAAAAATCTATTTTTTTAAAAAATCTTTAAAAAAATTTACATCTCATTGGGGAGAGCCAAGAAACTTGAGTCATTAGGAGATCCTTCAGGAGCGCTGAGTATTAGGGAGACAGTGGTTCTTAAAACACTTTGCATACTGTCTTATAAAATTATCTTATCAAAGAAATGCAAATCCTAAACATAGAAGCAGCTCCACTAACTGGCAACTGTGGTCACTTGTAGTTTTATTTTTCTACATAAAATTTATCCCAAACCACATTACTTCTTCGGACGATAGCAGAGTCCGATTTTCATTGGAAGTGTTCATCCGGCCAGTGAATGCTGAGCTTTCACGTGGAATGCAGACTTCAGGTGTTTTTCTAGAAACAGGTTTATAGTAAGTATTACTTCATTTAGATTTCAAACATTTCAACTAAAAATCCCTAAGACGGAAGTTTAGAAAGATAGTGGAAAGCCTCAGTGAGTAAGTGTTTACAGAATCCCAGTGTCAGCTGCTAATGGCGGTAATGAGAAGTGGCCAGGACGGCGGGCTGATCTTCCACCGCGGAGTGAGCCATCTCCCTGTAAACCGGCCAGGGAAGGCGAGGAAGCTTCCGAGAACCTCCCTGGGCCTGGCACTGTGCCCGGTGATGTAGGTTGGTCACCCAGTAAATGACCCTGTGATGTGAGTCTTCTCATTCTCATCCAGTGGATTAGGAATTGGGAGCCGGAAGGATTTTGGTAATTTGCTCCTGGTCACTCAGCATAAATGAGATGTGAATCCAGGCCCTCCTTCAGACAAACGCTCTTTGAGGTGGTGATGCCGAGATTAGAATCCTTTTCTATACTTGGCCGGGCAGACGGTGGCAATGACATCCTCTTGGCGAATGACAGCTTCAAATAGTGCCTCCCAGAGCATGACTATTATTTTTGAAGTCGTTAAAGGAAAACAGAGACATCTGTCCATCCTTAAAGTCCAGCTGGAGGAGGAGATTGCTGAATGGTTCCCTTATCGATGTGATCTGAAGGAGATTCTCTCGCCCTGGCAATGGAGGCACCTCAGTGACTTTGTTCTGCCCCCCAGACTTCCATGGAGACCTCGGCTCTCCCACCTCCGCAGGGGGAGAGGAGAGGGGTAGTAATTACCTCTGGTATGTGGGTGTTGGCTGATCTTGCTATCTTTTAACAGGGCTTGAAGGTGATGACGTAGGAAAGAAAGAATCCGAAGTGGACTCGTGCTGGGAGGTGTGGAGGGTGGGAAATCATAAAGCACCCGTGTGAGTCGCCACCCCCCCCTCCCCCTTCACTCCTCAGCCCTTTCCGGAGGCTCGGGTGGTGCAGCAGTGGCCGGAGGGATGGGGGCCCAGGGACACGGTCTCCACTCGTGCTTCTGTGTAGTAGGGAGCAGTGATTCCATCTAATCAGATGGATCTCCTGGACATCAGCTAGGAGCTGCTGTTGAATGAAATCACACGGAGCACGGGTTATTTACGGATGGCCTTTGGGGACATCTGTTCAACAAGTATTTATAAACCTTCTCTGTACTCCAAGTGCCATGGATACAGGAAAGAATAAGACACATTTCAGGGACCTTACCTTTCATGGAGCGTAGTGGGGGAGGAGGGAGGGGATGAGAGATGGAAAAGAAAACAAGAAAACATGAGGGGGGTGTACGTAGGAAAATGTGACGGGGGTGGCCAGGGAAGTGGGTGGACAGTTCAGCTCAGACCTGCTGACCCGAGGGAGCGAGTCCTGTGAAGGTTTGGGAGTGGAGCGTTTCGAGTGGAAAGAACTCCTAGGCCTGGTGCCGGGGCCTGGAGGGCGCCGTGGGGGCCGGGGAGGCCGGGGGCCGGGGGCCGGGGGCCGGGGAGGAGCTGAGTGGAGAGAGCCGGGCAGCTTCCGTGGGCGGGGCGGAGAGCTCAGGTGGCCTGTGAAGGGAGGTGGCAGCCACTGGAAGAGTTTTAAGCTGTAAAAGTGACACATAATAGGTTTGGAAGTGGCCGCTCTTGCTGTGTGGAGAATGGCTTGTGGAGGCGTCCGAATGGAAGGCCTGGGGAAGGTGGGAAGGCAGGGCGGGAGCTCCCGCCGCGGGAAAGTCTGCAGAAAACCACCCACACGAACCCCAGTTCCGTCACCAACCCCGGGCCCAGCGGATGGTGTGGGCTGGCCGTGCACCCAGCCAACACAGTTTGCCCCTTGTTTAAACACTCAGAATCCCAGGGGCGAGAGGAGAAACCGATACCTCCCCAGGCTGGGGAATAAGACCGAGTCCGGGACAGAGGCTGGTCCCTAGGAGAAACGGCGCCAGCGTTCCCGCACTGGAGCGCTCTGCGGGCGGAGAGAGGCCGCCGTCTCCTCTGTGGCTGCGGCTCTGTGACACTGAGCGGAGCACGCAGGTTTCTTAAGGAAGCCCCCACCCTAACCTTAATGCTTTGCACCCACCGTACTTGTGACCACGTGACCATCCCCGGACGCTTCCGTTGCGCTCACCTAACAGTTCCTCGACCCGGTTTAGAAACCAGTGACAGCTTCATTTTCCTGACAGAGATGCAAAGCAGCAAGGGATTCAGGAAATTCAGGAGAGCTGACTTGAATTCTGCAGAGGGCTCCTTCAGCCAGTGCTTTTCTGCACCCCAGGATCTAGGCAGGCGGGAACTGCTAGCTGGTTTGTGTACAAAGGTCATTTTTGGATAATCCGTTGATTTCCCGGGAAGGGAGCTATTTTGGACAACACTTTATAATAAAGGGAGAGAGGATCCTTCTCTGGTAGGTTTTGCTTATTGCCCTCAGCAGCCAGAGACCTGGGCGCTGTAGCCACTGCCCTTCCATTTTCTCCCATAACTTCCATCCCTGAGTCACCGTCCCGCCTCACCAGACCAGGCTCCTCTTCTGCTTTACCCTGCTCTTGCCTGGGCTGATGTAATCCTCTCGCGAGTGAACCACCTCTCTCTCTCTCTCTCTCTCTCTCTCTCTCTCTGTTTCTCTCTCCTTAGGACATGCTTAGAGAGGAACAATTATGGGAGGGGAGGAGGAAGAGAGGGAGGTGGGGAGAGGAAGAGAGAGAGAGAGAGAGAGGGAGAGAGAGACATGGATTGGTTGCCTTCAGGGGATTAAACCTGCAACTCAGGTATGGGAACCAAACCAGCAACATTTCGGTCCACGGGACTCTGCTCACGGCTGAGCCACTCTGGCCGGCGTGAACCACCTTTTCACAGCCTCATCTCTGCTGGAGCTCATCTTTGAATTGAACGCTAATTTAATAGTTGTAAGTGGTACCTCATTGTTTCAGTTTACATTTATTTCCCCCCTCAGGTTTTATCATTTATATTATCTTACACGATCTGTCTGTTATATCCTCTGTTCTTCTTTTAAAAAGATCTTTAAGTTGATTTTAGAGAGAGCAAGGGGAGGTATGGGGGAGAGAGAGAGAGAGGAGGACAGATTCATTGTTCCGCTTATTTATGCATTCATTGGTTGATTCTTGTGTGTGCCCTGACCATCCAGCTCACAACCTTGGCACATTGGGACGATGTTCTAACCAACCGAGCTACCCGCCCAGGGCTCTGCTCCCTTAGTCACTCCATTATATGCTGATGGATTGATCTCTCTTCCTGCAGTTCGTACTCTAAAAAGTTGAACTTCCTGACTTACAAGTCGGAAGGAAGTTGCGTTTTAAAGTCACTGAGAAGGACGGAGCTGGCGCCCCTACCAGGGAAGGAAAGCCCGGACGCGGTGGCCGGGCGCTGTGAGCGTTCCAGCCGCCCCAGCAGCCTCCTCCGAGTGTCCGGTGAGGTGCTCAGTACCTCTGTGAAGGCTGGACGTCGCTTCGATCTGATGGCTGCTGCACTCTTTATGACGGAGAGAACTGAGCTCAGAAGTTCCCAGGCACGAACGCTGTCGTTTGGGTCAGAGAGACTAACCCCGTTTCTCACAGCCGTTTCCCAGGGGAGTTAACTGGAGGGAACCCATTCTCTGCCCCGCATGGGAAAGAAGCGAGTGAAGTCCTGTCTGTTTCCCTGGGATGTGGCGAGTTCTGGTGAACTAGAAACTCCCAAGTGTCCGGGAAAGATGGCATTTTGGAAGGAAGGTTACTATAGGTTAGTTTTTATGTTTTCCACTCGTTTACCCCCTCTTGGCTGACACTTCAATCTGTCTCAGATCACATTTCTTTTTCCCCCATTTCTGAATTCCCATCTTCCCTACAAGTCTCATTCATGCAAATTGGTACTAAATTGTTCTCTGACTTTCCCATGGGTAAATTTACCTTCCTTAAGAGATGCTTCTCTCTCACACAGTAAGCAGGTGGGAGGCCTTTTAAATGATGATACAGTTCATATACCACAAAATACACCCTGTAAGGCGGTGGGCGGGGGGACCTTGTCCTGCCACGGGCCATTGGATATTTATAACATCATTCTCAGGCCACACGGGACTATCAGCTTAAAAATGAGCCTGCTGTGTTGGGTGAAACATTGCATCAACTCACCCCTGATGCCTTGGCAGGGCCAGACCAAAGGATCTCCTGGGCCTTATTCAGCCCAGCCTGAGGGCCGGACGTTCCCCACCCCTGTTGTAAAGTGTGCAGTTCAGAGGCTTCAGTGCCCTCAGAAGGTTGTTAACTGTCATCTCTAACTCCAGAACATTCCATCACCCAAAAGGAAGTCCCTCCAGCCCCTGGCACCCACTCATCTACTCTGCCTCCTAGTGCTTTGCCCCCCACCATGGCCTCATAGATTAGAATCCAGATTCTTGTTGGGGCCTTAGAACAGCGGTTCTCAGCTTGTGGTCTGTGGGCCGTCAGTGCCAGCATCACAGGGGAGCTTGTTGGAAATGCAGAATCTATAAAAAAAACACAACGGAACACACACACACACACACACACACACACACAGCAATGCACACTCGCAGTCCCTCTCGCCATCTGCTGAATCGGGAACTCGGGCTGGGCCCAGCATCTGATGAGCAGCTCTGTCCACACACAAGTTGAGGACCCGCGGCCTTCACAGTCCTGCGTGATCAGGCCTCTTTGAATCAATGTCTTCGGAATCTGGAACCCTTTGCCTGCGCTCCCTCTAGTGACCTTCCTCGTCCACAGACGTGACCAACTCCATCCTTCCGGGGTCTTTCCCTCGGCTGGTTCCTCTGCTGGGACGTTAGCCAGGCTCGTGCGCTCCTCCGGTGAGCTGGTGCTCCCTGACCTGGCAGGTGTGGGAGTCCTGCATCTCCCGCTCCCTCCAGACCCTCCTCACCTTCCCCCACCCGGCTTCCTGCCCAAGGTTGATTTCCACAAACTGCTCCCCGGCCACTGACTGCTGTCTGTGGAGGGACCAGGGGAGAGCAGTGGGGGACAGACGAGGGAGGGAGCCGCGTTGGCCATTGGTGGACATGCTCCCTCCCCGGGGGCCGGCCGTGCCCCTCTCCACACAGTGCTGTCTCTCTTGGATTTTGTACTGTGTGCTGCCTTAGCTATTTAGTGAGGATCAGTTCTGTTAGAACGTCGGCTATAAAATGGTGGCTTGTAAATAGTGAATGGACGGAGAAGGTTGAAGCGAGTGGGGTGCCTTGTTTAGGTCGTGCTGTGAGCTGGAGAAAGGAGGAGGGGCACACTGCTTTCTCTCAGCGCCCAGCTATGCATGTGCCATGCCGGAAAGAACACTTACTGTGAAACCCAGTCAGAGGTAAATCTGTGAGATGCAGTCACAGCTAAAGAATTTATTAAGCATGAACAAATACTCGCTGTTTCCTTGTTACATACCAGGCACACTCATGGTGCGGAGGACAGCGCATGGAACCGACAAAACCCTGGGCTGTTTTCATAGGGAAGACAGACAATAAAAACACGTTAAATAAACGTAATAATTAAATAAATATGGCATGTCAGCGACTGTGCCAAGAAGAGGCATAAAGCAGGGGAGTGGCCTTTAGCAGGGTGGCCAGGGAGGGGACGTCTGAGTGGCCTGCAGGGAAGACCATTGCAAATAGGAACAGAAGTGCTCGGACCCTGAGGGGGGAACGTGCCTGGCCTGGCGTCCGCTGGTGGAACGGAGCGCAGGGGATTAGGAGTGAGGGCTGAGAGGGAATGGGGGCGGGTGTGGGTGTGGGCAGGATCAGGCAGCTAATCCAGAACAAACTCTGCTCCCCCCCTCCACACACCCCCCCCCCCCCCCCCCCCCCCGCGCCACCGCCATCATAGTCACACAACAAAGCAACCTGGTTTCTTCCGGAATTGACTTTCTCACTACTCACGGAATTGTCCCGTTCCCACACACCCCTTCACCCCCACCCGCACTTAGTCACCACCGCCTGTCCTCTGTTGAATCTGCCTTTTTTGCTAGGTCCCCACCCACTGCCTTCACGCAGGCCCTCACGTCATGCCTGGATCGCTAACCTCCAACTTGCAGGCTGGTGTAAACATGCTGGCTTTTACTCTGACACCGAATAAACACCTAAAATAATGGTAGCTCTTAGGGAACCTAAAGGCTCTTATTTTGAAGACGAGGAGGCTGAGATTTGGGGAGGTGACATTGTTTCCCTAAGGTTGTCTAACTAATTATTAACAAATCTGGGGTTCGGCCCCAGATCTCCTGCCCGGGAACCTGCAGCAATGTCCCGTTGCTGGCCCAGCACCCAGGGCCTCACACTGTTAGAAAGTCACCCCGGAGCTAATCTTCATGCAGACAAGGTAGAGATGGGGTCACCGCACGTGCTTGCCATTCACGCCAGTACTAATTCTCGGGGTCTGTGGGGAGAGTAATCTTAAACAGAACACACCTCCGCGTTCTTATTTGTAATGACGCTTTTAAAGAAACAAAGCTGTTTCCCAGAAAGTGAAAGACCCGATCTCTGTTCGAGTTTGGTTGCTGTGGTTAAAGAGAGCCTTTCCTAGTATTTTTCCGCTGCGTGGACAGCTTACAGGGTAGAGGATGGATCAGAAGAACAGACTTGTACCCCGGCCCTCTCCTTAGCAGCTAAGTAGATCCCTTCTCTGAGTCCTCTTTAAAGGGTTCATGTATAAAGAGCAAACAATATCATGTGCGTTTCTGAGATGATGTGTGGGAGCACTCGGAAAGGTGGCATTGACACGGTAAGGTGCCAATCTGATGTAATGATAGCCGTTTATTTGTTGAGACTCTGTGTTTAGTAGGCAGACTGTGTATTAAGTATTTCTGTATTTAATAGACACCTCCGTCTCATGTTTACAGGGAAAACAGTCACTGTTCTTGACGAGTTCAACGTCAAAGAAAGTTGTGGTGTGGGTGGCGAACATAGAGGAGGGGCGTCCTGTTTCATACTGAGGTGTAAACTGTTTATCTCTGTCACTAAGTACGCTGTGCACTTGCCAGAGCAGCATTCTGGGAGCTTAGTTAATCTTTGTTATTTATCTAATACTTGGCAATTTGTGTGTAACGGTTTCAGAGTGCTGCCTGGTGGCCAAGGTGAGGCCTAGAGCCGTGGATCTCTGTGCTGGCCTCGAACTGTGTATCAGAATGTGCACACGTGGTGCCCTTAGCCGGAGGGTTCCGGTCTCGTATGGGAACGACAGCTGTTTTTCATTCGTTTTATTTATTGTTTCAACAGACTCCACCTTTGTAACTTTTCCAGATTACCTTCTCGTTGTAATGGGTTACCTTCTATGTTTTCTAGGATACTATTTTTTTAAAAATAAATTTTTATTGATTTCAGAGAGGAAGGGAGAGTGAGAGAGGGATAGAAACATCCATGATGAGAGGGAATCATTGATTGGCTGCCTCCTGCAAGCCCCCTACTGGGGATGGAGCCCACAACCTGGGCCTGTGCCCTTGACTGGAATCGAACCTGGGACCCTTCACTCCGCAGGCTGGTGTTCTATCCGCGGAGCCACACTGGCTAGGGCTCTAGGTTACTTTCTATATTATACACACTTATGGGGAGGCAGAGCTTTGGCTGCAAGAAGTGGAGGCTTGGATTCCCTTAAGAAAAGATGGTTTTACTGCCAGGAGGAGCCAGGAAGCTCCCAGGGGTGAGCCAGTTCCTCCCGGTCCTGTGTCCTCACCCCCCATCTCCCCACTTTCTCTTGTGCACGTCTTCTCTTCCCACTTTGGCCAAGTCCTTGAGGCAGCCAGTCTGGTGTCTTAGCCAGCTTCCACCATCATCCCGAATGGGATGCTGCCTTCTGTACAACAGGGGGCCGAGGGCAGCCTTCTCAGCTTTGGGGTGACGGGCAGGGCAGTGGAAGCTGGAAGGGGCAGTCGTGTGGCTGTTGTGTGATGGTCTCGTGTCGTTGTGATCACAGTGCAGATCTTACTCTTCCGCTTTTTACAGCCTTAAAACGCAAACCTCCCCCGGTATCCCATAGAGTCTCACTAATTATTTTTGCTTAACGTACTGCACTGGTCCATCAGGCTCTATCTTGGATCGGAATTATTTTCACAGGATAAAGTGTCACAGTGGGGTTCCTCTTTCACATGGTGTATTCTTCTATTCCTGATGCATACTGATTTGCGCTGAGTAGGTGCTCATTGAGTTGCATGCACATAGTAGGTACCCACTGAATTGAACGAGCCATAGGGGTTTACTGACTGGCATTGCCATCAACAATTTGCTTCTGCAGCACTGAGAATTAACAGCATTTTTCTTTCTTTTTTTGGTAATTTAATAGGTGTGAAAACTTGCATTCTTTAGTAGCAGTGTTTTTTAAGATGCAATGTCTGTTTCACTGGGAAAAAGAGTGTTAATGAGATATAGATTTAAATCCTGCTGCTGCCCTGAATGCTTGTCTGCAAAGCCAGAAACGTTGTGGCATGACCGCCGGTCATTTCTGCTTCCGCCTGGTTGGTGAGGACCTGCTCCGAAGTAGGCATTTAACCTGCGTCAACATTTTGGGTTCAAACTGTTAGGCAGGGAATGTATGCGCGTGGTGTAAACGTTGGGTGGCCCGCCAAGGTCGGTCCTATTTCCATCTTGCCTTCAGACGCAATACATCCTATGTTCTTACGTAGCCGTCTTATGTTCTATGTATCTGTGCATGAGGGTGTGTGTGTGATATCCCCCATCACCTTTACAGGATTGGTAGGAAGATGTGCATGTATGTGCGCCTGGCACATGCTAAGAACTGTATAAGGATTTGGTGGGCAAATCCCACAAGTAAAAGGTCAGAGCAGGGTGTAATTTCACCTTTCGTGTGAACTGCTTTGACTGTCCCCCAGGGCTGCCAGGCTGCTGCAGGCTTTGCTCCTGAGGGGGCAGGACCCCAGTGGGCAGGGCCCCACCCCCGCCTCCCAGCCAGGGTTTGCCAGACTGTTCTGTCGAACATTCGCACCTGGGCCTGTTTGGGGACGGGCAGCGAAGGTGAACACAAAGCGAGCACCGCCAGCGTGGGCAGTCCGATAACTC
Organism: Corynorhinus townsendii; assembly: GCA_026230045.1. Taxonomy (NCBI): domain Eukaryota; kingdom Metazoa; phylum Chordata; class Mammalia; order Chiroptera; family Vespertilionidae; genus Corynorhinus; species Corynorhinus townsendii. The sequence goes on along the minus strand of JAPDVU010000016.1, from coordinate 14,249,156 downwards.
TTGTGCTTTCTCTTCGTTTCCAGATGTTTCTTACCGTGTACCTCAGCAACAACGAGCAGCACTTTACAGAAGTACCCGTGACCCCAGAAACGATATGCAGGGACGTGGTGGACCTGTGCAAGGAGCCCGGCGAGAGCGACTGCCATTTGGCCGAAGTGTGGCGTGGCTCAGGTGGGGGAGCCGGGCAGCCTGTGCTCCGGTTACGCGTCTCTCGTGGCTCCTGCCTGGACGTGGCGGGGGATGCCACGCTTCCCCACAGAGAGCTGGAGAGCAGCGTGTCCGTCAGGAGACACGCTCCCCTCCAGCTTCGCTGTGACAGAGGACGTCTCTCTGTTCTCTTTCTGCATCACGGTGGCGACGACGCCACAGCAGGAAAGGTCAGAGGGCAGGCAGCTGACACACGGGGGAGCGGCTGGGTTGCTCCTGGGGTTCTGTATGCCGAGGCTCTGCCTGATTAGAAACGGGCCTCCTGGTTGTCTTGCCCTCCCTGAGGTTCGTCGGCTTTAGGGAGAGCTGCTCAGTGTTGGTGGCTGGGTGGCAGAAGGCACTGGTGAAATCATAGGCCTTATACGAAGCCTTGGCGTCAATCCCTCCGTGTAGCTCTTTGCAGCTCGGAAGCGGGGCGGCCTGGTTTCTTTGGCCCCTTAGGAGTTTGTAGGCCTGGCAGTAATTTTCCCGAGCTCTGCTCGTTCCTGCACAGCCTGGTGAGCTCCCGCTGCTCCCCCTTTCTCCGCTGGGGGTGCAGGTGACACACTGCGCTCATTGGGTTCCCACCGGCCACGAAACCTGACTTCAGCTGAGCGCCCCGTTCCCCCGCACGTCCTCGTACCTGTCTGTGGTTGCCCTTCCCACCTTTGGGTGTTCTAGAAGGTCTTCACGCTCCATGCATCGCTTATTTTTTTAACCTTCACCTAAGAGCTAGATGAAACCATTTGCATAAAGAAACCCAAGTGATTCTTTTAAACGAGAATCTGATAGTTGGACTTTCGTGTTGACACCCCGCAGAGCTTTCTCTTCCACTCAGAATAAAATCCAAACACGCGATCCTGGATCGTGGCTCTTAAAGGGTCTTTGTTGCCATCTGGTATTGTTTCCCTCTGTGCCCCTCCTGCAGCTTTTTTATGTTCACGAGTAAACCACACTCAGCTCTTGCCCGCCTCGGAGCCAGTGGCACTAGCTGTTCCCATGACCTGGCTTGCTTTTGCTTCCCTCCGGATTTGTCAGTGCTGCGCCCTCTGGTCCTTGGGGTTTCAGTTAAAACGTGCCCTCCTCGGAGAGCCGTTGCCTGAGCATCTTGCAAAAGTAGCCAGGACGTTCCCTATGATGTCATCCTGGTTGAATCCTCTGCCTGCACACATCGCTCTGTGTGTGGAGAGATCCTGCTTCCCTGCTCATTGCTGCCCGCAGCTCGAGGAGAGTGCCTGGCACATAGTGGGTGCTCAGTCAGCGCTCACTCAGTGAGTAAATGAGCTCGCGTTCACGCTGCCTGACACTTCTCCAGGTGATTGGAACCACCCACCCGAGTCCCTGCATTTCCTGCTTCTGCAGGCGCCTCAGGTTCTCTCTGGGGGTGTGCCTGCCCTCCTCCTGACGTGCCCAGGGAGAATGTTCCCTTTGCCAAGGCTCTTCCCGGAGCACTGGCTTCCGCCGCCCCCCTTTCCTCTCCTCTCTGCTCACTTGACGTCCTGAACCCATATTGTGTGACGATGACTAGGATTTTTTTCCTTCTAACTTGTTAAATTAAAAAAGGTGGATAGCATCTGAATATGTTCTTTTTGTAGGAGGGGAAATAATATCGATAGAATGGAAGTGTCTCCCCCGAGTCCATCCCCTGACCCCTTGGTGTAATTGCTGTGACTTTAGCCGGTCACTTTTCAGACTTCTCTGCATTTGTACGCAGCTATAGAAATGGTTTTGTGGGTTACGCCTTCCTCTGTTTCTGCTGTATGTAAATAGTACCATGTGTATCAGTACCCTGCCCTTGACTGCTTTACCCCCCAACAGAGCTTGGAGGTATTGTAAGAGGTGTACATTTACATCATATTTCTGATAATCACATAATCTCTCACAGTGTGCACAAGCTACGGTTGACTTAACCGTTTCTTTATTCACAAACATTTACATGAATCCTGCTCTTGCTTTTGTAAATGCTGCAGGAAAACCCTTGTCGGAGCCTCTGGGTCCCCGGCAAGCATTTCTGTAGAGTGAGAACAGACGGGATGCCTGGTGGAGGGGTCACCCGTTTAAAATTGAACGCATTGCCAGGTCTCCCTCCACCAAGGCTACCTACGCTCACAGGCCTGCCAGCTTTCCCTGGAAGCATCCTCGTCGCCAGGTGATAGAACGATGCATTAATCTTTGCTGAGCTGATGCTGCCCGTTTGAAAAGTTATTTATGAGCTGTGGGTTTCATCTCTAAAAACTGGTCTCTCCGTAGCCTCTGCTCAGGTTGCCCTCGGCTTTGCCTTTTCCCTCTTGACTTGTAGGCAAACCGAAAGCATTCTGTTGTAGACCTCAGGCCAAGTTCCCCTCTTTGTGGGAAAATTCTGTCCTGACTCCAGGACCGGAAGCATATTCTTCTGGTAATTCATGCCGGAAGTTTTAGGATCTTTTCCTTCCTCTCTCTCCCCCACCTCTCCCTCGCCTCATTAATTTTTGTGACTAGTGTGAATTAGGGACTTAACTTTTTTCCCAGATGAATAGTGAATCTTCTTAAGTGCCTTATGGACAGTTTTTTCCTTACCGTCACGACGTCACTTCCTGTCCTAGGTTGTGTCTCCTATGAAGGGGTGTTTCTGTAAGCTTTAGCCCGTTCCTTTCATTTTTTCTTCTTATTTAGGACAGAACCAGGTTTTTGTTTGTCTTAAAAAGATTCTTTAAAATTGATTTTTCAAGAGAGAGGAAGGGAGATGGGGGGTGAGAGAGAGAGAGAGAGACAGAGAGAGAAACATTGATGTGAGAGTGAAACATGGATTGTCTGCCTCCTGCACGCCCCCTACCAGCAGTTGAGCCCTCAGCCCCCCTATGTGCCCTGACTGGGAATTGAACCGGCCACCTTCGGTGCAGGGGGTACCCCCAACCAGCCGAGCCGCTCTGGCCAGGGCGGGACAGAGCCAGTTTTAATTACTATAGTTTTCTGATTTGTTGGATATCTGTAAGGCAAGGGCTTACTTCATTCTGCTTTTTGAAAAAATATCTGAGCAATGCTTATGTATTCCGTTTTTTCAGATATATTTTAGAATTACCTGGGAAGGCCCCGAGAAACATTCTGTTGGGATTTTGATTGATTGCAGTAAGCTCATAATTAATTTGACGGTTGTTTGTAAGGTGTGATTAAGAACAGAGTCTTGGGTATTGACATTCTGTCTCTGTCATTTACCAGCTTTATGATTGAAGGCCAGGTCCTTAATCTCTGTAATTCTCCAGCGTTTTATCTACAGAATTGGGATAATAATTGAACCTATCTCAGAGGATTGAGTGAGCATTCCGGGAGATAATACGTGGGGGAGGGGGGCCTAGCGTAGCCCTCGGTGCACTTAGTATTAGCTATGATGTTTTAAACCTCCCGCTTTTTGCTATAAATTGTCCAAAGTGTCCTGCTTAACAAATAGTAAATATATTACTTTGATTTTGTGAGTTTCTCAAGTTTCTTATTTTCGTTCGCTGAGGGGAGCTTTGGCTTGCCATCTCCGTTTCCTTGCCGCCTGTCCGTTGTTTGTGTAGAGAGCATTTCTGAGATTCCTGTTACGGGCCTGCTTAGAACACGGCGTGGTAACCGCAGTGACGGGTGGACGTGCTCCATCGGCAGGAGGAGAGGGTGCTGGGGACGGATCCGTGCGCAGAGTGGCGTGTTCACAGTCACGGAGGCCGAGGCCGAGACCAGATCGGGGAGGGGGCGGGGCGCAGGGGCCTTGAGAACCTGTGACGGGCATTCAGCGCGTGCAGCCGGGCCTGCTCTCGTCCTCACAGGCCAGCAGGGCCGTGGCTCCCAGACCTCGGGAAGGTTCATGGCCTTTAAGATGGTCCAGCCCAGCAGGGATGGGAGTTGCTTCACTGCCTTTGAGTTCTCTCTTTGCTTCTGGAATGGGGGATTTTTTTCCTTGGAGCTAGTGTGTGTGTGTGTGTGTGTGTGTGTGGTCAGGAGGTGGAGGGCTACTCAATTTCTTTCGATGGGTTTCTACTCATCTGTGGTGTTCCCTTCCGGCGGGGTGGGGTGGGTGGGTGGGTATCTTAGTTAGAATTTCTGTGGTTGGCAGAAGAGGGACGTCTGTGTGGGCTCCGGATGCTCTGTCCCTGGGAATAGAACCAGAACGGACCTTGGTTGCAGCCAGGCCCATGAAGCTCAGGGTTAGCTCGCGAAATGGGCTGCCAAATGCTTGGCTGCTGCAGTCTCTGCCTGTGCCGTTTACTTAGATATTGCCTCTAGTGACTGACAAGTGCATTGAGTTTTCTTAGGCCCGTGGTCGGCAAACTGCGGCTCGCAAGCCACATGCGGCTCTTTGGCCCCTTGAGTGTGGCTCTTCCACAAAATACCACGGCCTGGGCGAGTCTATTTTGAAGAAGTGGTGTTAGAAGAAGTTTAAGTTTAAAAAATTTGGCTCTCCAAAGAAATTTCCATCGTTGTACTGTTGATATTTGGCTCTGTTGACTAATGAGTTTGCCGACCACTGTCTTAGGCTGTTTCAACCACCTTCTATTAAAAGTGATACTGGCAGTCGAGAAATACCGATCGGTTGCCTCCGCGTGCATCCTGACTGGGCATGGAACCCGCGAGCTGGGCATGGGCCCTGACTGGGACTCGAACCCGCAGCCCTTTGGTGCATAGATGAGTCAGGTCGGAAGGTTTTTTGAGGGGAGCTCAGGGTCCCTGGTTTCTCTGAAGTTCCCATCTGTTGGGGTGTTCAGCTGAGCCCTTGTTTTTGTCTCCAGGAAGGTTCTGACAAGTGGCAGTTCGCTGGGGGGGCCACGTGGATGTATTCAGTGCAGTCGGTAGCCTGTTATTTGGTGATGGGTGCATCTAATTTCTTAACAGCTTTTGAAATGATAATTTAAAAAGTCTAGTAGAGAGTAAGACTAGGCTATTTAGAAAGTTGTCTGTGAAATTTTTGGCTTATATATTTAGAGAATCCCCGAACCATTAGAGTTAGAAAGGACCTCAGACCATCCCATGTAGGAGATGCTGGAAACCTTTGAAACCCGGGGGCTGGCTACGTGGCAGGCTGATGGCTAGTGAGGGGCCCACGGAGTGAGGTCGGCCCCGGCTCCTTGCAGCTGGCCCAGGCCCAGGCCTCCTTCCAGGTCTCCACCCGGGCTCGACGCTGAGTGTGTGTGGGAACTCTGTGATACTGCATTTTCTAAGGGGCCCTTTAACGGAAGCAAATGATCCGCGCTGCTGTGTGTTTCCTCCACTCCCGGTAGGTAATGTGCATGAAGGATAGATAACCCGACGTGTCTGTCTTTTTTCTAGAACGCCCCGTTGCAGATAACGAGCGGATGTTCGACGTCCTGCAGAGGTTCGGGAGTCAGAGGAATGAAGTGCGTTTCTTCCTGCGACACGAGCGTCCCCCTGGCAGGGACTTGGGTAGGTCGCACCCTGGTCAGCAGCAGGGTTTGAGCTGTGTTCTATGCATTGGAGTGGAACCGGTAATTTGAGGGGTGAGCGGGGGTAAGTGCGAACGGTGGGGAGAGAGACCACGCTTCTAAGATCTGACTGTCGGGGAGGAGACAAGGGGATGGTCCTGCTTCTTCTGTTTTGTTTGAAGAAGAGAAGTTTTTTGTTTTTTAAGATTTTTGTATTGACTTTTAGAGAGAGAGGAAGGGAAAGGGAGAGAGAGAAACATTGATGCGAGAGTGAAACATCCATTGGCTGCCTCCTGCACGCGCCCTACTGGGGATCTAGCCTGCAACCTGGGCATGTGCCCTCACGGGAATGGAATTGGCAACCTTGCGGTGCACGGGACGATGTCCATTCAACTGAGCCACACCAGCCAGGGCGCAGATGGGAGGAGCTGTATGATAGTTTTTAATGCGGGAGGGGAGGAGGTTGCAGTACGTGAACGAGGGAGGGGATGCTTGAGGGGGCGCCCCGCAGCCCTGGCAGAGAGAGTCTCGTGGGCAGAGGAGGGAGCCTCCTCCATGGTAACAGGACAGGAAGAAGCGGTCGCAGTGAGGAAATGCGTGCGCCTGTGAGCAAGCACGTTTTCTCAGACGTAGAAGGCAGGCCTCTGAAGGTGAGGATAGATGCGGTTGGCAGCCGGAGCCGGAGCCGGGGTGAAGAATCGGAGAGAGCCCCAGGGGAGCAGGTTGCCGGGCTGCACGGAGGCCACGGGACCACCCGTGACCGTCCTCCAGCCCAAGGGCTTTAAGGGAGAAGGTGGTTGAATTGACCCAAGGCTGCGGTGATGCCAGACCCATTCAGCGGAAGGTCAGCGGGACAGGGACGAAGAGGACACTGGCAAGACACCCTCTAAGCTGGGTGGGAAGAAGTGACGGTGGGGAGGCCTGAGGGGAAAGGGCGACCAGGGGTTAGAGGTGACAAGCCTCAGGTCCGTGCAGGGGTGAGTGAGAGGAACTGTGGTCCCAGCAGAACGTTGGGAGGTAAGATTCCAGGGTGGAGCTCTTCCAGGTGACGCGGTTCCAGGCGGTCATGAGAGGAGCCTGGAGCAGGTGGGGATGAGGAAGCCCAGCACCAAGAGCCTGGCTTGTGGCTGGGACCCTCACGCAGGCGCAGGCAGCCCGGCGTGCGGAGAGCACGGCAGTCAGGTGCTCACCTCCGTGATGAGGGCTGTGACCGGGGTTTGTAGGTGACGGGAGGAGAGGGCAGGAGGCAGTCACGGCAGTGGAGAACCAGCGGGCTGCACACGTCACCGCCATCTGGGCAGGTCTCGGAGGATGTGGGAGGGTGAGCCGCTTCCAGGCAGGTCCGTGGGAAGCTCCGTGCTCCGTGGGAAGCTCCGTGCTCCGTGGGAGCTCCGTGCTCCGTGGGAAGCTCCGTTCTCCGTGGGAAGCTCCGTTCTCCGTGGGAAGCTCCGTGCTCCGTGGGAAACTCCGTGCTCCGTGGGAAGCTCTCTTCTCCGTGGGAAGCTCCGTGCTCCGTGGGCAGCTCCGTGCTCCGTGGGCAGCTCCGTGGGCAGCTCCGTTCTCCGTGGGCAGCTCCGTGCTCCGTGGGCAGCTCCGTGCTCCGTGGGCAGCTCCGTTCTCCGTGGGCAGCTCCGTTCTCCGTGGGAAGCTCCGTTCTCCGTGGGAAGCTCCGTGCTCCGTGGGAAGCTCCGTGCTCCGTGGGAAGCTCTCTTCTCCGTGGGAAGCTCCGTGCTCCGTGGGAAGCTCCGTGCTCCGTGGGAAGCTCTCTTCTCCGTGGGAAGCTCCGTGCTCCGTGGGAAGCTCCGTGCTCCGTGGGAAGCTCTCTTCTCCGTGGGAAGCTCCGTGCTCCGTGGGAAGCTCCGTGCTCCGTGGGAAGCTCTCTTCTCCGTGGGAAGCTCTGTGCTCCGTGGGAAGCTCTGTGCTCCGTGGGAAGCTCTGTGCTCCGTGGGAAGGTCTGTGCTCCGTGGGAAGCTCTCTTTTCCGTGGGCAGCTCTGTGCTCCGTGGGCAGCTCTGTGCTCCGTGGGAAGCTCTCTGTTCCGTGGGAAGGTGCCGGTGGAGGTGGACCACGAGGTATTTCTGAGGCTGTTGGAGTTTTCACAATGGGAAGCTGAGGGTTTGTGACTTTCATGTATAATTCTTGGGAGTAAGACTGTATGTAGGTAACATGTTTATCGTTGGCTGTTAGGCAGTCTCAGTTTTATCGCTTTACTGGTAATTCCGAAATCCGTATGGTCCCCAGCAATGAGAAATTATCAAGTTCAGACTGGGGACGAGCTCAAAGTTGACTGGTCTGGCCTCTTCCACTCCGCCGATGAGAAGGTGATACTTTGGGGTTCAGTGACTTGTCAGAGGCCACACACCCAGCGGCAGAGCCAGGAGTGGGACTCGCGTCACCTCTGCCAGGCTGGCTGGCGTGCCGTGCGGTGTGGCTGGTGCCCGTGGCTCTAATTTAAATGAGCATGTATTTTTTCTCTTAAGCGTTCTCCTTTTGTAGTTTTAAACTGGCACCTGCATCTCACTTGTATTTCATTCTTTGTTTGCGTTGCTGCACGCATCCTCTGCTAATAAATGTGCTGGACTTGACCCACTCACCTGCCAGTTCAGATGTCCAGCCGTGCGGCCCTGGCTGAATTATTGAACGGCCTCTCGACAGTGTGACGTGCAGAGTCGGTGTGTCTGTAACGGGAGAAGAGGATGGGGAGGAGGAGCTGTTCACGTCGTCACAACACTGCAGCGCCACATGGTGTTTGACTTGGGGCAGGACAGGGCTGCCGGTCAGTGTCCTTTGGCCCCGCGTGCGCCTGCTTAGTGGGGGCGGCTAGATTGCAGGCTAGGAGGCGGTCACCATGGTCTTTTCCAGTTTTACTCGGGCCTGGGACCCAGAATGGCTGTGGAACTATGTCTACAGCTCTCGCCTGGAACTGCACTGGCGGCGGGTGGGAGGGACGGTGGGTGGGGGCTGCCTTTGAGGCAGCGAAGACAGCAGTTATTCCTAAATGGTGCATTTATTTTTCTTGCAGAAATAGTGTGGCCGATTCCTGGGGCTGTTTTCTCAGAGAATTGAGCAGTGTTTTAAAAATAAAGCTAACACAGTTCTAGCCCATTTGGCTCAGTGGATAGAGTATTGGCCTGTGGACTGAAGGATCCCGGGTTCGATTCCGGTCAAGGGCACAGGCCCGGGTTGCAGGTTCAATCCCCGGTGGGGGGGCATGCAGGAGGCAGCCAATCAGTGGTTCTCAGTCATCATTGATGTTTCTATCTCTCTTCCTTCCTCTATGAAATCAATAAGAATTTATTATAAATAAGTAAACAAAGCTAACACAGTAGGGCTAGGGATGGTGTGACCCTGGCTCTGATGATACCGTATTACTGGCATGGGAGTTTGTGGTAAGCTTTAGGCAGATTCAGTAGACATTTGATTCAAAAGAAAATTTACTCTAAAATTTCTTGATAATTTTCTAATTTCTGGAAGTATAAATATTAGCTTAATTTCACTTATTTAAAAAATCCTCTTTGTTGATATTATTTGTTTTTTACGATGTATCCATTTAAATTAAGACTATTTTCCCTTATGATACATTAAGTGGTGCTGAGAGACCCATATATTTTGGCTTAAAACATTCGTTTTAGCCAAAACAGAATACAGTGTTTTCCAGTTAGTACTTTCCCAAACTAAGAAAATGGAAGATTTTTACTTAAATAAATGGGGAAGTACTTCATAGTACTTAAGAATTACCTCAGGATGTCCTCGATAATCCAGATATTCAAAATACCACTTGTATTTTCAATTGCTTCCTTCCCATGTAAGTTACAAAACATTCTCAGTGAGCACAGATGGATTGATTTAATTCTCACTTAATTCTTTCAATGAAACTGTTTCCAATTTCACTCCTGAGGAGCTAAATGGAGAACGAGGAGGAGCTACTCGGAGCGAATGGTGTGATTTTCCCATGATGAGAAGTGCATTTATTTTGTTACATTTTCCCCTCTTCTGGCCTCGGCATCATGCAGCTTTCCTAGAGAATGGTTAGCAAGGGACGTTTAATAAAGTTCACTGTTCACTGTTCCGGGATAGGTTTCCCAAGAGGGCTGAATTCAGGCCTTAAAGCTGTTGCTTTAAAAAAAGATTTTGGCCCTGATCGGTGTGGCTCGGTGGATAGAGCATCGGCCTGCGGACTGAAGGGTCCCAGGTTTGATTCTGGTCAAGGGCATGTACTGGGTTGCGGGCACATCCCCAGGAGGGGGTGTGCAGGAGGCAGCTGATGGATGTTTCTAACTCTCTATCCTTCTCCCTTCCTCTCTGTAAAAAAAATCAATAAAATATATTTTTTAAAAAAGAATAAGAAAGAAAAGATTTTGCTTGAAGTTTCCTTTCAACTTAAAATATCAAAGGGCAGTAATCACAGAACTAAGAAATGCACTTGGAGGATCTGCAGCTCTGATTTAACGCTAGTTTTGAATTGTGTGCTTAGTGAGTGGACCACGGCCTCAGGACCCAACTTTGAAAAGGAATGGTGTGAAGGTTCCTGGTGACCATCGGAGGAAGGAGAACGGGGTGAGTGATCTGTTTCTCCTGCTAAGCACATACCAGCGCGGCTGCCGTTTTAACCTTTGGAGCTCACTCGTCATCACACGGTTACTCAGTGGGTTATTAAGTCTGGCCCTTTTTAAAAAGGTGGTTTTATATGTGCCTCACAGAAACAGTTAATTTTCATGATCTCTCCATGCTGACTGCTGAAAGAAGTTAGACGCTGAATATACCAATTCAGAACAAAACAAACGTCGAGCACATATGTGAGGAGGTATTTGTTTGGGGGTGGTTTTATTTGTTGGTGTCACGCTTCTAGAGAAATGGAAAATTATTTAGCAGTGCTTTTGCTCTTGCAGATGAATGTCAGCAGGTATCTTTGGGGTACCCTACGCGTCTTCTTTCCGAAGCTCAGACTTTCTAATGCTGTGGGGATTGGCTAAAGGGCCTTTCTCCCACCTACAGCGACCTCCTGTGAGGTTACAGGCCATCTGAAGTAGCGTTTGCTCCTACTCTGTCTTTGCTCAGGTCGGGCTGTGAACGGCTGACACGGGGAGGACAAGGAGGGCCTTCAGCATTAACAGGATTTGGGTGCTTCTTGACACTGTATATCTTTTCCCTTCACTGGGTATTTTTTGTAAAACACAGCTTTATTGATGTGTAATCAACATGCAGTAAACGACACACATTTCAGATACACGGTTTGAGAACTGCTGACACATTGCACACACCACTGAACCCGCCACCATAGCCACGGTCAAAACGTCCCCGTCACCCCTGGTCCCCGTGTGTCCTGCCGTAATCCTTCCCTTCTGGCCTCTCCGCACCCTCAAGGAGCCACCCGTGGGTCCACTTTCTGTCACCACAAGTTAGCTATATTTTCTAGAATCTTCTCCAGCATGTCCTCTTTTTGTCTGAATTCACTCGGCATAGTTACGTGAGAGTCGTCAGTCTGTTGTGTCTGCCAGTCGTTCATTCCTTTTTGTTGCTGAGCGCGACTGCATTGCCTGGCTGTGCCACAGGTGGTGTAGGCATTCACCTGCTGGTAGGCATTTGGGTTCTTTCCAGCCCTGGCTGTTCCATGTCACGCTGCTGTGAATATTTGGTCCAAGTCTTCGTGTGGACAAGCGTTTTTACTTTTTTGAGTAAATACTGGAGTGGGATGACTGGATCACATGGTTGGTGTATGTTAACTTTTTAAGAAGCTGCCAATCTGTTGCAAAGCAGTTGCTTTGTTTTCCACATCCCTCACCACCACCTGGTATGGTCGGTCCTTTTCATGTTGGCTGTCTAATAGGTGTGTGATGTGTCACATGGGGCTTTGTATTTGTATTTCTATAATGGCTGATCATATTGGCTATATTTTCATGTGTTTGCCACTTGTGTATCTTCTTTGGTGAAGTGTTCAACTCCTTTGCTCACCTTTTTTTCTTTTTGGTTCATTTTTTTTTCTTGATGGGGTTGTTTACTTTCTAATTGAATTGGAGAGTTCTTTACGTATTTTGGACCCAAGTCTTTTATTAGAAATAAGATTTGAAAATATTTTGTCCAGTCTGTGACTTGCTCTTAATTTTGGTAAATGTAATAGATCCACTTTAGATAGTTTTGTGTTTTAGGTTTTACACTGAATTTTATAATCCATTTTGAATTAACATTTCCATGTGGTGTGAGAATGAAAGGTTTCTTTTTGGCATATGGGTACCCAGTGGCACAATCTGTATTTGTTGAAAAGACTATTCTTTCTCCACGCAGTTGCCCCTGCACCTCGGTCTAAAATCAGTTGCCCCACGTGTGTGTGGGTCTGTTCCGTACTCTTGTCTTCCTTCGGTCGATTGATCTTGGCGTCAGTACCACGCTGGACTGGTTACCCAAACGTTCTCAGTCTTCAAGCCGGGAGCCTTGTCGTGGCTGTTTTGGCTATTCTGGACCCTTTGTATTTGCGCATGGAACTTTAGAATTTTCCCGCCAGCTTATACAAAAAGCCTGTGGGAGCATTGGTTGGGAGTCCATTGAATCTGTAGATAGCGCGGGAAGAATTGCCACCTTGATGGTGTTGAGCTTTTCCATTCATGAACGCCAGGCTCTGTCTCCCGTTGGGTTGGGTCTCCTTTCTCTCAGCAGTGTTTTGAAGTTTTCACTATATAGGTCTTGCATATGTTCTGTTAAATTTATTCCTGAGTACTTGATGTTTTGTGTGCCATTATAACCAGTATTTAACCCATCGTACGCCGTAAGGGTCTGGCCTTCCCCATACGCCATGCGCGTCTATTAAAAAAAATGTTTTCCCTAAGTGGCAGCCCTGACCAACTTTTAAACCATTTTTCATGAGAATTTTCAACTGAGAATATTCAAGAACACCCGAATTGTAATATATTTATTTTTGCAAGTTGATTTTTTAATTTAAGTTCAAAATATCATGGCGTGTGGAGTTGGTTTCCGTTTTGGACACGTGGCAGTTAACTGGCTAAAATTTTTTCCAATTTCTGGTTTTCCTGATATATAGAAAGATGATTGATTTTTGGCATATTGATTTTTCTATCTAGGCATCTTGCTAAGTCACTTATTGTTCTAAGAGTGTTCTTACAGATTCCATATGACTTTCTTTATAGATAATTATGTTGTCTGTAAGTTAATGACAGCTTAGCTCCTTCCTCCCCAATCTGGGTACAGTTTATTTCTCTTTCTTGTTCTGTTGCACTGGCTAGAACTGCTAGGACCATGCTGAGCAGATGTTTTGGGAGTAGACATCTTGCCTTTTGTCCCTAATGATCCAGTGTATCTTGAAATTTTTTATGCCAGTGCCATCTTTTTTGATGGTGGTCCCGATGACTGTGTTTTAGGTTTGCCGCCAATGCCCCACCGTCACGGTAAACAGGGTCAAACACTACTCACTGATACAAATTAACTACAGGACAGGGCTTTTCTAAGTTGTCCCGTTTATGTTACTGACTAGTGACGCTATTTAAGTTTAAATAGTTTTAAAATAAAATATTTTATTTTATTTAAAATACAAGCATTGGTCTGTATGTGAGTATGTTTTATACCTTAACTTAGTAACAAATCACCGGGGCAGGGGGTGTGATGATGTAAAAAACCAATGTCTCTTAATATTATGGAAGGAAAGCGGCTGCATGATGGTTCCGGTGAGGCTTGTAAGCAGCACGGCTAGGCCTCCGCGGCGCGTCCCTGCGCGCACTCACGGCAGGGCTTGTTGCTTTCTCCTTTAGGTGAACAGTCCTCGGATGGATCTGACCCTCGCTGAGCTCCAGGAAATGGCATCTCGCCAGCAGCAGCAGATAGAGGCGCAGCAGCAGATGCTGGCGACGAAGGTAACGTCTCGTGTGAAGAGGTGTGACAGGCCGCCTGCCCGTGTGTGCGCCGGGCTGTTCACCGTGTACCCTCGTCACTGCGCCAGCTACCTTACCCATAGGACCGTGCACTCTGAACCCCAAGTCACCTGCCGGGTGGGGCTTTCTCCTCTTCACTCCAGCGTTTGGTGGAAACCCTCACCCACGGCTCAGGATCTTCCTGCCCCGGATTCTGACGGAATGACCGGCTGTGTCGGTGTCCGTGACGGGGAGGTGGTAGGACCCTGGGACGTGGCTAGCGGGAACTGTGGGCTGTCTGCCTTGAGGCGTGGCTTCAAAGAGGAATGTCCCATCTACCGATGCTGACACTGCCCCGTCCCGTCCCCACACAGGCTGCTTGCCTTTACTTTGGGGACATTCTCCACCCACAAGCTAATCCCAGGCCTGGCCTTGAACGAGGGAGCTGTCAGACGCTTCTCCGCGACGGCCAAAGCCGGCCTCCCTGCTGCCTCCTGCCAGCCGGCCTCCGGGCTGGAGCAGATGGCAGCAGGCTCTGGAAAGGGCTCTTGAGGAAACACTGTAGCCTTCGCAGGTCGCGCTGTCTCCGCTCTGCGGCTGTACCCCGAAAGCAGCCACAGGCAGCAGGCGGGGCGGCTGTGTCCCAGGGAAACGGCCCACGGAAGCAGCGCAGGCGGGACCCGGCCTGCGGGCTGTGGTTTGCCGGTCCCTGGCCTACACTCAGGGTCTGCAGCTGGCCCGTCCTTCAGCGACCCAGTTCCCTGGGGCGGGGTCGGCAGTGGCGGCTTGACAGCAAGTTAGGTGACGGCCAGGATTCGGGAAGGCAGGTCTCACCACACCCACGCCTCCGTGGGGTTCTCCCTGGGCTTCCTCGCCACGCGGACCCCACTTTCTCAGAATCCTGCGTCTCATTGCCCCTCACACTTTAATGCGCACGTGGCTTCCCCGGGCCTCTTGCGAAAAATACAGGCTCTGCTTCAGGGGTCGGGGTTGGGTCTGAAGTTTGGTGTTTTACAAGCTCCTAGGCGATGCCGTGAGGGCATCATTCCTGGAGTCGTCAAGACAAGATCAAAGAAGATGAGTAACCAGAGAAACCTCTAGTCTCACTTTGAAACGATTTCTGTGTGATTTATATGTCTTGGGCATTTTGTGAAGGACACCCTTCCTTATGAATAGTGTAGCTCTCCTATCAGTTTACTTAAAATACTGAACGTCACGGAAATAAGAGGCAGAGCTGCAGAGGGCAGTTCCCTGAAGGTGGTAGGTAGCGCCTTGGCCCCTCTCTGAGCGTGTTTGTTGAGTGCACAATATATGAAGGACGTAAGGCACACAGAGGGTTACATTTCACATTTCCTGTCATCCTCACGGGGCCCCGGGAGGTCGTTATTGGTCACGTTATGGTAGTTATTGGTACACGTTGCGTACCGGTGAGCTTATGTGCGATGCCGCGGTCTCATCGCTAAAGAGTGACGAGCTCAGGTCTGAACCCAAATTTGACTCCACAGCTTATCACTCGGCAGCTTCCTGAGACGGCCTCCCCCCTTCCTGAGCCCCCTCTTAATTGTAGCTGTGGTTCAAGGGTCACTGCTCGCTCGCTGCACAAGAACCACTTGGGTTAGGAATCCTGCTTTTGGATCCTACCCTCAGGGATTCTGGGGTGCGGCCCCGCTGGTCTGATGGCATGTCCAGGGCAGAGCAGTGCGCAGGTGCGCCTCGGCCCCGGCGTCTCGGGGTTCTGGCTAGATACTTTGGGGTGAGTGGGATCCCGGCTTGCAGTGATGCAGCCTGATGCTGGCTTTCACCCCAGGAACAGCGCTTGAAGTTTCTGAAGCAGCAGGATCAGCGGCAGCAGCAGCAGGCTGCCGAGCAGGAGAAGCTCCGGAGGCTGAAGGAGATCGCCGAGAACCAGGAAGCGAAGCTGAAGAAAGTGAGAGCGCTCAAAGGCCACGTGGAGCAGAAGAGACTGAGCAATGGGAAGCTCGGTGAGTGGTCCCGCCAGTTTATCTCCGCTCCGAAGCTGCGCGTTAACCGCATCGGTGTAGGAAGTCCGCGTAAACTCGTAGTAAAGAGGACTAAGAGGAGACTCGGTAGGTAGGTAACTTTAAAAGTATGTTTTGAAAGTAAGATTCACTGTAATTTTGATGTCGCTGGCTCCTCTGAGTTGAATTGAGTTGTTGAATGTTTAGACAAGTTTCTAAAATTACCTTTGGAAAACGTAGTCGTTTTTTTCCTCTAAATATTTTTTGACTGCAAATCAGATGACGGCAAGGATTTTCAGTTATGTAATAGCTCCATCGGTTATGTGACCATTTACATGAACCTTTCAGTGATTTTAAAAAACTAAATCTTTATTGTTGAAAGTATTACATATGTCCCCCCCTCCCCCCCCCCCGTTGACCCCTTCCAGCCCGCCCCAGCCCTCCACCACCCTATTGTCTGTGTCCATGGGTTATGCAAATATGCATACAAGGTTTTTGATTGATCTCTTCTCACCCACCCACCTACTTCCTCCTTCCCTCTGAGATTCCACAGTCTATTCTATGCTTCTATGCCTCTGGATCTGTTTTGTTCATCAGTTAATTTTATTCATTAGATTCCACATATAAGTGAGATCATGTGATATTTGTCTTTCTCTGACTGGCTTATTTCGCTTAGCATAATACTCTCCAGGTCCCTCCATGCTGTCTCAGAGGGTAAGAGATCCTTCTTTTTTACAGCTCCCTAGTATTCCATGGTGTAAATGTACCACAGCTTTTAATCCATTCATCTACTGATGGGCACTTGGGCTGTTTCCAGATCTCAGCTACTGTAAATTGCGCTGCTATGAACATAGGGGCGCATACGTTCTTTCTGATTGGTGTTTCAGGTTTCTTAGAATATGTTCCTAGAAGTGGGATCTGTGGGTAAAATGGCAGTTCATATTTAATTTTTTGAGGAAACTCCATACTGTTCTCCATAATGGCTGCACCAGTCTGCATTCCCACCAGCAGTGCACTAGGGTTCCCTTTTCTCCACATCCTCGCCAGCACTTGTCATTTGTTGATTTGTTGATGGTTTCTTTTGCTGTGCAGAAGCTTTTTATTTCGATGTAGTCCCATTTGTTTATTTTCTCATTAGTTTCCTTTGCCCTAGGAGATGTATCCATGAACATACTGCTATGAGAGAGGTTTGAGATTTTGCTGCTTATAGTTTCTTCTAGGATTTAGAAGAAGATGCTTGATACAATTTCAATCTTCCCGAACCCGTAGAGACTTGTGTCCTAACATGTGGTCTGTCTTTGAGAATGATCCATGTGCACTTGAGAAGAATGTATACTAGTATTCCGCAGCTTTGGGATGAACTGTTCTATAAATGGCAGTTAAATCCATCTGACCCGCTGGATCCTTCAGCGTCACCGTTTCCTTGTTAATTTTTTGTCTGGAAGATCTATCCAGTGAGGTCAGTGGAGTGTTAAAGTCCCTACTATGGCTGTATTGCTGTCGACCTCTCCCTTAAAGTCCCCTAGAAGCGTTTTTACATAATCAGGTGCTTCTGTATTGGGTGCATGTATGCTTATCAGGGTCCGATCCTCCTGTTGGGTCAGTGCCTTTAGAACTGTGCAGTGACCTTTGTTGGCTCTTGTGACGGCCTTTGTGTTGAAGTCTGTTTTGTCAGATATGAGTGTTGCTACCCCAGCTTTTTTTTTTCTTTTCCATTTGCATGGAGAATTTTTCCCCATCCCTTCACTCTCATCCTGTGTGAGTCTTTTGTTCTGAGGTGGGTCTCTTGTAGACAGCATGTAATTGGGTCATGTTTTTGTATCCATTCAGCTACCCTGTGTCTTCTTATTGGGGCATTTAACCCATTTACATTTAAGGTTATTATTGGTAGGTATTTTTTATTACCATTTTAATTTCTTATACCTATGCTTCACTCTCTCTGTTTCTTCTCATTACAGCTGTTCCTTCAGCATTTCCTGCAGTGCTGGTTTGGTGGAGATAATCTCCCTTCACCCTTTTTGTTTGTCTAGGAAGCTCTTTATTTCACCACCTATTTTGAATGATAGCCTTGCTGGATATAGTAATCTTGGCTTCAGATCTTGCTTTCCATTACCTTGAATACTTCATGCCATTCCCTTCTGGCCTGTAGAATTTCTGATGAGTAATTAGCTGACAGCCTTGTGGGAACTCCTTTGTAGGTAACAAATTGCTTTTCTCTTGCTGCCTTTAAAAGATTCTCTTTTCCTTTAATTTTTGGCATTTTAATTATGATGCGTCTGGGTGTGGGCCTGTTTGAGCATTGACCTATGAACCAGGAGGCCACAGTTTGATCCTTGGTCAGGGCATATTCATAGCCCGGGTTGCAGGTTTCATCCCCAGTGAGGGGCATACAGGAGACAGCCGATCAGTGATTCCCTCTCATCGTTGATATTTCTGTCTCTTCCTCTTCCTTCCTCTCTGAAATCAGTGAAAATATATTGAAAACAACAACAACAAAACACCACTAGGTTGGCTCTGGGACTTGTCTGGAAAATTCCTCTGCTTTTTGTCAGAAAGTTCACTGGGAAGCTAGCTGGTCGCCTGGGAAGTGACCCATTCTTGTTGTTCCTTTCAACGACGGTTGCTTTTTCTCCTCCTCGTTCCAGTGGAGGAGATTGAGCAGATGAACAGTCTGTTCCAGCAGAAGCAGAGGGAGCTCGTCCTGGCCATGTCCAAAGTCGAGGAGCTGACGAGGCAGCTTGAGATGCTCAAGAACGGCAGGATCGACGGCCACCATGACAGCCAGTCCGCTGTGGCCGAGCTCGACCGGCTGTACCGGGAGCTGCAGGTACCATTATCCGGCCCGCCGGGTGCCGCTGCCTGTCCTGCTTAGCAGCCCACTCGTCCCGGGCCCGCAGTGCGCATAGGAATTTGTTCATAGTTTTGGGTTTTTTTTAAACTATAGTCCGGCCCTCCAACGGTCTGAGGGACAGTGAACTGGCCCCCTGTTTAAAAAGTTTGAGGACCCCTGCTTTAAGGAGATGGAGAGGAGGAAGACTTAAGCCCCAGCGAATCCAGAATAAACTGTCTAGTCCCTCGCACTGGAAATTGGAGGTGGTCCTCAGAGCCACAGCCAGTGGTCCCCACTGGACTAGAAGCCTTGAGATGAGAAGGGGGGGAGAGTGGGCAGGAGACCTTACACTTTTAGAAATTATGTAATAGTGACCCAAGGGACTCGGTGTAGGAACTTTTTCTTCCTCCTCCTTGGCTACCTTTTTCTGTTGTCCCCTGTTTGTTCAGCTGAGAAACAAACTGAACCAGGAGCAGAATGCCAAGCTGCAACAACAGAGGGAGTGTTTGAACAAGCGCAACTCAGAGGTGGCGGTGATGGACAAGCGTGTGAATGAGCTGCGGGACCGGCTGTGGAAGAAGAAGGCGGCGCTGCAGCAGAAGGAAAACCTCCCCGTGAGCGGGCTGCTGGGCTGTGGGCGGGGAGGGGGCGGCGAGGCCAGCCCCTGCGCTCAGCTCTCGGCAGCTGCCTCGTGGTCAGTGCTGGCTGTGCCCTCCGCAGAGAGGCGGTGCTCAGAGCTGCTCAGACGTGACCCATCCCCTTGTGCCTGCTGACGTTCCAACCTGCTGGCTCCGGTTTTCTCGCTGATACTCGTAGTGAGGGGTGGGGAGAACTCCCTGAGCAGTGCTTGTGTTGGGGAGCTTCTAGTAGACTCTGTGGCTGGAGCTGATGGTTGAACACGCTGAGCATTTCCCAGCTGCTGCTGAGCTGGATCCAGTCTGCCTGGCGATCCTGAAGGACCTGTGCTTCCCCCGAAGGTCTCGCTTGATGGG
Source organism: Corynorhinus townsendii (assembly GCA_026230045.1). Lineage (NCBI taxonomy): Eukaryota > Metazoa > Chordata > Mammalia > Chiroptera > Vespertilionidae > Corynorhinus > Corynorhinus townsendii. The sequence continues at coordinate 14,229,921 of JAPDVU010000016.1, read as the reverse complement.
AACCTGCCTCCGCCAGGCGTGTCGGCGCCCAGTCGCGTGGCGGCCGTCGGTCCCTACATCCAGTCGTCCACCATGCCCCGGATGCCGTCCAGGCCCGAGCTGCTGGTGAAGCCGGCGCTGCCCGATGGGCCCTTGGCCATGCAGCCTGCAGAGGGGCCCATGAAAGTCCACACCCTGCCCCACATGCGATCCGGGGCCGCCGCACAAACTAAAGGTACGTCCCTCAGTCACGGCACGTCCTTCACAGCTTCGTCCTCCTGCCTCACTGCTGCGTTTCCCAGTTTGAGTTTTACAGCAGCGTCTTCCTTCCCTGCTCGTGTTCGTCTTCTAAGAATCCCCTGTGTCCTTTGCTGGGACAAGACGCTGCTTAGCCCTGAGTGACACAGTTCTGGTCAGGAAGGGAAGCCAATGTAAGATTTTGCAAATCCGAAAACTGGATTAATTCCTCCTTGTGACTAAGGAAATTGTGATCGCACGTTAGTCACTGGGAACCAAGCGTCTGTGTAAAGCACCGTATATGTGGTTCGTGGTGTTGACTTTGCAGAGTGCGAGGGGGTGAGTCCCGTGGGTAAATCATGTTTATCTCAGGTGTGCTTGGCTTGAGACCCTGCCCACTGATCATGCTAGGATCAGGTAAGCATGTGGGGAGGGGAAGTGTGAGTAGCAGGCTCCCGGGTTAGTGAGCTTTGCATCCCAGGTGGTCCTCGGGCACACGGGGAGGTGCAGCCGGAGGTGTGTAATAGGAGGAAGATGAAGGGAGAACTGTGGGAAAGGAGGGTAAGCACGTTCTCCCGACCCACGGAAGAAAAAACAACAGCCGGTATTGTCTCTCCTCCCTAACCACTCTCACGTGATTACGTTTGCTAACTTAGTTAGGATTTTGCCGTAATTGCCACTGTGAAGCAGTGTGGCATCTCGTGAGTTTTGCTGTAGAGGTGCCTGTGTGTGGTTTCTGAAAGGAAGAAGAAAAGCTTTGAAATTTCAGTCCTGGCGGAGGAAAAGCCTGAATACACTGATTTGGGCAAGACTAGTCCAAGTTATGGCTTATTTTTTTTTGCCTATTATAGTGCGTGCATACGATGGGGTCGTTTTGTAAGCTACGCCTTGGAGCCCTGGGTCTGCTAACTTAGAAATCGTTTTCTGGGAGTGATGGAGACATTTTCTTACCCATCGAAGCGTAATGTGTCCTTGCGGGCAGACTTTCCACTTGCCACGATTAGTTTTAAATTGTTTGAGGAAGGGGGAAAATTTTAAATTAGAAATATGCACCCTGATACTTTCTAAATAAGTTTGCTGGAGTGGTTGAATCTGAAATGTAAAGCTGTTTTTTAGAGATTCCACTTCTTAGCAGCGAAAGGAATCAGTAAGGACCTCTTTAGAATGCCAGCTTATTTGTGGTTGCTTTTCTGTATTCCAGGCTCTAAAGTCCATTCCCTTGGACCCGACTGGAGTCCCCACGCAGACCTCTTCCCGAGCCAGGCCTCTGCCTCTGCCCCGAAAGGCGCCGCGAGTGCGCCAGACCCAGGTGAGGCGCGGCGCTGCTCCCCAGCCTTCTGTTTGGGCTTCTCAAGGGGCCCTGAGTTCTTTCTTAGGTGGTTTGTTTCTAGTCTTAAAGCCAGGAGTGGGGTTTATTTGCAGATCACCCTCATTTAGCCAGGGAATGAAGGCAATGCCAGCATTGTGGTGTTTGGGTTGTTTCTTCATCAGCTTAATTTAAAATTAGGGAAGCATTTCGTGAGTGCAGGGTTCCAGAGAGATGGAGGAGAGAAACCGACACGTAAGAAATTCTGTTACAAGCAGTTTGAGTATCAGTGTGATTTCTTTTTCTTTTCTGTTTTTTTTTTTTTTTTTAGCTGATGATGGAGAGGTTCCAGCGAGGGAGAAGGAGAAGAAAGTGCGTCCCTTCTCGATGTTTGACACGGTCGACCAGGCGGCTGCGCCCCCCGCCTTCGGGTCCCTGAGGAAGAACCAGAGCAGCGAGGACATCCTGCGGGATGCGCAGGTGCGGGGCGCGTCCCGGTGCAGAGCCCCGCTGGTGTTAGAAGGGGTACAGGGCGAGCTGGGGGGAGCAGGCAGCGGCAGCGACACCTGGGAGGTTAGGAATCACGCAGCCTCTGTCGTCGTCAGTGAGTCTGTGTGCGCTGGCACACCTACGGGGCCTGATGCACCTGCTTCTGGGTCGTATCTCATGTAAGTCTCCAAAAGATACGAGTGCGCGTTGGAGGACATCCAAAGGGTCCCGCTCAGTTACCTGCCGGGACAGGAAGTGGCCACGAGGAGGTGGTTCCTCGCGGGAACTGCGCTGCGTTACTGAGTCCGAGTAAATGTGCGTCAGTTCAGAGCCTTAGGAGCTAAATGTGAAGGATTTAAACATGTGCAGCTGGTATGGTTAGTGTTGACTTGCATGTGTGAAGTTAGGTGATAACCTTCAGTGTACCCAGTTGCTCAGTATTTTTACTGGCTGTGTGTGTGTGTCTGTGTGTCTTACAGGCTGCAAATAAAAATGGGAAAGTACCACCTCCTGTTCCATCAAAACCCAAACAGATCAACTTGCCTTATTTCGGACAAACCAATCCGTCCCCGTCAGACATGAAGCCCGACGGGAATCCTCAGCAGCTGTCCGCAGCCGTGGCGTCCGTGGGAAATAAGCCCAAACCCGCGGGGCAGCCGCAGAGGGGCCAGGACCCCGCCCTCGTTCCCCTTCCCGGCGCGAAGCAGGAGAGCCCACCAGCCGCGGCTGTGCGGCCCTTCACGCCGCAGCCCTCCAAGGACGCCGGCCTGCCCCCCTTCAGGAGGCCGCAGACCGTGGCGGCCAGCTCCATCTACTCCATGTACACCCAGCAGCAGGCGCCCGGGCAGAGCTTCCAGCAGGCGGTGCAGAGCGCCCTGACCAAGGCGCAGCCCCGAGGGCCGCACTTCCCCAGCGGTAAGCTCCTCCCTCCCCCTCCCGCGTGAGTGGTGGCCGTCCCACCAGGAAGCTAAGGGACCTGTCCCCGTGTGACCGATGCTTTTGTTCCCAGAGTTTTGTTTCATCGTGGCTTTTGGTCTGGATGGGCAGTTTAAAATGTGAGTTTCTGCTGAACGTCAGCCACTGCAGTGGTAATAGTGAATACTACGCAACACTGAGTAGAACAGAGGATGAAACCTACAGCAGAGACAGAGCCTGCTGCATGGTGGTTGCCCGAGGGCATCTGCTCCCGCTGCCCACGCTCCTTCCGAACGGAGGACACGGGGCTCGCGGGGGCCTCGAGACGGATGCCCGCGGTGTGCACCGCACGAGGCTCTGCTCACACAGGCGACCCGTGTCCTCTCGGTGCCTGGGCGACCGGGCAGCTGCCCTGCGGAGGCGCTTTCATGCGATTAAGAGGCCTTCGTTGTGGGTAGCCATGTCTGTGACTTGGCCAGTGTCGCTTAGTGAACTTAACCGGAGCTTTTTTCCTTTGCAATTAGTCTATGGCAAGCCTGTGATCGCTGCCCAGAACCAACAGCCCCAGGACAGCATTTACTCCGGTCACCAGGGCAAACCCGGCGGCCTGGAGTCGGACCCGGAGCCGGCTTCCTCAGTACCGGAGAGCCACGAGAACGAGAGGATTCCTCGGCCCCTCAGCCCCACCAAGTTACTGCCTTTCCTGTCGCACCCTTACCGGAACCAGAGCGACGTTGACCTGGAAGCTCTGCGAAAGAAACTGTCCAACGCCCCCCGGCCGCTGAAAAAGCGGAGCTCCATCACAGAGCCAGAGGGCCCCAACGGGCCGAATATTCAGAAACTGCTGTACCAGAGGACCACCATCGCTGCCATGGAGACCATCTCTGTGCCATCCTACCCGGCCACGTCGAGCTCAGGGGCCGCCGGCCCCGAAGGCCCCGTGGAAATCCAGAACCCGTATGTACACGCGGAGCCGGAGAAGGAGGTGGTCTCTCTGGCTCCTGAGCCCGTGTCCCCAGAGGCAGCCGCCAGCGCCAGCACAGAGAACAGTGACCTGCCAGCTCCTCCCCTGGGCCTTGATTACATGTCCGAAGGAGCCCCAGACACCAGCCCGAGTTTCCAGAATAACGGGGATGAGCCGAATCCAGAGGCTCCCCATCTGCTTGAGGTGTACCTGGAGGAGTATCCCCCCTACCCTCCGCCTCCGTACCCGTCGGGGGAACCAGAGGGGCTGGGGGAAGACTCCGGGAGCATGCGTCCGCCTGAGATCACCGGGCAGGTGTCGCTGCCTCCGGTAAGTCACGTGGTGCCTTGTGATGCTTCGGGGGCCTTGTCGCTCTTCCAGGTGCTGGTTGTGAAACTCCGCGAAGCACCAGCAAGTGCGTGCGGCCGTTTGCGAAGAAGGCTTGTGTGTAAAGTGCCTGTGGCAGTGCATGTGCCCTGCACTTTGCCTTTTATAGTTCCTTAGGCACAGAGTGGCCCTTGTAAATGGGAAGGAAACAGTGCTGTGCTTTAAAAACACTGTTTTTATTGATTTTTAGAGAGAGAGGAAGGGAGAGGGTGAGGGTGAGGGTTAGGGTTAGTTCTCGCCCAAGTGAACCGTGGGGTTTGCTATGCTATAGTAGGCAGGTAATTTAAAGACCAGTCTTGGTTAGTTTTGAACTTGACAGAAAACCTGCCTGCCTGTCATTGGAGATGGTCCTCTTAGCTCCGTTCATGCTGTAGGGACGACCAAATGTATCTCACTAGGTTCCAGAAAGTCACGTTCTATGGGCATATGGGTTAAGCTCTTGGGGTTTATCTACTCTTCTGAATAATGTGATGCTCTAATAGAAAGTGCTGAATGTATTTTTTGTGTCTTTTACCCACTCAGCTGGGGTGTTATTCCTCCCCATTTTTGTTGGTCTCTTGCTTAGAGCAGGCTCCTTAATTTTCCACGCTTTTCTTCTGCAGGGCAAAAGGACCAACTTACGTAAGACTGGTTCCGAGCGAATTGCTCACGGAATGAGGGTGAAGTTCAACCCCCTTGCCTTGCTTCTAGATTCCTCTTTGGAGGGAGAATTTGACCTTGTTCAAAGGATTATCTACGAGGTATGATTGGTCGGTTTCTTAAACACGACCTTGCATCATAGTTCGCTTTAAAGCTCTGATCAGGAAGCTGCTGTAGAGAGTTGTGTTGTCAGGTTTTCTTCTGGGGGAGGCGGGTTGTTGAGAGAAACTCTTGAACTTGCTCCAAAGCAGGTGTCGCTGTTGTAAAGGTGTGACTGTCGGGTGTCGGATGAGGCAGACGCGTCGTCTTCACTGGGCCCCCTAGAGTCCTGTGCTTTCTCCGGGGGCCCTTGCCCCCCTTTACAAGTTGCTCCTGTGTGGATTTATACTAGACTGTTAAATTACAGTGTGGGCCCTCCTGTTCAGAAGCCTACAATTTAAAGTATTTTTAGTTGACCTTTTTTCCTTTCCATGGAAAATGTCACTTTTAGTTAGACACTAATTTGTGGTGGGAAGTGGGTAAACAAACAAAAATGACTCTACGGATTCAGTTTCTGGTTCTACTCCAATTTTTGGAGAAAAAACAACTTTTCATAGTGAGTGCCTACTTAACGTGGCTGTTTTGTCTGTCTTGTTTCTAGAATTGTGGTAGGCATCGTTTTCTTGGCTCTTGGGGGTTTAATTATGTTTTTTAAAAAGGGCCACACGTCTGTTTCTGTCCTCGGGGCGCGGCAGAGCCAGTCGGTCGTGGCGACACCTGAGCGGCGCCCACCCTTTTGCTGTTCCAGGTGGAGGACCCGAGCCTGCCCAACGATGAGGGCATCACGGCGCTCCACAACGCCGTGTGCGCCGGCCACACGGAGGTCGTGAAGTTCCTGGTGCAGTTCGGTGTGAACGTGAACGCTGCCGACAGCGACGGGTGGTGAGGTTTCCTTGCAGCTCCGCACGTTTTAGTCCGTTTTAGAAAACGTAACTGAGACAGATTCTTAGTGTGTGACAGCGTCCTTGTTTCCTTCGTGTTGGAGCTCAGCTTCTACGTGGTTTCCCGCTATGAACGATCTGTAGTTACAGTCACCACCGTTAGTGATAGCGCCTGGGTCGGGCATGGGGTACGTTTTTTTAAAGCTATGTACCCAAGAGGAACGAAATGAAGAGGGGAGGGAGAAAAAGGGTGAAGAAACAGAATCATAGGTACTTTAGGGCTGGCTTAAAATTCTCACGCCCTAGCCCTAGCCGGTTTGGCTCAGTGGATAGAGCGTCGGCCTGTGGACTAAAGGGTCCCAGGTTCGATTCCGGCCAAGGGCACATGCCCAGGTTGTGGGCTCCATCCCCCCACCCCCAGTGGGGGGGGGGGAGGGCGTGCAGGAGGCAGCCAGTCAATGATTCTTTCTCATCATTGATGTTTCTATCCCTCTATCTCTCTCCCTTCCTCTCTGAAATCAATTTAAAAAATTTATTTAAAAAAATAATTCTCAAGCCCCTCTTCTGAGCCTGAGAGCCTGGGCAGCGGCACTGCCTGCCTGTCAGCCTGGGGTTGCTTGTGCACTCGCGGTGCTGGCGAGAGAGTGGGTAATGGTATTGATGGCGAGGCACGTGTTCTGAGTAAAGGTCTTTAATGGGGAGGCCGTTGTGTCCTCTTCTCTGGCAGAATAATCAGGCCGGAGCTTCAGAGCATCAAACTATGTGCATCTCATCCGCGTTTAGATTATCACCCAGGTTTCATGCCTTCCGCTCATCTCCTGGCCCCGCCCCTCCCGCCGCCCAGCCCGTGCAGCCCAGCGCCCGGACGTGCTCCCTGTGGCTCTGGTTCTCTGATGGGCTCGGCGTCCGCGTGTGACTCATTTAAAGGGAACTGTGCAGAGGTTCTCGGGAGGAGGGGCTTAGGAGACGACAGACTCAAGAGCTTGCTTTCCAGATACCGGGTCGCAGCAGGTGCGGTCCCGTTAAGCAGGTCCCCGCCCGCCGTGTCTCCCTCCACAGGACCCCCCTGCACTGCGCCGCCTCCTGCAACAACGTCCAGGTGTGTAAGTTCCTGGTGGAGTCGGGGGCCGCCGTGTTTGCCATGACCTACAGCGACATGCAGACGGCCGCGGACAAGTGCGAGGAGATGGAGGAGGGCTACACGCAGTGCTCCCAGTTTCTGTACGGTGCGTAGGCGTCGAGTGACGTGGGTGCAGCACGCCGTGACTCTGTCCCCCTCACTTCGCTAGGGTATAGTTTGAGCAGCATGTTTGTAATTTGGAAGACGTTTTCGTGTCGCCCACAGTCCTGGGCTTCGGGAACAGGGCCGCCCTGGCCACAGACATCAGGGCAGCTTGTGGGCGTGCCTAGCAGCAGCCGTGGTCAGGGAGCCGCGTCTGACCTCGTGGCCCTCGGGCTCTGATCATAAAAGGGTCCTCTGCTGAGCCTTTGCTGCTTAGCGAGGGACGGTGTGTCTGCCAGTAAGGAAACGGAACCCCCTCCGTCCACGCCGGTCGAGGGAATGCAGTCGGTGTAAGAACCCCATTGACCCAGCTTTCCCGCCAAGCAAACTGGTCCCGGACTCGGTGTTTCAGAGCTAACTTTCTGGCTCCTGCGTTTCCTTGATGTCTGAGTTTATGGTTCCAGTTTTCTCACCAGCCGTGCACCTGGAGAAAAAAGGACTGGGCGATCTAGTGGGTAGAGGTTGGTTGCTCTTTTATTTACAAGAGAAATTTTATCATTTACAAGTCTTAGAAGTTAAGCTTCGTTTTCCTTCTCAGTTTAGCTTCAGAGAAGTGAGAAGGGGAAGGAGGGATGAGGAGGTGCGAGGAGTCCATGGCATTCAGGCGCACAGAGTGTGAGACCCCTGAGGTTAAAGACACAGGCTCTGTCCTCTCCGTTAGTTTTTTTTTTTAAGGTTTTGAGAGAGAGCGAGAGTTACATCAATGTGGGAGTGGGACATTGATCAGCTGCCTTCTGCAAGCCCCCTCCAGGGGATCGAGCCTGCAGCCCTTTTAAAAATAATGAAATCGCTCTGGCAGGTGGCTCGGTTGGTTGGAGCGTCATCCCGTATCCCATACACCCAAAGGTTGTGGGCTCAGTCCCTGGTCGGACATGTGTGGGATCGGCCTCTCTCTCTCTCTCTCTCTCTCTCTCTCTCTCTCTCTGACACACACACACTCCCCCTCCAAACCAATAAACATAGACTTGGGTGAGGATTTAAAAAGAAGTTAAGTCACCTGTATATGAGTCCTACAGTATGGTTTGGTCTTGCCCGTGTTGGGCCTTTCTGTAACGTAACTCCTCCCCGTGAAGCCGTGGCAGCCCTTCCCATCCCCCATTGCCGTGGAGACCCGTCTGCGGTGCCTGGAGCGGTGGTTCCTCTTCGCTGCGCTGTACCCGCTCGTTTTAATACTCTTCCGCACTAACCTGGCCACCCTGCTCGCGACGGACGCCGGCTGTGCTTGTGGCTCGTTGTGCACAGGCGGTGGCGTTTCTGCGCTCGTCTCCTGCAGTCTGGAAGGGGCAGCCGCAGGATGCACGGCAGACGGGCTCTGCTCCAGCTCGCTCCGCGGGGCGGTGGGGATGCCATCTCATGTGGCCTCGGGTCGCACGTCCCAGATCGCCAGTGCTGTTGAGCGGTGTTTTCTTTAAAGCGGTGATTTGTGAGCTCTTAGCTTGGTAAATAGCAAAGTAAGGGGCCGTTTTCTCCCATTCCTGATCATTTCTTGGAAATGAGACTCGAGTTGTCATTTTGAGAATACTGAAATATCCAGAATTTGTCACCTACCCCTTCCCCATTCCCATCCCAGACAGACAGGAGTCTGGCCAGCTTTAAAACTTGGTGGCATTAGCCTGGCCAGTGTGGCTCAGTGGTTGAGCACCGACCTATGAACCAGGAGGTCACAGTTTGATTCCCAGTCAGAGCACAGGCCCGAGTTGCAGGCTCGGTCCCCAGTGTCGGGGCAGGAAGCAGCCGATCATTGATTCTCTGCATCATGGATGTTTCTCTCTCTCCCTCTCCTTTCCTCTCTGACACCAATAAAAATATAAAAAGCCCACAACTTTGTGGTATTGGAGTCACAGTCTCATTGCCCTGAGACTGCGCCGTGAGGCGTCTCCTGCTTAGTCACGTGGGGACGTTGGGTGGAAATTCACTTGTCCCCGTTAGGACAGCCTGACCCTTTAGACTGGCAGCCCTTCTCCTGGGAGAGAACAGTTTCATTTCTTGTCTCGTTTTGCCCTTCGCGTAGTCATTGGTGTCAGAAGAGTCCGTTCCTAATGAGTAGTGTAGTGTTTACCAAAGTTGAAAGAAACCTGACTATTCAAAAGCAAGCAGGTATTTTCCTAAAAACAAGGCGAAAACAGCAGTGACCGCTGTGTGGCTCGGGACCTTCTAGCCTCATCCCTTCCCTTCCCCTCCGTGTCCCATTCCCCCACCCCACCCCCCCACCTCCGTTGCCTGCTCTGTAAAGACTGTTACCCTCAGGAGCAGCACCCCGTGGGGAGAGGAGGGCAGGGCTGGGGAGCAGCTCTGCTACAGAGTGGGCACTGCGGGACTTTCCTCTCCCCAATTTGTGGATTTCACTGTCTTAGAATTCGGAGACTCGTTATTTTAGAGTTGACTGCATGCAGGCATTTAAAAAATCATGTCTAAAGCACCTAGCCACATTCTGTATATGGTTCTTTTATCCGTCCCACTTGGAAATGGATAGAGACCCCTTTAACAGATACACACTCCGGTTTCCCGCTGTGGCTCTGAGTCTTAGGGAAGATGAGGCCGTGTCTGAGTTCCTTGCCGCGATGCCTAAGAGTAGGCTGGGAGGGGACGGCATGCGCTCACGCTTATGTCCGCGCCTGCAGCGGTTCTTTCCTGACCCCTGGGCTTGCAGAGTCTGTGTGGGGAGGAGACTAGCGTGGAGAGGTGCTCGGGTGTGGTCAGTGTGTGAGCCGTGAGAGCCGGCAGCGCAGGCACCTCGTCTGTCTGTCCCCTCTGCTCTGCGGGCCGCCTCCCTGCTCTGCGTGCGAGTGTTGAGTGGAGAAGGGCCAGGGCCCCGCTCGCACCACGCAGGCTCCGTGCGCGGGGGCCCACTCCACGTTCCATCTCCTGTGCCGTGTCTCCGCCCGCTGTAGGCGTCCAGGAGAAAATGGGCATCATGAACAAAGGCGTCATCTACGCGCTGTGGGACTACGAGCCTCAGAACGATGACGAGCTGCCCATGAAGGAAGGCGACTGCATGACCGTGCTCCGCCGGGAGGACGAGGACGAAGTGGAGTGGTGGTGGGCGCGCCTGGACGAGAAGGAGGGCTACGTGCCCCGCAACCTGCTGGGGGTGAGTCGCCCCGACACGGGCGGGTTTTGAGAGGAGCTTTGTGGAAGCCCCTGGGTGTTACGGGACCTGGAGTTTAAAATGCTGATGGTCTAGATTTAGGCTCAACGCCACACTTGCAGTGATTCCTGTGGATGGCCAGTTGCACACGTCCGTGTTTGCCGGGCTGGAGGTCAGGGCCCTGTCTGCGTGTGCAGGTCGAGGTAAAGGTACCTGGCTGACGTGATGGGCAGCGAGCTCATGACATTGGAAATGAGTGTGTTTAAATCAGGATTTGCAGCTCTGGCAGCGAACAGGATTCTTGGTGCTTTCTCTGCTGTTTGATTTTAAGTTTCATAAAAACCCAAAAATAATAAGATCACGTAAACCAAGAACCCACGAAGGGAGGGCCTCAGTGAAGACTCAGCAGGGCCTTCAGGGAGAAGGCTGGGGCGGACGGGAAGAGTGGGAGGAACACCATGTGGACTTGGCACGAGCCTCCTTCACAGGTCCCGTGTTTTATACCGTGTGCGGGCCTGGGGCCTGTGGCCGTGGGCACCAGGCAGAGAAATGTGAGTTAGTGGAGAGACTGAGCTCACAGCTTAAAGGTACAAGCGCTCGCAGAGCCTGTGGGTGAGGAAGTAGGCGAGTCTGAGGGCGGGAAGGGCCGATGTCACCTACAAGGAACAGCACACAGGTCAGTAGCCCCGGCTCCCACTCCGGGCAGGCGCCCCGAGCCCTGGATCTGGGTGACCGGGGCCGCGGGAGGCAGGTGGGACGGCTGGAGAAGGCTGGAGAAGCTCGCCTCCCGAGACTGAGGGTAGAGCAGGTGCCTGGCCGGGGCTGGGAGGTGGTTCTGTTGGTGTTGCCATCAGTTGTGGGGCAGTCATGGCCTGTGCCCACTTAGAGCTTCGACTGGCCGCGAGGCCCTGAGCCAGCCTCTGTCTGGCGCCCTGCGGCCGAGCTGGTTAAAGTGACTCGTGCCGGGGCCTGGGCAGCCGGCTGGTGACCAGCCTGTCCTCCCAGCTCTCCCTTCTCCATTGTTGTTTGTCTGCTGTGCAGCCTAAATGACTTCACCCATCCCCACGCTGCCTGTGATGCCAGGTTTCTTATTAGACAGACAGTGCTCCTCCACGTAGTGGTGACGTAAATGACAGAGGGTCACGGAGTGAAGAGAAACAGGCCGTGGGGCCCTTTAAAGGCCTTGGAGTTCCCAGAGGAAGTAGAAACGCCGAGGTGGCTCTCCTCCGAGCCCCCGCTCGCTTCTGCTCAGTGCTTAGCACCAGGGAAATGCGGGTCTGCGCGCCACTTCCCCTCGGACAAACCCCAGCAAACAAACACCGCCTTCTCCAGCCTCTTATCCGAGAGAAGCGCAGCCCCGAGAGCTGGTTGCTTGTTTGGGTCTCATTTCAGTCCCTGACAAGGAGGTCCCGTGGCAGCGACGCGGGGGGCGGGGGGGATTCCCAGCGGGAAGCAGTGGCCCAGCCCGGGCTGCCCGAGCGGGGCGCATGGAGCTCCTGAAATTACGGGCTGCACTGACGACTCCTTTCAGCCCAGCGCAATGGTCTTAGTCCTTTGGAAATCTTCTCTGGATACAAGTGGCCTCCACACCACATTCCTTTGTTTGTTTCTTTGAAATTTGAAAAGAAAATTGCATACATGTTGACTTTTTAGCCAGAGGCTCAGCTACGAGCTTAGAAAATTGTGCTGGCTAAACATCTTTTCTCGGAGAGAAAAATAACCCTTTATATAACCCGGATCCTCCAGTTACTTTTTCAGTTTTGGCTGGAAGCCTGACTCCTTTGTTTCAGTAAAGCCTTTTTTCCCCTTGTGAGAGGAGGGGGAGGGGGAGGAGAGGGGAGGGCTTTTGTTCGGTCGCCAGTTGAATTACTAGCTTGACTTGCTCTTGGCTTCCCGACTGGGGATCTTGTGACCTTCACATACGCGCTCCTCTCCAGCTCTTGTTATGGAAAACACAGCCCCACAAAATGCTAAAACAAAACACTCCACTTATCCCTCCTCGGATCTGTAGACTTTTAGTCTGCGGCCTTTCTTTCGCTCCTGACGGCCAGGGGTCCCATGACACAGCCGTGTCTGTCGTGAATCAAGTTGAAAGAGACGTGAATCTCTTACTTGAAATGGGAGCTTCGGGTGCGGGACACGTAGCGTGTTGCAGGTCACCGCAGCCGGTGGCATCCTCGTCAGCTTGTTCACGGGCGGCAGCCTGTGCGGTTGAGCTCATGCTGAGAGCATCGTGGGTTATGTCCCCGAACCGTGGCGTCGTGCCGCTAAGGGACCCTGTGGCTTCTGAGTGTCCCTGAGCTGAGAGTTGCTACATGTGAATCTTTGCGTCCTCAGGCAACTCGGGGGGCTTCGCAAGGCAGAAGGAATCTTTTCTTAAACAATTTCTTTCCTGTCCCACCAACGCCCAGGGCCCCCCACTTCCTGAGCTGTTCTGCTCCCACGTTTGTACGTATGTAAACGTTTTGTAAACTCTCTTACAGCTGTACCCAAGAATTAAACCAAGACAGAGGAGCTTGGCCTGAAACCTGATTGAATGTAGTTAATGAAGAATAAATCTCCGTTATCACTGAGAAGTCATAGGATTGTTTTGGGCACAGTCTCACAAGACTTGTTTTAATGGCGCTGTAACGGGAGAGCCGTGGGGATGTGCTCTGGAAGAAATGAAGGATGGAAGGACTCACTGGCACAGGATTGCGGCACCAGGAAATGGAGCTTAGGTGGAAGTGACCTCATTGTGCTGGGACAGGCGTGCCAGGGGCCACTCAGACACAGCGACAGCCTCTTTCCGCAAGAAACGGCCACTTGTCGGGCTCCTGGGAGACCCTTGGGAGTGTCCAGCACCTGCCCCTGTACCTGTCCCAACACGGCAAGGACCAGTGCCATCACGGGCCACCAGGGGCCACCTCCGGGGTGCCCGTGCACTGTCAGCGAAGAGCGGTTGGTAGCCAGTGAGCAGTGACTTTATCGTTACACGTGCTTGTAGCATTTTAAGAATGATGCGTATATTTGAAATATTGAAACCAAGCTACACAACAGATAATTAGGTTTGGAATCTTGTTTTTAGGCCGCATTTGAATCTATATTTATTGCCTTTTGTATCTTGGAAATTAGACTTGTTATAAACTTACCCGTAACATTTGTCAAGTTCATAGCTGACTTTGAAAACAGTTGTAATAAAAGTGAACTGTGGGACTTTGCGCGTCTGCTGGTTTTGGTTTTCTGTGTGTCATGCACCAACCGCACCTGGGAGTCGGGTGTCACCCCGGGTCAGAGAGCGGAAGCAGGCTGCCGTGCGCCCAGCCACGCCGCCAGGAAGCACAGCACGCACCGGGGTGCCCAGGCCACTCTTTATTGAACAGCACGCTCGGCAGGAGGTAAGGCAACAAGGCAGCATTCCTATGTCAGCACAGCCCCAGGGAAGCGAGAATCGAGCTGCTTCGTCTCTTCCAGGGCTCCCTCGCCCGACCCCCCCACTCTGCGCGACGCTGGAGGCGGCCGAGTGCGGGAGCTTGAGCGGGCGGCAAACAGCTTGTTTTGTCTTCGTCACAATAGGTGTGCAAGCTGGACGCCTGGGCCCCGTGTGTGTGTGTGTCCGCGACCATGAGTGGACGCCTTCAGGGTTTTGAAAGCTCAGTGTCGGGCCACATCAGGGTCCTGTGAACCGTCTCCTGTTTGACCGGTGACAGAGGTGGGCGTTCTCGCCTGCTGCAGGGCCTTGACAGGACTCCCTGTTGACCGTCACACTAGCATTTCCGGTTTTACGTAAGGGAACTGGTGAGCCCTGAGCTGCTGTTAGGTAAATGTGAAGTATTCCCAGCAGGACCTTGTCCTCTGAGATCAACTGTTTGCTCAGCTGTTAAACACCTGCTTTTTTTTTTTTTTAACCTGATTGACCAGTGCTCTAAAGGGACCGTGTGTGTAAAAGTATAAAGTGTATCCTATGTACAGATTTAAAGCTTTCTTGGAGCGGGTCTCGAGGGTTAAGCGACTCACTCGCATTTAGTCTAACAATATGCAAATCTTTTCCTATCTCAAATGGTATGGTCATGTTCGGCTATACCCATCGGCTTAAGTAAATGTTCCCATAATCGAGGTCCGGATAAAAGTTTCTCTGTGAAAGCAGTCCGTGGCTGGTTTTCTTTCACGAGAAGTCTTCAGGCAAATTCGTTTATAACTTCAGAGCACTGAGAAACAGAGCCACTGGGAGGAAGGAAAAAAAAATGACTTCAATGACTATTTTAAAATGAAAGGCAATTTACCTGCAGATGATTCCGAAGGACTGACCTGGTACCAGAAAAGCTGAGCAAGGCTTAAGATATCAGTGTGCCAGCTCACTTTTTCCTACCTGATTTCTAGAATCACGCTTTTAACAGGTTAGTAAAAGGGTGATAGTGGAAGCAGATGGTCATGAATTCTATTCAGGGTTGAATGAGACACATGAAATGTGCAACTCGGAGAACATCTGGATTATGTTTACTCTGGGGTTTTTTTATTAATCCTCACTGGAGGGTATTTTTTCTATTGATTTTTAGAGAGACTGGAAGGGAGGGAGGCTGGGAGAGAAAGATCGATGTGGGAGACGCTTCGATTAGTTGCGCCTGCCCCTGTCCTGAACTGGGACTGGGGATTGAACCTGCAATCCAGGTACGTGGGCTTGACCGGGAATCGAACCCGAGACCCTTCAGTGCACAGGCCAATGCTCTAACCCCTGAGCGACCACCCCATCAGCAGGTAGTCTGGGGTGTAGCTCTCCCTTAAACGAGTGGTTTTCAACCTTGGTTCTTACTGGAGTCCTCTGGGAGCTCGGATACGGATTCGGACCGAACCGGCCTGGATGGGCCTGGGTAGCAGGACTTGGCAGATTCGGCAGGTGATGCCACCTGCAGCCAAGGCTGAGCGGACTGCAACCTGAGGGGCATTTTCTTGACGTGGCGTTGCTCACCCTCAGCAAAGACTAGCGTGTGGGCAGCTCTAGGCGCCTGAGGAAGGGGCGGCGAGGGCAGGAGGGAGACGGGGTGGGGTGGGGGGCGATGTTTCCCTGGTCAGTGGGGAGGGTGGGCTGGAAGGCAGCCGGCCGGCGTGGGCGGTGGGAGCTGGCCAACAACCGTCAAGGGCCAGAGTGTCCAGGACTTAGCAGCTGGCACGTTGGTGTCAATGGTGTGGCCTCCATGGGAGATCGCCATCTCAGGGTAGGGCTGTCGCCTGGCGACCCCGTTCTAAGCAAGTCCATGTGACTTGTAACCAGCTACGCATCCTTTCGGTTGGCTAAAGGGACTGCGGGTGCATCATGGAGCCAAACAGCTCTTTAGGTGCTGGCTCTCTCTACATTTCCAAACTCAAGGAAAAGGGTTGCCTTCTTAGGACTCAGCTCCTCTCTGGTTCGTGGGGACTTGGTCACTGCCCTGTCCCCCCCTACCCCGCCCCAGCACTGCCCCCCGCCCCAGCCCTTGCAGCCTGGTGTCCCGCCCGCGTACGGGAGTGCCAGCTGAAGCCGATGGTAATGAAAGCGTCCCCGGGCTGGCTTCTCTCTCGGATGGGAGGGGGGTGCTGTCATCGGGGGGGCGGGGGGGGCGGGGGGGACACGGTGCCTGGGGGTCATTGGTGTTCCAGGTTAATTCGGGTTGATGAGCTTTTCAGAAGGGGGCCTTGCTGGGGTTCCAGATGCGGGAGCACAGTACTTTCCTAAGGGAAGCTTAGTTCTTACTATTTTTTTAAAAACATAAAAAATATATTTTTAGCCCTAACCCGTTTGGCTCAGTGGATAGAGTGTCAGCCTGCAGACTGAAAGGTTTTATGTTATTTTATTTTTTATGTTATTATTGATTTCAGAGAGGAAGGGAGAGAGATAGAAATATTAATGATGAGAGAGAATCATGAATCGCTGCCTCCTGCACGCCCCCCACTGGGAACCAAGCCCACAACCCGGGCATGTGCCCCGACTGGCAATTGAACCGTGACCTCCTGGTTCATGGGTTGACGCTCAACCACGGAGCCACGCGTGCTGGGCTGTCTATTTTATTTTAAAGGGGGAAGGAGGAGAGGAAAGTGATTTTCTCAGCAGCTATTTTAAGTCCATCTCTTCTGAGAATGCTCTTGAATTTCACCTGAAGGGTTTCCTTCTAGAAGCCCCTTGGCCCAGGCTTGCCTGGGTAGCAGGGTGCGTTTCTAAGAGGGGTCTGCAGCCCCCTCTTCTCATCTCCTCCCAGTGCTGCCCTCACGGCGAAGCTCCTGGGAGCAGGGAGCAGGGAGCAGGGAACTTTCATTACCATCGGCTTCCCAGCGCTCCAGATCCAGTCGGAAGCTGGGGAGAGACTGCAGATACAGCGCATCGTGCAGTCCTAGACCCATTCACAGGCCTGTCCCCAGCGGACGAGAGCTTTCAAACAGCAGGTCAGCCAACCCCAGGTCCCTGTCCCCCAGGCGACGGCCCTCCCCCCCATCCCCATCCGAGCGAGGGGGTGGTGTACTTACAGAGATAAGGTCGAGCTGTATGGTTCCCGTGTTCTCAGGGTCCAGCTGCTTAAATATCCCTGGGGAGGAAGAGAAGCAGGGTGTCACCCGTGAGCGAGCGGCAGCGACGGGCACGTCACCTCCTTCCCCTCTGGCAGCCGCGTCGCTGAGTCTCCCACGCCGTCGCTTCTTCCCTCCCTTCCCTCAACTGGACAGACAGCCTGTGGTCCCGGTGAGTTCCCCCCCTCCCCAGACGAGAGGAGGGTTTCCACCCTCAACTGGACAGCCAGCCAGCCTGCGGTCCCGGTGAGTTCCCTCCCTCCCCAGACGAGAGGAGGGTTTCCACCCTCAACTGGACAGCCAGCCAGCCTGCGGTCCCGGTGAGTTCCCCCCCTCCCCAGACGAGAGGAGGGTTTCCACCCTCAACTGGACAGCCAGCCAGCCTGCGGTCCCGGTGAGGCTGCCGCGTGGAAGGCGGGCGGGGACCAGCACGCGTCTTCCCCCGGCGCCACTTACTGAAGAGCGTTTCCAGGCGAATCAAGCAGCGGACAAAGTTATCGAAGTCGATGATGAGGTCATCGTCGGCGAAGCGAGCCACGATGACCTGGTGCAGCTGGCAGGGCAGCTTGAAACCTGAGGGGACAGGACGAGCAGACGCCGGCTCAGGAGGGGCCGCACCCCGACCTCTGAACACAGAAGGACGGGGCCCTGCAATGGCCACTACGATCGCTTCTGTCCCCTGGCTGCAGCCGAGGAGGCCCGCTGCGACCATCATTTCCAGGCGGTTCCCCTGCACCCTGCCTGGCTCCTCACTGCCCAACAGGGAGGGCTTGTCCTGTCTGTTCCCATTTCCATGGTCACACCGTTCCAGGCGGTAAGCCGCTGCCTCTCCTGTCTGGTCAGCGCTGCGTCATCTTGGCGACTAGATTCTTCCGGGATGTCTGCAGCAGAAGCTGCTCGTGGTAAACGAATATGATTTCCCTCCAGGAATAGATTCGTTCTGGGGTCCAGGCTGCCTGGCAGCAAGGTCACACTTCCCAGCATCCCTTGCAGCCCTCTGGGGCCTCGGGACCACGTTCCGGCAGCGGGGCGTGTGTGCAGTGACGTGTGTCTCTCCCTCCGTCAGTCAGCCCGTTGCCGGGATGGGGGTGTGATGGCAGGCCACCCTGGGTCCCCTGGCAGCGTTCTAAGGGCTGGTGACAGCAGCCGGGTCCCTAACAGCAGGGGGTACCCTCCCAGCCTTGAGCTTCTTTCTTCAGCGTGGGGGGTTGTGAGGTGGGGAAGGATGTACCTCATTTAAGCCGGTGATCCGGGGTCTTTGCTAACACAGTGAACATCGTCCTCTCTGTCCTCCCAAACACACCCGTCTCCCGCGCTGCCGTGTCCCTTTTATCGGTATCCCATTCTGCCAGGGACTTCCCCGTAAGAGGCGCAGAGACACCCCAAGTGTGCCTAACCAGCCCTGTACCCCAAAGGGGGAGCTGGGGGCGCTGCTGAGAGCTGGCCTTGCCTGCTGGACCCGCCAGGCTTCTCGGAAGGAGGCTTAGCTGCAGGACGGCCTCGCGGGCAGAGCATCTGGGCCTCATTTGGTTTTACCCTTCGGCCTTCACGGGCGGATGAACGGCGGGGTTTGTACTAAACGGGCACCTGCTTTACCTCTCCGCTCACCAACTGCGTGTTGGGTTGTGTGCGTCACATACGCTCCCAATGAGGCAAAAGAAAGCGCGGTCACCCTGGTCAGTTTGGCTCAGTGGGTAGAGTGTCAGCCTGTGGACTGCAGGGTCCCAGGTTCGATTCTAGTCAGGGCACATGCCCGGGTTGCGGGCTCGATCCCATTGTAGGACATGCAGGAGGCAGCCGATCATTGATGTTTATCTCTCTCTCCCTTCCTCTCTGAAATCAATAAAAATACATTTTAAAAAATTAAGAAAAAAGGAAAAGCACGATCGCGAAGCCTCACCTGCTTCTTCTAAGGCTTTCCGCATCTCGTAGGAGTTCATGGTGCCGGACCTGTCCACGTCGATCTCCCGGTAAATCTTCTGGAATGGCATGTGCAAGATGGTCATGAGAACCGGCCCCGGGCAGGGACGGTGCAGGCCCCTCGGCGCAGAGGGCTGGTTTCCCACTCCACGCCTCCCGCCCCGTCGGGAGAACCGCCGTTTCTGCCTTCAGGAGCTGATGGTATTTTGCCTCTGTGTGAGCCGGATGGTAAACCCACACGTCCGGTCAGCCAGCCAACTACGGGTGTTCCTGCCTTACGTATTTGTACACTCGGGCCGTTAAGATGCCAAAGCACCAGAGGCCACACAGCCTTTGGAGGGCGGCTTCCAGGAGACCCGTGTCTGGTCAGCGAGCTGAAGGCGGGGAGCAGACCACTGAGCCTGCAAAGCCCTCGCTTGTGCTCTGGGCATTCGCCAACCCTGCCTTCACTCTCCTGAGCTCATGCCCTGGGAGATGCCCTGCCCCTCCCGCAGAGCCGCGGCGTCCACAGGCCCGTGCGCAGCGCGACCCCGACACAAACCCCGGCCCTGCGTCCGCCCTCCCGCGCTTACTTGATACTTTTGGATCTTCGTCCAAAGAACGTAGAACTCCTTCAGGCCCAGCTTGCCGCTGCCATCGGACTGCCTTCGGTTAAGGAAAGCCACGGGACGCTCTGGGACCACAGAGCTCTGGCGGAGCCCGCCCGTACGGGGGTGGGAGGGCCGGAGAGACACCTGCTGCTTCCTGCGCCCCGCTCGCTGATTGGTCTGGGGGTGACATGGAGACCCCAGATCCTGCCGAAAAGGAGCTGTCGGATGGCATGCAGGGGGCTTCGGGTGGCTTGCCGATTCGGGGAGTATTCTTGGGCGCATTTCTAAGAGGCCTTTTGGGAGGGAGCGAGCGACACAGTGGGTGCTGGGAGCCCACGAGACAGAGCTTCTTAGAAGCTTGGACCACCCCTGCCAGCACTTCTCAGGGGCACCAGGAACACGGCGGGGAAACGATGGTGCCTCTGCCCCGGGGGCAGGCGGGTGGCGTGGGAAGGCGCGAGCGAGAGCAAAGGACAAGGAGATGCTCGGGGAGGGTGGGCTCCGCCTCCACAGTCCACAGCATCGCGGCCAGAGGACACACTCGTATCAGAGATCTCATGGCTTAGGGGGTACAGGCGCCAACACAGACTGGACCTGGGCAGGTCCGCTTCCATGCGGATGTTTTTCAGTAACTATGCCCAGGATTGTAAGTGTATTTTCTCTTAGGACTTTAATGACCTTCCGGCAGCTTACTTTAGTGTAAGAATCTATAATAATAAAAGATTAATTTATTATTAATCTATAATAATAAAAGTGGCCAGAGGGAAGCCCGGGTCCCGGGTGCCAGGGGGAAGCCGGTGCCAGCATCCGGGGGAAGGAAGGCCTACTCTTGCACGAATTTCGTGCATCGGGCCTCTGTCGCACACAATATATGAACATCAGCTGTTGATGGTATTGGTAAGACTTCCGGTCAACAGTAGGTCGTTGGTCATTAAGTTCTGAGGAAGTCGAAAGTCATACGAGGATTTTCGATGATGTGGGGGTCGGTGCCCCTCGTTGTTCAAGGGTCAAGTGTGTTTTCCTCGAGGAAGAAGTGGAAACACTGTCACTCGGGAAACACACCCAAGCACTTGGGGCAGAGGATGGTGGGCGTACCGTGGGAGTGTCCTGCCCCAGTCCCAGGGACACGCCCACTGCTCTCTGAGCCTGGGGCCTGTCGCTTTCCCTCCCCTGAAGTTACACGTTCCCTCGTGACAACAGTCCTACACCCACGCAGCAGCTGGCCTCTCTGGAGGGCAGCGTGGCTGGCTCTCTCTGCAGGGTGACATGGCAAGCTCCGGGCCCGTGAAAGGATACATCCAGCATGTCAACCATGATCTTGCAGGTCTCGATGCTGAAGCCATCGGACTTGATATCTTGGCCTAGAAGACAAGGTAAGAGAGACAGGAAAACCTCCAACAGCCGCACTGGCGACAAAACTTCCTACCGCGGCGGCCGAGTCCTGCTCGGCGCCTCGGGAGACCGTAGCCGCTGGAAAGACGTGAAGTAGCGCCTCTGGCTACTGGCTGTGCCAGGACAGTGCAGAGGCGCCTGCCCGCTCTGTACTTTTCCCGGTGGTGGTGGCTCCTCCTCGCCTGAGGGTGTCTGCCCATTGGTTTTTGGGGAGAGTGGAAGGGAGAGGGAAAGACAGGAACATCGATGGGAGAGAGACACATCGATTGGTGGCCTCCTGCACACACCCCAGGGCCCAGGCCGGGGAGGAGCCTGCAGCCAAGGTCCGTGCCCTTGACCAGAATCGAAACCACGATGCTCTGGTCTATAGGCCGACGCTCCATCCACCGGCCTAAGCCGGCCAGGGCCACCAGTGCTTTTAAAACAAGTAAAACAACGATGACGGCCGAGTCCTGAGGTGCTCCCAGGGGCAGCGTCACCGTGGGAAGAAACGTGGGGGCACGTGAGCTCGTGGAGGCCGGGCGGGGCCGAGGGCGTTCTCCGAGCCTCCCGGTGCCCGGCCAAGCGAGAAACCCGAGGCCCAGAAGCCAACGGGAGACGCTGCTCTCTCCCAGGCGGGTCCCCTCTCCTTGGTGTGGGCATGAGACCCTGCCACCCTGTGAGTCTGGTCCCCGCAGACTTCACGAGGAGCCCACCATTTTTGTCGCGTCCTCATAAAGGTTAGAACCTAACCCATCTCAAAGCTGCCGGTCTGGGCCCGACCCCTTTTCGGGCATGGGCAGGGGGCTGTGTGTGGGGCGTGGGCAGGGGGCTGTGTGTGGGGCGTGGGCAGCCAGGACTCACCAGGCAGCTGGGAGGGAGGTCCCAAGCTCAGCGGCACAGGGGAGGCTGGAGTAGGAGGCCAAGCGGCGGGTTCCCCACCCCCACCCTCCATCTGTGCGGAAACAATGAGGCTTTAGCCAAAGGGGCTCTGAAGAGCCCTATGACCTCACCGGTGCCTGGCGGCCGCGGGGTAAACACCACCGCCTTGTTTTCCCTCCAGATTGGAGCGGGGGAGGGCGAGCACCAGGCCTGTTGGGGGAAGCCCGGCCCGGCCAGTCTCCCTGGTGGGAGCTGTGACTGCCTGAGCTCTAACAGCCATTGGTCTGGTGGCCGCAGGGCAGGAGCCAGTATCTGGAGACCCCGCTGGCCCTGGGCTCCGGGCTCCAAGAGGAGGATCTGCTTGTCTCTGGGGTTAGTCCAGGGATTGCTGGGACGCCCACAGGGCTGACGCTCAGGACTGACAGCATGCACGCCTGTGTCTGGCCCAGGCTTACCCCTTCTGACACACGCCCTGCTCCTGGGCTGCTATTTTACTACCAAAGGCACACGGCTCTTGTGATCTTCTGAGGGGCAAAAACATATCTGGGGGAGTCAAGTTACGGGAGCCCGGTGTGGCTCAGTGGTGAGCATCAACCTATGAACCAGATCACTGTGCGATTCCCGGTCGGGGCACAGGCCCGGGTTGCAGGCTCGATCCCCAGCAGGGGGCGTGCAGGAGGCAGCCGATCCATGTTTCTCTCTCATCATGGATGTTTCTATCCCTACAACAATAAAATATTATACAAGGATTTTTGACCTTGGGGAATTGGGTGTGTGTGTGTGTGTGTGTGTGTCTCCCCCTACTGGTCACCAGCAGCAAGGTGAACAATCAATCCTTGCGTATTTCCTGCTGACGCTGCCCTGGCCCTCCAGACCCTCGGGTCTCTGTCCAGTTTGCTCCTCCTCCTGGGCCCAGAGCCGCCATTTCTGGGGCCTTGACTTCGCTTGCCTGGCCATCGGCTCAAATGAAGGGACATTTCTCCCCCACACAGCCCACTTACACACACATTTGGGAGATATGCTTTTTAACGCCATTCCCTTGGTTTGAGTATAAGACGGTCCATTTATTTTTCATCCTGGCTGATTATCGATCGATGTCTCTCCATCAGTGATCTCCTTCTAAAGACGGCCGGGGGACGCAGGGACTTGGGGTGCTTCCCGGGCTGCTCGGCTTTTTGTTACCAATGACTCACCATAATAGCCACCATTTCGGGGGTACAGGCTTTGTGCTGGGCAGTTTCTACGCCAAGCATGTCAAACTCACGGCCCGCGGGCTGCATGTAGCCCACAACGAATATTTTTGTGTCCCAGCCAATATAATGGTATGTAAGAAACGTTTTAATAAAGCTTTTGTAACTTAATTTTTATAATATTCTGTTATACATCATCATTAATGACGGACTACAATGTTCGCTAATGACTGGTTACTGTAATCCTGGTGCAGTCGCTTCCCTTATGCGCCTTACGCACAGGCGCACCATTTCTCTCCACTAACACCAGCAGCGAATGTTTCAGCAGCCGATGGCCACGGCGTTTGTCTTGCACTGACTTGCTTGGTGTGCGCAACGGGAAATATTTCGCTTTTGGAGAACAGGAAAAATAGGTTTATTTGCGTCACGCTTATTAATTTGTGCAGTTATTCAGTGTCTGGTAAGTGAATGTTCAAGAAAAAGTGTTAATTTAATTTTTATTAAGATGTTCTATTATTTTATGTTCACGATGACTCATTTATTCCAGCCCCTTGTATTCCGCAGGTCTCTATCGAAATAAACCCACGTTTCTATAAGAATGGAAGCTTTTGTTTTTTTGCGGCCCACACACACTTAGACCTTGTTTATTTGGCCCGTGTCAGCCTTTGAGTTTGACATGCTTGCTCTGCGTGTTACTCATTTCAGAGGTAAGTAGTAATGTGACTACCCAGCAGGTAAGGAATCGAGTCCGGAAGGTTCTATGACCGGGTTCAGGTCCCAAAGCCCGTGAGCAGTGGAGCCGGGAAGTGACTGATCTCAAGGCCCCGGAACGCGTGTTGTTTTGAGAATCATGTCACGTAGACCCCCTCAGCCCCTCCTCGGGGGTGGCATTCACTGGGAGTAGGGCGTGACGGTGCAGGCACAGCAGTCGAGATGGCTGCAGGGGAAGGAGCGGGTGCGGGGTTTGCACGGAGGGGAGACTTACGCTTGGCGAGAACTCGTCTCAGGATGGTCTGCAGCTCGAAGGCAGAGATCTCCGCATCCTGTGGGCATGCAAGCAGGGCATGGTTACTGGTCCCCGGGAGCCGCGTGGCACACAGAGCCACCCAGCCCTGCGAGCCGTGCCCGGGGCAGGTCTCTGCGTGTGCACCTCCCACAGGCCCCCCGGAGCTACGGGCGGGGGTGGGGGGCCCGACCCTGATCTAACACAGAGTCCCAGTGTGCACGGCGCTCGGGGTGGTCGTTCCCGCTCTGCAGGGGAAACGGATAAACTGTCCACTCCTCCCGCGCTGGTGGTCCCAGTTCCCACACCTCCCCCTGCAGCACGCCTTCCTTGCCCTCTCGGCCTCGGCAGGGCTCCCCGTGAGCCGGTCCTGCCCGCGGTCCCTCAGGGCGGGCCCCGCACTCTCTCAGGGCTCAGCTGTCTCCACTCCCCCCTCACACAGAGTAAGGGCAAGCCCATGGAGGAGACCTGGTGGCTTTTTCTTGGAGTCGCGGGAAGAAAAAGGGCTGAAGGACTTGGTAGCCCACGGAGGCCCACATGGCTGAGGGACTTTTGTAAGAAAAGGAAGGCCAATGCCCTGTTGTGAGTGGCTCGCCTCGTCCATCTCCCCAAATATCTTTGTGGAAACCAAGGATGAGGGGCCGAGTCCCATGTCTCGGCTGGAGTGGGACAGAAAAGAAATGAGAGCCACAGGGCGAGCCGGGCAGGAGGAGCAGAGGCAGAGCTGAGGGGCTGCGGTGGGCAGTGGTCTCGGGGGGCTGTCTCGGGGGACGTGGGCAGGAACCTGAGTTCCGTTTGCAATTCCTCCCGGCTTCGGTTCAGTCTGTTTCCTCTCCTCTTTATTGACTTACTTAAAAAAATATTTTTGTTGATTTCAGAAAAGGAACGGGGAGTGAGCGATAGAAACATCCACGATGAGAGAGAACCATGGACCGGCTGCCTCCTGCACGCCCCCTCCTGGGGATCGAGCCTGCAGCCCGGGCACGTGCCCCGACAGGGAATCGAATGGGTCCACAGGTCGGTGCTCAACCCCAGAGCCACGCCAGCCGTGCTTCCTCTCCCCTTGAGCCTGAAGTGTCCTTGAGGACAAGTATCAGCCAGAGCACGACAGAGATCTGGGGACACCTACCTCCCCGGCCAACTGGGCGAACAGCCTCCTGAATCCGTCGTCAATGTCGTCCTCGCTGACATCGATCTGGAAGGTGAGACACGGAAATGAGGGACCGTGGGCCCCACGAGGTGACAGGCAGGCGCCTGCCTCCCTCCCCACCACAGTCCCTGCTCAACCTCACTCCCGGCCTGGACGGGGAGGTTTCAGGGGTTGAGATAAAGGACGGTGTAAAAATTCATTTCTTTTTTTTCCCAGTGAAAACCCATGAGCGGGAGCAGAAACTACGTGGGAAGAAGAGAGACTAATTCTCGCATAGGTGGCTTCTCGGACATTCAACCAAGTGGCCTTTTGTGATGGACTCTAACGGGCCGGGGACGAGAGGGCCGGCCGGCCTGTTCCGGAGGACTGGACGCTGACTGGTGAGCAGAGCCCATGGGCCCTTTGAAATGATTCCGAGGTGTTTTCCTCCCTCGACTTTGCGCTCGGAAGGACGGAGCCTTGTCTGTGCGTCTGTCCCAGCCCTTTAGAACCTGTCACTCAATCACTCTCATCTTACAGAGAAAGCGAGGCCCAGGGAGGGAGGTGGCGAGAATCTCGCGCTGATCATCAGCCCGGCACCCGGGGCCCCACGCGCAAGGCGGGGGAGGGGGGGCTCCCTCGCCCCAGCAGGTGGGGGATGGCACCGAAGGAGGCCTCGGTTTCCAGCTGTGATCCCCCCCGACCCTGGGGTTCCCTTCTGCCCCTCCGCTCCCGGGGAGGCCCACGTACCTCTTCAAAGTCACCCTCGATCTCGTCGTCGACAACCCTGGAAAGAGAAGGAAGCTGCGTGTTACTGGGAGGGCCGTGGGGCGGAGGACGCGCTGCAGAAATCACAGCTGGCAGGGCGACGTGAGGCCCAGCGAGGGGCGGGCCGGCGGGGTTCTCGCTTCCCTGGGGCCTCGCCCGTCCCCTGCGTGGCGGAGGTGCCCCGAGGAAGAGCGATGGCCGACCATCTGGGAGAGTGAGAACTGTTCGTTTGTTTGCTGGGCCGCGCCCCCCCCAACTCGGAGCCGGTGCTCGGACAGCTCGCTCCCTGGCCTCGAGAACCGCTTTTTTATTCCATTCAAACACCCTCGGCCCCGTGGATCTTCCATGCTGAGACCCCCCCGGCAGCCGCCGCTGCCTGCTGGCTCCCCGGGCTGCAGTGGGTAGGCTGCACGGAGCCCGTGGGTGACCCTACTTGGAGCGCGGCCGTGGTCAGTGTATCCGGGCGCTGTTCCGCTCTGGGGTGAGGGCACTTCCGCTCAGGGGGGTCTTCCTTGGGCCCCTGGGTCTTGAACTAGGCCCCCGAGAGTCCTAACTGAAGTGCCAACGCCGCGAAGAAGAGAGGCTACGGGACCTCTTGGTGCTGGCGTTGGAATCAGGGTGAACATCCCGGGGCCAGGAAGTCAGACACTTTTGGGGGGTGAGGGGTGTTCCATGGTGCAGGGGAGGGGGGGCGTTCACCCTGGACAGCAGGAGAGTTGAGGGGGTCAAGGATCCCCAGGTTTCTCCCCATGATGGGACCATGTCAGCAGCTAGTCTGACACAGGCCGTTAAACTGAAAATAACGACGGGATGATTCTGCGAAATCGGATTCTGCATTTTTGCTCCACAGCCACCCGTGTCTAACCGGACGTCCTCCGCGGGGCCGTTTCCCCTGCTCCCCTGAGCTTAACATGGAGTTCTTCCATCCAGCAACCCCCCACGGCCCCCTCGAAGCAGGCGGGTGTCGCAGCAGAAGACCCTGACGCTCAGAGGCAGGAACCCTGCCTGGGACGGGCCAGCGGCGGCCCGGAAGGAAGGGGCGGTGGGCTGGAAGGAAGGGGTGGCGGGCCGGAAGGAAGGGGTGGCAGGCCGGAAGGAAGGGGCGGCAGGCCGGAAGGAAGGGGCGGCGGGCCGGAAGGAAGGGGTGGCAGGCCGGAAGGAAGGGGCGGCGGGCCGGAAGGAAGGGGTGGCAGGCCGGAAGGAAGGGGCGGCGGGCCGGAAGGAAGGGGTGGCAGGCCGGAAGGAAGGGGTGGCGGGCCGGAAGGAAGGGGCTGCGGGCCGGAAGGAAGGGGTGGCAGGCCGGAAGGAAGGGTGGAGGCCCGGAAGGAAGGATGGAGGCCTGGAAGGAAGGGGCGGCGGGCCGGAAGGAAGGGGTGGCAGGCCGGAAGGAAGGGTGGAGGCCCGGAAGGAAGGGGCGGCGGGCCGGAAGGAAGGGCAGGCGGCGAGCCGGCAGGTGGAGGACCTACTGGTAGTCGGCCTTCTTCTCGGAGAAGACCCGCAGGCAGAAGTCCCCGTCCTTGTTGGGCTCGAAGGTGGACGGCACCACGACGTACTCGCCCGGCGGCAGCTTGAAGCGGTTGAGCACCTCGCGCAGGTTGATGTAGGTGTCCGACCGCTCCCTCGCCCGGGTGGTCAGGAAGAACTTCTTGCTCAGGTGGATGCTGGTCTGTCCGGCCAACTGATGAACAGACGGAAACCAGTGGGAGTGGAGGGCGGGACGGGCCGCACCTCCACGTCGCTCTCGCTCTCGGGACGAGAGGATGACAGCGGCGACGTCGGCCTCGTTTAACGGACACAGCAGACTTTCTGCCAACGCGACCGACAAAGGCCCACTGAGGCCTCCGAGGCACATACTCCGGGGACCTCACATGCCCCTAAATGACTCTCGGGGACGTTAAGCGTCCACGTAGCAGGAAGCTGGGTTTCCGGTCCAGGTCTACATTGTCTTCCCTTCAGGCTCATTTTTAAAATAGATGTTTATTGACTTCAGAGAGGAAGGGAGAGGGAGAGGGATAGAGACATCCGTGATGAGAGAGAATCATGGATCGGCTGCCTCCTGCGTGCCCCCCACTGGGGATGGAGCCTGCAACCCTGGCATGTGCCCTGACCAGGAATTGAACCGTGACCTCCTGGTTCATAGGTTAGCACCCAACCACTGAGCCACACTGGCCAGGCCTTCAGGCTTGTTTTAAGGACACACAGGGCTCGGGAAGAGCCTCCTGTGGTCCCAGGACCAGAGATCGTCCGCCCAGAACTCAACCACGCCTGGCCTCTGCCGGCCTGGGGCAGGCAGCCTGAGGCTCCCCACGCTGAGCTCACACCAGCGGGTGGGGCCAGGGACCAGCCCTGCCACGCGTCACAAGACCCCGAGCCGACAGTCTCAGCCGTTTACTTGTTGGCGAACCTGAGCCCCAGGGCTGGGGGCTGACGCATGCATGCCAGACGTACCTCCTCCGGAACCTGTAAAGAGAGAAGCGCACGCTTAATTACGACGCCTGGATGTGCACGGGCACGCCGCCGCGGGGACTGCCACCTTGGCTATGCCTTTCCTC
The DNA here is from genome assembly GCA_026230045.1 of Corynorhinus townsendii. NCBI lineage: Eukaryota > Metazoa > Chordata > Mammalia > Chiroptera > Vespertilionidae > Corynorhinus > Corynorhinus townsendii. The sequence continues at coordinate 14,201,797 of JAPDVU010000016.1, read as the reverse complement.
CAGCTTCGGCTCCAGTAACTGCATCGGCACACCACACTCAAACCACCCCACACTCAGCAAGCCTCAGGCCCAGCAATAACGCCGATAAGCCATGAGCACCATTCCCATTTTGTGGAGCATAAGACTGAGGCGCGGAGCTTTGCAGTAACTTGTCTCCGATCAGCCCACTGGCCACAGCGAAGCCACACCCGCCTCCCAGCAGGGAGTGCAGGGCCCTGGGCAGGAGGAAGCCAGCAAGCAGCCCGGCTAGGGACCCAGCAGCCTCGGCTCGATGGTGTCTCTTGGCCACATCCAGTCCGTAGTTTCTGGGCCAGGACATTTCCCCTTTCTGGCCTCAGCGTTCTTATCTCTAAAATGGGACCAAATGACCACCCAGGTTCGGCCAAGGGCTTTCCCCTTGGGGGAGGGCCAGAGCCCTGATTTATAGTATCTGCCCATTTCCCTGGTGTAAATACCCCTCCACCATGGCTGTTGGCGGGCTGCAGAGGCGGGCTCACTCGATGTGGGGCTGGGAGAGACGGGGAGATGGGCACGTGTGGCCTCCGGGAGCCACCCCAGTACACCACTGGGTCCCATCCCTCACACCCACGTGCACCCACTTCAGCTGCCCCCCTCTCCTCTGCCCCCACCCTTCCTCCCTCTGTAGCCAGAGGCTGTGAGATGCTGGTCTGCGCTGCAGAAAGGAGGGGAGAGGGGTGGCCAGGGCCCAGCGTGTGGGGTCAGTCAGGGTCTCCGCCCGCCCCGGCCCAGAGAGGAGAGGTGGCAGTGCCAGCTGGCCTGGGGCTGCGGCTCAGCTGGGCTTCCCTCTGGTGCGGAAAGCAGAGCGGACTTCGGGGCAGTGGGTGTGTCTGTGAGGACAGGCCCCAGGGGGGCACTTGCTCCCCATCCAACGGCTCTGCTGGCCCCGAGCAGCCGCACCCGTCTGGGTTCCTCCCTCAGCATTTCCCCACGTGGCCTAGGATGCTGTTCTCAGCCTAGCGCCTCTATTTTTAGAAACTGGGGGGACCAACGAGTGGCAGGCCAGGGGCATGTGAGGAGGGACAGGAGGGCATTTGAAAGGGCTCGGACCCTCGGGTGACACAGAGCAGCTGCAGGCACCTCGCCCTCGCTGTGCTCTTCCTGGGCCACGCCCCCTGCCTGGGGTCCCCTCTCGAGTTCTGTGTGGGTGGGGTGGGGGCTTCCTCAGGGGGCTGAGAGGAGCAAAGGAGGAAGGAGGAAGGGGTGGGCGGGAGCAAGGAGGCGAGAGGACCCGCTGTAGTCAGCGCACCCCACGCACCTCGTAGATTCCGAAGCCGATGGTGTGCATGTCCTCGCCCATCTTGCGTTGCCGCCGCCGGTGCTTCTGGATGAGCCCCACCAGGAAGGTGCAGCCGCCCTCGCCGTCCTCCTGGTCCTCGTCCTCCTCCTCCAGCTTGATGAGGTACTGCGGGTTCATCCAGAAGGTGTCTGCCAGAGGGAGGTCAGGTCAGGTCAGGCCCGCAGCCCAGCCCTGAGCAGGTGCATGGGGGGCGGGGCCTCTGCCCTCGTCTCTGGGGACAGAGGGTGGAGAGGCGGGGCCGGCGGCAGAGTCTGGGCAGAGGGACCAGCATGGAGGTGGGACTGTGGGCAGCGGGCAGGGTGGGCCCGGGCGATGGGGGGCTGTCTGAGTCCCTCGGGACCTAAACTGGAAACTTCCCTGTGGTTCCCTCTCGCTTGCCCAGCCTGGCTTGTCCTGGAGGTCGCCTTTCTCACCTGGAATAGGGTGGTAAGAGCTGCAGCACCCCTTGGGGTCCCACCTCCTGGCTCCGATTAGAGGTCGTGGGTGGGCCTGGCTGAGGAGACTCGGGGACTAGCTCACGCTCCCCTTCGGGGAACCCAGGCGCCAGGAACACCCCTGTTCCATGTCCCCCTGCCCACCCCACCTCCACACCCATTTCCAGGAGGGACCTGAGATTCATTCGTGTTTAAGGACAGCCGAGCCGATGGCCTCCCCTCACCTAAGGGAGTAAAACTAACTGTGGAAATGAAGGCGTCCCCAGGGCGGGCTTGGCAAAGTCTGGCTCCGCAGGCTGCTGGCGGCCTGGGCTTGTAGATGAAGGGTTATTGGAGCACAGCCATGCCCGTGCATTTACGTGTGGCTGCCTCCCTCCGGGCTACAGCAGTGGAGGGAGCAGTCCCCACAGCGACTGCATGGCCCACAAAGCTAAATGCATTTCTGCCTGGGCCGTGAGAGGTGTGGTCCCTGACCCTGCCCATGTCCCTGCAGCTGCCACCTGGGGCTGCACACCTGAGAGGAGGATTGGAAGCCAGAGCCAGAGGTGCCGGCCAGCTGGTCCCCGGCTGACTCCTTGCTCTGGGGCCCAGGTGAGCCACGTGGAGCCCAGGTTCCTCATCAGTAACAGCCCATCAATATGGGACCAGGACCTGCCGCCACAGTACTCAGAGCACCGATGCCACTGCCAGATGGCCAGGCTCAAATCCCAGCCAGCTGAGCAGCCTTGGGCAAGTCACGTGACCTCTCTGGCCTCCGTGCCCTCATCTTAGAGATGCAGGCGATCATCGAGGCCCTGCCTCCAGACCTGGCCGTGAAGGTGACGCGGAACAATGGGTATTCCCAGCGCCCGGCTGGGCACGGGGCAGATGCCATCATGACTGGGTCCTTTCTGAGGGGCCAGGGGAGAGAGGAGGCTGGGCCATCGAGGCAGGAGAGCCAGGAGACCCGATGGAGGGCGGACCAGATGAGAAGTCAGCCTCACCCCGTCTGAGCAGGGCCCATCAGCATCTGCCGAGCAAACTGGGCGCTGGGGTTGCTGGGCAACAACTAGGGTCTGGACATGCCCAGGGGATGAGGCTCCCAGCAGGGCTGGTGGATAAAGAGGCCCCCAGCCGGTGCGGCTCAGTGGTTAAGCATCGACCCATGCACCAAGAGGTCACAGTTCGATTCCCAGTCAGGGCACATGCCCGGGTTGTGGGCTCCATCCCCAGCAGGGGGCGTGCAGGAGGCAGCCCATAGATGTTTCTCTCTCTCCCCTTCCCCTTTCCTCTCTCTCTAAATCAATAAAAACACTTCATGTTTAAAGAGGCCCACAGGCACGAAGTGGCATTGAGCGCTGCCTGGGCGGGTGTGGTGGAAGGCCACGGCATAGGGGCTCTGGGGCGTGGTGAGAACACCCCGGAAACAGCCAGGCGTGGGTCCAGCTTGGGCAGGAGGCAGGCGAGTGCAGGTGACAGGACTGAGAAAACAGGAAAGGGTGTTGCCATGGAGACGCAAGGACAAGGAAGGCAGAGGGTCCCCGGGGGTCGGAACTGCCACCAGGGGCCAGCGGGCTGAGTTGTGCCCGTGGGGCAGGGTGAGGGGGGCCTTACTCGGGTAGTTCCGGCAGCCTCCCGCGGTGGAGCCCCGCCTCCAGGTCCCGTCCATCTTGGTGAGTTTCCACTTCTTGTAGCTGTCGGCCGTGAGCGTGTCGGGAGTCAGGTTGCAGATCTCCAGGCGCGAGTACTGCCTCAGGAAGTCGCTGAAGGACATCCTGGCAAAGGAGGGGCCCGGGCATCGGGTTACAAGCGGGCGCACCCATCATCCTGACCAGGGCCAGGCAGAGCAGCTAGGGGAGCCCCCATCCCCGGAGAATGAAATGAGACAGCACACGGGCGCGCGTTCGGTAAATGGCAAGTTGTCTGCAGGTGGAGGGGGCCAGAATGGCACAGACACACACGCGTGTATGTCTATGAGCTACGGGACCAGTTTCTTTTCTTTCTTTTTTTTGTGGTTAATCCTCACCCTAAGATACTTTTCCCCATTGATATTTACAGAGAGTGGAAGGGAGGGGGAGAGACACAGAGAGGAATATCGATGTGAGAGAGACACATCGATTGGTTGCCTCCCGCACACGCCCCGACTGGGGCCAGGGATGGAGCTTGCAACCCTGGTATGTGCCCATGACCGGAATCGAACCCGCGACCCTTCAGTCCGGGGCTGACGTGCTAACGACTGAACAAAACCAGCCAGGGTCAAGGGCCCGGTTTCTGAAGGCGTTTTAAGAAGTGCCCTGTGTTCTCTTGGGATCTGAACGTGATTGCAGGGGCTGCTCAGCTGCCCCCCGGAACCTGCTCAGCTCTGACCCCCCCACCCCCACTTCCCCCGTGGAGAGGGACAAATGGAAGAGCTTTGAGAGTTTTGAAATCACCGGAAGGAAGGGCGTCTCTCTGTTCAGGGTCTTGTCGTGATTTAAAACTACAAACCCCGGATCCCATGCCCCGGGGCCCTGGCCACGATAATCTCACTGGTTTTCTATAAAGATCGCAGGGCAGACCCCTCCTTCCCCGAAGCCTCTGGTCATCTCACCAGAATTCTCCGTCTTCATGCCGTCTGGTCAGCCGCTCCCTCACCTCTGGGTCCACGGTGTTCCAGTTCGGGCAGCTGGGAAACCAAGCCCCGGGAGATGCATTAGAAATAATATTGGGCGACTGATGACTTCTCCCCAAAGCTCCCCCAAACTGAGGGCCAGGGACGGGCTATCTGGCCCCCGAGGGCCCAGAGCCCAGTAAGGGAGGGAGCTGACGTACAAGTGGCAGAGACATGCGGGAGCAAGGTGATTCATTGAAGGGAGAGGGAGAGAGAGAAACATTAATGATGAGACAGAGTCATGGATCGGCTGCCTCCTGCACCCTCCTACCCCCCACTGGGGATCGAGCCCACAACCCGGGCGCCCCCGAGGGCCGAGAGCCCAGTAAGGGAGGGAGCTGACGTACAAGTGGCAGAGACATGCGGGAGCAAGGTGATTCATTGAAGGGAGAGGGAGAGAGAGAAACATTAATGATGAGACAGAGTCATGGATCGGCTGCCTCCTGCACCCTCCTACCCCCCACTGGGGATCGAGCCCACAACCCGGGCATGAGTCCTAACTGGAATCGAACTGTGACCTCCTGGTTCATAGGTCGACACTCAGCCACTGAGCCACACCGGCCAGGCACTGGCAGCAATGTCAAGGGGACACTGAAAATCTGACGGCTGACCCCGAGGCCCCCGCTGGGGTCTCTGCCGTGAGAGTGGCCGGGGAGAAGGTGTTAGAACTGCAGGTGCTGGGTGGTGGCGGAGGAGGGGGAAGGTCACATGGGCTTACGGGAGGTTTTAACCCCGTCGCAGGTGTAACCCCACCAGGCAGCCCTGGAAATCACCGGAAGGAAGGGCTGTTCTCAGGTCTTAGGCACAGAGTTTACGTCCTTGGACCAGAACAAGTGCTGGGGGAAGAAAGGGGTATTTCCCCCGAAGGTCCCATAGCAGGAGAATCTGAGCGAGGAAGGGGTGACCTGTGGGAGGGTGAAAGCCATGAGCACCAACAGGAGCCCTGGGCCTTATAAAAGGCACCGGTGGCTGGGATGCGCTGGTCAAAAGCGTCTTAGAGGGACCACCTGCCCCGTGGGCCCCACTCGACGTGGCCCATGCTCTCGGGGCTCATCCCCCTCCTTTCCCCTCCTTTCCCCAGAGCCCCCTAGCAGCATGCACCCGCCCAGGCCCAGCTGCACCCCCTCTTTCCCCAGAGCCTCCTAGCAGCATGCACCCGCCCAGGCCCAGCTGCGCTCCTCACTTGTCATTCCACTTCCCGGTCCACTCCACCTCTCCCCAGGGGTTCCGGATGCGGATGAGTTTCTCCAGGCTTCCCCGGCTTTCCACCTGCAGCAGGGGCGGGAGGGGTCGAGTTCAAGCCGGGCCTGGGGGTTCTCGGGCCCAAAGCCGCCTCCTTGAGCCAAGGGGGTTGAGTCCATGTTATAAGGGGGCGGAGGGGGGATCCACAAAAAGGCGGGGGGCCCCTCTGCTGCCCAGCTGTGACGGCTCTCAGGACCCGGCGCTTATTCTGGACTCTGCGTGCACCTTGACCTCCGAACTTCAGTTTGGCTGTAATAGGATGCATGTGTCAAGGAGCTCAGGGAAGCTGGTGATAAGCAATGGGCGCATGGCTGCTGATTGAATCCTGGCTGGGTGGTGAGGGGAGGGCACTCTATAAAGGATATTTGGGGGAGACAGACATGCAGTATATAGGAGATGCTGTTGAGTTAGTGTTTATTTTCTGGGGCCTGACAGAAGCACCAGGATTGTGTCAGAGAACTGACGTGTCGTGACATCCTCGGGTTGCGTTCAAATGGCTCGGAAAAGAGGACTCACAACAGGGAGGCCAGCCAGATGGGCAGGGCCTTAGCAGTGGTTGAATCTAGGGAAATCGCCTCTGCTCTTCTTTCAGCTTTTCTACAGACCCGACATTTTCACAATAAAAAGATATGCATGCGGGGGGTGGGGCGAGGGAGTAAAAGAAAAATTCAAGGTAAAGAGAAAACCTCTGGGCATACAGGAAAGGCCTGGGGCCTAGTCTGGGTTTAACAGTGGAAGGATGTTTAATAATAGTAACAGCAGCAGCAAGTACAGCTACGCACTTCAGAGACAATGTTTCAGGCACAGTCTGAGCACTGGATGCATAGTAACGTGACTGCATCACCATGACAACCTTACAATGGATATTACTCTCTCTAATCTAAAGATGGGGAAACGAAGGGGCAGAGTTTAAGTGACTCGCTCGGACCACACAGCTGGCAAGAGGCAGCGCCAGGTTCGCACACGGAGTGAAAGTGTCCTTTCTGGTTAGCGGCCCCTGAGAGTAAGGTGGTTCTCAAACCAAGTAAATCCCAGCGCCGGCTCGGAGCCTGAGGCCGGCAGGGGGCAGCAGAGGGCGGCAGGGGGCAGGAGGGCAGCAGAGGGCAGCACCGGGGCACCGAGGTTCCGGAAGGGACCGGCCAGGACGCCCAGCGAGTCCTGTCTGGACCGCAGGAATGCGAGGCCTATTCAGAAAACAACCGCGGGAACTCGGGGGCCCCGCGCTGGGCAGTCACAGCCAAAAGGGTGCTTTGGCCTTTGTGTTCGGGAGAGAACCCCCTGCGCATCCCCGCGGGGCCTTACCTCCTCGGCGCCGGTGACGGAGTACGCGTGCCCCTTCACCAGCTTCTGGTACGTGATGGCCTCCGAGTCCGCGATGCTGGTGATCTGGAAACGCGGGGGGATCAGCCGGGCGGTCGCCCCCTGCCTGCCCCCATCCCTCCATCGCTCGCTAGGCCTCCGAAGCGGGGACCCCACTACTGCAGGGGCGTGGTCCGCAGGGGGCGTGGTCCGCAGGGGGCGTGGCCTCGGGGACGGCCCAGCTGTGCTTCCCAGCACCGGCAGCCTCCCGCGGCCTGCCTCAGAGGCAGCAGAGCCGAGGCTACCTGCAGCAGCCCCCCGGGGGAGTGAGCACCCGCGCGGACGCGTGCATGGTGCGTTCACAAGTTTCTGCAGATTCGGGAGGGCGGGGGTAGGACACACCATGGAGGGAGGACACCTCCTTCCCCTGGTGAGGGGTGCCGCCAGGCTAGTATGAGGATCGGGTTCCTTCCTTGCCTTCGGGTTAGCGCCCTCAGCCATGAGCCCCGGGGCAGTGAAGGGGAAGGCTGCTGGGCTCCAGGCACAGGCGTGGGGGGACGGGGTGGAGCGGGGCGGTCCAGCAGAGGGCAGGGCCTCAAAGGGGACCTGTGGTCTGGGGTGGTGATTCACAGGAGGCTGAGAGTGCGAAGTGGGCTGGAGAGGGAAGGGCTGGAGGTACCATCACCCCTTCAGTTGTATCCCAGACAGCCTGGCTGTTGCCTAGCAACCCCTGGGTTCCAGGTGATGCTCGCTAAGGTGGACAGGGCTGGGCTAGAGTTGCACATTGGGATGCATGTGTGGGTTCCCTGGGGCACTGTTGGGGGCTCACTGCAGCCAGAGCAGACCAGCCCAGAGCGGGCGGGGGTGGGGTCTGGGGGGGGGGCGGAAAGGGGTGGCGGGCACTTACATCGATGGAGCAGCCCAGCAGAGAGCCCTTCTGCAGAGCCTTCTGGATGATCCCAAACAGGTTGGCCGGGGCCTTCCTCAACTCGTACCACTCGGCGATGCCCCCTGTGAAGTCCTCGAAGCCCTCGGTGGTGGCGCCCCCTGAGAGCGCTTCGTAGCACCCGTTGATCCTGCGGGAGGGGAAGAGGTGCTGCCGCCACCTGACTCCACACCTCTCCATGCTTCCCCTTCTTCATGCAGCCTGGCTGTTGCCTAGCAACCCCTGGGTGCCTTCATTGGACGCTCCAGGGACCCTCTGCTCAGGTTCTCCTTACCTTGTCTCCAACTCAGGGTGCCCACCAGGGCGAGTTACCGTCTCCACGGCTACCGTTTCCCTGGTACTTTGAAAGGTGTTGTGTGTTTTTTTTAACCTCATAGAAGCTGAGCGTTGGAAGGCCCTGGTGATTATCTGGTCCCACCTCCCGCATTGATCCTACCTGGGACAGGAGAGGGGAGGTCTGCCAGTTAGCGATTGGGCATTTGTAGCTTGGAAAAAGACAACGATTCAGTAGTGAAGGCACTTTCCCGGGGCACAGGACTCCGGGCGCCCCGGGGCTTTGCTAAGTCTACACTCTGAGCAGGTGACTTAGGAGTGGCTCTCCGGGCCAGCTTCTCGCCTCGGGGTCTGTGGGTCCCGGCCCTCCTCCCTGGCAGGAGCAGTAAGAACAGAGACCCTGGCGCCTGAGAGCCGGTCACTCTGATGGGCTGAGCCCAGGCCACATGGCCAGGACAAGGCCATTCTGGGGGAGCTGCTGTGTGTGTGGGGGGGCTGGTGTGGGCCTTCCCATTGGCAACGGGCAGTGTTGCACCCTGGACACCTGGGCTCTGGGCCTCGTGCGTGGGTGGGACACAGCTGGGAAGAGCATGGAAACCATTTCTGATCAGAGACACCGTATGTTCCGGACAGACCTCCCTAACGCTCAGACCTCTGCAGTGGGTGGTTTGGCCCATGGGCAAGAACGCTTTGCCGTGTTCAGCTGACAAAAACGCACTGTGGCGCCCTAGCCGGTGTGGCTCAGTGGATAGAGCGTCGGCCTGCGAACTGAAAGGTCCCAGGTTCGATTCCGGTCAAGGGCACATGCCCGGGTTGCGGGCTCGATCCCCAGTGGGGGACTTGCAGGAGGCAGCCGATCCATGATTCTCTCTCATCAGGGATGTTTCTCTCTCTCTCTCCCTCTTCCTTCCTTTCTGAAATCAATAAAAAAATTTTTTTAAAAATGCACTGTGGCCTGCATAGCAGGCCCTCTCGAGGCCGGCACACTCGGCCACGATCTGCTCCTGTGCCCGTGGTGACAGTGGCCTAGGGGTCACTGGGCAGTTGCGTAACGAGGCCAGGCCCTGCATGCGTTATCGCCTCGAATTCAGAGCCCGGTTCAGGCCCAAGAAGTCCTTCAATAGAATAGGTCTGTTTCTCAAAGTGGCCTGTGAATGGTCCCTGCTGTTTTTCGAATCCAGGGCAGGACAGGGAGGAGGCGGGGGCGTTGGCGCTGCCACAGGGACCGCCGGGCACTTACTTGGCGTAGGCCTTCTCCAGCAGCGCGCTCCAGAACTCGCTGCCCTCTGCCGAGTGCACGAACAGCAGCTCCCCGTTCTTGGTGGGCAGCCTGTCGTCCACCACCACCTCCACCCACTCGCCGTACTGCCAGAACTGGGCACAGGGAGGGAGGAATGGCTGGAGCAGCCGGGGACAGCACGGGGACCCCGAGCCTCAGCTGCATCTGCCCCCCTCCCCCCCACCTTTCCCCTACAAAACCTGGCACAGCTGTCCTTCTAAACCCCCTCCTGCGGGCAGGTCCCCACCGAGAGGCCCTGGTCCTTCCCTCTCAACCACACCCACAGCCAGCACTCTGCCCCACCCCCTCAGCTTTTACAGACATTTCGCATTTACCAGCATGAAAGGGCAGTGAGCAGCTCCTTAACACTGGGGTTCAGGCCGCAACTAATAGCCTGTTTAACCCCTCAAACGACTCCCTGAGCACCTGTTCTACCTCCCTCCTTGCCTGAACCAGGGCCCATGGCCACCCTCACAGGGCCCTGAGTCAGGAGCAGGCAGGAGCTTTCTGCTGTTTCTCTGTCCTTTGCAAACAGCACTGCTCACAGATGTATGCAAACACTGGGGACTGAGCTCTCGGCCATGCCAGGGGACCTGCTCCCACCCCCAGGCCCTGCTCCCACCCCCAGGCCCTGCCCCCAGCCCCCAGGCCCTGCTCCCACCCCCAGGCCCTGACTCCCACCCCAGGCCCTGCCTCCCACCCCGAGGCCCTGCTCCCACCCCCAGGCCCTGCCCCCAGCCCCCAGGCCCTGCCCCCAGCCCCCAGGCCCTGCTCCCACCCCAGGCCCTGCTCCCACCCCTGGCCCTGCCCCTAGCCCCCAGGCCCTGCTCCCACCCCAGGCCCTGCCCCTAGCCCCCAGGCCCTGCTCCCACCCCAGGCCCTGCCCCTAGCCCCCAGGCCCTGCTCCCACCCCAGGCCCTGCCTCCCAGCCTCCAGGCCCTGCTCCCACCCCCAGGCCCTGCTCCCACCCCCAGGCCCTGCCCCCAACCCCCACCCCAGGACCTGTGGGGAGAAGCTTAGACCAACCGCTAAGTTAGTTAGTTACCTAAGTTAGTTACCTGGAAGTGGAAGATCCCTGCGTAGTTTTCCTGGAAGCTCTGGTTTAAAGGGACAACTCGAGCCAGGACTTCTTCGTTCAAGGTGAGGGAGGCGATGGCTGCCAACAGCCAGCAGTCACCTGTGGGCACAGCAGGGCGCTCTCACCAGAGGGTCTGCGTGCGGGGATGGTAAGCATCTGGTCCCGCCTCTGCACCTGGAAGCCCGGGCCGAGCGTGACAGGGCCGCACCTCGGGGCAGGAGGGGGGCTGGGAGGCTCGGAGGCAAGGCTGGGGGGCAGTGTTTTGTTGGGACAGTAACTGGTGGTGAGGGGAGAATTCAGTTCTGAGACCCAGAACCGTGTGGGCGCAGGCCTTGTCCTCACCCAGCGGGGCCTGGCGCCAGAGACCCAGCAGGGAGCCTCTGTGGAGTGAGGAGCCCGCTGGGCAGCAGGGGCGTCTGAGAGCACAGGGGCCAAAGGTGAGTTTGACGAGAGGAAGAGCCGTGAGGGATGGGAAGTGGCTGTACCTCTTTTGGCGATCATTTACCCACTGAAAAGTGGCCCATGTCCTCGGCTAGAGTCATCATCGTAAAAACGCCACTTCCTCTTAAGTCTAAATTTAATGCAATCCCAATAAAAACAGCAAGAGGATTTTTTTTTTTTAACTTTGGAACTCAAAGTTTATAAATAGAAGAAAACTAAGCATAAAGCATCGCCAGAAAAATTCTCAAAGGCCAGGGAGTCCGCCTGTCAGATATTCAGAACATGGGAAGCCAGAGGGATTAAAACAGCGCCGCACTTGTGCCTACAGGACACAGGTGAACGGCACGGACTAGAGGCCCAGAAACAGCTCCCCACGCAGGAATGAGGGGAGACAGACTGTTCACAAACAGACGTGGAACGGCTGAGTAGCCACTTAGAAAACAATCAAGTTATAGTTCATCGTGTCACAGGGCTAAATTCTAACTGGGATAATATTTACCTAGAAACATTTAACATCATCTACCTTACATACTTATTTTATTATAGTCACAGAAGTATGATAAACCTAGACTTTTGTAATATTTGCATATTTATTATATACTTATGTATCGATATCACATGTTTTAATTTATAGGGTCATATATTTACATTATGATGACATTATAAATGTAATTATTTGCATAAGTCCGTCAACATTCCAGAAGAGACCGGTGGAGAGTTCTATTATGACCTCAGAGTGGAGCTCAGCTACTGAATTGTAACCTGGAAACCACAGAATTCTTCAATGATGACTTTAACTACATCAAAGTAAAAAAATAAAAACGGTAAAAAAAAAAAACCCTCACAATCAGCAAAGTCAAACTACGAAAATAATGGGAAATATCTGTTGCTCGGATCCCAGACCAAAGGCTATCTGTAAACTTTATGGAAACAGAAGAAAACGAAGGATCAGTAGGAAAATGGGCAAGGACAGAGCCGAGTCCGGGGAGAAAGGAAAAGGTGATGTCTCGCACATTTGAAAGGGGCTCACCCTCACTCCTCGTAAGAGAAACATAAAGCAAAACTGCGCTGGAATATCATCTCTCCCCTTTCAGGAAAGATCAAAATGTGGGATGGCTGGAGAGGCCGTGGGGGATGAACTCTGCTGCCCTGTCGCTGAGCCCAGAGGAGGGTGTGGTCCCTTCAGAGACGCCTGGATGGCCACCTGCCCCAGCGGGTCCGTCTCCATCATCGGCCCCTCAGACACTCCCGGAGCCTGCTTCCTGCTCTGTCCCCCCAAAGACCCGCCCTCGCTGGCTCCACATCCCGCCTGGCGCTCCGCTGCCTCAGCTGCCCACACACCCTTTGCCTCCCGCACCAGGAGCAGCCACCGGCAGCCCCACCCCCGGGGTTCCTCCTGCCAGTCTGGGCTCTTGGCTGCCCTCAGTCCCCATGCCGGGTGTGTTCCTCCAACCAGCCCCTAGGGGTCACCCTTCCTGCACGCCTGCTCCCCGGGGGGCCACGGGCCTGGCTTTCCCGTGTCCAGGAGCCCTCTCAGCGGGCACTGAGCTTCGAGAAAACACGTCCAACATTTAGGAGAGTGTCTCCAAGTGCGACCGCCTTTCTCATTTCACTGGGGAGAAAACCGAGACCCAGAGGAGGTGCTGTGGACTGAGGATGAGTCATGTGCTGCCCGGTCCCGAAAGTGACAGCTCATGATGCCTGGGGTGGGGTGGGGGTTGTTACTAAGGTGGAAATGGGGGGGGGGGCGGGGAGTGGGGGGAGCCACAGAAGGGCTGTGACCTGCTCAGGGCCTGAGACGCCTGTCTCACTATTGAGAAGGGAAGGGGCGGGTGTCCAGTAGTGAGTAAACACAAAGAATGAAGACTGGTGAGTTGTCCGCACAAAGGAACTGATCACACCTCGGTGTGCAACCCCTCCCCGGCCCCAGGCCTGAAGGGAACCTCATGTGGGACAGTGGACACCCCTCCTCACTTCACTCTCCTCAGGGCCGGACCAGGGAGCCTGAGAGCCGGGCCCCTGGGGTGAGGCTGGCTGAGAGCCGCCCCCCTGGGGTGAGGCTGGCTTCCTAGTCTCCTCCCGGGGATTTGTCCCTCCCTAATGCCTCAGGAGCTCCCCTCTGGCCTCCTGCCACCTCCCCAATGCCCCTCTCCCCCCCCTCCCCTCCCCCCCTCCCCCCGTGCTGAGCCCGCCAATCCCCGTCTCTCCTGCTGCCTGGGCCTGGGGCTTTCGCGCGGAATCTCGCAGTTTTGGGGCCCAAGGCAGAGAGTATGTGTGTATTAATTTGTCATTTGTTCAACAGCCAGTGAGGGAGTTCGCTCTGGCCCACCCTCGGCCACCTGCAGAGACGGCTTAGGCCACTTTTGCTCATGTGCCGGAGGGACGCCCCTCCAAATCCAAACCTCCCCTCCTCTTCTAATGTGCTTGGGAGAAGGAGGTTCAAATTGGATTTGGGGGTCTCAAAGCACAGCTGCCTCACCCTTCCAGACTATGGCAACCTGGCCAACCTAGAAACCAAGTTCAACTGCCCGCCCCCGCCGCTGGCTCCGCCCCCGCCGCTGGCTCCGCCCCCGCCGCTGGCTCCGCCCCCGCCGCTGGCTCCGCCCCGCCGCTGGCTCCGCCCCCGCCGCTGGCTCCGCCCCCGCCGCTGGCTCCGCCCCCGCCGCTGGCTCCGCCCCGCCGCTGGCTCCGCCCCGCCGCTGGCTCCCTTCCTTGGCTCCGCCCCGCACTGGCCCCTCCCCTGCTCCTGGTCCACTGCTGGCTCCTCCCTTGGCTCTGCCCCTACCCCTGGCTCCGCCCCCACAGCTCCTTCCCCGCACTGACTCCTCCCATGGCTCCTCCCCCACCCGGCTCCGCCCCTACCCCCTGGAGCCTCACTCACCACCCCCCCACCGGCCCAGCACAGCACACCAGCCACACCCAGCCCTCCCTTCCCCGCCGCCCTCGCCCTCGGGGGCCCCCCCAGCCCCCCTGTGCGGACACAGCTCCCCAGAAAGACTCTATGAAAGGCTCCTTTAAGCCCAGAGCCCTCTTCTGAAAAGGTAAACTCATGCAGAGCCCGCGGTAAATTTCCAGAACCCTGGGCTGGGAAACTGATGAGACAGAACCCTGGGAAGCAAGGAGGCCCATCTCCTCCGTGGCTGCAGCGACGCGGGTGTGGGAGGGCCGAGCTCCCTCCCACGGAGTCCGCTATCCCAGCAATGCGCCCTCACCCCGCGCTCAGTGCTGTCTCCCCTCCTCTAACTGGGCGGGGGTAGGTGACTTCGCCCTGGGAGTGTGTGACATTCGCCTTCAGCAGCTCACCTACAGGTCACCACTACCACTGCCCACACAGGGCCTTTCCCTGCACCAGGTCCCAACACCGCATGGTGCCCCATGACACCGCCCGCCCTCCCCCAGGTACTAATGTTTCCTCACCCTCTTTTCAAACGCCCCCCCCCCCCCCATTCTATCAGCGGTTTTCCACGGGGGCATTTTTGCCACCGCCACCCCCACTCTGGGGACTTGGGGCAATGTCCCACTTGAGACCTCTTTGGTTGTCATGCTCGGGGAGGGGTGTACCTAGTGGACAGAGGCCAGGAATGAACGCTGGGCCAGGCCCACAGCCCAGGACAACCGGGAAAGGAAGAAGTCCCGGCCCGAATTCAACAGGGCCCAGGTCAGACCTGTCCCAAATCTTGCTTGCCGTGTCTCATTCCCTTAGGGCCGTGGTCGGCAAACTGCGGCTCTTTGGCCTTTGAGTGTGGCTCTTCCACAACATACCACGGCCTAGGTGAGTCTATTTTTGAAGAAGTGGCGTTAGAAGAAGTTTACGTTTAAAAAACTTGGCTCTCAAAGGACATTTCAATCGTTCTACTGTTGATATTTGGCTCTGCTGACTCATGAGTTTGCCGACCACTGCCTTAGGGCCTTGTTCCTTGCGGGCCATGGGACAGCTGGATCAATAACATCCGGACCAGATACGGTTGCTGCTTCTGGCTCAGCTGGGCCCTTTCTGAGACCCTGGTGTCTGCCGTCGCCAGCAGACCTGACACACTGCCTGCAGGGACCACCTACCCCCCAGGGAGGGAGGCCACCTGGGCCACCAGAGCCTCAGCTTTGGAAGGCAGGGGACAGAAGTCCTGTGGAGCCAGGGCCACCCCTGGAAGCTGGTGGAGGGCCCGCTCTAGAGGAAGTACCCGCCCTGCTGGGAGGGGGCCCAGGCCTGTGTGATGGCGGCTGATGAGTCACAGGGGCTGTCCCTTCTGTGGCTGATTCACGCCTGGCAGGGGCCCAGGAACGGGTACCCCCAGCCGGAATCCCCCCCACACACAGTCACGACGCATTTACATCAGCGGCTGTGGAGGGAGGGGGGTGCCCCACTCACATCCCATCCCAGTGGGATGGTGGCTGCTCACAGATGCTAACCCCGGCTCCCCTTTCCCCCTTCTGGCCCCCAAGGCCAGGGGGAAGGAGGCAGAGGAGGATGCGGAGGTCTAAGGTTCACTCACACACTCTGAACTTGGGCCAAAACTTCTGGACTCTCAGCAGGGGGACCCCCTCTCCCCCAACAGCTGCCTGCCCACCCACAGCCAGGCCCTGGGCTGGGAGGGAGCCACTGTAGCCGACCAACCGAGGTCCCCAGAGTCACTGCCCGAGGCCCCCAGAGTCACTGCCCGAGGTCCCCAGAGTCACTGCCCGAGGTCAGAGCTTTAATCTGCCAGGACTCCAGCAGGTGGCACCTGCCTGCCAGTCAGTCCAACCCACGCCCTTCCTCCCCTGGTCCCCGGCCTCACAGACCCCACAGGAGACAAGGATGTCCCTGGCCTGTGGCTGGGCAGCAAAAGGCGGGCCCCAACATTGAGCAGGTTCCTTAGCCCTTGAGCTCACAAATGTGAGCTGAAGCCCAGTTTGGGGGGACGCAGGGGGAGGGGGCTGCTGGCGGGGAAGGGGCTGATTTTGGAGTCACAGGAGTCAGCCGTGGTGGGGCCTTAGGAGAGTCTGATCCCACCCTCTCAGCTCAGAGACAGGAGATGGACCGAGGCTGGAACCGCGCTGTGTGGTGGCCAAGCCTGGGGCAGCCAGGGTAGGAGAGGAGCCTGGGGTTATGAGGGTTCGAGATTCACCCCTGCCCTGTTTAGGAGACCGTCCAGATGCAGCAGGAAGGCGAGCAGGGCAGCAGCCACAGGGGAGAAAGTCTGCAAAAGAACATTTACAGCCAGGAGAGAAGTCAGAGGAAGTGATGACTCATGGAGGCAGCATCTGCTCCACTTGGGAGGGGCTGCTGGGGGGAGGCTACGGATGGGGGTGTGGCGGGGGGGGGGGCGGCGCGGGCAGGCAGGCTTTTAAGAGAAAAAAATGCATTTACTTTCTCCACCATACCAGCCAACACTTTTCTAGTCCTTTTTTCTGTTTTTTTAATATATTCTTATTGATGTCAGAGAGGAAGGGAGAGGAAGAGAGAGAAACATCCATGATGAGAGAGCATCATGGATCGGCTGCCTCCTGCACGCCCCACACTGGGGATGGAGCCCGCACCCTGGGCCTATGGCCTGTCCGGGAATCGAACCGGTGACCTCCTGGTTCATAGGTCGACGCTCAACTATGTGCACTATTTCTTTTTTAAAGGGCCCTGCACCTCCATTGGAGGGGCATCCTGCAAAAGTCCCTGGCCAGTCCTCTTCCAAAGTGTCCAGGTCACCGAAGACAAGAGTCCAGACACGGTCCTGGCCCAGAGGAGCCTAAGGAGGCAGGAGCAGCCCGTGTCACCTGGCACCGTGGATGGCACCGTGGGACACAGGACATTAGGTAAAAACACGGAAGCCTAAACCATCTTGGCACGCGGACCCTCCGATCAGGCACTTTAGTTAATAAGCGTGTAGCCGTGTCGGTGCGTTTATATAAGTGACGAATGCACTGCGCTAACGGGAGACGGTAAGAGGGGGAACAGTGTGGGGCGGCAGGAGTCCCCGATGTTACGGGCTCCGTTTTTCTGTGCCTTTAAAACTGTTCTCTAACGGTTGGTTAGCGTGTCCTCCCGCTACACCCAGGTTGAGGGGTCAATCCCTGGCCAGGGCACATACAAGAATCAACCCATGGATGCATAAGTAGTCTGAAGATTTTTAACAAGATACCTGTTAGAAAAGGATTTTTTTAAATGACAGTTAAAAATCACGTAAAAATTACTTTAATCCTTTCGAAATGCAGTGCTTAAAACCGAAGCCTGTGCATCCGCCCCCTTCACATTCGTCTCCTCGTATATTTATTTGTCTTCCCCCCCGAGTGCTACCCACGTACAGGCCCCAGGGTTGCCTCCCCTCCTGGCCCTTCCCTTCTCACACGATGAATTTTTAGGAATAAAGTCCTGCTCATCTCCTTTTCCCTTTCCCTCCCATCCTTTCTCTCTTCCGCTATGATTGGGCGAAGAGACTTTCCGCGCTGCTGAACTCAGCGATAATCGCGGCCCCTACATTTGTTGAGGACCCTACGGGTTTGCCTACATACGGATCTCACTTGTCACCCAGCCCCGGAGGGGAGCCTTGTCATTATTCCCATTTTACAGAAGAGGAAACTGAGGCCCAGAGCTTGGGTAACCTGTCAAAGCCACCCAGGCTGGTAAGCAAGTGGTGGAGGGAGCAGGAACTGGAAACTTCCGTAGGCCCTGCTTTCTGTGGGCTTTTCCCATCGGTCTTGCCTCTCCCATCCTCTAACGAGCTGGGCTGTGGGCAGGGACACCCTGGGGCCAGACACTTCCCAGTAGGTGTTCTGGGGGCCGCGTGACTCTTGGGGGTGACCCAACTCTGAGATGCCTCGAAGACCTATCTGCCAGGTTACAGTGACCTGAGGCTGTGACCCTGGGGGCCAGGGGTGGGCAGTGAGAAAGCTCAGCAGGGGCCCAGGGGAAGGGCAGGTAGGAGGAGCTGAGCTTTTGAATTTTGTGTGGCTCCGGCTCCTTCCCAGTGGCAATCACCTGTAGGGACCGGTTGCCACCAGTGATTACAGAGCCGCATTCAGAGGCAGCGCCCGCCTGGGCTCCCGCCCCGCCCCACCCAGATGGCTGTTCCTTCCCGGACCCCCGGGTCTGCGTGCAGTTCTGCAAACGTGGTTTGAATGATTGGGTGAGGCTCCGAGCCTTCTGGGAAAGGGGGTGGGAGCTGGGGGTGACCACTGCCGGGCGGCGCTGGGAAGGCCAGCAGGGCGACGACCAAGTCGAAGGACGGCCCTGCCCAGGCCACTGGGGAACCGGGTCTCCGGGTGCAAAGTGCAGGTGAGTGAGTGGATTTGGCTTCGAGAATTTCACCTCCGCACCCCTCATCGCAGCAACTCGGAGGGAGTCTGCGGTTAGGGAAAGAGCTCGGAAGGGTGTGCCATGGGAGCAGGGTTCTTTCTTCCAGCAGCGTTTAGCTGCGTGCCTTACGTGCGGCCCCTGCCCCCACCTCCTGCCTCAGCCTGCTGCTCTGTGTCGAGGGGGCGGACATGCTCAGCGCTGGGGTGATGACAGGAGCGAGCGCGGTGAAAAACGCTGTGAGCTGTGCTCTGGCCTGCAGGGCGCAGGTGTGTGTGACCTGTAGTGAGAGCCAGGACGGACTCAGGTGCCCCGACCCTCCACGCAAGGCGTCGCTCAGCGTCAGGCACCAGAGTGACTTAAGAACGCGTCGCCCTCTGTGCATATGCCCGCTTCCACGCCACATCCCGCACCGTAAGAAAAGGCCACGGCCTGGCCGGACGGCTCGGTTGATTGGAGCATCATCCCAAACGCCAAAAGGTGGCAGGTTCGGTTCCTGGTCGGGGCACGTGCCTGCGTTTCAGATTTCACCCCGGGTTGGGGAGGGTGCGGAAGGCAACCCATGGGTGTTATTGATGTTTCTCTCTCTTCCCGTCCTTCTCCCTCTCCCGCTCTCCTTTCCCCCTTCCTCTCTCCCTAAATAATCAATTACACACACACACACACACACACCCTTGGGTGACGATTTTTTTAAAAAAAAAAGAGCTTTAAGAAGACTTGATGTAACAGGTTCCTATCTGGCTTGGTGCCTCTCTTGGGGAATATTACCCAGGGATGTAAGCTCTGCTGGTCCGCTCTCCGAGTGGCCTGGTGACATTGACACGGGACTTCAGTCCTCTGTTTGTTACAGGCTCAGAGGTCGTAAAGCTTTGAAGTAGGTGTTTATTTGGTGTAGGCGTGGAATTTAGTGCAGGTGAGTTAGACCCGGGGCAGCCCCTGGGTAGGTCAGCGTCAGCAGCAGCTCCCAGCAGCTCCCAGCCCGTTAGCCTCTAAGTCCCTGGGTGAGTGGACCTCCAGCAGCCCCCAGCTTCCATCTCCTGTGGGGTGGGAAGCCGGGAAGTGGAGGTGTGTGTGTGTCTTCTCAGGTAGGAATGTGTCTGGCATCTCAGGAATCTGCTCAGAGGCTGAGCTCAGACAGCTGGGTTCCGCCTGCCCAGCCCTCAGCCCTGGGTCATGGTCTCCTTGAAAGCATTCCCCCGCCCCTCGGCCCCAGGGTGCCCACCCCGATGATTCACCCAGCTGCCCTGACTTATCCAGCTTCCTCTGTGGAATCTAACTCGGGGGGTTAAGCACACAGGCCTGGCGTCAGGCTGTCTGCATTGCATCCCCGGCGCCCACCTCAGCTGTGCCAGGACCTTAAACGAGTTACTCCCGGGGCCTCAGTGTCCTCACCTGTGAAATGGGCATACAGCTGACCCTCGAATAACTCAGGGGTTAGGGACACTGACCCCTGCATCGTTGAAAATCCGTGTATAAATAGCTTTGACTCCCCCCAAAACGTAGCGACTAATAGTTTACTGATAACATAAACAGTCTAGTAACTCATATTTTGTCTGTTATGTGTATTATATACTGGACTTTTACAAGAAAGTAAGCTGGAGAAAATAAGGTGTTACTAAAAAATCAAAAGGAAGAGAAGATGCGTTAGTAGTACTGGGCCTATTTGTTGAAAACAGTCTGTGTGTACGTTTAAATCTGTGTTGTTGGGAGGGTCATCTGTAATCATGCCACCTTTAGAGTTCTGCCCTCACAGCGTAGTGTCTGGCTCATAGTACGCACTCAATCAACATTAGCTCTTATTACTCCGAGTACAGAGCCTCGAGGTGGGCCCGGAAAGGAGGTGCCATTCAAGATGATCCATGTTGTTACTTATAGACCAGTAGTAGTGCAGGGGTGGGGAATGTCCGGCCCGTGGGCCATACAAGGCCCATGAAATCCTTTGGCCTGGCCCTGCCAAGGCATTAGGGGTAAGTTAATTAAATGTTTGGCCAAAAACAGCGGCCTCGTGTTTAAGCTGATTGTTTTGTATGGCCCGACAGTGATGTCATAAATATCACAATGGCCCTGAGCAGAAAGAAGGTTCCCCACCCCTGGCCTCCTGTGAGCGGTGAGCAGGAGGTGATGGCAGGAAGCGAGGTTTCGGTTTATCAGCGTGAATAGGGCGCTCCGGCGACCAGGGGCCCTGTTTATGACGAGTCAGAAAAATGGAGGGTGGAGTCTATGAGAATCTGAAAGACTGGTCCCTGGGTTTCTCCTTAGCGACTTCTTCGTAGAAGCCGGGGAGCTCTCTACAGAGCAGGCCCCAACCTCAGCGGGCTGTGCACCCAGCGAGGAGTCAGAGCTCAGCCTCAGGGTGCAGCCTCCAGCCCTCAGGTTCAGCTCCCCTGAGTCTCACCCAGAGGAACATTCCGGCTGCCTTTGCTGCCGTCCACGCTGCATCGCACTGTTGTGATACCGCGGCGACTCATCTTGCAAACACCGAGAACCCTGGCTACGCTCACTTCCTCCCAACAGCGAGCAGTCATCAGGGTTTCCTATTCCTTCACCCTGAGTCACCATCCCTGTTCCTGCACCCCAGAGGAGCTGAGGGCTCAGCGCTGTCGCTGGCCTGGGGAGTCCTCCCACCTGGGCCCGGGCCCACCGGTAGGACTGGCCCCAGGAGGTGCAGAGACCACGGGAGGGTGGGGGGGGGAGGGCAAGAAGCCCCTCCGTCATGCTGTGTGAGTGTCTTTGTGACCTCAACACCCAGCCCAGTGCGGGGGACACAGGAGGCCTGAGCACGAGGCCCTCAGGGGACAAGAAATCCAGGAAGCTTCTGGAAATGGAAGTGGACCAGCTGCTTGGGAAGGGAGAGAAGCCCAAGACCAGCCCTCTCCCCGCCCCCCCCTTCAGATTTGCAGACGAGACCCCAAGGCCGCGCTGGGGGCCGCCACTTACCCAGGGCTCCTTGGCAGATGTCTGTGCGGGTGGCTCCTCCAACAATAAACTGGGGGTCATCGCAGATCTCCTGGGGGCGAGACCCACAAAGTGCTGTCAGCCCACCACGCCCGCGCTTCTGCGGTTCGGATACCTCGGTTCCCAGCGGGCGCATCGCACCCCTTCTCCCCGTGGCTGCCGTCACACTGCCACGGGGTCCTCTTCTGACCCCGCTTCGTGGGGCCCGATGGGTGGTGGGAGACACCCCGGCTGAGAAGGGGAGTCATTGCCCAACGCTCCAAACCGCCGAGGGCCACACAGCACCCTCCTCTGCAGGCCGGTGGGCCCGCCCACACGCGGGAGCTGCCTGACCCGCCTCGCGAGCCCCTCCCCTGTGTCCCTGCACCTCAGCCCTCGCACTTGCGTGGAATTCCTCCCTTCCCATCCTCTTCTCCCCTTTTCCACATCTGACCACTTTCCAAGACTCATTGCCACCTCCTCCGTGAAGCCCTCCTTCCCAGGCCAGCCCTCACGCCTCCCTTGGATTCCGAGTCCCCGAGTATTTCTACTCTGCAGTTCAGGTTCCAGCCGGGCTCTGTCCGGTGGTGCTGACGGGCGTCCCGCTGTGTTGCCAGCGCACACACGTGTGGGGGCCGCGGGAATGTGGGCCGTGGTGCTGGGAGCGTCCCAGTATTGTGAACCGGCTCTGTGGCAGTACCGCCGGGGCCCTCTCGGAACACAAGGTGGGGAACGCCCCCTGTCCCAGGGGAGGACACAGGCTGAGGAGGTAAGCAGCGTGTCTAAGGTGACCTTGTCTAAGGTGACACTGCTCACCAGTTACAGGCAGCACGGGGCTAGAGGTGACCTTCCTGGGGGCAAAATGCATACTCCCGGCTCCCCTGCTGCGGCTGGCTAACGGATTAGCTGAAAGGCCACAGGCCTCTAAGGCTGTTCAAGCCTCAGGGTCGCCCCTCAAGTAGCCTGGGAGAAGCCACCTTGGGCCATGGTGCCCTCCACGGAGGCAGCCCTCTCTCATGCTTCCTGATTCTGCAGAGCCCCACCCAAAGCCACAGAGGAAGTGGGGCATCGATCTCGGCTTCTCGATCCAGCCCCGGGGCCACCTGGTGGGGGCTCCACCCCACACCCGCGGCCAGCCCCTCTCTGACCAGCAGTGTTTCCCGGGCAAGACCCGGATCCGGCCCGTCCATCCCGGAGCCCCAGTGCGCCGCCCGGCACATTCCCCGCGTGCCTCCGCGCTGTCCCTTCCCTGCTCAGGGCGTCCGCTTGGCAGATGACAGGGACGGTGGGCAAACGAGGCCAGCTTTGCCCGAGGCCTGCCAGCCGAGCACTTAACGCAGCGGTGGACGGAAGGACCTGGAGCCCAGGCATGGGATTGATAATCCTGCGAGCGCCAAGCTCTGACGCCTGGAGTTTTCCATTGTGTTTCTGCAACTTGCCTGCATCGCTGGCAGCCTCTCCCAGGGAGGCAAAGTTCAGAGCGGCACTTAGAGGAGTTTCATAAAGCTGAACCGTGCGCACAGCACGGAGGGTACGGGGCGAAACGTGGACGTCACAGTCCGAGGAAAGGGGCTGGGGGCTTGGGCTTGGGCCTCAGACGCCCTGGGTTTGAGTCTTGGCTCGGCCACTTCTTATATGGGTTCTGTGACCCTGCCAGGTACTTCTCTGTAAGCCTCAGTTTCTTCATCTGCGAAATGGGGCTGGTGATGACAGGCGGACCTCCCACTTCGGGTCGTTATGAGAGTTAAATGAGGTAACTAGGCTAAAACGTGCCCTGGTAAACACTCTGTAAACATCACTATTATTATTATTATTATTATTAGTGAAGAAGTTGATGGCAATCACTGAACTTGGAGGAGGGCGATGCAGGTTTGAGGCTGAGCTCCGGTGACTCAACACATAACCCAGTCCAGTTCGCGCCTCTCGAACCCCAGGCCCCACTTCGATCGCCCACGTCTGCAAGGAGACCCCTCCTTGGTTCCCGGCGCTTACTCTGGCGCCCCCTACAGGCTGCGCCTGCCCGGCTGGAAGTCTGTCCCACCGCAGTGCTCTCTCTCTAAGCCACCCATGACTGGCTGAGGCCCCAATCCGGTGGACACAGGTCTGTTTCCCTGGCCTGACCCCGGCCCCGGCAGGACACAGGCAGAGAGGGCCGCTGTGGGCTGTGGGATGCGGGCTGCAAACGCCCACAGGCTGGGCACAGCCCTGGCTTCACCCCGGACACCTGCTTGAGCAAACAACCTTTCCAGGTCTCAGCCGCTCCACCCCCTGGATGGGACCATACCAGCCACACTGCCCTGGGTCGTGCGTGCAGTACACAGCCTGCCCCACCACCAGTGGCTCCAGATCTGCCTCCCCGTCTAGGAGTCCTACGGGCATTTCCAGCGATTCCTCCACTGGCCCCTAGTGAAACCACATGCGCCGTGAGGAGGCAGTGCATACAGTTTACATACAGAGTTATTAATAACTTAGAGGCAGACGCTGTGTGCACTGTGCCCGGTGTATAGGCGGTGTTCAGTAAATGCTTACTGAATGAATGAAAGACGAAGTAAATGGGTGTGCCAAGTCACTTTGTAAACTGTCAAGTGCTGTCCCCGGGCACAGTGAATACAGTCTCTCGTTTATCACTCTCACAACCATAACGTCATTTGAGGCTTGTTACATTCCTGCCTCCATTCATTCACGCACTCAGCCACGAATCGTCACTGTCTTTTTGTTCTCAGGTGTATCCCAAGCATTGAAGACAGTGCCTGGCATTGAACAGGTCCTCAATAAATATCGCCGAAGGAGGGCATGCATGGGAGGGACGTGACCCTGCTGGGCACTGAGGATATATCGATGACTGTAACGCGCGGTTCCCTGCAGTTCAGAGAAAGTGCGAATGGAGGTAATTATATTCATAAGCGGTAAAGAAGCCAGGAAGGAAGTGAGCAGGGTTTGTGATAAAGAATAAAATGGGGTGGGGGCTGCGAAGCATGGTCAGGAAATACGACGTTGGGGAGGGGACATTTGAGGACATCCCAGAGAATCGGAGCGAGCCAGACTCCAGACAACCAGGGAAGGGCGTCCCTGGCAGGCGGGAAGGGGGGAGGGAAGGGGCCTCGGAGACACTGGGCCTGGAAAGTGTGCAGGCATCCATCGCCGCTTCTCTTAGACGAAGAAATGGAGGCAACGAGGTTGCGTGTCTCAGGCCGGTCACTGAGCAGGGTACCAAGAAAAGAACTCGGGTGCTCACGTCGTGGCCTAGGGCACTTGCTATGCGCTGGCTGCCCCAGGCGGGGCCGGGGTCTGGGGTCACAGAGAAGGTGACGGGGTTGGAGGGGTGTGGGTGGGGCTCAGAGGCATGGAGACAAGACGGGGATGCTTGGTCTCCTAAGGGGAACGTAGAGGTTGGATTTCGCAGGAAGCTGTGCTAAGGTCGGGTCCCCTCGGGAAGGGAGCCAGCAGGGAGTCCCTGGGAGGCGATGGAAGCTAGATTAGGGAGCGAACTGTCCCTAGGCCGGCCAGAGCAGAGGACAGGGACACCGGGGAGCAAGCTGAGGGGCTTGGGGGGACCCCGAGGTTTCGGGGAGGATTCCGGGGGAGAGGATTCTGGTTCTTGGCGGCCTGTCCTGTCCTTGTTTACCACCGGCATGAATGGCAGGGCAGGTCCTCTCCAGCTCGCTTTTGTTAAAACAAACAAGAAACTCTGGCTAAACCCAACCAGGACCGCATGAGACAGCCCTTAGTCACAGGGGATCAGGGGGCCCTCCCCCTCCCTCGGCAGCAGCGCCGGCCACAGACGGACGCTCCTGGGCAGAAGTTGTCTCCCACCTGCTTTCCTCCGGACCCTCCGCCCCACCCCCTGCCGTCTGCCCACTGGGGTCCCACAAAAGTTGTCCCCCGGTGCCCTCGGCCGCCCCCGTTTTTGTGGAGCCCACGGGGGCTCCCCTGCCGGGCCTGCTAGTGGGACGCGGAGAGCAGTGACCGGCCGCCGGGGCGTCCCGCGCCTGCACCGGGTAACGGGCCGGGCCGGGCCGGCAGCCCCGGGGATGCGCGCGATCAGATGGTCGCCGGGCTGCGGGCTGCGGCTCCTGGGTGGTGCGGGCTCGCTCTCCGCCCCCCGCGGGGCCCTCGCTGCCAGGCCTGCACCCCCCCACCCCCGCCCGCGCTCCCAGCTCCTACCGTGGGCCGCTTCCACACGATGCCCTGCGTCTTGCCGGAGTGGGGCCCCAGCTCCTTGAAGCCCAGCGCGGACGGGATGGCGGGGAAGGAGGGGTCCTGGAAGAGCACCCCGGCCTCCAGGCACTGGGCCCGCAGCGCCTCGTAGTCCTGGTTGAGGTACTTGACGGCCCTCTCGTGCGAGCCCAGCCCCTCGGCCGCCTCCCGGTCCCTGGCCAGCTTGGCCGCGATGCCCGCCATGGTGTCCGCTGCGCGCGATCGAGCGGGGGTGTCGGTGCTGCGCGCGGCAGGGGCGCGGCCGGGCCCGGAGTTGGGCAGCGGGACTGCAGCGGCCGGCGATGATTCACCGGGAAGCGCTCCGCCCGCCCGCGGGGTGTGGCCTCGCCGCCGCCGGGCTGCTCGGGGCCGGCCTGGGTGCCTGCGGGGCCGGTGCTGCCGCCTGCGGACGCCCGGGGAAGCTCAGCCGCCGGGCGGACACGGGGCTCCGGGCGGAAAAGGTTGGGACGGACGAGGACACACCACACCCAAGCCCCTTTCCTCCTTCCTGGGAGGAAAGCCGGACCAGCCCGAGGCTGGGAGGGGGTGACTCTCCAGGAAGCACCCGTGAGTCAGTGGGTCGGGGAGGCGGGGCGGCCATCGGTGGGGCCCCAACTTCGTGCCGCTCCCTGTCCTGGGGGCAATGCATTGGGGGGGGGGGCGCCTCGTTAAGTCCTCCCAGCAGCTGGGTGAGAGAGTGGTCCTGCTGCTCTTGGGCCCGTTTTACAGGTGCAGCCACAGCATCGGAGAGCGCCGGTGACTTTGTTCAAGGCCACGCAGCTGGTCGCAGGCGGGACAGGGACTGAAGTCACCGAGGAGGACTCATCAGATGGTACCCTGCTGCTGGCCAGCTGTGTGACCACAGGGTTGACAGATCTGGTGAAGAAACAATACATTCCCCCAGCTACGTTTGAGTTTCAAATAAACACCAATAAGTTTTTCATCTAAGTGTGTGTGTGTGAGGGGGGTGGGGAGAGAAAGTTTCTTCTACCTTTCTATATTCTCCCACTGGTCTAATAATTAAATTGACACGATTAGCAAGAGAAATAGCCTAATTTCACCACATACATGCATTGGGACACACACACACACACACACACACACACACACACACCGTGGCCACATACATGAGAGGGCCAGGGGCCGACAGGGAAAGTGAGGTGTCTATGAGCTAAGGCTAAGGTTAGGTGCCCGGGGCTTTAGAAGGGAGGGAGGACAGTCTGGGAAGAGCAGAGGTGAGTCATTAGTAGTTTGCCCTACCCTATGGGGAGGTCAAAAAGGTTTTCTCAGATAATCTTTCATTAGGGGCAAGGCCCCTGGATAGCTTACATTCTTTTTCTTTTTTTTTTTTTCCATCTTTTTAAAAAATATATATTTTTAAACTTATTTTAGAGAGGAAAGAAGAGGGAGAGAGAGAATCATGGATCAGCTGCCTCCTGCATGCCCCCTCCTGGGGGTCGAGCCCGCAACCTGGGCATGTGCCCTTGACCAGAATTGAACCTGGGACCCTTCAGTCTGCAGGCCGACGCTCTATCCACTGAGTGAAACACGCTAGGGCTTTTTTTCATCTTTTTAAAAAATATATTTTTATTGATTTCAGAGGTAGAAACATCAACGATGAGAGAGAATCACTGGTCAGCTGCCTCCTGCACTCCCCCACACTGGGAACCTAGCCTGCCAGGGCAGGTGCCCTTGCCCGGAATCAAACCCAAGGCCCTTCAGTCCTCAGGCTTATGCTCTGTCCACTGAGCCAGAACAGCCAGGGTGTAGCTTAAATTCCTTAAGGGAGAGATAACAGTGTCCCAGCCCTCCATTGCCTTCAGGTCAAAGTAACTCTATGCCAACACAGCACACGCTGGGGAGGCTCTGAACCCTTCAAGGCGATGAGCCAGTCCTGCATGGGAGTGTGCTTACACTAAAAAGACCCTTCCCCCCTGGCTGGTTTGGCTCAGTGGATAGAGCATCAGCCTGCAGACTGAAGGGTCCCAGGTTCAATTCCGGTCAAGGGCACATGCCTGGGTTGCGGGTTTGATCCCCTGTAGGGGGCGTGCAGGAGGCAGCCCATCAATGATTCTCTCTCATCCTTGATGTTTCTATCTCTCTCTCCCTCTCCCTTCCTCTCTGAAATCAACAAAGATACATTTTAAAAAAAGAAAATAAAAGATCCTTCGTTGTTCATCTGGAACTGACATTTAAATGGGGAAACTGAGTCAATAAGGGTAGAGTAATTAGAACAGTGTCTGTGGTCGGGCCGCTGTGACCATTCTGTTGGGAGATACTGGACTGGTGGGGAATGGTAACCCATCCCAATGTCCTTCTGACCTTGACCTGTACATGCTGACCCTGACTACTATCTAGCTTGTCGATAAACAGCATGTTTGTATAGGAATCCTAGAAACTAACTTCAGAAGATACACACTGCGACCATTAGCCATCCCAGTTCCAGCAGATTTGCTGACCTTGAGCCATAGAACCAGGATGACATGGAACCGGGATGATGGAGACCAGGAAGATGCAAACAATCGCTTGACCACTTTCGAGATCCTTGTTGGGATGGAGTGTGCTGGCCTGCACGTAGAGAACTTTTCACCCCCCCCCCCCCGCCCTTGACTTCTTTGTTCTGCTTTCCCTCTCCCTCCTCACAAAACCTCTGCCTGCTCTGAGATGTCGAGGTGGGCTTTGTGACAAGAGTCCCCCATCCTCTCCGGATGCCAGCACTTGAATAAACCTCTTTCCTTCTTCATCAGCAGCACCTGTCTCGAGAGTTTGATTTTCATGGCCCCAAGCAGCCGAATTTGGGTTCTGGTTACAATACTGCGAGATTCTCAGCTCATACACGAGGAGAAATGGGTGTGTGCCAAAGAGTGTATCCTTCTCCTCTTTCCCTGCACTAATATGGAAGAATTTATGTTTCCTCGGAAAACTATGCATTGTTTAGATCAGTGGTTTTTAACTGGAGGAAAATGTATCCTCTCTACCCTACCCCCAGAGGACATTTGCAATGTCTGGAGGCATTTTTTATTGTCATGCTTGGGGAAAGCTCCTGGCCTCGATGGGGTAGAAGCCAGGGATGCTGCTAAGCATTTTATAATGCCTGGGACTGCTCCCCACAGATGTCAGTATGCTGAGACGATCTGATCCCAGCCTTTCATTGTTTTGGAATTATTTCACAACCCTAACTTGTAGGTAACCAGAGCCATGCAAAACAATTTTCTATTGATTATGCAAATTAATTCTGTCCCGTGGAGGGCCCCTCGCCCCACTGGAGAAATCAGGTGAGCCCATTCGCACATTCAGCTTCACATAAAGGTGTGCTGCTTTGATCTCTCCTTTGGACCAGTTATCATATCTGCTTTATTGACTCATTAATGTGTCCAATAAAATCTTTAAGATGCTTTCCTTTTACGTCTCCAGGAGAGTCATAATTGTACCTTTTTTGGAAAATGATCTTTTAGCTCGAGGAAGGAGGCCCGGATACTGCTCCGTGGAGAAAGTGGCATTTAAGTTGATCTTGAAGGAGGGCTGGAGATGTGAGGGTCAGGATTTTCTGTAAATCAGTGCCGGGGCTTCAGATCTGGAACGGTCTGTGCCTTTCACAGTCTATAAGCTCTGCAAGTTGTAGAAAATGGGTAGTAATGCAACTAGGTCTTTTCTACATAGAAGCAAATGAACCTTGTCTGACGCAAGTGTGATCAGCCTCTCTCGGGTTTTGCATCTATTAACAAATTTCCTCTGCATTCCTAATTGGCTATTTTTTTAGATTCTCCTTTGAATTAAAATTTTTTTTAAAACGTACCTACTGGTTCTCTCATCCACTAATGAGTTAAGTAAAATCTTTGACGCGCTCATTTTATATTTGTATGAGTCATTATTTACCCTTTTAAGACTATTTTAAAAATTAAGTTTATTAGGCTAACATATTTCAGGTATGCAGCTTTATAATACAACATCTGTATACCCTTTTTTACTGATTGATTTTTTTTTTCTTAGAATAAGGAAGGGAGAGAGAGAAAATCGATTTAAAAAAATGTTTTATTGATTTTTTTTTTTTTTTACAGAGAGGAAGGGAGAGGGATAGAGAGTTAGAAACATTGATGAGAGAGAAACATCTATCAGCTGCTTCCTGCACACCTCCTACTGGGGATGTGCCCACAACCAAGGTACATGCCCTTGACCGGAATCGAACCTGGGACCTTTTAGTCTGCAGGTCGACGCTCTATCCACTGAGCCAAACCGGTCAGGGCAGAAAAAACTGATTTGTTGTTCCACTTATTTATGCATTCATTGGTTGATACGTGTGTGTGCCCGACCAGGAATCAAACCTGCAACCTTGGCATATCAGGATGATGCTCTAACCAACTGAGCTACCCGGCCAGGGCTTGCATGCTCTATTGCAGCGGTTGCCAACCTTTCCGACCTCACGGACCACCAGTGGTCCGCAGACCACCGCTGCTCTATTGGGTACAGACACTCCGTGGGCAGGCCCTGTGCCTTAGCCTTTGTTGTATTACGGACACATCATCGGCTCTGCATGGATCGTGGAGAAATGAATAAAAGGGTGAGAAGTATTTGAACAAGATGGAGGCATTTTTCTTGCAAGAGAGGATACTGATGCTGACCCATAAGAGAAAGCCCTTTTTCTGTTTGATTTTGAGACACTTGCGGGTTTCGGAGGATCGTGGATGAGACAGGGGTGCTGTGATAAATCATCACTTCCTAGCTGGAAGGTCACGGTGAGTCGTCAAGCCCCAGGGCCTTAAAGTTCTTTATTTTTTTAAAAAATATATTTCTTTTTATTGATTTCAGAGGAAGGGAGGGGGAGAGAGAGAGAGAAACATCAATGATGAGAGAGAGTCATTGACTGGCTGCCTCCTGCACGCTCCCCACTGGAGATCGAGCCCACAACCCTGGCATGTGCCCTTGGCCGGAATTGAACCTGGGACCCTTCAGTCTGCAGGCCGACGCTCTAACCACTGAGCCAAACTGGCTAGGGCCTAACGCTTCTTTAGTGAAAGGGTCCTGAGCCCGTCCTGTCGGTTGTTCTTGTGCATCGAGGTTGACACCTCTGAGGTACACTGGAGAAGGCATCACCACCCTTGAGGAGACGCATCATCTGCTTGCTTTCTCCCACCTTCATGTCACCTTCCGCACGGCCTCCTCCTCAATCCCAAAGGCACAAAACCAGCTGCACAGCTGTTCCTCCCCGCAGCACTGGCGAGCTCGCTCCCCGGCACACGTCGCCAGTTTTGGCTCAAATAAACTCATAAAAAGTCTCTACACGTGTCCAAGTTTCTCGCGTCCACAGCCTGGCGCGTTCTTCCTGTTGTAAGCGTCTTTCTCTAAGTCTGGCTGAGTTTTTACTGGACATCCTCTCTGCACACTGCCCGAAGGATGGGTCCCACGGCCGGCCACCGGGCTCTCCCTCTGCACCCTGGGAAGACACGGGGACACAGGCATTCGTTCCTAGCTCCGAGGTTTCCTTCTGGGGCAAAGGTTTTATGGAACCATCACCATCCCGGACAGATGAGAGAGACGGCCCTCCCTGGAAGCTGCTCATTTGCTTCATTTGGGCTCACCAGCATTCCCCCGGCTCTGGGCGCTGGGGAGCAAGCGGGTCACCTGCCCAGTGTGGTGGAGCAGCTGGGAACGCTCAGAGGCCTGCCCGGCTCCTGGAAGACCCTTATCCCTGGAGGGATGTGCCTCCTCCAGGCAGGTGGCCGGGCTTCCCCTCCCCAGGCCTCTAAGCAACAAAGCCCGGGGCAGACCAGCCCTATCGCAGAGATCAAATCAGAAACGTCAGGCAGCCCTGGGGCGGAAGAGCCTCCAGGCTCACCCCGACAGCCTCTCCCCAGCCCTCAGCCCGCAGCCCGCAGCCCCCTCTGCCCTGCGGCCCGGATCGGCAGCAGATCCACCAGCTTTCCAGGGCCTCAGTGCACACCGGCTTCCGTCCGGCCTTTGCAGGACGCTCCTGAGCGGCTCAGATTTCTCTGCAGCTGCACGCAATGATTACCGCCCCCGCCACGGGCCATTCCCGGGTCTTACACCTGCGTAAACATGCAAACATGCTCTTTCAGCGTTTCAAAGCCCCTCACAGCGCTCTCCCACCCAGCCGCGGCCTCTTGTCTTTCTCTGACCAGACAGTGCGGCTCGGGAACTCCCAGCGCAGACACACACTCTCCAGGGCCTCACCCATCACCAGGAACCTTCCAGGGTGAGTCCCAGCCCCGAGGGCAGGGGGTGAGTCAGAAGCAGCGGGGATCACCCAGAGCTGCCTGGGCGTGGGCCAGCAGTGTGTGTGTGTGTGTGTGTGTGTGAGA
Source organism: Corynorhinus townsendii (assembly GCA_026230045.1). Classification (NCBI taxonomy): domain Eukaryota; kingdom Metazoa; phylum Chordata; class Mammalia; order Chiroptera; family Vespertilionidae; genus Corynorhinus; species Corynorhinus townsendii. Next base: position 14,170,146 of record JAPDVU010000016.1, on the reverse strand, counting down.
GAGAGAGAGAGAGAGAGTCTCAGAGGACCACCGTAAGGCAATCTCTCTTCTTTTTCTTTAGATTATTTCCTCCAACTGAGAAGGAGAGAGAGAAAATAACCCATCTGGGCCACCCTCCACCATGGCCCTGGCTGGTGTGAGTGGTCACAGGCACCACCTGCAGGTATGGGGCAAGGGAGAGCCCGCTTTCCCATTGTACAGATGGGAAAACAGAGGCAGCTAAAGGGCGGTCGAGCAAGCCGGGCCCACCGCCCCAGCTGCGGTCCTGCCCCACCGTCTCCCGGCTCAGGAGGGCGACGGGAGGGCGGGGGGCTGAGGCTGAGGCTAAGCCAGCCCTTTCTTTCCTCTCTCTTCAGGCCTGAGATCTGAATTCAAAGGGCTCAGAGAGAAGGTGGCTCCCACGCTGGCTGTTACAAGGAATGGCTTTGTTTTAGCCATCTCTCCCTATGGGCGTGGCTCCTGCCGTCCTGCGACTGTAGCCTGGGGTGGGGGTGGGCTGGGACCGGCCTGTTGGGTAAGGGAGGGCTGGCTGGGAGATGGGATGAGCCGTCCCTGGGGTTGCAAAAGATGGGAGGCCCCGCGAGGAGGAGGAGGAGGAGAAGGGAAAATGCCAGAAAGCAAGCTTCAAAAAGCTCAGGTGGTTTTCTGGGCCCCTGGACCCCTTCTTGCCCCAGCAGGGCAGGGCTCAGGGCGTCCCAACACCGCCCCTGGGAGGGGTGCTCATAGCAGGGTTCCCCTAACCCAGTGGTTCTCCACCTCCCTCCTGCCGCCACCCTTTAATCCGATTCCTCGTGTGGTGGTGACCCCCAACCATAACGTTATCTTCGTGGCTACTTTATAACTGTAATTGTGCTACTGTTATGACTCGTAATGCAAATATCTGTGCTTTCCGAGGGTCTTAGGTGCTCAACCCACAGGCTGAGAACCGCTAGCAGGGTCGCCTAAGGCAGTGGTCGGCAAACTCATTAGTCAACAGAGCCAAACATCAACAGTGCAACGATGGACATTTCTTTGGAGAGCCGAAAACCGACTTCTGCGCATGGGCCACGAAGTTTCAATCGCCCTGTACGTGCGCGCCCGCACGTGGTATTTTGTGGAAGAGCCACACTCGGGGGGCCAGAGAGCCACAGGTGGCTCGCGAGCCGCAGTTTGCCGACCACTGGCCTAAGACCATCGGAAAACACAGATATTAACATGACGATGCATAACAGTAGCAAAATTGCAGTTATGAAGCAGCCACGAAGAGAATGTTATGGTTGGGGGTCACCACCACATGAGGAACCGTGTTAAAGGGTCCTGGCAGGAGGAAGGTTGAGCACCACTGCAACCGTCACGTTGCCAGTAACCAGTTACAGCTTGTGTTTGTAGGGCTGTTTGCCATTTAAACAGACGAACCATCTGTTCTCTCGCCTGTTAAAATGGGGCGATGCGACCCATTCCGCAGAGTCAGGGTCCTTCCTGGCGGATCTCAGTGGGTGGGAAACCGTGCTGAGGGTGATGCTGTCAGCGCAGCCCCGGGCACCTCCCCTCTAAGGCCCTTCTGGCGCCCGCCCCCTGCCCTCCGTTCCATGTGGCGGGATGCGTGCTGTTCCCCACCCCATGGGCAGGAAGTGAGCAGCTCACTTAGCCCCGCCCATCATGCCCATCAGCCTTGTCTTTCCTTCTCTCTCTTTTCCCAGGTGTCAGACCTGCCAGGGAATCTAGGGCCCCCCTAACTCCGCTGCTTCGTCTCCCCTTCATCACTCACAGGCGTTACCCCCAAGAGGTCTCTTGTACTTTTAAAAAATATTTTTATTTTATTTTTAAAAATATATATTTTATTGATTTTTTACAGAGAAAGGGAGAGGAATAGAGAGCTAGAAACATCGATGAGAGAGAAACATCCATCAGCTGCCCCCTGCACACCCCCCACCCGGGATGTGCCCGCAGCCAAGGTCCATGCCCTTGACCGGAATCGAACCTGGGACCCTTCAGTCCGCAGGCCGACGCTCTATCCATGGAGCCAAACTGGTCAGGGCTAAAAGTGTTTTTATTGATTTTAGAGAGAGAGAGTAAGGACGAGAGAGAAAGAGACAGAGAGAGGGAGAGGGAGAGAAACACTGATGGGCTGCCTCCTGCACCCCCCCCCCCACCTGCCAGGGATCCAGCCTGCAACCTGGGAATGGGCTCCACTCAGAACGGATCCCGTGGCCTCTTGGTTCATGGGTCGACTCTCAACCACTGAGCCACTGGGCCGGCCGGGCAAGGCCTGGCACGTCGAACTTGGGGCTGGCCGTTGCTTCCTGGGGGACTTGGAATGCTGTGTACATCGTTAGTCAGTGCAGCCTCACAGTGACTGTGGGAGAGGAGCCCTGCCATTTCCCCACATTCACAAACCAGGAGGCAGGAGCGTTCCCGTGACTGGCCTGGCGTCACCCAGCCAGCGGGTAGTGCAGCTGGACTCTGAACGCGGGGCTGCGTTGGGGCGCCTCTGCCCTGGATCCGGGGCAATGCTGTTTGCAGAGCGAGGCGGGCGGAATGGGCTTGCTGCCCTCGCTCAGCAGCGGCCACCTCCCTGATGGCCGCCCCCTCCTGGCCCAGCAGGGTGCCCGGCTCTGGCCCTGTGCCTCCTGTGGCGGCCTGGCATGCTGCCTTCCCCCCTTAAAGTCCCTTCTTCCCTCTGCTCCCCAGACACCCCTCTTCTGTTTTTGGTTTTTTTTTTTTCTTTTTCTCAAATTCCTGGCTGTCCTTTCTCAGTCTCTGTCACCAGCTCCCTTTCTCTGCTTGTAGCTTTGTGTGGGTTGTTGGGGCTTTTTCTGTCTCAGTCCGCCTGGTCTGACCTCTTCTCTGCTTCCAGCGTCCGATGACAGGGCCCCCTGGGAATGCAGCCGGGGCTGGGGGCCGAGCAGCCGGGTTACCCTGGCTGAGGGGCCTTCCACCTCTGAGAAGTTGGTTTTGATTTTCTTACTTGTTCTCTTTTCTCAGTATGTTCAGAGGAGACTCTCCCGTGGACGTGAATGTGTTTTTAGAACATCGATTTGGGCTTCCAGGCACGGCGCGTGATGCCTAGTGGTACCCCAGCTGCTGTCCGGATGCTTTCTAACGTAAGTCCCCATAGGATTTTGTTGCTGTTGTTAATCCTCACCCGAGGATAGTTTCCCCTGGGTTTTTAGAGAGTGGAAGGAAGGGGGAGGCAGAGAGAGAAAGAGAAACATCAGTGTGAGAGAGATACATCGATTGGTTGCTTCCCACACATGCTCCGACCAGGGCCGGGGATCCAGCCTGCAGCCACGGTACATGCCCTTGACCGGAATTGAACCCGGGACCCTTCAGTCTGCCGGCCGACGCTCTATGCGCTGAGCCACACCGGCCAGGGCATCCTTGGGATTTAAAGCCTGGGAAGATGACCCTGACAGGCTTGGCTCAGTGGATAGAGCGTCGGCCTGCGGACTGAAGGGTCCCAGGTTCGATTTCGGTCAAGGGCCTGTACCTGGGTTGCAGGCACATCCCCAATGGGAGGTGTGCAGGAGGCAGCTGATCAATGTTTCTCTCTCATCGATGTTTCTAACTCTCTCTCCCTCTCCCTTCCTCTCTGTAAAAAATCAATAAAATGTATTTTAAAAAAATAAAAGTAAAGCCTGCAAAGATGTTCCTGGCTGTCACCAGTCGGTCGGGTACCACGGCCCCTTCCTTCCAGAGAGAGGCCCTGCCCGCCCAGCAGCTGAGAGGTCACGGAGACCCTGCAGGCCCACAGAAGGGAGTGTGACATGGGAGGGGCCTCGGAGCGGAGTCTGGGCCTGAGTCACCTCCTGGGGGTGTGGCCACATAGCCAGGGTCTGACTCTGAGCCGGGAGCCCCTTCAGCTCTCACAGCGAACGGGAATCACAAAGGCCCAGGCTCAGGTGGACCAGGAGGGCAGGGCCACCCCCTCTTCTCTCACTGCTGACGATGAGAGGCCATGAGAGGACAGCCAGGGCCCAAGCGAGGCTGGAGCCTGCTCCTCAGCCTCAGGCTCACAGAGTGGGGCCCATCCTCACGCCTGCTCCTCAGCCTCAGGCTCACAGAGTGGGGGCCCATCCCCACGCCTGCTCCTCAGCCTCAGGCTCACAGAGTGGGGCCCATCCTCACGCCTGCTCCTCGGCCTCAGGCTCACAGAGTGGGGCCCATCCCCACGCCTGCTCCTCAGCCTCAGGCTCACAGAGTGGGGGCCCATCCTCACGCCTGCTCCTCGGCCTCAGGCTCACAGAGTGGGGCCCATCCTCACGCCTGCTCCTCGGCCTCAGGCTCACAGAGTGGGGCCCATCCTCACGCCTGCTCCTCGGCCTCAGGCTCACAGAGTGGGGGCCCATCCTCACGCCTGCTCCTCGGCCTCAGGCTCACAGAGTGGGGGCCCATCCTCACGCCTGCTCCTCGGCCTCAGGCTCACAGAGTGGGGCCCATCCCCATGCCTGCTCCTCCGGCTGTGCCCAGCCTCTGCCGGGTGCTGCTGTGGGCCCATCACTGCTCTCGCGGGTGAGGTAGGGGAGGCCCGGGCTTGACTCACACTCAGAAGGGAGTGTCTGGGGGAGATTCCACCCCAGCAGTGTAGGCTCTGATCAGAAATGTAAGTCACTCCCTGGCCGGTTTGGCTCAGTGGATAGAGCATCAGCCCTAGGACTGAAGGATCCCGGGTTTGATTCCGGTCCCGAGGGCACGGGCCTCAGTTGCAGGCCCGATCCCCTCCAGGATGTGTCCCTCTCACATCGGTGTTTCTCTCTCTGTCTCTCCCCCTCCCTTCTACTCTGTCTAAAAATCAGTGGAAAAATATCCTCGGGTGAGGATTAACTAAAAAAATTTAAAAAATGCAAGTCACATCAAGACCTAAGTGCTCTCTGACCTGTAGTCTGTGATGTGCGTTTGGAGATAAATAGAAAAGCACAATAAGGAATCCTTAGAGCGATCCTTAGCCCTGCCTGCCTGTGTAACTGGTACAGCACCTATGAGCAGGAAGCAGAGGTATTCGTGTGTCTGATGACCTGCCGGCCTGGAAGTAATTAAAATGGACGTGTCTTTCTTATTCACCTTGTGATCCTGGCTCAGTCCCTGACACCTGGGGGGTCCCTGGTACAAAGTTTACCCAAGGCAAAGCCCGTGGTGTCTTCAAAGTTCGTGATACTGAGATGGGCGGGGCGGGGGGCGAGGAGGTGCTGCTGGGGCCCCATGTCCTGCCCCAGGGGTCCCTGGATGGAGAGTTTGAGGAGCCCAGGTTTGACATCTACCCTGATGGTTTCCGACGTCTGTGTTTAGAGCAGGGTGCGGGTGCAGGTGGAGCTGGGGGTGGGGGTGCGGGTGCAGGTGGAGCTGGGGGTGGGGGTGCGGGTGCAGGTGGAGCTGGGGGTGGGGGTGCGGGTGCAGGTGGAGCTGGGGGTGGGGGTGCGATTTGTTTGAGCCTCAGAGTCGCAAAGGTCACTAGGGTTTCCTCCACAGCAACTATGAGCTCAGCGCAGCAGTTCCCACCCTGGGCACACGCCCCACAGGGGGGCAATTAGACGTTTAAGGAGGGCAATTCGAGGAGTTCTTAACAGTGAATTTTGCGCATTGCTTAGGGTTCCAGGGGCCTCATCTACAGTATAGACATACATATTGTGACCTGTTGCTGCCTCTCGGTTCTCTGTTACATGTTTTGAAACGTTATTTGCTATTTTTTCCCTATCGCTTCAGATTATTATTATGTAACAGTTTCTTACTGATTTCCTGCTCCTCGGGACTTCAGCTGTCCCTCCGTTCTTTTCTCTTTCCTGGATGCCCTGTTCTTTGGAAGCTTGTTTAGGCCAAGTTCATGGCCTGGGAGGCTTCCCCCACGTGACGAGGAGTGCACTTTGTGAATCATAAGAAGGCTATGTCACGGGGTGGGGGGGGGGGGTGGCATCAGGATTTTAGAGATGCGGAGGTGGGGCGTGGCCAAAACGAGGTGGGGAGCCACCGGCCTGGAGTCCCGCGGGGGCCACGGTGGTGACGTCACACCCGGCCCGCAGCTCCGAAGGCCTCCTTGGTGTTGCGTCGGCGCCACCACATGGCAGAAGGCAGTCTTGCTGCTGCCAAGCCGGGAAAGGGAAAGCGACCTCCAAAGGCCGCTCAGGGAGCCTTGGCGCAGCCCAGCCGAGAACGGTGTTTGGAAAGCAAGACCCGAGGGGGCACGTACCCACGGAAGCACCCCAGTTTCAGACCCTGAGGGCGGGCAGGCTGTGCCTTTCATTTGTCATCCTCTGCTGCCCAGGGCCCAGACGCGGCAGTTACGTGCCAATGTGTACGTGTTTGTCTAGCTCGCGTGCAAATGCTTTTTTTTTTTTCAGGTAAAACAAACAAACCTAAACTAAAACCAAAGCCGGAAACCAAACCAATCAAAAGCAACCACCCCCCTAGCCCAAAAGGTTACAGTGTTAGTGCCCTGTATGGCGTTCACCAGTTTTGTGTGGGACCCAGAAGTCCTAACGAGCGTTACTCAGCGACGCCTGTAATAGTTAGTCTCTTAAATGCTCTCCGAGCCAGATTACCATCTGCCGGTTCTCTCGTGATTGGGTAAATAAATCACGAAGGAACAGGCGAATGAAGGCCCTTGGAGGAGTGGGTACATGGATAACGAAATCAGGTTTTAACTCAGGAAAAAGGATACCCGACCTTCAGTTCCAAAGGAGTGCCACATGCTTTGTTTTCAAGTTCCCTCTTTCCATCGCTGTAGTTCCCTTTCCCGTCATTCTCCGTATATTTCTCCATTTTTGCTTAATCCAAGAATGCACGGGAAGTAGTTTGGAATTGCTAACCCCATGCACTGAAAATGAGGAAAATAGTTTTTTTGTTTTTGTCTTAACTGAGTATATATGCTCACAATGCTACGGGCAAAATTTCTTGGGTTAGTTCTTTTTAAAAAAAATATTTTACTGATTTTTTACAGAGAGGAAGGGAGAGGGAGAGAGAGTTAGAAACATCGATGAGAGAAAAAAACATCGATCAGCTGCCTCCCGCACACCCCCTACTGGGGATGTGGCCACAACCCAGGTACATGCCCTTGACCAGAATCAAGCCTGGGACCCTTCAGTCCGCAGGCCGACGCTCTATCCACTGAGCCACACCGGTGAGGGCTTGGGTTAGTTCTTCTCTTTCCTCCTTCCCGGGAGATTCTGAGTCTGACTGGTTGGGTTTATTCCCCGATCCTTAGCTAGAGTGTTCCTAACAAGTCCTCACTTTCTGCACAGGGTGGCCATGGAAATAGAAATAGCAAATATACACACCGCAGAATGCAAAAAAACCCCCCAAAAAACCCCCAAAAAACAGCGTCCGAGTGTGTCCCAGGAAGGGTGCCTTCAATTCGCCAGCGACATATTTGGACGAGCCTTTTGCTGATATCCTCACCACTGCCGGTTAGCTCTTCCCGCCCACACGGAAAATGACGGTGTCGACACATTTTAGTGAGCTCCAGATACTTTTCTCTGCTGAGAACCCTGAGAAATGGCTCTCCCTCGAAAGGACCCCAGACAATACAAAGCAGTCCCAGATGTCTAGGCTGAGCCACGCGAAGCCAGTCTTAAACAAGAGATTGAATGCTGTTCCTGCCTGCTCAGTTTTATCTGTGGTTTGAGCGCACTTTTGGTGGCAAGGGAATTTTTTTTTCTTTTATGACTCACATAAATGACATCTAGCTTTTAGTTTTTAATAGCTGGGCGGTGTATAGTGTTCGCACAGGGTCAGGAATAAGATTCTAACAAAGCCCATGATCCCGTCCGCAGGGCCAGCGGCAGGCGTTCAGGGTTCAGTGCAAAATGAAAACGTGCCCACATTCATCAAAACCCAGGGGGAAGTGCCATTCAAATCTAAAGCGCTTTTCCTTTAAAAATATTGTTTTCTTGACCTCACGGTGTGGCCCAGTGGATAGAGCATCGGCCTGCGGACTGAAGGGTCCCGGGTTCGATTCCGGTCAAGGGCACGTGCCTGGGTTGTGGGCTCAATCCCTGGAGGGGGGCGTGTAGGAGGCAGCTGATCCATGACTCTCTCTCATCATGGATGTTTCTCTCTCTCTCTCCCTCTCCCTTCTTCTCTGAAATCAGTAACAATATATTTAAAAATATATATATTTTAAAAATGTAACACGTGTAATGGTGATACATGAGAAACAATGTAAACTTTTGATCTGCAGCAATGTAGTTTTCATGTCATACTTTCATATAATGAATAATACTATTAATTTGATATCATGCGTGATTGTAAGAGTTTTCTGGCTCAGTTTTCTGCAGATTCACATATCAGCCCCTTGGAATGTGTACTTTCATGATGGTGACAGGAGAGCATTAAACCGAGCAACTGCTGGTGACTGGGTTCCTGGGACATAGGAGCTGACGAGGAGTGGGGCATGCAGGGTGTGTATCAGGGACCAGCATCTGTGCGTGGAGGTGGGCCGCGGTGGTCTTTGTCAGAGGGGGAAGCCAAAATGCGATGCAGTTGAGACAACGTTTTGGCTAATCCCATGGGCGCTCTGGACCATTCAGGGCCCAGAGGAGATGCTAAATGGGGTCACAGTCTCCCCCCGCCCCTCCCCGCCCAATATATTTTTATTGATTTCAGAGAGGAAGGGAGAGAGAGATAGAAACATCCATGATGAGAGAGAATCATGCATCGGCTGCCTCCTGCAAGTCCTCCACTGGGGATCGAGCCCACAACCCGGGCCTGTGCCCTTGACTGGAATCGAACCTGGGACCTTTCAGTTCGCAGGCCGACGCTCTATCCACTGAGCCACACCGGCGAGGGCGTGGGTCACAGTCTTCCTACCCTTGCCCTCGCAGTTCCTGGATGTGGGCTGCCCAGCTGGCCGATTGCCTCCTCCTGGTGTCATTGAACGCGTGTCTCTAACCCAGTGGCATTTAACCGGGCGCGCGCTTGCCTCTCAGGGAGCACTTGGCAATGTTGGGCATTGCTGGTGGCCATGACGGCAGGGGTGCTATGGACACTGAGTGAGTGGAGGCCAGGGATGCTGTAAGCACCCTGTAATGCACAGAACAGCCGCCCCGCCCACACACACACACACAATATCTGGTCCCAAATGTCAATAGTACTCTGCTTAACCTTTTATTTCCTCTAAAAGATGCCATTGGATCTAGATGTTTGCATGAGTCGGTTCAAGTTCAGCTTTGGACAGAGGACAGAAGTCTCCCCAGGTGGCCCCGTGTTGTGCATCCTATTGTATAAGGTGAGAAGGCACGAATGCCCCCTTCCTTTGGGTGATGCACCGATGAATAAGTGAGCTCAGATGTATTCATTATCAAGTCCCTCATTAGCCTTTTATAGAATAGTTTTACTATGAAGGGCTGGCAATGGTGACTTCTACGTCTATCACTTGCTTTCCTATAGCTGCAATCTATAATAATAAGAGCGTAATATGCTAATTAGACCAGTCGTCCTTCCAGACGACCTTCTGGACGAAGCGGGGCTGCAAGGGAAGCCCGGGTTCCAGGTGCCAGAGGGAAGCCGGTGCCGGCAGCCGGGGGAAGGAAGGCCTACTCTTGCACGAATTTTGTGCATTGGGCCTCTAGTTCTCCTATAAAGAAAAGCATTGCCCTACCAACCGGTGACCCTGAAGTAGGCCGGACAGGAAAGGCGGGACGCATGCATGATTCTTTCCCTTTCTCAATCTTCAGAACGCCCTAGTCATGAAAAACGTGGTTAAAATATTCTCTATAGGTGTTTTCAGAGAAACCACCCTCTGAGGAGCAAAACAGGACGAGTGTCGGTATAGACCAGGCACTTGGCTTTAAGGAGTCCACCGGGCCTGCTGGGACCACACAGGGCTCTAGGGGGCAGCAGAGACCACCAGCTGCTGGAGCCGGACCATCCGGGCTTTGATAACATTACAGACTCCTTACCACCCACCAGACCAGCCGCTGCTGTCAGCTCGCTGGAATCTCAGCATCTCAGCTGACCTGAGAGGCCACATCCGGGCATGGCCGCAGGGAGGGGCGGGGCTCTCTCCGGGCCGGTCCTGGTTCCCAGCAGCCCCGTGCTCCTCTCCCACCCCATCGATCCTTCTTCAAGGTGGAAAGGACCCCTGTTCTGATCTTGGTGTTTAGCTTTGCTGGTTTTGGTGTGTTTCTGTGGATTTGCCTATTCCGGATATTTCCTACAACGGGGGCCAGACCATGCGAGGCCTTCTGCAGTGGCTTCCTTCACTCGGCATACTGTGTTCAGGGTTCACCCAGGGGTAGCTCGTATCAGGACTCCGTCCCTTTTCACGGCTGCGTACTACTCCCCGCGATGGCCACACCACATCTGTCCATCCGCCCGGCCGCCCATGGCCTCTGGGTTGTTCCCACGTGCTGGCGGTTATGGACGATGCTGTCACGCGGCTTCGAGGACAGGCCTTTGTGTGGCCTTGTGCTTTCCCTTCTTTCCATCCCGGGGAGTGGAATGTCACCTGCGGTTCCATTTTGAGGGGCTGCAGGTGTTTCCCAGTGTTCTCCCTTCCCAGCAGCCATGGCTGAGAACTCTGTCGTACCCTTGACCTTGGCTTCTTCTCTCGCTCGCCTTAGCACTCCGGAATGGGAAGACCTGGGCGTGAGCATGCTGCGGCCGGCTTTCCCGCTCCCTTTCCTGCGGCTCTGGCCCGCGTGGCTGCAACCCTGTGAACGGATGGCCTGCGATGCACACTTGGGCCTTGGGGGATCTGTCTGCCTTGCCCAGGGGACGCTGAAGCCTGGGCGGCCGACGCTGAATCAAGGGAAAGTGGTGCCGAGGTGGGGTCCCCAGAGAGGCTAGGGCCACAGCCAAGTCTTTCAGATGTGTCCTTGAGCCTCCGAAGGTCACTTTGACCTTGACTTTCCTTGGCCTGTGGCCACATCACTCCAGTCTCGGCCTCTGTGGTCTCAGTTTTCGCCTTTTGATCTGTCTTCAAATCTCCCCGTGCCTCTGTCTTAGGAGGGCATTTACCATGCATTCAGGGCCACCCCATTCTCCCCGTCCCCCCCACCCCCCCCCCCCATTTCAAGGCCCTTAATATATCTGCAAAGATCCCGTTTCCAAACAAAGCAATGCTTACAGCTTCCAGAGCTTAGGACTCATTGGTCTGGGGACCATTTTCTTCCTTCCTTTTTCTTTCTTTTTTATTTATAATATATTTTTTATTGATTTCAGAGAGGAAGGGAGAGGGAGAGAGAGATAGACACAGCAATGATGAGAGAGAATCGCTGATTGGCTGCCTCCGGCACGCCCCACACTGGGGATTGAGCCTGCACCTGGGGCCTGTGGCCTTGAGCGGAATTGAACCCGGGACCCTTCAGTCCACAGACTGACGCTCCATCCACTGAGCCAAACCGGCCAGGGCTAGGGGACCATTTTCCAGCTTGCCACACACTACGGTTCAGAAATCACCGATGTGGCCCACGTCCTTAGGGTAGACCAGGCCGAGGAGGTGGGAGCCCCGAGAAAAGGGATTGATTTGAGGTTCCCAGGCCTCCTCTGTCTGGTCCTGGTGCCTGTGGGATATGACAGCTGACGTGTCCTGAGTGCTCCTCACCCACTCATCTAAGCCCAGGTCACGCCCTGTCTCGTCCCTCCTCCTAACAACCTGGAGAGGTGGGCCCAGCTATTACCTGCCATTGTGCTGATGAGAAAATGAGGGGGAAGGGAGGCTGAGTCACCCGCCGAAGGGGCTGGAACTGATTGCCGGTGGAGCTGGGCGAGCCACCGACCGCCAGAGGCCAACACCTCCTGCAGGGTGAGCACCCCGTCCGTCCCGTCCCGTCGGGCTTCCTCTGATCTGCTCCGTGAATCATCCCTTTCTGATATTTGTACCCACCTGGCAAATATGCAACCACACTTTCCGGAAAGAAAGGGGACCCCCTTGAGCCCCTTGCCCCCATCCTTCTCAGAACCGTGGCTCCAAAGTCTTGGTGAGTCCCAGCCTCCAGCTATCAGACAGCTTCTCGACTTAACCCTGCGGGGAGGCGGGGGGCGGGGGCACACAGGTCCTGCAAAGAGGGGGCACAGCTGAGATCCTAATGCATCTCCCAGGTTAGTGGCCTGGGGGAGGGGGGGGCACGCAGGTCCTGCAAAGAGGGGGCACAGCTGAGATCATGCATCTCCCAGGTAGTGGCCCGGGAGGGGCCCTGGAAGTTCCCCAGCCTCCAGATCGCGGGAGAAAGGCAGGCAGGCAAGGTGGGCATGTTCCCGGGCACCGTGGCCACCTGTTTGCTCCTGGCCATGACTCACTTCCCTCCAGAGCGCCTCGGGTGAAAGGTTTGCCAGCTCCACCTCCCTCCACGCTGCCTTATAGCTCCCCTCCCGGCGGGGGGGGCGGCGGGGGCGCCTCGGAGAGCACGGAGCAGCCCTGCCCTCCTGCCCTCCCCACGCAGCCCGCCCACAGCCATGGCAGCCACGGCGGCCCAGGTCTCCGGGCAGCGGGCGGCAGCCAAACGTCTTGGCTCCAACCAGAAAGCCGCGAAGTACCTGGGCCAGGACTTCGAGACGCTCAGGCAGCAGTGCTTGGATTCAGGGGTGCTATTTGAGGACCCCGAGTTCCCAGCGTGCCCGTCAGCCTTGGGCTACAAGGATCTCGGACCACGCTCCCCCCAAACTCAAGGCGTTGTCTGGAAGCGGCCCCCGGTAAGGAGACGGGCTTGCCGTAAGGAGTCAGGCAGGATGGAGGACTCTCGCTTCAGGTCACAAGTAGCTGAGGGAGAAGGCGTGGCTCTGGATCCTCAGTTCCTAGACCCTGTATTCCAGAACCTGTTTCCCTGTAACAATATTTTTCAGAGGTGGTGAGGTTGGAGGGAAGAGCATGCAGAGGCGTTGGGACCACACACTACGGGTTCAGAAATCAGAGTTGGATTTGAATCCTGGCTCTGCCTGTGTGGTCTTGGACACATCACCTCCGTGAACCTCAGTTTTCTCATCTGTGAAATGGTGCCACTGGCACCTTATGTTCCCAGGGTTGGCATGCGGGCTAGAGATGAAGCTCAGAGCATCGTGCCTGGCCCACCACAGGCACAGACCACACGGTCGTGGCTGCCTGGGCCCCTGGGCCTGGGCACAGTGGGACAGGCCAAGGCTAGAGGTAGCCATTGGTAAGGGGTCAGTGGTGACATCATTGCGGAAAGGGTTGCTCAAGGTCATGAGCTGGGTCCCTGTTCCACTGGGGCTGGTGAGTGGAGCAGTGGGGGCTGTGGGTCTGTGAACGCAGCTGGAACTCAGGGCCTCCTGAGTGCTGTCCCTGGTGTCACCCCAACCTCAAAGGCAGACTGGAGGACCACGCCCCCAAAACCCATGTCCGTGACCTACCGCGACGGGACCCTGGTCACGTGATGTACCCTCAGCGGTCGGAGCCCCCTCTGCAGGGCAGTGGTGAGAACTGAGACTGTTCAGCGTCTGCCGCGTAAAAAGGCTCATCCGAGCACATGCTCCGTGGCCTTGGGCCAGGGAGCCTTTGTCTCCCAGAGCATGATGGGAAAGTCAGGTCGTGGGACCCGTTTTCTTGGCCCTGGATGACACGGCAGGATGAGAGGGTAATTCTTTGGATGTGGCCCAATCCTACCCCTTCGTTTCCATTCGACCTGTTCTGTCCAGTAGTTCCTGCCTCTGAGGGTAGCTCCTTTGCCTGCCTCTCTCCTGCCCACCCCGGTCCGTCTGCCCACCCCTCTGGAGACACACGGCATTCCTCTGGGATGTTGGCAAAATCAAGGTTGGGAATCATGGTTTTATCCCCTTTCTTTCTTTTTTTTGTAAGCTGGGGATTTCTTTCTTTCATTTCCCCCGTCACCATTTATCCCCTCTATGCGGTGGTTGTATATCCAAGAGTTGACAGCTACCTTTCATTTCAACAGACAGTATTTTTTAAAAAATATATTTTATTGACTTTTTTACAGAGAGGAAGGGAGAGAGAGAGAGAGTTAGAAACATCGATGAGAGAGAAACATCGATCAGCTGCCTCCTGCATGCCCGCTACTGGGGATGTGCCCGCAACCCAGGTACATGCCCTTGACTGAAATTGAACCCAGGACCCTTCAGTCCGCGGGCTGAACCAAACCGGTTTCAGCTCAACAGACAGTATTTTTAGGCCTGTTTATTTTTTCTTTAAAGAATAGTTTATTGATTTTTAGAGAGTGGGGAGGAGAGGGAGAGAAAGAAACATCGCCGTGAGAGTGTAATATCAATTAGCTGCCTCCTACTGGGAATCGAACCGGCGACCCTTCGGTGCGCGGGATGGCACCCAACCCACCGAGCCACACCGGCCCGGGCTAGGCCTCTGTTTGTGTCAGGCATCGGCTCTGCACTGCTGGGAAGGCGGCGGCGGGTAGGGGTGGGTTCATTGCTGCAGACAGACTTTGGTGCTGGGGTTCGAGGAAGCAGAGGGTCCTGACAGAGGCCAGGGTCGCTGGGAGTAACCGTTGCAAGTTGCCTCCGTCAGCGAGAAGATGCGATGGCAGTGCCTTCCTGCCTCAGACCCCTTACGGGTGCCCGCGTTTCCCTCGAACCCATTCACCGGAGGCCGAAGCGAGCAAGGCCTGAGTCATGTGTGTTTATGGAGTGTGCGGAGATCCTTACCTGAGTCATCGTCAGCATTACTAATGACAAGACGTGGTTGTTATTCAGGAAGAAAAAAAAACAGTGACCCAAGCGTGTGTGTGTGTGTGTGGGGGGGGGGCTGGGGGATGGGGGGGTGGGGAAGTGGGAGCCTCCTGGCCTCTTTTCAGCCTCTTTGGCTGCCAGACTGCTTTGTGTCTCCGATCCGACTTCCAGCAGAAAGTTAGCCCCGGGGAGAAGACTTCTGGAACGTTCTTCCGGGGTAGGCTGAGATGCCATCTCTTCACAAAGCTGGGGACGCCCTGTGGCCCCCGAAAGATTCATAACGTATTAGTCATGATGTCCCTGGGTTGTTTTTTTCCTGGGTCCGGGGGGTGGTGGTACATTTTGAAACCTGCTAACGATAACACGCGGTAACGTGAGCATCCCGTCTACGTATACCCCGCTTAGCCCCGTTCTGCGGATCACACTTCAACCCGTTTCGGGCCTTTGCGAACCCACTGTCTTCTGAACCGAACTCAGAATTTTCCCAGAATTCGGTAGGCTTCTCGGCCACGCCTCGCATGAGCTCATATGGCACGGACAGTGAGACGGGGTAGCGGACTGGCCGGCTCCGGCGAGCGAGCGACCTGGGACGCGTCCCCGTGTTCCATAGTCTGGAGTCGAAGCCGCGGGTTTGGGCGATGTCGCCGAGAGGATGCTTCCGGCGGGCTATTGCTGCGGGAAATGGGGTCCCTGCAGAGGGCGGAGGCCTGGCCAGGGGTTCCCTGATTCGTAGGGGTGAGTGGAGCTGAGGAACCCTTGAAGGAGACTGGGGACACCTTAGGCAGGTGAGGAGAGGACGAGAGATGATCTCCTAGGTCGCTGTGAAGTCTGAAGTCAGGGCCTCCGAAGCCGTCTTGACCCCTGTTGCCACCATCGCTGGGCATCTTGTAACTCGTGTTACGTCTCCCATTGCTTTCAGGAAATGTGCCCCAGCCCGCAGTTTATCTCTGGTGGAGCCACCCGCACGGACATTTGTCAGGGTGATCTGGGTGAGTAGCCGGGGCCGTCCTGTTTGTTTTGAGCAGGGCGGGTGTGGCACGCGTGACATCAGATGAAGCTGTTAGACTTGACTGCCTGTGGTTACCTTTAAGTGGGCATAATTTGCCCTATAAAATGGCCACGTCTCTACAATTAGGGACTGTCGTAATAGATGCTTTTATAATCAGTAAGGAAACAGGGATCCCCTCTTTCTAGGCCAGCTTCCTTTCACGGGCCTGGGATCCTAGGACTAAGAAGGTACCTCCCTCCCCGCCTTTCACATTCCCTCCAATCAGGTGCAGTTAAGCGCTGGAAATCATTTATTTTGTTCTGTACGTTCTGGCCTCCAGTGTCAGGCCCCCCAGGGTGTCCGTGGTAGCAGATGGGTGCTCCTGACCTTCTAAGCACTCCTGATCCCAGGGCCTCGTGGTCAAGGGGGACAAGACGGGCCTTCTCGGGGACAGCGTGGCTCTGACTTACATTCGCTGGGATTCTAAACCAGCATCCAGTGGCAGCCGCAACGTACGGGTCAGGAAAGGAAAGGAACGAGGAGACAAATCCCACCTGCTGAAAAGCAGTAAAACAACCCAAATCTCAGCATCCATCTGGACCCGATAACCTTCCTCTTTTAACGGGGGTCCACCTCCCTTTTCCCTCCTGGTTCTAGCCAGGAAAATGTCTCCAATGCGCTGGAAACCTTCGTGATTTGGAAGGTCACAGGGCACCTCATTTTAAACTCCTCCGTGTTCTCGTCTTTAACGAGCACAGCAAATACCGCCCGAGCCAGCAGTACGAAGCGCGAATGAGTCAGGTGCCACCTAATTTCCCACATGGCGCAGGGAAGCGCGACTTCCCACCCAGGCTTTTAGCAGCTCCTTGTTAGTGATGGTGAACTTAGTGCCAGGCGTTTAATAAGGGTCGTTTAATTGATCGGCTTGGATAGCCCCTCCCTGGAATCGTTATAAGTAAGCAAGGAGGAGAGAGGGCTTCCGGAAAGAGGCCTGAGCGTTGCCATGGTGAGCGTGCACCGCTGAGGGATGGAGCGGCATGGAGCACAGGAGACAGCCCAGACTGACTCTCAGCTCCCAGCTCCCACCCAGGTCCGCGGGGCCTCGCCCGGGGGCCGCCCTGGGGTAGCCCAGCCGTCGAGGTGGTGTTTCTGTTTTTTATTTGTTTTGTTTTTTAAATATATTTTATTGATTTTTTTTTTTTTTACAGAGAGGAAAGGAGAGGGATAGAGAGGAACATCGATGAGAGAGAAACACCGATCAGCTGCCTCCTGCACACGCCCTACTGGGGATGTGCCCGCAACCCAGGTACATGCCCTTGACTGGAATCGAACCTGGGACCCTTCAGTCCGCAGGCCGACACTCTATCCACTGAGCCACACAGGCTAGGGCTTGTTGTTTTTTTAAGTCAGTGTCATGGAAACCTCTTTTGAAAGTAATTAACTTATTTATTAAACATTTTTCAGTGACAGTCGCCATTCAACATGATATTCGTTGCAGGTGCACAGCCTAGTGGTTAGACATTTACGTAAAGTGCGAAGGGATCCCCCGACGTGTCGAGCACCCGCCTGGCGCCGTACGTAGTTATCACTATTGGCCATCCTCCCTGGGCTCTGCGCTGGGCATCCTCCCTGGGGCTCATGGGGACACATCCCGGAGCCAGTGTGAGGAAGGGGTGTGCTGGCTGAGCTGAATCCTGTGGCCCTTGGGGTGCAAACATAAGACAAGATGCTGGAGGCCAGGGCTAATGGAGACAGAAAGGAACGGGTGAGCTCTGAGATTCATCGCTTGCTCAGGCCCAGGCTGGCACCTGCCCCTCCCAAATGGCCCGGCACTCCCCGATCCGAGCTGGGGACCCCGGGGCTTCCCAATGAGGGCGTCAGCTATTAAACAAAGGATGGTGGAGGGTCTCCATGGCAACATGAGGATGGCCTCCCAGCCTCAAACATATGAAGAGACGAGGCGACGTGAGCTCAGATGCGAACATGCCCGGGAGCCCGGTGGGGGGGGGTGTGGTGGGCAGAAAGCGAGGTGTTTTCGCCTGGGAAAACACCCCGTTACAGTGTCTGAGGGCAAAACGATGCGACAGGAGACAGGAAGGAAGCAAAGCTCGGGGACAGGGGACCCTGGCCAGGTCCCAGGGGGGCAGACAGCCGCAGAGAAAGAGATTTCAACCGGCAGCCGGCACAGGTGTGGCGGGGGCTCCTCAGCAAAAGCAAAACCAACAAAACCCACGTAATTTCTCCAGGGACCAAAGGCGGACGCCCAGCAGCAGCTCAGCGAGGATCTCGAGGGCGAATCAGCCGCCTGCAGAGCCACTGGCGGAGGGGTCAGGCCCCGCAGGGCTGGCTGGCTGGCGTGGGCCGGAGGGAGGGCGGAGCCAGGCCTGAGCTTGCGGCCTTGCAGGCCTGTTCCTTTCGGCTGGTGCAGGCTGCCTGCCCAGGGATCCATGTCTTGGGACTGGGAGGTTTCCACGTAAAACAACAAGAAAACAGATTTCTGGCTTCTCTTAAGAACGGCAAAATCTGGCCCGGATCCCTCGTTACTGTCACCCTACAAATATGGATTGAGCACCCACTCTGTGCCAAGTCCTCTTCTCGGCCCCAAAGATACAACAGTGGGGTGGGGGCGGGGAGTCTTGGAGGTCCTGGGGTCCACTGTTCTCCTGGGGAAAACAACCAGTAACAAAGACATATGCCAGGTGGTGGTAAAAGCTACAGAGAAAGGAAAGCCACGTGGGAGGAGAGTGAGTGACCCCGGGGGGCTATTAGAGGGGGGCCTGGGAGTTCCTGGACCCCGCAATGCCAGGGTCACTGGGCTCTGGGGTCTGCTTTTAGAACGGTGGTGGCTCGCTCTACGCCGACGACACTGTGAGGGAGGTACTCCGGGCAAGTGTGTTTGATTCTTCATTTACAGTTACCACGGGGGGTGGGTTCAGGGCCGGCTCGCGGTGGGATGCTCACAGGATTGAGGACCGCGTAGGCCGTCAGACGCTGCTTTGTCAGCATCAGGAATGGTTTCTTGCTTCTGCAGCCCCCCCCCCCCCAAGATAGCGCCTGGGTTCAACGAAGGGCCTCTGTCCTCTGGGCCATGGGGGAAGGCCCCATGTGCCCGGAGCTGCCCCCCCTCCCCCCCCGGTTCTTGGCTGGGCTCCTGGGGAGGTGACGGGCGTGCTGTGTGGTCTGTTCTGTACTGTCGGGACCCCGTGGCCCTCCTGGCTGACTCTGGCCACCTTCGTGCAGGGACACGGCATGCCCTCCATCCATCCCTGACCCCCAGTCACCGCAGCCTCTGTCCTCCCTTCCCTGCCCTCGGTGGTCACCATCCGACGGCAGAGGGAACACGAGGGGTGCTCTTTGCCACCTTCTCTCACCTTCTGCTCCCCGAGTTGTTATGGGAAGCAGAACAAAGGTTCTCTCTGCTCGGCCTTTCCCCCACGGAGCAGAGCGAGGATGTCACTGTTAGGGGTGGGGTGTGTCCCTGTTTCCCGGAAACTGGGAAGCTACTGCTGCCATGGGGCAGGGGGATGGGTGGAGGGGAGGGAGCCAGGGGGTCATGTTTGAGTGAAATAATAAAAAAATACATCACTTTATTATTTGAACAAATATGAAACCCATTACATGTATAAACAAAATAAGGAGTGGGAAGAACGAAGCTCAGGTGGTCTCCCAACTTCCCAGAAGGTCAGTGACCTAGGAGGCCCCACCTCAGCTCTCTGATTGGCCAAACCTCCCCCCCCTCCCCCCTCCCCCCCCAGTCTTCCTTAGAAGCAAGAAATCCCATGAGTACCTGTGCCAGCCCCTTCACCTTCTCCCCTTGTACCATCGGAAGGATGGCATTTGTGAGGGAGGTGGACCCTGGTCAGAGAGGGAGGTGGGGGGAGGGCTGCCTTCCAGCTTGTGTCTGAGAGAGAGAGAGAGAGAGAGAGGATGAGTCTGGTTGGGGGAAGGAATTAATTTGTGCCCAAATCATGAACCTCTCCGTTGGGAGAAGGGCAGATGGAGCAAAGGGCTCAGAGGTGGGTTTCGGGGCCACAGTCTACGTCCCGCTCGCTCAGGCCACCTGAGTGTTCATACCTGGACCTTGTATGCAACTTCGGCCGCGGTGTTCAGGAAGCATGGGGCCGGCCAAGCTCCTCAGAGGGGCTCGAAGAGGTGGGAGGGGCTTCTGTCTGAAGACATGTTGTAGACTCAGATTTTTTTTTTAAATATGGAAAAGGTGGTGGCTGAGACACACAGGTAGCGTTTTGGAGTCATTTGGGTAGAATGAGTGGGAGAAAGTCGCTCACCAAGCCCTCGGCTCCCAGAGGTAGAGCACTGGAAAGAGGCAGCTCTTGGGCCAGGGAGAGGAAATGCTCCTTCACACCGTGTGAGGCACAGTAAGGACACCGAGGTCTCAGCGCTGTGGAGAATCTGTATATATAAATGCCTAAGCAACCGAACGACCGGCCAACCGGTTGCTATGATGCGCACTGACCACCAGGGGGCAGGCGCTCAATGCAGGAGCTGCCCCCTGGTGGTCAGTGCGCTCCGACAGCCAACCTCCCACGGCCCCTCCCCCTGACCGGCCGGCCCTCCCCCTCCTGATCGGGCTGATCAGCAGCCAGGCCAAGGGCCCCCACCGGTGCACGATTTCATGCACTGGGCCTCTAGTAAGCATGTGAATGGATGTGAGAACAGCTGACATCAATTCCAGGATGCTAGATCCATTAGGGCAGGTGACAAGGAGAAAGAGTAGCTGGGCTTGTGCTTAATCTCATGATGTCAACACCAGGAGGGACGGTGATGCCTCCCAGGAGGCCCTGCTCATGGGCAGGTCCCACCTTGCACGGAAAGGGTTTTCTGTTTTAAAAAAATATTTTAGTGATTTCCAAGAGGGGGAGAGAGAGAGAGAGAGAGAAACATCCATGATGAGAGAGAATCATGGATCAGCTGCCTCCTGCACGCCCCCTACTGGGGATCGAGCCCACCACCCGGGCACGTGCCCTGACCGGGAATTAAACCGAGACCGCCTGGTTCATAGTTTTCGCTCAACCACGGAGCCACACCGGCCGGAGTGGGTTTTCTGTTTTCTTCTGCATTTGCTTGGATCTCTGAGCTGACCGTTATTGAACCCTAGACTCTTTAACCTCTCGACTTTATTTCTTCTGCCTTGATTAGGAGGATGTAAGGTGAATCAATATTTCATGGCTGTTGTTTTAAGCCACGAGGCATCGAGGCTGTCATGCTGAGCTCTCAAACACAAAAGGGCAGTCCTCTAAACACACAGCCAACTTCCTGTCATCCAACATCATGCGGGCGAGGAACACACACACATACACGCACGCACACACGCACACGTGCACACAAACGCACACACACAGACATCTTGGGCTGGCAAATAGATGTTTCCTCCAACCGAATGTCGTATCAGAGTTGCTGATAAGGAACCAAAAAAGATATTTAAAAAATATATATACATATATATATACACACACACACGTATATATGTGTATATACATATATATGTGTGTATATATATTGATTTCAGAGAGGCAGGGAGAGGAGAGAGAGAGAAATATCAGTGATGAGAGAGAATCGTTGATCGGCTGCCTCCTGCACGCCCCCTACTGGGGATCGAGCCCGCAACCCGGGCACATGCCCTTGACTGGAATCGAACCTGGGACCCTTCAGTCCCAAAAAGACATTTTGGTTTTTGTTCTTTCCATTGCTTTCCACTGGTTGAGTGCTCTGGAGATGTGAAGGGGTCAGTACGCCGGGGCGACCGGGAGGACCAGAGAAATCTCTGTCTGAGGACACGGCTTCCCATGCGGTGGCAGGAGCTGACTGCCGCCCGTGACCTTGAGACACGGGGGGAGGAGAGCGTTGGACTTGGAAGGGAGAGAAGGCAGGACCCTGCAGGCCTGGCCTGACCAGTGTGTCCCCACGACCCGGCACAGGTGACTGCTGGCTCCTGGCGGCCATCGCGTCCCTCACCTTGAACGAAGAGCGGCTTTCCTGGGTCGTGCCCCGGGACCAGGACTTCCAGGAGAGCTACGCGGGAATCTTCCGTTTTCAGGTCCTGACACTCCCGTCCATCGTCCCGCCCAGATCTCCGGAATCAGAAGCTCTGGGGAGCCAGAACCGGTTTGGCTCAGTGGATAGAGCGTCGGCCTGCGGACTGAAAGGTCCCGGGTTCGATTCCGGTCAAGGGCATGTACCTGGGTTGTGGGCACATCCCTAGTAGGGGGAGTGCAGGAGGCAGCTGATCGATGTTTCTAGCTCTCTATCCCTTTCCTTCCTCTCTGTAAATAATCAATAAAATATATTTTTTAAAAAAAGAAGAAGAAGCTCTGGGGTGGGGCCCAGGAGCCTATTTTTTTAAAAAAAAATATTTTATTGATATTTTACAGAGAGGAAGGGAGAGGGAGAGAGAGTCAGAAACATCGATGAGAGAGAAACATCGATCAGCTGCCTCCTGCACACCTCCTGCTGGGGATGTGCCTGCAACCAAGGTACATGCCCTTGACCGGAATCGAACCCGGGACCTTTCAGTCCGCAGGCTGACGCTCTATCCACTGAGCCACACCGGTCAGGGCAGGAGCCTATGTTTTAATGCCCCTCCAGATGGTTCTGACACACCCATGATCTTGTGATCCATCCACTCACCTACACATCCACCCCCCACCGTCTCCCCCAGGCCTCAGGGCCTTCAGCAAAGTGCGGGGGAGTGAGTGCCAGGAGATGTGGGTCCGAGTCACACACGGTCACCACAAACGCAGCCACGGGACTCGATGCTTCCCGACTCCTTCAGCATCTCCCACGTGCGTGGACGAGTCAGACCCCGATCCTGCTCTTCAGGAGCTTGGAATCCGCTAAAGGCCCAAGACCTGAACACGGAGCCTCACAGAGGCTTCTCTGGGGTTCACTCTGCCCCCCACCTCTCCCCTGAGCAGCGCCATGTCCCCCCGCAGTTCTGGCAGTGCGGCGAGTGGGTGCAGGTGGTGGTGGACGACAGGCTGCCCACCCGGGACGGGCAGCTGCTGTTCCTGCACTCCTCCGAGGGCCGCGAGTTCTGGAGCGCGCTGCTGGAGAAGGCCTACGCCAAGTAAGTGGGGCGGTGAGGCGCCAGGAGACCCCACAGATCGCACCTGCCCCCTCGCCCCCCAAACTCAAGGTGTCACGCCCGGGTCTTTCCTGGCACCTGGTCCCCCATGCGCTGGACCCTCGGTGACTGAGGGAGACAGAAACTCGGGCTGGGAGTTGGCACGCTCAGCGCTGTCCCAGGAACACGTGAATGGGGAGCCAGGCTGCCCGAGCTTTCTCTGCTCTGAACCCCACGGGCCGCGTGTAGGCCCACGTGGATTTTGAAAAGGATGAGGAAGAGGAAAGGGAATGAACTCAGATACCAAACTCGCCAGAGTCTGCTGACCGCCGGTTCAACCATCCTCCTCCCCACTGGCATGCGACGCTCGATGCCTTCTGGGTTCCTTCAGTTAGCTTCCCTCACTGGCACCCTCTTCCGGAACCCCGGCTCCTCTCCAGCCGTGTTCCGCCAGCAGGTCCCTCGGGGGGCCTCTCAGCCTTGAGGGAGGGTCCCCCTTCCCTATTCATGCCCCCCAACCCTCAGAAACCCAAGAAGCGAGGGTCAGCTTTGGAAAGGCGATGCTTGGCAAAGGGTGGCCTGGGGGGGGGGGGGGCGGGGAGGTGGTCTGAGATGCGTTATGGGCAAGGTGCTGAGTTGGCCACGTGGAATGGTGGCCCAGCACCTTCCCCGGGCCACAGCGAGACCAGCAAGCCTCCTCTGTTACCTCCAGACCGAGCCGTGTCCCAGCATCGTCCCCACCCCCGCGGCCGCTCCCTGGGGTCGCTCAGGGCTGTGGATGGTGCGCGCCTGCTTCCCTTTCCAACAGGCTCAACGGCTCCTATGAGGCCCTGGCTGGCGGGTCCACGGTGGAAGGGTTTGAGGACTTCACGGGTGGCATCACTGAGTTTTTTGACCTGAAGAAGCCTCCGACCAGTCTGTTCCAGATCATCCGGAAGGCCCTCCGCGCAGGGTCCCTGCTGGCTTGCTCCATTGATGTGAGCTCCCCTCCCCACGTGTGGCTGGGCGGGGACCGGGCAGGCCTGGGGCCAGAGCAGAGCCTGGGACCTCATGGGCAAGTCCAGTGGCACCTTGGTCCCAGCCCGTGGGAGCTGGTTCAGCCCTAATGAATGGGTAGGAACCGGGGTTGGTCTCACTGTGGGAGCCCCAATTTCCCTTCACTGGCGGAACCCCTTTGGTACCATGGAAATTGCCCCCAGAATGCAGCCTTGAGCCCTGGATCCTAACCCTACTTTGCGATACCCTGTCCCGAAGTAATTTTGGGATCTGGGGAAGCAAACATGATGATTGACAACTTGATGGACTTGGAGAAAGCGAGAGGTTCTGACACCAGGGGCCACACCCTGGCGGGGGCTTGGCTGTCTGGATGCCAAGGTGGCATGGAGACCCAGCCGCGTGGTCCGTGACCACCTGCTCCTTCTCTTTCTCCTGCTCATCTGGTGGCCTTGGCCTGTGGGTGACACGTCTCTGCGGAGATCCTGGTGGGATATGTGTGTTTCTGGTGGGGTGGGGAAGGAGGCTGCGAAACAGGGAGGATGCTGGGAAGCTCAATCCGTGAAACCAGTGAGAACCAGGACCTGTCCAGGGCAGCCGTCCTGGGTCACGATCCCTCCTGCAGGCAGCGGGATACACAAGATCCCGGTTCCGTGACATCTGAAAGGCTCTGCAGCCACACAGCACCCTGCCTGGAAAGGCAGGTCTAATGAAAAGGGGGTTGCGTGGAGAGGTTCCATTTACCTGCACCCCCAGCCCCACACCGAGGCCCCCGGGGCTGGGTGGCGTGTCCTTGGGAAGCATTGTAGGACCAGCCCCCACCAGGTCAGGGGCGGCCACCCTGAGCGGACTTGACTCCGGATGCAGGTCTCCAGCGCGGCCGAAGCGGAAGAGATCACCCGCCAGAAGCTGGTGAAGAGTCACGCGTACTCGGTCACGGGGGTCGAGGAGGTAACACCGGGCCGGGGGAGTGCGAGGGGAATGAGTCATGATGTTGATCATAAGTCCAGGGCGTCCCTGAGGTGGGGAGCGGGGAGCCCATCTGGTGGAGGCCTCTCTCTGGCTGCACGGGGCCGCAGACACCACGCGTGTGAGGTTAGCTCTCGCTTGATACAAGGACCCTAGGGCTCATGTGGGTTCTGACGAGAGGCAGGCCCTCCTCCGAGACGTGGATTCTACCCTCATTCCAAGACGTGCTTGTGCCCGTCAAGTAGTGGAAACCCACAGGGTCACCAAAGAGAACAAAGGCGGCGAAACCAGCCCTGCCTACCAGGGTCTTCCTCACGCTCCAGGCCAAGGGGAGAGAGTGGGCTAAACTTTTCATTATTTGTATTTACTACTAGAGGCCCGGTGCACGAATTCGTGCACCAGTGGGGTCCCTCAGCCTGGCCTGTGGGATCGGGCCGAAACGGGCTCTCTGACATCCCCTCAGGCAGTGGTCGGCAAACCGCGGCTCGTGAGCCACATGCGGCTTTTTGGCCCCTGGAGTGTGGCTCTTCCACAAAATACCACGGCCCTGGGCGAGTCTATTTTGAAGAAGTGGTGTTAGAAGAAGTTTAAGTTTACAAAATGTGGCTCTCCAAAGAAATTTCCATCGTTGTACTGTTGATATTTGGCTCTGTTGACTCATGAGTTTGCTGACCACTGCCCTGAGGGGTCCCGGATTGCGAGAGGGTGCAGGCCAGGCCGAGGGACCCCACCGGTGCACGATCGGGGCCAGGGAGGAACGTGGGAGCTTGGCCAGCTGGGCGCGACTGTGGGAGGGTCTAGGTCATGCCTGGCCCGTCTCGCTCAGTCCCAATTGGCCGAACCCCAGCAGCAAGCTAACCTACCTGTTGGAACATCTACCCCCTGGCGGTCAGTGCACATCATAGCAAGCGGTTGAGCGGCCTTAGCATATCATTAGCATATTACACTTTGATTGGTTGAACAGACAACCAGATGACCAGGCACTTAGCATAGCAGGTTTTTATTATATAGGATATTCTGCCCACACCCAAAAAGGATTTGATGTGGTTTACGATGAAAACCACATAGACACAGTCGGACCACAGCTAAGGTATAAAGTACACCAGACCACCATAGGCTAAGACGTAGGCTAAAAGCAGTGCAGCAACAGAGAAAAGAATTTTGCTTTGAGTTTCCTGGTGGCCGAGGCGAGAAGGGAAACGACTGGGAGTCTCCACCGTTGCTGTTTATTAAAACGGCGTGGGTGTTCATGACACGTGTTTGTGTTTCATGAACATGCTCTTTAATCAAGTCGATTGCCGGGTATGAATACGTGTAATCCTTGGGCTGAGGCATGATGGAAGATGGTAGAGGGCAGTAAGACACTGAAGACCCACAATTCGTGGCATGGGTGTGGGCTCACAGTGACCGGTGAAGAGCAGGCGAAGGAGGGATGTGTGGACTGAAGAGTATGGATTTTGGAGACAGACTGCCTGGTGCCTGACTCCAGGTCCTGCCTAGTAACTAAGTCATCATGGGTCCCTTACCCTCTCTGCGTCTCGGGTCTTTGAGCTGTAAAATGAAGATAATAACAGACCCATGCCTGGCCGGCGGGGCTCAGTGGTTGAGCATCTACCCATGAACCAGGAGGTCATGGTTCGATTCCCGGTCAAGGGCACTGCCCGGGTTATGGGCTCCATCCCCAGTAGGGGGTGTGCAGGAGGCAGCCGATGGATAGTTCTCCCTCATCATCCATGTTTCTGTCTCTCCCTGCCTCTCTCTGAAATCAAAAAAGTAAATAAATAGCCCTGGCCGGTTTGGCTCAGTGGATAGAGCTTCGGGCCTGCTGACTGAAGGATCCCGGGTTCGATTCCGGTCAAGGGCATGTACCTTGGTTGCGGGCACATCCCCAGTAGGGGGTGTGTAGGAGGTGGCTGATGGATGTTTCTAACTCTCTATTTCTCTCCCTTCCTCCCTGTAAAAAATCAATAAAATATATTTTAAAATAAACAACAGACACAGCTCACAGGATTGTTGTGAGATTTAGATGAGGGGCTAGTGCATTTGGGATCCCTCGCGCTGTGTGTGCCTGGCCCACAGCACACGCTCCATGAATGCTAACTTCTGGGTGCTGAGTATTCATTGGGAAGGCATTTATTACCATTCGGTCTCATATATTAATAACGGCGTCGGCTATAAAACCTAAACCCAAGTGAAAGGACACGTAAACTTGTTTTTGTGCTGGACTTAATATTTACGCAACCAAATGGTGAAAAGCAGCCGTGAGCCCAGGCCTGGGAACGCTCGTTAAAAGCAAACGAAAGTGTGGCTGTTTGGGGACATCTGAGAAACGGGGTGCAGCTCAGACGTGCAGACACGGGTGCAGGGCCGCCGGGGGCCACCACTGCCATGGCTTTTGCAGGTGGATTTCCGTGGGCGCCCGGAGAAGCTGATCAGACTCAGGAATCCGTGGGGCCGAGTGGAGTGGACGGGCGCCTGGAGTGACAGGTGGGTGCTGCCCTCCCTCCCATCCCCCCCCCCCCCCGAGGGCGGGAAGGCATCGTGCAAAGACACAATCGTGATGACACAGGCGGCGTAGTGCGTTCCCCGGTATGTCCCACCCTCAAGTCACGCAGCCTGTTCAGAAAAGGGTGGCAAATGGCCCCAGCCCGGGCAACGCCGAGCAGACCCCACTGAGCCTGAGTCTCTGATGCTGGGTCTCTGCTTGGCGTTGGCGAGTCTGGCAGCTCCTTGCTGCGGCGCTGGTCTGTCTTCCACCCGCCACACCACACCGTGGTGACCCAAAGGTGAGATCCATCCGTCCCCATGGGGTCCCTTCCACTCCGCAAAGCCCGGCCACGCGGACAAAGGCCAGCCCCCTCAGCGCCAACAGGAAATGACCACTTAGAGAGTGAACTCCTTGCCGGGGACCAGCCGGCCGCAGCGGGCAGTGATGGATGGAGTGGCCCGCGCTCCCCGGAGCGCCTGGCAGCCGGGTATTGATCCTGCCCGCAAAGCCATTATGACCACAGAGGCCCCTCTGGGCCAGACCTCTCCGCTGGGGAGGGGAAGTCGGTGTGAGATGGTGGCTGGACTGCGAGGCCCCCGTGGTGTCCCCCGACTGCTGTGCCCTGGGATGGGGGTCCCCGAGGGTGTCGAGCACGTGGAAGGGTTTCCTCCTAGTCACCACTGCTGGCACGGGGGTGGGGGAGGTAGCTGTCACTAGGAAGGGAAATTGCCAGTGACATTAATGAAAAGCCAGCAGAAATGCAAATGGTCATAGTAATAACCCCCTCCCAATGCACTCTTTTTTCTTAAAAAAAAATTTTTTTTTTAAATTTCAGAGAGGAAGGGAGAGGGAGAGAGAGATGGAACATCCATGATGCGAGAGAATCATTGATCAGCTGCCTCCTGCATGCTCCCTACTGGGGACAGAGCCCACAGCCCTGGCATGTGCCCTTGGCCAGAATCGAAGTCTGCAGGCCGACGCTCTATCCACTGAGCCAAGGCAGCTAGGGCCCAATGCACTCTTTTTTTAAAAAAAAATATTTGTATTGATTTCAGAGAGGAAGGACAGGGAGAGAGAGATAGAAACATCCATGATGAGAGAGAATCATTGATCAGCTGCCTCCTGCACGCCCCCCACTGGGGATCAAGCCCGCAAACCAGGCATGTGCCCTTGACCGGAATCAACCCCAGGGCCCTTCAGTCCGCAGGCTGATGCTCCAGCCACTGAGCCAAACCGGCTTGGGTGCAATGCACTCTGAAATCCCGTGTGCACCCACGTGCTATCCTTAGCACCGTGATGCTAGGGCTTTGAAGGGAAATTGATGGCATTTAATCACACACTGTTCCACAGCTCAGACCTGCAATACTTGCCTTCAGGTTTGTGTCATGAAGAAACCCATGTCTGCCCTACCTGGTTTGGCTCAGTGGATAGAGTGTTGGCCCGCGGGCTAAAGGATCCCGGGTTCGATTCCGGTCAAGGGCATGTACCTAGATTGCAGCCTTGATCCCCCGTAGGGGCTGTGCAGGAGGCAGCTGATGGGTGTTTCTCATCCATGCTTCAAACTCTCTATCCCTGTCCCTTCCTCTCTGTAAAAATTAAAATAAATATTTAAAAAGAGAAACATAGAGAAACGCGTGTCTGCAAGGCCCAGGCTCGGCCTCCTAAATTAAAGGCTGTTCATCCGACTGCCTAAGATTGAGCAAAACCCCAACCCCAGTTCCACCAATGGCGCTGTAAGAATGCCATGGCCGAATGAAATTGGAACCGCTGTTGGGGTGGCGGGCGCTGTGTCACTGAAGTCCCATCTTGAGGTTCACTCCAATGTCGGGTTAAATTAAAAAAATGTTTTTCCAAAAAACAGCTGGGAGGTTTAGATCGGATCTGGAATTCTCCAGCGTGGCCCCCAATCTTTGTTTATAACAAGCCCCTTCTGAGATTTGGTTCTGATCCAATTAGCGTTTTGATGAATCAAAGAGACCCCAGGGCTCTCCTGCCTGACCCTTGGGGGCTCTTCGAGGCTGCACGTGGGTGCACCCCAGCTTCTATGCTGGGAAGAAACGAGTTCACATTTTGCTGAAATCATTCAGAAAAGATATATATATATTTATATATATATATTTTTTATTTTTTTGAAAAAAGATGGATCGTGATGTTACTCCATTATTTAGACAGTGCATGCATATTTCAGGAAAGCCTACCTTTGTAAAGGTCAGGGAGCTGGGGGTGACATCTGAGCAAAGGGTGTGGGTATTGCCACAGAAAGGCCACCTGCAGGCGGCCTCCCTGCAGGGCGATGTCACTCCAGGGAAAATGCCGCGCACCTGGCCTGGCTGTCAATCTTCAGGCTCAGGAAGTGGGCCAGGTCCGTGTGCCCACAATATCTTCACCCCAGGCCTATCGAGGAGCCACGGGACAGCTTCCTCGTCGATACGGGTGGGCGTGCCTTCCTGTGACGGGCGTTCCCACATCTCCTCTCTCATCCGTCCCATCTCCTCTCTCATCTGTCCCATCTCCTCTCTCATCTGTCCCGTCTCCTCTCTCATCCAGCCCCGTTTCTGGGCCTGGGGGCCTGGGAGTCAGCTTGCCCAGAGAGTGAATTCAGGCGAGGCCATGGCATACTGTTCCTGCCACCTGTCTGGGTGACCCTGCCAGTGACCCTGGAGTCCATGTCCCCGGCCTGTGACCCCTCCCCACACTGTGACACCCCCTCACCCCCGCCACGCTGTCTGACCTGCCTTTTCCCCAGGCCTTTTTTTTTGCTTGTTGTTATTTTTTGTTTTATATTCTATTTCTGGTCTTTCAGGGAAGTTTAGCTGCAGTAAAGTTCGCACTGCAGCAACCCCTTCAGGAATGATCTCTGCTTCCTTTAAAAATTCAAAAAATTCCCCCTAGCCAGTTCGGCTCAGTAGTTAGCGTTGGCCTGCGGACTGAAGGGTTGCGGGTTCGATTCCAGTCAGGGCACGTACCTTGGTTGCAGGCTCGATCCCTGGCCGTGGGACGATGTGACACATTGATGTTTCTCTCTGTCTCTCCCTCTCCCTTCCATTCTCAGTGGGAAAAATATCCCTGGGTGAGGATTAACCAAAACAAAAAATTTAAAAAAAAACAAAAAGCAGTCATTTAATTACCCCCCCCCCCCGCCCCCAGTGCACCGGAGTGGAATCACGTGGATCCCAGGACGAAAGAAGAGCTGGGTAACAAGGCCGAGGATGGAGAGTTCTGGTGAGGGGCCGCCTGCTGGAGAGCTGCCCGTAGTTGGGGTTCACGCCCCTGTTCGGATGCGGCGTGAACCCCTTGGGTGTTGCAGAAATTCGCCGTGGTTCCCGGCCAGGGCAGGGGGCCTCTCGTTCTTCTCCCCCTGCACCCCGGCGTGGTTCTGCCCCTGAGCCAGGATGTCCAGAGCCTTGGCAGGGCCAGCCCCGGGCCCTCAGCCTGTCGCTCTCACCTGCCTCCCTCACCTATCTTCCCAAGGAAACGAGCCATCCTTCCGGGCCTCTGCCCTCGGGCTTAGCGTCCCCTCTGAGTGGGCAGGTCCCTGGTGGGCGGGCTCAGGCAGGTGCTCAGGACGTGGCCTGGCTTAGAGGACATCCGTGAGGACGAAGTAGGAGGGGGCCCCGTTAGGTGGACCCCAGTGCTCGCTTCCTTCTCTCTGCTGGGCTGCTGAGATGTCTGAAGGGCTCTGGTAAGAGGAGAAGCTAACGACGGTGAGGAGACTGGACCACAGCCCCGGGTTTGTGTCTGCGGGTTGCAGGAAAGCGGAGCACTAGCCCCGTAGCCCGTCCCCCGTGCCCAGGAGGCACCCTGCCCTCGCCTCCCCAGCCCAGCTCTCTTGACGGAGCCCCCTCTGTCCCTCTGTCCCTCTGTCCCTCTGCCCCCAGGATGTCCTTTTCGGAGTTTCTGAGGCAGTTCTCCCGGCTGGAGATCTGCAGCTCGTCCCCCGACGCCCTGAGCCGCGAGGAGGCACACAAGTGGGACCGGGTGCTGTTCGGTGGCCGCTGGGCCCGGGGCTCCACCGCCACCGCCGGCTGCCAGAACCCCCCAGGTGAGCACGGGCCGAGGGCCTCCGGGGCGTGGCCTCCCGAGGGGTCTTTACAGGTCATCTGTGGGCAGTGCCTTTGCCTTCCGTCCTCTGGCCTCTGGCACCGCTCGGGACCCCGTTGTCCCCGGGGCTTGGCGGCCAGGACATGGGCTGACCTCACCTGAGGCCTGACCTCAGCAAGTGTCATTCTCCAGCTTCTGGTCCAAACTGTCCCTGCTTCACCCCCGCCTCTGCCCCCCCTGCCTCTGCTCCCCACTAACCACCTGGGTGGGCACCTGCGCTGAGACCTCCGTCCATGCCCATCTGCCTAGGTGGCCGGTCCCCGGCCGCTGAGCTGGGGACGCAGTAGCTGATGGCATGCTGAGGGGATGCCTGCTGTTCTGATTGCCCGCACCTGTCCCAGGGGCCATGCCTCATGTTTGCACCTGAGCCCCAGGTGGAGGGGCCTGACCTTGGGGGGTCGAGGATGGCCACACGCAGGGCCTGGGAGTGGCCCCTCTTGCTCTCACGGCAGGCACGGGCGCTCCCTCCCCGGTGGGCATGGTCTCTGCACGAACCCCAGCTTATGAGGAAGGTGGGAAGCCACCCCGTCCCCGGCGAGCGCTAACACACACATATCCAGGCTCCTCCTAGGTCCCAGCCGCTGGGGCAGCCCCGGAGGAAGACACGCAGAAAAGATGCACCCACGTCTCGCAGGAGAAGGAGGCGAATCCGCTTCCTCCACTTCCCGCCTCCCCAGGCCCGCGCGCCCTTCTGGCCTTGCAGGGCTGGGCTCGGTGCAGTGGGAGCAGTGTTACAATAAAATCCCCCTTGAGTGCAGGCCTGGGTCTTTTTAAAAATATATATATATTTTTATTGATTTCAGAGAGGAAGGGAGAGGGGGAGAGAGAGAAAAACATCAATGATGAGAGAGAATCATTGACCGGCCGCCTCCTGCACACCCCACGCTGGGGATGGAGCCCACAACCTGGGCGTGTGCCCTTGACGGGAATCGAACCTGGGACCCTTCAGTCCGCAGGCCGACGCTCTATCCACTGAGCCAAACTGGCTAGGGCAGGCCTGGGTCTTGATCAGCTCTCTCCTTCATCCCCATCCAACGTGGGGCTCCCACCCCCGGAGGCAGAGATGACGCCGAGCAGAGAGGGAGGGCGAGAGGTCCTTCCGGGCCCTGTCCCTCAGCTTGCCAGCCGTGGGACCCCGGGATGGGGTGGGGGGGCCCTGAGTGGGGGGCCCCTTTCCCCGAGCTTCCATTTCCTAATGCTGAAGTGGAGCGATCACCCCGCCTTCCGAAAGGCTTTGCGAACAGGCAGTGTTTTTGCAAATGGCCTGCGTTATTTTTATGGCTCATTCGCATCCTCTGGTTCTGTTGAGGAGTAAACAAACAATGTCTGAGATTGCGCTCATGTTGCATGTGGGAGGAATTAAAATATGCGCGCCATTAGCAAGCTCTGCGAGAGCGTGCAGGGAAATTGGCACGGGTCTTTGGGAAGGCCAGAAGCGCAGGGGGCGGATGCTCAGGTACCTGTATGCGCCAACTTCCAACCCCCTCCCCCCTCCCCGACTCCGTCTGTGCCGCCAGCCGGCTGTCGGGAGGAGACGGGTAGTCCCTGCCCTTCGGTAACGCTGTGAGTATAGAGGATTACAGAACCGCCTCTGTCTCCTCTGTCACCAGAACGTATTTGGCTAAAACTCCGCTCCCTTGTGCCCAAAATAAAGGAGTCGGGAAGTGGAGACGCTGGGAAGGTGGAATGGAATAGGTGATCAAATTGTTAAGAAGGAAGTAATCATCAGTGGCTCTTGTTCCCGTGGGACCCTTATTTGGGGCCTGCAAGCACGGCCCCCTCCCCACGCCTCCTGCCCCCCAGGGCACGTTGCCATTCAAAGTGGCCAGGCCCCAGCACGGAGGTGCCGGGCAGGCCCATCTTCTTCGATGCTGCGCTGCATTCGGCTGTGGTGGAATTGCTGTGTGTCTTGGGGGAACCCAGGTGACCTCTCTGTGCCTCGGCCAGTGTACTCACTCCGACGAAAGATGACTTTTAAAAATCCCATCAGAAACAAAGCAGTCTCTTTAAATACCCAGAGGTGGTGTGACGGGCACCCTTCCTCATTGCCCGTTATCACCCTCACGCGTTTTGCAGTGACCTCCTCCCGAAGGGAGGGCGGCTCGTGGCTGGCTGCATCAAACTCGAGAAAACAGGTGCCATCACGCAGCCCCCAGACTCCACGGAGGCCTCCGGGAGGGCGGGTGGGAGGTGGTCAAGGTCACGGGCTGTTCGGGGTCATCCCGCACTAGCCAAGCCATCCCTAGCAAGCCCCTCTCCTGCAAGAGCTAAGCGTCGTGCATTCGCTTCTTGCTCACATCCCCTGCCCACACACAGCTTATCACAATTTTGCTGAACAACAGAGGCAGCTTGGATCAGGGCTGGCAGCATCGGGCAGACCGCCCTTCCCCAGGTACCAGGGGGCTCCTCCGGTCAAGGTCCCCAGCACGGGGGTCTCAGCAGCCAGGCCCACAGAGACGGTGCGTGGCCTCGCTCCGGCTCCCCGCCTCCCCGGGGTGCCAGCTACTCCCCTGCGTGGGGGGCGGTGGGTCCACAGAACAGAGTCTCCCCTCCCTCGCCAGCTGTGCTCGCTCGGCCTGGCCAGGCTGCCCGCCTTCTCCTCCCTCAAGCCGCCACGCTGCTCAGATGCCCCGTCTTCTCAGCTTCAGGCGGTTTCGCTTCCTGCAGGCCCCAAGCCTGCAACCGCTTCTGGCCCCAGGACCCGCCATCCCGCCCCAGGGCGGCCCGCCGTCTCCTGCTCTTCTCCCACGGGGCCCAGTCCCCGAGCGACGGCGCCCTTCATGCATCAACCCTGCCCTTTGGTTCATGGTAGGGCCATGTTTCCAGTGTGGAAAGTACCATAAACGGAGCCCCTTTAACATGGAATCGGAGCTGCCCGCCCCAGAGGTGCTGCCTTCCCCGTCTTACTCCTCAAACAACTGTTTGCCAAGATAACGAGGAAGCCGTGCTCACGACGGCTGGCCGGGGGCCGCTGGACTGGAAATGAAAACCCCGCTTTAGAATTAGCATCCCTGGGTCGGCTTACCTGCTCCCAGAGCAATGCCTGCCTTCTATTGATGCAATGATTCCTCTTCCCTTTCTCACACGCACCCCTGCCTTCACCCCCTAATGGTCACGCTGCTTGGGTTACCGCCTGCATCGGTGCATGCCAGTAGCTGTCACTTTGGACCTGAAATAAACACTTGTTGCCTCTCACGGTGGCCTTGAATTTTAGGCTAGAACCAGAGTCCATGCTCCAACCACGTGCTCCTTTGGGCCCCTGGGGCGGGGCGCACCTGTCCTTGGTCCTGAGGGGACAGCCCCGGAGGGAATGGCTGTTAGGGAACAGAATTGAGTGGAGTTCGGCCAGGTAGAGAGGACTGGGAGATGAGCTACGGCATCGAGTGAGGCAGTGAGCCTGCCTCTGCTCTGCAGCCCGTCCCAGGGCGTCCGGGACCTCGTGCGTGCGTGGATGGGCACGGGGGCCTCGCCCAGTGGGCACGGCAGGAGGAGGGGCTCCTGCTGGGCCCCTGGGCTCCTCCTGGAGACCTGGAGTGGCGTTCCCCTCACTGTCCCGAGGGCTGCGGGGTGGGCTCTCAGGGGCTGGAGCCACGCTCTTCAATTCTACTCGGGAATTCAATCAATAAATGTGTCGTAAGCATGAGGCTCGGGGCTCGCCCGGGAGTTGCGGGGGTTAGGGGGCGGGGGAGGCAAAGGTGGAGAAGACAGGTTCCCGCCTCCCGGAAGCTTGCAGTCTGGCGGGCGAGGCAGACTCACAGAGAAGCAACAGTGCGCACCGCGTAGCATCAGCATTGGAAGAGGTTTGGGAAGTCGGGCCCTAGGAGGAGAGAGGTTAGCGCCGCCCGAGGGCATGGAGCAGGCTTCATGCACGTGGGAAGAAATTGGCAGCTGGGACTTCATTCATTCATCCGTTCGTTCATTCATTCATTCATTCATTCAGTATTTGTTAGGCATCAGCTGCATTGCAGGCGTTGTGGGGACACTGGTGAAGGAGAGAGAAGGGCGTTCAGGTGCAGGGAACAGCGTTCAGGTGCAGGGAACAGCGGGAGAGAAGGCAAGAGCGTGGGAAACACCCGCAGAGCCCCACCTTCCTTGCTTGTTCCTATTGTCCGTGGCATGATCCTGCTTACGATACCGTGTCCCTCTGTATCAGAGGGAAATCCCTGGGCAAGATCCTTGGGCTCCCGGGTTCAGGCTGCTTGGCCATCCCCCCCCCCCCCCCCGGGTGAAGAAGAGAGGGCCGACCCCCAGAGTCCCAGGTGGCTCTTACGGGGACGGTCGCTGGGTGAGCCCAGAAATGCCCCCTGGAGCTGGGAAGCACTCCGGATGCATGACGGAGCGCCGTAGGCCTCCCTCTTGCACCTGCACTCTTGCTAATGAATTTCTGAATTACACATCAAGACACTTTCTAATGACGCAGGGGGAGCACCAGCCGCTACAAGGGGGGCGTTAGCTATTGCACAAGTGATTCTAATAGATGCTCTCCCAGACAGGAGCGAGGAAGGGAGGGGGCGAAGGGAGGGACAGGGACCGATGGAGGTGGAGAAGGAAACTCTCCTAGCTGTCGCCTGCAGGAGCTCAGCTGTCTGGGGACCTCAGCCACGCTTGCAGGAGACGTGCAGCCGGCTCTGGGCGCATTCAGGAAAGGCTTCCTGCCAACTGTGCAGACACCATCGGAAATGCAAAGGATGCACGCGGAGGCGATGCGGAGGTTCAGAGTGACCCGCTGGGGACCGGCCACGTTTTTGAGGCTCAGCGTCCCAGGGTGCGTTGTGGTGGTTAAAGAAGGGACTCTAGTTTCTCTCTCTCTTTTCCTTTTCGTTTCGTTTTTATTGCTACATGGATTTCCCTCTCCCCTCCCCCGTTTTGATATTTAGACCAGGCTGGGTAGCACATTAAAACTAGTGGCTTCCGTCTTGTGTTGGAATCTCTGGATTATCAAATGTTTCTTAGGCTCACAAAACATTATTGAGCACCTACTATGTGCAGGGAAGTATGCGAGGCAGTGGGCTATAGACACGGATGATCATGATATGATATGATGATATGATCATGATGATAGGATCCCTGCCTTTGGGTATGTCACGTGATCTCCTTATGAGGCTGTAGGACCATGGTGGAGATGGGCATAGGGAGCTATGAGGGCCTCAGCTGCATCTTGGGGTTCAGGCAAGGCTACATGGAACAGAGGAGAGTGTGAAATAGAAATCCCCTCCAATCTTACGTAGACCCAGGGAGCCCTCCCCACCCACCGTTCTGTGTTTGGGGAAATTATTCCGGTATCTTCTGCAATGAACACCTTTCACACTCCGGAGCGGGCAGCTGCCGCCACCAGGGGGCAGGTTTTACTATGATAGGAATCACTGCCAAGTGGATTCCACAGCTGCAAGCGCCCCCTGTTGGTAGAGCCTCATAGGGAGCCGGATGACAACTAGACACAGCTTGCAGACTCAGAAGGTGGGGTGATCCCAGTATGAGGGCCTGGCTGACCCAGAGATGAGCCCCTGGGGGACCATCCAGCGGGTGTCCACACAGCCCCGGCACTTACCTGTCCTTGGGCTCATCTGCTCATGGTCTCGGGGTTTCCCACGGGGACAAGTCTTTAAGGGGACAGCTCTGAGCCAATAGGGGAGGCTTGGTGGCAATTGAGGCTCCCGCTCCCCATTATCAAAAGAGTAATAATAGCCCGGCCGGCGTGGCTCAGTGGGTGAGTGTTGACCTAGGAACCAGGAGGTCACGGTTCGATTCCAGGTCAGGGCACAGGCCCGGGTTGCAGGCTCAATCCCCAGTGTGGGGCGTGCAGAAGGCAGCCGATCCGGGGTTCTCTCTCATCGCTGATGTTTCTGTCTCTCTCTCTCCCTTCCTTTCTGAAATACATGTAAAATATATATATTTGTTTTTAAAAAGAAGAAGTCCCGAGCAGGAATCCTGGATGCCACCCCACTGCCCATGGGCCCGGAACGTGTCTACGTGTGCCAACGCTTCCTCTACAGGAGACATTTCCAACTCAAACAGGAGAGTCACAGGGGTCCGCAGGCCCATGAAGGCAGGTGGCTGGTGTCCGGCTAGGGCACCCAGGGACTCTCAGCGGTGCCAGGCACCCAGGAACGTTGGGGCAGAAGAGTTCATCTCTATGAATGATGGCTCCCCCGAGGACCGTCTTCTCAGATGGTCCTCAGGCTGCTCTCATTTAGCCCATCACTGTGCGGATCTGAAGGCAGGCGCCCTGGAGGTCAAGCCTGGGTCAAGCCCCCGTCATATCTGGGGGCGTTGCCAGGCTTTTACTGCCTGGGCAAGCAAGGCTCTTCCAGGAGATGAGAACGAGATAATGACACGGAAATGGCTCCGTTACTTACAAAGCCACCCACAGCGCCTTCCCAAGGAGCGATGTCCGTGGTTCGGAGGTGGCTCCTGGCTGCGTGTCGCCTGTGTGGGCTGCCTCCTCCCGCCTCAGCGCAGGTGGCTGAGGACCGATGGACGGATCGTTGTGATCGGTTAGGTGACTGTGGTTCAGTTGGAAGGTGAACCAAGGCTTTGACCAAGAAGAGCCTGCAGGTGAGTGAGGGCAGGTGAGGGGGGTAGGGAAGCCTGAGCAGGCAGAAGCGACCGGCCTGCAAGGACCAGCCTGGGTCTGCCTGCAGAGTTGGGGGTTGAACAGTGAGGTCCAGGGGAGTGCGGGGTCCTCTCTGAAGGGGCCTGCAAACCCAGAGAGGCCTGCAGTTGGCCTTTTTTAAAAAAAATTTTTTTTAAAAATTGCT
Organism: Corynorhinus townsendii; assembly: GCA_026230045.1. Lineage (NCBI taxonomy): Eukaryota > Metazoa > Chordata > Mammalia > Chiroptera > Vespertilionidae > Corynorhinus > Corynorhinus townsendii. Next base: position 14,132,203 of record JAPDVU010000016.1, on the reverse strand, counting down.
TTCAGAGAGGAAGGGAGAGGAAGAGAGAGAGAGAAACATCAATGATGAGAGAGAATCGTGGATTGGCTGCTTCCGGCATGCTCTCTACTGGGGACCGAGCGTGCAACTGGGGCATGTGTGTGCCCTGATGGGGAATTGAACCGTGACCTCCTGGTTCACAGGTCGACGCTCAACCACTGAGCCACGCCGCCCGGGCTGGAGCTGACCTTTTTGAGAAAGGCTATCCCTCATGGTACATCCCCAGTGTGGCCCTAAGACCAGGCTAGCCCCAGAGAGGCCGCTGGCTGCAGTGTCCAGCAGGGCGGGGAGCCACCCCCTGGACAGGCAGGAGGCCTCTCCGTCCCCCATCTCTGACTGGCCCTTGCTCCCAGGCCCCTCACCCCCCACAGCCACCCCCATCCTGAAAAAGGGTGCCTCACTGTCACGTGGGAGTGAGACATCTCTCCCTGATTACCTGGCAGGCGCCATGTCCCCTGCTGGCCCAGGGCTGTGTCTCTCCGCCCAGATGGTCTGCCTGTTAGCCTGGGGCAGGTGGGGCGGGGCCAGCCGGGAAGGGCAGGGGGACACAGCTGGAGTCACTTTCCTCTGCTTCTACACCTTTCTCCCTTCGGGCGAAGACCGAGGCAAAGTCGGTTAAATGGAAAACGTCAGTATGGCTAGGCCGAGAACTTAAACAGAAAATCAGACCAGCAGTAGGAATGTGAATTCAACTTAATAATGGTATTTGGGCTGGGCGGGGAGTCTGGTCCTTGGGAGGCCGGCCGGATTCACGGCGTGACGTTCATCATTTCGTACCGAAGGCATTCCTAATACAGCAGGAGCCTTCGGGCCCAGGTCACCGTCGGAAATGAGAAGCTGTTCCCAGAGGATCTTATCGGGTACAATAAACGGAGAAAATTATTGAATATATTAACATCTAAATTAAAAAGTCTGAAAAGTGGAGTTGTAATTAATGAGCTTGCAAACAGCCACCCTCCGAGGATAAGATAACAGAGCCGCTGGCAACAGCTAGCGATGCAGGCATATTATATCTTACAACAATAATATTTCCGCGGCAGCGCCTATCTGAGGAACTTCAAAGCCATCCCGTGAATGTTAATTATTTAAAGGCTTTCTGAGACGGAAGCGGATAATTACTGTTTTCCCGGGCCTTCCTGGGGAGGGGGCGTGAGTGCCTTTGCCCAAGGTCACGGTCAGAGGTCCCGGAGAGGATCAGGAACCGCCGTTCTGAGACCGTGCTCCTCCTGTGGCCTCTGACCTCTGGCTTCCCAGTTCCAGCCCTGTGTTTGGTCACCAGTCTCCCAGCCGCTCAGCCAGCCGCCGTCCGGTTCCACACATGGGCCCTGTCTTTGATTTGACCAGCCTCCCGCTGACCAGTCCGTGGACCCCAGCTTCCAAAGCGAGTTGCTGAGAAGCAACCTGTTTCCAGCCCTTTGGAGTCCCCTGGGCCAGCCAGGGTCTCCCCAGAGGTTCCAGGCCTGAGAAGTGGACCCGCCTTTGCCAGCAGACAGGACTGGGCAGGCAGGAGGAGGTCAAGGTCAGGGGCTTAACCATTTCCATCCTCTTCCTGAGGGACCTGGCTTCCCCCACCTCCACCTCTTGAATTACTCACTTTCCAACAAAAAAATACTTTTTTTTTTTTTGCAAAAGAGAGAGCAATATAATGACTTGCTATTTTTTGCCCAAAGTTTCAACATGTGGGTCAAGACGGGGGAATGGAGGGCAGGGTGGCTGGTGAGGGGCCGCCTGGGGACACGCGCAATGTTGAAGGGCGGTGACCTGACGCTCCCACACCAGGCCTTCCCCTAGCATCCTTCCTCCTCTGCCTCCTACATGCGTTCTTTCCCCTCAGACCTCTCTCTTACCTCTGACCTCTCTCCTGATGGCTCCTAGGACTCACCCCGCCCACACTCGATTTTTCCTTTTAAAAAATATTTTTATTGATTTCAGCGAGGAAGGGAGAGAGAGAGAGAGAGAAAAAAAATCAATGATGAGAGAGAATCATTGATCGGCTGCCTCCTGCATGCTCCCTACTGGGGATTGAGCCCCAAACCTGGGCATATGCCCTTAGACCGGAATCGAACCTGGGACCCTTCAATTCGCAGGCCGGCGTTCTATCTGCTGAGCCACACCAGCTAGGGCCGTGGTCGGCAAACTGCGACTCTCGAGCCACATGCGGCTCTTTGGCCCCCTTGAGAGTGGCTCTTCCACAAAATACCACGGCCTGCGCGAGTCTATTTTGAAGAAGTGGCGTTAGAAGAAGTTTAAGTTTAAAAAATTTGACTCTCCAAAGAAATTTCAATCGTTGTACTGTTGATATTTGGCTCTGTTGACTAGTGAGTTTGCCAACCACTAAGCTAGGGGATTGTTTTGATATTTTATTTCAGTTGGACTTAGGGCTCCCTGCTCTAAGGCAATTGCTTTCCAATGGTTCAATGTCTATTGGTCTTATTACCCAGTTAGGTTCTAAGCTCCATGTGGGCAGGGTCATGTCCGAACCCCTTGTCCAGGGCGGCCTCTGGGATCCATTGGTCCCACGTCCCTGCTCAAATCCAGACCCTCATGCTTTCCTCCCTGGACCCCAGCAGTAGCTCCCACTCCGAGGGAGCCAAGGAGCCAGTTCGGGGGGCGGGAGAAGAACGTTCTAGCAGAGAGAAGGAAGCTTTACAAACAAAGCTGTCAGACCCAAGCAGAGCCTGGCCATTTCCCCGCCGGTCTCAACCCACAAAACAAATTTCTGGCTTAGATGAAGGTCAGGGAGGAGGCATAGTGCATGCTCAGAGCTGCATCCCTGCAACAATTCTCAAAGGAGGAGGCGTTGGGCTCTCCGGGTCTTTGAGTGGAAATGGCCACCGGGGAGGGGATTTGGGGAGCAGCCACTGTATTCTTAGTATCATTTCCCTCCTCAGGAATGTATCTGATAGACGTCCTACTCACCCTTTCATGGGACTCAATGTACCCGAACACAGTGAGGGTTTTGCTCGCCATACTGTAGCCTTTCTTGTCTGAAAATCAGTGTCTCAAGAAGCAACACTAGAATCTAGAATTCGTGCCTTTCCTATTCCTTTATCCAGCAAACACTAACCGAATGGCCAGCCCAGAATCTCAGCGGAGACGCTGACCTCCAATACACGGCATTTTTTTTTCCTGCATTCCAGTTCCGAACGAACTGAAAAAAAACAAGGCAAAGACTAAGGCAGATGGAGGCCAGAATATCAACCTGCTCAGGGCAGGTTGGTGGAAAGGTGTCGCTCGGAGTCAGAGCAAACGGGCTGTTAACGGAATCTTCAAATTAGACAAACGCACCCGGTCACAGAGGTGCCGGCCTCCCCGGGCCTCCTCCCCACCGGGCGGGCCGGAGCCGGTGTCGGTGAGCGGCTTGGGCCACGGAGGACTCAGAAGAGTGGGTTTGATTTCATAGGCAACGGGGAGCCACTGATGGCTCCGGATCCTGAGCTCAGAATGGAGTTGGGCAAAGATGAGAAGTTCAAAAAATTGTTTTAAAAAGCTCATCTCAGGGATGATGGCTACTGCATCGCAGCACACACCTGCATAACCAGCCCTGGAGGTCAAAATTAGCCACGCGCAAACCCTAGCTCCTGACGTGCTATTCAAGTGCTTGTTAGAAGCAAAAGGCTCTGCCCCCTTGGGAGCTTCCTGGGATGGCATTTGAGTTCCATACTGGAAATTGTTCTTTTCAGAAGGGACACTGGTGCGTGTATTGCAGAGAGAGGCACTGTTTTGTTTTTTAAATATATATATATATTTTATTGATTTCAGAGAGGAAGGGAGAGGGAGAGAAACATCAATGATGAGAGAGAATCGTTGATCGACTGCCTCCTGCATGCCCCCTACTGGGGATCGAGCCTGCAACCTGGGCAAATGCCCTTGACCGGAATCGAACCTGGGACCTTTCAGTCTGCAGGCCAACGCTCTATCCACTGAGCCACACCAGCCAGGGTGAGGCACTGGTTTTTAAGCCGAGACTTCCATTGAGTTCAGCCACTGAACATCCCAACGTGCTTTTTGAGGCCATTGCCATGAAGCGTGGACAGCGGACCACTCTGGCTGTGTGGAGGCGCGAGGCCGTGCGCTCCCAGGTCTCATGGAGCCCATTCGTATCCACATTTCAGTTCTTACTGAGCTTTCCGCAGCAGCACCTGGATCGAAGCCCCGAGTCCGGCTGAGCCCTGGTGCACCTGCGTGTGCACGTGGATGCCCATAAACACGTTCAAGAATCAAACACAGCCAGCAATGCTCAGCAGACAGCGGGGTCTGGCTGGGGAACAGGCTGAGCTCCCAGAAGTCTCTGACACACACACACACACACACACACACACACACACACACACACACACAGACACAGACGCACCTGCCTGCCGACCGGCACTGGGGAACTCACCTCAGGAGTAACAGGTGAGTTTCAGATCCCTTCGGCTCTAATTGTGATGATTAAAGACCTGCAGGCTCTCTTTGAGTAACAACCCCAAAGGTATGCAAAAAAAAACAAAAGACCCGTTGAAATCCGAAAATACCCCCTACGGTGACTTTTCAGGTGGGGAAGGTGGAATAAAAACAATGAATACTAATTAGTTTACATTAATCAAAATTATTCCTAGCTGCTGCTGCTTTTCCCCCCTTTCTTTCCACAGCGCTTACGTGTTCAGAAGCAGGTTATTTCAATTTCACCCCTGTTTTTCAGAAATTAATACAGGCCATACATTAGTGTAACTCTTGGCCTGCTTCATAGAATACGTTAGCAAAGGTTTTCATTACTGGAATGAGGCAGTCGTAAAAAAGATGATTTAATGAAAGCAATCCTATTATGTGCCTTCCGGGCCGGCCTGCCTGGAGAAAGGCTGAATGACTCTGAAGGGCTCGGGAATAATTCCCGCATTGTCACTGCCCCCCTGGACCCGGGCTCCAGTGACTTCAGGGTCCCCGGAAATATCTGCTCCGGGGATGAGCCACCGGCTCCGTGAGAAGCGGGATGAGCGATGGCAATGGAGGCCCCAAATCCCTTTTCTTTCCCAGTTCCCGGAGCTTGTCTTTCCCGGAGGAATCCTCAGACAAGGGGAAATTAATTGGCATGCTCTGTTGTTGGAGAGGGTTTTGCGAGGGTTCAAATAATTCAAGTTGAGTCCAGAGGTGATGGCCTGGGGATAAAAATGACAGTTGATTTTACAGCTGTCATTCCCCACCCCCCCCCCATCCCCCCCCCCCCCCCCCCCGCACGCAACGGGACAGCAGGTGGGCACGTGAAATCGTGCACAGAGAGGGCCTGTATCCCCCTAAGTGTGGGCAGCTGGGTCTAGACCCGCCCCCCAGGTCCTCCTGGGATCTCCCCCCACAAAAGAGGGGGCAAACACGGTGACATATTTGGTGATTCGATGACATATTTGGTGAGTGCTGTTGAGGTCCCGCCAAGGGACCATCTGGACTCGCAGGGGTCCTCAAACTACGGCTCGTGGGCCACATGCGGCCCGCCGAGGACATGTATCCGGCCCGCCGGGTGCTGCTGCCTGTCCTGCTTAGCAGCTGACTCGTCCCGGGCCCGCAGTGCGCATAGGAATTTGTTCATAGTTTTTTTTTTAAACTATAGTCCGGCCCTCCAACGGTCTGAGGGACAGTGAACTGGCCCCCTGTTTAACAAGTTTGAGGACCCTGGTCTGGAGTGATGGAAGGAGTAGTGGGGACGGAGGGGCCTGCTCCTCGCTCTGTTCGCATTGCGCTGCCCGGGCGATGCTTAGAAAATAGCGAAGGGCGGTTGTGAAGAGAGATGCGGTGTTTCTGTGTTGGAGCCTGGGAAGGGATCGATAGACACAGCTCACGGGGGACTTGGGCTGCCTTCCTGTCGGTCTGGGAGGTCGGCAGTACTGGGGGGGGGGGCAAAGGGAGGCTCCCTGGCACTAACGAGGTCAGAGGTGCAAGGGTCCCGCCTCAAAACAAGTTAACTAGATCCGTTTGCCCGTGCCACGAGGTCCCGGGTCCCAGGTGGGGCCTGCCCAGCGCCCAGCGCCGGGTCTGGCGGCGGTGAGGCAGGACGATGAGAAATCTGCTTGCGGGACAGGCGTTCCTGGAGAGGAACCCTGAGGAAGAGAGTGGGTCAGCGCAGCGTGGGCTGGTGCTCGGAGGGGAGGCCGATCCTGAGCGTTGACTCTGTGCCACTCCCTACGCGGAGCAGGTTACATGGCTTAGTTTTCGAAATTCTCCCACCCACCCACCCACCCACCCATCTTCCCGAGGAGGAAGGATCCAAGCTCCACTTACCAGATAAGGAAAGTGTCAGGAACTGGAGCAGGAACACGTGGGGCGTGGTGGAGCCGGGCCTCCGACGCGGGACCGGTGGTTGGCGGGACTGCCCTGCTCACAAGCGTGGCCCGGCAGCTGCCTTGCGGGCCCGTCTCCCAGCATCTCCGGGGACTGATTCTGAGCCCATGGATGGAGCCAGAGGGGTAGGGGCTGCAGAGGACGACTGAGCCTGCTTCCTAAGACATGTCACAGGCTCTGGGTAGAGGCCAGTGCTGCTTCAGGGCCTGAGGACAAACCCCAAAGCAGGAGGGAATACAGTATATGCATAATAATCTGGCCACTCAATATTTATATCAGAGGCCCGGTGCATGAATTCGTGCATGGGTGGGGTCTGGCCAGCCTGGCCAGGGGGAGGGGACATGGGCGGTTGGCCAGCCTGCCTGCTGGTTGAACTCCTGGTCAAGGGGATAATTTGCATATTAGCCTTTTATTCTATAGGATATACACTGAGTGGCCAGATGATGATGCGTTCAGAGATCATCATCATCTGGCCACTCTGTGTAAACCAGTCCTAGGAATGAATCATAGGCATCGAGGATGCGGGCAAGGCCAACGACAGGAAACGGCAGGATAAAGGCCTCCCTGGTGCCTATGGGGCTGAATTTAAAGGGATGACAGTGCGTCATTCAGAAAAAAGCCGTCACCAATTCTTTATCCGCACCCTGCTTTGATGGCCGCCTTGGGGGAGCCAGATCCAAGAGCACACGAATTGAAAGCGAGGTGTGTGTTGTCCCCACGCCCCATAGGTGTGACAGACGTTTAGATTGGGTGGGTTTCTCCGTGCTGTGTCCCATGAGACGCTCGTGTCCCCTGAGACATGAGCCACTCACATGTAAGAAAGTTCGATGACTGCGTGAGTTTGGGCGACGCGCGCCCTGTGGTACCCTTCGGAGCACACGCAGCGCGTGGATTGAAGCACAGCTTCCTGGCCTTTTGGACGCCGTTGCGTGCCTAGAAAATGAGGATGCTCTGTTTCTATGGCTCATGGGAGTAAGAGGCGGGGCTTACATTCACACGGATCACATTTCTCTGATCATAGATGCTTGTGATTAGAGAATAAAATGCAAAGTCTTACTTCCCAGAAATGATCTTTATTTATTTATTTATTTACTTACTTATTCATTTTTAATTTTTTATTGCGTGTTTTTTTTACAGAGTGGAAGAGAGAGGGATAGAGAGTTAGAAACATCAATGAGAGAGAAACATCGATCAGCTGCCTCTTTGCGCACTCCCTACTGGGGATGTGCCCGCAACCCAGGTACATGCCCTTGACTGGAATCGAACCTGGGACCCTTAAGTCCGCAGGCTGACGTTCTATCCACTGAGCCAAACCAGTTAGGGCTCCAGGAACGATCTTTAATGAGAAACCCGAGCTTGCGCTCACAAACGTCCTGTTTCATGCCAGGCTTTCTATTTGGAATGGCAGCCTATTCGTCTTCATCAGGAGTGTAATAGTTGCTCCTGGAACGCAATATGTTGTAGCAAATGGCAGAGGAGCATTCCTCCTTTCTCAGCGGGTGGCAATGTCCCCCTCGCCGTTAGTCACAATTTATAGCATTTGATCTCTTGAAGTTGTACTTTAAGGGGAAGGAGAGTCTTTGAATCCAGCAGCGTTTCCTTTTCTTGCGTTGACACATATAACGTCGTCTGATAATGTGGCTGGATTTAGAATGCAATCGAACCTGATCAGATTGAGTATTTCTAGGTAATCAGGAGGCTTTCCCCTAAGCCTATACAGATGTTTCTCTCTTGGTCTTTAGTCATTTTTAAAATTCCTGCGTTCGTCCTCATTAATATCACTGGTACATCGCATCAGCCGCACTTACCCAAAGTTAGAGTTTTGCTTGGCATTCATAAACTTTGTCCACGCGCATCCATATGTTTTCGCGTTGCTCTTACAATTTTTAATTCGTTTCCATCAGGTGCTCAAACATTGTTCGTTAAGTATTTAAAAGGTCATTAATGTATTCTTGAGTATATTTCCATTGTGTGAATGATTTCTAAATGAATTTTTAATTCTTCCTTTTGTTCATAAATTCCTGACACAATTCTTTCCCTGGCCAGCCAGTGGCATTTTTCACAGAAAGAGAAAACCAATCCCAGAAGTTGGAATCACTAAAGACCCTGAAGAGTCAAAGCAATCTTAAGAAAGAACACCACCCAGGCCGAACAAATGTGGTTTTGCTGAATATTCTGGGGCCAGAGGCCTGCCTAGGAGGCAAGACTGCTATAGAGGGTCTCAGTTCTGGGCATTTCTATTATAAACTAGAGGCCTGGTGCACGAAATTCGTGCAAGGGGCCCGGCTCTCACAGCCCCAGCTTCGTCCGGAAGCATATCTAATTAGCATATCACACTCTTATTGTTATAGATTTCCCTGAGACTCTGTTCTCTCTCCCAGCGGGCACTGTGAGAACTAACTAGATAGTGTTCAAATGCACATCAGAGGACATACATAGGACATGGTTGCCAGACAAAGACTATGCAGGGCAACCACAGAGATGGAAGACCACGTGATGCAGAGATGATCCCTCTTCCAGGGTTCAGTGTGGCACTGGCACCTGCCATAGGCTAGACTCACAGTGGTCGCCAACCTTTCGGACCTCCCGGGCCACCAGTGGTCCACGGAGCACCGGTTGGTGACCACTGGGCTAGAGGGAGGGACAGTGATTTTTCAAAACAGCCGCACTTGAAGGGGAAAAGACACTCTCTCTTTATAGAAAAAAGGATTCTTACAGAAGCCTCTAAGGCTGCTGACCCAGCATCCATTTTCTTGTTTCCTCTCCCCCACGCCCCTCCCCCCCGCAGATGTTCATTTCTCTCCCCTCTCCCCTAGCCCACGTGAAGTCTTTCCAGCCATTTCCTGCTCCCCCCCCCCCCCCGCCCCCACCTTATCCTTCAGACATTCTCCTCAGTGAACATCTCTTGCCATCTGGGCACGGGCTTCCCGATTCTGCGTAGCTCTAACCTGCGTGGCCCGCGGTGAAGGCGGAGGGAAGGCCTGTGTGACCTCCCGGCCTTGCAGCCTCCCTCTTGGACCTCACTCCTGTCCTCGGACATGGGCCCAGGCACCAGGAAGCCTCTGTCCCACATGAGTGAGAGAAGATTTCCCCCTCTTGGCCAAAGTTCCCGCTTGGCATGTGTTTGTTTAGCTGACTGTTCCGGGCTGGTTCTGCTCTGACGCAGAATTGGCAGCCGAAAGCATCTGCCGTCCAAATCGGCCCCTCGGCCCCTTTCATGGTTGCAAATGAGAAAGTGAATCTCTGGTCTCACAGTGACACCTGGTCGTGTAGAGATAATGGCGAATTATCCGCTCTCAGAAGAGCCGTCCTTTAAGGAGGGCACGCGTGTTTCGTGGCTTTTAAGTCAAGATTTGAATGTCAAAGGCAGTGCATGCGTGGCACTTTATCATAAAGAATATGTCAGATCCTTACTCATCACCCCTAGGATACCAGAGAGGGAAAGAAATAGTACAGGCGGGTCCCTGGCCACGTTGCTCTGTTGTATTTCTAAATCACTTACATGGGAAGAAATTGGTGAAGGGAATGAGTTGGGGGTGCCAATGGAGGCAGAGAGTTTCCATCTATTTTATTTTTTCAAAATATGTTTTTATTGATTTCAGAGGGGAAAGGAGAGGGAGAGAGAGAGGAACATCAATGACGGGAGAGAATCATTGATTGGCTGCTTCCTGCATGCCCCACACTGGGGATGGGGCCCGCAACCCGGGCGTGTGCCCTTGACTGGAATTGAACCGTGACCTCCTGATCCATAAGTCAACGCTCAACCACGGAGCCACCCAGCCAGGCGAGCCCCCATCTATTTTAAATGCATGGCCCTGTGGCATTTCTAGGCAAAGAGGGCACAGGAGCACCCCCAAGGGGCACCTGCCTCTGGGAGATAGCGGGCCAGCGCTCAGGAGTGTCCTACAGGTGGAATCGAGAATGGGATTCAGAGGGCGGGAATGGGAGCTGGATCTGCTGCTCTACCTGTCTTCTAACCTTCCCTGCGGGGGCCTAGTCCAAGTGTCTCCCCGGGCCCAGGTGTCCCAGCCCGGGTTAGCCCCTCATTGGGTGGGGAACATGGGAGGAGGGAAGGAACTATTTGGGTGGGGGAGGTGAAAATCAAGACTTGCGTTTGGGATATGCTGAGTCATCTAAGTGGATGAGCCACCTAAGTGGAGGCGAAGTAGGTAGTTCAGTGGAGTCCGGAGCACAGAGCTGTGGGCAGGGATCGGCATGATCCGCTTACGGGTGGTATTGTAAATGGGGAAGAGGCTGCTTAGGGAGAGCGTGCAAAGGAGAAGAGAAGGGGTCCCAGACTCACTGGGGGTGTGGTTGGAGCATGTTAGGTTAGCTTTTCTGAGCTTGATTTTGAACTTGACTGTAAAGTGAGTTTTCTGGCATCTTCCTTGCAGAGTTGTTACCAGAATTGAGTGCCTGGCTGGTGTGGCTCGGTTGATGGGAGGGACAGGAATGTCCAGGGTTTGACTCATGGTCCGGGGCATACCCGGGTTGCAGGTTCGCTCCCCAGTCGGGGCATGTGAGGGGGCGGGGCATGATCCAGGTTTCTCAGAATTAAGTGAGCTGAGGTATGGGAAAGCATCTGGTACAATGCCTGGTAGATTCTAACGCAATTAGAATTTCTTCACACTGACTATCCTCGGCCCAGTCTGTTAGATAACACAGGTGTTCATGTGAACCATTAAACCCGGGTCTAGGCAGAGCGAGTGTCTAGGACTTGACACTCTTTTTTTCTGATGAATAAACTTCCAAAAAATTATTCTTGGGCACTGGGCGATGGGTAACGATGAAGCTATATCGGCGTTCTCTGCCCCCAGAGCCCCGATTCTCTGCAGGAGGGGGTTGGGTGAGGGGAGGGGTGCAGGCAGGAGAGGACAGAAAACGAGAAAAAAGCGTTTCGGCAGCCTACACGGGGGTAAAGGTGGGACCGCTCAGGGTTTCAAGCCGCAGTCCTTCGGAGAAGGTGGCACCGGCCAGAAGTGGAGACACTGGTGCGGCATTTGTTTGGGGTGGCGTGGAAGTAAGTGCTGATGGGGTTGGTCTTCGCCAGGCTGAGTGTGCTAGGGCGCCCGGAGGCGATGCCAGCCAGCCAGCCAGCTGAGATTTAGGGAGCTTTGCGGCTCAGGAGAGGGGATTTAGGGAGCCCAGCGGGGAGATGATGAGGCCTTGCCAGTGATGAGGTCATTGACAAGATCGATGGCCTGGCCTTCTCCAAGGAGCTCTCTTACTGCCATTGAATATTTCATGCGGCTGTTTGGCTTCCCTGCTTGATTGTAAACCCCTTAATCGCTTTCCCGCTCTCTCAGAGGTGACTGCATAAGCTGCCTCTCTTAGCTTCTGTTGCCTCGGCTCCAAAATGGACTGGTAGCCCCTGGCGCACAGGTAGTGTGGAGCACTAATGGTGAAATTCCCACCCTGGGCACACGCCCCACAGGGGGGCATTGTGATGTTTAAGGGGGGCGGGGCAATTCGAGAAGGAGTTATTAACAGTGAACTTTTTGCATTTCTTATGGTTCTAGGGGCCTCGTCTACAGAACGTAAATACATATTGGGACGTACGGATGCCTTTCAGCTCTCTGTGATACGTTTCGAAACTTTATTTGCTATTTTTCCCCCATCACTTCGGATTATTATTATTGTCTTTTAACCGTTTCCTAGTGATCTCCTCCTCAGGACTTCAACGGTCCTTTCGTTCTTTTGTTTTTGTCTTTCGTGGATGCCGTGTTCTTTGGAAGCTTGTTTAGACCAAGTTCATGGCCTTGTGGGCTTCCTCCACGTGACCAGGAGTGCACTATTTTAATAATAAGAACTATATGTCACGGGGCAGAGGGGGGGGAGGAGGATCAGGATTTTAGAGATGCTTAGGTGGGGTGTGGCCCGCAAAAGGTGGGGAGCCACTGGCCTAGAGGGATTAGCATGGTGCCTGGAACGCAGCAGGCACTCAAGGAGTATTGAATGCTGCCTTGATGTGATTTATTTGATTCAAAACCAGGAAGTGGTGTTGTGTAGCTGATGGGTGTGTAAGCCTTCCTGGTCACTCCAGGTGTGTGCCAGGGAGGCGGGGGTGCTGCGGGGTGAGGAGGGGGGGTTCTCTTCTTATCCCCGCTTCTGTCTAATCCTGAGGCCCCTTCCTGACTAGCCAGTCTTGGGAGAATCTCCCCTTTTATATATGGGGGTGGGGTGTAGACTGTCGCAGATTCTACTGTTTGAAAAGCGTATTTGCCAATTGTCACATCCTGCAACCTCCTCTGAGTCCCTCTCTGGGGTAAATCTCTGGTTCTCCTTGCCCCCAGAGGGACGGCCCCAGCTGGCCACAGGGGCAGTTGCCAGAGGGCTGGCGTCCCCTGGTCAGAGGGGAGAAGCAGCAGGGACCCAGCGGCAGGCAGCCCAGGCGTCATGGACCCCCCACCTGCCTGTTCCTCACCTGGGGTGTGAGGCCCCCCGCCCTTCAGGAGGCACCCAGGTTGATCGACCATTGTCGCTGTCTGTGCTCCCAGGGAGGGACGTGAAGGAGAGTTGAAGTAGGCATCTCTGAGTTTCCTGAGGCCAGCAAGAGGGCCCTCGGGGTGTCTGATGGGCGAGTAGAGCAGCGTGGGGAGAGGGAGAGAGGGATAGAAACATCCACGATGAGAGAGAATCATTGATGAGCTGCCTCCCGCACGCCCCCTACTGGGCATCAAACCTACAACCCAGGCCTGTGCCCTGACCGGGAATCAAACCCGGACCTCCTGGTTCATAGATGGACGCTCAACCACTGAGCCACGCTGGCTGGGCTTGGCAACACCATTTGGTCACCTCCTGCTCGCTCAGGGGTGCTTCCCCGGCAGTCTGAATGGCAGAGTCACAATTCACCTCCTCAGGTCACCCCTGAAGGGTCTACCTCTGAACTAGGCTCGTGCCAAGAGGGGCGGATGCAGCAGCGGTGTGTCCAACGGAGGATCCCCAGGGAAGAGAGAAAAGGAGGCGTGGTCCCCAGGAAGAAGCAGTTTCACCAAACCTCCCGACCAGCCTTCGGGGAGGGGGAGGGGGGGGGGAATACCCCATCGCCTCTCTCGCTGCATCGCAGACCCGAGCCTCCTTCCCGCTGCCGGTGAGGGTGTTACCCTAAAGAAACCGCACGGCGGCGGCGTTAATTTGTTATCCGCTCAAAGAGAACTCGGTTGTATTTAAGCCTCCCGTCAAATCGCGCCCCGTGCGCCTGTCTTGAAGGGGGAAGGACGAGGGGCCTTGCGAGGAAGCCTCAATTGGAAAAGCCGGTGCCTTTCCCGCCGTGGATGACTTTAGTCGTTTTCATTTCGAAGTCGCTGGTGGCGCAGGCTTTTGTACGACGCAGTTTTCACGTCCGGCTTCTGAAAACAGGCCACGCTTTACAGTGTGGGGCAGCGTGCTCTCTCCAATGTTACTTTAAAAAAAAATATATATATATATATATATATATATTTATTTATTTATTTATTTCAGAGAGGAAGGGAGAAGGAGAGAGAAATATCAATGATGAGAGAGCATCCCTCGCTGGCTGCCTCCTGCACGCCCACACTGGGGACTGAGCCTCCAACCCGGGCATGTGCCCTGACCGGGAATGGAACCATGACTTCCTGGTTCATAGGTCGATGCTCAACCAACTGAGCCATGCCGACTGGGATCAAATGTTACTTCTTAAATGATTTCTTGGGAAGCTTTGAAAGAGGCCAAACGACCCTTCTACGGGAGGATCAGGAGGTGCCCCCCGGGGTCTCAGGCACCTGCCGTGCCACGCAGAGGGTACCTGACCTGGGTCCTTCTTTATAGGGTGGGGATGGGCGCAGTTGGCTGATCTGTTGCCCCTGGAAGCTACAGTGTGATAGCCTCTGATGCCCGCTGTGCAGAGGTCACTGCCCCCCCGCCTCCCCCCAGCTCGGGGATTCACATGGAGCTCTCGAAACAGCTGTCAGAGCCCTGGCCTGGCCAGCAGGGAGCCCCCCACAGCGCTGTTCCAATTCGATTTCAGTAAATATTTCTTGGCAGCCATGTGAGAGCAGCTGCTGCAGAATGAAGTTCAGGAGGTACGCAGCAGTACCTGCCTCTCCGAAGCCAGACCGCCCTCCTGGGCTCCACCCGGCGTTGCGAGAGGAAACCTGGTGGAGGGTGAACAGAGCCTGGGCCGGGACCGCTGAAGGTGTTTGTTCCTGGATCCCGTCACGTATGGGTTTTGGGGCCTCCAGCGCACCGCCTGCCCTCTGAGCATCTCAGAGGTTTCATAAATGGAATCTTCATGGCAATGGGGAAGGGGAATTCTGATCGCATAGGTGTCTTTGTGCAGATTCATGGGGGATGGGACTCAGGCACTCAGCCTGGTGTCTGGGACAAAATAAGAGCTCAGTGCCCGGCCAGTGTGGCTCAGTGGTTGAGCATCGACCTATGAACCAGGAGGTCATAGTTCAGATTCTTGGTCACGGTACACGCCTGGGTTGAGGGCTCAATCCTGTGTGGGGCCTGCAGGAGGCAGCTAATCAATGATTCTCTCTCTCTCTCTCTCTCTCCCCCCTTCCTCTCTGAAATCAATAAAAATATTTTAAAAACCAAACAGAAAAACAAAATAAGAGCTCAGTGAACAATAGCTGTTTGTGAGGGTCTCCCGCATCTCCCGCATCCTGGGCACTTCGACCTCTGTGACCTCCCACCAGCCCTCTGAGCAGGGGGGTTATTACACCCCACTGACAGATGTGGACACCCAAGGCCAGCGAGGCACGGGGCTTGCTGGTAGCAGGAGGTTCACCAGCAGTGGGACTGCCCTTGACCCGCTGCAGGTCTGACCCCATCTTCATCCGGACCTGACTGGTCCTTGAGGTCATGACCCTGGATGGCATCTTAGCAAACACCCTGCTGATAATAGTGGTCCCCCCCGACTTTGAGACCCCCTTGAGCTTTCCCAAGTGCTTCCGCATCTCTTCCCATGGGCCCCCTGTGCTCCCAAGAGAATCCTTTCTTGTTCAACCTGCAAGCATCACTTCTGCTGGGACTTCTTCTGCCTGAAAGACTAACACAGGAGGGCGGGTGGCTTTCTTCTGGTTTTACGCGGGGCCTCGTGCAGCGCCCCCAGCCCCGCGCAGCCCGCTTCCAGCTCCTTCTTGCTTTATGCCACGGACTACGGGAGTGTTTCCCGTTTTCCTCGCTACTTTAAAAGCCGAGACCCATCTTGGGGTGCAGCACAAGTCACATTGGTAGGATGCTTGGACCCATCGCTCCTTCCTGTGTGTGTGTGTGTGTGTGTGTGTGTGTGTGTGGTGTATTCTTGCTGCTTCTTTCCCAGTTGCCCTGTCTAACGAATGAAGCCCAGTGCGCACTAACTGGGAAAGCTCGGGGGAAGTCCAGCAGGTCAAGTTCATGGCTCCCTCCCCAGAAGCCCAAGTGTTGATCCTCCCCCAGGGTCCCCTCTCCATCTCCCTCAGTTAGGCTCTGGGGTGCTCCCATTTCCGTAGGTTGTGTTAAATAGACACATTATATCCCTTTTCTTGGAGCAAGGTTATTTTTCCCCAACACTGAGCACAACTAATAAATTCAACAAATACTTTGCAAAAAAACAGCATTGTATGAAAAGGGTACAATTCAAAATCTATTTTGGAAGCTTTCAGGAAAAGAAGGGCATTGTGTGTGTGTGTGGTGGGGGAGCTGCAGTCTTTTCATGGTGAATGCCTGTGCACCCACGGGGCGGGGTAGGGGGGCGGTGGTGGTGGGTGGGCGGCTGCCGGACGCGTCCCTACGTGGTGTGAGAAGACCTTCCAACGGCAGCCGCTGTCAGAATGCCCAGGATCCAAGCAGCTCTGGTCACAAAGGCAAGAAGGAGAGGCCTCCTCTGCTGGTTCTGAGATTTGTAGGCAGCTCAGGCAAGTCAGCAGCTGAATGAGGATCTCAGGCCCTCCCCTTGCAGAATCACCACCTGACCATCGGCGCACGTGGCCCGGCCCGAGCAGGCGTTCCAATGATAAACCCACAGCAGTGCAGGCGGAACAGGGCATGGCAGAGTGGGGCGCCCAACCCCCGCCCCTCCCCAGGCAGGTCTGGAGGAAATGTCTTGAAATCTAAAGGCCCCTGCTGAGTGGAAACTCTATTCCTTGTTTAACCCCCAGGAAGCATTAGACTCCTGGTGGAGGGGCTATGAAGAAGAGGAACACTGATAACAACCATAGCTCTCATTTTCCAGAACTTTCTGAGGCACAGACTTCACAGGCATTATCTCATTCATTTCATAGCAATCCAGCCAGACGAGGACCGTCACTGTGCCCATTTTCCAGTGGAGGAACCTGAGTCTCCCGGTGGTTATGTCCCCTGTGGGTAGGTAGACAGCTTGGTGAATGGCAGAGGCAAAGTTTACACCCAACATTGATCGACTATATGTCCCATGGTTTACCCATCACTGCAGGCTGCCTCTCTGTACCCCTCCCCCGCCATGAGCTCCCCCCACTCAGGGAGTCCACCGTCCTGATTTCTGCCTTTGTACTTTATAGAAATGCAGCCACACAGTGTGTGCTTTTTGGTGCCCGGACTCATTCACTCAGCGGCACGTGGGTGGGGCTCACCCATGTTGTTAGCATGTCTGTTGGGTCATTTGTAGCTCTTTGCTGCATAGAATTCCATTGTGTGACGGTGGCTCGATTTATTTATCCGTTTTACCATTGATGGATGTTGAATTGTTTCCGGTTCTTGGCTATTACCAAAAAAAAAAAAAAAAAAAAAAAAAAAAAAAAAATCTCTGTTGTAAACATAGAAACTTTTAAGGTTGTAGATAAAATACTCTATGCGGACAATCATATCGTCTGTGAAGAATGAGAGTTTTGAGGGTTCTTTTCTTCTTTTCCATACCTTTTCTTTTTCTTTTTTCTTCCTGGTTTTAAAAGCCTTCACTGTTTCACTCTAAAAAAATAATGTTTGTGTAGGTTTTTGGTAGTCTCCCCTTATCAGATTAAGGAAATCCCTTTCTATTTTGAGCTGGTTCAATTTCTTAAAAATTATAGGTATTTTGAATTTCATCAAATGTGTTTTGTTCACCCAGTGGCATTACCATATTGCTTTGTTCTTTTAATATGCTAATGTAGTGAATGGTAATTACAGATTTTCTGAAGGTAAGCCTTATCTTCCTGGAATAAGCCCAGCTTAGTCATGATGTTATCTTTTTTCATAAAGTGCGGGATTCAGTTTGCTAATATTTGTGTAGGATTACCGCCTTTACGTTCATGCATGAGGCTTCCCTATGATTTTTCTTTATTACACTTTCCCAGTTTTAGTATCAAAGGTATTGTGGACAGAATCAGTTGGGAAGTATTCTCTTCTTTCTCTCAGATGATTTGCATAAGATTAGGATTTGTCCCATGAACATTCAGTAGGCTTTACCTGCAAAAGCATCTGGCCTGGTGATTCTTTGTAGGAAAATTAAACAGCTGATTCACTTGTTTTAAGGGTTATGAGCTATTTGGACTTCTTATTCTCTTTGAGTTGGTTATTTTAAGAGGAATTTGTTCATTTCTTCTAAATTAATGCCACCCTTATGCATTCTTTGGCTTACAGTGTTTTTCTAAATAGTACCTTCTTATCTTTTTAGTTTCTGCTAGATCTCTCATTATAGCCCCTTCTTTTCAATATTATTTGTGTGTGTCTTTTTCTTGAACTCTGCTAGAAGCTTGTCAATTTCATTCCTGTTTTCTTACAAGCAACTTTTAGTTTAGTTAATTATATTCATTACATCTTTCTTCTCTAGTTCATTAGTTTCTGCACTTATAGTTATCTTTCTTTAAATTTATTCTGTTGTTTTTTTCTAATTTCTTAAGTTGAGTGATTAGCTTATTTTCACCTTTTCTTCTTATATGAATAAGCATTTAAGTCTACATTCTCTCACGTTATTTTCTTCACTGCATTGCCTTGGTGTAGTCTAGTTCCATTATTGTCTAGTTCCAAATATATTGAAATTTTTCATATTATTTGAACCCACAAAGATGTTAAAAACATATCCTACATGAATATAATGTGTTCTCTTATAGTTAAGTGACTTTGGGGAAGTTACCTTAAAAAGTGAGATTTTTAAAGTTCTAAGCATGTATTTTAGAGTTCTAATTGCATTGTGGTTTAAAAAAAAAAACTTGTTCGATATGATAATGGATATTTGAAAAATTTTACCCTTCTTTTATGGCCTATTTCTTGGTCAATTTTTGTAAATATTCCATTCTACATCGAATCTATATATAACCAATAAACCAAACTTGCTCATTGAATTTTTATAATTTTACAATTTTTTTTGTCCTATCAATGATACCTCAAACATCTCTCATTCTGATGATGAGTTTGATTTCTGTGTGTTCTATCAATTTTACTTTACATCGATATGACTTTTTAAGAATTATTTTATCTTCCAGATGAATCAAACATTTTATTAGATAGAGACCCTACCTATATAATGCTTTTGTGTATTAAGGCCTTCTTTTTCTGAGAGCAGGGAGTTTAATTTCTTGGAGCAAAGAGCCAAGAACATTGGTCAGGTATGGATGTGGGGTCATCCTGCTTAAAGGCTTTCACGTCGACTGTATATTGACCACCATGTTAAGGACGGGTACGGAGAACTCTAAGGCAATGACCTTGGCCTCAAGTAGCACTCAGTCCAGCTTGGAAGCCAAGATATGGATTGCAAAATGGATACACCATTACCTAACAGCAACCAAGAAAGTGATGCCAGAAAAGACAGAAGGTGAACTCAGCTCAGAAAGATCAGACTCGGATATGATGGGCGGCATCCAGGTAGGGAGGATGGCTGCCAGGAACAGGAGGTCCGCGTTATAATAAAACCCGCCGTGGAATGATGGGCGTGTATTAGGTTCTGGGCTCTGCGCCAGACACCGTATGTTATGTCATTTCATCACCCTTCGAACATCCCTTTGAAATAGGAATTACATTTCCATTTTACAGATGAGGCAACTGAGCCTCATCAGCTGCCTCATCTGTAAGGTGAGGAAGGTCACTTCCCCAAAGTCACGTAACTCTACATACCAAGAGGGGGAGTTAGAGTCATCCGCAGTCTGCCTGAAACAGCTTAGGCTCTCTCCAAGAATGCCGGGGGGCGCCCCGGGCATTTGGCCAGAGCAGAGGACTCACTTGGGCGAAGAGAAGAGAGTAAGATTGGAAACAGAGGCGAGATGTATGAGCCCTTCCGTTTTCTAGCAAAGTAGTGAGGGCTCCAATAAGCCTCTTTGGGGACAGCAGTTGGAGGGGACCTAGGACAAGGGAAGAAAACTACCTAGGGGAGAAGGTCCCGTTCTCGTTATATGAGAATGTGGCTCTCCTACTGACCTTGGGACAATATCCCTCACCGGTTACCTTTCCTGTCATTTCCAAAATACTAATATAGCCCTAGCTGGTGTGGCTCAGTGGATAGAGCATCCGCCTGCGGACTGAAGGGTCCCTGGTTCAATTCTGGTCAAGGGCACATGCCTGGGTTGCTGGCTCCATCCCCAGTAGGGGGCGTGCAGGAGGCCGCCGATGGATGATTCTCTCTCATCATGGATGTTTCCCATCTCTCTCCCTCCCTTCCTCTCTGAACTCAGTAAAAATATATTTTAAAAAATACTAATCTGACAGAAATCTTCCATTGGGGCTTATTCTATTCCTCTCTCTTTTAAAGATAAAGGTTACAAGAGGGGCTCTGAAAGAAAATTTTAGAATGTTTTGATAGAGACTTGGAGACGTGATGAGTTATATTCTACTTGGCCTCTTGACTCCTTACTTAAAATGTCACAGTCCCGAATCCTGCATGCTTCGCCATTCATCCAGAGCTCGGTTAACTAGACACCACGTGGGAGGTAGAATGACATCCTATACCTCCAGCAAAAGAAACAGAGGAGAAAGAGGGGGAAATAGAAGGGCTCCAATAGATTTTTTGTTCCAAAAGACCCGATAGAACTGACCAAAAGCGGGGTGGGGGGGAGCACGGGGGGAATCAGAACAGAAGATTGCGGGGAGCTCTCGGATCATGGGGCTGTGAAGGAGCCACCGAGCAGGAGCGCTAAAGGAATTGCAAACATTTCCTGTCCATCCAGGGAAGGCAGACCAAAGCAGCTCCTAATCCAGGAGGAGCTATAGATAGCTGTTTCTAAAACCATTTCACAGAACACCAATTCCACGGAATGATTTGAGAAGAAAAAAAAAGAAAGAAAGAAAAAGGTTCCAGGAATTGTAAACACACACACACACACACTAGCTTAAATTAGTGTCTTGACTGCAGGCCTTTTCAGAGCCTTTAACATGTTCACGTGCATTATAAACTCCTAAGGGGGTGCAGTACGCAGGGCTCCCAAATCTGCTACCCACATTTACTTCCTCCCTTGGGGATTCCTTAGGACTGCTAGTGCACACGTCACCCGTGCCCAACCTGACACAAGTATTTCTCCTACTGTATATAGATTTTTCTCCGGTCCCTCCAAGACGTGCCCGACGTCCAGGCTTCTAAGATGACTTGAGAGCTCCAGGAATACATTCTATTCGAACAGACACTTACAAAGGTCAAGCCGTGTCCTTTAACACCCCCCAACGTCTATCCCCAGGTTTCTCGGCTTACTCCAAACGAAGCAATAGACTAGTTCACGAGAGGAAATTGCAGCTATTTTATACATTTTCTTAAAATCAATGCTCACACGTACAGTCAGGTTATAAAAGGAATCACATGGCCACATCTCCTGCGGGTTCTCAGTAGCCGCCTCGGAGCTGGGCCTCCCCGTCGACGTCCAGGCGGCGGTCGTAGGAGGAGCCGCTGGCAGGCGCTTTCCCGCAGTCCCGCCTGCAGGCCCTGGAGGCCTTCTGGAATCCCTCGGAGGCGGCGGCGGCGGAGGCCGCCTCCTTCTCCTGGGCGAGCTGCTCCATCCTCTGCTCCTTCTTCCGGATGGCTTCCTTGATGCCCTCGATGTGGCACTTCTCCTCCTTCTCGGCTTTCAGCTTCAGGATGTGGTGGTTCTTCTCCCGCAGGAGGTTGAGCTCGCGGAGGTGCTGCGCCTTGTCGCTGAGGCTGCGGTGCGCGCTGCTGCGGGCCTGCTCGATCTTCTGCTCCGCCAGCCGCACCAGCAGCCGCTTGCGCACCCGCCGCTGCTCCTCCAGCTCCTCGGCGCGCAGCCGCACCTGCTGGTACTGCTCCTCCTCCCGGCGGGCCCGGTCCCGCAGCTCCCGGTGCCGCTCCTTCACCAGGCCCCTGTGCAGCTCCTGCGCCCGCTGGGAGCTCTGCTCCAGCGACAGCCTGCGGAGCAGCTCCTCGGCCTTGACCTGGCAGTCCATGAGCACCTTCCGGGCCTGGAAATTGACCACGGAGCTGAGGTTGGCCTCGCGCACCTTCTTCTGGCCCTCGGTGGGGGGCGGCTGCTGCTGCTTGGGACACGTCGGCTCCAGCCTGCCCGGCGGCTCCAGGCTGGTCTGCTTCCGCTGCTCTGACAGCGTCTTCTCCAGCTCCTGCTCCAGCTCCAGCTCCAGCTCCAGCTCCCGCTCCCGCAGGCGCGGCCTCCTGGGCTTGGCGGCCTCCGGGCGGGCCCGCTCCGGGGGGTCCTGGCGCTGCGTGTCCTGGTCCTCGGGCGGCGCCGCCCACAGGTTGCCCGGCTGGACCGCGTGCTTGGCCTGGCTGTCGCGGCCCCTCGGCGCACGCGGCTCCTGGCCCAGGCGCGTCTTGCGCTGCTCCTTCTCCCGCTGCCACTGGGCCCGGTTCTGCTGCAGGAGCAGCTTGCGCTCCCGCTCCAGGGTCACCTGGACCTTGTGGTCCGAGCGCTTGAGCTCCTCCCAGGCCGCCACCGCCTGCTGCTGCAGCTCCCGCATCCTCTGCGCCTTCTTGAGCCGGGTCAGCACCAGGGCCACGATCTTCTGGTCCCTGGACGACACCACCGCCTCTTCCAGCTTGTTCTTGAGGATCTGGGTGTGCTGGCTCTTCGTCTCCTTGCCGGAGAGCGCGGGCTGGAGGGACTGGTTGGCGAAGGACGCCAGCCGGTCCCCACTGTCCCTCTTGGGGGCGTACGCGCAGGCCGACAGCGTCCTGAACTCCTGGGAGGGCGCCGAGGACTTCTCGGAGGGGAGCGAGGACAGGGACCAGCGGTCTAGACCTCCGCAGACCGGCACCGCCCACGGGTCCCCACTCTGCCCCTCTTCCGCCCCGAACATCCCACTTAGGGGGGTGTAAGCGCCCTCGGGGTACGGTGGGGGCGAGTCTCCCTGGGCTGGGGGGTAGTGCTGGCAGCGCAGGGGCTGTTGGGGTGACAGCTGGAACTGGAGCGGCCAGGCCGGGCTGTGCCGGCTGCCCCGCGCTTGGGGCTGGATCCTGGGCTCCCCCCAGGCATCTCTCGGGCGCCAGCTGCGGGGCCTGTGCTTCCTGGCGCTGTCGGGGGGCCGCTGGGTCACGTCGCTCAGGCTGCGGCTTTCCCGCGGGGAGTCGGGGGAGTGGTGGCGGGGAGGCCAGGGAGCCGCGGCCTCGCTCCCCTCGCCGGGAGTCCCGGCGCAGCAGCCCCGAGCCGGCCGGGTGTGGGGCCGGGACCTGCGCAGCCGCGCCGAGGACGCGCGCTCTCCGAGGTCCGGGTGAGGCCGCGCCGAGAAGTGGCCGAAGTCCTCCATGCTCCTCGTGGGCGCGCTCTCCCGGCGTCTGCACCTGGGCCCCGGAGCCTCCAGGGGGCGCTGCCGGGCCCCGCGCTGCCCTGCGATCCCTGGGGTGGGGGCGCTTATGACGCTCGGGCCACTTCACAATGCCCCTGGCACCGCCGGGTCCCCCAGCCTTAGACCTTGGCCACCCCCATTCCGGGCCCCCTAGGACCCTACACCTGGGGGGGGGTGTTGGAGAGTGGGGGAAAGGAGACTGGGAGGGGGGACTCAGGGGACAGGGGGGCTATAGGAAATCAGGGTGACCCTTACAGCTGAGGGTTCCTAGTGAACTAACACCGTTATTTTAGGCAGGAAATATTTTTAAATATATATTTTTTTATTGATTTCAGAGAGGGAGAGAAACATCAATGACTAGAGAATCATGGATCGGCTCCACCCACACTGGGGATGGAGCCCGCCACCTGGGCATGTGCCCTGATGGGGAATCCAGCTGTGACCTCCAGGTTCATAGGCTCACCGCTCAACCACTGAGCCACACCGGCCAGGCTTAAGCACGCATTTGATCTCCCAGCTGCACACCTTCCAATAGCAGGCTTCCGAGAGAATCCGGTGAAGCCATCGCCTCCAGGATGGAAGTCGGGGGAAGGGCCCAGGCGCAGTGGCGGGCAGGGGCGGGGCGAGGAGTCCTGAGCGGTCCTCAGGGGGCCTTCGGGTCGCCATCCTTACCTCTGGGCACCTCTACAGTGAGATGAAGGGCTATACGAGCACCACACTTTCGCCGTTTTTAAGCCCAAAGGACCTTTCGTTTCCTCTTTTAAACTTTAGGACAGGAGGAAGAGGAGTCCATTTGCCAGGGGCAGAAGTAGACCATGGGGGACCAGCCATCATTGTGGGACATAGCCATTGTGCTCTGTTCCCTGAGGGTCACCTCTCCTGTGAGAGGGCTTGCACATCCAGGGCTGATGATAGGGTAAATGGTTAATGTTCACAAATCAGCCTTGCAGGACAATTTCTCAGGAATTCAGTTCTTTCAGGCCCGCCTTCACTTTTCCCTTTACCACCCAGGGAAACGGATGCCCTCAGGAACAGTGTCTGAGAAGGCACACAGGCCCCGCTCTACTAGTGCCTATGAGACAGGGACTCATCAACAAGAGCAGACCCACAAAACAGTAAAAAAAAAAAAAAAAAAAAAAATACATGTATTCCGTAAACACCCAGGACAGTGAAAAGCTTATGTGAATCCAGTACTAAGGATGAAAACTGTAGATTATATGCTTCTTTTTTCAGAAAAGCAGAAAATAGTGGGATAAGAGCCTGGGAAATGGGAAAGTTACGTTTCCATGGAAACAATCATTTACCCACAATGCCCAGTATTCCATGTGCAGGAGAATTGGCCTGTGTTAAAATGATGGCTGACACATATCTGGAAACTCCCAACACAACACGAAGGAGGGACTGTCCTTTCCTGAGTGTCAGAGGGAGAATCTCAAGATCAGGTGGGCAGTGGAGCTGGGATCAAATCCCGCCTCCCCCCTAACCTCCCCGTTGTGTGGTCTTCTGATCTAGCGTTGCATAATTATAGCCAGACCAAATCATGTAGGGGGGGCGGATTTTAAATAATTCTAGTTTGTTCCATCTTAAGATGCTGGTGTTTCTCACATATGTCACCTTAATGCCATTAACAGCTGGAGATGGTAATGAATTAATTCTTTTACAAATCTATTTTTACTAGAGGCTCAGTGCATGAAATTCTTGCACTGGTAGGCTCCCTAGTGGCTGCCGGCTGCCTGCCGGGGCCTCCTTCCCTTCCCCCCGAGCAGGCCCTGCCCCCTGGTAGAACTCCTGAATGAACTCCTGGTTGAGGGGATAATTTGCATACTATGCTTTTATTATATAGGATTGCTTTTTAGAGAGAGAGAGAGAGAGAGAGAGAGGGAGAGAAAGGTTGTTGTGAGAGTGAAACACGCATCAGCTGCTTTCTGCGTGCCTCTACCAGGGATCAGGCCTGCAACCCAGGCATGTGCCCTAACTGGGAATCGAACCGGCAACCTTTGGGTGCATTGCAAGATGCCCAACCAACCCAGTCCCATGAGCCAGGGCATCAGCAAGTGTTATGAAGAAAAGAAGGACTCAAAATAAGTACTTTCAAAGCTTTTACCTCCACCGTGAGATAACAGAACGAAATTACAGGATCACTCAACAGTGACACAGAGGCAGCGGGCTGCATGATGAAATGATCGATTTTTGAAATTTAATCACAAATAGTTTGTAATGTTAAACACGGGAAGAAATTTTTCCAACGGGGACTTGGGGAAAACAGGTGCACTGAATAACTTATCTCATTTGGGGTTACTTCTTCATCCTCAATGTGGCATAGATATAATTAGATATTGTTTTTAAAAAAGAATGAGCTTTATTGAAACTTAAAAAAAAAGAAAAGGGTGGGTTTTTTAAAGTTCCGTGGTTTTTTTTTTTCTGTTTTGCTAAAACTGCGTCTGGAGTTTTTCACTCCCAAGGAAATGCGTTTTTCAGGAAGGTCTCGGTGGCCGAGGGGAGACAGCTCTAGGACAGAGCAGTGATGGACAGCCCCACCCCAGGCCTACCGAGTCTGTTCTCTGCAGAGGAGCTAGGAGTCTGGGTGAATATCGCTACAGTTTGAGGACCACTGACTGCCCGCCCCCCTTCCTCCCTCCATTCCTTCCTTTTCCTGCAGTGCAGTTCCCAACAGCTCCGTCCAGGGCCTCCTCTCTTTTTATGGTGCACTCTCCAGGCAAACACTTCTGCCCTGTGGCTTTCAGGGACGGCCTTGGGGCAGCTTGTGGGCCCACCTCTCTAGTTCAGACCCCTCTGCGAAGCTCTCATTTCCACCGCAGGCTGGATTCCTCTCCAGCTACTCAGATTCAACCTCACATTCAACACTGCCCTCCTAAAACCTCCTTTGCAATTGTGTTCCCTGTTTTTATCAGCAGCGGACAGCTTGGTCTCCTAGACAGTAGATCTTGATATGCTCTCTGCATCATCTTTTCTGCTCACCCTCAAGCCATTTGGTCCCTGAGATCTGACAGTCCCCCTCTTCAGAGCCTTCCATGGTCATGGCTTCCAGGGGTCCTCAAACTGCGGACCGCGGGCCACATGCGGCCCGCTGAGGACATTTATCCGGCCCGCCGGGTGCCACCGCCTGTCCTGCTTAGCAGCTGACTTGTCCCAGGCCCACAGTGCACATAGGAATTTGTTCACAGTTTTTTTTTAAAACTATAGTCCGGCCCTCCAACGGTCTGAGGGACAGCGAACTGGCCCCCTGTTTAAAAAGTTTGAGGACCCCTGGCTTGGCCCTTGTTCACCTCATCCCCCTGCCCCCAACCCCCGGCCTGTGGTTTTCTCATGCCACCTGTCCCCACCCCCTCTTGGTTCCAGCTTCTACTCTTCTCACAAGACCAGTGTCTGATACAACTAAGCATGATACTGTCTCACTCAAAATCCTTTGATGGCTCCCACTGTCTTTTGAATAAAGTTTAAACGCCTCGGTGTGATATGTAAGGTCCCTAATTGGACCTTCCACCATTATTTCTAACGGCTACCTCCCCCCAACCCACCCCTAAACACACACATACTCTTTAGGCACAAGGGGTTACCCACAATTCCCAAACACACCTTGGTGTTTTTGATATCCTCTCTTATATTATTGCATAAAATTCATGCACGGGTAGGGTTCCTAGGCCTGGCTGGTGATCAGGGCCCATCTGTGGGGCGACTGGCGGGCCAATCGGGGCCCCCCTGCTGGCACCCACCTTGTCTGGCCTGGGGCCTACAGGCTGGGGGAAGCTCTTGCGTTGAGCGTCTGCCCCCTGGTGGTCAGCGTGCATCATAGCAACCCGTCGTTCTGCTGGTTGTTCCACTGTTCAGTCGATTTGCATATTAGGCTTTTATTATATAGGATGGCATCTATAGAATTAAAATGAGCCATTGAGCATAAAAAAAAATCATGATATACAGCCCTTGGTGAACATTTCCTAGAGCAGCACCTCACACATAGTAGGGCTCAAGACATACTTGCTGAATGAGTGGTGACTGAGGAAAGATCTCGTCCACAGACCAAGTGTAGATCTGGTGTTTCGAAGGCTGAGCCGGCATCCGTTAGCATTTCATGGATTTGCATGGTGTCGGCATATCTAGGAAGTGCTGGATGCATGTTGGGTAAGTTCCAGTGAGGTTTGTTCCTTCCCACGCCTTCCCTTGGTGCTAAGGATGAGCCTTCCTGGAGAAAGAAACTGATGCCAAGCTGACAGCGGGTTTTTATTTGTTTGTGAATCCTCACCCAAGGATATTTTCCCATGGATTTTTAGAGAGAGTGGAAGGGAGGAGGGAGAGACAGAGAGAAACATCGATGTGAGAGAGACACATCGATTGGTTGCCTCCTGCACGCACCTTGACCAGGCCCGGGGAACCTGCAACCAAGGTACATGCCCTTGACTGGAATCAAACCCAGGACCCTTGAGTTTGAGGGCCCACACTTTACCCACTCCACTGAGCCAAAGCGGCTAGGCCTAACAGTGATTTTTTAAAAATATATTTTATTGATTTTTTACAGAGAGGAAAGGAGAGAGATAGAGAGTTAGAAACATCGATGAGAGGGAAACATCGATCAGCTGCCTCCGGCACGCCCCCTACTGGGGATGTGCCCGCAACCCAGGTACATGCCCTTGACCGGAATCGAACTTGGGACCCTTCAGTCCGCAGGCCGATGCTCTATCCACTGAGCCAAACCGATTTTGGCTGACAGTGATTTTAAAGATAAGAAACCAAGGGGGGGAAAAAAAAGGCAAGGTGATAGAGGATGAGACAAAGAAAGGTCAAAATATATTCGGAATAACTTGGTTTGTGGGCCTTGCAGTGGGAGGTATCACAGCAATCGCTGTGGGGCGGTGGGAAGGGTTGCGGGGGAGTCCAACTGCTTTAGATCGAAGGGTGAGGCCTGCATTGGCCGGGGGGATGTTGAGTACATGGACCGACTCCTTTGTTTTCATCATCCTCGCCTTACAGGCGAGTGCAACGCTGGCTTTGTTTTTGTTGTGGGATGTGATGGGGCGAATTATGCCCCCTCAAAATTCGTGTAGCAGCTCTGACCCCTACTACAGAACGAGACTGCCTTAGAAATAGGATCTTTAAAGAGGCAATGCAGTTTAAAGGGGGTTGTTAGGGCGGCCCCGAAGATGACTGGTGCCCTTATAAGAAGAGGAGATTAGAACAGAGAGAGATGCCAGACACGTGCGCACATAGAGGGATGACCATGTGAAGACACAGCAAGAAGGCGGCCACCTGCAAGCCGAGGAGAGAGGCCTCAGGAGAAACCAAAGCCGACAGCACTTCCCTTGAACTGAGCAGGTCTCAGTTCAATCTAAGGAAGGCTTTTCTAAGAGAGCCGTGGGCAGGAAGTACTCAATGGGGCTGGGTGGCCACTTCTTAGCAATGTCACAGAGGCGACGCGAGCATAGATCGGGTGTTTGGACCAGATACACTTGACGTTCCTTTCAGTCCCTGACATTCTCCGTACAAATGCGTTGTGTTCCAGCTGAAGAACAGATGCGTCTCTTGTGAATTGAAAACCGTGTGCACCATCAACAGATAGGTTTGAGCTTTGCTGATTTTTTTTTTTTTTGAGCTTTTCTGATTTGATGGCTATCAGAAAAGTTTTAGGAAATTTACTGAGAGGAAAAAAAAAAAAAAGAAATACATATTCAAACTGCAGAGGTCAGCCAGAGGATCTTAGAAATGTGGAAGGCTAACCAACTGAGATTCCAACTTTAAGCGGCAATGAACTTGTGCTGGTCAGAATCATAAACCGATTCTATGTGCAACGGCCACCTCTAATTTTGCCAAGCAAAGATGCATATGTAAATAAAAATGCCGAGTTTGATTTGGCTACTGAAAGTTAATCTATCCTGAAAAGATGCGTTAAAACCCTAGTAAGAGTCAGCCCAGTAAAAGTTGTAATTTCCCCACGACCACCAGTATGTGAGATTTTGGGGGAAAGTCCGTAGTTTTGGTGGCAGGATCAGAAGCATGGTATTCATAGCCACAAATTGCCACAGACTATTGGGGTGCCGCTGGTTTTGAAGCGTTGTCTGCCAGTATTAGCTCATCAGCGCACACCCCTTAACTACTGTGGCTGGGATTCTGGCCAGAAGAGCCAGGCCGGCTGAGAAAGGCCAACCTTGGGAGGGACAGCAGGTGGCCAGAGCCAGAGGGGATTGAGAGTCGCACCCGCCGCGGGGCGAGCACGGGCACCAGGGATGGCACAGAGACAGCAGGAGGGCTGGGAGAGCAAACACCCTGCATCCCCAGAGGCCCGGTCCTTGGCACCCAACTTTCTGCCGCGGCTCGGACCACTCTTCGCCTGACCACCAGAGGGCGCCCCCGGGCGGAGGTTCAAAGGGACCAGTGCGTCCCCAGGATAGGCAGGACGCCTGCTGTTCGCCAAAAGGTCAAACAGCTAAGGAGCTGGGGAGGGGGACACGTGTCCTTCGGGATCCAGGGGGCACGCAGAACCTTGGCGTTGGGAAGGGGAGGGACATACGGACCACGACGCTGGAAAATAAGAGACTGTAGCAATCGGCCCCTCCAAGTTAACCCTGTGGGTGGTGAGGGTCAGGGCGTGGGGACCGCCGGCCGCGCACTCCCGTCCCACGGTCTGGCGCCACCTCCGTGGCAGCAGCCTACATTGGAGCGCTTTCCCGCGCTGCCCGTTGCTAGGGGCCCTAGACACCGCGTGGAGGCCGCAGCGGGCTCCCAGCTCCGCTCAGCCCGGGCGGGGGCCGCCGTCCAGCTCAGGGGAGGGGCGTCCCGGCCCCGCGCGCGGGTGCGAGAGCGTCTCCGGCACTCGGCGCCCGGACAGGTGCAGGCGCGCGGGCTTCCCATTGGTCGGGGAGGCGGCGGCGGGGCCCCTTCCCACTCCCGCCAGCGCCGGGCCCCTTCCCTCGCGGCCGCCGCGCGCCTCCGCTCCGCCCAGGACCCCTCCCTCCTTCCGCGCCGCCGCCGCCGCGCTCGCGAGCGCAGGTGGCGGGCGCGCGGGCGCCTCCTCGGGGGCGCGCGGCCCGGCGTCGGTCCTCCCCCACCACCCGCACCCAGCGGCTCCGGGAGCCCGGGGAGGGCGAGCGCGGGCGGGGGGAGCCCGAGCCCGGCGCCGCGGCCGCCGAGGCTTCCGTCTCTCCGGCTCGCGCAGCGGCGGCAGCAGAGGTCGCGCACAGATGCGGGTGCGACTGGCGGGGGGAGGAGGCGGAGGAGGGAAGGAAGCTGCCTGCATGAGACCCACAGGTAAGACCCGGAGCCCCGAGGGGGCTCTGCGTCCCGGGGAGGCGCGCGCAGGCCTGGGAAGGGGAGTTGGTGCCTGGTTCTGCCCGCACCCCCGAGCCCAGGGAAGGAATTTTGGACAGCGCAGAGCAATCTCTTTGGGGACCGGGCAATAGACCTATCCCCATCCTGGGGAAAACCAGACAAGTATCGCGGGGGACCCGGTGCCACACGGTGAGATTCCTGAGAGTGACCTGCCTAGACCCAGGGAAAAGTGGGTTTTCAGCCCCGACACGCTGGAAGGCTGTAGACTTTACTGTCATGGTCACAGCCGCGGGATCCCGGGGACGGCGCCGGGCCAACGTGCGCTCCCCCGCCTCCCTCCCCTCCTCCACCCTCCCGCACGCGTAGCATCCCGCGGCGGCTGTACTCAGTGTACCCGCGTTGGGGGGAGCGGGAAGAGGGGGGGGGGTTGGTTGCGCTCTGGGAAAGGGGGCGAGGGAGGACCGGGGATGGAGCCGGGGAAGCCGACCCCTCCCCCCACTCCCCCGGTCCCACCGCGGAGGAGCGGAAGTGTGGCCCCCGCCGAGCCCAGGCAGCCGGGGGTATAGTCCTGTGCGTTCCTGGTTGCAGACTCTTGCAAGCCGGATGCCCTGTGTGGATGAAAGATGTATTATGGAATGAACCCGAGCCATGGAGATGGATTTCTAGAGCAGCAGCAGCAGCAGCAGCAGCCTCAGTCCCCCCAGAGACTCTTGGCGGTGATCCTGTGGTTCCAGTTGGCCCTGTGCTTCGGCCCTGCACAGCTCACGGGTGGTGAGTGACTCCCTCTGGCTGTGGCCAGAGGGCCCAGGACGGCAGGGAGGGGGAGTCAGCCCCGCCACTCCCCCTACCCGCTACATCCAGACTTCTGGGTACCCCAGAACCTGAGGAGCCCCTGTGTCCCAGCCTAAGAACACCCTTTTTCAAAACCCCTGGAGTTCCCCCCCCCCACCCCAGATTTTTCTGGAGCCCCGCACAGCTTCACACACCCACATTCTGTCTGGAGCTTTCCATCAGCTGCCCAGCAACCTGGCTTCTGGTTTCTCTCTAAAGGAAAGACAATAAGGCTGACCTATTATTCTCATTTTGGGAGAGAGAGAGAGAGAGAGAGAGAGAGAGAGAGAGAATTTCTGGATAATGGATGCTGACCCTTGTCCTCCGCAGACACAGGTCAGGTTTTGGCTGCGAAGAACCCCTTTTGTGACTGTGAAGGGTCCGAGAACATGGCCAGACTGGCTGCAGCCAGGTTTGCCTGAGACTTAACTTTCTCCTTCCTTGGGAGGTGGCGTGTCCAGCCTGTCTGTGCGTGTGGGGGTGGGGAGGGGTTGCAGAGGTGTTCTTCCGATGCGTTTCTGGAGGGTTGCTTGGCTTCTTCAGGCCTGATTCACAGGAAGTGGAAGTTAGCTGAGGTAAAGGTGGTGGCGCCGACTCCGTAGGCGGACTCCATAATCGGTTCTGGGGCAGGGGCTGCCTTCGGGTTGTGGTGGAGGGAGCGAGATGGAGGTCCTGTCCGGATTTCAGAGCCTGAGAATCTCTCTGCCCCTGTGGCTCCTCGCTGTCCATCACTGCTGTCCATCCCAGGCTTTCCACGAGAGCTCGCAGAGGTGTTCATCCGAGAAGGACAGAGAACCACGTTGCAGAGCCGAGATATAGTTAATAAACGAAGTATAATCGGTGGAAAACCAGGAATCGACTGATACTACAGAAACCATCTTAGTGCTTTAAACTATTGCTGTTTTGGAGCATTCCAAGGTGAAGATGGGAAAAAAAATAGGAATGAAAAGTTAGCAAAGGTGGGGGAGGGGAATGAGCTGGACTTGAACGCAGAGGCATTGCTAACGGAGGCCTCCTGCTTAGAGATCTGAGATGCACCGGCTGTAAAGGGAACTTCCTGTGACGCACCTGTCAGTCAGCCAGAAGACACTGGCTTGGGATGGACGCCCTGTTTTGGTTTTTGGTTTCATTGTTTGAAGCAGAGGCAACTTTTTTGGTGCTCTTACTTGTAAAGAAATACTAGAGGCCCGGTGCATGAATTCGTGCACAGGTGGGGTCCCTTGGCCTGGCCAGCAATCGGGGCTGATGGGGGAGGTTGGCTGTGGGAGCACACTCACCACTAAGGGGCAGCTCCTGTGTTGAGTGTCTGCTCCCTGGTGGTCAGGGCATGTCATAGCGACTGGTCGTTCGGTTGTTCGGTCACTTAGGCTTTTATATATATAGATCTCTGAGACGGGTATCCTCTTCACAGAGGGCGGAGTCAAACGTGGTGTCAAGGCAGCACCTGTGTGGCCTGCCTGGACTCTGGTCAGAGCCTCTGTTGGGCCCTGGACATTCTTGGCTGTGCCTCTCAGGAGACCGGAACGAGGTGGGAAGGATGTCATTGGGCAGGGATGGCTCATCCCTTCCCCCTTCTCTCCTCCGGCCTTCCGTCTTGCTCTCATCCCCTCCAACCAGGTCCCCAGGATTTCCTATCCTCTTGGTCCTTCCCTCCATGTAGGTGACAGATGCATCAGGGTTCATCTGGGTACGTTTTGAGGGTTCTTATTGGTCGTGAGGCTCTGCCACTGGCTCGGGCATCTCGGATCTCAGTGCCCAGCACGGCCCCCTCGGCCTCCCACGAGCCACCGTCCAGTTGTAGAGCACGTCTTTCCTGCCTCTCTTCCCGGGGGAGATGTCATGCAACAAGACCCAGGGCCTCGAAGAAGGCGCCAGGCGACCCTTCCTCCCAGCGCCTTCAGGAAGGGTTGCCTGTGACCTCTGGGTCTTCCTGTTCACTCCTACTGCTTCACCTTGAACTCCTTCAGGCCACACTGTGGTTTCTGGAAGAACATGGATTATTTCAGAATTCGTCTGTGAATCAACCGTTTGGGTGGGGGAGGGCGGTGGGGAAGTGCCATGGAGTCCACCATTCAGAGATGTGTCTCTTGGGAAAGAAACCCACCTGGGGGCCTCCAGGGTGGCAGTCACAAGGAATCCACCGCAATTCTAGACCCGTGCTTCTAAAATTTGAATGTGCGCATGAAGCAACCTGAGGTGCTACTGGAAGGCAGGTTCTGGGTCAGTTGCTCTGGGGTGGGGCCTGAGAGTCGGCACTGCCAACCAGCTCACAGGCCATGCCCTTGCTGCTGAGCCAAGGACCACACTTTTACCAGTGATGCTTTATTTTATTTTAAATACTAGAGGCCCGTTGCATGATATTCATGCAAGAATAGGCCTTCCTTTCCCTGGCTTTGCTCCCGGCCGCCCAGGAGCCGGCAAGTCCTCACTCCCGGCTGGAGCACCGCTCCTGTAGCTCCCTCTGTCCCCCGCTCCCCCTCATAGCAGGCGTCCCACCCCGCCTGACCGCTCTGCGCCTGCATATGCAAATTAACCCGCCATCTTTGTCGGGTTAATTTGCATACACAGTCCTGATTGGCTGTGGGCATAGCCAAGGTATGGTCAATTTACATGTTTGTCTATTGTTAGGTAAGATATTTTTATTGATTTCTGAGAGGAAGGGAGAGGGACAAACAGAAACATCAATGATGAGAGAGACTCATTGATTGGCTGCCTCCTGCACACCCCCTACTGGGGATCAAGCCCGCAACTCAGGCATGTGCCCTTGACCGGAATCGAACCTGTGACACTTCAGTCCACGGGCTAATGCTCTATCCACTGAGCCAGACCACCTAGGGCGACCAGGGATGCTTTAGACGAAGGCATTCCTTCAGTAAGGCGGCCTGCTCTAGACACTCACCATCACTCTCAGTGACTCAGATGCCGATGGCCTGTGAGGGACAGGTCTCCCCCAGTATCTGACCTCCGGCTCATCCTCAGCGCTGAACGTCAGCCTTCAGAGAACGCTTTTATTTTATCTACAGAAAGGTGCATATTTAATAGACACTGTTCTGGCACGTGTGGATTTTCATTTTTGATTGCTTTCAGTGGAAAAGGGAACACAACACTAGCAAGATGTAATAGTCTTAGCTGGGAGAAAAAGCACGCGCCCAGAACAAGTCTGACAGAAAAAGGCTGAACTGGCAAGGGAGAAATTGAGAAAATGATTAGAAAAAGAAAAGGGGAAAAAAGAACGCGATCAAAACCGAAATGCTTTGTCCCTGAACCTCGAGTCCATTTCAATTCTTTGAGTCGTAGGAGGGCTTTCATGAGCCTGAATTGGCCTGAGGTGACGTCGGGGGTGGTCTTTCCAGTTTGTCTTTTGTGAATTGGGAGAAGGGGCCCCAGGGGGCCGCTAAGACCAAATACCCCGAGAGGACTGGGTTGACAAGGAGACAGAGATCCCTGATGATCCCAGAATCTGACGGGGCATGGCCGTGGCTGGCTTCTCTCTTCCTCCATCCAGTCACGCTACCAGAGGGGATTTATGGGGAGAGGGGCCTTGAGGGCCGCCTGGAATGGTCCACGTCGGAGTCCAGGACGAGAGCTAAGAGTTTGCTCTAGAAATCCGTCCTTGAAGGCAGGCTCACTGGCACATCCATAAATTATCAGGAACCCAGGCCAGGCTCTGCTCCTTAACAGCCTTGGGGCTTTGAAAATCTCTGTTTCCTCATCCACTCAACAAGGACAATGCCGCCTAATTTACAGGGTGGATAGAGGCATGGAAATTAGGTGGATGCTCCATGAATGTGGATAGAAGTAGTGAGGAGAGGCTAACACAACGCTTATTCATCTGGCCTCTGCCTCATCCATTCAATACATATGGAGTGAGTATCCCCACCCTGCTCCAAGCACAGGTGCATGTAATGTTCTTTTTACCTATAAGAGCCTTCCTTTACTCCTTATTTTTGTCCAATGAACAGACTTCTCCTTAAGACCCAACACAAATGCTCTGATCTGTTTCCTATTTTTCCCTGGTCCTGACTTCTCCCTCACCTGGGCCCCTCCCCCCCCCCCCCCCCGGCCCCACTAGGCATAATCCTCCTTCCTAGTGTCTCATCCACTGGACCCCAAGCCCATGGAAGGCCAGAACCTGGACTCCACTCATTATTCATGAGAGTTGATGGTCTGAGCCTAAGATGCTAAGTTTTAGGGAAGAATTTGGCCCAATATTTCCTCTTCTTTAAGCAAAAGAATCCTGTGCTCTAGCCAGTTTGGCTCAGTGGATAGAGCATCAGCCTATGGATTGAAAGGTCCCGGGTTCGATCCCAGTCAAGGGCATGTACCTAGGTTGCAGGCTCGATCCCTGGTCTGGGCTCGTGCAGGAGGCAACCAATCCATGTGTGTCTCTCACATGGATGTTTTTCTCTCTCTCTCCCTCTCCCTCTCCCTTCCACTCTCTCTAAAAAAAAAAAAAAAATCAATGTAAAAATATCCTCAGGTGAGGATTAACTAAAACAAACAAACAAATAAATAGAAAAGAACCCTGTGCCACTCTAAGACAGCAATTACCCACTCAAGAAGAAAAAAAAAATAATTGAGTTGCTCACAAACTAGAATTAAAAGTGCATTTTAAAATAGCTTTTTAATTGAGAGGATTGTAATTGCTTTATTAATCTTAAACAAGGTAAACCGGGGACAGCAGAGACGTAAAACAAATTCATTCTCGACGTTGTTTGGAACTGGCAGTGAACTTGGGAGCACATGGGGGATGAGCCGATAGCACCCCCCTCCCCCAGGAGGGCGGGGGCTGGGGGCAGACACAGGTGTGAACCTGAGGAACGAATGCCTCATCTCCACATTTATTCTTAGAAACGAGAGGAATTGCAGGGCTCGGTAAACTTGATCAATGCTCATTTCATCATTATCCCATTAAATGGAGCTCTTCAAGAGAGGATGAGTAAGTTGGTTTTTTTGGGGGGAAACGAAGGTTTGCCCTGGCCAGCTCCTGTTGCTATTTGAAAACGGTGACTTTAATCTCCTGGAATTACCAGCGTGGGCGCCAAGCTACACACAGCGAGGACCACTTGTGTGCTATATTCCCTTTTCTCCGTGTAGCAAAATCCAAAAGAGACCTTATTTCTTCGGCCTGATTGCATTTATCAAAGATAGAGGTGATTGAATCGGGTGAACCAGCAAGAGAGAGGTTCTTTTAAGAAAGAAATGAGACCTGTTCTTGCGGCGGGTTCTGGAAAAATCCGTGCGTGGACAGCGTTGCTACTGATCCAGCCGGTTTCCAAATTCAGAATCTCAGCCCGTAGAGAAACCTTAAAACTTCCCTGAACACTTAACCTCAGAGGGTTCTGAGTCTCTCCAGGCGAGAAACAATGGGTCTGCTTGCTCGGTGGAAAGCAGAGGGGGGTAGAGCCGTGGTCGGCAAACTGCGGCTCGCGAGCCACATGCGGCTCTTTGGCCCCTGGAGTGTGGCTCTTCCACAAAATACCACGGCCTGGGCGAGTCTGTTTTGAAGAAGTGGCGTTAGAAGAAGTTGAAGTTTAAAACATTTGGCTCTCCAAAGAAATGTCCATCCTGTTGATATGTGGCTCTGTTGACCAATGAGTTTGCCGGCCACTGAGAGGATTAAGCTTCTGAGAGATTCTCAGTGATTCTGTTAGACTGCTTCTGTTAGCTGAGCCTCCGTGTTAGAACCTCATCCACGCGTGCATTGTAACAGCTTCTTCTGGGGGACAGATGTGCAAATGTGAGCTGTGGCATGCACTCGCTGGCTGCTGGGGGCCACCTCCAAGTTTAAGTCAAAACGGGGAAATAACGATGTAGAAACCGGTCATTTCTCTGGTGGAGAGCAATCCGGTTCAGAATCTCCATGTGGCCTTTGAAGGGCTTGCCCAGATTTCCCCTTTTGGTTCATTTCTGTCCCCTTTCTGTCTACACCGTTGTTTCATGGATGGGAGGTGCTCATTTGCTTGTCATAATGATGTAGAGGAGGCTACAGTGTAGCTTCTGGAGGCAAAGAGCTGGAGAGGAATAACAACGTAGAAAGTACACGTGGCCACTCGCGGCTGTCCCCAACCGGCTAGGTGACAGTAACCTGGCATCTGCCTCGGTTTTATTATCGCTGTCTGTGAAATGGGAGTAATACCGGCACCGCCGGCCTCCCATGGTGGTTGTGAGGATCAAACGCATCAATAGGGGAAAGTGTAGTTACGTGAGGTCCTGACATCACCGCCCACCAACGGGGAGTGAATGCTGGCCGTCGTCACAGTGCCAGGGTGCCAGGAGCTTCCATTGCCCAGGAGCTTCCATCGCCCCGAAGGGATGTAGCCTGACAAATGCATGGTAATACCCAGTGGTGCCGGCCGTGAGGGAGATGTGGTATTGAAATCCTTAGGTGGTCAGAGATCCTGGGTCCCAGTAGACCCATAGCGCTCTCCATCATGATACAGTATCATAGGTCCTACAGCGGAGATTTATCTCTGAGACTCTGGGGATGGGGTTGGCAGGCGGGGCGGGGGGGGGGGGAGGGAGAGGCTCACCAAAGGGGATGGCATTTGAGCTATGTCTTGAGCAATAACATGATTTCCCAGGCAGAGCAGGTGCTTTATCCCGGGAGAGAGGGTCGCACAGGCCGAGGCTCCGGATGAGAAAGACTATGCACTGGGACAGGACTAGCTCAGGGCGACCTTCACAAAGGACGGCGAGTTTGAGAAGAGACGGGACAGGCAGGTGGGACCGCACGGCAGCTAATACCACGGCTTAGGCATGTGAATGCTGTGCTGTCGTCAGCCCGGAGCCTGTACCATAGCCTTGCAGGGGCCTGGCAGGATCGCATCTTCGCTGCAGAAGAGAAATGTTTAGCAACGTGGACGTGGAGGCGAGACGGAGCCCTGACGTGGAACTCTTTGCTGTGCATCTACCCGTGACTAGGTGGAGGATGCGACGGAGCGCCTGCCCGTGGGGCATTCGTATTCCAGTGGGGGCTGGTGGGGACATGCTTGCCTTGGCCCAGGAGGGGACACGATGAGGCTGTCACGAGGGAGGGAGAGATGTATGTGAACAAGAGGCCAGACAGTCGGCAGGATGTGGGGGTGCAGGAATGGCCGTTCCTGGCGCCCCGGCCGTAGGTGGGAGGGAGGCGAATGGGTTCATTTAAAAAAATATATTTCTTTATTGATTTCAGAGAGGAAGGGAGAGGCAGAGAGAGATGAAAACATCAGTGATGAGAGAGAATCATTGATCGGCTGCCTCCTGCACGCCCCCTACTGGGGATTGAGCCTGCAACCCGGGCATGTGCCCTTGGCCAGAATCGAACCTGGGACCTTTCAGTCCCCAGGCCAACGCTCTATCCAATCTGGCTAGGGCAGTGGCTGGCAAACTCATTCGTCAGCAGAGCCAAATATCAACAGGACGACGATTGAAATTTCTTTGGAGAGCCACATTTTGTAAACTTAAACTTCTTCTAACGCCACTTCTTCAAAATAGACTCGCCCAGGCCGTGGTATTTTGGTGGAAGAGCCACACTTAAGGGGCCAAAGAGCCGCCTGTGGCTCGCGAGCTGCAGTTTGCCAACCACGGGGCTAGGGCATAATGGGCTCGTTTTGGATGGGGACACTTGGCTGCCTGCAGGGCATGTACTGGGGCACCATCTGTCCACCAGGCAGTTGAAAACTTGCTTCGGTGCTCGGGGGAGCGCTGAGCGCTGGAGACATCGATTTTTGTGTCATGTACGCGGAGAGGGGTGCTGGGGCTGTGGGCGGGGCTGGGCTTTCCCAGGAAGAGGGCACAGCCAGCTGAGAAGAGGGCTTGAGGGTGAAGCCCAGGAAGCGTGCACATTTAAGCGTCAAGAGAAGCCAGGAAGGCCCTAGCCGGTCTGGCTCAGTGGATAGAACATCGGCTTGCAGACCAAAGGGTCCCGGGTTTGATTCCGGTCAAGGGCACGTACCTCCGTTGCAAGCTCCTCCCCGGCCCCGGGCCCTGGTTGGGGCTCATGCAGGAGACAACCCATCGATGTGTCTCTCTCACATCCATGTTTCTCTCTCTCTTTCCCGTTCTCTTCCACTCTCCCTAAAAATCAATGGAAAAATATCCTTGGGTGAGGATTTAAAAAGAGAGAGAGAGAGAGAGAGAGAAAGAGAGAGAGAAGCCAGGAAGGAGGAGGAGCCACTGTGCTGATAATCAGTATGGGGGAAATCAACAACAGCAGACCTTGGTTCTGACTGTCCATTGCCCATTCTGATTGGGGGCAAGAAATCCATTTTATGTTATCATTGGGATGGGGTAAGCACTGTGAGTTCTGGGTGCCCGTACCCACTGGCCGGGAAGGAGAGTAGGGCCGGGAAGGGGAGGCTGTGGTTGGGAGGGTGGCGGATCTGCGTGGAGATGCTTGAGACGCAGCTGCGGGACAGTCACTATCTTCCCACCTTCCCTCCAGCCTTCCCTCCAGCCTCCCCACAGCTCCCCGGCCACTGGCGTTCAACAGGGCCACTGGGTGGCCGTGGAGGCTCCGGGTGGCTCCCTTCCGGGGATGCGAGCAGAGGGGACCCTGTGCACGAATGTAATGACGGTGGCCGGGGGACTTCCACGCTGTCGCCCCTTCCGTACCCCTGGGTGCTGGGACGTCTTAGGTGCTCAGTACCTCCCAGGCGTGTCCTTCCCCCACAATCCTTTGCAGCCCTGCCCTCCAGTCCTCCAAGGACTCACCCTCTTGGCTGTCGGTTCATCCTCAAAGGTGCCATTGTCAAGGAGTGATCCCTCGGTCACCCTGACCCCCTGTGACCAGCTCTGCCACTCTGCAGCGAGTCCCTCCACCCCTCCATGCTTGGCTTCCTTCAGCTGGAAATCGGGAGGAACGGGGCTGCCTTCGGCACCTCCCAGGGGGCGGGCTGTGCCGATGGAGGAGGCAGGGTCAGGGGCGGCGTCTTCTAGATGCAGTTCCGTTGTGATAGCGTCTGAAGGGACACGCCACTGCGCCTGGGGCCATCGTGCCTTCGGATTCGGCAGGGAGGGTCAGGGATGCTGGGTGCGGCCTGTAAACGCCCCCCACGTGCAGGTCCCGACCCCGTGGAAGCTCATTTTGTGTGACACGATGTCAGGCAGCCCTAGGGGGGCTCTTCTGCTGCAAAATGAGTTGTGCCATCTGTGCTCCGTCCCTGCTGCTGGCGCGCCCGGGAACAGCCAGGGCTGGAGATGGAGAAGGTCCTTGTGCCGCGGAGAGGAACTTCCCCAGAGCTGTAGGCCCCAGCCCAGGGGGTCCCTTTTGTGGGCTCACAGAAGCCTCTGGAAAAAGCAACTGAATGTGTGAGGCAGGCGAGTGATTCATTTCAGGTGCTTCAGAGGCCCACAAGGGAGGCGGCGCCCGCGTCCCTGTCTGCTCTCCCCTTCCCTGCTGGCATCGGTGCTGCTGGCATCCGTGCTGCTGGGAGCCTCTGGGCAGGTTGGCCGGCGGGATGAATGGGGCGCTGCTGCATTCAGGTCTAGAGCAGTGGTTCTCAACCGCGACCCTTTACGACGGTTCCTCATGTGGTGGTGACCCCCACCCATAACATTATCTTCATGGCTACTTCATAACTGTAATTTTGCTACTGTTGTGCATCGTTATGTAAATATCTGTGTTGTCTGATGGTCTTAGGCCACCCTGCTAGCGGTTCTCAACCTGTGGGTCGTGATCCCTTTCACAGGGGTCGCCTAAGACCATCGGAAAACACAGATATTTACATGACGACTCATAACAGTAGCAAAATTACAGTTATGAAGTAGCCACGAAGATAATGTTATGGTGGGGGGTCACCACAACCTGAGGAACCGTAGTAAAGGGTTGCGGCATGAAGGAGGTTGAGAACCACTGCTCTAGAGAATCACTAGGCGCTTTATCCACGTGGAATGCCTCTCTCACCCCCAGCTGCTGGCTGCCTCATTCTTGAGAGTCTCGTCATAGCTCTGCATGTGGGATGCCGTGTTGGGGTGCCTGTGGGCTGGAGATCTCGGGGTTCCTAGTCTTTCGCGGGGATGCCTGGGAGTCTTCCGTCTGTGCAGCAGCCTCAGAGCCCTTCAGGAAAGCTGCGTGTCCGCCAGCCCGGGACCCTGACTGTCCTCACAGTTCTTTGCCACGTGTGGGCTCCAGGGAGGCCAGGGTCTGCACTGGGAAGGAGTCGTTAAAATCAGACCTGATCACGGGCTTTGAATGAATAGAGGAGGGCCTTGTGTAGCTTTAGGAGGTAGCCGGGCATTCCCCACCCCCCGGGGGAGAGAGTGGCTCTGCTGAGCGGCTATCCCTGCAGATTTCATTTACATGGTAATGAGCGCACAGAGCTTCCGCCCTACCTCGGCCCAGAGGAAGGAGGGTCCGTTCTGCGGGGGCTCCCCAAACACACCCGAGGATCTACAGATGGGGGTGACCCTGCCCCGTCTCTGCAGCAGTCAGTCACCTTTGTGCCTCGGGTGGGTGGATCACGGCCACGTCCAAGGGCAGATTCCCGTGAGTCTGCGGCTGCCGCGCTGTGAAAATGGTTCTCTCTCAGCTTCCTCCTCGCCCTCTGGTTACCAGGGCCTTCCGTCAAAAGCAGAGCCGGTGGCGGGTCCCCCCTCCCCTCCGCGGGGTGAGGCCTGTGCGCGTCTCACCTCCTACGTGCCTTGGTCTTCTCAGCGTTGGCATTCCCTCCAGGCCCTGCTGAGCCGAGGCTGCTGCTGAATTGGGTCATGCGCTCGGCGCTGAGGCACAAGCTCACTTCCCCGGAAACGCGAGGGCTGGTCCCAGGCCCATTTCTCCCCGGGCCCTCGATGGGCATGGACACTCTGCTTTTTCACGGCCGTTCCTGGGCTCAGACGGACACACACAATTGCTCTCGAGTTGAAGAGCGAGGTGGCCTCCCAGGCACCAAGAGTCCAGAAGATGCTGCGCTCAGGATGGCCCGTGGACCTGGCAGACACGTCGTCGGGGGCAACATTCGCGTCCCAGCCTCCGAGCCTGTTGGTTTGCGTTGCCCTCGTGTGCTGGGCCGGTTCCTCCAGGGGCCTGGACTCCACGCGTCCCCTTTCCGCCTTCACAGAGCCGTCCTGTCCCTTAGGAGACAGCCGACATCTCGTGTCTACTCTTTCTGTGACCTCGTGGGTGGTCCCGGGCCCCTCGCTCTGAGAATTCTCAGAACACAGGACAATGGACAGTTGGGCTGGGGAGGATGATGAAGGAGCCTGGTCCAGAGGTGATGGGAGCCCCTTAGCGCCCTCATAGGGTTAGAGAGGGGACTGCGGGGCCTGGCCTAGCAAGCCGCCCAGAGCCACGCCCCCCCCACCCCCCCCCCCCCCGCCCTGCTTTCCCCTGAGTGTGCACCTGCTCTCCATGCAGAGCCGCCTCTCACCGACCTGTGGGAACCCCGCACCCAGCCGGCCCTGTCATTCCAGAGAGTGGGAAAAGGTCCCTGTCCCCCATGCAACCAGTAGTGTGGCCACCGAGAACAAGTCTGTCTTAATCTGTCTCTGCCTCAGTCTCCTCGTCTGTACAATGGGCATAATACCCTCACCATGGAACTACCGAGAAGGTTCCATCGGTGCATATATGGGAAGCACACAGAACAGTGCCTGGCATGGAGTGAGGTTTGAACACGTGTAGACGGTCAGGATCCTCATGACCATGGAACTGCTGAGAAGGTCCCATCGGTGCATATATGGGAAGCACACAGAACAGTGCCTGGCATGGAGTGAGATTTGAACACGTGTAGACGGTCAGGATCCTCATGATCTTCATCGTTATGATTTGTGTCATTTTTGCTTCTGGAAGCTCCTGGACGCTGGGGTCCACAGCTGTTTCATCTTTTCTTTCATTTTCTGGTGTTTTTTTTTCACCTGACCGTGCTGTGTGTGTCCTACAGACTCGGGAAACATGTGTCTGCTGACTAACACACGTGCAGAGGACGGAGATGTCAGGAAGCCTAACATCAGGCCTCCCCAGTGGGTGGGAGCCCTCTAGAGGGTGGGCACCAGGCTGTCCCCTGCGATCTCAGAGCTCAGCCAGACATAGCGAGTCCTGGGCCACCCCCACAGTCAGGGCGTGGGGCATGGGCTCTGCAGCCAGGCCCGGCCGCCAGAGCAGCTACTCAGCAAATAGGATATTGTGGAGTTGAACACTTGATGATGGCTAGCCTCTCTCTTCCCTCTCGCTTCTGACATCTGGGTCAGGTGGCAACAACAGCTGCAAAAATGGCAGCAAGGACAGTGGGAGGGTTCTGCCTTGAACTTTGCCCTTTC
The DNA here is from genome assembly GCA_026230045.1 of Corynorhinus townsendii. Classification (NCBI taxonomy): domain Eukaryota; kingdom Metazoa; phylum Chordata; class Mammalia; order Chiroptera; family Vespertilionidae; genus Corynorhinus; species Corynorhinus townsendii. Next base: position 14,088,892 of record JAPDVU010000016.1, on the reverse strand, counting down.
CTGCATGACTGACAGCACCTGAGGGGTCTGAGTTCTCACCGCTCTCACCTGATGGGGTTCAAACGTGCTTTGAGCTCCTATGATGAGAAAGTGAGCCGGACTTTCAGCCTCTTATCTTCCACTAGAGGCCTGGTGCACAAATTCATGCACAGGTGGGGTCCGGCGGGCCCACCCCAACGGGGGCCGATCGGGCTGGGCTGGTGGGGGGGGGAGGGGCTGTGGGAGGTTGGCCCTGCCCCTGATGGGGGGGGTGATAGGGGATGGGGCCAGCTGGGGGGAGGGGCCGCAGGCCTATTGGGGGTGGGACTGGCTGAGGGGAGGGGCTGTGGGAGGTTGGCCAGCTGACTCTGCCCCTGATTGAGCGGTTGGTGGGCTGGCTGCAGTGGGCGTTATAAGCAACCGTTTGTTCCAGTCATTATGGTGTTCTGGTCGCTGGCTTTTTATATATATACTAGAGGCCCGATGCACGAAATTCATGCACGGAGGTGGGGTGTGTGTGTCCCTCAGCCCAGCCTGCACCCTCTCCAATCTGGGACCGCTCAAGGGATGTCCGACTGCCCTCTCACAATCCTGGACTGCTGGCACCCAACTGCTCTCCTGCCTGCCTGCCTGATTGCTCCTAACCACTTCTGCCTGCCAGCCTGATCACCCCCTAACCACTCCCCCGCCAGCCTGATTGATGCCTAACTGCTCCCCTGCAGGCCGGGTTGCCCCCAACTGCCCTCCCCTGCAGGCCTGGTCCCCTCCAACTGCTCTTCCCTGAAGGCCTGGTTGCCCCCAACTGTCCTCCCCTGTAGGCCTGGTTCCCTCCAACTGCCCTCCTCTGCCGGCCCAGTCACCCCTAACTGCCCTCCCCTGCTGGCCCGATTGCCCCTAACTGCCCTCCCCTGCAGGCCTGATCGCCCCCAACTGCCCTCCCTTGCTGGCCTGATCACCCACAGCTGCCCTCCCCTGCTGGCCATCTTGTGGCGGCCATCTTTGACCACATGGGAGCGGCCCTCTTGTGTGTTGAAGTGATGGTCAATTTGCATATTACCACACTTATGCTTCCTCAGCAGGAATGTATTAAGCACTTACCCTGTGCAAGCATTGTGTGAGGTCGGTACTAAGCCTGGAAATAGGAGTCCGCTATCGCCCCCACCCTCAAGGAGCTTGAGTCTACGTGTTGATATGTGTTATCAATGCCCTGGTGCTGCCATCACAAAGTGCCATAGGCCAGTGACTTCAACAACAGAAACGCATTTGCTCAGAGTTCTGGAGGCCGGAGGTCCAAGACCAAGGTGCCGGCAGGGCTGGTTTCTGCAGATGGCCGCCCTCTGGCTGTGTCCTCACGTGATCCTTGCTGTGTGTGTGTGTGCGTGTATGTGTGTGTGTGCACGCGTGTGTGTCTGTGTGTGTGCATGTGTGTGTGTGCGTGTGTGTGTGTGTATGTGTCTGTGTGTGTGTGTGTGTGTAGGGAGAAAGAGGAAGGAGAGGGAGCACGCTGGTGTTTCTTTTTATAAGGACACAGTCATGTTGACTTAGGACCCCACCTTTACGACTTTGTTTAACCTTCATTACCTCCTTATAGGTCCTATGCCCAAATACCCAGTCACAGCAGGGGTTAGGGCTTTGACATAGGAATATTGGGGGACACGAGTCAGTCCTTAGCGGACTCTAAAGGAAGGTAAATGTTCATTCTGATGAAGAGACACGATGAGGCCCCGAAGCTCTGAGCCTAGCCAGGGGGAACTCAGGGAGGGCTGCCAGGAGGAGGCAAGAGCAGAGCTGAGTTCTGAAGGCAGAGGGGCCCTTAGGGGAAGAAGGGGAAAAAGAAGCAGTCTGAGCAAAGCTGTAGACACATGACTTTGCCTGTGTGTGAGGGTGGAGAGCACCCTGGGGATTTTACTTTTATTAAGACATGGGCCTTTCCTCGGGTTTGCTGGACACAGACTAACATGTTGACCCTGCTAGCGTGGTCCGGAGACCATCCAGAAGCTCAGGTTTGCAGAGTTTCCCCAATACAGGGCCACAATGTTTGCTCTAACCTCATCAACCTACTGCTAGACACTCCCGTGATTCGATTACAGCTGCTGGCCACTAAAAAATCAATCGCGAGTGGCTCCCCGGGCCACCAGTGGGCCCACCCGTGGTTGAGGTCAGGTAAATATTGGGTGATTACATGCCGTTGGTCTGCGGAAAAGTGACTGGTTCATATTGAAGGTAAAGGAGGCTATAGCCGCTTGTATTTTTAAGTCATTTCGACTTTCGCTTTTATGAGGGGGCAGTGTCTTCCCTCCTAGTCAAAACATTTCCTCTGTCCCTCTTTTCTTCTTCTGGTATTTTAAGTTGAAACTAGCCGGTGTCCAGGTTTGGCTGCGGTCCCATTCCCAGGCGCTTGTGTTATGAGAGCGACAGCCCTTTGCATGAAAGATGAGGCCTCGGCAGAGAAGCCGGTGGCCAAGGCAGCTGGGGCCAAGCCCCGTTTGCCTGCCACCTCTGCCCCCCACATGCTAGGCGTTCTTAGCCTTGTGCCAGGGGCCAGCTTCCGGGGGTCTGCGAGCCGCCCCGATCCCCACCCTTGGACCTGGGTGCGGACTCGTGTATGCACTTGTCTGAAGAGGGTCTGCAGCTTTCACCAGCTTCTCAGGTGGGTTCCTTACCCCCCAAACGGGTTAACAAAAAGACCCACCGGCTCAGAACCAACTGCCGAGAGGGAGGCTGGGGCTGAGCTACTGACTGCCTGAGATCCTGCAGAGAAGGAAACTGTTTCCAAGGGCGTGGGGAATTATTTTTCCTATTTCTGATGGCCTTTCTCTTGAGGTTTTGGGCTTAAACAAGCTATGGGCTCGGAGGTTCAAAGGGAAAGAGGGAATAAAGAAGAAAAGCAGCCCCTGGTTGGTGTTGCTCGGTGGTTAGAGCACTGCCCCATGAACCGAAGGGTCTCAGGTTCCATTTCCGGTCAAAGGCAGGTACCTGGGTTGCAGGTGTGTTCCCTGGCCCCAGTCAGGGCTTGCTCAGAGGCAGCCAATAGATGTGTCTCTCTTACACCGATGTATCTCTCTCTGTCTCTCTTCTTCTCCCCCCTCGCCGCCCCCCCACTCTCTCTAAAAAGCAACGGAGAAAAATATACTTGGGTGAAGATAATAAAAAGGAAGGAGAAAAAGAACAGCAGACGGACGACAAATTCATCTGGACGGAGGGAGCGGCCCTTTAACTTAACCCTTTGCCCTCCCTGGCCGTTGTAAACACTGCCATTTAGAAAAAAACAATGCTGCTATTGAGTGGGTTCTGTATAAATATTTAAAAAAATTAATAGATACAGAAGAGGTAGGATGATCATTTATTCAGCACGCACTTATTGAGCCTTCATTGTGTGCAAGGCACTGGGCCACGCGGGCTGGGGCAGTCAGAGATGAGCGACAGGCAGGACCCCAAACCCTGTGCTATTACCGAAAAAGATGTGTGGAGATGTCCATCTTGATTTCCCCCTCCCCCGGAAATGTGGGTAGAACGAGACATATTTTACTAACCAGGCGGACGTGATGGTTTTGTGTCAGTTTCGTCTGAAAGTCCCCATGCTGTTATGACATATTGAGACATTTGGGCTTTATAACTGTGACTAGTGGCCCGGTGCACGAAATTCACGTATTGGGGGGGGGAGGGGCAGTGTCCCTTAGCCTGGCCTTCACTCTCTCCAATCTGGGACCCCTTGGGAGGTGTCCGACTGCTGTGGGATCAGGCCTAAACCGGCAGCTGGACATCCCTCTCGCAATCCGGGACCGCTGGCTCCTAACCGCTCACCTGCCTGCCTGCCTGATCGCCCCTAACCACTCTGCCTGCTGGCCTGATCCCCCCCAACTGCCCCCTCTTCTGGCCTGATCACCCCTAACTGCCCCCCTTGCCAGCCTGCTCACCCCCACCTGCCCCCACCTGCCTGCCTTATTGCCCCTAACCATTCTGCCTGCCAGCCTGATCACCCCCACCTGCCCCCACCTGCCAGCCTGCTCACCCTCACCTGCCCCCACCTGCCAGCCTGATCACCTCCACCTGCCCCCACCTGCCAGCCTGATCACCTGATCACCTCCACCTGCCCCCACCTGCCAGCCTGATCTACCCCTAACTGCCTCTGCCTTGGCCCCGCCACCATGGCTTTGTCCTGAAGGATGTCTAGTCTAATTTAGCATATTACCCTTTTATCAGTATAGATGCGCCACTGATTCCAGTGGTCCATGCTGATGGCTTTAGTGCACATGGAACAAGTTTTTGTTTTGGTGTATTTTGTTGTTGTTGCCATAATGAATATTAGAAACATGATAGATTACCCTGTTGTTCAGACCTCTGGATGCAGGCTGGGCTTGGGGGTGAGTGGAATCAGGCTGTCTTCAGTGCCGGTGGGGAGGAAGACCTGGGGGCGAGGGTGCGTTGGGGGTTTCCCAGCTGGTGCGTGGCAGAGCTGAGACTGGGACCCCTTCTCCCTGGCTGGGCTTTTCTGTAACATCCTTCGCCACCCTCCGGACATCTGGGGACTGGAACACCGGGACCCAGGTGTCGGGGGTTATTTGGATTAAATGAGATAACACATGGGGGGAAGCATTTCCAACCAGGTCTGGCCCAGAACACAACTTCAGTGAATGCCAGCCCTTGTCCCTTCTATCATTCCTTCCCTCCTGTGAATCTTGTTCTCCACAAAGCCAGTTAGCCCTTCTCGAATTGGTCCTTTCCCCCTCTGTGTCTTGGGCAGTGCTTTTCATGTGCCTGGGAGCTGCGAAGTCCTTCTTTTAATTTTAATTAACATCAGGGATGAGAGAGGACCGTGGATGGGCTGCCTCCTGCACACCCCCTATTGGGGATCGAGCCTGCAACTGGGCATGTGCCCTGATGGGGAATCGAACCGTGACCTCCTGGTTCATAGGTCGATGCTCAGCCACGGAGCCCCGCCTGCTGGGCCAGGCACTGTTTCCATCCTCATTTTCAGGCAAGCAAACGACAACAGAGAGAGACTAAAGGGCAAACCCAAGGCCCTGGAATTAGGCGGTGATGGGGTGCGGACTCCAGCCCTCTGGCCCTCCACCACTCCTTACCTCACCGCCACCAGCCCAGGCGCGCCCAGCCATCAGAGCCTCAGACGTCAGACCCGGGATGAGGTTGTCCGCTGCCCTGTCTGTTGCTCCTCGTTAGACTCCTTGGTGAAGCCCAAAACTTCAAGAGAAAGAAAGTCATACCCAGGAAACGTCACTTCCTCATGTCTTGAAAACCATTTCCTTCCTCAGAAGTCGTCGGAGGCACTGGCGAGCCCCTGAGAGTTTCAGGGGGTGCAGCGTGTGGGAGTCAGGCCTTAGGGCTGTGGCCCTCAACTGGGGCGACCTGCCTCTCCCAGGACCTTTGTCGATATCTGGAGACATTTTGGTTGTCGTGCCTGGAGGGCGGGTAGAGGCTGTGTGCTCCAGGCACCCAGAGGTCCAGGAAAGCTGGTGAAGATCTTACCACGCCCAGGGCAGCCCGCAGCCAGCAAGTACTGGCCCCAGTGTCCATGGACCGAGCGCGAGAAACCTGCTCTGGCTGTGGTGGGGCAGGTGGCCAGGAGCAGGTGTTCCGGGTGAGGGATGCTAAGGGCCCAGGGGAGGTACAGGCAGCAGGGGGTGGAGGTGGGGGAGAAAAACCTGTGAATTCAAGGGAACTGAAGGGAAGATCAAGGAAGAAACGGAGCCAGAGGTCCCTTAGCGTGAGTGTCAGAGAGAAGAGGGATCACTCACCGTAATGGAGACATCAGGAAGAAAACTCATTTTCGGAAGATGATGAGTTTGGCCTCAAGATATTTAAATTTTGACACGCAGGTGGGATTGCCCAGCAGGCATTGGAGACTGAGGATGGAATGAGGGAAATTGGGGTTACAAATGCGGATTTAGGAGTCCTATGGGAGGCAGTGATCACACAGTGTGGAGGCTGAGGGATGGGCTGGGGGTGGGAGGGCACCTGAGTGGTGGCCCTGGGGGCCAGGGAGGAGGGACAGTCAGGGGTTTGAATCCCTGCTTCGTCTGTTACTGAGCCTGTGATCTTGGGCACGTCCTTGAGCCTCAGAGTCCTCACAGGAGACCAAGGGCTGTTCAGGGGGATTGGCTGGGAGACGGGATCATGTAGTGCTGCCAAACTCTGGGCCGAGAGGGTTAGGGCCGGGTGGTCGTGCACACTGGGAGAGGATGGACGGGGAGTCCAGTGGCCGTCCCCTGCCCCCGTGAAGGACGCACGAGTGGCTGTGGGGGACAGCGTTTTCAGGATTGGTTTGTGAGTGCCCTTCCATATACGTTGGCCTCCCTGGCCTCATCACCACATCGTTATTATTTTTTCAGTGCCTAACAGAAGCTGTGTCTGTTTGCACTTCGTCGCACACGACTGGCATCATCTTTTTCCTCCCTTAAATAAGGGAGAGAAAGTATCGAGGAGAGAGAAAGAGACAAACTGGGGAGTTATAAATGAGAGGAGAGAGACGACAGAGGGGAAGGCGTCTTTCTGCAGGATCTGTCCTTCTCACCCCCAAACGCCTGGCCTGGGGCAGAAGAAATAGTGCTCAGTGTCCAAACGCAGGGCTTGTCTTGAGCCCCATGAAGGAGGGTGTGTGGCCTCCAGGGGGGAACTGTCCATCCCGACGAAACCAGGTCCGTGGGGCCGCAGCAGCACCGGGCGCGGGCCTGGGAGCTTTTCTGGGTTGAAATCTGATGTGCGGAGGTCACACAGGTAAGGGCTAAGGTCATTGTCCTTGGCGGGCGGCTGCTCAAGGGGAAGCTTCTCTCAGCCACGAGAACAGTTCTTAGAAGCAATTCCTTCCGCGGGTGAAGTGCGGCTCTTTCCTTTCTGACAAATAAGCAGGCCAATTTCCTCCAGAAAGGGAGCCCCGGAAAGTGCCATGTCAGCACAGCCGTGCCGGTTCAGAGCTCCAGACAAGTGGAGTGCTTGAACTCTCATCTCCTTTCAGTGGTGTGAGTGCCTCATCTGAGGATATGGTCCCATATGGACTCCACCCTGACCTCTCACAGTGACACTTTTTATATATAGGCTAGAGGCCCGGTGCAAGAAATTCATGCATGGTGGCGGGGGATGGCGGGGGGTTCCCTCAGCCCAGCCTGCACCCTCTTGCAATCTGGGACTGCTGACTCCTAACCGCTCACCTGCATGCCTGCCTGATCATCCCTAACCCCTCTGCCTGCCTGCCTGCTCGCCTCTAACTGCCCTCCCCTGCAGTCCTGGTCTCACCTCCAATTGCCCTCCTCTGCCGGCCTGATCTCGCCCCCAACTGCCCTCCTCTGCTAGCCTGATCACCGCTAACTGCCTCTGCCTTAGCCCCCACCACCATGGCTTTGTCTGGAAGGAAGTCAGATGTCCGGTTGACCCAGTCTAATTAGCATATTACCCTTTTATTAGTATAGATTAGAGGCCCAGTGCAAGAAATTTGTGCACAAGTAGGGTCCCTAGGCCTGGCCAGCAATCAGGGCTGATTGGGGCCTTCCAGCTGCAGGCTGGGACCTTCCTTCATTCTGTGCTGCCTCCTGGTGGTCAGCGTACGTCATAGCAAGCTATCGAACTCCCGGTCTCCCGGTCAAACTCCCAAGTGGACACTTTGCATATTAGCCGTGTGTGTGTGTGTGTGTGTGTGTGTGTGTGTGTGTGTGTGTGTGTGTGTGTGTGTTTATTGACTCAGAGAGAGGAAGGAAGAGGGAGATAGAAACATCAAAGATGAGAGAATTATTCCTCAGTGCCTACAGCATGCCCCCTCCTAGGGATCAAGCTGGCAAGCCGGGCATGTACCCTGACCAGGAATCAAACCATGACCTCCTGGGTCATAGGCCGACGCTCAACCACTGAACCCCACCAGCCCGGCTGACAGTGACACTTTAACCTGCCCGGGTCTCGCCCATCTCCTACCCGATGTATGCCGAACACATACCATCCGCCATGTCTCTGAAATACTGTGAGAATGACTTTTGCCATTCGATGTTGAAACCTGCAAGTGCCTTCTTGCATGTTGCTCGGTGGTCAGCTGCCCATGTGTATGCATTGAGTAGACAGCTCTCCAGGCTCAGAGTAAGCAGATTTCCAAAAAGGTGTGGCTCGCATTCCATTGGCACTGACCTTGGGAGTCTGGCTCCTTAGTGGGAATCTAAGGATTTCTTAAAATGCGGTGTGCTTATCTGTTTAGTGTTTATTTTTCTGAAGATGGGTGATTGGGCTGTGGAGGTGCCTTGGAACTGGGCTGTGTTCTCATTCTTTCTGTCGGTGGAAATACAGACGAAGGGGCGGAGAAGGAGGGTCAGGGAGAATCTGGGGAAAGGGACACCACGGTAGCTCCTATAGAAATGACACAGGGACTCCACGGAGAAGAGTGGGAAAACCACACTCGTTTTAATTATTTCCCCTTCCTTAAAAATATATACATTCATTGTTGAATTTTTTTTTTTAGAAAATTTGGATAAGCAAATTAATTAATCAATGCCATACTACCCCTCTGTTAAAAATGTGATGTATATCTCTTTTCTATGTGTATACATTTCCCCCCAAAATGGTAGTATTTTGCGACCTGTTATTTTTACTTAACAATACGCTGTGGTATCTTCTATCCTCCCATAAAGATTAATCTTTTTTAAAAAAATATATTTTATTGATTTTTTACAGAGAGGAAGGGAGAGGGATAGAGAGCTAGAAACATCGATGAGAGAGAAACATTGATCAGCTGCCTCCTGCACACCTCCTACTGGGGATGTGCCCACAACCAAGGTACATGCCCTTGACCGGAATCAAACCTGGGACCCTTGAGTCCGCAGGCTGATGCTCTATCCACTGAGCCAATCCAGATAGGGCAAGGTTATTCTTTTATAACATCATTGAACTTGCTGTATAGTACTCCATTGTATGTATATCCCATAACTTACTTAACTCTAGCAATGCATGTACAATGACCAGCAAAAAACAGAGGCAATTTGTCCACTGGGGGCGGGGGGGTGGGGGGGACAGTCTGAGGATTACAAAAATAAATGGCTAATTACAAGCTGTGAAGCGTGCCCCGAGGAACTCGTGGTGTTGAAAGTGCTCACTCAGGAGGAGGGTGCATCTGGTTTAGTCTGTGTTGGGGACACAGATTCAAAGGAGGCTTTCCTAGGTGAGGACCAAGGGAGAGGTGTTCCGGTCGAGGGAACAGCCTGTGCAAAGGTCCTGTGTCAGGAGGCAGCATAGAAGGGTCAAGGACCCAACAGAAGGGCAGTGTGGATGGAGAGAAGACAGCCTCATGGCTTTATTGGCCATTTGCATTTTAGTGTTTCCAATCATTGGTTCGTGTTCTTTGTCAATCTTTCCATTGATTTAAAAAATCTCCTTCTTACCCGTTTGTTAAAACTCTCTTACAATCTCTTATCCATTTGTTAAAATGTCTCAAATATTCACCCTTTCACAGATATTACAATTGCTAGAGGCCTGTTGCACGAAGATTTGTGCAATAGGCCTTCCTTCCCCTGGCTGCAGGCAACGGTTTTCCTCCGGCACCTGGGACCTAGGCCTTCACTTTGGCCGCTGCTTTCTGTCTTTGCCCCACTCCTGTAGCTCCTTCCGTCCCCCCACCCTCCCCCTCATAGCAGATATCCCGTCCCACCCTGCCCAGCTGCTCTGTACCTGCATATGCAAATTAACCTGCCATATTTGTTGGGTTAATTTGCATACCCACTCCGGGTTGGCTTGTGGTCGTTGCGGAGGTATGGCCAATTTGCATATTTCTCTTTTATTAGTGTAGATTGTTCTGGCCATTTTCATTGGCCTGTCAATGCATTTATGATAATTCTATCAACTTTCTCCCTCTTTATGGTTTCTCCCAGTTGCCAACCCAAGGTGATGTACATGTCCATCTGTCTTTTGATAGTTTATTTGTTCTGTTTTACTCAATCTGGACTTTCACTTCTGTGTCTTGGTAGAAGTGAGGATATTGTTTATTTTCGTCTCAAGGGCTAGCTGGTTGTGCCAACACTAGGCACTGAGTCGTTCATTTGTTTCCCGCTGTTTGGAAATACCATTTTCATAAGATACTAATGTTTAGATGCCTAGGTCTGTTTCCGGATCCTTTATTATGTCCCAGTGATTTGGTGTCTCTCCCTCTGCCATCACCACGCAGTTTTACTACGTGTTCCCTTTAAAATCTGACAGCGCGCATCCCCGCTCCTGCCTCGTCTCTTTCCAGATGTGCTCAGCTCGCCCCATGAAATTATTCTCCCCAAGACATGTTAGAGTCACTTCGTTAGTTTTGTAGATGAGCCTGGGGACAAGTGACATCTCTCCGAGACTGAAAAATGGCAGGGCTCCTTGTTATTTCAAATCTCCTTCGGGTCGTTGGGTAGAGCATTTCTGACGACGGCCGGGGGGGCCCCCGAGGAGACTGTCATTTCGTCGAGAAAATACCACGGACCGAGGGAACATGACTGAAATGAGAACTAGACCGAGCGCGGGGCGCGGAGGACCCTCGGTGGGTTTCTCCGCCCTGTGTGCCCCAGGTCCCCACCTGCCCTCCTGTGACTGTGCACCCTTGAGCCATGACCATGAAGAAGCCACGAGGGCAGGTGTTGCTTAATGAGACTCACCTGTGCTGGGCACCCTCCCAGATGCTCTGTGTGTTATGGCATTTACCTGTCACAGGACCCGAAAATCAGTGATCATTAGCTCCTGTTTTACACCAGAGCGGGACCCTGAGAAATGACAGAATTTGGCCATGACAGGGAGGGGTCGCGATGGGCCAGCAGGAGGCAGGTGGTGGACTGGGGTTTGGACCAGGCCTCTCTGAACACCAAGTCCCACCTCTTCCCATGGACCAAGATATTTGCTCCCCTCCTTCAGGCTGAGAGTGGCCCCTTGCTGGTCATCACCTGGCCGGGGAGGATGTTGGGAGCGCCCCCTGTGGGTGTGGAGTACAGCTGTCATCGTGTTTGGGATGCAGGGGAGGAATGTGGGTTGTCTTTCTGTTTGTGTGTTTAACAGAAGATCTGGACCCGTGTGTGCCCCATCCGTGGCTCCAGGGACCACTGGTGCTTCCTGCGTGGGGAGCTTGATGGAATCGCCCCTTCAGCTTCCCACGCAGCTGTCACAGCTGGAAGGCGGCCCCGTGCGGGCGGTGGGCCCTCTCTAGGCTCTGCTGGTGGCAGCTGCCCCGCCTCGGGGAGCCTGGGCCGGCGCTGCAGCCGCAGCTCTGCTATTTTAAGCTGCCCGCTATGCTCCGGTGGAGGCTGCCCGCGTCTGGTGCTGAATCATGATCCAGATCGCTAATTGCAGCAGCGCCTGTGGCCTGCCAAGGACCCAGACAGGCATCTGGCTCTGTGTTCTGGGTTCCCGTGATATGGGGGGCGGGGTGGAGTGCAGGCAGGCCCAGCGCTGCCAGGGTTCTGGTACACACCTTCGGGCTTTATAAATCTGCAGCACTTCCCTGAAGCACTCCACGTCATTACGGAATCTGCTTCAAGATGAGGACCTTGCAGTCAAAGGTGGATATTTTCGCAACCCAAGCTGCCTTATCCCCGCCCTGAGAGCAGATAGTCCCTCCGTGCAAACCGGGTTAAAAGCCTGCGTGTAACACACAGGAGGTCAGATGTATGAGGTCACGTATGTCTTGGTCTAGAAGTCAGTTTTGGCTGGGCGTTGGTTATTTCTGAAACAATGGAGATTTGAGGAATATTCCTACAGGGAGTTTGCAGCTTTGGGCCTGCTCTCTCCCACTGCAGGCCTGTCTGCTCCGGCGCATCTCTCTCTCTCTCTCCCCCTCTCCCCCTTGAGCCCCTTATGAGATTGCACGTTTCACGTCTTGGGTGGGACTTCTGGGACCCAGCTCCCCAGTGGTCAGAGTGGGCTAGTGCTGTGGCCTTTGGACAGAGGCCCCTTTGCATGAGCGGGGATTTAAAGGGCTAAGCGTTGACTGCCCCTTCCCGCCTTTGAAGGTGGCATGTCTGCCCTCCAGGCCTTCTCTGCCCCGGGTGGTTTCCTGTCTCTCCTGTAACCAGAAGGTGCCTGGTTTCTCATCACAGCTCTGTGGGCTCTCCCAGCTCCGCACCCCACGTAGTGGACTCCGGGGTCAGACGCCCCGTGTCTCCCCGCCACCCTTTTGGAAGGACTGACAAGCCTGTGGCTCTTGCAGCTTCCCAAGCCTGAGTCCTTGTCAGTGCCGGGAGGCGGGGCCAAGAGCCTGAGTCCTTGTCAGTGCCGGGAGGCGGGGCCAACCGCCTGAGTCCTTGTCAGTGCCGGGAGGCGGGGCCAACAGCCTGAGTCCTTGTCAGTGCCGGGAGGCGGGGCCAACAGCCTGAGTCCTTGTCAGTGCCGGGAGGCGGGGCCAACAGCCTGAGTCCTTGTCAGTGCAGGAGGCGGGGCCAAGAGCCTGAGTCCTTGTCAGTGCCGGGAGGCGGGGCCAAGAGCCTGAGTCCTTGTCAGTGCCGGGAGGCGGGGCCAAGAGCCTGAGTCCTTGTCAGAGAGCCTGAGTCCTTGTCAGTGCCGGGAGGCGGGGCCAAGAGCCTGAGTCCTTGTCAGTGCCCGGAGGCGGGGCCAACAGCCTGAGTCCTTGTCAGTGCAGGAGGCGGGGCCAACAGCCTGAGTCCTTGTCAGTGCAGGAGGCGGGGCCAACAGCCTGAGTCCTTGTCAGTGCAGGGAGGTGGGGCCAAGGATCCGGAGCTCGGCTGCCTTAGGAAAAGGAGTGATGAACTGGCACGTGGCTCCCCTGCTCCCCGACAGGTGGGATGAGGGACTTGGCATTGTTCATTGTTTTCTCAGGGTGCCGGGCCTGGCAGTAAGGCCCGTGCTACACCTTCTCCCAGGCCTGACTCTATGTGGCATCTTCAGAGAAAGTGATTCCAGCAAGATGACTGTGGGCTCTGTCACCCGCAGCGCCTCCCAGCGCAGTGGGCGCAGGAAGACACCTTTAAGGAGAGGAAGGATCTCCGTGGCCTTGCTCAGTCCGCGGAGTCCTGATGGATGGCAGCCCCGTTCCCTTCAACTTGGCGAATGAGTGTCTGCTTCCCTCGGGGGCGGTTGGCACCGCCCTGACCTGTGTGAGCGCAGAAGTGGTGTGCAGGCCTGGGGACCCGCCAGTTCTGCCTCCTGCGGGCCCTTAGGGGTACAATTCACAGGGCTTGGTGTGCCCGCGGTGACCCAGTGCGTCCGAAGTCGCCGGGGAATCGCTACAAAGACTGCGTGGCCTCGCGCCACGGGCTCTGCGAAGGTAGATCTGGGTGGAGAGCGGAAATTCATCTGTGTAGCAGCTGCCAGGAGAGTCGGACGGGGAGTGAGCTGGTGTGGTGACTCCCCACACCGGATCCGAAAGGACTTGATGTTCCCGAGGGAAGGTGGGCGCAGCCTGGAGACAGCGGCCAGCGGGAGATGCTGTAGATCTTAGGAGGAGGCCCAGCAGACGGGTGGGGACTGGCGCGGTGGGGAGTATGGGGTCCCTCTCTGTCCCCCCTCCACCCCCTCTCAGGAGACAACAGGACACCTCCAATCAAAACCCTTCCTTGATCCTGGCCCTCCCCTAAAGTTCTCCTCCTGCAAAGATGAGCTCCCAGAGCTAAGAGCCCATTTTTAGCCTCATTCCTCACAGCCAACGCACTCTTCAACCCACCGCAATATGGTTCCCGCCCCCACCACTCCCCTGAAGTCACCCCGGCAAATGTCACCCCGGAAGACACGTCAACACCACAACCGGGCGCACGACAGAGCCTCGTCTGTTCTTTCTCGAATCTCTCTCCGCCCGTGGCTGCTGGGACATCGCTGTCTGGTCCTCTTTGCGTCTCAGTCCTGGGCAGACTCGAGTCAGCACCCGGCACTGGAGGTGCTTGTCCCTCTCGGCTTGCTTTCTGGGCCCGAGGAGGGTGCGCAGCTGCCTACGGGACGTTTCTCTGAGCTGTGCCCACGTACCTCAAGCTCAGCGTGTCCAACACAGAACCGCATCCCTCCCTTACTGGTAACGTGCGTCTCTCTCCAAGTTCCCCATCTCGGCGACTGGCGGTGCTGCCACCTGGCCCTCCACTGAGGCCGGGGTCACCCTGAGTCCCCAGTTCCTTCTGGCCTGGCAGTTTTCCACCGTAGATCCCTGGAGGGTCGCCCTCCTCCAGTCTCTGCCGCCCTCCTTCCTGCTCTCTCGCCCCTGCCCCTGGGCCACCGGAGAAGCTGCCCTGTGGGTTCGCTGCCTCGGCATTGCCGCCGGCTCTCTTCTCCGGGGGAAGCATGACTGGAGGCGTTGGGGGCGCTCTGTGCCGCCCTGACAGCTCTGCCCACAAAGCAGGGGGCCCACCTGTTCCTCTGAGAATGGTGGCCCAGCCTTCTCCCCTCCGGTTCCTTTTATTCTTTTCCACCCGCTGGCCTTGTGTTCTAAAAGAGAAGTGTACTACTTTTTTTAAAATATATTTTTTATTGTCCCAGCTGGTCTGGCTCAGTGAATAGAGCATGGGCCTGCGGACTGAAAGGACCCGGGTTCGATTCCGGTCAAGGGCACATGCCGGGTTGTGGGCTCGATCGCTAGTACAGGACGTGCAGGAGGCAGCTGATCAATGATTCTCTCTCATCATGGATGTTTCTATCTCTCTCTCCCTCTCCCTTCCTCTCTGAAATTATATATATAAAATAAATAAAAAATAAAAATTTTATTAATTTTTTTAGAGGGATAGAAAGGGAGAGGGAGAGAGAGAGAACCATCAATGTGAGAGCAGAACACCCATAGGCCACCCCTAACCGGGATCGAGCCCGAAACCCAGGCATGTGCCCTGACAGGGAATCGAACCGGCAACCTTTTGGTGCCTGGGATGATGCCCAACCGACGGAGCCACACCAGCCAGGGTGGGAAGGACGCTTTTGCTTATGCTGCCGTTAACGCATTTTTCCCCTGTTGGCTTCAAGACGTATGGACGTGTAAATACCCGTGTGTTCGCCATCAACTCAGCCTTTTCTCCGCACTGTGTTTCCAACTAAACAGCAAACCCTGCCTTTTCCCAGGGGCCTGTGCAGATGGGCCCTGGATACGTGCACTATTTCCATCCGCCTTTCTAAAGGGATGAGAAATAGTCCAGGCCGTCCCTCGGAGTCCAGGGACCGAGGCTGGGACAGAGCTCGCCCTGTTTGGGAGAGAAGCCCTGCCCGGGCTGACCGCCTCCGCCTCCGCCTCCGCGGCAGGCTCTCTGGGCCCCTGGGATCTTCCCCGCGGAGGTGTGTGCTGCTGGCCTCCTTTCCTCCCTCTGAGCCGCCTTTGTTTTCCCTGTTTGTGCTGAAAACCATGCCCCGGCCTCTGGCGCACAGAAGCGGCCCGTGATGACTTTGTAAACCGATCATGCAGCGGGTAGCCACGCAGCTGACACGGCGAGGGAGCCAGAGGGGTGACCTGACCTGACAGTGAGGTCCCCGGCTCACGGGCGCTCGCACATGGCACCGGCTCTGGGGCCCGCGGTGGCCTAATTGCTCTTCTGAGCAGGTGGCTCGCTCCCAGGTCTTAAGGTTTCGGTAGCCGTTAGCACATGGTTGTGGCGAGAGCTTCCGTTTCCTCCCCATTCCTACCCCCCTCCCCCACCCCCCCACGTTTTCAGGAATTCCTTACTTGAATCCTCATGTCTGTCCCTCACACCTCAAGCTAAATCTAGGCACTCCAGGCCTCACCCACTCAGCGCCGACCGTGGGCCGGCTCTAGGAGGCATCACTCATGCATCTGCTAGTATGTGAGCATATAATGGGGGGACCACAACAGGCGCAGTCGTCCCTCATAGGGTGTGCAGTCTAGAGCGGTGGTTCCCAGCGTGGGGCACACGCCCCACAGGGGGGCAATTTGATGTTTAAGGGGGGCAATTTGAGAAGGAGTTAACAGTGAACTTTTTGCATTTGTTATGTCTCTAGGGGCCTCATCTACAGTCTAGAAATACATATGGTGACATATTGATGCATTTCAGTTCTCTATGTTTTGAAACCCTGAGTGCCAAGGGCACGTGGCCAGGGACGACCACTGGGGTGGGGACATGGTGGAAGGTGGCTGTTGTGAGGCACTGCTAGAATGGTCCCTCCCCTCCCCCATGTCCCCTTAGCCAGAGGGAGCCATAAGGGACAGGGGCCGGAGCATGAGGGATCCAGCTGAGGGCCACCAAGCCATTGCATGAAGTTTCAACCCCTGGTCCTGTGTGTGTCCCATGGCCTGAAGAAGGAGGGGCTTGTCTGTAGAGACTCCCACCTCCCCCCAACTTCCTCCAATCACCAAGAATTGCCGTGAGGCCCGGCTGGCATGGCTCAGTTGATTGGGTGTTGTCCCCTGCGCGGAAAGGTTGCTGGTCTGATTCCTGGTCAGGGCACATGCCCAGGTTGCAGGCTCGATCCTCAGTCGGGGGCGGTCAGGAGGCAACTAATCAATGATACACTTTCACATCGATGTTTCTCTCTCTCTCTCTTTCTCTTTCCTCTCCTTCTCCATTCTTCTCTCTCTAAAAATCAATGACAAAAAAAAAAAACTTTAAAGAAACAACAGAAAAGAATTGTAGAGTAACTCATCCAGTGCGGCCAGGCCACGTCGGAGTGCCCAGGAAGTGTATGCTAAAGCCTCCGATCCAGATTACGGCCTTACAAATAACTAACGATGCCTGCTTGAAATGGACAGGCCCTAAGAAACCATATATCTCCGTGCAATGAACTAGGAAGGTGGGTGTTCGGGAGCGAACTCGAGCTTCTGAAAATTGTCAGCGATGCCAGCAGCGGTAACTACCCAATGTTTGCAAGACAGCAAGTAATTAATCCCTTGGCTGCATGTTGGAGTGCAGGTACCGCGTCTGAATGGAGATATGTCATTTCTCCACACACTCTGCCGTTTTCTGTATGTGTGGGCATCCGGTCACGTAGAAAACAAGTCGCTTTGCGGTGGCCTCGCTCTGCTTCCTAAAAGCATCCTCCAGATATTTTATGAACCAAATCCCCTGAGTTTTATGGCCGCATAGAGTGTCCCTGACAGGCCACCCTCACTGCTGCTTTACTTAGTAATGAGCATTTGACGAAGCGGGCTAGGACTCAGAAGCTGGAGAGAAGGGAGCCTTGCAACCAGTGCCACGCGGGTACCTCTGTCCCCAAGACCCAGCCCTCCCTGCAGGGGCCCATGCAGCCCTCCAGGGCCGCCCCACTGGGAGTTCGGGAACGGGGATGTAGGTGGGAGTCAGCCCGGTGAGGGGCCTGGAATTGCAAAAGGTCGCGTTAGGATTTAGGAAGGATGGGCCCTACCTTACCCATGAGCAGTGTGTCTTGTCGCTTTTACTGTCCTTTCCAGTCTACTGCGGACACGTCGTTGCTGCCCTCCGGTGGGGTTGTGGGGGTGATTTCTGGCGGGAGACGAGGTGAGCACACACCCTCCCTGGCACGTCTTGGTCAGCGTCACCAGGCCAGAGCGAGTCCACTCTGGGGGCCTCCCGGGCTCCTCAGGCTCCTGCTGTGACAGCAGATGGCTTTGTTGGGGTCTCTCTGATTGGCTAAAAAGTCGGACCCAGCCCGGGCTGGTGTGGCTCCGTTAGTTGAGCATCATCCTGTGCACCAAAAGGTTGCAGGTTCAATTCCCGGTCAGGGCACATTCCCAGGTTATGGGCTTGGTCCCCAGTAGGGGGCGTGTAGGAGACAGCCAAGCCAATCAATGTTTCGCTCTCACATTGATGTCTCTCTCTCTCTCTCTCTCTCTTCCCCCCCCACTCCTCTCCCTCCATTCTTCTCAATAAAGCCATATATTATTGTTTAAAGTCACACAAAGTCATGTGAACGGAGTCCATTAGCATATTCCTTCCTTATTGGCTGTGGGCGCCGCACAGGCGTGAGGCGGGCCAGTGGCTGTTGCAAGGTCTCAGGCCCAAGAACCTGGCTTCTGCCGGCGTAGCTGGTCCCAAAGGCCTTGGAGGGAAACCAAGGGCTTTTAAGGGGACCGTGCGTGCGGGGCGACGGCCGTGCTGGCATTCGCCTTTTGGGGGCCCTTCCAGTTGTGTTCAGCACACCCCCGCGGGGGGACACCGGTCCAGCTGTGTGTTGCTGGGAGTGACAGGCTTTGTGGGCACCCAGGGTTTCACAGCCAGCTTGAGATGGGAATCGAGAGAAAGGGGGAGCTTGCCTTTGGGGCCCAGCAGCCCAGGGCGTTGGCTACGGCCTAAGGAGCCGGTCTCTCTGGACGCTGGGATTTGAAAGCCGCTTGCGAATTCTACAGCGCCAGCAAATCAGATCTAAGCCGTCGTCATTATTACTCTTTTTTTTTTTATAAAAAATATTTTTTTTTATTGATTTCAGAGAGGAAGGGAGAGGGAGAGAGAGATAGAAACATCTATGATGAGAGAGAATCATGGATCGGCTGCCTCCTGCACGCCCCCTACTGGGGTTCGAGCCTGCAACCTGGGCATGCGCCCTGACTGGGAATCGAACCGGGACCTCCTGGTTCATAGGTCGACGCTCAACCATCGAGCCACACTGGCTGGGCTATTATTACTCTTGATCATGGGCAGCAGTTGCCTCTCTAGGTGGAATTGCCAGTGTTATCAGAGGAAATGGTACGAATCTGAGGGTGAAGCAGGAGCCTAGGGATGTCATAGGTGACCCTGAGCAGACCCATGAAAGGGCCTGGGTGGGCCTGAGATAGAGAAATATCCTCTCCTGCCGTGGGTCCGTCCGTCATGCCTTTAGCAGCTGTGAAAATGGGGGGCAGGCTGCGGCGACAGTGTATGTGGGCGCAGGCGTGTTTATTGGAACCAACACCCCAAATCACCCTTTGGCACGACTCATTCCACTCCCTTCTCTCCGCTGTCCTTCCATCTTTTCCTTCTGGCAGGTAAATTTCTGCGATGAGAAGGCCCTTGCTGTCTACCTGGGCCCGTTCCCCGCCCAGGACTCTCCTTTTCTTACATAAAACCCGCCAGCGATGGTGACTAGTGCCACGGACTACACGCGGCCGTCCGTCGCGTCTCCCATCTGTTTCCTTGAACTTGTCTCCACTGTACTTGAACTCCGTGGCTCCGACCGCCCGGGGTGCTGACTGTACAGGAGCTGCAGGAGGCTGGGGACGTGCCGTTCTATTTCTGTTGATGCCGAGGGAGAGAGAGAGTGGAAAGCAGTAATGGTGTTGTTATTGGCAGACCCTCCTTTGGCTGTCAGCGAACCCGTTTCCTTTTTCTTACTGTGGGCTTTATTTTCCCCCTTGTTGTTTTCTGAGTCTCCCTGTTTAAGACTTTCAATTTAACGAAGACAGGCAGGGAGGGGCTCAGGAAAGAATAAAGGTACTTCAGGAGAAGCTGGAAAGCCTAGAAGCAGGCGCGACAAGGGAGACCTGGGGAATTTCCCAAACGGGGTACCTCTGAGTTTTGTTCTTTATTATGAAGTGAGGGCGGTGATGTGTGGGTTGTGGTTTAGACCCTCAGATTTTGGGCCTTTGATGGGTTTCCCTGGCTGCAGCCTCCCGGCATGCTTTCAACGGAGTGATGGCAGCAGAGAAATCACAAACCTTCCTCCACGGCGAATATGCTTAGCAGTCAAATGGGTGTGACAATGAGGGTGAGTAAATATTTCCAGAGAAACACAGAAAGAGAGTTAAGTTGTAGTAGCATGCATAAGGAAGAGTCGCCCTTCTCTCTTCCATTTTTTCATTTGTCTATCATTCAGTCATCTGTCTATCTTGCCATTTAATCATCCATCCATTCATCTCTCTTCCATCTCTCTGTCCTGCCATCTACCCACCTGTCCATCCATCCACCCATCTGCCCATCCATCCATCCATCATCCATTGGTCCATTTACTAAACCAACTTTTGCTGAGCTCTACCCATGTGAAAGGCCAGCAGTAAGCACTGGAGGGATGCAAAAGTAAATCTGGAGTGTGTGTGCCTTCTAAGAGCTTAGAGTTGGAGAGGAGCACAGAACACAAATGATCCTCTCTAATAAAGAGGGGATATGCTAATTGACCTTCATGCCGTTGCAAAGATGGCGGCGCCCACAGCTAATAAGGAAGGAATATGCTAATAGACTATCATGCCCTCAAAGATGGCGGTGCCCACAGCCACAAGATGGCGGCACCCAGTCCCCTCAGCCCTGCCAGTGCGCCTGCCTCCAGAGTCCCCCAGTCCCCTGGACCCCCCAGCTGCCCAGGGCTGGCCCAAGACGCAGGCAAGCCTTGGATGGCGGCAGCCCAGCCGCCCTGGGCCCCCCGAGGCTCAGGTAACCAGGGCTGGGTGAGGCTTGCGCTGCCGGCAGTGGTAGCAGCAGAGGTGTGATGGGGCATTGCCTCCCACCCCTGAGGGCTCCTGGACTGTGAGAGGGGGCAGGCCGGGCTGAGGGACCTCCCACTCCAGTTCATGAATTTTCATGCACCGGGCCTCTAGTTATAAAATAGAGACAGTGAAAAAAAAAGGCTTACATAGATGAAGTGCTGGGGAAAGAGACACCTTGGGGAAAAGGACTTAAGAGTGTGAACACAGGGAAAGGCATGGCAGTTTCAGGCAAAAGCGTTTTCACATTTTTTTGGGATGTGATTGTAAATTACTAAGTCAAAACAGGCAACCCAGGGTCATTCTTGTTTGTTTATTGGTCAAGAATGGGATAATTTGGGGAAATGAAGGCCATTCCCAATCCCAAACTTTTCTCCGCATGTATCTTAGCCTTCCCCCTGATTGTAAATAGAAAGCTGGACTTCAAATCCCTCTCTTCTCACTCTTCCTCATACCCATTGATAGGGCTGCTGGATTGGAGTGAAAACTCACCCCCAGAGAATACAGGGAGCTGGAGAGGACTAGAGGAGGCACACCGAGTACTAGGACAGGATCGCCAGCCGGACACACGGAAGGCCGGCAGTCAGGACAGCCCTTTCCCTGGGCAGGTGCGCTGAGTCTCTGAACGGTGTGGGCTGACAGGTGGGGAAAAGCAAGCAAAGAGGTGCATTTTTGCCCAGAGAGGAGACCCCAATATGTCCCACGAGAGGAATCAGGAACCTTTAAGAACAGAGT
Source organism: Corynorhinus townsendii (assembly GCA_026230045.1). Classification (NCBI taxonomy): domain Eukaryota; kingdom Metazoa; phylum Chordata; class Mammalia; order Chiroptera; family Vespertilionidae; genus Corynorhinus; species Corynorhinus townsendii. The sequence goes on along the minus strand of JAPDVU010000016.1, from coordinate 14,067,933 downwards.
AGGTAGATTCGGAACTCAGAGCAATCGGGCAACCCTGCTCGGAGCATGGTTGGGTGGCCAGAGCAGGAAGGGGCTGGGGCGGGTCTTAGTTCTGATGCTGCCACTTACCCCGAGACCAGAAGCAAGTCATGTAACCTCTCAGAGCCCTGGGGTCCTTGTGACATAAGGGCCCAGGAGGAAGGACTGAGATAGTGCACCTTTGTACAACATGTGGAGTCGAATATACGTAACTATAGGCCCAGTGCACCAAATGCATGCACTGGTAGGCTCCCTAGCGGCTGCTTGCTGGCTGGGTATTTCCCCTTGACCCACGCCCCCTCCTTGAGACCGCCACTACCCAGGGCCTCCCTCCCTTCCCCCAGCCGGCCCCGCCCCCAGTCGAACTTTCAGACAACTCCGGGTCAAGGGGACAATTTGCATACTACGCTTTTATTATATAGGACGATAGACATACTTGGATATGTTGACTCTGTGATGATCATGTCTAGTAGCACAAGGAAAAATGCCAACTTTCTTTTAAAAAAAGGGTTTTTTTGGAGAACACAGTAATTATTTTACTGCTGACAGACAATGTTACCCCCGTGGTGTTCCGTCTCAGTCCAATCCCGAGTGTGGAGGGGAAGATTGTCTGTGGCTAACGAGATTAGAGTCAGCTGCTGACAGCTCTGTTCTCCGCGTCCTGCTTCCCTGTGGACGAGAGCCAACAACATTGCCCCCTCCAGAAGATTCGTGTCCAGCCAGCGGATGCGTTCTCCGTGATTAGACGGTTTGACCCAGGAGCCTGTGAGTGTAAATGCAATGCCCTCTTGAATCGTTGAGGCTGGGGACAGCTCCCAGGGGTAGGGTACTGCGGGTGGCCCCTGGCCCGAGGGTGCCAGGCAAGGAGAAGACTGCTCGCGGCTGGGGCTCCGGCCTGGAACCCCGTCTGCCTTTTGCCGAACACACAGCGGATCCCTGTGTCCCGTGCCCTTAACTGAGCAGGAGGAGCCCCAGAGCAAGCAGGATCTGGAGCTCTCCAAGTTCATGTCCCCAGGCCCGGTGGAGCCAGCAGGCTGCTTTCCACCACAGGAAAGGAAGTCATGTTCTTTTGTTCTCCGTGGTGAAGTGGCTGAAGTCATAAGGCGAATTAAACGTGGTGTAGAAGAAACGGTACCTGGATGAGGCGTGTCTGACGGATGAACGGCCTTGGCTTAGAATCCGGGAAAACCCCCACCAGTTCCACACTTCATCTCCCGTCACTCTTCTGCATGTCTGTTCAAGTCATGTCTTCTCCGGGTTTTTCTTCCGGCTCAACTCATCAAATGGGGCATTATTTGGGAATTCTTCTATTTTTTAAAAATATATATTTTATTGATTTTTTTACAGAGAGGAAGGGAGAGGGATAGAGGGTTAGAAACATCGATGAGAGAGAAACATTGATCAGCTGCCTCCTGCACACCCCCTACTGGGGATGTGCCCACAACCCAGGTACATGCCCTTGACCGGAATCGAACCTGGGACCCTTCAGTCCGCAGGCCGACGCTCTATCCATCGAGCCACACCGGTTTCGGCCAGGGAATTTTTCTATTTTTAATAAGCTTGTTTATTTTCCTTTTAAATAAAAGAGGGTTGTTGTTTTTTTGTTGTTTTTTCTTACTTTCTGGGGAGATAGGAAGGAAGGGACGCTAATAGGAGAGCTGGCCATGAGCTGCTTTTGCTCGCAGCCTATCCCATTTGCCAGCTAATGAGACAAATTGTAGGCTCCATAAAAACTTAAATAGCAGCTGCTTCATTTTCTTCCTCTCCAACTTTAAAATGATGGCAGCCTCGTTTGCAGGCAGCTCAAGGTGTGACTGGCCCGCCCGACAGGAGCCCAGGGTCCTTCAGTGTAACCAGTAGCATACGGTTTTTCCAGAGGGGCTGGTATGAAATATCTTAAGCGCCACATTCGCGAACCGCACCATTAGCGGCGCCAATGGAGCACGTGATTCCCGCTCACCCATTTGGCCGCTAATGAAAAGGACCGGGCAGGTGGAGACGCCGCTGGCGCTGCTCGCTGGCATCATAGCGGGGAGATGAAATTAGAAAAACGAATTGAGCGGCGAGGGTATTAGCCGGCAGCTGACTCCTGGAGCAGAAAGTTCTGGGCTGTTCTTTCGGCGATAAGAACGGAGACACAGCCCAAGCCCTAGGCCCTCTCAACCCTTTTTCCTGGTGTCCTTTCTGGCCAGCAATGATAGCGCAGGCTGCAGTTGGAGAGGGAGAGAGACAACAGGACCTTCTATGTTCTAGAGGTTTGGAGAGTTTATCAAATTTTGCAAGAAAAACAAGAACAGAAAAACCTGAGCCTGCTCCTGAGTTAAACGAGGTATCTGCTTGCATTTTTTCCCCTTTGCATTCCTCTTAAATGCCCTCCTGCCTGTATCTGACCGCTCACCAAGTCTACCCCATCACTATTGTAACGCGGCCTTTTATTAATCCTCATGAGGATGTTCTTTTCATTGATTTTTAGAGAGAGTGGAAGAGAGGGAGGAAGGGGGAGAGAGAGAGACACATCATTGTGAGAGAGACCTGTCCATTGGTTGCCTCCCACACATGCACATGCCCCAGCCGGGTCCCGGGGAATTGACCCTACAACCCAGGCACGAGCCTTTGACCAGGAATCGAACCCGAGACCCATGGGGTGCACGGCCCAGCGTTCTCACCACTGAGCACACCGGTCAGGGCTGTAAGACGCATTTTTAAACCGCAAATTAGGGTAGCGATCTGCACATAAAAAGAGCCCATGTTTCGATGCCCTTTCGTGACGATGATTTGTTTGTCTTTGAAGCGAAGCTGCGCCGTGGCGGCCCCCGGGGCTGCTGGGAGGACATCCGACATCACCCGCGGCTTTTGTCTTTCTCCTCCGGGTGGTGTGCAGGTTACGATGGGAGAAGAGGATATTGGTTTTGGGAACCGGTGGCATTTCACCCGAACGTTTTTGATCTAGCCTCGTTTCCTCACAAACGAATTCCAGGGAAGGCCTATTTATAATCCAGTGTTTTGGAAATGAAGTGATTTCAGATAGGAAGTCACGGTTCATTATCGGTCCCTCCCAGACAGCTGTGTCACCCTGGGCTTTCTGTCGGCTTTGCTCTCTCCTCGTCTCGTGCCACCTGCCGGGCGTGGGCACCCGGCGTCTGCAGTGCTGCGCCCCTCTGGGAAGGAGGGCAGTGACCCCAGGGGCAGCACGCTGGATTCCAGCAGCCCTGGGACATGTCAGGGTCTGGGGTGCCTGGAGTTGGCTCCATTCCTCCCGGAAGGAAATGAATGAAGGGACCCACTAGAGTGAAGTGATGTGATTTGCAGGCATCTTTGTGGAATTTAGTGCCCATCCCAGCAGCTCTGGCCCTGGGACCACACTTCTCCAGAAGAACCTCACTGCTCTGCTCTTAACATTTGAGCCTGTCAGTCATCCGTCCCCAATTTAACACACCTTTGACATTAGCATACATTTAAGAAATTCATTTTTTATTTGTTAATCCTCACCCGAGGATATTTTCCCATTGATTTTTAGGGAGAGTGGGAGAGAGAAAGACAGAGAGAAACATTGATGTGAGAGAAATACATCGACTGGTTGCCTCCTGCATGAGTCTCGACCAGGGCCTGGGCCGGGGAGAAGCCTGCAACCAAGATATATGCCCTTGACCAGAATCGAACCCAGGACTCCAAACCAGCTAGGGCAATATTCATTTTTTTTTTTTTAATAAATGTTTCATTGCAGAGAATTTGGAATATACAGACATATGTAAAGAGGAATATAAAAATCAACCTTCAACCCCAAATAACCTAGTTAAAATTTAGGCAGATTTCTTTTCCTTTTTTCCATGCAGATGCCTCCTTTTTGTATATTTTAAAAAAAGGATCATGCTATCATACACTTGTTGTATTTTTTTGTAGATAACTATTTACGTGGGGGAATTGTCCCGTAATCATTAACATTCAATGCTAATAATTGATGCATGAACCATATTCTGGCTTTGACCAAAGACAGCTGACTCCTAGGGGGACAGAGTAGAAATGGTGGTGACTGGAACATCTGAGCACAGTTTTTAAATTTTTAAAATATATTTTTTATTGACTCCAGAGAGGAAGGGAGAGGGAGAGAAACATCAATGATGAGAGAGAATCATTGGTCAGCTGCCTCCTGCATGCCCCCCCCCGCCCCCCACTGGTGATCAAGCCTGCAACCTGGGCACGTGCCCTTGACCAGGAATCAAACTGTGACCTCCTGGTTCAGAGGTGGATGCTCAACCACTGAGCCACACCGGCCGGGCTGAGCACATTTTTTATGGTGACTTTACATATAGGTGATGGAAGCAAGGCTTTCCTTGAGCGAACTATCTTAAACAAACAAACAAACAAAAACAAACAGAGCCCTAAACTCTTCATTCCTTGACTAAGTGTCCGCCGATGCCTGCCTGTTACGAGGACGGAAGGTCATCTCCGTGGTGACAGGAGACAGTCGTCTTGCGCGACACTGCCCTAAGTCAGCAGTGGTTTCTTTTCCATCTTCTGCTTCCCGTGGTACCTTGCTCTTCTTCCCTGTCCCCAAACCCTGGGGCAGTCCGGGTGGCACTTGAGAATGTGACACCCCACGATGTGGAGACCAGTTTGTGAGTGAACCGCCGTGGGGAGGGGATGCGCGGGATTTCTGACGAGGTGGCTGTAAAGCTGGGGCCGTTCCTTAGCGGTTGGATGCTCGTAACGCCACTGTGAGAAGGGATCCTCTCAACCTGCCCTATTGATCTCCCGGGGCTGTTCTGTGGCTGAGTGGAGATCAGGCACGTAAAACGCTCTGTAAACTGTCGAGCCCTTACACGTTAGCATTGCTCACAGAAAAGAAAGGGAATCTGAGTTTTTAAAAACAGCAAATGGCCATTTCTGGGAGTTTTTGTTGCTTTGTGTAAAGCCACCCACGAATTGTTTTCCGGGCTGCTTCCGTGTGTTTGTGCTTTGGGAGGTTGTTAACAGTTTTTTTTGTGTGTGTGTGTTTTTTTTTTTATCAGAAAGAGTCTAGAAGTTCTGGGATTCAAACGTGGAAGGGAGCTGAGAAATCCTCCCATTGCCTTGTTTAGGGATAAGATTCGAAAACCCTGGCAGACCCAGGGGTGTGTCCAGGGTCCCAGAGCCCAGCTAGACGGGCGACCTCATTTTGCTCCGTCAGGATTTGCTTGAGGAAAGAACCTCCTTTAAAAGGCGGGGATCCGCTCCTTTAGTCATCCTGGCCTTCTTCCTTGACTCAGTGCCGTCACCCGGTAATCCTGAAGTTTCCATCAACCGGGACCCGTCCGAGCCACCGTCTTCCCTTTGCCAGGAGAAGTTCTTGTTGTCTGGCGCATGGCTGCCCGTGCTTGCTTTATTTCGAACAGACAAAAAGGTTTATTTATTCTGTTTTTCCATGTCACACTGTCCTCATCTGGAGTGATTTCGTTACGTGGCGGGCCAGGCTTTTATGAAGCAGTGTCATGAGACTGGAGTGAAAAATCGCTTTCTGAGTTTAGTATCGTTACCAGTTTCACTGGCCCTGAAACGGGGTGGAAGGATGCAGGAATAATGGGGTAATCAAAAGCGAATTAAATCCCCAGGGAGCACACATCAGTCCTGGCGTCAAACGGGGGACGCCGTGACTTGCACGTCTGTGGTCTTCGTCCACTTTAATCAGGTCTAAGTGACCCTGTGAGGACTCATGTTTGCTACGTTTCCTTGCTCAGACACAGCAGACTTTCTGTGCATCTCCGGATCGTTCTTGAAACATGCAAACGTGCTCGCTGTTTCTGGGGAACAGTTGCCTAGCTTGATTGCCATCCAGATATTCAGAGCTGCTCTTACGGCCGGTAACTAATAGGTATAATATTATCACGGTGCAGTGTTCAATGTGTACTCTGGGTAATGACATCCAGAATCCTGAGTCCTCAACCCACATGGGTAAATTCCATATTCCCCAACTCATTGTTGTGTCTTCACAAAACTAGGTTCAAGTGGCATCTCGTTAGTATAAACTTGCCGTAATAAGTAGTATTGTGCGCTGTTGCTGTGGCAGAAATATTACTATAGTAACGAGCCCGGTCTTAGCTGTCTTTCCCAAGAGACACTGCCTTGGTAGTGAAAACTCTGGTTAGCCTGATAAATGGTAACCGTCATCACCTTCCCTCTCTTCCCCCAGATATCTCTTTTAGAAAGAGAATCACTAATTGGCTGGCTGCCTCCTGCACGCTCCCCCTGGGGATCGAGCACGTGCCCTGACCGGGAATCAAACCGTGACCTCCTGGTTCCTAGGTCAGCGCTCTACCCCTCACTGAGCCACGCCGGCCGGCCCAGATACCTCTGAGCTATGTAACTGTTCGTACGCTGAATCGTCCAGCTCTAAGTCCACAAACAAAATCCACTTAGAAACCTTTGATTTCCTTTGTCCACTTTTTTTTTGTGTTCTCTCCTACTGAAAAATTGGTCTTCGTCTGGTTCTTCTGCTCAGAGCTCTTTCTCTACGAATCCTCAGATTCTTGGTGTTTCCTGTTCGGTTTTGGTGTGTCTCACGGGAGCCAGGAATGTTACGTGGCCTTGCGCCTGCATCGGAGGCTCCGCGGAGCTTGACTGCTCAGCCCGAGAGCGGACACTGTGGAGGTTTCTAAGGACCCGGCTGCTGTCTTGGTAACACAGACCAGAGCTGTCCCTGCACTGGGAACTGCTTGCTGGCCCTCGAGCTGCCCTCCAAGCTGGGGCCGTAAGGTAGAGAAATCAGAGTTCAGTTCTCTGGAGGTTTATGTTACCAACTTATGGCTTAACTGTTGGCCAAGAGAGGCAATCAATTGTTATTCTTTTTTTTTTTTTAAATATATTTTATTGATTTTTTTTACAGAGAGGAAGGGAAGAGGGACAGAGAGCCAGAAACATCGATGAGAGAGAAAACATTGATCAGCCGCCTCCTACACATTCCCCACTGGGGATATGCCCGCAACCAAGGCACATGCCCCTGACTGGAATCGAACCCGGGACGCCCCAGTCTACAGGCCGACGCTCTATCCACTGAGCCAAACCGGTTAGGGCCCATTGTTATTCTTAAAGTCAACAGTCATTTGCAAAGACACTTAATTCTGGGGCAAGTTAGGGAGGAAAAGAGCTTGAATATTTTTGGAAATGACGGTGGCTCTGGGAAATTGGGAGATTGCCTCTCTATGAAGTTGTATTTTTTTGCTTCTTTAGGGAACTGATTGAAAAGGAATAACCTACGTTTATTGTGCACTTACCACGTGCCAGTTATGCTTTATGTGTATTTCCATCTCGCTTATTTCACAATAGAGAAAACAGACCAATAGGAGTTTCTCTCTCTCTCTCTCTCTCTCTCTCTCTCTCACACACACACACACACACACACACTCTCATAAGGAATTGCTTCATGCACTTATAGACACTGAGAAGTCCAAGATGTACTGTTGGCGGCTGGAGAGACCCAGGAGAGCCGATGGTATAAGTTCCAGTCGAAGGCAAGGGAAGAATGATGTCCCATCTTGAAGTCAGGCAGAGGGAGCGATTCTGCCTTTCCCAGCCTTTATTCTGTGCAGGCAGTCAACGGATTAGATGCGGTCCACCACCTGGAGGAGGGCAGTCTGCTTTGCTCAGTCAGCCACTCACATGTTAATCTCACCCAGAATACCCTCACAGACACCCGGAAGACTGTTGGAGCAAATGCCTGGGCATCCCATGGCCAGCCAAGCTGACACAGGAAATGAACCATCACAGAGACTCCCTCTAGTCTCTGAATGCTGCACTCCATGGAATTCAGGAGGAAGTGCTAGGGGATGCCACTTCTGAGGACATTAAAATGGAATGTTCCGCCCTGACCGGTTTGGCTCAGTGGATAGAGCGTCGGCCTGTAGACTGGGGCTTCCCGGGTTCGATTCCAGTCAGGGGCATGTGCGTTGGTTGCGGGCATATCCCCAGTAGGGGGATGTGTAGGAGGCGGCTGGTCGATGTTTCTCTCTCATCGATGTTTCTACCTCTCTATCCTTCTCCCTTCCTCTCTGTAAAAAATCAATAAAATATATTAAAAAAAATAAAATAAAATGGAATGTTCCATCCTTCATCTGACCCCCAAAACATACGTGTTGGAAATCACTCCATGAATGTCCTTCCCTTCTCCAAGCTGTGGCTACCTGGATCCAAGCAGTCACAGCATTTGGAGCATGGGAGGGAGATGGATTGGGGTTTCAAGACTGCAGGACCCTAGGATAAGATTGTGTGGTCGCATGCACGTTACTTTCCTCTTCCCCAGCCCCGAGGCCAGCCCGCCTCCTCAGTGGACATGTAATCTGATGGGGCTGCTCATCAGCATTATAGAGAGACACCAAGAGAACAGCTCCACAGGAAAAAAATGGCCCAGGCTGGGACCCGATCCGCTTGGGGGCAATGTGAAAAGTGGAATCGCAGCTCTTTCAAACCCTAGAAAATTACTATCTTGCTCGATGGGATTAGTTGTCCAAAATGAAGAATATTTTTCTTCTTATGCCACCCCACCTTCTAATTGCTTTCTTTCCACTGCTTGTTCTCATTCCCGTCGTCGCCAACGGCCAGACCCCACGGCCAGCAGCATCCTGACCGTCAGCACAGGCCCGGGCATGGACACAGAGTCAGAGGGTAGCTATGGTTACGTGAAAGCAGAGACTGGGCGGGGATGTCCTTTTAAAGGGGAAGGGATATGTAAAGGAAGAGCACGAATTGGATTCACGAGGAAGCTCTGAATGATCATCATTTATTTATTAGGGCAGGGGTCATTTTCCTGATAGATCCGGGGCCGGATCTTCATCTCCCCCTTGACTTACCTGTTCTTCTGAGAGAAGAACAGTTTTGTGGCCCCGGGTGGTAAGGGTCTGTGCCCAGGACCCAGCAGTCAGCATGGCTCATTGGTGAGCAGGCTGTGACTGGTCAAAAAGCACTTGTTGGGGCTGGGGGGTGGGGGTGGGCACAGGTGTTTCAGCCGAATCCCTGGCATACACCCACCTCTGGCCCTACATTGGAGAGGGAGGAGGAGGGCTGGGGTGTCGGGGGATGTGGATTGGGAGAGATTGTAAAAATGTAGAGTGTAGTCCATCCAGGTTAAGGGAAGAGAAGGTGAGAGGGCATTGGAAGAGAGTGTGTCTGTGCCCAGGTGGCCAGGGGGGATATCACACCTGCCTTGTCCCTGGAATATATAGGCTTAGAGGCGATTCAAAGCGATAGGGCAGGGGGTAGGGACGTTTGCCTGATGAATCCAGCAGAGCACATGGTGTGTGGCTTCATCCATCATCCATCATCCACCCACCCGCCTATCCTCCATCCATCCATCCATCACCCACTCACCCACCCACCCACCTATCCTCCATCCACCCATCCATCTGTTCACCTGTCCTTCATTCATCCATCCGTCTATCCATCACCCACTGATCCATCCACCCATCCTCTATCCTGCCATCTACCCACCTATTCTTTATCCTCCCTCCCTCCATTCATCCATCCGTTCCTCTTTTATTAGCAGCGCTTGTAGGGTGTCCACACTCACGACACACCATGCGAGGTGCTGAGGAGGTGCAGAGTAAGAGCTGGTCTCCCCCTCCCAAATTCACAGCCCCGTGAGAGAGACAGCTGAATAGACCAGTGGGGAAAGTCAGGGTGAGGAGCACCCTAAGAGGGGTGAGCCCTGGGTTAGAGTGTCTATTTTTGGTACCTATTCTGTGAGGATGTGTCCATTCGTTGTGTAAGAACTAAGGGGTGCGCTACCTTCCTTCCCTCTGACAGTGCGTTCAGATCATATGCACACGGAGGACCCTTCCTCATGCCTGGCTTCCCCACTGGTCCAGGACAGCCATGTTTGTGTCAAGGATCTGCCTTCATCTCAGCCACCTGGGCGTCTCCCTCACCCTGACCTTCAGTCAGCTGACAAAGGACCAGAAATGCCTTGTACCCTGGTGCCCTTCTTGCCCCACCCCCCACCCCCCCAGCACCCTCATGCCCTCTCAGGCTCATTGCCTCTTCCCCACCCCACCTGTCAGCCTCCTTGGCCCACTGGCCTGCCCCCTGGCTCCACACTGGCCTCCTCGCTGAGCCTGGCTTCTTGAGATCACCCAGTAGGTCTCCAGCTTCCTTTTCCAACTCCGTTTATTCATTCAGCAAACACTGATGGAGCGCTTCCTCTGCAGGATATTATGAGAGATGCTGGATGCCAAGACGGGAAGGTCACAGGACCTGTCCTTGAAGGGCTCACAGCCCTGTATGAGAGGCGGCCATTCTCCAGCTAGTTCAGTGCAGGACTGTGTTCACGTCACAGCAGAGGGACCCTGGGGGGCCGGATGGGGGAGTGTGGGGTTCAGGAGGCCTTCTAGACCTTCACGGAGAACCTTGACCGAGACCTGGCAGATGGGGGTGAGAGACGGGACAGGGGCAGGGGCAAGGTTGGCATTCCCAGCATGCCTCTTCCATACAGCCGTAGAGCTATGGAGCCCACTTTCTGCTCCCCAAACCTGGGCCGCTCTCTTGAGCACAGGCCCTCGCTCATGCCATTCCCGTTAGAACGCCGGCCAGGCCTCCCTCCACACAGCCGGTTCTGCCTGTAGAAATCTTACCCGCCCTTCAAGGCCAGTGTCTCCTCGCTCCACCGTCAGTTCTGTGTTAGACAGTCAGCATTGCGTCCCGCTGTTGAGGCGGCTCCTTTTGTGGCTTACATGTCTCCCTCCTTGAAAAGCGACCCTGGTCATGGCACTGAAACGCTAATGAGCGCCGTTCTAAGCGAGGAGCGAAGAGCAGAGGGAGATGTGCACTGGAGAGCCGACCGTCCTGGCTCTCCGGTGGGTGTGGTTGGGTGGTCCATGGTGTTGGGAAGAACACAGTAGCTGCCATTTACCTGGGAAGACCCTCGGCGCTGGAATGTGTTCGCACCCCTTTTCTTCTCTCTGTCCATGTAGGGTTCGATGACCTTCAGGTGTGTGCTGACCCCGGCGTCCCCGAGAATGGCTTCAGGACGCCCAGCGGAGGGGTTTTCTTCGAAGGCTCCGTCTCCCGCTATCATTGCCAAGACGGATTCAAGCTGAAGGGCTCTACGAAGAGACTGTGTGTGAAGCATCTCAATGGGACCCTGGGATGGATCCCGAGCGATAGATCCATCTGTGTGCAAGAAGGTAAAAGTGCTTACACCCACCCCCCTCCCCTGCTCGTGGAAACCTCTCACGCGGCCAGTGTCTGCGTGGTGGCCAGCTTGCGTTGCCATGGCTGCAGGGGGTCCAAGGCTGTGTGTGCCAGAGGGGTCCGTGGCCGGGGATGCTGTCCTCGTTTCAGAGCTAGGCCTGCACGCTGACGGGAAAGCACGCGTGTGTGACGAGGGCTGGGGCACATAAATGCATCTCCGCGTTAGAAGCCATCATCTCCCTTCTCGAGCTCAATTACCATCCAATTCATCACCAGTGTTGCGGATGCAGGAGGGAAGCTCAGATCACATCAGGGCTGTTTATGATTGGGCTGCCACCTCCACGCTCATTTCCATGTTACTCCATAAAACGCGCAGTAGGTACATTGGGCAAAAGCTATATATAATGATCCAGGCAGTGCCTGATTCAGAGGATTAAGTCAATTACTACTTATCAGTTCTGTGTTAGACGTGATTCATTTAAGGAAAGAAACAACTGTGACAAGCGATGACAGGTTGACAAGGGAGACGTTTATTCTAGCAGCCACCCCTCAATTTATGGGTCATGATAAGATATTCTTTTTTAAAAAATTGTATTTTTTATTGATTTCAGAGCGGAAGGGAGAGGGAGAGATAGACACATCAATGATGAGAGAGAATCATTGGTTGGTTGCCTCCTGCACGCCCCCTCCTGGGGATGGAGCTGGAAACCAGCTGAGCCACACCAGCTAACGCTTAGCATTTAGCCTCAGTGTTTGCTTTAGGGGCTGTGTGAAAGTGGGGTGGCCGTGCTGGATCAGTCCTTTTATTATGCAGAGTGAGATACAGCCACGTGTTTCCAAAGGACCCGCATTCTGGTCAAAATGGCATGGCATATGTACTACTGTTTGTAATACTTTAAACAATTAAGAAAATGGTGTGCTCTCATCGTATGTTTTAGAAAGCTTGGGAGAACAGGCATTGCCTTTCTAAGTATGAAGACGTATTGATTTTTCATATTGATGGTAATTTTGTTGGCCTTTGAGAGATCTGTGTAAAGAGATGGCCTTTGTTGCCCTGATGGTGGAGAAAATCATCGTTGCCAACGCCCTCATAACCATTCTCTCTTCCACGTAGTTTATGGGGGGGCCGGGACACCCACAAGTCTATGCCCCGGGTGTCATGTAGCGGTGAGGAAGCTGAAAATCCCCCCACCCCTTGATTTATACATAGCTTTTACTCCCTGATCAGAATTAATGCTGGAAATAGTAAGGGCTGCTGAAATCCATTTGTATCCCTTGTCGGGTCATTCTTAGAAGGCTAATGAATCCTTGCGAGTTGGTAGTAGTAATCACAGTAATGAATTAGCTCATTTTTATAGGTTATTACGGTGTAAAATTTCACGCTCGCTATCTCATCTAACAGGCGCAGTCTCCCCCACAAGATGAGGCGTGTTGTTCTCATTAGGAAACTGAGGCTCAGAGAGGCTCACCTACTTCGCCCAGGTCACACAGGTGATGAGTAACTGGCAGAGCTGGAACTGCTTCTCAGCCAGTATCCGCCCCCCCCCCTCCCCCCCAACAAGGTCACGTCTAACCTTCTTTGTGTCGCAAAAGCCCAGTCTAATCAGTTATAAAACAGCACAGTGTTACTGTAAATGACACCGTCCAAGTTCAGGGTGGAAGGGATGTATAGAAATCCTAAGGTCCCAAGTCCTTATTCTGGTTTAATTTTTGTGTGACCAATAGAGAACCCGAGTCCCGGCCAAGTCAGGAGCCTTCCCAGAGTTGAACGGCAATTTGGGGACAGACGTGTTCAGCCCCAGGTCTCCTCACTGTCACCTGGACCCCCTCCAGTGTTCCACGCTATCGCATTTCTGCCCGAGATGCAGATGTAAAGACGTTACGTTTATGTGCATTACCATGCTTTCTCACAGGAAAGTGCTCTACCAAAGCCGGTGGTTAGCAGACACTGGTTTTCTTGTTCGTTTACACAGATTCCCTCTCTTTTATTCTCCACCTCACTCTGCTACGTGTCTCAGCCGTCTTCCTTCGCTCACGGCCGCTTTATTCCAGTCGAAACTGCTTTCTTCCCAGGAAACTGGATGCATAGACATCTGGACTCACGGGATGGATAATACGGGCACTGGATGAATTTCATGGCACCCGAGGTTCCAACCTAGAGGTGCAGAGGGAGCTGTCTGCTTCTCCGAGCTGCTTCCCTGAGACCAGAGCCTGCCCGTCCCTACACAGGGGTGGGAGAGCTTGTGGTCCAGGGAGCAGGGGAGGCGGCCAGTAAGGTGGAGAGGAGACCCTGGAGTTGGCAAAGGCCTGAGAATATGCCCCGTGGGCACAGGGCTGCCGATGGGAGTACAGTGACCAAAGGCCAGGTGACAGCCTCCACCCGGGCCTCTTCCATTCTAAACTCCCTCGACTGGGCCTCCCGGGGTCACTTTCCCTGGGTAAATACAGTCCTGTGTAATAAAAGCCTAATATGCAAATCGACCAAACGGCAGGACGGCCGGTCGCTATGATGCGCACTGACCACCAGGGGGGCAGGCGCTCAATGCAGGAGCTGCCCCCAGCCCGCCGGCCCCCGGCTGGCCAAGGCGGGTGCCAGCTGGGGGCCTCCACTGATCACCCCACTGGGTGCTCCACAAACCGGCCCCGATCACCGGCCAGGCCGAGGGACCCTCCCCGTGCACGATTTCGTGCCCCAGGCCTCTAGTCCTTTCATAAGAAAAGATGGCCGTGAAGGGAGGTTGACTCTCCGTGGATGCCCTTTAGAAACACTTAACACGTCAGATCAGACCGTGGAAAGACCAGTCCCAGCGGCACACCCCAACGGGGGTCGGGGGCAGCGTAGCCGTGCGTCAGACCACAGTGTGCACAGATCGAGAAGTCGTATTTAAAAAAAAAAAATCTACAATGTCCCAACGCGACTAAAGTGAAATGAATTCACATCCATTTGTGTTATGAACAGCCAGAGCCTTTTCATTATCAATATTAATGGGAAGCTTTCACTACTTAACCATCCCTGGGTGCAGCTGGGATGCAGACCACATTCAGCAACCGGGGCATTTGTTATACTGGCTGGATAGCAGTTCTGGATTTTGGGGTGTGTGTGTGTGTGTGTGTGTGTGTAAGAGACAACGTAAATCATGCCACATAGTTCCTGGGTGGGCCCAGGGCCTCTCCTTGGGTACTAGACAACGTTCCACAGCGGCCAGGCCCTCCTGCCCTAGGGTTCTCACGCCTGGGGAGGGCGTTTGGCTATTGGAAAGGTCACACACCTCGAACTAGAGCTCTCGCCTCTGGGTGGACTCAGGGTGACCCTTGAGCACCTTGGGGTGCAGAAACAGAACTTCCCTTTCCTCTTTGACTTTCCCCCCCGGAGTCGCCCTTGGGGAGGGAGGGAGACCGAGCGCCGTGGCGCTTCCGTTCCCGTGCGGTGGGTTGTCTGTTGCAGGACTGTCTTCCCCACAGAGCTCTCCTCTCCTCTCCTTCTCCCTCAAGCAGCTCTGCGAACGGTCGCTGGTCCCATTGGTTCCCCGTTCATTGCAAGTCAGCGGCAGATAAGTCCACGCTGAGCCGATCAAAAGGGACTTGGGGGAAGCCGCAGCCCACGGGTCTCACAGTCAGCCTGCGTGGGAACCTTCCAATTCTTTGCGCGCTGGCCAGTGTGGCTCAGTTGGTTGGGCCTCATCCCGTGCACTGAAAGGTCCCGGGTTCGATTCCTGGTCAGGGCTCATGCCCGGGTTTCGGGCTCGATCCCTGCAGGAGGCAGCCGATCAATGTTTCACTCTCACATCGATGTTTTTCTCTCTCCTTCCCCTCTCTCTCAAAATCAATTAAAATCTTTTTTTTCTTTTTTTTAAAAAAGAAGTTTCTTTGAGCTTCCTAGGGGAAAAGGTGCAATGTGAGTTTAAGTATTGCTATTACCTTATATGTGTTTAATTAAAAGATTCTACTTGACGCATGAGCTAAAGGTGGCCGTAAAGATGGGCGATCACTCCTTTATTCATTGAAACTGTGGGTGGTGCGGGCATTTTTCAAAAGCCGGTGAGTCATACTCATCATTTAGAGTTACTCCTGTGTGAAAGTGGGTTGTCTCCCAGCTCAGAGACTTCACCAGAACAGATGGATGCTTTATTTTATTTTATTTTACTTTTTAAAATTGATTTTAGAGAGGAAGGGAGAGAGGGAGAGAGAGAGAGAGAAGCATCAATGATGAGAGAGAATCATTAATTGGCTGCCTCCTGCATGCCCCCTACTGGGGATTGAGCCTGCAACCCAGGCATGTGCCCTTGACCAGAATCGAACCCGGGACCCCTCAGTCCACAGGCTGATGCTCTATCCATTGAACCAAACCAGCTAGGACCAGATGGATGCTTTAAACATGTTTATTTAGAAACCCTTTCTTCTCACGTGCATTTCCTATCCTCTCAGATTTCTTCCTTGGTGCCTCAGACGAGTTATCAGACACAGCCGCCTGTGCCCACAAGGGCAAGCATTTGCACATAGTCTCTCCTGGTTTTCCATCTTCCGAGATAAGAAGGAGCCAGAGGGTGCCCCTCCCTGCCTCCCGCATTTCTTATTTGTGCTTCTTGTCACAGGAGTCCCTGCTTCCCTCCCCCGCCCCCCCTTTCTCCCTTGTGGCTTCGGTGTGCGTTTGGTTTTTGCTCTTAAAACGATTTCATTCACTTTGACGTGGTCACGACTGCAAAGGGGAGGGGGAAAAAAACATCCAGAGGAAGTAAGTTCAGGTCAGAACGGGGCAGCTGCGGCACGGAGAAGCCACAGAAAGGATCGGCGATCGCCGTGGCAAGATGACAGCCGACTGCCCCAGACGAGGGCTCCCACGTCTGTGCCTGCCGCCGGCCCCGCTTCCGGGCAGAGGGGAACGCCAAATCAGGGCCGCTTTTACCGGCTGCCTCGTGCCAGCTCCCGTGTTCCGTGAGCACGGAGGTTGGGCCCTTTCTCCCCAGGGGCCATGCAGGCACGGAGTTGCTCTGAGTCACAGAATTATCAGGCAGATGCAGAAAAACACATCGACACGGGGAGAGGTCCCTGTCGGCTCATGTATAAAGGCTGCAAGGTGATGGTTGGCAGCCTGGAGCGCCAAGCTGATGGGACAGGTCCCCAGAAAGCAGCCATTCATAAGCTCGCGACCGGGAGCGACGCAGAGTTAGGTTGGCTGCGTATGAAAAACACAGGTCTGCCCCACAGGCACCCCTTCAAACCTGCTGCCGATGGAATTCATCTTCTCTCGGGCCGGTCCGGAGCAGTTAGGGGCCGGCCACGGCTCCCCAGTCAGCCTAGGAGCACCCGGTAGCTAATGAAGAGCTCCCCGAACCCCATGATGGGCCTTGGGGTGCCAGGCCTCGGGTGCAGAGCTGCCAGCCTGCGCAGACGAGATTCTGTTCTTTTTATTTTTAATTTATTTTTTAAATATATATATATATATATTTTAAAATTGATTTCAGAGAGGAAAGGAGAGGGAGAGAGAGTCAGAAACATCCATGATGAGAGAGAATCATTGATCGGCTGCCTCGTGCACACCCCCTCCTGGGGAATCAAGCCCACAACCCAGGCATGTGCCCTTGACCGGAATCAAACCCGGGACCCTTCAGTAGCCCAACCAGCTAGGGTGAGAGTCTGTTCCTGATTAGTGGCTGAGAAACCTACATCTCTCAGAGCACGGAGACATTTCTGGAAGAAGTCTCTCTGATGGTCCAGGTGGTGTCCTTGGCCTTCGCCTTGTTTCAATAATTTCGGGAGCCTCACACTTGGACTGGGGCTCCTCTGTAAATCGGGCTGGCTGAGTCTAAAAGGAGAAATAAACAGCCCCCATGGGTTACACGGAGATGTGCCGGTGGGAGAGGAAGAGAGGCCCCTGGGGACCAGCGTGACTGAGCCAGGATGCGCTGGATGGTGTGGAGGGTGGAAGGGGGCGGAGGGAGCAGGCCCCAACCTGGCGGCCTGCGTGGTGAACTGGTTGTAGAGAGAGGTGGAAGCGGATCGAGTTGATTCGTTTTATTTCATCTGCTGATCGTTTCGCCGTTCCTCCCCCCGCCTGTCCGCCCCCCACCCCCACCCCCTCCACGCGCATCCTGCTCTCGCTCCCTTCGTGGGCGCCAGTGGGCCGCCTGCTCCGAGCCCCTGTGAGAGCGCAGCGGGGCCGTGCCGCTGTGTTTGTGATCCTCCCCAAACCCATAAGGTGGATGGGAGACGCTCATAGCGGAGGCAACCTGGGCTCACCCCCCTGGCTCTCCTGCAAAGCGCTTTTCTTACCAGACCCAGGCCCTCGCCCGCAGGCCCTGCTTGGGCAGGACCAGCTGGATGGGCCTCGCGGCGCTGTGTGCGCAGGGTGGAACTGGATGGGTAATTCAGGTGGGTCCCCTAACTCTGGTCTTTCTTCTCGTATTTACAAGATCGTCCATCAGCTCCACTGTTCCGGATCCCCGCCCACTCGGTCCCTCTTCCCGAGCCTCCGGGGCTTGTCCTCGGGGCCTGAGCCTCATGATAAATGAGAGAGCCATTTGTCAGACCCGGGCGGGTCCCCAAATACGAGCTTTCTTGCGAAGCCGTGAACCACGACCGTTTTAAGTTCCAACAATAATGTGTCCTTTTCACACGATACCGCAGATTGCCGTATCCCCTTCATCGAAGATGCCGAGATCCGTAACAAGACCTACAGACACGGAGACAAGCTGAACGTCACTTGTCACGAGGGATTCAAGATCCGGTACCCCGACCTGTACAACTTGGCTTCCTTATGTCGCGATGACGGGACGTGGGACAATCTGCCCATCTGTCAAGGTACGAGACGGGAGCTGTCATTCTCGCCTGTTCTCCTCGCAGGCGGCGGTGTAGAGTGTGCGCACGTTTCTCTGACAGACAGGAGCGCAGAGCCCCCCACGCCGCCCACGTGGCCCCGCTGTGTCTTCCCATTGGTCAGCACGCTCTCCCCCATCATTTCCTGGGGTTTTCTCCAGCTCCGTACACCAGGTTTTGTTTGTTTGTTTGTTATTGTGGGTTTTTTAAATACATTTTTATTGATTTCAAAGAAGAAGAGAGAGAGGGAAACATCCATGATGAGAGAGAATCATGGGTCAGCTGCCTCTTGCATGCCCATTCCTAGGGATCGAGCCTGCCACCCACGCATGTGCCCTGACCTGGAATGGAACCGTGACCTCCTGGTTCATAGGTCGACGCTCAACCACTGGGACACACCAGCTGGGCCGTCCACCAGTTTTAAAGTTTAAATGGGGACCAGGTGGTTCGTTAGCATGTTGGATGCCGCCTCTACTGAGAAACGGCAAGGAGGGGAAGAGTTAGGAGGCTCAGACCTGGGCTGTGGACATGGTGATGAACTGCTGTGTACTTAATGGAAGTAACAAAACATTTATACTTATTTCACTGGAGGTGAGACTATATTTCAAGCCAATTTACAGCGGTTACTTTCTCTTAATAATGCTATCCCTTTGTATAATGCATGAGGAACAGAAAAATAATCGAATTCAAATTCCATCCAGGCTACACGGTGAATATTTATCCTCCCCCGTGTGCGTGCGTGTGTGTGTGTGTGTGTGTGTGTGTGTGTGTTTAAATTAGCCTGGACTGACATGCAGGGCCCCTGTTTTGGAAACGAAGCCCTCGAGGTCACATTAATTCTGATTTTTATTTTTCGACACATGACTCGGACAGAAGGACCAAGAAGCCCAAGGCATAATTTGAAGGTCAGGGCTGAGGGAGAGCAAGCTTACTCACACCGAAGTCACTAGCACATTCCAGCGGAGACGGATGTTCACTTGGTGCCTGGAGATCGTAACCGGCAGGCGCTGGCGTTCCTTCGCGCGCCCCGTAGTAGGAGATCAGTCCTTTTCCTCTGAGAGCTTAGGAGTCACGGCCCCCGGAACAAACAGAGGCTTCGCATAGCGACAGGGGCAGCCCACGGAGCCTCACGCTCCGTGGTGTCTAGCGTGTTATAGGTTGCGTTTTCCAAGGAGACACGTGGTTCATTGACACTTTCAGAGACAAATCCCCAGAATCAGCGGCTTGCTCCTAGGTTGGGCTCTTTCTGGAGATGGACTGTATTCACCACAAACTCGTCCCGGTCCCGCGGGCCCCTCGGAGTCACTGCGGGCCCCTCGGAGTCACCGCGAGAAAGTGACCTCGGACTCTGGCCACCTCTTGCCTTGATCTTTTCTATTTGTTCTCCGGCTCTTTCTGTGTCCTTTTCTGTCACTTCAATACAATAGGCTTCTTTTAAAAAAAATACATTTTTTATTGATTTCAAAGAGAGGAAGGGAGTGGGAGAGAGAGAGAGGAACATCCATGATGAGAGAGAATCATGGATCGGCTGCCTCCTGCACGCCCCCCAGTGGGGATTGAGCCCGCAACCCAGGCCTGTGCCCTGATGGGGAATCAAACTGTGACCTCCTGGTTCATAGGTGGACGCTCCACCGCTGAGCCATGCCGGCCGGGCTACAATGCGCTTCTGTAGGTGCCCTTTTTGCCCACAAAAGGCTGTCTGTACCCTGCTCTGCCTGGCCACTCTGTCCCTCCCCTCCACCACCCCTTACTCCAACCTCAGCCAAAACATCGCCTGTGGAGTTCTTGGACAACCAAACAGCTGGCCGGCTGCCCTTGGGAGGCCTGCTTCCTCCAACATCGGTATAACCCACAGCCCCCCTCCTTCCTCCTCAGAGCCCTCAATCCCCACAGAGGCGGTGCCCCTGCTCTGTGCCCGTCCTCCCCTCCGCCCCTAGGCCTCGCCGATGCCCCAGCTTCCTTAGGCTGCCCACCCGCCTGGGCACGGCACGAGCAATGAGGACTCGGGCTGCCTTAGACGGCCTGCCACCCCTCGAGCCCCCAGGGGGGATTGAACTGGCCCTGAGAGTGCCATTTGTTCTGCCACTTTCATTTGCACCCATAGATCCAGGAGCCACTGTCATTTGCACCCATAGATCCAGGAGCCACTTTCATTTGCACCCATAGATCCAGGAGCCACTGTCATTTGCACCCATAGATCCAGGAGCCACTGTCATTTGCACCCATAGCCCGAGGAGCCTTCTCTCTAGTCCCTAGACGTGCAGACAGAAATCCTCCCGAACGATGGAGCGGAAGCCAGATTCTCCCCGTTACATCGAGCCAGGCTGTCTCCAACCTAGAGGGCGTGTCTCCTTCTCTGATCAACTGCATGAGTTAGAGCCCCTTCCATCTCCTTCTGGGGCGAGGGCGGGGCCGCTCCAGGGCCACTGTTTCCCGTGGGAACCTTGGTTTCCGAGAGCGCTGTCCCCATGCCTCCTGCTCAGGCGCGTCAGGGGAGTTCTCACTTAGGGGAAGACCGTCACCCGAGGCGGGCAGCTTAGCACGGTAGCGCGCATTCGTCTAGGTCTTTCTGTAAGAGGGACCCTGAACATCCGCGGATTGGGGTATCCTCGGATTGGGGTACCCATGGGGGCTCTGGAACCAATCTCCCCCATAAACTGAGGGCCGACTGAGCTTCTGCAGGGGTCAAGCTCATACGTGGAGTTTCAGCTGCGTTCGGCTCAGCGCCCCTCACCCCGGGTTGTTCAAGGTCCACTGTACACTCCCCCAAAGGAGGCACGGGCACCGTCTTGGTGCCAGCTATGCCCAGAGGCTCCAGTAGATTTACTTGTTCCCGGATGAATTTGCTTTTCTTGTTCTCACTCACTGATACTCCCCCCCACCCCCTACCCCCGATTCCCAACCTCCCCTCACACATTTCACTTTTGCCATGAACACTGTCAGCTCAGAAAACAAAACAAACAAACAAACAAAACACAGGATTGTGCAAGGCCCAGGGGATGGCCTGAAGGCAGGGCTGAGCCCACCCAGCTCAGATCCGGCCCATCCTGAGCGTAGGCTGGGGTTGGGCAGAGGTCTGCTGGGTCACCAAGCAATGCGGTGCCGTCAGGGAGCAGAGCGGGGTCACCCCAGAGGGCGTTCCTCCTTAAGTTCTGCCCTGATACCCAGATCCCATGTGCTGGGGCGAGGACCGAAGCCATTTGCCTAACCGCGAGCTCTTGGATGCTCAGTGTAAATTACCTAACAGTCACTTCGGAGAAGGGTCCAGGCAGCTGGTGGAATCTGTCCCTGGTGACGGGAAGGAACGAGGTATTTGCATCACACAGTATTTACTTCACGCACAATCAGTTCTCCCTGGGAAGAGAGGCCGCCCTGCGGGGTCATTATTCCCTCCAGTGACGCTGCGGAGGCCGTTAAGACGTCCCACCGTCGTCGCAGCGATGCCACGCAGAGTGGATTCTGGGCCGGGGAAGTCCCCGGGGCTGCGCGGGCGTCGAGAGAAAACCAGGCAGCTGGTGTTGTACAGAAGTAGGAGCGTGACCTCGGGGCTCAGTCCACGCGGGGAGCACGCAGGTTTCCAGGGTGCGGGTCTCACCAGGGTGGGGTTCCCGGAGCTGGTCCCCGCCCTCCGGCCGCCCTGGCAGCACGGCCCGGAAGCCTCAGGGGTGCGAATCCTTGTGCCCACGCAGGTCCCCCCCCCCCCCCCAGGGTGCCTGGCCTAGTTCACAGGAAGCACACGGGCTTGTCAGCAGTGTCATCTCGTCACGCAGGCGTCGGGGCCGTGTTCTGTGACAGCGGGACAGAGTTTGTGTCCTACCCTCCTCGACGCCCCACCGCCGTCATTGACACAGCGGGGTGTCCTTTTCCTCCGGGGCACTCAGCGGTTGTCAGCCCCGACAGCACGGGCCCGTTAGGATTACTTGGGGAGCTTGCTACGAGATCGAGCCCTAGCCGGTGTGGCTCAGTGGTTAGAGCGTCGGCCTGCGGACGGAAGGGTCCCAGATTGGATTCCGGTCAAGGGCACACGCCTGGGTTGCTGGCTCGATCCCCAGTAGGGGGCGTGCAGGAGTCAGCCGATCCATGATTCTCATCGTTGAGGTTTCTGTCTCTCTTCCTCTCCCTTCCTCTCTGAAATCAATAAAAATATATATTAAAACAAACAAACAAACCCCAGAGAGATCGGGGTGCCCAGGGTGTCCACCGACCCTGCGTGTTTAGTAAGTTTCTCACGTGCATTCAGGGCTGGGACCACCTGCTGGGCGCACCTGGCTCCTCAGCTCCCTGCTCCTCACTGCTCCCCACTCCTCCCATTCTCTAGTGCCATTTGCACCTGTAAAATCAAGTTTGCGCATCACAAATAGAATAGGCAGGTGGATAAGGAGTCTGAACTTTGTAAAAAAATGTATTTTATTGGTCTCAGAGAGGAAGGGAGAGGGAGAGAGAGATGGAAACATCACTGAGGAGAAAGAATCGTTGATCGGCTGCCTTCTGCCCACCCTACACTGGGGGATCGAGCCCACAACCCGGGCACGTGCCCTTGACCGAAATTGAGCCGTGACCTCCTGGTTTCATAGGTCGACACTCGGCCACTGAGCCACGCCAACTGAGCAGGAATCTGAACTTTCAGGACCACGGTGTTCGTGGCTCAGAGGCCACGTTCAGGGCGGGGGCATCCGAGAGCTGGGTCTGTCTCGGGCGCGCAGAGACGGCCGGCTAAGACGTCCCCCTTTCGCTCTGCCTCTCCCCAGGCTGCCTGAGGCCACTGGCCTCCTCCAATGGCTACGTGAACATCTCCGAGTTCCAGACCTCCTTCCCCGTGGGGACGGTCATCGCCTACCGCTGCTTCCCCGGGTTTAAGCTCGAGGGGTCGGAGTATCTCGAGTGCTTACACAACCTTATCTGGTCGTCCAGCCCACCCCGGTGCCTTGCTCTGGAAGGTAACACCTCTGACCCTTTTGGAAGGTGAATGTGGGGTGATGAGAGCCGACGTCTCCACGGGAGGTGCCGAGCTGAGAGCGATGGTGGGCCCTCCCTGTGCACTACAGACACCCTGCCGGCCTCCATCCTGAGCCGAGGCAGCAAGCCCGCGCCTCTGCCACGAAGCCGTACTTACAACCAGACATAACACCGGCCTCCCCCCCGCCGCCGCCCCCCGCCCCCGCCAGCCTTAAGCTTAAGGGATAAGAGAGAAAAGTTCCCAGCATCCACCATTCAACGGCAGAATATTGCAAAGCTAAACAATACGTCTTCAGAAATTAATTTTCTCCGCACCCAGTGGAAACAGATGGTCTTGGGGCGCCATTCATCTCGCCCCTCGTTTTATTAAGGTGTCAGTGTTCCTTCCTGTCCCCATGCATTTTGTGGCTTTGCGGTAAGTGCGTGCACGCCAAGCCCACCCACGCAGACGTGTGGGACGGAGAGCTCTCTCCTCCTGTGCTTGCTCGACAGATGTGACTTGCAGCGTGATAATCACGGATCAGTGGTGTGAGGTTGTGGGGGGGGGGGGGCGGGCGGGGCTCAGGCAGGCTGGTGTCTGTGGGTGTACAGCCCTAACTACTTCCGCCAGGCAGGCCGGCGGGCCGTGCTGGCTCAGCCCTCGCTTTCATTCGGGTTTTGACAATCAGGATGGAAGAGAACAAACACCCATTTGTTGCTTGGCGTCTGTTGAATACAGTAGGCGGGCGGGGGTCTGCATGGGGGGAAGAAACAAATGGGAGGGAGCCTCCAGGCGAGAGCCCCACAGAGCCTTTCCGGAGCCTTTCTTGGGAAACAAAACAAGAGGAGGTGGCAACAGGCTCGTTCTTACCAGCATTTTTCCCTCCGGGGGACACCTCTGCCGGCAGCGGTCAGATGGGGGGGGGGGTGTCTCCGTGGGAGGCCTCTGGAGAAGGCTTGGAGTGGGGTTGGCTGAGCCATGGTGCCATTTTGGCCAGGAGGCGAGGCTCCAAGGAGACAGGGTGCCCAGCCTGGGCCATTCGTGTGGCCATTCTCCTGGGCTGGTAAGTGGAGCCCCCACACGCCCCTCCTTCTCACTCATCCCAAGTCCCCCAGGGGACCAGAACCTTCCGTAGAGATGTCCGATACAATACAGGATGCCAGTTAAATCTGAATTTCAGATAGACGACAAATAATTTTTTATTTGAACGCTAGTAGCCCTGCGCATGAATCCGTGTGCCAGTAGCTCTCCAGTAGCCCGCTGCCCAGCCCTCCTGTAGCTCCTCCCTCCCCCCTCCCCCTCCCCCGCCCCGTCATAGCTTGCTGCCAAGCCCCTCCTGTGGCTCTCCGCCGCCCGCTTGTAGCTCACTGCCCCACCCTCCTGCTGATCCGTGATCTGGTCATTACGCTCCACTCCGTGGTGTACCAACCATTTACATATTACCTATTTATTAGATAGGATGTTCTAAATTTTGCATGGGACTTACTGTGGTCAACGGGTATTCTTTGTTGGTCTGGAATGCCAAAATAACCGAGTGGCCTATGTTTTTATTTGTGAAATCTGCCAACTCTGGTCCAGGGGGAGAAGGGCAGTCCCTCTGTTTCCATGGGAACAGTTCTTCTGCGGTCTGGACGCCGCCGGCCCGCCCAGGTGGGCGGGGGCCAGTGATGAAAGGGACTTCTGGTTCCCGGAGGTTCCCCTGCTCAGATCCTCGGGGTCGGTGAAAGGGATGGCTGTTGCGATGACAGCAGGTTGAAATGCCAGCGTTAGACTCTTCTCACATTTGGTTTACATGCCTTTCAAGCCGTCGGATGAGCTTCGCTCTGAGGCTTTGAACACAGTTGTGACGGAGCCTCAGAAGGCGACGCGAGTAGGTGCAGAACAAAACCGAATTCCAGAGGACAGCGAGCTGAGCCGGAGCGGCGACTGTCCTCCGGTTGGAATCGCGTTGACACCCATCCCTTTGCTTCTGCCAGCCGGGCTGCGGCCCAGGGCCGACGCTGACACCCAAGGTGGCAGCTGCCTGTGCCTTTTGTTTATTTAAATCTTTGCATCTTTATTTTCAATATATGTCCCTTTTACTTATCTGATGGAATTCATTTGTGAGACCTTCCAAGGCCCCACTGACGAGAGACGCCAAAGCCGTGATTCTAAAATGGCTGGTGCGGCTCACTTGGTTGGGCATCGTCCCGTGCACGGTAGGGTTGCCGGTTCGATTCCCGGTCAAGGGCACATGCCCGGGTTGTGGGCTCGATCCCCAGTAGGGGGCGTGCAGGAGGCAGCGGGTCAGTGTTTCTCTATCTCTCCCTCTCTCTACAATCCATAAAAAAATTTTTTAAAAAAGACCTGTTAGAAACTGGGTTCAATTAAGCAATGGGTTAATAAGAACTAAGGCTTCACGAAAAACGTATCCAGGTGCGCCTCAGCGTTGGCCTCTCTTTGACTTGAATTACGTTTCATCTTTTGAAAAGGCGGTGCCTCAGGGGTGTGCTATTGTCTCCGGGCAGTGGTTAGCAAACTCATGAGTCCACAGAGCCAAATGTCAACAGTACAACGATGGACATTTCTTTGGAGAGCCACATGTTTTAAACTTAAACTTCTTCTAATGCCACTTCTTCAAATTAGACTCGCCCAGGCCGTGGCATTTTGTGGAAGAGCCACACTCAAGGGGCCCAAGAGCCGCATGTGGCTCGCGAGCCGCGGTTTGCCGACCACGGTCTTAGGGTATTCGACAAGGGTGAACGACCCGGAGAGACCCCAACCCTATTCTGTATCCCCCACGCCGGTGTCCCTCGTGTCTCTGCCTTGCTTGGCACACCATCTGATTTCTCCTGTCGGCGCTAGGGGGAACCGCTGCACGCACGGTGCTGCCGATCATCCTGCTGGTGGAGGGCTTGAGCTGTCGGAGCGTGTTCTGACCCCGAAAGTGACCGGTGTGGACAGCTGTGCATGGAGGCCTTCCTCCTTGAGCTTTTCATCCCTGTCTCACTGCGAATCCGTCCGTCCATCAGCTGCCAGGGCACCTGCCCCAGCAGCTCCCCCGCCTCCAACTCCTTCTGTGACCCACTGTGAGCCGGGAGACGGGGTCACCAGGGTGATGGTGGAGGCAATGTGGTGTACTGATGAAGAGTGTGGGTTGACAGCCCGCCGGCCGGGTTCAAGTCCTGGGTGTCCCAGTCAATCATCGGAGACGGGAAAGCCCCTGAGCTTCCATCGGCCTCCCGTTTCCTCAGCCATAAAAGGGGGAGGTGACCGTCCTTACCTCGGGGGACTGTGAGGATCCAGTGGGGACGGGTGCAGCACATTTGGTGAAGTGTTGGGCGCGTCGTAGGTGGGTCAATCAAGTGTCCATCGTGACTCCAGCTCTAAACTTGTGTTCAAAGTCGTCAGTAGTAAGTGAACCACTGGGCATGAGGGTGTGACTAAAGTATCCAGGCTTTTAAAAAAAATGTGTTGGGGGGACACTGGGTATAAAGTTCCCAGGCCTGGATGCATATACGTCGCGACTCTCTTTGGGTAGTTCAGATGCTGTTGGGGGTTGCTTGCATAGTTGCAGCTGTGTTTGTCTAAGACGCATCCCGGGTAATGAGGGGAAATGCTGAACAGTAATAGCTGCCCTGAACTTTGAGGGCTTCACGAAGGAGTTTCTAATCTGGAAGGGAAAGCTCTGGCAGCTTCGGCAAAGGTGGGGAGCACGTAGTGTTTCGAGGTCCGGGCTGTGGCACCCACGTTATCGAGGCGGGCGATCCGGTCGCGTGCATGTTTTCCCATGGCTGTGCGGTGGGGGCAAAGCACCCGAAATCACAAAGGCTGGAGGCACAGGGAGGTCATGTCATTTAAACATAGATAAGTGTCCATCCGGGCACCTGGAAGGACCTGCGTGGTCCCGTGGCTGGTCTGCCTCACGGCGCGTCCGTGTGTTTTGCCTCATCTCTGTGTTTTCCAGTCTTCATTTTGGAGGCTGTCTCTTTCACACACACACACACACACACACACACACACACACACACGCACTCTGAATCCAAGGAATCTTTTCTGAAAAGCAACCTTGACAATGACTGCGGGCACGTCCTCATGGGTGAGTGCTGAGAACTCAGGTCACGGTGACATGGTGTTTAGGGAGCACCTGCCGGGCTCAGAGCACCAGCGAGTTGGGGAACCACATAGAGAGGAGAGGACGGGACCCCTCACCCTGAAGAGTTTGCAGTCCAGTGGGGAGACAACGAGAAACCCCGTGATCTGGAAACGAGCTTCATGACAGCCGGCGTGTGACAGCGTTTGGAGGCCTACTCAGTGCCTGTGACCCGGGATCGCTCATCCTACAAGCAGCGTGAGAAATGGGTGGTGCCACCCGGCAGATGAGGAAACTGAGGCTCAGAGAGCTTCCTTCCTTCCCAGGGTCACCTGCTCACAAGTGGCCTAGCCTCGTGCCTCCTGAGCCCTCACCTGCTCCCCACGCTGCTCTCCTGGGCACTTCCAGGGCCCGGAGTACCTGCCGGAAGCCAGGGGCCCAGCCTCACTCTGCTGCTTGCTGGCCAGGGGCCTCATCTCCTCGGGTGGCCGGGGAGGAGCTGGGGGAGGTGGTCCATGGAGCATCTCCCAGGCGGCCACATCCTTTGACTCTGCTGTGAACAGGACGCCCTGTCCCCAGAGAGGCCGCCCTGCCCTCGGCTGGCTCTGGAAGGCACGGCAGAGGCTGGGGGTGCCCAGGGAATCTCTCTCCTGGAAGCCGCTGACAGGGTCCAGGGAGAGGAACGGGCGTTAGTTGAGGGTCCTCTTGGCCCTGGGCCCTTCACTTGGAAATTATTTAGCCCCCCAACAGCTCCAGGCATGCCTGTGCCCTCTGCACCAGTGGGGACCAGGCCCCATGACGTGGCCTCGGAGTGAGTCACAGAGTCAAGAGCAGCCCTGACTCGACTCCCCAGCGGCACTGCCCTGGCTTCTGAGAGTCTGCCTGGCTGCCCATGGCAACTCCTTAGTGGATCCTGGACCCGTGTCAGAGGGTTGGGAGGAGGGAGAAGGACCCCCTCAATGATTTGGCCCAAGCTGTGCTGCGTGTGATGGCTGACACTTGGAATTTCCCTCCTTCCCTCCCTTCCTCCCTCCCTCCCTCCCTCCCTCCCTCCCTCCCTCCCTCCCTCCTTCCCTCTCTCCCTCCCTCCCAGGTAGGGCTCTGGTGTTGACCAGACGTGTACTAAGTGCCCAGGGCCGTTGCTATCAGGAATTCAAGTCCTGCTCCCCTCACCCGAAGTAATAATAGCAGCGGCCGGCCAACTGGTCACCCCCACCCACCAGAGCCTCCCACCAGTCAATGGACCAACTGGCCAGGGCCATGGTCTCCTCCTCCTCTCCTGGGCTGTCAAGCGCCCTGTCCACTCGCCCGTGATCCTGTCATCAGCTGGATTCGATGTGAGATGAAATCAGCAGAAAACGAAGACAAGAAAAACGAATGCCCCTTCTCTCCCTGACCCAGCATGGCAATGGGGCCTCTATTCATGGGAAGGGGCGGGGGGGAGGGGGGCTTTGTCTGCTTGCCCGAGCCTCCACCCTTCTCTCCTCACCCTGAAGGAAGAGGTGTATACCAGGCCAGGTGGGCTTGGACTCCTGCCCCCGCCCCCGTCTCCCCTCCCTCCCCCCTCCCGCTCCCCCCCAGGCCCTGAGGCCCAGGAGTTCCCTCAGAATCCGAGGTAGCTCTGTTCCAGCCGCCCGCCCCCAAGGGCTCTGTGCTACATACTGTGTTCCCACTGCGGGTTTCTCTGAAGAAAGACTTGTCATTGTCACGTATGAAGATCATTCATCCGGTTCTGCCTCCTTAGGAACTGGAGACCAGAGAAATGAAATGATTTGCCGGGTGGCAGACTCCCTCCGCCCCCCTCCCCCCCCCCCCCATCTCCTCCAACTCCCAGCCTTCAAGTCAGCGAGCAGACAGCCCATTGAGAACCCTCATTTGGAATTCCGCGCACATGAGTCAACGCCTTATCATAGTCTCCCAAATGAAAGGGATCTTCCTTCCCCTTTGCAGACTTGTATGTTCTCGGGCCCGGGAAGGGAGCACTCTCCGGCACTCGCCCTGCCACGTTGGGGACGTTAGCCAGGGAAGCCCTGTGTGTCTTGGAGGACGCGGGGCCGTTCTGCACACTGAAAACCTGCTCGGCCATCTTGGCCCGTAAGTTCATGCGTGACGTCCTCTGCTCTGTTTCCTGCAAATATTTGATTCCTCGGTGTGACCCTGTTTGTGTGATAACCACCTTGCCCGTGACCCCAGCAGGCTTTTAAATTTTATTTTATTAGAGGGAAATGCAAGTAGCAGGCAATCTCGTTGATGTATTGTTCACACGCCATGGTAAATGATTGTCATTCCTTCCCGTGCACCCATCATACGTCACAGCGCGCGATGACAGGGCAAGGACTGCCTGCGTGTCACCGGCGTGTCGCAGGGACCACCGTGCCTCATTCTCTCTCTCTCTCTCTCTTTTACAAGAAGCAGTTGCCACTGTGGCTTCTCCGTCTTCTCGCGCACACATCGCTCTTGTCCTCGAGAGTAGACTGTGCCTTGGCATCAGGCAGCGCCCGTGTGTTTTTTCTGTGTTGGATCTAGAGATCTTCCTGTGCTAAGAGAGCCAAGGGGCCTTGCTCTTGTTTTCCAAGAGGAGCCAAGTTTTCCGGCTTCCCTGCTGTGTCGTTCCAGGCTCCTTGTCCTGATCTGGAGGATGGCGCTGACCGCCACCCCCTCTCACCCTGCGTCCCCCGTCCCCGGGCCTTAGCACCTCGCCTTCCTTTAGCCTCATTGGAAGCACGTGACCATCAGCCCTCCAGCTCTCTGGTCTCCTAGAACCGGGGTCGGCAAACTGTGGCTCGAGAGCCACAGGCGGCTCTTTGGTCCCTTGGGTGTGGCTCTTCCACAAAATACCACGGCCTGGGCGAGTCTATTTTGAAGAAGTGGCGTTAGAAGAAGTTTAAGTGTAAAAAATGTGGCTCTCCCAAGAAATGTCCATCGTTGTCCTGTTGGTATTTGGCTCTGCTGACTGATGAGTTTGCCGACCACTGCCCTAGAAGTATGTTTTTTACCGCGTTCAAATGCAGAGACGTACACTGACATTGAAGGAAGAAGAGAGGGGATTCTTCTTCCCTCCAAAGGGGGCAAAGGTGGCAGAGTTCTGGAATGGCTTCTCCCACCAGTTCAAGAAATGAGGACACCCCTCCCCCACCACACACTCACATTCAGGGAAGAGATCCCCCAGGCTCCAGCCGGCTGCTCCAAGCCCTTCATCCCTGGGCTGTCACTGAGCAGACAGCCTGTCGGGGGGCCTCCATCGGCCCCGGGGGCCCTGGGGGCGGCGGGGGGCACCGTGGGTCTGGGCCCAGGTGCCAGCCCTCATGTCTTCCTGGAACCGTCTCTGGGGAGCCAGGCTTAGGGACGGGTTGACTCATGAGTCGGTGAGTAAATCTAAAGATTGGAAACGCCCGTGTGCTGCGGACGGTGGGCGCCCTTGTCAGACGCGCCGACAGGAACTGTTTTGCAGCGAGAGCCACCGGTCCGCGGCACGCATCCCACACGCAGCGTCTCCGGGGCTCCGCATTCTGAGCGCGTCCGAATGCCCACCCTCCGGCCGGCGGAGAGCCTTCTTCCACGGGGGCTCCTGCTTCGCACCCGCAGGTTCTCCCTGTGCCCGGCAGCCGCCTCGTAGTGAACACGCACAGACCCGCAAGCCGAGGTCTTTATTGCATGACATTTCAATGTCAGGTCAAGCCCTGGCCGGTGTGGCTCAGTGGATAGAGCGTCGGCCTGAGGACCGAAGGGTCGTCCAAGGTTCCATTCTGGTCAAGGGCTTGTACCTCGGTTGCAGGCTCCTCCCCAGCCCGGGCCCTGGTTGGGGCTCATGCAGGAGGCAAACCAATCCATGCGTGTCTCTCACATCAATACTTCTCTCTTTCCCTCTCTCTTCCACTCTCTCTACAAAATCAATGGGAAAATATCCTCGGGGAAGGATTAAAAAATAATAATAATAAAAATAAGTAAATAAATAAAATGCCAGGCCCCTGGAGGGTGCGGAGCTATGCGGGCGCCCTCATGATGCTCAGAAAATAGATGACTGTAGAAACGGGGGAGATCTCCTGTTTCGGCCTTAGACTCTGAATCCCATAGCCACTCCCCGGGCCTTTTTCAGGAGGGGAATTGCTTGAGAGTGTTCCCCAGGGTGGTTTCGGGGGTCCTTCCTCCTCAGCTTCCAACCCACCCCCACTTGTCTGTGCCTGGGCAGCAAGAAGAATTTGCCAGAATAAACGATTCCCCAAACTTCCCTATCTTCTTCCCCAAGTAATTAGACGAGGGGAGTGAAAGGCAGGTAACATGCTCTTCCACACCTTTCCTTGTCCTCCTTGGAGTTGCATGTCCTTCATTTCCCTCCCCTAGAACCTGTTACCATGACTCCTGTGTTCACGGTCATTTCTCTTTCTGTGTGTGTGTGTATATATTTTAAAAATACATATTTTTATTGATTTCAGAGAGGAGAGGGAGAGAGAGAAACATCAGTGATGAGAGAGAATCACTGAACGACTGCCTCCTGCACGCCTCCTACTGGGGATCGAGCCTGCCACCCGGGCATGTGCCCTTGACCGGAATCGAACCCGGGACCCTTCAGCTCTATCCACTGAGCCACACCAGCCAGGGCCATAGATATATGTTTTGGGTCAGAGCGCTTAGTGGCATGGAGCTGGCCTTGGTGGAGCTTTGCCTGTCTCCTGGAGCAGGGGGCCGTGGCCCAGGACGGTGAGTCCCTCGTAACACGAGAGGAAGCAGCACGAGCTCCACTAACACCATCGTTTGGACACGGGGGTGGACCCGTTCTTACCTTGCACCCCAGCGTGTGGGCTCAAGAGAGGCAACTGAAAACCACTTTTTCCTCTCCCTGAAATTGTAGGATGTTGGGCTCAGAAAAACCGTAGGGCATCGCTGAGGGTAGACTAAGCTTCCCTTTGACAGACGGGAAGAATCGAGGCGGGAATCGGGGAAGTGGCCTCCGTGACATCACTCAGAGGCCCGGCCGTTCGGTCACCTGCGAGCGGGAGGCTGTGGCCGGGCCCCCACCCAGAGCCACCAGAACCCTTGCAGACTTGCCACTGGCCAAGCCCCAGCAGGGCCTTTGGGAATCGGGTTCGGGAATGTGGATGGTCCCAATTACGAGCCTCGCCACAGGCATGGGCTCGGGATAGCTGTTCCTTCGGTACGTATTTGGCCCATAACTATCTCAGTCTTATTTACTAGGTGGTCTGGCACATCACAGCATGCATTCTGAACAGAGACGCGTCATACTGTCCGTGCAGCAGGCACACTCTTTGCAATGTAACGCGAACCTCCCTTTGACAAGGTGCTTTGTAAGACCGCGTGAGAGCAGCGGGCGCTCAGAGGGGTCCGTCCCCGGGGACGCCGCGCCCGCCTACCCGGTGCGGGATACGGACGCGCGCCTCGGGACGGCGGTCACCCGGCCCCACTGTGTTCGGAGGGCTCGGCACGCGGGGAGCACCTGGTACTCACACCCTTATTCTTCCCCACTGCCCAAGTCTGCCCGCTACCTCCCATGGTGAGCCACGGCGACTTCGTCTGCCACCCGCGGCCTTGCGATCGCTACAACCACGGGACCGTGGTGGAGTTCTACTGCGACCCCGGCTACAGCCTCACCAGTGACTACAAGTACATCACCTGCCAGTACGGGGAGTGGTTCCCTTCCTACCAAGTCTACTGCATCAAGTCAGGTGAGCCGCCCGGCCCGCCCCACGGGAAGGACAGTGTGGGTTAGACGTGCCTGCACGGAGAAAGACATCAGCCGCGTGCAAACTTAAATACCTCCTAGTTCATAACAAGTTACCAGCAAACCACTGGCCTCGGGGTTCCGGGGTACAGACACCCAAGCACCGGGGACACCCGCCCACCATCTCCTTCCCTCCCATCCTCCCCCCGATCCCGCCCGCCCTGGCGTTTCCCTGATGCGTCCCTGGCCACCTGCCCTGAGCAGTGGGGATGCTGCACACTTTCCCCCTGGACACAGCGTGTGAGGGAAGCTCCGGTTAGCACGGGTCCCCAGAGGCCCCCCGCCCCCGGGGTTCACGGGAACCAGCCGGAAGAGCAGTGCAGGAAGGCCTACGGGATGCTTCTGAGCAAGGCAAGAGGAGGGAGGCCCTAGCCAGTTTGGCTCAGTGGTTAGAGCTTCGGCCCGAAGGGTCATGGGTTCGATTCCGGTCAAGGGCGTGTACCTCAGTTGCCGGCTCATTCCCTTGCCCTGGATTGGGGCGTGGCAGGAGGCAACCAATGGATGTGTCTCTCTCACATCGATGTTTGTTTTCTGTGTCTCTCCCCCTCCCTTCCACTGTCTCTAAAAATCGCTGGGAAAATGGCCTCGGGTGAGGGTTAACAAACAGACAAACAAAAAGGATGAGAGGAGGGAGGAGGAACCAGCAGCCACACAGGGCAAGTGTAGGAGATGGGGGTGGGGGGTGGGGGGGCTTGTGGCCAAGGGACAGGACTCTGTTTTGGGGGTCGGCCCTTGCCTCCCCTTACCTGGAGTGTGCGATGGCTGTGCCTCCCGCGGCCCTTCCAGCTTCCTGTTCTTTCTCACCACCACCCCTCCCCCCCCAACAGTCCATCCCAGACCCTCACAAAGGCCGTTAGCTCAGCACCCTTTCTCTGCTCCTGGACACGACTTCCCCAGGGGAGGGCCCCCCTTCATTCTCTGCCCCAGAAGCAGGCTCTCACCTGGTCTGGAATGGGTGCAGGCAGGTCGCCCTCCAACCTGGCAGAGGCCTGCGGGGGACGGGGTTAGTGCTGTGGGGTCCCGTGGGGAGCACCCGGAGGCACACGTGCCAGACCCAGGCAGCCAGAGGGCGCATGGGAACCTTCGTACCACACCCGGTACAGCCCAGGAGCCTTGTTCTCTCTCTCTCTCTCTCTCCCCCCCCCCCCAACAGAGCAAACGTGGCCCAACACCCACGAGACCCTCCTGACCACGTGGAAGATCGTGGCGTTCACGGCGACCAGCGTGCTGCTGGTGCTGCTGCTCGTCATCCTGGCCAGGATGTTCCAGACCAAGTTCAAGGCCCACTTCCCCTCCAGGTCAGTGCCGCCCCCTTGGGCCGCCGGGAGAGGAGGGTGAGCTGGGCGGGCAGTGCGTGCAGAGCGGAGGTCCTCAGGGAGGACACGGGGAGAGCGAGACGCTTCCCTGCGACGTTTTGGGGGGGCCTGGAGGTCAGGGCACCAAGAAGGAGACAGACCTCATTTCCTCCTTCCCACCCCCGGTGAGCCCGTGTCTCCCTTCCTCCCTGGACAGACGGGCCTCGGGCCTCGGGGGGCGTTTGGGGTGTGAGAGGGGCACAGACTGAGGGCTGCACGTGGGCCATGCCCCTGCCACCTCCCCGGGGCCGGCCCGGAGTGAGGTCCCCTGCAGCGGGCGGTCCATGGGAGGATAAGGAATGCTCAGAGCTGGTTAGGAGACAAGGCCGACGGTGTGTGACCCAACAGGGGTCCAAAAACAGTGTGCGATGGGAAGTCTCGGGAAAGGGTTCTGGTTGGGGTCAGGGCAGGGCCCGTGGGAATCTGCCTCCAGTAGGAACTGCCCCCTCCGACCCCCCCCCTCCACCAATGAGCTTGGATTGGTGTCTTCATCCTCCCGCCGCCTCCATCCCCACGGAGGACACCATCACACTCCCCCCAGAGGGGCCTGGCCCAGCGCCTTCGGGTGCCACCAGCACCTTCTGGGTCAGAGAAGTGCCTCCTGGCCTGCTGCCCGCAGGCCGCTGTCGGGAAGAAGCCGCTTAGAAAGCGAAGGGGTGGGTTGTGCACCCCAGAAGGAGGGCGGGGGGCCAAACATCCCAGCACACTCGCCAGGGCTCACGGACACAGCGGCCTGTCCCCGAGGACTCATCTGTCTCCGTGTCAGTCTTCTCCTTCGGGGACCCTATGCATCAGAAAAGGCCACTCTTGTTTTTGTTTTTTTGTTTAATCCGTATCTGAGGATATTTTCCCATTGTTTTTAGAGTGAGTGGAAGGGAGGAGGAGAGACAGAGAGAGAGAGAAAAACATCGATGTGAGAGAGACGCATTCATTGGTTGCCTCTCCCACTTGCCCTGACCAGGGTCGGGGATGGAGCCTATAACCGAGATACGTGCCCTTGACCGGGATCGAACCCGAGACCCTTCAGTCCGCTGGCTGGTGCACTATCCAATGAGCCACACTGGCCAGGGCAGTCCCTATTCTCTTACCTGTTCTGTTCCCAGCAGCCTTCCTGAGGGACACCACGGAGACACATGGATGCTTGGCGGGACCGAGCCACCTGGTCCCCTGCCAGAAGGTTATGGCCACAAGGCCATGCACAGCAGGTCCCAGAGGGAGGAAGGAAGTGTGAGGGGAGAGCGGTGGGCACGGGCAGGAGGGCACAAGACAGTGAGGAGAAGACACCTCCGCTTGGCCAGTGTGGCTCCGTGGTTGAGCGTCGACCTAGGAACCAGGAGGTCACGGTTCGATTCCCGGTCAGGGCACATTGCCAGGCTGCGGGCTCCATCCCCAGGGTGGGGTGAGCAGGAGGCAGCCGATCCATGATTCTCTCTCATCATTGATGTTTCTATCTCCCTCTCCCTTTCCCTTCCTCTCTGAAATCAATACAAATATATATTTTAAAAAAGAAACCTCTGCTCCCATCATGGGCCCCGAGGACCCCGGCTACCATGGGGGACACTGTGGCTTCCTCCCTGGGGTGGCGTGTCACTCTGACATGTCGGAACTGCTTTGCCTTGCACAGGGGGCCCCCCCGGAGTTCCAGCAGTGACCCTGACTTCGTGGTGGTGGACGGCGTGCCCGTCATGCTCCCGTCCTACGACGAGGCTGTGAGCGGCGGCTTGAGTGCCTTAGGCCCCGGGTACCTGGCCCCTGGGGGCCAGGGCTGCCCCTTGCCCGTGGATGACCAGAGCCCCCCGGCCTACCCTGGCTCCGGGGACACGGACACAGGCCCCGGGGAGTCAGAAACCTGTGACAGCGTCTCGGACCCTTCCGAGCTGCGCCCGAGTCTGTACCCATCCCCCATGTGCCAAGGGGGCACCCGCCCCGCTTCCGACAACCCCGACACGGCTGCCAGCGCGGCGGGGGAGGTGGCATCCACCAGCCCGGGCATCGACATTGCAGACGGTAAGGGTTTGCCCCCGGGCCCGGCACACACCGCCGCACCCGCTTCCAGCAGCTTCGAGCCGCACAGAGCCGAGTTGGGCTGCTCGCTCTCCCTGTGTACAGAGGCTGCGGGCAAGGCCAACTAGGGGAGGAGGGATCCTCATCTCACACGTGATGAGCCCAGTCACGGACATTTCAGGAGGCACAGAGGGCACCGAGCCACCGTCCAGAGCGGAAAGGCCCCAGCGGCCGGGCCTTGGTTTCCTGAGTGTCTTTATGGCCCCAGATGCTGGCCTCCCCCATCCCTTCACTAGGCAGGACTTCTGAGAGCGGGGCCTGGGAGGAGGCAGCACCCGCCTGTACCAGGAGGGGAGACCCAGACGGGCGCGTGCTGTGCCCACGCAGGGCGTTTTCACGAGGCGTGGGGCAGGGTGTGTGTGTCTGCGTGTCGCAGGACAGGCGGGCTGCGGCTCACGGTAAAGCGGGGACATGCGTCAGACTACCTAGGCCCGTGTCCCAGGGGAGGGGGCACCGCTTTGCAAACGAGACAGCAATTCCAGCGACCGTAAGTGGCAGTCACGATGCGGAAACGGGGTCCCCCCCAACCCCCCGCCGCCTCGCACCCCGGACCCTTCTCTGCAGTTCCTGCCGCCTCTCTGTGCCTGGAACGGTCACCTCTTGGCTGAGTGTCAGGGCGCATGGCTCACGTCTAACATTTTCGTTTTGACGAGCTGGGTCTGAGACTTCCCAGCGAGTAGCTGTCAGACGGAGGAGTTGGGTTTTTGATTGTTGACGGATCTGTGGACGTTAGCCTGTTCTTCTCCTCCCCGGTGTGGGACTTCCAGATAGTCTGATGCAGCTTGTCCTCGAGGCTCGGTGTGGGGCTTGGGGGTGCAGGAAGTAACAGCCGTCTCCTCCCACAGAGATCCCGCTCATGGAAGAAGACCCGTAGCCTGGAAGGAGACCCCACCCCGTGCCTCTGCTGCCCCTTTGGGAACGGAACCCCGTCCCGTGGAGGGAGGCCACAGGACAGAGCGTGGGGGTGGGGCCGTGTCCTAATCTGTCTACACGGAGACAGTGATTCACGTCGTACGTCGTGGACTCAGCAGTGGGTGTGGGACACGGACGCACGACGGTGGTAGACCTTTTACCTGGGGCCTGCGGGTTTGCCAAGACCACGGGGGAAGCAAGGGATGAGGGGGACCCCCGAGTGGGCCCGGAGGAAGGTGTCGCGTGCTGGGGAACGGGACGCAAGTCCACGCACGGGCCACTGGATCCCGCGTCCCGCCGATGTCCGTCACGCGTGCCACCCGCGCCCGCCGAAAGCATGTCACATTGCGTAAATCCGCTTCCACATCTGCTTCGAGCTGTCCCTGGATTCCCCGTGAGGCTGGGTGGGCCTCGGCAGGACGTCTGGGTGGGGCTGCGGGAAGAGCAGCGCGCCCCCCCCACTCCCCCCGCCCGGAGGCGCCCGGCCGGAAGGTTCCCCGACGGCTCTCGGACCATCGTCCTGGATCTGGCGGTTTCTCCTCAGCACGACTAAAGCGGGACGTGGCAGACCCAGCGGGAGAGGAGAGGAGAGGAGAGGCACGGGCAGGCTCTGCTTTCTGGAAGTTTCTTCCAAAAGGAGAGCCCGTGTCCTATGTGCTGTCCTTGGGCGAAGTCACGTCGCTATGTGTGTTCATGGCCGAGCACCTGGGTCCGCGGCGTGGGAACAATCCTGTGACTCTACTAACGGTCAGAAGGTGCCCTGGCACGTTCCGTGGCGGCGAGGTGCCGTGGCGGCGTTTTACAAAGATTCCGTGGACCCTTGATCTGCGTCACGAGCCCTCTCTAGTCAGCTGATCTGAGTGTGGCCCTCACTCCCAAACTCAGCCATACTTTATTTGCCCGAACAGAAATCGTTTCTGTAAACACATCATTCCTCCTCCCAATAAAATATGAGGTTGGATTTATTTACTTTTCTCCTTCTATTTTGTCCTGCAAAGTCTGCGGGCAGGCCTCCCAGCCCAAAGACGGCCCTGTCCTCCCCTCTGGGCCTCTGGCTGCCCGCCCTGCCCTCCGGACACCGAGGGCTCCCTGCGAAAATGATTGACACGGAAAGTTCCACGACGCTGTGTGGAGCTGCTGCCTCTCCTCCTCCGGATTTTAGATAAATACCAACAAAACGCGGACCCGTAACATTGCTGTGCTGACGGAGCCGTGAGCGCGGGCAGCGTGATCAAATGCTGTTTTTTTCTGGACGCAGACGCATTAAAAATTGAAAAGGAAATGCCAGTCTGAAGGGTGATGTCCCTAGTGGAGGGGAGTCGGGCGGGCAGGGAGGGACCGTGAGCGTGGGTGTTGGAGAGGAAGCGTCAGACTAGAACCGGAGGCCTGGCCCAGTGCCCTGGGAGGTGAGCGTGCTGGGCGGGTGGGTAGCATGGTTAGTAATCACATCTCTGTCCGCTGATGGCCTCACCTGCCGCGGGCACAACTTGGTACTACAAGCCCATAGAAGGGATTGGTTTTTGTAAGTGTTTGTGCTTAAATGCCACTTGGCCCCCTCGGAGAGAGAGGACACGGGGGCTGGATGGGAGTGGGGCATCCAGGGCGCGCTTTGGGCCGCCTCCTCCAGGCAGCCTTCCAGGCATCCCTGTCGGGCCCGGTCTCCACTCCTCTCCATGCCGACAGCTGCCCCCCCTCCCAGGCTCCCTAAATGGGGGGGCATGTCTCAGAGGCCACAGGTAAGTGCCTCCTTTCTCAGGGGCGGGGGAGTGGGGGGAAGCTTGGGAGGCTGGCTCCGGGCCTGGCCTCATGGCCTTCCAGAAACCGTTCTGCACCCCAAAGTAGGCACGCAGCCCCTCACCTGTGAGCCAAGTACAGCATGGATGCCTCAGGAGCCAGTAGGTATGAGATCGCACAGGCCACACTGTGAACTGTGCCCAGAGGTGCTGTGTGGCGGGAACAGGCCCTGACCACAGGGCTCCCTGCTGGGGGAGGGAGGCACCCTCGGGACGGAGGTCAGAGGTGGGCGGAGGGCGGAGCCTGCAGGGAGAACCGCGGGTGTCTGTCTTTGGGCGCCCCCCGGAGGTATTCACAGAAGTCCGTATTTAAGGAACCACAAGAGCAGCCGTTTCTGGCTGTGTGATCCCGTCACAAGCACAGAAGTCCCAGGGCATCTTCGCACGTTGCTTCCGTGTTTTTATTTACTTATTATTTTTAATCCTCACCCGAGGATATTTTACCATTGATTTTTATTTTCTTAAATGGATTTCCGAGAGGAAGGGAGAGGGCGAGAGAGAGAGAGAGAAACATCAACGATGAGAGAGAATCATTGATTGGTCGGTTGCCTCCAGCCTGCAACCCGGGCGTGTGCCCTTGACCAGAATCGAACCCGGGACCCTTCAGTCCGCAGGCCGGTGCTCTATCCACGGAGTCACACTGGCCGGGGCTGATGCCATGTTTTTACACTGAAGGCTGCGGTTTGCTGGTGTGGGATCTTCAGAGCCATTCCACCTGATTGCAGCCGTCCCAGCAGCTGGCACCCGGCAGCCTGCCGCCTGTTCCTGCAGAAGGATCGTGCCCCTGGCCACACAGCGGGCCAGGCCAGTGGGCGCCACATGCAAAGGCTCCTGGGCCACCCCTGCTGGTCCGGATGCTCCCTCCCCCGACGCCACGTGGTGCTGGGCAGCCCCCCACCCACCCCCACCTCCCGGTCTGGCCCGGACCCCTGTGTATTCCCCACAGAGGCAGCAAAATAGCTTGGGAGAGCCTGGGCTTTGCAATGGGCAACACCTGGCTTCAAACCTGCCTGTACTGCTCACTGGTGTGTCTTGGCTGCTTAATCGCCCTCCCTGGGCCTCCGTCTCCTCCGGCAGAAATTGGAGCCAAGTCCCCTCTGCCTTCCCCCTGGGTCACAGCGCACAGCAGGCACTTGGTAAGTGGCTGCCGGTCTCCTTGTGGTCAGTGTGAGGGAGCATTTGGGTGGCTGATTAACTGGGACAGTGGTCGGCAAACTCATTCGTCCACTGAGCCAAATATCAACAGGACAACGATAGACGTTTCTTTGGAGAGCCACATTTTCTAAACTTAAACTTCTTCTAACGCCACTTCTTCAAAATAGACTTGCCCAGGCCGTGGTATTTTGTGGAAGAGCCATACTCAAGGGGCCAAAGAGCCCCATGTGGCTCGCGAGCCGCGGTTTGCCGACCACGGAACCAGGACAGGGGTCCCTAGGCACTTGGACCTGCCTTTGGCCCTGCCACCCCGTCAGGTTACTGGCAGGCTTGCTTGGGGGCTGCCCCAAAGGGATGGACTATAATGTGCTCTGCCTGGTCCCCTTGGGCACTTTCCCAGGAGCCCTGTCCTGGCTTCTGCGGGCTAAGCGGTCTGGGCAGAGGGACAGTGTCCCTCCTGGGCCTGGGCCTCTGCCCTCCTCCCAGCTCGGCCTCTGGGAGTGCCACAGGGGCTCTGCTCAGGGAGGGCAGCCAACCTCAGCAAGTCCCAGGGACCCTGGAGGCCTCAGGTCACCCCGCGGGCGGCCCTGGCGATGAGCACTCACCTGCCTCCCCAGTTTTATTGCCTATTTTGGATTTAAGGCATGAAAGTTAATGCCCGTGCCTTTCCGAGGCGATAAAGAGGACGGTAAAGGGGCCCGGTCTGGCAGAACCGGGCCCGGGAGAGCAGCCACGGCCCAGGGCGGTGGGGTGGGGTGTGGGCAGCGCTGCGCCACGGCGGCATCCAACCATTAAATCATAAAACTTAACGCAGGGCGTGGGGTGTCGAGGCCGTTATGTGTAACTGCTGTGGCGGGCGGCATGCCCGCCTCCACACTGGGCAGACCAGGCCCTGGGGACCCCGAGGCATTGGGAGTGGCCCTGATACCTGAGTAGGAGCCTCCCCCACGTGTTCAGCGGGGACCCCATCCCTGCTCTTCCAAGGCCCGGGGATGAAGACACCAAATGCCAGCAGATGCGTGTAGTTCAGGGGCGAAGCGGTCGGGGTGGAGCCTAAGGGGATAAGGAGACTGATATGTTCTGCTTGGATCCTATAAGGTTTATTTCCAGACCCCGTTACAGTCAGTAAATAGTCATTAAGCGCCTGCTGTGTGCTCTCGCGGGAAGTGGGGCCTGGTGATCAGGCAGCTTCAAACTGGGAGCCACGAAGCACAGGGCCGAGCTGAGAGCAGGGGGCGTGGGGTTTCGGGGTGCAGGAGAGCTGGGGGGATTGGGAAATGGACGGCTGTTCTGTGCTTCGGGGCTCTGAGGCTCCTGATGAAGAGCAGGCCGAGGGGAGGGGAGGGTGGGAGGCAGATGGAACTAGAGAGGGTCTCGGGCCAGAGCCTGGGGGCTGGAAGGGGAGGTCTGGGGGCGGGTGGGGGTGTGAGTGCTCAGGAGGCTAGTGCTCCCTTGGGAGAACGAGAAGCCAGGGTGAGGTGGAGAAGTGAGCGAGCGAGTGAGTGAGAGAGCCGTTCTGCCCACTGGATTTTTGGGGCAAGCTCACCGCCAGGTGGGCCTCACCTCCTCCAGCTGTGAAGCGAGGACGCTGACAGCGCCCGCCCGGCCTGCGCTGATGGGGTCAGTGGGACGAAGGTGCAGACTGCTCAGCGCAGCGCCCCGGTGAGTAGAACTCCACACGGCGCTGCTCTCCACACTCTGCTCGCTCTCCTCTGGGCTCCGGAGGAGCTAAAGATGCCGGTCCCTCTGCGTGGGCCCTGCACATACGCGGGCAGGCGGGGCTGCGGCATGTCCCTGCCGCTCTCCTGGCTGTTCAAAGAGCCAGGAACCCTCGGAGCCTGGGTTAGGGGTGTGCGAGCATGCATGTGTGCACATGCACGTGTGTACATGCATATGTGTGTGTATGTGTGTGCATGTGCGCGCAAGCACGTGTATGTGTGCATGTGTGTGTGTGCATGCACATGTGCACACTGACATAGGGGAGGAAGGTGGGTGGGGAGGGTCCAGCACAGTGTAGTTTAGCTAGTGTCCCCATCAGCCCTCAGTCCTGGCCCAAAGCCCAAAGAACACGGTGGGCGTGTGGGACGCGGTCACAGGACGCTGCCGGCAGGCTCGCTCGGACCATCAGACACGGCTGGTCCAGAACCCCAATCCCCCTGCTCCTCAGCAGCTGCGGAGCTTGGTCTGGCTCTGGGCTCAGGGCCCACGGGTGATAAAGCAACTCCACAGCCTCTGCCCCTCAAGCCTGGCTGGGCCAGGCACCGAGCTGCCCGGGGAGCCAGCAAGGCTGGACGGGTGCCTGGCAGCCTGAGTGCCAGCCAGCAGTGGCTGCTTCCGCTCTTGATGGGCACCTCCTGCTGCTTGCAGAACCGGCCTTGCAGGTACCGGCCTGGGACACTCCCGGCTTCCGGTCCCCCTTGGAATGTGGCCACCTTTCCCGCCCCCCCCCCCACCCCTTTCAGCTTGCTCCCAGGCCTGACACCCCGCCTGTTGTCTGCGTGAAGGCAATTGGGCCCCATCACTCGAAGTGCATGGACGTCTGCCCAGGGTCTGGACACAGCCAAAGGGACACAAACCACCAGGCAGTGGTGGCATGGGGGGCGGGGTGCAGGTGATAACGAAGCACGGAAATAGGGGGTGCTCTTCTCCTGTTTGGGGGTAACGGTGTCTCATTGGGGAGGGCTTGGTCGAGTCAAAATGCTTTTCTTGCTAAACGCATCCTTAGAAACCTTACACTTTGTTGCTACTATAAATGGGATATTTTTTCCCATTTCCCTTCCCAAACGTTTATTGCTATCATAAATCAATACTTTCTCTACTTACCCACCTATCTTACTAAATTCTCTTGCTAATTTTAATATGGTTTTATTAAAATCTATTAGGTTATCGAGGTGCACTCCCGATAATCTGTAAGTAAAGGTATTTTCCTTTCTTTCCCGCACTTACACCGCTCAGTTCATTCTCCTGGCTTACTCTCTTAGTCAAAGCTCCGAAGCCATGTTGATCGACAGTGGAGACAGCAGCGCTTTATCTTGCCCCTGATTTAATAGAAACGACTTCAGCATTTTCCCACTTAGTAAAATGGTTGATCTTGGCTCTCAGTAAATAGTCTTTATCCTGCTGAAGTCATTTCTGCCCACGCTCGGCAAGTTCTTAGAGGAAAGCCGTAATGTGTACCTTTCAGATACCCGATAGAACGACCTAATATCTATGAAATGGGCGACATAAATGGCGAAGCGTAAATCCTACTTCCGTTTTCTCTGCAGCAGCATGAAACTTACAAATCTTTGTGGTTAGAACATTTAAAACAATGGGAAACGCGGGGTCATTTCGGAATTGCCTAACTCCACCGCCTCCCGGAGAGACCCCCACAACCAGGCCGTGCAGTCCACATTTTATTTTATTTATTATTGTTGTTTAAAAGTCTCTTACTTTTATCTTATCTCGGCTATTGCCGCTGTATTCCATTTCTAGAGCTGCAGTAACACGTTACCACAAACTGGGTGGTTTAAAGCAATAGGAATGGACTCTCCGGCTGTTCTGGGGTCCAAAGTCAAGGTATCTGCAGTGTCACACTCCCCAAGCGTTTTACTTTATTTACTAGAGGCCTGGTGCACGAATTCGTACACAGGTGGAGTCCCTCGGTCTGGCCGGCAGATCGGGGACAATCAGGGCCGTCTCGCCCAGTCCCAATAGGGGCCGGCTGGGGATTGGGACCACGGGAGGTTGGCTGGCCGTGGAGGTTGGCTGTGGGAGCGCACGGACCACCGGGCCTGCTGCATTGAGCATCTGCCCCCTGGTGGTCAGTGCGCATCATACCGGCGGGTCGTCGGGTTGTAATGGTCGCTTAGGCTTTTATATATAGATTTTATTTTAAAAATATGTTTTTATTGATTTCCTTCTTCCGCTACCTCTATTCTGTCTGCTGTCAGGAGTGGCAGCTGTTGCCTCTCCATCTACGCACCCACCCACCCACCCACCCCGCTCCCTAACAAATTTTCCCTCAGCAAACATGTGCTGGACTTTGCTCTGGGCACAGAAGACAGAACACGGTGGGCCCCAGCCCCACCCTCTCTCTATAGGAATGTCCCAGACTCAGCCATCACTTTGTTTTTGAGGAGAAGAGAGAACCTTGGGGAAGGAACCAGAGGGCATTTACCTGCTGCTTTTGAATGATTTGCCAGCTCCTATGCTTGAGGTGGAGC
This sequence comes from Corynorhinus townsendii, assembly GCA_026230045.1. Lineage (NCBI taxonomy): Eukaryota > Metazoa > Chordata > Mammalia > Chiroptera > Vespertilionidae > Corynorhinus > Corynorhinus townsendii. The sequence continues at coordinate 14,023,719 of JAPDVU010000016.1, read as the reverse complement.
TTAGGTCACGGGTTTGAGATTTGCCCACATCCTTCTCTGGACTTGCTCTAACCTACTCGGTCCTGCTCTGAGGGATTACTCTTAGGTGCGGTCCCTCCACGGATCTGGTGCTTAACGGCGCAGCATCTGACCCTGTGGTGCCTGCTGGGTTTCTGAAGGGGAAACTGTAGCTAACAGGCTTTACGTTTCCATCCATCAGGAGACAAATCCACGCAGGGCGTATATTCGCACCAATGAAGCAGGCGCTGCCTCGCGCTCGCTAACGGGGAAAGCCGCATTGGTACGCGCCCTGCAAACCCGAGACCGGCGTTGAGCCGTGATTTGCATTTCTCCTTGCAGAGTTATTTATCAGGGGAGGTTAGGGCTCTCTGTCTGTGGAGAGTTCGCGTTTAGCATTATATCAACGGACGCCGGCGGGACCGGTGCGGTTCAGGGAGATTTCAAGGAGCGGGCAGGATGGTTTTCCATAATTCTATCAGCACCGGCTCTTGCAGGAAGGAAAACTGAACTGAACAGCAAGCCTTTCTCTGGACGAGAACCCCAGGAGAGGATGAAAATCCTCAGCCCCGGGCTTTGGAGAAAATTTGCATCCCTAGGAGGGACAGGGGAGGCCAATGTCCCTCAAAGGTTTTCTACAAGTGGGTGAAACTCTTCCCCCAGTCCCAGGAGGGGGAACTGTAAATATTCACCCAGCGGCGGGCGGCAGTGAGCAAGAGGACGGGACCAATGCTGGCCTCACAGTCACCCAGAGGCAGGGACTGGCTCGGTCTGCGTCGCGATAAACGCTTCCAGGCCAGGCCACTGGTTTAGTTTATGGACTTGCCTCACCCACCCGAGGCCATCTGTCAAGGGCACCCTGAGAGCTCTCGGAGAAACGCGGGCTGTGGTCTTCTCTTCGCTTCATCCCTCTGTGCTCACACGGCTTAGCCAACAAGGATCTGAGGAGAACTGTGAGTGTGTGGGCGAGGGTGTGCGTAGCTGCTAATGGATGTTCCTGGCTTGGGTCGAATGTGCCCAGAATATGCCAGTCTGCGCACTGACTCGCTTCCACTCAGAGACCTGGTTCTCTGTGTCCCCCGTTGCCTTATGGTGAGTCTTGTATCGCCCAGCAGACTGTGTGTTCCTTCGCGACGGGACGGCATCGCAGACTTCAACGGTCTCTAGGACCTGGCTCGGTGCCGGTTCCATAAATGCTACATGAACTTGAGAATGGCTTGTAGTAAGTGTGAGTCTGCTTGGGCTGCTCTCACCAAACCCAAATGCTCCTCCTCTTCTTCTAAAGCCACAAGCCGGTTGGGAGGACGCCCCACCCCCTCGTGACCTCATCGACTCTTCCTTATCTCCCGAAGGCCCCATCTCCAGACAACATCACATTGAGGGGTAGGACTTCAGCGGAATTTGGGGGTGACACAATGAAGTCCATAGCATTATAGTAATTGCTCTGGTCAGCTTCAGACCAGGGAGGCTGGGGGGGGGGGGCCCTGAGGAAGGGGGACCGTGAAGGTCTAACTGAGATGCTTCGACACAGAAGGGGACTTTGAAGGAGGTGGACATCGAAGAAACAGCCACAGAGCAGAGCTAGAGAAGGAAATGCTTGAAAGAGAGGGCACCCATCCCCAATAGAGTGCTCTACCCAGAACATTCCAGAAGTCGTCTCCCTGCCTCAGGGACACACTCTGAGGGAGAGATTTGCAGCACGTCTTCTGGACGTTCTGAGGCCGATCAGGGAGGGGCGGCGGGGCTCCACGGAGGGCCTGTCCCTCTCCCCAGGCACCCGGCTTCGTCCTTTCTGATGCCCCTTCGTTGGGACCAGCATGCTCCATCATGCTTCCACTCCACTCCTGGCCGACGGTGGGGCGGGGGGGAGGGAGGAGGGTGTAAGATGTGACCTTTTAAAGGTCTCTCCACTCAGAGTAGTTTATGTTACCCCTTGGGCATGAGGGGAGAGGTGGCCCGGCCAGGAGATTGTGGGGCACGTAAATCTCTCTGTAGGAAAGAAAAACCAATGTGATTCAGTTTTAAACAGGGAAGGAGGACAGAAATAGAAATAGATTTCAGGGGCTTCTCTCTCTCTTCTTCTCTGTCTCTCTCACACACGCACTCATACCCACTCACTCTCACACACTCACACACACACACACATATACACACACACACTCAGACAAGCACACACACTCTCTCACATTCATACACACTCACACACAGACACACACACACACACACACATATACACACACACACTCAGACAAGCACACTCTCTCACATTCATACACACACACACACACACACTCACACACACACACACACACTCTCTCACACACACACACACACACACTCACACACACATCGGGGCATCTTGGCTCCTCTCGGGGACCCCCTGTTTCCCTGTGTTATCCTCCACCCGCCTCTCCAGCTTCTCCCCCTCTGGCACCCACTCTCCTCACTGGCGCTTTAGCTCCTCGGGGCCCTGCCGCTCTACGTTTAATTCCCCAGCCTGTCACGGTGCATGATCTCCAGGCAGAGGGAGTGCAGAGTTACCCACAAAGGCTCCCCCACCCTCCTCTCCAGCCTTCCCGGGGCTGCCAGGCTCCCGGGGACCCGCCAGGCACACCGCACAGGGAGCGTGGCGTCCTTCCTGGCCCACGGGCCATGCTGCCACACCTGCTCTAGATCACACAGAAAGGGCTCCGAGGGGTGACCGTGACCGGGAGCAGCAAGGGTGGGCCTTTCTGTCTTATTGTTGGCAGGAGTCATTTCTACACGTGGCCGTTGGGGAAAGAATACCGGTTTGAGCAGGGCTTGGCCAGCACCCTGCCCAGATGTCTGCATGTCTGCGCTCCCATTTTATTCTCGGATTTCCTTGAGAGCCGTCAGGACGCACGTGGCCTGACCATCACTCTTCTCTCTCCCACCTCCCGATTTCCTGTCCTCGGGTCCTCAGAACACAAGACCGGAGGTTGCGGAGTCGCGTGGCGTTCAAGTCCCTGCTCTGTGGCCTGTCAGCCAGTATTTCCCCCTCTGCTCGTTCAGTTGGACAGCAGGCTCGGGGCGGTCCCTGCCACCGGGGGACGCATGGGTCTATACAGCTCAGCAGGTGCCCTGAGTGCTGGCCATGGGCAGTAGTATATTTTGGAAAGCAAGGTTCCAATGGCAGGACGAGACCTCCTGAGCATCCTGGGGCGCCCAGGACCCCACTCCTCCAACACAGGGATGGATATCTGTGGCTAATACCCTACAGGCTCGGGGCCTGGCCTTTGCGACCCGAGAGCTGAATGGTGGGGGGAGGTGGGCAGGGGGTATCAGGCGGGGGAATAAACTTGCTGCTTAAGGACCAGTATTTTTAGGAAATAGAATAGAATGGAATGGAATAGAATAGAATAGACCAGAATAGAAAATTTCAGAGTGCACTGCACATAATAAGAGGAGATACTGTTTCATGTAACTTGTGTTGCATGTGTGTGTGTACATGTGTGTGTGCATGTGTGTGCGTGCATGTGCTTGTGTATGTGTGTGTGTGTGCGCATGTGTGTGCTGAAAACTGATGGGAAATGTATATTCTGCCTGGGTCACTGTCAGGGCAAGTTGGAGAGGCACTCCAGGGGGGGTTGACAGGTGTACAGATCGCTGACTGCCACAGTCAGAGCAAACACACTCTTTTGCAACCACCCCAATTATCCCACACTGGGGAGCAGCAGATGCCCCTCCATCGCTTCAGTCCGGGGCAACGACAGGAAACAAATTCCAAAAAATCTGCTTTCGTGCCGCGGCAGCTCCTCCCAGCGCTGCAACGCTGAGGCCTTCTCACGCCTTCGAGGGTGCATCCGAAACCCCCGGGGCTCCCCACCGGCCGCCTCTCCAGCGAATCTTCTCCGATTGCTCCTGCCAGACTGTCTCCCTGGGGTTTCTTCCATCCGCCCGGGAGGCGAGCGCCCGCTTCTCTGCCACCTACTTCTGTGCCCCAGGCCCTGCCCACATTTCACTTCCCTCTGAGGCTGTCCTCCCTCGCAGGCCACGATGATGCCACCTTCCGGTGACGTCCCAGCATTTCTTGAGCAAGGACCCCCATGGGGATCCCTGGTCACATGCTGTCCCGGGCCAGTTGCTGAATTGCTGCCTTAAAAACCGCATTTCCCCTCCCCCCCGGGCTCCCCACCCCCCCACCCGAAGCTCACTCAGCTGTGGAGCCCAGCCTTGTCACTGGGGCTTGGTCACATCTGACCCCTGGCTGACCTCTAGTCTCCAGCCCTTCCCTGACGTTGGAACTGGTGTGGTGTCTCCCAGAGGCCGAATGTCAATCACCTTGTCTGACTGTTGGGTGGCCAAGCCCCCAGGCGAACAAAGAGTCAACTGATGAACCAGGAGGTCACAGTTTGATTCCCGGTCAGGGCACGTGCCCAGGTTGCAGGCTCCATCCCCAGTAGGGATCATGTAGGAGGCGGCCGATCAAGGATTCTCTCTCATCACTGATGTTTCTGTTTCTCTCTCCCTCTCTCGGAAATCAATAAAAATAAACAATTTTAAAAAACACGTCGAAATACAGTCCTATGAGGCAGGATATCCAAGGGGCCTAGAGCTAGCCTTCCAGTAGCCAAGACAAAGGGCCAGGCTCTCTGGTGAATTCTTCAGACATACTGCTCACCTGCTGATGGACATTTGGCGTGTTTACGGTCTGGGCTATTAGAAGTGAGGCTGATGAGACATGCAACAACATAGGTGAACCTCAGTAATGTTAGGCGTGTGTTAGTGAAAGAAGCTCGTACTTCTGATTCCATTTATATGAAACTGTAGAAAAGGTGCATTTAACCCATGCTGATGGGAGGACAGGCTGCAGCTACATAATTTGTGGGGCCCACTGCATTTTACTGTATTTAAATTATACCTCGCTGAAGTTGATTCTAAAGACCCGTCTGCCAGCCATTCACTAAGCACTTTACAGTATTAATACTTCTGTGTGTGTGTGTGTGTGTGTGTGTGTGTGCACGTGTGTGTGTGACATCTTCTTTATCCATTCATCCATTGATGAATACCTAGGTTGCTTTCACATCTTGGCTATTGTAAATAATGCTGTATTGAACGTAGCGGGGATATACACTGAGTGGACAGATGATGATGATCTCTGAACACATAATAATCTGGCCACTTGGTGTATATACTATATCATAAAAAGCTAATATGCAAATTGTCCCCTCGACCAGGAGTTCGACTAGCAGGCAGGCTGGCCAACTGCCCATGTCCCTTCCCCCTGGCCAGTCTTGCCGGACCCCACCCATGCATGAATTCATGCACCGGGCCTCTATACACACACACACACACACACACACACACATACACACTGAGTGGCCAGATTATTAAGCGTTCAGAGATCATAATAATCTGGCCACTCAGTGCATCTTTTCCAACTGTGTTTTCATTTTCTTCAGGTAAATACCAGAAGTGGAACTGCTGGGTCATATGGTAGCTCTGTTTTTCACTTTTTGAGGTACTTTCATGCTGTTACCCATCGTGGCTGTACCAATTCACATTGGCCCCAAGAGTTCAAAAGGGTTCCTTTTGCTCCACATCCTCGCCAGCACTCGTTATTTGTTGACTTTCCGATAACAGCCATTCTGCCAGGTGTGCGGTGAGATTGCCTGGTGCTGCTTATTGGCGTTTCCCTGATCATTACCGATGTTGAGCATCGCTTCATACGTGTGTCACGGGCCGTTTGTTATCTTAATATTGACAACCGTCTGATAAGGTACACATTATTCTTTCTATTTACAGATAAGACACCGAGGTTTGGAAAGATTGACCACTCAGCCAAGGAAACCAAGCCTGCGTACGCACCCGTACGTCACACACCATTGTCTTCAGTTTCCCTGCCAGCATGGTGCTTGGCTCATGAAAGCACAAAAAATACTTATTGGCCAAAATGATTGAATGTCCCTGTTCCAATGTACACTCTGATTATCTTTGCTTGGACAATAGCAGTAGCCTCCTAACTGGGCTTGTTTCCTGTTTAAAAAATTATATATATTTTTTATTGATTTCAGAGAGGAAGGGAGAGAGAGAGAGAAACATCCATGATGAGAGAGAATCATGGATGGGCTGCCTCCTGCAGGCCCCACACTGGGGATCGAGCCCACAACCTGGGCCTGTGCTCTGACCAGGAATCGAACCGTGACCTCCTGGTTCACAGGTCGATGCTCAAACCACGGAGTCACACCGGCCAGGCCTGACCTTGTTTTCTGAAGATCACCCATCTCCTACCCGCTTCAGTCTATACGCCTCTGCTAGGGTTATACGTCTAGTACGCAGACACAGAGGTGAGATGTCACTCCATTGCTTACTACCATCCACTGGGTCCCCAACCCCCACCGGCAGCTGGAGCAGAGTGTTTGTGGAGGGTCCCCTGAGGTCTGGCCCCCACCCTGGCGCACAACCCACATTCCGTTTACACCAAACCAGCAGCCGTTCCCCACATGAGCCCCCTTTCTTCTCCCCTCAGTTCTTCTGCCAGGAAGGCTCTCCCTGTGTCCTGTCCAGCTGACAAAGTGATCATTATCTTTTCACCTGACTCTTGGGCGTCACCAAGTCCCGGATACAAGGGCTTCCGGGCAGCGGGAGGCACGTCTGTTAGTGGAGCCCTTGTTGAATTATACCCATTTGTTTACATGCCTGCCTTCCCCTGTGGGCAGTGATACGGAAGGACTCATTGTCTCCAGACCTGCCTTTTTAGCAAGAACACAGGGTCTAGAGTTGAAGCTTAACGGTGTGGTTGTTGAATGCATGGTTTGTTGTTTTGTGTGTTGTTTTTTTTACAAAGAGGAAGGAAGAGGGATAGAAAGTTAGAAACATCGATGAGAGAGAAACATCCATCAGCTGCCTCCTGCACACCTACTGGGGATGTGCCCGCAACCCAGGTACATGCCCTTGACCGGAATCGAACCTGGGACCCTTCAGTCCGCAGGCGGATGCTCTATCCACGGAGACAAACCGGTCAGGGCTGCATGGTTCATTTTTAAACGTCCCTATTCCACCTCGGTATCTGGACTTCCCTGGATCTGGTTTTGGTCAGTTGCCTTTTTAAAGAAACACAGTCACTAATGATGATGTTACAAGTTTGTGGCTGTCATTTTTTTCCTTTGAAACGAAGGACTGCTAACGTCACTCATTCATTCCGTCAGTCCCCAACAAGTATTTATTGGGGGACACTGTTCAGGTACTAGATTCGACGTGTTGGACAGATCAGACAGGAGGGCTGGACTCTGGACTTGATCCTCCGTGGGTAGGGGAGCCAGTGACACAAATCCGGGGGAGCAGCATCAGCCTCTAAACCGGCTCTGCCTGTGGGCGCCTCGTGGTGCCCCGAGGCTGTGTGTGCTGCTCTGGGTTTGAATGGGCAAAACGCAGGCGCCTGGGCCCTGCCCCGCAAAGACAGCATCACCAGCGCCCCTGCCACACCGGAGAGAGGCCATGGAAGCTCGCTTCAAGGGCCGCAGGTTGAGGAGACCCCAAGCCGTCCTGGCCACTCAGGTTGAAACCGTCATGTCCCCTCTTGCCCCCGAGACCCCCGGGCCTCTGTGTTCTTCTTGGCAAAGGGACACGGCCCCGCAGCCGCAGGGTCTCCGGGGGCGCGTCCCAGGCGCCCCGAGTTGCAGCAGGAGGTTGCCGCAGGTACCCCAGAGCCAGAACAGGCTACCTGGACGGCGGGGCGGGGCCGGGCGAGTGGGCGGGGCCTGGGCGGTGGGCGGGGCGGGCGGCTATTTGCCCGCGGGGACCGACTGCGCCGCGGGAGCCGCGGGGAGAAGCCAGCGGAGGCGCGGGCTGCTGCGGGGAGACCTCCCCAGAGGTGAGCGCCCCGCAGCGGAGGCGGACGGGCGGGGCCCGCGCCCGCAGCAGGGGACAGGGCGGGGCCTGGAGTCGCCGGGTCGGGCTGCCTGGGTCGGGCGTCCCTTTCCTTCTTGGGGCGTTTTGGGCTCTTTCAAGCCCACAGCCCCGCATGGGGCGTCCCATGTCTGGACCGCGCTCTGCCCCGTCCCCGGGGTCTCATGGCGCTGTTGGGGGCCCCTTGCGGTGTTGGGGAGTCCCTAGCCGGTGTTGGGGGCCCCTTGGCGGTCCCTTGGCGGTGTTGGGGGCCCCTAGGCGGTGTTGGGGGCCCCTAGGCGGTGTTGGGGGCCCCTTGGCGGTTTGGGGGAGTCCCTTGGCGGAGAGAGGGAAGCGGGAAGAATGTGTAGACCTTCTGCCCAGGGCGGCGGGACGCCAGGAAGCTCAGCTGTGGGGAGTCGCTTGCTTTCCCACCTGGGAACCGTCCTATCAGACCTTCCCCTCGTCACCTGGGAGGGGCAGGTGGGTTCACTGTCTTCCCTGGGAGAGGGAGACAGCGCCTCCAGCTGGGCCAGGGGAACCCCCAAAGTGCCTCGGCTGTTCAGCAAAGGTCTTGTACTCCCCACCCCCCGGCACAGGTAGAGCAGGGGCAGAGGCTCCAGGTAAGCAGGGTTGGCCTTTGTACTTAACAAAATAAAAAAGGGACGAAGGTGAGAGCCGGTGGCAGGGCCCTGGGAACCCGCTGCTGGGCGGCACTTTTTAGGGGCCAGGGTGGGCTTGGCTGGTGGTCTTGGGGTGAGGGTGGGTCCCATGAGGCTGCTGAGGCCACGGTGAGCATGGATGGTGGGGCTCTCTCCCTGTGGCGGGGAGTAACAGTCACCTAAGCTTGGGACACCCTGTCCAGCGCCGTGGCCCCCACAGCGGCTCAAGCCCAGTGTCCTCAGGCAGACACCGCTGCTGAGCAACGATCCGCTCAGGGCCGTGCCCTGTTGGACGTTGAGTGCCTCTGGGACACCATCCTCTCACTCGGGGCCTGGGAGGGGGCATTCGTGGTGACTTGGGGTTGTTCGGGTCAGCTGCCCGGGGAGCCGCCAGGCCCTAGCCAGTCTGTGTGGTCTCATCACTTTTCCCTACATTTCCTCGGCCAGTCCGAGCCCTGAGAGTTGGCCCAAGGTCTCCTGGCCTCCCTGACTGGTCCGCCTTGCCCTGTGCACTGAACCAGGGGCCAGCAGCCGCCCAGGGTTAGAGGAAGCCAGCCCCTCGGGGGCGGGGTTGTGGGGAGGGCCCAGGCCGAAGTCCTAACCGGGCGCATCTGAACAATCAGCGTGGCCACTCCCCGGGCATTCAGCCTGCCTGGCACCCCCATCCTGAGCGATGTCACAGGGTCACCCCTGGGGCGTCACCGCGCCGAGCAAAGCGGGCGGCTTTTAGATTCCTTGTCTGGATGCAGAGCCGCCAGGTTTTGTTTGTTTCCGAGGAATTGGGCCCAGCCTCCCAGAGCCGCCCGGCTGAGCCCGCATGGGGAAGTTGGCTTTGCTGAGTGTTGAAATCAAAACGGGCCTGTTTGTTCGTCTCTGCGTGCTGCAGACCCGGGAGCAAGGAACCCTGGGGTGCGTGTTAACCGAATCCTGGTGTGTCTGTTTCGTGTCAGTTTTTGTGGAGAAGAATGCAGAGGGCAGATCCGCATCTTGGGTCAGGACTCAAGCTTTGGGGATCCCCGCGCTGGGTTTGCAGGCCCCCCCCCCCCCCACACACACACAAACACACTGTGTAGGCCAGGCATGCTCAGCTGCAGGAGACCAGCTCAAGTCGGAGGCGCTGCTCCTGCCCTCCAGAAACTTCCAGGTTTAGGTGGGGAGACAGACCCAGCGCCATGAAGTAGGAAAATCTGTGGTATCACCGGCTGTTGGAAGAGACAGCTGGCCAGGCTGGAGAGAGGGCCCAGAGCGCCCCGCCTGAGCGGCATTTAAAACCACAGGCAGGGACAGGGTCCGGCCGAGGAAGGAAGGCCGGGGCTCCTAGGAAGCTCAGAACAAGCAGGGGACTCGCCACCCTCCAGATACAGCCCTGCCTCGCCGCCTCCCTTCCCGCTCTGTCTCCTGTCACTCTTATGTCCCCTGCCACCCTGACCAGGCCATTTGGGCATGCCCTCTCTCTCCACACCCTGTCCTGTGCTGGGATGCTGTCGGGGAACCCTGTCCCTTTGTTATGGTTGTGGTTATGCTCACCCGAGGACATTTCCCCCATTGATTTGTGGACGGGAGGACTAGAGACAGAGAGACACATCCATGTGGACACATCGATTGGTTGCCTCCCTCACGCTCCCCTACCGAGCCTGCAACCGAGGTACGCGCCCTTGACTGGAATCGAACCCGGGACCCTTCGGTCTGAGGCTCGACTAGGGCTCCTGTACCTTTAAATGTTTTTTTTTCTTATTAAATTGATTGGGGTGACACTGGTCAACATGAACATACAGGTTTCAGGTGTGGGTTTCTATGTCATAAGATCTGTATATTGCACCATGTGCCCACCACCCAGAGTCAAATCTCCTGTCACCTCATATCGGGACCCCCTTCGCCCCCCTCCCCTGCTGTTGGTGTTCACAAGTTTCAGTCTTATATCCCACATATGAGTGAAATCATAGGGTTCTTAGTCTCTTCTGACTTACTTCACTTCGCATAATGTTCTCAGGGTCCATCCATGTTGTTGCAAATGGCGTAATTGCATCCTTTCTCCTGGGTGTGTGGTATTCCGCTGTGTGTATATACACTACATCTTCATTACCCAGGCCTCTGTCTCAGGACACTTCGGTTGTTTCCATGTCTTGGTCACTGTGAATAATGCTGCAGTGAACACAGGAGTGCACATACCTTTTTTTTTTTGTACCTGGGTTGCAGGCACATCCCCAGTAGGGAGTGTGCAGGAGGCAGGTGATCGATGTTTCTCTCTCATTGATGTTTCTAACTCTCTATCCCTCTCCCTTCCTCTCTGTAAAAAATCAATAAAATATATTTTAAAAAAATAAAGGGGCAGTGACTAGATTCAGAGTCCTTTTCATTTGTTTTTGCCTTTTAAAAAAAATATTTTTATTGATGTCAGAGAGGAAGGGAGAGGGAGAGAGAGATAGAAACATCAATGATGAGAAAGAATCATTGATCGGCTGCCTCTTGCACGCTCTCTACTGGGGATCGAGCCCGCAACCTGTGCATGTGCCCTTGACCAGAATCGAACCCGGGACCCTTCAGTCTGCAGGCCGAGGCTCTAACCACTGAGCAAAACCAGCCAGGGCTATTTTTGCCTTTACTTCCCTTGCCTTTGGGCTCAAGTTCATAAAATGTTCTCTATGACCCAGGTCCATACGTTTGGCACCTATATTTTCTTCAATGTAACTTATTGTTTCTAGTCTTACGTTTAGGCCATTGACCCATTTTGTTGTTGTTTTTTGTTTTTTTAAAATATATTTTATTGACTTTTTACAGAGAGGAAGAGAGGAGGATAGAGAGTTAGAAACATCGATGAGAGAGAAACATCGATCAGCTGCCTCTTGCACACCTCCTACTGGGGATGTGCCCGCAACTAAGGTACATGCCCTTGACCGGAATCGAACCTGGGACCTTTCAGTCTGCAGGCCGACGCTCTATCCACTGAGCCACACCGGTTAGGGCGTTTTGACCCATTTTGAAATAATTTTTGTACATGGGGACAAACGATAATCCAGCTTCATTCCTTTGCATGTGGCTTTCAGTGTTCCCAGCACCGTTTACTGAAGAGACTGTCTTTACTCCAAGGTGCATTTCTGGCTCCTTTGTCAAAAACTACCTGTCCATATATGTGTGGTTTTATAGCTGGATCTATTCTGTTCCATTGATCTGTGTGTCTGTTTCTCTGCCCATACCATGCTGTTTTAATTATCATAGCTGTGTAGTATAATTTGAAATCAGGTAGCGTGATACCTCTAGCTTCATTCTTTCTTCTTAGAATTGCTTTGGCTATTCGGGGTCTTTTGTGGTCCCATACAAATCTGATGAATTCTATTTCTTTAAAAAACTGACATTGGGGATTGCATTAAATCTGTACATTACTTTGGGCCATATGGCCATTTTAACTGTGTTGATTCTTCCAATCCATGACCACGTTATATTTTTCCATTTTGTCGTCTTTTTCCATCTCTTTTAATAATGCTTTGTAATTTTCACTATATAAGTCTTTCACATTCTTTGTGAAGTTCATTCCTAGGTATTTTATTCTTTTGGTTGCTATTGCAAAAGGAATTGTTTTTTCCATTTCTTTTTCTGAAGTTTTGTTGTTAGTATACAGGAAGGTGATGGATTTTTGCACATTGATTTTGTATCCTGTAACTTGACTGTATTTGTTTATCATTTCTAATAGGTTGTTTGTTTGTTTTTTTTATAGTCTTCAGGGTTTTCTATGTACAGAATCGTGTTGTCTGCAAAGAGTGACAGTTTGACTTCTTCCTTTCCTATTCAGATGCCTTTTACTTCTTCCCCTTGCCTTACTGCTCTGGCAGGACTCCCAGCACTCTGCTGAGTAAGAGTGGTGACAGTGGACATCCTTCTCTTGTTCCTGATCATGGGGGAAAAGCTTTGTTTTTCGCCATTGAATATGATATTAGCTGAGGGTTTATCATATACTAGAGGCCCAGTGCATGAAATTCATGCAAGGGGGGGGGGAGGGAGGGGTGTGTCCTCCAGTCCAGCCTGCAACCTCTCCAATCTGGGACATCCCTCTCACAATCTGGGACTGCTGCCTCCCAACCTGCCTGCCTGCCTGTCTGATTGCCTCTAACCGCTTCAGCCTGCCAGCCTGATCACCCCCTAACCACTCCCCTGCCAGCCTGATCGATGCCTAACTGCTCCCCTGCAGGACTGGTCACCCCTTACTGCCCACCCCTCCCATCCTGGTTGCCCCTAACTGCCCTCCCCTGCCAGCCTGGTTGCTCTTAACTGCTCTCCCCTGCAGGCCTGATCCCTCCCAACTGCCCTCCCCTGCAGGCCTGATCCCTCCCAACTGCCCTCCCCTGCAGGCCTGGTTGCCCTCAACTGCCCTCCCCTGTAGGCCTGGGTCCTCCCAACTGTCCTCCCCTGCAAGCCTGGTCCCCCCCCCCCAACTGCCCTCCCTTGCAGGCCTGGTCCCTCCTAACTGCCCTCCCATGCTGGCCATCTTGTGGCGGCCATCTTGTGTCCACATGGGGGCAGCAATGTTGTGTGTTGGAGTGATGGTCAATTTGCATATTACCTCTTTATTATATAGGATGGCCTTTATTATCTTGAGGTACTTTTTTTCTATTCCTATTTTATTGAGTGTTTTAATCATAAGTGGAAGTTGTGTCTTATCAAATGCTTCTTCTATGTATAAGATAAATATGATTGTACTTAAGATCATATTTGTTTATCCTTTCTTTTGTTAATGTGGTGCATTATGTTGATTGATTTGCGAATGTGGCACAACTGTGTGTGCCCCTGCAATGGATCCTACTTGATCGTCATGTGTTATTTTTTAGACGTGCCATTGTACTCTATCTGCTGGTATTTTGTTGAGGATTTTTGTGTCTGTATTCATCAGGGATGCTGGTCTGCAGTTTTCTTTTTTGTGTTAACTTGGCCAGGTTTTGGTATCAGGGTTTTTTTGGCCTCGTGGAATGGGTTAGAAAGTATTGCCTCTTCTTTGATGGTTTTGGGGAGCGTTTGAAAAGGATAGGTTTTAATTCTTCTTTGAATGTTTGGTAGAATTCACTGGTGAAGCCATCTGGTCCCGGACTTTTGATTTTGGGGAGATTTTTGATGGTGGTTTCAGTTTCCTCACGGCTGACAGGTCTATTTAGATTTTCAGTTCTTCCCGATTTAGTCTATGAAGGTTATAAATTTCTAGGAACTTACCCCTTTCTTCTAGGTTGTCGAAGATGGTGGCATGTAGTCTTTCATAATATGCTAGCGTGATCCTTTGTACATCTGTGATGTCTGAGGTGATGTCTCCTCTCTCGTTTGTGACTTTGTTTATATGGGTCTGTTCCCTTTTGTCCTTAGCGAGTCTAGCCAGGGGTTTGTCCGTTTTATTAATCTTTTCAAAGAGCCAGCTCTTTGTTTTATTGATTTTTTTTTATTGTCTCTTCTCTATTTCATTTAATTCTGCTCTGTTTATTATTTCCTTTTTTCTTTTTCTAGTCCTTTAAGATGTGACGTTAGGTTGTTAACTTGGGATTGCTCTTGTTTCTTGACCTAGGCCCGTAATGATACAAACTTCCTCTTATTACTGCTTTCGCTGCCTTCCAGAGGTTTTGCTGTGTTGCGTTGTTATTCCCGTTTGTCTCCATATATCTTTTGATCTCATTTTTAAATTTCTTCTTTGACCCAGGCATTTTTTTAGTACCCTGCAGTTTAATCTCTTCATTTTGTGGGTTTCTGGACTTCCTTTTCTAATTTCAAGGCATTGTGGTCAGAAAATCTGCTTGGTCTCTCCTTTCAGCCTTTTTGAATTTGTTGATGCTGGTTCTGTGACCCAACATATGGTCTATCCTTGAGAGGAGGAAAACATACCGTCTGATGACATGTTCCGGGATGACATGTTTTGTAAGTGTCCATTCTGTCCATTTGGTCTGGTGTTTCATTGAAGCCGATATTTCTTTATTGACTTTCTGTTTGGTTGATCTGTCTAGAGCTGTCAATGGAGTATTAAGGTCTCCAGCTATGATTGTGTTTTGATCCATTTCTCCCTTCAGTTCTGTGAGTAGTTGTTTTTATATATTTTGGTGCTCCCTGATTGGGTGCAAATATATTAAGAAGCGTTATGTTTTCTTGATGTCGTGTTCCCTTTATCATTATAAAGTGTCCATCGTTGTCTCTCGCTACCTTTGTTATCATGAAATCTATTTTGTCAGATAGAAGTATGGCCGCTCCTGCTTTTTTGTGGCTGTTATTTGCTTGGAGAACCCTTTTCCACCCTTTTACTTTGAATCGACCTTTACCTTCGCTGCGTAGATGTGTCTCTTATAGGCAGCACATGGTTGGTTTTTGTTGTTGTTGTTTTTTAATCGATTTCAGAGAGGAAGGGAGAGGGGGAGAGAGAGGTGGAAACATCCATGATGAGAGGGAATCATGGATCAGCTGCCTCCTGCACGCTGCACACTGGGGATCAAACCTGCAACCCGGGCCTGTGTCCCTGACCAGGAAGCAAACCCTGACCTCCTGGTTCCTAGGTCGATGCTCAACCACAGAGCCATGCCGGCCGGGCTGGGATTTGGTTTTTGATCCACTCTGCTGCTCCGTGCCTGTTTACGGGCAAATTGAGACCATTTACGTGCACTTGGGGTCATTATTGATGCATGAGGCTTTCCTACAGCCACTTTGTTGCTTTCTGGGAGCTCTGTGCCTCCACTGGTTCTTTTCCTTTGTGCTCTGTCTGTTGTTTTTGTCTCGTGACATTCCACACTTCTTCTCTCTGGGTCCTCTTTTTTTACGCCTCGGGCCCTGGTGTGGGGATTTCTGTGTGGCCGCCATGGGTCCTCTGGGTCCTCTTTTTTTACGCCCTGCTGTGGGGATTTCTGTGTGTGGCTGCCATGAGGCTTATAAAAAATGAGGTTGCCTATGTACCATAGTTTTTCCCCTTTTGAGTGCTTCTGATCTCCATCTACCTTCGCCAGTTCAGACCTTCGCCCCTTCCCCTTGTATGTTCTTGTTGTTGTAAATTCTCCTCACCTACCCGGAGCCGCAGGCATGGGTGACGTGTTGTTATTGGGAATTTAAGATTAGCCAGGTTGGGTAGAGCTAGATCCCGAGGCCTTGAGGAGTCTGAGTGGAACGCAGTGGCCGTACTCGGACCCTGAGCGGCCTCCCCCTTGCCCCCCAGGATGGGACGCACGCTCCTTCTTGATCGGGCCCCAGGGTGTGCTCTCCCACCTGCTCCCACTGTGACCTCGCACTTCTGCCTTCTGAGCCGCCCAGGGCCTCAGCTCCCTCCTCGCCCTTGACCATGCCATTGCGCGGCCTCTGCCAGGAATGCCCGCTGCCACCTCTGGCTCCTTCCTGATGCTCAGGACTCGGTGTCTCTGTCCTGGCTGTGGAGGTGCCCTGGGCTGGGTGAGTGTCCCCTTCTGCTCCCCAGCCTGGTGCGCACCCCCCAACAGCATCACATCACGCCCCCAGTGCTGCCTCCCTGCTCAGCAGGGCTGAGCTCTCCGCAGGCAGTGACTGCTGTTCCCTTAAGAAAGCCTTGGCCCTGACTGAATTGGCTCCGTGGACAGAGCATCCGCCTGGGAACTCAAGGGTCCCAGGTTCGATTCCGGACAAGGGCATGTACCTCGGTTGCGGGCACATCCCCAGTAGGGGGTGTGCAGGAGGCAGCTGATCGATGTTTCTCTCTCATCGATGTTTCTCTCTATCGCTCTCCCTTCCTCTCTGTAAAAAATCAAAAAAATGCATTAAAAAATAAATCCCCTTGGCTACCATCTTCCCTGAGAGAGTGCCCAATATACACATACTCGATGGAAGACGGAACCAGGGTGATGAACATGTACAAGGAAGAACAGCCTGGAGGCGTTCGGAAGGGAGAGAAATAGGAGTTGGCGGTTAGTGGTAGAAGGAGAGTCAAGGAGAAGGGAGGCAGGTAGGGGTGGTGTCACATGTGACCTGGGTCCCTGGCAAGGGAGAGGTCCCCTCCCGACTGGCATGCAAAAACATTTCTGTTTTTTAGAAGGTTTCCCAAATTCAAAATATGATTAAGTCCCGCTGGGGCTAATTGAATTGGACGTTCTAAAAGGACATCCAAATAAGGATGCCCTTGAACCAGCCGAAATACCCACGTACTTTGAGTACCCGTGAGGTCAAGGCTCCAAGGAGATTTGGGGTGCAGAGCAGGGGGGTCCAACTTGTGAAAGCAAACGTGTCCCCCGAGGGAAGAAGCCTAAGCCAAGATCAAGGTCTTGGGGAGAACAGGCAAGCTCTGGGGAGCGGGAGAAGGAAAGGAACTGGGGGAAAACAAAGCCAGAAAGCTAGGAAGAGAATCAGGGACCCCAGGGGATGAGAGATTCCAAGAAGAACTGGAGGCCAGGCCTGGCCGGGTGGCTCAGTTGGGTGCAGCATCATCCTGTGCACCAAAGGGTTTAGGGTTTGATCTTTGCTCGGCACGTATGGAAAGCAACGGATGCATATTTCTCTCTCACTGTCTCACGCTGATGCTTCTCTCGTTCCCCCCTTCCTCCCTCTCTAAAAAAATCAATAAAAACATATCCCTGGGTGAGACTTCTTAAAAAACATATATACACTGAGTAGCCAGATGATGATGATCTCTGAACGCTTAATAATCTGGCCACTCAGTGTATATCCTATAGAATAAAAGGCTAATATGCAAATTGTCCCCTCGACCAGGAGTTTGACCAGCAGGCAGGCCGGCCAACCGCCCATGTCCCCTCCCCCTGGCCAGGCTGGCCAGACCCCACCCATGCATGAATTCATGCACTGGGCCTCTAATACACACACACACACATACACACACACACACACTCACACTCTGAGTGGCCAGATTATTGTGCATTTAGAGGTCATCATCTGGCCACTCAGTGTAGATGGTGAAAGCGTCCTTGCTAAAAAGAGAAGGGGAGATTCAGACAAGAATAGGCCAGAAGGAGGTGACCTTCCAGAGGGCAGCTCTCCTCAGAAAGCCAGATCTCACGGGGTCAGCAAGAGGCTAGTGAATGGACCGTGGGAACCTCGGGTGGAATCTCTCAGCGTCAGGGCTGAGGAATCTGGCCACGAAAGAAAGGATAGACTATCTTTTGGCAGGAAGTGGGAGTGATCGTGTCCAGAGAATCTGCCCACGGTGCAAGGGGGGGAAGGAGCCCGTAGGTGCTGAGGAATTTGGATGAGTGCCCCTCTCCACTTTGATTGTTTTTCGCGTCAACTTCCCTCCCCTCTCTCCCCTCCCCCTCAAATGTCCCAGAGAACTTGGACTTTGGGTCACTGCCAGCGTCATGGTATTGCTAAACCCAGCGCTAGGAAGTTGCAGCACTGAGATGATTGGCTCTCAGCTCTCTGGCCCGAACTCAAACACCCGCAAACTTGACTTTTCCTTCCTAATGCGGCCAGCCAGGCGTCTCCTCCTCTGCTGTGCACAGATGAATAACCCCGTAATCCCAGCACACACCCCCAATCGCATTGACTCGGAGCCAGTCGCTGTTCCGCGTGCCTGTGAGTGGGTGGTGTTCTTACTCTCATTTGTCAGATGACAAAAGGCAGGCTCACACTGTCAGGTAGAGGAATGGGCCTGTTCCTGACGCTACTGCAAGATCCATCGTCCCGGCCCTGCTTACAGCATGACCTATCCAAGGTCACCAAGCCAGTGACCTCTCAGGACCCCATTCCACTGGGGGCTGGACTGGCTCTCACGGGGTCAGTAGGCAATTGAATAGTCCAACAAGTAATCTGCCACGTGCAACGCATCACCGGGGACCCCAAAAATATGAGCTGCATGTCTCATCTCATGCAATCTTCAGAACCCCTCCGTTTTGTAGACGGGGAAACCGAGGCAGCATTTGAACTCAAACCATGGTGATAAAGGCAGGAACTAGGCCCTTTCAGCCCCGAGTGGCCTGAGCTTCCTCCTCACCCTGCTCAGAGACATAACTGGTTCTGGAGACGCATGCTCCCCAACCTGGGATTTCTGTGCACGGGGAGGGTCCCAAGCGGCTGTTGACTGCCAGCTGGGGCCTCCCTTCCTGTGGTTGGCCAGCCGGCCCCACCCTCTGGTCGAACTCCCGGTCCAAGGGGACAATTTGCATATTAGGCTTTTATTATATAGGATGGGCTTTGTGTTAGGTGGTGTTGCCCAACTGTGGGCTAAGCGGTGACGTTTGCTAGGTTGGGGGCATTGGCTTACGATGGGTTTGTGGTAGGTGGCGGGAAGGGCACCCGTTGTCTGACCAGTGGGGCAGCAACCTCAATACTTGGGTTTCTGGCTAGGACAGTGGTCAGCAAACTGCAGCTCGCGAGCCACAGGTGGCTCTCTGGCCCGTTGAGTGTGGCTCTTCACAAAATACCACGTGCGGGTGCCCATGTACAGTGCGATTGAAACTTCGTGGCTCATGCGCAGAAGTTGGTTTTCGGCTCTCAAAAGAAATTTCCGTCGTTGTACTGTTGATATTTGGCTCTGTTGACTAATGAGTTTGCCGACCCCTGGGCTAGGAAAGAACTCGGAGCAAGACCCAACCTTAAGAGAACATTTATTGGGCCAATTGCAGAGGTACAGAAAGGAATTCCTAGAGGCAGTGGGCTTGGGAAACAAGTTATAGAGGTAAAGGCAGGGCCCTTGGAGCTGTGGGAGTGAGGAAGCCAATGGTAAGGTGCCTGGGGGGGGACGCAGGGGAGTGGAGAGGAGGGGGAGGCAAAGGCATGGTGTGCTCCTGGAGGGAGAGGCACTGGGTCCTCTGTGCCAAGGGTGTGTTTTAAATATCCTATCTAATAAAAGAGTAATATGCAAATTGACCATACCTCTGCTCCACCCACAAGCCACGCCCCAGCCACGCCCACCGGCCAATCAGGGGGGCGTATGCAAATAAACCCAACCAAGATGGCTGCAGCCACAGAGAGCAGGAGGGAGGCTTGGGTTTCCCTGGCAATGGAGGAAGCCAAGCTTTCCGCCTGCCCTTGCCAGCCCAGGCCTCCACTCAATGCTACAAAGTTTCAATTATAGAAGATAAATAAAGCCCAACAGAAATGGGGCAGCCACAGGAACTGGAGAGGGAAATTTCATGCACTGGGCCTCTATGTGTGTGTGTGTGTGTGTGTGTGTGTGTGTGTGTGTGTGTACACACATATATAACCATTGATCAGCTGCCTCCTGCATGCACCCCACTGGCGATTGAGCCCGCAACCCAGGCATGTGCCCTTGTCTGGAATGAAACTCGGGACCCTTCAGTCCGACGCTCTATCCACTGACCCAAACCAGCCAGGGCTGTCCTAAGGGTTTTAAGGGCAGAGATTTTAGAGTCGGTCCCAGGGAAAGAACTTAATAGAACAGTCAGCAGCTTCCCAGGTGTGTCCATTCAGGGCCGTGGTCTCCTCTGATTGCCTGGCCAGCACCAGGGCAGGGGTCATTACTCCCTGCAGCTGCTCCTGACGTCAGCCATGGCTGGTTTTGTTGCTTGTCTGGGCCTGGAGCTGAACCACCACGGAGGCCAGACGTTACCCAACGTGCAAATGAAAGGGTAGAGCGTACGAACCTCTAACCAGCTCAGGTGTGCAAGAAATCCCGCCTCTCCTTTTCTTTCTCGATACCAACATTAGTTTGAAGCCCCTGGCAGGACTGGAAACCACTGCGGTATTGCCCTGTGCTATCCCTTGCTTGCAGATGGATGTTATGCATTGTCAGGACCTCGGGGCAGAGCGGGTGGTGGGGAGGGGGGGACAGGAGGGGAGATCTTGTTCACTAGTCTGTCCACGCCAGTTACCAGTGAGCACACCCTGCCCCCACTCCCCGCCCCTCCTGCTTCCTAACAAGGTCCTGTCCTCCTGGGACCCACAGACCTACTTTCACTTCCTATTTCTTCGGAGCCTCTGGCCTCTCCCTCCACCCCTCCCTCCCTGTACCTCCTGGAAAGCCTCCGAGTCCTTGACCTAAGGCCATGTTTGGAAAAGCAAAGCCAGGAGAGCCCACAAGCT
The DNA here is from genome assembly GCA_026230045.1 of Corynorhinus townsendii. NCBI lineage: Eukaryota > Metazoa > Chordata > Mammalia > Chiroptera > Vespertilionidae > Corynorhinus > Corynorhinus townsendii. The sequence continues at coordinate 14,003,245 of JAPDVU010000016.1, read as the reverse complement.
CACTCTGGGTGTAGTCCTGCCTCGTACCGGCCAGGCAATGATGTGGGGAGACTGCGGAGATGTGGGCAGGGAAAGGGGGGGAGGGTTCCTACCCTCAAAATATTATTTTCCCCAAAGCAATCCCCTCTGAGAGCAAGTCCTTGGTGGCGGGGAGAACAGAGGTAGATTTGCTACCTAAGGCCCGGGTGTAGATGGATCCGTTTTATTGATTCTTTTTTATTGGTGCGTTCATCATATTCTTTCCCCCTAGATACTTTCACCACCACCTCTAACAGACTTGCACATTTGCCAAGAGGGAGGGTGACGAGAGTGCTCCTAGGAGTGGGCCCGGGTCTGACTGCTGTCACAACGCTCAGCAAGTCTCATTAGACTTTACGGGCCCATCCCAGCTCACACGCGCCATTGTCCACACGCAGATACAGGACAAGGGACCAGCCTTGTCAGGGCACCCAGACGATGGCGGAGGAGGCTGGAGCCCAGGTTTCCCTTCTCCCAGCCCAGGGCTTTTTCTTTTTCTTTTTTTAAATATATTTTTATTGATTTCAGAGAGGAAGGGAGAGAGAGAGAGAAACATCTATGATGAGAGAGAATCATGGGTCGGCTGCCTCCTGCACGCCCCACACTGGGAATCGAGCCTGTCACCAGGGCGTATGCCCTGACTGGGAATTGACCCATGACCTCCTGGTCCATAGGTCGACGCTCTACCACTGAGTCACGCCGGGCGGGCCCAGCCCAATGCGTTTGCCAGGATCCGAGGCATCCTGGCAGTTACACCCACAGCAAGTCGGAGCCAAGTCTCTGGCTGACACCACCCCACGCAGAATGGGGCTCAGCCGCCCCAGGCAGCCCGCCCCGGGCACATTCCACGCTCCATAGACCTCCCTGGGGGCCCGGAACCTGGGCACCGGGCAGGACCGGTGCTGCCAGCAGGGGTGTGGTCCCCAGCCCTGCCTGGCCCTGCGCATGGTCCCTGGGTGCAGCCGATGGAACCACCTTTCCTCCTGTGCACCCAGCAGGCACGGAGACCCTGGGCCACACCTGCTGGCCTGCCGCCCTCTCTGCCTCCTCCACCCCCACCAGCGGGTGTGTCCACAGCGGCAGAGCAGGACTGATTTGGTACCTCCTCCTCCGCTCCCCCCCAACCCCGCCGCCACCCCTCCCCTCCAGCCCCTGTCAGGTTCCTCTTGGTGCCTTCACAGACTCCAGATCCCTGCCAGGAAGGTTCTCAAGTGTTTCCTAATCTCTTCTCCCGTTTCCATCCTCTCTAACAGATCTGTTTCATTAGGTTTTTCTTCCCAGTCCCGCCCCGCCCACCCAACTGCTTCCACTTTGCATCACAATCCAAATGATTCCTGCTGCTCTTAGAAGACTGTCCCTGTCGTTACTTTCAGGGATGCAGTCTGGGACCCCCAGTTCCCGGCTGCTCTGGCTCTGACCCTGCAGCCGCCCATCTTTCCTGGCCATTTGCTTTGCCCATCCACACGCCAGCGTTCGAGTTGCATTCCGGAAGGCTAGCAGAGCCGGGGGGTGTTAATTCTCTAATGGCGAAGATTGGTGCCTGAACCCGAAGACGGGTCGAGATGTGCAATTCCTTGGCGAGCTATTTCTCACCAAGGATTTTTTCCCCCAAATATATTTTTATTGATGTCAGAGAGGAACAGAGATGGGGAGAGAGAAACATCGATGCTGAGAGAGAATCATCGATTGGCTGCCTCCTGCATGCCCCCTACTGGGGATCGAGCCCGCAACCCGGGCCTGTTCCTTGACCGGGAACCGAACCGTGACCTCCTGGTTCACAGGTCGATGCTGAACCACTGAACCACACCAGCCGGGCCCCAAGGATTTTCAATGTGGCGTGCTGGTTGTGTGTTTTCAATCCTCGCCCGGATGGAATTCTTTCTTTGCATCAGGTGCTTTAAAACTGCGTGCTCATGAACCATGCATTCGGGTTTTCAGCGTCCTGTCTTGAGACCATCAATGCCTCTGGCTGCTGTTCTTGGTGCTTGTGGTTCTGGGGGACCCCCTCCTGCAGGTGCTGGAGACCATCGGCGTTGCTTGCACAGAATTTCCCAGGGGTGCGGATCAGAGGAGCACCAGCTCCCCGCTGTGATCTGAGCAATTCCATGTCCGCCCCTCACGGCTCCCCCTTCAGTGGTTTCTGAAAGGAATGCATTCCGGGTGAGGTGCCGGTGCCTAGGGGATGCCTGTGTACTTAGCACATTGCGGACAGATCTCGAGAATTCTTGTGTTTTTCTAAAGCTTGTGGCCAATCACGAGAATTCGTTAAAAAGATACTAGCTTGTAAGAACGTGTGATCCATAACTTCAAAATGCAATGGGTATTTAATTATAAAGCGTGCCTTTAGCATTCATGTAAAATGTTTTGTCCTCGTTCAATAGACATGTACCTGGCCACTGGCTAAAGCTAGCAATACAACTACTGGTCTGCAATGTGTTAAGCGAGCAAGACATAATGGAGGCTTACACTGAGTGGCCAGATGATGATGATCTCTGAGCGCATCATAATCTGGTCACTCAGTGGATATCCTATATCATAAAAGGCTAATATGCAAATTGTCCCCTTGACCAGGAGTTCGACCGGCAGGCAGGCTGGCCAACCGCCCATGTCCCCTCCCCCTGGCCAGGCTGGCCAGACCCCAGGCCTCTAAAATTATATATATATATATATATATATATATATATATATATATATATATGTATATATATACATATATATATACACACACACACACATATATATATATATATACACACACTTATATACATATATATGTGTGTGTGTGTCTGTGTATACTGAGTGGCCAGATTATTATGTATTCAGAGATCATCATAATCGGGCCACTCAGCGTATGTATCAGTGACCCAGTGTCTGGGTCAGGCACTGAGTGTCCTCAGAAGCCCCCGGTGACGCTCCCTGGGGACAGTAAGAACGGCTATGGTTGCTGTTGCTCAGGTGAGTAGACTGGTGCTGGCAGAGGGCGCGCACTCGCTCAAGGTCACACGTCTGTGACCTTGGGGAGCTAGAGTCTGAAGCCAGCTACAAACTCAGTTGTCATTTTGATCCTTTAAAAATATCAGAATTGTACACACTGCAAAACAGAGACCTGAGGGGCCATGGGGTAGGGGTGGCTGCGTCCTAAGGCGTGTGCCCAGGAAGAAGAGACGAGGCTGCCCTGGTTTGAAATTCAGCGATGATGCGCTCCCCCGGGGCTCCTGAGCAGTGGGCAGCCTGCCAGGAGCGCCTGGCGCACTCCACACGGCAGCAAGCAAGACCAACTTCCGCTTAGAGCAGCTTTTTAAAAAAAAAATATATATATATTTATTGATTTTGGAGAGGAAGGGAGAGGGAGAAAGAGATAGAAACATCGCCCTAGCTGGTTTGGCTCAGTGGATAGAGCGTCAGCCTGCGGTCTGTAGGGTCCCAGGTTCAATTCTGGTGGAGGGCACATGCCCGGGCTGTGGGGTTGATCCCCAGTAGGGGGTGTGCAGGAGGCAGCCAATCAATGATTCTCTCTCATCATTGATGTTCTCTCTCTCCCTTCCTCTCTGAAATCAATAAAAAGATATTAAAAAGATAAAAAACATCAATGATGAGAGAGAATCATTGATCGGCTACCTCCTGCACACCCCACACTGAGCCCAAAAACCCAGGCATGTGCCCTTGACTGGAATCAAACCAGGGACCCTTCAGTCCAGAAGCTGATGCTCTGTCCACAAGGCCAAACCGGCTAGGACTGAGAGCCGCTCTTGCCCTCCTTGCCCCCAAAAGCTCAGCCTCTTCCTGCGGGCTCCTCCCCTCAGCCCCTGCCATTGGTGCGCCCCCTGCTGGTCTTCAGGAGAAGCACCTGTCCTGGAATGAGAGAAATTGCACCCGAGCACTGGCCCTTTACGCTCTCGGGAATTGGGGGTGATTGTCTTGATAAAGGCCCGCTTCTCCGAAATGATCACTGCATCTTGGTCATGCTGTTCCCCAGGAGAACGGGGCAGCCCGAGTAGTGAGCAGGGCCCGCAAAGATCAGGTCCTTCAGTCCTTACCACCAAACTGGGGTCAGGGAGTCAGCGGCCTCAGTACCACCTGGAGGCTCGTTTGAGATGCACAATCCAGCTCTCTCCCCAGGTACCCCGGACGTTGAGGCTCTGGATCTGGCTCACGGTAGACTCGATGTTTCTGAAAGATCAAGAGTGACAACTGAGTTTGCAGGTGGATTCAGGTGCTAGCTCCACAGTTGAATAGGTGCATGGCCCTACGCTAGTGCCTGGTCTCTCTGAGCATCAGTGGGATTTTCTGTAACATAATGAAAGCACTAGACATCTATTCCACTTTCGGGCTCCTTCTGGTCCTAAATCTGAGACCTCATCATTACCCAATGACTCCTAACCCGGCCATAACCTACCCGGCCGTACCGCGTTGAGAGTGTCACACTCTGATGGCGACCTTAGCTGCTTTTCCCTAGAAATCGGCACGTTCCCTGCTCACCGTGGACAATGGATCACCCTCGCCCGTGTGCTTGGGTTCCCAGAAACCACATGTCCACAGAAATGGATGTCTAGACTCAAGGAGACACTTCATCCCCACCACGGTGATGTGACACAAATGGGTGGCACTGTGAAAGTGTAGGGCCTCCCTCGCTAGGGTGACAGGGGGAGAAAGATGCCCACCTTCTGAAGCAGAGCTGGGCCTGGGATCCCCTCAGCTCTGAGGGGCCACATGCCCCAGTTGACAAAATGGCCTCGATCTTTGCCCATTAAAATTCCGCTCAATAAGAGACACGCCTCAGGTTTTAAATTCTCCTGCAAAGAAAACCGCTGTGCGGCACAGGAAAAACACCTACGTGTTGTTTTCTGTTTCATCCTCTTAATTGGATTTCCTGTTTCTCCTCAGGCAATCCAAAGGCCCGTTTCCTGCTTCACAGAAAAACACTGGCCACCATCGTCACTGTATGGAGTTCTACCGACGCGGGACCGGGAGTCCTTCAACCACCAGGGACCGAGGATGAAGGAGACCCTCTCCGCAGCGCCTTGTGTCAGGACTGGGAGGTAAGTGCCCCTGACGAAAATACATCTTCTTCGAAGTATTAGTGGGAAGAGAAGCACTACTTCCCGTTAGGAAATCATGGGATGTCAAGTGCAGTGTAGAGAATATAGTCAATAAAATTACAATAACTGTGCGCGGTGACAGATGGCTACGAGGCTGATAGGGGTGATCAGGTGGTAAGGTAAGTGAATGTTGAGTCACTCTATTGTACACCTGAAACTAATATATGTCAATGATAGTTAAAAATGAAATTTAAACACCCGGCCGGTGTGGCTCAGTGGTTGAACATCAACCAATGAACCAGGAGGTCACAGTTCAATTCCCAGTCAGGGCACAGGCCTGGGTTGCGGGCTCGATCCCCAGGGTGGGGTGTGCAAGAGGCAGCCGATCCATGATTCTCTCCCATCCTGGATGTTTCTCTCTCTGTCCCCGTCTCTGAAATCAATAAAATTTAAAAGATAAGTAAAATGATAACAAAAACTATTAATGGGAAAAATTGGAGTGGGGTGCTTAAGTTGTGTGACCTTCAGGGCCCTTGTCCTTAAGAAATTTACCGTCTGGGGCAGGGGGTGGGGCCTAATATAGTGAAAATGCTATCCTGGGGCTGTAAACAGAATATCGAGGGAGGGAGACCAGGTGTGCCTGTGGGCATGAGAGCTGTTCCATGGAGGAGCTGGCCCCCGGGAACGTCAGTTGGCATCGGAGAGCAGCTGAGACAAATAGAAGCATTGGAGCCCAGGGACCAGCCTATGCAGAGAAATGGGACGGAGGCCAGTTCCGAGAAAGCAAGCTCTTCCTGGCGCACAGGGCAAGGCTGTGGGCACAGCCAGGAAGGCGGGTTGGCCGCCCCCTCCCAGGAGCAGCGATCCCGCTACAGCTCCCAAGGCCAGGTCCTCCCGAGGAGCCCCGCACTGGTATTCTTTGTTAAGGATCAAGCGTGGAATTGGCACAGGAGCAGCCCTGGCTCAGGCCAGAGGGACTGGCAGGCTCACCGGGGTGCCCGAGAGCAGAGGTGCCCGTTTCCTGGGGAGACACCGCGGCCCATAACTCACCCAAGCTCCGTGCGTGGCGACGCTGTCCAGGCAGTTAAGTCCGGAAAGGGATCCTGCTCTGCTCATGGCCGGAATTAGCGCTAAATGAATTCAGCTCCGATGGGAGAGATGCTGACCCTTCTCCCTCTGGCCTCGTCATCTTGATGAGCAGCGTGGGCAGGAGCATGGAGGCTGCTGCATTGACCGCTGCTCAATCTGTTTTCAGTGATTTTCAGAGAGGAAGGGAGAAGAACAGAAACACCCGTGATGAGAATCATGGATCGGCTGCCTCCTGCACGCCCCACATTTGGGATCGAGCCCGCAACCGGGGCACGTGCCCTGACCGGGAATCGAACCGTGACCTCCTGGTTCATAGGTTGACGCTCAATCTCTGAGCCGCGCCGGCCTGGGTAAAAGTCACCATTTCACGTGTACAGTTTAGTGGCGTTGAGTACATCTTTCTGTCCGATACCAACACCCCCTCCCTCCACTCTGCGCCGTCGACCCCTGCTGCCCACTTCCGCAGCACCTGCAGGGATTTTCAAGGTAAAGGGATGTTTATGTACTTTAAAAAAAAAAAATTGCTTAAAGCAGCGGTCGCCAACCTTTCAGACCTCACGGATCATAATCGTTCCTTCTTTTTTTACCGCCGCACAGTATCCCATTGTGTAGATGTGCCACGGCTTTTTAATCCACTCATCTGCTGATGGGCACTTTGGCTGTTTCCAAATCTTAGCTATAGCAAATTGTGCTGCTGTGAACATAGGGGTGCATATGTCCTTTCTGAGTGGTGTTTCTGATTTCTTGGGATATATTCCCAGAAGTGGGATCACTGGGTCAAATGGGAGTTCCACTTTTAACTTTCTGAGGAAACTCCATACCGTTCTCCACAGCGGCTGCACCTGTCTGCATTCCCACCAGCAGTGCACGAGGGTTCCTTTTTCTCCGCATGCTCTCCCGCACTTGCCACTTGTTGATTTATTGGTGACTGTTTATTACTTTCAGCCACGGGACATGTATTAAAGGTGCTGCCGCTGTTATCAGCTTGCTTTGTGGGCCACTGGTGATGCTTTGGAGTGTCGTCTCTAGCCCCTTCCTCCCCCTTCCCCCCTCCCCCCGGGAGCCTGGGGCCTTACTGTAAGCTTGCCTCGCATGGTGATGATTTAGGAAGGAATCCACATGTCACCTGATGGCAGAACTAACGGCATCGGTAACTGTTCATGCTTCTTCTCGTCATCGTGTAAATACATGGTTTAGGGCCCTGGCCGGTTAGGCTCCGTGGATAGGGCTCTCTTTCCTCTCTCGTCACCACACAGTTCAAGGTCAAGCCACCGAGCTGAGCGTCTGCCTTTGGGGGCCAGCGCAGAATCATCCGTCAATAAGGTAGGAGTGAGCCGGCGTGCTCGCTCCCAGGGCTCGGTGGGGATTTTTCCGGCTGGTTCCCCGAGATGAGGATCCGTTCTGATGCTCGGGTCGGACAGTAGCTGCAAAACTGCCACCAACTCGGGGGCCAAGTTAGTTTCTTTCCCGCAAATAGTATCAGAACGTGTGTATCGGTCACTGAAAACCCTCCTTTGGGAAAGCAGCGTTTCTGTCCTCTTCCCTTCTAGAACAGAGGTCAGCACACGATGGCACGTGGACTGCAAAGCCTAACCTGAAAGTCTTCCAAGCCCCGTTGCAGAATACAAAGCACGGCGGTGGTTGTTTATCAACTAAGCGTCAGTCGACATGAGGGTGGAAGGGGCAGGCTCCAGGAGGTCAGTGAACCCCCTGACGTTGGATAAAAACTTGATTAATGATGCAAAAGTGCCTTTTTGGAAGGTGAGGAACCAGAGCTATCATCAGCTTCTCGCGGGGCGGTCCATGACCTCAAAGCAGGGAAGCCGCCGCGGGGTGTGGGGAACGCAATACAGGTGATAGAAGGACGGCGAGAACAGTGCTCTCTGCACCAGAAAATACCATCCACAGCCGAGTCCAGGGAGCCAGAGGGTCCAAGGGTCTAAGAGAGCAGCAGGCACATGACAATAGAGCCCAAGTTCTAAAGACCCAGGTGCAGTGCCTCGAGCGTAGAGAGCTGTTTTCATTGTCCCTTCTTCTCCATAGGATCATGGGAAATCACCTTGACCTTCTCTTAGGAGTGGTGCTCCTGGCCCTCCCTGTGCTTGGCATGTCTTCCTGCTCCTCGGATGGCCGCATCGCCTTGTATCGTTTCTGTAACCTCACCCGGGTCCCCCAGGTCCCCAGCACCACTGAGCACCTCCTGCTAAGCTTCAACTATATCAAGGCCGTCACAGCCACGTCATTCCCCTTCCTGGAGCGGCTGGAGCTGCTGGAGCTTGGGACTCAGTTTACCTCCTTCACTGTTGACCAACAAGCCTTCAGGAACCTGCCCAATCTTAGGATCTTGGACTTGGGCAAAAGTACGATAGACTTCTTGCATCCAGATGCCTTTCAAGGACTGCCCCGTCTGTTTGAACTTCGACTCTTTCACTGTGGTCTTTCCGATGCTGTGTTCAAAGATGGTTATTTCAGAAATTTGCCGTCTTTGACTCGCCTGGACCTGTCCAAGAATCAGATCCATAGCCTTTCCCTTCATCCTTCATTCCAGGAATTAAATTCCTTGCAGTCCATTGACTTTTCCCTCAACGACATACCCATTGTATGCGAGCATGACCTCCAGCCCCTCCAAGGGAAAGAACTCTCCTTTTTAGGGCTTGCCGCCAATAACCTGTACGTCAGGGTCTCAGTGGACTGGGGGAAGTGCAAGAACCCATTCCGAAACATGGTCCTAGACACCCTAGATGTTTCGAACAATGGCTGGACCGTGGACATCATAAGAGACTTTACCAACGCCATCAACGGCACCCAGATTTTCTCTCTGGTTCTTGCCTATCACATTATGGGTCCTGGGTTTGGCTTCCAAAACATCAAAGATCCTGACCGGCGCACCTTTGCTGGCCTGGCCCGAAGCTCACTGAGACGCCTGGACCTTTCCCATGGCTCTATCTTCTCCCTGGGCTTCCGACTCTTTGAGACCCTCAAGGCGTTGACGGTCCTGAACGTTGCCCACAACAAGATAAACACGATCGCACGAGAGGCATTTTATGGGCTCGACAGCCTCCAAGTTCTCAACATGTCCTTTAACCTTCTGGGGGAACTGTACAATCCTAGCTTCTACGGACTACCCAACGTCACCTATATTGATCTGCAAAAGAATCACATTGGGATCGTTCAGGACGAAACATTCAGATCCCTGCCGAGATTACAGACCCTGGACCTCCGGGATAATGCTCTGAAAACGATTAATTTCATCCCAAGCATCCCTACCCTCTTCTTGGGTGGCAATAAACTGGTGACGTTGCCGAACACCAAGTTCACCGCCAACTTTGTCCAGTTGTCAGAGAACAGGCTGGAAAGGGTGGATGAGCTCTACTTCCTTCTCCAGATCCCTCACCTCCAGGTTCTCGTCTTAAATCAAAACCGCCTTTCCTTGTGCGCTTCCTCGCCGGGCCCTCCCGAGAGCCTCAGCTTAGAGCAGCTTTTCCTTGGCGAGAACATGCTGCAGCTTGCCTGGGAGACGGGGTCCTGCTGGGATGTCTTCCAGGGGCTGGCCCGCCTCCAACTCCTCTTCCTGAATAACAACTACCTGAACTTCCTGCCGCCCGGCCTGGTTAGCCACCTGGTCACCTTAAGGATACTCAGCCTCAACGGCAACAGGCTGACGGCGCTCTCTCCCGGTGACTTACCGCCTCGCTTAGAGGTGCTGGACGTGTCCAGGAACCAGCTCCTCTCTCCCGACCCCGAGGTGTTCGCCTCCCTGCGTGTCCTGGACGTCACTCACAACAAGTTCATCTGTGAGTGTGAACTCGGCCCTTTCATCACGTGGCTCAATCGAACCAACGTCACCATATTCGGGGCTCCCGAAGACATGTCCTGCTCGTACCCCAGCCCCCTGCTGGGGATGGCCCTCTCCTCTCTGACCACGGAGGGCTGCGATGAAGAGGGGAGACTCACAGCCCTCAGGTTTTCCCTCTTCGTCCTGTTCACCGTCACCGTGACTCTGTTCCTCGTGACCATCCTCATCGTCACCAAGTTCCGGGGGTCTTGCTTCCTCTGTTACCAGACGGTCCAGAGACGTCTGCTCGAGGGCCAAGCCAAGGCCAGAGAGCCTGACGCGTACAAGTACGACGCCTACTTGTGCTTCAGCAGCAGAGACTTCGAGTGGGTGCAGAACGCCCTGCTGGCACACCTGGACGCCCAGTACAGCGACCGGAACAGGCTGCGCCTGTGCTTCGAAGAGAGAGACTTCGCGCCCGGGGAGAACGTCATCGCCAACATCCACGATGCCGTGTGGAGCAGCAGAAAGGTCGTCTGTCTCGTGAGCAGACACTTCCTGCGAGACGGGTGGTGCCTGGAAGCCTTCAGCTGCGCCCAGAGCAGGAGCCTCGCGGACCTCCGCGGCGCCCTCGTGGTGGTGGTGGTGGGGTCCCTGTCCCAGTTCCAGCTGATGAAGCATGAGGGCATCCGGGAGTTTGTACGGAAGCAGCAGTACCTGAGGTGGCCCGAGGACCCCCAGGATGTTGGCTGGTTTCTTAATAAACTCTCCCAACACATACTTAAAAAGGAGAAGAAGACAGATGGGGACATTCCGCTGCAGACGATAGCAACCGTCTCCTAGTCCAAGGAGCAGGACCCTTCGACGGCCCTGGCAGAGAACGCTTCACCTTGCATTTGCGCTCAGTCTCCATGGGGGTCCTTTCTGAGGCTCCTTTTCCCGACTCTGAAAAACAACCACCACCACCATAAAGCTCTTGATTTTCATAGCAACACGAACTGCACATGGGAAGGAACAGATCTAGGAGATCAGAGGTCCCCCACTCTCCACCGATTTCCTGTCGGACTCAATAATACCGTTCTCTCCTCTGGCGTCAACTACAAGCTATCTCCTCGTCATGGGAGGACACCTTGAGAGCAGTTACAGCTGACCGACACCCTTCCGCCGGCGTTCAGTTCCAGGAGGGGCTGGCCCAGGATTCGGAGCCCTCTGTGCCCTGCGGGACAACGCTAAGCAGAAGAGAAACAGAAACAGAGGGCCCGGTTCCTGCTGGCACCGCGGGAACAGTGCCCTTGCTGGGTCAAGGTCACACTCAGTCTCAGGGGGGAGAATGGCCCCAAGGAAGCCGGGCTGAGAAGTACTAGCTGTCTTGTGGCCACAGCGCTCTTCCTGCTCTTCCCTTCAGCTCCTCCAGGCAGAACGTGGGCCAGGAACTTCCTGTCGGCAGGTAAGCTTTCTTCCGTGATTTAGCGCCGGCCTGTCTAAGCTCGATATACCATCTCATGTATCAACCTTTCAAGCTCGTGCAGAAGGAACTTGGCCATTGGCCACAGATCCTGGCTGGAGCTCTGCTGCTGCTGCACATGAGCTCTGTGACCTTGAGCATGTTACGTGCCCTTGATGGGCCTCGGTTTTCCGCCCGTCGCATGATCGTGTCTACCTCACCGAGTTGCCAGGACATTATAGGGGCCAAGGAGGTCCAGACTCCTCAGATCTTGACCTTAGTTGCCCCAGTGGCCAAAACAAGAGGGTGCAAACACGGAGGGTCTCTTAGATGGAATCAGAATGTCTTTGAAGTTTTTTTTTTTTTTTTTATCATACAAGTTTAATTTTTCATGTTTGTTTCACCTAGAAATGTTTTTTTCTGAAAGTATTAAGAAAAACCGAAAGCAAGGAAGGTTCGCCAACATTACCCATAGCTTCCCAGTCCAGCAGGGCCCCACGTCAGCGGCTGCTGTTTGAGGAGCACACAGAGGCCTGGGACTCGGCATCCAGAACGTCGCTCCCTTGTGCGCCCCGAATCCTAACCCCTCCAACACAGACACTCACACACAGACACACACGGACTCGCTGTTCTCTTCCTGGTTTCTCTGATCCAGGAAACGGAGCTTGCCATGCACTGACTGTTCTTACATTTGAACAATGACTTTGCCCATCAGCACTGTTCCTCATCACAGCACACGCACCCCCTATTCTACGATTCTACCCTTCCTTCTGGAATGTTCTCCGATCTCTGCACATCCATCCTACCTGTTCTTCCAAACCCAGCCCACCACACCTCCTGGGTTGCCTCCAACCCCAAGGCGTCTCTTCCTTCTGTGCAAACTCTTAGCACACTAGCTGTCCTTTTAAAACCACTTCCTGTCTCCTCTGAGAGCGGGGGCCTGTCTGGCCACCCAGAAGCGCCCCCAAGGAAAGACCCTCCCTTCCGTGTCCACTCCCCAGCAGTTGTGATTCTTTCTGAGGCCACTTCCCAAGTCCCACTTCACCGGAGTCGCTACATACAGGGCAACAGCGAAGGTTAGCAGAGCCGCGTGGAGATGTGGGTACCAGCTGGCCCGCGGAGATGCTACTTGCTAAGTAACTGCTCCTGAATTCCGCTTAACAACAATTCCAAGTCGGTGTGTTGATAAATCCCACAGAGCCCGGTCCTTTGGCGTCACTCCTAAATAGGAGGAACCACCGCAGTTCAGCCCATGAGTGGCGAGCGCTGGCTGTATTTGAAATGGAGACTATTCTGGAAAATCTGGACTGTTGTTTGGGGCTGCTGTAAACTTCAGAGAGAGTCTCGCTCATCGCCCCAAATACAACTGACTTTGACCATTTATCAACCATCTGAACCTGCAGGGACTAGTATTTCAGAGATGGTCCAGAGAGAATGTAAAGTAAAGGTGGTTGAACGTTTGAAATAACTCTCTTTGGAGGATAGGAGAAGATGAAGCCCAGGTGGAAGGTAGATAAATGCTCACCTACCACAAGACAAAATCGGTTTACTTTTTAAAACTATATTTTTATTGATTTCAGAGAGGAAGGGAGAGGGAGAGAGAGAGAGAAACATCAATGAAGAGAGAGAATCATTGATTGCCTCCTGCACACCACCTACTGGGGATCGAGCGCACAACCTGGGCATGTGCCCTTGACCGGGATTGAACCTGGGACCCTTCAGTCCACAGACCGACACTCTATCCTCTGAGCCAAACCAGCTAGTGCAGTGGTCGGCAAACTCATGAGTCAACAGAGCCAAATAGCAACAGTACAACGATTGAAATTTCTTTGGAGAGCCAAATTTTTTAAACTTAAACTCCTTCTAACGCCACTTCTTCAAAATAGACTCGCCCAGGCCGTGGTGTTTTGTGGAAGAGCCACACTCAAGGGGCCAAAGAGCCGCCTGTGGCTCGCGAGCCGCGGTTTGCCGACCACTGGGCTAGGGCAAGACAAAATCAATTTAAAACGCCTAGAATGTGAAGTCAAGAAACAGCATTCTGAGTGCACACTGAGAAATACGAAAAGCCAGGAGAAGGAACCACATAAGCTAATTGCCAGAGGGAGTTCTGCCCGATCCATCCACTGGAAACACCTAGAAAAGCTGCGGAAATGATTCTTTAGATCGGTTTAAAGGTAGTGGGAGGGGCCAGGAGGGAGGAAGTAAAAGCACTGGAGAGCTACAAAGCAGGAAAGAGGGCCGAGAGCCAAGAGAAGGAGAAAATCAAGAGGGATGACCACATTTAAAGCAAGCCCTTCTAAAAAGACCATCCATGAATCAGAAAGGCAAACCACAGCCCATAAAAACAACACGTGCATCTGCAAAGGACTCTCATCACCAGAATATAAAAGGACTACAAGTCAGTAAGAAATAGACAACGTGAAAGAACAGAAGGACAAGGGTTTTAAGAATGTCCCATAAAGGATATGCGATGTCCAAAAGTAAATGTCAAAAAAAAAAAAGTCAACCTTCTCTATCTAGTCATCAGGGAAATGCAAATGAAAACCACACCGTGATACCACCACACGCCCAGAGCATGGCTAACATGAAAATGACCGGCAGCATCGAGTATTGGCAAGGGGGTGAGCAATTAAAACTCCACTACGTTATTGGTGAGAATGTAAATTGGTGTCCTTTGCAAAAACAATCTCTCATTGTCTGCTAAAGTCGAGGCCACCACGTGCCCTATGACACTGCAGTTCAGCCCACAGGTATACACACCTCAGAAACCCATGTGCATGTAGGAGGTCAATTCATGAAGAGCGTACAGGACATCCTCCCCACAAATACCTCACCTTCCTTAGGAATGGCCTCTGGTCTGGCTGTGCTTGTTCCTCAGCCGCAGCCAGCCGTGCTTGGGGTGGCCTAGAAAGATCCAAGAGGGAAGGGAGTATAAGCTTTCATTATGAATCAATGGTATTATTTAATGTTTAACTCTCTGCATGCATTGCATTGATACTTTCATAACGACAAAAATAACCTGTGCATGCGTGCATAAAAGGGAGCTAACGTCTGCCCTTGGCAGAAATAGAATTCGCCACAATTTTTAAAATTCAGCCACCGACAAAGACACACGACATTGTTTCAGCAGGTGGACGATCTATATATATATAATGTTTGGCTCCATTTTATTTTCTTTACGATTAAGGGAACTTTTCATCTGTTTTACTTAGTTAAATATTTTATTCCTCCATGGCCACAAGACCTTCCATTTAGACAGGCCTTTTAAGAACTCAAAACGTTGTTCTTTTTACAGACAATCCCCTGGAAGGAACGCCCTCGGGGTCCTCTCGGCCACCACAGCCCCGGCTGTGCCTGTGCGTGTGACAAGGCGGCTTTATTCCTGCATCTCGGGGGCCTGAGCCAACAGGCTGCGAGGCTTGCTTTGCTTCCTAGCTCGGGACGCTGCTACCTCCGCGAGGCCTTGTTTTTCCGTCCCCCCTCGCTGCAGCGTGATAAAAACCAATGACATCATGTCTCCCCCGCGCGGCCCCTCCAGGAAGCAGGTGGGCAGAGTGGCGGCCGTGGCATGGCTGGGCTGGGCTGGGCTGGGCTGGGCTGGGCTGGAGGCTCCCATAGCCCTTGGGGCCTAACACCTGAGGCTGCTTTCATGGTTTTTCCAGTGACCTTGGCTCCCAGCTCATTCCCCCTCTGCAGCTGTCACAGGACCAGCCTGCGGGCCATGCCAAGCCCTAAGGGGTTTGCAAAATGAAGTCACCAGCCTTGCCGTGTGCTGGCCGGCGTGGAACCAGAGGACCTTTTGAGAGAGAGGGACCAGGACTAACCAGTGTCCCTTCGGCGGAGGCCTTCGGGCTTTGCTGGTGAGCAGAGGAGGAAACGCTGGTATCGAGTGGAATCACCGGCCGATGGAGGCGCCGCCCCTCACCTGGCTCACGTGGAGTCCCCGGCCCTCCCCCTCCCCGGAGCCATGCTGCCCCATCGGAAGAGCAAGCTGTCGCCTGGCCAGCTGTGTGCTGCTGACCTCCTTGGAGCCCCGGGTACGGGGTGTTTGGTGGTGGTGGTTTCTGCCCAGAATGAAAAGGCGTGGGAGCCCTGACTGGTGTGGCTCAGTGGATACAGCGTCGGCCTGCGGACTCAAGGGTCCCAGGTTCGATTCCGGTCAAGGGCATGTACCTTGGTTGCGGGCACATCCCCAGTAGGGAGGAGTGTGCAGGAGGCAGCTCATCGATCTTTCTCTCTCATCGATGTTTCTAACTCTCTATCCCTCTCCCTTCCTCTCTGTAAAAAAATTCAATACAATATATTAAAAAAAAAAAAAGGCGTGGGAAACAGCAGCAGTGTTTCTAACTAATACAAAGGACACCCGCTGCGGAACCTGATGGGTGCACAGTGGGGTCCCTGGGCTCCGGGGTCTGCCTTCAGCTCCTCCGGCCCCCACACCGTTCCGCGTCCCTGCTGCGGGGAGCCTGACCTCCTCCCAGGCCTAGGCACCGCCTCTGGGAATCCCAACAGGGAACCCCCGAGCTGTTTTTTGTTGTTTTTTTAACATTCAATGAAATGGGCAGCTTGGAAGGGCACTTCCATGCGTTTTGACGTTTGTCTCCACGCACGTCATCAAGATTAGAGTATTTCCGTTGCTCTAGAAAGTTGGCTCTTCCCCCTTTCCCGACAATACCCACCGCCACGCCGGCTCCGACAGCCGCTGTCCTCATTTCCGTCAACATGAACTAATTCTGCCTGTTCTAGAACGCCCCGTGCATAGAATCATTCCGTCTTCTGCATCTGGCTTCTTTCGCTTCTGATTTTCTGAGGTTCTTCCAGCGGTCGCATCGATCGGTGGTTCGTTCCTCGTCGTGGCATGGCACGGATTTTACCGCAGTGTCTTTATCCCGTTGAGGTTTGCTGCTCCCAACCATTGGGGTAGGCTGCCGGCTACCGGCGACTACAGACCAAGCTGCAGGGTGTCTGTGGACGTGCATGCATGTCTCGCGGGTAAATATCTGAGAGTGGAATTGCCAGGTCATAGGGCTCAGTGTCGGTTTTACATGGGGGGAAACGTCCCAGCCGTTGTCACATTTGAGGCGTCTAGCTACGTAAGAGGTTGCAGTTGCTCCACACCCTCGCCGGCACCTGGCATTGTCAGCCTTTTGCATTGTAGCCTGTGTAGTGGTTGGGGAAGCGGTATCTCCTAGAGCAGTGGTTCCCCACCTCCCTCATGCCGCGACCCTTTACGACGGTTCCTCAGGTTGTGGTGACCCCCAACCATAACGTTATCTTCGTTGCTACTTCTTAACTGTAATTTTGCTACTGCTAATGAATCATAATGTAAATACCTGTGTTTTCTGATGGTCTTAGGCTCTACAGAAGCTCCTGTCGTGACCCACAGGTTGAGAAGCGCTAGCAGGGTCACCTAAGACCATCGGAAAACACAGATATTTACATTACCATTCATAACAGTAGCAAAATTACAGTTACGAAGTAGCAGCGAAGATAACGTTAGGGTTGGGGGTCACCACCACATGAGGAGCCGTCGTAAAGGGTCGCGGCAGGAGGGAGGTGGGGAACCACTGTCCTAGCGGTGTCCATGTGCATTTTCCTAATGGTCATGGGGAATACCATTTCCCATGCTCGTTACCCATGTAACATGTATTCTTTTATGCAGCGTTCATTCAAGTCCTGTGCCCATCTTAACACATCGCGCACTAGTTTCATTGCCAGCTTTACCCAGCGGCCAGGTAAGTTTCTATTGAACGAGTACAAAACACGTTTTACAGAGTATCATACTTTAAAAAGATACTGGCTTGTAAAAAGATACTGGCTTGTAAGAACATGTAATCAATAACTTCAAAATGCAGTGGGTATTTAATTTTAAGGCGTGCCTTTCACATTTACGTAAAACACGGTGTCATATGAAAACACGAGAATGCTCCTGACCCGCCCGCAGTGTGTTAGTGGGTTATCTTTGTATCAATAACCGGGAAGCATGTTTTATGTAGTTATTGATAAACAGTCTAGGCAGAAGTCTGTCAGACACGTGTAATACTAATATTTTCTCACAGCCTCTAGCTTGCCTTTTGGTGATATTTTTTAAAAATACCTTTTTATTTTTTAGAGGGAGAGAAACATCCGTCAGCTGCCTCCTGCACACCCGCACCTGGGGATCGAGCCTGCAGTGGGGGCAGGTGCCTGGCAGCCCTCAGAGTCAGCCTGCCAGCACCCTGACCTTGGACGTCCAGCCTGCAGACTGAGACCTGGCGTTCCTGCCGCACGGGGAGCCCCGGCGCTGTGCGGGGGGGGTGGGTGGGGGGGGTAGGGGGGGGGGCTCAGCTCACCTGCTCCCTCACCGACGCGCAGCCTGCAGGGTTCAGAGGGGAACTAGACTGCAGTGCCCACCCCCGTCGTCCCAGCGCTTAGGGCAGAACGCCCAGGTTCGTGTCCCTCAGGCCCGGGTTTTAGTCTGATGTGTCCCGGCCCAGGCGCTGCCTCAGTGGTACCTGGGCCCCCTCCTCGCCCCGCGCCCGCAGCTCCCCTCCGGGGGCTCCCAGCTCTGTGTTTATCTCTGAGCTTGTTCCTCCCTCACCCATAAAACGTGGATTCTGCCGAAACCGGTTTGGCTCAGTGGATAGAGCGTCAGCCTGCGGACTGAGGGGTCCTGGGTTCGATTCCGGTCAAGGGCATGTACCTGGGTTGCGGGCACATCCCCAGTAGGGGGCGTGCAGGAGGCAGCTGATCGATGTTTCTCATCAATGTTTCTCTCTCTCCCTCTCCCTTCCTCTCTGTAAACAATCAATAAAATATATTTTAAAAAACAACAAAAAAAAGTGGACTCCACAGTCTCCCTGACTTGAGCATTCGAAGGGTCTTGGAGTCATTGTGACCTCCTAATAGAACAAGCGTTCTGACAAGTGGGGCGGCGAGGGTGGGCGGTGGTGTCTCCAGTCGCGGGGGTCCCCACGGGGGTCCCCAGCAAGGTGACCCCAATGGGAGCCCAGACTCTCAGGGGAGTGTTTCCCATCTACTGATGGGAATGAAAAGCAGACCCCTGGCATCTCCCAAAGAGCTGGGGAGTTTCCTCTGGGGTAGGTACTCTAGAGGACCCCCACCCCTCCCTAGCCGGCCCCCCCCCCCCCCCAGAGGGGAGCTGGCTGGCCCTCTGGCTCACCCTCCTGTGGCCTTTCTCCCGGTCGCCCCTAGGTGGCGGTGCAGGACCACAGCCCCGGCCGTCCTCAGCGTGAGGCTCCGCTACCTTCTGCAGCCTCCAGTCATCAACCAGGCGTCTAGGCGTCCTTCCACCCGACGTGGGGAGCGGCAGGGGGCTGAGAGCCTGGCCGTGGCATGTACCCTGGCGAGCATCCCCACTCACACACACATAATCAGCCTGCCCTCCTCCTGCCCCAGTGCCCAGGGGACCGCCCTCCCTGCGCTGCTCCTGCCCCCAGGAACCCTACATGCAGACGTGGCCTCGGGCAGGAACGCCTCCGTGCGCCTCACACGCCTCACACGCACAGAAACGCGGGAAAGTAAACACAAGACGATCTTCAGAGATGGCGCCGACCAGCCACACCGCGGGGGCTCCGTGCCCCACACGAGATGGCTCCCTGGATGCAGCTGTCACCCCATCGCAATAAAGTAGAAACCCCCAAAGCCACCGGGACCCCATGGCTGCGCAGTGCGGGGGTCCGTGCGGGCAGGTGTCGGGATAAGGCCAGGGATTGGCCCCCCAAAGGCCTCAGAAATTCTGCCCCTCTTCCCCTCTGCCCCTCGCCTCTTTACCGCAGCATCCGCATCCTGGGGGCCTCTGGGGAGAGACACCACGCCAGAGCGGGAGGGGGCGCCCAGTGGGGGCGGGGCTGTGTGTCCCCCACCTCGGGGCAGCCACAGCCATGGCCTCACCTCTCCGAGGCATCTCAGGTCTCCCCCGCCCCCGCTTCCCCCCGCAGGGAAACAGGAAGCACCTGGACATGCAGAATGAGTGGCCCAGGGGTGTTCATGGGGAAGCCCCTTCCCCAAAGCCCCAGAATCGGGGGTCCCTTGAACCAGATCCAGACGCTGCCTTTTGGGGACACCAGGTGGCCACGTGGGGCTGGGTTCGCTGTCCAGTGGCACCTCGGGCCCCAGGACGTGTTGGGCCCCCTCTCCTGCCTGCCCCCCGTGTGCTGGCCTGCATGTCGCTTAACGGTGTGTCTATGTGGCCCCTGACCCCATGTGACAGCCCTCACAGGACAGGGGCGCCTTCATTCGCACGCTCGGAAACCTCCCGGGGGAACGCTCTTCTGTGACGGTGGCTCGCTCAGGCAGCAGTTACATGAAATAAACTGAACCAGAGCTTCGTGGTGTGGGGTGATGGGGAAGGACCTTGACCTCCCCCGAGAGCCAGGACGTGGACTCCAGGCCCAAGGCCTCATCCACACCCGGCCCCTCTGGCCCCACGGAGCCCAGCAGGGGCTGCACGAGGCACAGATGCCCACAGAGTCCCGGGGCAGCCGGGACACCCGTCTCCAGCCACCCTCGGGTGCGCCCCGCGCCCGGGGCTGCCCGCGGAGACCCAGGGTCGCTGCCCGCGGGCGGAAGGAGCAGACCCTGGCACGGAGCCCATCTCCGGGGCCGCAGCGGCGTCCGCGTGCCTGGCCTGCTGTGGCTTCCTTCCTCTCCCGGGGCCCTTATCGGTCCTCCCCACTCGTCCTCGGACTGAAGGGAACCTTTGGAAACCACAGGGGGGCGGGGGAGGGGGGAGAGGGGCTCCCCGCGCCCACTGCTTGGGAAGGCCTGTCTCCAAGCAGGAAGGCTGCGCTTTCCTGTTTAGACATGGTGTCTGGCGAGAGGAAGTCGAGAGCAAAGCAACAGTAACAACGACAGAACCCACGATGTCGAACGTCGCTCGTATCAAAGATGGCTTTTGTGGGAGGCCGGCCAGGCCCCAGGGGCCCGGTGTGACCGGGGGCTGCGGTGGGGGTGGGATCCCTTAGGGGTGCCCCTGCCTGCCCGAGGGACCCTCCAGGATTGGGGAGACCAGAGAGCTTTGCCGTCAGCCCAGGTTCCAATCCCACCCCAGCTCGTGCCAACGGCTGGCCTCGAGCAGCCACTCGGCTTCCCCGGCTCTGAGACGAGCCAGCAGCGACCGGCCACGGGCACCCTGGGCCCGCACCCCGGGATGCCTGTGGGCCGCCGTGAAGAAACACCTAGGCCGAGGGGGCCGCGCTAGCCCACCTCCCAGGAGGGTGGCGGGTCCGAAAGGGCCCCGGGGCATGGTTCCGACGGGAGGAGAGACCCCGGTCGGGCAGCGGGTCCCAGGCCTGACTGCGGTGTCCTTGGGAGCTGATTGGCTGCTCCCGGGCGAGCCCCTCGTGCCCTCAGTCCCTGCCAATGGGGTAACCTCTGCCCAGTGCACCGCCTGTCCTCCCCCCTCCTCCCCCGGCCAGGGTGCTCAGTGCTGCTGGTGCCAGCCGTGCTGGCGGAGAGCTGACCCCGCGCTAGGCGGCCTGCTAGGCAGCGCGTCTGCATGTACCCAGGGAGGCAGGGAAGGATCATGGGAATGGCTCCCGGCCCCCACGGGAGGAACAATCTCCTGGCTCTTCGCTCCTGAGAGTGGGCCTGTCCACCGAGTTTAAGTCCACAGGGTGCTGGCCGGAATGCCACTCCACGCTGGAGGCGCTTCCCGCCCGTGAGGATCGCACGCAGGGGGAAGTGGGGGGGGGGGGGTGTTTGATGCTTCGTCTCGACTCGGGGGGATGCTTCCACACCAGCCTTGTTTACGGGAAGAACTGACAGCGAAGGGGACCGAGGCACCGGAGAGCAGGTGGCCAGGGCAGGTAAGTACTTTGCCAAATCCGGAGCACGTGGGTCGGCCCAGCTGGCTCGCGTGTGCGCTGCCTCCTCTCCGCCCACAGTCCGCACCTGGGCTCTGCCGGCCCGGCGGCCTGTTCCGATGGGACTGTGTCTGATCGTCTCATGAGACCATTAAAACACGGAAACCAGGGGTACCGCCCACCGAGCCAACCACTCTGGAGCCAAAAACACACACACGGAAAGGCTAATGGCTGAGCCCTGAGCTCTGAACACGCGGCGAGGCGCTAAGGGCCCCGTGAGAACCGGGGAGTAAATGAGCCACCGCCTCCGGGACAGAGGCGTGAGCCCGGCCAGGCACGCGCTTCCCCGCCCGGCCCGTGTCCACAGACACGCTGCCCCGTGATGCAGACGCTGCCCCGTGATGCAGACGGGTCCCCGGCCCCGCACCGCCCGGGGCCGCGTTGTCATTTACTGCCGTCCCACCCAGAGACCACAAGCAAACGATCTCTTTCTAAAGAAAGAAGTGACCGCTGAGACGGGGTGCGGGCGCTTGCTGCTCCGTGGCTGAGGTCACCCGGCCCCAGGCTCCTGGTCCCCTCTCCACCGGCCCCCCTTCTCTCTCTCTCTCTCACACACACACACACACACACCGCCCCAGCAGACTACTTCTTTCAGCACACAGCACACAGCACACAGCACACAGCACACTGCAGCCTCTCCTAAGCCGGGAAGTTTGCTCTCTGTCCGCTTCTATTTTGGGAGTTTGGACTCAGCCCTGGAATTTTGCAGGCCTGGGAGGAATTGGACAGCCTCAGCACTTTGCTGTGCCTCTGGCGCCCTCCCCACAACACCCTGCTGCCCAGGACAGAGCTCCCGATGCACCCCTACCCCAACCCTACCCCGGGGGGCAGGCGGCTGCGGGAGAGCCCAGCGCCTGCTCCCCAGCTCGGCAGCCGGAGAGGTGAGAGAGATGCAACGTGGGAGCCGAGGCCACGGCCTGACCAGGGCACGCGGCCCCTCCCAGAGGCCCCGGTGCAGGGAGAGGCTCACCGCTTGGCGGTTTGCTGTAGCAGAAGGGTATGTCTGTGATCGCTAACCTAGAGTATCGGAGAAGGTCCCCTTAGCAGAGGTTAAGGCAAAATAGGCACATTTCCTCAGAAAGAGGGCTCCGGGCTGTAAAAATAAACCCACCGTGACGATCTGGGTGTGACCTGGACCCCGGCCAGCGGCCAGCCTGTGGTTTGTGTTGATACGGGGAATGGTGTCTTATTCGCTGTGTTATGGCCGGAACATGGCAGGGAGGAGAAGAGGAAGGAGCTGTATGTCCAAGGACACAGATGACAAAGAGAAAGAGCGGGTGACTCTGTGCAAAACACCCCTCTAGCTTCAGCGGGAAAGATGGGGTCCCAAGGGGCCAACAGTCTAGGTTCTACCGACCAAAGACGCACCCTCTCACTTCAGTGCTTTAGACCCTGCAGCAGCCAAGACTTAGGCTAGACAGTAGGAAGAACTTCCCCGTCACTCCCCTGACCACAGCTGTATGGGTGACACCTATTCGCCACGGTGACAACGTCCAAGCTGTCTAATGGCAGACCCCCTTGTGTCAGGAGGGCCACGAGTCAGACTTACAGGAATGGAGTCTTTCCAACAATCCCAGGCTCAGAGGGGACTGCTCCCTGCTTGGCAAGACGCATCGCATTTTAGACCTTGGAGCCGAGCTTCTCACCCTCAGCAATGTTGGCGCTTGGGGTCAGATACTTCTTTGTCGGGGGGCAGGAGCATCCTGTGCCCCATGGACTACCCGGGAATCTGCCAAGTGTAATTCATAATCAAGAGCTTTTACAAAGTCTTTTGGCTCTGGCCTGACACCATTAAACATTCGAGCACACACCTCCCGGCTCCGCTTCTGAGTGGAAGGACTACCTTCTAATTGCCGCTCACCTCCCCAAGCAGCCTCGCTCCTGGGAGAGACCCCGGCAGACCCCTCAGGGAGGAAGGGTTTTATTCCGGTCTAGACATCAGCCTCTGTGAGTCTGGCTAACGGGAGTTTGCCTCACGGGCCAGACCCACTCTTGGTGTGCAAGCAGCCAGGTCTCTAGGCAGAGGCCGAGAGCCAGACCCTGGGACTGCCAGAATCGCCAAGAGGAGGACCCTGTGAGTCTTGCCCGAGTTCATCCCTCCCTGTCACTTTGTAGCGCCACGAGCTGACCCCGCAGCGTCGCGATGGTGAGGAATCGCAGCCGAGCCGGCACTGACCCCTGTGGGGCGTCCATATTGACGTGCGCACAGACCCCGGCGCTCACACGCTGATGGACTGGACCTGCCTGGGGATCGTCTGGACGCTGCCCTGCCTGGGTATCGTCTGGACGCTGCCCTGCCTGGGGATCGTCTGGACGCTGCCCTGCACGTGGGCGATTTTTTTTTTTCTGTGAGCAAAGCACAGAGAAATGCCTGGCTTAGAGCTTTTTAAAAAAGCCCCGAAAGTCCATGAACAGGAGAACATGCTTCCCAATGACGTGAAAACAGTGTGTACAGGCCTCGTACGTTAATCAGTCTGCCTGTGTGTGTACTCAATAAAAGTGCTTTTAATTCAGTTACCTCCAACTCTCTGTCTATTCACCCAACAGAAAGAGAGGTTTGCAAAGGGAACTTGTTGAAAAAAAAATTTCAGCCAACAACCGAACCAAAAAAAAAAAAAACCACCAGTAAATCTGGGGGGATGAACAGGGAGTAAATGGGGGGATGAACAGGGAGTAAATGGGGGATGAACAGGGATAAATGGGGGATGAACAGGGATAAAAGGGGGGGTGAACAGGGAGTAAATGGGGGGATGAACAGGGAGTAAATGGGGGGATGAACAGGGATAAATGGGGGATGAACAGGGAGTAAATGGGGGGATGAACAGGGAGTAAATGGGGGGGTGAACAGGGAGTAAATGGGGGATGAACAGGGAGTAAATGGGGGATGAACAGGGAGTAAATGGGGGATGAACAGGGAGTAAATGGGGGGGATGAACAGGGAGTAAATGGGGGATGAACAGGGAGTAAATGGGGGATGAACAGGGAGTAAATGGGGGGATGAACAGGGATAAATGGGAGGGATGAACAGGGAGTAAATGGGGGGGTGAACAGGGAGTAAATGGGGGATGAACAGGGAGTAAATGGGGGATGAACAGGGAGTAAATGGGGGATGAACAGGGAGTAAATGGGGGGGATGAACAGGGAGTAAATGGGGGGGATGAACAGGGAGTAAATGGGGGATGAACAGGGAGTAAATGGGGGATGAACAGGGAGTAAATGGGGGGGATGAACAGGGAGTAAATGGGGGGTGAACAGGGAGTAAATGGGGGGATGAACAGGGATAAATGGGGGGATGAACAGGTAGTAAATGGGGGGGATAAACAGGGAATAAATGGGGGGGATGAACAGAAAGTAAATGGGGGATGAACAGGGAGTAAATGGGGGGGGTGAACAGGGAGTAAATGGGGGGGTGAAGAGGGAGTAAATGGGGGATGAACAGGGAGTAAATGGGGGGATGAACAGGGATAAATGGGGGATGAACAGGGATAAATGGGGGGATGAACAGGGAGTAAATGGGGGGGGTGAACAGGGAGTAAATGGGGGATGAACAGGGAGTAAATGGGGGGGATGAACAGGGAGTAAATGGGGGATGAACAGGGAGTAAATGGGGGGGATGAACAGGGATAAATGGGGGGGATGAACAGGGAGTAAATGGGGGATGAACAGGGAGTAAATGGGGGGGATGAACAGAGAGTAAATGGGGGGTGAACAGGGAGTAAATGGGGGGATGAACAGGGATAAATGGGGGGATGAACAGGGAGTAAATGGGGGATGAACAGGGAGTAAATGGGGGGATGAACAGGGAGTAAATGGGGGATGAACAGGGAGTAAATGGGGGATGAACAGGGAGTAAATGGGGGATGAACAGGGAGTAAATGGGGGATGATCAGGGATAAATGGGGGGATGAACAGGGATAAATGGGGGGGATGAACAGGGAGTAAATGGGGGGTGAACAGGGAGTAAATGGGGGGATGAACAGGGAGTAAATGGGGGATGAACAGGGATAAATGGGGGGATGAACAGGGATAAATGGGGGGGATGAACAGGGAGTAAATGGGGGATGAACAGGGAGTAAATGGGGGGGATGAACAGGGATAAATGGGGGGATGAACAGGGAGTAAATGGGGGGTGAACAGGGAGTAAATGGGGGGATGAACAGGGATGAATGGGGGGATGAACAGGGAGTAAATGGGGGATGAACAGGGAGTAAATGGGGGGATGAACAGGGAGTAAATGGGGGGTGAACAGGGAGTAAATGGGGGGTTAAACAGGGAGTAAATGGGGGGGGATGAACAGAAAGTAAATGGGGGATGAACAGGGAGTAAATGGGGGGGGTGAACAGGGAGTAAATGGGGGATGAACAGGGAGTAAATGGGGGGGATGAACAGGGAGTAAATGGGGGATGAACAGGGAGTAAATGGGGGATGAACAGGGATAAATGGGGGGATGAACAGGGAGTAAATGAGGGGATGAACAGGGAGTAAATGGGGGATGAACAGGGAGTAAATGGGGGGATGAACAGGGAGTAAATGGGGGGTGAACAGGGAGTAAATGGGGGGTTAAACAGGGAGTAAATGGGGGGGATGAACAGAAAGTAAATGGGGGATGAAGAGGGAGTAAATGGGGGGGTGAACAGGGATAAATGGGGGGTGAACAGGGAGTAAATGGGGGATGAACAGGGAGTAAATGGGGGGGATGAACAGGGAGTAATGGGGGGGATGAACAGGGAGTAAATGGGGGGTGAACAGGGAGTAAATGGGGGGATGAACAGGGATAAATAGGGGGTGAACAGGGAGTAAATGGGGGATGAACAGGGAGTAAATGGGGGGATGAACAGGGATAAATGGGGGGTGAACAGGGAGTAAATGGGGGGTGAACAGGGAGTAAATGGGGGATGAACAGGGAGTAAATGGGGGGATGAACAGGGAGTAAATGGGGGGATGAACAGGGAGTAAATGGGGGATGAACAGGGAGTAAATGGGGGGATGAACAGGGAGTAAATGGGGGGGATGAACAGGGAGTAAATGGGGGATGAACAGGGAGTAAATGGGGGATGAACAGGGAGTAAATGGGGGGTGAACAGGGAGTAAATGAGGGGATGAACAGGGATAAATGGGGGGTGAACAGGGAGTAAATGGGGGATGAACAGGGAGTAATTGGGGGGATGAACAGGGAGTAAATGGGGGATGAACAGGGATAAATGGGGGGATGAACAGGGAGTAAATGGGGGATGAACAGGGAGTAAATGGGGGATGAACAGGGAGTAAATGGTGGATGAACAGGGAGTAATTGGGGGGATGAACAGGGAGTAAATGGGGGATGAACAGGGAGTAAATGGGGGGATGAACAGGGAGTAAATGGGGGATGAACAGGGAGTAAATGGGGGATGAACAGGGAGTAAATGGGGGATGAACAGGGAGTAAATGGGGGGATGAACAGGGAGTAAATGGGGGATGAACAGGAAGTAAATGGGGGGATGAACAGGGAGTAAATGGGGGATGAACAGGGAGTAAATGGGGGATGAACAGGGAGTAAATGGGGGGATGAACAGGGAGTAAATGGGGGATGAACAGGGAGTAATTGGGGGGATGAACAGGGAGTAAATGGGGGATGAACAGGGATAAATGGGGGGATGAACAGGGAGTAAATGGGGGATGCACAGGGAGTAAATCGGGGGGATGAACAGGGAGTAAATGGGGGATGAACAGGGATAAATGGGGGGATGAACAGGGAGTAAATGGGGGGATGAACAGGGAGTAAATGGGGGGATGAACAGGGAGTAAATGGGGGGATGAACAGGGAGTAAATGGGGGGATGAACAGGGAGTAAATGGGGGGATGAACAGGGAGTAAATGGGGGATGAACAGGGAGTAAATGGGGGATGATCAGGGAGTAAATCGGGGGGATGCACAGGGAGCCCGCGTTGGCGGTGCTCAGAGCTGGTTCGTCCACACACTCGGGGCCGATATCCAGGGAGACCACCGCCGGGACAGCAGCGACACGCGTTTCTGTGTGTTCCTCTGAGTCTGTGCACTAACTGCCTGAGGTTGACGGAAGCCTGTGCCTGGACCTTCGTCAGGCTCTCTAGGTCTAAATGATTTTTTAAAAAAATCATCATAAAGGAAAATTCTGTTTCTTCTATAAAATCTCCAGGGCTGCTTCTTACACTTAGTACTGTCCCCTTCTTCTTCTTCTGGGAACCCCGTCTTTCCTCTGGCTCCTCTCAGCCCAGGTCACACGCACCCCACCCCGCCCTGACCGATCGCTCCATTTGTTAGCGCGTCATCCTGACCCCCGGTCAGTGCACATACAAAAAAAAAAATAATAGCATCCCAGCCTGGCCGGCCTGACTCAGTGGTGGAGCGTCGACCTATGAACCAGGAGGTCACCGGTTCGATTCCCGGTCAGGGCACAGGCCCGAGTTGCAGGCTCGGTCCCCAGTAGAGGGCGTGCAGGAGGCAGCCCATCCCTGATTCTCTCTCATCACTGATGTTTCTCTCTCTCTCCCCCTCTCCATTCCTCTCTGAAATCACTAAAAATATATTAAAATTTAAAAAGTAATAATGGCATTATTTCTGTAAGCTGCGTGTGTGCACAGAAAAAGATCAGACCACGGTGTGTACCGCTGAGAAGGTAGGGTTGGTGTAGGTTAGCTTCCTAGGTCATATTTGCACGTTTCCAAACAAGAACTTAAGTGAAAATAATTGATAAGGAATATCGGTGACCCAGGGCGGTAGGAGACGGTTGGATGTGGCATCAGCCAACTATCTGACAGTCCCCGTCTTTTGTCCCCGCCCCATTGAGTCACACTGGGGCCTAGAGCGGGTCCCCCAAATACCCAGTAGTAACAAGTATGTTCCCTTCCCTTCTTTGCTGGGAGACAAGCCCCCCAGCTACATCCGGGACACCAGGGCCACCTCCGGCAGCACCTACCAGCGGACTCAGCTGCTGTCCGAGGACAGAGAAGGCAGGACTGTGTGGGGTCACGTGCCGTTCCTCTCCCTTGCACGAGAGAAGCGCTGTCATTGTCAAAGCACTTTCCTACCGTTATTATTTTGAAAAAGACAAGGACACGCGCCGTCACCACTTCCACTTGACATACTGTCAGGCGAGAGGAAGCGGAAAGACACAGCTCTCTAGGGGTAAGCCTGTGAGAGCTCACCCACCAGCTTAGATTGCCTCCACATCCGGGCGACCAGAAATAATGCTGTCACGAATGTGGGAGTGAAGCTTTTAAACTTTTTTTTTTTCAAGACACCGATTTCACTTCCTTTAGATAGAATCCCGGAAGTAGAACTGCCTGATCGTTCTATGTTTAGTTTCTTTCTTTTTTTTTTTTTTTTTTTTTTTGATGGGGGGGGGAAGGAGAGAGAGAGATAGAAACATCCATGACGAGAGAGAATTATTGATCGGCTGCCTCCTGCATGGCCCCCGCTGGGGATCGAGTCCGCAACCCAGGCATGTGCCCTTGACCGGAATCGAACCCGGGACCCTTCAGTCCTCAGGCCGACGCTCTATCCACTGAGCCAGACTGGCCAGGGCGGCCCTTTTGGTTCTGACATGTCAAGTCCGTGACTCCACACGCTGACATATTTGAACGCCGTGAAGGAGCCTCAGCCCGAGTCAGCTCATGCTACGCTCCATGCCTTTCTCTGCGGGATCAGCCTGGAAGGCCTGCGGCCCTCAGAGCCTCAGCCACAGACACAAAGCCCACCCCCGGCAGCAACCCCTGTGGGTAAACGTGGAGCAGGGGACACAGTGTCTGTGGGCCCAGCGGACGGGCAGGGCGAGGCCTGCGCTTTGGGGAAAGCCAGGCGCAGGAGGCAGCGGAGGCGGGAGGAGCAGCCACACGGGGCACTTTACTGGGTGTTGGGCGCAGGGACTGTTTTTGTTTGGGTTCCAGTCATAAATTAACCCTACACGACAGGGTTCCCAAAGAGGGGTTCCGGGGAAATTACTTCCATTTTAGCAGATGGAGTAAATCATCTCTGTTTCTTTTCTCTTTTAGTTTTTTTAATATATTTTTATTGATTTCAGAGGGAGAGGGAGAGAAACATCAATGATGAGAGAGAATCATGGACAGGCTGCCTCCTGCACGCCCCCCACTGGGGATCGAGCCCGCAATCCGGGCCTGTGCCCTGACCGGGAATTGAACTGTGACCTCCTGGCTCCTAGGTCGATGCTCAACCCCTGAGCCATCCAGATCGGGCTTCTTTTTCTTTAAAAAAAAAAAACGATTTTGAGAGAAAGAGGGAGAGAAACAGCGATTTGTTGTTCCACTTACTCATGCATTCATTGGCTGGTTCTTGCATGTGCCCTGACTGGGGATTGAGCCCCCAACCTTGGGGTTAGGACTCCTCTCGGCTTCTGAGGCCTAACCGAGCTGTCCTCCCTCAGATCCTGCTGCACCCCCCCTCCCCCCCCAGTATCTCTCTGGGAGAAGCCGGGGCAGGGAGACAGGGCCCATTCTCGGGACAGCGAGGAGGCCCGGGCAGGAAGCTCAACTCTGACGTGGCTGTCCTTGCTCAGCCCTGGTCCCTGCCCAGAGCCTCAAAAATAGATCTGCCAGGCCCCGGGGAAGGAAGAGGCCAGCCATTCGAAGGCGCATAAACAGGCTTAAAGGGGAACAGGAAGTGGGGGAGAGGGTGGGGACCCTCTCCTCCTCTGTTCCTCCTGTCCTAAGTCCCAGCAGCAGGTAACACAGGGTGGCCTGGAGCCAAGGGTGAGAGGTGAAAGTTGAAGAGGAAGTTTTAGGAGTGACACGGGTCCTCAGCAGGCGGCTCTGTCCTGTCCCTTGATTGGGAGCCTCTGCAGGGACATCAGCCACTGCCCACCTCACAACCACTTTCTCATCGTGACAAATGAGGCCCAGACCCCACCCCTTTAGAACGTGGGGGTTCCTGCCCAGGCTGGTTTGGCTCAGTGGATAGAGCGTTGGCCTTGTAGACTGAAGGGTCCCGGGTTCGATTCCTGGTCAGGTTTCTAGGCCCAGGTCGCAGGTTCGATTCCCAGTAGGGGGCATGCAGGAGGCAGCCGATCCACGATTCTCTCTCATCATTGACGTTTCTCTCTCTCTCTCTCCCCCCTCCCTTCCTCTCTGAACTCAATTAAAATACATTTTTTAAAAGAAAGAATGAAAAAAAGGGTCCTGCTCTGACAGCCACACTTCCGAGGCCCCTCCCTGGCTATGTCCTTCCCACAGGTAGGACCAATGGCATGTCCCTGCCTAGAGCGGGGACCTGACTTACAGGACCTACAACAAGCATGTCAAACTCGCGGCCCATGCGGCCCACAAGGAATATTTTTGCGGCCCAGCCAATGTAACGGTTTGTAAGAAATGTTTCAATAAAAATTTCGTAACGTTTCAATAAAAGTTTCATAACTCAATTTTTACAATGTCCTGTTAGACATAATTATTATTGACGAACTACAACGTTTGATAATGACTGATGACTGTAATCATGTAGCATTCATGTCCCTTACGCGCCTTACGCGCAGGCGCACCGTTTCTCTCCACTAATACCAGCAGCGAATATTTCAGCAGCCGACGGCCACAGCCTTCGTCTTGAACTGACTTGTTTGGTGTGCGCAATGGGAAATATTTCACTTTTGGAGAACAGGAAAAACAGGTTTATTTGCGTTACGCTTATTAATTTGTGCAGTTACTCAGTGTCTGGCAAATTCATGTTCAAGAAAAAATACACATTTTTATTAAAATGTTTTATTATTTCATGTTCACGACGACTCATTATTTCAGCCCTTTGTATTCCACATGTCTCTATCAAAATAAACCTATGTTTCTATGGAAATTGAAGCTTTTGCTTTTTTGCGGCCCACGTACACTTAACCCTTGTTTATTTGGCCCGTGTCAGCCTATGAGTTTGACATGCTTGCTCTACATCTTGCTCAGTGGGCCCAGGACCCCCAAGTTCCCTTCCCAAGGGGCCCTGCCTTGCATGGAACACCCCCCAGGCCCGCCTCTCCCAAGGGGTGGCTGAAAAGCAGGTACTGGTGGGAGACGACGCTGAGACCTGTGCCCTGGCAGTCAGCGTGGGGGCCCCTCGTCTTGGCGAGCAGGGCAAGTCCCATGTCCACTGTAGCCTTGGGCCTCCTTCCGCTCCCAGAGCTCTCCACATGCTCCGAATTCCTGCCTGGACACTGGGGCACAAAGCCTGACTTCGGGCAGAATTAATCCCTGACCTTCTCAAGCTTGACCCAGGCCAGGAAGGCCCCTGTCAAAACCCACCAGGAGCAACCACAGCCTCTGGGCACGTGGTGGGGAGCAGACAGGTGAGCCTCTGCTCCCCACCCCTCCCGGCAGAGGACAGGAGTGTGAGGGGGACCAACCCTCAGGGTCCCTGTGCCCCCACCTGACTTCATGAAGAGGCGTCTCAGGAAAATGGTTAAAATTTTTCCCAAAGATCTCTCGTTATTTCTTTCCACGGGGAGACATTTGAGTGTCATTTGGACCTTCTCACGGTCACCACTGTGGACAGGTGCATAGAACAAGGCCGAGACCCCACCCCAGCCAGAGTCCACGCACTCACCCCACCTGTGCTGTGCTGGGACTCCAAGGGGCAGCGGCTGCAGGGTCTGCTCAGGCCCCACCTGCAGGCCGAGGCCGGGGTCGGGGTCAGGGTCAGGGTCAGGGTCAGGCTTAGGGAGAGGGTTAGGGCCCAGGTTAGGAAGTGCTGCCTCCTTTAATTCCACACCTTTGCTCTCACTCGCCCCCTTCCTCCTCCCCCCCCCCATCTCAGTCCTAATGTCAGAACACGAGAGGCCTGGGGCCCCTGTCTGCTGGGATGGCGAGACACTGCCATGGCGTCCCTTTCAAATGTCCCCCCACCCTCTCAGCGTCAGATTTCATCTGCTGTCCACCTGCCCGGTGTTTACTGATCAACCTGGACGTCACAGCTTCCTGCCGACACTACCCCTTCCTCCACGCCCCCTGACAAGGCCTCAGTGCCACCCCCGGGGCCCTGCCAATGGCCAGGGGCACCCATGGGCTCTGGCCATACAAAGGCCACCTGTGAGTGTCACGGGCCATGCTCGGCCACGTCACACAACGATGGCATTGACACGGCAGCTGCCGCCCTTCCCTGCGGCTGCAAGTACAAGGGCCTGGTCACAGAAACCCCACAGCAGATCCCACAGAAGCCGCACGGAGCCGGGCGGGGCTGCGGCCCAGGCGCCTCCACATTTTGTTTGAAGAGAGAAACACCCAATCGAAAAGCCAGGGAGCAAAACCTGCAATTGCTCCTTAAAACACACGCAGAGAATCTAAGATGGCGGCGTAGGTAACCACCTAAACTGCTGCCTCGCACAAGAATTTCAAAACTACAACTAAAAGCCAAAACATCCATCACCCAGAACCACAGGAAAGCTGGCTGAGTGGAAGTTCTACAACTAGAAGGAAAGAGAAAAGAGCATTGAGACGTGCACGAGCGCTGAAAAGCTGAGGTACGGAGGCGCGGGATCCGGGCTGGTGGCAGGCATTGCTTTTTTCAACCCGAAGGGAGACAAGCCCCCGATTACTCTGAAATCCAGTTTCTGGGGAGTCTCGGGGGACCCAAACTCCTACGGGAGAAGCTGGACTGTCTGACATTGGGTCGGAAAGTGAGGGTGGCCTGCTTGTAGAACTGCACGCAGGAATAATTGTTTACTGCGCTAGAGCGCGGGACGCGGGGACGCAGTTGGAGATGCAGAGCTGGCTAACTGGCAGCCATCACTGTTTGCCACGCCCTAGCCTAGTGACGCCCTGAGACCCCACCCCACACAACCTACAAACCCACCCAAGGTCCAAGCAGCGGCTTTAGCATAAGAATGGCTCTCCCTATCGTAGCTTAACCTAACAAACTTGCAGCCCAGGTCAGACAGCTCCAAAACCTCCAAACCACAAGCAAAGAGGAGAAAACTGTAGCTCTCTCTGTAGCTCCTGCTGGGTGGCCTCAGACAGTAGCTGACCTGCACCCCACTGGAGATCCAGAAGCCAGTGTACCTAGTGGTTAGTGTGAGACACCAGATTTCAACTCCTCACATCCATAAGTGACACACTCAAGAGGCAGACTCAGTGAGCACCAAAGCCCCACTGAAGCAAGTCCTGCCCCCTAAGCGTGTCTTCAGCGCAGCAGTTCTTCCATTATAGACACAGCGAGTGCTCACAGCTAATTGGCCTGGAGGTCAATTCCTCCCAGTGACACCAACAGCAATCAAGGCTTAACTACACCAAGACTTTGCACTCAGCCCACAAAGGGGTGTACCAAGAGCATCCACCTCAGGTGATTGGGGAAGCTGAGCTACTGCCCCCTATAGGTCACCTACCACACAAAGCCACTCCATCAACACAGGGAAGCAGCCAAAATGCGGAGACAAAGAAACATATCACGAATGAAAGAAACTGAGGAAAGCAAACTGCTGGATGACATACAGTTCAGAACCACATTTATAAGGTTACTCAAGAATCTTCTAAAAACTGCTGAGAAACTTGAGACCTTTAAGGATCTTAATGAGAATGCCAAAAAAAATGGAAAAGGACCAGTCAGAAATGAAGCATACACTGTCTAAAATAAAGAATATACAGAAACTCAACTGTAGATCAACGTACCCCAAGAATCAAACCAAAGATGTGAAATATGAGGAAACAAAAAACACCCAACCAGAAAAACAAAAAGAAAAAAGAATCCAAAAATATGAAGACAGTGTAAGGAGCCTCTGGGACAACTTCAAGCGTACCAACATCCAAATTTTTGGGGTGCCAGAAGAAGAGAGAGAGCAAAATATTGAAAACCTATTAGAAGAAATAATGACAGAAAACTTTCCCTACCTGGTGAAAGAAATAGACTTACAAGGTCAGGAAGTGCACAGAACCCCATACAAGAGGAATCCAAAGAGGACCACACCAAGACACATCATAATTAAAATGCCAAGGGCAAAAGACAAAGAGAGAATATTAAAAGCAGCAAGACAAAAACAGTTAATTACCTACAAGGGAGTACCCATATGACTGTCAGCTGATTTCTCAACAGAAACTATGCAGGCCAGAAGGGAGTGGCAAGAAATATTCAGAGTGGTGAACAGCAAGAACCTACAACCAAGATTATTCTACCCAGCAAAGCTATCATTCAGAGTTGAAGATCAGATAAAGAGCTTCACAGACAAGGAAAAGCTAAAGGAGTTCATCACCACCAAACCAGGATTACATGAAATGCTGAAGGGTATTCTTTAAGGAGAGGAAGAAGAAAAAGGTAAAGATAAAAATTATGAACAACAAAAGGACATCAAATACATACCTACCAAAAAGTGAATCTAAAAATCAAGTGAATAAAAAATCTGAAGAACAGAATGGACTGGTGAATATAATAGAATCAGGGACATAGAAAGGGAGTGGACTGATGATTCCCAGGGGAAGCAGGTGTGAGGGGTGTGGGAAGAGATTGGACAAAAATCTTACTCCTATGGATGAAGACAGTGGTGGGGGGTAAGGGCATGGAGTGGGGTGGGGAATCAGGTGGAGGGGAGCTATGGGGGAAAAAAAGAGGAACACCTGTAATAATCTGAATAAAGATTAAAAAATAAAAAACAAACAAACAAAAAAACACATACGCAGAGACCATGTTTCCTGGAGGAGGCAGCGAGCAGGGGGGGCCCTGGGAAGATTCGGGCGCAGAGACCAGAAATGCTCCCTGGGGTCCAGCTCGGCCCCTCGGGGTGCGGCCCAGCTTAGACAGGAGGGAGTCCCCATCTGGCAGTGATGAGATGTGGACACAGCGCAGCCCTCCATCACCCAGCGCCTGTCTGTCCCCAGAATCGCCTCTGAGGACAGCACGGGCGAGGCGACCACACATCCTGGGCCCTCCTCTGTGGGCGGCCCTGGCGCCCTGGGCTCACCCCAAGCTGGGAGCCCCTTTTCCACCCACTGTCCTAGAAGGGACCTTTCTCAGGGCCCCAGGAGGAGGAGGAGGTCCTGTCTTCCCACCTCGCCCTGCCCGTCTGGGGGTCTCAGCCCAGCCCCCTTTGCCTGTGGGACAGACACAGAAGAAGGGCTGTCCCCAGATGAGGGAACTGGGACCAGGCTGGACACGGGGAGCCAGGACTCACCCCCTCCTCCCTCACCCCTCTCCCTTCCCTCCTGCCCTCGCACCCTCTCCCCCCTGGTGGCTCTATTTCTCCTTCCCAGCCTCCCCCTGGGCTCACCTCCCCCTGGACCGCAGCCTGCTTGGGCTGGGCCAGGGGGCATGCAGGACTCCCAGCGACATTTGAATGTCAGATAAACAACAGATTTTTGTTGGTACAAGTGTGGCAACCCTACCCACCCATGAGGGCTGGGGAGGCTGCCAGGGGAGCGCAGGCCCCCTCCCCGTGCCCTCTTGGCCAGGTGCGCGGGGGGAGGGGGGGGAGAGCAGGGGCAGCGGACGGAGTTTGTCCTCCAAGGGCCCTGCCAAGGCAGCTCCCCGAACTCCTGGGGCTTTTTCAGCCCAGGTGAGCTGGGGGAATGGGAGGCCTGAGGAGGGGAGGGTGGCGGGGCAGGAGGGAGCCCCTGCAGGCTTCCACCAGGGAGGGAGCGAGCGAGTGGGATCCAGCTGGAGTGTGAAGCCAGGTTCAAGCCCAGCTGCACCCTCCCATCTCTGTCTGTAACGACGTCACTTCACCTCCCAGAGCAGAGCCGCCACTTCCTCGTCGGAGGTGGGACTCCTGTTACCGCGTTGGATAATCAGAAGGAATGTGTACAGAGCCAAGGTCAGACGACACGGCACACGGTGCCCACCTGGCCATGGCCGGCTCGTGACCCGGTGCCTGGCGACGTCCAAGGCGTCTGAAGACCAAGCACGTGCCCCCTCGAAGGGCCTGCTGTCTGATGGGGATGAGGCAGCACGCAGGGCCCGTGCAGAGGCCCCGGGGACAATGGCCAGGTGTGGGAGCCACCCAGAGCCATGGCCACCGCCCTGCAGAGCTCGCAGGTGTGGGGCGTGCCCAGCCATGCCGTCCCGCCCTCGGCGTGACAGGACCTGCCACTCACACCCGCAGGCAGCGGGGAGAGGAGACAGGACCTGGCAGTCATTTCCCCTGACCCCCAAGGTTGGCCTGTCTGGTCACCGGAGAATCCCAGAACCATAGGAGCCCTGTCAGGCCCTGGGAGCCAGCCCGGCCCTGGGACAGAGCCTGTGTGGTTCATAGCCATGCCACCTGGATCCCCCAGCCCAGAGGTGCCAGGGGAGGCCATGCCATCGTCCAGGGCAGGGGTGGGGGACCTTCTTTCTGCCACGGGCCATTTGGGTGTTTAAAGCATCATTCAAGGGCCAGACCAAAGGATCGACTTGAAAAGGAGCCTGCTGTGCTGGTCAAACATTTAATTCACTCACCCCTAGTGCTTTGGCAGGGCCAGGCCAAAGGAGTTCTCGGGCCTCATGTGGCCGGAGGGCCAGATGTTCCCACCCCGCTTTAGGGCCTCGGAGAGGATGCAAACACCTCTCTGCAGCGTGTTCCTGGGGGTCCTGGCTCCGCGCTGGTGTGGGGTCTGGCCATCGAGGGCATGGTCAGGCCTGGCTCCCCAGCCTGCCTCCTGAGTGGGGTCAGCGAGGAGGTTCCAGGCGCCCTTGGGTGTGTCCCCCGGACGCGGCGTGGAATCAGCAACGTGCAGAGAAGGGGTTGCCCGTGGCCCTGTGATCAAGGGGTTTCATTCATCTTTCATTTGAGCACAACGTCCCTCGCTCACAGCCCTGCCTGCTGGCTCTCTCGGGCAGAAACGGCGATAATTTCCCGATGTAGCATCTCAGGTGAACATACTCAAGCATCCTCCCTCAGAATGCTTAAACTGGGAAGTTCTTCTGAACCCCTGAAGGGCCTTTCCCGCCATCGGCAAGAAGCTCCCCGGAGGGAGAGAGGAGGACCAGCACCCGGTGACTTGAACTTGGATCCCAGAGAGACCAGTGGGCCCAGATGTGTTCAGCCCGGGACTCTCCCTGGGCGACCTGGGCCCAGGCTGGTGGACACGCAAAGGGCTGCTGGTGGGGGAACGTGGCTTGGGTCTCGGGGCACCTTCCGCCTTCCCTTTTGCTGGACCCGAAACACGTGTCTATGTGTATGTCCCTGCTCTCCGACAGGGCAAAGCTCCCAGCCTCCCTCCCTCCCTGACCCCTCCCTTCCCCAGCCCCCCAGGCCGCATGGATGACCTTGACTTTCACCTTCTACAACAGAAAGAGAGCATTTCCTTCCAGGAAGGGAGGGCACCTGGGATGTGAGGTTTACAAATACAACCTCCATCTGCAACAGCATGGATGGAGCTGGAGAGCATGAGGCTAAGCGAAATAAGCCAGTCAGAGAGAGATCAATAGCACAGGACCTCACTCATTGGTGGAATATGATGAACGACATAAACTGATGAACAAAAACAGACCCGGAGACAGAGAAGCATCGATCGGACCGTCAAACCTCAGAGGGAAGGTAGGGGAGGGTGGGGGTAAGGGGGAGAGATCAACCAAAGGGCTTGTATGCATGCATGTAAGCCTAACCCATGGACACAGACACCAGGGGGGTGAGGGCATGAGTGGGGGGTGTGGGGGAGTAATAGGGCGATAAGGACACATATGTAACACCTTAATCAAGAAAAAAAAAAACTGAAAAGAAAAAAAGAGGTACTACCTACCTATCTGGGTGCTTTTAGAGAACCCACTGGTTTAAGATTAAAATAAATAAGTAAATAAATAAATAAACAAATAAATAAATAAACAGCCTCCCTCCCGTCCCCAGGGAGGAAAGAAGTGGTCAGACTCCAGGGTCACTTGGATGTTGCCAACGGCCGTCCATGCAGCCCTGGAGCCACCGGGGTGGGGTCGGCTGTGCGCTGAGCCCCTGTCTCAGGCCGGGGTGCCCATGTCCATAGCCCCAAGCCGCACCTGCACCTGCACCCGCGCTAAGGAGCCACCCACTGACACTGTCGTCGCCCAGGATCTGACCTGGGCGCTCGGTCTGAGCCCTTCCCTGCGGCTCTTGCCAAGCAGACAGAAATGCTTGGGGTGGAAGGAGACTTGGCCAGCTCTGCCCAGAGCAAGGCGCCTGGCCGGCCGGCCCAGGACCCCGAGCTCCAGGCAGCCCGGCCAGGCCTCGAGGCGTTCCCCACCGGCACCTTCTCTCTAGCTCCCATTCCCCAGCCCCGAAGCCTGGAGGAAGCCGTCCTCTCCGCCCCTGGCCCTGGCTCCCCACACCCCAAACCCAGCGCAGCGGGGCCCTCTCAGCTCTGGGGCTGCTGACACCTCCGGGCCCAGCGGCCCACGAGCGAGGGTTCGGTTGTCAACCACGTGCGTGAAGGGATGACGCTGTGCGCATCAATGAATGAACGTCCAGTGGGCAAACACACAGTCCTTCCCATGCCCCCACCTCAGACAAGACCCAAGCAGCAAAATTCAGACAGAGGCGGCCCAGGGAGAAAGACCTGGAAGGCCAAGGCCGGCCACAGCTGCCCCTCCTCTCCTCCTGCTAATCCCCCGTCACAACAGAGAGAAACCTGAGCGAGTGTGAGGCCCGGGCTCCAGCTGCTTCTCATGTCCAGCCCCCCCTTCTCTCCCCAGCCCAACCCTGAGGACGCGGCGGTGAGGAGCTGCTGCCCGGCCATGGCCCAACCCCTGCAAAATGAGGGGGCACCCCAGGCCCGGGGTACACTCGTGGGATTCGGACCCGGATTCTAGCTCGGCAGCTGAGAGGCTCTGGGTCAGTGCCCATGGCTGTCTCTCTCTCCCCATCACCCCCCCCGGGGGACCCCCTTCCTGCCCTTGTGGTTTCCCAGGGCCCCTGGGATGCAGACCAGGCCGGCAGGGATGGACGGGAGCAGCTGCTGCCCTGGGAATTGGAGACCCTGGCAGACGTCAGCCCCACAACTGTGAGGGGCACACAGGCCCGGTCCCCTGGGGCGGCTGCATTAGGGAGGGGAGACGGTGCCGGCGGCTGCCGGGTGATAGGGGGGCGCACAACCTGATAGAGAGAGCACCCGAATTCACCTGAAAAAATAATCGTATTATTTTAAATCTGAGAACCCATATCCTTATGTGAATGGGGGGTTACTTTTTTCTTAAGTTCCCTTTCCAAGGCCTAGAAGCAGGCTCAGGACGACCCACCAGGAGTCAAAACATCATCTCGTCCACCTCATCTCGTCGCCTGGTGACTAAGGACAAGAGCTGACGTCTGCGGACCCCCAGGCCTGCACGGAGCTGCATCCCTCACCCCAGCCCACTCCCCTTATGACCCTGGCCCCGGCACCTGCTGAAGACAGGATTTGATGCTCGTGTGCGCCCTGTCTTCTTGGCTGGCTGGCCTTCTCAGGAAACGCCCGCTGTGATTCAACCCCACTTTCATCACTGGACACAGCGACAGGCACCCCGAGCCCACCCGGGGCTTTCCCGGTAACAAGGGCGGTTCTGGAGTTTGTTAGGCCCAATTGCTCTCCGGGAGGGAGTGCTCGGACCCAGTCAGAACCCGGCGCTGTGAGCTGGGCTCCACGAGCTGGGGGGACGTGGAATCGCTCCCTGAATAGGGCCTGGTGGCAGCCAGGCAGCCAGGGAGCCTTCAGGAGACACAAGGACCGTCCGCCCCCCCTGGCTGTTTCTCCTCCAGCCCCGCCCGGCCCCGCCCGTGTGGCAGTCCGTGCAGGGAGCTCGCTGCGTGTGGTCTTAGGGCCATGGGTGTTGATCACTTCGGACACCTGCCCGGGGTGGTGGGGGGAGGGCAGCCAGAGCAGCGTGCTCCGTGGCCCTGGTCCTCCACAGCGGAGGGCACTGCCCAGTGTGGCTGAGTCTGAAATTTGTCACTGGGACTTCGAGAGCCCGGGGGTGGGGGGGGGGGAGGGGGGGAGACGTGGACGGAGGGTGGAGGGCGCTGTGTTGGATCAGCCCCAAGAGGCCCCGTGCCAGGAGAACGGAGGAAGCGGATTCACCGAGAAAGAGGGAGAGACAAGTGAGCATGAGACTGTCGCCCAGGGAGAGACCGTGTCACTCCGAGAGAGAGACAGACGAGACTGGGGGGGAGCAGTTTTCTGGGCTCCAGCCCCTTAGGAAGCCTGTTCTGGGGCTCCCCGAGGCACCGTGGCTCCTCTCACAACCATCTCCCCCTGCGTTTAGAACGGATGGAGCTGGTTTGTGTTCTGGGAAGACCAGCCGTTCCCTGGGGTCAGGCTGCGGGGCAGCCAGGCCGGGGAGGGGACTGCTCGGGGCCTGGGCAGTGGCCTCGCCTCTCTCTCCTCGGGGTCCTGGGAGCCGAGGGGGACACGGGCACCCCAGACAGGCCTTGACCTCAGTGCTGACGTGCAGGGGTGCCTGGGTCCCACCGGGCCTGCGGGCCGCCCCTCCCCCAGGAACCCATGGTTTCCCTGGGCCCCTGATGCCAGCCCCTCGCCCGGAAGTCAGGGGAGCTCTGAGAGATGGGGCTCCTTCCCCACAGCAGGGAACAGTGGTGCTTGGCCCCGGGGTACCCCAATATCCAGTTTCCGGGGAAGGCAGGCTACAGTATGTGCGCCTGAAACACGCCAGGGGTAACAGGATCCGTCTGAGAAAACTGGGAACCTGTCATTTATGGAGAAGGCCTCCGGCGTGTCCCCAGGGAGGGGGCGGTGCTGGACTCAACAGGCCTCCCCACCTCAAAGCGGTTCTCTCTCAGGGACCCAGAGGGGCACCCGGCGCGGGGATGGGTGGTCGCCGGACTTCCCGAGTTCCGTTCCCGTCGCCTGGGCCCACACGACCCCAGGAACTGCTTCAGCGATGCAGTGGCCCTTCTGAGGCCCCGACTCTACCGAGACCCCCCTCGCCAAACGCTGGGGCCAACCCGGCCCCCGGAAGTCCTCGGACCTCTCTGCCTCCCTAGATCCACCGAGAGGGGCGCCAGTTCCCAGCCTCCCGGAGGCGGCCAGCCCGAGCCGGGACCTTTCCCAGCCCGGGACACCGTTCACCGGCTAAGTCAGCACTTTCTCCTGAAAACCGCAGCAGCTCAGAACGCAACGATGCTGGGGGACAAGCCGAGGGAATGTTTACTGCGGGGCCACTGGGGGGCGGGTCTGCCCTCCCAGGGGAGACGGGAGGGGAGGCAGTTAATTTGCAGGCCCCGGGGCCGCGCACCTACTGGTTCACTGGCCGGGAGCCAGGGGCTGAGGGATGCAGACAGGAGCGGGTCCTGCTGGGTCCCACTATGTGCCACCGACCCTCACCCACAGGGATCCATCTAGTCGCCACTGTGTCCGCTCAGGCCCTGTCCTCCGGGTCCCTGCTGCCTTGAAAAAAAAAAAAAAAAAAAAAAAATATATATATATATATATATATATATATATATATATATATATAAATATATTTTATTGATCTTTTTACAGAGAGGAAGGTTACAGAGAGGAAGGCTAGAGAGTTCGAAACATCGATCAGCTGCCTCCTGCACACCCCCCACCGGGGATGTGCCCGCCACCAAGGCACATGCCCTTGACCAGAACCGAACCTGGGACCCTTCAGTCTGCAGGCCGACGCTCTGTCTACTGAGCCACACCGGCCAGGGCAGGCCGATCGTTTATATTCCCATCCTTGGGGCAGGCGTAGCTCCTGAATGAGCAGGGTGCACAGCCCGGCCGCCTCCTGGGCAAGGTCACCAGGGCCCTGGGGTGTGCACTGGCGTCCCAGGCAGCCCAGCAGGAAGCGGTCATTCACCCTGCAGCCCAGCCAGAGCCTCAAAGGGACCAGCCTCGGGCCCCCGGAGAGGGAGGCGCTGGGTTTGTGTCTCTCCCAGGGCTCCCTCTTCTCCGACTCACCCGGCCTGGCCTGGAGGGGAATCCGGGCGCCCACCCCAGGCCCGGCGTGTCCCGGCGGTCGGGTCACAGGACAAAGCCCGCAGCCCGCCCTTCCGTGTGGGTCTGGAAAGATGCTGCGCAGGGACCATCTCCCCCTGATCAATGTCAGGATATCCCTTCCTCCCAGTGATACAGAAAGACCTCAGGAATTTCCAGCGCCGGACAACCTCCTGTTTACTCCCGCCACCTGCCCCAGCGGACGAGGGGGGCCGTCCGTCCTCTCCCCGCACCCAGCCTGCTTCCTGCCGACCCCCGGCAGCCACGACGTCCAGGCTGGGCTTTGTCCCAGGGGGTGAGGGTGGACGCCACGGGCCTTCAGCCTGGGAGCGGGCAGGGCGGAGGGATCCCAGGAGACAGCCCAGCGGGCGGGGGGGCGAGGAGGCTGGGCCCGCCCGCGGTGGGCAGCACCTTGCCCTGGGAAGCCTCTGAACCCACACAGACAGCCACGCTGCTGTCCACAGACAGCTGCCCCCTCTCCCCGTCCGTGGGCCCCAGCCTCTGCGCTTGACGGGAACCCGAACAAGAAACGGACCGACCCGCTGGCCCCCCAGCCAGGTGGCCCAGGCAGACCTGCCTGCCAGGTGCTGGCTCACGGCCTGGCACCCCTCCCCACCCCCTTGGGCGCAGCAGAGGCCAACCTCACGGATCAGCGGGGCATTGCAGAGGCTGCCACCAACAGCCACACCAGCAGACGCCGGCCCCCACCACAAACTAACGTCACCGAGACAGGCTGCAGGCCGCGGGCCTAAAAGACCTACCTCTTGCTCTTTGCCTCCCACCTCGTCGCTCGGAGCCTCGCCTGCTCACTGGGTTTCCAACTGGACAAACTCTCCCACTCAGCATTCAATCCTTGGCGTCTCCGTCCTTATTTTTGCGTTAACAACCCTTTGCTCAGAGGACAAACAAGGCTGCCTCCCAATATAACGGGTCCTGAGCATCATTAAGCCACAAACTGGCCTCACCTGGGTGCGTGGGCTCAGCGCACCCACGCGCAATCCCAGCCCCTCGGCAGGCAGGCCAGCAGGTGTGAACCTAACTCAGGTTTTTTTCCCCTTAAGATCCGACTCCCCTGGACCCTCCTTGGCGAGTCAGACCTCCAAACCCCCTCCCATCATGAAGGGGGACGAAGAGCCCAGGACCAGCCCAACA
The DNA here is from genome assembly GCA_026230045.1 of Corynorhinus townsendii. Classification (NCBI taxonomy): domain Eukaryota; kingdom Metazoa; phylum Chordata; class Mammalia; order Chiroptera; family Vespertilionidae; genus Corynorhinus; species Corynorhinus townsendii. The sequence continues at coordinate 13,960,055 of JAPDVU010000016.1, read as the reverse complement.
AGGCTGTGTGAACTCCAGCTGAACCTGGGTCTCAATGTTATTCCCCAGTGCCTGTAGCCAGGCGGCCTAGTGAGGGTGTCCTGAGTTTTCTTCTCCTCAGTGTGCACATCCATAACATAGGGGTAAGATTGCTGTCTTCTTACCTAAGGCTGTTAAGGGATCCACTGGCTCATACATGAAAAGGGGCTTAATTACACAGATCACAGGCAGCACGCAGGGCTCCCTCCACTTTGCTGCTTCTGTTTCTCAGGCGTCTCGTACACACCTCGATTACAGTACTCACCTCGATTACAGCACACACCACACTTACAGGCCACACTTCGATTCCAGCATGGAGGCTGACCTGTGTCATTTCATGATTTTCTTACTTTAAAAATGTTTAAAGCAAATAAAGTTAAAATCGCATTGAATGAAAAGCACATCTGTAATAGGAAATTACTCCTTCATTAGTCACCAGTCATTAGAATCTACACGTGGGTGGCAGGCAAATCAAGGGAAATTCAGCTCTCATCTCGTCCGCAGAGGGAGCCTCGGCTAAAAGTTTTGTGTGACTTGTTCCAAACATTTTATCTGCAGCACTTGCCCCCACTTCCCTCTGCACCCTGAGTACCTTTCCACACGGCTAAGGAACACCCGCATCATTTTTTAAGGGCGATGCAAAGCATTTCGCGGTTTTATTTAGCCAGGAGTCTATTGGTGGACATTACGTTTGTTTCAGGTTCTCGCCATGAGCACCCCCACGCATATACGGCGTGTTGTCATCACCAGAGGAGAGGTCCTTAAAGGTGGGGATGTCACACCCTCTAAACAGTCACAATCGTTGTCAGGAGCGGACGTTCCAAAATGTTGTGCTGATTTTCGCTCATCCAGACTGCCTCTTTCCTCCACGTGCTCTCCGACGTTGGGCGCCATGGGTCTTTAAAATTCTGGCCAATCCGATGGCTCAGGTAAGTCCTCTAGCGAACAGATGGCTCATTTGTAAGCCTCGCCTGTGAAGTGCCCTTTTCCATCACCCGCCCGTTTTTCTACTGGGTTTCCTTTCCTTTTCGTCCTGGATGAGAGAGAGATCCATCCTTTGTTAGAGGTGTCATAAAGGTATTTTTCTCTTCCAGGCAGCATTTATTTTTATGTTTTATTTTTTAGACAGAGAAGAAGGAAGGGGTGGGGGTGGGGGGTGGGAATAATCAATGAGAGAAACATCCAACGGCTGCCTCCTGCACGCCCCCTACTGGGGATGGAGCCCACAACCTGGGCCTGTGCCCTGACCAAAATCCAACCGGTGCATGGGCCCTGGCTCAACCGACGGAGCCACACCGGCCAGGGCTGCAGGCATTTGTCTTTTGTGGTTACTGGTCTACTACACTGGGCTCTTGGAAAGCAGGGTGGAGGGCCGGCTCCCAGCTACCTGTTGTATAAATGAGCGAACCTACACCTGGATGGCAGGTGAACCAAGGGCAGGCCATGCCTGCGTTAGTAAGAACTCTACGTCAGAGGCTTTTAAAATAAACTGTACGTTCTGGGAAATCTCAACTGTGTCTGTTTTCTGAAAGTTACATCTTCAGTTCATTTCGGTAAAAACCACTAGGGAGCTTGGGCTTTACGTTTCCATTCCTGAGACCCTTAAAATGAATGTGAAATCAATATTATGTGGATGTATGCAGATGGATAAACAGCAAGTAAAACACTAGAAAAATACGTGTCTACCTCGAATAAGAACTAAATAAAGGTTAACAGGCTGATGAGTACTTGTATCATAAGAGTGGTCATATAGATTGTTAAATCAAGGTAATGATTTAACAGTGTCAAGAAATCATCAATCAGTTTAAAATAACTTAATCATGGTCAGTTTATATCATGAGGTCGGTGGTGGGGGTGGGAGGGAATACACCTGAACTCCTAGGTTGGCACATGTCAATTGAGTGATCACGTTAACTACCTTAACCTCAATTTCACCATCTGTAGACAGAGGAGAAGTGTCTGCTCCGAGTACTTTGACCATCTACCCATCCTTCCATCCATTCTTTCATCCATTCACTCATTCACTCATTCATTCATTCACCACTTATTAGCTGACATCTTATAGTGTAGGCTGATTCCATTTAAAAGAGGGTGTATGTAAAGGTGACTTGTAAGCTATAAACAAATACTCTATAACCATCATACGAAGGATAACCTTAAAAACATTTTGCTCTTAAAGCTGGCGGAGGGAACAGCTCCGTGGTACCCGCGAATAGAACGTATGAGAACCTGGACACAACTTTTGGCCAATGCAGTTCATTTAAAACGCTGTGGTGGTCACAGTGAGACAGACTGGGAGAAGATAAAGCTTTTATTTTATTGAAATGTTTGCACTAATGTATACACTGGAAACATGTATGTACCCACATTTCTATACTGTAGCATATACACAGTAGTTGCAATAGAGGCAAATATGTAGATAGCAAATGACAAATAGTTGCAATAGAGGCAAATATGTAGCTAGGAAATGACAGTATCTATCTATATCTGTCTCATCTCATTCAACCCTTGCAGCTTAGGGAGGTAGGTGTCCCCAACTTCAGGTTACAGATGAGGAAACCGAGCGAGTAGAAAGGGCTGGTCTTGCTCGTCAACCTAGGTCTTTGTTTTTTAAACTCAGAATCCCTGACTTTTTTTTTTTTTTTTAAGGACTTGCTGCTTCATAACAGGTTGATTCTAAAATGCAGGAGATTGTTTGAAGCATAATTTCAACTTTTTTTAAAAAATCTATTTTATTGATTTTTTTTATAGAGAGGAAGAGAGAGGGATAGAGAGTTAGAAACATCGATGAGAGAGAAACATTGATCAGCTGCCTCCTGCACACCCTCTACTGGGGATGTGCCTGCAACCAAGGTACATGCCCTTGAATTGAACCTGGGACCCTTCAGTCCACAGGCCGACGCTCTATCCACTGAGCCAAACTGGTCAGGGCTAATGTCAACTTTTTAAAAAGGTCTTTGTTGTACAATGACAGGCTTTGGAAATCCCTTTTTCTCAGAGGGCGTCAAGCTTGCTTTTTTAGAGTCTTCTTGAAGGTTCTGTGTCGTCGTAAGCCCTCGTCCGTGACCTGAATGCAATGGGCAGTCCTTCCGTCAGGTTTTGTAACTTCGGCGTCTGCTCTCCAGGACTTAGTCCAGCGAGGAAGACGGATGATGGGTTACAACACGGGATGATGGATGTGGATGGCGCACCTCGGTGTCGGGGCGACTCGAAGGGGGCTGTGGGGTTCAAGCAGGTGAGGTTACCTGGAGTTTCCTCTAAGATGGCCCAAACTGCTTAAAAAGATGGAGCAGACTGGTTGGTCCTGGACCCAAATAGGACATCAGAGAGCGTAAGACCTGCCCTCCACTTCCGGAGTGGCTCCAGACGGTTCTCCCAGCCCATGGGGTTTGTAACCACCGACGCCCAGGTGAGGAAAATCACAGCTCTTGCTCTCAGGACCGGATCTGTGCCTTCTGGGTTTCTGAAGGATTTAGACTCTAATTTCAGAGGATTTAGCGGAAGGAGCAAGTTTTGTCTCGAAGTTGGCTTTTCTCACCTCTGCTCACTCTCTGATGGTAATGTGTAGATATCTAGCCAAGTGTTGTGTATTCACCATGATTGGAAATGTCCCCCTGTGTGCCAATCAGAGGCCAGGGTTCTTCTTATTATTATTTTAAAGTAGACTTTTATTGATTTCAGAGAGGAAGGGAGAGGGAGAGAGAGAAACATCAGTGATGAGAGAGAATCATTGATCGGCTGCCTCCTGCACGCCCCCTACTGGGGATCAAGCCCACAACCCAGGCATGTGCCCTTGACTGGAATCAAACCCGGGACCCTTCAGTCCACAGGCCGATGCTCTAACCACTCAGCTAAACCAGCTAGGGCTCAGGGTTCTTTTCAGGTCCTTTTCAGAATAGGGTAAACATTCAAGTTGGGATCTTACTCAATGATACAAGGTTGTTTAGCGTCTATATCCCGCTGATCACACACACACACTATGCAGAAAACTGAAGGTGACGAGAGCGGCCTGCAGGAAAGGACAGACACTGGTGAACTTCAGCCTGAGTGAGGACGTTGCCAGAGATGTGCTGGTTTCCCAAAGCCTTCTCTCAGATCTCCGCACGGGAAGAAATTTGGCTGGAGGGAGTGGGTGAGCCTGCGGCTTTACTCCACACCCCCGCCCTTCCAGGCTACGTGGAATGTCGCTGGCCAGCGGCCGGCGTGCGGAGGACCGGGAGGGTCCCTGCAGCCCAGGGAGCCCTCGTGGGAGTGAAGAGCATGCAACGAAGATCACAGCTACATCTGTTTAAAAAGAGATGCTCTGTCATTATCCTCAGCTAGTCCTTGAACAGGTTGGTAGAGATCCGCCTAGAGCAGTGGTCGGCAAACTCATCTGTCAACAGAGCTGCAGTTTGCCGACCGCTGGCCTGGAGAGAGCCAGTCCTACGGGGACCGTTCTTTATCGGTGAGATCTGTCCGGGCCGTATTGTGCACTAACGTCGTGTTGTGAACTCTAGAGGTTTCATTTCCTAGGCAGGCAACTAGCCTCCTTGTAATCTCGTTTAGATCATTGATTTACTTGGCAAATCCTTTCTCCTTTAAATAGTGGAAATCGAAAGTCCAGGTCACTGACCAAAAGGGTCCAATTAGTGGATAGCGGTTGAGCCAATTATCCTGATTGTCCCCCTTTGTCTCAAGTTCAAACCAGCTCCTTTATCAGCATCTTACTCGTTACAAAACGACAACAACCCTCTTGCTGAAAATAACCTGCCCTTCCTTCATGGTTGAGGAAGATGTAGTTACAGTACAAAAAGTTATGTGAAAACCATACGATGATACATGTCCAAGTCTGGCTCTCCCAGGTGGTTTGAGTATATGAAGTGTAACTTGATTCACTGTAATAGTCACAGGGTCGGGGATATCACAGAGTCATTAATAATAAGCAACAAGTCAAGAAATGGATCGCATTTTAGGGGTCGGGGAGGACGGGGGAGGTGCTGACTGGTGTTTCAAATGTTGGCTTAAACCCCTCAGAGGGAGATGTATGCTTTAGAGACGCTCTTAACAACCTGGCCATTGACTTACCTTCTTTTAAAAAAAAAACAACTTGTTTTTTTTTGTTGATTTCAGAGAGGAAGGGAGAGGGAGAGAGAGAAAAACATCAATAATGAGAGAGAATCATTGATCGGCTGCCTCCTGCACACCCCACTGGGGATGCAGCCTGCAACCCGAGCATGTGCCTGCCCTGACTGGGAATCGAGCCAGGACCTCCTGGCTCATAGGTCGACGCTCAACCACTGAGCCATGCAGGCCAGGGTGACTTATCTTCTATTTAAGATTAAAATTCTACGGGCCTCAAGATGGCCTAAAAGACACTCTTGGAAGAAGGTCCGTTCTAGGAGGTTTCTGTTCTGTACGGACTGCTGAAGGCAGAACATCACTGCTTTCTTCCCCTGCCCTCCCTGCAATTAGAACAGCGCGCTCACACCCCACGCTCAGGAAGCTCTGCCGAGTTAGCACGCTGTGACCTAGCTGGCCGGCGTGTGGTCACACTCAGGCTGTAACTGAGGGCTCAGGGAAACTATTGATCCCATCACTTGGCACGTTGTTCTTGGGTGTGCACACTGGTTTCTTAAGCTCATGAGAAGAGACACACACAACATCCACACACAAAAATCCAAAATCAGGGCAGTTAAAACACTGTCAAGAACAAAAGCTACAAGATTCTACTAGTCAACTATGGATATTCATGCCTTATCTCTCTTTCTTTTTAAATATATTTTATTGATTTAGAGAGGAAGGGAGAGGGATAGAGTTAGAAACATTGATGAGAGAGAAACATCAATCAGCTGCCTCCTGCACACCCACTACTGGGGATGTGGCCGCAACCAAGGTACATGCCCTTGACCGGAATTGAACCTGGGACCTTTCAGTCTGCAGGCCGACACTCTATCCACCGAGCCAAACCGGTTAGGGCATCTCTTTTTCTATTTAATGCAAAGCTATAAAACCTCTTAGTGTATAAAAAATCAAACATTAATGAAAGTGGCTGTTTTAACAACAAAAAACCCCATCGTAGATTACATGGATTAGTGTAGCAACTGGAGATAAACTAAATGCCAGCAAGCATTATGGAAAAATCCTCTGTGCAGTAAAGAATATTTGAACATGATAGTTACCTCTGCATTAAAAAAACACACAAAACTCATAATTTCAATAAATTTCTACTCTCGTGGCTATGTCTGAATCCAATGAGAAGCAATCTCAATTGAGTCTTTGCATTTTTTTAATCTAGGCTTCATTTGTTTCTTCTCACGTGATCCTCCTCTTTTAAGAGAAAAGACAGCTGTTTTCAAAGTCATTGTTTCCTCATGTTTCCTTCAGAAACGGTCCTAACTGCTGGTGGAGAGATGGTTTCCATGTGAACCAACGTGAATCAGGAACATTTAATCGTCCATAAGAACTCATTTGTAAAACGACTCTTCCTATTACCCGTGACACAAAGTTTCAAAAGTTAGAGTGATTGAGGCCGGGGCATATATTATTGCAATGGAATTTAATATCATAGCAGCTCAGCATAACTTTGAAGAAGGTTGTCTTGGGGGGGGATGTGCATTTCACAGCAATTACATGCAAGGGGAAGCTGTGGAGCTTCTTTCAAACAACACAGCTCTTCTCTGCGACAGGCTCCGAGCTCTGGGCCCGCCCCACTTCTCCGTCAGCCGGGGATGAAAAGGTGGCTTTGCAGGGGAGTCAGGAGCGACTTTGGTCACGGGGACCCCAACCTCAGATCAGCCTGTAATTCCTTCACTGAGCAAATACCCTCCAGGTTACAAATATTTCACAGTGAAAGGTCCCTTTTCTCTTATAATTTAATCTATGATCTTTGATTACATTCTCTAGGACAAGGCAGAGTTAGAAATAGTGATACTGCGCTGCCCGGTGTTAAGGAATTAACGTCCCTAGAAATGTGGTTTGGTGGAGGTGGCTTGGAGTCAGGGCACCATGAGATCCCTTGCAACTCTTCTTTGAAAGCCCCGAATAAGAGGCAGATCTAATTTGGAAAACTATTCCTAGAAAATAACAAATGTAACTTTTTTTGGGGGGGGGGGGGGTGGAGAGGAGTGGTATTTAGAAATATCTCCACCAGTTTTCTTCAGAGGACCAACCTGGAGGCAGGATGCCGAGGGTTAGACTTCCTGAATTCCAGCAGAAGGAGCGCTACTAAAACCCACATCCGTGTGTGCAAGCAAATGTCCTAACTGCGGACACCCACGGGCACCAGAAGAGGCTACCAGGCAAATGGGTTTCCAGGACAGAAACTTCTAGGTAACTCATACTCCGCTCCAACTCACTGCTAGGAGAGACCGTTATTTTTCCAACTGGATGAAGCTGTAAAACAACTGGACTTTTTGAAAACATAAACCAGATCCACCACTTCTTAGGTATGTGTCCGACCGTTCACACGGAATACCAAGGTCTCCCAGGATCTTTACCGACGTGAAACCTTCTCCTTCCTGCACATTTGGGCTCCTTTTCTAAACTTCTGGGTTTCGTAATACCTTAATCAATAAAGAAATTAAAAAATAAAATTAACTTCTGGGTTTCCTTTCCCCTTCAAAGGAACAATCGAGGCACCGGTTCGGAATTCAGGATTTAATACTGCATTTATTAAAGTGTTTTTATTAACAGACTTTCACCAGAAAGTTCCGCGTGTGCTAAGACAGCAGGCACGGCGGCCTCGAAGGCGGGCACCCGGCAGTGCGCGGAACCGCAGCGCGCCCGCGCCATCCTGCCGCAGCCCTGGGGGCGGTTCGGGCAGGACCCGCAAGCAGCCTCCCCCACGAAATGGTTCAATAGAAATTTTGGTTCATTCGGATGCAAACGTTCTGAGTTCACGGGGATGCCAGTCTGTGATGAGCAGGGCTCAGCGCCCCTCTCCGCCCTGTCGGGCTGCCACGCCGACCCGGAGTCCTTGTCCTCGGCCCCCGCCCCGCCCACTGTGGTCCCCGTGTCTCCGTGGGGACCGGGCCCCCTTTGGCTATCCTCAGAGTCACCTGCTTTTCGCAAGGACCCCGCACTCCTGCAGACAAGCGCTGCCGGCTCCTCGAGGCCCTGCAGGCCGTGCCCGCTGCCCCTGCCCGCTGTGTCCTGGGCCTGCGTGTGCTGCGCTGGGTGGAGGAAGCAGCCCCGTGGCACAGGACTCTGCACTGTGGGGGGGTGCGCTCTGCCCTGCAGGCAGGGGCAGTGGTGGATGTGCGGGACGGGGGGCACGAAGCCCTCAGGGGCTCGGTGTGCCACCGGCAGAGGAGCCACGCCGTTCGGCATGTGCACGAAGCTGCCGGCAGCGCGGCCACACTGGTGGCACAAGCAGTCGCCCATCTGTTGGCAAGAGTGTGGACCGTATTGCAAATGTCTGTAGGCATTTGGGCAGCTGCATCTCTGACTCAGAGAGAAGAAGTGACGCACGGCGCGCTGGTCCAGCGCCGGCTGCAACAAGGCAGAGCTCGGCTGGCTCCTGGCGCTCTGGCCGAGCTCGCCGGGGTAAGCTGCGGGCACGGGCACCCCCGCACTCTTGGCCGGGCCGCTGAGAAACTCGGAGCAGACGTGGGTCTCTTCATAAGCGGCCTTCTCAGAGGCGGGGCAGTCGGGGGACGCCAGAGGCTCCAATTCATAGAACTCATGCTCCGCGTCGGATTTCTGGCCCCGGGGACCCACCTGGTAAGCACTCACGCTGTGCGTTTTGCTCGGTCCCTTGTCCCGCGGACTCGCAGGCAGGTGGTGGGAGAAGGCGCTGCACTGGAGCTTCCTGGGCAGCGGAATCTGACCGCAGGCGCCCTGTGGCCCGAGGCACCGGCACAGGCACTGGAAGAAGAAGGTGGCGAAGGCCCAGCTGATGCACATGATGAGCATCATGAAGGTGCCCAGCTGGGTGTAGGCCAGGACGGTGGACGGCATCATCATGGCCCCGGCCACGAACGTGGTCAGGGCGGCCATGGCGATGGCGGAGCCCATGCGGCTCAGGGAGAAGACCACCTTCCCTTCCCGGTCGGCGTCCGGGGCCAGGCGGTACGCAACCCCGTAGTGGACGGCGAAGTCCACCGACAGGCCAACCGCCACCGAGATGGTGACGGACTCCAACACGTTCAGCTCCCAGCCCAGCAGGACGAGAGAGCCGACCGTCACGAATATGGTGCCGGCGATGGAGACGATGGCGTAGAGGCTGATGATCACGTTCCAGGTGGTGAGCAGCATCACGCTGAAGGCCACGGCCACTGACAGCCCCATGGCGACCAGGGTGCCATCCGAGAGGCTGTCTTGCAGGTCGTAGAACTCCAGGTTGCTGACGAACCAGCCGTTGCCCAGGCCCTCGGGGGCCGAGCTCAGCTCGCGGGAAATCCACGCGTCCACCTCCCGGTAGAACTGGTGCATCTTCTCGTAGGCCAGCGTGAAGAGGTAGGTGCTCGGGAACTCCAAGACCACCGCCCGGATGGTGTCGTTGATGTCGAAGCGGGGCCCCGGGGTCTTGCTGTCCAGGTGGTAGCCCGTGCTGCGCTCCAGCTCCATGATGGCCCTCTTGATGCACAGCTCGAAGACCTCCTGCTTGTAGGGGAAGCTCCAGCGGCTGCAGCAGGGGTACAGGGCCGGCTCGTCGCAGTCCTGGTTCTCCATCCAGCGCTTGAAGGTCTCGATGAAGCAGCTGGTGAAGTCCTGCTCGTCCGTCTGGTAGAAGAACGTCTGGTTTCGCAGCTTTTGGCAGAAGTGCAGAATCCAGACCTGGGACGCGGGGCTGGCGATGTTGAAGCTGCTGTCCAAGGTCAGCTTGCCTTTGCTCTTGGGGTTCAGCGGGTTGCCGTTGTCCTCGGGGGACACCCCCCAGATCACCGTGATGGGCATGTGCAGCTCCTCGCCGTGGTGGACGCGCTCGAACATGAAGAGCTTCTTGTACTCGGCGTCGTAGCGCTCGAAAGGGTGGGACGAGCGGAACACCTGGAACTCGGACAGCTCCAAGGAGGGCAGCTTCATCTTCGGGTTCACGCACACGATGTAGGCGCCCCCCACGGTCAGGGCGAGGAACCAGAACAGCCAGAGGTAGCGGAACTTGATGACGATGCAGGGCAACACCTTCTCGAAGAAAATGCGCGAAGCCTCGGAAACGGCAAACAGGGCCTTGTGGCACGCCCGGCACGCCGCCGCCCAGCAGCTCTTATGGGGGTACACCGGCGGCTGGGGCTTCCGGAAGCAGGTGAATATGTTGAGGAGGTACCGCTCGTGCAGCACGACCACGGCGGGCAGCCACGTGACCATCAGCAGGTAGTTGACCAGGATGGCGGTGCCCGCGTACACCCCGAAGCAGCGGATGGCCGTGATGTTGCTCACGTAGTTGGCGTAGAAGGCGGCGGCCGTGGTGAAGCTGGTGACGAACATGGAGAGGGCGGCGTGCTGCAGGGTGACGCCCACCGTCTCCGCGGTGTCGGCCCGGGGCTTGTCGAACTTGGTGTAGTTCCAGACGTCGCACAGGACGAAGGCGTCGTCGGCCCCGATCCCCACCAGGATGATGAGCGCCGTGAGGTTCATGAAGGGAAAGAACTCGAAGTTGAACACCACGCGGTAGAGGAAGTAGGAGACGATGAGGGAGCTGATGATGGCGAACATGGTCATGAGCGTGATGAACACGGACCGGGTGTAGACGCACATGACGAGCAGGACGATGGCGATGGCGATGGCGGGGTACACGGTGTCCATCAGCAGGTAGTCCTGGAACAGGCTGTGCTTGATCCCAAACTCGATGCCGGTGACGGTGGTGACGCCGTCGGACGCGTTCCAGTGCTCGAAGTTGTCCAGGTAGATGCCCATCATGCTCTCGCCCTTCTCGGTGGGCGAGAAGAGCATGCTGTACTTGAGGGCGGGCGTGGGTTGGTCGGCCGCCCGCGGGGCCATGAAGTCCTTGTCCACCAGGTAGTGCAGGATGTGGTAGACGGCGTTGTGCTTGGTGCACTTGCGCGGCACGTGGGCGCACTTGAGCTGGTCCTTCCTGCGCGCCGCCGCGTCCCAGCAGTCGGGCTCCAGCGTGCCGTTTTGGTAGTGCTTGGCGCAGGCGCGGAGCAGCTTCAGCGTGTGGGCCACGTCCCGCTCCACGATCTCCTGACAGGACGACCGGTTGTTCAGGATGGCGATGTAGTTGCCCAGCGTCCAGCTGGGGCAGCAGGAGGCGGCCGTGGTCCTCTGGCAGAGGTCGCTGAACTGGGGGTGCGCCCGGATCTGCAGAGACAGACACACGGAGGACTGGCGTTTAAAATAGGGGCGCTCACCGGGGCAGCGTGGCTCAGTGGTTGAGCATCGACCTGTGAACCAGGAGGTCACGGTTCGATTCCGGGTTAGGGCACATGCCTGGGTTGCAGGCATGAACCCCAGTGTGAGGCGTGCAGGAGGCAGCCAATCCATGATTCTCTCTCATCCTGGATGTTTCTCTCTCTCTCTCCCTCTCCCTCTCCCTTCCTCTCTGAGATCAATAAAAACATTTAAAATAAATAAATAAACAAACAAACAAATGGGTTGCTCAAAGGTCTGGGTTAAGGTGGCCTGGAGGGCCAGGGAGTTACAGAAGGTAAACACCATCCTCGGTGTGAATGCCGAGTGTGACTCCCCCCAGAGCCCTGCTGTGGCCAAGTCCTCGCTATGCTGCTTGGGGATGACAGGCAAGTGTGGAACAACTTCAAGTAGTGCTGGTGTGGTTTTAAAAAGGGGAGGAAATTAACACCTCTTCGGTAAACAAGCCTTTTCAAAGTCCCTCTAAAGAGCAAGAAGGTGCATGGGCTGGGAGGCTCCCGCATGCATTCCCACCGGATCAGTTAAGAGGACCATGGTCCAATTGATTCATGAAACACATCTGTGGCTTTGCCCAAGATTTCTGGTTACCAGTATGAAATGTTGGGTGATGAAGGTACACTGGCTCAATCAACCTAGCTGGAAGCAACATGCCACCCCCTGAAAACTGTCAGTGAGTCAGAAAGCAACTGGCTGGGGAGGCTCCGCTGGCTGGGCCTCACCCTGTGCACCTAAAGGTTGCCGGCTCACCTCCAGGTCGGGACACGTCCCCCAAGCTGGTAGGGAGCTGGGAGGGGGCGTGCAGGAGGCAGCCAATCATGGTTTGTGCTCACATCGATGTTTCTCTCCCTCTCCCGTCCTCTTTCTCTAAAAAAATCAATGAAAAACCTCTTTAAAACAATTATTTAAAAAAGCGACCATTGATATCAGAAGCGCTGACGACAAAGAGGCATGAAAGCCCTGGAATAAAACTGTTTCCTGAAATATACGCATTTACAGGGGTGGGCAAAAGTAGGTTTGAATATAGTTGTACCAAGAAATAACACAATAATTAATCATACAGGAATATAAACTTGAGTTTTGCATACTCACAACTGTGAACCTACTTTTGCCCTGGGATATATCTGATTTTAAACGAGTATGTACAATTAATACCATAAGTAAGAGTTTAAGGATTTCCTCCACATCCTTTAAAGTTTACGCAAGGTGGCTGAACCCCTTGGGAGAACTTCCTCTCTCGGCAAACAGGGCCCCGCTGCCTGGGGGCAGTAGGTGTGGCGACCCCGGGTTCAGGGGACAGCGCGTCCTCTAGGCCACGCTTCCCGGAGGAGGCTTTTCTGCTGACGGCTGTTCTTGTTACAGAAGATGGGACGCTGTCCCAACGCCAAGCCTGGCACTGCTGATTCACGCGGAAGCCTGCACCAGTGCACGGCCTTCGAAGCCTGTACAGGCCACGAGCGGCTCCTCTTCCCCCGAGGGAGAACAGGAAACTCCCCCTGGGAGCCCGAGCAGACTCCTCCCGGAAGCACCAGAGCGAGAGACAACCCACTTCTCACAGCCCCGCGTCTCACTTGCCAAAGGCTGTTCCAGGGAGGAAACGCCGAAGGTCAAGAAGGGTGTGAGCGCCCGGCAGGCCGGCGTGGCTCAGGGATTAAGCCACTTAGGAACCAGGAGGTCACGGTTCGATCCCTGGTCAGGGCACATGCCAGGCTTACAGGCTCCATCCCCAGTAGGGGGCGTGCAGGAGGCAGCCCATCAATGATTCTCTCTCATCATGGATGTTTCTCTTTCTCTCTCTCCCCCTTTCTCTCGAAAATCAATAAAAATATTTTTAAAAAGAAGGGTGTGAATATTTTTGACGAAACCCACCGTGATCTTTATTCAAGTGGGAGGACATGTTGGCACAAATCACCTCTTGGGAACCGAAGCTTACCGAAGAACAAGTCACTCAGAACCGGAGCCCTGGCCGCAGTTAAGCTTTTGGGGAGTCAAAAGTTTTATGTGGATTTTTGACAGCACAGAGGGTTGGCACCCCAAAACCCCATGCCATTCAAGGTCAACTGTACTTTATTGGGACTACGAGAAAATAAATTGGCCATGTATTGGGAACTGAAGTTGGGAGACTTCCATGTGAGGAATTATTCTGTTCTTCTACTTCTGCATTGGTTTGAAAATTTCCATAATAAAAAGTTGTTCTTAAAGATACTCTGTTGGGGGTTAAAAAAAAAAAAGAGCCCAAAAGGCTATCATTCAAGTGTACTAAATTAATGTTTATTTTAACAGAGCCCTCATTTTTTAAGTTCACTTCCAAAGAGCGATAATTACTTGACATTTCACAAAATAGGATAACTCATATTTAGCTGCTTCCAGGTGAAGACAGTCACATAGGCTGTGAGGGGAAGCAGCTGCCTAGCGGACACCAGGGAACTCCGGGAGAGCACCCTCCGGGCTTCATGGCAGCTCACCAGTTCCCTCCCTACAGAGAGATAACTGCAGGCCCCTGCACTCAGCCTGGGGAGCCGAGAGGCAAACAACCCTAACGTCTGACAGCTTTCAGTCGGAGGAAAACCAACTGCACCCATTATGAAACCCAGGATCTGCTAGAAGGAACCTATTTGTAGCGGATGAAGTGACCGAACGCAAAGATAAAGGAAGCAGGTTGCCAGCTGAAACGGGGAAAGCGAGCAGATTCCTGTCCTTGCATCACCTTCGCCAATAATAGCAGGCTTGTTGTTTTCCACGAGGGTATCTGACCGAAGATGAAAATGTTGGCCCAGGTGAACACTACTTGGACGGCCACTATCAAAAATAAACGCCAGCAGCCTCCGGCCAGGCGGTCCTGATTCCCAGGCGGTGCTGGCGGATGGACCCCCTTGGAAAACCAGTTTCGGGGGCGCGTGCAGGGTAAGGAATAAGGACAGCGCCGAGACATCGTGCCGCAGATTTAGCCGGGGCTGGCAGGGGCTGGAAGCTGGTGCCTGAGGCCCTGAGTCTAAAGGAATGGAGTACAAGGAACTGCCTGGGCCAATGGTCGGCAAACTCATCAGTCAACAGAGCCAAGTATCAACAGTGCAACGACTGAAATTTCCTTTGAGAGCCACGTATTTTAAACTTAAACTTCTTCTAAATAGACTCGCCCAGGCCGTGGTATTTTGTGGAAGAGCCATACTCAAGGGGCCAAAGAGCCGCCTGTGGCTCGCAAGCCGCAGTTTGCAGACCACGGTCCTAGGCGGTCAGGAGTGAGGCCGTATGGTCCCATCCGCCCTCTGTTCGAAGGAAAAAATGTTCCTGACTCCTATACCAGATGAATACGGCACGGTGGTCCTTGCCCTCAAGTCGCACAAGCGACAGGGAAATCAGACCAGAAATCAGTAATTGTAACTCGGTGTGAGAAGGACCCCCGTGTTATGTGGCAGGGTCTGCGTGAACCTGCGGAGGGGATGCGAGGGCGAGTCCGTGTGTGGACAGCGCCCCTAACTCGGTGGTGTGACTCAGCCAGCTAACACTCGGTCATATGTTACCCTGTGGGGCTTACGGAGCTTGGCAAGCAGGTATGTCTTCGTGCAGCGGACATATATTTCTGCCATATTTTGGGGAAAAGAGTTCATACGGATGATTTCAACATCTTTGACATTTACAAAAATAGGAACGGGGTGAGTGAGAGCGATTTCTTGTAACTCTCGTGAGCACCGTAACTCTTAATTGGAGGCACTCGCAAATTGGCTGCTGTCGCAAGCCACGCTGCTTACGTGGCTGTAACGTGTCCCTGCACACGCCCTGGTCAGACAGCAGCAGGGGTGGGGCTGGCTGAAATAGCGGGTGAAGGAAGAAGAGAGGAAAAGGAGGAGGCAGCAGAGCTTTAAATAATACCTTAACTTTCTAAACTAGCGGTTGAGTTGGAGCTATTTTAAGAGGCTGAGAACAAGCTAAAGGGAAGCAAGTCACCTCCTAATCCCGGGTTCTCGTAACTGCTGGCCTCTCCTCCCCCATGTGACCACGGGCCTCGTGACTGAACAACGGAAGGGACCCGAGAGGAGAGAAAAGGCGAGGGCGCCATGGCCTTCCTTAGGATAAGCCTTGGGGAGGGCCTCGCTGTCCATGGACGCTGCCCTGGAACACGGGTCTTAGGCACCGAATTTCAGATCCCTTGTATCAGCTGATCGCTCAGAGGCCTGACTCCGACGAGGTGCAGAGACCAAGAGGCAGGGACAGGGTTTCCAGCAGAGACAAGACAGAGAAGCACGCTCCTGGCACGAACGACCAACTGCCAGTGGGCCCCCGAGGTCAAAGGGCAGAAAAGGAACGGAGAAGACGGGGCGTCAACGGAGGCTCCTTCGAAAAGGCTAAGGAACAGACTGTCAGGAGCGAGCTGACAGCTTGGGAACGAAGCTCTTCGTTCGGGGAGGGGGATGCTGGGGGGGCAGGGCTGTCTGGACTCCGTGTGTCTGGGGCTTGTGGTGGGAACGCACACTGGGGTTGAACTGGGCGTGCTGTCAGGACAGGCAGGCGACAACAGAAGCATCCGGTCCCCCTGGACATTACCCTGAGGACCAGACGTTTTCTAGGGTCGACCTACCGACAGTTAAGCTCCTCTGCTCTGTGTCATTTTGGTGTGTGTCCCATTCAACGTGATACTGTTAATAATCAAATGCTTAAGTACAATACTAGTATGTGGGGGGAGAGGGTGGAGGAAGATGGCCAGGTAGCCTCGGGACACAGTTTGCTCAAATCACCACAACCAATAAAAGCCCGATAAAGGTCCAGGGCTGGGAGACTAAAAAAGGCACAGCGACCATCTGAAATAATCTGAAATCTGACCTGCTAACCAAAGTTCAGATGCCACTGAATAGCTTATCCCTACGGGCGAGGTTTATGGTTCTGGGTTCACGGCAGAGTTAGAGATTAGCATACAAAGGCACTGGCCATTGGCAAAAATAGCCTTTCATTTAACAAGTTACAATGACAAGCATGCCCTCTGAGGCAGAATTTGGGGCCGTGATCTAGCTATTCACTGATCTAGCTATTCACGAGCTGGTGTGGGTCTGTAACTGGCTCGGCCCTCACTGAGATGCGTGTCCTGGGTGTGTTCCGCACGTTTCACAAGTGGATCACAATGCTTAGGGTGTCCTTGCTGCGGGTTACAAATCTGACCACACAGCTCTCCAATCCTTATTTGGAGCCCAGGGGAGAAAAGCACTGGAAGAAGCAGAGTGCACCCATCCCTTTATAGTCTGCGTTCTGCAAGTGTATTGAAACCACTAGAAGGCCACATATTTAGATTTCCTGGCATCCATCTCTTGTAGAAATGCTTCTGCTATAACGTGTTCCTGCCTCCAACCTGCCTGAGACGGGGTCTACCAGTCAGCTAAGGGTCCATACTGTATCTCTGTGAGCAGGGTAAGAACCTTGAACACATCCTGCTTTTTGATGGAGGCTGTGAGGAGCGAGGGACGGTCCTCTCTTGCCTTATTATGAGGGGGAGCAGGGAGTCCTCTAGAAGCAAACTGGTTACCCCATTTCTATGGCTTTCGCCCCTGACTGTGAATTGCTTTTTGCGGTGGCTGTCAGGGAGGGTACAGACAAGTCTGCTGCTCCCGATCAGGAAGTGTACAGGATTACGGGGTGTGTGTTCTTTCATGTTAACGCTCACCTTTAGCTTCCTGATTTTCCTCCCGTTACTTTCCCTTCGTGTCATTCACTCAACTTTCTTACCATGTACGTTCTGTATGCCTTGAGGGAAGCCAGCTATTGATGCTGGTTTGATCCAGCTGCTCTGTATGAATACGGGTTATATATGAAATTGTACTGCTCCCACTCATGAAAGCTCTAGTGCCTCAGCACTGCTTTCTGGCTTCTGAGTCACTGAGAGCATCACAGAATAAACTAGCTCTAACAGTGACACTTATTCCAGGCCATGGTTACTCTTTGCGGTTTGAGTGGGAAATGGCATCTATAGTAAAACTGAACAAAAATGGGGTATTTCCTGCGTTATGGGAGCATGAAGCACAGGCTGGAGTGAGACTTGGCCGGGCTCAAATCCTCCATTTGCCACTTCCCTCCTGTGTGAACTTTTCTCATCTATAAAATGGGCAATAAGCCCAGCCTGTGAGGCTCAGTGGTTGAATATTGACCCATGAACCAGGAGGTCATGTTCATGGGCCGATGCTTAGGTTGTGGGCTTGATCTCTAGGAGGGGGTGTGCAGGAAGCAGCTGATTTTTCTCATCATGGATGTTTCTCTCTGAAACCAATAAAAAATATTTAAAAATAAATAAAATGGGCACTAATAGTATTTAATTCATAACACTATGGTGCAGATGAATAATAATTCAATGTATAATGCAATAATTTGTTAGGTGTTTGGGACACGTCCTGGCAGACATCAGTAGCACTCAAGAAACATCAGCTATTAATCAACAGCGTGAAATCAGTCACTACAGCGCCTTTGGGGGAGGAAGGTCTAAAGATCAATTGGGAAGGTGTGATAACGAGAAATAGGAGGTATGGAAGCGAAGAAGCTGTTCTCACCCAGGGTGTGAACATCCAGTAACCAGCCCGGCCTGTACCAGCTACAAGTTCCAAGGTCACCGGCCTCGTGAGTAAGGTAAAGGACGGGGCATGCAGTCGACTCATCGCAGATACTCTACAATCTCCTCCTCCAGGCCCCACTGTCTACAGAAGAAGGTGGAGCCCGTGACAAGGAGAAATACTTTCACAGCTCCCAAATAATGAACCGATCGCCGTGGGAGAGAAGAAAACGTGGCCGATGAAAACTGACCGCTGGGAGGGAACCGCTGTCTGTTGATGATGGTCTGCGCCCCTGGTCTGTTTGGAGCTGGACAGAGACAAGATGGCACCTGCAGCAAATCCTGACAGCTCACCCGACCAGGAAGTTACTTTCAAAAGGTATCAGCGCTTCCCAGGATGAAGGGAGTCGGGAGATCTGGGGCCAACTAGCTAACCTGAATAGCCACGTCCGTTCTCACAACGAGACTGCTGGTCTGGGGGGCCTCCGCGTCCTTTCGCCTCGTACTCCATTAAGGAACGCTGCTGTCAGAACAGGCCATTGCGCTGATGGCCAGGCTAGCTCTTAGCATTGCATACGCTTCCATTTTTAGCAGTACCTTGGGGGGGACGCTGAGAATGCAGTGAGTTCCTTCCCGCCTGGTCACTGTGCTTGGACAGGCCCAGGAGTGACATCAGACAGCAGTTTCTACCTGGAGAAACTGCCTCTGAACTCGTGAAACTGACAGCTCTCCCAGGCCCAGAGGCGGCCTTGGCACACTCTGGCCTGACAGCTTTGGGGCTCCAGGGCAGGAGGTGCTGTCTGCCGGCCTCCTCAAGAGCAGGGTGTGTGGAGGAGAGAGCAACCCGACCTGCGTTACTCTGGCCATTTGCACAGATCCCGCTTTCTAGCCTTTGATGTCCCTTTCCCCAGCCTGTGCCCTAAACTTTCCTTTGAGGCCACAGGGAAATGGCCCCGGATTGCTAGGAAGGCAGGCATTTGGCTGTATAATTAAGGTGCTGACAGTTGCCTCAGGGGGAAGCGTGGTGAACAATGAAAGCAGATTAGGAGAGGAAATATGACAAAAGAAGGAAAAAGAGTCTTAACTATGATCCTGAAAGGAGAGCTGCTGTGAAAGAATACAAAAGACTGTCAAGGACAAAGAACAGGAGAGCGAAAGCAAAAAGTCCTTTATTGGGGAAGACAGCGTGGGAGGGTGGGGACACAGACACTTTGATCCTGGGATCTAAGAGACTGCCAAGCGCCTGCGCTGTTTACTCCTCAGCAGGTGAGCCCCGCAAGGACTCCCATCCGATCGGACAGGGCTCAGCAGCAAGAGGAGTTTCAAAAACATCGCCTCATGGGTGCCAAACCTGTTTCCGGTTCCCTTTACATACCCTTGAATTATCTACATGGCACATCGATTTAATTGCTGGTAAATTCCATAACGTCTCTCCTCCGGCTGAAGTAAACACTACTCTGGAATAGCGGTCACCTGTGGATATGAAAAAAGAAAAGACACAGGGTTATAAATTATTCATGGATTCGTAAGACTTGGCATTTAGAAGCGATTCAAACTGGGAAGCCACATGGACAATTCATTATCGGCAGGGGAGCCCTCCCTTCGACAAATTCCAGGAGAAAATGTTAAAAAAAAGAAAAAGAAAAAGCAACGCTATAACATTGTCTTCGCTCAAGGCCTTTGTCTACTCTGCACCTAAAAAACCACAGGAGTCACATGACAGATGAAGTTCGGGTCAGACTCTAATGAGGAAGAGCCATCCATACGAACGCTCAGCAGGCAGTGAACTGAATGCCTCCCTCTTAATTCCACAACACGTCACCATGATGGCATACCACATCAGAGAATGACGCACGAGGGACTGTTGAGGATGGATGATAAGGATGTTCTCTTTCTCGGGCAGCTAACTAGAGAGGAGGCATGGCAGGTGATCCATTTAAAGGCACTGAAAACAGTCCACTAAGTACAGGCTGCTGGCCAGGACCACAGACCCCTCCACGTCCTGGCTGAGCTCACCAGAGTAGAAAAACTGTGTGGAAAATCATCCTCATATAAAATACGTTTCTGAGTAAGGGAGGCTGTGTGATATATTCTGGGAAGGGTGTGGTCTTTGGCGTTAGACCTGGGTGTGATGTTAGACCTAGCAGGTGATCTTGGGCAACCAACTGCTTCCCTGCACCTCGGCTCCTCACTGGTTAGATGGAGACAGCAACACCATCTCAAACAGCCGTGGGGACTAAATGAGACGGAAAAGGGGTGCTCAGTAAGGCCTCTTTCTGCTTCCCCGGCCGTAACCAAAATTCCGAACCAAGAAAAACGAAGTTGATGACTTTCACATGATCTAAAATGCCTAAATGTGCTAACAAAGAAACTCAACTTGCAAATGAATGAATAAAGCTTTATTACATAAACTTTGTTCACGATTATGAAGTTTTCTTTAGTAAACGCTTGTCTTCATCAAATGGCTGTTATCTTGATTGGTTTTACAGATCAAAATAAGCTTTGTGAACAGTTCATTAGAGTAGTCAGAGATGACTTTATCAGGGAGGGACCTACTGCTCATGAGACAAATATTTAGTGCTGACTACAGAAATATAAAGGAGACTGTATCTCGTGAATTTGCTAATGTGCTTCCTGGTTAAGAGAGACGCTGGTTAAGCAATATCTAGCAACACTTTGAGAGAAACAAGCTAGCTGAACATGCACCTAACCAGAAACCAACTTTTCTAACAGGAGAAAAGAAACTTGCATTGCTTCCTAAGATCAGTATAAAACACTCCCTAATCTCCTCCTTTCTATCTCGCTATGACTATGTAGTGAAATAGCATCCCAAATAAAACCTGAGGGCTTGGCAAGATCTAGAAACATCTGAGAGCTGATCAGGTCATCTGTGATCTGATCTACAGGAAGCTACACATTTTAGAGAGATTGTCAACAACCACCAAAAAGGCAAAACTCAAAAGAGCTTACTGCTAATGTTCACTGACAGACACTAGTTCTCCCCAGTGCCTCACTCCTCGTCTAGGCTGATCGGTGACTTCCACGCTTGCATGCATTTCCTCTGGCCCAGAAGTCGCCAACCCGTGGTCCCTGAGGTCCGAAAGGTTGGCGAGCAGGTTGGCGACCGCTGCTCGGGCCGGTACTCATCCCTCCGTGGCAGCTGCAGAGGGGCTAGGCCAACTCTAGGCGCGGGCAGATTTTCAGCAAGTTTGCTGCCGACATAAATCTGGCTTCCTGGCCTCGGAGAAGTTCTTACAATAATATCTGGGCTCTCGTTTCTTCAAGGGCATGTTCTGCTGCAAAGCAGCAATTGCTTTCTTCCCAGAGCATGATCTGCTGCAAAGCAGCAATTGCTTTCTTCCCAGAGCATGATCTGCTGCAAAGCAGCAATTGCTTTCTTCCCAGAGGTGCTCTCCAGCTCCCCACGCTGCCCATCACTTCTAGCTGTCTCCCGCCCGCCAGGCTAGCGTCACTCACTCACATCATGACCCAGGTCCCCGTGGCACTCAAGCTTTGGGCTTCTGGGCTTGGCTTTGCTCATCTCTCAGTCTCTAATGCCTAAGGGCAAGGCAGGCACACAGAAGACTTTCTGAAGGAATCAAAATGTTAAAACTACGTTTTTGGTCACACTGATTATTTCAGGGTTCAATCCCAAAATGTGTATTATCTTTTAAACAGTACGAGGAATTTTAGAAAGTGACGTGAGTCCTAGCCAGTTGGGCTCTGTGGTGAGAGCATCGGCCCAAGGACTGAAGGGTCTCGGGTTCAGTTCTGGTAAAGGTCATGTACGTTGGTTGCAGGCTCAACCCCTGGCCCCGATTGGGGCTTGTGCAGGAAGCAACCAATCAACCAATCGATGTGTCTCTCTTACATCGATGTTTCTCTCTCTCCTCCCGCCACTCCCACTCTCTCTGGGAAAAATAAATCAATGGAAAAAATAACCTTGGGTGAGGATTAACAACAACAACAAAAAAGGTGACTTGAAATTTGGGGCCAGCACAAGAATTTTACTAGATTTATATCCTCCTTAAAACCAGATATAACTCCATCATCTCTTCCATATTCATTTCCGTTACAGGTAAACAAACTCAGAGCCGTGGCTGACTGACCTGGAGACGTACACTGGTAAGTTAATGAAGCTAAAATCCCTCTAAGACCAGCCACACAATCTATCAGTCCCGATTTCAATCGTGTTCAGTCTCGAGAGGGCCGGAAGCCGCTGAGCGCTGTGACCCTCTACACCACCACTCACTTGGAACATCGCAGAAAAAGCTGTCTTTGTGGAAGTTCCAGTCAACTTCTCTCTTTTCTCGTTCATAATGGTCATCTGACCATCTGTCATCCCGGTGGCTGCAACAGAGCAAGTTCATCTTCAATAAAGTGCAAGCTATTTCAGGGCCCATAAACGTGCCTGTAACAGTACATCCTCCAAGTCATGGTCTACTTAGCACTTGAAATTAAGTTGGAAGAAATTAATATAAGCAACCAAGATGAATTTTCTCACTTCTGAAAGGAAAAAAGCCCCCAAATGCTCACTTTTTCATCCCAATACAACAAAATCGTACTAGACAATGACAATTTAAACATGATTCTGAGCCACGCATTTTATCTTTTCGCTCAGGCAATGTTGAAAAGCGGACTTCACTAAGCAATGTTTTGTCTGAGCGTTAATAAGTGATTACCTTTTGGCTTGCTCATCTGCATATTTAAAGGGATAATTGGCTAACGTTGCTTTGTATCCTGTATTTTTCACCATGTTATTCCACGTGACCAGCCTCTGGCCTATTGTAGTCCCTCTCGGTTCAAAACCCTAAGGCAAAAAGTCACAAACATTCCTGTTAGTGTACTTCACTTCAGGCCGAGGGGGGTAAGCCGTTTGGGAAAACAATGTCAAGGTGATAAATAGCTTTCAACCGAAAATACAGACACAGAGGTTCCTTACTCCAGAGGTGACCCGCGTTAAAACAAGATGACTTAACCTGATAATGATCACCTATCTGCTGTGGCAAAACATTTTAACTCTTTGGCATGTCACATATCTCAGGGAAGGGAAAAAAACTTACCTAAAGTTTCTCTTTCAAATTCATACCTAAGCATTTAGTAAATGCCTTTTAGGTTATAACATATTATGGTCAAATTAAATTATATTGTGCATGTTACAGTGTTTTACAAAGAGGATATCATTAAACTTGCTCACATTTTCCTCATTATTCTGCCCCAAAGCAGATTTTACTTAAAAACAGACCCTGCTATCGCTTAGCAATGCCGAAATTCCTTTAGCTTTTTTTTTTGGGGGGGGGGGGGGGGGTGGAGGAAGGGGGGAGAAGAGAGTTTAAGACTTCATGAAAATTTTTTGTAGTAAGCAGATTCAAGCAGATTCTCCAATGTCTTGCTCTTTAGATTAAACACGGGGACCAAGAAGCACAATGCCCGGATTTTTCACGGTGAGCATGTTTCTTGACCTTTAAGGATCTAAGAACAAAGAAGCTACACCTCTAATTGGCAGAAAGGGACGTGTATACCCATCAATGGCTTGAGGAGGTTTTTAAAAACTGGGATCCCATATAACAATGCAATTGGTATTAACAGACTTCATTTTTTCTTTTCTTTTTTAAAGATGGTTTTGGGCTAAAGAAAATGGATAAACGCTCCCGGCCCAACCCTCCTTACCAGCAATGGGTCAGAGAAGTCAGGAAGCTCCGGCACCAACACTCCGACCAAGGCACAGACCACGATGAGCACAGTGCACATGCCCAGGACCACCACGGGCCAGTCGGCAAGCAGGGCCGCGTAACTACAGAGGCGGGGAGAAAGCGCCGAGAAGGCCTCTTAGAAGCAATGGAGAGTGTTGCTGTCTCCGACCTAGTACAGGTATGTATCAATAAGGGCCCCGATGAGTTTGTAAGTTATCTCTATGTAACTGTAGGCGATTACAAGATCATTGTCCTCTCATTCCTGCGATGACGCAGCAGTGGTCCTCATGCCCAGGCTGCGAGTCTTTTGAAGAACACTGTCTATTTCTGACAAATAGCATGTTCTATCGACCTCTGTCTGGGAAAGAGGATCTGAAATTTACACTTCCTCCGGTAGGAAGAAGATGTATTCTAGCCACGGATCCAAACTCCTCGCCTCTCTCCCAGCACTCTGGTTGTCTGGTTATTCCCTTTCTCCAGAAGTTCTGGAAGAATTCAGCCCATAAATAGATTGCTAGAGCGTGCATCTTCAAAAACAGTCGAACCAAACCAAAGAAGCCCCTGAACCCGTAACTGTCCTTCCAGCTGAAACCATAATGAACATGTCCATTGGTCTGTGAGCTCCGTGCGGCACAGATCTTTGCTTTGTGTATTTATTAGTGCAGGATCAGAGCCTAGAACAGTGTCTTTTCAAAGGTGCTCAATAGCTACCTACTGATTAGATGAACCACCACTGTCCAACCACTACCTACCGCCTGGCTTTAGTCTCTTACCACGCCTCGGAAACCCCTCTCTGCTACCCAGTGCACCATCACGCCATCTCCTCCGGACACCTTCCCACGCCCTCCTTCACCACCTCTGACCCAAAGACCTACTTCTGTGCCCCTCCCACCAGAGCTGGGCCGCGCCTCATTACCTTGACGCTCGGTAGAACCTAACTACACTGAACTTCTGCTAAAATGCAAAATCTGTCTTGCCAACTCCAAGTGTCTTGAAGTTTTATTACAGGAAAAAGAAATGTTTAAGTTGTGGACAATGACTCCCAAATTCTCATCAACGCTAGCTCACTGGGCTGCTGTGATGGCCATTTCTGGCTCATCTGAAACCGGCTCCTTTTTTTTTTTTTAATATATTTTTATTGATTTCAGAGAGGAAGGGAGAGGGAGAGAGAGATAGAAACATCCATGATGAGAGAGAATCATTGATCGGCTGCCTCCTGCACACCCTCCACCCCCCCCATCTCACCCCCAACGGGGATCGAGCCCACGACCTGGACATGTGCCCTGACTGGGAATCGAATGGTGTGCTGCTGGTTCACAGGTCGACGCTCCATCGCTGAGCCAATGGGCGCAGAGGTGTTTCTCATTGTTATTCTTTTCAAAGTGATCTTAGGAAAATAAAGCATACTAGCTTGCACCTAAGATTACTTTTTTTATATAGATTTATATAGATTATTTATATAGATAATTTATATAGATTATCATCTCATTTAATCCTAGCACCTAAACTTATGAGATGAAACCCAGGTGCAGCCGGCTGTAAAAGAAATAAGTCACGGAATATAATGCACAGCATGGGGACTAGAGTTAATCATACTGTACCGCATATGTGCCAAAATAAAAGTTCTCATCGCAAGAAAAAAATCTGTGTGGTGACCGATTTAACTAAATTCACTGTAGTAATCCTTTTGCAATATATAGAATATTGAATCATCAAGTTGAACACCTAAAACTAATATAATATTACGTCAATTATATCTCAATAAAAAGTCCCAAAGCTTGGAATCGAGGCAGTCTAGTTCTAGAATCTGGCCTCTTAACCACTATGATATCATCTCTTGCTTCAAACACAAGAGAAGCAAAAGCCATCTGGAATGCTTCAGCTTCTTCCCAAGTTCACATTTTAAAATTAAATTCCTGAGCCACACTCACAGCTCATTTCTCGAGACAAAACCACCTAGATCTGCAGGACTTCAAGTCTGACGCTTACTCACGCTTCAAGGGAAAATTCCGCTAGATAAGATGGAATGACCTTTTAAGAATGATTCCGAATGTCATGAGAAGCTACAAACCACAACAGGCTGGTGGTGGTTGTTCCAACGTAACAGAACACGCCCAGCGCTCCTATTCTTCATACTTTAGTTCCTCCCCCGCCAAACGCAAACTAAGGTGCAAGTAACGGTGCTGAAGCAGTCAAGTCCTGGGTCAGCAGCACACGTGAGGCTTTCTCCTCCTTGCTTCAGACTGAACAGAGGCCCTCACACGCCAGACTTCAAAAGATCAGCCCTGCAAAAGGAAAAGGCCCCGGGCTTCCCCCACGACTCACCAACTCTACTTTAATGGATCCATTTTCTTTCAAATGAGCCAGAAGTTACTCATTTTTACCTCCAAGCACATCATCAATAGAGGGCAGTGGGCCCCCGATTGCTTAGCTTTCCCCCTGTGGTTTAATTCACCCCCATCATGACTTGGTTTTGTGTTCTCGAAAACGCTGCACGCACATGCGCAGCCACCTTAAAAGAGCCGCTGCAAGTACTGCCTCCCCTCCCTTGGAGGCATTTGGTTTTGGTTTGGCAGCGCCGCTACCCACGGCACACGTGTGCTGACTGCAGATGGCATTACGGCCTCAGCACGCTGCTTCCCCGCGTTTCACCTGACCCTAGCACAACCCTCCTCACCCAGATGTTGCGGGCGCCAACCTTGCCGGGGCAGCTGTTCCCACCAGAGAAAGGCAATCTGCACCCGGAGGCCACGCAGCCGCGCGGGCAGGCCTCCTCGGGACCACGCTGTGGCCGAGGGCGTTGCTGCGCCTCCGGCTCCCTGGGCTGAGGCACACGGAGCCCTGGGCACCGCGCAGGAAACACAAGTGTCGTGCACAAGGTGCAACGCAGACGGGGGCTGTACTATTAAGATGAAAACCCAGTAAAGCAGGCAAGCGGGGACATAAAGGAAATTAAAAGGGCCCGTGAAATCTCACTGCTGTGCACTCTCGCTAATTCCACTCCTGGCAAGTCCTGGTTCAAGGAATATATTCTAACCACGCTGAAAGAATAAGGCACTTGAACATTATTTTCTTTGGAAAGGGGACCACGTGTGCAATGGAAGAATTGTCGAAAAAGACCACTCCTGCCCGGCTGGTGTGGCTCAGTGGTTGAGCGCTGACCCAGAAACCAAAAGGTCTCTGGTTCAATTCCCAGTCAGGGCACGTGCCCAGGTTGCAGGCTCCATCCCCAGAAGGCAGTCGATCAATGATTCTCTCTCATCAGATTTCCAATCTCTCTCCCTCTCTCTGAAATCAATAAAAAAAAATTTTTTTTAAAGGACCACTCCTTTCACTATTGTACGTTCTGCATATCTACGTATCACACAGTACTTGTCTTTCATCTGCCTGTTCTGAGTGTGGACGGCCTTAGATTGAAAACGCAGCCCACCTCCGTAACACCGGGGCTGCAGCAGGCAGTCACGTCCAGTGACTGGCCAGGTGACCGCTTTCCCTGAGGCCCCGCTGCCCAGGCGAGGGCCCTCAGCCCCACCCCGAGCGAGGCCAGGTAGTACACAGACCCACAGGCCTCTCCTCCTTCCACAGGGTGAGGGAACGGAAGGAGCCGAGGGAATGGAATGTGCTTGTGGGTGAACTGAGGGTCTGAGTGGGTGGCACGCTGCCTGGCATCCTGGTCCAGGCTGTTACTGCCACGCCGGCGTTGTCATGAGCATCCAATGGGAAGTCCCTCAGATACACTCATAGATTCGCAGCCACCTTATCGTTGGGTTTACTCTGCAACCACATCAGAAAGAACTGTGAGAAGAAAGAAACGAAGCCCCTGCCGGGGGGGGGGGGGGAGGGAGGGGGTCTCGGTTGGTTTTGGTTGGCCCATCATCCCATACACCAAAAAGTTGCAGGTTCAGTCCCCACTTGCGGGGGGGGGGGGGGGGGCAGGTATGGGAGGCAACAGATCGATGTCTCTCTCTCTCTCTAAATCAATACACATATCCTCGGGTGAGGATAAAAAAGAAAATAAATGAATAAACTAAGTGTCTTACAGGGCAAACTTACTGTTCAAGTGACATCATGGGGTCTCTTGGAAATGGGCCCTTTCTTACAGTAAGACCCTCTACAGCACACTGTCCTCTTAGCTTACAAAGATACTTTTCTCACCCCGCCCCCCATGCCCTTCTGGAAATACTGTTCTTTCTCCCTTTCCCTTCCGAGCAGCCGGCCACGCCACAGTGGCAAGTGCCTTGGACCTGAGGCCCTCTTTTCCTGACCAACCACCAACCCCTAACCTTCTTCCAGCCCGGACCTCGCGCTCACGGCTCTTCTGAAACCGCCCGAATCAACTCGCGAGCCGCGGTTTGCCGCTCTGTTGACTAATGAGTTTGCCGACCACTGTCATATGCTACCCGTTACCTCTTTGCACACAATATGCCACAAGTGCCTAATCCTCACCGCTTCCAACTGCACGGTAACATTTAGTCTAGTCCAGTGGTAGGCAAACTCATTAGTCAACAGAGCGGTAAACTGTGGCTCGCGAGCCGCGGTTTGCCGACCACTGAACCAGCCCGCCATGGTTTTCAGGTGTCTTGGCCTGAGCCCTATTTAACACCCTAGCTACCCCTTTCCTCCCCAAATGGCACCTTCTTTTTCTCCCTTTCTATTTCCCTCAGCAGCTCTTCCTTACTCCCCTTGTCCCCTGAAGGCGAGCGTTTCTGAACGTTAGCAATCACAGTTTCCCATTTTAAATGGGTCCATCTTCTTTCGCATGAACCGGGAGTTATGCGTTTCTGCCTACAAATCCAGTGGCATCGACGATCAACCTAGCGGGAGGAATGACTGAAACTTGAGAAACGTCACGAAAGAAAACAGGATACGTAAGCCTTGCTTTCTTGTGAAGTGATGAGATTTACATAGTAACGCGCAGGGCATTCTGGGAATATGAAACTGGCAGACGTGGATCCTAGCGCCTAATAAAGAAAAGCAGGCGCACGGACACCCCCAAAACCAGGAAGGCAGAGAGGGGTTTTCGAAGGGAGAGGCAAAGTGCTTTGTGACTCCACGAAGGAGGAGACTCCTTCCAGTGAGGGTGGGGCCAGCACAGGCTTCTTAGAAGAAGCTGCATTTATATGTGTAAATACTGAAAAGAAATGAGGTTTTGAAAAATACCCATCTAATAGAAAAAAACATGTCCACGTTTTTAAAATGCAAAATTTTAGTCATTTAAGAAGGCTCTGGATTTCTAAAAAAAAAAAGAAAATTCATCTTCTTAATATGCCATCTCTACTGATAGAACCTCTTCCCTTTATTTTTTCCATCTTTTTTCACAAAAATGGGTAAACAGGATGTAGTACATGCGTACACTGGAATATCACTTGGCTTTTTAAAAGGAGGGCAATTCTGACACATGCTTCATGGATGAAGGCTGAGGACGGTATGCTGAGGGAAACCAGCCTGTGATGAAATCACACAAAACACTGCCTGATCCCACGGAGATGAGGTATTCGAGCAGTCTGATTCACAGAGACAGGAAGAAGAACGGGGGTTGCCGGGGTTTGGACGGGGGAAGTTCCAGTTTTACAAGATGGAAAAAGTTCTGGAGACGGGTGGTGGTGAAGGCCGCATAATATGAATGTACTTAATGCCACAGAACTGAACACAAAAATGATTACAACAGTCAACTTTATGCTGGGCATATTTTACTTTACTGTGCATAAATACTTATTTTTTTAAATGGAAGGGGAATTTACTCATATTAAAATTTATGTAGTCATTTTACTCCAAAGACAGGGCTTCAGAGTGATCACATCTGAGCATTTTTAGAAAGTGAATTTCAAAGACCGCTTTGCGTTTCTTACGGTGTAATCACATTATACCCGAAACCATAATGTTCGAGGACATCTGATGAGACAAGACTGGTCAGAAACTCGTACTCATTTAAAATTTGCTCTTCCACCGGGAAGGCAAAACTTTAAAATTTTTCACGCAAAAGAACACCTCCACCGTTAGAGGGCAACAGAATTTTTAGGGAGAAACACAACCCACGTATTTGAAAAAAAGTGCCATGAATTCAAGCCATGTGGGTTGGCACAATATTATGTATCTCGCTTCTCAGTGAAAGGCCAATTAATCCCCAGGAAGGAGAGCAAAAGCATTAGGCCAATGTGAACGAGGAAAGACAGAGTAAGGTTAGAAATCCACCTGGAGATGAAAACCACTGAGGAGATAGGGTCCATCAAGCAACCAGCTCAGCGGAAATTTATTTCTCCTTCACAAAACTATGAGTGAGGAAGGTGGAGGCAGCAGCAAAACGTGGAGAGAAAATGAGGAGGGGAAAGCATGCAGGCGAGATCGCTGTTTAATAAAATGATCCAATTACTGTACCTTCTTGGTAACTTGAAAGGTCTGGATGGTCTGGAAAAAAAAAAAAGCAAAGGAAAAACCATCAGAAACAAAGCACCATGACATAAAGGCTTGATGTCTGTAGTCAGCAGTTCACTCCTCTCTCCTTCTGGAAGAATCCTGGAGGGCAACAGGGATTTGGTATCTCTCGGTCGGAAGTGATCCTCAGGACCACTGGGGCAGGCTATCCGAAGATCTGCATCTGCCAAGGAATATTTTATTATACACGTTCTGGGTTGTAACACATGTAAATATTCTATTTCTTCCTACGTGGCACTGCTATCTTCTTGTTGCTTTTTTTTGCTGAGAAATCCACGGGTCTGTGACTAGTTTACTCCTCAGAGACAGAAACTATGGATTCATCGCATTCTTCCTGCTTGAGTAACGACTTCATTTTATGTTCAACTTGAGACTCTAAGTGGAGATTGTCGACATCGATTGAGAAAGAAAAACTGAGGTTCCCACACAGATCCCTGCTGGGAAAACACTGGGCCCTTTTGAAGTTTTTATACTAATGGACATGACAAGCAGATGTCTGAAACGCCCAAACCACAGCTACAGGTAAGACATGAAATCCCTTTGATTCGCCGTGTGTTATCTCTCTTTCCCTCTCCCCTGACAGCCTCCCCAGAAAACATCTGAGAAAGCAGGCAGGCAGGAACCCATCGCACACTTCCACCCCTCAAACGGAGTCTTCCTCCATCTGTGAAATCTTTCCACTTGCAACTTTTAATACCTGTCTACTAAAAGCTGCAGGCTGATTTTTCACACTCCCTTCAGACTTATGCAGACAAATAAAAACTCATAAAAACAAACAAACAAACCTAACTTCTGCTCTAGAGAGAAACAATGTTTTCCCAGCGTCCTTTCGCCTTTTAATACCATTCGGCCAAAACACACCCCAAAATAACCACTTCAGTTAGGCCTTCAGGGGTGACACTGGCAGCTTCCAGGACCCTCTCCCACAGGCTGGGTGCGGATAAGCTGGGCTGGGCCCCATCCCCAGAGGCCTAGGCCGAGTGTCATCCTGTCTCTCCCACTCAAGAAAGCATTTCCGTGTGAAAGTGCGTGACAGTGACATTGTTACAGGGCTAAGCTCAACTCTGCCCTGAAAAGGTAAGCGAATAAAGCACTTACAGACCCGGAGGCTCGTGATTAGGAATCAGTGGCCCCTGGCACTGCACGGCTGACAACTGTCACAGCAGCTGAGGACCCTGGCTTCACTACTCGGATGACCGGTGGGTGAGCTGGGGTATGTCAAGGAGACAGCTAATGAGACTGTCAAGTTCTCAGAAAGAGGGAAGGTGGGAGGAGAATCATGATGAGGGGCATTGTGGCAGATACAGAGGCAAGGGAGATTTTTTTAAAGGTAATAACCAAAAGTAAGTTGTATGGGAGGGAAAATGTTAAAAGAAACAGAAAAAAATTAAAAAGCCACCAATGGTCTGCTTCCCTCACCGTTTCTCCCTCTTTTAATAATTTTTGAGGGGAGCGTGGGAGATTGAAGGGCGAGGGAAATGGAATGCAGAAACATGAAGACATGTCACCCGTCTAGAGAACTCTTAATGTCACAACTTACAGAGGGACAGCATCAGCTTGCACCAATTCCAGATGGCTCTGCCCAGCGCTCGGGAAAATCCAAGCTCTGGAAAAAAATGCTTTGTATGGTTCTGAGCAACTAGTAGCCAAACTTAGGTAAACAAGTGCTCCAGGTAGCATGTCTTAGCTGCAACAGTCCCATGGGATTGGGCCCTGCTGCCTCTGCACACATATTCTGCAAGTGATAACTCGGGTTCAGCGCCGACACGTTAGGAGGAAAGCGTTTGAAAATAAAGAACCGACACTTTAGTGAGCATTCTTGAAAAGATTTCCAACAAAACCACCACCATTCTTCATCGTTAAGTGTTTGCATGAGTGACCACTGGCACGCCTGGGTTCAGCCGCGAGGATGAACCAGGAGCCCTGGGGACATGCTAAGCCTGGCTGCTAATTCATCTCGCGTGCACCAGCTCTAACTGCTCTGGTCCTGTCTAGGGATCTGAAGAACAAGAACCGCAACCACTTGCGCGATGCATTTCCTGGACGTGCAAGGGATGCTGACTCAAAGTACTGGTCATGCTGACGTCTGAAATTGTTGGTATGAACAGAGTCCCAACTACTACGCCAAATGTAAAATAACCTAGGAGGCAGGAGGGAAAGGTTGGGATTGCAGGAAGAATATTAACAGATCGTCCAATGAATACCCAGCACTTTTTACTGGTAAATGTTAGAAAAGAAATTGAGCAAATATGCAAATGTCTTTTAAAAGTTCGGAAGAGAATATGACAAATCCATAGCCCTGTTTGACACAGGAGAAGAAATCAAGAGTAAGTTTTTGTATCTTTAAGTTCTTCATGAGGCTATATTCATTAATTATTTGTATATTAAGAAGTGGAAAGAATTTTTATAAAGGGAAATTGCATATGTATTCACTCATGTATATGTGGCTGAAATATTTTATTTGAAGATGTCTCTCACTGATACTGATTTGGGGAGAATGGGGCACCCTGGCTAACTCAAATAGATTAAAAAAGAGTAACACTACACACGGATCATAAGCTTTCAAAGAACTTAATACATTTAATGCAAAATCTACAGTTCATTCTGTCAGCTGATTTACTTACTACACAGCTGAAGTGACACCAAGTGATTTGATCATCAATGGAATCACCTAGGAAGCTTATTAAAGTGGGGATTTCCAGGCTCCTCCCCAGGGTCTGGCTCAGTGGAGCTTGGAGTAGCGCTACATGGTCAGAGCTTGAAGCACTGCCTGGGACGACCTGCCAGGAAAATGTGACGTCCAGGAAAGAAACAACTGGAGAGTAACACAAGGACCATCAGAACTTAAAGGTGCAGGACAAACATTCAGTGAATGAGGCACAGGGAGGTGAAATTGGAACAGAGTGGTGCAAAGAGTAGCCTTGAACTTGACTAAGTAAGAAGAAGAATTTGAGCTAGGTCTTAAAGGACAGGTGGGCTTCAGATGGGTAAACAGGAGGGAGAGAGAAAGGAAATAAATACTGTGCCAAACTGCACTGCGGGGCAGCGTAGCTACATCAACTGGCCTTCCTGAGAGGGAAGGGCGAGGGGGAGGCTTGTTGGCGCAGCGGTTGCTGGGGGGGAAGCAGGAGACTAGGATGGGCAACAGAAATAGGAAGCTGCTGCAGTTTCTTGAGCAAGAACGAGTACGATGAAAACACTATGTAGGGTGAGTGACCCGCAATGTGCAGGATGATCTAGAGAGGGAAACACTAACACTACAGACAAGGGGACGAGGCTGGAGCTGCTGCAGTGGTCCAGGCACGCAGAGCCGAGAGAAAAGTGGAAAGATTGAGTCTTCCTTTAGGGACTCAGACAGCGTCTGAGACGCTTACAAACATGTGAATCAAAAATGAGCATCAGTTGTCAGAAATATGCACGGTGTCACAAGAAAAAGATTCTGATGAAATTTCGGCTAAACCAAGATTTATATATCCCATGTATATTATAACACATTTCCACACTCACTGTTTAATATTTACCTATAATGAGGTACATTGAGTACAATTAGACATGCTAAAAGTTACATTTAATGCATACTTATTAATGAATTAAAAATAGTGGCAGTGCCTCTGGAAGTGAATTTCATGACGATTTGGATTACAACACAAAGAGGCTGTCCAAACGATTAGTTTTATAAGTACATTTTGGCGGCTTGGTCAACAAATATATTTCATTAATCTTATTAAGATAAGAAAGACACACACATTTCTCCACTTCCAAAGTTTTATGGATCTTATCTATAAAATAGTAAAACGTTTTGCCTTTTCATTACCAACTGTACAAATTATATAAGTAAGAGTATATATATTAATTATAACCTTGGTGAAGATATATTTGCATTTCCGAAAACAGGTTTAAATTATCTATTTTATTAATAAGGCAAGGCCTCCATCAATTAGACCAGAGATTAAAAGTATAAACAATCATAATTTATAAACTTGCCAATTATCTTCTCCTCTAACATTTGCCAATTCTCAATTTTTAGTATAACATGTCTCTATTTTGTTCAATGTAAGAGCTATTATTTGAGCTCAAAATTACATGGAAAGATTACTAATCTTTCTTCGATTCATTTCCCACATATTTTGGATTATTTTGCCCCTTCAAAATTATTCGCTATTGTACAATTTCAGTTTGGAAGGTTAAAAGTCACACCTGCTATTAAAAAAAAAAAAAAACCAGAAACCATTGGGAGAAGTTAAAAAATAATAAAAATCCACTGTATCAAAATGAATTCCAACAGTGAAACCAATACTCTACAGCTGCTGTGACATCTTCATTTTACTAGCCAGGAGAATAGACTACTCCCTCCCCTTCTGCAGAAATTCTTTAGTTATGCTTTTAAGAACAACAATATATACTGAATTGATTTTTCTTCCTAACCTACATTTTCTCATAGTCCTCCCTTAGCATAAAAATTAAATTTAGGTATTCCAAATAAACGCCAAAAGCTTTCATAAATAAAGATCAAAGCAAAACTCTAACACAGATTTTTATAAAAATAATACTGATAGAAAAGGGTTTTCCTAGCCAAAAATCTGAGGTTAAAAAAGAGAATCTGAGACCGAGAACAACTGCGAATTTTCTGAAGAAAAATGAGGACTCTCCTCCCCCCACTTCCCCTGGGTGGGACCACATGTTCTCAGGCTGTAGTGAGGCCTGTGACACTCCACTTCTGGCTAAAACCATAAATTCAATATATTCATTTCCCAACGGTGTAGATTCTGTTTGCAACCCCCAAAACTATGATATACACTGAGTGGCCATATTATCACAATCCCTGAACGCATAATAATCTGGCCACTCAGAGTGAGAGAGTGTGTGTGTGTGTGTGTGTGTGTGTACACATACACACACACACACACACACACACACACACACACACACACACACACACACACACACATATATATATATGAGGCCCGGTGCATGAATTTGTGCATGGGTGGGGTCTGGCCAGCCTGGCCAGGGGGAGGGGAGGACATGGGCAGTTGGCCGGCCTGCCTGCTGGTCGAACTCCTGGTCGAGGGGACAATTTGCATATTAGCCTTTTATTATATAGGATATACACTGAGTGGCCAGATGATGATGCATTCAGAGATCACAATAATCTGGCCACTTAGTGTATGCCAATGATACCCAAATGCCACTCCAAAGTTTAGGAACGTATTCTAAGGAGAAGGTATTAAAAAGACCACAGGAGGAAGAAGACCTGTTATTAAATGGGGGTTCATCTTGGGTTTTAACCTGTCTTCCATCCTTGTCTGTAAAATAAAGAGATTTGGATTAAATTATTTCTAAGGTCTTCTCCTGCTGTGAAATTCAACTGTATTCTCTTATGGAATTGCAGATCATAATTACTTTAACACACTGCTAGGCAAAAGCTAAGAAGCCAGGTTCCCCCATCAAAATTCTATATTGAAATATTCCATGTGAACAATCAATAAAAATAGTCCTCCTGTAAGGGAGGTAAGAACTAGTGTCTTAAAATGCTTTGAAAAGTAATGCTGGCTCTTTACATGAATAGCTAGAGAGGCGTTTTAAATGGCCAGACAAATGGTTTAATGAAAAAGTGTTGGAGGGAGGAGAGGGCAGAGTTCCCTGTTTGTTAACTTAGACCAGGGGTCGGCAAACTCATTAGTCAACAGGGCCAAATATCAACAGTACAACGATTGACATTTCTTTTGAGAGCCAAATTTTTTAAACTTAAACTTCTTCTAACACCACTTCTTCAAAATAGACTCGCCCAGGCCGTGGTATTGTGTGGAAGAGCCACACTCAAGGGGCCAAAGAGCCGCCTGTGGCTCGCGAGCCGTAGTTTGCCGACCACTCATAGACGGACCGGGGGCTGATGAACTGGATGCCAGGAACACATCTGTACCAGCAGGTGTCAAAGGAGGAAGAAGCGCTGTAGGCAATGGGGCCAGGTCATCAAAGACGCTCGTGGTAAGAAGTGGTCAGGACTCATCCAGTTCACCAACCCAACGGGTTTTACCAGAAGAGCAACGTGACAGCGTGCGCAAGTGAAAAGAGTTGTTTTTAAATTTCCAAAGCCTCGTTCCTGAGTTTCCCATCCACTATCTAAGAAAGGCAGAATAAAATCTTTATTTAAAATATATATATATACATATAAATATATATAAATGCTTTTTATTGACTTTGAGAGAGAGAAAGAGTGAGTGAGAGAGAGAGAAACATCAATGTGAGAGAGAAAGATCATTTGGTTGCCTTGTGCATGCCCCCTACCAGGGATCAAGCCCCAAACCTGGGCATGTGCCCCGACCTGGGAATCGAACTGGTGACCTTTTGGTGCCCAGTATGACTCTCAACCAGCTGAGCCACACCAGCCAGGGCTCTTCTTACTTATTTAAGACCTTTAATAAACATTTTTTTGCTTATGTTTTCCCATTCCAAAACATGAATTTTAACTTTTAAAGGAGAAGCCAAGCTTTAATGAGGAGATCAATTTTGTTTTAATGTTGGTTTTGTTTTCTGATTAAAACACACATTCATTTTTTTGGTCTGAAAATGCAGAAAATTATAAAGAAAAAAAATCACCCTTGCTCTCACTACACAGATCTAACCTCTGTTGGATCTATTTCCTTTCAGTATTTTACCCCTGGTGCCTAAATATACACATTAAAGATGCACAATTAGGGTCACAGTCTCAAGTGTTATCCATCTGGACAATGGGCTTTTCTCCATGTAATTAAAATCTGAAAAGATGATTTTTATTAGCTGTATAGTGTCCCATTCTTTTACCATTACTTATATGCACATAGCCAGTTACACTCACATCTCTTCCTGTCTCTTTTGCTTACATACATCTATGTTTCCTATTTATTTAGAAGAGGTCTGTATGAAGGCTAAAACATCACAACGGTGGCCAGTA
Source organism: Corynorhinus townsendii (assembly GCA_026230045.1). Lineage (NCBI taxonomy): Eukaryota > Metazoa > Chordata > Mammalia > Chiroptera > Vespertilionidae > Corynorhinus > Corynorhinus townsendii. Next base: position 13,923,142 of record JAPDVU010000016.1, on the reverse strand, counting down.
TTTTCCCCTAGTTTGTGGCATGTATTTCGACATGACTTTTTGGACATGCATTTTAAGTTTCGTTAGTAATTCCTATCACTTCTTTTACAAGCAGAGTCACCCTTGATCCGGACGCCAGTTGGCCCCCCTCTCCCACCCCGCTCCCCCTTTCACTTACTACGCCTTTGAGAGGTGCCAGGTATCATCTTCTGTAAAGCCCTGTTTTATGGAGAAAAGTAGAATCTGAAAATCCATTTCCAGAAAACCCGTGGCATCTGATATTGTGACAATCGCGCGCTGATCATGGCGCACTGTGCAGCCAAGAGGCTGGATTCCCACCATCTGGCTGAGCCCCAAGCCGTCCTAGCACGGGCGGTGGTGCGGGGCGGGCCGTCTAGCAAGAGCTGTTCCCTCGAGCTCAGTGATGACTGGGACAAGTGCGGGTTCTGACTGGTCCTACGGCAGTGGGAACAGACATCTCTCGGTGAGCCGGGGCCCGCCTGGTTAGCCAGACTGGGGGGAACAGGAGGAATGGGAATAGGAGATCCGCTTTCTGCGGTCCTGCTTCCTGAACGAGGGCTGACTAGGATTGCCTGGCTTGTCAGAAGTCTCAAGGTTAGCCCGGCCGCATTTGAGAATGGGGCTCATGACTGAGGTTTTCTACACACTGGGGGTCTCTTTCATCTGTCCTAGTGGGCCCACTGATCCAGTTCTCCTCACAGAATCACACTGTTTTGGTCATTTTGGCTTCAGGATGGGCAAGTCCCACGCCGGAGTACGTAGGACACCCTAATCCCCCTTAGAAAACTGATGGGTAATTTCGAGTGTTACTTTTGCACCTGTTACTTGAAAACAACTCCAGTTAATGAAAGAGCAGATGAGGTTATTAAATGGGCCCCCAATCAAATATGAGAACTTCAGTTCCCCGAGGATGCACACCTGCTGAATTATAATCTAGAACGAAAGTCCTAAAAGGAAATTGCACAACCCTTTCTGCTCATGCAGAACCACCTGCTAACAGAGCAACGGCGGGAACCCCCAGGGCAGTGGTGTGACAGCAAGACGGGGCGTGCTGGCCTTGTACACAAACTTCTTCTCTCACAGTAAACTCACTTCAAGCCTAAGTCAAGTGCGCACACTACGTTTTCCCGGAACCTGGCTCCCACTGCGCTATTTTGGAGGGAAAGGCTCTCATACGTAGAATCCAAGGGCTCTTTTCTTGTCAGAAACGTTCAAAACACGTTTCTGTTCCTTCTTCCTGGCCCCGAATCTGGCTCTTCCATATGGAAAACTTAAATCTTTTCATAATCTTGGCTCACTTGTGCGAGAACATCTTTGGCAGAGGGACAAAGATGCGTTACCGTCTTCCCTAAGGAAGGCCGCCTCGGGACAGCCCTGCACTGCCCCAGCGTCATTAAATCACTCCTTTGTCATCTCTTCCCCCTCCTGGAAGTTCCAGTCCTCCCCCCACCGCCCCCTTCTTGAGCAGCGAGCAGTAAAGCACCAAAACAGGAAGGCGACAGGCCGGCAGGGACACAGGGAGAAGGCGAATAAGCCAGGATGTGCACAATGGACCAGGTCACAAATGCTCTCCCTTTTAGATCCCAAGAAAAACGCGACCTAACTCTGCTATCTGCAAATCAAGAAAAACATATATAAATAAACTCTCTATATAAACCACGGAGGCAGCTCAGAGTGGAGTTGGCTTTATGGAGAAACTCTCCTGCTAGCCCTTCACTTCGATCTACTTTAAAGCCCTCGTAAGCATTCAGTGGCTATTGATCAACTCAGAAAACACCGCCCCCCCAACTTAGCTGTTAAATAATTTGCAGTATCCCTCTAGAGACACTAAGAATATCGCCGAGATGTGATAAAAGGCTGCAGTGAGAATGACAAAAATGTGCATTTTGCACGTATTTATAAAGCCCCAAGCCAATCTAACCAAACTCGTTGGCAAAAGAAAGATACCAGGATTCCAAAGAAGAATGTTTTGTGTGCAGTGTACGTGAGTCTGTCCGTCCCACTCAGACTCAAAACCCCTTAAAGCTGGAACAGATCAAATGTTCATGGAACAAACAGCTTGAGTTCCAATATAAGTTAAAAGACTTTTTTTTTCTATTCTTAGCAGAGCTTGGTCCTAAGAAGCAAGCAAGCAAAAAAAGAAAATGATGCTATTCCCCCCACCGCCCGCCCCCCAGTTATTTCGGGAAACAAGAAAGGTATTGTGTCAGACAAAACTGGATGAGCATGGGGGAGGGGCGTCACTTCCTCTTCTATTATTAATTATTTCTCCTGAAAACGATGAGAGTTCCCAGGTCTGGCAGATCACTAGTTAAAGGGCAGCTATTCTGCGGACCCAGAGAGGTGAGGGAAGCAGGGCATGGGAAATTCCTTTTCAAACACATTTTGTCTCTGCCACTTCCAAGGGAGAGGGGGAGGGGCAGCCCCAAAGGTCAACACACCACATGGCTCAGGCCCTGCGCAAGGCACACCCTCAAAGAGGAGGCTAAGAGTGCCTGATTTATTTATTTATTTATTTATTTATTTATTTATTTGTTTTTAAAGAAACTGTTTAAAGCAATTCGAATTCTGCAAAGGACAACTGGTTAATTCAAAATATTTTGAAGTAGCTTGGGTTAAAAGAAAACCTTCGCCAGCCAGGAGGTGAAGGCCACATCGTTTGGTTGGAGGTCTTAGAGCAGGGGTCCGCTAACTTTTTAAACAGGGGGCCAGTTCACTGTCCCTCAGACCGTTGGAGGGCCGGACTATAGTTTAAAAAAAAAAAACCAACTATGAACAAATTCCTATGCGCACTGCGGGCCCGGGACGAGTCGGCTGCTAAGCAGGACAGGCAGCGGCATGTCCTCAGCGGGCCGCATGTGGCCCGCGGGCCGTAGTTTGAGGACCCCGGTAGAGCAAGCAGCCCTGTGTGCCACGTTTTAAATGTATACTTATTATAAAGTGCTTGTGAGCCACTCCCTGCCGGACTGTTGCTGCGAGCCCTGTACAAAACATCCTAAATAGGCACACCGGTTAGACTTCCCTGAATAAGATGCGAATAATCGCTAATAAGAGATCCAAGAAAAACTCATAAGAAAGCCAGAAAACTCTTATTAAACTTAACTAACTTAAGAGCATGGGATGCTGGAACAAGGTCCAAATTTCTCAAGCCAAAATCCCAGGCACTAGAACTCTAAGCTTTGGGAGAAGGAGGTTGGGGTGAGAGGGGGAAAAAATCCCTAGAATTTGAAGCTTAATGTAGGGTTTAATTCTGTGTTAGAGGGGAACATTATAACAAGCAAATAATACACTTAAATAAATCTCCCCAGGGACAGCTTTATAGTGAAATAGCTTCAGTTTCTGCTGGCCAACAGGGTAGGCCGATCAGTGGCTGAGAGCGGAAAACCAAGTCCCAGACGCATGCCTGAGAAGCAAAGACTCAGAATAGTTAGTGTGGGCCAGAACCAAAATAATGATCTGAGCCCAACTGCCAATCAAACAGCAGTGGACACAGCCACTGATCGGACCCCTGCTGAAACGCCTAGAGCAGGGGGAAAGGCGTTACAGGAATCTCACTCCCTGAGCTCTGACCTGCTCCTGTGCCTGGCTGCAGGACTCCTCCCCCTCAACACCCTCTTCCCGAGACCCACGCCATCCCTTAAAGGACTCTCCATGCCAGGTCTAGGAGTCCAGGGAGACCGTGGCAGGTTTCTGAGCAGGGACAGGAGCGACATAATGGAAGCAGTGTTTAAGGAAGGGGGCGGCGGGCAGGCCCAAGGGACCACAGCCGCACAAAGGAGGTCTGGAGGAATGAATGCGCTACGTGTCCCCGTGCTGCTTCGGACTGGACGCACCAAGCAGCGCTCAGAAGCAGTACACTGCTCCCACTCCCGTAGAAAGCATCCTGCTTGAATCGCAAGCCATTTGGTGCCCCTCCCGAGTCCTGCAGCAGTCCAGTGGGGTTAAAGCAAACTGAGTGAACTAAACCAACAGCTCAGCCAAGTCGCACAGAAGGAGGCATCAGGGCTGCTCCTGGCCCCCCTCATCTTCTCCCACCTTCTAAATTCATAAAATACACAGGCACAAAGGTAAGCCCAAACTCTTATTTGGGAGTCCGGTTCATCCACCCGTTTTATACCTTGCTGATTGCTTATAGAGTCACTCACACCAGACTTGCAAATACCCTGGAGGTGCCCGAGTTGAGCAAACAGAAAGGCTACTGGGGGCTGACTCTCCCTGGCAGTCTCCCAGCTCCTCCCAGGATTCCTCAAAGGGGGTCCAGCATCAAATCAGAAAGTAGCTTAGGAACTGAGGGAGTGGACCGGGCCTCTACCTTCCTTCTTTCCTCTTCCTAGTAGGCTATAATTTCTAAAATGTTAAAACCAAGTTATGTGGGGAGCTGGTGGTGGGAGGGGAGTTAAAGGACAGGGTGGGCTAGCCCCACAATGAACTCAAACAGCAGTAATAAGACAGCTTTCAGATAGATGCAAAGCCTGATGGACCTCCTCCTGCTGCTTGGCCAACATCTCACTGCGCTGGACCAAGGGGGCCCGATTTTCATTATTAAATCAGAACAGCCTCAAATCAAGCTCTGCAGCAGAAGGGCCTGAGTGGGACTCAAATATTTCCTCCGTTCATTCAATAATCACTTTCTGAGTGTTCACTAAATACCTGGCTCCTTGCTAGGCCCTGGAGCTACGCATTCGTACAAAGAAATTGGCTCAAACAAGTGTAGGGAAATAGCAAGGAACCAAAGGTGTTAGAAGTATAGAATTACTGCATTTAGAGTACTTAGATGCTTAATAAATACACAAGTAAATGAGTACACAGTCTTTGGAACCCGCTGTTTCTAGCACTCTAGGGAGCAGTCTTCCTTGACTATCGCATATTGATTTCAAAGGTCTAATGGGATGAACCCAAGGGGCACAGTGCCCCGTGAGGCCTCCTCTGGTCCCTCCTCCAGCACAGGAGACCGCCTGCCAGGCTGCCTCCACTTGCTGCCCCTCTCCTGTCCTCCTGTTCCCTTACTTTGGGCAGCTGGCTCCCCCATCTTCCCTGATGCTTCCTCTAAGTGCTCCCATGCCCCCTTTTCCTTTTCTGGGGCTCCCCGAGCCCTCTACACTTTGATTTTGGTCCTCAGAGAGTGTGGTTATTTCTGCCTTGATCATCTCTTTCCTACTAGACTATAAGCTGCCTGATGGCAGTGACTACTCTAACTTTGTGAGGTTTTTTTTAAAAACACACATTTAAGCTTCCGAAATTAAAAAAAATTTTTCCTGAGATTTTTTTTTTTTTCTGTAATCACTCATTCAACAAATATTTGGTTCCAGATATGCCCCAGGCAGTAGCTGTATTTCAAACTCCCAAACACCGAGCAATTGGTTATCTGGTTTGTGTATTTAAAAAAAGAGCCTGGCTGGCGTGGCTCAGTGGTTGAGCGAGGACCTATGAACCCGGAGGTCACAGTCAGATTCCCGGTCAGGGCACATGCCCCAGTTGCAGGCTCCATCTCATCCCAGTGGGGGGCGGTCAGGAGGCAGCCAATGATGATTCTCTCTCATCATTGATGTTTCTCTCTCTCTCTCCCTCTCCCTTCCTCTCTGAAATCAATAAAAATATATTTTCTAAAAGATTTAATTTTGTAGAGTCAATTATGCTGAAAAGAACACAGAATAGTACAGCAATCAAAATTCTCCTATAAATATTCAGTTCTCTAAATTCTTTTAAATTACACTTAACAATCCACCTAAGTTTGAGAAGAAGATACCACATTCTTTGAGAAGATAATTGCCTTTTTCCTGGAATCAGAGCTGCAGCTGATCCATAACAATGACGTTTATGTTTGCCAAATAGTTTACATTTTGGAAACTTCAGTTGTAACCACAACGAAAAAAGGAAAATTTGAATAATTTCTTTTTTGTTCTTCCCTCTGAGTACCTGCTAAGCAATAACATGGAAAGGGGGTAAAGAACTATTACTTCACGGCAAAATGTTCTATTAATTTTATAAAATAAGAAGGGCATTGTGTCTTGATATTGATGGTTAAAATACAAGATGACCAAAGCTCATATTCTGAAATGTATTGCAGGCTGTGCAGAGCATTCCACGAGGCACAGCGCACTCTAAAATCTGCTCATTTATAGCACAAAAAAGTCTCTAAAAGAAGTGCTGCTAATAAAACAGGGCTTCGCTCACTCCGGCTGCCAAACTCACTCACTTTGGCAAGTGCGCTTGGAACATTTAAAATTTTACAAACATTATCCTGTTTTAAAAAGTTAATTTGGACTACTTTAGGGAAAGTAAAAATAAACCCTGGTTGCAGTGAAATCAAGATTTAATCTGACCAGACTTCTAAAATTAACTATCTAATCAGATTATATAATTAGTATAAGGTATGGGGCCCTGAGTCGGGGCTGGAGAGGCCCACTGATTCCCAATAGCCCCCTTTCCTCTCCGGAGGCAGATCTGCGACCTTTTCCACTTGCTTTCCTGGAGGCTGATGGGGCGAACTGTGCGATTGATAAGGAAGGATGAAAAGCCATACTTAGCTACATCAGGATTCAGGAATGGCTTGGTTTCCAAAACAATACTAACAGAATTAGCACAGGCAGTCAAGAACAACACCAACGAAAAAGGGAAGACAATGAAAGGAACAAAGAGGAGAAAGGAATGACTTCTTGGTTCTAGGCACTGTGCTATGTGCAAAATAGCCACAATTATTTGTCTTTACAGAGAGAGACGCTAACGCTGAGAGCTGCAATATCTACCCAAGGCCACAAAGCTGGCAAATGGCAGAACCAGGATTCCAACCCACCTGCCATAGTCCTAGACAGGTTACAATGAATACCAATAAACAAAGACCGCCCTAACCCGTTTGGCTCAGTGGATAGAGCATCGGTCTGCGGACTCAAGGGTCCCAGGTTCGATTCCGGTCAAGGGCATGTACCTTGGTTGCGGGCACATCCCCAGTAGAGACTGTGCAGGAGGCAGCTGATCGATGTTTCTCTCTCTTCGATGTTTCTAACTCTCTATCCCTCTCCCTTCCTCTCTGTAAAAAATCAATAAAATATATTTTTAAAAAAATAAACAAAGACCAATGATTTTTTAGCTATTAGTAACCTTTCAGTGCGAAGAGAGGAAAAGAGGGGGAAATGAACTTATAAAACTGGCTCTCTTTGTGTATTAATAGAACCGGCGATGCCCCTGACAAAGCATTGATATTTACCTTCACTGCCCTAGGGAACAAAGCAGCTACTCAGTCAATATCTGCTGATCAAGGAAGGCAACCTGCCTGTGGACGGTTCACGCTCAATCCAGGTGGCTTTCCCTGTCCACGTTACTGCCACGTCTGTGAAGATGGGGGCCATGGGCTGCAGTTTCTAACCTGTCCCCAGCACTTAACACTTAGCAAGTAATCATTAAATACTTGCTAAATAAGTGAGTAACTAACTTGGATTTCTCCACTCATGGCTCCAACATCTTACAAAAGCCGTTGGGTTGAGTCTGGTGATGTGGGCAAATCGGGAGACTCTGGCGTCTGTGTCCATGTCCAGGTTCATGTTACACTGCTGATGAAGTGTTCACAGTGACTTGGGGTTCAAATTCCCTAGCTAACTACAATCACACAGTCACCAGGGCTCAGGAAAGGGGAAAGGGTGGCTCACCGAAGGCCATGGGTAGCAAAGGAAGACACTTGGGAAAATGTTGCTCGATGCTGTAACTACCCCTGGACATGATGACACAGCATATACCAAAGAACAAGGCTTCCAGTAGTAGTTTCTATCTCTTTTGACATAAGACAGGAATCCTTGCTTCTAAAGAGTTCCCTCCACAGAAAGTAACTAGTGACCTAAGGGGAAACAAAAAGAAAACTTCGGAAAAGAGTCAGAAATTGGAAAATTAATAAAGAGCCAAAGGAGAAAGAAAACTAGAGGTTTCAAAAAAATTACAGTCACAATATGGGGTGGGTGGGGGACAATGTTTATTTAACCTTTAAGGGCTGAGCTAATGCTGGGGGTGCTGAGCCCCTCTGTGCCTTCTTGACTCTGCATAGCTGTAACTCCTCCAGGGTGCCACAGGGAACACTCAAACTGACCATCTGTCTATGAAATCACCTTCAGGGAAATAAAAATGCAGTTGGCAGGTGCCCAAAACCATCACAGGTTGCCTGCCATGGTCATGCGTCTGTGGCATTGCCAAGTATCATTTACGAAGTCCTCTGGTACCACTGAGCTCATTTCTCTGTGACACCAAATTAAAAGGTAAGTGCAGTTTGGATTAGAAATTTTGTATGCTATTTTTGGATGCAGAACTCCTTAGTAATTGTCATAAACCATTGCCCCTTCCATTTAATATGGCAATAAGAAGATCCCCAATGAATACTTTGCTTCAACCAGCACACATGGAACGTGACTGGCTCCTGCGAGACATTTTCCAGATCTCTGCAGGACAAAGCGCAGGCCAGGAGCCTGGAGGCTCGGAGACTATCCGACTGTTCAGGATGGAGTACCTATCATCGCTCGTGACCAGCCAGATGACCCTTCACCTACCATCCATTCTCCTTACTTTCCTTTAGCATGGCTTCATTCTTGCATACTTCCCCCCGCTCCCATGCTCTGCCTCCTCCAGTCCTTTCTCACGTCCTGGTCACCCTTCAAGGGTCACTCAATTCTCTCTTCTCAATCAGACTGTCCCTGACCTCATTCCACAGGGATCCTTCCCACCTCTGAACTCCGAGGGGTCTCTACTGTTTCTGGTGCAAAAAAAAAAACCTTCCTATTATTCGTATGTTATCTTGTAACTCTCCAGGTGACCAGCTGGATGTAGGGTCTGTAAAGCTCTCCAGCATGAAATTATTTCTAAACCCTGGTTCAAGTCACCATCATCTCTCACGTGAATTACTGCCACAAGCCTTCTCCTGGTCCTCCTCTCTCCAATGGTCCTGACCCAGTCCAACCTGCTCTCTACATGCAGAGAGAACATGGGCCTCTCTAACATGCCAATCTGGCAGGGTTTCTTTTTGCTTAAAAATCTGTGATGTCACAGCCATTAAGACGGCTGTAATTTCCACAAAACACACACAAAAGAACAAGTGTGAGCAAGGATGTGCACTGCTGGTGGGAATGTCAAGTGCCACAGCAGCTGCGGAAAGTGTGCTGGCTCCCCAAAAAGTGAAACAGAATGATCATGTGATCCGGTCACTGTACTTCTGGGTGTAGACATGGAAGAAGTGAAAGCAGGAACGCAAACAGATATTTGTTCACCCGTGTTCACAGCTGCATGAGTCACAACAGCCAAAGGGTGAGGCAACCCAAATGCCCACTGACAGATGACTGGATAAATGCACTGTGCTCTATCCATGCCTACAACGGGGTGTTATCCAGCCTTAGAAGGGGAGGGAATTCTGACATACTACTCTAAGGCTTGGATGAACCTTGCGAAGTGAAATCAGCCATTCGCAAAAGGACACGAATACGCTATGATTCCAATTCTATGAGGTCCCTCGAGTAGCCAGATTCCTGGTGACAGACAGGAGAATGGTGGTTGGCAGGAGCTGGGGGTGAGGCTAACGGGGAGTGACTGGATTTAATGGATATGGAGTTGCAGTTTGGGAAGACGAAGAATGTTCTGGAGATGGAAGGTGGTGACGATTGCACGGCCATCTGGATGTACTTAATGCTACTGAACTGTACACTTAACAATGATCACTCTTGTTATATATATTTTTCCACAATAAAAAAATAACAAACAAAAAACATGCACACACACACCATACCTCCCACTGGCACAGGATAAAGTCTAGCGATCTCCTGAACGTGACTGACAGTGCTCGTAGGACTTGGTCCCAGCATCCCTCTCCTCTCCAATCACACACACTTCCTCCAGGGCCCAGCCAGGCTGAGCCATGTTGGAGTGGGCTCACACTGCTCTGTAAATCTTTTTTTTTAAAATGTATTGGTTTTGAGAGAGAGAGAGAGAGAGAGAGGTTTGCTGTTCTACTTATTTATGCACTCACTGGCTGTATGTGCCCTACCATACAATACAATCAGTCACATTATGAATGCTAACGGCTCGCCAAGCTTTGGGACCACTCACCTGATGTTGGCTATGTGCTGTGGCACAGGCTGATGCTGAAAATGGTCGGGCCAGGGGTGGTGCAGGCAGAAGGATGGAGAGGGCTGGAGGCAGCACGCGGTCTGGTAAACAGGGGCATGGTGTGGACACAGAGGTGCCGAGTACTCGGAGTGGGGCTGCATGCAACACGAGGCCAAAGCAGAGGGGGACGCCGAGCCGGCCTCGGGGTGGCACTCCTGGTGACTGCTATGGCTGGTCAGCGGGTGATGGTATGGGCAAGGACGACAGCACTGCGGCAACAGCGGAGCCGCTCTTTGGTTGTCTAAAGGCAGGAAGGATGATCTGACTGTGCCATTCACTTGCAGGCATCCATTTGGACTCACTTTTGCTCTTGGTGCTTCTTTGGGTGCGAACTGCTGGGCTGCAAGGTCTCCGTCAGAGGGGGGCAGGGGACTGGGGGTGGCTGTGCTGGCTGCGAGGCTGCCATTGCTCAGAACCACACCATCGCTGTTGCCATTGCTCATAGCCATGCTCCAAGTTCTTGGCCCTAAGGAAGACAACGATATCAAACCATCCAGTTACTGTGAGGCAGGCGAACCTGTGGACGTGAGGAACTATACTTAAAAACAGCTCTCGGAAAACACGGGCACTCGTTACGGCTGGTCTATCTAACCTTCCACGAAAGCCAACCAGAGGAAAAGAACGGTTTGGCTCGCTAACCTTTCTGGAACAGCGCTCTCCTATGGGGACAGAACAGCTTCAGGAGCGCCCTCCCTCCAGCCTCCCCCAGAACATGCCAGAACAATGCGCAGAGTTTCCACCTGCATCCTCATGCCCAGAAGATAGCCCTTATGCTAGGAGACAAATTTAGCATTACTGGTTTATTTCCCTTTTAGATAAAACTCCTCAAACACACACAGACAGACACAGACACACAGACATTCCAGCATGTAAGTATCGCAGCTAAGAGAGATGGAATTTAATCAACTGTTTTAGTAAAAAGACAAAGCGTTTATAAATATCAAAATATACAACAAATCAAGGAGCTGTTTGTTGCCTCTCATCAGCCTTATCATCGCTTTGAAAGGGGTGGCGACTGAGAGGGCTTTTGCATTTTGCAGTCAATACTGTTGCTCTCTCCTGCACTGAGTCACTCCTGGGTATACATATGTACTATAAAATACAGTTTCGTGTGTTTTATAAAACATTCAGATAACATACCTAACACCAAGCAATGGTAGTGAAATGTATTCTATTATCCAGCTAGCAGGAAGGCAGGTAGGGAGCTAGAGGAAGCCTAACTGACCCAGGAGGCACCAACTCCAATCCTCCATTGCTTTCTCAACGTGCCAGCTCAGCAAGATCTGCTCACTTAAGCTTCTGTTCACGAAAGAACAGATCCTCCCTTTTGTTGTTAACAAAAGGGAAACGCTGTGTGCAAATGCTCTGAAAACAACAGAACATAAAGGCCATCTAAAAAGGCACCAACTCTTTTTTTAAGTTAATCGAAATGTAAGGTGTGTATTTGTAGGGTTAAGTGAAAGGCAGTCTAGATAATGTAAGAAGCTGGATGAGATAAATGCAGTCATTTCCCAGAAGTGGAAACTCTCACTCTAAAATACTGAAGGCACATTCTTTTTCTCGCCTCCACCCATGACTCATGCTCCACAGCCTCCCCTCCAGACCTCGGCCAAGCTACACCAGTTGATGGGATCTACTGGACTGAATGGGAGAATCAGTGCCTGCCTTCCACCTTTCCATCAAGAGGACGGCAGGAAGGAAGGCTTTTCTGGTTTGATGGTTTGGTTCCACCATCCCAGGCTGGTTAATATCTCAGAGTCTATTTTTTTTTTTAAGTATTTAATTCAGTCAATCCTACTGACTCTAATCATAGCTGCTGGGTGAGTTGTGCTAGTGAAAGTATCTATATATATAAAACCCTAAGCGACTGGTCAACCATTTGACTGGTCACCTGTTTGACCGATCGCTATGATGTGCATTGACCACCAGGGGGCAGATGCTCAACGCAGACGCTTTCCCCTGGTGGTCAGTGCGCTCCCACAGCAGGAGTGCACTGCTCAGCTGCCTGATGGGCACCGGGCACCAGACACCATGCTCACGGCTGGCAAGTGCAGCTGCGGCGGCGCAAGCCTCTCCTGCCTCTGCAGCAGGCACAGCGGGGCTGGGATGAGCAGGAGCAGCGTGGAGCCCGACCCAGGCTCAGGCTCCTCCCCAGCCACCTGCCGCTTTGCACATGACTACACCCCTCGAGGGATGTTGGATTTCTGGTTTCAGCCTGATCCCCACAGGACAGGGGATCCTGGATTGCGAGAGGACGCAGGCCAGGCTGAGGGACCCCACCTGTGCACAAATCTGTGCACGGGGCCTCTGGTCTAACAATAAAACCCTCAGAGTTTTCAAGTGAAACTGGGCTTAACCAGAGGCTATCAATCTTTCTCCAACACCCTCCCAAGCACACCAACATCCCCTCTGAGCTCTCGTCAATTCCATGTTTCCCTATCTTCTATCTCAGTGGTCGGCAAACTCATTAGTCAACAGAGCCAAATATCAACCGTACAACGATTGAAATTTCTTTTGAGAGCCAAATTTTTTAAACTTAAACTTCTCCTAATGCCACTGCTTCAAAACAGAATCGCCCAGGCCGTGGTATTTTGTGGAAGAGACGCACTCAAGGGCCAAAGAGCTGCATGTGGCTCGTGAGCCGCACGCAGTTTGCCGACCACGGTTCTAACTGAATCTACTATTCCTCAGGAAAAAGTAATTTCTCGCCCAGCCAGTGTGGCTCACTGGTTGAGCATCGACCTATGAACCAGGAGGTCACGGTTCAATTCTCAGTCAGAGCACATGCCTGGGTTACAGGCTCGATGCCCAGTGTGGGGTGTGCAGGAGGCAGCCGATCAGTGATTCTTTCATCACTGATGTTTCTACCCACCTCTCTGTGTCTCCCTTCATCTCTGAAATCAATAAAAATATGTTTAAAATAATTATAATAGTTTTTCTTTTCCTTTGTAACCAGAATAACAACGATCATTCCCTCTTTTTCAAAAGTTACAAATGTATCATTCTGTAGTTACATAAGAGTTAAACAGATTTTTGCAGGCCAGCCAACGGACTTAATCACCATTTATAACATTTTCCCCCCAATGTGCTAAAATGCAGTTCAAATGCCAAATCACTGACTTACAAATGAATTTCTGGAACAAAACCTGTTTCGTAACTTGGAGACTTCTTGCGATGAATTAGGAGCTGGTGGATAGTAAAGAATAATTTGAACTCTAGCTTGTAGTTGAAGTAAGTCACATGAGCTTTCTATGATTGTGTCTTTAATCATAAAATGAGAAAAATCATATTGACTTTGTAAGTTGTGAATTAGAAGGAAAAAATAATAAAAAGCAAAACCAGAAGAGAGACTGTCCCAAGAAATGTCTATGGATCAAGGTCAGTAGATGCACTTGTGTAGGACTCGGGGACCAGTGGAACAGCAAAGCTTCCATCTGAACTCAAGAGCTGACCCACGGCCATACAGAGAAAAAGCTTCTCTCCTTAGAACCGAGACAAATGAGAAAAAGATTTGAATTGAGCCTAGGACAGAACGGAAAAGGGGATGAGACAGAGGGCGAGTCCACATCATAAAAAAAGGAACTAATGTAAATGTAAGGCTCTGTGATTACAAATGCAACGATCATGGTATTCATGGTGGGAATTTAAACTCAGTTTTGGACCAAATATAATGAACAATTTTAAAAGCAGCGATGTTGAAATCACCCCTCTTCCCCGGGGCCGTAATCCACAGGCCTGCCAGAAAAAAACTCTTCTGGAGGTGTGATGGGGCGCACGGCCAGAGACTTTAGTGTGTTTCCTGTTCATGCATTTAGTATGCCAACAGCAACACAGTCACCGCCACTAATCTCATCTCCCCATTTCACCTCTTCTGCTGGCATTTTAATATTCTGGGTGCTTCCGCGGCGTGGGGCTTACACGGCCTTTGGCCAAGAACCACCTTTTGATTATATTTTAAAATTTAAGTGTTTTGCCTTTGAGCCTCAGTTCTTCAAATGGATAAAGCAGGCTAGTAATCAATGTCCATCTCATAGGATTATTATGAGAATATAAAAATGTTTTGAAAACGATAAAGGGCAATGCTTTTATAATGGAAGAATTATCGTTATTGCTTCCTTGAGAAGATAAAAAAACACAGAATGCCGCTCCCTACTTTGAAAGCCAGAGTTGTATTTTAAGATGGCAGCCGAGACATCTGTACCTTGGCAGAAGCAGCCTGGCTGGGTCTGCATTTGAAAGTTGAGAACCTGGGTCACGTTACTCACCCTCTTAGGGTCTCTCAGTCTTGCTTAGTTCTTAGAGCTAACTTTGTTTGAAATGCAAATTGGCTCAACCCTCTGAGAGAGCAATTAATCAAAATTTAAACTACCCTCATCTTTGACCAATCATTCTACTAGGCACTGTCCTTTGGACATATTCGAACAATGTGTAAAGACGATGTCTGGATAAAGTTGTTGACCGCACCACTGTTTGTACCAGTGAAAACAGGAAAAGAACCAAATCAATATGAGAATGCAACTCTGTCCTGTCCATACGCGGGGTGTGCTGTACGCGAGAACAAACATGCGCTGGCTCAGCGTTACTGCGAGGGAAAGAAGCCCAAGGCCGACCTTCACGTGGAAATGAAACCTCGCTGCAGGACAGCCCATATGGTAGGAATCCAGTTTGTTAAACATGTGAGGGAGACACAGACACATGGTTAGAATACACAGGTAATTTCTAGAAGGACTTAAGAAAATGCTACCATTATTTTGCGACAGAAGGTTGGACTAGGCCATTGGAAAGGCGGAGGAGTTTCACATTTTACTTTCCCTACCACTTGCAACTTTTACTACAAATGTCTCTTCTAAATAGGATTTTAACAAAACAACACATAAAGTTTCTAGCATGGTGACTAATAATGAACAAAAGGTAATTAATATTAATATGCAGAAGCAAACTTATTTTACCTTAAAGGATAACCAGATACCTATTCACTGGATGCATTTAAAAATGTTTATCTTCTGATATATATGTGCTCGCTTACAGGAACACCCTATACAATATATCAAATAGTTGGAGAAAGCAGGGAATGAAAATGAAGCTAGGGAACAAGAACAGATGAATATAAACTATTCAAAAAATAAATATTCAAACATATATATAAGTATATATTCCAAAAATATATCTTATCTTACAGCTTCCAGATTTTTGGAAACATAATTATTGTTCGTTGGACTAAAGCGATCTAAATCAAGAGCACTCTGACTAGTTCCATAAGCATTAAGCAGACACGACAGAGAAGACACACGCCACGTTTCAGTCATGCTGACACGTAGAGAGAAAAGTCATCCGAGTTCACGTGAGGAGAAGGGTCGAGCAATTGCATCCTACTCTGGTCTAGGAAACTCAACACCTAAGACCTAAGGAAATTACCATGCTCCGAAGACAAAACGTTGTATCTCACTGAGAATGCTATTTTATAATCATGGTAGGCTCTGTTTGAATTATGGACATTTTATTTGTCAACATACTACATGCCGAGATGTGCTAAGGATGCCCCAGTGACCCAACGGATGCAAACTGTTGAGATGGTTCAACATCTAAAAAGAGCGTTAGGAAAAGCTCATGGCAACTACTTGGAGCTGGAAGTCTGAAGTGCTGGCGTGGCCAGAAAACTGTCAAGTTCAAATCTCAACGTGTTGTTGGAGAGGACACACAGACCTGCCCCAGTTACCACAGGAACCAGTTAGCAAAGCCAGCAAATCCTTCACGGACCGCTCCTCTGGCCTGCAGGCACATCACCTCCACCCCACAACGGCCACCGGGGACACCGCCTTTTCCAAGCACCTTCCCACGCATGAGCTCTCTTGAGTTGAGCCTCCTAATAGCTCTCAGAAAAGCAGGTGTGGCAGGCATTGCCCCTCCATTTTGCAAAACAAAGCCTGAGACACAGTCAGCCTTAAATGGTCCCCTCAGAGCCCGATGCCAAGGTTTGGAGGGCTTTCAGCTAAACTGCATTCATAAGCCCAGGTGACGTACTCCAGGGTAAATGGATGCTTCATCAGGTTCCATAACACCAAGCTTAACGAGAAACGGCAAGATGGGATCACCAACAAGGCCCCACGTGTGCCCAACCGTCTTTTTCAGAAGAGTTGCTCCGCTAGCACAGTTCCACTAGATAAAATACACAGCGCTGCCTGGCCGTGTGGCTCAGTGGTAGAACACTTCTTCAAAATAGACTTGCCCAGGCCGTGGTATTTTGTGGAAGAGCCACACTCAAGGGGCCAAAGTGCCGCATGTGGCTCGCGAGCCGCAGTTTGCCGACCACTGAACTAGAAGATCACGGTTCAATTCCCAGTGAGGGCACATGCCCGGGTTGTGGGCTCGATCCCCAGTAGGGGGCGTGCAGGAGGTAGCCAATCAATGATTCTCTCTCATTGATGTTTCTATTTCTCTCTCTTCCTTCCTCTCTGAAATCAATAAAAATATATTTAAAAAAAACAAAACAAAAAAAACTAGCCCAGTGCTTCTCGGACAGTAAGGACCACTTGGGAATGATGCTAAAGTGAAGATTCTGATAGAGTCCAGGTGGAGTGGGGCAGCAAGCTGCCAACTGCATGCCCACCCTGCTGGTCCCGGAACACATTTTGTGTAGCCAGGCCCGGCCACAAAGAAGGTGGGGAAACCTAGAGAATGAGGCCGAAGCAATGACAAAATGATGCACAATTAAAGCAGATGATAAAACAAGTAGGGAAAGGACAACACTCGACAGAGAAATAAAGGCCCATTTTTCTGACGAAAACAGAGAAAAGTAACAATTTTAATTGACAACCAAGTTTAATGCTGGCTTAGTTTATGACCCAAACGGTTGTGTGCATCGAAAACCAACCAGTGAAAGCTTTAATCTTTTTAGAGCAACACATACATGGGCTGAAGCACCTGCCTGGCTAACTGGGTGCGATTGTCTTTTTCTCTTCAGCGGTCCTACATATAAACAGACATACACCCGTAGAGATCCCTGGAGTCTTTTCACACTGGGGATAAAGGCAGTCTGGGAGTACTGCACCCATTATTTACCAATCCTGTTTTAATATAAAACAGCTCCTCTTGCCTTAGCTGGTTTGGCTCAGTGGATAGAGCGTCGGCCTGCGGACTGAAGGGTCCCAGGTTCGATTCCAGTCAAGGGCACATGCCTGGGTTGCAGGCTCAATCCCCAGTAGGGGGCGTGCAGGTGGTAGCTGATCAATGATCCTCTCTCATCACTGATGTTTCTATCTCTCTCTCCCTCTCCTTTCCTCTCTGAAATCAATAAAAATATATGTTTTTTAAAAACAGCTCCTCTTAAAACCGCTTGATGCGTAGCCCCAAATGATGGTCTCATTTCTGATCACTGGTACTAAGCTGACTTATTCATACTTAGTGCTGTGGCCAGAGAATAGACAGCTTCTCGAAAAGCACCAGAGAAACTGATGAAGAATTGGGTGTTAGGCATTGGCTGCCGTGGGCTATTAAAGACGGGTAGGATAAGGACATCAACTAGGTTTTGTCTCCCAGAGTATTTTCCCCTCAAAGGACTATTAAAAATGTGTGTGTGTTTTTAACAACTCGCTGTGTGAAATACTTTCTTTGCAACACCTCTATGAAGATATTGTTAAACCATTATAGAGAAAACTGAGGGTCAAAAATATTAAAGTATAACCCATCCATATCACATGATTAAAATTCTATCTCAGACTAGTACGTCTCAAAAAGCAAGGCTTTTCCACTACTTCAGGATGCTTCTAAGGCATTGCCAAGTTCAGCTAGCTATTACAGGTCCACTAGAGGCTACTGATAAAAAGTTCAGTCTGAAGGTCCACATGAAAAATATTGTCTGAATTCAGTATTTCCCAGGATAGTTTTAAAAGGCACAATCCAGAATTAAGTATCATATTATGCAGACCTGAAAAGCAAGGCCAGGGACTGGCCTTGATGGTCATGTAGCATTTTAAAAAATATATTTTTATTGATTTGAGAGAGGAAGAGAGAGGGATAGACAGATAGAAACACTGATCAACTAACTCCTGCACACCCCCTACTGAGGATTGAGCTCCCAACGCAGGCCATGTGCCCTGACCAGGAATCAAACCAGCAACCTCTTGGTTCATGGGTCAATGTTCAACCACTGAGCAACACTGGCCAGGCGGTCATGTAGCATTTAGACTCTTTCAAAATAATGTCATTGTGACCTGACAGCAAATCTGAATCTTTAATAAAGAATCGGCACTTTTAAGGAACTATAAAGAATGGTCTTAAATAAGGAAATATAATCTTCTCCCCTGCTGAGACAAATTAAATTTTCTTATTTTTCTTCGAGTTCATGAACTTTCTACCATTAAACTCTCCTTCAGTAAGAACGTTTCTAAATATCTTCACTTAATCACCTATAAACATTTTATATGTTGCAAAGAACTATATCAAAATAAGGTATTATAGTTATTATTTCCCTTCAGCATGAACTGCAATGCGTTAGAAACCATTTTCCTAAAACACTGTCATACATTTGAGAATACCCTAAATATACATTTCATAAGAACTTTCTAGGTTTTAGTATGCTTTCTATCACACCATGAAAAAGCAAAAAATTCAAAAATAAAGATTACTATTCTTTTACAATGAAAATGTACTACTTTCCTATTAAATTTATACTAAGAATGTAGATACAACATGTGATAACAAATACCAATGTTGAAAATGGAAACCCACCTAACACTTTTATATAACCTCTTTTAATATGAGGTGTGTGTGTGTATATATATATATATTTAATATATTTTTCTTGATTTCAGAGAGGAAGGGAGAGGGGGAGAGAGAGAGAGAAACATCAATAATGAGAGAGAATCATTGATTGGCTGCCTCCTGCATGCCCTAGATCAGTGGTCGGCAAACCGTGGCTCTTTGGCCCCTTGAGTGTGGCTCTTCCACAAAATACCACGGCCTGGGAGAGTCTATTTTGAAGAAGTGGCATTAGAAGAACTTTAAGTTTAAAATATTTGGCTCTCCAAAGAAATTTCAATCGTTGTACAGTTGATATTTGGCTCTGTTGACTAATGAGTTTGCCGACCACTGCCCTAGATCGAGCCCGCAACCCCAGGCATGTGCCCCTGACCAGAACTGAACCCGCGACCCTTTGGTCCGCAGGCCGATGCTCTATCCACTGAGCCAAACCAGCTAGGGCAACATGAGGTATATATTGATAAAGGCACCGATAAACTGTAAATGTTGTATGTTTCATTATTACAAAAAAATGTTCACAATATTTACAAAGAGCTTTATGATACAGGGAAAATATTAAAATTGCCAGGTAAAGTCCTCTACCCTTCATATTTCCAACAACAAAAATAAAAATCAAATAACCTTAGGAAGTGTATGTGCCATAGCAAATCAGAAGACCCTGAATTTAGGAAGCATCTTATTGCTGGATATGAGTTAGGTTGTCAAGGTGGAGCTATTATACCTGCAGGGGTGAGCAATAGCAGTGTCAGGGCTGCGGAGACACAAATCTCATTTCTCTCATTTATTTTATGTCCAATGTGCCTGTGGTAACAGATCAATGTGGGAAGAGAAATGTGGGTATAAAGTAAAGTTTACCTTTCACAGTCTGGGGTAAATGATAGTCAATAACATCCTCTTTTTAGCATAAAAGCTATCTTCCTACATATATATTTCAACAAAGATATATTTCCCAAGTTCATCCATAAAAATCATCATTCTACACAATCTCCCCACACTTACAAGTGCTATACTCATAAGCATCAACGCTCTTGATTGAAAGAGAGAGTTTTCTTATATCTTTGAGTTCCTATTCCAGATGAATTTAAATTACCCTTAAAATATTCTACTGCAGTTTGTCTCAGTGGATAGAGAGTCAGACTGCAGAGCAAAGGGTCCCAGGTCTGAGCCCAGTAAGGGCATGTACCTAGGTTGCAGGCTCCTCTCCGGACTGGGCCCTGGTCAGGGCTCATGCAGGAGGCAACCAATCAATGTGTTTCTCTCACATCGATATTTCTCTGTCTCTCCCTCTCTCTTCCACTCTCTCTAAAAATCAATGGAAAAATATCCTCAGGTGAGGATTTAAAAAAAAATTATATTTCACTAGTTTTATTAAGCTACACTAATTTCTACTGAATCTTAAGTCTGGAGACTTATGTTCATTTGGATAATTAAGAATATACAGAACAAAACTAGAGAAGTTTTCTATAATCAGAAATATCTATCAATACTCTTTCAAATTCTAGAAAACCCTCTGATAAGTTGTCAACTAACCCAAGAACCAGCCAAGACATTCATTGAGTCTGCTGCAAACTTTGAAGGAAATGCAATAAATATCATAAATATTCACAAGTTACAAATCTATGACAGCAGTCTCAGCCCTTTCTGCACATTACAGTCACTCCAGTGATAAATAAGTAAAAAATTACAGACACAGTCCCTGGCTCTGAGGATATGATTTAATCCATACTGTAATGTGGTGTGGCCATTAGTTGTTTTTTTAAATATGTTTTTATTCAAAGGCCAAAGCTCTATCCACTGAGCCACACCAGCTAGGACAGCATTAGTATTTTAAAAAAGACTCCCCAGATGATTCTATTGTGCAGCTAGGGGTGAGAACCAATGACTTACAGTTTATAAAAGTAATGCTAATTCTATATAATAAAAGCCTAATATGCTAAGTGTCCAGTCATCCGGTCAACCAATCAAAGCGTAATATGCTAATGATATGCTAAGGCCACTCAATCTCTCACTATGACGTGCACTGACCACCAGGGGGCAGTCGACCAGTCACCTATGATGTAAACTGACCAACAGGGGTAGACCTCCAACTAGAAGGTTAGCTTGCTGCTGGCGTCCAGCAGATCGGGACTGAGCGAGATGGGCTGGACATGCCCTGGAGGCCTCCTGCAGTCCCTCCCAGGCTGGCTAACCTCCCGTGTCCCTCCCAGGCCCTGACTGTGCACTGGTGGGGTCCCTTGGCCTGGCCTGTGCCCTTTCTCAATCCGGGCTGAGGGACCTTCCCTCTCCAGGGCACAAATTTCGTGCACTGAGCCTCTAGTCAATTTATAAGAGCAAGCAAATGCCACTCAAAACAGTCAACATTCAAAACATATTGCTTGAAATAAAGAATGCTGCTGTATAGTTTTTAAAAATTGGACCAAGTACTTCACGTTAGATATGCTTTGAAGTATTTGATTATCCTAACTTTTTTTTGGTTATAATGAAAAGGGGTTTCATCTATAGTACTTCTGAATTATAAGCATGGGGACAAAGGTGCAGCAAAGAGAAACCCTTATTAAGACATTAGTTTGAGAGATGACAGTGCAGAATGTACGTGGAATAATGTTGTAGAGTCATAAAGGAGTGGTCACATAACCTCCATCATTTAGAGATCATCTGAATAAAGTTTAGGATATAGCCAATTTGTCTCACGAGTTCATTTAACCCTCAAGAAAAACTATACTCCAACCCTTGCCAATCTCAAAAAAAAAAAAGCATGTTAGAAAAGCTATTAGAACAGCATGTTTTCTGAGGTTTTATGCAAATAGAATAAACCAGTGAGACAGAAAAGATTTTTTACGGCATTTTAAGCATCTTAAACGTTCCAATTCTCGGATCAGACAGCCTCCAGACACCAGGCCTGCTACCCTGCCCCACCTCCCCGCCAAATAAGAATTACAAGATGCCTGGGTAATAAACAGGTCCCTCAAGATGGGATAGGTCTATCGTGAGACCATAATATTTCATCTCAAACTATTTGGCTCCACTAACATCGCAAAACAGGCAAGTTTACAAATGAGCAGTGTTACTGCACCACCCCAGTCCTGCTCAGAAACAGGCTCAGATTACTGAGCTTCACCAATGCTGCCGATGGGATCACACGCGTCTGAAGTCACCACGCGTGTCTAGGACTTCACACATCTCAATACCGCAGACTTAGCAGCTCCAGGGAAAAATCCATCGCGGAGCTCAATCCAATTAAGAAACGTCTATTCCCAGGCGCTGCGAGGCAAAAGAATGGAAGCGTTTTGATGGCATCTTCCATAAAATCAGAAATGGAGACCAATCACCATAGAGGCCTTGGAAGTTGGCTGACTTAGATGGCAAGGTGTGGGTTTTGCTACTACACTTGGAATTATCTCAGCTTTCCCCACAAATGCTAAGTATCTGATAGCACCAGGCCCCACTCCCTGCTGCTTGGGGAAGTCTGAGAAGCAGCAAATCAGATTCCCAGAGCAGCTCCCAGTTGGCTTCTCCCCACAGAGCGCCCCCTTCCCTCCCGACATCTCAAGGGGTCCCTCTGCCCACTGGGAAATGGCTCTCAAAGTGTTTGCATGGAACACATTTTACTTAAAGGACTGAGATGTTAAGCATAGGAAAACACCTTTTCTTACGTGAATCGGGTCAGGAAATTAACTTAGTAATAAGAGCCTGGATACACCTTTCAGAAGCCTTTTTCTAGTCTTTACTTAAATTACCACTATAAATGCTTATGATTTCTGCTATTTGCTTCCTTGGATATATTAGATGAACTGAAATGATATTTACCGTTCCTGTGGGGTTCCTGCTAGCACACAGAGGTGATTAAATCATATTGTTCAGTTAACTAGGTGGCTGCCTTATTTATAGGCATATGAGCACCTGTAGTGTTCCCTCTGAATACTTCTCTTGCAATCTAATATGCGGGCCTGTCATAAGCGAGCCTGTTTAATAGAGATTCAAATGATGACAGAATAGAAGACAGAACAAAGGCACGCTTTTCCCCGAGTCTCCCTTTTCTAACTTGCTATAGTTGCTTTGTTTTATATTTTTTCCAAAGTGCTGGCAGGCTAAGCAGTTCGTTTGTCTACTCCCCGTGTTAGGATGTGATCAATAAATTACAATTTTTTTAAAAATGGGCAATGTTCACAGTCAGCGTGCCAAGGCTGTGCGTCGCCCACACGAGTGGCAAGAGAGGAGCTGTGAGTGAGCGCTCTGGTCCGGCCCCAGAAGCTCAGCAGCTATGAGGAAAGATAAGGAACTGGTACCCAGCAAACACTGAAAAGCGGGTTCCCCAACGCTTGCCGAGAAGGGCTGACTGGTTCAGTATGAATGACAAAGCCAACTGGGATGAGATGAAATGTTGGCCGAATCCATTTTATAACACATATCACTCATTTCGCAGACCGAGGCAAGGGTAACATGCCTCTTTTCTTTCATTTTTAAACTGAATTTGTTGGGGTGACATTGGTTACAGCTCTGTACCACATCATCTGCACACTGGTCGTGTGCTCACCACCCACAGTCAAGTCTCCTTCCACCACATTCATCCCCACTCTGCCCTCTACCACCTCCCCCAAACACCCTCACCCTCTGGGAATCAGCATTCTGTTATCTGCACCTCCTATTTTTTCTTAATCCCTTCACCTTTTTCACCAGACACATGTATTTTCTCTACTGCTTTGCAGGGCCATCATTCCAGATTCTTAAGTATTACACATTTTTTTCAAAATCAGCACAACTAGCTCATGCTCGCAGTTCTGTAACTCAGGTTTGAAGTGTAAGCTAGATGGAGCATGGAAAGCATAAAAAATACTCCACCTTATTTTTGCATACTGCAAGCGACAAATGGAGCACAAGCCAATGAAATACTCGGATATACAAGATTTTGGCAGTGAAAGCATTCTAAGATCGTTTTTTGCAGAAATGCAAAATTATAAAATAAATAAAATATTGCAAAAAGACTACTTACTTTAACATTTTAAAAAGTAGAAATGTGTCAGCCTACATTAAAACTATGGGAAATAGTGACCCTACTGTCTACAGTGAGACACTGGTTTAGAGCTTATTGACAGAGTTTGGTGACTTCCCAGCCATCAGAGGGAACTGGGGTTTCATTCCATTACAAATACTAGCATCTATTACAACCTTCTGGTGGTTAAAAGTACATATTTCATTTTTCTTTCAACAGGAATACCTGTCAAATAATATTTTAGCAAATTGTGAGGTACGTTGTCTATTTATTTCTTGCATTTTCACTGAAGTCACTATGATCAGTCCATAATTTGCATGAAATACCTGGTTTTATGAAATTTTTATCGAATTTTCTAAGATGTACATTTTGCTATCAGACACACAAATATTTCACAAGTTAAACTAGTTTGAATTTTTCTACCAGTCGCATATAAATGATCCACCCTCATCTTAAACAAAAGCAAATGTGGCAAATATACTCTGACTTCTGCTTTAAGTAATGAATCTAATTATAATGTAATTACCATTGTTAAATTAAAAGGCATGCAGTACATCATAAGGCATTTAATGGACTCAAAGACAACTAGAGGATGTATACCAAGTTGTGTCTTCGAAATGAATACTGATAAGAATTAAACTTGCCTGGAAGGTCAGTCCCTGAGTGGTTCTTCACGAGACTTCTGTTTTTATAGGTGGGAAGACGCTGATGTTTTATTACTTTCTTACAACATCTGATTCACAAGCGCAACGAAAGTCATTCCTACAAGTCTGCATCTAGTTTGCTGCGAATGGGTAAAGAGTAGCACCTATTTTTTAAAGTCTGTGATTTAGATAGTGGTTAAAGGAAAACCTCAAAGCAGGAAACAATGGTGTACGTTGCTTTAAATCTGAGGTTTCCTTCCAACTTCATAAAGAAAGCACATTTTAATAAACTCTCCTAAGCAACAGCTTGCCTCACCTTCTAATGCAAGAGGCCAATTTAAATACACCACAGATTTTAATGCATGGGGAAGCCCTTCCAAGTTTACATGGAAAAGACATTGCAAGTTGGAAGTCTAAATTCGATTCTAGAAGCACAGAACAAAGTCCAGTTTTCAAAGTCCAGTCTCCCCAGGTAACAAATGGGCACATACCCACGCAGGAGGCAAAGTAGTACCTTGATGTTAAAAGAAGAAAGTTCCCGGCTCCTCTGGGTCGGCAAAGGATCGCAGCAGCAAAAGCCCCAGCGGGCTGCAGGGATAGAGCCCAACAGCAAGCGAGCAGAGCTCCGCAGCCGAGCGCAGGGCAGACGGAATGACAAGAAGGTGCAGATCGCTTTGAATGAGGCGTGTTAGGGGCTGGGACATGCAGTGTTTGCTCTCCTATAGGGCAGGAGTTTCCCTCCTACTTAACCCCTAGGGGCAAGGTCTTAATAATGGTAACAGCTGGCATACAGAGGGGCTTGATCTGAGCACAAGGTCACCAGCCAGGATATGAAGGTGACATGTAATTTCTAGCCTTTTCCTGCTTCTACAGAGAAATTGCATGAAGGGCTGTTTTTAGTTATGCGTTCCTTTGATCTCTTGGATTTAGAGTTACTTAGTAGATTAAAGCCATGCTAGCTGATATTATTTGCTTGCTTAGACTAACTTCAGTGTCGCAGATTCAGTTTTCTGACACGCGGGGCTACTACATTTAAACTAACACAAATAAACACCAACCCGTGTTTATTTCCGAGTTCCGGGGATTCTGCAGTTCCTTCGCAAATGGCTTTTGAGACCCTGCTTTTTAGGGCAGAAAGCTCATGGTTTTTAAAAGAGGAAGAGTCTTCTTTATCGAAGAAGGAAATATTGCTTAAAAGTTATAAGTGGTTCTCTTCAGTTTTCCCAAACAAAACCAGCACTTTGTTAAATGAAACTGACACGGCCTTAACATGCGGGCTCTGCTGATGCCACAGCCACAACATAAAAACCTGGCAAATACCTGCAAACAGCCGCTTTAAACTGACAAATGACATCACTGGCAAACAAGTGATCATTTACTGAAATAATGAACTCTAACTCTTCATGACTTCTTTAATGAAAACGTGGGAACAATTCTTTTAACGGGCTGTACTGATTAATTATATGAAGAGAGCACTTGCAAAATGAAAGAAAATAATGCCAAAGCACAAGCAATTGAACAAAAAAGTAGGTAAAATTGGACTTCATCAAAATAAAAAACCGGTATGCACCAAAAAAGACAACCCATAGAATGGGAAAAAATATTTGCAGATCATATATCTAAGAGGCTAGTATCCATAATACACATAGAAACTTACAATTCAATAATAAAAAGACAAATAATTCAATCTAAAAGAAACCAAAGTATTAAAATAGACATTTTTCTGAAGAAACTATGCAAATGGCTAATATGCACATGGAAAGAGATGCTCAATCACTACGGAAACGCACATTAAAACCATAGCGCCACACCATTTCACATCCACTCAGATAGCTAGAACTGAAAGGAGGAAGGAAAAACATACGTTGGCAAGAATATGGAGAAAGTGAAACCCTGAAGGGAATGTAAAATGATGCAGCCCCTATGGAAAACAGTCTAGCAAATCCTCAAAAAATTAAACATCGAGTTACCATATGACTCAGCAATTTCGCTCCGAGGTACAGTTGATTTTCGTTATTTGAGGATTCTGTATTTACAAACTTGCTGAAATGTATTTGTAACCCCAAAGTAACCCCCTCGGAGCGTTCGCAGGCACCAGGCAGGCGAGTGCAGAGGTGGAAAATGTGAGCCCCAGTGAGGAGGAGCAGGCGACTGCCTTCTTGGTTCAGCTCTCAGGCTGTAAACAAGTGTTCTTTTCCCGTCTCTGTAGTGCCCCTTTTCTCACATGTCTGTGCTTTTCCTTGGTAATTTCACTGTTTAAAATGGCCCCAAAATGTAATGTGCAGCGCTTTCCAGAGTTCCTAAGCTCAAAAAGGCTGTGATGTGTGTTAAACAGAAACACACACAAGACAAGTATTGATTGGTTATCAAAAATGTTACTCTAGCCTGGCTGGTGTGGCTCAGTGGTTGAGTGTAGACCTATGAACCAGGAGGTCACAGTTCGACTCCAATCAGGACACATGCCTACATTTCAGGCTTGATTCCTAGCAGGGGCATGCAGGATGCAGCCAATCAATGATTCCCATCATTGATGTTTCTAAATCTCTCCCTCTCCTTTCCTCTCTGAAATCAATAAAAATATATTTTATTTAAAATGTAACCAGAAGCTCAAAGTAACCTAGTCCTGTATTTCCCTGTGAAGTGATCACTCAGGAATCACTAATTCAGCACTGGCAGTCTGAAATACAACTAGAACAAATAAAGAGAATCAACTGTATACACCCAAGAGAACCGAAAACATATTCACAAAATAATGTTCACAGCAGCATTATTCATAAAAGCCAAGAACAATTCCAATGTCCATCAGCAGAAGACTGGATCAACCCAATGTGTCCATCAATGGGACACTATTCAGCCTAAGAAAAAGAATCACCAATACATGCTACAACATGAATGGACCTTGAAAATATTATGCTAAGTGAAATCCAGACACAACAGGTCACATATTGTATGATTCCTTTTACACGACATAACCAGAACATCAAATCCATAGAAACAAAAGGTGGATTCGTGGGTACCTGGGACTGGGGGGAGGGCAGAAGATAGGAAGTGACTGCTCATAGGTATGCAGTTTCTTTTTGGGTGATAAAAATGTTTGGGGATTAGATAGGGGTGACAGTTGTAAATACATTAAAACCCACAGAACTGTATGTTTTAAAATGGTGACTTTTATAGTATGTGGATACACCTATCTCAATAAAAAGAAGGTGTACATTTCTAACCATTAGACCAGGGGTGGGGAACATCTGGCCCGCGGGCTGTATAAGGCCTGAGAAGTCATTTGGTCTGGGCAACCGCAGGCAGGACTCAAAATTCAACAAATCTAGGAGCTTTTTTCATAGCAACATAACTTTATATGAAGTGAATTATATTAAGCGAATGATGTTATAAATACCCAAATGGCCCTTGGCAGAATCAAGGTTCCCACCCTGCATGAGACCAGTAGTTCTAATGGGCATTCGCAAACTTGAGTCAGAACCTCCTAGAAGACCTGCTAGGAGGCAGAGTGCTGAGTCCCACCCCCAGGGGTCCTGACTCTCAGGACTGGGGTGGGACTGGGAGTGTGCTTTTCTGGAAGTTCCCAGGTGATGCTGCTGCTGGTCTGAGGCCACATGCTGGGCGTCCCTGCGTGAAAGACCACGCATGAGCTCATGAGCTCACAGCGGGTAGAGCGAGCCAGTCCAGTCCTGCGGAGGAAAACGACAGGAAGAGGGAGGGAGGGAAAAGCAGAAGCACTTAGTCAAGTAAATATATTAAAAGATCCAGACCCTGCGATCTTAGAGTATGCTGATGTCATGCCGTATGGATGCCAAAGGCTATAATACCTAAAAATCCCCAAGAAGGAACTGGAGAATTCAAATGAAAGCGAAGGTATTTAGCATTCTTTGCTGGTTTGGTTTAGTTTATTAAAGAGGCCAATGCCATTTTGTTGTGCTTGTCCTTGCAAGAAAGGCAAACACAGGCTCTGGGGTGGTTAATCCCATAAACAACTTCAAGAAGCCCCTTAGGAGTGCAGGTGTCACAGAAACCGACGAGCTGACATCTCCAACTCATAAACTTGCAAATGCTAAGTTACATGATTAGGTAGGCTACTAATTTGTACGTTTAACCACTTGACTTAAAACTGTTGGGTCCGGCCCTGGCTACGTAGCTCCGTCAGTTAGAGCATCATCCCAATAGGCCAAGGTTGTGGCCTTGATCCCCACACGAACATCAAATCAATGTCTCCCTCTCTCTCTCCCCTCCCTCTTTTCCTTCCTTTCTCTAAAATCCATACGTAAACATTTTAAAATCTTGTTGTGTTCATGTAAAAATAGACAATTTAAAGTACACTTTAAGTATTATCACATGGAATACATTATTATTTTATAAATAATAGCATTATTTCCAATCACTTCAGCATATTTCTCAATATATTATTTAGAGTGAAAAGGAAAATGCTAGTAACTTTATTAAAGACCCAATGTTCTCTGAAACCAATATCCTGTTTTTCTTCAATCACTTATTTAGGTTTCTGTCTTCATATTAGAGAGCGAGTGTGGGAGAGGGAAGGAGAGACAAGCGCTAGCAGGTTCTTTTTAAAAACTGGGGGGGGAGGGGAGGGGTAGAGAGAACCCAACCACCAGCTGATTAACAAACTCTTTCACATCTGAACTCAGGCCAAAACGTAATCCTAGATTTTGGTATATTTATTGACATTTAGAAATCCCACCTAGTAATCTCTGTGTGTGGGGTGTGTGTGTGTGTGTGTGTGTGTGTGTATTAAATGTCCAGTTATAAATGAGTAAACTGCGGGCTAAGCTAGACGGTAGAGTCCCTTAAAAATCAGCCAGGTTTTCTTCCAGGTTGGCCAAATCACAGCTTAGCCGTCAGAAAGGACAAGTTCAGAAAAAGAAGCCAGGGGAAAGTTTTGCAGATGACACCCTACATTGCATTGCGGTGTTTCTGGAACACTGATGGCTGGGGACGGGGTCTTAGATTTCAGACGAGAGAGGGGCCACTTACAGGGAGCTGAGGAAGAGGGGAACACATATGGCAGGCAAATCCTTGCTGGGCAATTCACAATGGGACACAGGAGGTAACCACTACCCAGCCCTGCCTGACGCCCTCTTGTTCACCATGCTTACTTTAAATCAGGCATCCTAAGAACGCCTTCTTAAAGCGGGCTTCTCTGTCTGATCTTTTGGGCAGGGAAGAGGGGGAGGGTCGAAGGGTCCCTCTAAGTCTTCTCGATAAATAGCTTAAGTCAATATCCCAAAAAGGCAGCTCAGGGGGCCAAACTTCAGTCCCTTAAACTCTCCAAGGACGTTTCAGTAGGTGCCCTGCCAGCTCCGACTCAGTCATCTAAAATGTAAATTACCGCACCACCTCAAAGAGCATCTCGGTTTTTCTCCCTTTCGTCTTTGTCCCTTGAGCCCCAAATTTTCACTTAGGTATTTATTTACTGACCTGTGCTGCATTGGGATCTAGGATGAGGGTCATCTTTGACCTTTATGCCACCACCTGCCCTTGTTTGTTTGCTTTCAAGAGCAGCCGTTGGCACACATACCCACCCCTTCCTTTCCATTCCCTCTCCCACTTTCTACGTCCTAATGCCCCTCGGATCGCTGCCACAGCCTAATGATGTGACTCACCGATGCTCTCCCACATTTCAACCTAAGCAACACAGAGCTTCTGGTTTCATCATTGTAACAGCGGATCCCTGAGCTGCTCCCGACGCTAACCACTGAACCACGCTGGCTGGGCTCCAGTATCACTTTTCTACCCTTCAGGAAGATCTAGTGCCTGGCAGTCCTTAACAAATGTTAATTTTTAAAAAATGACATTTTATAATGTGTTACTGTTACATATGTCCTTTACTGAACAGAATATACGTAGTTTTGGAAGGCAGTCTACAAAATAAAACTCAGTACACAAATCCTATTTTCCTGCTGATGTATATGGCCCCCAAGGTCCACGGTTGTGGGAAAGAAACAATTGCCAAGATTCCATATATTTTAAGTATGACTGCCATGTTGCACTGTTCTCTGCTTTTAAATTCTGAATATTAAACTGCTGCTAAGTAATAAGAGATGTCAGTCATTGGCCTTTCTCTAAACCAGCAGAAGTCACTCAAGAAGCCAATACGCAAGCTTATTCTTGGACAGTTCTGAAAATTCCTTTTTGTTTGGTTTCCAAGGTAGGATTGTCCTTGGCATTAGCAGAAATCTTTTTAAAGAATGAAAACAAATCAAAGAGGTCTCCCCCACAGTGAGCCATTAACTTTAATGGGCTTTCTGTTTAATTGCCAACTGATTTTATTGTAGCAACTATGATTTCTGTGATAAAGTGTCCTGGAAATGGGTGAATCTAGGAAACTTAATTTTTACTCATTACATCCTGTGTTTGATCCGATGAAAAACGATCAGTGCAATTGACCCTTAAACAGTGCGGGAGGGAGGAGAGAGAAAGATACTGAGCTGGTGCAGTGGAAACTCCAGATGTAACATCTGACTCCCCAAAAAGTTAACTACTGATAATCTACTGTTAACCAGAAAGAAGCCGTACAATAATGCAGAGTTGATTAAGGCATATTTTATCCATTACATGTATTACATACTATGCAACAGAGTAAGACAGAAAAAACAAAATGTTATTCAGACAACCATAGCCCTGGCCAGGTGGCTCCACTGACTGGAGCATCATCCCATACACCAAATGGCTGTAGGTTTGGTCCCTGATCAGATGCACAGAGGAAGCAACTGATTGATGTTTCACATAGATGTTTCTCTCTCTCTCTCTCTCTCTCTCTCTCTCTCTCTCTCTCTCTCTCTCTCTCCCTCTCTCCCCCTTTCTCTCTCTAAAATCAATTATATATATCCACACACACACACATATATATACACACACATCTATATATATAAATATGTAGATATTTCCTCAGGTGAGCTTAAAAACACTTTTTAACCATAAAAAAGAGAAAATACATACAATATCCACATGTCAGTGGACCCGTACAGTTCAAACCTACATTGTTCAAGGACCAACTGTACTCCAGAAAGCATTTTGATCATCCAGAATGAAGTTCACTTATTGATCTGTACATACCAAAAATTTTCATGAAGAGCAAAAGCTCAGGTATATATGTTAAAGCAAAAGGTACAGAGCTAAGTAACTTTCAGACAAAAGGCAGTCTTCCTTTTTCCTGTGGAGAAAAAAGAATCTTCCTGGGAAATATCAAAAGCAGCCAAAAATGTCAGCCCTCCTTAACTGAAGTGAAAAATTACTATGAAAAAAAAAGAAACTTTTAAAATGTGAAAATAACTCCAGCAGGTTAGTTTACGATGGGCCTCACGCTGGAATTCTGGGGAACATTTTGTCTTGACATGAGCAGTGTAAACAGCTTGCTGCCCGAGTCCGTCTCCCACATGAAGCATAAAGAATGTGCTGTGTGTTGGAGGAGAGAGGAGGCTCAGATTTGATCGTTTTATATCAAAAACAACTGGATCATTTCAGCCATAACAAAATAACGAGACTGTGGATCGTCTCAGAATATAATCTGGTACTGCACAACGATTTCAAAGCAAAACATAATACACCCCTGGACTCTGGAGAATTTCCCAAATATTTTTGGTTTGCAATCTAGGATTTCAAAATAAGATGTTTTACTTTCACAACAGATACGCCTGGCAGGAGCTCCCGGGCCAGAATGAGGACCGCTGCGTCGTAACTGTCACTTAATTAGAACATTATCTTAACACCTTCAGGTGCATTGTTGCCAGACCTTCAACGAATCTAAATGAATGTGGTGTGCCTATGTTCAGAGGGATTATGACCAATAAATCGAAATTTTCTGTAAGTTAGACTGCTAATATTTATGGCGAAAGTTACCCTTACTTTCCTTATGTCATGAAATAAAAATACCTGCCAGTTCATTTTCCAAGGAAATACATGTGTCACCTGCACACAAACACCCGTCACCAGAGCTAAACGCTTAGATTACGTAATACTGTGACATATCACATTCTCTCGCATCAGACGAGGTCGTATGGGAGAAAGCAAGTGAACACTAACCCTATTTTATTTATTTGTATTTCTTGTAATATGTGGTCCTATTATTGTTGGCAAGAAAGAACCTTAAATTACCCAAACTCTAAGAGAGAAGACATTATTAGGGTTAGGTATTTCACAAATGTAGTGGGAGTTGATTTATATGTTGAAAACACACTTATTCATTATTCAGAAGTTTCAAGCAGTTCAAAATTATGCAATTCATACTATGTCTGGCTTCAGAATGTTTTTTTAAAATAAAATAAAATTCTGTGAGATGGCTGCTAAAAGATAAGAAAAAATGTAATAACAAGTAGGAAAGGAGAATATTTTTATCAAAATTTAAGAATGCAGCCCTAACCCGTTTGGCTCAGTGGATAGAGCATTGGTCTGCGGACTGAAGGGTCCCAGGTTTGATTCCGGTCAAGGGCATGTACCTTGGTTGCGGGCACATCCCCAGTAGGGGCCGTGCAGGAGGCAGCTGATCAATGTCTCTCTCTCATCGATGTTTCTAACTCTCTATCCCTCTCTGTAAAAAAATCAATAAAATATATTTTTAAAAAATTTAAGAATGCAAGATATATACTAGAATATTTTATTTAGGCCTCTCAAAAATCTTTTCAAATATCCCAACATAGCAGTGTTATTAGACTTACACCATAGGCATGACTGAAAGAATACATTTATAAACGAGGGACATTAGAAGCTAGAATTAGGTCATGGGAGGTAAAAGTTTTCTTAGTATCTTTAAAGTCACAAAGCTCAGCACATGCCACTTCGAAAAGGTGGAAACAAAGGTCATCACAATGACTGATATGCTCCACAATCAGACTTTGCAACAACAGGCGTCGCTGGCACATTCGCTGTGAAGCACAACGCTGAAAGCCCAGGCAAGTGTTCCAGTCGGTCACTGCCACCTGAGTGGCAGGCCCTTCTGGGCTGTCGGCCAGAATGGACCTCCTGGGTGGGGACTGGTAAATGCTCCAGCTCCGGTGGTGGGAACTGACATGACAAGGCAGCTGCCCCAAGACCCACCTGTGTGCTCTGATGTGTCCACTGGATGTTGGCTCCTCAGAAGACTCAGAATGCTATACCTGGGGCCGGAGGAAACCTGCCCTGGTCTTTGAGGCATCCTTACCCGTCAACCTTTTAGAGAAGAAAAAGCCACAACTTGCCTTGTTAACCCATTCCCAGGAGCTCAAATGACTTAAGATCGCAAAACCTCTGACAAAAATGTAAGGGGAAGTATTTAAGCTGAATTTAACATTTCTATTCCTTTATAACAAAAAACTGTATAATGAAAATGACCATGACTAACATGTAACAAGCACTGGAGCAAGCACTGCTTTGGCAAAGGAACTCCACAGGAGAGAGGCAATCGGTTACGCTGATGGCAAAGCAACAGTGAAATAAGCTCCCACAATTATTTACTAAGAGCTCCAAGTCATGTTAACAGCAGGATATCACCAAGATGACCTCTGCCTTCAAAAGAACCCGAAAAGAGCTGTGTGTCACCATGCTATTAGCAATGTCCAGTCCTCAGACACTGCACAGTCCTGTCACTCAAAGTTGCTGAGGCTGCCAGGGGAAGGAAGAAGGGTGACAACAGTGTTGGAGCCTGGCAGGTGTGGCTCAGGGGATAGAGCGTCGGCCTGCGGACTGAAGGGTTCGATTCCAGTCAAGGGCACATGCCTGGACTGGAATCGAACCCCAATGTGGGGTGTGTAGGAGGCAGCCGATCAATGATTCTCTCTCATCACTGATGTTTCTCTCTCTCTCCCTCTCCCTTCCTCTCTGAAATCAATAAAAAATATATATATATTTTTAAGTGTTCGAGCGTGGCAGGCGTGGCTCAGTGGTTGAGTGTCAACCTATGAGCCAGGAGGTCACGGTTTGATTCCTGGTCAGGACACATGCTCGGGTTACGACTCAATCCCTAGTAGGGGGCATGCAAGAAGTAGCTGATCAGTGATTTCTCTCATCATTGATATTTCTAACTCTCTCTCCCTCTCCCTTCCTCTTTGAAATCAGTAAAAATTTATTTTTTAAAAAGAGTACTGGAGAAATGAAGCTAGTAAGCTCTTTGTTCTCTTCCTAAATTAAAGCATCTGCCTTGCTTAGTCATCCAACAGTCTTTGCTTTCCTGGACATCTCCGTCAACCACCAGGAATCCTGTGGACTCTACTTTGTATCTTCAAGTCTCATTCCCTCGCACAGTGAGGGCACTGTGGGCACAGCCTCAGAAACAGCAAAGGAGCGGCAGGCACTCCCCTGTGCCAGCCCTGTGGGAGATTAGGCAATGCAGTGCTCACTCCTTCCCCTGCCAAGTGGAACGCCTTAATAACAACACGCGGCCACACCCTCCTGGCTTTGCACGGAGTCAAATCCCGCCTCAGGGACCCAGCTCAGAACCCCTGTACAGAAACAAGCAGAACTGTCACAAACCTCTAACCTAAGCCCTGATCTTGCATAACGCTAAGATGTACCTTTTACTTAGCTCTGTGGTCGGCAAACTGCGGCTCGCGAGCCACATGCGGCTCTTTGGCACCTTGAGTGTGGCTCTTCCACAAAATACCACGGCCTGGGCGAGTCTATTTTGAAGAAGTGGCGTTAGAAGAAGTTTAAGTTTAAAAAATTTGGCTCTCAAAAGAGACTTCAATCGTTGTACGGTTGATATTTGGCTCTGCTGGCTAATGAGTTTGCCGACCACTGACTTAGATCAAAGTGTACCTTTTGGAAATAACTGCTTTTGCTCATCTGTGATTCTATTTGCAACAACGGTTACTGTCAATACTGACACACTGCCGACTGGTACCGCAGGCAGCGGCCAGGGCAATCACAGCTGGGCTCCGGTCTTCGGAAGCCAGGGTATGAGAAAGATGCTCAGTGTTTGCTGCCATGATCTTAACTTCCTTACATTCTTAGACACTGTCGAAGACTAAAGTTGACAAGATCTCTCAGCATAGCTACTAAGACGGGGACAGTATGTATAGTCTTGTTCTCACAGTGATCAAGAACTCGGTATCCTTCTCAAAGGGCAAAAAAGGGGGAGGGGCAAGTGAGAAGACAGAAAAAGAAGGTAAGATCCATGGGTTCCACGTCGTCTTCTCTCTGAGGGCAAAGCCACCGAGCTGGTCAAAAAAACACACCTTGAATCCAAATTAATAACCATGTACAGACCTCACCAGGCCACAAGAGGGATTTTTTCCTGATTCCTAACTTCAAAGCATAAAACGAATCTATCCCAGTGATATAAAACATGCTGAAAGGCAATTAAAGTTGTGGACAGCGATGCCCTGGACCCTGGATTCCGGTCCTACGCTTGGAAAGTTCAACTGTGGAGCTGCACAAGTTCCTTTTAAAAATTTAAATCCCGGTCCCTTTGATCAAGACTGACTTCAAATAGCGGAGCAAGGAATTTTATAAGAGCCAAGGATTTTAAGGATTTCCTTCGGATCACCTGGCGTCAGGGGACACGCCCGTCCTGGTGGGGGCAGAGAAACATGTAATAGTATTATTTACATAAACAGAACTTACCCATTTTTTAAGAAAGTTTTTAAAGAAATGACCTACTCCCACTTTCAAGTACAAGTTTGGGTAGACGTTATCCCCACTTGGCCCTGTAGTGTTCCAATTATACAGGAAATTCTATGAGAGTTTGCCCAAAGATGAATGCCAGTAGGAGGGTCCTATTTTATTTGTCACCGATTCTTTTACTGAATGTTTAACGCTAACATCTTACGATTTTTTAAGGACTAAAGGTTAAATAGTTTTTATAGGGAAAGAGGAAAAGGAAGCTACAAAGGCAACATCTTATGGCTAAGCAAATAAAAGAATATAATTTGAGTAATGTAATATTTTATGAACCAAATTCTTTTTTCAAATAAAATAACTTGGAAGTTCATATTTTAGGTAATACGGATCTAACAGTAACATCCCCACTCTATGTTTACACACACAAACTAATATTTTGATATCTGATATTTTTATCCACAAAAAATAAACTTAGTCCATTAACTTATTTGCTTCATTCTTAATATTTGATATGATGACTCCATCGTAATTTTATATCTCATTTCATAGGTAAACCTTTTAAAAGAATACAAGTGACTACCAAGAACCAAGGAGATAGGGTGAGGGCAATACTTTTCACAAAAACCGAAATAAATATTTTTAATGTACTAAGTCCCAATTACTATTTTTTACTTTATTCCGAAACTTTCAAGTACAGTTGCGAGTTTTCTAAGTACTTTTTTTAAAGCATTCCCGCTGTAAAAATAGTCACTCAGGTTGCGCGCCCTGCAGATTGTCTCATATCTCAAGGCCACATCTCTGCATATGGCGGCCCTGCTCCATCCCGGTCCCCACTACCTCATCTGTCAGTGCTCAGACATGAAAGCACGTGCCTATCACTCTGCTATTTTTCTAGCTCACATTCTTCAGTGAAACCTAAAGTAACCAAGTAAGTTCAACAAAAGTTTACCGAGGCTTATGGATATGGTGTGATTGGCTTTTATTTTTCTGCCGTCTAAGAAGGCCCGAGAATACATTCCTGTGAAAAGGAGCAATTTGATTAATCATGAATCAACTCCCTATAATTAACTTTAAGAAATCCCTTGTAGAAAAAGAGCTTGACAGATGAGGAAATGAAGGCAAACAGGGATAAAAGAGGAGAGAATGAGAAAGAGGAAGTAACAGGCCAATGGTAAAAGGAACGTGGGAAACGGAAAACAGGCAGTCTTAGTATGATAAATT
Source organism: Corynorhinus townsendii (assembly GCA_026230045.1). NCBI lineage: Eukaryota > Metazoa > Chordata > Mammalia > Chiroptera > Vespertilionidae > Corynorhinus > Corynorhinus townsendii. The sequence continues at coordinate 13,885,834 of JAPDVU010000016.1, read as the reverse complement.
TAAGACAAACGCATCGAACAATGGGGGAGAAAAGGAGCCAGGCGGAAACTAAAGTAATCTGAGGGGAAAATAGGAAACAGAAGGGAGAGGACAAAATCTAGCACTGATAATAGGTAAGGCAGAAGAAAATTTAGGTGGTGCGTGCCCTAATCTAACCGAGCAGTAATCTTGGTTTCTAAACAACTTATTGGGAGAAACACCACAATGGAGACAACTGCAACGTACAGAGTTCTTACACACGGAGGATTAAGCACTCCTGGGCACCGCCAATCTGGAGATTCCAACTCGGTTTTCGTTATAACCCCACAACACCCATCACAATTCTGGACACAGGAACTTGCTTAAAGCACATCCAAATAACTAATGCTTACGAATATCCAACTGCCTTTGATTTAATTTTCTGTCCATCACACCTCTTTGCTTTATGATTTTATCTTCTGGGAGGATAAACACATCAAGTGTAAAATATACTGTTCTGGTTAGAGCTGGTTTTGTTCCCACTATAACAATACACCAACATTGTTCTTTAGAAATGATAAGTCTTCAGTTAGTTCTGGGTAAGCTGGCAAGTGTCCCTCCATCTGCAAAGCTGCGAGCCGGAGGTTACGCCACCAAAGCACAGACCTCTCTCCTGCTGTCCATTCAATGAGTCATACTTACTGCACAGCTGTCCTAACTCATCAAATCGTGACCTCATCCATTTACAGCTGAACGTGACTTTCGTGGGCATCGCCCCTGCAGAACCCCTCATCTTCCAGATAGTACCTGGCAAGCTTGCTGATTTCCGAGTCCCTGGGAGGCCCTTTCACACGGGGTGGGGGTCTCTCCCCGCCCCTCGTCCCTCAGCAGGAGGCTCTGATGCGGAAGTTCTGGAGGAGAGCCCTGGTGTCTGCATCTCTAACCAGCTCCCAGGTGACGCAGACGCCGGGGAACCGCACTCTGAGAACCACTGCCCTAGCTTCTCCCCCTTCTACTATATCCTGCAGTTAACGGAACTAGTTCCCCTCAGGCAGAGGTCATGGACTAACCCGGGGAGCTCATGCTAAAGCTAGAACGCCTCAGTTTAGTATGTAAGGCCCTCTTGTCAAGACTCCTCATTGATCCCCCCGCATCTTGCGGCCAAACTAACAAACCCTCTCCCAGTGCTTGCCGCCTCACTGTCCTCTCCCTGCTGGAAGGCTCTCCTCCTTATCTGCCAACAAATGGTCGCTGTTTTTCAATCAGTTGTATGCATCCCATAATTCCACAGATGTTTATGAAGTAAGTACCTGTAATATGTCAGTCACCTTGCATAGTGCCATGAAAAGAACTGAGGTTAAAAGCTCCCATCATTAACCTCACATCAACTCTAAACACCCATGCTTCTACGTTCACCTTAGAAATGAAATTCAGCAGGCCGGACCACGGACCCCAACGCTCTCGGAACTGGTTTTCCCCGGAGCAGAAATGGAGAGAGAGTGAACCTCTACACCCTCTTATATAACTTAGTGTCCATTTCAGAGAGCTCTAGAAAGAGTTAAAGCATGATAAAGTACCACTATGTATATGCTGAGTAGATTTACAATACCTTCCTCTCGTGTAGCAGGTTTGAAAAAGGAATCGCTGCCCTGGCCGGGTGGCTTAGCTGCTTGGAGCACGGTCCCACCCATCAAAAGGTGGCAGGTTCGATTCCAGGTCAGGCACATGCCTACACCCAGTCCATCCCCAGTCGGGGTGAGTATGGGAAGCCACCAGCCGATGTTTCTCTCTCTCTCTTCTTCCCTCTCTCTCTCAAAAATCAATAAAAACATATCCTTGAGTAAGGATTAAGAAAAAAAGTAATTGCTAATAATGACAGGTAGATGCTTGGTATTCTCTCCAGATAGATGAGAACTAAAATATTTGAGGGCGGGAAACAAGCCTTCCATCCTGGCATTTCTGGAGTTTAACAGAACCAATAGGTGCTCAAAAGTTAAACAAAAGGATGAAGCCACTCACTGCCTGTTACATTTTCAGAGAAAATATTTGCACAGATAACACGACAGCAATACATGGACAGTGATAACATTTTATTCACTCTTTTGAATAAAATATCTTTCTTAATCCTCAAAGTCCTATGAGTACATTTTAAAATGTGCTTTTACTCATGCTTAGCTAATTTTTAAATATTATTCATATTCTAGTACAAATCTGAATGAAGTCATGTAAGTTATCCAAAACTAATAACCCCATGGAATAAATGGAATTATTAATGATAAAGGAAGCTTTCACACAGACCCAATTAAGTAATTTTATAATTTTATTAACGCATGACAGCAGAGTCCATGTAAGTGCAATAAAGTTTAATGGAAACTCAGTCTGGTACTAAGAGTGGGCATTATATGCAATGAAAGCATAAATTATAAATAAGAAATAATCTCACAAGTCTCTATTTCCTCAGAAATTAGCCAACATATACTTATGATCAAATTTATGTGTTCAGAGTTTACAGATAGCTATGGCAATGCTATATATTGTTTACACAGCCTGCATTTGAAAAATGAAGTTATTCTTTAATTAGTCATTTCTAAGCCAAAGTTAATGGTTGTTTGAAAAAGAGGCTCATTACATGATTCTGTAAATGTACTCTGTAATAACTCACATTAGCACACAGCTGTACAAACATATTTACCATGACCTAGTCTCTCACCACAGGTGTGTATTTTCCATCCTGAGCATTACGAATATGTATCTCAGACTGGCTTGATTTAGCATTAACACTGAAGGGAAGAAATATTTCTTAAATTATTTAACTACTTGTAAAATAAAATGTTAACCCAACAGAACACTTAATATGTCATAATCCATCTTATTTTTTGCATGTTATGCTCCAACTTGTTCCCAAAAAAAAAAAAAGGTTTATGGTAGCTTAATTCCCTTTTTATTTTAAGATGTATTAATAATAAAATATTAATCTAGAAAGCAAATAAAATCAGTCTCAAAATAAATTATCCAACTTGCATTTACCAGCAAACATCACTTGCAGCCCTGACTACTATATTTTATGTTTTTCTAGTAACATAGTAAAATAAAGCTTAGGAAAGTAAAATATTCCAATAGCATAATCAAGTGATTAGAAATCACTTTATTAGGCAAAGCACAAGTCCCTGAATAAGCTAAAGATAAATTATTCTTTCTAAATTTAATAAAAAGTGTATTAAGAGAAAAGGTTTCGGCAATGAACCTTTAGCCTCTTTTGAACATCAAGAATAGTAATGTGTTAAATGACACTGCACAATCTACAACTATGTCAGTAAATAACTAGTACCTACAGTACAGTTCAGAACAAATGGCTTCAGAATGACTTATTACGTAACAGGCCTAGGGAGCTCACACAAATACATTCTCTACCTTAACAAATAACTCAGATGCAATCTTGGAGATGACTTTTTAGTTTTGAAAGAACAGAATAGATTAAAACCTCACACTGGCATGTAATCAAATACCTTCTACGTTTCCAGTGAGTTCTAAAGATGTCTAAACCTTTACATAAAGGACATGAGACTATTTTTCAGCTGTTGTCAACACCCATTAGCCTCATCCTTCCTGATTAGGGAAAGGAAAAAGCAGACTGCTGTTCTTTCTTTTCTATAAAAGGGACCTGAACTGCAGGAGTACACAGCACCCAGACTAGGTTTTATTTGATCTAAGTACAAACACTGAAGCAGGTAAGGACAATAAAAAATGTATGTAAGCACAAAATCAATGTTTATTCACTCAACTGTCTCTTTCCAAGGGACTGCCCAAACAAGGCATTAACATGCAGGAGATTCCCCTCCCTGGCTTCTGAGCAAACATCTTTGGGAATGTGTCTGATATCTGATAAGTCAAAGATTTAGAGGAATACTGCTCAGTATAATTGGAAGATAATGTCAAGTATCTCTGGTATCAAGATTTTGACTGGAATGTCATGTTAGAGAGAGACATGCCTAGATTCTGAATGTCGCCAGAAAGCTTTAAGGAATGTTAAGACTGACTGTGGAGGTAGATAAAATCCCCTTGGGGAAAAAGCCTGGTAACTTGCTTATTTACATGGTTCAGGGCAGTCTTTCCAGGTAAGAAATGAAGGTTGCTTTCCTGGGAAATGGCAAAGGAAGAATCTCAGGACATTTTTGGGGACCTCAAGAACTTGAAGAAACCAAAACCTATAGGTATTTCAGGCAAAGTCTGATGGCAACTGTGTGGCTTAGCTTCTTCACCTTGAGAGGCTACTTAAAGCTCAATCTGGAGATTCCCCATGAGATTCCAGCAAAGCAGATTTAAGAGAGCCTATATGATCTATTACGACTCTTGTTATATTTATGCAAATAATCAGGCTAAATTGAAACTGGATTTATTGCAGTAAGTACATTGGTCTTAATTTGGCTCTTTGCTAAAATTGAGAGTAAATTCGGGGGGGGGGGGCTGAGTTTCAAAAGAATCTATAATACACAGTTGTGGACATTAGACTCCAGTCCAGTTAATTGTCTTCATACTTTTATTTTCTGCCTATCAACTGAATTGGATCCTGAATTTTTCATCACCAGAGATGTTACTTGTTGGTCAGGGCAAACAACATTTAAAATCTGGGCCAGCCAGACTAGGGGGCACCCCAGTATCCTTACCTGGATACTGCCTTTCATGGGACCATTCGTCATGGTTCTTATTGTTCTAATTTTTGCTTCAATACCATTAAGATTTATAACACAATTTGTCTTCACCAGGTTACAAGTCCTACTTGTACTCCAGGAATATAGCCGCTTACAATCCTAAACACCATCACAGCCTCCTTCCATGCCCAGGCCTCCCCATCCCTCTGACAGACAAAGGATCACTTGGCTCGGAAGGAAAATTGCCCCTCTTCAGCAGGAAGCAGCTACAGAAGAGACCCTACACCCCTTTCCCTCAAAGAATTCGGAGCCAAGAACGCTTGTGGGGGATGACATAGTAGGCAGTTAGACAGACATGAGCAGAGTAGGAACAATAAGTCAGGTATGGAAGGTCACCAGGGCAGAAAGCCCCGGGGGCCTAGCAATGGGAAAAACTCGGAGGACAAGTATTTGGGGGTGGGCCCTGGTCCCCAGGGTGAACTTCCCCTCCCCTAGCATATCACTAGTCATGAGATTCAGACCTTTCCCTGATCTTTCCTCCCCTGGTATGTTGCTAGTCATGTGGTAGACCCCTTTAGAAGAAAAAGGGGGGCTGGAGAATAGCCTCATAAGATTCTCATACAAGCCCTGCATGACCACTCCCCTAAGCAGTAAACCTGAGAGAGAACATGTAGGCCTCAGTTGTATTTCATCTCCAGGACCAGAAAAGCAGCAAGGCCAGGCAGGGTGATGCCATGGCTGACATCAGGACCAATTGCGATGACGAATGACCCCCAGCCCTGACCAATCAGTAGAGACCACGATCATAAAAGGACATACCCAGAAAGCTGATGAATATTCTATTGAGATCCTCCCTTGAGACCTCCCCTAAAATTCCTGCCTTTTAAAACCCCTAAGGTAAGGGACCTAGAGCAAGCCCCTTCCTTCTCTCTCTCTCATGCCAGTGCCTTTTCCCACCCGCTCATTCCCCCAGGCTCACTCTCTCTAGAGCATGCCTGTGCCTTTCCCCTTCCCCCGCCCCTCTACCTGCCCCCCACCCCCCACCTCTGAAAAGGACATCTGCCACTGGCTTAAACTTTTATAATACATCAGCTAATGCAGACTTCCCACTCAAACCAATGTTGTATTTCTTCCATATACTCTAAGCTAGAATCCCTCGGAAAGTGACCAGAACTTTACAAATAGGAGGGTTTAATCAGAAAGCTTATGTTTTGTCTCAAAGAATGTGGCCAGTGAAAATCAGATGGCAACAATTCACCTGTAGCATAACAAGACACAAAGCAGAAGGAAAAAAAGACAGGAAAAATGCAGGACTAACTGTGAAGATTTAAGACGTACGTGGAAGGAGACAGATTCTTCTGATTCAGATTAGATATGGAGTATTTTTTTTAAGTAAATCCAAAATGAACACACTCATGTTTTTAAGGCATGTGCAGGTTAACTAAGACACCACATAATTTAGCCTCTGAAAATACAGAAAAGTAAATATAATAAAACTGGTACGTATTTTTAAATTATAAAACGCTCAACTAAAAGTGAAAGCTGTAGATGTTAAGGACTGTTTCCCTGAGGGAGTGGAGCCTACCTCATTATTTCTGGATTTAACCCGACTATTAAGTGCAAAATTAAATTATTCATGACAGGCTCACTGAACTGCCTCCTAATAAAGCACCCTAGAAATATAAAACAACTCCCCATAAATTTACGTGGCAAATGTCTTTTTAAAAATATACAAAACGAGATGCTAACAATATTTTAATTATATTTTTAAAATGTCATCATGTTCTTATTTTTAAACTTTATTGAAGTGTAATTTACAGACAATAAAATGTACAGACTTTAAGCATATAGTTCAATGAGTTTTGGCAAAGGAATGGATACATGCCAATCAAGACAGAGAATACTTCCATCAGCACAGGTTTTCTTGTCCCCTTTATAGCCAGTCTTCCCAATGAGCTCCACTCCAGGTAACCATATAGCAGAACCATATAGTCTGTGCTCTTTTGTGCCAAGTCTCTTAGTCACCAGCTGTCTGTGAGAGTCATCCCCAGTTGCCATGTATCGGTCTTCCATTCATTTTTATTGATGAGGAGTACGTATCGCATTGAATGTTTACACCACGATTTGTTTATCCGTTCCCACTGATAGACATTTAGCTGCTTTCAGTTTTTGACTGTTGTGAATAAAGCTGATATAAACACCCATGAGTAAGTCTTTTGTTTCTACAAGGGCATGTGTTTCTATTTCTGTGGGGTAAATATGTAGGTATATGGAGCTGCTGAGTCGTATGGAGTTGCTGAGTCGTAAGGTACGTGTGTTTCCCAAGCACCCTGCTTTGCAAGCGGTGATGCCGTTTCACACTCTCATTAGAAATGTCCCCCTTGTTCTTCTCTTCTTGTTAGTCTCGCTCCCTTTCATGGGAGCCATTCTGGTGGTTCTAAGTGGTATCTCATTAGAGGCTTTAAGTAACTGAAGGGTCTTTTCCAGTCTTTGCCCGTATTTTTAAAAATTGTTTCTCTTTATCATTGTGTTGTAAGAATTCTTTAAACAGTCTAGATATAAGCCCTTTGTCAGACATTGTGTTACAAATATTTTGTCCTATTTTGTGCCTTGCTTTTTCATTTTTAAATGGTATCTTTTGAAGAAGGAAAATGTATTATCTTGAAGTCCAATTTGTCAAACACTGTTTTATCTTATGAATAGTGCTTTCTTTTTTGTCCTAAGATAGTGGTCGGCAAACTCATTAGTCAACAGAGCGGCAAACCGCGGCTTGCGAGCTGCATGTGGCTCGTGAGCCGCAGTTTGCCGACCACTGTCTTAAGAAATTGCTATGGTCTGAATGTTTGTGTCCCTCCCAAAAAATTCATGTTGGATCCTAATGTCCAATCTGGTAATAGTAGGAGATGGGCCTTTGGGAGTTGGTAAACCCTGTGGGTGGAGCCTTTATGAACAGGATTAGTGCCCTTAGAAAAGAGGCTCCAAGGAGACCCCTAGCCCCTTCCACCATGTCAGGATACAATGCGGCATGTACCACCAGAAAGAGGAACCTCACCCGACGCTGTTGGCACCCCGATCTTGGCCTTCCAACCTTGAGAACTGTGAGAAAAAACCCAGCTGTCTCTAAGCGACCCATCGGTGGTAGTTTGTTACAGCAGCTAACCAGACTAAGGCAGAAATCTCTGCCTACACTAAGGCCACAAGGACCTTCTATATTTTCTTCTAAAAGTTTTGGTTTCAGGTATTACAATATTTAGGTCTGTGATCTTATTTTTAGATCATCTGTGCATTTGCTGTAGATAAATATATTTTATTATTATTATTACTTTTAATATATTTTTATTGATTTCAAAGAGGAAGGAAGAGGGGGAGAGAGAGAGAGAAACATCAATGAAGAGAGAGAGTCATTGATCAGTCACTTCCTGCACGCCCCACACTGGAGATCAAGCCTGCAACCTGGGCATGTGCCCTGACTGGGAATTGAACCATGACCTCTTGGTTCATAGGTCAACACTCAACCACTGAGCCACACCGGCCGGACAGTAAAAAATATATATTCTTAAAAGTATTTGTCTGTTAATCCGGATTTTGGTTTCACTATTAAAGTCAAAATTGCTTTGTTAATTTTGATTACACAGATCAGTTTCAGATTTCATGTTGGAGTATTCCATAGCCACATTCACACCTTCACTTTGCATTTCTTCTATTAAAGTGTACAAATAAGTGTAGCCTGTAGCAAATGTCAAGCACTGGAAACCAGGAGTGAACAGTATTAGGCAGTATTCAAATATTGTAATGCTTGGATCTCCTAGTAAGGTTAATAGCATAACACAGAATCCATGTCCAAATCCCCAATTTAAGAATTTATTTTGCTGTCAAAACTTGTTATTTCTTGCAACACCACTTATTGGACTCATACAAAGTATACTATGTGAATAAACTTTTATTAATACTTTTTCTTGCAAGACTGAATCACTATTAGCAGTAGACAGGGCTAAGGAATTCACACTAACATATGGCAGCAGCCATAAACAAGACTGACCGTGAAGCCTTCTCTCCTACATGCTCCTATCCAGGTTCCAGAAAGATCCATCTTAACCTGGGACTCCGTGGCAACGGTTCCTGCTTTTGCTTTGGGCTTGATATCAGTGGATTCCTGTGAATCAGCGATCTCTGCTTTGATTGCTAACCTTTAATCCTCACAGGAGAATTGAAACACTTTCCCTGTTTATCATTTGGAATCTGAAAAAAAAAGGGAGCAAATCCCACATGGAAACACTTCTCCTGAGTCTCTATCTCCCTACCAGATCCCCTCTGCCACTCCCATTGAGTTTTCTGCCAACAAAAGAACTCGAAAGATACAGCTCTCAGCTATGACTGAGCTGAAAATGATTTCAAGGAAAATACAGAACTTTTCATTACTTTCTTCGTTAAGGTTTCTACTCTGAAACAACAAAATGGAATAGGCTTAAAAATGTTTCTTTCAAGATTGTCTAAAATGAAAATTGTTTTCCTTGGAACGTCCTATATTGCTGAAGTAATAGTAGCATCGTTAAGAAACTCTTAAAATCATTTTCATCCACTAACCCTTGTCTTTAACATATTATTTTCCTTTTTCTGTTTCTTGTAGCCTTTGCCCCAAAACATATGAATTTCACAGAGTTATAATAAAATAGTTACATGGGGAAAATGATAAACCAATGAGCAGCTTACATTAAGAAGCAAAACAGTGTCACAGACCAGACAGTATCCTAAGTGCTACTGTTGGCACGGTCTCCCCTAATCAGAAAATCTCTTGAAAGAGTTCCTTTAGGAACTGCTGAAAAGCTCTTATTTGGGGAAAACAGATTCCTTATCATCAATCAGTTCAACAGACAAGACATACGAGGTAACTGGATATCCAACCAAACCCTAGCTTTCAAGGGATTAAACATCAATTTATTTAATACTTGCTTACTTAGATTTTAAGGGTATTTTCTTTCCTCATTCTTAACCTCAAATACTTGACTTCAAAAAGGATCCCAACACAGTTTCCCAAAATATATCACAATCATAAATACAAAATCCATACTACTCCAAGTATAAAATACATTTTTAAATGAGAATCTCAGAAAAAAGGTATTTATTTTCAATGTTTCAAGTTAAAAATAAGTAAACAACTAAATATACTAAGAAATCTCTTAAAAGCCTTTCAAGCAGGAAAAACATTAGAAAACTGAACATTATCAGTTACTCCAGATAAGGTTGCTACAAGAACAGCAAGAAAAAAGACGTGACAGTTGTCATAGTTCTGGTGGAAGTTAACACGGTGGGTGTTTAGGACGGTTCAGTTACTCTCGCCCAGAGTGTGAGAGTAAATAGGGTTGCTCCAACCCTTTCTGGTTTGTCTATCAATGTGCAGCTGGACTTATCCTGTTATCAGACTATCTTCTGATAAAAACGCCCAAAAACTCCAAGTTTAAGAGACTCCCTCATTGTGTTGGACATTCTAATTTTAATCATTTTTCTACTGCCCCACCCTGCTCTAGAAAACAAATCTACTAAAAGGAGAACTTTTTAACTCTTTTCATTCAGTAAAAAATACCTCTGAAAACTTTACTTTTAGAAATGCTTTGCTTCTTAAGATTTACTTGTCCTACACATGCAATAGCTCGAAAGTCTTAACTTTTTAATTTGTTCAATACAGATGTGTATATATGCATGTAGGGTTTCACACCATCTCATTCATGTCCATGGAGTAGCCAGCCTGTTTTCACATGGGACACTTATTATGGGTGGCTAGTCTATCTAACATAAAAAATTACTAGAGGGCCTTTCTCCCCATTGTCCACCTATCACATGGAGGTAAATGGTGGAACCTTAAATAGGGCCATGTTGGGACGGACTATTTGGGGTAACCCTATAGAGCTAAACTATCTCCCAGAAACGGTCTTAACTGAAGCAACTGGTCTGAAATGCCAACTTGCTCCTAACATTCAAGGCAGCTCCACTTTGCAAAATGGTGAAGTCCTTCAGGGATTTGTGGCCAAGGACCCAGGAGCGTCCCAATCGGAACCCATGATTAGTGACTCAGAGCAGTGACTGAAACGACCAAATGATGGCGGGTCAGCAGTGTCAGTCCTCTGTTATTCTGACCTCAGTTATTCTGACCTCTGTCCTCCGTTATTCTGACCTCTGTCATTCCAACCTGCCAAATTAGGTCAAAGCTCTCTTTCTGCTCTTAAAGATATCATTATTTTGAACATAAAAACATCAAAAACAAGACGAATGCGGTATGTATAGATACTAAAGCAAAGAAAACCATCAACAAAATGAAAAGGCAACCTACTATTTACAAATCATATATCTGATAAGGAGCTAATATCCAAAGTATATAAAGAACTCATACAACTCAACAGCAAAAAACTAAACAATCTGATTAAAAATGGGCAGATCATCTGTTTTTTCCCAACAGGTACATGGAAAGACATTCAACGTCACTAACTATCAGGGACATGCACATCAAAACCACAATGAGATACCGCCTCACACCTGTTAAATGGCTACTATCAAAAAGACTAGAAATAACAAGCACTAGCAAAGATGTGGGAAAAGATGTGGACTTCCTTGTGCACAGTTGGGAGGGAATGTAAATTGGTGCAGCCACGATGGAAAATGTCATGGAGATTCCTAAAATAATAACTGAATTAGCATACGGTCCAGCAATTGCATTTCTGGGTAATTATCCAAAGAAAATGAAAATACTAAAAAAAAGATATATGTACCCCACGTTCACTGCAGCATTATTTATAATCGATATGGAAACAATCTAAATGTCCATCAACGTATGAGTGGATAAGAACATTGTGGTAAGTATGTATGCACACATTCATACAATGGAATATTATTCAGCCATAAGAAAAGAATAAAATCTTACCATTTGTGACAACATGGATGGAACTTGAAGGCCTCACACTAAGTGAAATAAGTTAGACCAGTGGTCGGCAAACTCATTAGTCAACAGAGCCAAATATCAACAGTACAACGATTGAAATTTCTTTTGAGAGCCAAAGTTTTTAAACTTAAACTTCTAACACCACTTCTTCAAAATAGACTCACCGAGGCCGTGGTATTTTGTGGAAGAGCCACCCACAAGGGGCCAAAGAGCTGCATGTGGCTCGCGAGCCGCAGTTTGCCGACCACTGAATTAGACAAATACAAATTCCATATGACCTCTCTTGTATGTGAACTTAAAAATATAAATAAATACACCAAGCATAAATAAGATAGAGGACAGATTTGTGGTTGCCAGAGGTAGAGGGTGTAAAGTGGGAGAAAATGGTTTTTGTGTAAAATAAATTAATAAATAGATGAGTAAAACAAGATTAAATTTTAAAAGACAATATAATCAATTTATAAATGATTACCTAGTTCAGGAAACTATCATGCTTGACACTTACAAGTGTTCTGACTGAACTGGAAGAGCAGTGCGAACAGAAGACGCCTGGCCACATCTCTTTCAATGTCAGCTGCCTGGGAAATGCCCAGATGCTGTGAGCAGCCAGCCCATAGGGGGACAAGAGGCAGGAAAGGAAGGGCTTGCAGTTCAGGTATGCAAACAAATATCTCAACAACGTGCCTGTCTCAACAAGCAACACGCTAAGGTGTACGAGGGTGACACGCTCCGGCTCTCAGTTCGCCGTTTCCCGTTCACCTGGCATCGCGAAGAAACCTGATACCGTGCTGTCGTGAAACCGATCCTTCGGCTTCTGTGACTGTTTTCCCCACTCCAAACCCTTTAGAGCTGGCTTTGAAAAACATCTCAAGCCCACATTCGTGTTTATGGATCGGTGTGCATTCAGCAATAAACTGGCCCTTCCCAGAAATGTCTGCAGTTAAACAGCCGGTGCCCCAAGAATTCACAGAGACGCACTCCATCGACCTGCAAAGCCGCATAAGGAATCATTTTGAACAACTAATCCCCTGCCTTTAGGTAAACCAGATTAACTCCAACTGATCTCTCTGGAAACTCTCCGTAGAGATGTGATGTTTCCAATCACTCGTAGCTATTTGCAAGTCCCTTTTGGCAAAGGGCTTTTCTTTCTAGGCTTTCTAGGTCAAACGATTGGCCCCGTGTAAGCAAAGATTGCCTTGAGTCACTGCTTCAAAGGCAGCGCAACCTAAGATGGTCTCGCAGAGCAGTCCTGACATCAAAGTGCACACCAGCTTCCTATGCCTTTGGGATTGACAGGGTTAGTCTGTGGGAGGAAGGAACTTCAAAGAGCTGGCCCCCAGCCAGCCACAGTGGGGCTCGGTTGTCTCCGACACTAAGTTAATCCTCCTGAAGGAAGAAATGCAGGTATCAGCCACCAGAGCAATCGAAACATCTTCATACAGCCACTGGAGCCAGCTCTGTCTGAAAATACGTTGGAAGGCTCTGTGGTCTTTTCCGATGTAACTGTAAAGCGCACAGTAGGTGCTCAATAAACATTTTTGAAGGCACGCATACCTGAATCTAACAGCAGGCCATCAGGTGTGGTAGCTGTTCCTGTCATCAGGGGGGATACCTAATAAACCTCCGAATATGGCTCGGCTTCCTGCCTTGTGTCCCCCCAGCACTCACTATCCAGATTCCCCACGCCGAGTTCTCTGTCCTCAGCATCGGAAAAACAGAGAGGAGGGACACAAAAGGAATGTGCGTATCAGCTCTGTGATCTGAGCTGGAGACAGTACACTGGAAGAAGATCTTTCTCCACAAGCCCTTCCTCCCATAGCTATTAACGTGGCCCTCGATTGTTTTCCAAACAAAGCCCTCTTCTCTGTGCCAACGGCAGTAGAATCATAACCTTTTTCTCCCACCCCTCGTGAACAGCAAAGTAATCCGTACCCCCAATTTGGAATGTAAATCATAGAAATGTATTTATACTCCAAGAAATTAGGCAAATTCAAACACACACATATTAGAAATTTTAAAAGGACTGATGAAGTACATATTAAAGTAAGTATTCCATTTATTAATAGCTCAAATATTGTTTCATTAAAACTATTTTATTAATTATTAATATGTTAACAGTGAGAACAGTGTTATTATACATGTGTGTGCTTTTTAATCTTGATTTAACCCCTTGTGGTGAAGTGATCTGCGAGTCTGGTTCTAACTTTGGCTTCTTCAGGTCCTTGGTTTAGTGGGAGAAAGAACCCACTAAACTGAAAGGAGGCATCGTTAGCTGCGTTATCAGGACACTTGGTTTTCAGTTCTACCCATTAGTGGTTAGAGGTCTGCCTTCCCATACCGAGTGTTAATTTAAAATGTTCAAATGTGAGCAGCCAGTGTGGCTCAGTGGTTGAGCATCATCAAGCCTTGAGCCGGGAGGCTGCCAGTTCCATTCCTGGTCAGGGGAACATGCCTGGGTTGCAGGCTCCATCCCTGGCAGGGCGTGCGGGAGGCAGCCGAGCAATGTTGAGGTTTCTCTCTCATCAATGTTTCTATCTGTGTCTCTCTCTCTCCTTTGCTCTCTAAAATCAATGAAAACATTTTTTGTTAAATGTTCAAATGTTATAAAGGGGTGACATTAGCAGCTCATACCTCGAGGTACCATACACACATAAAGTAAAAACAGTCACTCATAGCAGACTCACATCTAATACGCTGAAGAACTGGGATTCAAAGCCAGAAAGCATGCTTGCAAGGTCAGTGCAATAAACCCTTGCTACTCAAAGCGCGGCCACAACCAGCTGCAGCTGCTGGGAGCTTGTTAGAAATGCGGGTTCCCAGGCCCCGCCCCGCGCTATTGGCTGAGCCTGCTTTTTAACGAGATCCCCAGATGAGGCGTCACTACATTCCACACAGATATAATAAAACCACTTAAATGTCTCGTACCCGAGAACACTGAACGCCTATCTGCAGGCGCTCACTACTAGAGAATTCCACTTCACATGGTCTGACATCCAGACATTTTTAAAAGCCTGAAATGACTTACATTTGAGAGAGGCAGAGACACATAACTATTTATCTATATTTTTTTACCTTGATCGTTCACATGATACATGCACCGTCGGCATTAGTAAGGCTTTCTAGGGAAAAGCTTACACAAAATCATGACTATCTGAACCTCTTATATTGCACATCAATGTAAGCACTAGTCACTGCATTTTCCGCAAACCCGCTATAAGCCCCCTAAAATGTGAACTACTCAAAGGCACGCACCTACGTTAAGAAATAGTGCAGCGCCTCAGTACAGAGCAGCAACACAATTAATATTTGCTAAATGGGTACGTGAAAGAAATAGCGATCCTAAGGCCCGCCTTCAGGTTGGCACTGTGATGAACACTGCATACACATATGTCCTAGATCCTCACAACAATCCTTAGGAGGAGTCGGAGGCTGAGGGAGAGAAAGTAACTTACCCAACATGACATACCTCATAGGAAATGGGAGTTCAATTCAGGTCTCACTTCAAAGCCCATGAGCTAGACCAGTGGTCGGCAAACTGCGGCTCGCGAGCCACATGCGGCTCTTTGGCCCCTTGAGTGTGGCTCTTCCACAAAATACCACGGCCTGGGCGAGTCTATTTTGAAGAAGTGGCGTTAGAAGATGTTTAAGTTTAAAAAAAGTTGGCTCTCGTGCCAAAACCGGTTTGGCTCAGTGGATAGAGTGCCGGCCTGCGGACTGAAGGGTCCCGGGTTCGATTCCGGCCAAGGGCATGTACCTTGGTTGCGGGCACATCCCCAGTAGGGACTGTGCAGGAGGCAGCTGGTCGATGTTTCTCTCTCATCGATGTTTCTAGCTCTCTATCCCTCTTCCTTCCTCTCTGTAAAAAATGATATATTAAAAAAAAAAAAAAAGTTGGCTCTCCAAAGAAATGTCAATCGTTGTGCTGTTGGTATTTGGCTCTGTTGACTAACGAGTTTGCCGACCGCTGGGCTAGACCAGTGGTTCTGAAACAGGCGAACATCAGAATCGCCTGGAGAACTTTCAGCCATTTTCCCCACTTCTCTGTGTCCCTTTTGGTCCTGCTCTGCTCTTGGAATCATGTTCCATGCACTCCCACGTAACAAATAAATAAAACCGCAAACTGAATGAACACAGTAACACATGATCCTGCCTAGATCATCAGAAACATAAGCATGTTGAAGGGGAAAGAACTGACTCTAATAAACATGGTTAACAGTGTTTGGAGTAAACACTGTAAGCTAAAGAAAGAACTGTACACAAACGTTATATTGGAGTCAGTACATTTATCCGTCATGGGGGGACCAGCTAGTGAACCTACTTTGTGTCAAGTTTTCTTTCTCAGCCTTGGCACGCCTGGCATTTGGGGCCATGCAGCTCTTTCTCCTGGGGGCTGTCCTGCGCGTTGCAGGACATTGAGGACCAAAACATCTCCAGCCAATGCCAGAAACGTCCCCTGGGGCACAAAGCTGCCTCGCTGGCACCACTGCTTTATCTGCCTACTAGGCCTGAACGAGTGCGTACACATATTAGAGAGAATGCGAGCCAGGTTCCTTCTCTCACGCTGGAGAAAAAAGTTACAAGCAAGAAGAGGAGAAATGTTAGAAAAGAACCCTGGCCTGCTGGGTTTGAGTAATGAATACCCATGGACTTGCTTTCCAGCTTTGGAAAATCTTTATAAATTTTGCCTTTTTAAAAAATCAAGCATTACAAGACCAGCGGGGTTCCCCTTGACTCCACAAGCCAAGTGGAACATTCTGGATCCTATTCCCTTGCTTCCCTCCAGGGAGGTCACCACTGTCCTGAATTGGGGGCTTGCACTCCCTTGCGTGTCTTACACTATTACTACATTTATGTGGGGACTGCGAGAAAAATCTTCCCATTCTGAATAAAGGAAAAATACTGCATGCTCAAAAAAAGAAAAAACTGTTCTATGTCAGATGCTCTTCCAAGAATTTTAACTGCACAATACCTTTTCGTTGTCATGACAACGCTAAGAGGGAGGTATGTTACCGCATTTTGCTATCTGCTACGTCCAGTTCCCCTTAGGAACTCTCCTTTTCAGAATGTGCCTGGATGTTTTTCACCTACTTTTTTCCTTCCCGGCAAACTTTAGAAGCATATACGTATCTTAAAATACAACAGCGGCATCCAAAACTTTTCATTTGAATTCATTATAGCAGGCATCTAATTAGTGTTTTCTGATGCTATTTCCTACCTAAAATATTCTGTTCCTCTAAGAGGTCAAGAGATGCTCCCGCCATTTCCATTCTTTCTAGGCTCCTAGTATGTAGAAAAGAAAAGAAAAAAGCCAAAATAGTTAGAATAATTCATAGTACAATTTATAGTTAACACAGAGGGGGGAAAACCATACAACTGTAAATACAACCTTAATTGGGGATAATATTAAGAAAAATTTAAATTTAAGGCCCTCCATGAATGTAAGGCCCAAGTTAAAGGATCCACCAGTCCCATCCCATTATAAGCCCCAAATGCTCCCTCATTGTCTATCTTCACTTTACCCCCTCCGAACACTAGTAAACCAATGATTTCCTTTGATCTGATAATCATCTCATTTTCACTTAGAGCTATAGTGATAGTATCAGAATTCTTCATGCAGGCTTAACTTTAATAGTTTCATTTGAAAAGCTACTATGTAAATTCAGTTGTAAGTTACATGTCTCAGAATATAGAAAAGATCAAGGACAAGATATGATCCCTCTATTTTTCTTTATGTATAATTTATTTTGTTCTTTTATAGCCTGAATCAACTAATCCTTAAAATTATCATGAGCTATTAGATCAAATGGTCATGGTTTCTACCAGCTTTGCTAGCTTCTCAGAGAGAAAGAATTCCCCTGTTAAAATGTAGTGCTTGGAGGGAGGCAACCAATCGATGTGTCTCACATCGATGTTCCTCTCTCTCTCTCTCTCTCTCTCTTTTTCTCTCTCTCTCCCTCCCTCCCCACCTCCCTCTTTCTCTATCCTCACCCTCCTCCCTCCCACTCTATCTAAAAGCAATGGAAAAATGTTCTCAGGTGAGAATTAATAAAAAAAAATGTAGTGCTTGAATCAGATCTTGATTATAATCTCATGGGTCTTTAAAAGATGTTAATTTGGTGCTGCTTTAATTAAAAAAATAAAAGCTTGCTACAATAGCAACTGATTATATATAACACACAAACCTTAACTAAGAAAAGGATTAGTATTTTGTTTTCTCAATCCCAAATACACTCAAATTGTTAGACATTTTTCTTAGGTTTTAAATTGACTAATTTTTATATTTTATGTGAAGAGCTACTTTGTTAGTGCTATGTGAAACCTATGATTAAGAAACTCCCAGTAAATATTTACATTCAAAAATATTTTTTCTTTTATTAGTAACTGTGACTTAAAACAAACAAACCACCTCTTAGGGCCTGAGGCACCCCTAATGTTGGAAAATTACAAGGGCATTTACACTTATTTGGAGTTACTGAAGGCTCAGAGCCTTAGAAAACTTATGAAAATTCACAAAATGCAAAGAATTAATTTTGTTCCCTTTTAAAAAGAAGACTGTAATTCCACTAGGTGAATCATTTCTTGGCAAAAGAAAGTTTGAGTCTTAATTAAATCAAGGGCACTGTGAGAATTTATTAGCCTTGGTTTCACACGGAAACAATATTCATCTTTCATTGGTGAATATACTAGTTTAATTAATTTATTGCTAAATACAAAAGATTTCTGAAATAACTAAGATGAAAAATGTTTAACATTACGTGAATCAAGAATATGAGCATTTGAGAAGTTGGATCTTAAGAAAAGCATGTCTAAAAATTATCTTTGAGATGTTCCTTTTGTATAGATGCTGCTACTGAAGAATCTGAAGGTATTAGAAACACTAGAGTTGAGCCAATCAGTAGCCAGATTTTTTTCTTCAGTGAAAAAATCTATTACCTGACTTCACTGTTTTAAGTTTCTTAAAAAAGAATCCTAAATACACAAAGCTACGGATTGATTTCAATTCCTATTTATTAGATCTCTTTACTAACAAAAGCGATAGTCCTAACCGGTTTGGCTCAGTGGATAGAGCGTCGGCCTGTAGACTCAAGGGTCCTGGGTTCGATTCTGGTCAAGGGCACGTACCTTGGTTGCGGGTACATCCCCAGTAGGAGGTGTGCAGGAGGCAGCTGATCCATGTTTCTCTCTCATCGATGTTTCTAACTCTCTGTCCCTCTCCCTTCCTCTCTGTAAAAAAATCAATAAAATACATATTTTTTAAAAAGCGATAGATGCCTCCTCTAACAAATTGAATAATATAATGATAAAGAGTTAATAATTCTTCTCAATCCCACTCCATGAGATAATTAATGCTAACTACCTAGTTATCCCTCCATGATGCTCATTCAACTACTGGACTACTACATCTCCTATGCATTATGTTCCTGGGATGTCTGTACTCCTCAAAGAAAATACTGAATTATCGTAAAACGTAACAGGGGGCCCTTAAGTGAAAACTCAAACAGGAACAAAAACAGAACTTCGGCCAAAAGGACAGAGACATTTTTAGAAATTTGGCAAGCATACCTGCCTTTACTAGTTAATACCGTGTGTGTGTGTGTGTGTGTGTGTGTGTGTGTGTGTGTCTGCGTGTGTGTGTGTGTGTGTCTGCGTGTGTGTGAAAAATCAGTAATGTAGGCTGATGCTGGGGCAATAAAATAAAATACGCATCAGGGAATCTGATATAACAATACTACCACTCCCAAAGTATTTTTTAAGTGACAATGTGGGGATTTTAGCTTTATATGTCTATACTTAAAAGATATGAAGCCATAAAACGTTGCTTTCAATAATTTAATTGTGGGAAAAAAGATGATTAAAGTGATACTTTAGTTTTTTTCTTTAAATAGAAAAGGCTTTCGAGACTGAAGTGCTTTAAATGTCGTGATGTGGAAGATGCGGACACCTGGCAATGCCCCCATAAACATGGGGGGACATTTCTAAATAAATGTTCCCATAAAGGGCTAAAGAAGCTACGTTGCAGGAAAACTTCTTTCAAGCAAAAATTAATCACAAGCCAATTTTGTGAAGTCTTCCTGAAGACTTTGTTCTATGTTTACTAAAATATCTTGTTTCTTTGAATGCTATATTTAGAAGTTACAGTGCATACCCTCTATGTAACATTGTTTAGGTAAACTGAAAAAGCAAGTCGTTTTTAAGCAAGTTTCTAGGAATAGACTAACAGTTTATGAGCAAGAAGCTGTTCGTTTTAATTACATCAGAGAGAAAAATAGACCACATTTCCTGAGGTTTAAGGGGGGTGGCGGGGGGGGGGGGCGGGGGGGGGCAGGGAGGGGGAGAATCCACTTCAAGAAGTAACATCGCGAATGGCTGCCCTGAATTGTAAATCTGTAACATTTGAGGGCATAGGTGAATGAAACCCCACTGCTTTCCCCCAGATTCCTCACAAAGTTAATCATATAATTTGGCAATGAGTCTTAAGGTTATCGGAAATTTCTAGTCCCTGGCTCATAAGTTACCTTCAAGCATCCTCGCTTAGAAGAGCTTAATAATAAGCAGCGGGGAAGTGGAAATTCTTTTTGCCTTGACAGCAGGGGGGAAAGGAAGAGAATTCAGATGAAGAACATATTTCACATCGCCAGGGCTGACAAATGTGAAAAATGTGCCAGACAGACTCTGCTGGCTGCAAGTTTTATAATTAGAAATACTGAAACCTGTTCAATGGCGCTGCCCACTTCCAGGGGTTTTTTGAGCAAAACAATAGAACTATTTTTCTTATGTTGCAATTTTATTTATAACTTTTTCTTACAGCGAAAAAGACTTCATGGAATAATTTATCTGGTTTCATGATTTAAATGGTAAAAAAACACACGCACACACGAGAGTATCATATGGAGTCATGTTTCATCTGGTTTGAACGTGTAAAATGAAGATGTTGGAGAGAACCATTTGCTTGACAAAGTTTTATTTAACATCTAAGTCAGGCTAGGCATTGGTCACGGCAGTGCGGCTATTTACACAGATAGCACCATGACTGTTGTATTGACTCATTCATTTAAATCAGGGGTGGGGAACGTCCGGCCCACGGGCCATGTAGGGCCCGTGAAATCATTTGGTCTGGCCCTGCTAAGGCAATAGGGGTGAGTTGATTAAAAGTTTGACCAAATACAGCAGGCTAATGTTTAAGTTGATTAATTTTGTATGGCCCATGAATGATGTTATAAATATCCAAATGGCCCTTGGCAGAGAGAAGGTTCCCCACCCCTGATTTAAATCCTTAAAACATATATTTATCACATACTGCCAGGGCTTGGACAAGATGCTTGGGATATAAAACAGTATCATGAAGCCAAGTTTTCCACAGTTGGAGAAGGGAGTTATAAATATGGAGGACTGGGATGAATCCTGGGGTGCTGGATTTGAAATGGAATAATGACTAAGAACTCTTAAATTAGATATAGAACTTTAATTTAGACATAGACGTACACACACACACACACACACACACACTTCCTAGCTCAGTCTGAGAGACCGAAGACCTGAGAGCATCTAGAACCAATGACCCAGTAGAGCGATGAGCACACTCAGATCTTGATTTTAAATACCATTCACCAGGAAAGGGAGTCAGGGCCCCTTAGAAAAAGGCTGAGCCCAGGGCTGGGCAAGGAAGGACTTAGGACATCTTGTTACACCAGAAAGTAAGAAATTCCCAAAGAATGATGAAACCATATCACAGGGACAGGGGAGCAGTTTGTAGGGGCTCTACAGGACAAATCTAGAACCATTCAAGAATCAAAACAATTAATGACAGAATGGAATGGAACTCCTTGAAAAAAGTAAGAATCTACAAGTTCAAACGAATGCAAATGAAAAATAAAGACGAGTGAAAAAGGAAGCGCTTTTTTAGAGCATAAAGCCAACTACTGAATGTGGAAGAACGAATGATGGGTGCAACAACTATGGGGTGCAAGTTTAAGGAGAAACAAGACATTTTCAGTCCCAAAGGATATCTCCACAAATTATATTAATTGCAAAGGAGAAGCAGTAATTGTACAGTGGAGAAACCTGGTGGATATAATTTAACCAAGTGAAAAATCAGTAATATTTGTACACTGATATCCTGTGTCTGCTGATATAATCTACTGAGAAGGGCACACCTCCCTTCTATGGTTTTCCTTCCAATGACAACCTAATAATTAGACAATCTAATAATTAGACAAACCCAAATTGAGGGCTCTTCTACAAAATAATTGACCTCTATTCTTCAAGATTATGTTAAAGTCAAGAAAGAAAAAGAAAGGCTAACGAACTATTCCAGATTAAAGGAGGCCAATTAGACATGAAAATCAAGTGGAATGTGTCATCCTGAATTGGATACTGGACTGAGAAAAAAAATAGCTACAAAAGGTATTATTGAGACAACGGACAAATTTGCATATGGACTAGAAAATGGTATTATGTGAAGGTGACATTTCCAGATTTTGATAAGTGTACTGTATTTTATTATAAGGGAATGTTCTTCTTAGGAAATACGTACTGAAGTGGGTAGGGGTAAATGGATACAATGTTGGCAACTTATTCTCAAGTGGTTCAGAAAACCATTACGCATAATTTAAAACTTAGTGAGCAACTGGTAAATCTCAATGAACAGTATAAATATACGGCACTTCCTTGTACCAATTTTGTAATTCTTCTTTAAGTTTGCAATTCTATCAACATTAACAATGGTAAAGAAACACATTATAGTTCTTTCATTCATAAATGTAGCCATTCAGTTAACAGTTAAGACTCTGCTATTTGTCAGACAGTGGGCACAGACGAACAGAACACAGATCCCTACCCTTGAGGACACCCTAGTCTTGTTCTATTATTTTTATAACAAGAATTGTCATAAACATAAACACATATTGTCCATCCACTTCAACATTCTGACCCAAAATGGCAAATGGCATCGATGGGTATCTTGTGGCAGGAAATAGCTGCTTTCCGTGACACCAACTTTAAAAACTTAGGGGCAAACCCCTAATGCATCCTTACTTTTCCTTAACACCCTATTACACGCCTGTCCTCTGCTGTATCATGTCTATCAGCAAGCTGGTATCTATACCGGCCCTGAAACAAAGCCTGGCTGTGTGGGTGTGGAGGGGCCCGCCTCTCCAGTTGCTGGAATGTCAGGCCCACAATCACCAGCTTCTCATGGGAAAAAGGCAAACACTGCCTTTAGGTCCCGACCAAGAAAATTAAAAACAGTAAGCAGCCCTACCTGGATTAGTAATGAATGACAGCCACGCAGCCTGGAACTATTAGTTTCATCTGGGCCGGAAGGAATCTCGGTGGAGGGATTTAGGCTGCAGCGCTGCTATTTGCTGAGAACTTGGAAAATTAAACACGGATCCCCTGGAAGTAGAATGTGCCCGTGTAGATCACAGGACCTGCAGGCAGTTGCAGCCAAAGGGCTGTATGTGAGATCTCATAAAAGACTGTGTGTCAGAATAAAGTTTTCAGTGCTCCCATTTGAACTCAATAAAAGATCAGTGACATCCAAGGGGCTCCAAATATTCACATCTTGGAGCTGCCAAGCTAAATAATTTAATATCTTTTTTAACAGAAAAGTCTTTCCCCCCCCAGGACATATTTTTCAAAATATTAAATGTCCTGTTAGCTTAGACCTCTTGCAAGCAGCTGCATTCCTTTTGGGAAACTGGAGAATGATGGTTCGCCTCTTCTATAATTGGAGAAAAATTCCAGTCATATTAGGTAGGAAGCCTTCAAATCGCATACCTCCGGAGCTTAAAAACTGTGGTCCTCTTAACAGAATGCAAAAGCTGAAATAGTCAAAACTCTTCCAAGGGTAGAAATAAAAGGGAGGAGGAAGCACTTCTCCCGGCAAAATTAAACCAGTGGTCCCTTCATGTTTGTTTCTTTAAGCATGGAAAACACTGAGCAAGCGAATGAGATTAACTGGGAAAGTCAGAGTGCCCTGGAACAATGAACGAACACTTAGTCCTTGACTTAAGAAGTATGGTGCCGGGGCTCTATCTGCTGGTGATAGTAACGAGTTCCATGTGCTAACCCTGTAAAGGTTAAGGCTCATTATTGGCTAAAATATGTTGCTTTCTAAACAGTTCAGTGTGTCCGTTACTTCCCCATACATTCTTCTTAATGAGCATAATGCACCTTTCCATTGGGTTCGAATATTTAGGACCATAACTTTCAGGGCTTTTGAATATTAACTAATTGCTTAAATCTGCCGTTGCTAACAGGTCCTCTACAAGTCCCACAGCATGGGACTCCTGTCCTGTTCCTTCTCCCCACTTCCCTTTCTACAAGGAGAGGGCAGAGGGGGGGTGGGAGGAGGGACGAACAGGAGAGCCAGGTGAGAGGTTCCTGATGGGGGCTCCTCGTCACACAAGGAAACCCTCCCGACCGGTCCACAAACCCCCTTCCTTACTCAGGAAGGTCCTCTGACACAGAAGCAAGAATTGGTTCACTGTTTTAAGTTGTTGTGTTGTTTTGCT
Organism: Corynorhinus townsendii; assembly: GCA_026230045.1. NCBI lineage: Eukaryota > Metazoa > Chordata > Mammalia > Chiroptera > Vespertilionidae > Corynorhinus > Corynorhinus townsendii. The sequence goes on along the minus strand of JAPDVU010000016.1, from coordinate 13,861,781 downwards.
TTGTTTCTAGTAGTAGCTCCCTAGTTAAGGGAAAGGGAGTAGGCAGCGACGCCTCTCTTCTTAGGAAAGTCTTCTTTTCTAATATTTGTTTTTATTGATCAGAGAGGGGCAGGGAGAGAGAGAGAGAAACATCAATGAGGAGAAACATCGATTGGCAGCCTCCTGCATGCCCCCTACTGGGCATCAAGCCTGCAACCAGTGCATGTACCCTGACCAGGAGTGGAACCTGCAGCCTCCTGGTGCAGGGGACGACACTCAAACCAACTGAGCCACGTTAGCCGGGTGCAGGTGGCATTCTGAAGCAAAATGCACTCTTCCTCGGGCCCTATCCATTTTTTCACTGCACTTACCACTATCTGTATACAAACACACACACTACATATGTGCATACGTATGTGTATGTATATATACATATGTGTGTAGATATATTTGTTTGTATGTGTGTGTGTGTGTGTGTGTGTGTGTGTGTATTTATGATTTTCTCAAGGGCAAGGACCTCAAGTGTCATGTTCACCATTGTACACCCAGAGCACATGCTAGGTACTCAGTTTATTGTTGATAAATATGCATACGGTGCCGTGCTGGCTAAGCTCCACACACTAAGTAAGCAGGATTGACTACCCGTATTTTTTATGTACGTTGGGGGGTGGGGGCGGTGAGGAGGTAAGGGATCTGTTTGGTAATTTGGTTTGATTACTCCCCAGTGGAATCCACACCCTTGAAAATGGGCATTTTATTGTAATGCCCAGTTGTCAGAGCAGAGGTGAAAGCAGCGCTCTTTTCAAAGGGATATTTTTCTCCTCTAGACTTTTGCACATGGCAGGATGTGTGAAGAATGCGCTACTTGGGTATCTTCTTTTCCTAGAGGAGTTTTAAATTTTTCAGGCTGTCAGGGTGACTCATGTGAATGATGATTTTTAGTTAGGAAAACAACTTGGCCTCTTTGGCCAACTCGAAAAAAACATCCCCCAAGTCTACTTTACAGTTTTGTTATCGTTGACATGCCTGTCTTCAAAGGCTTCAGAGAAACCCCAAATGCTGTCAATCTGGAATTTTCTCTAATGAATTTATAACTCGTTCCAAATCCATTGGTTTCTCACTAGACAATTGGTTTCTAAAATATTGGATGCTTTGTTTCCAAGTTGGCTGGGCTGTATCGTACAGAAATGGAAAAGAAATTACAATGAGAAATATCTACTTTGGTTGAACTGGAGCTGGCCATATGGAATGCATAATGTTGTTTCTCTAAAACCGCTAACATTTTGCAAAACAAAGCTGTTACACAAATAGTAAAGCACAACACAACACTGCAACAGCTGCTGGGTTACCTGGGAATGCAATGCCTTTCTAACACCATGGTACAAATCTCTCATGCTCTCCGCGTCTGGATAGCAGAGTGGTGAGATCTGCCCAAGTCTAAAGAGGCCCCCTCAGACCAATGAGGCAACTGGTGAAGAGACCCAGTAAGTCATCTGGGAGGGAGGGTAGTTACACCCCACTGATCAATGGTTCTTAACCTTGGAGAAAGCGTGAAACCCCCCGAAACCAGGTGGGGAACTATGGAGCCTTCCCCTCATCACATTTTGTGCACAGTGTCAGGGGTTCTTTAGGCCTCTGCAGGGCACTCAAAGGTCTCAGGTTAAGAGGCCCTGAGGCAGAGATTCAAGCCTACGAAGGGAAAGCAAAGGATGGCCACTGAGCCTGCCAAACAAAATAAAAGACATTGGGAAATATTTAAAGCTAATAAAAACTTGGGGGAAAAGAGAGTTAAAAGGGAGAAGGGGTGGGAAGATTAGAAAACTAAAGAGAAAAGGGAAAATACAAGCAAGCAGAGGAGGAAAGGGAGATGGAGGGAAAGCACACGAGGGGCGAAGGTCTGCTCTCACTGAACTTGACCGCCGGCATTTACTAAGTGTTGCTCGTGTGCTAATGATATGCTCAGCATTTGTCATGTAATGAAAGCTTACACATCTTAAATGTATAGACCTATCTTATATGTTCCACAGCTCAAGAAACGGGCACGAAAGACTGAGTCTACTGCTCAGTAGACTAGTCAGTGACGGGGCTGGGATTTAAACAGAGACCTGCTGTTTGATCCCAATGCCAGCCTCGGAGTCCTTACAGCATGCCCCTCTGCCGTCTGTCTTCCTGACTCTGAGACACAGCTCTAGACCGCTCATATTTGTGCTCCTCCTGAAGACAATTGTCCAATAATGAAAAGTGATGCTAGAATACATTATCTGTCTTAACAGACACTGAACCAGAATCTACATTATTCTTCTCAAGATCTGAAATGCTTGTGATTTTATTTTCCAGTTTTGCTAAGATGGAATTGACATATAACATTGTGTGTCATGATTTTCATTCCAACTGAAATGGTACTTCTATGTATGTTTTTAATTTTTGGAAATTCCATGTATCAGAAGATTTCATATGCTTTAAAATAGTAACAAAAATGTACTAGAAATATGGCCTGTATGCCTGGCCGGTATAGCTCAGTGGTTGAATGTTGGCTCATGAACCAGGAGGTCACAGTTTGATTCCCGGTCAGGGCACATGCCCCAGATGCAGGCTCAATCCCCAGTGTGGGGCATGCAGGAAGCAGCTGATCAATAATTGTCTCTCATCATTGATGTTTCTATCTCTCTCTCCCTATCCCTTCCTCTCTGAAATCAATAAAAACATCTATTAAAAATTAAGTTAAAATTACAAAAAAGAAAAGAAATATGACCTGTAACAGTCCACTGACATTCACCCAGATTACACACCGAGGTCTTTGAATTGTGTAGCTTCCTTGCATGGTACATGTTTGTCGGACTGGCCGCCAGCTGTCTCACGTTTCTTGTTTGTAACAATACTGTTTTGTTAAAGCTGCCTTCCCAAATCACGGATACTTTTTCAGCGACATTGATCTTGAAAGGTTTATGCTATACAGATTTGATCTATTGCATCTCAGTCTGGTTTTGATTTAGAGAGCCTTCTTGGTATGAATACCAGGTTTACAAGTAACTTCATTCTTCTCAGAATTTCGGTAATTGGTATTTTTCACATGGTTACCAAGCGAAAAATAGAACGCATGCTTCAAAGCTGGGGTGCCCCCTGACAATGTGTTTCTCTTTTATAAGGGAATGGTTGAAATCATCTTGTCACAGGTGTGGAACATATAGAGAACAGATGCCTGGGTTTTAAACTGCATTGATTTACCTTATAAAAATACAAATTAATTACATGATTTGAGTCACAGAACTAGCGGAAGCAGGAGGAGAAAACAGTATTAGCACGAGGTCTGAAACTACCATCATTTTGTTAATATGTAGCGTGTATGTAGTCCCTATTCAGGATTCAACGTGGAATGCAGAGTTAACATCTTGCAAAGCAGAAAACACAAAAGAAGCATTCCAAAAATGTGGCCTTTTGCCTTCTTTGTGATTGGTATCATATAAGAATTTGAGGGTAGGAGGTGGGGGCACAAGTAAGTATTTTGAAATATAGTTCCCAGGAGGTTAGCATAAAAACACTATTGAAATATTCTCATCATCCCGTCCATATGTTTAGGAGAATGTCTCAGTGAACGTGTGCAGTTCTGATATAAATATTTCCACAGCAACAGTAAACAACTAAAAACATTGGTGCGTATAAACATGCGTATTTTTCACACTATTTCTATTTATTTCTTTATATGTCTGTTTCCCATCAGATACAAGCTGTTCAAGTGCTCAAGGTGGAAGTTGTGTTTTGTTCTATGCTCAGCAACTGGCACACTGCGGTGCTCAATAAATACTTGTTACATGAAGTAGGGCATAATCTCCGCCTATAGAGGCTGTAATCTAGAACACCTACAATTCTAAATAACTGTCATCTAATCTGGGTTGCATTTCTTTACATAATTTATCTATACATAAAGAATATCAGCTTGGGGGAGAGATCAACCAAAGGACTTGTATGCATGCATATAAGCCTAACCAATGGACACAGACAACAGGGGGGTAAGGGCATGAATGGGGGGGGGGGGTGAGGATGGGTAATGTGGGAATAAGGACACATTTAATACCTTAATAAAGAAATTTAAAAAAATAAAATAAAATAAAGAATATCAGCTTTTGCCATTCTATAAGCACTGTATAAAAATTAGGAGGTCTAGCCCTAGCTCATTTGGCTCAGTGGATGGAGCGTCAGCCTAGGAATTGAAGGGTCCCGGGTGTGATTCTGGTCAAGGGCACATGCCCAGGTTAAGGGCTCGATCTCCAGTAGGGGGCGTGCAGGAGGCAGATCAATGATTCTCTCTCATCATTGATGTTTCTATCTCTCTCTGCCTCTCCCTTCCACTCTGAAATCAATAAAAATATATTAAAAAATAAAATAAATAAGGGTAATACAACCTTACTTGCATGAAAAGTGTGATATGAAATGTCTGCATATGTAGACAAAGAATGAAAGAATATCCTTGTAAGTGGTTATGCTGTGATGGAAATAGGAGGGAAGTACAGTGGAAACCATTTTGGTGGCATCATTTAATTCTTTTTACAAGATAATTCTTTTATCTAGCAGATATATCGTAGCTTTATTACAAAACTATAATTTTTTAAGCTATAAAAAAATACCATAATGGAGACTATATAACAACACAGAAAAATGGTTACAGGGGGTTAATAAAAAGAAGTGTTTTCACTAAGAATCTGGCTATGCCCCAACACGTGTGCATAGAGACAAGGACTAAATGTCCTGCTGTCACATGAGTCAAGAGTGTGAGAACAGAGCTCTTCTCCATTCAACATAAATCTTTTCCTTGTCCTATATTCCAGTCCTGGCACAGACCATGCTATTTCCTGGAGCCATAAGCCTTAGCCTCATCTTTGCTCCCCATCCAATTCACGCTCGCTCCCCATCCAATTTATTCTGTCTCTAAAATGCCATCAAATCTATCCTCTTCCCTGCTCTCCTAGTTCGGGTTATTATCAACTCACACCATCTTTTTACTCTTGATTGCAGTCTCTACACTGTCACTAAATGTTGGTCCACGTACATTTCCTATGAGTTTCTACTGACTACATACACCTACACACACACACACACACACACACACACACACACACACACACATCATACTCAATATGCACACAAAAAAACTCAAAATGAATTATAGACATAAAAGTAAAAGCTAGAAACTATAAAATTTCTAAAAAAAAAATCTAGGATGAAATCTTTAAGACCTTAACTAGGCTGGGCAAAGATTTCTCAGACAAGGTACAAAAAGCATGAACCATGTAAGAATAATTGATAAACTAAACATCAAAATAAAAATGTATGTCCCCCCAAAACACCATCAAGAAAATGAAAAGGCAAGCCATACACTGGAGAAAATATTCAAAATATATAAAGCCACCAAAGGACTTCTCTCCAGAACATATGAAGAGCTCTTAAATTTCAATAACAAGAAGACAACCCAATTCAAAAATGGGCAAAAGATTTGAATATTGAGTTTCAATTTTTGTCATCTAGCTATTCCCATCCTTCTTTATATTCAAAACAACTCTTTCATGGTCTACAATTAAAATAAACTAACTGTTGTATACACACTGGGGAGTTATTCTGAACACTGTTTCATAATACCTTAAACTACTCACTTAGAAATATAATTATCAATACAAAACCCATAGTAATTTTTTCATGCTGTTGCTTTGCATCATGGCACGGTGCCACATAATGTAGTTTTCTGCATTCTGAAAAACTCAATGTCTTACTTAGAAACAGCTTTGAAAATTGGCTCATGGCCTACTTGCAACTGATACTGTAGCTTAAATACCTTTCCAGCAAAGTTACACTAACTTCAAAATATTCTGGGATCAACCATTAAAATGTTTTTGTTTCGGTTACAACACTAATGAGCACCAAATGTTAGAATTTGTCTTAACGACCTAATACATCAAGGATTTTCTTAAAAGGAGAGGCTGGATCAGCTCTCCATTATATAACAAAAGGTAGATTAGTTGGTACCAATATAGATAATACTTGAAAGATTTAACATACTTAAGTGTAGAATCAAGCATTAAAAAAGTTAAATTCAGAAAGCCTGCTCAATTAGCCATCTTATTTTTTCCCTATAAAAATACCAAACTCCTGGCTTCTCAGCTACACTTGAAAGCCTCCTCCCCTTCATTCCTTGCAGAAGCCACTTAACCTTCACCTTGATTTCCCCACTCCTGTAAAATGGGTGATAATACTATGCTTGACTGTATTTTCTTCTGCTGTGAAGGAACATAAAGTATCAAAGGAAGCAAAAAGCAGTTAGAGGAAATCTCAGCACACCAGGTCTACTAAATCCCAGTAAGAACCACTGATATGACAGGATTTTGGGAAACACATGTGTACATGCGATTTTAAATACGCAAAAACAGAGTAGCGTACGGGCTATTTGGGATATATTCCGAGATGAATGTTTAGCATGTGAAAAGGTAGCACTTTAAGGACAAATGCAATTCCACGTGTGTCTTTCCCAGTCCCAACACCACACCTCAATAAGGGTGCACTCTACCATTATCTTCAGAGGCAGCCATGATGGTGACACCATTCATCTGCTTTTGCTGCAGACTCTTCTGTGGGGCAGCACCTGCTTTCAGACCTCCCCGATATCTATCCATCTTGGTTGCTATGACCACCACTAATAATCCTCTTCTTTCCTTTCCAGCATTGTTTAATTTTTCTCTTCTTTTTTGATTGCTTTTGTGATTTGACACTTCTTTGCCTTCGTGCGTGTGTGTGTGTGTGTGTGTGTGATCTTCTTCATCCATTCATCCATCAGCGAACATTTAGGTTGCTTCCATATCTTGGCTATTGCAAACAATGCCACAATAAACATGGGGGTGCATATGTCTTTTCGATTAATGTCTTTGTTTTCAGATAAAAACCCAGAAGTGGAATTACTAGATCATACGGTAGTCCTATTTTTAATTTTTTTAAGAACCTCCGTACTGTTTTTCATAGTGGCTGAACCAATTTACATTCCCACCAACAATGCACAAGTGTTCCCTTTCCTCCACATCCTCGTCAACATTTGCTATTTCTTGTCTTTTTGATAACAGCCGTCCTAACAGATACCTCCGTACTGTTTTTCATAGTGGCTGAACCAATTTACATTCCCACCAACAATGCACAAGTGTTCCCTTTCCTCCACATCCTCGTCAATATTTGCTATTTCTTGTCTTTTTGATAACAGCCGTCCTAACAGATACAAAGTGCTACATCATTTAGCTTTTGATTTGCGTTTCCCGGCTGCTTACTGACATTAAGCATCTTCTTGCATACCTGCTGGCCATCTGTGAGTCATCTTTGGAAAAATGTATTCAGATCCTCTGCCCCTTTTTCCATCAGATTGTTTTTTGCTATTGACTTGTATGAGTTCTTTATGTATATTTTCATATCAACTCCTTATCAGGTACATTATTTGCAAATATTTTCTCCCATGCAATAGACCAGTGGTGGGCAAACTGCGGCTCGCGAGCCACATGCGGCTCTTTGGCCCCTTGAGTGTGGCTCTTCCACAAAATACCACGGCCTGGGCGAGTCTATTTTGAAGAAGTAGTGTTAGAAGAAGTTTAAGTTTAAAAAATGTGGCTCTCCAAAGAAATTTCAATCGTTGCACTGTTGGTATTTGGCTCTGTTGACTAATGAGTTTGCCGACCACTGCAATAGACAACCCGCAACTCTTCATAGCAGAGTTTTGTTTAGGCCACTAGGTAGACTGCAACCAACTGTAATAGCTGCAATAAACAAATGCAAATGCTCCAGGGCTTCAGTAAGAGAGACGTTTATTTCTCTCGCACATAACAGTTCACGGGTAGGTGAGTGATCTAGGGTGGGCAAAGAGCTCTGCTCCTGGGAACCCAGAAGAGCTGGTTGTGCTGTCATCACCATCACTTAGTGTCCCCCTCTGGGCCCGAGACTGCTGCTTCCATTCTTGTCATTGCCCAGCCAAAGAGGAAAAGAAAGCAAGGACCTCCAGGGCAAGTGCCTTGGTCTTTAAGAAGATGACCCGAGAAGTTGCCCACATCCCAGGGCCCCAAACTCAGTCACGGGGCTCCAGTTAGTGTATGTAGCTGGGAAACACATTGTAGTTGGGTGGCCATGGGTCAGCTAACATTGGGGTGGGACTAGGAGTTCTACTTCTCAAAAGAAGAGAAAAAGACCAGTTACTGGGGTATAGTTAGCAGTTTTGTCCGTATTATCAAAGATGGAGGCAGACGGTAAGAAAGGGGATGGGAAGGTGGAGAGGGTGAGGACTCCAGTACAGAGAGAATGTGATATAATTGGTATGTCCTATAGCCTAAATTACTCCAATTTAGTTCATGAAGACTACTGATTTTCTTGTCAAGGATACAAATATAACCCAAGTAAAATTTAAAAATAAGTGGCCCTGCCCTAACTGGTTTGGCTCAGTGGATAGAGCGTCGGCCTGCGGACTGAAAGGTCCCAAGTTCGATTCCGGTCAAGGGCATGTACCTTGGTTGCGGGCACATCCCAAGTAGGAGGTGTGCAGAAGGCAGCTGAATCGGTGTCTCTCTCATCGATGTTTCTAACTCTCTATCCTTCTCTAAAAAAGTCAATAAAATATATTTAAAAAAATAAAGAAAGAAAAAGAAAAGGAAGTGACCCTTTCCAAATGTGAAATAACAATTTTGCCAATGAAGCTGCTTCTGACAACTGATAAGTGTCTTTTGAGTTACTGCATATAATTCAACAGAATATAGTATCTGCTCCCTTAGGAATCTATGAAAGAACATAATATATATTTAGTCTATAAACAATACTGAAACTCACAAGACTGGCACTATTTGGAATGCTCATATTATATCTACAGAACTTACTGCCAATGATATACAAATACTTACACATGAATCCAAGATAAAAAGCTAATACCCATCATTAATTGAATCCCTACTGTGTGCCTGATACTGTACTAGGTACCTTACATATATTATTTTTCATTCCAACAACTCTGCAAGATACTCTTTCATTTTATAGCTAATAAAAAAATGAACATTCGAAAGAGGTTGAGTAACTTGCCCAATATCACTCAGCTCATGTGTAATAGAGCCAAGAGTCAAATACTTCACTTTCAAAAAAATTAACTTGAAGGATATATTTCTCTTACTAGTTGAGCACTGACCTATGAACCCGGAGGTCACAGTTTGACTTCCCGTCAGGGCACATGCCCGGGTTGTGGGCTCAGTCCCTCAGTGTGGGTGTGCAGGAGGCAGCCGATCCATGATTCTCTCTCCTCATTGATGTTTCTGTCTCTCTCTCCCTCTCCCTTCCTCTCTGAAATCAATAAAAATATTTTTTTATAAAAAGAGAACATTGTCTTAAAATATATAAAGTCTTAACTATCATCTATCAGTATATGAATGCTAATTTGCATATATAAAAATATCAACAGGGTAGCATTTTGAAAGTGTGCAGTCTGGACACTACAGGTGTGTAAGCTTAGGGTACATTATCTGGCTGGGACAGAATGTCAAAGATAAGGCCTCATGTGCCCCATTATCTTTCCCTGGACCCAGACCAAATTCTTTTTCTGGATTCTCCATTCAATTGCTAAGCCTGGATTCCTGTATCTGTCCACAGAGTCTCGCCAAACATCTTTCTTTCCAGTATTGTGTCCTCCAGATTCCCATCTATCTTGCTGATTTTAATCTGAGGCAGACAGAGAACTCAGGAGAAGCTTGCTGTTGCATCTCCTGCCTCTTTACTGTTAGGGATTAGCCCACAGGGGCAGCGTATCTGTCCAGCTACAGAATAGGGCGCTATGCTTTCCTGTACCATTTATTCTGAGATGGGAAAGGAACAATCAAACATCTCAGGCAAGCTGGTGAACAGATCAAACATGCTGAGAAGTTCTTAAACTTAGAAATAAAGAAAATGTGTAAGCACAGTTCTATAAAGATGTTGGGTACACAGTAGGGCAGCAAACAGTCAAATCTGAGCCTTAGCACATGGGTACTTGTGGCACGCTGCCTGCCTCCAAAAGACAGAGTCCACCCCTTACATTTGACATTAAATACCTCTTAGGATGCTATAAAATGCTCTCTTAGCATCTTATTCAAGTCTCATTGCAACAACCAACGAAAGGAAGAACTATCCCTCCCTTGATATTAAAGAGAAAACAGAGTAAGAAAAACTGTATTTCTTGCTCAAAGTGACACAAATAATCGAGGAGGAGCCAGGCTTCCAGCCCAGGTCTTCTGGCTCCAATTCCGCTACACCAAGGGTCTCGGAGGAACAATGAGTCTGGTTTCTGTCAAGTGAATTTAGAGCTCAATTCCTAACATCTGAAATGCACGCTTCGGAACCCATACATCACACTGAAGTTTCACACCGTCGTGGCAAAGCAGCGGTCAGCAACTAAAGGGACATAAATTCTAAGGAACAAGGCGCAGCAGCAGGCCTGGGCCTTCCCTGGTCCCTTGTCCTCAGGCCAAACCCACTTCCTACTCTCCAATACGAGTCTCGCCACAAGGTTGAAGAATATGGAACTAAATTGTCCATATTTGGTCTCTAAAATCAGAGACTGAAAGGCAATTCAGGGTGAAAAAGCAGCAAGAGGGCAGCTGTGAGACATCCAATGTTAAATGCCATGAACCCAAGACCAAACAGTGACCTTGAACAAAACAGCGGAGATCTGGAAGGACCCACTCAATACCCCCATGTCTGCCACACTGATATGACTTCCTGTGAGGTTGTCCGAGAGACTTTACCTCCCCTACCCTTACCACAATGCTTTCCAAACTCCCTTTTCTAAGAAAACAACAGCAATGACCAAAGGAATAAACATCATTCGTCTCACCTCTGTGAAAGTCATTCCCCACCCCGTGTGGTACAGGTGGGGCTGTCACACACAGAACCCTGAACAGTCTTGCCCACAGGATGGGCATTTCATTAACTGTGATTTCTTTGGAGTGCTTTTGGATTTTAGTTTTAACTTACTTAAATTTACACTTAAAAACTAACTCTAACTCATTTTTATTTTCATTTTAAATCTAACTTAAAATTAAGAGTAGCCAAAAGAAATTTTTAAAAAATAGCTAAAACGATCCTTCATTTAAAAGATTCTCAACTGAAAAAAACTACTAAGTGAAATACTAAAATTTTTGTTAGTAGTAATAGTTTTCTATGTATTTTCTGATCAGGAACCAGAAAATGGAAGTTCTTATTAAGACCTTAAACATTAGAAAATTTGATAAGAATCAATGACTTGGTGATCTGACAAATCTGTCATCACACATCAGTCTAGCCCTGCCAGAGGGTGAGAAGTGTGCACAAGCTCACTGAGCCATCAAGTAGTTGATCAGGACTCCAGCCGGAAGTTTAGAGGCTCTAGGGCCTTGCCCTTACCCACTAGACTCTTCTGCCTATTGGCACTTGGCACACAACGAATATTCAGTTGGTTTAACAAATGAATGAATCTCACTGTTTCACAAGATGCAGAGTCTCCTCGGGATGGCACTCAAGTCCTCCAAGTCCTAGCCCCAAGCTGGTCTTCCCCTACGCCCTCACCTGTGCCACATACTACAGCCAAACTGGTCCCTCCAACACACCCCGAGATTCCCACCTTCACTCAGGCTCCCTCTACTGGGTGTTTCCTCCTCTACACTATGTCTCCTTATCTTCGAGTTTCAACCCAGATCTTGATGTCCATAAAGTTTTCTCTACTCTCTTTGTCCTGTGATAATCTCTCTCTCATCTGAACTACTACAACACTACACTCAGCAATTATAGGATGTAGGGTCTTCAAGGATAAGAGGTAAGAACTTACAGGTGTTTATAAATTCTCCAGCATCAAACATAGTTCTACATACATCATGGACATTTAGAATGTATTTGTTAATTTAAGATACCTTTATCATCCAAAAATAAACTTATTGCCTGGCCAGTGTGGCTCAGTGGTAGAGCACTGATCCATGAACCCAGAGGTACTGGCTCGATTCCTGGTCAGGGCACATGCCCATATTGCAGGCTCCTTCCATGAAAGAGGCAGCCAATCGATGTTTATATCTCTCTATCCTTCTCCCTTCCTCTCTCTCGAAAATCATTTTTTTAAAGAGATTTAAAAAATAAACTACTTATTACCTCTGAAATAATCTGCCCATTTTTTTACATCATTGCCTAACTTAAAATCATCATTCCACATGTGTCTGTGTGCACACATACAAAAGCCAAACGGAGCGGTACTTAACCCGGAGGAGTAGCTCTACCCAGAAAATAATGCTGACATTCTCCATGTTGAAACAGCCCACTTTTTAAGAAGAGAATCATCAGAGAAGCACTTCCCATTAGCACAATTGGAGGTCAGCATTTTAAAGGTTCTATACAACTAATATGTACACACATCCTGCAAAAGAAAGACAGGACCCAGGAATAATTTTCATAGTGACGGCATGCTGAAAACAACGCAGGCATCGAAATCCCAAAGACCCATCAGTCACAGGTGCCACTTAACCCACCTTTGCATGTTCTTTGAAAACTTCGATACTGTTCTTTAGGGATTAGGCTCCTTCCCCACTAACCCTAAAACAGAAGCAGCAAGCAGAGAGAAACATTCAGGCTGTAACCTCTAAATAAAATAGAGGTTACAGCCTGGACTGGTTTGGCTCAGTGGATAGAGCATCGGCCTGCAGACTAAAGGGTCCCAGGTTCGATTCCGGTCAAGGGCATGTACCTTGGTTGTGGGCACATCCCCAGTAGGGGGCGTGCAGGAGGCAGCTGATTGATGTTTCTCTCTTATGTTTCTAACTCTCTATCCCTCTCCATAAAAAAATCAATAAAATATATATTTTTAAAAATAGAGGTTACAATCTCACCTACTGTCATTTCCGAAAGACAGTCACCAAGTACCATGCACATGACTTGACTTTTTTAAACACAATGGCCTATGAGCCTTAGCCCAAAGCCAAGTGTGCTGATGGAAGGCACCATGTGGAGAGGACCAACCAAATGTACTGCAGAAATCTCTGCACTGAAATTTGGTTTAAAGAGGCCAAAGGGAGGAAGAAAGGAAGGAAGGGAGGGAGGGAAGTTCCAATAAGCATACACAAATTGCACAATCTTCTTTTCATTGCAGTGACCCCAAAAATAAAAAATAAAATCTGCTTGCAAAGAGTCCTTTGAAACAGCTGCTTGGTTTCATGGTCAAGTTGTGTGGTTTGTAAGACTTGACGCTATTCAAGTCGGTGATAAACACCGACTCACATGACCCACTTGAGGAGAAGGCCGGGGAATCTGTCTGGAGTTTACATTGGCTGTGCAAATGAATGTACTTAGTCACTGCTCAACAGCACCGCTTACAAAGCAAGCAATTGTTTCCCCTCAACTGCTCATCTCCTCCATTAGAGCTCATTGACAACCACTGCCAAGAAACCACTACATTAAGACTGCCTGCTACAGATTGAATAACTTGATAAAACATTAACCTCAACACATTAAAAAAATAGGTGGGTTAAGCGCCTTTTCAATTAAAATATTATTTTTAACAGTGTTTCTCTAGGGAGCAAAGGAAATCACATCCTATGTAGGTAATCATATTACAAGATTACCTCAAAGAAAGAATAGAGGAAGTATGCTTTAAAGTTATTTTCTATTCTAGATGCCCTCCTAATATATACTCTAAATAAGAAGAGTAAGTAAAATACAGTACATATACTATTTTTATCATGCATGGTTTTTCACTTAAAAATGCATTAAAAGACACATGAGGAAAACTTCTCTTATCAAAACTCTATTTGAGCCTAATTTTTTTTTTATCCTCACCTGAGGATATTTTTTCCATTGATTTTTTTTTTTTTTTTGAGAGAGTAGAGGGGAGGGAGAAGGGAGGAAGGAAGAGAAACATCGATGTGAGAGAGACACATAAGATTGGTTGCCTCTGGTTCGCACCCCTACTGGCCGGGGATTTGAGCCTACAACCAAGGTATGCGCCCTTGATCAGGAAGGGCACCCGGGACCCCTGGGTCGGTGGGCCAATGCTCTAACCACTGAGGAACCGGCCAGGGTATGAGCCTCAAATTTAAAGAGAACTGATGAAGTGCGTTTAGCATCTCTCTGAAGATTACAGAAGCCCCTGAAGAAGTCCTCAGAATAAACCTGGCCGAATTTCAATAGGAAGTTTGACGAGTTCGTGGTCATTTCAGCCACTGCATAAACCTTGTGGAGCACTTGTTCCTATCTGAGCTTCACACACGGCATCCACGCTCAGATCAAGGCATCCCTGGCCCCCGTTTATCTCAGGATATGAGGCAATAAAACAACACTTAATGTCCCATTAGGAGATTTGTTTTTCTTCCTCAAGAGGGAAGTCAATATAAGGGAGTCTTCAAGTTTGGGGGTGGAGGAAGTTATTGATTTGGTGCTTCTTGTAGGAGAGGAAAAGTATCTTTTCCTTCTACCCTTCTAAGTTCTCAGCTGGATCTCTATAACCAAAAAACTGATTCACATGAGAAACATATACACATTTATTTATAAATTTTGTGATACAGGCGACTTCCTAAGGAAATGAAGACCAAAGAAATGGTTAAATCTGAGTGTTTTAAGGTTTGATGAAGAGTAGAGAATCATGGGAAAATATGACAGACAAAAGGAGTACAAGCTAAGAGTAATACCCTGGGGAACTCAGCAAGGCCTGTCTGCTCAGTCCTCTCCACGCCCCTCCACCCGGAGATAAGGGTACTCCTCTCTCTGGGCTCAGGGAAGGCACCTCCCACATGAGGGTCTTCCGACTTGCTTCAGGGCAAGGTCATATCTGATTTTATACATCATTCTCAAATATGACATTTCAGTCAAAGCCTTAGTAGTATAACCAATGTTTTCGATTACATCCTGTTACAAAGAAAACGGGTTCTTCATTTGTTGTTGTTGTTAATCCACACCCGAGGATAATTTTCCATTGATTTTTAGAGAGTGAAAGGGAGAGGGAGACTGAGAGAAACATTGATGTGAGAGAGACTCATCGACTGATTGCTTCCTGCACCCACCCTGACCAGGCCAGAGATTGAGCCTGCAACCAACGTATATGCCCTGCAACCGAACACAGGACCCTTTGGTCCACAGGCCAGCAATGCTCTATCCACTGAGCCTAACTGCCTAAGGCAGAAAACGGATTTTTGTTGGACTTATGTAAATAGCTATATTGCCATGAAAATAAAATTAGTAAGATTTTCTGAATTCTGGAGGGATCACATAGGAAGAACATTGTTTCATCTTTGTTCACAGAGGTACACTTTACCAAATTGCTGTAAATTATAGATAGCTTAAGAGAAAAGAGGAAAATGAAACATTAAAGAACCCGCAACATTTCAAACAAAAAGTCATTAAAAATTATAATCATCCTCATCAGTTCGTGTAATTAATTCTTGTTCTGTTTGATCTTGGGTGAGCAGTTCTATGAATCCATCAACTTCTTCATTAGTTTAGAAAATTACCCAGTCCATTGGCATGGTCTCAAGTGATGGCTTCACTGAACATTCTCGCCTCAAGCTGATTGTAAACACTTTCAGCAAAGAATTAGGAGTGACAAACAACTGTCTGCGAATGACAAAAGACTTTTCAATGGCCATGGTTAGAGATCCTGTGAGAGGTCATTATAATGTAATTGACAAGAAAATGTGTTTATTTCAGTTACATACAATATTTTAACATCACTGGAATGTAACTGATAACATGATGCTGAACATACATATCATGAGTGTCAAGGATATTGATAAATTTCTATGAATTTTTATAAGTAACAGTGTTTATATGTTTCTATAACCTATATCCTTACAAATATAACCTAAAGAAGGTTTACCATCACTTTTTTCTTTTTTTAATTCTCAGCCGAGGATATATTTTTCCATTGCTTTTGAAGATGAGGAAGTATCAGTTTCCTCGTCTTAATAAAAAAGCGATGGTTAGCCCAGGATCTTAGCATGCAAGCCAGGCTCTTAGCACAGCCTCTGGCACACAGATCTGCAAAATACCGTCTCCTTCCCCTTCTTTTCATGGCAGTGAAGTGTTCGCTGAGAAGCGGGCACTGTTTTAGATTGCTGACTTAGACTAGCTCCATCACGGCTACCACAACTATTACACAGAACCCAGCCATCCTCGTCTCCTTAGCTTTCTCTCCATCCCTCCCTTATTCAGGACTAAAAAGCTTCCATATGAAATTATATTACGTGTAGTACCTCAAGCTCATTACTATTTCAAACGTGTGCCTATGTATGTTTCGGTTTTCAGATTCAATTCAATCTGAAGTCAATGCGCCTTCCACAGCAAAACGTAAAGGTTAACACTTCAAACAAGATAAAGAAAATCCAGTGGTGCCTCGGGTGGTGTGGCTGTGTCATCCTGTGCACCAACAGGTCACTAATTCGATTCCAAGTCAGGACACATGCCTGGGTTGCGGCTTGATCCCCAGTAGGGGGCAGGCAGGAGGCAACCGTTAGATGTTTCTCTCGTGCGCGCGCTCTCTCTCTCTCTCTCTCTCTCTCTCTCTCTCTCTCTCTCCCCCCCTCCTTCTCTCTCTCAAATCAATAAAAGCATATTTAAAAACGAAAGGAAACCCAGTCGCTGCTTTATTAGACAGCTGCCTATCCCTCCCAACCCCAAACTTTCTAGGCGAAAAAGACTATGAATTCTGTCACCTCGAAGATGTGTAATTCACTTCAGTTAATTCAAACCTGTGAAAATTAGGAACGAGTGTATAATCCCAAAGTACAAATAAAATCAAATCATGCTGTGTGAAGATGAGTTCATGGGTTTAGAAATTGTGCTCTGAAGCAAAGTGTTCAGTTAAAGTTTAGAAAGTCAAGCATTTCCAAATAATGCTATTCTAAGCCTAACTCTAAGGAGGAAAAAGGTGAGAAACTTTGAATTCAACAACCCACATATGGATGATCCACACCCTCACCCCCTTCCTAATTCTCCATGGCCCATTTTAAATTCTGAGCGGATTTTTCTCCTCTACACCAGGCTGCTTTCAGGATGGTCTCCATCTGCATATTTTATAAAATAAAAATTAATTTCCCTATGTGTCTAAAATAAAGTTCAAATCACCCTATAACCCAAGGTAACACCTACTTTAACTGCTCGTTTCTACGAGTACAAAGATCTGACCACTCCGACCTTAAAGCACAGATGCCAAAGAGTCAGCCAACGGACCCATCCTCTCACCTGGGACAAAAATGCTAAGCGCTGAAAATGTTTTGCAAGAAACCAGTTGGCAACCACTCACCCTAAAGATGAAGTTTTATTAGAAGAGAAATGGAAACTCGGCCTGAACACACAGCCCCTAATGGGGAACGACAGGGGGAGCTTTATGAGTGGAAACCTTACACAGAGCGGCCTGTGTCTGAGGCAGAGGCATCCGCCTGATGTACAGCAGAGCAGGCAAGGGCTCTGGCCCACAAGTCAGGTCGCCGGGATTCAAATCCCAACTCCACTGACGGCTCACTTGGCCAAGTTATTTAGCCTCCATCTACCTCAGTTTCTATGTCTGTGAAGTTGGTGCACTAATGGCCCTTAATAGGATTACAGTGAGGATTAAATTAGATAGAACAGATGGGAAGCACTTAGCACAATAACCAGCACGTAGTATTTAATACGTGCCAGCCAGCGTGTAATTATTATCCTCTTTCAAAAATTGTTTTATACCACCACAGTAGCAGAAGTGTCAAAAAGCATCTTAGCTCAGTGGATAGAGATAGAGCATCAGCCGATGGACTGAAGGGTCCCAGGTTCGATTCCAGTCAAGGGCACATACCTCCGTTGCAGGCTTGATCCCTGGTCCTGGTTAGGGCATGGGTGGGAGCAACCAATCAATGTGTCTCTCTCACATCGATGTTTGTCCGTCTCCCCCCACCCTTCTACTCTCTCTAAAAATCAATGAAAAAATATCCTCGGGTAAGGATTAACAACAAATAATAATAAAAAAGCACCTTGCACAGACATTAAGTTATATTTTGGTGACTCTCTCCCTAATAGGAGTACATAACCCTAATGCCCATCAACATTCAGCAAATACAGTAACCTGGATCCCATACCAAACAAACACAAATTTAAAATCATTGAAAAGTATTCATCTGCTCACTGGAGTCCCGAGTTCTAATTACTAATAATTAGGTTCCAGTCTTAAGGGACTGATTAAGTTTTTCTATAGTATACCGCTGCTGATGTGATCTTGAGGGGGAACCGCAATGAAACCATACTAAAGTCAAAAAGCATCAAGTCCCATCAACTCTGGGGGAAGCACAGCAGTTCCATAGCCCCTCTCACAGCTGGCCAGGAGGGCATGAGAGCCACGGCCCATTCCAACCAGCTTAGTTCTCGCCCATCCCAGTGAGCAAAAGGGTCTACTGCAGATCATTCCAAAAGTTTGGTTTGCATTTCACCTTGACAGCCCGAGAAAACCTGAGTGGTCTCAGGGAAAGTAACACCTCTATCTAAAACCCCCAAGTTGGGGATGAAAAGGAAAGAAAGTCTCTAAGAGCTCGAATTCTACCACCCCCACGCCACTCCCCCAACCCCAGGGAGAAAGTATTTCAGACGGAACTGTTAACTGGCAGCTGCCCTGTCAGTATCACCTAAACAGGCTTCCAGAGCAGGAATCTAATAACCATTTATTTGGCAGCCACTAATTTACTCTTCATTTCAAAGCGGCCTTTTTATCTAGGTGTAAAAGAATGAAACTGCCTAAAAAAATTTTTTGCAGCAGATGGAAATGCATTCATCGTTACTCTCCATTATACTTTTCAGCTGGCAGTAACTGTGGCTGTAAAGAAAAGAGAACAAGAGTTGGGGTGCTTTTAATCAAAGCTTGGATTCTAGCCCTGCCCTGCAGCAGCCTGTAATATGAGGAAAGTTCCTGCTTCGAATTCCAAAAGAAATGAATTTTTATGTGAGTAGCCCCCTCCATGCACCGCCACCTCTCTGTTATTGCTCTTATCCACGCAGCAAACGTCACAAGCATCTACTACTTCAGATGCGACGTTAATTCTGGTACCTTGGAAAAACACTTGCACTAATACGCTGATGGCATTTCATAAAAGTTTAAGGTGCAACAAATGGACCATAAAACACTTCTAGAACAACTGCATGCGGTGGGCATTACTGTGCTTATTTTGCAGGTAAGGAAGTAAACTCGGATCACGCCCCAAACCTGGCAACCTTCTAAAGGATCCATTTACGCCCTACGTTTCCTCAGTGCCCCGCAGAACCCTACAGCTCCCTCTAGATTTCCCAATTCGGGCCCCATGTGCTTCCTGGGAGTACTTGGGTTGCAACACAGTAGGTCCCCTTCTTCTTAACTCCTCAAGCAAGCAAGCTCTCTCAGTCCCTTGTCCTGGTCCGTGCATTCTCTCTACTTAAGTTCCTTGGGAATATCCCCCGTGAATCATCCAATGGCTAGCTTATTCTGACATGTCAGATCTCTTCAAGCCCTCTGGGTACCACATGTCACCATGTGCCCTCAATAGGATATGCTGTCCACTTGGAAATACCTATGACATACCCACTTCTCTCTGTCTCCACCCCCCTTTCCCCACGGCCATGCCTCATGTCACTGAATGGCCTGCACACCACCACCTCCATTCTCTCAACTGTCAATTCATACTCAATCCCTTCAGTAGAAACTCAAAATGACCCTCTCTTCAGAAAGCCTGCCCTTGACCCCCTTCACGTAACTGTAGTCACTCTTGTAGCAGAAGGCGCCCTGGCCTGGAAACCAGACCTGGCTTCTACTCCCGGTCCTTCCGCTCGCTGGTATTACCTGAGCAAATCACTCCACCTTATGGGACCAGTTTCTCAATCATAAACGAAGGGCATTAGACCGATAAGCTGAAAACTGACCCCCAGCTCTAAGACTGTTTTATGCAAAAAGATTAGCAAAGAGCATTAACTTATAAGAACAAAAAATATTATACAATTTAAAATTATGTAAGGCATCTAAAGTTTCAAAAATAATATAGAACATAAAAAAAACAAAAAAAAGAAGATAATTTTTCAGTTTCAAAGGGTGACAAGGTTCATTAAATTATCATTTTCTACTCTTTGAACCCAGATAATCCCTTAAAGATGATGAATATAGATACTCTCCTATTTGCTAATCTCTATGCAGTATTTTATATAATGGTTGTTTAATATGCCAAATGTGTTTTAAATACTAACTGTGGATAGTCTTATGTGCTGACTTGGCTAGATTATAATACCCAGTTATTTAATCAAACATTAATCTAGGGGTTGCAGTAAAGGTATTTTGTGGTTAATGTACAATAAGTCGACTTTAAGTAAAGATTACCCTTGAATGTGTGTTGGGGAGTGGGGGGGAAGGCGGGGACAGGGAGGCTCATTTAATGAATTGTAGACCAAAAGAGCAAAAACCAAGGTGTCCCAAAGAAGGAATTCTACCTCAAGACTGCACCAAAACTCTTGCCTAACTTTCCAGCCTGCTGGCCTGCCCTCGCCAATCCCCATGATTCCATGAGCCAATTTCTTAAAATCACACTGTGGCTCCATTCAAAAAGTATTACTGCCCTGACTGGTGTGGCTCAGTTGGTTGAGCATCATCCCATGTACCAAAGAAGTTGTCAGTTGGATTCCTGGTCAGGGCACATGTCCCGGTTACAGCTCGATCCCCAGTGGGGGGCATGCAGGAGGCAGTCTATTGATGTTTTGCTCACACATCGATGTTTCTCTCTCCCTAAAAATCAATTAAAAATCTTTTTTTTAAAAGTGTTACTGATACCAGGTACCTGTAAACTTTTTTTGTAAAGGGCCAGTCGTGTCTCGGCTTTGTGGGCAAGGGACTGCTGTGCTGGATCGCCCAGTTCTAGACTATTGGAGCTGAAAGGGGCCCTGGGGCCCTAAGTTAGCCTAGGGAAAGACTTCCTACAGCTAGGAATCACGAAGCAGCTGCAGAGAGGAATACCACTGCCCTCACAATGGGGAAATTCAGAACACTGACAGAATCCAGTGCTTTTCACAGGCAGTTGCTGAGACTAAAGGGCCGAACACCTCATCTAATCACATGGCCCATTGGCAGCATAGCTACTTCTAGAACCCAGGTATCCCAACACTCAGGTTAGGGCTCCTTCAGGTCCTCTACTAGGATGGTGCTAACTGAATGAAAACGCAGTTCCTGCAGGTCTAACTTCCCATTCACTAGCCAATAAACGCAGCATTCATCTCACCAACTAGTAGACTTTCTTCTAAGCTAGACTTCACTATTGGCAATTTTTACTTTAAAAATACGGAGATGAAGAACTAAAATTTGAACCAAGGCTTTAAAAATGCGTCTATTAGTTGTGTTTTAAAGGTCTGACATTGGCTAAAAATGGAAATAATCTCTACATACAATCTATGTCTGTCTATATATAATCTATATATAATTATACATCTATATAATAACAACAATGGACCAAGGCCATTGGTAAGGCTAGTTTCCAAGAAGATTAATGATCATTTACCTCTAGAGATCTCTCTCTCTTTTTTTTTTTTTTTTTATAGTTCTTGGCAGTTTTTAAAAGTCTTTAGAGTATGGATGAGAGTTCATACACAGTTCAAAGGCTAAACTCCAAAGCAAAATCATAAACATAAGAAATGGCAGGTCCCAGATACTTGCTTTTAAGCAAGTTTTCAACTATTCTAGATGTGAGTGTGACGTTTCATTGTGAGGGCTAGGAGAGAGGCAGGTACGTTAGAACGTAATTCCAACGATTTGTGTTTTTCTGTTCTTCAGAGACACGCATGTACAAGTGATAGGGAGCGGAAACCCCACTACAAACATTGGAAAAGCCTGTAAGTAATTATTGGGTCTCCCAGGGAGTGAGGGTGCCAGGTCCAGGGAACCATCACTGATCACCCTTTTCTGCAGGAGACTCTGTACAAAAGCATCTGGAGATGACCTGCCATTAAGCCCTACAAGGAGCATTAAGCCCCACAAGGACCATTAGCTACTTAGCTACAATCAATCCAAAGGCAGAGCTGACTCAACACAAGCTTTAAGAATTTATAAGAAACTCAAGCACAGATTTTTTCCAAGAGTTTATAAGCTACAGCTAATAATACTGTACATCTGAAACCTGAAAGAGAGTATATCCTAAGTGTTCTCAAAAAAGAAATAAAATGTAACAACGTGAGGTTATGATCTGTTGATTAGCTTGATTGCGGTAATCATTTCAAAATGTATATGTATATCAAATCATCACATTCTACACCTTAAATATATACAATTTTTATTTGTCAATTATACCTCCAAAAGCTGCGGGAAAAGAATTTACAAGCTAGCAAGACACCATGGTACCAATAAATGGAAAATGTTCTCGTTTATGGGAATCAGTGCAAGTCAGAGGATTAAAAATGAGCTGCACCAATACAGTAATTTTAAAAATAATGAAGTTTTACACTGGAAATATGAAACCCTGGAAAAAAGCAAAACCCTCATCTGGTATCACTCTCCACCAATGACAATGCTACAGCTTCCCTGCCCAGCTTGTGGCAAACAATTCACTTACCACCTACTTGAAGCTAAGAGTCTTTGTAATCACAGTGAAGTAAGACACTGTATGATGTAGACTAGGAAGTGCGTATTAACTGCAGCCAACAAGACATAAATATAACAGACGATAATTATAATTATCTCCAATAATGATAAAAAAAAAACAAGCCCATTAAGGAAAACTAAACGGGTCCACGTGTATATAACAACAAATCTTAGGCTACCAATGTATTTTTTTAAATACTGCCAGTGGCAAATAGATTTATTTCCTTGTAGCAGAAATGAAAAGTAACAGTAAGTTCTTAAGTAAGTTAGTTATTGCACCCTAATCTAAAATTGCCCTGTCTGGTGAAACCGAAAAACTAAACCCAACAGGATAACTTTTAGTATTTTGTGTGAGCAAGTCTGGCAGAATAAAAAACAATGAACTGTAACTGCAAACGGTCTGACAGCTGGGTTTTCCACGCAATTATCACCCTCATTCTAAAGGCACTTAAAAGTTCATCTCCACAACAAAGGAAACGAGACAGCCCACACTCCGCAGGGGAGACAAGATTCCAAAGGAGCGCTCTGGTGGGCTTGCTTGTATGAATCAACTTTAAAGAGCTGTATCTGTTTGACCAAGACATGCAGCTTAAGTTGGAACCTGAATGAAGGAGGGTTCAAGCTTCCCGAGGAATGTAAACGTCACACACCACACACACACACACCCACACCCACCACCACCACCACCACCACCACCCCCACCAACCCCCAATTCATTGAAAATGCAGCGATGCGAGTTCAGCCTCCAATACTAGTAGGTGCCTGACCCTCTTTCCGACCCGTTAGGTCAGTCGTCCTTCCCGGGAATGCCCCTCGCAGGGCCGACCCCTCCTCTCCATCCTGCCCCGGCGAGCCCACCTTGGCCACCGCGCGCCGCCCGCACAATCAGCCAAGTCCGGGACACTCCCCCACGCGGGACGCTCTCCCCACAGCGGCATCCCCTCCCGGGTCACCGTACTCCCCGCCCCTCGCATCCCGGCCCCCACCCCTCCCCCGCACTCCCCGCCCCCGGCCTCCCTGCCCAGGGTCCCGGCGCCTCCCTCCCCAGCCCCTGCCCGCTACCCCGCGGGCTCCCCCGTCCCTGTCCCCGGTCACGGTCCCTTCCCTCAAACAGGGAGGCCCGGTGCTCCCTCCACCGCGCGGGGACCCCCGAGGCTGCGGTCCCTACCCGGTCTCCCCTCCGCGGTGCGCGGCGGCTGCGGGGCCGGGAAGCGTCCACTGAGGACGCTGTGCCGGGCGATCGGCTCCGGACCCGGACCGGAGCCCGGCTTCCGCCTCGCGCCGGAAAGCTTGGCGAGCGGGGCCGGAAGTCCCGCCCTCCCGTGGCTCGGGCAGCACCTAAGTGCACATTCCCTGGCGCTCCTCTTTCCAGGGATCAGTCAGCCCTGAGCAATCGCGGGACCGGGCGTCTGCCCTGTTCGCGCCCTGTGGAGAGCAGAAGGCTCAGACACTGGCCCTGCCCTCCAATCGAGGAGGAAGCGGACTATTTTTTAAAATATGTATTTTGATTTCAGAGAGGAAGGGAGAGAGAGAGAAACATCAATGATGAGAGAGAATCATTGATAGGCTGCCTCCTGCACGCCCCACATCAGGAATGGAGCCCTGACCTGGAGTCATACCGTGATCTCCTAGGCAGTGGTCGGCAAACTCATTAGTCAACAGAGCCAAATATCAATAGTGCAACGATGGAAATTTCTTTGGAGAGCCACATTTTTAAAACTTCAACTTCTTCTAACGCCACTTCTTCAAAATAGACTCGCCCAGGCCGTGGTATTTTGTGGAAGAGCCACACTCAAGGGGCCAAAGAGCCGCATGTGGCTCGCGAGCCGCAGTTTGCCGATCACGGTCCTAGTGCATAAGTCTATGCTCAACCACTGAGCCACACTGGCCGGGCTGGAAGCTTACATTTAAACAGAGGTTAGGCCCTGACCGGTGTGGCTCAGTGGATAGAGCGTCGACTGCGGACTGAAGGGTCCCAGGTTGGATTCCAGTCAAGGGCATGTACCTTGGTTGTGGGCACATTCCCAGTAGGGCGTGTGCAGGAGGCAGCTGATCGATGTTTCTCTCTCATCAATGTTTCTAACTCTCTATCCCTCTCCCTTCCTCTGTAAAAAATCAATAAAACACATTGAACAGAGGTTAATCACACTACTAGGCAGTGCAAGTGTGATACAAGCATCACAATACAAGGTGGTCTTGCTTCATTCCTTAACTCAAGGTTTTGTCACCTACTATATTATCATTCACTTAACAACCAAAAGAGAGGAGAACCCCTATGTTATGGAGTGAGGGAGGCACTCAGGGCCATGAACTAGGCACAGAGTACGTCCAGCAGTGGCCTGTCCCTTGGAAGCTTGGTGTAGTACACGGACAGATGCATGAGTGAACAAGCAGGGGCAATGGAAACGCCAAGCATTAAAGGAACTATATGGCATTGCTGAAGGGAACAGTGGGGTGGAGGGAACTGGGCAGAGAAAGACCCGCAAGGGATTCGCTCTTCGTGGAAACTAAAACAATGAATGAGTTAAAGGTCACACACGGTGGGAAGGGGCATGTAGAGGAGAAGGCTGCCAGAGAGCGAGAGGTTGGTTGGATCTGGGAGCTGGAGGGGCATGCAGTGCATTTAACAAGGTCTGAGGTCAGAGAGGCAAGAGCAAGCACAGCAAGAGAAGGCAGGGCCAGGTCAGGAAGACGGCGGAGCCTTAGATCAAGGAATTTGGACTCTAGACTCCATGCAACAGGAAAGAGGAAGGGGGTTCTCTAGGGCAGTGGTCGGCAAACTGCAGCTGGTGAGCCACATGCGGCTCTTTGGCCCCTTGAGTGTGGGTCTTCCACAAAATACCACGGCCTGGGTGAGTCTATTTTGAAGAAGTGGCGTTAGACGAAGTTTAAGTTGAAAAAATGTGGCTCTCAAAAGAAATTTCAATCGTTGTGCTGTTGCTATTTGGCTCTGTTGACTAATGAGTTTGCCAACCACTACTCTAGGGGAACAATGAGTTATGGGTTGACTAGGGTGACTGACCTAGTCGTTAAAGAAAAATAAGAACTTGAAAGATCGTGGATAGAACATTTTACCCTTGAGAGTGAATTCTCCAACTGCCATACCCATATGCAAAAGCAATGGATGACTATTACAACCCTATAAACGCAGGACCACCAAAGTTCAGACCCCTCAAGTTGCCAGTTGGGCAAATCACCCCCAATCCACTGAGATGCCAGCGGAAGCCCCAGAGAACCAGGAAATGGGACAAGTTCATTGTCAGCTACAGTAATGAATACTGTGGGCTCTATTGCTATTTCCTTGCTTGTTACTAGTGTTTGATAAATACCTTCTTGCACACCTAGCCCCCTTTTTTCCCGTTTTAAAAAAGAAAAACATCATGAGCAGTTCCATCTGAAAATCTCTCTCTTCCCTTTGCACGTGCTGTGCTTTAGTCATGTGTGGCCAAATAAACGCGTCTATAGCTGGATAAATCACAACAGCATGTTCCCTGGAATATTAACAGTTTGCTGGAACATTACATTAAAGATTGCGAACTGAGTGACAATTAAGATCAACTGGTTGAGAATCAATAATTCCCCCCTCTGCTGCAGAGTACTAAGAGCAAGGTATCTTCTATGAGGACCTCAGTCTTCTGTGATCCCAAAATTCCCCTGAGACTGAAGTGAAAAATGACTCTTTACTACATTTGGGGTGGTGTTTCCTTCCTAACAGGAGAGCGGCCCAGGAAATGTTTCAATGTAACTGAAATATCTCAAAACAAAACTTTTGGTATTTTGATCTATTTTTTTTTATTGTAGTCAGATATATAAAACATAAAATGGACCACTTTAGACATGTTTAAGTAAGTACCTTTGGCGGGGCATTAAGTCTATTCATAATGTAGGGTAACCATCACCACCATCTGTCTGGGGAACTTTTTCATCTTCCAAACTGAAACTCCACACCCATTCAACAATAACTTCCTATTTCCCCCTTCCTTAAGGCTAATTTTATAGGTTTGTACATCCCATAAAAATCTTGCCAACCCAGAGGCAAACCTTCTTGAAGTAAACATATTTATAAATAGAACTAAAATGGAACCTTATTCACCTTTTTTCTCCTGTGGAACGCAGATGGAAACATGGTTTCCTCAGGAACACGTGGTGTAACAATCAAACATTGCTACTTGAGGCCTCTTTAAGGCCTACACCCATGGACATTCCATACGTAAACGAGAAACACAGCGAGGAAACTTGGCATGAGACTCACTAACTGCAAGTTTGGGTGTGTGAGTTCCCAAGGACTTGTATACAAGGTAATAACTGAAAACGCCAGTCCTTGTCCTTCTGCAAAAACAATGAGCATTCCATGTGTCTGACTGACGCAAAAGCCTTGCTTTGTTGGAGTCTGAACGAAATCAAACTAAGCAGAAAGGCTCCTGCCAGAGATAGCTTCGCCGGCTAAATCCCAACATGACTAGTAAAACGAGAGTTTTCCATTCAATAAAAAGTTCGCTCCATGGTTTGACAACTGAAATAGACACGCAGCTCTACTCCTACCTTGAAAAGCTCATCGTTAGGTGAGTATTAGCATGAATTTGCAGCTCTGAGTTTCAATGACACAAACTTCTGTCCTAAGAAGAAATGAACTGCAGGCTAGGAAGGTCATGGCCAAACTTTCCCTGTAAAAACAATGTATACCTAAGAGAGGAGTATGTCTTTTCTACAAAAGGCCCTGGTTTGTAAGAATTAACTTATTTTATAGCATTCTCTTAAAAACTTTTAAAATCAAACAATACAGCCCCAGCTGATTTGGCTCAGTGGGTAGAGCATCTGCCTGCAGACTGAAGGGGCCTGGCTTCAATTTCAGTTAGGGGTGCATGTCCGGGTTGTGGGCTCCATCCCAGGTGGGGGCGTGCAGGAGGCAGCCGATCGATGATTCTCTCTCATCATTGATGTTTCTACCTGTCCTTCCCCCTTCCTTCCTCTCTGAAATCAATAAAAATATATTTTTTAAAATCAAACAATGCAATGCAGGTTGGTTATAACTGCCTTGAATAGACATGACAGGATCATAGAGAGTTATTTCTCATTACTCTGTATTTTCTGTCCTGAGGTGGGCCTTCGCCACATTGCAAATACCCATTGCCCATAAAGATACCCTGCACATAGAATTGCCAGACAAAATACAGGATGCCCAGTTAAATTTGAATTTCAGGTTATTTTTTAGTATGAGTATGTCCCAAACAATGCAAGTACATATATATTTCAAATATTAAAATCATTCACTCATGATGTGAAATGTCATTTTTTTAAATTAACAAAAACAATGAACTGTTTTGGCCAAATCAGCCTGAAACAGAAACTATCGGGTTCCCTAGCTAACTTGGCTTTTACCTTCCTTTTCCTGTTTACTCAAAGACTCAAGAAAAAGATAAACTTTCTTGCTTTTTTTGTTTAAGATTCCAAAGCGATCTCAATGGCAGAGGTCGATAACAACCCTTCCTACACCTTAGAAAGCATCCCTTTCTCTGAAAAGCTGGATTCCCCTCTGGATTCTCCCAGAATTCCAGGCACTCATAGGCTCTTCAAGACACCGAGAGCCAGCTGCTCTGTTACTTTTGCTTTTCTTTTTTTAAAATACATTTTTATTGATTTTTTACAGAGAGGAAGGGAGAGGGATAGAAAGCTAGAAACATCGATGACAGAGAAACATTGATCAGCTGCCTCCTGCACACTCCCTACTGGGGATGTACCTGCAACCCAGGTACATGCCCTTGACCAGAATCGAACCTGGGACCCTTGAGTCTGCAGGCCGATGCTCTATCCACTGAGCCAAACCGGCGAGGGCTGCTCTGTTACTTTTACTTAAAAAATGTAACATCTATGAAAATAAAATACAAGATCAGCTTAAAAAGGGATATCATGAAACAACGAGAAAGTGTAATCATACCCACATTTTTAAAGCCGTTCAAGGGGAAAACAGCCCGGCCTTCCAGTTCACAGGGCAGCCAGCCAGCAGGTCTAATGGCCGCTGGGAAGGGTGTAACCCTGTAAACCGAACGGGAACCAGTCACCTTTGGCTCAAGTTCACGATCATCTCGAAGAGCTTCTATCCCATTATCCATGTAATTACACTTACTTGTCTGATCACTTAGGGGCATTTTTATTTCAAAAATGTCATAATTGAACCTTTGATATTGAGGCCACTAACCATTTTGAATGCCGCTATAACAGGACTTCTGAGAGGGATGGATTCCTCAAACAAAATTATGAAACATAATCATGAGCCATCCCCGAGTTCCTCCGTCTTCCCAACCCTTCCCACTGTTAGGGTAGTAACGGAGATGGTAGCTGAAGAGGTCTTAAGCATTGATCTTCTAAGGGTGTTTTTATTCCCGGAAAAATATTCCTTTAAAAAAAAAAAAAAAAAAGGTCTTCAAGAATAACCAGCCCTGGCCGGGTGGCTCTGTTGGTTGAAGCATCATCCTTTGCACCAAGAGGTGGCAGGTTCGATTCCCGGCCAGGTCAGGGCACACCCCCAGGTTGCAGGTTTGGTCCCTGGTTGGGGTGTGTGCAGGAGGCAACCGATCAATGTTTCTCTCTCACATCAATGTGTGTGTGTCTCTCCCTTCCTATAATCAAACAAACAAATAAACAAGTAAATAACATGATAAAATCTCTGTGTCCTGCTCCATACCACTTTTTAAAAAATATCTATTTTATTGATTTTTTTTTTACAGAGAGGAAGGGAGAGGGATAGAGAGTTAGAAACATCGATCAGCTGCCTCCTGCACACCCCCTACTGGGGATGTGCCCGCCACCCAGGTACATGCCCTTGACCGGAATCAAACCTGGGACCTTTCAGTCCGCAGGCCAACGCTCCATCCACTGAGCCAAACTGGTTACGGATACATACCACTTTTGACATGAACCATGTCCAGTGTCCCCACGCTGTATATGCTACCCATTAGTCACTGACTAGCTGTCTATCCACTGGACTGTTGAGATATCTCAGTGCTTGCATTCACCTTGCCCCTATTTTACTTACTAATGGCCCCAAAGCACAAGGGTGGTGATGCTGAATTCGGATGTGCCAAACAGAAGCCATACAGCACTTCCTTTAGTGAAAAGGAGAAAGCTCTTGACTTAAGAAAAACAAAATGAGTTTTCTATCCCTGAAATTGTGAAGCAAGAGAAATCCGTGCTAGTTTTGCTGTCGCGACCCACAGGTTGAGAACCGCTAGCAGGGCCGCCTAAGACCATCGGAAAACACAGATATTTACATTATGATTCATAACAGTAGCAAAACTACAGTTATGAAGTAGCCACGAAAATAATGTTATGGTTGGGGGTCACCACAACATGAGGAACCGTATTAAAGGGCCGCGGCGTGAGGAAGGTTGAGAACCACTGCTCTAGAGAGACTTCAGCAAGGGATCCCCTGAAACGAGTGACACCAAGCCATCTACTGTGACTAAGGGATGGTAACATGGATCCAGGAATAGGTTCTGCATCTTATCTCACCTCTTCATAAGAAGGTAAGTACAGCACAATAAGCTATTTTGAGAGAGAGAAACCACATTCACATACATTTATCACAGTGTATTGTTATAATTGTGCCATTCTGTTATTAGTTATTGAAGGAAAACTCTTTCTGTGCTTCATTTATAAATTAAATTTTATCATAGGTATGTATAGTATACATACACACACACACACACACACACACACACACACACACACACACACGTGTATGTGGTTTGGTTCTATCTGCGGTTTCAGGCATCCACTGATAGTCTTAGAGCAAATCTCCCGTGGATAAGGGGGGGACTACTGCATACACTATATTTATAGTCTTAGAAATATATGGTTCAATGCAGATCAGTTCATTACGGGGCAAAGTTTGTGAGACCAGTCTTTAGAAAACAACACTAACCCGGCCAGAGTGGCTCAGCATTTGAGCATCAACCTATGAACCAGGAGGTCACGGTTCAATTCCCGGTCAGGGCACATGCCTGGGTTTCAGGCTCGATCCCCAGTGTGGGATGTGCAGGAGGCAGCCGATCCATGATTCTCTCTCATCATTGATGTTTCTATCTCTCTCTCCCTCTCCCTTCCTCTCTAAAATCAATAAAAACATTAAAAAAAAAAACACAACATTTGAAATCTCTTGTCACCTTAGGCTTTTTGCAAGGTCTACAGAGAAAGATTCAGATCTTTCTTATTTTAGCTAGAGGAATGACAACCCAACTTTTTCTAAGGCTCCATTTTTCTATTATCAAAACATACTTTGAATTAGTCCTTTCTTTTAAAAAATGTAATGCATAGTTTATACTTCCTTCTCCATGCCTACACCTTCACTGCATCATACTTCTTCTTTAAAAAAAAAAAAAAAAGCCCTAACTGGTTTGGCTCAGTGGATAGAGCGTCAGCCTGTGGACTGAAAGGTCCCAGGTTCGATTCCAGTCAAGGGCATGTACCTTGGTTGTAGGAGGCGGCTGATCCATGTTTCTCTCTTATCCATGTTTCTAACTCTCTATCCCTCTTCCTTCCTCTCTGTAAAAAATCAATAAGATATATTTTTTAAAAAAAGATGAGGAAGAAGGCAAGATGATCAGAATGAGAAAATCAAATAGTATTTGTGAAGTATCCTTGGTGCCACCGGTTATGAGTTTTGTTAGAGGGCAATCACGTAATGACCCAGATCGTTGAAGTATGATCGAGTTACACTCATTCGCATGTAGAACAGATCTTGAAAAGAACTTAATGGTGCCATTATAATTACTGCGGATTAAAATGACTGTGGGATGCTGATTGTCCATTCATTTGACAATGACAGTTTAAGTGCATGAGCACTCTATGGAGATATTTTTACATTCATAAATTGAAATGTAAGTATAAGGAATATAGTACTTTAAAAGGCACTTTTAAAGCTTTCTTGATAATACCTATTAGAAGCTGCCCAACCACTATGTCAATTGCTTGGAATCTAAAAATCCCTGAGTAGAAGGAGAGTAGGGGGAAAAGAAGAACAATAAGTAGAAAGTAAAGATCCAACTTTTTTTTTTAAGGTATTTTTGTTATTCAACACTTCTGAGCGTGCGGAAGTTCTTACCGGAGATCACAAAGGGGCCCGAGCATTACAGCGTGTTTGTGGTCTCCGTATACAGCCAGACTGAGGACACGGGGCAGCCAGCGGTGGGCCATAACTCTGGAACCAGATGAAGGCCTGGAGTCCTGGCCATCACATCAGCCTCACAGAGCACCTCAGGCAGAAACAGGGTGGGGGCTGATGCCTTAGGTTGCAAGGACCCCAGGGCTGCTCCAGATTCCCTATAAAGAAAGAATACCCGGACAGTGATCTGGTTAGCACAGGGCAAGGATCTTTTCCTGAAGCTGTTTCCAAAGCAAGCTTGTAGTCTTTGTTTTGTTTTTCCTAAACTATCAAAAGTGCTGGCCCAGCTCTGGCCCGTGTGGCTCGGTTGGTTGGATGTCCCGTGCACCAAAACGTTGCAGGTTTCATTCCCGGGCAGGGCACATGCCTGGGCTGTGGGTTCAATCCCTGGTTGGGGCACATGCAGGAGGCAGCCATTCGATGTGTTGCTCTCACATTGATGTTTCTCTCTCTCTCCCTCCCCCTTCCTCTCTCTGTAAAAATCAATAAAAATAATAATAACATAATCCTATCTGCCTTGCCTCTCACAGCATTAAAAAATAAGTCCTGGCCCTGGTGGACATATTTGGGGTGGCTTGAGGAAGGCTGATGGAGCTATATGATGTGGGGGTATCCCCTAAGTCCCTCTCTGGAGCTTCTACTACACATGCTTTCCTGCTTCTCCCACCCTCCCCTTCTTCTCTCAGAAATAACTTCCTAGACACCCCCCAGACCCTCCCCCTTACCGGAGCCAGGCAATGATTCCTATCCATCCTCATCGCCGACCTTCTCTGCCGCCTGCCCTTCCATGAGCCTCATTTCACTGCCAATATCCCCTCTGCCGGAAGTCCCGAGTAGAGTTACCTTAGTGGAGCTCATTTGTCATTCTTTCCTCGGGGCACCTTAAGAGTCTTCATTAAGACCATTTAATGAGTACAGTTTATTTCAGAGAGGTTTTAGTGACTATCCTCTATCATAATAACAGTGGCTCACATGTATTGATTAGTTTCAATTTACCCACTGTTCCAAGGACTTTGCACGTGTCAACTCGTTTAGTCCTCACAATAACTAGAACCTGGTTTTGCCTAGTCCTGAACTTTGTATAATGCAATCATACAGTTTGTATGTACTCTTTTGAGTAGCTTTTGTAACTCAGCAGGTGAACTCCATGGATGCTAGCTACCTCAGGAGATTTTCAATGTGGGAAATGTTAGGATCGCCGAAGGAGGAACGCACGAGGCCGAAAGTAGTAAAGAGTTACAAAGGTATTAGGTCACCTGGAAAACCAGATGGGCTGAGCCCCAAAATAGCGTCAGCACCCAGGGACGGGGAGACGGAGATCTGAAAGGACTCTAGGCGGGCTTTTTCAGCGGGGAATTCTCTGGATGGGTCCGGATCCTGGACAAGTCTGGAGGGGAAAGTTACTGGTCTTATGAAATGGAATGTGGCCTAAGCAAAAAGGAATGGAGGTTGCAAAATGACCTAAAGGTCAGTTTCCTAGGGGAGAGGGTATGGATTCGATCATTTGATCAGACCTAACAGGAAAAAGAAGATAGGTGCGTTTGTTTAGCTCATTTCCCAACAGGAAGTGGGTAGTGTGGGCCTGTTGTCCAAGAAAGAGCCAGCAGAGTGCGCTGCGTAATCGGTGACACTGTTTTATTCACTCTGTATCTGCAGCTCCTAACCCAATGCCTGGCCCGGATCCGATGCTCAGTAAAGATGTGTTGAACGAAGGATGTATGGAGATTGAGGAGTGATCTGCATTGCAGGCATCGCAGGGAGAAAGATGATGGTTACAATCAAGGACCTGAGCCCAGTGGTTTGGCTCAATGGATAGACTGTCGGTCTGCAGACTGAAGGCTCTCGATTCTGGTCAGGGGCACATGCCCGGGTTGTGGGCTCGATCCCCAGTGGGGGGCATGCAAGAGGCGGCTGATCAGTGATTCTCTCTCATCATGGATGTTTCTCTCTCTCTCTTCCTCTCCCTTCCTCTCTGAAATCAATAAAAATAAATAAAAGTAAATAAAAATAAATAAAATCAAGGGCATGAAAGGAGAAAAAAGAAATGTAGGATCTAAAGACATTTTTGTCTCCCTTACTTGACCTTGAATTATCTCACTGTAAATTACGGGAAATACAATGGATAATTCTTAAAATCTAATAGAGAGAAAAACAATCTCGGTACCTCTACCAAAAAAAAAATAGTAATAATTTTTTAAAGCATTCTGGAGCCAGGGGACAGGTTGAGGCCATGTTATCTTAACAAATAGCTACACCTAGTGACCAGTTCCAAAACCAACTTGGGAGTTCTCACGGCGGTCAGACATGTGAGGAACGGAGGCTGTAGCAATGGGCCAGCTCTGCTGGTGGGAGTGACAATGACAACTCATATTTTCTTGGTACTTAATAATTTACAGAACCACCCTCCTCTACCTGCCCTCCTTTGGTAACTGAGATCAACCTTGCCGAAGAAACTTGAGGCTCGGTAGAGAAGAGGGTCTGGGCTGTGGGCGTGGTTGGATGCCCTTTGCTCCCAATGGTCCATGAAATCAAGTGGCTCTCTTCACCCCTCCTCCTTCAGGCTCCACCGAGGAGTCCGTACCTGTGACGTCTCTCCTCCTCCCTGCGGGCAGAGGTGCTGTATCTGTGTGTGCAGGTTGTGGCCTCTACACGCATCGGGCCAAGGGGCAAACGGAAGCACAAGTGCAGCCTCCACACTCCAGGCCACGCACCGTGAGTGCCATCCTTCTGAGGGCTGTCTTCTCCTCATTCACACAAAGGCCCTGAAGGTGGGGAGGCCCTCCCTGCGACCCCTGCATCTTAGGAAGTTGGAGCCCTTAGTGGCCAGCGGTTCCTGAAGGTTGGGCGTGGTCCAGCACATCAGAATCTCTTGGGTCACTTGCATCAAGAGACCCTTGGACCTTTGATTAAAACCTCGGAATATAGAGATGGGGGATCTGTGTTTTTAGCAAGTCCCCTTGGGCCGTTCCAATGCACAATCGGCCTGGAATGTGCTGTCAGCCATTTCTCGCCCAGTTTCCTTGGACTACTATCCGTCCTTTCGTGCCTGTTAGACTTGCTTCCCTATCTGCAGCATAACCCCCTGAGGATGTAGATTCCATCATATAAGACTCATTACCCACTGAACCCCTAGCATGAAACAGGGGTTCCTAGTGAAGGAATGCAGGGGCTGCAGGAGGTCCAATTCCCCAACAAGGAGCGGCCCCTCACCATGCAGTCAATCCACATACGAAAGGCTCACATTCTGCCCACAGTGAGGGGCGGGCCATAGAGATAAACAGACAATTACAGCAGAGGGTGTCGGTGCAGAAAGGAGAAGTGAGGGCCGATGGGAGACAGAGGAGCAGCAGACTGGGAGGCCAGGGGTGCTCAGAGGAGACTGGGGGTGTAACGGGAGAAATTGTATTCTGGGCACAAGAAACTCGTGCACAAGCCTAGAGGTCAGATGGAACTTCGTTT
Source organism: Corynorhinus townsendii (assembly GCA_026230045.1). Lineage (NCBI taxonomy): Eukaryota > Metazoa > Chordata > Mammalia > Chiroptera > Vespertilionidae > Corynorhinus > Corynorhinus townsendii. The sequence continues at coordinate 13,826,601 of JAPDVU010000016.1, read as the reverse complement.
GTTAGGGAGGCTGGGGAGTAGGTTGGGAGGAGGAGGGGAGGGAGGTGAGGTTGGAGAGATAAACGGAAGCCAGTTCATGAAGGGCCTTGGATGCCATAGCAGGGTGGCCTTGGCCTTGGTTTAGCTGTAAACAACCCCCTAAACATGTCAGATCTTTAATATAGGGGCTGTTTGGAAAGAAAAGCCCACACCTCGAGGCTCCTGCTTATCCCTGAGGGTTAAAGGAGGCACGCTGTCCCAGCAGGAGGCCCTCCAGACCATAGCCCCTCTCCAGTGTGTCCCTCGCTTCCTCCCAGCCCTCAGTGCTGGCAGGGGGCTAGGGTGTCAAGTAGTGACGTATAGTCCTGGCTGTGGGGTTTGATCCTTTGCACGGGGTGCGGAGGGTACAGAGGACTTCAGCGAAATGCTTATTCTGGGAACTGGAGGTGCTGAGGGATAGAATCTTGGCACAGGATCAAGAATACCAGATGTGGGGACCCCTGGGAAAATCTAGATTGGGCTCTGTTTTAGGGAGATGTTACTTACTGTTAAATGTGTTAAATATTACAATTAGGTAGGAGGATATCCTTATTCTTAGGAGACAGTGGCTGAAGTATTTAAGTGTAAATTGCCATGATGTCTACAACTTAATTAGTAGATAAGGAGATATAGATATCTTTATACATCTATATCTATATCTATATCTATATCTATATCTATATCTATATCTATAACTATCTATAGAAAGATAGATAGATAGGTGAGAAAAAGCCATCACATGGCAAAACATGAACAGTTGGTGAACCAAGATAGATGAAGGCTATATAAATGCTTATTGTGCTATTCTTTCAGTTTCTCTGTAGGTTTGATATATTTCTAAATTAAAAGTTGGGACAAGAGCCCTAACCGGTTTGGCTCAGTCGATAGAGCATCAGCCTGCAGACTGAAAGGTCCCAGGTTCGATTCCGGTCAAGGGCATGGACCTTGGTTGCAGGCACATCCCCAGCAGGGGGTGTGCAGGAGGCAGCTGATTGATGTTTCTTTCTCAGCGATATTTCTAACTCTCTATCCCTCTCCCTTCCTCTCTGTAAAAAATCAATAAAATATATATATTTTTTAAAAGTTGGGACAAGAGAGGAAAAGACTACCAGGTACCTGGCACAAGTCAGTTCTCAACCTCAGGTTCCCATTTCTCTGAGGTGAGGCTGTACGGGGCCTTCCACACTCTATACGGATGTCCTCCTCACTTCAGCATCTTCGAGCTCCCAGAGTACACAGATCTTGAAACCCTGTTTTGAAGTTACAAAAGCATCACTCTTCAAAACCACAAGGCCTGTGCCAAAAGACGAAGAAACTGGTTTTCTGCATACTCTGCAGGATTCTGCTGCTTTCCTGCGTTGGGCCGTGATTTATAGAAACAACCCAGTCAGCATCCCATTTGACAACACACACAGGAATAATTTCATTCTTTAGGTTTTACCTTTCTTGGGATTTTGGTTCCGCACTACCATTCAAAACACTGAGTTCTCATTTCAGGCACTCGTGATGGATGCTGCCTTAAATAATTCACAGCACAACTCCATCGTCTGTTACCACGACAGTCCTCACTCCAGAGACTTATAAAATGTGTTTCCAGACCATTGCACGGGGGCCCAAAAAAATGTAGCGAGGGTGTCTTTTGAGAGGAGAGGGAGAACGTGATTTATAACTGGTGATGGAATAAACGACATGGGGATGGCGGGATTAGGGGAGGAAAGCTATCTGCTTGAACTCATTCTCTCTCAGCCTTCACAGCTGCCAACATGACACACACCATTCAGGGGAGTGATTATCCGGGAAAACCCTGTCTGATCACAGACCTTTCAGTCTACGCATCCTCTGCCATCTAGTTGCTTTATGAGCACGTCTGACAATGTCCCTGAAGAAACACAGCAGATGACCCCTTCTTTTAGCAAGATTTTATCACCCATAATTCACCCCTGATATGTCCATGGGATGGAAACCAGTGTACGTTTCAGTGCGCTGAAATAGATCAGTGTTCCTCCAACTTTTTAACCTTGACCCAGAGAAAGAAAAGCATTTACCGTGGAGATCCAGCGTACGCACTTCGCTATAAAACTGTGTCTTGTATATTCTTCAGCAGAGAGGTGGGACAGAGTTGGTTGAATGAAAGTTCATATCTGGAATCACAGAGCTGTGAGTCATGGAAGGTGCCGAGACCACGGAGTCCCACCTCCTGGTTCTCCAAAAAGACCAGGAGGGCCCGGCTGGCGTGGCTCCGTGGTTGAGCGACCTCTGAACCGTGAGGTCACGGTTTGATTTCTGTGGTCAGGGCACCTGCCCGGGTTGCTGACTTGATCTCCAGTGGGGGGGTATGCAGAAGACAGCCAGTCAATGATTGATTCTCTCTGATCCTTGATGTTTCTCTCTCTCTCCCCCACGCCCTTCCTTTCTGAAATCAATAAAAAATATATTGAAAACAAAGCACACACACAAAAAACCAAAAAGACCAGGCGGATCCAGAGGGCAGGGAGCGTCTTTCGAATCTGTGTGCCTCCAGGACCCAGTAGACGGCCTGGCAGTAGTTGTCACTCGGCTAACATTCAGTAGAAGGAGAGAAGGAAGGAGGGATGGGAGGAAGGTGGGTGGAAGCAGGGAAATGAGGCTGAGATGTGAAATGATATTGCCCCAACTGACCTCACAACCCAGTTCTCCTCTTTCCCACTCCAGCTCTGTCTCCACCAGATTGTTCACATTTTTAACATTACTGACGTCGTCCAAAATGCCATCCGTTTTCCTGACGCCGACGGCAATTCCGCTCGGCACGCAGTCGCTTCGCTTCGCTGCAGCTGTCGCCTCCACGTACCTGGATGCCAGCGCTCCAGCTGTCTTGACGGAGAGGCCCCGGTTTGCGAGGAAACAAGACAAAAATCCTTTGCTGCCTTAATTCTAGTGGGAATTTAATTCAATTAGCACCCGATTTGCACAGTGCACTCCTGACAGCTGTGTTTGTAGAGCATCATGGAAGCAAGAAATTACCAGCCACTGAAACCAGCATCAAAGCCGGTTTATCTTCCGGATCCATCTCCCCAGCCTGCAGCCGTGGGGACTCCGGCGCGTCCACCGCACACGGCGCGGAGGTCACAGTAAATAATGCCCCAGTAAGTGCGCCGGGACTTGTGTTCAGCGCAGGCTTGTTCCAGAGTCTTCAGAAGCTGAATCTGAAAAGGAGGCTTTGGAGGTTTGATCAAAGGACAGGTGTGTGTGTGTGGTTTTTTTTTAATGGGTTTCAAGGAACGTGGAGGATCTCAGATGAGAGGATCTTACCACCTGGGCCAAAGGAGCAATCGCAGCAGCAGCAGCGTTTGGGGCCTCATCCGGCGCTCTCTGCTCAGGAAGTGGGGGGTGGGGGGGGAAGGGAGTCTGTGATGGACTGTCCACTGAGCACCTGGGGCTGTACTGGGGGAACCAAGGGGCTGGTTGTAGGATCTTCCCCATGTTTTAGATTCTCCAGTGTCTGAACAGAATTGTTCAATGAGGGAACACACGAATGGGTTCAGACTGAGCTTTTAAGCCGAGTCCGGTCATTCACTATTGCTCCTGTCCAATCAACCCATCATCTGAAGAATGACCGGCATGAATTTAAAAATCACTATACTGGCAGGGGGCGTATGTGATAAGGGAGGTTCTAATCAAGTGCAGGGAAGGGCGATGCCCATCTAAATGAGAATGCTAGGGGGCGGGGGCAGTTTCAAAGAAGGAGGTGGGGAGAGCTGGGCCTTGAGTGATACAAATGTTTTGTTGGAGATACAAATTTCAGTGACAAGAGAGAAGAGGCGGGAAACCTAGAGAGAAAAGGTTATATCCCCATGGATGAGAAAGCATGAGAGAAGATGTTTCTAAGGAGCAGGGAGCTTGCAGAGATAAGAAAGGTAGAACAAGCTAGGGCTAGACCATGGATGACCTTGAAGAATTTCAAATTTGATTCTATCACCTTGCGGGAGCTTTGAAGATTTTTGAGACGGGAGGTGACCTGATTAGATGCACGGTTTAAAAGAAAAACCTCTGGCACCAAGGTCAAGAAAAGACATAGGTCCAGGACAGACAAGGTCAAGAACAGACAAGCAGAGAGAGGGGGCCTTTTCATGCAGAGACTGAGTGTTTCCACCAGAAAAGCAATCATCAAGAAATAGGTCCACCCCCTCGCTGATGTGGCTCAGTGGACAGAGCCTCGGACTGAAGGGTCCCAGGTTCAATTCCGGTCAAGGGCACGTGTCTTGGTTGCAGGCTCAATCCCCGGCCCGTGTGGGAGGCAACCAAGCAGTGTCTCTGTCTCTGTCGCTCCCCCTCCCTTCCACTCTCTCTAAAAACCAATGGGAAAATGTCCTTGGCTGTGGATTAACAGGAAATAGAACAGAAAGAAAGCAACAGGTGCTCCAGGAAAGCCTGGAAATGGGTTTCAGCGAGAACAGAAAGGATGACTTGTGGGGATCTGGCAATGACTAGATGGACAGCCGAGAGTCAAGTTTGCCCCTAAAGTCCGGCCAGTTTCCAGCCTGGCTGACAGCAGGAACGGCGGTGCCTTTAAGAAAAGACAGAGGAGCCTGAAGAAGCCGTGGGTAAAAAAACCCACCAACACGTTTCCCACTGTCACATGTCATTGACACGTGACGTATGCCCATTTTCTCGGTACCATTCCAGCCTGCTAGAAGAAGGATATGAGAATTAGAAGACATTTTAAGATTATCTGTTTCTCGAAGGAAGCTCCGCGGATTTGCTGCTTACTGAAATGCTCCGCGCACAAGTGCTTTTTATAAGCAAATGCATTGGAAAATCCTGAATACATTAGAGCTGCCTTTTGGAGCTTAACAGCGCACATTAGCATATTAAACACCTGGGAGAGTCCTGCAGCCGGGGAAACGATTCTCCTTTTGTATAACTGAATTCCTCCAAAAAATTAAATTTCCCAGGCCATTTTGAAAATATGAAAGTGAATACTACTCAGGACAGACTTGGGGAAAAGCTCATTTAGCCCAAACGCCTCGTTCCATAGGTCAGAAAACGAAGCCCCGGGACAGCGAATGACTTTCCCAAGGTCACAGAACTCTCCGGTGGCCGAGCCGGGCTAGGATCTAAGGTTCCCAGCTCTTTGTTCAGTGCTCTTCCTACTTCCGCAGGTTTCTGAAGGCGCTTTGTGTGTCCTTCCTAAACGAGAATCAGCCTGAGGGTGGAAGACTCCATTTGTCCCTGCATAGTAAGTCCTCACTCAGCGTCATGGCTAGGCTCCTGGAATCTGCAATGTTAAGAGAAAGCAGCATACCAAAGCCAGTGTGATCTCAGGCCGACTGATATAAGCAATTGTGACATTCCTACAGGATATTTCTGGTCACAAAAACATCGCCACGTTTCTAACTAAAACCCAAAACACTCCCCTGACTAAGCATTGGGATATCGGTTATACATACACTGAGTGGCCAGATGATGATGATCTCTGAACGCATAATAATCTGGCCACTCAGTGTATATCCTATATCATAAAAGGCTAATATGCAAATTGTCCCCTCGACCAGGAGTTCGACCAGCAGGCAGGCCGGCCAACCGCCCATGTCCCCTCCCCCTGGCCAGGCTGGCCGGATCCCACCCATGCACGAATTCATGCACCGGGCCTCTAATATATACATACATACACACACACACACTGAGTGGCCAGATTATTATGTGTTCAGAGATCATCATCATCTGGCACCTCCGTGTACATTTCAGAAAGATTAAATTCAGAATGATAGAGCCAGGTCCCTGCCCCCTTATCCCCAACATACACGGGACCGTACAAGGAAGATTTTCTCCCAAGAGCCTTTCCCATCCTCCCCTCTTTTGCCTGAAAATCTGACCACTGTGTATGCTAGCTCTTGGCAAACCCGCCTAAGGTGCCGGAGCATAAAAACGGTTCAAGATGTGGGTAGTTTCATTTTGCCGGAGGTGTAAAAAACGATTCCATCTCGTGGCAGAGGACAGAAACGGCTACAGGAGTAATTGACGGGCATCGTCACCAACAAGCCTGCGGAGATGAAAAGACCCAAACAACTCTGGGCAGGCGGCTCATTCAGGGAAAGACATTCAGGTGGTTTACACATGGAGGGGAAGGGAGGTGCCTGTGTGCGGCTGCCTGCCCAAGAGCTTCTCTCATCCCTTCAGGCTCTTTGAATTTCCGCTGCAGACGCTGAGGTTTGGGTGACTTCATCATTAGAAAGAAAAACAGTGAAATCGACTTGCGTTTACCTACATGCCACACACTGAAAGGTGGCGATAACCTACAACATCAAGGACCAGAAAATCATTTACATTGAGTTTCTCAACCGTTAGTGCTGGTCTCATTCTCGGTTCTTATAAGTGTACTTCTAGTATCACATGATCTCACTCATCGAGGGGAAATAATGAACAACGTAAACTGATGAACAGAAACAGACCCGGAGGCAGGGAAGCATCGATCAGACTGTCAAACCTCAGAGGGAAGGGAGGGGAGGGTGGGGGTCAGGGGGAGAGATCAACCAAAGGACTTGTATGCATGCACATAAGCCTAACCAGTGGTCACGGACAACAGGGGGGTGGGGGCATGCGTGTGGAGGGGTTTGGGATGGGAATGGGGGGGATGAGGACAAATATGTGATACCTTCATCAATAAAGAAATTAATAAAAAAAATAAATTGAGATTCTTGATTCAAGGCTTTTTGCTACATCAAGTGCTTAATTGGGGATATTTGGGGCTTGGCAAAGAGTTGGGGGCGTCAATATTGCTGGGAGAGGAAGTCAGTTGCCCCTTTCCCAGCGTATCATTGGGTCTTGGAAGCTTCCAGATAGAGCTGGGCAATACTTTTTCTCCACATGTTGTTTAGCATCCGTAACGATACAAAAGGCAGAGATGCTTCCTGGAAGGAAAAGGACTAGGACTGGGGGTCCTTCTCCAAGTCGGATGGACTGGGATGAAGACCAAGGCGAGGTGGCATGGAAGAACAATAAAGGGAACCCACCATGAAAGAGGGGTGTCTGGACTGGCATCACGAATGATACCACTGTCTGGGTCGTTGCTGGGGAGTGTTGGTTCTGGTTCTGAGGATGGCTAATGGTAGAATCCCTTCCTACAGAGTTAATTTGATATCATGGTTGTGCTTTGGAAAACTGGCTACGGATCTGTGAGTCAAAGAGTTAAAACACCAAAGAGCTGGATTTCCTGGAAACCGGGAGGGGCTGCTGGTGCTTCTTGGTACACTGAAGACCCACCTGGGTGAATCAGCCAGCAGACAGTACGGGACTAGGCAGTGGTGGCCAACAAGACGGACACACTCATTTTGTGGGAGGTGGTTGCTGGGTTCGGCCCCAACACGCCACAGTAAGGTCGGAGGCACAGTGATACGGCTCCATGAATTCAGTCTTGCCTTGAGAGTGAGGCAAAATTGCGGCCCTCTGAGGGCAGTCTGAGTCTTGGATGAGTACCCGAGTCCTTATGAATCTTTAGGAATAAAAACATACATTCGTTATCTACTTCAGAGCCAAACTCACACCAATATCTAGCAGTTTGCAGGCGGCACTTTTCATTAGGAGCCGAGACAGCTGGGCCTCCGATCCATTCCCTTTGCTTTCCTTGTCACTTTCCTGGTGTGGAGAGAAAGAAGGGAAACTTCAACTCTAAGCCAAATGCCACAGAACTCCCCCCTTTTGGTTAATTTTATTGCCTTTAAGTGAAATCGCAATAAAGCTGACAAGCGTGGAGCCAGACTGCTTAGGTTCAAAACCCCGTGACTTAGGGTCCCCGTGTCTCGGTTTCCTCCTCTATAAAATAAGAAGGATGTGGTTTGAATGTGTGTGTGAATATAGTACCAACTTGGTGAAATTGAGGAGGGAAGGAGTGAAGACGCATGAAGGAGGTAGAGCAATTCTTAGAGACAGTGTTTAGTAAAAGCTGGCTCTTATTAAGTACCTATCACTTGGAAGGTCGTCCGGAAGGACGTCCTGGAAGGTTGTTCGGCTATCTGATCTAATCAGCATATTATGCTTTTATTGTTATAGAAGGCATTTTAAGATTATATCAGCTAATTTGGCAGACTGAACTGATGCAGAAGGATTCTCCTTATTGTTCCAAACACACAGAAATCCGGATAAAACGAAGGAAACAAAATATTAAGTCAGGCCGCACTAAGGAAGAGAGAGGAGGGGAGGAGGAGGGAAGGAGTGGCATGAAGGAAGGAAGGAATGAAAGAAGAGAGGGAGGGAGGGAGGGAGGGGTTGAAGCACAGCAATATTCTAAGAATAATGCTATTGCAAAAGTAAATATTGTCGATGCCATGAGAAATCAAGCATTCTACAACCCGAAGAAAAGAAAAATGCACTCAAAAAGCCACTCACCTCCATAATCCCTCTGCCTTCTCTTTCGCTGCTTTAACCAGTTCTGGTTCTTTCTGAAAGCAGCACGAAACCTGGTGCTAGAAGCTGGCTGCTGAGCGGTCATTCACACAGGGCCCTGGATGGAGCGTGCTGACATGGAACCTTCTGCCTGTGCGTGACCAGCAGGCTGGACGGTGTTTGAGTTGCGGGAAAATCCGTTCTATGTGCACATTCGCTATTTAGTAAACCCGGTGGCCCTCCAACTTGTCTTCGTATCAGAATCATCTGGTCTTTAAAAAACTTCCAAGGCCCGGCCAGTGTGGCTCAGTGGTTGAGCATCGACCTATGAACCAAGAGGTCGCCGGTTCGATTCCCATCAGGGCACATGCCCGGGTTGCAGGCTCGATCCCCAGTAGGGGGTGTGCAGGAGGCAGCTGATCAATGGCGTTTCTATTTCCCTGTTCTTTTCCCCTTTCTTTCTCTCTACAGTCAATAAAAATAGATTTAAAATAATTTTTTAAAAAGCAACAACACACGTCCGAGGCCAGGCCACATCTCAGACCACTTCAATCACAAGCTAAAAATCTTAAATATCTCGTTTATGAAAAACGCCTAACCGTCTCATGGCCTTACTTCTCCCCAAACCAGCTCACAATACACACATTTCCAAATGGAATGAAGCACTCTGTATCCCAGACACCTGGCTCACCCCCATTATCTTACAGACGAATGGCCGCTGTTGGACCTCTGAAGAAAATGCCAGTTTCTGTTCTAAGTGACAATAGTGTACATCGGTGGTCGGCAAACTGCAGCACACGAGCCACATGCGGCTCTTTGGCCCCTTGAGTGTGGCTCTTCTACAAAATACCACGGCCTGAGTGAGCCTATTTTGAAGAAGTGGCGTTAGAAGTTTAAGTTTAAAAAATTTGGCTCTCAAAAGAAATTTCCATCGTTGTACTGTTGATATTTGGCTCTGTTGACTAATGAGTTTGCCGACCACTGGTGTACATTAAGGAGACACATGCATCTTTTAATTCAGAGGGACTCTTTTCACTAAAGGGAGGGGTAGAGGAGAGCGGGACGGTACCTGCAGCTGATTTAGTGGGTGTCTCCTGCCACCTAGTGGACATTTTGGGATGTGCTATGCAAAAGTCACTGTAACCACAGTGCCTGTGACAGAGTGGGCTCAGTACTGCAGTGTGGAATCTACTCATTTTTATTTACAAAAACCTTGGGAACATTGCCAACTTCACACCAAGTCCCTCGATATGGATGCTTTGAAGTGATCTCTCAAAGGACCAAACAGTCCCTGCCACGTGCTTCAATTCTTATGAGCGCCTCCGATCTTGTTTCTTAAAACTCCCAAATGTCATTTGTCAACAGCTGGTCCCCGAGTATATAATGTAATTAGTGGACAATAACATCTCCCTGGCCTTTCTACGTATATCAGACTGCCTCAGGGCTCAGTGATTGTAGCTCTTCTGTTTTGTTTTAATCTACTGCCTTGATCATCTTGTTTATGGCTTTAAATGCCATCTACACACATTCACATTGGCCATTTTTACATCCAGGTTGGTTTCCCCCTGCATCTCAGAGTCATAGATTCTGTCTACTCAGCATCTCTTCTTGGGTGTCTAGTTGACAGTGTCAATTCTAACCTGTCTTTAAGCCTTTGCTTAGCTCTCACTGCCCCCTCCTCCCTACTCCTCCCTCCCCAACCCCGCCCCCACAGGACACTCCTGTCACTAAACAGCAACTCTATTCTTCCAGGTGCTCGGACCAAAAACACTGGAGCCATTCTCAATTCTTCTCCTTTCATCACACCTCACATTACATCCATCAGGAAACCGTTCTGGGGTGTTTTTGGAATCCTAACAGCACCACTCCACTGCCTCCCACCTGGTCTGAGCCATCACCTCTCACCTGGATGATGGCGGCGGCCTCCTGGGTGTCCCCCCCTACAGTCCACACTCCCAAAGCACCCAGAGTTGTTAAATCTCAGGTCGGATGATGTCACTTCTCTGCGTAAAACGCCCCAGGGGGTTCCCACCTTACCTGGAGTGAAAGCCCACGTCCCTGCAATGGCTCCCAGGCAATGGACCTGGCCCCCAACACTTTGCTGACCTCCGCTGGTAATCCTCTCCCCTCACTCCTCACTCCGGCCACAGGCTCTGCCCCAGCAGGACCGCTGTGCAGTCCTTCCCTTCCTCCAGGTCCGATTTGAGCTTTTTGAAGGCAACTTCCCATTCCCTTGACCACCTTGACCACCATCACCACTGAACACCTGCCCTCCTAGGCTTGTTCTCTCTCTTCGGCACGTACCCTCATGGAACACACTTACCTTGTTGGTCTTCCCCTCCTCTCCCTGCCCCTCCCCCGCCTTCCAGGCAGAGTGGGAGGGTCTTCCCTGCGGGCTCCTGGCTGTACATCCTCCCCCACAATACCCCACACGCAGGTGGAACCCGGTATTTGTTGAGTCAATGAATCACACAGTTGATTCATTTTAATGGGGGGGGGGGGTGCCATATAATAGATTAGAAAAATAAGAACTTGTAATTTTATCTCCCGATGTTAAATGGCCACCCTTTAATATACTTCTCATCACGTTTACACACGAATCACTGCACTTTACTCCTTCACTGACACACGGCATTGTAATCTCCGGCGACCAAATGACGTCCTAGTTCTAGATCCTGGCATTTTTCTGGAAGGTTATACCTGAAATTTCCTCGAGTTCTTTCCACTTTCGTTAATCAGAGAATGTTTCCAGGGAACCGGGTTAAATGCAGCCAAGAGCTGACATAAGACCTCCTCAGCACTGCTCACCTGGCCACTGCAGGTCGCTGCTCTCAGCTCCCCCCTCGCTGCCCCCCAAGACCTTGAGGCCCTGGTGACAGCGGCGATGGGACACCAGCGTCCACAGGGCAGTCCTCACTGACAGTGACACTGCAGTGTACTTGTGGGCACCAAGTAAAAGAGGTAAGAAATGTGCTGTTGTCTAAAGTTTGGAGGACAAGGAACTGTTTCTGAACACGGCTTTACTTCTGAGCATATTTATATAACACTGAAAATGCCACCTCAAGACTCCAAAGTACAAAGGGTTCTGCAGAGCAGTGCTCAGCGGTGATAAGCTCGCTAGCGAGGCTCCCACAGCACGCAGACTGTATCACAGGGACAAACACTAGGAATCAGGCCAATCGAAATCGTGCTTCGCGATGAAGGGGTGATAAGTACCAATAAACAGAAACCAAATAGCCTAGACAGTGGTCAGCAAACTCATTAGTCAACAGAGCCAAATATCAACCGTACAACGACTGAAATTTCTTTTGAGAGCCAAATATTTTAAACTTAAACTTCTTCTAACGCCACTTCTCCAAAATAGACTTGCCCAGGCCGTGGTATTTTGTGGAAGAGCCACACTCAAGGGGGCAAAGAGCCGCATGTGGCTCGCGAGCCGCAGTTTGCCGACCACTGGCCTAGGGTGTGTGGAACAGCTCATGAACGCATGTAGCATAAAACAACGGACACACATGGATTTGTCGCTTTCCGATGTCACTGTGAAAAATTATGGTATTGCACTGTGTTAACTCTGTCACTGGCTTAATCACTGGAAAAATATTTACAGAACAGCAAATAAAAATGTCAATGAAAGTATAAGTAAAATTACTTTTATTTTCATAAATAAAAAGATAATTCGTTATACAAACAAGTCAGCAGAATGTTAGCTGTCATTATCTGCTTTAAGTGAAGTATGAAGTGTCTGCAGCAGTTAATGCAAATAGTTCCCTCTCTCTAAATCCTTCATGCAACTTCTTTACATTCCGCAGCTTCCCCAAGCTCTCAACATTATTTCCAACAATACGGCAAAGGGGATACTTCGGTCACAAAGCGTCACCTTTGCGGAGTCCACAGAACGTTTACCTGCTTAGGTCCAAGTTGCCAGTTACGCACTAAACTGCCAGGATGTACTGCGTGTCACAGCAGCACTGAGCGCACTACATGCTTTCGTTCCGTGTGTGGTAGTGTGATGCACACGATGTCCATGTGAGAATTGGTAGCTTGATTAGTAAGCATTACCTACAATACGCTGACCTTTTGGGCCCAGCTATAAGCTGCATCAAGGACAACTCAGTTCTGTCCGCTACTGGTGTACAGCGAGCCGGCGAACGGCTTTGTAATCACAATGCAGTGAATTTAAGTAAAATATTGTTTCTGTAGACAGCAAACTAAAATGTGACGTCTGTTCGGTTATTACTCTACTTAATCTGGAAACGGCAGCTTCAAAATACGTTTTACAGCAAGGAGCATTTCCATATGTGACTTCCGGTAGCATTCCACATATTTTTTAAACACACTGATTCTATGTAGCTTGTTTCAAGAGTGTAAATTATGATTTTAGTAAGCACCTATTTGAGCACAATATTGATTCAGACAGGCATAATCTATTTATTCTTCATAATGAAATGTTTATTCCTATTTCAACACTCTATGTAGAGCTTACCTATTTCTCAGAATTGCTGTGTGGACTCAAGCGTTTATCTACGGAAGTGCTCAGTACAGGGCCCGGAATGTAGTAAGCTCCAACATATTCTGCTCTTATTACTAAGTGAGCCAGCCCATTTATGATAGGAAAATTAGCTAATGCCCCCAGAGAATAATCCGAAGATAAACCTACAAGTGTATGCATCCACTATGTCCCAAGTCTATGTACATACGAAACAGTTTCAAATATTAAACTGTTAAGATCATACTGTATCTGTTGTTAAGTTTTTGCTCTGGCCTCTGGCCTAAAGCAACACATAGCCTGTGTATCTGAAAAATCATATAAAAGCAAGGTACACTACCCCAGGTAACCAAAGCATTCTACTCTAACGTCTCTAACAAAGAAGTGGAGTGACAGTGTACTTCAACCCTCCCCTTAGGTTCAGAGTTTCTCTCGACATCATGCAACGTCTGACTTCTTCAAAAACCTTTTCGTTCTGGCTCCCCTCACACAGAAACATACGAGCTACTGCAAAGTTCTGCCCTAGAAGTGAAAAACCCATTAGGAAGAAACTCGTGAAAACCGGTGTAAGTTTACAGACAGACGAGGTGCAGGGCCGCCAGAGCAGAAGTCCTTAAATGATCTCAACATCACCGAACACTGATTTCTTAGTAAATCATAGATTCGATCGTAAGGGGTTGGGTATAAACATTTTCTAACCTTTAACTAGCAGTGACTTTTTTTCCAGCGGAAAAGGTAACTAACTCAGAACCTAAGTCTGCTACAATGAACAGAATGGTGAAGGGAAAACTGTCTTGATGAAAACAGACTCCTGTCATTCTGCTGGTATCAATTAAAAGGAAAAAGAGGTGTTTTTTTTGTAAAGAGAGAAACCATACCCAAGACCACGTGATTCTGGCCTATACTATATTAACCTATAATTTATTACTACCCAGAGTGTGTGTGGGGGGGAAAAAACCAAAACCAAAACAAAACAAAAAAAAAACCAAAACCCAGCCCTTAATTACACTCTTCAGAGGCAGAATCAAGTCTTTCCCATGCTGTCCTGGGTAAAAAGGAGTGTGGAAACCAAGCATGAAGCCTCAGTATATGAAAAGTCTAACAGCTAAACTGAAGGCCGATTCCCTCTGAATGTACTCAATTATTCTACAGGCTTCAGAGAAATCATTTCAAGAAATGTGGCCGGAAGTCCACGGCTTATCTCGTCCACTAGCCGAGCGGCTCCCATGCACCGGGGTCAATGCATTTAGGAGACGGAGCACCCCGTGTCCTTCTGAGGTTTGATGTCTGGTTCTTTCACAGGCCTCACGTCTTCCGGTTTGGGTTTGGTCTACGGAGAAAGAACAGTACGACATAAGAAGAGAAGCTAAGATTCGGAAAGCGAACACTAGACCTTTTCCACTTCCAACTTTTAAAAGACGCTCCGTTAAATTCTCCAATGCCGGGAAGAGCGAAGCTGTTCCAAAAGCTACATATCAGTTCGACTGAAGACATAACGGGAAAGCACCGCACTGGTGAGGATGGAAAGCTACGGGGGCGACGATCAGGCTCCTGCGCCCCCTACACTGTCTGAGGAGAGACCGAGGGTGATCGTGCACGAGGAGCCTCTGCGTCTGCAGTTCACCCGTGACGGTAAGGGCACTATTCTGGAGGCGGGCCAGGATACAGACAGCTCTAGCACGGGTGGGGGATTAGTTAAAAACCACCCCGTTTCCAGGGAGAGTTAACTCCCGCTTCCCTTTTTCCACAGAGCCCTCCCTCTTTTGGAAGTCAAACCTCAACACTTCTACTTCATGTACCCTCCGACTGAGGACAGCAAGGACTGAGATAGACAGGAATACAAGCAGTCTTATTTGACCCGTGGGTGATTCCAGGCGATGGTGAAGTCAGGTCAAGCTTTCAGTTACCCTGCCTTACGCTACCTAAGAACAGAGAGCAGCACTAGAGCAATAGACGTGGGCAAGCCATCCTCCTCAGAGGTGCTCTCCCAGTCTCTTCTCACAGGAGGCTCTGACAAACTGGCAAGACAATGTGCTGAAAACAAGGCCAGTCAATTAGGTGGAAAATCAGGAGACAATGAAGGCCTAGAGGTCTGTCTCTGAGAGAGTCCCAAAACACATTAAGACTCTAATGAGTTAATTTGCATACTCACTCCCAATTGGCTGGTGGGCATCACGAAGGTACAATTTGCATCTTACTCTTTTATTAGTGCAGATACTGCTAAGCTGTACTCACATAAATTTGTCTAATTTAACATTTAGACAAATATATATGTATCTGCTTGTGCAGAGAACAATACCAAAATGCTAACTCTGAATTCTTTTTAAACATCTGTGAAAGAGCCCTGGCCAGTTAGGTTTAGTGGTTAGAGCATCGGCCCATGGACCAAAGGGTGTCGGGTTCGATTCCTGGTCAAGGGCACACACCTCAGTTGCAGGTTCCCCAGCCCTGGTAGGGGTGCATGCAAGAGGCAACCAATCAATGTGTCTGCCTCGCATCGATGTTTTTCTCTCTCTCCCCCCTTCCTCCCTCCCTCCCACTGTCTAAAAATCCTCGGGTGGGGATTTAAAAATGTCTGTGAAGGAATGGAAAACCCAGTCTCTTACACTGTCGTCCTTGGGCCTTTTGGTGAGGTCAAATGCAGCCAGCGTGTCTGGTGTCCAGTGTGCACTTGTAGGAGGAAATTCAAAGGGCACAGGCTCCACCAGGCCGTAATTTGCTTTGAGTTCCAGTTGTGGGGCTTCTGTTGGAATTTTTTGAAAGTAGCTGCAAAAAGCCATTGAAACAGCAATTTATTCCTTCATTCATTAACTATTTCAGTGCCTATTATGTTCAGGGCCCTGTGCAACCTGCCTCACGTAGCTTACAGATGAGTAGGTGAGAGAGCCAAGAAACCTTGTCGACGACGACGCGGTGCGACTGAAGCTATGACGACATACAGTTCCATGGGAACACAAAAGAGGACAATTAACCCAGATCGGGTTTGGGGATGCTTTCCGAGGGGAGGGATTAGGTGACACAAGGCATGTTCAAGGGCGTGAAGGCGCTCAGGTGACCAAGTGCAGGAACAAGGGAAGGGATGGAAGGAGACCGAAGCAGGGACAACTTGGGGTTAACTTCGCAGCCCGCTGCTGAAAAGCAGTTTTGTTCCTAATGTATTTGCTACTGGACCTTTATTTGGAACGCTGAAAAGAAACGTGATAGAAATGAACATCACAAAAAAACATACGAAACCCACGTGAAAGACTGAGGGCCAAAAAGAGAGATCTCGCTAAATGAGGAGACGTCGCTATTTCTGAATAGAAAGGCACTCAAGTGATGAGGACTGTGGCTTTATCTTCTTTACACTTCACTCTAGGTTTTCCACATTGAGCACATTATTTCCCTATTTCCAATTAACTCATAATTTTTAAAAAGTATGGGAACTTCAAAGATCTTTAAAAAATTATATCTACCAACCTACAGTTCAAACAATGCTGATTTAATAACAAAACTGAGACAGAAGGTTAATTTCCTTGCTTATAAGTGGCTGAGACCAGAGTGAGATGACTATGCAAAGGGAGTTGTGAAGAATATATATAACATATGGAGAAAGAATGGCAGGGAAACAGAAAATCAGGACCGTATAAGGGGCTATTACATTAACTAAAAACTCATGTTTAAATTTTGACATCTGCTTTTATACATTGTCATCAAAAGCAGAATAAACGTTAAGACAACACAAGTACACTTTAGTACCAATTTTAAGAGAAGATTAAAGTTAATCTTAATTGCAATCTGACATAAAATCTTTGGAAACAGATCAATGCATACAGTTCGCCCTCCTCATCTGTGGATCCCCAACTGTGGATGGAAGTTACAGATATTTACCAAAAAAATCTGCCTATAAGTGGATCCAAGAAGTTCACACATGTGTTGTTCAAGAGTCAGTGGCCTACTAGCATTAATATTACTAAGACTAGAGGCCCGATGCACGAAGATTCGTGCAAGAATGGGCCTTCCTTCCCCTGGCTGCCAGCACCGCCTTCGCTCCGGCTGGAGCCACCTTTTCGCTCCAGCCCGGAGCCGCCTTTCCGCCTTCCCACGCTGCCCAGAGACCCGGAGTGGCTGGGGCGGCGCAGAAGGCCTGCGTCGTCACTATGGTGACAATGCAAGCGTCCTGCCCCACGCCACTCAGTGTCTGCATATGCAAATTAACCCATCAGCTTTGTTGAGTTAATTTGCATACTCACTCCCGATTGGCTGGTGGGCATCACAAAGGTATGGTCAATTTGCATCTTACTCTTTTATTAGTGCAGATACTGCTAAGCTGTACTCACATAAATCCATTTTCTCTCTGACATTTCTCTAGGGTATTCTTCACAAGGTTTCCAAGTTTCCTGAAGAACAAGTGTTCCGAAGGCTTGACTGTTGGTCCAGGTCCTTTGGTTTCTCCATATTCTTTGCATAACGCTTCTGCCTTTGCAAAGGCTGGTGTGAAAGGGATAGAAAGTCATTTGATGTGAAGTCACTATTGGTTATTCACACTGAAAGTGCTTTAAATTGGAGAAGGCAGGGAATGCTGCAGCAACACCAGCATCAGTGCAAAGGGAAGCTGGGTCCTCTCTGGAGTCTAGGTTTGTGAAACGTTTTTTCTTTTCTCCAATTCCCATCCCTGTTCATGAACTCAGCCAAAATCTCTTTTAACCGCCTCTCCCCTTTAGGATAAAACATGTGTTTTTAAGAAGGGAGTTAATAATCTGGTGGGAATACTCACATTTTTCTGCTTCTTGGAGAGACCTGATTGCCTCACCACATTTATCACTAGCCAACAAAGTCTGACCGTGGTAACAGTAAGCCTGAAAAAGACACCAATTTTCATGCATTTTCTCCACAAATGATGCTTTCCACTGCCATTGTTTTATATATGCATCAGATAAATCATTGCCTTTGTCCACTGGTTGAAGTTTCAATGCAATCCCTTACATTTATTTTACTTGAATAAACGTTCCCCCATCTCTGTTAGTATCAAAGGTGGAATTACATCAAACCTTTGGGCCAAACTAGTCTTTTAACCATGGGCTGAGAGCAAAAAGCATTTGCTGAACCCTGTTTCTCTGTTTCTAAAACTAGGGCATTGTGGGTAAAGGAGGGAAAGCACTGTGCTAATGGAGAGGGAGTAGGACGGAGGACTTAAATTAGGACAAAACCGGTTTGAAGCATGAAGTTGGATATGCTCACTCTTTAAATGTCTACATCAGTATAAGGATAGCACACACATGGTCTTATGCAGCATGCTTGAAAACCAGTTATAAGGCATAAGAAATGAAAATTATCTACCTAGATCTGAAAAAGGGTGGTGTTGTTGTTGCTGTTTTGTTTTTTATTTCAGAGAGAGGTAGGGAGAGAAACATTGATCTGTTGCATCCCACCCCATTGGGGATCGAACCCGCAACCTAGGATGTGCCCTGACCAGGAACCTAACGCCACCTTTCAGTGTATGGGATGACGCCCCAACCACCTGAGCCTCCATGGCCAGGGCAATGTTTGGTGGGTACCAGAGACAGAAAGGCCACTTCTCAGAGTGCTCATTAATAGCTCTTCACCAGCGAAGGTGACATATGTACAGTATGTCTTAAGATTGGGATTAGTAAGTATCTTTCTACAGGGTGAAATGAGAGAATTCTTTAGTACGCAGAAGCTTCCAGCTTAAAAGTGGGTTTAAGTGGAACAGTAATTCCACTGCTAGAACCCAGTTCTAAGTTCTCCATCATCTCCCTCCACCCACCTTAGTTCACAATGGTGGCTGCACTGACTGCTGGTGACCAGCTACTGAGAACTCCATTTCTTGTAAAATGCTAATTAAGGGTCGGGAGAGATGGCACACCTGGCACTCAAGGGCTGGGAAGACCGTATTTTATTGTTTCTGGGTTATGCATACTTACATACGCTGTGTAGAAGCACATTTTCAAGAGAAGGTACTTTCTCCATTTAGCAGAGTATGCAGGCTCCAAACTGGATAAAGTATGATCTAAAGTTACATTTTAAAAAGCAAAATATCATTTCACCCTGATTCACTAGAAGACTTTTAGTTCATGTGTTCAGATGCTAAAAGCAGAATGACATTCAAGTCTAAACTCATGCATTTACACGTTTTTAAAAACCTCGCTTTATTTCAAGTGATTTATTTTTCCCAATAACTGTATAATAAGATTGGTTAAGTACCAGGGCCCTTCTTTGATTTGATGGTTAATGTAATTTAGGTTTAACATAATGATAAAAATAGATATAACTAAGGACTTGAAGGTAAATATGATTTATACTATTACATTATCTATTTTTTTAAAGTTATATAGCAATGCAGAGTAGTTTAGTCACCCAAGTCAGAAACATGAAGGACACACTCATTGACAGTCCCATCACTGAATCTCATATGAAATACACACATTCACACATCCTGCCACACATCTCTCAAGTCTCTTTCTTCCTCCCCATTTCCTACTTTGCTATCTTTGTCTAAGTGTTCATCATTTTCTCCTTACATTATAAGCATTCCTCCTAAGCACGCCCATTTCTCATCTGACAACCATAGGGACCTTTTAAAAATTCAAATGCAATCCAGTCAGGTTTACTCTGTATCATTTAATGGGCCCAAACATCTACTGAATAAAGGCCAAACTTCTCAGATAGGCTTGCAAACCAGTTCATGATTTCACCCACGCACACTTTCCTAACCTCTCCTCCCAACACTCATCCTGTGTTTTAGCAAGAGCACCTGTCGAAGCTCCCAGAAAGAGCTAAGTTCCTTTGTATCTCTATAAACTACAGAACGTTCTCCTCTTCCCATCGCTCAAGATTCCTAGCACACTTAGAACTTCTATTTATATTTCACAATAAGGCTAACACACCACCTTCCTCTCGCAGGCCCAGGTCCTTCAGGCTTGTTTCACTGCTGTAACATCTTACTTCACGCCACAATAATGTGGTTGTCCCTTTCCGTAGACTGTGAATCTGTTCTACTGATTTTTGTGTACCCAGTAACTAAAATAGTAACCATCCCATACACAGGCACACGTATGTGTTTCCTAATAAGTGAATGAAAAGAAAAATAGGCTAATGAGACGACCAGAGTTCTAGTCCCAGCTATCTCAACTGCCAGCAGTTATTTATTAAATTCTCTGGATTTTGGTTTCTTGTCTCACTAAGAATAGTAACTATACGGTTGTAATAAAGACCAAGCAATTTTCGAAAGCGAAACAGCTATATAATTATTAAGACATAATTGGTTAAAAAGTGTAGTATTGTCCTTTCCATTAATTGTTAACAGCTCTAATTCTTTCCTTTTCAACAAAATTCATAAAATGATGCAGACATTATTGCGTGAAAAGTCTGAGAATTTTTCCGATTTGCTTGTTCCCTATTTAGCCCGGAAGTTAATCTGAAAATCTAAAGGCTAAAAGTGTAACAACGGGATTATGAACGTACCAGCTTTCTGATAGAAATTGGCTGTTTCATAGGCCAGCGCGGCTATTAGTCCCGGAGCATGCTTCAACTCAATGGCTCGAGCAATTGTCACTGTGACCAAAGCAATCAAATGAATCTAAGTTCAATTATAATGGCAAAAGACAGTCCAACAACCTATGTGGGTTTTAATCGTTTCTTAAAAGTTTTAATATGAAAAGTATGCTACAGAAAATGAAAACACAAACTGAGCTTGCTGGCCCTGATGCTATTTTTATTTTAATTTTTTAATGTTTTTATTGACTTTAGAGAGAGGATAAGAGAGGAAGCAAGGGACAGAAACAAGGATGAGACAGAATCGTCAATTGGCTGCCTCCTGCATGCCCCACTGAGCTCGCAACCTTGACCTCCTGGCTCATGGGTTGACGCTCAACCACTGAGCCACACCGGCGGAGCCCATTTCTTTATTTAAATAAATCACTGCAGCCAATTACCAGCTAATCACAGGAAATTACTACTCTAAAACAGCATGATGTAAGAAGAAACAATGCCTTCAGGGCTCTGGAAGCAGAAATAAAGCAAAACAAAAGCCTGCAACGCTTATTGTTTTCACCCAAGTCTTCATTTATTTCCTGCCACTGAAAGGGGGTAATTTCAAGGCAAGCCAAATAGTGGAAGAAGAAAAGGACCGAGCAAGGTCGAGGGGGACAAGATGAGTTACAGAATTAATTTCATTTTGTCGGATACAAAGTGAAGTCAAATCCTTTTAAAGAGAGACATGAAGGGGAGGCTGGGGGAAGGTCAATGGGGAAAGAAAAAAGGATATATATGTACTACTATATGTAATACTTTAAACAATAAAAAAGAGAGACATGAAATTGTGAGGCCTTTTTCCACTAACTAAAAATAAAGGCAAATGCTAAAGGAAAATTATTCCTCACTGTAAATTTTTCAAAACCTAAAACTGGATTACAGCTAATTCTAATTTGAAAAAGAATGGGGTGGGGAGGGACCCTGGCTGGGTAGTGCAGTTGGTTAGAGCTTCATCCCGATATGCCAAGGTTGTGGGTTCGATCTCCGGTCTGGGTACTTACAAGAAACAACCAATAAATGCATAAATAAGTGGAACAAAAAATTCAACGTTTGCTTCTCTCTCCCTTCCTCTCTCTCTCTTAAAGAAATTAATTAATTTAAAAAATAATTTTGGTTAATGCCGATACAGACTTTCTTTTAAAAACACCTTACAATCGTAAGATACCTTCTTGAGCCTCAGCCTGACACTGAATAATGTAAGCTTCTATGAGCCGTGCTTCCAAATCTCTCCCCTTCTCTGCAGGTGTGATAAGCCTTGGGATGTGACTTTCCTGAAAGAGAAAGGGAAAAAAAAAGCCAAATTTCTTTTATCCCAGTTGTGAGAGATGAAGAAAGTGGAAGCTGATGGAGATTTATCAGAAATATAAGGTACTAACAAAAAATGTGTTAAAAAAAAGGAAAAATACTAAGCATATAGAGAATAAAAGCTCCTGTATACTCAAACGTTCAAAGCTTTTTATAAGCTTTTGTAAAAATAAGAAATTCAAGAACAAATCTGGATCATAATGGATTGGTTAGACGTGCAAATCCTACTTTCACCTTAGAAAACGTTTAACTGAAACCGTCACCTTCTGAATGGCAGCCGGCACTGCTCACTCACATTAACAACTGGATACAAAGACCGTGACAATTGTACAGCTCCCTCAGGTTTACAGCTTTGAGGTCACTGTTAAAGCATCTTATCCTAAGAAAACCCAACACTGGTCTCCAGGAAATAGTGGTTTAGTGAGCAGGAGATGCGGGTGATTCTGGTTGGAAATACGTTCATCTTTCTCCTAATTCCCATCCATCTTCAGGCAATTCAGTGTGACTAGTGTGTGTTGCGCGGCCCTGCAGCGTTCTCACTGAGACAGCGAAAACACAGCGGCTCAGCTGGGCAGAATCTGACTGCTTCTGGCCACTGCTGCAGACAGCAGTAAGAACTGGTCAGCACCAGCAATTCCGGTGCTTTGTCTTCTGCCTTTTCAGAAGAGATAGAAGAATAAGCAGTGAATTACGACGTGAGTTTTCTCACTGTAAAATTCACTGGTGATTTTCTAAGATGGAGACACTATTCTATAACTGGTCCCACTCATCAACATGGTACTTAACATAAGGAAACCAGAACACACACTAGTGCTTTTACATAATGAATAATGTCCTCCACCCCAAAGAAGTCCAGAAAAATTATTTAAGCCTGGCTGGTGTGGCTCAGCAGCTGAGCAGCCACTATGAACCAGTTTGATTCCCGGTCAGGGCACATGCCCGGGTTGTGGGCTCAACCCCTAGTGGGGGGTGTGCAGGTGCAGTCGATCAATGATTCTCTCTCATCACTGATGTTTCTCTCTCTCTCCCCCTTCCTCTCTGAAATCAATAAAAATATTAAAAAAATTTTTTTTCAAGAATGAAAGCACTAGAAATCTATTATTTTTTTTTACCTTTAAATGTTTAAAAATCCCAGCTGCAATTTTCAAGCTTCGATGGACCTCTTTTGCTTCCTCTTCTGTAATGCTTAAAGACAGTGGTTACATTACTTAGAGGATCAAAGCCACTGCTGGTATTAAAACCAACAACTAATACATTATGTATCATAAAACCAAATCAGTCATTTGTGCTTCTCACCACTAGCTTTCTTCCTTTTAGAAAACCTAATTGGACATTTAACAAATGCACATGAAAAAGATCCACAGAGAAGAAACTACAAATGAAAAAAGAGATGATCCAGTGGTCTGAACAAAGGCTTCTTGTTTCTCCTTCCAGATGATCTTCTGTGCATCAATGGCACCAAACGTTATACACTTAATGCGTGCCCACACTTGAAAATACACGACATTCACTACTCTGCTCTTGTTTCACCCCCTTCAATTACTTTAGAGGTAATTTTACATCAGCCTACACAATTCAACGTCATTTTTAAAAAATTGTATTTATTGGGTGATACTGGTTAATAAAATTATATAGGTTTCAGATACACAGTTCTATAATACATCATCTGAATACTGAATTGTGTGTTCACCACTCCATCAAGTCCCCATCCATCAACTTCATTCTTAAGTGGCTGCATATTATTCCCATGTTCAGATGCACCCGAGTTGGTAGTGGATTTCGTATTGTTAATATCTACTTTTACTATTATAAAAATTGTATCTCATTTTATTTCACAATTCTTTAATCCTTCAGAACATCTTTTGGAACCTTTTAAAGCCTTTTTATTTATGTTTCTGTGAACTGTTTATGTCCTTTGATTACCTTCATTAGATTTGTTGGCCTTTTCCTTGTTGACTTCTAAGAAAATACATTATAAAAATAATTTGTAGTATGCATTGCACTTTTTTTGACCCATCTGTCATTTAAAAAATTGTTTATAGTACTTTTTACATAGTCAAATATTCAATCTTTTTCTTTCCTCGATTTAGGGTTTTATTTAAAAAGACTTTCCCCATGACAAGATTATTCTTTTTTTCTTCCTCCTTTTGACACTGGGCTCCATAATTCTGATACTTATATGCTAACATTTTGAGGCAACCTTTCACTAACAAAGTGGTACTTTTTATCAATAGCCTAGATTTTTTTAATAAATCCATATACTGGAAAAAATAATACATGTGCATATAAACCATCCCCTTTTAACTTACTTTTCTTTTCCAGCCAGTCTCGAGGCATATTTGGTGTACCATAAAGCTACATTAAATCCCATGGAAATTAATTCAAAAACAGCATCCTGCTGGGCACTAGAATCATAAACATGATCATTAAGTTTTGTCAATTATTAAGACATCTCTACATGAGACCTACTGGTACATCCAACTCAAAATTATAGATAACTCTATACGAACTGAAAAATGACAAAAACAGTCTTCGTGTTGAACACAGGCGGAGAGATAAGACACACACGTAATTAACAACAAAGGACTAAACACAACTGCCCAGTATGTACTCCGTAACAGTACGCCATGTAATGTAATGATGATAGAGGTAAGCATGAGACTAGCAGTTGTTCCCAAAGGTTACTGTGCATAGAGTAGCTTTAAAAACACTGATTTCTGGGACTCGATCCCAGAGAGTCAGAAAGTCTGGGAGGGGCCCCGGATCTGCATTTTTAACAAGTACCCAAGTGATTCTGGAGCTACTGGCTCTTACACCACATTTTAAGAAAATGGAATTCATAGGAGAGGTGGTTTCAGGCTAAATAATTAAAGAAGGCTTAATGTATCTATAGAATCTGAAGTGTGCCCTGAAAGATGGCTGTCAGGAAGCAGAGGGCGTCCCAGGTGAGGGAACGATGCTGCTAATGCACAAGAAGGTCTGATGATTTTCCTGACAGCACAGACCCCACTAGCTTGACTGGAACAGATGGTTCATAAAAACAAATTGAGGAACAGAGGCAAAAAGCCAGGCTGGAAAGAAACTGAAGAGGATTTTGAGCTAAGCCAATCAGCATACTACAAAGAAAAAGGTCTTAAACTCCAGTATACTAGTATTTTACATCTTGTTTCCTTCAGGTTCTATTACTAAATATGACACAAAGATGACAAAAGCTTATTAAGCAAATAAGATAATACTAATTTAGTCACTAGGTTTCTGCCACGACCCTAAAAATTCCTTATACGTGATCTCATGTATCTCAAACGAGGAAGAAAACAATGCCCTTATTTTACACACGCAATACTAAGATAAAGAAAAATTACCCGAAGGGGAGGGGCCAGAATCATGATTCTACCTTGTTGCCTACAACTTAAAAGAAATGTAGACATAGAAACTTTTTAGATTTTTTAAAAAAAAGATTTGTTATAAGACATATATAGTAACTCTAAAATAACTTAAAAATAACTTCAAAACTACCGTTTAATAAGTTATACAAAAATATGAACTACCTGAAAAAAATTGAATGCATAGTTTCATAGCTTATTCTTTTTAGCATTGAGATCTTTCAAATGAATTCCCTCTGATGATCTAGTAGGCATCTCTAATTTATAACTTTAACGTAATAAAACAGATTTGCTAATTTACAGTCACAGGAATAACTCCCATTTTTCCTTCATTTATTTCAATCTGCCTCTCTCCCAAATATTCCACTTTTATGGAACTACATCTAAGTGGTGGTCAGAGTATATAGAGTTGAGGAAACATTTTTCAGAAATGGTATGTTCATTCTATACTCGTAAGTATATTTCCTATTGCATATCAGTAGCAGTCAAGGATAAAGTTACTTAAATATCTCGGATGTACTGAATATGCAGTAGTATTATTTAAGGCCTCTATCACATAATTCTGCACTGTCTCATAAAACTATGCGGAAAATGCTGCTACAGGAATCAGCATTTGGCACGGTGGGGCAAAGTGCCAAATGTGTGTGATGCAAAACAGTCTTAGAAGCTGCCAGAGTTTCCTAATGTAATAAAGATAGCGGTTTGAGTCTCTAAAAAAAAAAAAGAAAAAGAAAAGGTTTTTTAAAATAAAAATATTCCTTAATTTTAGATAAAATACAAGGGAGTCACAGAAAGAAAAACAAGAAATGAGGACTTGGAAATCCTTAGGATCCCAGAATATTAAAATGTGGGAAGGATCCAGAGTCCCCAACTTCCTACCCAATTTATGATTTCTACATACAACATTCCCAAGGAAGGAAGGAAACTCACATTCACTGAATGTCTATTATGTGCCTGGCGTCATATTAGTCACTTAAGATCAGCGTTCCTATTCTGCTTCTCACCAAGGCCTAGACCTGCAACCCCAACATGCAGTGGAAGAGGCGGATGATCATGCACTACAGGCCCTGGGATCACACCTAGTTATGTGTGAATCCAGCGTCCACACTCCTGCCTCCAATGCTGGTCTGCCTGCTCTTCCAGCCGTCTCCATCTCCTTCCCTTCTGATTTTAGAAAACAGTCATTGTAACAAACTGATACGAAGATACACAACCATTTAAATAGCTCGGTGGTGTAAAAAAAAAGTAGTTAAATAAAAATTTCGCACCATTATGATCTGCTTCCTGTTATAATGAAATCTCTTCTAATTAGTCTCAAATAAGTGCTAAGAAAGTTCTGAGGGGGGAGTTTTTTAAAGAGAAATTAGGAAGAAAATAAATATTGTGAATCAAAAGAATATGGAACTGGGGAGAAAGAAAGACACTGACCAAAGATATCTGAATTATTCACCAGAAAGGAAAAGGAGGGGAAAAACCAAATTCTTTTCTGCCTGAATGTAGGCAAAGATCAAAAGCTAGCTTTGGGCTCCAAATTCCAAACACTCTGTGTGTGTCAAGGCTGGCCCAGCTAGCATGGCTCAGCGGTTGAGCATCGACCTATGAACCAGGAGGTCACGGTTTGCTTCCCAGTCAGGGCACATGCCCAAGGTGGGGGATCAATTCCAGTAGGGGGCGTGCACGAGGCAGCCGATCAATGATTCTCTCTCATCACTGATCTTTCTATCTTCTCTCTTTCCATTCCTCTCTGAAATCAATTAAAAAAAAATAATTTTAAAAGTCAAGGCTATTGTAGTTAACATTTGTACTGATTATCTGAAAAACAGATTTGGTCCAGGAGAAACATTCTATTTTTACTTAACAGCATGTATTAGGAGTTTAGGTGAAATTTTAAAAATTAATTTCCTGATAAGAGAAAATACTGATTGGGTCTACATTTTATTTCTTCAAAAAACAGGGTCTATGAGTTAAGTATGGCTAAATAGTTAAAAAAATGGCTTCAATATAGTACTGTTAGTGCTGCCTACCTTGGAACCTGTCCTTGTAATGTATCGGTCCACTTGAAATTTTGAATATATCGTAACTTACTTTCTTGGCTAGATTCATCCAATGAATTTATGAAACCTATCAACGGCACAAAACATTCCAGTTTTAGAAAGCAATATCAAGTATTAAGTTCAGAAATTTTTTCAGATAATGACTTTTCCAGGTATCTGAATGAAACTCCTAACCTCTCTCTCCCTTTTTGTATCCCACACCTTCTCTAAAGTAACACACTATGAAATATGAACACATTTAATTTTCAAAACGTGAGAAAGACTACATACCACTCTTGCGTTCTCACATTTCTTAACCTTAAGCATACCAAAGAATACAGCCCAGAAGACTGCATTCCGATTTGAAAAGTCTAAGAATTAAATGTGAACCTGTGCATAGCTGTCTTTTAAAAACCCCCGAGTTTGTATTAATAACTCACCTTGTAAAAGGGAAAAATACGCATCGGCCGCAGTCTTCATCATTTCTGGGTTACAGCTCAAATCCGTGAACAATTCAAGCAGCCGTGCCCTGGACGACCTCAAGTCACTTCCCATGAGACAGAGAGTCAAGTTAGTAAGCTGGGTTACAATGAGTCTGCGTCAAAGAGGCTTAAAACGTCAATTGTAACTTTTAAAACACCACACACACACACAACACACACACACACACACACACACACACACACACCTGCACACACATACTTCCTCTAAGGTATTGCTAAGTACACAGAAATGAATTTAATTAGGACTAACACTGGAGGTAACTGAAATTTCTAGGAACAATTGTTTTAAAAGTTGTACTAAAATAAACTCAGTCCAATTTAAAGGGACAAATCATGGGCATTACATGTAATAAAATTATATAGCAAGTTTTAATTTAAAAAATTAAACACAATCACTTAAGATGGGAGGAAGGCCTTAAGAACGAGTAAACTAAACTGCTGTTATTAATAAAATTTTGAAAAATGGAAACTGAATACGTTTGTGCATGATTTTAGTATCTTCTTGAAATTTCAAAATTCGATATTATGTCAAAATATACTGTATCAAGCAGAAACCCGTATTTTAAACATGAAAGTGCATTCTGTAATTCAGCGTACACGTGAAGAACATGTAAAAACGTGTGGCCATCAGTCATTTTAAACCTCTCCCTTCCCTTTTACTTCTCTGCAGCAACAAATGTTGTAGATCCACCGTTTCCTTCTTGAAATTCTTTTCTCCCTTGATTCCAGCAACTCTAAATTTTGAAGACTCTCCTCTTATCTTTAAAGGTTCCTTCTTCATTTTTTCTCTGCCCCCTTCTCATTCCCACTCCAAAAACGTTCAGTCTCTAGCTTCCTCCTTTTCTCTCTCCTGAGGTCTCATCTATTCGCGCAACTTTCTCGGCAGCCCTAGATCGACAGCACCAGCTCCCACTTGGTCCTGTTCCAGCCCCACATCTAACTTCAGAAGGCCACTTGCTTAGTGAGGGCCCCAGCAATCACACTGCACTGACACTGTCTGAAGGCACCTGTGTGCAAATGGCTAAAGACTAAATTCAAACTGTAAGCACCAAAGGAGTTTTCCTACCTTTTCCTCCAATTACTTCTTCCCACAAAAAAGCAGCACCTCCCTTGATTTTCCTTTACTGGGACCATCAGTGCCTCGATCACCTTGGTTCTCTATCTCATATACAATGAATGCTTTCAACTTCCCAGAGCAAATCTGGCCAGCGGACCTCTCCTTAGAAATAGCTCTTGCATCTCTTTTTGTTCTAGTCAAACTACTCTAAAACAAAGGTTTTCTTGATAGAAATGACTTCTCCTCTTCTTTCTTACTATCTACATTAGGAATCAGCCTACTTTTCCTGTAATGGGCCTGGGAGTACATACTTTAAAGTTTCTGGGTCATCTAAGCCTCTATAGGAAATGCTGTTGTAGAGAGAAGGCAAAGGCAACCATAGATAATATGTAAATGAGTGGGGGTGCAGGGGCTGTGTTCCAATAAAAACTTTATTTATAAAAACAAGCAGTGGGCTGAATCTGCTGAACAGGGTTTGCTAACCTGGTCTAAGCTATACAATTTATTTAAACTCCTTTTTCCTATATGAACACTCTGAGGGCTATTCAAGTCATAGGGTCAGAACTCAACAAATTTAATAGCCAGCCAATTAACAATACCCATATACGACTTTGTAGCGTCTCTTATACCATTATAATAATTCTTTCATTGTGATTGTTTTAGCCTCTCTGGGACTCACTGATTTAAAACGAAAGACCCTGGTCTGGCAAAGTTTAAGTAATCTATGACTTAACTCTTCACATCACTTATAAGTTTGTGCAGAGTCTAAGTTTAGGGACAGTGTGTTACATACTTTTGGACTGACCATGGGACCTGTATAATTCCATGGTACCCAAGGGTGACTCAACCAATACCTGTTGAGATTGACGAAACTTACCTGCAAATTTTTGAAGCAGCAGGACTAGTGACTACGCCATAATAATTAAAAGAAACAGGAGCTGTGGCTTTTAATGGATTCCTATGAAACCAATGTGTCATTTTCTCCCAATGTTTCCTATTTAAAAAAAAAGCATACAAGTTAAATAATGCAAATAGTATAAAAATAATTATTTTTAAAATGAAATTTTACTATAGGTATACACACTTTTATATAAAACACATGTACAATAAACATAGATAAACAAAATGCTTCACTGCTATTAAGTCAACCTTGTTTTGTCTGTTTAGAGCAGACCTATTAAAAAATAGCATTTGTATTATGCTAAGTGAAATAAGCCAATTTGAGAAAGACAAATTCACATGATCTCACTTATTTGTGGAATCTAATTAACAAAATGAACTGGCCAGCAAAGTAAGACCCGAAGCATGGAGATATGGAACAGACTGACATACCTCGACGTGGGGTTGGAGGGACCAGAAGAGATAAACCAAGGAACTTATATACTTACTAGAGGCCTGGTGCATGTGCACTGTTGGGGTCCCTTGGCCTGGCCTGCACCTCTTGCAATCAGGGTCCATGTTGGACTGCCAGTTTCGGCCCAATCCCCGCAGGCCAGGCCAAGGGACCCCACCGGTGCATGAACCCGTGCACTAGGCTTCTAGTATGCATATAAGATCTTTGGTTAATCTCTTCCCTCCCTCCTCCTTACCAGCTTCCCTCTGAGATTCATCAGTTTGTTCCCTGATTCCATGCCTGTGCACTGAGCGCCTGCCCCCTGGTGGTCAGTGCGCATCATAGCTATTGGTCAAACATTCAAACGGTCGGAGGGTCGCTTAGGTTTTTATATATATAGAGTTATGCACAGCCCATGGACACAGACCATAGGGTAGTGAAGACCTGGGGGGGACGTAAGGGCTCAGAGGAGGGGAATAAAGAGGGGTAAAATGGGAAATACCTGTAATACTATCAACAATAAAAAATATATTTTAAGAAAGTGGCATTTGGACATTTGCCCACAATAACTGCAATGTTAACCTGAAGCAGTAACCTTTAAACCTTAATGTACATTAAAAATCACCTGGGGGTGTGCTCATTAAAATGCAGGTTCTAAATCAACATCTTGGGTAGGACCTGGAATACTGCTGCTGCTGCTGGTCCCTACACTACACGTTTGAGTAGCAACGTACTAGACTTTGGTTGGACAGCCACAAGTGAGAATGACAGAGAACCAGATGAGTGTAATTGCCAAAACAGGCAATTTAGACTACTAAGGTTACTTGAGAGAAATAGGTTTTATTTATTTTTTTAATCCTCACCCTGAGAGACCAGGATTGAACCCAGGGCCTTTGAGTCCACAGGCCCACGCTCTATCCACTGAGCCAAACCGGCTAGGGGGAAATAGGTCTTAAGTTAACTATACTTCCCCCATGATAATACTGGCATCAACTAACAGATTAAATAGCATGTGTTCTATAATAAATACACTTTCAACACAACAGCAAATAAGGATCAACATCTTCGTGATTAAAAAAATGGTACTTGGTCAATAATTTGTAAAACGATGTAAGTAAAATGGCAACTACAAAAAATTTAAATTGAAAAAAAAAAAAAAGGTGTATGTCACTTGCCTATACGTCCTTGAAGGTCAGTAGTGCAGATTTTACAGGAAAGCCTAGCTTAAGACTTATATGCGGCAATTAGATCCCAGGAAGTAACAGACAAGAAATTCTGATAAGGTTTAATTAATTTGAAGGTGTTATACAATGCTGTCGATCAGTTTTTCTTAACGGGAAAAATATCCAGGGCTGCACAGGGTGTGAAATGCCTACTTTTAGCACCTCCCTTATCTGTTTAATTATGCACCACCAAACAGGTTTTGGAGAGCACCACGAGTTTAATGAAGAGACAATGCATTGTGTTCTCAAGAAGAAACTGGGCAAGTTCACTTCTGACTGAAAACATTTAACAAGTCCTGATTATAGATATACATACACTAAAGGCCCGATGCATGAAATTCCTGCAAGGGGCTCGGCCCTCGCAGCCCGGGCTTCCCCCAGAAGGTCATCCAGCAGGTCGTTCTGCTGTTTGGTCTAATTAGCATATTAGCTCTTTACTATATGTGCATGTATATATATCATTGTAGATATATAGAGAGAGATAGATCTATGTATAACATTCTAGACACCATCCATGTTCGTCTCCTTTATAACCTAAGTAAATACAGCATCTACATGCATGTAAGTCAGCCTTCTAGAGAGAATTGCACACAATACACTTGATTTTGTGGCAGCAAATTTCCTGCACACACTCTGTTACGGCGGCCTGCCACTTCCGGGATGAACGTGTCTGAGGGTTATCTCTGTGCTGTATTCTCTGCCCCAGCTGTCCCAGACCCTGCACCCCGGATTCCACGGATTCGGAGGGTGGGGTCGAAGGACGCCACACCCACCGCAGGTGCAAGGGGACCTGCAGAGCCACCGATACAACAGCGGGATCGAAGCCGCCACCTAGCAGGCCTCCACAGTTGGGACTGACTACTGACAGGGGCCCCCACCACTCCGGAGCCCCCGGATCCCCCGTGGAACCT
The DNA here is from genome assembly GCA_026230045.1 of Corynorhinus townsendii. Taxonomy (NCBI): domain Eukaryota; kingdom Metazoa; phylum Chordata; class Mammalia; order Chiroptera; family Vespertilionidae; genus Corynorhinus; species Corynorhinus townsendii. The sequence goes on along the minus strand of JAPDVU010000016.1, from coordinate 13,794,458 downwards.
ACCTGAGCGGCGCTCCGGGGCCAGAGCGTCCGCTTCCTGTTTACCACCAGCCTCTTCCCAACCTCCGCGCCCGGCCCGCCCGGCCAGGCGGCGGCCACCCGCGCAGGCGCCAACCCCGGGCGCCCCACTTCCCGGCAGGCATTTCTGTGGAAAGCCGACACTCCCCACCCGGGGGGACGGGCCGACGACCGCTGGACAAGCCCCTATTTAGCTGGAAGCCCCCCAATACCAGCGGAGAGGCGGGCAAGGGGGTCCCGCGAATCTGACTGTTCATGCTGTTGATTCGCGGGGCGCAAAATAAATTTTCTCTTTCTTTGGTTTCAAGATACCAAAAGGAGACTTTGGGGGACCACTATCCGGGAGTCTATGGGGACTGCAAAAGGGGGTGACCCCATTGTCTGGGACTCCAGGGACGCGACAAGGGCAGGATATTACTGGTAAAGGCCCGTCCTCTTGACATACTTACCGGATTTCTCGGAGCGTGGACGGCAGTCCTCCTACGGGAAGAAAGGCACGGTTCGAGCGGCCAGCGAGGAAGGGAGGGACGCGAAGAACCTGGCCCTGAGCTGGAGCGACGGGAGCCGCGCATGCGCGGGTCTGGACCACGTGACCCGGCGGCCATGACAGCTACCGGGGCAGCCGCGCGGGCCGCTGGGGGCGGGGGCTCCTTTCCCGGGCCCTTTCCTAGCTGCTCCGCCCTAGTCTTTCCTCTGGAGCTGTAGCCTCGTCTCCAGGGAGAAGCGCAGAGGAGGCCCGGCCTCCGCGGCCGAGGCAGACGCCGCAATAGCGCCGGCGGCCGCTGGGGGAGCGGGGCGGCCTCAACCTAACGCGGGGCGGGGCCTCGGGGGCGGGGCCGCGGCGGGGCGGCCGCCGCCGAGCCGCAAAGTTTGGCTGTGGCGGCAAATGGGCTTGGGCGGCTCCTCGGCGGGTGGCGGCGGTGGCCGGAGCGGTTCCTCCTGGCCCTGTTAATGTCGGGGCCCGGCCCGGGGAGGATGGCGCCTTAGAGCCCGGCCTCGCCGGGGCAGGGGCGGGAGGGGACGGGTGGGGACCGGCCATGTCGGAGGTGACCCGGAGTCTGCTGCAGCGCTGGGGCGCCAGTTTTAGGAGAGGCGCCGACTTCGACTCCTGGGGCCAGCTGGTGGAGGCGATAGACGAGTATCAGATGTGAGTGACTAGCGGCGGGCGGCCCAGCCCGGCTGCAGGGGCCGCCTCCGCTGTTCCTGTCGGTATCTCTCATCCCTGTCTCTGCGGCCAAGGCTTCTCAGGGTGGGGCCCCGCGGGCACTGGGGCTGGATCGCCCGGCCCCGGAGCAGCTGCCCTGGACACCACGATCCGCGGGCTCTTTGGGCTTCCTCGCCCTTCTCCCTCCGCCTCCACCGGGCCAGTCCCCATTCAACAGGTTGCCCTGGTCTGCCGGGGCGCCGGCCCCATCAGGCTGCCTACTTACTTAGTTCCTTCCCCCGTCTCACGGGTCCCCCGCTCGCAGTTTCCTTTCCTCCTTCCCCCTCGCCTCTCGCAGGTTGCCGCCCCTCAATTTCTCTGTTAGAATCTCCGGGGGGTGGTGGTGGGGGAAACTTGGGTGCTCTCCGCCCATGTTCCAGGCACGAGTGGCTCTGTGCACGGGTGCCATCCTCCCCCCACCCCCCATGTGTAGGACTGGAGGGGACAAACTGGTGGCGATGAAGAGGAGGGGGGTGCCCCTGGGAAGCAGCGTGGCCAGAGGTGCCTCACCAGCTCAAACAAGGGTCCCCCCTCTCGCGCCCCTTCTCCACCCATCTCTCTGCAGAGCCCTGTTTTCCCACTTCACCTCGGTTCCCTTTCGGTTTCTGGGACTGTTATTTGCTCAGCAGTGTGGGTCCCCACCCACCCACCCCCTCGCTCGGTTGCTTTGGGTGGAGTCCGCGCAGGATGTGAACAGAAGGGAGCAAAATGTGAATTAATAGACCACGCACGGGAGCCGCCGCTCCCTCCTGGGCCCCTCCTCCTTTTCCTGTGGATAATGTATAGCCGCCGGGTGCATGTGCGTACCAGTTTCTTTGATCAGCCCCAGTCCGGTTTCTTTCCCTTTCTAGTTTCCCCCTTCCCCCCCAAAAAAGTAAGAGTTTTATTATTATTATTTTTACAAGACAAGATTTACGTACATATAAAACTTTGCTTAGATTCTTACACATTTTCCTGGAAATAACTGGCTGCTAAAATGCCATTGCAAACTGTTGCCATTAATTACTGGGTTAAAGCAAGTTATTGTTTGAGGCTGTAGGGAATATGAAACCATGTGTGTGTAAAATCCCCCCCCCCCCAGTGTCTTCTGGGAAGAATATACGATTGGTACTTGGAGGATCTAAATTCTTTGTTCTTTCTCTACAATAGTTATTTGTGTTTTCATGTGGCCGTTCAGTTGAACGTGTAGATGGTCTCCTTCCCCATCTTACTGACTTTGAATTGCCTGTAGTTCCAAAAGGCTCAGAAAACCACCCTGCTCTGGGCCCTTTTGCCATGCATATCATTTGATTTGCACTTGCACTTGATAGCACTTGCTCTTGCCACTACTCAGTGAGCATATTATTCTCACTTTACAAAAAGAGGAAACAGAAGCTTGGGTTAAGCAGACTACCAAATACTAGACTAGGGTCACAATACTATACCTATGAAATCTGAGGTTTTTAAAAAATTCCCAATCCTGTCTGCTCTCCTCCATAATATTTAAGATACTTTATTTAAGATGTGGCGTGTATGTAATTTGGGAAATTAGAGTTTCTTCATTACCAAAGAACATGTCCTTCCATACTATCGCCTGTTAGGCAGCGAGCACCTATGAATTCTCATTCTGTGTGTTTATACCTGAGGTATACAGCCGCCTCGCACTGTGAAGTGGTGGGACTTCACAGCTGTTGGCCTTCAGCAGCAGAGCTCACAACGCGAAGTGGACAGTACCATGTCCAATTGAAATTACAAAGGAAAGTGGAGTCTGCAAGCTGTTTAGCTAGCACTGAGTAATAGGCACATACAGATCTGCTGCTGGACCTCCACACTAGCTTTTTAACTTCGTCAGAGAGGTTCTCAGATTTTAAAAACTGCTAGCGTAGTGATCGGCTTAAATTTTGTAGATGTTTAAAAATGAGGCGACGTATAAAACGAGGTTGAAATGTTCAAAGCAGCGCAATTTACAATAGCTGAGATCTGGAAACAGCCCAAGTGCCCAGCAGTCGATGAGTGGACAGAAAAGCTGTGGGACATTGACCCCATGGAATACTAGGCAGCAGGAAAAAAAGAAGGATCTCTTACCCTCTGAGACAGCATGGAGGGACCTGGAGAGCATCACGCTAAGTGACATAAGCCAGTCAGAGAAAGACAAGTATCACATGATCACACTCATATGAACAAAATAGATCCAGAGACAGAAGCATGGACCAAACTCTGGAATCTCAGAGGAAAGGTGGGGGAGGGTGGATGGGTGGGAGGAGCTCAACCAAAGAACTTGAATGCATATATGCATAACCCATGGGCACAGTCAGTGGGTGGTGACAGCCTAGGGTGGGCAGGCCAGAAGGGTCAATGAGGGGAAAAGGAGGTACATGAAATACTGTCAACAATAAAGATTTTAAGGAGAAAAAAAAGGTTGAATTTAAAATTCATATATTCAAAAAGGAAGGCGAATTGTCTTTTTTATTTGAATTATCTGTAAGGAAAGGCTGCGGAAAAGACCATTTGGGGGCTACTAAATGATGGAAAAAAGAATTGACAGGATACAGTCACTGACCAGATATTGAAAGTGAAGAAGGAGGGAGAGTCTAGGATAACTGGCAATTCTCACGGGGTAGGCAGCAATGTCTTTATTTTTTACTTATTTTTATTGACTTCAGAGAGGAAGGGGGAGAGAGAGAGAGAAAAATCAGTGCTGAGAGAGAATCACTGATCGGCTGCTTCCTGCACACCCTCCACTGGCGATCGAGCCCACAACCCAAGCATCTGCCCTTGACTGGAATCGAACCCCGGGACCCCTCAGCCCGCAGGTCAATGCTCCATCCACTGAGCCAAATTGGCCAAGGCAGCAGCAATGTCTTGAAGGTCATACTATATACAGGTGTGAATTTATGTGAGAGGGTGCTCAGGGTGAGGAATGATCATGTTTAGTATTACCATAATGTAAGATACTACCGTGTAAACAACTTCATCGCTCAGCAAATGAGAGCTAGGAGAACAAAGACCAGTATGATTTGATTTCCACCATCAAAGCCCTGACTGTCTAATTGGAGGATTTCAGAGTGAATTGGGCATTGCTATTACAGAAGTATGACAAGAAAGTGCTGCCACATTGCTCGCTGTTTCCTGAAGATTTTGGTTTACGGCTTTTGTACTTTTTTCTGGAACACTTTCCTGTCCATCCCCACCCCCTCAACTCAGTCTTGCACGTTCTACCCCACCAGTCCTGCTTAAATGTTTCTATTGTAATTAGCACCATCTAAAATACATTATATTTTATACTAGAGGCCCGATGCATGAAGATTTGTGCAAGAATAGGCCTTCCCTCCCCTGGCTGCTGGTACCACCTTCGCTCCTGCTGGAGCTGCCTTTTAGCTCTGGCCCAGAGCCGCCTTTCCACCTTCCCACACTGCCCAGAGGCCCGGAGCAGCTGGGGTGGTTCGGCACACCTGCATCTTTGCCATGGTGACGACGCAAGTGTCCCGCCCTGCCCCCAGCCTCTAGGCGCCTGTGTATGCAAATTAACCCACTATCTTTGTTGGGTTGATTTGCATACTCACTCCTGATTGGCTGGTGGGCGTCACGAAGGTATGGTCAATTTGCATCTTACTCTTTTATTACTGTACATATTTGTTTGGTGTAGTCTCTCTCCCCACTTGAATGTAAGCTCTTTGAGGGCAGAGTATCCACGCTATACTTAGTGTCCAGGGCAGTTCTAGGCTATCATCAAATAATTGCTTAGTTAGATATTAGATAATTATCATATTCTATTGAATGGATAGATTCAGTAGTATGCTGTGGAACAGTAGAGAATTGATGTCAAAATACTGTTGGAAGATTTAAACAAATTATGATGGCAAAAACAAAATTTCTATCCAAAATAAACATTGTTGATGAAAAAAAACTCCATTTAGCAGGTCACCTCTTTCAGCAAGCTGGGGGATATGTGACCCGTAACTTATGGTAGAATGGTATGGAGACTGTTGCTCAGAATCAGATATTTCACAAGAGGTCTTAGTCTAGCACATGGATGCTCAGTAAATATTTGTTAAAGTGAATGGGTGAGTTTGAAGACCGAATAATAGCTGCTGTTAATTACCTTTACTATCTATAATAATAAGAGCGTAATATGCTAATTAGACGGGACAGCCGAACGACCTTCCAGACGTCCTTCCAGATGAAGCCGGGGCTGCGAGGGCTGAGGCAGGCTTCTGCAGCTGCGAGGGCTGAGCCCCTTGCACAGACTTTGTGCACCGGGGCTCTAGTGTGTTACATCAGTGCTACTCCGGTGTGGTCCAGAGGTCGGTGCTGGTCTGCTAACTGCCACTCGTCTGCAATGAGATAAAGGAAGGAACTGAGATTTAAGATTTAGAAACTATAGCAATTTAACATCTGCACGGTCATTTGTATTGTATTTTATAGAAGTATTAGTCTGGAGCAGATTGGAGGGAAAAACTGGTCCTTCGCTAAAGACAGTTTGAGAAGCACTAATTTCTGTCATGGGTTGCTGTCATTCGACTACTTGTTTATGTGTTTAAAGTATAATTAAAACTCCCCTTTGAGAATAGTCCCATTTTATCTGTAGGAAGCACTGGAAGGTGAGTTTATTCTCTAGAGAAGAATATTTGATAGATTTCTCACCTCTACTAACAGAACGGCAATTCTTGCATCTTGCTCGTCTGATATCCAAAAGTATGTGGATTTTCCCTCAAGGGACACAATCATGTCTCACTTTGCCTTCAAATGGTACAATCATTTATGGATTTAGCAAATTATTATTTCTGCCTAGGTTTTAAAAAGTTTAAAATAACTACGGGGGCTTAATTTCTATACCATGAGTTCACTCATTTTACATAAGCAATTAAATGAATTTTTAGTAAACTTACCAAGTTGGGGAGCCATCCCTACAGTAAAGTTTATAACATCTTCATCACCAGAAAAGACCCCTGTGCCCATCTGCAGTCACTTCATATTCCTACTCAAACCCCAGCAACTGCTAGTCTGTATTCTGTCTCTATAAAGATTTGTCTTATCTGGACATTTCATGTAAATTGAGTCATCTAATATGTGATCCCTATGGCTTCTTTGATTAGGCATAATGTTTTTGAGGTTCATCCATGTTGTGTGACATGTATCACTACTTCATTCTTCTTTATGCCAAATAATATTCCATGGAATGGATAAACTCCTTTTTGTTTACCCCGTTCATCAATGGGTGGATATTTGGGGTATTTCCACTTTGGGGCTGTTAATGCATAATGCTGATGCAGTAAGCATTCGTGTACAGGTGTTTTTGTGTGAATATATGTTTTCAGTTTCTCTGGGAATATACCTAGGATTTTGAAATTGCTGGGTTATATGGTAACTCTGCTTAACTTTTTGAGGAATTACCCAAGTGATTTCCACAGTGACTGTATCATCCTATCAGCAATATGTGAGGGTTCCAATTTCTCCACATCCTTGCCAACAGTTATTTTTCCCTCTCTTTTTAAAAATTATACTCATTCTAGTGGGTGTGATATGGTATCTCATTATGGTTTTGATTTGTATTTCCCTAATGACTAATCATAAGAGAGATATTCATGGGCTTATTGGCCATTTTTATATCTTCTTTGGAGAAAAGTCTGTTCACATCCTTTGCCCATTTTTAAGTTGAGTTATTTGTCTTTTTATTCTTTAGTTGTTAAGAGTCAATCCTGGGTTTTTGCTGCCTCAGAAATCACTTTGGATCTTCACTGTCGAGTTGAACTAGTAGCACAGCTCCATCCTTGAAAATTCACCCAAGGCCTGGCTGCTATTTGTAATGTTGATGATAATTGGGCAGATAATGATTTTCATGGCTGATTGGTGGCATTTTCTTTATTTTCCAGGAAAAATGTTTTCAAAGGTATAATTTGGTTGGGTATTGCCACTTTGGCATGGCTGTAATGTGGACTAATCTTACCAGCAAATTAACAATAGACTGATGAAGTGTCTCTGGTTGGTTCTGTTCTTGGTGCTCACCGGAAGTTTTAAGCAGCGTCTGGGCAACTGCTGACTGGCTTGTTCCAGAAGAAATGTATGCGTGCGAAGGAAAGTTGGATTAGATGCCACTTGAGGTTCTTCCCAGCTCTGAGATTCTGTTTTTACTGTCTAGAGCTCAAATTTGTCCCAGTGAAATTTATATCTTGTTTTCATTGACATTGTATAAAGCGTTTGATTCTAAAGATAATGGAGGTTTATACTTTGAAACCAGAACATAGTATTATTGTACTTCACTGTCTGGTTTTTAAAACATTAAAATTGTGCCCTGGCCAGTGTGGCTTAATTGGTTGGGCAGCATCCCATACACCAAATGGTTGCTGGTTCGATGCCTAGTCAGGCCACATGCCCCTGTTGCAGGCTCCAGCCCCAGTAGGGGGCATGCAGGAGGTAGCCAACTGATGTTTCACTCTCACTAAATGTTTCTTTCTCTCCCCTTCCCTTCCTCTCTCTCGAAAAATGTATAAATAAATAAAATATATTTTTAAAAATAAAAGATTGAAGTTGCTTCACGTTGTTGCACTTGAGATACTTTGCTTTCCTTCAGTTCTAAAGAATATATGTTTTTCTTCTTACAGATTAGCAAGACATCTACAAAAAGAGGCCCAAGCTCAACACAATAATTCTGAATTCACAGAAGAACAAAAGGTATCATAGAACAATTGCCAGATACGTCAAATTCCAAATGAACAGAGTTCTGTCTTTTGATTCCATTAAGCAAAAACAACAAACAAAACTGTTATACAAAAAATGATACTGATTATGCTTTGCTGAACATTGTGATCACGTAGAGATACCACGCGATTTGCCACTTAGTGAATTTACTTCATGAATTTCTTTACTTAGCCATTTAGGCTTTGTTTATCTGTAGTGGAGATCATCCACACGTTGGTTGGGAGAGAAGTCCATAAACTGAAGTTTGATTATGAGTAATTGTATCTTATTTTTAACTCTGAACTTGCTTAACTTCTCTACCTCCTTTCAAAACAAAACAGACACCCCCCAAAAAAAGTCACCATTGAAAAAAATTAGTTCAATAGTTTGGCATAAGATTCTGTCACAAAATAAATGCATAAGATTGCAAAATGTTTCAATGGTGCTCTTTCTCCTTGAATTAAAATTTTAATGTGTCATGTTAATTCCTTGTAGAGATGATGAAAAATAGAATGCTTTAAGAAGCTTTAAAGAGTGAGATGAAGTGGGAAGAAACAATTCCCATTTTTTCGTGGCTCAGAGTATCTACTGTAAAGTCAAATTTTAATCTCGTAGATAAAGAAAAAAGACTTGTGTCGGTTTTTCCTTCATCTCTTAAGAAAACACATTGTGAAAACTATGGTGACTTAATTTGCTTGAGTTCTTTTTTTGTGCAAAGAGTGGGAGTGGGAGTGATTTTTTTTTTTTTTTTTTTTTTGGTGTGTGTAGACTTTTTAAGGAAGCTGAAACAAATTTATTTTGGTCCTTAGGCTTGTATTCTTTTGAGTGTTATTTATGGGAGTTTGGAAAGGAAAAAACCCCTAAAGATTTTGGTTAGCCATATTTCTTACGCAAGATAGTATATTTACATTTTAAAAATATTTAGGATCTACATTATCTAATGTACTTTTTTTGTGTTGAAAAAGAAAAAATACATTGCTACAATTTTAAACTATACTGTTCTCATTTTCTTAATAATTACTGATACCCACAATTGATTTAGGATATTTAGGATTTGAGCCCTTGAAAATAATTACCATAAAGGAAATGATTGGTTTGCTTAAGGAACAAAGACTATATGCTTTATCATCTCTATGGCATTTGTGAAAACTATCTAGAAATTGATGAGGAAGTGATCAGCTGGTTTCACAGTACTGAGAATTAAATGACCACCATATTTTATTTTTATTTTTCATTTTTTAAAATTGATTTTTAGAGAGAGAGAAAGGGAGAGGGGGAGAGAGAGAAACATTGATGTGAGAGCAAAACATCAATCTCCAGTCTCCTGTGCACTCCCTACTGTGGATCAAGCCCCAAACCCAGGCATGTGCCCTGACCGGGAATTGAACTGGACAACCTTTTGGTGCACAGGGCGATGCCTAGCCAACTGAGCCACACTGGCCAGGGCTGACCCCCATATTTTAATCACTTATTTGCCTTGAGTTACTAATACGTTTTGTCTCCAACATCTGCTGCTTAGGTATAAACCTCTGGGCAACATGACCTCAAATATAAAGTGATTTGACTTAAACCTTTAAATTTAAAAAATGCCATGAAGAAATGATCTTTGCCTGTACTTCCTCCTATCCTGGAGGCCTGATTTCTGAGGCGCTACTTATGATAACTGCCTGGAGGCGTTTGTGGCTGCTGGTGGTGACCACAGAGAGAGCTCATGCCCGCCTGCCCATTCCTTGGGCTTGGAGAAGGACCCCTAACTCAATCTGTACTACATTATTAATGGAAGGCCAAGTTATATACACTTACACATTCAAATTGCTTTAAAAAATACAGGTGAGACACTCACAACAGGGGAAAAATCCCATAATGACATATAGGCCTTATTTGAATGTCACATAAGGAAGAAGTTGCTAAATGATTAGAAAACAAAGATTTCCCAGATCTGATCTGGAGAACACTAGCTCTGAGAAATTAATAGATGGTACTTGAACAGAGAGTTTGTGACTTGTCAGGGCTTTTAATATGCCAATGTGTATGTTGAATTTCTTTCCTCTTTTTAAAAAATGTATTATTTAGTTAGTTAGTTTCGTAGGTTGAATTTTTAAAGAGTTTGGGTAATGGAATATTTCTTAAATGTGTTTGTTTTTGGAAGTCCTGCTCCAAACATTTCACTGGGTCTAGTGTTCTGAAGGACATGTTTTGGGAAATTTTGAAACCAACTGTTAGGTCTGCAAAATTAACTGAACACTACACCTGGAACATAAGGCAAAGTAGGAGAAAGTCGATTGTTTTCCTCAAAAGAGGAAAAGGGAAACTGTCCCCTACATTATTCTAAGCAGAATTGTTCTTTATGTTTTCCATTTTGAATTCTATTTCTGAGCTTTTACTATTTTCAGTGTTTTCGTAGCCGTGATAAATTTGAGAATTATGGCAATCATTCAGTAGTTTGTGGGACTTTGAAAGGAGATTTTTAAGAAACCAACCGTATTTCTAAAATGCTTTCTTTATGTGCCCTGACTGGGTACTGAACCAACAACCTTTTGGTGCACAGGAAGCTCTTTGCTTTCTAGCTCACAGTAAGCTTTCAAAAGTATTTGATGAGTAAATGCTTCATTTTTCATCATAGGTTATTGATATTTATTCATATATGATTATTATTTTAAAGTAAGAGAAATCCTAATTTTTGAGAGCATAACTTATATACATCTCCACAATATTTATTTAAGTCTAAAGGACTCTTAAAACAGATCTACTGATCCCTCAAAACTTTACTAATTGGTGATAAAATATTCATAGGGATTTTCTAACCATAATATCTACAGACTTCCGGTGGAAAGTAAGAAAATTTGTGATTCTTATTTGATCCTCCCTCATGATCAGTTGACTTGGCTTTCTATTCCCAATAGTTTTGTCATAGTAACAGCTGCGTTTCAGAGCCAAAGAAAGCTGCCAAGAGCTTTTATTCTATTAAGTTCCCCACTTTGGTGCAGTAGATTTTCTCATGTAAGTCCCTGGGCAGAATAGGACCTCATGTCTCATGATGCTTAGAAAGGCTTTTTCTGTTTTGCACCAAATGTGGTGGTAATGAGAATTCCAGCACTAATGCTTGTATTATATTTTCTAGGCACCCCTTTCTACTGCCTCCCCCTTCTTTTCCTCCCTCCCCAGCCTCCCCCCAGCTAGAGAGTAGATGACTAGCTGTTTAAGTCTAAAAAAATTAAATCTGGATTGAGACTATACTACTTCAAGTATGTGTATTTTTAAAACCTATTTAAATTGAATACACTTTAGCAAAACTAATGTAGCTCTTTAATTGTCTAATTTTGATTGCACATTTTTCTTTAAAACTGCTCTTTTTGGAGTTGTCAATTTGCCTAGCAACAATAAACTAAAATAACCAATATTCTGAAAATGAGAACGTTTACCATTGCATATCATATCAGGCATGAGCAATTAACTTGAATGAAGTGCTGATAATTTAAATCTTTCTAAATTTAAACTTCACTTACCCTCAATGCACATTAGTTAATAGTCAGTACTTATTCTGGCACAAGTACTTCTCAGTCATTTTTGTGTCCATTTGTCTCTAGGAAAGGTGAGAGAAACAATTACAGTAGCAAGCACTGGATTTTCACACCAATAAATCCGGCATGTTTTAAAAATCATTGTTACATCTGAAAATGATAGTGTTTCACTCCTCTTTTAATACTGATGTTGGGTGTGGTCCCTTAAAATAGTTATGAATAATGCCTATTGGTATTTTGCCATAGTTCAGTAGATTCCGGCTAAAAAGCTATTGCTTCTGCTTAACTTGAAGAAATGTTCATTTTGAAATAGGTTATTAGTGGACTTATAGTTGTTAAACTACATTTTACTTTAAAAGTTAAAAGTATCAAATCAAATGGATTTTAGAGTAAAGAAGGAAAAGGAGTTAAGTAATATTTTTAAAGACTTACTCATTGATATAGCTCACTTAATACAGACAAATCCTTGTTAACAGAACATTTTTGAAAGAACAAAAAGTATGGCCAAATGGTATTAAAATAAATGCATTGCTTTTTAATATTTTGTATAGAAGAGGTTTTATATCCAGGGCAACTTACTTAACCTCTGTCTAATTTTTACATCTATAAAATGATTGTCTCTAACTGATAGAATTATAGTGAGGATTAAATGAATTAAAGCTTATAGATCACTTAGGAGAGCTTGTCAGTAAGTGCTCTATAATTGTTAGCCATTACTGCTCCTGTATTACTTAATGTTTAATATTATTTATTAGTTTGTCAGAGTTGAGTGGTATATTTTAATAACAATGATTAGATTTTATTTAGATAAGATTCACTGATTTCTATGCAAAAGCTATTTGAGATGTTATATAAATCTACCTTGAATCCTTTTGCGCTTAACATATTTAAATGCAATCTTTAAATGTAAATTTTCAGGATGAAATTGGGTATTTTCTGAACTCTTATGTTGGTATTGAAAGGAATTTTTAGATTGTGGAGATAATTAAATATGGTTACTTATGCATTAGCCAAGAGTCACATCTTGCTCAGTAGTGGTTTATTTTGTGCGTTGCTGTACCAGCTCTTTATTATTGATGTAATAATTGCAATAATACACACTAGCCTAAGCACCGGGGCCAGGCTGGTACTTGTTACTCCTCTTTGCTCCTCATTATCTTGCAGAGAAAGCTGACAAAAGAGAAAACCACCATATTCAACTAACGTTTATACATTTAGAAAGACATGTCATTTGTTTGCAGAGTAGTTCATTGTGAAGGCACTGTAAATATTGTACAGAGATACTTCACTTTTGTGGTCTGGATTGATTTCTAATAAAAACTTAAGAAATGTCCTTTTTGGAAGGACTTGAAAGTATTGATGGGCATAATTCGGCTGCCTGCTCTTACAGATCTTTCTTCTATGGGTGTCCTCCTTTTCATAGCCACCCTAGCCATTTTCGTGTTCTTGTTTATTACCATGTACTTGGATACTTGAAATAACCTGACTGATCTTGCCTTTAGTCTTCTACCTTTTCTACTTCACCCTATGGATTCTGTTGTCACAACAATATTCTTAAAGGGCAAATCTGATTGTCATTCTGTGTTCAAAAACTTTCTGTGTACTTTACTGCTAAAGTAATGACAGATCCCTCAGCTAGTCATTGAAGGTCCCCTTCAGAATGACGCCCCCATCCCCAACACACACACACACACACACTCACACACTTTTCATACTTCAATTTAGTTTGGGACAAATGAATCATGACAATTTTCTAAGCTTTTTTGTTTTAAAATCCTCCCAGTCACTGAAGCATATGGTCTTGTCCCATTTCTTCAGAACATACAGTGGCTTACTTTGCTGAATCTTATAGAATCAAGTGTCTCTTCTTTAGATTACAGTGATTCTGTCCATGTCTTATCTTACACCGTAGAACCTGAGCTTATTAAGGTCAAGCACTATGCCCTGTCACTTAATATGAAACAGACGTGACTGTGAAACTTGCCACCATTCATCACAAGTACTGATTTTGCTTAGTAGTGCCTATGTACTTAATTATGTAAGTCATGACTGGACTTAGTCAAAATTAAATTATATCATGCTAACTTTCAGATATTTTTACTTTTAACTCTTTTAATGAATTTCAGGCTTTGTGGAGAAAAAGAGAAGGCAGAACTTGGGAGGGAACAGGTTGTAAGTCCTTTTCATTGACCTTTAAATCATGTCATAAAGCTGTCGTCAGAGTAAACTTATTTTAAAATTGGTTGTGGCACATTAGCTCTCCCTCATCCCAGCCCTTCGCTGCCTGTTTCTCGTCTTTGAAAGCTGTAGGACGCTAAAAAGAAAGAGAATTTAACTTATTTTTAGAAATTATACTGGTACATCCTTTATCAATAAAAATTAACTGGTGATTTTGACAACTACTAGTTAATAGTTATAATGTTTGGTATTTATAGCTTTTTCTTTTTCCCACAGAAAACCATAGGCAAAATTGCAACATGCTTGGAATTACGAAGTGCAGCTTTACAGGTAAATAGGGTTTTGCCCCTCTTTCTGATACAAGGAAACCACCAACTGTTAGGTCTGCAAAATTAAGGAAAAGAAATTATTATGAAGTATTCTAATGAAACATTAGGCATACCTGCTAAGAGCAGTATTGTCTCAGGAGGGTTTTTTGGCATAGGAATTCCTGAGTTAAGCTCATATGAAAGTATTTAGTTCATTTTTTTTATAAATTAGAAATAAAAGATATAACTTTAATTTTTTTCTGTTACTATTAGTCTGAATGTTCCCAAAATACAACAACAAACAAAAATCCGCTTCAGACTTGTTATTTTCTACTTTGAAAGTCAGAAGTAGATTCATTTATTTTGGCTACTTTTGGACTATTTAGTTCTTGCCACTTAAAAGACATCGGGTATAATGAAATCTTTATAATAAAAAGATGTAATATGCATATTTTGAATTCAGTCCACACAGTCCCAAGAAGAATTTAAACTGGAGGACCTGAAGAAGCTAGAACCAAGTAAGTTTTTCAGTGATGCTTCTTTCAAAAAACATTCATTAGATATATTAAGATTATTTAGCATAAATGCTTATTTGATTTATTTCTGTTACTATTTTGTCCTGTGTGATTTTTTATGCTTTTATAATTCCTATAGTATTTATAGTCATTTTTGTTTGGTTTCCCTTCATTTAGAATATGAAAAATTTGATTCTAGGTTGTACTTGCCTCACCTATATGTTTTAGCCTTTATTTTGTTTTAATCACTGTAACAAGACTCGTTATTTGGTAAGCGTTTGTGGTCATATCTGCTGGAGTATTTACAGTTATAGCCACTGATGCCCATTTATACCATGACATCCGAAACTACAGTCCAGCTGTTTGAGCTGCTCTACAAGATATTTTTTTTGTTGTCCTCATTTTCTTTCCCTCCTTAAAAGCTCTTTTGAAGTAGGTGGTGGTTAGGATGCTGCTAAATAAAGCTTTTTTTGCTGGTTCAAATGAATGGTCTCTTAGAGAAAATGTTTGCAGTCTAGGCAAAGGCACAAGGATTGAATACCACCATAGTCCCTTTTAGGGCATTTTCCTCACCCCAGAAAGAAATCCTGTGCCCAGTAGCATCCACCCATTTCCCCCAACTCCCCAATTCCCAGCCACTACTTTACTTTAATGTCTGTCTCTATAGACTTGCCTGTTGTGGACATTGCTTGTCTTTTGTGACTGGCTGTACATACCGTTGTTTTAAGAAAAGCACAGTGGTAGCTTTAATGGTTATTTAATGGTTATGTAATGTTTCTGAGGAAAATCTCATCAGTTTTTCAGTGATAAGCATAGTTAGGACTTTGGCTCCTTATTTAGTCACTATTTTTCATTAGGCTTTTGTTTGGTGTTTTTCCCCCAGTTTGTTTCCAAATAAAACTTGAAAATCAAATAGATATGTAGGATGACTGTAAACTGTTTATCCTTAGGCCTTTATCATCTCTCTCTCTAAACGTGTCCACTTATTTCTCCTATTGCCTGAAAGGATCATTCATTGGTGACCATGGTTACCAGTGTTTAGAATAGCAGCTACCTAATAAGGACTCAGGTAAACCCACTCAGTGGCAGTTTGCTAACTGACACCTGCCCATGGCCTTACAGCTTATAAATGCCAGCACTGGGTCTTTTGGTTTTGTTTACTCTTCATTGTTGAAAGTATTACAGATGTCCCCTTTGTTTTTGATTTTTCCCCCCCATTGACCCCCTCCACCCGCACACGCCCCTCCCAAGCCTTCACCACACTATTCCAGAACTTGGTATTGACCAGGGTTCTAAGTGGCCCCAAAGCCTGTGTTTCCTCCACTGCATTCTATATGACACCTGTAACGTTAGAATATCGACATCCATCCTAAATATCATAGTTCTCCAGTTCAAGCTCCTGAGAGGTTATTGACACACATATTAGAAGATTGGACTAAAATCTGCATTAATCTTCTATTTCTTGCGTTTTCGTTTGCTTTTTATTTTTATTTTTTAAGATTAAGGGTAGGAATGGAAAGGAAAGATAGCATTATTGGCATTCATTCTGTTATATTTTGAATTTATATACTTCTTTTCAGATGGACTACTCCCTCCTTGGTACTTACTAGCTTTTTAGATGACTTTAATTTGCTCTGGCCTCCTAAAGGATCATCAGTGTGCCTATTGTATCTCAGTAGGACATGCTCTGTAATTTTGATTTGATTAAAGCTAGGCACTTGTGAGTTAATGATTGTATCAGAATCATTTTCTACAGGTTGGTGTTTGATATGTTTCAAGTTAAGTGTACTTGTCAAACTAGCCTCTGCCTCTTCTAAGACCAAGAAAAGGAAAATTAATGAACGACTGTACCTTTCAATATGTGGACTTGGTTGCTTTATTTTGCTAACGTATTTTTCCTTCAAGTGTTTTTAAATCTCTTGATAATCCTGTCTGAAATATACTAAACCTAAGATCTTGAAAGTACTAGCCATTTAATTTTCTTACGTTAATCCTTAGTAATATCAGCATATCACATTTCAGATCTCTGCCACTTCCCCTTGCTCATCCATCTCAGCTGCACAGTCCATTCTATTCCTTGGACAAGTCAGACTCATTCCTGCCTCAGAGCCTTCTCTAACACTTGGAAAGCCCTTGTCCCGGAGCCGCTTAGAGATAGTTCCTCTCATACCAGGTCACAGCTCTCACCACTTCTAACAAGTTCGTTGTGAACGGCCTAGCTTGTCCACCTTAGCTGACGTTCTCTCCAACTCCACTTTGCACAGTCTTCCTGTTTGTGGCCTTTATCCCGCGAAGCGCAATCTTACGTTACCTTGTTAACTTGTTGGCTTATCTTTTGTCTGCTTGTCCTCACTGTGGCCTAAGATCCATATGTGAGAGCAAGAACCCTCTGTCTTGATTACTGCCATATCTCAAACATTATGGGACATTATGGACATTCAAGGCACATTTGTTGAGAAGAGAGTGAGAGGAAGGATAAGGGTAAGAGCTGGAGGGAGGGAGAGAGAGAGAGAGAGAGAGAGAGAATGAGAATAAGAATGAATGAGAATCTTGACACAGTCTCAGATTTCTTTCTCACTGAAGGACTGAGCAGGGGTGCTATACTATGTTATAAGAAGTCTGGTAAACACATCTCACTCCTGTCGAAGTCATATAATTGCAGTCTGCACTGGGATTTCCTCCTTTGAGATGACAACACGCCATACCTGTTTTAGCTTTAAGCTGCAGGACTCCAAAATTAGGCTGAATAGGAGGAATGTAAAATCCTGGGAACTTTTTGGATTGCCCAGTTCATGCCATTACTTCACCTTCATATAATTGCAGGTGATTACTGGAAACCCATAAGGCTAGATATGAAGCACATACTTATAGCACCTCTCCAACGTAGGCAGAAGAGTAGAACTCCTCTCTGTAAGTTTACATGCCAGAATGTAATCATGGAGCACAGCCGTAGTCCAAGAGGTGGTGCCATAGTGTGTGGTTTCAGACTTTCCTTGAGGATAAGTCTTTCTTTATGTTTGTGTGCATGTATCTTATGTATATGTATGTATGTAATAACCTTTATCATAAATGATAATGTTTATATGTATGTGTATAATACATGTGTATATACTGCAAACTTTACATATGAAAATTATAACCAGACTTACCAAACTTTACCAGTTTCATGTAGTTGAGGGGAAATCTAATCAGGACCCTAAAATAAGACATGTTCATGTGCCTCTGATTGGTCATCTTTGATGTCAGTCTTTAAACGTTGTACTCCAGGAAGGAGGCGTTACCTGTCTGTTCCCATGTCTCACCTGGGGCTTTGTACATGGAACTGTTCGGGGTTTTGTTGTCCATGAGGGCTTTGAGGCTCTGGAACTTATCCTCTCCTTAGAGAGCTGACAGTACTTTGAAATTATCAGAGGCTGAAGCACTCTACGGATATTTCCATTTGCTAAGATCTGTAAGTCCGTGGACAAATACATGATAAGACTGGCAATTTTCAAAAATTATTACTATGCAGAGAAAATTGATTAAAAACAGTCATTTGTGGTAAAATTTTAAATTTGATTCATAGAAGAATTCATGTTCCTTTCTCTTTTTATTCTAGTCCTAAAGAATATTCTTACCTATAATAAAGAATTCCCATTTGACGTTCAGCCTGTCCCCTTAAGGTAGAGTAAATACTCACCAATATTTGTTTTCTTATTTTACACCTATTTTTGTCAACATTGTTTATATCAGCATCTTACCTGGGAAGTGAGCAGCTGGGAGGCTTCCCTCGAATACTTGGTTTTGTAGCTTATTGTTTTTCCGGCCTTTTGCATGTAGAAGAATTTTAGCACCTGGTGAAGAAGAGAATTTGGAATTTGAAGAAGATGAAGAAGAGGGTGGTGCTGGAGCAGGGTCTCCTGATTCCTTTCCTGCTAGAGTTCCCGGTGGGTATCTTTGCTTTAAAATAGTCATAATATAACCCCAGGTCAGGGTGTTTGGAACTGATTTTGGTACTTGCTCGTGGGGCATAAGACATCTCCAGAGCCCGTGTCAGCCTGAAGCAAACGTTTATGGCCATGTTATCAGCAGGAGCTATTTTAGAAGTGTGGTCTGAAAGTACCTTACTGTGTCGGGGTCCCAAGACCACCCTCAGGTTTGGTAATTCGCTAGGAGGACTGAGCATAGAGTTGTACTCACAGCTATAACGTCTTGCAGTGAGCAAAATACAAGAACAGAACCAGTAAAGGGAAAAGGTGCGCGAGTAGGAAAGCCAGGTGTGAGCTTCCGGGAGTCCTCCTGGTAGAGTTGCATTGTGGTCAGTTCCCCCAGCGACAGATGGGAGCAGCACACGGAGATGGGTTCTGTCGGGAAGCACAGTGGGGACTCAGTGCCCGAGCTGGTACTGGGGCTGATCACATAGCCACCCTCTGCCGAGCACTGGCTAACTCCCTCCTAGAGGAAAGCAGGTACTCAGCGTAGACCGCGTTGTTTGCCCAGACAGCTGAGGCACAGTGGCTGTTCTTATCAGGGGATGTGGGAACCCTCCCCAAATCCAAGTTCCCAGACACATGCCCAGCGCTGACCTTGCAAGCAGGCCTTTCCCAGAGTGACAGTCTCGGTCCTGCTCTGTTAACTCTCTCCTGTCCACTGTCATGGTGCTTGTTTAATTAATCACATTGTGGTTATTAAACCTGGACCCGGAGGTGGGGGGAGGGGTGGATAGAAAGCAAATAACGTAAAATATTTACTCTGAAACTTCCAGTGGAGCTCACTTTTCTTGCTGTTTCTCTGTCACCAGGTACTTTATTACCAAGGTTGCCGTCAGAACCAGGAATGACGTTACTGACGATCAGAATTGAGAAGATTGGTCTGAAAGATGCCGGGCAGTGCATTGATCCCTATATCACAGTCAGTGTAAAGGGTAAATAACTGTGTCCACACGTCTTCCCTCTGGCGAATTTTATAAAAGCGTGTTTCTCATTGGGATAAATGGGGGCGGAGGGACTCTCGTGTCTATGACAGCTCGTTTTTCATTCATTCTACAGTGAGGCAGGATCCCTGAGAAGAGGGCATTATTCCTTCTCTGAACATTTCTGAGCGATTTACTAAAAGTATTTTCCTATTATAACTTACACTCAGGTTTGCTTTCGAGGTTTTTTTCCCCTATGTCTTTTATTCTTTAAATTCCATCAAGGGTGCCGCCTAGACATATACACTGTCTTCACAGCAGAGACATCCTTCAGGAAACAGGTTTAAAAAATGTCCCTCATCTCCCAAGGGGGTGTGGTTCCCTTTGCACAGCCGTGCTCTGCTGTCCCCTTGCGCCCCCACTTGAGGCCTCTCGTTCCTGTCCAGGAGAGCCTTCCCAGGGAGAGCCGTGCCCAGGTGGGTGAGAGTCAGGGCGTCGATGAATCATCCGTGGAGAAGGGAAACAGGACGTATCCGTAAACATCCACACCCAGAACGCAGTCCTGGGGCACGCCAGAAAGTGGTGTGTTTCTTGTCCTGAACTATGTTACCAAGGTTATTAAACATGCTTAGTCTTAGAATTTTTTTTGTCTACTATCCAATGATTGATTCCTTCAAAACAACTTTTTCTGTCTTTCGTTTAAGAGGGAAACCACAGCAGTTGAGTTCTTTCGTTGCATCGCCAAGCATTTTATACAGAACTTTACTGTAAGGCACTCAGTGGCCTTTTAAAAATAATTATTGAGTGATTGAGAATGAAGTTGTCATACTGTTATTCAGAAATGACAACACAGTTAATCCAATCCACAGTTAATCTGCAGTTTGAGGCAAATCAGTGAAACAGATATGGACTGAAATGAAATGGAACTTTCATCAGTGACAGAAATAAATTCAGACCCGTGTGGGTTCATTAGTACCAAATAAAAGAAAAAGGAATTTGGCCACAGAGGAAAATTGTCACATGGAGAAACCACGATCCACAGCACTGGTGCTGTGCTACTTTATCTCCTGATGTGCAGTTATCGAGTCCGTGGTCGACTGGAAAGCATTTGTACCCGACGTTGTTTTATAGGCCCTTAGCAAAGCTGCATCTCTCATTTGGGAAAATACACTGTAAAACACACAATGTCATGATAACGTGATAGGTATTATGTTACCTTTGCACACACTTTGGACTGAAATATGTTTTTGTGTAAATATCTTTAGGAACTGAAATAATTAAATGTGCTAAATCGTTTTTAGTCCCCTAGGATGGGCCTGTGGAGTAAAACACTGATTTGATTAAACTGGAAGATTCCCGGCTCCAGGAAATTAAAACCATACTCCATACATAGTGCACCATCTGGCTGTTGTAAACCAGGTTATGTTACAGCAAATGGAACCAGAATGTAGGTCATATACATGCAAAAGCATTCACGTATGGAGAGGTTTCATTGGCAGGTTTCATGTCCGATTGGTCCACCGACTTGAGTGTAACAGGGGGATTCTGATAGTGGTCAGTTCACAGGCCTTCCCATGCCATGCACTTGACCCGGGTGGGAAGTAGGGGTATTATTCACATTCCCAAGTTTATTGCACTCAAGAATCCAATGGCCCGTTCCCTGGGGGAAGGCACGATGCTCTCTTCACCTCTGAACTATAGGGTCACGTGTTCTCTCCAAGCTTCCGTAGGTACCCAGTCATGGCAAGGCTTCCTTTGCTGCTCCCTGAGGTCCCCCCCTCTCTCCTCAGCTCCCTCCACATACCTCTGGAGACCACAAGGTCTTCCTTCAGGTGGCCGCCCGCACCATGTGGGAGCTCCGTTAACTGGGAGTCTGCTCTCGGCTCCTGCTGGCCTCCAGGAAAATAATCCCAGGGCTTCCTGTGCGCTTTTGAGTCTGTGCCTTTGAAGGCTGCTGAGCAGAAACTCTTCTCCTTTCTAGATCTGAACGGCATAGATTTAACTCCTGTGCAAGATACTCCTGTGGCTTCACGAAAAGAAGATACGTATGTCCACTTTAACGTGGACATTGAGCTCCAGAAGCATGTTGAAAAATTAACCAAAGGTGTGTAATTGTCAGTAACTGACCCCTTGTGCTTAGAGTTCTCATCTTGTTCATGTTTGTGTTCATGTTTGTGGACCTAGCAGCGTTGGAAAAAGTAAATGGCACATAGTGTTTATGGAATTGAATGAAATATACACTTACATTTAAATGTGGGAATCCGGAATTGCGTTCTCTAGCTGTATAGTAAATAAGATATAATATGTCTTCCATAGTACAATCTTGTCGTCTTTAACAACAAAATAGAATGAAAGCTTTCTCATTCTGAAGAGCTGGGGAAGCAGGGCTCCCTGCAGATTAAGTCTCTAGTAGCTGAAAGAAACATTTTTTTCCAGCGAATTTATTGGGCAGACAGGCTGTCGTTTGCGTTAGTTGGCAGGAGGATGGGAAAGGACAAAAGCAAATTATTAAAAAGGTGAAGTTACATTTTCAAGTTGCACGGTTCTTGGGATGAGACGTGTCTCTTGCCTTTTGCCCACCGGAATGCCAGTGTCCTCTGAACAGAAGACTTCGGAGCCCCTTTATCTCCAGAGCTTCAGTTGTGGTGTTTGAATGTCCAAGCCCTGTGGGAGGATTGCACCAGATACACACGTGCCTTTTGAACAGTGGCCACGGCCTCTAAAACAGCCGTCGCCAACCCTCTGACCTCATGGACCACCAGTGTCCGCGGACCACCGGTTGGCAACCGCTGCCCTAAAAGACCTGATCTTTTCCTTCTCCAGTCGGGTGCTGCTGTTCCTGTGTCCTAAGAGGTGGTCCCGCCCGGCCGGCGTGGCTCAGTGGTTGATTGTCGACCTATGAACCAGGAGGTTGCAGTTCGATTCCCAGTCAGAGCGTGTGTCCTGGTTGTGGGCTCAATCCCCAGTGTGGGGCGATCCCCAGTGTGGGGCGTGCAGGAGGCAGCTGATCAATGATTCTCTCTCATCATTGATGTTTTTGTCTCTCTTCCTCTCCCTTCCTCTCTGACATCAATAAAAGTATTTTAAAAAATAAAAGACTTGTCCTGCAGCGCTCCTGTGAGAGGGTGGTTCTCTGAGTGTGAGCGGCTTCCTGGTTAGAGGCAAATGCTTGGTCCCGCCCCAGACCTCCTGGTGCCCTCCAGAGTTTGAGAATCGCTGTGTTAGCAGCATAGGCAGATAGGACATGCTTAAGAAACAATGTCCAAGGAATCTCAGTGTGAAGTGTGCCTTCTGCAGGAAAATATAACAAGACTTTGTTTTCCATTTAACTCCATTGCTCTGAAAAACGTTTCTGATGCGGGGTGAGGAGGGGTGTTTCACGGGCTGTTTGATTATGTTTGTTGTGTTGAGCTGTGTTCCTGATGACTTGACTCGCAGGGTGTTAAAAATAGGACCGTCTTCAGAAGTTGACTCCATTCGTTTCCCCCCCGCTTTGAATTCTTTATGTGCAGCGACTCTAGTTTGAACTGATATTAATACTCATGAACATGCCGTACTCTCTTCACGTTTACAAGCATGTCAGCTCATCTTCCCAGGCTGTTCTCATTTCGCGGGCCGTTCTTCGATCAGTCTGGCTCAGAAGTTTTGCTAGAGTTCGGAGTGACAGCCACAGGCACACCGTCAGACCATATAACAAAGGTTACCTTATAAAATGGTGCCAGTTGGTGCTTGCTCGTATGCTTCTGGCGATCCAAGAAAATGTATTGACGAGAAGGGTGCTGTCTGTGGCTAATGCTTTTTTCATCCCTTAGGTGCAGCTATCTTCTTTGAATTCAAACACTACAAGCCTAAGAAAAGGTTTACAAGTACCAAGTGTTTCGCTTTCATGGAGATGGATGAAATTAAACCTGGGCCCATCGTGATCGAACTGTAAGTGATGCGCTTGTGGAGTTAGTACTAACGGAATGGTGGCTAGTATTTCTTCTTAGGATGTGACCTTGGAATATGTCGATTATCAAAGTATTTTAAACAGTGGTTTTTCTCTTGTGGTTACAGATACAAGAAACCCACTGATTTTAAAAGAAAGAAATTGCAGTTATTGACCAAGAAACCACTTTATCTTCATCTACATCAAACTTTGCACAAGGAATGACCCTGACATGAGTAACCTGGAACTTGTGTGGATTTCACCACTCACTAGAAACATCGTACGTAGCTCTAGCATCCTCTCCCTTCAGCAGGCAGGAAGCAGGCCGTGCCGGGCCAGTGGGCCGGAGGGAGCCCACTGCAAAGCTGTAGCACAGCACCCATGTCCAGCACGTCACTGACACGTAAGACTCTTTTGGATACAGGCTTATTGTAGATTTTGAAACAGGTTTGTACTTTTCTATTGATTGTGCAGTTGGTATTCTCTTTTCTAATTGACCACTACTGCCCTGCTTCCTGGAAAACCACTGTTGTGGGCGGGGTGTGCTCATCTTCAAACTTACTACAGCAATAAGAATGTGCGAGGTTTACACGCCTGTTCCCTTCTGCTCCACCCTGCTCTTCGGATTTTTTTGAATTAATGTCAAACTTTGGGCCGATGTGGGTAGGATAGTATGAAACCGCTTTGGAGCGTTTGGACCAGGTAGGCTGTCCAAGAAGGAAATTTCTAGGCTGCTCCTCGAGGTGGCCTACGTTCACCTGATCTCACCCTTCTCCTGCTAGGAGTGTGCCTTGGCCGGATCAGTACCCTATGGGAGTGTTCCCAGGCGGTAGCTGGGATTTTTCCCGATGACAAGACTGTTTCGGAAAGTGAGCATATTTTTAGTCATGTTGATTTGCTGTTCTTCCACGTCACATTGTTATTCTTTCTGATAGTGATTCTAGGGTGAATGCGGGACCATCTCAGAATAATTACCAATTTTTAGATGGGTTAATAATGTCTTCTAGGTCATGTAATCTAAAAATAATTGGAGTCAGATGCTAATGAGATACTGCAGGAATAACTGCTGTTTTTCTGACAACTGATTGTGAAACCTGCAAACCTGCATACCTCTTATAGCATTGAGTATGCGAAATTTGGAGATACTCTCTCTTTTTTTTTTTTTTTTACATAGATAGATAGGATTGCCATTTATTTCCTGTGTAGATATATCACCATTCATCCATATGGAAATATGCAGGTCATTAGCTTGTTATAATTTGACTATTTACATTATTTTTGACTTACTGGGGCATACATAAAACTTTCATAGTATACACGAGGCGCCTGTTTGATACACAGAACATTAAATCTGGGGTGGGCTTTCCGTGGGTTAGGTGTAGAGCCCACATATTTCATATCACTACTTTCAATGACCAGTGCTAGCATGAGGGAATGGGGTGCAGTACCGGGCCTGTTTTTAAACTAGTGTGATAACCTGTCATACTGTTCAGTGTGTTTGCTTTTGAAAATAAGTAACCACCGTTAAGTTGTCCCAGCCCTTGCACTTCAAGAGATCGAGTCTTTCAGTTGTCGGTGGGGTCAGTTCCGTTTACTGAGATGGATGTCAGAAACCTCAGGAGCCTGAATGACTTCTCAGCCGGATTTAGTCTGGCCTCTCATCTTGATCAGATTAATTTCAGAATGGTTCCGTCCACAGTAGCTGGAGGGGGTGAGGTTTTGCCTTAAATAACTTGGTTGTTCACTCAGCCCTTAGACTGTGAGTTGTCAGCCCCCCAGACTGTAAGCTCCTCAGGGGGCAAGAGCCGCACTTGCTCCACGCCGTGTGAACTGAGGTGGGCCGCTCCGCACCCTGCGGGACTCAGGACCTTTTGTGTGATGTCGCTGACGAGACCTAAAAAATCCTCCCTCAGAAAACCTACTATTAAAATGTAGTAAAACTGACGTGTTGTTCTTTCTCTTTTCTCATGGACCGTACGACATGTATAGCAAAGTGCTAATTTATATGAAGTGTCTGCTACTGTTGACTAAGTATGTTTTATATGAGCTACACATGCCTTTCATCAGTATTAAAAACGCTTAAATTGAACACTGAGAGTAGCTTAGCTTTAATTCAGAACGGAATGAGATCACAAAGCAAGTGATTGTCTTGAAGCAGTAGACACAGAATACTCCACACCCCACAGTCAATTATTTAAATTTGCTTCCAAATGAAAAAAAAAAATCAGCCATTGAACAGTAACCACAACTGTAGAAACGCTTTCTGGCTGAAACATGGCTGCTTCATAAATGAGATGACTTTAAAAACCACGCCCAGAAACACAATGACCGGAGACGGCCGAGTGTGACGTGCCGAGGGATGGTCCCCTGCCTGTTCTGCATGTTGGCAGCTTGCCTGGCTCCACTGCCAACGCGGTGCCACCAGAGGGCTGACAGGCAGCATCCTGCAGGGCAGAGGTGCTCAGGCGGGGAATTCTCTACAGCGGACTGGCTTTCCAGGAAGAGTAGGTCAGTACCCCCAAAAGCTTTAGGGGCCCAAAGACTCCAGCTCTGATTGGTTTAAAATAAGTTCAATTTACCTTTCCTACTTGATTATCGTCCTAGCTGGTATAATCTACATTTAAATGCTATTTAAAAATGGAAATTATGTTAGTTTCATCATTATTTTATGTCCTAAAAGAGATTGAAATATGCAAAAGTCGTATTTGTGATTTCCTCTTATTTTACATGGCTAAAAAATAACATGAGCTATTAACTATGGAGTTCTTCTCAAATTTCTTCTATTCTCGATATTAAATGGGAGGACCTATTGTATTGATGAAATTCTTTTGCTGAAGATACGTTACTTATGAATTTTGAAAGGGTTATCTTCTTTCCAAGGTCCTTACCTTTCTCGAGTGGTATATGTGTTAGTGGTTTAGCATAAAGGAAGATTTGGTTTCAGAGTGAGGCTCTGCTTTCTGTAATAGGGTGTTCTTAGTGGAGTAAATGCCGCAAGAGTGACAGGCCCTGGTGTGGATAATATATCACAGACCTTCAGAGAACGGGAAGAGTACGGTCAAAAAGTTAACAGGGATATCGGCTTTTTATCATTTTGATTTAATCTAAATCTTAAGCTTGTTAAAATATACTATTAAGTTACTATAATTAACGGTTCTAAAGCGTTAGTTCTTAAGAAACATTGTTTTAAAACCACGTGCAGCCCTGGCCGGTGTGGCTCTGTTGGTTGGAGCATCGTCCTGCATACTGAAGGGTGGCAGGTTCGATTCCTGTCTGGTTATGGATGGGAGGCACCCGATCGATGTTTCTCCCTCCCTCTCTTTCTCCCTCTCCCTTTTTCTAAAATGCCAATAAAAAATTAAAATTTAAAACAAATAAAATCATGGTGTAGTAAGAGTACTTTTTAAGTATGGTGTAATCCCAAATTCTTACGGATAGACTGATTTTTAAATACAAATGCCAACATTCAAATACTAACTGTGGAGTAGAATCAGTCAACAAAAAGAATTGAGGTCAGTCCATGGTTGCTGACCTAGGGCATGTTACAAGCCTTAAAATCTTAAATCGTTCTTTCTCATAATATTCTACTCTTCTGATGGTTTTTGCCATATTCATTGAAAATCATAGGCAAGGTATGGGAGAAATAATAGACTTTACATTTTTTAATAAAGGACATTTCCTTTTATGGTCACAAGACATTGCTTTCTTTTTTCTGTTGTGCACCCTTTTAAAAATAATCTATTTTTATTTATTTCAGAGAAGAAGGGAGAGAGAGATAGAAACATCAATGATGAGAGAATCATCGATCAGCTGCCTCCTGCACACCTCCCACTGGAGATTGAGCCTTCAACCTGGGCACGTGCCCTGACCAGGAATTGAACCTTGACTTCCTGGGTCACAGGTCAATGCTCAACCACTGAGCCAAACCGGTGGGCTTCTGTTGTGCACCCTTAATGTACCAATGGCAGAAGCAACAGAACATCAGGTCAGACACTCCTTGCTACTCCCGTACATTCATCTTCAGGAGTGACCCAGGCAGGCGGTCACAGAAAGCCGAGAGTGCTGTCAGGTGGCCATGCAGCGGTGCTGGGAGCCCACGCTTTCATCTCTCCCACATGGCACAAGTCTCACGAGAAAATAGTCCAATAAATCAACAGACTCTTGGGAAACATTAATAACCAAATTTTAATGAACTTCCACTACAAAGAACTTCAGCAAGAGGGGAGATAAAGTTCAGTGATTTCTTAGTAAACATTTTTAGCGTAACAGTCCTTGCGACCAGATACTTTAAAAATTCAAGCTTATAAACACCGTTGCTCTGTGTTCAACTGGTGTCCACTAAAAACAGGATAAGAAATGGAAATACATGTTCTTAGAGCATTTCCACAGGAAATGTTCATATTTTTCATGACGTTCTAAATCATTGAACAGTTACATATGCTACATGAACTAAAACACAGGTATTCTTTATTGCACATTTCAAAGTTGGGAGGAGGCTCTAGCTTACGAGGTGATTTTTATTTAAGGGGAGAAATGGTATTTTTTCACTGTTTGGCTCAAAAATGCACACTGCCGGGGCAGTTTAGGTCTAAAAACTAACTTTATTTAAACTTTTGGATTTAAGACTGTAATGGATAGTGCACAGTCCACTTCCTCTCCGGCGACAGGTCGGAGTTACGGGCTCTGTTTCAAGGTCTGCGAGGAGCCCTGGCTGCCGCTCTGAGAGGCAGGTGGGGGCTCCTCTCTGGAGCCAGGAGGCAGTGAGTCTCTTGCAGCAGGTGAAGGGTACTCCGGGGGCCCATGGCTCGGGGGCGGTAGTCGGGGACCAGGAACGAAGTGCTCCCGAGGGCCAGGAGAGCCTCCAGGTCTAAAATGAGGGTGTCCCGGAACAAATCCTCGAGGGTCGAAAGGCACATCCCGTTTTCCCGGTGGAGCGCCTGGTGCGTACTCCCTTAAGCCTAGAGGCGGCCGGAAACCAGGGCCTAGGAAGAAAAAAAAAAAATGGCGTCACGTATGAACATACCTACATGTAGATGATTCCAGGAATGCCGATCTTTAATTTCTCCCAACCCTGGAAGTCGGGTGGAAGCCCCGCCTTATACATCAGTCACCCTGAGGCTCGGCAGGATTAAGTGCCAGGCCCCTGGCCAGCCGCCATGAAGCAGCACGGGCAGGATTCCAGCACAGCTCTACCTGGCTTGTGGTTTTTCTACGTCACACGTCTGCCATCTTCATCTCACAAGAGCTTGGCTTGTATTTGACAGATGATGAAAAAAAGGGCTTCACAAGATAAAGAAATTTTGATAAGGAGATCCTGTCTACTACTCTATCAATTAAAAATTCACGCGGTGCTCAGCACGGACCTAACTAGCCATCAAAATCAAGGCGCTTGCCCCTCAGGGAAGGCCTTCCAGCTCCACCTAATTAAACTCAGCAACACCCATTCGGTAGCTATTCCACTCCACCTTCTCTTTAAAACTTGCTGCCCGTTTATTCCCAAGGTGGGGCGTGAGGGTTTAGCTTCCCTTTATACTCCGACCCATTCACACAGAGCGTATGTAGCTGTGTCCTATAGGACCCTCGGAGCTCTCAGAGTTCAGAGAGTAGTGAGTTCTATCTGTCACAGGGCGTGGCACGCGGCCCCAGATGTTCAATGAACATCTGCAGCAGTAATATTTCTGGCTTTCTATAAGCAGCCCCTTTCTGCTGTCTACAAGAGATACCATTCTGTCCACCCCAGCAGAGGGAGATTGTGCAGCCTGCTGCCCCCTGCCCACCTCCCCTCCCCCGCCCCCGGCCCATGTGTCCTAAGAAACTTGATGACAAATTCAAAGGGACTCCGCCAGCTTTACCCTTTCATTGCAGAGCCTGTGAAAGCAACTGTGAAAATCTTAGCAAGGAGTACACAGAAAGGCGATTGGCAAGTCAATAGTCTTACCAAATGGTGGAGGAAATGGCCGCGGCCCAAAAGGCCTGCAGAGTTGAGGAGGTGGTCCATATCGAATGGGTGGCGGTAGAGGGCCTCCCATGGAGGAGCTCATGAGGGGCACGCCCGGGAAAGGAGGGGGCCCTTCCGCAGCCATATTCACCTGCGGAGCACAGACGGTTATACTGAAATACTTGGGAGTGACAGACAGAAGCACCAACACCAACACAAGCTGAACCCCAAAGAAGCAGATGCCAGGCACCTGCCAATGGGCAGAACCAGTGCAAAAGACTGCCCTCCTCCCATGGGTCCCCACTGGCAGCTTGGGCAGGCAGGACAGCACAGCAGTGAAGAGTCTGGCTGTGATCATGCTACTGCTGGTATGTGCAAGGGGAAGGGGGGAAATCACACCATGCTACACACTGTGATCTATTTCCAGGGCGTTCCCTCCCTCCAGCATCCCTCCCCTCACCACAACCGCTCATATTTCCATACAAAGAATGGAGAGCAGAAAGGGAACAAAAATCCATCCTCTACACGCGTCATCTTAGCTACTATTCAGAGTACCTTCAATTTCCTCTCATCTAATTCTCAGATCTCTTAAGTCTCTAAGTACCATCGTCTGGTTTTAAATATCAAAGAGCACAGAGAGGAGCAGACACTTTGCGGAAGGTCATCCAGCACGTAAGGCTAAGGCAGGAGTCAGGATCGGGGCTGCTCTTCCCACCGCCGCCGCCCTCTAACAAAGCAGGCTATTCTCTTTGAAGCCTTCTACTTCAAAGGGGTCTTGGGTCTTACTCAAGCTGCCCCCGGAGAAAAGGCCCGCCAGGAGAGGTGTGTTCCCGGGAGTCCTGCACCGAACGGGGAAGCATTTTACAAGAGAAACCATGTTCCGTGTATAAGTTAGGCATGGCGCTAACCTTCACCTTCATTCACCAGTGATACTGTGTACTGCGAGGTAAGGACTAATCTTTCCTCACGGGAAACTGGGCTGAAAATTCTAAATAATTAAATTGCACGTATTTCTATTTCAACCTAGAGAAGCCGTGTGAGGTATGACCAGAGGACTCCCAGCTAGAGCCGCTACACGAGTGACAAGCGAATGCTCTCGTGGGAACCTCATTTAAGGCTCTTGCCGGAACTGGCACTACGGTAATACGACAGGTTTTCACTAGTCAGTGTCTCACCCCTGGCAAACATCCTTCTGGTACCAAGCTGTGACTTCAGGTTATTCAGAATAGGCTTTGCCCACTGTGCAGCTGGAGGTGGTCTGAGATAGCAGACTTCCCAGCGTATGCAGTGACGATGAGTTCTGCACCACACAGTGGGTTCACTTTGCCTGAGAGCGCTCAACACGCACGCACACGATGTGAAATAAAGGTGGAGTGTGCCTCTGCACGTGTTCTAGTTAATGATAGCACTCCAAACGGCTCAGTCACCGAGCCAACACAGAAACCCGTCAGCCAGTCAGCTTTCAGCAACGGAGAAGCACTCGCAAGTCAAAGGCCAGAGGAAGCTCACACTGCCATGCAAGTTCACGCAGGCAGATGAGGGCCAGGGCCTGCGTGCCCTTTCCGGAGATGCAGCAGGTGGGTCAAGCCCAGAGCAGTCCTCCGCCTCTGAGTACTCACTGCTCCTGGATGCTCAGCCAAAGGTGTGGTGCTGGCAACTGAAGGGCCTTCAAAGTCCTGGGGAACCGTTTGCTTTTTAAAAGATAAACGAGACAGCACAGCTATAACCGCACACACAGAGTGTGACGGACGAGGCCCAGAGAGGGCTGCAGAC
Source organism: Corynorhinus townsendii (assembly GCA_026230045.1). Taxonomy (NCBI): domain Eukaryota; kingdom Metazoa; phylum Chordata; class Mammalia; order Chiroptera; family Vespertilionidae; genus Corynorhinus; species Corynorhinus townsendii. The sequence goes on along the minus strand of JAPDVU010000016.1, from coordinate 13,763,528 downwards.
ACAGCGCAGTGCTTCCTGGAATACGTACCTTGCCCTCACCCACCTTGGAAGGGGAAGCGCTTCTTGGGCTGCTGTTCATCATGGGAGCTGTACCAGACCCGGGGTCTGTCAAAGCCAGAGGATGAGTTAGACTTACTGAGTTACATACTTTTGAGGAAAAATAAAAATCCCTCTGCCCACTGCCTCCATGATTTTGTTGTTGTTTTTGTAGTATATTTTTATTGATTTCAGAGAGGAAGTGGTGGGGGAGAGAAATAGAAACATCAATGATGAGAGAGAATCATTGACCGGCTGCCTCCTATACGCCCCCTATTGGAGATCGAGCCTGCGACTGGGCACGTGCCCAGCCCAGGAATCGAACCATGACCTCCTGGTTCATAGGTTGAGGCTCAACCACTGAGCCACACTGGCCGGCTGCCTCCATGATTTGAGACTTTGAACACACCAGGTCCCTACCAGAGGCAGAGGGGCTCCCAGGTGCCTCAGAGCACTGGAGAGGAGGTGGAGGCCCGTCCACTGAACCTTGAGAAAGAAAGAACAAAGCCCTTGCGTGGATTTTCAGAAGGAATAAACCATTATGGGCAGGGCAGGGCTCAACTCTGCCTAAAAAAGAACATTAAAAACAGGGCCCCCAATACCTCTGAGGGGAAACCACAATTTATGCCCAGACTTAGAGGATTAAAATAAGAGCTGCCTTAGAAAGAAGGGCAACAAAACCTGCTAGGGACTAGTTAGGGACCGCCAGCCGCCGGCTGATGCAGGTGTGCAGGCTCACTTTTCCGGTTTGCATGTAATGCCTTCCCTATCTTACCGAGTCTCGTAGACATATTTATGAAAGAATCAAACCTAGCATTTCACATTCCAGTGAGAAATGATTGCGGCAGAAATTATAAAGTCTTAAGGCTACTTTTATAATATTTCAGAAGGGAACTCCATAGAAATTGATAAAGGCTTACACATCACAGTAAAACATAAAAATAGAAGCAAAAACAAATATTTATTATTTATGCTTTTACTTAAGTATAAATATACTTTATGTATTTATTTATATGTAAATAACATTAGTGATAATAGATGGTTTCTGTTCTAAAGCAGATCTTGCAGTAGACTATTCGAAATAATAAGAAAAATTAAGAAATTCTCTATGTTAGGCACCAATTCTAAAAAGTTTGCATTAGAATTCTCAAATAAAGGGGAAAGTGCTCTTGGAATGGTTTACAGAGAACGTGAATACTCACCAAATTCACTTCTGGGCACCTCTCTTCGACTAAGCGTGGCAGAGAGAGGTCTCGTGGGCGGGTCTCTCGGGGGCGGGGAGCATTCTCCGCCACTCACGGGCGAGGGGCCGAAGGAGCCATTCTGGCTCAGGGGGCCTGCAGGTGACAGCCCACCGTTACCATGTCAGGCCTCGCTTTTCTTTAACACACTGCGGACGGACCGCGAGAATTCGCGTTTTCTGTTCTATGGCTTGTGGCCAATCACGAGAATTCTTTGAAAAGATATTAGCTTAGCCCTAACCGGTTTGGCTCAGTGGGTAGCGCGTCGGCCAGCGGACTCAAGGGTCCCAGGTTCGATTCCGGTCAAGGGCATGTACCCTCATTGCGGGCACATCCCCAGTAGGGGGTGTGCAGGAGGCAGCTGATCGATGTTTCTCTCTCATCGATGTTTCTAACTCTCTATCCCTCTTCCTTCCTCTCTGTCAAAAATCAATAAAATATATTTTAAAAAACATATAGACATCTTAAAAAAAATAAAAGATATTAGCTTATAAGAACGTGTAATAAATAACTTCAAAATGCAATGGGTATTTAAATTTAAAGCGTGCCTTTAACAGTTATGTAAAATGTTTTTTGTACTCGTTCAATAGAAACTTAGCTGGCCACTGGGAAAAGCTAGCAATACAACTACTGGTCCGCAGTGTGTTAAGTTCTTAGGATTGTTTCTAGGGCATCGTCATATTACACACAGAAATAAAAGTAACCTATCTTCAGTTTGCACCACAACACGGATTGCTGCCCTCTAAAAGCGCTCCCTACCTCTCCGTGGAGGAGGGTGCTGTGCGCCGGGCCTCCCAGGCATTGGCTTCACGATCACAGGCTCTTGCAGCATCGCCATCTTCTGGGTCAGTTCCAATAACCTGGAATATGGAGGAAGAATGGACTTAAATACGAAATCGGAAACCCATTCTTATTAAGTGCCACACAGCACAGCCTTGACAACCTCCAAGTGCACTGACAAAACGGGGATCAAAGCCACGTACTTGTGCCTCAAGTTGGCTGCTTCCCGCTTCTCTTCAGCCATAGCTCTTTCTGCCGCACGCGCTTTGAGCTGTTGGAGGAAAGCAAATCCCAGTTCAGCTGCGGTCGACTGGGCGCCACATGAAGGGAAGGGAAAAATACCTTACCCAGTTCTCGTGCGCCTTCTTCTCATTAGCAGAAATCTGAAAAAGATAACACGCCAGAAAAATATGTTTATGGATTCATTACACCAGCCCAGTGGTCGGCAATCTCATTAGGCAACAGAGCCAAATATCAACAGCACAACGATGGAAATTTGAGAGCCAAATTTTTTAAACTTAAACTTCTTCTAACGCCACTTCTTCAAAATAGACTCGCCTGGGCTGTGGTGTTTTGTGGAAGAGCCACACTCAAGGGGCCAAAGAGCCGCATGTGGCTCGCGAGCCGCAGTTTGCCAACCACGGCACTAGCCTGTCAGAGACCCCCAAAAATCCTGCAGCTGCCGGGCGGTATACCCACCTGGTCTTTAAAGGAGCGCTCTGTTTTCTGCAGTTCATCCTCCAGTTCTTCGATTCTCCACCTAAGAGTAAAACTTGCTTTTATCCGTCCAGCACAACTGAATTAGATGTTACATAATCCTACCCTGTTCCCTTTACTGTAACTGCACCCTTACGGATTTCATCCTAACACAGAAATGTATTTTACATGGTTATAATTAAGAGTACAGCCCTAGCTGGTTTGGCTCAATGGATAGAGCATCCGCCTGCGGACTGAAGGGTCCCAGGTTCGATTCCGGCCAAGGGCACATGCCTGGGTTGTGGGCTTGATCCCCAGTAGGGGGCGTGCAGGAGGCAGCCAATCAATGATTCTCTCTCATCACTGATGTTTCTATCTCTTTCTCCCTCTCCCTTCCTCTCTGAAATCAATAAAATTATATTTTTAAAAAGAGTACAATATAATCAAAACTAATACTATCTAATTTCTTTATTTATTGTAACAGCCAGAGATTCCAAGTTGATACATTATAGTTTCTTTAACTGTTCTTTAATATGTTCTCAAATAAGCCTGCTATCAATATCTCCCTCCATACAGCTTCTTCCTTTAATTATATCCACAGACAGTTTCCCAGAGCTGAGCACTGGGCCCATCAATGTCACGGTCATTTGAAAGGTCTGATACACCAGACAGCAAACTGCCGTCCTAAAACAGCTATTAAGCCACCAGATCTGCTGGCACAAACCAAGTCCCCTTACATTCACCAGTGTTGGGTGGCGGGAAATTTTTGTTAAACATTTTTTCCCTTTGCTAAGTGAAAATTTCTTTTTCGCTTATGCGAATTAAACGTATTCATGTCCTTTCATCATTATTTCTGTGCCATTTTGTTGTACAAATGGAACAAGTGGTTTTGGTAAAAAGACTGAACTCACTTGTAGGTTTTTATCTCCTCTGCCGCCGAAACCGCCTTTTCATCGGCCGCTGACAGCCGCTGCTCCCTTTCTCGCCGCTCAAACTCTTCTTGGCTCAGCTTCCTACGGAAGAGCCAGTTGGCATGTGAAAGTGTGTCTCTTTTTCCCCCCCGGCGCCTGTCTCAGTGCCTCCACTCAAACCCTCAATGCCTCCACTTCCCATCCTCTCTCAGATGCACAGACAGATTCACAAGAGGGTTTCACAACTGTCATTTAGGGATGCAAACCAAGCACTGGCCTTGGGCAAGTCACCTGCATTTCCTAACTTCCCTTCACAATTCTCTACTTATTAACAAGTAACACAAAGCAATGAGAAAACACGAGGGGCCCCACGGGCAACATTCTGGGACTCGAGACAATGGAAGCTCATTTGACTCGAGTGGAAAGCCAGGGCCCATCTGCCCGACACAGTCAAGCTTATCAGGGGGAAGCAGGGGATAGTTCTGATTCCTACACGGGAAGACCTGTAACTACTTCTCTTATTCCTGTCACGGAAGGGCTGTTTCTCCGCTGAAGACTGGCACCATGAGAAGACAGTCTGCCGAAGGAAAGAGCCTTCAAAATGCGTCTCCTGACTGTGCAGTTAACCACAGACACTTCCACACTTTAGGTCCCAATCCCACTCCCCACTGCTTCAGTGCGATGGGATAAGGAGAGAGAAAAGCTAAGGACTGGCCATGTCTATTGCATAGAAGGAGACTCTGGCTGCCCCGTCATCCGTGTACTATCTGCTGGAGACTGGTTTTAACCCAATAACCTGCCATCTCAAGATGTCAACCTACTGTAACATAAATGACAATGGTTGTAACATTTAACGGTTTAAAAATGCCATTTTCTTGTTACCCTTGGTCCTCTTTGTGCATAGTTCTGATTCAAAAGACACTTAACTTGAAACAATTTTCTATCAACCAGAAGCAAAATGGGAGGAGAGCTATAGTAAAAAGCGTTAACACCAAAGAGAAAAAGGTTTGTGTATTCTTAACTGCCCATTCAATACTTCAGCAAGTATTTTATGAATGGCTATAATAGACCGGTTACCTAGTAAGATGCTAAGATTAAAGTATAGACAAATACTACATGTGCCACTCAATCAAAACGGATGGGGCATTCTGCAAGACTTGGTGATCAAAATCTAAAAGACAGGCCAACATCTTTGGCATGGTTACATTGTGTAATGTTTAGTGCAGGGATCCTCAAACTTTTTAAACAGGGGGCCAGTTCACTGTCTCTCAGACCGTTGGAGGGCCGGACTATAGTTTAAAAAAAAACAACTATGAACAAATTCCTATGCGCACTGCGGGCCCGGGACGAGTCGGCTGCTAAGCAGGACAGGCAGCGGCACCCGGCGGGCCGGATAAATGTCCTCGGCGGGCCGCATGTGGCCCGCGGGCCGTAGTTTGAGGACCCCTGGTTTAGTGTATCTGACTTATATGTATACCTTCAATAGCTAAATATTCCTTTTGAAGTATTTATTTTACTAAAAATAACGTATATCAATCATTCAGGGTTTTTCAAGACTACAGAAAGAGTAAGGACCATAAAAAAAAAGCAAAGAGAAAAAAGCACTTCCGCAGCAGTAACTATTAGTATCAGCACCACCCCCTCCAATAAACGCGTGGGAACAATTTCTGGCCACTGGTTGGAATGGAAAGAAAAACGCAAGTTAAGGAAAATGGGGTAGGAAGGCAAAAAGGCAACCCTAACTTAATTATGGATGGAAAACCGTGATAATCTTTAAAAAGGAGACCAAGTGATCTGATAGTCACGCCTTTAGGTAAGCGGCCATCTTGTTGCCAGCGACCCAGGAGAACCGTACTTCTGCAGCGTCATCTCCTTCTGCTGGTAGAGCTCGTTCAGGATCTCCACCTTCTGCTTCAGGGTCTTGTTCTCCTCCTCCAGCCCTGCCTTGGCGGCCTGCAGGGAGCTGCGCTCGTCTTCCAGCTGCTTTATTTGGTCTGCAGAGGAGAACACATCTGAGCTGTGTGTGCACAGGGGCTCGGCAACTTGAGGGTGGGAAACACGAACACAGGAAGCCATTCTTCCTCTTTCCAACGCAATGATTGTTTTTTAAATTAGTTTTTTTTACTGATTGCAGAGAGGAAGGGAGAGGGGGAGAGAGATAGAAACATCAATGATGAAAGAGAATCACTGATTGGCTGCCTCCTGCATGCCCCCTACTGGGGATCTAGTCTGCATGTGCCCTGACCAGGAATCAAATCGTGACCTCCTGGTTCATAGGTCAGTGCTCAACCACGGAGTCACACCAGCCGGGCATCCAAAGCAATTCTTTGTCTTCCCAATATCTGGCAACCTACCTTCCAGGTTACATTTGGTGGACATCGAGGCTCTCAGCTTACATTGTAGGAGTTTTAGATCCTCTTCAACTACTGATATTTCCGTCTGTGTCTAGAAAGTGCAGCAGAGAGAGGTGCTCTTAAAAGGAGGCACAGTCAGGACCCACAGGCACTTACTCCACTCTGCTCTACACAAAGGACGGTACCCGAGAAATGTCCATCATCTGCTTAATCTGATTTTTCATCTTCTCACTTCGGTCACCTAGAAAACAAAAGGGTTTCATTACTCCTTCCTCCCGTGCTTTTTAACTCTATTGTCTCGATTTCCCCCAAATGAAAAATGACCATGTTTAAACGCTCAACGTCAAAACAAATTAACCAAGAGAACTGATTAGGCTACTTGACTTGTAAGAGAGTTCGTGCAATAAAAATGTTACCCATGCCATTCGTGAGCAAGGAGGACTACGTGAGGCAAAGCTCTCTCTTCCCTCTCACATCTACCTCCACCTGGTCAAGTGTCTTCTTTAGAAAGACTCATTCCTCTGTTCTCCCCTTGAGTCTGCTACCGGGTGGGGTTGAAAACACCCGCTATGCGAGCAATATCCAACTTGGGAAACGGCATCTAGAACCATCTCATCAGGAAACACAGCTACCCTTCAGCCTTGCTGTCCTGACCCTAGTGAGTTCATGGCTCCCGCCACCTCATTCTGAAAGTCGGTTGTGGGGCCTTCAAACCACAGAGCTACAGAGATGATGAGCATTAAATTCCAGTTATATCATCTCCGTGAAGGTGGGAAACCAGTTTCTCCTCCTGACCAGTGTTCAGTGCCCAGCACCAGCGCACACATCTAGTTCTAGTGGGACGGAAAAGCAAAACCAGTGTCCACTGCACACCCACGGTTACACCACAGCCCAGCCACCCACCTCTGCCCAACACACCCAGACGCACACACAGATCCAGCGATGTGTGCCCACAGCCCTAAAGGAGCACCGGTGTACTTAACTAAAGACAGGAACCAGCCTCCCCGAAACCCATCTTACCTCCCACTTCCCCGTTTGCTAGTTCATCTGATTCATTTCCTGTTTTATTTTGAAGCTCCGATTCAGATTCACAGTCTAACCGATTCAACTGTGTGATGCAATTCGTCAAAGCCTGGACAAGAAGCAGAAGGGCATTAGGAAGAACCTCGTGTTTGCATGCGGATGCATGAGAACTACACGTGTGCTCGAGAGAATGAACTTACGTTGATATTGTCATCTTTTTGAGTAAGAGTTACTTCCAAATCTTTCTGAGACTTCTCAAATGATTTGATTTGCTCATTGAGCTCAGCGTGGGATTTATTCAAGTCTTTGATTTCCTGCTGCAACTGAAAAGTTAAAGCACATGAATTTCTGAAAGTTAGGGCTTTGTGCTGGAGACATCAGGACCACGTGAATGAGACAGGTTAATACGGAGCCAGGCTCCCCTTTCCCGTCACCACGGGCTAAGGCCTCGGTTAAGGGCGAAGGGAGAGTGGCTCCAGTCCTCAGAAGCTGATCCAGTTTACTGTATCCTTCAGAAAATGGCAGCCAATTCAAGTAACTAACACCCAGCAGGAATAGAAGGGTACAGTCTCAGTCTCCCAGACCCCGACCATGTCATCTTGCCTTGCTCAGTGAAGCAAGGACTGCTTAGACTAATTCAGTAGTTGAAGAAGCAAACCCACCGCCCCCTTGAGGCCATTCAGGTTAACAACTGGTTGGTGTTTGAAGACAAAGACTGAACACTCTGCTAGCTCTAAGAAACTGTACAGAAGAACAGAAAATCCAGAACAGATGGAGAACGAACACATGTACTCAATTTGGGGAGCACAGTTTAAAGTTTGCATATCTCAGAATAGAATCCTGCATACATATTTCATTTCCTTAAAAACAGATCTGAGACAAGATATTCAAGAGGCAATGATATTCAGTTCTCTAGTTGACAAAATCTGTGCGTTAACTTTGCTTTACCTGGTCTCTCTTCTTCTTAAGCTTAGCGTTTTCTTCTTGAACCCGATGGCATTCAGACTTCACCTTCTCTTCACTAAGTTTAGCTTCGTTAAGGGCAATTTGAACCTAATGCAAAACACTCCCATTAATGAACTGATTCCAAAGGAAAAAAAAAAAAAAACCCACAAAGTTTCACTTTCCCAATTAGATGTCAGATCGTTTTCAGTTTTTTGCGTATTCTAGCACAAATTAAATGTTTGCTCCTCAATAAAACTAAGACAATGTATTACTATCTTGCAGGAATTGTAGGAAGCTTTACCTCTGAAAGTTCTGAGGCGTTCATTGCAATAACATCCTTTAACTTCTCTAAAGATACCTTGTTTTCCAGTATCTGCCATGTGGAAAAGAACACAAAAACACATTAGGATTTCAGTAGGAACACTGGGCTATAAGCTAACAGGTATAAGCAGGTGACCCAGCCTTAGCCTCCAAGAAAAGTCAAGAATGTAAAGAGATGAGGAAACAAGAAAATAATTGGAGGCATTAGTGTTTCGTGCCACCCACCACCTTCCTGGCTATGAGATGATGTGGTAGAGGACCAGACAAACAGGTGAAAGCAAAGAAAATGAAAAAACTTTCAAGTAAACCAGTCCAAATCAATGGTTTTTCCTAGTGATAGAGAGAAAGATCCCGAGGTCACTTTAAAAATTCTCTGGCCTGAACTAAAAATGGCTGGACCAGAGAATAGGCAAATGTCACCTAGGAAGACTTCCAAATACATTATGAAGAATGCTGCCTCCCCAGGAGTGGGGGTGGGGGGCCCTCTTTCCCCTTTAGCTGTGGGCTGTGACTTCCAGAATACAGCAGGCCAAGGTGGAAAAGGGGTGACTTTACCGTGGAGCGGCCTCAGCCGGGTGATCAAATTTAACTGGGTGTGTGATATATGGGAATCCTCTCTCTACTACGCTGAACTTGAACTCTAACACGGTCCTAATCTTAGAAGTCTATTTTTAAAAAGAACCACGTGAGCAAAACAAAGTGCTAGCACCATTCAGCTGGGCTGTGTTCTTAGTTGGTCAACATGCTTTGGGGGTGAAGCCAAGCCTGGCTGAGGACAACAGCACTACCCAGGGCCATCAGAATAAGAACGTGTGGGATGAGCACTTAACGTTCCTTAAAACTGGACAGATGCAGGTTTAACGCTCCTGGCTTCCACTCTTTTTTTTTTTATTTTTATTGATTTTTTACAGAAAGGAAGAGAGAAGGATAGAGAGTCAGAAACACTGATGAGAGAGAAACATCGATCAGCTGCCTCCTGCACACCTCCCACTGGGGATGTGCCCGCAACCAAGGTACATGCCCCCAACGGAATCGAACCCGGGACCCTTGAGTCCGCAGGCCGACGCTCTATCCACTGAGCCAAACCAGTTAGGGCTCCACCCTTACTCTAGTTACAACATGGGAAAATGCAGAGTTCAGCTCACCCAATCTACAAAATTGCTTGAAAAAGACACAGTTTGAAATCCAAGTGCTGGTGACACCTAGACCAAAACTCTTACCAAGTCCTCATTCTTGGCATTCTGTTCTCGCTCAGATTCTAACAGAAGACGCAGATTTTTTGCCGTGTCGTTCAGATTTTCCTTAGTTTCTTCAAGTTCCTTGATTCTATCCTAGAGAAAATGATATTAAGATTAATAATAATTACTTGTTATTTTTCTTTTGTTTTTAGAATGTAATCTCAAAACGATCAGGGATTTTTACCTTAAATTTAGTTGCTTCACCAGAGAGAATCATATTTTGTTTCTTGGTTTCTTGAACATGCTTCTTTGATTCCTTGATCTATTTAGATAAAGCATTCAGAATATAGAAATATGAATTAGAGTGCTAGCAAACTTATCTCCAACAGGTGACCCCTTTAGGAAAGACAGTAGTACTTTATACATATGATGGTTGCTTCAAATTTGAATGGTTTGTAGGGAATAATGGAATTAAAAATATGATTTAAAAATAGCATAATAACTATAAGAGAGGAGGAGGAAATCAGGTTGGAACCATGGGGAAAAACACTAAAAGAATTATACCTTCTGCTCATAATTTGACAATTTTTGTACAAGGTCTGCGTTTTCTTTCTTGAGCATCTTCAACTTCTCAGAAATTTGCTGTTCAGTGACTAAAAAAAGGCGGGGGGGGGGGGGCGTGAATCCATAATGGAATTATGACTTAAATAAAAGTGAATTACCCAACCTATTAGCGACAAAGACATCTTATCCTGCACTATGAAGGAAAAGAACTTCTTAGCATAACTGTCAGCCTTTAAAAACCAATCAGCAGTTAAGAGAAATAAAGGTATAAAAATATTAAAATTTAAGAAAAGTATAATAAGAACCTTTACTTCAATGAGTTTCCAATTAAAATTATTTCAGAGCTAGGAAATACAGTAAAATATTTTAGCTCTATATCCTTCCCTTCAGGAAACCCCTTTCTTCGCAGAAACTGTGGTCATTTCAACTATACATAACTGGCAAAGAGGAACAGACGAAAGTACAGCATATTGATTTGCATCTCTTATTCCTCAAATTATCTACTTAAATATATACATAATTGTATTGATTATACCATTAGCCCAGGAACACTGTTCACATGTAATAAATTTGCATTCCGTCAATATTTAAAGGCAATCTGCCCCAAATTAAACCAATCATCTTCTTCCTACTTCCACTTTGTTCCACCTCATCTCCTGTCTCAGTGGGTAGCATCACCATCTGCTCTGTCACCCAAACTACAACCCAGCATTAGTGAAACCTTCAGGAGTTCATAAGTCAGTCATATATCAGATGTCACTGTATCTATTTCCAGCTTGTAAAACTCATATCAAACACCAATAATGAGGAAATGGTACAGATAACAAAACCAGCTTAAATATTTACCTTGGTACACGTGACTCTTTACCTAAAAGAGAGAGAAATAAAATTAAATTTGATTTCATTATTAGAAGTAATATAGTTCTAATACAACAGTCAAATCGTAACTACAAGAAAATTTAATAACAGTTGATTCAGCCTAATGAGCCATAGGGTTAGAAAAAAGGTTAAAAAGCATTTCAAATGTAATGGGTAATGATACTTCATAAATAGTTTGATAGATAAAAGCAATAAGGCAAACACCTCATTTCGCAACAAAAGGCACATTTATATATTTATGGAATGAGCACCAATCTTATTAACTAAGTACCTAACTTTAAAAAATGAAAATGGAAAATATTTTCACGTTGAATATACTAACGCTTCATTTACCCGAAATAACTTGACAACCCCAAACGGCCAGAATGAGGTCTAGAAACAATGACTGTTCAAAAAGACAAAATTAAAGGCATCGTCTTTGTACTAAGAAATGCCTCTTGCTCTCACCTCTTCCTTGGGAATCCTATTTAAAGTTGACTGTTGGCTGAATTTAGAAGTCTAATAAATAAGCTAGATCATTCAGATTTTCCCAACCCCCTGAAAATAGTGGTTATAACCCTTGAAAGGGAAAGGAGACTGGTGCAGGATAATGCATGAACAAAAAGACAGCTAAGCCCTAGCCGATTTGGCTCAGTGGGTAGAGCATCGGCCTGCGAACTGAAAGGTCCCGGGTTCGATTCCAGTCAAGGGCACATGCCTGGGTTGTGGGCTCCATCCCCAGTAGGGGTGTGCAGAAGGCAGCTGATCAATGATTCTCGCTCATCATTGATGTTTCTATCGCTCTCTCTCCTTCTCCCTTCCTCTCTGAAATCAATAAAATATATATATATATAAAAAGATAGCTAATACCAATGAAGACTACACTGGGTTACTTTACAAGGGTAGATTATATGCATTGCTAGGAAGTGAAAAAGGAACAAAAGGGCCAGTGACTATAAACTATTCCTTGTATCTCTGAGGCAAGGTATAAGTTAATCTAATTTACTCACAGCAAGGATGGTTCTCCAGAAGAAAACGACAAATGAGAGAATTCCCAGGAAGGCAGTGATAAGTACAGGCTTCCACGGCAGTCCATAAAAATCGGGCCCAGGCTGAACATCACCGGGCAGTGTAGGAAGGAGCTGAAACAGAAATATTAGAAGTAATAAAAACTTTACATCAGAGCAGCCACAAAGAACTATCCACAGAAATTCTAGCAAAATCTCTATCAGATAACTACCCCTTCAAAAATCTTCAACAGCTTCCACTGTTTCTACAAAGATTGGATACTGGCAGCCTCACATTTCTCTCTCTTTTAAAATTTTTATTTATTTATTTTGTTATTGATTAAGGTATTACATATGTGTCTATATCCCCCTTTTGCCCCCCCCACCCCACTCCCATACATGCCCTCACCCGCCTGCTGTCTGTGTCCATTGGTTAGGCTTATGTGCATGCATACAAGTCTTTTGGTTGATCTCTCCCCCTTACTCCCACCCTCCCCTACCTTCCCTCTGAGGTTTGAGCATCTGATCCATGCTTCTCTGTCTCTGGATCTGTTTTTGTTATTTTAATGATTTTTTTAGAGAGGGTGGCAGGGAGAGGAATAGAGAGATAGAAACATCCATGATGAGAGAGGAACATCATTGATCTGCTGCCTCCTGCACGCCCCCCACAAGGGATCCAGCCCACACCCGGGCATGTGCCCTGACCGGGAATTGAACCCTGACCTTCTGGTTCATAGGTTGATGCTCACCCACTGAGCTACACCAGCCGGGACAGCCTCACATTTCTTGTTTGATTTGAAATGTTTTTAAACATTATGAATCTAAATGTCTTTAAGTTGTGCATGTATTTCCAGTTTGCGATATCACATCACATTGTCTAACACAGGGCTAGAATCTCTTTGGATCTAGCTGATCTTTATGACTTAAAAAGCCACATAAAACAAAAAATTAAAATCCTGTACCAAGTAATCAAGTTTTACAAAAATAAATAGAACCAAAATGGTAAAAATTAACACCAAAAAATGCGCTTTCCCCCTAAGAGTGCACATCCTCGATTCTATTCCACTCTTAAAAACAAATGCTGAGGAGGGCCGGAAGCTGGTAACTGGTCTAGGCTCCTCTGAATTTAACTGTCATCTCTAAAACGCAATGCCTCAGTTTTAAGTACTTCCTCGAAGGCAGTGCAGGCAACACCTGCCTGCCTCTACCGTTTCCACCGCCTTCTGCAACTTCACTGTACCTGTCAAGACCGGCCCCACCCCCCACGGAGCCAGGGTCACTGGGAACGGAGGCCCGCAGGGACGCGGAGACCGCGGTTAGGATGGCGATCGCCCGCCAGGGGTAACACAGCGCCTGCTGCCTGCTAAGTGCTCAACAGAAAATGAACAGCGACACCGCACACACGCTCCCGCTGCCTCCTTAAGCAGCACTGCAGGGTCCCGCAGGCCTCGGGCCTGACACCCCATTTCTCCCTCGCCCCGTCCGTCAGGGCACCCGCTCCAATCAGAACGGCCGCCGTTCTGCCCGGGCCAGGGTCCCTCCCGGGAATGGGACCGTCACCTCCAGGAGCTTGGCTATCAGGGCTGCATAGAGCACCGACAGGGGTCCCAGCAGGTCCGAATCCCCCGGGGAGGCGGAGACAGAAGGCACAGTGGCGGGTACTGAGTCCATTGCGAGGGGACAGGCGAGCGGAGGCGACGCTTCCCCGAGTTACGGCCCTGGACGCCCCTCTGGTCACCGGTTCCCCTTCGGAAAGGACCCGCGAGGCGGGAGCTGGGAATGAACTTCGCCTTCCCCGCCGCCGGCACTGACACTTCCTACACCTGCCGTAAAACACGTCATCAGCCCCTTCCCCCAGGCGACGTCAACATGCCGACGGGGGCGGGGCCCGCGGGGGGCGGGGCCCGCGGGGGCGGGGCCACGGCGGAGGATCCAATGGCCGAGCGTGGCGGGGAGGGAGCGAACAGACCTGCGCGGAAGGAAAGTACGGACCTGCAGGGAGGAAGGAGGCGCACCTGCCTCAGGTACAGCGAGAGAAAGCGCGATCTAGGGGAGGCCCCGGGTTACCGGGAGGAGGATGGGCGGGGCCGGCCCCGAGCCGGATCCTAAGTCACCGCGGGCTGAGCCCCCAGACACCCGCGATCCCTCCCGCTCGCTGTAGGACCGCCGCTCTGCCTCCCGGCGCGGCCTGCTTCCCTTGTGTCTCAGGTGCTTGCCTCCCTTCCCGACCTCCAGAGGCTCCCCGGGCCTCACTTTCTTGCTGATGCCCCTTAAAAAGCCATAGCCTAAGGAATCGTGTCATCACGCCCACGCCAGTGGGTTCAGTTCTGGGTCCCGCGTTTGATGGTTGCGGGGCTTATGGAAAGAGACGAGGATTATGAAGAAACTGGGAATAGTAAGCTGGAGAGAAAACAATTCTTGCAGATCTTTAAAGGTATGTCTTTGCGTTGAGTATAAAGTCAGTTCAGAAGAACAATAGAGCAAGGACAAGCAGGGAAATGCAGAATTATGTTTTATACCTCCTAGAATCTTGTATTCCTAGCACAATACTTGGTACATACTGGGCCATCAAAATGCTTTGTACCCTTCAAATCAATGTTACTTTGTAACATTGCACCCTTTTCTCTTGCCATTCATATCTGTCTTCTCCCATCATCCCCCAAGCACGTACTGCACCCTATATCACAGCTGGGTCCCCCAACCCTGGGTTAGAACAGGGCTCTGTGTGCACCCGTAAGTAAAGGGAATAAAGAATCCCTCCCACATATGGAGACTGTGAAACTTTGGAAGTGATGATGATGTATTCTGATCATCAAGTTTGAATTCTGAGCCTCCCTCAATCGCTGAACATTTCATTATTCTGCCTCACAGGTCACAGACACACCTTCACCCGGACTGCGGCCACCACCATGACCACGGAGAAGACGGAAAAGCGGTTTGGTTTTCCTCCAGCCTTCCCATCCCGGTGGCCTTCCTCCTGAACTCCTTAGGTATTCGACATCTTTACGCGGAAGCTCAGATCATCCAAATGAGAAGCAGGTAGGGGATGACGCCTACAACAAGCCAGGCCCTGTGCTAGACACTTTCTGTTATCAACTCATGTGATCCTCACAACAATCGGAGTAGGTGTTATCTGAAATAACAGAACCCGGAGGAAACTAGCGGATACTTTCTCTATAGCTCCAAATAATTTACCAAGAAAAACCACCCAATTTCAACATACACCACAAGGGGGAGCTGCGACCTAAAAGGCTTTGCTAGTAAACCAGACAGAAGATCTCATTTGGGTCATGACTTCCTTTAGGAAGATAAATCTGAATAAATATTTTACCATAAGTGACTCTTTCTGAGAAACAAGTCTGACCATACCCCTTTTCTGCTAAAAACTTGAAAGGACTGACCCCCATCCCTAACAGTCTAACACACCAAGATATACAACTTCCTTTATGCCTGACCGTTCCTCTGCATTTGAATGGCACAACGAAGCTTCCCTGGCTCCCCCAAATAAAGTTACATGTTATTTCTTCTGACTGCACACTGCCCCGCCCCCCCTCCCCCCCCCACTATTCAATAACAAACTACACATCAAACTCCCACTGGCCCTTCAACTCCGCCCCAAACATGTCTCCGCCCACTTCTGACCTTCTCTGACCTTTCTCCCACCACAAAGAATCTATTCAACAAGGTGCTCACCACCAGGTAGACACACTCTGTCGGCCTGGATGGAAGTGTGTTCAGGTGGACTGTCTTTATCTCCCTGCTAGACTGGAGGATGCTCGAGGGGAAGGACGGTGTTTTACAGCTGTGCATACGCCCAGCTCGGGCACACAGCAAGCCCATCAGAGCCACGTACCTGTGGCTGGTTTCAGAGGCCCTCCTCAAAGAACCCGGAGTCATTTTCAGAAACACACCTTAGGTTTCTCACCTCAAGCTCGAAATCAACTTAAAAACTGTAAGAACCAACATGCTGTTTGAAGAAACTATGTCTGTCAGACTTACCGTCTTGGTCAAGTAAGCCATGAAAGGCGTGGCACCAGCTGTCTCTTCGGCCTGTACCTCTCGTTGCTCTTTCCCATCAGCAGCATTGTCAGGGGTGCTTTCTGTTACAAATATCCCTAAAACTGAGGGGGGGGGGGAGGAATATTTTATTGTATGCTTTAGAATAAGAATTGTTTCTCTTCACTTACAATATTTATGAGTGTCCACTAAGTAGTAGTCACTGTGACTGGGTCAGTGGCTCTTAAAGACAATTATATAGAGAGAAAATCTCAGAATTCCTATTAGGGCCATCAAAGCCTTCAGTTATAAAATGAACATAGCTGCACCCTCGCTGGTCTTTATCTCCTTGCGAGACTGGGTGGGTGTCATCCTGGGCACCTAAAGGTTGCCGGTTCGGCCCTAACGGGTTTGGCTCAGTGGATAGAGCGTCGGCCTGCGGACTGAAGGGTCCCAGGTTCGATTCCGGTTGGGGGCATGCACCTTGGTTGCAGGCACATCTCCAGTGGGAGGTGTGCAGGAGGCAGCTGATCGATGTTTCTCTCTCATCGATGTTTCTAACTCTCTATCCCTCTCCTTTATTCTCTGTAAAAAATCAATAAAATATATTTAAAAAAATAAATAAATAAAGGTTGTCGGTTCGATTCCCAGACAGAGCACGTGCCCGGGTTGTGGGCTCGATTCCCGATATTTTGCTCTCTCCCTCTCCCTTTCTCTCTCTCTCAAAAATTTTGTTTTTCAAACAACTTCCTCAGGTCAGACGAAATGAGTTGCTCTCCCACTAGACGTTTGCTGTGCTCTGTGATCCAGTTACTATTCAAAAGTGTCCGTCTCCACTGGACCACCCCATCCTGCAACATTCTGTACTGTTTCCTAAACTCATACAGTGTAACAATACAGGGACATAAATACCCCTTCCCTGTTTTAAAAAAAGGTTTTTACCATGTCCAGATAGCACTTTAACAAAAGAACTGAGCCACACTGTATTCTACTTGGGGGAGGTGGACTATGGAATGGGGGTGAAACACTGAACCTGTGAGTTTTGGAGCAGTGGGTCTCAAACTTTCAACCAATCAGGATTTCCTGGAGGGCTGGTTAAACTCTGATTGCTGGTCTCCACCCTGAGAGTTTCTGCTGCTGCTGATCTAGTTGAAACTGTTTAGAGCCTAAGGCTTTTACAGTCCATTTTAGTTTAAAATTAGTTGCCTCAGCTAATGCTAGCTGTCATTGGCGTCCGTGACCTACAGTCTCGGGCCTGTGTCCTATGATTGATCTCATGTGTCCCAGCTCCTGCTTGTCTCTGTTGGTTCTAGGAGTTCTTACTTTCAGAATGTGTTCAGACCTGCGTTACTTCCCCCTCCGTTTCCAATCTTTAATAACAAATCTCCTGGAAGCTCTTCTTTACGACATGCCTCTACTTTGTAGCAAGCTTTACCTGGGTGTTCGTCTTTCTCAGTATTCGGCTTCTGTGACACTTCTAGGACGCCCAGGTGACTAGTCACAGGTTGATCTGAATGGCCGGGCTTCTCGGGAATCTGCATTTTGAGATCTTCTATGTTCTCTTGCGGGAAATTATCTTCCAGCGGTGGCTGTATCTCTACGGGGAGGAAGAATGCATTGCGCCGGCAAAGCTTGCTGACTCCCCCTGAACTCCTCCCACTGAGCAGCACCCCATCACAGCTCTGGGGCAACCCCCTCTGCCCGCTGAGTGCTGGCAGCTCATGGAGCACAAGTGGGCAGGAAAATAAGAGTTTCAAATGATCTGATCTCCCTTCGAAGATAGCTAACCTACATAATAAAATGTACAAAGAAATCCTTCTCCCAAAGTACTTCATAAGTAAATGTATTTACAGTAGGGACGTCAATAGCCTGAATTCCTCTGGCCTACACAGATAAATGTGCAAAAGAGAGTCCCAGTCAAGAGCAAAACTAGGAAATGTCTCTTCTACACAGAAATGACATGCACTCGTTCATACACAAGCATGCCCGTCTCAGAGCCAGCGAAGAGAAGGGCGCACAAGCAAAGGCAGCTTGCTGAGGCGCCTTTCAGTATTGCCAAAGCACCTCTACCGGTCAAAGAGAACCCATTTCCGTCCCTAAGAGGCTCAGGGCATAGCCCAATGTGTGACCACCACAGAGATGGGTTTCTTTCAAACCTCAGAATCTACCCTGAAAATTGGGGTTTTACATTCTAATCCAATACGTATCTGCTTTCATGAAATGCAAAGGTGGTCCCTTGCCCAAACGCGCAGGGAAATGGGCACTCCGGGAGAAACACTGACCCTGTGCCTTCCTGTCCGCCTGGTACTCCTCCACGTGCCCTCCGTTCAAATCCCTGAGTTTGAAGAGCATGGGGGGCAGAGATGAGGGTGTGCAACTCAGAAGCAGCTTACGTTAGGACACTGGCTCAGGGCCAGTTCGACCACTAGTTACTCGATGGCTTCTGTGTGCCAGCTGCCGTGTTAGCCTTCTCTGCATCCTGGCTCCGTGCGTGGCCAATCCGAATGAATGCATGAAGCCCACGGCCCAGTATCATTGACCTGACCTTGGTGACTGCTCCCAACAGGCAGAAAGAGCAGGACATCCACCAAAGATGCAAGCTGGGAAATGAGGACCCTCAGGCCAGTCGATCCCTGTTCCGACCGCAGTTATTTTGTGATTGAGAAACTGTGTTCCCGAAAGCGCGTTCATATTTAATTTCACGTGAAGTTGTATGTGGTTGACAGGTCTATTTTGTGCACTTTTTTCCCATTTGCATCTTTATCTTTCTATAAAGTTTCCTTTTGAAAGTGCTACCCTTCTCAACTGTTCTAAGGAGAAGACAGCAAGAAACCCTTATCGGTGTCTGAGAGAAGGCAGGAAGGGATGGGGACATTGCCTCCTGTCTTTAGACATGCGGTCAGCTGTGGGCAGGGCTTTACAAATAAGGTATAAGGCACTTCAGCGAACCCCCAACCCAACCCGACGAGGCCACGGGCGGGTACTTACCTTCCGCTGGTCCCCCCCAGCCGCCCTCTGGAGGCTGCGTCGTTGCCAGGGGTCCAGGCTCCTCCCCTGAGGAGTGTGTGTACCTGACAAAATAGATCAGGTCTTGGACGTCGTCCAGCACCGCGGCCTCTTCAAAAATGTTGCTTTCCTTCAGGCCCGAATCTCTCTGTTCCGTCACGTGTGCATCGAGCATTCTCTCCGCTGCGCTCAGAATCTGGGACTCGGACGCCCGGAAGACCTTGTCCAGGACTTTCTCCACGTTGTAGGGCAGGCTGTCCCGCTGTGCCGACTTCAGCTTTCGCGACATTTCTTGGAACATGGCTTCCAGCTCGTGGACGTGGAAGTACTTCCGGAACCGCTGCAGAGACTGCTGCTCCTTGAAGAAGCTGCCGATTATAGGCAGGTCCTCCCTGTGGGCGCTGTGCGCTGGCTTTGCGGCTGCGGGCGCAGGCCAGGGGAGGTCGCCGTCACGTTCCTCGGCGGCAGCCCCCGGGCTCTGTGTGTCCATGAACGTGGAGGGCTCTGGCCCAGGCTCCGCTGCGAGCCCCGAGGTCTTCGGGGGTTCCTCAGGGTTGTCTTCTTTAAGATAGCCAGGGCCTCGACTCCGAAGCACTTCGCCTGACTCTGGACTCTGATCGTTTCTCTTGTCAGGAAAGCCACTCCCTTCGGATGGTCCCTGTGCTTTCTGATCTGCACGAGGGCTTTCTTCTGATTCTACCTCCGGGCCACCGGGTTCCTTGCCAAGCGTGCCTTCCCCTCTGCCCTCAGTTTCATTTTTGCTTTCAGTTTCCAAAATATTACTAGTGTTTTCTTCAGTTTCTACATTAATATTTATGGTGTCCAAAATGCCACTTCCGGAGACCTGCGGATTAACACCTAACTGCCTGTCCTGCATCGCAGGGCCTTTTTCTTGAGACTGTTTTGCACTGACAGCATTTTCGTCCTCCAGCAGTTCTTCGGGGCTGGCATCGTCATCCTCTGCTTCCGGTTTTTCAGGAGGGAAACCTGGGACTTCTGCGCTATCAGTCTGGCCTGCTGTTTCTGCTTCCGGAGTGCGTGGCTGGGGATGAGCAAGCTCTTCACTTAAGGTGTCCCCTGT
Source organism: Corynorhinus townsendii (assembly GCA_026230045.1). Taxonomy (NCBI): domain Eukaryota; kingdom Metazoa; phylum Chordata; class Mammalia; order Chiroptera; family Vespertilionidae; genus Corynorhinus; species Corynorhinus townsendii. The sequence goes on along the minus strand of JAPDVU010000016.1, from coordinate 13,743,531 downwards.
GACCTCCTCCTCACTTAGCCTTGTCTTCTCCTCCACTTGCTTGTTAACTGCAGCAGCCACATCTCCTCCTGGTTGCCCAGACAGATTTCTTCCCAGAATGGGACCCTCATCTTCCAGTTCTGCTGACAAACCCATTTCATCGGGAGAGGAGAACCTAGGTTGATTTTCAGTTTTAAGAAGCTGTTCCTCTTTCAATTCCTCACTTGGATGCTCGGCCGCGAGCGTGTGTTGTTCTGGTCCACTTCCGGAAACATCTGCTCCCTTCTCCACACCGTCTCTGGATGCATTATGCTCATTATCTCCCAAGAGCCGTGTACCATCCATAGCTTCCTGTTTAATCCTTTCTTCCTTCATTTCATTCCCTGCAGCTTTATGTTCCCACACTTTCACGAAGCCACCTTCCGAAATCTGTTCTCCAGGCTTCTCTTCATGGACCATTCCTTTTGAGACATGAACAACTGCACCTTTTAGGTCATTTTCTTCGTTATAAAAGGCGGATTTTAATATTTCTTTACCCTTTGCAATAGCTGGCAAAGAGTTGAGGTTACTGCTCTGCGTAGAGCCGGGCAGAGTCCTGTCTTCCGTCTTTCCACCCCCTAATCCTTCCTTACCTTCCCCCAGGCCCCTGTTGGATTCCTCAACCGTCCTCCCTTTTCCGTTAACATGAAGTTCTGTGTCCATTAATGGGTTTTTGTCATTATTTGTTTTAGGAACCTCCACAGTCAAAAGACCATCTTCTGCCTGTTCAGGGTCATTATCATCTGCTGCTGATTGTGGTTTCCCCCATTTGCTGTCTGGGATTAATCCATCCTCGCCTTCCTCTTCTTCCTCTGAATCAGAACTCTCGAAATCCATACCTGTTGGTTCTGCACCTTCTGTGACAGCAGAGAAGTCAGTATCCTCCCAAGTCGTTAGTATATTTTTATCACCCTTTTTGATGCCAAGGGGCTGAGTTACCTCCACCTCATCCTCTTCACTTGAATTCTGCTCTGTATCAGTTGAATAATTCTCAACTTCAGATTGCACTGGCATTTTCAAATCCTCTCCATCTGTGAAGGTTAGTAATGGCAGCTCATCAAAGTTTTCTTCATTCTCTTCCTCTTCGTCCTTCCCAACTACGTAGTACTCAGCATCCAATTCCTCATCAAAATCGTCTTCTAATGAAGTAACGAGTCTGGTTGTCTCATCATCAGACACAAGTGCATCAGCAGTGGAGCCAAATTTGGTTTTCAAGTCCACAGTCATTTCTTTTTTCAAAAGTTTATAAGCATCAGTCTTCTGCTCACTTGAGAACTGAGAGATATTGCTGGTTAGGTTGTATTCATTGGCTGACACGTTTAATTTCTCTTGAAGCATGTCTTCCAGCGGTTCCAATGAGGATTGCCCTCCCTGAGGGTGCTTTCTTTGACTGTTAACCTGGAGATGGTTCTTCTGAGCCTCATGTCTGTCCTGGAGTTCCTTGGTGCTTTCTGAGAAAACACTTTCTCTTTCTTCTGAGGTAGCTTGCACTGAATCGGGTTCAGGGTCACTTTCTTCAGATACTTCAGGAGGTTCTTCCACAGGCTGAGAAGTTTTTTCTAGAGCTTTCTCAGAATCTCCAGTTGCAGAATTGTGCAAATCCAAAAATCCTAACAGTTCTTCTACATTATAGTTATCAAAACTGTCTCTTCCCCCATCAAAGCAAACAAAATCTGTCTCCTGTAAGAGAAAGAAAAACATTAGTGTATCTGTAGCCATGCGTCCCAAGAGCAAACTGTCAGCCATGCCAATGACAGCAACAGCCTCAAAGTCATGTTGGGCTCTAGAGGGGCTTTTGTGCCAGCCTCGGGCAATGAACTGTTCCTTGGGAGTCGGGAGACAGGAGGCCGGAACCCACTTTTCCCTGGCTTTCTGCTTCCCCAAGGAAATACTTTCACATGAGTCATGCTCCCAGCTTCCCTTCCTTCTCTCTTCCCCAGGGGAGGAACGACTCAGGCAGCGGGGGCAGCGGGTGAGTTTGCCTTGCACCATCGCTGTTTTCTGTTTGGGACCAGCTGGATGGAGCACACACCCTCTCTCTTCTATGCTGTCAGTTATAGGGACATTTCCCCCGGGAATAGCCAACCTGCCCCTCCTCCCCCTTCCTGAGCTCTGCCTCTGGCTGTGTTACTCTGTCTTATTCTGGACTGCAGTGGTCGAAAGCCCATTATTTCTGCACACTTGTTTGCTAAAAAGCTCCATTAATAAATAATGGGGACAATTTAGTCTCCATCTGCCTGACTCCTGGGTCTCTCAATTTGTTCTGAGCACAAAAGGTGAAAAGTGAGGTGTCAGTGATTGGGTCCCCCAACTTCCAACATTGATACCTGACGTCCTGGGAATTCACCACGTAAGACTTTGTCTATCTCCTCTGCCATCCTGCTTTCTAGGCTGAACCTCTCTGCTGACCCAGCCAGAACCAGGCAGAATCCCCTTGCTGTCGGTTGGCTCTGAGTCTACACAGATTTTGGCTCTTATTTTCCTTAGGTTGGGAAAGATAAATCAGCTCAAGATCTTCAGTATTGAAATACAGGCGCACAGGAAATAAAAATGTAAAGGAACAAAGAATGGTGTCAGGGGGGTTCCCACCTAATCATTACCACAAGTATAACCTGAAGACAAGTAAGGGATATGCTCTAAATCAGGATCCTTGGCGTCATTAAAATCTGCTTTCAGGACTCTCAGTAAAAGTATTTTCTTCCTTTCCTCCCCTAAAAACCATATAGACATAAAAGGGGCCACAACGGGAAAAATTTAAAAACCAACAAAGATAATTTTCTTCTAACTAAACTGTCACATTACTCTGGGGAGGCCTGACCAGTGTGGTAGGGGTAAATTATATTGCCTTTTTAAACATTGCATGCATTTCTAAGCCATTTGCTTAACTGAGGGAAGCATGCAAAGGTTGGTGCAAGGAGAAGGCAGACTCCCAAACAAGTGAGGTCCCTGTGACCAATGAACTGCCGTCTCCCACTTATCCCGCAGTCTCTTCGTTTGCAGTGAGGCCAAACAGGCAACAAGGCTGACATTATGACCCTTGGGATCATCAAGAATTTTTAAGAATAGATGGCTCCAAAACGTCACCCATTCTGCCACTCTCATCTGAGAGCTGCTCTTGACCAGCAGCTAGCACACTCCGAAGCACCTCCAAAGAGCTGCTCAGAGACTTCTGAGTGAAGGTGGGCATCAGTTATTATAAATGTGAAAACTGCAGAAATAATCAGCTGAATGAGGATCTCAGAATACAAAAGCCTTGTCTTGACACAGCTATTTTAAGTCAGTGCTCCCTAGAGGAGTGATTCATAGAATTGGTGCCGTCGGTACCTTGTAGATTTGGGACAGGACTGCAGCTGAAACTCGCACGTTCCCTTTTCCAAATCTAAAATGTAACCATAATCCCTTAAATCACGACAGGTCAATGATAAAATCCCCGTAAATCTGCATTTCTGGCCTAGTACATAAATTAGGGTTTGATCAATTTAACCTGATTTCTATCTACGTACACTGTCTAATAGCTATTCCTTTTGCTTATAAGAATTATCTCATTTTAATAACTAAATGCAAAGATATTGAATTCTTAACTTTTTTTCATATAAAGAAAAACCCTGTATGAGAGTACACAGCCTTATATAAGATGTGCTTCCATCAGATTATAAGTCTCCTAGATATTCTTTTCAAATTTTTCTTTTTTTCTATTTTTAAAGGTAACCTGATTCTAAATTAAAATCTGAAACACAAACGTTAACTTTTTTTTTTTTTTTTTACCAAAACACATTCAAAGACTTTAAAAAATACAGCAGGGTCCTTGAATAACATCTTGTTCAATGTCATTTCATTATCACGTTGTGAGATGCCACAGAAACGTAGCTCTTGCTTATATCAATTAACCTATGATAAAACTGGCTTTGTTTTACGTCATTTTGCTTAAAGTCAACCCATAGAGGACATTAAGTGAGTACTTAATGTAGTTAACAACTGAGGAATTTGTAAGCCAAATATAATGGAGAACCAAAAAAAAAAAAATCCACAACTTACATCTGCTGGAATTTGTAGTTCTTCTTTAGTATACTTATGGACTACCTGAAGTAAATCCTTTGGAAAATATCCAAAAATACGTCCAACCTATGTAAAAAGAATGGGCAAAAGAAAAACTATCAATCAAAATTCTGTACAAGAAATGTAAATGAGAGGAAATATACAATTGGACAGGTAGATATAACCACAGAAATACACAGTCACTATGATTACAGAGATTATTATTCCAATTAAAATTAAGTATATAATATTGCAAAGTCAACTTTTCTGAAACCACTTATGTTTTCTTTCAACACTCAGCTTAATGCTAAACACAGGGCACATAAAGTTAGATTTTGAAGTAGATAAAAGATCTGCACAAGAGAAGACTGTTGTATATTATATGATTAAAACTATGCAAATCAAAGCTGATTGGAAACACAATTCCAAATAACCTCTAGCAAGAATTTACCTGCACATTTCACAGCATTGCTCACAAACCAGTACTTATGTCTCTCTTAAACCAATAAACACCAGTGATGAAAATTAATAAGTGAAAAATATACTATTTCTGAAATGTATTGATCAACACGACAAAAGGCGAACAAATATTTATTGATATTTATGGGTTGTACTAGCTTTTTCAAAAACTAGATTTTCCAGCCGAAACTGGTTTGGCTCAGTGGATAGAGCGTCGGCTTGCGGACTGAAGGGTCCCGGGTTCAACTCCGGTCAAGGGCATGTACCTTGGCTGCGGGCACATCCCCAGTGGGGGGTGTGCAGGAGGCAGCTGATCAATGTTTCTCTCTCATCGATGTTTCTGGCTCTCTATCCCTCTTCCTTCCTCTCTGTAAAAAATCAATAAAATATATAAAAACAAAACAAAACAAACCCTAGATTTTCCAGGTATTTGGGGAGAAAATAAAAGTCAGACTAATCTACACATCAGCTTTAGATTTATGCAAAGTAAACCTCTGTAGAAGATGATCCCATTTATCTGCAGCACTAGCAGCTAAGGTTATACTGCTAAGCATGTCCTCTTGGGAAACATACACTGCCTGTTACTAGCTGCAGTCTGAAAGGGAGTGTTAGATCTCTTCCCAGTCATTCCAGGGGACTGATAGGCGGATCAAATGCACAAAAAGAAAACAAAAGGCTATCTTATCACTAACTCCTAAAATATCCTCATTATGAGTGCTCTTGTTTTATCTGGCAACTACCTGAGAGCCAGTGTTGGTGGTAGAGTAGTGCCTTGGAGATTAGATAAGCCAGGGCAATTAAGAACTGCCACATTGGCAGTTGAAGTCTGAAATTCTGAGAAACCAGAAAGGACTTTAGGATGAAAACTAAGAATTAGAAAGAAGAATCATTTGAAAGCCAAGGAGAGACAGTTTTAATTTCATAAAGTGTAAGGGCCACCAAATGAGAGAGGAGAGTGAGGGCAAAGATCCTTTTCTCCTTCACGGGAAAACTTTATTTAGAGAATGTGGAAAAGGGGAAAAAGTCAGATCTGTAGAGAAAGGAAATACATTTATCTTTGTGTCATCTTTGCTATATAAAACTTTATTTTTATACTGGGTGGGGTCCCCTTTCTTATGACCTGACCCCTCCCCAAAATATGGCAGAATCATGGGTCCTCGTGACTAGAAATAATTTTTATATCTAATTGGCTTCCAACTATCATCCCTGCCAAGGAACTGCTACTGATTTGATTTGGGGGGGAGGGGGAAAGCAAAGTATTTTTTCAAGGGAATTCTGCATAGCTACTATGCAGACAAATGTCAACGCCACGGCCCTGAAAGGAAATATTCAAAAGGAAGATGGGTCACACATGGGCCCTTCCATTTCAGAGCTTTTGATTTTATAGGAGCTAAGACAGTACACACACTAACTGCAATGCAAAGCAGAAAAAAGGGTCCCACAAGCAGTGCAAACACAGTGTCCCCTAAACCATTATCAGACGGCAAAGACCCCTTCTGTTGGGTGCAGGGGGTAGTGCTTCCCACAGAAGGCAGGATGAGAGTTGGGCCCACAAAGACGGCAGGCTTTCTAGATGTGAGTAAGATGGTAAACAAGAGTATGGAGGTAGCCCTAGCCGGTTTGGCTCAGTGGATAGAGCGTCGGCCTACGGACTAAAGGGTCCCAGGTTCGATTCCGGTCAAGGGCATGTACCTTGGTTGCGGGCACATCCCCAGTATGTGCAGGAGGCAGCTGATCAATGATGTTTCTAACTCTCTATCCCTCTCCCTTCCTCTCTGTAAAAAATCAATTAAAAAAAAAAAGAGTGTGGAGGTAAAAAAATGCAAGTTGAGTTCACTTATCCAAATGCTCAAACTTGACCACCAGATTAAAAATGCAGCATAGGGAGATGGAAAAAACTCTCCAAGAAAAAATATTACTAAGAAATCTCATGTGGTAGACTTGAAAGAAACAGAATAGATTCTTCTTTGTATCAAATGATTCAACTGGGATTCTGCCTAAATGCAAGGACTGTCCCTGCCCAGTTGGCCTTTGAAGATTCCTCCCTGGGAATCGGGAGCGCCAACAAAATCAATCTGCTTTTCTCCATGGAGGACTCAAAAGCCTTATTTTCTGTTGTTTGTTTGGTGTTTCATGGAGATTGAAAGCTTTCACAGTTGGGACTGGATATTTCTCTAATTTTGGACGACCCCAAGGACATCAAGGACTGTTGCTACTTTGAATAAATACATAGTCCACACATCACACTTTTTAAAAAGGACAATAACTCATAAGCCTCCCAATCGGCTCACTCCCAGTGAAACTCTTCATTCAAAACATCACAGCCTGACGTATTCACTGATTTCCATGTCTGCTATCAGGACAACCACGGACCTGGGTGGAATCGAGCTGCTGGGGGAACTACTGGCAACAAATGTCCGAAGAGCAGGAAGAGGATGACCCAGAAGTTGCCAATAAAACAAGAAGTCACACTGTGACAATGACATTTTGGTTTTTTAACAGACTAAGAACAGCACACATGATTAGGTAACTGTTCCCAGAGCTGCCAGTTTTTCAAATATTAATAATTTAGTAAAAAACAAATGCACACAAGATCAACTTTCCTCGTGAATGCCTGAAACCCTATCTTGCAGGAGTAAGTCTCAAACCCATGAATCCTTCCATTTTAAAGCCAAGGAATTTCAGGCTGCACCATTTCAACCTTTTTTTAAAAAAAAAAAATTGATTTTTTACAGAGAGGAAGGGAGAGGGACAGAGAGTCAGAAACATTGATGAGAGAGAAACAGTAATCAGCTGCCTCCTGCACACCTCCTACTGGGGATGTGCCGCAACCAAGGTACATGCCCTTGACCGGGACCTTTCAGTCCGCAGGCCGATGCTCTATCCACTGAGCCAAACCGGTTAGGGCCCATTTCAACCTTTGCTATGTATGGAGCACGCATGGCTGAAAGGCCTAGAACGTGATGCTGAGGAGCAATAGTTGGAAGCAGTTCAATTCTATTTAGGAAATCTCTGCTGAGCCCCTACTCGGTGCCAAGCCTGATGTCTGCTGGGGACACACAGCAGAGGACAGCTTAACGCCATCCAGGACCCCAAGAAAACAGTTACTTAAATCGTCAGTGCTAAAGGAGCCCAAACAACGTCAGAAAAGAAAGCTTGTCATTTTCTCCATCTTCTTCCTGGCAGAATTTGCACGTGGCTCACCAAGTCTGCAGGTTCTCAATGGCAATCCTTTTCTTTTTCCTGAGTAAGTCTTTTTTGGTAATGAAAAAGGAAAAGAAAAAAAAAAGAAACTGACAAATTTTTACTTACACTTCCAGCCCAAACTTCCGGCAACGTCCCCGCCAGTTTATAGTAGACATGGACATGGTCTCCTTTTTTAAAATTCACAAAACGGCAATCTGGGCCTGTAAAGTCTTCGAGAGCCTCAGCCCGGTACATCAACACTGTATGGGAAGAGAGAAAAGAAATAACCAGATATCACGATTCGACTTGCACAGCCCGTTATTGATTGATCAGGAAATACAGGAACCCACTGTCAACAGCTTTCTCCGGTACTGTCTGCACTCGATCACTTTCAAGTCACATGCTCCAAGCATCTAAAACCTTGCGAGCTTTATCATGATAAATCAGGACAGCGCCTGCAAGCAGACAGGGCAGAGGGAAACTCTCCTTAGTTTTCTTTATGGAAAATGCTGAGAAACAAAAACCAGTGTGTCCACCACCACCAAAGGCTGAACTCAAATAAAACTCTTGGTTCCCTCTCTAACTTGCTAGTCCTCGATCTTTGCTGTGTCATAATCACAAAAAAAAGCTTCCTTTTGCAACTGGGTAAATTCAAGGGCAGATGCTGACTCGCTTAAGCATGGCTGCGTGCAGAGGTAATAGGGACTGGGAGAGCACCCAGGAACCCCCAGGGGGTTAATTAACTTGAACTAACCACTAGAAGGCACTATTTTTAAGTGGCTCTAACTGCTACCACCCAGCAGTAAACACTGTCGGTTTCATTTGTGGCCAAGTTGTTCTTTCCTTACAATATCTAGGTAAACTGACGGGAAAGGATGTCACACCCTATGTGACAGATCCAATCACGTTACAAGGTAATATTTCCTGAAGGTAAAGAATGTTGACTGCACCCCTAACCGGTTTGGCTCAGTGGATAGAGCGTCGGCCTGCGGACTGAAAGGTCCCAGGTTCGATTCTGGTCAAGGGCATGTACCTTGGTTGTGGGCACATCCCCAGTAGGGGGTGTGCAGAAGACGGCTGATCAATGTTTCTAACTCTCTCTCTCCCTTCCTCTCTGTAAAAAAATCAATAAAATATATGTATTTTTTAAAAAAGAATGTTTACTGTAGCCAACATTAATACGTTAAGCACCAAGCCTGTTTTGTCTTCCTTTCCGTTTAGCCCACGATATCCGATTTCACCGATATGCTGGTGGCAGGAGACTGAGGAGGTCCAAACGGAATAGTGTCAGTCACCGGTGACTGACATGGCGCTAAAGGTGTTAAGAAGGTTTCAGAACTCAGTTAAAATAGCCTTATTTACCTATTTCTATAAACAAAACCAAAAGTGGACATCACCTGTGGCAGGGATTAAGCAAAACTTGTGAATACTGTTCAGTAGTTACCGTCAGTCTTAAAATGCAGGACTTAAATCACACCTGACTTAGAAACTGGTGGAAGTATTTTTCTTTTTGTTGGCCAAACACACAGTTTCGCATATAAGCTGAAATGGACAATAAATGCAATTAAGTAGCAGAAAAAAAGGATGGAATGGAAATAATATGTTTCTACAAGGCAATTAGCAATCAATACATGAAAATGTATCTATGTATTTGAGGGACAAACATAAAGGGGGTTATTTGGATTTTGAAGCTAAAAAATCTCATTATTTTCATGCATGCTGTCAACCCAATTCAGCTATAATTGGGCGAGAGGCCAGATTGAAGGTGATAGGCAATTTAAGGTTGGGGACTCTAGGACAACTGGAAATAGCAATGTTTCTCTCGGTCCCCTCAGAACAGATCATTGAGGATTTCTAATCATAAATGGGATGACACCATAACGCACGCTGTAGAACAGCTTTCTGAAAAGCACATGCGTACAACGCAGCCCCTACCCTGCTTCAGCTGCTTCCTGCTGTGTTTGGTTACATCTGGTTGGACACATGCCATGTGACCACTTAAGGGCCCTTCCAATACCTTGTCTCCTACCGAGGAAGCGTCTGCGATGTGCTTCTCCAGGCAACTGGTTTTGAGGAACTCAGGTGGGGTAGCGCTTGGAAGCACTGAACAGCGGCTATTTGCCACAGCCAGCCGGGCTTGCTAATAACCTGGGTTTGCTCCGAGAAAACTACAGGAAAAAGCCGTGAGGCTGCGCAGCTTTTGTAGCGTTTATTTACATGGGCCCCAGGGTTACCTCCAGGAATGGCTGCAGGTATACAAACTTCAAATTATGAAACTGGTCTTTGAATAACGCCAGTTTGCATATAAGTAGCTAAACTGTAGGCTGATGGCCTTTCCAGAAAGATCATTTGCTATACCTTTTGATTACTGTTTATGAACAACCTTTTTGGAAGCGGTTATTAGTATCTGAGACCGGCTGGGAGACTGTAAGATGGATCTTGGTTCAGCAAACACATAGCCTCAGAGATTCCCACAACACAAGGGGCTAAGGCTAGAGCTGGCTGGGTTTGTAAGACCCTCTGAGTATTGAACAGTGTTACTGTTACTTTAATAATCCTCCATCGGAGCCTGAAGATCTCAACCCGTCGCACCCTCCCCCCGCCCCCCACCAATCTGAGGCAGGGGAACAATTCCGCTTCCTGCACAAAGAAGAGGAGGCTGTGGGGTCCCAGGTGGCCGAGGCAGATCCTTCCACGCTTTCGAGAGCCAAAGACTGTGGCCTTTCTGGTGCCCTCCCTGCCCGGCTGCCTGCAAGACTTCCAAGCACAGAAATGACAGGACTGAGGCAGAGCCGGACGGAGACCTTGGGATACACCGCATGCCTGGACTCTAAGCCTGTCCCAATCCCAAACTCCAGTGTCTGTCCAAAAGGCGGCACGCGCCCCAAATCCTAGCGAAGCAGAAGGGCAAAGGGGCAGCGCCCTTCCCGAAACCTATCATCAACCTTGAGCAGGGAGTCCGCCCAGCGAGCCCTGAGCGCATCTGCCCCGGACAGCACCCACCCTGGTCCCCGCAGCGGGGGCAGGAAGGCTCTCCGAGTCAGCGTGGGAAGCCCGGGCACGCGGCGCGCCACCCCATCTCCCATCGGAGCCGGGTAAACGAGGGTAGCGGACGCCGGGAGGTGCCCCGGGATAACGGGGGCCATCTCCAACCCCCCCAAGTTCCCCAACCCGGTCAGCAAAGGAAAAAGAAAACGCCGGCAACAAGTGGGAGGCGCAGACCCCGCGGCCGGGGCCTGCTGGCCCGGGCGCCCGCAGAGCCGCCGGGCACACACGCAGGGACCCCGGGCTCGGTCCCCTACCCCCGGCCCGGCGCTCCGCCCTCCAGCCCGGGCTGCGACTCCCCAGAGGCGTGCGGGCTGCCTAGCTCCCGCCCCCGCGCAGCCCGGCCACGGTGGCCCTCGGGCACTCACTGCTGCATTCCTCGTCCGCGCAGAGCTTGTGCTCGGAGAAGCGCCTGCTCATGTCAGGCTCCAGCCGGCCCGGAACCCGCCAGGGCAGCCCGAGCAGGAGCAGGCACAAGGGCAGCCCCGGCGCCGCAGCCATGTTGTGGTCACCGCGGGGGCCGGTGACGCGGAGGCGGAGGCCGGCGGCGCCAGCGGGCGGGGCCAGGGCGGAATGGGGGCGGGCCAGGGCGTGTAGGGGCGTGGCTAGACGCGAGGGGCGGGGCCTGGGCGGGTTTGAGTTGCTGGTCTGACACGTCAGCACGGGCCCTGGGAGTGGATGAAGGGAGGAGGACCGCCAACTGCTTTCTTCCCTCTCCCCCCACCCCTTCGCCCTACGACCTTGGATCCCCTAACCTCCCACCTGTTGGTGGGGTGGCGCGAGGTTTTCGCAGCCTCTCATCTCTGATCCGCAACCCCCATTCTTGGTTTGGTACCTCCTTTTCCCAACTATGAAATCCCACCCGCGGCTTGACACTGTTAGTCCCTGTTTCGAGGCTCCATCCCGGACACCAGGCCCCCACTTTGATTAGGAAAGGGGAGAGTGAGTGGAACGGTGCGTTGGTGAGGTAATTAGAGCATGTAGCGGGTTTGGTCTTTTTAGGGGGCCTGGGAGATAAAGATGGGCAATGGGTCCCCGTGCTGAGATCTCCAGATGCTTGGGTCTTTATCCACAGGGGAAGAAGTAACTGAATTCAACACAGATGTGTTGAGCTTCCATTTCATGCTCCCATGTCATGCCAGGCACCGGACAAAATACTAGGGTGGTGTGCAAAAATGTGTAAGTCAAAGACAAAATGTCTGGCCCTAAGGAAGCCCACAATTCAGTGGAAACCAACTGGCATAAAAACGACTAACGAATCAATGTCAGCATAGGCGAGAGGTAATGGCAGCTAATATTATTTTCCTTAGGAGCGGGTGTTATTCTACGGCCTTTAAAAGTATCAATTCAAAACATTTTCTGGTGTGCTTCCGACTTTTAGTATGTGGTTTATGTGTGCCATGAGATGAGGTTGAAAATCGCTGATCTAGAATATACAAAGGACCCTTAAAATTCAATAATAAAAAGACAAATAACCTGAAGTGTTATAAACCAGGTTAATCCTAGTAAAGGTCTTGGTTAAAAATAAAAATACTGTGATTCGTTGCAATATAGTGAGTCAAAACAACAACAAACACACATTTCTTTACTCTGTGGAGTCAGCCTGCACAGTATCATTTCTTTCCAAGCGTCTTGAGGTCTTCCTTTCATCTCTCTTCCCAGATTTCTGGCTTTTGCATCTAGTGTCATCCCAAGGAGCCTCAATTGGGCTCCACCTCTGAGGGTGGAGAATGCCTCTGGATCCTCATCATATTCTTTAGACTGGAAACTCCTACAAGATCAACAAATCTCTCCTACTAATACCAATCATCTCTCTTAGTAAGAATGGGGGGAGGGCGGGAGAAAAGAATCCTAGCACACAATAAGTGCTAAAATGTCTTGGGGTATAAATTCTAAGCACTAAAGAGTTCAAAGAAGGAGGAAAGTAAATGATGGTGGTGGGATTTGAGTTAGGTCTCGGTGAGTAAGTAGGATTTAGATTCTAAAAAGATAGGAAAGGGCCCTGGCCAGTTTTGCTCAGTGGTTAGAGCAACTGAAAGGTCCCAGGTTCGATTCCAGCCAAGGGCACATGCTGGGGTTGTGGGCTCGATCCCCAGTAGGGGGCGTGCAGGAGGCAGCCAATCAGTGATTCTCTCTCATCATTGATGTTTCTCTCTCTCCCTCTCCCTCCCTCTCTGAAATCAATAAAGAAATATATACTTTAAAAAATTAATAAAAAAATAAAAAGATAGGAAAGGGCAAATTGAAGAAAGCAACATAAGATAAAACAGAGCAGGAAGTAATTTTTAAAGGACAGGAAGGAGACCTAATCTTTCTAGAGCGAAATGATCCCATTAAAGAGAACTGGGAGATAAACTTGGGTGGCTGGGGCAGGTCAGCTTATGAAAATCAAGCACAAGAATTAGACTTAGTAGAGCCAAAGACAGAAAGCTATCAGACTTTAAGTAAAAAGTAAAGGAATCATAAAACAGAAGTGAACTGTAAGTAAATATCCTCTTCTGAAAGCCAAGGAGAATGGTGTTTGGTGTTAAGCATGGCTGGTAGGGTTAAACCCTTCCCCACCATTAAAAAGCATGCCAAAGCCACGTCAAAGAGTATGTTCTACTAGGAGTGAGTCATATGCAAGCCAAGGCCTTCTATCAGCATGTTCTGTTTGTCCAGTCTTGGTAAATGTCCCCATTTCTATTGCACCAAGGAAGAAATGCAAACATCTGGAACTGCCACTAATATATACAGTAAGCTTGTATGTCAGTTCCGGTTTCCGGTTCTGCCTCATTTACCTTGGTGCTCTTTTCACAGAAGTCAAATATTTGGTGCATTGAAACAAATGCAGAAGGAATTCCAGGGTGGGGCCTGTACAACTCAACTTCCACAGTGAAGACTGGCTTATCTATTACAGTTTTCAGATATGAATTACTTCCTTACAGAAGGACAGTGGAGGCAGGGAATGCAGTCAAAAGAATTAAGCTAGCTATCAGGGGTGTAATCGTGTGACCCTGGGCGAGTCATCAATTTTTGTGTCTTACATTCCTCACCTATAAAATTGGGGCTAAATGTTAACACTTCATGGTGTCGCTTGAAGAAGCAAATAAGATCACATATTAAAGATTGCCCATTTTTGTTGTTTAAAAAATTAAACAGCAAACATATCTGGCTCTTAGGCAACAGGGATGGTTGATGATGCAATGAGAGGCTCAGCAAATCAATGACTTTGTCAAAAGGGAGACAGTTTTAGATGGGACCTACCCTGAACACTTCCCTTCTTCCTAAAAGTCAGTGTGGCAGGTAACAACCTCCCGGGCTGTGCTTGGCAGTTCAAAAGCGCCTCCTGGAGGAGCTACTAAGAACTGAGAGGAAGAAAATAGGTTCTTGATGTACAAGCACAGACAACCTGTTAACAGATCACACATCCAGACAAAGCAAACCTCTTGAATCCTCAGCATTTTAGTTGACACATTCAGTATAAAATTAGGAACAGGAACATAAATGCCATCATGAAGACTGTTCAAGTGTGGATGTCGAGCAATTGCATACAGGAAGCATAAGAGTTCCCTGCAAGTATAAAAGTATATCCCTATTAAAATATGAAAAAAAAGTTCATCCCTATTTAAATATGCATCGGAGAGGAAATGATATGGAATGCATTAGAGGGTGAATGAATGACATCAAACCAGAATGATTAAATAATGAATCTAAACCTGATACTTTCCTTATTTCTCACTGACTCCCTAGAACAATGCTGTCCAATAGCAATATGATGCCAGCTACAAATTTAAAATTTCTACAAGTGACATTAAAAAGGTAAAACAAAGCAGATGAGACTAATTTTAATAATACATCTTATTTAATACAATACATCCAAAGTATTACTGTTTCAACTTGTAATCAATGTAAGATTCTTTTTTTAAAAAATATATATTTTATTGATTTTTTTACAGAGAGGAAGGGAGAGGGACAGAGAGTTAGAAACATTTATCAGCTGCCTCCTGCACACCTCCCACTGGGGATGTGTCTGCAACCGAGGCACATGCCCTTGACCGGAATCAAACCTAGGACCTTTCAGTCCGCAGGCCGACGCTCTATCCACTGAGCCAAACCAGTTAGAGCTAATGTAAGATTCTTAACAAGGCATTTGACATTCTTTATTTTATATGAAATCTTTGAAATCTGTTATGTATTTTACACTTACAGTACATATTAATTCAGACTAGACACATTTAAAGATAGCACAGCTCAAGAAGGCAGGGATTAAAAATTAACATCAGATCCATACCATACATTTGTACATACCTGTACATTATTTTGCATATGCTTATTTTAAAGAAATGAAAAGCTTAAAATTGTGCTTTTGAATTTAACATTTTGGCTAAGCTCTTTTGGAACTTTTGCAGAAGGAGAAAGAAGGATGATAGTTACCTCAAGATCCACCAATTTTTGTTTGTTTGTAATCGGAGGTTGAGGTTATTGTTAGGATATTTGAGAAGTTCATTGCCATTTCAGATGAATCTGAAGACCTTAATAAAAAGTATAATTATACTTTATATATATATACTTTTATAAATATAGTTATAATTATGCTCCTAGTCATTAAGTGCTAGCTATGCATTTATTGTGTATTTCTCATAATTATCTCACACACATTTACTATTCTTGACAGAGAAACCACAATTGATATTGAAATGGGTTGGCCCTGGCCAGGGAACTAGGTGATTAGAGCATTGTCCCAATATGCCAAGTTTGCAGGCTCTCTACATAACAGTTTGCAGCTTTTTAAAAAATGTAATGAATTATATTAAGTTGCTCTTTAGTGCAATGAAATTGTAAGAAAGTCTGTTCCTTGTGATATGTTTCCTTCTAGATTGGAGTCCAGAAAACCTTCTGCATGCTTTGTTTTATATTATTTCTGTCATACCATTTCTTTATCGTATTTATGCCATTGGGTGCAATACAGCATAGTCATTTTCTTTTTTACTCTCTTCTCTTCACCCAACACATTTTCTACTAGAATTGAACTGTGGGAAAGGGAAGGGGTAAGTAGGGCATCTACACTAACAAAAGAGAAAGACACAAATTGACCGTGCCTCTGTGATGCCCACCAGCCAATCAGGAGTGAGTATGCAAATTAACCCAACAAAATGTCAGGTTAATTTGCATACACAGGCATAGAGGAAAGAGTGAAGACTGAAGGCTCTGCTGCGGTTGGAGCCAAGCCTGAAAGCTGAAGACTTGGCTCTGCTGCGGCCCAGGTCCCGGGTGCCGGAGGAAAACCATGCCGACAGCCAGGTGAAGAAAGGCCTATTGCACCAATCTTCATGCAACAGGCCTCTAGTATAAATATATTAGTTTTTAACTATGTCTCTTTTATCGTTGCTTAAGAGTTGTTTTAAGAACGTTAAGGTAAATCATAAACTTCTCCATTTTTGTGAGAGCATGAATTTCTAGCCATATACAATCAGTTCTGGGTTGGTTTGGGTGAAATTATACCTATGGCAAGAGATGAAATGTAGCATGCCAAGCCTTTAGACTGGAAGCCTTTGTCTGTGTCATTTGTGTGCCTTCCTGGACGCATCGTCACTTAGGTCAACCTTGATAGTGGAGTCAGGGCACAGCTTGAGTGAGGCCAAGGGCTTATGACACAAGAAAGAGCTGATGGAATTGTTCTTGCAAGCTCAGAGTTGCTGCATGGTGTTTTTTGAGGACAACACAGAATCAAGTACTTGTAGCCAGGAATTCCTGTACAAACTCTTACCAGACCCTTCAATCAACTCTACAGTGTTCCGATTCTGCTCAAATGGTTCCATTTCAGGGTAGGGAAAACTCTAAGTTTCCAGTGGCAGCCTATGCCATATTTGTGCAGCCTTCCAGAATTCTTGCAATGACTTTAAAGCTGTCTCCCTTTAACTTGCACTTCTTAGTCCTAGTTCTGTTAACTCGGATGTTTTGAAATAGTAGCCTGAACCCTTCTTTCACAGACCAACCTCCCAAATGTTGGCGATACATAGTGTTTCCATTGGTCTCTGCTTCGCCAGGGTTGTCTGGCCTAGAACTCCCCATTTAGCCTCCCTACTTCCGACTGATAGATCCTCCCTTCCCCCAACTGATGGACAGAGAATGACGTAAACTCCACCTGCAGCCCAAACATTCCTGAACACCTAACCAGGCACCTTATATGGACGGTACATTGAACCACCAATCAGCACCTGCCAAATACCCTAACCCCCGATTTCTAAGTCCCTAATTATGTGCCTTATATGAAACCACCAATCAGCATGTGCCGAGTACCCTAAGCCCCATCCCTTCCCTTTCCTCCCCTCAAAAGGCGCCTTCACCCCAGCACGTGTGCTCTCTTTTCCATCTGGAAGATAGCCCGGCAGGGTCTTCTCCTCTAATAAAGCCTGTGTCCTGGTCTCCAGCCCTCTCTCTCATCTTTCACCGACCCCAATTTCATAAAAAGTTTGCCGATGGTCCTCATGACAGTGACTCCAGGTGTCAGCAGAACCACCACTGCTGAGAGGAAAAACCAATCGTGGCCAACTTTTGGGGAGGTAGTCAAGGGTCCCCTAAACTCAAAACTTAATTTGAATAAAAGAGAAAAATGATTTCAAAGGAGCAATGAAAAGGCTATGCAGATTTGCTGTGCTCGGACCACCAGCCACTGTTCACCTCATCCACTAGCCCTCCGGTCGCCCCAATATCCATTTGCAAGGAAAGTCTCCCATTCATCCGACGGAGATAAACCAAGATGCAAATCTGGAGTGTGCACCATGGGAGGGCGGGAGTTCGCGATCACTTCCGAGTTACCTGGGCGGGGCAACCGGCCGGGGGGCGGGGTCGAGCCGAGGACAGCGAAGACTGCGGCGCCGCAGGAGGAGTTAGGGGCGGGTCTGCGCCTGCGCGTTGCCTGCGAGCCGGGAGCTGGCTTCACGCATGTTCACACGGAGATGTCGCTAACTCCACTTCCGGTGGTTGCTGTGGCGGCGTTGGAGCTGAGCCTGCGTTCGGCGGTACAGGAGAGGTCCTGCTGCAGGCGGTGAGGGCCGCGGGTACCCTCCATCCATCACTGCCGGCGGGAGGGTGGAGGGACTTTGGTGAACTTGGCAAATGCATGACACGCCTGCAGTCTTCGAGAATGTGGAAAGGGAGAGCTGCTTCTATAAGGACTCGATAAAATGCATGCGCGTGGGATTCAAAATCTGTTGCTGTTTAAAACCCATGCTCCTAACTCCAGAATTTGGTTTTGAAAGCTTTTCGCAGGCAGTGACGTGGAGTAGCAGAATTTGAGGCAAGGTCCCTAGTTAGAAAGCGAAGGCAGTAAGCTAGACCCAGTGTGAAGGTGTCCTGAACGAGGGTGGTGGTGTAGGGTAGCGGAGAAGGGGGGAGACTGAAGTGCCAGCAGGTAGCCATCAGCAGGACCTCATGAGCCATCGGAATGGGGAGCGAGGGAGAGGGCCCTGAGCATCTTGAGGGTTAAGTCCAGACTCAGCTTGGCACATGGCTGTCTTTCTGGATTCTTTGCCCGCCCTCACTTCTGCATTCCGATCCCCTCCTGCACACAGACCCCAAACTCCGTTCATGCCAAGTAGTTTGAAGTTCTAGTTCATAGAATATTGTCCTCACCTTTCTCGTGACCTCGGGCCAGGTTACATTTCTTCACTAAGACCCTCAGTTTTTTTTCAACATGAAAAGGGGAGAAAATAATAGTATTTACCTCGGGTGTCTGTAAGGATTTAGATGATTTATGTGCCCAGTGTATGAAAATGGCCCAGTAAATGTTAACTACTTTTACTGTTATTATTGTACTGTTTTGTTATTATGCAGTTTGCTGTTTCTTCCTTTATTACATTTTTAAAAATTAAAAAAATACATACCTTTATTTGATTTGAGAGAGGTAGAGATAGAAGTAAATAGAGAGGCATCAATTTGTTGTTACACTTACTTATGCATTCATTGGTATTTTCTTGTATGTGCCCTGACCCAGGATCAAACCCCAAACCTTGGTGTATTGGGTGGATGCTCTAACCAACTGAGCTTCCTGGCCAGGGCTGCTGTTTCTTCCTTTAGATTTGAGTCGTTTTCTTTTTTAAATCAAGGGGCAGTAGCTTATCTATCTTGGTGTTTTCCTGAAACATAGTTTGTCTGTTTTTTTTTTTTTTTTTTTTGCATGGATCATTTATTTTGGTTGTTGCTGACAAATTTATATTTTTTTAAAAAGGTATTACTAGATACCATTAATTTTGCTGACCAAGTGGTATTTACAGACTAGGAAGTGTCTGTTTTTCTGTATAACTCAGAAGGCTGTGTATTAAGACGTGCAGAAAGTAACTGAACTTCTCGGTTTGAAATAGGTATGAGTGATTTCAGCGAAGACTTGTTGAGGCCCATGACAGAGGATGATCCAGCGGAAACGAGTGTCCACTCTTGTTCAGGAATGCGTCTTCCTTGGCTCCAGAAGCATGTAGAAAGTGTGGGTAAGTAAAATACCATATGGCCATTTTACCTTCCGTGCAAGAGATGTTAAGATCTCATACAAATGCAACAGGAATAACCAAGCTGGGTTCACTTTTCAAGATATGAATAAATAGATGACAATTTCTTATGCTACAGCCAAAAACAGATTTAAAACAGTTGATTTTTTGTTTTAGAATTCTTTTTAAAAAAAATATATTTTATTGATTTTTTAAAGAGAGGAAGAGAGAGGGATAGAGAGTTAGAAACATCGGTGAGAGAGAAACATCCATCAGCTGCCTCCTGCACACCTCCTACTGGGGATGTGCCCACAACCAAGGTACATGCCCTTGACTGGAATCAAACCTGGGACCCTTCAGTCCACAGGCCAATGCTCTATCCACTGAGCCAAACTGGTTAGGGCTAGAATTCTTTTCCTTTGAATTAATAACAGTCTGTATTATGGCAGATACACATTTCTTTTTCTTTTTACTGAGCACTTATTATATCCCTGACATTGGCTAAATTTATCCTCTGTAAATCTACGTGCTAGGCATTTTAAAGGTGAGGAAACTGAATCTCAGATAACCAAGTGCTGGATGTGTTAGTCATTCACTTCCTCCTCCATTTTTACCTTAAAGTAACTCATATTGCTTTTGTTTCTGAAGCCTTGACTATAGGCGATCTAGGAGATCTAGGAGATCAATTTTAGGAAAGGGCATGGAAGGAAGTTGATTGCTCTAAAACTATGTTTGTATGTACTTGTTAGTCTGTGGACTCCCAGAGTAAGGGTGCCTCAGCTGAAAGACTGCTGGACCCTAGGGGTCCCCTAGAGGTATGGAAAGGGAAGAGGAGTGGCAGTATGCAACCAGTTACTCCTATAACAGGGTTGTAACTAATTCCAAATATTCTTAATATGAGTATTGTCAATTCTTTTATTTTATTTTTTTACTAGAGGCCCACTGCACGAAATTCAGGCATGGGTAGGGTCCCTAGGCCTGGCCAGCGATCAGGGCTGATTGGGGCCTTCCTTCGTTCCACACCGCCCCCTGGTGGTCGGCACACATCATAGCGAGCGATCCAACTCCCGGTCTCCCGGTCAAACTCCCGAGGGGACACTTTGCATATTAGCCTTTTAAATATATAGACTTTTTATTTTTTTATTTTTAAGACTTTATTGTTGAAATATTACATATGTCCCCTTTTTTCCTGTATTGTCAATTCTTTAGAGATCTAAATGCTAATGTCTACAAAACTGTTTTAGTCTAATTTGCCTTTAATATCACTGAATTACTGGGAACTCAGTTCTTAAAAACATTAAAGCCCTCCTCTTGTTTTCAGAACACTGGAAGGTAATGAAGGCCCGACTTGCCTAGAATGGCCCTAATGATTTCTACGCGTCCTAACTATTTGAGACTATGCGTTTGGACAGATTCTACTCTGATTGTTTAGTTCAAGAATGAAAGGGTGATTGACAGATTTGAAGGGTTTGTTGACTCTGGTAGAACCTCAAATTACACATCTCCACATTAGACTTTTTTTTTCCCCCCCATTTGCTAAAACTAGTTAAAATAGTGTGGAAGAGTTTGTTTCAAGTGACGCTAGCTTTGATATTTGGGATAGGCTGGATTAAGGTAATACCCACTGTTGTACTTGTTAATACTTCCGCTTATCAGAAGTAAGTTTTTGAGCTGTTGAATCGGGGTCACTGGGTAAAAGACTCCTCTCTTTGCCCAGCTGGTGTGGCTCAGTGGTTGAGCAACAACCGTGAACCCGGAGGTCACCGTTGGATTCCCGGTCAGGGCACATGCCCGGGTTGCGGGCTTGATCCCCAGTAGGGGGTGTGCAGGAGGCAGCCCATCGATGATTTTCTCTCATCATTGATGTTTCTCTCTCCCTTTCCCTTCTTCTCTCAAATCAATAAACACATATTAAAAAATAAATAAGACTCCTCTCTTTAATCTTTATAGCGACCAGAGGGAAAAAGGAGAAGGATTTTGCTCAGACAACAAGTGCCTGTTTAAGTTTCATCCAAGAGGCCCTGCTGAAGCACCAGTGGCAGCAAGCAGCCGAGTACATGCACAGTTACCTCCAGATCCTGGAGGACTCGGACAGCAACAAAAGGCAGGCTGCGCCCGAGGTGAGTCCGTGCCAGTGTGCGGAAGAGGTTGCTGACCCCTGGGCGTTTCAGCTGCTTTTGGTAGAAGTGGTTCTGATCTTCACCACCTTCTCTTCATCTCAGAAGGTGATTGTTTCATGTACCTGACTGCTAAGGCCCAAACTCTGGAGTCGTCTTTTTTTTCATGCCCCATCTCCAGACCATCAGAAAGGCCCGTTGGCTGTACGTTCTGATTCCCTGGGGTCTGACCAGGCGGCCCCTGGATCCAGGCCGCTGCCATCCCGCTGAGACGGCCGTTGGCCCTTTTCTACCTCCTGGTCTGGTTTCAGCACAGCAACCGGAGCGACGCTTTTTTTAATTTTAGAAAGAGAGACGTCGTTTTATTGCGATATAATTAACACACCATACAGCTCACCCATTTCAATCGTACAGTTCAGTGTTTTTTTCATAGATACTCACAGAGATGTGCAACTATTACCACAGTCTAAATGTGGTCATCTTTGGCCCCCCCCAAGAAGAAATCCTCTATGGACTTGCATTCAGTCTCTGTTCTTCTGTTCACCCAACCCCCCTCCAATCCCCCCCAAGCCCCTGGCAACCACTAATCTAGGACTTTCTATTCTGGAGATTTCATGTAAGTGGAACCATATAATGTGTGGCCTCTGTGAGTGACTTCTCTCACTGTACATAATGTTGTCAAGGTTTATCCGTGTTGTAGTGTGTATTTGTACTTCATTCCTTTTTATTATTGCAAAGTAATATTCCATTATCTAGATCACTAGAGGCCCTGTGCACGAAATTCGTGCATGGGGGGAAGGTTGTCCCTCAGCCCAGCCTGCACCTTCTCCAATCTGGGACCCCTCGAGGGAAGTCTTGACTGCCCATTTAGGCCCGATCCAGGTAGGATTGGGCCTAAATGGGCAGTTAGACATCCCTCTCACAATCCAGGACTGCTGGCTCCCAACTGCTCGCCTGCCTGTGTTCCTGATTGCCCCTAACCGTTTCTGCCTGCCAGCCTGATCACCCCCTAACCACTCCCCTGCCAGCCTGATTGTTGCCTAACTGCTCCCCTGCCAGCCTGATTGCCCCTAACTGCCTCCTCTGCAGGCCTGGGTCCCCCCTAACTGCCCTTCCCTGCAGGGCCAGTCGCTCCCAACTTCCCTCCTCTGCCGGCCTGGTCACCCCTAACTGCCCTCCCCTGCAGGCTTGATTGCCCCCAACTGCCCTCCCTTGCAGGCCTGGTCCCTCCCAACTGCCCTCCCCTGCTGGCCATCTTGTGGTGGCCATCTTGTGTCCACATGGGGGCAGTCATCTTTGACCACGTGGGGGCAGCCATCTTGTGTGTTGGAGTGATGGTCAATTTGCATATCATTATTTTATTAGATAGGATTAGATAGGATAGAGGCCTGGTGCACAGGTGGGGGCCAGCTGGTTTGCCCTGAAGGGTGTTCTGGATCAGGGTGGGGGTTCCCTGGGTGTGGGGCGGCCTGGGTGAGGGGCCTGTGGTGGTTTGCAGGCCTGCCATGCCCCCCGGCAACCCAAGTGGAGGCCCTGGTATCTGGGATTTATTTATCTTCTATAATTGAAACTTTGTAGCCTTGAGTGGAGGCCAAGGCAGGCCAGGGCTGCGGAAAGCTTGGCTTCCTCCATTGCTGGGGAAACCCAAGCCTCCTGCTCTCTTGGTGGCCACAGCCATCTTGGTTGGGTTAATTTGCATACTCACTCCTGATTGGCTGGTGGGCGTGGCTTGTGGGTGTAGTGGGTTATGGTCAATTTGCATATTACTCTTTTATTAGAAAGGATAGCTCATTTTATGTGTCCATTCATCAATTGTTAGACATGTGGATTCTCTCCACTGTTTGATTATTGTGAACAAGGCTGCTGAGACAGACTGTACAAGTTTTGGTTGGAATGTTTGGGTATGTACCCAGGAGTGGAATCGCTGGGCCGTATGGGAGCGGTTTAATCTTTTGAGGACCTTGTAGACTGCTTTCCAAAGCGATGACACCATTTGACCTTCCCACCAGCAGTGTGGGAGGGCTCCAGTTTCTCCCATCCTTGCCAACGCTTGTTGTTGTCTGTCTGTTAATTACAGCTGTCCTAGTGGTTGTGAAGGTGGCATCTCATGGTGGTTTTGACTTGCTCCCAAGTTCTGTGACTAATGACTAATGCCTCAGCAGGATCCTTTTAAAACATGAAGCAGCACGCCTCTTCCCTGCTGGAGCCCTGGTGGCTTCCCATTTCACTGCACATGGAAGCCCGCATCCTCCGGATGCCTGCCTGTTCTCCATGTCTTCCCTCTGCCCTCCCCTCCCCCCCGACCGCTCTCTGACCTCATCTGTCACTCCCCTTGTCTCTTCCTCTGCACCCTCACTGCCTTCCTTCTCTTACTTGAAGGCTCTTCCTTGCCAGGTTGCCTTTGCTCTTTTCTTTACCTGGAAAGGTCTTCAGGACTCACTCTAGCTACTCCCCTCCGAGCCACGTTTTCAGCGGGGCCTAACGTGCCTACTGTTGCCGCTGTACACCCCTCTCTACCTTCCAGCTGTCACTCCGGGTCCCCTTATGCCCCTCCATTTGTTTCCCATAGTTTTTGCCAATTTAATTATGATGTTTCTTGGTTATTGTCTGTCTCGCTACAGTAGAATGTAATTTTCAGGAGGGCAGGGCTCTGGAACAGTGCCTCGCATATACGGTTAAATTTGTTCAGCGAAAAGCAGTTTGTTCGTCCAAAATAATTTAACCTGGAAGTCTCAGATAGCTTTTATTGATTTATTTTTTAAATATATTTTTATTGATTTCAGAGAGGAAGGGAGAGGAAGAGAGAGAGAGAAACATCAGTGATGAGAGAGAATCATCGATTAGCTGTCTCCTGCACGCCCTACACTGGGGAGTGAGCCTGCAACCCAGGCATGTGTCCTGACCGGGAATTGACCCTTGACCTCCTTGGTCATAGGTCGATGTTGCTCAACCGCTGCGCCAAGCTGGCTGGGCTCAAATAGCTTTTATTAATACAGTAACCAGTGTAAGAGTGAGAGACCTAATAGAGCCAAAGACAATCTGGAAGAAAAATTTTCCCATTGATTGAAAATGTAGTTTATGGACTAACGTTTCATACACCTTTAAACCACTGGACAGGTCACCGGCTCTTTTCGACCAGAGTTTGTTTTGTAAACTGAGGGGATTGGATCAGGGGTTGCCAGGCGCCTGTTTGGAGCAGTGGTCGGCAAACTCATTAGTCAACAGAGCCAAATATCAACAGGACAACAATTGACATTTCTTTTGAGAGCCACATTTTTTAAACTTAAACTTCTTCTAACGCCACTTCTTCAAAATAGACTCGCCCAGGCTGTGGTATTTTGTGGAAGAGCCACACTCAGGGGCCAAAGAGCCCCGAGCCCCAGTTTGCCGACCACGGTTCTAGGGCTTTCATTGGACATGCAGATTCCGGGGCTCCGCCCCAGGTCTGAATCCCAGTCTGAATCCCTGCAGTGTTTATTTAACAGGTAGTTCTTGTGTACAACCAGGTTTAAGTACACTTGTGAAAGGTAATCTCCACGTTTTCTCTAAGCTCCAGAATGCTCCAGTCTGGCAATCAGCCAACGAGGTCTTGACCCCTCTAAGCTGGGAAGATGCGTTTTACGGTTATACCAAACCACCAGTCTGTATATTTATAGAAATAACGGATTTAAAATTCACTTAAATTTACTTTCAGGTCAGAGTTATTGAATTACTTTAAAGTGGGGTAAGAGAAACAGAGTTCACTCCCATGGAAAACGAAGAGCTCCAAGTTCTGTCAGCAATGTTGTGGTGCTGTGGGGAGGAAATACCTTCTATTAAAATTTTCCGTAGCTGATAAACATTCTTATATTTGAGCCCTAAATGTAGGTTACATATAGTCGGTAATTAGAAAGCTTGCTGGGATCTCAGGAAGTACCTAGTCCATAGCTCTCATTTTGCTTTTTCTCCTATGTTAGTTAAAAATTTTATCTTCAGTATATATCTTCGCTGCCTGCCTTCTTTAGACTACTAATTTAAAAGTGGCACTATTATAGTTATCTGGTATTTTAATTGGTGGGAAAGATTTAATCACATGTGATAACAATATTAGTTTCACTTGGTGAAGTCTAGTGAAATATTGCTGGAAGTGGTATCTAGGAAAAGAAATTATAAGTTGCTTTTGAATGAAATAATCAGAAAAAAGTAGCTTTCTTAGGCAGACATTGGTTAAGGCAAAGATTTTACATTTTTGTTAGTAATTTCTGTTTTGGCAGATTATTTGGCAACTCGGAAGTAATTTCTGTTTTGACAGATTATTTGGAAACTCGGAAGCGAAATTCTTTATTATCACCCCAAAAGCAGTGTGGAGACTTTTAATGCCTTTGCAGACAGGATGAAGAATATTGGCGTCATGAATTACTTAACGGTAAGAGCGTGGGCTTTGCGCCTTTACCTTCGCAGTGTTCATTTTAACAAAACGGCTTGTCTCAGCAGGGAGCGAGGTAGTCAGGTAAAAGGCACGGACAGAGTCTAAGAGACCTGGCCAAATAAGAAGCAGAAAGGAAGCAGTGCTGTGAGAACCATGTACTTCTCCGTTTCCTGCCGCCTGCCTTGACCTCTGAGTTAAAATACCTGCTTGTTCTGTCTCGAGCTGCCCACACCAGCCCTTTGGACACTTGTGTGTTCATGGACACTTGTGTGTTCATTGCGCTGAGGGGCCGCCTTCTCATCCTTTGCTCCGGTCGTCTTGAGCTCTCTAGCAATTGGCACTTTTGGAAAAGGATTGAACTGAACAAATTGGGAGTTTGAATATGTGAAAACGTTCCCCCCCCAGCTTTCTGGAGGTAAAATTGGCATATAACGCCGTGTAAGTTTAATGTGTACGGGGTGATCATTTGATCCATGTACACGTCCTGAAGGAGTTACCACAATAAGGTGAGTTTGCACCTCCCTCCTCTCACGTAATTACCATTGTGGTGGTGGTGTTCTGGTGAGAACGTTACAGCTCTACCCTCCCGGGAACATTCGAGTATACAGTTCAGCGTGGTTAACTCTCGTTACCGTACTGTGTGATAGGTGCCCGGAACGTACTCACCTCGTAACTGAAAAAGGGTGCCCTTTGACCAGCATCTTCCCGCCTCCTCCACCCTCAGCCCTTGGCAACCACCAGGCTCCTCTGTGCTGAGGCAGCTTTGGAGCAGCGTCGGAGCGAGGACCGCCTGTATCCCGGGCTCAGATTCTTTCCCTGGATCGCGCGGTCCTCCCTTTGTCAGCTGACATCCTTTCACGCCTCATCCACCTCGTGCTGTCCCACACCTCTCCCCTCTTTGCTGGATTGGCATTTCGGATGCCGGGGACCGCGCCGTTACATCATTTGTGTCCTACCAAGGTCTTAGCCCAACAAACCTCCTGTTTCCGACGAGTGGTTTTCCAAGCACCTCACAGGTCCCGGTGCGTGTTCTTGTCACGGTTGCAGATCTCCTTGCAACACGCGCTATACCTTCTGCATCACGGGATGCTCGACGACGCCAGCAGGAATCTCGGCCAGGCGGAGACGTGGCGATACGGTGAAAAGTCGGCGTCCCAGGAGGCGTTAATCAACCTCGTTCAGGCCTACAAAGGGCTTTTGCAATATTACACCTGGTCTAAAAAGAAGAAGGAATTGTCCGAGCTTGGTGAGTGGATACGAGGGAACGGTTTCTTGTGGCGATAAGACTGAATCAGAGGGACACGGGGATCTTAAGGAGTAAATCTAGTCCCCGACCTCCCAGCCGAGCTTTCTCCAGATGTTACAGAGAGCAGCTGCTTCTATGGATGTAAAATTCCCCGTCACCTCTTACATACCGATGTATCCAGAACCTTTTCAGACAAAACTTAGATGATTCATAAGTTAAGTTTATGACCATTTTAGGTTCATGGCTGTTTTTAGATATGATTCCCAAGAAAGGTGACCATTTTCTTCAGCAGGCATTATCGCGTATCATAAATGCTTCTGCTTCTGGGTTTAGAATGGGGTTCAGTGTGTTTTATAATGTTGTTTCTCAGAATACTGTTTAAAGAGTAGAGCAAGATAAAGTTGTTTCACCTCTGTACAAAGATCATTTTCTTTTTTTTTTTTTTCCTTCAATATGTTTTTACTCATTTCAGAGGGAGGAAGGGAAAGGGAGAGAGAGATAGAAACATCAATCTGAGAGACAGTCATTCATCGGCTGCCTCCTGCACGCCCCTACTGGGGATGGCGCCCACAACCCGGGCATGGGCCCCGACCGGGAATCGCACTGACCTGGTTCACGGGTCGACGTTCAACCACGGAGCCACACCAGCTGGGCACAGACAGTTCTCCTGATCATACCAGAAACTGACCACGTGGCCTTCTCAAACTTGGTTCGCTTGCTCTTACTTTTCACAGGCCATGGTACCCTGTGCTAGCGCCACGTTTGTGTTCTTGAAAGCGATAGGTTGTTTTCATTTCCTTTCTCTTGTTCAGTTTTTCTCCGTAGCTTTTTTGGGATTAACCCCTTTTTAGTCCGTATTAAAATCAGGACAGTGGTTTTCTCAAGACAATGGAAGGAAAGGCACGTATGGGGGTTCTGGTTTTCTATCCGAATCTCAGTCTTGGTATTTATCGCGTCGTGTGTGGTAAGCAGTGTTTTGTTATTATGCTTACGAAGTAAGTAGTATTTCCTTGGTCTTTGGTCATGTGATTTTACTAACCTCAAAATTCCCTTCCCCTCTTTCTATTTCTTTTTTTTTAAATATATTTTTTATTGATTTCAGAAGGGAAGGGAGAGACATAGAGGGATAGAACCATCAATGATGAGAGAGAATCATTGATTGGCTGCCTCCTGCATGTCCCCTACTAGGGGGGAATTGAGCCCACAGCCCAGGCATGTGCCCTTGGCCAGAATCGAACCTGGGACCCTTTAGTCCGCAGGCCGACGCTCTATCCACGGAGCCAGACCAGCTGGGGCCCTCTTCCTATCTCTGATCTCTCCCAAGACCCTTCCGCAGTGTGCTGCTCATCGTGCTAATCCTGGGCGGTCTTCATGCCATCTGCTTACCTAGCCTGTCCTCTGCCCATCCAGACTCGGTGGACCCCTCGTCCTGTCCTTAGATCCCATAGACCAGCCACCCGTGCAGCCCGTGTTCCTGGACTCTCCACCTCTTGCTTTGGAATTGCTCTAAGTTCTTCCCTGTATGTTTTCTATCGTATCTCCTCGTCTGGACCAGTCAGATCTTTCGAGGTCCCGTGTCTGTCTTCCGTTTCTTCAGTTAACCTGGCCATCATGCCCGCTGCGATATTTAAAAAAAAAAACAACGAACCAAAACAGGCTTGCTGATGCTGATTAGGTACGGTTTCAGTTCAATATTTACTTTCTTACACGTGGTGAGGTAGAACTGAAGCAAATGTTTGATGACAGAAGCAGTTGGAACCTGGCGTTTACTCCCTCTCCCCCACGGGCAGGGGGTCCAGGCCCTTCCTGCAGCAGACCCTTTGTTCCATAGCAACAGGAGACGAAGATGGGATAACACGTGGAGCTCTTTCCACGACTTCCCGCCTCCAGTGTCTGTTCAGTAGGAAAAAAGCTGGGGCTCGTTCTGTAGAACCACGCTCCTAAGGACGCAGCACCTGACCACGTGCTCAGAGTGACGGTCCCTCGCTGCTGCGGTGGTCTGTCCTGGTTGGATCGGATGCCCTTGGTGACTGGGGACCCCCTTCCACAGGAAGTTCACACCCAGGGTATACTTACTCAGGGACCCGCCTTTTTGCTTTAAAATGGTTTTCTAGCCCGGCCGGCGTGGCTCAGTGGATGAGCGTCGACCTATGAACCACAGTCCGATTCCCAGTCAGGGCACATGCCCGCGTTGAGGGCTCGCTCTCCAGTGGGGGGCGTGCAGGAGGCAGCCGATCCATGATTCTCCCTCTCCCTCCTTCCCTCTCTGAAATCAATTAAAAAAAGGTTTTTCTATACCATTTCCTACCTGCTTTTTTCCTCTTATCGCCTCGTTTCCAAGCCCATATTGATATTTATTCAGTTGCTCTGCTGGGGAGAGAATACCGATCCCTCTTTTTTTTTGGGCGGGGGGGAGGGGAGGATGAGTTAGTTTTTGGTTAAAAAGTAGCACTGGTACCGAAAAGTATTTTGGTCGCCTGTTAGTTGTTGCCTTTGAAAGACCTGAGTAACTTTCTTTTAAACCTTTAAGGTTGCGAAGTATAACATACAGCAAGTGCTCGCTTAACATCGCTGATAGGTTCTGTGACTTTAAGTGAAATGACATGTGATGAAACCAGTTTTACCACAGGCGGGTAGATGTACACGGGTCCAGTTCCTGTGGCATGTCATCCACAGTATGACGAAATGGCGTTGAACGCAGGATACAGTATTTGAGGACATGCTGTATGACCCGATGGGATCGAGAGCGGAAGGGGACAGAAAAAGTGTGTGAAACAAATGTGTGGTAGAATGCATGATTATAAAGCAAGCATCCCTGTACCTGCCACCCAGGTTAAGGAGCAGAGCATTGCTGTCACCATGAAGTCCCCCACGTGTGCCCCCCCCACCCCCCCCTTCCATTGCCTTGAGAAAGCCACTGTCCTGATTTTAATCTGCTAGTATGTGGTTGAGGATATTCGCATCTGTGTTTCTGGAAAGATTGGTCCGTCATGTCCTGTGTTGTCTTTGTCTGGGTTTGGTCTGAGGGTAATACTGGCCTCATAGAGTGAGCTGGAAAGTGCTCCCTCTGTCCTTTTTTTGGGGGGGTGGGGGTGGGGGGTGGAGGGAAGAGTTTGTGAGGAATCAGACTGACTTATCCTTTAAACGTTTGAATTCACCAGCAAGGCCATCAGGGCCTGAGCCTTCCTGTGGGTAGTTACTGACGGCTGATTCTGCGGCCAGTTCTGAATGATTCTGAAAAGCCTTTGGTCTTTGGTTAGATGAGGAGGATTATGCTTACAGCACGGCCTCTCAGAGCATGTTCAGCCACAGCTGGAAGACGTCCATCGACTTTTCTGCGCTGATTCAGACGCCTGGAGTTTGGGACCCTTTCGTGAAGAGTTACGTGGAGGTAAGTAGACTTCTCATAACGTTTTCTTAGTTTCATTTTTTTTAATTAAGTATATTTTTATTGATTTCAGAGAGGAAAGGGAGAAGGGAGAGAGAGAAACATCCATGATGAGAAAGAATCACTGATTGGCTGCCTCCTGCACACCCCCTACTGGGGACCGAGCCCGCAACCCAGACATGTGACCCTGGCTGGAATCGAACCCGGGACCCTTCAGTCCACAGGCCGACGCTCTATCCACTGAGCTAAACCGGCTAGGGGCTCGTTTCATTTTATTATAAGCCTAACCTCTACTGATCAGAAGGAAACGAATATTTTAAAATTGTTAAAAAAAAACTCTTCTTTTGGTCTGAACATTTTTGTTTATTTTACTAGTATATTGTAAATGTTACTTTTGTCTGTTTTTACTGCTGGATAACATGCCATAGCCACATATTTGTAAAATAAATAACAATATAGTTGTAAATGTCAACTCCATATTATTCTGATCGAGCTTAAAAGAAAAGCAGAAAGATCTTTTATGACTCGATGGGATATGAACGGGAGGGGACCGCAATCTGAAATTAGGTCACGACCTATCGGATGCAGCATAACGGCCGTTATCCCCGCGTCATTACGGAAGGACAGAGGGCTTTGGCACTGGGCACGGAATAGGTCCGCAGAGTAATGGGCTTTGTGAATGCATCACGAGGGCTAACATGATAATTGTGTGGTCAGAAGAGCACCTCTGAGACCAGATGCCGGTGAACCTGGAAGTTCCTGGGTAACGCTGGGAGTGGGGTGAAATGGACTGTGCTTCCCACGCACTCCTTTTCCGGCCCACGTTACGTAGGGCACCAGGCTAGGGACGTCCTGTGTTCTCTTTCCAGCCTGGGGTGCTCCGCTGTAAGCGCTTCATTTCTCAGAGGAGCAGTTCTTAGGTGACGTTGGGGCGTTTTTCGGTAACGAAGAGGATGAGGGTACGGTGGGCAACCAGCAGGCCACAGAGGCTGTCACCTGCTGCTGGGAGCAGAAACTGGCGTGACCACCCTCCCCCACACAGTAAACGCTGATTTTCAGTTTTATACCCATCACTTTTGTACCCATCATTAGCTTGTGTGTTATCTTTCATGGAACTGTCGTACAGAATTTAGCTCAGATATTATGGTGGGTTTTTTTTGTTGGTTTTTTTACATATAGATGCTGGAATTCTACGGGGATCAAGATGGGGCCCGAGAGGTCCTCACTAATTATGCCTACGATGAAAAGTTCCCATCCAATCCGAACGCGCACATCTACTTATACAACTTTCTAAAGAGAGAGAAGGCACCAAGAGAGAAACTGATAAGTGTGCTTAAGGTATAGATTTTTTTTAAAAGAAGATTTTTAATTGGGTTTTAGAGAGAGAGGAAAGGAGAGGGGATAGAAAGGAAGGATAGAAATATTGGTGGGAGAGACATCCATCAGCTGCCTTCTGCACTCCCTCCACTGGGGGTCGAGCCTGCATCACGGGCATGTGCCCCAACCGGGAATCGAACTGGGAACCTCATGGTTCATGGGCTGACGCTCAGCCAGTGAGTCACACTGGCTGGGCACTGTGTGAAATGGATTTTTTCCTTTATTTTTTTTTCTCAGTTTTGACTTCTGAAAAGAAATTAAATTATTAAGTGTGGTAAACAGTATAAAAAATGCCTGAGAAAATACAAAGTCTCCATCTGTTTCCCCTACACCTTTGATTATCTTGTTATTATCAGTGATTTTTAAACAATCATTTTACAGAGAATCCTTTCTGTACCCGAATTGAAACTGGATAAAAGCTAAGCATCTTTTAAATCCCTGATTCATTCTCTGAAGGGCTGTTCACGAGTAAGAGCTTTCTTTGAAAGTAAGCTGAGATTTGAGAAACGCCTTTTGAATGTGCAAATATCACAAGATTACCCTTCCTTCCAGATTTTGTATCAGATTGTGCCATCTCATAAACTGATGTTAGAATTCCATAGATTACTGAAGAAATCAGGTGAGTCGTGTGTGTTTTATATCTTTGTGGGCAGACAAGCTGTAGACGAGGGGGTCAGCAGCCTAAGGTCCCTGGGCCAAACCCATTGTCCTCAACCCCCGATCCCAGCCACTCCTGTGCACTGACTGGTGTCCATGGTGGCTTTTGCACTGCACTACGGCAGTGCAGTCGCTGAGTTGTGACAGAGACCACGCGGCTCACAGAGCCTGCATGTGTACTGTCTGGCCCCTTGACAAAAACAGTGTGCTGACCCCTGCTGCAGCATGCTAGGCAACAGGCAGCCAAAGAGAAGTGGCTTTAGTTTATGTCACACCTCGTTTCAATCACCGCTGCCTCGCGGCTCAATAGAGAAAAGCATGGAGCTTCCCTGGGAGAAGTCAGCCAGGAGGTAGCCAGCCCGTCTCCGCGCCTCTCCGCGGAGGAGACAACATGTGACCTGCCCGCACAGGGCAGGCGCTTTAAGCTGTGTGCTCAGTGTGTGCAGCTGATCCTCGGACAACATGGGTTTGAGCTGTGTGGGTCCACTTACATGCAGAATCTTTTCAATAAACGCTCTAACTCCTAGTGATTTGAAAAACATATATATATTTGTATTGATTTCAGAGAGGAAAGGAGAGGGGGGGAGAGAGAGAAACATCAGTGATGAGAGAGAATCACGGATCGGCTGCCTCCTGCACGCCCCACCCTGGGGATCGAGCCCGCACCCCGGGCATGTGCCCTTGACTGGGAATCCGACCGTGACCTCCTGGTTCCTAGGTCGATGCTCAACCACTGAGCCACACCGGCCGGGCATGATTTTCTTAATAACGTTTTCTTTCCTGTAGCTTACTGTATTGTAAGAATACAGTAAGTAATACACGTAACGGACAAACTACGTGTGATCAGTGTGACCTCTGGTGAACAGTGGGCCATTAGTAGTTAAGGTTTTTGGGGAGTCAGAAGTTAGACATGGGTGTTGGACTGTGGGGATGGGGGGAATGGATGCCCCTATCCCAGGCGTTCGGTTGTATGGCCCATTCAGGGATCAGCATCCGCATTCTGACTTCAGTAGCATGGACCGAATTACTGAATTTTTCAGATCCTTCACAGGAGAGTCTGAGCACAAAGGGCTGTTTTAAATTTTTAGCCGAATTAGAGGGCTTATGGTTCCGTAATATGTTACCAGCTGATGAAATGTTTGTTTCAGCTTTGTGTGCCTCAGTTTCTCCTGTGGCTAATTGCTGTGACCATTGCAGACCAAGAAGAGCACCGTAAACTGGGGCTGGAGGTGCTGTTCGGTGTCTTAGATTTTGCTGGATGCACTAAAAACGTAACTGCTTGGCAACATTTGGCAAAATACCTCAGACAGATCTTAATGGGGTAAGTAAGAGACGCATGGTATTTATTACTGGGTCAGCATAAATCATAATATTTCCCAATGTTAGTGCTGATAATATGTCAGTTTTTAAGCAAATAAGGTATTTGCTTATGTGTTTGGATTTCTTTTTTTTTTTTTTTTAAATATTTGTTATTGCTTTTAGAGAGAAAGGAAGGGAGAGGAAGAGAGAAAACCATTGATAGGTTGCCTCCTGCACGCCCTCTACTAGGAATCGGGCCTGCAACCCAGGCAAGTGCCCTGACTGAGAATGGAACCAGCGACCGCTCAGTGCATGGGCCGACACCCAACCACGGAGCCACACCTTTCTGCTGCTTGCTTCTGACTTCATCAAACACAAGGACACAAAAAGTCACAAGTATAAGATACAAAAATTCTCTCAGGATTTTTTACATTAGCAAAATAAATACTACACCACAAAATAAGTACCACTGTTAGGTTAGGGCCGTGGTCGGCAAACCGCGGCTCGCAAGCCACATGCGGCTCTTTGGCCCCTTGAGTGTGTGGCTCTTCCACAAAACACCACGGCCTGGGTGAGTCTATTTTGAAGAAGTGGCGTTAGAAGAAGTTTAAGTGTAAAAAATGTGGCTCTCCAAAGAAATGTCCATCGTTGTCCTGTTGATATTTGGCTCTGTTGACTAATGAGTTTGCCGACCACTGGATTAGGGAATGTGTTGGTTTTCAAATTGGAAATAAGGACGAGGCGGGATCACTCCCAGTCCGTGCTGGGCTCTTGTAAAGTTCTTAATAACTCCTAAGATCACATGGGAGGCAGCTTTCTTCCCAGCTGTTCCCAGTAATATTCAGTGGGGTTTTAAGGTCTCATAAGATCATGGAAGGTTATTCATTCAGCAAATATTTCTTAAGCCCGTTGTGAGCTGGGAACCTAAAACGATAGCTTTGATCATACCATCGTTAGTGTCACAGTTTTACTTTGTGAGAAGAAGGGATATAAAATAATTGTTTCCGCTCTAGCCGGCCTGTGGACTAAAGGGTCCCAGGTTTGATTCTGGCCAAGGGCACAGGCCCGGGTTGCGAGCCAGATTCCCCCCAGTAGGGGGCGTGCAGGAGGCAGCCAATCAATGATTCTCATCATTGATGGTTCTGTCTATCTTTTTCCCTTCCTCTCTGAAATCAATAAAAAAAAAAAAAGTATATTTAAAAAAAATAGTTTCATTAATTCATTGTATCCACTTTGGTTGGTTAGGAAGTTCGTGATCAGTGGGAACCTGTTTCAGCCTTCAGATGTGACCTGCCCTTGGAGGTGGAATAGAGCTGATTATAAAATTATAAAATGTTTTTGGTGTTCTACGTTGACGTACACACCGTAAACCGTTCTGCAGATCTAAAGCCCTGTCTAAACCCCATTTGAACTTTACCCTGCTGACCATAAGATTCTTTTTTGAAAATTTTAAAATTTTTTTATAAGTCTTTATTGTTCAGATTATTACAATTGTTTCTCATTTTCCCCCCCACAGCTCTCCTCCACCCGGTTCCCACCCCACCCTCTTCCTTTACCTCCCCCCGACTGTCCTCATCCATAGGTGTATGATTTTTGTCCAGTCTCGTAAGATTCTTGAAGGCAGAAAAATGTCCTGTTCAGTTTTTGAACCCGTAGGCGTTCTGCCACAGGACACAAATAGGTCCGAAATGTGTATTTGCTCAATTAAATTCTTCATGAACTCTCGGCCTCGTCCGGTTCAACCGTCCGACCTGTGTGTTCCTGTATTCATATTATATTTAATGTCTGAATTGGGATAGTAATTCTTTGTAGCATGTAATTTAAAAGAAGGTTTTAAAGCAGCTTTAAGTAGTGATAACAGCTCACATCTATGGAGCATTTGCCAGGAACTTTAACGAGACTGCCGTATTGCTGGACCAGTTTCATCCGAATAACACTGCTGTGCACTGGTGCCATTAATATCCGCCAGGAAATTGAAGCTCAGAGAGGTTAAACGCCTTAAGTCCTCCTCTCGTTGTCCACGGAGACTCCGCTTCCTTTCTGACAGCGCAGCTCCGTCGGACAGCGCAGCTCCGTCTCCAACACGGACCTTTTTCTTTTCCAGGGATCAGCCTGCCTGGGTTCAGGAGGAGTGGGATTCCAGGAGAAACTGGTGGCCAGGCTTTCACTTCAGCTCCTTTTGGGCAAAACGTGATTGGGAGGAGGATAAAGCTTTGGCTTACGAGAAAGCTTTCGTAGCTGGACTATTGTTGGGAAAAGGTAGGTGTTTTTCTTTTCATCTGAAAGTCTCTTGGAGACGATGTTGAAATACCAAGTGTGACCATCCTTTCATCTGCCGGCTCGCCTCCTGCCGTACCCGAGGTGGTTTCTGTGTCGTGGCTACTGTGAATAATGCTACCGTGAAAGAGAGATACATGTATCTTTATGAGTGTGTTTTGAAAAATATTGTGGGTAGATACCCAGAAGAGGAATTGCTGGGTCATGTGGTAGCGCTATCCTTCACGTTTTGAGGAGCCTCCGTTCTGTTTTCCATAGAGGCTGCGTGAATTTGCAATCCGACCAGCAGGGTTCCCTTTCCTCTGCATCCTCTCCAACACTGGTTACTTCTCCTCTTATGGATAGTAGCCATTCTACCAGCTGAGAGGTAGTCTCTTATTGCGGTTTTGATTTGCGTTTCCCTTATAGCTAGTGAGGTTGAGCACCTTTCCGTATATCTATTGGCCATCCACATGTCTTCTTGGGAAAAGTGTCTGTTCGGGCCCTCTCAAGACCGCACCACAAGACTGTTAAAAACAATAAATAAATATAGTAAAAGTTGCAGAATACAAAACCAGTGTACCGAAATCTGTTGTGTTCCTGTATACTAAAAATGAAACATCAGAAAAAAGAAATGAAGAAAACACACAATCCTGTTTGCAGTTGGGACGGAAAGAATAAAATACCTAGAAATAAACTTAACAAAGGAAGTAAAGCTCCTGTACTCTGAAAACTACAAGAGATTGTTGAGAGAACTTGAAGACACAGAAATGGAAAGACACGCTGTGTTCATGGATTAGAAGAATTGGCATAGCTAAAATACCATGGCACCTAAAGCGAGATACAGAGGGAATACAATCCCCATCAGAACTGCAGTGGCATTTTTCTAAGAAGTAGAACAAAAACTCAAATTTGTATGGAACCACAAAACACCCCGAATAGCTAAAGCAATACTGAGGAAAAAAGCAAGGCCAGAGGTATCATACTCCCTGACTTCAAATTACCCTACAAAGCTACAGTAATCAAAACAGTATGGTATTGGCAGAAAAATAGACACACAGACCCCTGGAACAGAATTGAGAGCCCAAAAATCCACACATACGCGGGCAACTCATTTTTTGACAAAAAAAAAAATAAAAGCCAAAAACATACCATGGAGAAAGGAAAGCCTCTTCAATGAATGGCCTTGGGAAAATTGGAAAACCAAATGCGAAAGAGTGAAGCTAAACCGCTATCTGACATCATACACAAAACTTAACTCAAAATGGATTAAAGGCTTCAGTATAAAACCGGAAACAGTAAGATACATAGAGGAAAGCATAGGCACCAAACTAGGGACCTTGGTCTCAGAAGGGATTTTGTGAACTTGACCCCAAAAGCAAAAATACATGAATGGGATGGACACCAAGCTAAAAAACTCTGTGCAGCAAAAGAAATCAACCAGACAAAAAGGCAGCCAGCTAAACGAGAGAAGATACTTGCAAACACTCCTGACAGAGGCTGATATCCAAATATATATAAAGACTTTATACAACTCAACCACAGCAAAAATAAGCAATCCGATTTTTAAATGGGCAAGAGGGCCTGACAGGACTGCACACGGCCCGGGCACCTTCGGCAGAGTTATATGGTCACCGTCCAGCTACTTGCTAGGCGGTTAGAGTGACTGGGTAATTCCTGATGTAACCTGTGGTTTGTTTATTCTGATGCTTTACGTCAAGGCTTTCTACAGGTACCTTCCTGATGGTTCGAGTTGCCTCTTTCGCTGCTTTTTACAAGCTAACTTTGAGAAGGATTCTAGCTCTAACCGGTTGGCTCTGTGGATAGAGCATTGGCCCCGGCAACTGAAGGGTCCCATGTTCGATTCCGGTCAAGGGCACGCGCCTGGGTTGCAGGCTCGATCCCCAGTAAGGGGTGGGCAGGAGGCAACTGATCAGTGATTCTCATCATTGATGTTTCTCTCTCTCTCTCCCTCTCCCTTCCTCTCTGACATCAATAAAAATATATATTTCAAAAACAACAACAAAAAAGAGAAGGAATCTAGAATAATTTGCTTTTGGAGAAGGCTCATTTCTTAATATATGAATGCCCATCACCTAAATAAGGGTGTGGGAGACAGCTTAGAAGACCAGCTAGAGTTGACGCTTTATGTTGATGGATCAGCAAGCAGTACATTGCATTGGTGATGGCGCTGAGAGTGTGCTCAGACATGCTGGCATAGTAAGCAAAACTCATTGTTCCCATAATCATTCATTTGCCAGGAATGAAGCAAAATTAAAAAAGTAGAAATGTATTTGAAGAATTTGATAAGTATTGACATTTTCTTTGCTTTGTTTTATTTATTTATTTTTAGGTTGTAGATATTTTCGGTATATTTCCAAACAAGATCATCAAGTCTTAAGGAAGAAATTTAAGCGGATGAAGAAGTTAGTGAAAAAACACAGCATTGTAAATCCAGGACCCTGATTCTGAATTTTCGTTATTTCAGATGAGTAGCTACAGTGTAGTAGCTTAATGGATAATTATTGAATGTACTTATTTATTTGGTGTTTTAAGAAGGAAGTTTTATATGGCTACAAAAAAGTTATTTTTATATATTTTTATGTTTTCTCTTACTAGTAGTTATAGCTGGAGAAACAGTCTCACTACCTTTGTTCTTGGTAAATAAATACTTTGTCTTTTTGTACTGTTAAATATAATATTTATTAAGGAATAACCTTCAAATAAAATATGTATTTATTTAACCAGAGAATATACCTCTACAGCAGTTATTGTTATTTGCAGATAATTTGCCTGACTTTGTGCAATAAGTCATAACTGTGGAACTGTTAAATGAATTTATATTCTTATTTCAGATTCTAAATAATCCATGTTGGATTTACTATCATGACAAATATTTTGGTGATGAGTTCTGTTGAGAAACTTTGGAAACCAAGAAAGATCTAGTAAAGGACTCTTCCTCTTTCTCCTTTGGTGTTAAGACCGGACAGTTTGAGGCTGAGTGACCTGATTCTAGAAGAGGAATTTGGGTCAGAGAACGTGGAAGGGGCTGGCTGGTTTCAGCTGGCCCTGGCTTAGCTTCAAAGGGCTCTCGGCTTGTTTGCGTTTGTTTTTGTATCCGGCACAGCTAAGCCATGCTTTGGAGCTCCTGAGTCCTCCCCTTTCTCTGGGAAACCAGGTACAGCAGTAGGCAGCTGGACAGGGAGGAGACAGCCAGTGAAATAAGGTCCCAGTCACACAGTAGGCCCGATGGGAAATGAAATGGTATCCCAGTCACACAGTAAGCCCGATGGAAAATGAAATGGTGTCCCAGGGTCACACAGTAGGCCCGATGGGAAATGAAATAGTGTTCCAGGGTCACACAGTAGGACTGATGGGAAATAAAATAGTGGCCCAGTCACACAGTAGGCCCGATGGGAAATGAAATAGTATCCCAGTCACACAGTAGGCCTGATAGGAAATGAAATAGTGTCCCAGGGTCACACAGTAGGCCCGATGGGAAATGAAATAGTGTTCCAGGGTCACACAGTAGGACTAATGGGAAATGAAAAGTGTCCCAGTCACACAGTAGGCCCGGTGGGGAAGTTTAGCTCGGAGTATGAGCTGAACTTTATAACATCTTGCGAAAACTGGTAGAGTGAGTGTTTCTTCAAAACTGTCTTGGCTTCCACACATTTACTGTTCACCTAACTAGTATTTTGAGTTCTGTGAAGGCTCATGGACTTCAGAGAAAACCCAGTATTTAAATGGTAACCCATGTATTTTCCCCACTAATTTTAAAACGGTCTGCAAGAAAATTGGGGGACATACTATGCTTTGTCAGTAACTTAATTCAGTATTTTATATTTAGTAAGAAATGACTATCAATAAACAAGTAACTAACCTTCTGATAAACTTATGAGACACATAGGTGACTCGCAGAACCAGTCAGACCAAGCTAAAGCCACCACCGAAGGGGCCAGCTTTGTATCCGGTGCTCACACCGAACTGTGCAGTAAGAGCGGTGTGAACCCACCGCCGGCATCGCTTCAGGCCCATGAGCGTTGAAGCCAGTTTCATGAATGATAATGGACAGCACTTACCAAGCACTTTGGGCTTTACATTTCGTCATGTGGTCACCACACATCCTCTGGATCACCCCCATCTTACCAGGGAAGGAAGTCCGGTCCTCGGAGATGAAGTAACTTGCCCCAGGTCACAGCTGCTAGGCTTTAGCGGGGTCCCTAAGGCCCACGCTTCATGGGTGCTGTCTGTACTGACTCCCACGTTAGGCAGGGCTTGCTTGTTGCATGCAGAACACGAGCTGGGTAGCAGCCCTTTGTGTTAAAATGTTTCCTGCCTGCCAACCTGCCTGGCATGGCACTGCACGTCTCTGTTTTGTTTTGTAAATGCTGCGACCTAAGGGGATAAGTCAGCACTTGCTCTAAGAGACACACACACCTCCTGATCGCCCCAATGTGCGGCATTGGCCCAAGAACCCTATTTCACTCTCAAGCCGGATGTACCCCAGGTCCAGGAGGAGGCCTGTGCTGAGGGGTTTCCAAGGAAAGCTGCCCCCTAAAATGGTCACCCCCCCCCTCCTTTGCAGGTTCCGAGTACGTAGTCCTTCCTGGTCCTGGGGTAATTCAGGATCTGAAATGGCTTTGCAAACAGACGTTGCGCACCAGCGAAGGGCTGACCCTTCTATGAGAACCGGGAGTGTTTTTCCTGCCCGGGGTGGGGGGGCGGGGGGGGGTGGGACCCGTTTCCTCGGGGCCGTGGGAACTCGTCACCTCCCTGCACACACCCTGGCCACAGGAAGGCAAAACAACCCCACGAACGTGTGTGCTTCTGCAGAGCTCAAGGCCAGCAAGCCAAGGTGAACTGGTTAACTGCCAAAACGGACACCATCCCGCACGCCCCGGTGTTTTGAATTCCGTTAAAAAAAACCCTCCAAGTGTAAACATCTTACAGTTGCATACTCCCAAAGCTGGTCAATGTAAAGAATGCATTCTCTTACCCTTTGTGGAGTTTAGAATTATTCTGGGGAGGTATTTGGTGTCATTTCAATCAGTGCCAGGCACAGCACCGGCTGTGGGAGACCCAGAGGCCTCTGCCCACCCCACTATTTCCTGGTTAAAAATGAACTTGACCTCAAGGTCACAGGGCTCTCACTCCCTACATCTGCAGAAGTAGGAGAGCTGCAAATAGGGGCCACATGTATACCTTCCTTTGAAATTTCCTGTTAGCCACATTTTAAAAAATAACTAGGTACAATGAAAGTAATTCTATGTTTTATGTAATCCACCCTATCTACAATATTAGCACTTCAACACATAATCAATGAAAACATGACTCATGGGATGGTTTACTTTTTTTTTTTTTTTTGGCTCTAAATTTCCCTAGTCTGGGCTGTTTTAAGTTCTGCACATCTGGATCCGGA
Source organism: Corynorhinus townsendii (assembly GCA_026230045.1). Lineage (NCBI taxonomy): Eukaryota > Metazoa > Chordata > Mammalia > Chiroptera > Vespertilionidae > Corynorhinus > Corynorhinus townsendii. The sequence continues at coordinate 13,702,153 of JAPDVU010000016.1, read as the reverse complement.
TTGGCCACGTTTCAGGCCTCAAGGCCACACGTGGCTAGAGGCTGCTTCACAGACAGCCCTTCGTCCCCCTCCAGCCTGGGATGCGGGGGAAGCAGGTCGTGGGTGGGCACCCTCATGCGTTCAGAAAAGACTCTCATGGCTCTGTAGTCACGCGCATCTGGAACTCAGCGGGAAACGGAGACATGAGGATGGCTGCAGGCACTGGCTCCCCGAGCGGCGTGGGCTGCTTGTTTTGGGGAATCTCTCCCCGTCCCTCTGGAACGGGGCCGGACCCGGGATGCAGGCTGGACTGCAAGGTCGGGGTGCCACGTGGCGGCCACAGCCTGGCTTCCATCCGGGCCGCGCTGGCCTCGCTCCGGGTGCGGGTCCGGCGTTGGGAGAGGCGAGCGGGAGCCGGTGCCACAGCGCCACCTGCCGGCCGCGCGCGCGCACTGCAGGCGCAGAGCCTCCTCCGCCCGCCCCGCAGCCGGCGCCCGAGTTCCCGCGGCGGACGCCCCTCCGCTTCCCGCCACTCACGCGGGACGCCGTCTCCCAGGCGCTGCGAGCGAGCCGCCGGAGCCTCGCGCCCCTTTTTCCAGCGCTCGGGCCCGCAGGGGCCGGGGGCGCCACGGTCGCCGAGGATGGCTTTTCTATTTCTTTTTTTTCCCTTTTCTTTCTGCTCTTTGTTGCGGCCCAGCATTTTCTCTTCCGCGTCACATCTAAAGCGCAGCGAGGATGCCCGTCCCTTGCATTGCAGGAGGAGACACTTTTCATCTTGCCGGATAGCGTTTTCAGAGGTGACTTTTCCATTTCTGGAGTTTCTGTTCTGTATTTATGCGATATATATAAAAAAAAAGAAGAGCTAGCAAAAGGCCCCAGCGAGGATCGAACTCGCGACCCCTGGTTTACAAGACCAGTGCTCTAACCACTGAGCTATGGAGCCCACTTGTTACCTGGGAGACTGTAATTCAAGGACATTGGAAGCAGCCTTGCTGTAGCTGGCAGGCTTTTGAGACTGACCCCATGCACCCCATCTCAATAATGATTGCTATGAAGACTGAAATGCCAGAGAAAAAATGCCTACCACAGGACAGGCAGAAAAAACCCCGAATCCCAACGTCTTAAGGTTTGGATCACAGAACACTGACTCATACCTATGGTAAGTGATGCGTGCAGACAGGCTGGAAGGGAAGATGCAAAAGTTAAATGTTGTTACCTTTGGGTCGTAGGACAGCTCTGCTGTTGCTGTGACAACTTGTATCAAGTTTAATACTTAGAAGGGAGTTATGGGGCCTGTCTTTGGTTCTCAGGAATAAGTTATTGGTTATGGAGGAGTTTGTTGATTCAACACACTCTTATCCGGCCCGACCTTGGAGAGAGTATGTTAAGCTCTGTCCTGCTCTTAAAAAAAAAAAAAATGACTGGGATCATGAAAGGATGCCTCATTCCCTTTTGCTTAGTGAACTGTTTACCAAAGGAATGAAGTCATGGCCACAGCCTGATCCACCACCGCATGAAGGAGAGAACGAAGAAGAGCATGTGTTCCCAGTGGCCCACAGGCCTCTCTGCTTTCCCTCCGTCAAGCCTTTGCTCCTCACATTCTCTTTCTCAAGGACACCTTTCTGCACCCACTGTTCAAAGCTGCACCGTCCTCCTTGGTCCTCTCCCCATTCTACTTAGCCCTCTTCCCCACGAGATAATGGGCTTCCTGTGTTTTTAGTATTCTCTTTCTGTCTCTTCCGACTGGAATGTCGGCTCTGCGAGGTCAGGGGATGTTCGTTTTATTCCCTGCTGTGTTTTCAGCGCCTGGAATATCGTGTAGCACAGAGTAGGCGCTCCATCCATGCTGAATGATTGACATCGATGATGTCATCCCACTGCGTTATAAACCCAGCCCCGAATTCACAGGTGGAAGAGGCAGCAATCGGTGGCTTATGTGTGGATCAGAGAGCTTATGTGTGTTTGTTTAGGGACAGGTGAATCGGAATGAGCCGGATGTGCGTCATCCCTGGCCTCTGGGCTGGTGTGTAGGAGGGAGAAACCCCAGCGCTGTGGTGTTGGGGCCCAGTGCTGCGATGTCAGTCTTCCTGAATTGGTCGAGGTTTGTTTTGTGACCTAATACGTGGTCTGTCCCGGAGAATGTTGGAAGCAGCTGTTTGCTTTTCGGTTTTGGGATTCAGTTTCGATGAAGTTGATCTCATCTCCTGTGGAGTCAAAGGCGTCGTGAGGGACCGACATCTCAGCGTCCTCCTTTGTAAAACGCGAGTGAGGAGGAGGAGGAGGAGGAGGAGGAGGATGCTGACGACCACCATAGCACTATCATCGCCTGGGGGCACTCGGGAAGAATCCGTGAAACCGTGTGTGTGTGTGTGTGTGTGTGTGTGTGTGTGTGTGTGTAAATCCTGCAGAGCCTGGCGTCTGGGGAGTCCGTGGCATGAGTTGTTTTTATTACTAGTTGCGCCTAAAAGTATTGTATGCAGCCCTCCTAGTGTAGGGGGGTGGCTCACAGAGGTGGGGGTGACAGGAGGCAGAGGGAGAGGTGCAGAACAGGGCCTTCAGGTGCCCAAGCTGTGATTTCTGTAGCCAGAGATCCTCCCAGGCACCGGCTGAGTGAGACGTCAGCCTGGCTTTGCGGGCACCGAGTCATAGAGAGGAGAGCCTTCTCACCTCCCGCAAGACGGCGGATTAGAATGAACCCGATGAGAGTCGGACAGGGCCGGTGCTCCCCGAGGCCGGGAAGAGGGTCGTCTTCCAGTGGATGCGGCCGTCTGCCTTCCCTTACGTGCTTCCCCGTGACAGTGGGGTGGGGCTTCCACGCCTGGTGGGTAGAAGGAGATGCTAGCAACAGCTCGTTCAGGGGACAGAAGGACAGTCGAGACACGGAGGGAGTCCCAAGAATTGCTCAAGACGTTGGGGACCATCTTATGAGACAGAGAAACGAGCCAACCCGCAGCCGAGCTCCTGGTGGGCCATGTAAGGGTGAAAAGACCTCTAGTCTAAGTATGTGTGTGTGTGTGGGGGGCGTGGGGAGGGGAGAGGCCTGAAGGTAGAAGCTGAGCTGGTGGGGATTACAGTTATCATCTGGTTGCATGGGTCTCGATTCTGGCTGCATGCTAGTTACCGGGGGACATTAAAACAAAGGTCATTGCCCAGGCTCCAGAGATTCTGCTTGAATTGGCTTTGGGGGTGAGGCCTAAGCATGCCTTTATAAATGCTCTTCAGGTTTCTCTATGGAGAACCTGATCTTACCAACCCGTTTCCTCTTGTGGAGCAAGCATGTCAAACCCAACGGCTGACACGGGCCAAGTACACAAGGGTTCCGCGTAGGTGGGCCGCAAAGAAACAAAAGCTTCCGTCTTTATAGGAACGTAGGTTTATTTCGATAGAGACCTGCGGGACACAAAGGGCTGAAATAAATGAGTCATCGTGAACATAAAATAATAGGACATTTTAATAAAAATTAGTATTTTTTCTTGAACAGTCACTTACCAGACACTGAATAACTGCACAAAGTAATAAGTGTGATGCAAATAAACCTACTTTTCTTGTTCTCCGGAAGCGAAATAGTTCCCGTTGCGCACACCAAACAAGTCAGTCCAACCGGCGGCTGCTGAAACATTCGCCGCCGGTATTCGCAGAGAGAAATGGTGCGCCTGCGGGGAAGGCGCCTAAGGGAAGTGACTGCAATGCGATTATAGTAACCAGTCATTAGCCAACGCTGTAGATCGTTATTAGTAATGATGCATAATGGGACATTGTAAAGATTAAGTTATGACATGTTGATTAAAATGTTTCTTACATACCGTTATATTGGCTGGGCCACAAAACCATTCATTGGGGGCTGCGAGTTTGACGTGCTTGGGGTAGATGAGAAAACAGACTTCGAGAGCTTAAATAATGGACCCAAAAGTAAAGACCACGGAGGCGATATTTGGCCACAGGGTCTGAACTCAGACGCGGGGCTCTCTCCCCCCCCCCCCCCCCCCCCCACCACCAAATGTCCTCAGCCTGGACACCCTGGGTTGATTTTAGACAACAGTGACCGTGCTCACGTGTTTACACCGGCATCGGGGCATGGTATTTGAACAGCGCTAGCGTGCTCTCGGGCCACTGGTGGTCCGTAAGGTCCGAAAGGTTGGCGGCGGCTGCTCCGGAGGGGCTGTGGAGAACTGTGACTCTCCCGGAGACCTTGGTGGCCGGCGGCCCCAGGCTCTGGACATGGTGACAGGCTCGGGTGTTGGAGTCACGAAAGCCTGGGGACCTTGGTCCCATAACCTGACCGCGTTGAGCTTCAGTTTCTTTATCTGTGAGATAAATGTTTCCTTAGAGAGTCCACACAGACGGGTTCCTTGGTTGTGCAGATGAACTAAGATAATGACATTAAGCTCTTAGCACACAATCTGTGCCTTTTTATTTTATTACTAGAAGCCTGGTGCACGAAATTCGTGCATGGGGGGAGGGGGGTGTCCCTCAGCCCAGCCTGCACCCTCTCCAATCTGGGACCCCTTGAGGGATGTCCGACTGCCCGTTTAGGCCCGATCCCAGTGGGCATCCCTCTCACAATCCAGGACTGCTGGCTCCCAACTGCTCACCTGCCTGCCTTCCTGATTGCCCCTAACCGCTTCTGCCTGCCAGCCTGATCACCCCCTAACCACTTTCCTGCCAGCCTGATTGATGTCTAACTGCTCCCCTGCCAGCCTGTTTGCCCCTAATTGACCTCCCCTGCAGGCCTGGTCACCCCCAACTGCCCTCCCCTGCAGGCTTGATTCCCCCAACTGCCCTCCCTTGCAGGCCTGGTTCCTCCCAACTGCCCTTCCCTGCCGGCCATCTTGTGGTGGCCATCTTGTGTCCACATGGGGGCAGGATCTTTGACCACATGGGGGCAGCCATCTTGTGTGTTGGAGTGATGGTCAATCTGCATATTACTCTTTTATTAGATAGGATAGAGGCCTGGTGCATGGGTGGGGGCCACCTCTTTGTCCTGAAGGGTGTCTCAGATCAGGGTGGGGTCCCCTTGGGGCGTGGGGTGGCCTGGGCGAGGGGCCTGTGGTGGTTTGCAGGCCAGCCACGCCCCCCAGCAACCCAAGCAGAGGCCCTGGTATCTGGGATTTATTTATCTTCTACAATTGAAACTTTGTAGCCTTGAGCAGAGCCAAGCCTTATGCCCACTCTGTGGCTGCTGCCATTTCTGTTGGGATTTATGTATCTTCTATAATTGAAACTTTGTAGCCTTAAGCAGAGTCCTGGGCCGGCCAGAGTGTGCAGAAAGCTTGGCTTCCTCCATGGCTGGGGAAACCCAAGCCTCCCTCCTGTGGCAGCAGCCATCTTGGTAGTGTTAATTTGCATACTTGCTCATGATTGGCTGATGGGCGTGGCAGAGTGATGGTTAATTTGCATATTACTCTTTTATTAGATAGGATTATTTTTTGTGTCTTTTTTTAAAAAAATATTTTTTAAGTTGATTTCAGAGAGGAAGGGAGAGAGAGAGAAAGAGAAACATCAATGACGAGAATCATTGATCGGCTGCCTCCTGCATGCCCCCTGCTGGGGATTGAGCCCACAATCTGGGCACGTGCCCTTGACCAGAATCGAACCCGGGATCCTTCAGTCTGCAGGCTTTATCCATGGAGCCACACCAGGCAGGGCTTTTTGTGCCTTTTTCAATGGGAGCCACAGGAGTAGTAGTTGCTCTTGGCATTATGATGTTCACACTTCTGTGTGCTGGGCTTCCGGAACAGCGGTTTTCAACCAGAGGTAACTTTACAGCCTCAGGGAGCAGTTGGCAATGTCTGGAGACAGTTTGGTTGTCTTCATGGGACAATCATAGGAGGATAAGGGTTTACTGGCATCTAGAGGGTAGAGGTCAGGGGTGCCCCTAAACATTCACCGTGTGCAGGGTAGACCCTCCCCAAGCAATGGTGCCACGTGGGGAGGCCTGCTCTAGACATCGGAAAGGAACGGGGCGCTCGAAGGCCCGCGCTGGGTGGGGGTGGTGCCAGGTTGGCGGTTTGGGTTCTTGCACTGGGAGGAGGCCGCCGCCCCGTCTCCATGCCCAGTACCACAGAAGCCTTTGCAGCTGCTGACCTGCTGGTGATAGTATGGCTGGGACTTGGTCCCTGGAGGTGCTGGGAGGCTGCGCAGCTGGCCGAGGAAAGCCAAGGCGGTTGCATCAGGCCCGGGGGGCGGGCCGCCTTTCTCCACAGCGGTGCTCTGGGCACCTGGGAGGCGCTCTGGCCTCTCATGAGCTCATCACTTACAAATGACAGCCGCCGGCGTGGGCAAGTGTGACGCGGTGATGGCAGGTGGATAACGGACTCAGCTTTCTTTCTGGAGCCTCGCGTCTTAACGTAGTTATCTTAACAAGAAGATAAATCCAGTACTGCTAGGCAAGCCCTGTTGCGTGAGGAAAGGAGAATGCGTGTTAAAACTCTCCCCAATCAGAAAAGAAAAGAAAAGAAAAAAGAGAAACTCTCCCCGGGAAGACACTTTGTCAAGGTGACCACGGTGACTTATTTCTTTGGGCTGCAGTTGAGCGAGTGGCCACTAGGGGGTGCCACGTTCCCGCACGAGAGGAAGCTCTGCCTGCGCGGAAGGGACTGAGTGTCAGTCTCGGAGAACACGCACCCCCAGTGAAAAATGAAGTTAACAGGCGAGATTTAGTTCTTAAAACAAGTCCGCAGCCCCGTGAAGCACACACTGCCGTGGCAGGTACATTTCCTTGCTCGGAGGGACGGAAAAGGGCATTTACTGCCTACGGGCATCTGGCTACCTATGCCAGGTTATAAAAATATACAATTCAGTGAAACCACGCAGCAGGCCTGGCCCGCGGAACGAGAGAATGAGACCCAGCTGGGCTCGGCCACAGGTCTGGGATCCGGCCCCGGCGGGCCATGGTGATGAAAGTTGAGTAAATAGGCTGTGGTCACGTGGAGACCCTTTTAATTAGGAATTAGGGATCGGCCTGGCCCCACACCTGGGCGGGGATGCCACCTCTCTGAGCCTCCGTTTGTCGCCAGTTTGGATAGGGATCACTGTCGTTACCTGCCTTAGAGGGTGACAGGGTGTGGATCTGCAGGAGGCAATCATGGGAGTGGAAAGGAGCAAGGACCAGATGAGTGTTGTCATGGTGACGGGCAGGCTCCACGCGGACTGGTTCAACTGTTAGGGGGACTCACTGGCCCCATGCAAGTTCCCAGGCATCCTTGCCACTTGCCTCCAGATGCGTGGATCCAGCTGTCAGGCTCCGCGTGGGTGAGGGAGGGAGGAGGCACAGGGTGGCAGGGTGGCTGTGAGCTGGTCGCCCTGCGTTCCAGTTTGACCTTGGCAAGGTCATTTCACGCGAGCCTCCGTGCTCTCACGTGTAAAACATTGACAAAAACGGGCAGGGAGGTTGCAAGAGGGCCCTGGGCTGCTCCAAACGCGTTCACGTCCATCAGAAACAGGTTTGCCAATCACGTGGCCGGACAGCCCCCGGGGAAGGCAGAGGAACTGTGAGACCCAGGAGCGGGGCCGCGGATGGGGATGGGCTGGTACCCTTCCCACCATTTCAATCCCTTCCTCATTTTGTCTGGACTTGGCCCCTCCCCGGACTTAATGGATCGTGATACGAGTCGGAACAACGTAATGATATCTATCACGGATGAAGCGGCAGGGGGGAGGGTTCTGGGAACATTCGTTTCCCCAATTTAATGCTCACCAGCACCTGGAAGGTGAGGAGTATCACAGGCAGGGAGCGCGGGAGGAAGTGGAGGGGGTCACTGGCCCAAGTCACAGGCAGGTGGGCGGTGGAGCGGGCGGGGCCTATCTGGGGTGGGAGAAGCCGGGGTGCTCATCATCCCTGAGAGTAGGAGGCGTCTGGGGGCGGGGCGGGGAAGGCTATGCAGTGGGTTCTTGTTCCATCACTGAAACGTCAAAGGACAGACGCACAGACACTCCTCCACAGAGGCCAGAGCTTTTTCTCTGTCTCGAGGGGCACACATGCATGGGTTATAAACAGCCGTGGGCCCCACTGGGTGTCCCCCAGGTGGCTCTCTGAACGGCCCGTTTAGAAACTTGCCAACATGCATGGGACACGTGGTCCTGCTGGTCAAGGCCCAGCCGAGTGAGGCCCCATCTTCCCCCATGTGGCTGAGGACAGGCCAGACCCCTAACTCCTGGGCCAGTGGTCGGCAAACTCATGAGCCAACAGAGCCAAATATCAACAGTACAATGATTGAAATTTCTTCTGAGAGCCACATTTTTTAAACAACTTCTAACGCCACTTCTTCAAAGTAAGACTCGCCCAGGCAGTGGTATTTTGTGCAAGAGGCCAAAGAGCCACATGTGGCTCGCGAGCCGCAGTTTGCCGACCCCAGCCCTGGGCCATTCAACCAGGGCCCGAGATGCTTTAGGCTAGAACACGCACCTTCCTGCAGTGACACACCGGGGGGACCAGTCTCCACCAGCCCTCACTGGTCACACCTCCGGGTTGAAAACGGTCCCTGAATGAACTTCCGTCTCCACCTTGCCAGCAGCTCACCTTGACCTACACCTCGTGGCAGGTCCCCTTAGAGTCAAAGGTCACCTGGTCTTCCACAGCTTGGCAAGAGCCACGCTCCCTGCCCCAGGATCTGGGGGCTTTGGGATGCGAAGGACACTTGTCCACGTCGCTTGAGTCATCCGTGTCAGGCAGGGTGTCTGGGGAAGATCCCTACTAGTTGTTGAGGACACACTATGCTTCGGTGACTTACTAGGTGTTCGTTTATCTCACTGACTGCTCACAACCTCCCTGCCGCGCAGCTGTGATTAGCCCTGGTTGTAGGCGTGTCTTTCAGGATGACCTTGCTTCTGATTATGCAGCTGAGAACGTACGTGGGCAAGAAGCTCAGATCCCAGGTCCTCCTGGTGCCTTGACCTGTGGAATTTTGCGCCTTCCTCAACACATGTTTATGTCAGTATCTCTTCTTCCGAAAGGACTGTCTCTTTGGTGACTGGAGCGTTGCTGGGAAGTCGATAGGCCGTGGTTCTTGCCCGCAGGGAACGGCACCACAGCTGTGGGAGGGAGGGCGCGCACAGATGGTGGAAATTAATGAATAACGGGAAGCGGTATCACAGATGCCCGAAGGAGAGGGGATGGGCTCAGTTGGAAGGCGAGACGCCGGGTGGTCAGCGGAGGTCCACGGAGCAGGTGGGAGATGAGTTCGTTCTTGAGAGAAGGGTTAGATCTGGGGGAGGCCAGAGAGTGGACGGATGACAGCTGGAGCGTGGCCACGGGCTGTGAGGGCAGGAGCTGTTTTCCGGTGAGAGTGGGGTGGGAGCGTAAGAGAGTTGGGCCGGAAGGTCATTGCTAAGAGCCACAGCCCCTGGGTCCAGGCCGTTTCTGCCGACCGAGCAGCTCAGAGGGGACACCTGGTGGCCGTGGGACCTGTGGCTGAGTATGCAGAGAGCTGGCCACAGCTGCAGTGGCTTCTGGGAGCTTTCCCTTGCGCTGCCTCCATTCCCGGGGCTCCGCAGGGCGCCCAGGCCTCTGCCTTCAACAGCAAAGGGGTGGGGGCTGCAGAGACCAGCCTTCTGGGGGAGAGCGATTGTGAGAGGAGGCCTCAGGGGTTCCCCTTCTCCCAGGACGGTGTGTGCACCCTCACGTTGTGCTTGGAGGTACGGGGAGAGGGGACCGATGGGAAGAGACGGATTGTGCTGCTAATGATCCGAGCAGGCGGGTGCTCAGCGTCACTGCGGTTTGGAGGGTAAAGCAAACCTGCTGGGTGTCCCCCCCGAAGTGTGTACCCAGCAGAGCGTTCAGTTTTGAAAGTGAAATGTATTTTCATAAACACTGCCTTTCGCATTATTCAAAGTGGGCGTGTACATTTTTTTTTTTTTTGGGGGGGAAACCCTATATGTCATCTTCATTTACAGATAAGAAGACGGGTAAGAATTGAGTCGTGAGTGAGGCCACTCAGGATGAAAAGGAGGCCATAATGTGATCGATAGTGTGGGGCGAAGAGATGACCTCGTGTCGTGATGGAGTCAAGAGTGCATGCAGCTGTCAGGAGTGTCGGTTGGAGGCAGGATGAGGGTGGAAGGAGGAAGGAGTCCACAGGGCTGTCTTCGCTCCTCTCTGAAGCCAGCTCTCTCCCTAGGTGCCCCGGTTCCGGAACCCCGTCTCCCATCACGGGCTTTGCGTCTGCCGTTACCCAGGCCTCACCCCAAGCCAGTCAAACCCGACTTCCAGCCCCGAGAGCTGCGCTCACGGTAAGTGGCCCGCATCGGTGCCCCGCGTGAGATGTGCGCTGTTCCTACGTGCTCGCTCCGTGTTGAGCTGTGCACACACTCCCTCGGTGTGACAGTGGCCCACAGTGTTCAGTGCGTGCGGAACATGCTAGGCAGGGGGCTGCACCAGGCGGCCGCCGTGGGCAGTGAGTGAGAGTGTTAGGTTTGTGTACATGCACGCTTCCATGTTCGCACACATGACACATTGCTCAGCGTGTGGCCCGTCGTTAAGCTTTCTGATCATGGGGGAGATGGCCTCAAACGTTGTTTCCCTAAACCTCCTCCTGGCGTTTGAAGTGCTTGGTCAGGAGGAGCTGCTTCTTGTTATGGCTTCTGGCATTTTGTGCCAAGTGGGCGCCCCTTCCTTCCATCCTTCCATCCTTCCATCCTTCCATCCTTCCATCCTTCCATCCTCCCTCCCTCCCTCCCTCCCTCCCTCCCTCCCTCCCTCCCTCCCTCCCTTCCTCCCGCCCTTCCTCCCTTCCTCTCTTCCTCTCTCTATTTCTTTATTCCTTTAATGAGTGCTGGAGGCTATTTGGAAAGTAGAGGCAACCTGTTGCCTATAAAACGGTACCAAAAAAATACTCGATTTCTCATAAAAAGGAAAAAAAGGAACATAAAAGAAAAATGTGGGGGGTTAATTATAGGAAGAAGTTAAAAATTTATTAAGTGCTTGCCCTGTACTCTATGGAGCTAAGGGTGTGTGTGCGTGCGTGTGTGTGTGTGTGTGCGTGCGTGCATGTGTGTGTGTGTGTGTGTGAGATGAATAAAAGATGAGTAAGATTTGGTCACTGCACTCAAGGAGCTCTCAGTCTCCTGGGGGAGGCTCTGCCCTGGTGTGTGAGCACAGACAGTGGTAACAACCACGGCGTGGCTTTGTGTGGACCTCAGAGCTGGGCTGTCTTGTCTGGATTTGAATTCTGGCTCTTCACCTTTGGAAAAGGCATTTGGTCTTTATGTGTCTTAGTTTTCTGTATGTGGGGACAAGACTCAAGTCTAGTTAATGGTGTGTGGTTTTTTTTGGTGAGGATTGGATATACAACATATCTAAATTATGTTGAATAATGCCTGGCCAATAAGGGAACACTTGATGAATGAGAGCGATGGCTGCTGCAGGATTACAGTAGGAGCATGGCTGCATTTTTCATTTTCAGTGATATTCAAACGTTCCAGAATGGCCACCCCACCCTCTGCTTCAGGCATAGGGGGGTTGGCTGTCCGTCTCCCCAATCATTGCCAGCCTCGCCTGGGACATGGGTGTGAGAGCATCCCTGGCTATGTTTTTAACCTGTCTGGGCCTTGATTTTATCATCTGTCAAAGGGGAAGACTCTTTCGCAGAGCTGGCGAGAGGATAAGATCCCCACACAGGATTTCTCAGTGTTCAGTGCTCAACAGATGGCCCTTTATTCGGCAAAAAACGACTGTGCTTCACTGGAGTATTACGAAGAGTAGAGGAACGCGGCAGGAGGGCGTGGGGAGGGGAAAGAAGTAGAGAGTAAGGAGAGGGGGATTTTGAGGTTGAACCTTGGTAAAATTAACGCTTATATATTTTTTTAATATTTAAGATAGATTTTTCTTTTCTTTTCTTTTTAAATAAACCTTTATTGTTCAGATTATTACAGGTGTTCCTCTTTTATTTTTCCCCATAGCTCCCCTCCACCTGATTCCTCACCCCATACCCTTACCCCCCGCCACTGTCCTCATCCATAGGAGTAAGATTTTTGTCCAATCTCTTCCCACACCCCTCACACCTGCTTCCCCTGAGAATCGTCAGTCCACTCCCTTTCTATGTCCCTGATTCTATTATATTCACCAGTCCATTCTGTTCTTCAGATTTTTTATTCACTTGATTTTTAGATTCACTTGTTGGTAGGTATGTATTTGATGTCATTTTGTTGTTCATAATTTTTATCTTTACCTTTTTCTTCTTCTTCCTCTTCTTAAAGGATACCCTTCAGCATTTCGTGTAATCCTGGTTTGGTGCTGATGAACTCCTTTAGCTTTTTCTTGTCTGTGAAGCTCTTTATCTGACCTTCAATTCTGAATGATATTTTTGCTGGGTAGAGTAATCTTGGTTGTAGGTTCTTGCTGTTCATCACTTTGAATATTTCTTGCCACTCCCTTCTGGCCTGCATAGTTTCTGTTGAGAAATCAGCTGACAGTCGTATGGATACTCCCTTGTAGGTAATTAACTGTTTTTCTCTTGCTGCTTTTAATATTCTCTCTTTGTCTTTTGCCCTTGGCATTTTAATTATGATGTGTCTTGGTGTGGTCCTCTTTGGATTCCTCTTGTATGGGGTTCTGTGCGCTTCCTGAACTTGTAAGTCTATTTCTTTCACCAGGTAGGGAAAGTTTTCTGTCATTATTTCTTCTAATAGGTTTTCAATATTTTGCTCTCTCCCTTCTTCTGGCACCCCAAAAATTCGGATGTTGGTTCGCTTGAAGTTGTCCCAGAGGCTCCTTACACTATCTTCATATTTTTGGATTCTTTTTTCTTTTTGTTTTTCTGGTTGGATGTTTTTTGTTTCCACACATTTCAGATCTTTGGTTTGATTCTTGGGGTACGTTGATCTACAATTGAGTTTCTGTATATTCTTTATTTTAGATAGTGTATGCTTCATTTCTGACTGGTCCTTTTCCATTTTTTTAGCATTCTCATTAAGGTCCTTGAAGGTCTCACTAAGCTCCTCAGAAGTGTCATCAAGTTTCTCAGCGGTTTTTAGAAGATTCTTGAGTAACCTTATACATGTGGTTCTGAACTCTATGTCATCCAGTAGTTTGCTTTCCTCCGTTTCTTTCATTTGTGACATGTTTCTTTGTTTCTGCATTTTGGCTGCTTCCCTGTGTTGATGGAGTGGCTTTGTGTGGTAGGTGACCTATAGGGGGCAGTAGCTCAGCCTCCCCAATCACCTGATGTGGACGCTCTTGGTACACCCCTTTGTGGGCTGAGTGCAAAGTCTTGGTGTAGTTAAGCCTGAATTGCTGTTGGTATGCTGGGAGGAATTGACCTCCAGGCCAATTAGCTGTGAGCACTCCCTGTGTCTATAATGGAAGAACTGCTGCGCTGAAGACACGCTTATGGGGCAGGACTTGTTTCAGTGGGGCTTTGGTGCTCACTGAGTCTGCCTCTTGAATGTGTCACTTATGGATGTGAGGAGTTGAAATCTGGTGTCTCACACTGACCACTAGGTACACTGGCTTCTGGGTCTCCAATGGGGTGCAGGTCAGCTACTGTCTGAGGCCACTCAGCAGGAGCTACAGTGAGAGCTGCAGTTTTCTCCTCTTTGCTTGGGGTTTGGAGGTTTTGGAGCTGTCTGACCCAGGCTGCAAGTTTGCTAGGTTAAGCTGTGATAGGGCAGGCCTTTCTTATGCTAACTCCGCTGCTTGGAGCTTGGGTGGGTTTGTAGGTTGTGCAGGGCGGGGTCTCAGGGTGTCACTAGGCTAGGGCGTGGCAAACAGCAATGGCTGCTAGTTAGCCGGCTCTGTGTCCCCACCAGCATCCGCGAGTCCCATGCCCCAGTGCCGTAAACAATTATTCCTGCGCGCAGCTCTGCAAGCAAGCCACCCTCACTGGCAGACAGTCCAGCTTCTCCCCATAGGAGTTTGGGTCCCCCGCGTCTCCCCAGAGACTGGATTTCAGAGTAATCGGGGGCTTGTCTCCCTTCGGGTTGAAAAAAGCAACGCACCCCGTCGCCCGCAGCCAGCCCAGATCACGCGCCTCCGTACCTCAGCTTTTCAGCGCTCGTGCACGTCTCAGTGCTCTTTGCTCTTTCCTTCTAGTTGTAGACCTTCCACTCAGCCAGCTTTCCCGTGGTTGTGGGTGATGGACGTTTTGTCTTTTAGTTGCAGTTTAAGTTGTTGTGGGAGGCAGCAGTTTAGGTGTTTACCTACGCCGCCATCTTGGATTCCCCCGATTTTTCTTTTTTTTTTAAAAAAAAATTTTGATTGTTTAAAGTATTACAAATAGTAGTACATACACTGAGTGGCCAGATGATGATGATCTCTGAACACATCATAATCTGGCCACTCAGTGTATATCCTATAGAATAAAAGGCTAATATGCAAATTGTCCCCTCCACCAGGAGTTCAACCAGCAGGCAGGCCGGCCAACCGCCCATGTCCCCTCCCCCTGGCCAGGCTGGCGGGACCCCACCCATGCACGAATTCATGCACCGGGCCTCTAAAATACACACACACACACGCACACACTGAGTGGCCAGATTATTATGTGTTCAGAGATCATCCTCATCTGGCCACTCAGTGTGTGTCTTCTTTTTTCCCCCCATTGACCTCCCCAGAGCCTCACCTACGCCCCCCTCCATCCTCCCCCCACTCCCCCGCCCCAGTGTCTTCCGTCCATTGTTAACTCTTATTTTCAAAGCTCTCTTCCCAACCCACCCAGCTCCCCAAGGCAATACGACCTACCGTGCTTTGCATCTGACTTAGTGGCCGGATTAAGTGTGCCTGCCACTGCGTCCAGGGGACCGCGGCGAAGGGGAGCCGTCTGACATTCTCACCCGCGGGCAGGGATAAACTGTCCTTGACTCTTACTCGCGGACGCAAGTGTAAAGCCGTGGGCAGGTCTCCGGGCAGGGCTGTGTGAGACCGAGGTGTCCAGAGTGGCCCTTCACCCCCGATAGAAGGATCTGGAAAGAGCACCTGTGCGTCTTCATTTCCTTCCTCGGCAGAGCGAAGCCCACTTGCAGGCAGGTTGGCTCATCGCGCAGCAGCGTGTCCCATCATCCGTGGCTGCTGAGTGAGTGGGAGTGGGGATGACAAGAGAATACATTTTTGGGGGGAGCGACCGTCTCGGGGAGGCCGTGGCCTCTCCCCACGGCGGTTGGCTCTCTGGCTGACCTGCTCAAACGGTCCCTCTCGAATTCTGCCAACTGGGCGCGGGCACATCTGCCTGGTTTCTCTACGAGGGTGTGAAAAGTTAGCCAGACTGGCTGGAACCTCCCGTGCAGCGACACACAGGCCCAGGAATCTCAATTTGTACGTGAGGCATAAAACAATCAGGCAGAAACTTAAAAAATGCTTCACCGGCCCCAGCCGGTGTGGCTCAGTGGATAGAGCACCTGCCTGCGGACTGAAAGGTCCCAGGTTCCATTCCGGTCAAGGGCACACGCCCGGGTTGCGGGCTCGATCCCCAGTCGGGGGCGTGCAGGAGGCAGCCGATCCGTGATTCTCTCTCATCATGGATGTTTCTGTTTCTCTCTCCCTCTCCCTTCCTCTCTAAAATCAATAAAAATATATTACAAGAAATAAATAAAGTTAAATTTGGTCACGTTCTTAAAAAAAAAGCTTCACCCCTCACCTCCCTTGTTTTTTTTTTAAAAAAAAATATTTTATTGATTTTTCACAGAGAGGAAGGGAGAGGGATAGAGAGTTAGAAACATCGACGAGAGACAAACATCCATCAGCTGCCTCCTGCTCACTCCCTACTGGGGATGTGCCTGCAACCAAGGCACATGCCCTTGACCGGAATCGAACCCGGTACCCTTCAGTCCGCAGGCCGACGCTCTATTCACTGAGCCACACCAGTTAGGGCTCGCCTCTCTGTTTTAACTTGCGACCTCATTTCCTGCCAGAGAAGCAATGCTGTGGAACCCACGCCGAGATATGTGAACAGTGAGGGGTGGGGCGCGGGGACTGCTGGGGGGTCCACGGCATGGGAGAAGTTAGGGGTGCGACAGGCAGGCAGTTTCTGCGGTAGTTTTGGGGAAGAAAGCTGAGTTGGGAGTCTCTTCTTTGGTGATGGTTTCCCTAGATGGAAACCGTGGCCATTTAAAGAGAAGAAGAAGGTCACGGGTAAAGTGTGACATCCAATTGCCCTATTGTCTTTAGTTGTTGTAAAGCATTCTCTCCTCAGTGCTCAGCCAAGGAGCACGGCCCCGGGGGATGTTCTGTGCAGAGGGTTTTGTGGTCACCGTGCCCTGGAAGCTGGAAGACTCTAGTGCGGCCAAGGCTCTGCGAAGTCCTGCACGGAAGCAGCAGATCTAACCAAGCACTTCCCCACTGACCTGGCTATGAAATCCTTTCTAAGCACATCACACCTACAGCTTGGGGGCCTCGGTTAAAGTAACAGGAACAACAGTTACAGAGCTGCTTCCGTTGCTGGAAACCCGCTATGTACTTTGTAGGCACCACCTTATTTCTTATTTTTATTTATTTATTTTTTAAAAATATATATTTTATTGGTTTTTTTTTACAGAGAGCAAGGGAGAGGGTTAGAGTTAGAAACATTGATGAGAGAGAAACATCGATCAGCTGCCTCCTGCACACTCCCTACTGGGGATGTGCCTGCAACCAAGGTACATGCCCTTGACCGGAATCGAACCTGGGACCCTTCCGTCTGCAGGCCAACGCTCTATCCACTGAGCCACACCAGCCAGGGCAGGGACCAACCTTTTTCTCCTCCTTCTCCTCCTCTTCCCTTCCTTCCCCAGGTGGCCCCCACCGTTCTGGCCCTCCTGCATAACCGAGGAAGAATCTGTAGCATTTCGTTCCCCACCCTGAAGCAGGCAGTCTCACAAGTTCAAAGCTGACGTTTCTAGCGGAGACCTTGGGCTCTGAGGGGCTGGGGAGTGTGTGCGCCCCCCTCCTGTTAGGAGAGGAGGTCAGAATGGACCCGAGGTCTCCTGCTTGCTGCCCCTTCTCCCACGCTGTCTGGTTCTAAGGTTGGAGGACGGGGTGAGCCCGGGAGCCGAGGGCAGCCACGGCCATCAGCGAGGGGTGTGGATGTCACAGGTCGGTTGGGAGAGGACCGGCGTGTCGCGTGGGGGAAGCCCGCATTCGAGACCGAGCCAAGCTTTGTCCCATTCCCTGTGAGGAGGGAGAGAAACTTGGTGTAAATTTAGAATCCCAGGTGACAGAGGGCTCTGGGCCTTTGGCGAGCTGTCCCCGCGTGCAGGTGGCCACCTGGCGGTCCGAGAGGCAGGAATGGGCCCAGGTGCCACCTGCTATGGTTTGGCCAAGGAAAGCTGGTCCATGCCCTCGATGAGAATCATTGGATTCTCTCTCCCCCTCCTGGCAGGATTGAGTCTCGAGGCCGGTGATGGTCGGGTGCGGTGGTCCATCGCTCGAACCCTTTCCCTCCCTCCCACCGCCTGCTTTTCAAAACACACACTCAGATGAACTGGGAAACTGGGAAGACGGACAAAAGACGAGCGAGACAGGGAGACAGCCAGGATGCGAATCCTAAGCTCTCAAGAGTAGAAATTGTGTGCTTCCTGGGACCCCCGTGTTCACTGTCATTCTCGCCCCCCCCCGCCCCCCCACTCGCCACTCCTAAGGAAGGGAATTGTGCTAAAAGCTGGGATGCATGTACAAAGCAGGGGGCACTTTGGGGTGGCTTCCCGAGACGTTAGGCATTGGGTGTGTGCAGGGAATGCCAGCTCGGGGCAATGAGGTGATCCCAGCCCCCGTTGCAAGTGGGCACAGGGGCGAGGGGTGTCTGGGGGAGGATGGGGAGAGGGAGGCAGCAGTTCTTGAGCCCAGAAAGAGGCCCTGGGGCTCCTTGCCCTTGGCTGTCTGGTTCCATTCATTTCTGCCATTTTGTAGAAATGCTCTTAAAAGCACCATGTCTGATCTTGAGGTCCTTGGCATTTTTAAATGCTGGCCAACCCTGGTGGTCTTATCCTCCTACTATCTCCGGCCGCAGGAATAAAGGACCCATACAAGGGAGCTACATCATTAAAAGTAACGACTGGGGTCCTAGCTGGTGTGGCCAGTGGATAGAGCGTCGGCCTGAAGGGTACCGGGTTCGATTCTGGTCAAGGGCACATGCCTGGGTTGCGGGCTCGATCCCCAGTGTGGGGCGTGCAGGAGGCAGCCAGTCAATGCTTCTCTCTCATCATTGATGTTTTTATCTCTCTCTTCCTCTCCCTTCCTCTCGGAAAGAAATAAAAATGTAAAAAAAAAAATAAAATAACAACTGGGAAGTATCAAGGAACATTTCATATTCAGAGCCAATCTTTTGCCTGTGTCTCTGCTTCCGAAAAGTCTGCTAGGCACCACGCACCTCTGTTCCTCGGTAGGCAAGGGACTCAGGGTTTCGATGCTTGTAAACCGAGTCTCCCCGGTGCCATGGTGTTCTTGGAGCCGGGAACTGATCATTCATTGTTCACTCCTCCTAGGCTTGGGTGCTTCCTGTTTGTCATTTCATTCAGCCCCTCTGCCCTGTCCCCCACCCTTGACACATGCAGGTGAAGACCGTGAGGCTCAGGGCCTGGGGAGCCTGTCCAGTTTAATCACAGGGAAAGGAAGGGACAGGACTCCCGAAGGGTCCGTGGTGGGATGTGAGCCCCGGCCAGCCTGCCTCGGAAGGCTTTCCTCTTTCCACGACACCTTGTCATCTTTCGGTGGCTTCTGACCAACTGGCTAGAAATCAGAGGTTCCACCCTAGCTAGTGCGGCTCAGTGGGTAGAGCATCAGCCTGAGGACAGAACGGTCCTGGGTTCCATTTCAGTGGGTGGGCACCTGGTGGCAGGCTCAGTCCCCGGCCCTCGCTGGGGCCCATAAGGGAGGCAACCAATCGGTGTGTGTCTCTCTCACATGGATGTTTCTCTCTCTCTCTGTCTCTCCCCCTCCCTTCCACTGTCTCTAAAAATCAATGGAAAAATACCCTTGGGTGAGGATTCAAGCAAACAAACAAACAAACAAACATCAGAGGTCCCCATGACCCCCTCCTTAGGGGCTTATTTGTAAAAGTGGTCCTCACTCCTGGTCCCTCTTTTCAAGGTCACGAACACAAAATATCCCCTCTTTCCCGGCCAGGTGTGCCCAAGTTCCTGGTTCGGCATCAAACCCTTGGAGACTGTGAAAGCGTTCAAGGTGAAGGCTGTGATTTGCGGGTGCCCCCCACCCCCCCGCCCCTTACCTCCCACAGCTGTGGGCTAAACCGGGTTGACAGGGCAGGTGGCACCTGAGGTAGCTAATTGATTTTCTTCTTATGCATATTCATGTGAGATTACGTCCCCATCTGTTGTCCTTCTGGGATTGCAACATGGCCACTGAGCAAGCCTGTCCCTCGCCTTCTAGGTCACTCCTCTTAACGGCGGGAGGAGCAGGACCGGCTGCCTTCGGAAGACCTGGGCAGAGGGCTCGGGGTGCTGTGGGCTGGGAGCTTTGCCAGGCTGCCCATCCTTCCTCGTGTTGAGCTCTGTGCAGCTGGCTGACGAACGGGTTCTCGGCGTGGCCGTCTGAGCCCTGGGCAGCTCTTAAAAGGGGAGCGCTCGCAGGTGGCCGAGCCATTGCGTGCAGAGGCCTCATTCATTTGGATGGTGCTGGCTCCAGTAATACGGCGTTTTAGTCCCTTGCGTCAAATCCAGGCTCAGTACCGAAGAGAGATGTCCCTTGCGGCCCATGGGGACTGCCTCGTGGGGGAGGGAAACTTGGGTGACTCTTTTCCTGGGGTCCCGGGCTTCCAAGGGGACTCAGCTTGTGTGGAAGCCCTAGAAGAGGCTATTTATCTGGTCTTCGATTGAGAAGACTGCATATTGAGTGACTCTTCCCCTATCGGTGAAATGGGGTCATTGGTACTCCTGATAATGGCTCCCGCAGGTAGAAATACCTTACATGGCCCCCCCTCCCCCCCGGGTATCCTTCAAGGTAGACAGATTATGTTCACTGAAGCTTTGATGTCAAATGCATGTCATAGGTCTGATTGGGGGACCAGCGCCAGGGGGGTGGGGTTTTCTTCACTAAGTCATTCTTGGGTGCCAGGTGGGTGTCCCACAAGTCAAGTCGGTTCTAACTCCCTGGGGATAGTGGCAGGTGGCCACAGGTTAGGGACTTAGTCCCACCACACTGCCCTCCACTTCAGATGCCAGTCACATGCTAGTCCAGGTCGTTTTACCTGTGCTTCTGACCAACCGGGTTAAATCAGAGGTTCCACCCTAGCTAGTTTGGCTCACTGGGTAGAGCATCGGCCCGAGGGCAGAAGGATCCCGGGTTCCATTCCAGTCAGGGACACGTGGTTGCAGGCTTGATCCCTGGCCCTGGTTGGGGCCCATGGGGGAGGCAACCAATCGTTGCGTCTCTCTCACATCGATGTTTCTCTCTCTCTCTCTGTCTCTCCCCTTCCCTTCCACTCTCTGTAAAAATCAATGGAAAAATATCGTTGGGTGAGGAGTAAAACAAACAAACAAGCAAACACCAGAGGTTCCCAGGACCCCCTCCTTAGGGATTTGCAGAAGTGGTCCTTGCTCCTAGGCTCCAGTGCTTAGCTGTGGCTCTCTGGGATGCGGTGGTAGAGATGCTCCATGGCCAACAGAGAGCCTTAGCCCAGTCATTCCCGCACTGGGTTCGGTTGACCGTCTAGGGTGAGTGACCTTGTTGCAAAGCCTCTGTCAGTCACTGGACAGAGTTGGATGACTTCTGCCAAGCAAGCTGGGCGAAAGTCAAGGCTTCAGATGGAGCCTCCCAAGGAGAAATGAAAAAGTAGAGGGAGGGTGGGTCATCAGAGATTCTGGATGGGGCAGTGAACGTGTGTGTGTGTGTGTGTGTGTGTGTGTGTGTGTGTGTCCAGAAATGCTCAGGTGACCCTCGGCTACTAGGCAAAGGTCACCCTACTCTTTTAGGATGTCTCGCAAAGGCCATCAAGTCCTCCAAGAAGGAACTGGCCTCTTGTAACCGATAGTCCCGGTGCTGATTGCTCTTTCCCAGCGTTTCGCATTATTCATTTCCAGAAAGTAATTTTAGTTGATTGCTGTGTGGTCTTTTTGAAGGAGGCATTTTTTAAGAAATAGGAGAGAATCGGTTGGCTCCCCCTCAAAATATCTCCCTTTTGGATGCTCCTAAGGACAGCGCAAGTGCCAATTTGGGACAGAAACTTGTTGGAATTTCTGTCTCTGGTGGATTTTAATGGGAGGTGAGACACCTATCTTCCTTGGTTCATTTAGTTGGATGCCTGCCTGGAACAGGGGTGTCAGCTGACCTTGTAGTTCCTTCCAGTATGAGCCTTTTTGACGAGGTGACAGATTCATGAGACTATACTAGGCTGAGGATTTTACCCATCTGCTTTATTATTTGACCCAATGTCTCTTAATCTTGTCTCTCAAAGCAGATTTTAAATTATTTGAAGGCTCGCCCTGACCGGTTTGGCTCAGTGGATAGAGCGTCGGCCTGCGGACTGAAGGGTCCCAGGTTCGATTCTGGTCAAGGGCATGTACCTTGGTTGCGGGCACATCCCCAGTAGGAGGTGTGCAGGAGGCAGCTGATCGGTGTTTCTCTCTCATCGATGTTTCTGACTCTCTATCCCTCTCCCTTCCTCTCTGTAAAAAATCAATAAAACATATTAAAAAAAATAAGTTATTTGAAGGCTCGCCCTAGCCATTTGGCTCAGTGGATAGAACATTAGCTCTTGGACTGAAGGGTCCCGGGTTGGATTCCAATCAAGGGCACGCACGTACCTTGGTTGCAGGTTCCCTGGCCCTGGTCAGGATGCATGCAGGAGGCAACTAATCGATGTGTTTCTCTCACATCGATGTTTCTGTCTCTCCCTCTCCCTTCCACTCTAAAAATCCATGGAAACATATCCTTGGGTGAGGATTAACAGCCACAAAAAATAGATTATTTGAAGGCTGGAATACTGCCTCGTGTTTCTTCCATGTTCTCCATGGAAGAGTGAGTGGGTGGGGGTACTTATGGAGAAGGGTCTGGAGGAGACAGTATCCAGGAGAGAGGAGCAAGGTCCCAGGTGGAAGGCTGCCCATTAACGAGAGGAAGGATACTACATCTTCTGAGGCCGAAGGGAAGAAGGGATCAGTACTGATCTGCATGTAACTACATGAATAGGTGGCATGAGCAAAGAGGAGGGGGAATCACATCTCACAACCCCAGTTTGGTTAATAAAGGAGGCGGCGAGATCAACCATCGAAAGAAAGGAATCCAAGGGGTAGAAACGAACGGTGAACTTTTGGAACCGTTATTGTGGAGAGTGGAAGAGGGTGCTGACCAAGGACCTGGCAAAGGCTTGATGCGTGGTACTAGAGGCTGCGACGAGTTCTGAAGCCACGAGTATGTAGTGGTGCCAACCCTGGGGGCCGCCTGGTTTTGGTTGGGAGTGAGTAGTTAGTTGGTGGGTATGGGGATGGAGAAGGAGGATTGGAGCCTGGGCTCAGGGTTGGGATTCTCCTGAGCAGTGTGGTAGAAGGCACATCAAAGTTAGCAGACAGAATAGTTCAGATAGTCCAGTGGTCGGCAAACGGTGGCTCGTGAGCCGCCGTTTGCCGACCGCTGAGCTAGTCCCTTGGAGGGATGTAGGCTTGGTAGGGAAGGCAATGTGTAGCTGGTATAGAGGGAGTGTGAGATGGGGAGGGGGAGGTAAAAGAGGGGGAGGGGCAGGGAGAGAAAACCAAGGGACTGGACTAATCCGTGAGGCCAGGGAGCAAGTGTAGTAGGAGTAGGGAAATGAGAGAGTGAGAGAGCTCAGAGGACAGCAGACTATGGCCAGAGAGTAGAATATTGAGAGTTCAAGATTGTTGGGGTGATCACAAAACCCAGGGGGTGGCTAAGGGAATGGGTGGTCCAACTGCAGTGGCGTAACTGCGTCGAGTTACGGAGACCCCTGGACTTCCAGATGATACTGTTGGAGGGCCCATTACGTGGGTGGCTTCATCTTCGCGGTGAGCCAGGGGCAGGAGGAGTAGGGCCGGGAAGAGGGGAGGGTTGTTTCAGATGGAGGGAAGTTGTGTGCTGAATAGATCCATGTTTTATAAAGTGAATAGATCCATGTTTTATAAAGTGAATAGATCCATGTTTTATAAAGTGAATAGATCCATGTTTTATAAAGTGAATAGATCCATGTTTTATAAAGTGAATAGATCCATGTTTTATAAAGTGAATAGATCCATGTTTTATAAAGTGAATAGATCCATGTTTTATAAAGTGAATAGATCCATGTTTTATAAAGTGAATAGATCCATGTTTTATAAAGTGAATAGATCCATGTTTTATAAAGTGAATAGATCCATGTTTTATAAAGTGAATAGATCCATGTTTTATAAAGTGAATAGATCCATGTTTTATAAAGTGCCTGTGATCATAAAGTGAATGATGATCTGGAGATGCAGAACTTATTAAATAATGCAGCCTGATCATCTTGACCACTTACCAGTAGCCCCTATTTTACTTTTAATGGATATTTTTATTACCTCAGACTTCTGAGGCTACCATTCACACCCTCCCATTTAAAACATCTTGTGAAGCCATTTAATGGAAGGAAGGAGACGAAATGTTCCCCGGGACCTATCCTCCTCACATCCTGTGTGACTTACCCCTCTGTTTCCAGATTAATGTTTAATTACAGAGCTGGTGCATTATTGATCCCCCATGGCTGAAGTGGGAGACAAAAAAGGAAAAGAAAAAGAAAAAACCCGGAACTGGCAAGGCAGAGGGGAAGAACCAAGGGAAGGTAGAGAATATACTCAGGAGCGCTCTGGCTTGTGCCTTGCCGAGATGCACATGAGGCCTGGCCGGGTTGTGCAGTGGGTTGGGGCGCCTTCCCATGCACCAAAAGGTTGTGGGTTCGATCCCCAGCCAGGGCAGGTATGGGAGGAACCGCTTGGCGTGTCTCTCTTTCTCTCACACTCTCTCAAATCCATAAAAACCTACCCCCTGTTGAGGATGACAATAAGATGCCAATGAGAGGCCATTACGATTATGGACAAACGTTCACCGGTTCAGTGTAGCTTCAGAAAAGAGACAGGAACGCAGAGGAGAGAGTCAAAATGTTCCCAAGGAAAAGCATGCGTAGAAGAAGCCAACTCTATTTCCACCAGGTTCCTTGGGCCATAAATTGCCTCCAAGGAGATGCAGCTGACCCACACGTTGGACTTGGAACCCGCCTTCCTTTTCCCACCTCATGTTCACGGTTGAGAGGGGTTGGATGTGGCGCAGGGGGGAGCCCAGGCTTCGGACCAGAGAGGAGCTGGACCCGCGTCCTGGCTCTGACCCACCGCTGGTGAGCAGCGTGACCTTGAGCTTGTGTCCCAGTTTCTCGGCGTTTCTATTTCAGCATCCGTAGGAGAAGCAGCAGCTAAAGGTCAAGTCAAAGGGTGGGTGTGAGGGTTGGAGATAGCGTATGAAGTACTCAGAATAATATCTAGTACACTGGAGGCTGCCAATAAATGGTAGCTCTCAGCTACTACTATTATTGCCACTCCTACGAGCATTCCTAGGGCTCCCAGCAGTCTGATCAATAAACGAACCTGTGCGATAGAGGGAAAGCCTGGGGGGAGGCCGGGGGGGGGGAGGGGCATTTGGTGTGTGGATGCTACACTCTTAATAAATTCTCACTGTAACAAAATAATTCAGAATGCAAGCGGTTCCTCTGCAGGACTGTGGACAGGGTCCTACTTCCTCCGGGAGGACAGCAGACATTTGTCAGTGACCTCCTAGGTGTGTGTGTGTGTGGGGGGGAGAGGGTGTCTGAGAGACAGGAAAGTGGGATTGAGGCGGGAAACAGCTTCTCGATGTCATCTGGAAGTCTAGCACCTCAACTCCAGCATCTTAAGCTGCCTTCGAGAATAAAAACAGTTCAAGTTGTACATGGTAGAAGGGATTGGTTTCGAAATAATATTTCCAGGCAAATGAAACGGGGGGAAAAGTCCTGCTTTTTCTGTTCAGAAGCAAGTGCGTGGGGTTCTCAGGTAACAGAAACCTCCTCCCCTTTCCCAGGCTGCTATCTCCCCGGCCCCCCAGCCCTGGCTCGCTCAGGTTCCAGGGTGTGTATCCCACACTCTCTGTTTGCAAAACGATTACTCCAGAAAGCATAGGACACTGAGCCACACCCAAAAGAAGCCACAGAGGGCAACCTGTTGGGGTGATGTCTGGATGGGAGGGTGTGAAGCCCAGAGCATTTATGGTGGTGGGGTGGGCTCTTTAGGACTGATTGAATCCTTTCTATAGAGAGTTCCACCCCCCCCCCCCCCACAGTGGGTTGTGGGGCCCTCAGAGCAGGAGTTCAAGGGATTTAGGCTGTTGTCCACTGGCTGTCCTATTGGCTGGGGCTGCACCATGAACCTCTCTGCAGAGACGTGGGCCACCCCTTGGGAGCCTTCCCTGTTTTTGTCCTATTTTGGGACCCTGACCTGGTCGTTACTCACTCTGTCACATCCTGAGCGTCAAGGGGGGTCTTTGCTGAGGGTTTGGTGGTGGAGGCCTGGGAAGAGGGCTGTGCGGGGTGGGGGAGACCACCAGCGAATCCCTGCGTATGCTAAGGCAACGGTGCTTACGAGTGTCCTTGGGTTAATAAGGCTCCCAACGTGACAGGCACACGCATTGGAGTCAGAAAATCCTCCGGTGTGTTTGTATAGCTTTTCAGAAACATCTCCAGTCTCTCCACATCTCCTTTCCTGCATGTTTCGTGGGAGGGAGGCTCATTCCTGAATAGGCATTCGTTACAGAGTGCATCAATAATGCACTGGGTTTTGCAATATTTTTCCTATGTTATCATCGTGGTGATAGATGGTGAGTCTGAGTAGATTCAGTTAATGCCACTGTGATTTATGAGAACACGATGTGTTTGGAAAGGACTAGAAGTAATCTTCACACAGATGTGAAGGTGGTAGCTGTCAGGGTGGGGGCAAGGGGGTGGGAACGTGGCTATTTTATGAAGGCTTTAGAAATATTAACTGCCCCCCCCCCCAGATCCTTAATTAACCACCTGCTTTCTCCGCATTTCTGCATCCCTGTGGAGTTCTTGTAAGTGTTCACATTTCTATTTGCAGTGTGTACAGTGGGACGAAAAGCTGTTTTCTGTCAATGTTTATGGGACGAGGAGAAATCGGAGTAGAGTTTTGGAGGTAATATATTTCATGGGGCCAGTGGGGCAAATTTATTTTGATTATTGGAATGATTGCTTTTACTTATTAACTTGGATCTAATGAGACAGCTTCAGTTCCATTTAATTAGAGTATTTATTGAGTGCTTACTGCATATAAAGCATATAGCAGTTGGGTGTGGGTGGATCCATCAGAAATGGCTTTAACCCAAAGCAAAACAAAGTACGTATTGTCAATAAGAGAAGTTAAAAGTACCATTTGGGGTCAGAGGAAGGAGAAACCCTACTTATTTAGGGTTTCAGCTGGGTCGCCACAAAAAAAAAAAGGAGCCTGAAACAAATTCTTTTACAGTAACACTTTATTGGGGGGTGCAACCCCAGGGAAGTAAGGGAGAGGCGAAAAGAAAAGCGAGGCAAGAAGCGAGAGCAAGTACAAGGTGGCGCAGTGCCAAGGTGATTACAGCGCTACAGGAAACCAGATGGCCGCTCAGTCATGTGGGCCATCCCCAGGGACAGTGCGAGGAACAGTTAGCTGTCCGTCATCGAGATGGAGGAGGGAGCAATTTATTTGCTGCCTCTTGCCTCTCCCCTCTCTCTCGTCCATCAAGGTCTGCTCCATAAACACCACCTCCCTCACAATTTGAGGTTGTGTGATCCATTCCTCCAGGAGGTTGCTGGGGAGGCCAGCGACTCAGTGGGCCCAGTCTGTCCAGTGCACAGACATGGTCAGTCGGGAGTCCCTGGGTGCCTCTTGGCCTGTGGTGGCAGCAGTGGTAGCGTGGGCTTTAGGATTGTAGAGCGGTCATTAGGGTCATTCTGGCCTGGAAGTAAGATAAGCAAGCAGGGCTGGGAGTGAGATGGTCAGGGCTGAACAACTCTAGAGTGGGCCATAGGTGTACAGTTAGGATTAGGAAAAGCTTCAGAGAGGAAGATGGCACATGAGATGCCAGTTACAAGGATGGGTAGGGTTTTGATAGGCAGTGATAGTGAGATTTGATCCATCAAAGACATGGAGGTGGAGAAGCAGGGTTAGCCAGAGGCACAGTGAGTAGTCCACTTTGCTTGGACTCTAAGATATGTGTAGAGCAGAAGTGGGAGATAAGGTTGGAAATGGAGATGGGGGCTTGATTAGGGAGGGCTTTGAGAGCAAGTGTATCCGTCAGCTATTGCTGTATAACAAGCAAGCACACACAATCTGTAACAATAGGCATTTATTTCTGGCATACCTGCTGGTCTGCTGAAGTGGCTCTCCTCCAGGCTTCACGTCTTTGGATTGGCTGGGCAGCTTTGCTCTATACTTGTTCATTCTGGGGTCCAGGCTGAAGGGGCAGCAGCTCCCTGGGGAAGCTCTCCTCATGGCGATGGCAGAAGCTCATGAGGGCTTGACCAACAACACAGCATACTTCAAGCTGCTGCTGTGTCATGTCTACTAACGTATCACCGGCCTAGGAAGTCACATGGCCAAGGCCAACGTCAGTGGGGCCAACAAATACACGCTGCTCCCATGAGATCATGGCAAGGATACGGATACATACTTTTAGTAGATAAAGAGCTATGATCAATTATTTGATTTAGCAGCAAGGTGAGAAGCTTGTAGACTCAAGGGGGGAAAAAAGATATTTTATTCATTGTGTCTGTGCTTCTAGTGCCAAGCACAGTGCCTAGAACACAGTAGGTGCTCCGTGTTCGCTGCATGCATGACCGAATGAATGCCAACATGGGGCACTTGGCACTGGGGTGAACATTGCAGATTGAGTTTGGGGCTTACCTCCTCTGGCATTTCCTTTAGATGGGGCTTCAAGGTACAGAAATATCTCACATCCAATTAGCTTAAATCATTTATGTCAAGATAATCTTTCTGGATCTTTGCTTTTCTGTGCCTCCCGCCCTTTATGCAAGAATTAATTATAACCTCTTTTTGTCAAGCCACACTTTTCTGCTTTACTCCCTGACACAAACTGTCCATGCCCGGCATGCCCTGTCTTAGGTGGTCCCTCCCCACCCCCTATTCTATTCCGGTTGGTGTTCCCTCAGTGCCTCTACCCAGACTGCTGTCTTTGGGGCAGGGGGCCTGTGTTCTCTGTTCTCCGACCTGTCCATCTACTCTTTACCCTTCCGGCTTGGCCAGAAGTCTCTTGTTCCATAAAACCTCTGGGGCAGTTCCAGGTCTCACTGCTTCCTCCTTTTGCCAAACACCTGTTTACACCTGTGAACATTTTAGATTTTACTTCTCGGCAATTGTCTCATGTGGGTGAGTCTCTGACAAGGGGCTGTTGCTGCCTCACGGCCATCTTGTTTGGCCAAGTGGCCTAGGAGGGCCTTGAACTGACCCTCGCCCCCTCTATGACAATCCAATGTAAGTTCCTGATAGGACTTCCCCAGCAGCCCTTGTGATCAACAGTCTCCGCTGCCTCCCAGCACCTTTCCCTGTGTGCCCCTTAGGTAAGACTCCTGTGGAGTCTAACAAAACCCTCCCCTTTTCGGTTTGAATTGACCGATTTGTCCTTAGCTCAGGAACCCCAAGGCTCTCCACCCACGGACCCTCATAAAGGCATGCACCCCAGATCTTGCCTCTTTCTCTGCACTCTTTGACCTGCCTGATGCCCCTGGAGGCATGCCCTGTACTTATTTGCTCTAGGACAGTGATCGGCAAACTCATTAGTCAACAGAGCCAAATATCAACAGGACAACGATGGAAATTTCTTTTGAGAGCCGAATTTTTTCAACTTAAACTTCTTCTAACGCCACTTTTTAAAAACAGACTTGCCCAGGCCGTGGTATTTTGTGGAAGAGCCACACTCAAGGGGCCAAAGAGCCTCATGTGGCTCGTGAGCCGCAGTTTGCCGACCACGGCTCTAGGACCTCTGAGTAATAAATGTCTCTATTTCCTTTTCCTTTGTGGTCTGTTGTTGAACGGCAGACACCTTCAGATACCCTGGGCTCCACTTAACACATATTAATTTAATGATGTCATAACAGCCCTACTTACCCAACCAGTGTGTGAGCATTTTCAAGACAGAGCCCAAATCTTTTGCTCCCTGAGTCTCTCATTGTGTCTAGCATGGTGCTTGATACCAAAGAGATGAATAATAAATAAGTGCTGATGTATTTATTTAAGTAAATAAATAAGGATGATCCTATATGCACTATGTACGTATTGATGAACATGTTGGCTATGGACTTAGAAAGTAGACTAGCTTCATGGACACGGACAACAACGTGGTGATTGCCAGGGGAAGATAGGGTGGGGAGAGGCAGATGAAAGGGGTATAGGGGAGATAAACAGTGATGCACAGGGACTTGACTTGGGGTGGTGACCACACACAGTGTACAGATGATGTGTTGTAGAATTGTGCACCTGAAACGTGTAAACTTTTGTTAACCAATACCACATCAATAAATTCAATTAAAAGAAAAAAAAACACACACCAAGAAAGTAGAGTTCTTGAAAGTAGAGCAAATTAAACCTGCATGTATATATATGGCTTCCTTCAGTTCTCTTGACATAGCTCTTGAATCAATAATTGGTGAACTTTTGATAGGTGATCAGTTCATCTCATTATAGTGCTTTAGCATTTTTTATCATTTAGGTGCCCGTGATTAAGACACTGATGGGGGACAGCAAAAGTATTTCCAACAAAGCAAGCTAAGGTCTTGGTGCTTGCTGCCTGCGAGCCTGCAGGAGTGTCCGCCCCACGGGGGCACTCCCACCATGTGGAGGACACCCCTTGTCCTCTGGGCTGTGTGTTATCGCTTGCCCATTATGCAAATGAGGCATGAAAATAACAGGCTGTTTTTTATTTCTCCCTCTGAAACCATGAAAACAGTGAACAGATGGTTCTGCCTGTGCCTCGGATGAAAAGGAGAGGTTGACATTGCCCTTGACGGTGAGGAAGATCCAGTGTTTCTCTCGCTACCTCCTAAAGGGGACACCCTTGCGTAGAGAGCGGGACACCCTGAGGAGTGAGGGTAGACATCACGCCCTCTGGCTAAAGCTGGGGCCTTCACGACTGGGTCTGGAGAAGGAGAAACTCTTGTCTCTTTCATGTCCAAAGAGCTGGTCTGGCTGCTTGGAGTTCACTCTGCTGGAATGTTCCTCCGGTTTTTAAATTACCGCTTTCACCGAAGCCAGGTGCAGAATGGTAGATGCTCAGAAGGATGTCTTGGAACTAAAACCGGTTCGCAGACACGAGTTTAAAGGGATACTGCCTCCAAGGGCTGGAGGCGATGTCCTCTCCAAGTACGTTCACAGACAAGGGGTCTTAGAGTCGGCGACCACCTTAACGGGAGATAAATTCTCTAATCCAATCACATCGTTATACAAATGAGAGAACTTCGGCCCGGAAAGGTGGAAGTGACTCGGCTCAGGTCATTCTAGTCCGTGACCAGCCGGGGCACCCGATGTAGGTATGACACCAAAAAGATGAGACTCATGCATCCGTCTGTCCACTGCCTCTTTTAGATCTGGCAGAATCCGCGGTGTCCACGTTAGCAAAGCGCTGTTAACAGGGACTGTTACCTAGGATGTGGAAACGGCTTCCTGAGGGAGCAGTGGACATTAGCATGGGTCCCCGTTAAAGGGAGTTTGCTCATCTGCAACGTGAGCATATCACAGTAGACAACCTTTAAAAATTCCTTCCTCCTTGGAAGTCCCTGGGAGCCTGCCTCTGGGCGTGAGGATCACAGGTGCTAGGTTGAGCCCAGGTCTCTTTGGCCCACCCGTTGTGACCAGGGATCGGTTGGTAGACTGAGTCCTACCTCAGCTAAGGAGATCCCATCTCCCCACCTGAACAACAGCGAAAGGTCCTCATGATCTCCCTGCTTCTCCTAGTTTGTGAGCCAACGCCTGGCTCCCTCTTTCCCTACAGGTAGTTCACAGGTGGCCATGCTGTGCTCAGGACAGATGTGGCTGCTGGTCGGGGTGGGGGGGGGGGCGCGCAGATTGTGTCTCCCCAATCCGGTTAGTGTGTTCTCGCCTCTCCTCTTGTGTCTGTGTGTGGCAACCTAGGTGGTGGAGTTAAACTCGGTATCCGTATGCCTCTTGGGATCTCCGGGATGGACATTGTATCGTGTGTACAGGCTTCCCAGGTAACTTACTGAGCCTTTGTCCCCGCCTTGAGATTCATTCTGGAAATGAGAGCTGTCCTGCCTAGGTGCTTATCTACCTGTGCATGGACCAGATGTTGTGTAAGCCCTGAAACATCTGGATCTTTGCAATGGCTCCATAGCCTTAGCTCTTTACAAGGACGAGTAGCATTTCTAGTCCTATAGTCTTGGTGATTTATGTTTGCTCATCCTCCTTTCTTTAATACCCCCTCTCCCGCCCCCACCTCACCAGATGCCTGGAGCCTGGGTGGGCTGCCCAAATAGGCAGGCCTTTCTTCCTCCCCCTACCAAGCCCCTCCAGGTCCATCCCAGGAGGGGAATCTCACTTTTCAAAGAATAAATCAGTAAAAGAGGCAACATTTGCAGGGCAGTAAATCTTTGCTCTGTGTGTGTGGGCATGCATGTGTGCATATGTATTTCTGAAATCTGTGCTCTGTGTGTCCGCAGAGAGGAGACCAGAGATGACAGCGTTAAGGGCCTTTTCATTTCTGATGAGTCAAGACCACAAGAGGGAAGGACACACTCAGGGAAGCAAGGGGGGTGTCCAGTCAAGCTGAGGGAAGGAGCATGCTGGGCAGGAAGTGTTCCCAGTCCGATTCACCGCCTGGGAGCTGCCGCCGCCGTGTGATCTGGATCCCAGAGTAGCTGTGGAATGGCAGCATGAGCCCCTCCCCTTCCCTCGGAACAGTCTGGTCTCTCTATTGCTTTGGGGCAGGTGGAAGGGACTTCCCTGTGTGCAGCGTCCCTCACACCCTGGCCCGTCAGCCACTGGGTGTGTCTTTTCTGTGGTGTATTTCCTCTGTCCTGTCTGGAGGAAAGGGTCAGGAGAAGACTGTGAATCAAGTCGAATCCTCCCCACAGTTTTCTGCGAAGTTGTGAATGAAAAACAACAACACACCTCTTCCAACCAACAGCCAATGAGCTCACTAGCCAGCCCCAGACAGAACCCAGATGTGGGAAGATGTAAATATTACTGGGCTGCAATCCAGTTCCTTGGCTCTTGGTCTTATGGGCACGAATGGCGCTGGGTGTGGTAGAGGTTGGCCAGGGGATGACGTTCATAAGGATGAAGGTGCCTTGGGATACCAGGGTCTCTCGTCAGATCACAGGGTTGCTAAAGAGCCTGGACCACCCTTGATTCTGCAGAGGAACAGCATGGAGAATTGAAACCCACTGAGAGTTCCTCGGCCCTATTTTAGCCTCCTTCCTCTCCTCCCCGCTCCGAAATGAAGATGATGAAGGAAAGGCCCCGGAAGAACCTAGCTGTGTAGAGCTTTTGAGGCCCAATGAATGTATATAGTTTGAAGGGAGTCTGTATCCTTCTAACCATGAGCAGACTAGTCCTGCTAGTGTGAGTGTTAGGCAGAGGTGGAGTGCGGAGAAGGATAGAAGGCTAGTGGGCTGGAAGAATCGGAGGACCTTGGGGATTTCTTACTAAAGAGAAATGTGGATTCAGAGACAGAATGAGAGAGCAAAGAGGAGGCAGGGCACACGGCCTGAGCTGGGAAGAGGCTGAGAGGCCAGCTGCAGGGGTGTGCAGAGATGGGGACTTCTGTCCAAGCCGGTCAGATGGCCCACTGCCTGCGAGAAGAAGGATTCCCACCTGGAGGCCAAGGTGAGTAGACTTGAGGTTCCACAGCCCAAGTCCTCACTTCTCCAGGGACCGAAGAAGCTGCACAGAGGTCAGCGTGGGATGGATGGAGACGCCCTGAACTGTGGCCTGGAGGAGAACTCGTGGGCTGGGAAAGAGGTGACCCAGGAAACCCTGTGCTGGGGTGGCTAAGTGCCATGGTGTCATAGGTACTGCAACTTTGCCTCCGTCGAACATCCAAGAATTTCGGCCTTGGATTCTCACGTGGGGAAAGTCACAAGAGGCCTCAGCCTAAGCACATTATCAATGAAGGGCCATCCACACTCAACCATCTTTCTTCCTACTTCTGTCGATTTGATTTTTGGTCCTTGGATGATGGCAAAAGGTAGGGGTAAGGTGACATGTTTCAAGGAGTCCTTGGCTCAGGGGGGCTGCTTTAACCCAGCTTTTATTCAGCCAGAGCTTCCACAGAGCTCATAATTTGTTGGGTTTGTGCCTCATCTCTTTTTGCTCCTTTTGTTTTTGCTTAGAAAAAGTGCTCACGAGCACACACACGGTCAACAGCAAGGTGCTCACTTAGTGCGACGCCTGCTGTATGCCAGGAACTGTCCCGTGCGGGGGTGGCTGGCGTGGAGATGAACGAGAAGCAGAAAGATGCCAGGCAGGTCTGAGAATGGCCCAGGCTGGCTGGGTCGATCCTGCGTGAAACTAAACTATATGAATTGCTTCCTTCAGCGGGGAGCTGCTACTTAGCTCCATGCAGCTGTGGCCTCATGAGAATGCAGGTCCAATGTTGCCAAATCTTTCAATTTTTCAAAGGAACTGGAACCGTGTCCACAAATTGGAAATGACCCCAGGGTTCATTTACTCATGCAGCAGGTACTTACCACACCCCTACTATATACCAGTCACTGCGTACAGTGGTAAACAAGACCCATACTCCCCAACTTTCTGGAAGATTTCACGGGGGCAGTTGATATAATTATGAATACTGCCACCATCAATCTCATGCCAACAGGAGTCCCCAGTTTGGGGTTCAGTAAAAGGAGAAACTTGATTCAGGTAAACAGTTTGCAAACTGGGGAGACGCAGCCTCTGGAAGAAATAGAAAGGGAGCTCTGGTGAGACAAGGGAGAGGCAGCCCGGATTGTCCCCATTTTTTTGTTTGGTTTTGGTTAATCCTCACCCGAGGATATTTTCCCATTGAGTTTTAGAGAGAGTGGAAGGGACAAGGAGAGACACACAGAGAGAGAAACATTGATGTGAGAGAGACCTATCGATTGGTTGCCTCTCACATGCACCCCGGCCAGGGCAAGGGATTGAGCCTGCAACCTAGGTATGTGCCCTTGACTGGAATCGAACCCAGGACTCTTCAGTCTGCAGGCTGACAACGCTCTGTCCACTGAGCCAAACCAGCTAGGGCTGATTGTTGCAACTTTATGCAAACAAGGAATCCAAAATTTCACAGTCTGATTGGTCCAAATAGCACAGTCCTGATTGGTCATAATTTCAGATTCTGGAGCTGCTCTAATTGGTCAGTAAAGATGCCAGTGAGGAGATAGCTGGGCAGTTCTGATTGGATGGGGTAGGTCTCAGCCCATTGGTTGAAAGACAACACCAGGAACTCCTTTATTAAGGGCTGACTCAGACTTAGTCTTTAGTTTTGTCAGGAATGGCTGCTAGACTCTGGTTATGAATTTATGCCCAGTTACCCGTGATGAGTCCATTTGGCAGATATGTTCCTTTTTGAGGTTCGCAGTTCATAAAGAATCAAATTCATACTTTTGGATAGGGGTATGTGGTGTGACCTGGAACCGGGGGAGAGGGTAGGCGGGTGTGGATGGGCGACCTCTCTGGAGAGGTGAGTGGCCTGTCTGAGGAGGAGGAGCTGTCGTGTGCAGATCTGGAGGAAAGAGCATGTCAAATGTGGGAAAAGTGGGTGAAACACAAGGCTTGTGTTCTGGGGCTTGAAAGACGGTGGGGTGGGTGGAGTGCAGGAAGCAAGGTGGGAAATGCAAGGGAAATGCAAAAGTCATCTCTTGGCAAGTATTTTTTGCATTACTTTTGGGTGTGTTTTGGGTCCTGTTCAAGGGCCTCCTGGAGGCCAGAGGTGCAGAGATCCAGTGATTATATGTTGCAGAGAGGCAGAGCCCAGGAGGGGACCCGGGACAAACCTGCTGGGTAACCCATCTTTCCTCCGTCAAGTATTTGTGGGAAGATCTGATTTGTCCAGAAAGATCTGATGTTGACACCCCCCCAAAAAGATGGAGGACTTCTTTGCACAGCCCACGTCTCTACCCCGGGCTTGGTAAGCTTAAGGAGACATAACAGCATTCCACAGGGGATGCTCAGCTCTGCTGAATTGATTTTGGTGAGGTTTGCGTATTATTTTCCGCTGCGTAGCCTGGTGGCTCTGGAGGTTCTGATGGCCGCTGTGTGGGGAGACCCCACAGGCCTTTGGGACAGCTCTGTTCTGGGGGCACACGATTCTGGCTTCTCTTTGAGGGCAATACTTTTCTCCTGAGAAGCTCGCTATTTGTGTATCCCCATCACCACCCAGTCTGAGAACACGTGAAGCTGGTTGGTGCATGGAGAGAGCAGCGTGGGAGAGGCTGTTCGGGAACGCAGGCCTGTGTAACCATCTCTGCGCCGCCCAGGGCCCCATGCGGGGCCACAAATCAAGCCCAGGCCCTCCCCTGCCTGGGGACCGCGGTGGCTTCTCCGGGCCTGTCACCCTTCATCAGGCTGTCTCTATCAGAAAGTGAGGTCAAAGGCAATTTTTAAAGAACGGATTATGGAAACCATGTGTGTGTGCGAAAACACACTTCTTTTCGTTCCCCCAGGGCTGGTCGAATTTCTTGCCTTTTTCCTTGGCGTCTTTCAGAGTAGGAAAACATGTGGCACGCCGAGGGAGAGGATCACTTCTCATGCAACGCGAGTCCAGCACAAGGGGATTCGTCGTGGCAGTGATCTGTGGGCTTTTCCCACCACAGTCCCGTTTCAGCCGATGGCATTTAGGGACTCACTGGTCGCCGTAATGAGCCAGGCAGGCCCAGACAGTAACACGGTCCCGCAAGTTTCCTGGCCCCAAAGAGAAGAATGTCTTATCATTTTACCGGGTTCGTTTTCCTTCCCCCGAGTCTGGATTGTACATCTGTGCTCCCAAGGCCCCAGATTTAAAACCAGCAGTCTTAACTTTTGTTGATTATAACGTAGACGATAGAGAAATGTCCTCGAAGGGGTCAAGGGCATTCTTTTTTTTTTTTTAAATATATTTTATTGACTTTTTTACAGAGAGGAAGGGAGAGGAATAGAGAGTTAGAAATATCGATGAGAGAGAAACATCCATCAGCTGCCTCCTGCACAGTCCCTACTGGGGATGTGCCCGCAACCAAGGTCCATGCCCTTGACCGGAATCGAACCTGGAACCCTTCAGTCCGCAGGCCGACACTCTATCCACTGAGCCAAACCGGTTAGGGCGTCAAGGGCATTCAATGTCAAATTATACGTTCAATTTTACTTTTTATATCCACTTAATAGCTCTGTACAGTGAAAGAAATGGTGTTTTTCTTACAGGAATGTACTATTTCCTCTGGCCCTTAGGAAGCTTGTTATGTGGCTACATAGTACCTCTGTCACCGAACTCTGGTTTGTGTGCTTGACATGTTGAAAAGCCACAACTCAAAACAGAGTTTGGAGTAAGGAAAGGTTTATTGACGGAGAAGGTGCCTTCTGAGAAGATGGGGCACCTGATGGTGCCTCACCTCCATCTCGCTCGCTGGACTAGGGGAGGGGTTCTTAAGAGGCCGGGGGAACAGGTATGGGGAAGCCCTGGCGGACAAGTTTTAACTGGGGGACCTTGGAACTTGGCCATTTGTGGCAAAGGGGAGTCAGCATCAGATGTTTCTGGACAACGGACGCTTTGGTTCTGGGGTTACAGACCCAGCTGTGTGCTGGCCCTTTGGGATGGGGGGTGGGGAGACTTTGGCTCCGGATGCAGCTGGAGGTCAAAGTTCTCTCCTCTACGCATGTTTTGGTGCTTGACGTGTAGTTTTGGTCTGTTGTACTGGTAGCTGAGCAATAACAGTATCTCGTTACACAGGACGGGACCCTTTTGAGCTGGTTGTGCAGTTACATGGCTACAGAAGTGCTCCCTGCTGTGTCTTCTGATCTGGGGGCCGGAGCCCTCTTTTGGCTGAGGGAGGGCAGGGGATTTGTTTGACTTTCTCGTCATCATTTCTTCCCACAAATACTTTAACTCTCCCCTTAAAATACAGCAAAAGAACTAACTGCTGTTGTCCATGCTAAGAGGGAAGTGAGTGCCAAGGATAGGCATGGGTAAGGTAGGAAGTTTCTTGCTGCCAATTCCTTTCTGAATTTACTTAAAATGGCAGGAAATCATTTTGCACCAAGAGATGAATTTGTATATTTTGAATCCTCACCAGTAGATAATATGTATTATTATTTTGTGTGTGTGTGTGTGTGTATGATTTTAGAGAGGAAGGGAGAGGGAGAGAAACATCAATGATGAGAGAGAATCATGGATCAGCTACTTCCTGCACATCCCCCACTAGGGACTGAGCCCGAAACCCAGCCATGTGCCCTTGGCCGGGATCGAACTTAGCAACCTTCAGCCTGCAGGCTGACGCTCTGTCTACTGAGCCATACCAGCTGGGGCTGATGTTGTTTTTTAAATCCTAGCAGCTATCTGAGGGTGCAAGCTTGCTAGAAAGGTGTGACCTCAATTCGCATCACAATTTTTAAAATACCAGCTTTCATCTAAGAACGTCTTGCAATCAGTAAATGGTTTTGGAGCCAGAATAGTGCCATCATCCATGCATTCCCCATCCCCCAAGAAAACAACCCCCCTATATCCCAATTCCCTACTTCGTTTCGCTGGTGGTTGATCCTCTGCATCGTGTTTAGGGCTGGCAAGAGGCCCAGGTCAGGCAGCATAAGGAAGCAAGGAGCTCAGGTTTTCCGTTGGGGGTTCTGAACATGTGCTCACCCACTCTGGAGAGCTCAGAACGGGAATGCATTCATTCTCACACCCATTCATTTGTAAGGGGATGCTTCTTGGATGACGATGGAACGTTAAGGTTTCTTAGGTCTGGAAAGCGACTATTTTCCGGATTGCAAGTAGTTTCTGAATTATCTTTGTGTAAAGCCTTCTGTGGCAGTCAGGGTGCTTGGTTTTGTTAACCTAAAACGAAAAGGCGAATGGGAGAGGCAACACGTATTTATTTGCGACCCCAAATAATAGCTCTTCGGGAAGCACTGATTCAGGCAGAAGTCCAAATAGTGTTCCGATTAGGAGGGGAGGGTACAGGTATTTATGAGGAAGGGAAGAGGGACATTTAACACCAGTGGAAGGAAGGCATTTCTATGGGTGCTAATAAGTTAAGGAAGACGTTCCTATAGGCGCGGTTAAGCGAACATAGTGACTCTGATTTCTAAAGAATGTCTTTCATTTTCGGTCCCCTCACCCTAATGTCTGCTTTCTTGTTATCTTTGCAAACAGTTGTTGGGGATACGAAGCTGCGTTAGGCCTGACCCAGAGCTGTTTTGCCCAGCTTTGACATTCTCAAGGTCTGAGGAATGCCATGGGCAAGGCAGTTGGTTCCTTTGGGATGGCAGCTCCGACTCCGTTTTACAGTGGCTCTGTGTATAGTGCCATTCCCAGCTTCAAGAGAAGGAAGCCAAGGCCGACTGGGTTAGGCTGAAGATGAAGTTTTTGGCAAGATAATGCAAGTGTATCATCTCAGAGTCCTGATAGGGAAAGCTGAAGAACTCAGCTCGGAAAATGGGCAGGAACGGAGGGTGGCTGCTAAGCCAGGTGGGAAGGTGGTCACCAAAGGCATGAATATTTGGGCCATGGTGTGGCCACTGCCACTGATGTACAGTGCTGCTACCCCTATGTATGGCTGCCCGTGGGCACCGTCCCCATGGGATGCTACAGCTGGACACGGGTGGCAGGGCTATACGACTATATGACCACTCCAGAGCTAATCTCTCTGACCTTTGGTCTTTGTACCTTTTGCTCATGATTTCAAGTATCAGCTGGGGCTGGGCCAGGACTATTGCTACCCACTAGCCCACATAGAGCCTTCCTGTAAGTGTCCCTGCCTGCCAGGGTATTGTTATATACTAAGTGACAGATTAAGGGTGACTTGCAATGTGCATAGCACGCCATAGAGTTGGACAGTGTGAGCACAAATAGTGCAGCAGCCCTCCTCCTTATCCCACCCAGTGGAAGCTTATGGGAAACGGGCAAGGATGGGAAATCACCTCCAGGCCAGGGGACCCTGAGAGTACCCCCGTGTAGGAGCAGGTGGAAGCCACTTGTGGGGTCACTTGGTCTCTCATTCCTTGGTAATGGGTCTGTGAAATGCGCTAAGTCTGCTCTTAGCAGTAGGTTGGGCAGTTGGAGTTGGGTTTCACGATGATTGAGCTGAACTTACTTAGTATATAGATTGGGCAGCAATAGGCCAATGAAAAGATGGCAACAGGTGATTGGAGGATGATTGGTAGAAGTGTTACACGCCCACCAGGACAGATGTGTGGAACAAGTCATCCTTCTTGGGAATGCCCAGAAATTACTTAGTGAGAGGAAATCTGAAAAAAATAAGGCATTTCCTAAGGACCATGGGCTGTAGGCTAGGATCATTTGTATTAAAGCTTTAAATAAAAATGTCACTTTGAAGGCTAGGGAGCTTGGGGACAAGGAGGTGGCACATTTAAAGGACACATACTTCTACTGACCTTTCACCATGTGACAGGCACCTTTGTTGAGCACATGAGATAGACACTTGAATAAGGTCCAGTTCTCATCCTCTCTCAACTCTGTCGAGGAAACTAGATTAGTAAGCTACCAATCACAGTTTGTTGCAATTTATTTTATAATCAACACCTAGCATGGGATCTCAGACCATCTAGTCACGGCGAGGGAGGCGAGACCTCTAAA
The DNA here is from genome assembly GCA_026230045.1 of Corynorhinus townsendii. Classification (NCBI taxonomy): domain Eukaryota; kingdom Metazoa; phylum Chordata; class Mammalia; order Chiroptera; family Vespertilionidae; genus Corynorhinus; species Corynorhinus townsendii. The sequence goes on along the minus strand of JAPDVU010000016.1, from coordinate 13,662,480 downwards.
GTTAAGCTATAACCAATACTTGAGAGTCAATTCCTTCATCTGCCGCATCCCGGTCTCCTCCCGTGGATTTTCCAGAGCGTTCAGTTGGGCTGATGAGGGCTTGGTGCAATGCAGCCACATTAACATTCCGGTCATACCCAGAGCTTCCCCTTCCCTGGCTGTGATACATGGCTCTCTGCAGCTGCAGTGTTGCAGCCACAGACGCTGGGAGGGCGTCCTCTGGGCTGTAAGGGGACTTTCTGCCCCTGAAAACATATGCAGAGCAGATCTGGAGAGCTCCTTTGTCTTCTGGAAGCTGCAGGGACAAAGGCCAGGGTTCAGTATCCGAGCCGTAATTACTGAGACCTGTGGAGAACCCTGCAAATGAACCTTCTCTAATTTACAAAAGATGCTAGTTGGCATTGATGGGGTCTCATTATGCAACAGATGCTTTCCATATGCTATCTTACTTCGTCCTCAGCCTCCCTGCAACTCCAGGAGACAGGTGAGAAAAATGGAGACCAGGCAGTTGAACCAAAGTGCCCAAGGTGACCATACAAGCAATTAAAACCGAACCAGAATTGCAACTTGTCTCTGTCTGACCCAAAGCCTTAAGACAGTGTTACTCAGCCAGAGGCTATTTTCCCTTTAGAGGACATTTGTCAATGTCTGGAGACATTTTTGATTGTCACCCTCAAAACTGTAAGAGTGCTAATGGCATCTGTGGGTGGAAGCCGGGAATGCTGCTCAGCACCCTGCAATGCCCAGACCTGAGCTGAATGTGTCTCTCCAGAAAGCTGTGTGGAAGCGCCTCAGAATGGGACATGATTCGGAAATAGAGCTTTTGCAGATAGAATTACAGAAGATGGGTTCTACTGGAGTAGGGTGGACTCTTCATCCGATATAACTGGCGTCCTTAGAAGAAGAAGAGAGATGGCCACATGGAGACACACAGATCCAGGGAGAACCATGGGGAGGTGGAAACAGGTTGGAGTTCATGTCCCTATGCGTCAACAAGCCAAGGACTGCCAACGAGTGCCAGCTGTCACCAGAAGCTAGGAGAGGGCCATGGGACAGATTCTCCTTTACAGCGCTTAGGAGGAACCGACCCTGCTGACACCTTGACCTTGGACTTCTGACCTGCAGAGCTCTGAGGGAGTACGTTTCGTTGCTGTTGTTTCAACTCACCCAGTTGGTGGTAGCTTGATATGGCAGCTCGAGCAAACCAGTGTACCCCCACAACAAAGAATTGCCCGGTCCAAAATGTCAACAGCGCCCCCGTGAGAAACCTGCCTTAAGAGAACATTGCACTTCCCTCCTCTTCACAGGCATCTACCTCTTTCTCCTCTTGCCAGGGGCCACCGAACATTCCAGGAAGGCTGCAAGCACTTAGGTATGCCCGAGTCCAGACGGGGGAGAACAGGCTGTTTCAGAGAGTAAAAACCCGTCTCCTAAAATGTTCAACATAGTTAGTCCATCTGGCAACTTAATTAGCCTTGATGCACCCCAGCAGCGAGCGGTCCTGGCTGGGGTGGTGCTGATGGATGGCGATATCGTTTTCGTTGAACAAGACCCTCGCCTTCTCCCAGCCCGGCTGAAAACCGCTGCTCTGGGTGCTTGGCTGGGTGGTCTGCGTTTCCTGTACAGTGTCACATTCTATTTTATTAGTCTCTGTTTTCCTCACAGAGCGTAGGGCTGGGTTTCACCCCAAACCAAAGAGTGCGATTTCTTGAGAATAGGAAAAGAAAACATTCTCCAGATGATAACTAGAGAAGAGGTGGGGTGGGGAGGCCATGTTCCTCCAAGGAAATGCACTTGTCGGAAAAGCCATCACTGGATGACAGATATTTCTGCAAACTCTTGTTTATATGACTTTCGTGTTTTCTACTCATGCTTCAACATCTCTTCATAGAAGGCAGCAAACCCAGCCCTCTCCTTCTATAAGGAAGTACCAATATGCACTTGAACGCTCTCTTCCCAGCTCTGCACCCCACCTCCTACCCCCTGTCAAGAAAGGCTGGCCAGCGTGCTGGGTATTGATTGGGTCTCTTGAGACAGATGGGCCAGCCCCTTTCCAGGAGACTCCAGACCTCTTAGGAAATTCTACCATGTTTCTCACTCTTGGAGTGCAGGCTTAGCCAGGTAGGAGTCACACTATCCATCGGGAGGAGGTGGGGGGGCCCACCTGGGTCTTCTGTTCTGGGCCACGTTCTCCAGTTCAGTTTGATCCAAGAAGTCCTGCATTGTGGGCCCTTAGGTGCTTTCACAGTTATGAGTAAAACTGTGTTTTGTTCTCCACTGAGATGTTGTTCCTCGTGAGAAAGAACCTAGAGAACTTCTACAATCCGACATTTCCTTTGGGAAACATTTCCTTTGTCGTTGGGTTTTGGAGCCAGACCACCTTCAGTTAATCACTTGTGATTACTTTTTAATATTGCATCAGTGACCACAGACACCCTGGGTGGTAGTTTTTTAACGAGCTCAGTGTCCCCGAAACCATCTCTGACTCTGGACAACTGATTGGTCCTTCCCAAGTTTCTCAAGGTCAGGTGGGAATCGCTCAGCCTTCCACTGTTCTTTGTCTTCCTAGGGTTAGGGGCCATAGGTATTTACCGAAGGGCAACCTTGCCCAACTTCGTGAAGAAAAGACAAATGTGGAGGCGACATGATCCAGTGTAGACAGCTCACCAGGAGCATGGGAACAAGCAGGCAGTATTCCTTTCTTCCCCGTTGTTTTTCTTTTGACGGATCTAAGTCATTCATTCTCCCTTGACAAATTTCATTGGCACTCTGTACTCAGCTGTGCAATAAAATGGTGACATTGAAATCTCCTTTAGCCGCAGTAAGAGAGTTAGACATGGTCATACCGGGTCAAAATTATTTTGTCAAAACGAATTCATGGAGGAAAATGACAGGGGAGGGGAAAGGCACTTTGAACCTTGCCCTCAATCTTTAATTTCTGAACTCTTTTCAATGTCTAGAGGAAGCCTCCATCCGAGGAGCTCCCCTAATTCCTCCAATCAGTAGAGCAGCTTCTCCCTGCTGGTGAAGTAGATGAGGTATCTGTGGTCCCCCCTGTGTTGTCACCCTGGTCCTGTCCTGTCTCATCAGGTTCCCACGGACTCCTCCCTCTGTGCTTCCCCATCTGTCAGATTGTCAATCATTTGCCCCAATGACGAGTTGCTACTCTTTGGGACCACTGACTTTTCATGTTGGTTCCAGTGATTGATTGTTAAAGAAGTGCTGTTTCCTGGAAGGGAACTTACTATTTTGGGGAGGTGAGGGATACTTGGTCTTGGAGTCCCTGACATTACAACATTAAGAAAGCATCTCTACTGCCACCTCCTCACTCCATCCATGAATGCAATCTGCTCATCACTGTCCTTTTCCCAAAGCATCTCCAAACCCCCCCAGAACTTCTGGCCTCCAGACCGGTTCTAGGCTGCTCATTCCCTCAGGCTGTGTTTGTTCCAGCTGGGTGTCCCTGGTACCAATCTCACAACAGCCCCAAGCGTTTTGTAGGATGCCCACATTGCCATGGGAACAGCCCAAAGGCTCCTGGGTAGGTGTGAGCTGATGGGAATCCACACCTGCCTCCTCCCTCCTCAGGGTTTGTCGCCATAATGGTTCCGCCGTGGGACCCTGCCAGCTGCCTCTGCTGTGGGGAGCAGCTGTGAAATTCCTGAGCAAATCCTGTTCCTGTGAGACCAGATTTATAGGCAAGAGGAAGGCGAGTCAGAGCTGACAAGCTTTGTGCCAGTTGCCCTCCAGGCCACGTTTCTCTGGCCCCAGATGGAGGCGTGGGAATACTGGCTGGGATGACGGAATGGGACTCTACTTGAGCCGATGGATGAGTGATCTGTGGGTAGGTAGTGACGCATTTTGGGCTGCATCCAGATGAGGCAGCCCCAGGTAAATGGTAGGATTGGCCATGATTGGGATTCTAACAGGGAACGCATCACTAAGCTCCAATTCCATCAGCCCTCTAAGCCACTGATCGCAGCCAAGGCAAATGCTTTGCCTCCGAGGAACGTCTGCTGATGTGCTGCAGAGGAATGAACTCTGACGTCATGGAATTTTGTTTTCACCACTGCTCATAAAAGCAAGCGCCTCGAGCAAATGAAAATGTGGGTGGCAATTTGCGCGCTTCCAGTAACGATCGTGGACAGACAGGGTTCTCACAGAAGGGGATGGCATGTCCGCAGACCAGGGCTGGCTGGTGAATGCTTGGTGCCAAGCAGTGCTACCAAGAAGCTGGCTCTAGAGAGAGAAGGGGGGTGAGGGTGCTGGCTGGAGGGGAGGAGAGGGAAGGTGCTGGAAAGGTGGATCCCCCTCATGGTGAGATGCCAAGGAATTTGGCCGGTGCCAGTGATAGAATCATCTCGGGGGAGAATGAGCAGGGTCAGCTGCCCTGGCGCTGGCACAAGGAGAGGCTGACTCGGCATCTTCCTTCCCCCTGCCTCTTCTAGGAGACCTTTCCTCTGGGGGCAGGCCAGGGATCTAAGTCACCTTCCCTCAATACCCTTAGTCCTTTGCCCTGCGCATCCCTTGTCCACCAGCCCTGCTCTCAGTGACAAACTCTCTAGGCTCTAGTTTCCAGCACCCCCCGCCCCGCCTCATTTTCTCACCAGCAAAACCCTTGGACAGCTGCCAGCCGATTGTTACTACTTCCCTGTCTCTGGGTTGCAGAATGTTCCTTAGAGCGGCCCCATGAGGTCCTGACTCTGCTCACTTCTACCCTCAACGCTGTCCGGATAAGGCCCTCAGGTGATTTCTGTACTTGGCCGGGCCTGCAACCTGGTTCCATAATAAAATAAAACCTGAGACCTGGGCGTCCTTGGAGTTTCCATCTGTCCCCCCTTGGCATAGTCAGGAATTGAGAGAAGGAATCTGGGTTACTTCTGGATATGGTTTACAAAGCCAGAATTCTCTGTGCCAGGGTCAGGGGCCTTTGGTTCCTATACCCACAGACAGGGGCCAGTAGCGGTACGAGGACTCAGTAAAGGGCCAAGGTCCTGAGGGCCCCTGTGTCCTCACTTACGGTCTTCCCTGTGCTGGGAAGAGTCTTGGGTTGGCTTGCTTCTTCTGCTTTCACTTTGGAGATTAGTAGATGTGACCTTCACTGGGAAGAGAGATTAAGGCTGATTAAGAGCATGGGGTTTTTGGAGTCAGACTGAACTGGATGGAGCTCCAGGTCAGGCTCTTATTTGCTGTTTGACCCTGGGAGAGTTGCTTCACCTCTCTGTGGCAGATGAAAGATGATCACAATTTTTTCCCTACTCTCCTACGAAAGGATGGAGTCGATTTCTCTTCTTGAATTGGGGCTGGTCTGAGACGGTTTTCACCTAATAGAGTACATCCAGAATGAAGCCAAGCCAGGGCCAGGCCTGTCCTTTTCAAGGATTAGCAGCTTTTGCCTCAGTCTTTTGGGGCCCTGAGTTGCCATGTCGGAAGTCTGAGTGTCCTGCTGGGGGTAGCAGTCACACGGCGGCAGCCCAAAGCACCAGTCGAATAGGTGAGTGGAGAAGCCATCTCAGCGTCTGGTCCAGTTGGGCTGCCAGAGGAACTGCGGCCCCAGCTGACCTCTGATCGCGACCGCTTGAGAGGACCCCAAAGAGAATTGCCCAGCTAAACCCCCGTCAACTCACATGACCCTGAGAGAGAATAATAACTTGTTATTTTAAGTCCTTAGGTCCTGGGGAGGTTTGTAATGCAGCAACCAGAGGGCTTGATGTTTCTATTTTCTTATCAGCAAAATTGAGGCAATAATAGAGACGTTCACAGGCTGGATGCAAGGGGAAGAGCCTGTGCGTCGAATTGCTTAGCCGGGCTTGTGTGTCTGACTTCATTAGGCTGCCTAGGACAGATAGCCAAATATACTGTTGCGTTTGAGGACCGTGAGGATGAATGCCAGTATGCTGGATTCTGGGGCGGAGTTTAAAGATCCGTGTGCCCCCATGAAGTCAGAATAGCATGGATCATGTCTGAGTTAATGTTATGTTCCATCGTAGGTTCTTAAACCCTGTCAGAGAGCCTGACAAAATAGCTGCTCGGTGACTGCTCACGAATAACAGTCATCAGCGTGGTGTTGGGGGTTCCCGCCTAGAAGGTTCTGCCCAGGGGTGTCCAGGGCTGCTGGGGATGGGCTCACACACAATTGCTTGTGTTGGCTCTATGTACCTCTTAGGAGACCCTCGATGAATCAAAGAACATTCAAGTCAAGAGGACTGTGTTTATTTCGTCAGTGCTCCCTGGATCGTACCTTGGGAGGAAAAGCGAGTCAGAGCATTGCTATTCGATACATTCGTTAACCATGTCATCTCATGAGCTAGTGTCTGCTCTCCAACGTTAAGGAAGAGAATTGGGCAGAGCATCTTATTGGCGGGCCTAACTTTTCACCTCTGGGGCTGTGCACGTGTGCACGGGGGCTGCCAATGTGTCTTCGATATCTGGGCTTCTCAAGTGAAAACGACCTACCAGTGAGGTCAAGTTAGAAGGGCGCTGGGCGGGGCCTGGGCAATGCCAGGCATTTGACCTTGGTCCATTGTGTCATAGTTCAAAGTAGTCTTTGGTTCTTTCTTCCATGTAAATACCCTTCCTGGTTGAGAACAAAAATGCATAGCGAAAGAAGTCAAGCAAACATGGCCAGAATATATATATATATATATATATATATATATATATATATATATATATATATTTTTCCCCCCCCCTCATTGAGAATGGCTTTATGTGTCAAGGGAGGAAGAGAACAACATTTTCAGTGCTCTTCCTGTCTTAAGGCTTGTTTGAAAGAACCCTGCGAACTTATTTTTCTCATAATCATTGCAGGACTGTCACCAGCTCCAGCCCGCATGCCTGCCCTAATGAGAAGATTAAAGAACTATTAAAGCCATTTGTTTTGTTCCGCAGCAGCAGGAGACAGGAGAGCTAAATATTCCCTAGGAGTTGATGCAGTGGTTCTCAAGACACCGGGACCAAATGGCTTCAGTGACCTTGGTTTTTATGTTCAATTAAATGGGCCAGAGATAAGGTCTCTATTGTTTCTGAAGTGTTGAGCCCCACAGCTAGGGGATGAGAAATTTCTTTGCCTGTGCCAACGGGAAAAACAACCGAAACGACACTGGGAATTCAAATGGCTCAAGTCTCAATTTTTCACTCAACCACCACGATGCTCTTCTCTGATAGCAAAGCTTGGTTTGGGGAGCTGGCGGTACAGAGGCAGGGCTAGTGATTCATGGGCTTATGTTTGCTTGTGGATGATATTGTTGAAAAGTACTCACTGAATATCAATTACGTGTGGATGCTGGAAGGGTATAAAGAGGCACATGTGCCTGCCTTGAGAGATTGTAACATCTTGTTTGGAAGCAAAGCATTTGTGCCTTGAAAGAAATTGGCCCTTGAGAGCAAATGCCAAGGGTGGGAGGACTGAGTTGCCACTCACCTCTCCTTCTCTAGTATTCTAGGGAAATCATTAAAGCAACGTTAGCTAAATAAGAAATGAGGTACTGATTTATCACTCGGGGTAATAACCTCAAGTGGTGCTTCTGATAGGTTGAGTTGGGGACTGTGAATTGGGTCTGAGGTCATGGTGGGGACTCAGCGTGCCAGGACCTATACAGGTGATTGATTTTAAATGCTCTATTGACAAGTTGAATGGACAAGGACCACAGAGAAGACAGTGATATTCCCATGGGTACGTACTCCAGGGGGACAGGAAATGAAGAGGAAGCTGTCATTGACCACAGGAAATGAAAAACAACAAGTGACCTGGCTCTCAGTTTTGAGGCCCAGGCAACATGCTTCCCGGGCCATTGATTGTCATTGATTCCATCATTCTGGTGGTTAACTCTTGTTCTCCTGGACATGAGTCACTAGAAGTAGAGTTTGGAATTGTTTCTCCCAATACTCCTTCACGTGGGGAGAGGGCTCGTGAATGGAAATCCCTTAAAAACATGAGAAGATGGAGAGAAATCTTTCTCCTCCAACAATGTGTCAAATGTGTTATAATTTGGTGGTGGTGGTGGGAAGAGACAGTCTAGGCTGGCACAAGGTTGGGTAGTCTGGGGAGGTCTAGTGGGAAGGTTTGTTTTGAGTTGATTTGAAGGTGGGGGCAGGGCAATAAGAAGGGAGCAGGTCTTCCTGGTGGGTGAGGACAGGCGATGAAATGGTGTGTGGGAGCAGCGAGGAGAGCATGGTGGCTGGAGCACAGAGCAAGGAAGCCATGGAGGCCACTCTGATGCATCTGGATTTGATACTCAATCTCTACTCTCCATTGTTTGGTGAAGCTCCTGGGAAAAGTTTCCTTGTAAGAATTGCTTGGGTAGATGCTTGCAGGACTTCTGGGATGGTATCATGACAGGGATAGAAGGGACCGTGAGCAGGGAAGGACACCCTCTCTCCCCCCAGCAAATATGGCCACGCTATTGTAAACTTCCCTTTATATGGCTTACAATAAGGCAAAAACCATTTTAGGAGAAAAGAGAGAATCTTCAAGCAGGATGAACCTTGCATGGTTTTCTTCTTTAATATATTTTTATTGATTTCAGAGAGGAAGGGAGAGGGAAAGAGAGATATAGAATCATCAATGATGAGAGAGAATCATTGATCGGCCACCTCCTACACACCCCATACTGGGGATTGAGCCGGCAACCTGGGCATGTGCCCTTACCGGGAACCAAACCATGACCTCCTGGTTCATAGGTCAATGCTCAACCACTGAGCCACACTGGCTGAACATGTCCACTCTTCTGGTTAGAAATGGTCAATGAACCCTTTTGAAAAGCCCAGCAGAAAACTATTGATAAAGTTTCTTCCTAGAAAGCAGCAGTAATTCCCAAGAGATAGTTGTTTTTGGATGGAAAAACGCATACCCTTCGGTCAGTCAAAACATGTTGACTCTGGTAGCCTATCCTTGTAGAAAGGGACCTCAGGATGAATAATCTAATGACACATCTCATTAATTCATGGCCAGTGAGGGCTGCTGTGTCCGGAAAGACAAACAGTGCCCTTTGCCCTTAACTGGCGGGCTTTAGGCCTGTTGGTCTCACCCCACTAAACCAGAGCTATGTTGAATCCACATATGAATCATATGATCAGATTGACTCCTTCCCTCTGTCACCCATGATGAAGGGTTCTTTTTCCCCTTTTAAGCCGGGAGAGGACAAAATAATGACATTTTCTGAGTACTTAGTCACTTGAGTCTGATCTGACCCAATAGACTATAAAAAGCCTGTTCTGGACATGAGTGCACCCAGGGGGCTTTCTTGTCCATTATCCATCTCTATGGATGTCCTTTTGAAATTAATCACAAATATGAGACCTTCTTAATTGGCATTTGCCAATTGCCTCAGCAATTTACGTGCAAGCGCTTAGACACTTTTTCAAATATAGGCTATGGCAACTAGAAAACTTATAAACGTTGTTGTTGTTTTTTTTGAGATTTGTTATCATTTGTGATATGGAAAAAAAGACATTTAAAGCCCAAAGACTGGAGGTCCCTGGGTTAGCGAGAGAAAAGCGAGGCAGAGAACACCATGCCAGGCAGGTTCAATGTTTTCACGTCGCTGCGGTTGCCTTGATTTCAGTTCTGCCCCAAAGTTTCCTATGTGAAGGTGTTTTTCCTGTGTCGGTGATTCCGCCAGGATCTCTGATGGAAGGATCCGGGAGGTCTCTTCAATTTCAGACAGGCTCAGGGAAACTCTGACCTGCCATCAACATTGGAAAATTAATGGAGCAATCCTGTGCTTCTAGAACAGTAAAAACCCCCGCCTTTGACTCCGGCAGGTCTTGCTCCCAGATGAATAAGGCACTTAATGAGCGGAGAAATGGGCAGGTCATGGCCAGGGGCCGTCAGGGTCTAGGACGTGACAGAACGAAGAGGTCCATTTTGCATGTGACTTTCTTGTACGTGGTGATGTGAGATCGCTACTGTTTTCCCAAAGGCCCCTTCCCCCGCCTGCATCTTGCAAAATAGAGGATCATTTTCTATGCTTGAGCCTTGGAAATGCAACATATTCAATAACGACTCAGTTCTAACCTACAGCGTTTCTTATTTGGATTCCTAAGCAGCAGAGCCTGCCTCTCCTTTCCTGATTTTGGTGCAAATTAAAAAAAAAAATTTTTTTATTGGTTTCAGAGAGGAAGGGAGAGGGAGAGAGAGATAGAAACATCAATGATGAGAGAGAATCATTGATAGGCTGCCTCTTGCACACCCCCTACTGGGGATCCAGCCCACAACCTGGGCATGTGCCCTTGACCAGAATCCAATGCAGAACCCTTCAGTCTGCAGGCCGACCCTCTATCCACTGAGCCAAACTGGCTAGGCCTGAAGATGAGTCTTTTTAACCTCAGGGATAAAACTCTATTTTCTATTGTCTTCACATTCTTTGTGGTTGAGACCACGAGCTTAATTTTCTGCTGATGACTAAGTGGCTGGCTGTGGGTCCTCCTGATGACACGTTAAGTGGTGAGGTGTTGTGTCACCACCTCCTCCTCCTCTGTCTGTAGAGTGAGAAGCAGCAGTTTGTCCTTGATCCTTGGGCCTGGTACCCTGCCGACTTTTACACAAAGCTGGATGGTGAGCAATGCAATCGGCTGCCACAGGTGAGTGGAACCTGGGACCTTCAGTCTGCAGGCCGACGCTCGATCCACTGAGCCCAACCCCAAGGGGCAATTAGACGTGCAGCTCCGGGCAGGAGCCCAGAGTTGCTGCGGTAACAGCCATGTCTTCGCTCGTGATGGCCGCTGATGAGGATGGCCACCGGCAGCCCAGGCGTTAGTTCCTGAGGTCATGGCCAGGGCCAGACCGCTGCCTCCTGCCTTCCCCCGTTCTTGCTGCACACAAGTGCACTGCTTGCTTCCTCCCTGTTCTCTCTCATTTAACCTCTTCCTCAGATCCGCCTGCCGGGGCTGAAGGAGCGATCGTGGCTGTCCCAACCTGGAGCCCAGCTCCCAGGACAGCTTTGAGACAAATCCCATCCGTGGTGTGACCAGCGCCCCCCAGAGGAAGATGCCGTGTGCGCGGGCGGATGTGTTGGCGTGTGGGGCCTGCTTTGGGCGCACGGAGCGTGCTATCGGGCAGCGTTCGGGGGTGGATTGTCTGGGCTCTCGGGCATCTTGGGGCAAAGTTCCAGATGTTGTCGGAGAGTTTGTCGAGAGCCGTGCTTATCAGCTTTTTAATGAGCCTGTGAGTCACCCGGGATCTTGTTAGCACTGACGCTCAGTAGGAGGGTTTGCACTTCTGACAGGGCCCTGGGAGGCTGACACCACGCTTCGAGGCAGCAGAGACCCAGACGACAGCAAGACGTAGTCTTCCCTGCGAACAGTCCATTCGATAGTGACTTACGAGGAACCTGTTACAGAACGCCGGCCGCGCGGGGCTTCGCCGGGGAGACAGATGCGCATGTTTTGCGTTTTAACCAGTTAACTGCACGATATTTTGAATTTAATGAAAAAAGGCCCACTGCTTGTGCCTTTAGACGCTTATGGCGTACGCATGGTTAAAGACCCCCTGTGGCTCTGCACCAAAAGACGGCAAGTTTGTGGCGTTACAGCCTCCAGGCGTGTCTCTTCCAGATGTGGACAAAGCTTGGATTCCACAAATCTCGGGATTACCTCGCTCATCAACGTGAGCTACCTTTCGCTGCCTTTGTCCTGCCATCCTCAGCTTTTCTCCACAAGCAGTAGTTTTTATCTTTTAAAAAAATATATATTTTGGCCAAAACCGGTTTGGCTCAGTGGATAGAGCGTCAGCCTGTGGACTGAAAGGTCCCAGGTTCGATTCCGGTCAAGGGCATGTACGTGGGTTGCAGGCACATCCCCAGTAGGGGGCGTGCAGGAGGCAGCTGATCGATGTTTCTAACTCTATCTCTCTCCCTTCCTCTCTGTAAAAAATCAATAAAATATATTAAAAAATATATATTTTTTGATTGATTTCAGAGAGGAAGAGAGAGGGAGAGAGAGAGATAGAAACATCCATGATGAGAGAGAATCATGGATCAGCTGCCTCCTGCACGCCCCACATTGGGGACAGAGCCCGTAACCCGGGCATGTGCCCTGACCGGGAATCGAACGGTGACCTCCTGTTTCATAGGTCTACGCTCAACCACTGAGCCATGCCAGCCAGGCAGTAGTTTTTATCTTTACATATAAGAAAAAAAAAGGCATTTCTTGTCCTGTGCCAGGATAGAGCTTGTTGTGCCCTTTCTCTGCTGTGGGTGAATCGTGTTGGTTCAGGGAACTAGGTGAAGTCTGCTGTGTTGACACGGGGAGGCAGAGGGGTGTGTGTGCGCGCGCGCACACACGTGTAGGCTGCAAACCCAGTTTAGGTTTGCAATAAAGCTCCCTTCTATGAACTGTAGACTCTTTTTAAAATCTGTATTTTTTTTATCTTTTTAAAAAAATAGATTTTATTGATTTTTTCCAGAGAGGAAGGGAGAGGGAGAGAGAGTTAGAAACATTGATGAGAAAGAGACATTGATCAGCTGCCTCCTGCACAGCCCCTACTGGGGATGTGCCCACAACCAAGGTACATGCCCTTGACCGGAATCGAACCCGGGATCCTTGAGTCCGCAGGCCAACACTCTATCCACTGAGCCAAACTGGTTAGGGCTGTATTTTTTTTAAATTTTACTTTATTTTATTACTGGCAGTATTACAGATATTCCCAACTCCCACCACCCCCCCATCCCCCCTTTACCCCATCCTCCTAGCCCTTGGCCCATTCTAGGCCTGTACCATATTATTGTCCGTGTCCTTGGACATACGTATACGTTTGTTCTTTGGTTACTGTCTTCCCATCTCCCCCCCTTTCCCCCTGAGATACGTCAGTCTGTTCCGTGCCTCTATGCCTCTGGACCTGTTTTGTTCCTCAATTTATTATGTTTGTTAGATTCCACTTATGGCCATGGGCACACCTGGCCTGCCTTTACCTCCTCAGGGGATGGTGAAACATCATAATCACCTTGGGTTCAGCTACTTACAGGTATAGGTGCCTTGAAATTTCATGAGCTCCAGGCATTTAAAAAAAAAAAAATCATTACGGGAAAAAGAAAAGCAAGCATCGCAGTACCTTTTATCGGTTTACAGATCAGCCTGCAGCGGAGTTGATAAAAAAACTCCAGCGACGCAAACATCTGGGCGAAAGAGCAGCAGATCAGGCTATAATTCCTTTTCATGCGAAAATATTTACATTCTCCGAGGCCGGGGCTCCTCAGTTAGCGTCTGATGTAGAGGCAAAGGAATGTCTCACTACGGTTGGCGATGAGCGTGGGGGATGAGCCGCAAGTGTGACCCCATATGCAGAGCAGCGTGCGTTTCGACTTTGTTGACAGGACTTCCTGGAGGGGAATTGGAAAAAGATGCTCCATTCCTCATGAAAGAGTCTCTTGCGTTTTCCTTTCTCGAGGAAAAGAACCGCTTATAATCCTTTCCAATTCGAACAGGAACAATTCTGACGCTAAAACTTCAGGTCTGGTTAGTTCAATTCTATGGGGACGGGAGGATTGTTTCCCTGGAAACCTCCTCTACGAAGGGAAGCACGATCTGGTCCAGTCCAGGAAGCATTAGCAGTTAGGAATTAGGACTCCCATTGACTTACAAGCTCATGATTAGCGTTAGGAAGGCTGGTTTGGGGATAGAAAGAAGTCTGGCCCACATGTGTGCTGGCCCAGAATGGGGTGGAGCCAGGGGAACAGGAGGACAGAACCATTGCTGAGGTCATGGTCAGGAACGAGGAGAGGAGAGATGGGGATTGTGGGCCGACGTGCACAAAACTGGGTAAATTCACAGTCAGCAGACTGACCCAACCCAATGTCGCTCACACTTTTAAGGGGAACTTGAGGGAAGAGCTCTCAGAGCCCATTGCTGGCTCTGATTATTTTTATTGTAACGCTAGCGGCCCGGTGCATGGAATTCATGCACTCCAGGGGGCCCCTCAGCCTGGCTTGTGGCCTCTTGCAGTCCGGGAGCCCTTGGGAGATGTCCAACTGGTGGGAGCGGGCCTAAGCCAGCAGTTGGACATCCTTAGCGTTGCCACAGATGCTATGCTTGCCAGCCATGAGCTTGGCTTCTGGCGCACTGGCCACCCGTGGGCAGCTCCTGCGTCGAGCGTCTGCCTCTTGGTGGTCAGTGCGTGTCATAGCGACCAGTTGTTCTGCTGTTCTGTCGATTTGCATATTAGCCTTTTATTATATAGGATTACAAAAAGGGGAGGAACAGAAAGGTAGCTACAGCCCAGCTGGTGTGGCTCAGTGGTTGAGCATTGACCTATGAACCAGGAGGTCAGGGTTCCATTCCCAATTCCAACTCTACTCTACAAGTGATGGGTAATAGCCCCCGGCGGTATCACAGCTGTGGGAATGGTGGTGCCTTGCTGCGTGGCTCTCCGCACAGGGAAGATATATGTTGCCCTGTTTTCTCTCATCTTGATATGTATGCCCTGTCCCAGGGGATTTGTAAAACCATATAAGGGGTTCAGGACAGCTTTAGCTCAAGGCCTAATAAAGAGATTTCTCTCTCAGATGTGGGTGCTTAGAAACGACTCACTAACTGCGGAAGTGTAGGATTAAAAGCGTTACTGTCTTATTAGAAGTGATGAGGCATGGGCAAGAGTGTTTGCCTGGCCACGAGTCTACGGGCAGTTTCTGGTAACTCTCCTCTCTGACTAAAATGCTCAATTGATTCTAGAGCTCAGGTGCTCAACACCCAGATTCATTTTTGATACAATGAGAGAAAAATGCTCTCTGGAGAGGAGCACATGTGGAAGAAGCGGGGGGTGGCGGGGGGTGGGGAGGGGGAATCCATGGCTAGTAAACAGCAGGTCAGCTGCAGAGGGTGGGGTAGCGAAGAGTGCCAAGTGGGGAATGACAGCTCCCGGGTGAGCCCTTCTCCGCCATTGTGGGAGAACCCTTCTCAATCTCAGTTTCTGCACCTGTAATGTGGGGATAGAAAGGATAATAACATCTCCCTCAGAGGGCTTTGGAGGCATGAGAAGGTCAGGGATGTTGTGGGAGCTTAGTAAGCCTTTTTAAAAAAAATCTTTTAAAAATATTATTATTGATTTCAGAGAGGAAGGGAGAGGGAGAGAGAAACATCAATGATGAGACAGAATCATCAAACAGCTGCCTCCTGCACGCCTCACATTGGGGATGGAGCCTGCAACTCGGGCATGTGCCCTGACTGGGAATTGAACCGTGATCTCATGGTTCCTGGGTCCACGCTCAACCACTGAGCCACACCTAGCCGGGCTTAAATCTCTTCTTGATTGTGTTACTTCCTCACAAATCCAGACTATGTTATTATAATAATTGTGGAATTTTTGTTAGAAAAAATTTAAAGTACCATGGTGCCGTATATCATGTCATAGCTTGAAGAAAGTGGGTTGAACTTTGCCCGATGTTATCATTTTTGTCTCATTTGTCTCAGTCACGTGGTTGTCTTTTCCATTGGCTTAGCTGGGGAGAGCGTGGGCTGTCTGGTCAACCCCTGGGAACCTGCCCCATGCTCTTGTTGGGAAGGGTGGAGTGGGGTGGGGAGAAGCCAGCTCTGAGCAGGACAGGGTACCGTGGGTGGAGAACAGTGAGTGTTGTCATTGCCACTCAGTGTTGGGGGTGGGGGGGCTGGGGATGGGGACTTGGGCGCCTTCTGAAGATCCGGGAAGACAGCAAGAAGAGTCAGGCTCCTGTGGGGAGGTCAGGCCGGCACATCTTGGCATTTCTTTTATTCCTTAAAAATGCTGCGCGCACAAAAGGGAGGGTAACACCCACAACGGGAACTTTGGCTAAACATGGGAAGTCCCCACTTCTTTTTTCAGGGCTGATTTTCTTTTCATGCTTAATTATTTATTCAGACATCTGGCCTCAGAGACTTTATGTGGCTCCCAGAGCGATAAAAGCTCAGGGTCGCCAGGGGAAGTGTTTTCAGATGCGACGCGATCCACCTCCCACCCAATGTTGTAAAATGTTAGTTTCAGGAGGCGCGTTGCTCCCAGGAGGGGTGGTGACTTCATTTTCGCTCCCAAATGAAATGTTGACCTTCGATGCTGATGAATGATAGAGGGCGCCACGGGTCAGGGTAACCAGGCCACAGCTAAGCTGTCGGCACCCTGGCAAGCCCTTCATTGTGGGGTGACCTTTGCACAGTGGTGATGATGATGGTGTGTGTAGGGGGAGGGCGGGAGCTCCAAAGAGGCTAGGCTGCTGATGAATCCCTGCCTCCACTGGAAACCAACAAAGACTACCCAGGGTAGCCCTAACCAGTTTGGCCCAGTGGATAGAGCGTCAGCCTGCGGAATGAAGGGTCCCAGGTTCGATTCCGGTCAAGGGCATGTACCTTGGTTGCGGGCACATCCCCAGTAGGGGGTGTGCAGGAGACAGTTGATGGATGTTTCTAACTCTCTACCCTCTCCCTTCTTCTCTGTAAAAAAAAAACCCCAATAAAAAATATTTTTCAAAAAACTATCCCGGGGGAAGCTCTCATTTGTATTTCGATTGAAAGCTATGATATGTAGGTCCAAAAAGTAGCTTTGCTTCACGTCCATTGATAACCATAGTTTTAAAATGCTGCATCCTCTCCCCCACTGCACCACTATTGGGCTATGGTCACCCAAAGAGGTGAAGTGTTGATAGCTAACATTCCAGCCACCTCCAATGTATTTTAGATCATCTCACCTTTTTAGGTTTAAATATATCTTTTTTTAAAAAATACATTTTTATTGATTTCAGAGAATAAGGGAGAGAGAGATAGAAGCACCAATGATGAGAGAGAATCATTGATCGGCTGCTTCCTGCACGCCCCACGCTGGGGATCGAGCCTGCCACCTGAGCATGTGCCCTGACCGGGAATTGAACCGTGACCTCCTGGTTCATAGGTCATCCACACTCAACCACTGAGCCGTGCCGGCTGGGCCAGAGGCAACTACTCTTAACAATGTTCTTGGTATTCTTCCAGAAATATTCTATGCGTATTACCTTTGCATATGTAAATGTTTAAAAAAATGAACTAATGCTAGCATATTGGCAGTTTGTGTTGAGATCACTCCATGTCAGACCACATAACAGCACCATCATTTATGATGCTAGCAGTCCCCGCCTTCTGTGGCACTGGGTCTGGAACTCAAGACTTCCTAATTCCTCTTCTACCCCCTTTCCCGTAACTCTCAGTTATTTCCCTTCCATCCTGAAATTCTCTGTGACCAGAGGACACCCTAAGTGCACTTGTAGCCTTAGTGTGTCGGCCAAGCTGCTGTAACAAAGAAACCCCAATGGCTCAACTGTCATAGACATTCCTCTGTCCCTCCTATGATGGCTCAGAGGGAGGTGGGTCAGGGCTCGCAGGGTAGCAAAGGTAGAACAAGAATACAAATAACAAAGTGACAAGAATTAATTCCCTATTTTAGGTGTTTTATATTTTTCATAGGCTTTCTCTTTAATGTCACATCTTTATTCTGATAAGCCTGTAAGGTGGTGAGAGGTACACCTGTGAAGGTGTCATTCTTCCAAGCTTATCCACAGGGACTCCGGGGTAGCATGTATTGAATTTCCCAAGGTGACCTAGCAAGTCCCCGAGGACCTGGAGTAGAATAACTTCTAACTCTCGTTTAGTTACTGGTTAAGGAGGAGCCAAGATGGAAGCGGCCAGGTGGTCCATTGTCAGTGGAGCGCCCAGACGTCTGTGCGGTGGGGTAGCAGGTGCCCCCGCCTGGGTGCGATGGGGGGTCTGAAGCAGAGGGTCTGAATTTGACGCTTCCTTCAGCTCAGTTTGTACACTAAGCGAGTTATTTGAACCCTGGTTTCCTCCTCTGTAAGTGGGAAAAGCTGTGATAACTACCCCATGTGGACATTACAGAGCTGAGAGTCGTTTATATGGTAAAGAGAGCTTAAAATGATGCCGGACACGTAAGAAGTGCTCAATCAATGTTAACTCCTCTTATCATTCCACTCACAATTCCTCTGGGAGGCTTCTCTGATTATACCAATGAATCAACGTTTGCTTTTTCTTCTCTGCACCCCAGTCATGAAGGACTTACTGTTTTTTAACGATACAACTTAGCACTTCACAATATTCTCGCTAATGCTCTTTAATAATGATGAAAGGTGTAGTCACCTTGTCTCCCTTCTAACTGTCGAAGCAGACTCTCTGCATCTTCTGACTCACTGCCCAGCCCTTAATGAATATGGGGATGATCTTTGGAGAAAATTTCTTAGATTTTCTTTCTTTTTTTTTTTGGTCAAAGATTATTTTAAGAATATACAGTTGCCTGGCTTTTAGATTTTTATGGGCTCATATGAAAAGTCCCTGATTTATGTTTTGCGACACGGTGCAGATGAGAATGCTTTATTAGATTCTCTTTACAGATGGCTAATCTGACCATGTGAGCATTTTAATGATGTCGTTATTAAGTACATGGGTCATAATTTGAACCCAGGTCTTCTGACTCCAAAATTGAGCATTCTTTCCACTTCATTTGAGGTGGATGGCCAATGTAGACTGGACCAAACAGCAGAGAGTCATTTGCATCACACATTTCTCCTTTCGTTTCCTGTTTGGAGTTGTCTGTCCAGGGAAGCTCACGCAGACACATTCAGAGGGATGGGGACAAGGATTTCAATGAGGAAGCAATACAAATCGAGTTGGACCATGTCACCCAGGCCCTCTCCGACCTCTAGGTCAAGGCCACACTGGCCAGCAGGACGGTAGCAAGCATTTTCTTTCTTCTTGGACACGCCTACGAAGAGTGGAGATCTTAGTTGATTGGCCAATCAGGGCTTATTTTTTTTATGAATTAAAAATAAAGGAAAACACACAAGAAAAGCAAAATTTCATAACAATTTCAAATGCTTGCTACAGGGAAGGCTCTTTCCCAAATATTTCAGAAAATTGCTCCTAAAATGCAAACACTGATTGTGCAGATCCTGCATTGAAATAAAATAGACTTTCAGGCTCAGTTTTCTATGTCCAACCAAGATGGACACCAGGGTTTCTTCTTCTTTTCCGATTCAGAATATCCTGGAGTGAAGCGTTGGGGACATTTCCTCGTCGTTATGACCTTGCGCTTTGATTTGCTGCATGGCCATTCTCCTTTTCTGAAAGGTTAGTCTCTTTACTGGTAGACTCAGAAACTCAACTGCAGAAGATGAGGGGATGGCAGGTATTGGACGAGAGTTTAATGAATAGGCCATTATCTCACAGTGTAGGACTGTGTTTCAATAAAACTTTATTTACAAAAACGGGTGGCAGCCTGGATGTGGCCTGTGAGCCAGAGTTTGCTGGCCCCTGGCTTGAAACAAGACTTGGCGTGTAGTAAGTCATGGATAAGCACCAATACATAAAAGTAACTACATAAATAAGTTTTAGGTGATAGTTTATTTATTTATTTTATTTCTTTATTGATTAAATAAAGAAATAAAATAAAATACATATGTGTTCTTATTCCCCCTTTCCCCCCATCCCCCCCGCTCATGCCCTCACCCCCCTGTTGTCTGTGTCCATTGGTTAGGCTTATATGCATGCATACAAGTCCTTTGGTTGATCTGAGAGGTTTATTTTTAAAAGATGATTATCAAACACACTTGTACCACACCTTGTACCCATGGTAAATAGAATGAGATTTGGATAAAAATACACAGGCACACACACACTCATTACTTTCACAAACGTTATGCTCTACCCACTCATGAATACACACTTACACACACACACACACACACACACACACACACACACACACACACAGAGTTTACCATCCATCAAGTTATGGCTCATCAGTTCTCTTTAATACATTTCTTGGTGACTCTCTCTTGCCACCCACGCATGCTGAATTATGCCCCTCTGTGACCTGGATTAGAATTAGAATGCAAACTAATTTCAATGGGACCAGCGCGCATATATTAAAAAAAAAAATCACATAACAATCCCGAGGCAAATATTCATGGTGTCTTGGTTACATTCTGCTTTGGATGAACTCCTTCGTTCTTTTTTTTATTAACAAAGATAATAGAGATCTGTTTATATCTTTTTTTCAAAAATATTTTTATTGATTTCAGAGAGGAAGGGAGAGGGAGAAATAGAAACATCAATGGTAAGAGAGAATCATGGATCGGCTGCCTTCTGCATGCCCCATGCTGGGGATCGAGCCTACAACCGGGGTACGTGCCCTTGACCAGAATTGAACCTGGGACCCTTCAGTCCGCAGGCTGACGCTCTATCCAATGAGCCACACCAACTAGGGCTGCTTGTACTTTTTTAATCTGTGTGACTTTCACAAAGGTGCTGTTATTACAGTGTCTCAAGCTATCTATAATAATGAAAGTGTAATGTACTAATTAGACTGGATATTCTTCTGGACATCCTTCCAGACGACCTTCCAGATGAAGCGGGGGCTGAGGCAGAGGCAGCCGCAGAGGCAGCAGCAGGGGCCGAGCCCCTTGCACGAATTTCGTGCATCGGGCCTCTCGTCTTTCAGTAAATGGCCATTTGGAGGCTTCGTGTTGGGTGAGGAATTCGGGTTAGGTTCCATTTGAATTTTGATTAGAATTCAAGTGGTTAATGCATGGCTGTGCAGGGTCGTGTGGTGAGCAAAAAAGAATAAGTCACAGTATCTCCAGGGTGTAGGCTCACAGACAGAAGTCTACCCCTGGGCACACCTGCATCATTGATTCCCACACAGGTGGTGATGGGAGACTCAGCAAAAAGCACAGTGGGGGCCCCTGGCAAGGAGAGACGGCCTCTCCTGTTCGGAGGATGCTGGGTAGTATATTGTAGGGCGAGCTTGCTTAATTCCTCTGGGTGATGACCATGACAGTGGTGATGAAGATGCTGATGGTGAGGAAGAATAATGAGGTTTTCCCGTGGCTGAATCTCAAGCAGGGACGTCTTTGCTTCCTGGGTGCCGTCCCAGGCTGGCTCTGACACAGCTAGAAAATTTGCTGACTGTAATCAGAGAGCCAAACAGCTGTTCCCGAAGCAAACAGACTGTTTATGTGCCCTCCTGCTTAAGTCAGACTCAGTGCGGAAGAAGAAGGAGTTTGTTCAGTAATAGCTGAGCTGCGGGCTTTTCTTTTCTTTTCTTTTTTTTAATCTCAAATTTAAAGGCGGAATTAAAGCAATAGAACATTCTTGCCAGTAACGTTCTGCTTTGAAAAGATGAATCATTCTCATGTTTGTACTCAAAGGCATCTAGTTGGGTGCAAGGTGATTTGCAGACTAATTTTGGAGAGGAATAACCATGTGTCAGCAGATCAATATCAGTGTATGTGTTTATTCTGGGGAAGAATAGAAAAACACACATTTCGCTAGTCAGGAGAAAACTTGAGTTGCTTCTTCTCAAACATTTTACTATGTTTCTTCTTACGTTAAAAGGTCATTGACAATGACATTTAAAAAGCGAACAATCTTCATTCATGTTTCGAGTAAGATCCCCCAAAACCAGCTGCTTATTCTCCCTTTAATTAATTTTAAATTGGGTGAGATTACAGTTTTAAGTGCTGTTGAAACTCCTTACTTTCTGGTCCCCCCCTCCCTCTCTATTTTTCTTTAAAAAATGTTTTTATTGATTTCAGAGAGAAAGGGAGAGGGAGAGAGAGAGAAACATCAATGATGAGAGAGTATCATGGATCAGCTGCCTCCTGCATGTCCCCCCACTGGGGATCGAGCCCGAAACCCAGGCATGTGCCCTGACCTTCTGATTCATAGGTCAATGCTTAACCAGGGAGCTATGCTGGCCAGGCGAAGTAGGTATTTTTTTATGTCCATTTATAGACGAGAAAGAAAAGTACTTGCCAGATTCTTTGTAGCATTGCTGGGACTATAATCTATGCCATGTGACTCCAGGTCCCCATTACAAATAAGTGTGATTCAGGGTATATTTCCCTGATCGGTTGCATATCCCATGCTCAGTTGCTTTTCTAGCAATATAAGGAAGTTCTTGGACAGTAGGACAAAGAGGACCAGCCACTCTCACACACATTGCTCTGAAGAGTCAACAGTGCTGTATTTCTCTTGGAAAGCAATCTGGCAGAATATGTCAAGATGCTTGAAGACTTCCCATCTAATTATAGTGCTTCCTGAAATCTACTCTGAAGAAAGAACCAAAAATGTGGAAAAAGCTTTATGCCTGGGGATGATCATCGAAAAATCATAAAGAGAGAGGTAGCACCTTTGCTTACTCTGTATTCGGATGTGCAGAGGAAATGTAATTTTCCTTTTCCTGTAACCCCGTCTTTCTCCTGAATGCTCACCCCGCCATCTCCTACTTCCCACCACCCAATGGGGAAAGAGGAAATGTAAATACATTCTCAGGATATATTCCTGGAAGTGGGGTCACTGGGTCAAATGGGAGTTCCATTTTTAATTTTTTTGAGGAAACTCCATACTGTTTTCCTCAGTGGCTGCACCAGTCTGCCTTCCCACCTTCCCTTTTCTCCACATCCTCGCCAGCACTTGTTGTCGGTTGATTTGTTGATGGTAGCCATTCTGACAGGTGTGAGGTGATACCTGATAGTCATTTTGATTTGCATCTCTTGGATGATTAGTGACGTTGAGCATTTTTTTCATATGTCTCTTGGCCTTCCGTATGTCCACTTTGGAGAAGTGTCTATTTAGATCCCTTGCCATTTTTAAATTGGATTGTTTGTCTTCCTTTTGTTACGTTGTATGAGTTCCCTATATATTTTGGAGATTAACCCCTTACCAGATGTATCGTTGGCAAATTTGTTCTTCCACGTAGTGGGGTCTCTTGTATGCATGTATGCATAACCCGTGGACACAGAGAGTGGGGTGGTGAGGGCCTAGGGAGGGTGGAGGACGAGAGTGGGCTGGAAAAGGTTAATGGGGGGAAAGAAGGACCTATGTAATATTTTCAACAGTAAAGACTAAAAAAAAAAATACATTCTCATCTGGTAAGTTTAGCTCAGTCTCTTTGGGATAAATTCCCATGTGCTTGCCCCATGCCCGGAGCCTCACCAACATGGCCTCTGGGTGTGTGGGGAGGGAGTGAAGGTGACCTTAATGTGATCTGAGGACTGGGGCCTTGGGAGCACAAGTCTTTGTTCTGTCCTCTGCCTCCCCTTTGGTGATGATGGCACCGTTCTGTGGATTCTGCTGTCATTTGATGTAGAAGTTTGGGGTGATGACTTCATGGGGGGTTCTTCTTGCATGGCTAGGGCCTTGTGGCTGACTCGGTCCCACCTCCCCAAAGCTGGAGTGCTGTGGGGCTGTGGCGTGTCTGAGAGCTTAAGGTGACCCCCTTTCAGACCTCAGTGTGTGAGCCTGCCCCGTCGCCTTCAGCTTCAGGGTCACCCAGCCTGTTTACAGTCAACCTCTGGACCTGCCCAATCCAGTTCCAGTGACCTCCTTGCCTCCCTAGGGGAGGCCAGAACATCTGAACGTTGCTCTTCACTTGGAGGCATGAACCTAGGCTGTCTCTCTGCCTGACCCCGGGACAGTCCAGGCAATGACCTTGGTGCCATGAAGCCCCCTTGGAGTGTCAGAAGGCAGGCTGACGCACCTGCCTCCTTGCTCTCAGCTCCTCTCACACAGCCTCATGGTAGGGTGGTGAGATGAGGGATGACGTTTCTTTCCAATTCTGATATGGAAAAATCATTCTTTTTTTTTAAAGAAGAAGAAAATGACTTTAAAACTATGACCTGTCAAAGAACCTGGTTTCTACCCTTAAAAAGGGGAGCTCTTTCTGAGGTAAGGCTGTTTCTAAGTATGAGAGGTCATACAGCATAGAAATGACTCTTCACATGTGTAGTTGAAGGCCCAGTGAGCAGGGGACTCATCACAGGTGAGGATTTCAGGAAAGGAGACAGAACCTGTAGCCACACCTTGATCTCAGCCACACCTCCTCTCTCGCTCTTCCCCATCCCTCCCTTGGAGATGGACCCCCATCCCCCCTTTTCAAATGAGAAGATGAAGTTCATGTATGACCAACAACTTCAGGGATTTTTTGAGTCACACATGACTCATCACCAATGAACCCTGCTGCCCTTGCCTGAGTACTTGCTTCTCAAGAGAGCAGTTTGAGGAAAAGGATGGTTGAGGAGGTGGGGCCCAGAGACAATTAGCCCAGGGAAGGGCCAATCAGACTGAGGATTTGGTTAGCTGGGCAAGCAGTTACCCATGAAACTGCTGGCTCCATAGTCAGCCCCACCCAGGACCAGGTAATACTTAGATTTACCCTCTTATCTCATTTCAGGGGCGGGGAACCTTGTTTCTTAGGAGGGCCTTTTGGATATTTATGACATCATTCTCGGGCCACACAAATTTAACAGCTTAACAAATGAGCCTGCTGTATTTGGTCAAGCATTTAATTAGCTCTCTCCTAATGCCTTGGCAGGGCCAGACCAAATGATTTGACGGGCCTTATATGGCCTGAGGGCGGGACATTCCCCACCCCTGTCTTCTTTCATGGGACCCTCGTTTAAGTACTCCAGTCCTTGGTCAGAGCGTTGGTCATTTCTCGAATTTAGTTCAGGGGCAGCAATGCCAAACTGCTCAGCAGAAAATGGCTGTAATCTGTTTTGCAGACGTCAGAGATGCCCGGAGGAGCAAGTTAATGGGAGAGAACATAATAAGCCTTTTTGTGAAGAGTAAGATGTGGGGTATATTTTATCTTAACAGTTTGCAACAAAGCCCCTGGGGTAGAAGTTTTTCATTAAAGTAGAAGTCTTTTTTTCTTTTCTTTTCTAATTTGAAACCTTTTTCTGCCTTAAATATTTCTGAGCCCAAAGGAAACCTCAGGCCAAGCCCCTTCCTCTCCCGTGATCCCCCAATTATATGGGCTCATCTCGGTTGTAGAGGTGTCAGGACAAGCAGGGTGAAAGGCTGCCTTTTCTTTTCCATGAGGATTTTTCCTTTGGGAAAGAGGTTCTCTTAAGTAAAAATGTCTTTTCAAAAAAGGCACAAGAGGTGCAAAAATCCTGTGATGTGACCTTGAGGACTTCTTGCTGTAGTCACCGATGAAACAAATCAGAATCGGATTCATGGGGTGGTGCATGTGTGTGTGTGTACGCGTGTGCCCGTGTGTGTGCCCGTGTGTGTGTGTGTATGTGTGTGTGTGTGTGTGGTGTGTGAAAAACATAAATGGGACCAAAATAGGAGCTCATTAAAGGCACACTTTGGGGGGTGGGGTCACTCTTTCCACAATGTCATTAAATACCATTTTGCAGATACACCAGCATCCATAAATCCCCTTCCCATTTCCCCTGTAGTGGCATCTCCAATTCTTTCATTTGAACTCACACGACACACAATTCAAGTTCTTTAATTAATATTTGGTCATAAAATTATTCTTACTTGGCTCCATCAAATAAAACTTCTTGAATCTGAGAACTGAAATGTGTCAGAAATGTAAAATCCAACAGTGAGGGTTCTTATTCTTGACTCTTCCGATAAATAATTGCGATGAGTTTGGAGTGAGAGGGGGTGAAATCCCCACTCAGACTCTGGTTAACTGTGGTTTCAGGAAATCCCTGTATGTTTTGCTTTCCTTTACGGGTTGGGTCTGAGAATGTCTTGATGTGATATTCAAACTCAAAGTTAAAAAGCTTTGGAAAAAAAGTGCTGAGTCAGTTTTGAACAAGATTGCTTTGTAACGATTAGGCACCAAGCTCAAACTGGTATTGCATGCGTTGCATGCTAATTTCTTGCGTATAAGGTAGCTATGAGTTGGCTGGCTTATAGGGTCCCGACCAGCTTTATTACAACTAAAAATCAAAATATCAACTGCATTCTCTAATAGCTAATCACAAATACAGAAAAGAACACCTATCTCACTCTCAAGGGAAAAGGAAAATTGACCCAAGATTGCACTACAGGGGATCCCATCACCCCATCACCATGCGGAGTGGGTTTAACAGTGATCCCTTTGTGGGACACTGAGCACGTGTGGGCGCCTGTGAGCTAGCTAGGTGTTCACTGAGTGGGCTGGTCGTCCATTCTCTGGTTTGAATGCTCAGTTCTCACAGACCCTAGAAGAGGCAGTCTTTCTATTTGCGTCTGTGTGTTCAGATAGTACAGAGCCCTGCCCTAATCACAAGAGGGCAATGTGCTGATATTTTGGCTTTCATCTGTGCACACAGGAGGGCAGTTCTCAATGCCCCATTACAAAGCTATTTTATAGCTTAACATTTTATATAAATTTTGACACAGTTGAACGCATAATATCCAGGATCAGATATATGAGCTAGAGTGAGATAGAAGTTTAGTGTACACATGTACACACACACACACACACACACACACACACACACACACAATGTTTATAGATGCTTTCTACTCTTTCCCATCCTATCACCTCATTATAACCATTGAGCTTTCTGCACAATACGTTTCCAATAAATCTTTGCTGATTGGGTCTCATGCTGAAAATGCTCTTTATGAAAAGTTATTCTTACTCTCCGTTGTGGGGTGGATTGCAGATGTAGTACCAGGGGTCTAGAGATCTCTCTACTGCCAATGCCCTCACATGTTAAAAAGGACCGGACAGCCCTGGCTGGTTTGGCTCAGTGGATAAAGCATCGGCCTGCGGACTAAAGGATCCAGGGTTCGATTCCGGTCAAGGGCACATGCCCGGGTTACGGGCTCGATCCCCAGTGGGGGGCATGCAGGAGGCAGCTGATCAATGATTCTCTCTCACCATTGATGTTTCTCTCTCTCTCTCTCCCTCTCCCTCCCTCTCTGAAATCCATAAAAATATATTAAAAAAATAAAAAAGGCAGGGTGTCTGTATTAGGAGTTGGAAACAATCGCTGCCCTCCTCACCCAGCTTCCTGGAGCTGTTACCACTGGCTTCACAGCTTGGGGAATGGCTTTGTCTCGATCCTTCCGCAGGCCCTCCCAGCCAGCATCCCTTTACACAGTAATTGGCATTAGGTGAAGTGGCTTTTTCCCTGGGCGAGAAGTCGATTTCCCTTTTGATAAAGCTAAGTGAATTGGTTCACATAGCGATGAACCAAATCTCTGGGTTAAAAAATGCAGTGGGCAATTCTGAGTGCAGATGGGAGACGGCCTCCGGTTAGACATGGAAAATGTCAGCCTCACTTTGCCCTTAGGACTGGTGTGTAAGCACGTGACCTGTGCTGGCTAGTGGGTCTTGAGCAGAAGTCCGCTGGGGAGCTTCTGAGAACAGGGAGTGTAAGGAGAAAGGCGGCTCCTGCCTGTGGGGGCGAGGATGTGCTGGATGGAGCTGCAGTCGTTGGCGGCCATGCCGAGCTCATGCAGCAAAGACCCAGGATGAAGGGCCGTAGGCGAGGGCGGCCGAGCAGAGAATTGGAAACACCAGGCTCATTGGTGGGATTACCGTGCCACTGAGTTAATGGATCCTCCATGGAACACCATCTCTATGGAGATCACACAATGTTCTGAATGTGTCACCATTTATTACTTCATTATTTGCTTACTTGCCGCCGAACACACGCTAAAATGCAAGAGATGGTAGACACAGCTCTTTAAAAAAAATATATATATTTTACTGATTTTTTACAGAGAGGAAGGGAGAAGGATAGAGAGCTAGAAACATCGATGAGAGGGAAACATCGACCAGCTGCCTCCTGCATGCCCCCCACTGGGGACATGCCTGCAACCAAGGTACATGTCCCTGACCGGAATTGAACCTGGGACCCTTTAGTCCGCAGGCCGATGCTCTCTCTCCACTGAGCCAAACCGGTTAGGGCTAGACAGAGCTCTTGACTTAGTTGTAGTTTAATGTAAGTGGAAAGTCACATACATGTGACTAGAGCTGAGAACATAGAAGTTGGAAGTAGTTGTGTCTGAGTGGAATATGAATAGCCTTACTGCATTATATGTTGGCATAACTGCGCTGACCAGAACCAGGCGTCTGTAGGCTGAGAATACGTCACGGAGAATGATTTTATTTCTTCTCTGTCCTAGGCTCCCAAACACAGGGACTGCTGTCTAAAAGCCTGTCATTTCCACTCGGGGTGCTTTTCATTAAAGACCATTATCCAGTTACCGAGGATGGGAGCAGAGAGTGCTGGCAGGGGACAAGATCCGCTGTGAACAAGTCAAATATTTTTAGATGTTCCTTGGGTGCAGAAAATGTTCCATTATGTCAGAGAGTCATTACATCCCAAGAATTCATTGCTTTCAGACCTCGTTAAAATGACGGCTTCCTGCAGTGACACACACAGCCGAGGGGGGCTGTCAGCGCCGCTGGGCAGTGATGGGGGTTGTTTTCTGCCCCAAGGAGCCTCCCACCCCACCCCACACCTCGTTCTGCCATTGGTTTCATGGTGTTCATGCACCAGGTCATCTGGAGCCTCCCCTGGGCCCAGGGTGGCCGAGTCTTGGTCCGAGATAGGACGGACTTTGCCTTTGCACAGTGTCAGCGCTCCTGCCTTCTGGAGCTGTGGTTTGCACTCATGGGTCATGCAGTCAATTTGTTGGGGTGAGGTCAGCACTTAGAAAAGACAAATGGAATGCACTCGCGTTGAGTGAAATGAAACAGAGAGGGATATCATTGACGAGGCCAGAAAGCACCAGAGAATACGAAGAGTATGGAAAGCACGGACAAGAGTGTCCCAGAGTCTTCGTTCCGTTTCAGATGTCGTCTCAAAAATCCATGTTTCATTTTCGCTTCTGGTGGCGGTGCCTCTGATGGAAGCTGGCAGCGTGGACTGGGGGGAAAAAAAATTAAAAGTGTCTTTCAAGGTTCACCGAACTAAATAAATAGATAATAAATTTCAGTAAATGTTCCAACGATGGCTGTTCTAAGTAAGAGTAGCATTTACCCTTCTGAAGTTATTCTGGCTTAAACCTCTCTTTCTGTATGAGCACATTTGGGGCACCCCGTGTTGCTTTGGGAAAGAGTGTGTGTGTGTGTGTGTGTGTGTGTGTGTGTGTGTGTGTGTGTGTGTGTAAGCCACTGTTCTAATACATTTGGGATTTCTGTTCAGTTCCAGCCTATGGACCCAGTCGGATTTTTCTAACGTCTTATTTCTGAGAGCTGTGAGTGTAGGCATCCCTTAGCCACTGAGCCAGGATCCCGAAGGGAGCGGAGGTGGTGGGTCCAAAGAAGATGAGAGGGAGAGTCCGCATGAAACCCAAAGCTCTCTCCCTTTTCTTTTCACCCTTTCCCTTTTCCTTCAGAGAAACCTGTTTTTGGCAGAGCATCCAGCTGCGGGGGCCTGCTGAAGGGAGGATGTTAGCCTCTGAGATAAAGCAGCCCTCGCCGGTGTGGCTCAGTGGATAGAGCGTCGGCCTGTGGACTGAAGGGTCTCAGGTTTGATTGTGGTCAAGGGCACAGGCCCGGGTTGCGGGCTCGATCCCCAGTGTGGGTTGTGCAGGAGGCAGCCGATCCATGATTCTCTCTCAACGTTGATGTTTCTCTCGCTCTCTCTCCCTCTCCCGTCCGCTCTGAAATCAATAAAAAATAAAAGAAAGAAAGAAAGAAAGTGCTAAAACACAGACTGGCCAGCGAGAAGGAGGGGGCCGTTCACAAAGGTGCCCAGCAAGTGGATTCCACTGCGCCTTTGGACCTGAGGAAGCAGTTTTCTTAGCTGGTTAAGATTTCCCCTTCCC
The DNA here is from genome assembly GCA_026230045.1 of Corynorhinus townsendii. NCBI lineage: Eukaryota > Metazoa > Chordata > Mammalia > Chiroptera > Vespertilionidae > Corynorhinus > Corynorhinus townsendii. The sequence continues at coordinate 13,632,957 of JAPDVU010000016.1, read as the reverse complement.
ATCAGTTTACACCGTGCTTTCATGGCGCACTTCCCCACGTTTTGTCTGTCTGCTTCCGTGCCAGCATCACAGTACAGAACGTGCGCGCGCGCGCACACACACCCCCTACCCCTAATGGTAGGGTCTATTTCCCCTAGATTCACATTTGCAAACATGACCTTCCTTTCTCCCCTTCCATTCTCCCCTTCCATTCTCCCTCTTTTCCTTCCTTCTCTTCCCCCTCCTTTCTTTCTCTCCACAGATGCATATGGGTCATGCACCGGGGGCCAGGAAGCAGGGGCGACACGAGATAGAAAGATGAAGCCAACACAGCCAGTCTCCCAAAGACCACTGTCGGGTGCTAATACCATAACAAAAGCATTCAGCTCCTGTCAGAAGGAAAGAGTACCATGGATAGGGATTTGTCATATATAAGGCCGAGATAAAGGACGATGTGGATATTTCGTTTGAGCTGGTGTAGGAAGAGTGGGGAGGAGAGGGAGGTGGACTGGGGACAGCAGCATTGGAAGGGGGTGAAGTTGATGAGGATTCGAGGCGTGAGGGATGCGAGGCTTAGAAAATAGAATGAACAAAGGGTCAAGGGAGCAATGCTGGACTTTGTAGGGGCAACAGTGAGCCGTCCTGGGAAGGTAGGACATAGTGCACGCAGCAGGAAAGTGGAGCTGAGTTAGGAAGGAAGGATGGAAAGACTTTTGTGGGACAAAGATTTCAGTTCCTAATGGGGAGGGGAGAGGGGGTGTTTTGAGGAAGAAAGAGGTGTTCAGAGCTGTGTTCCTAGAGCATTTTCTTTTTTTAAATATATATATTTTTAAATTGATTTCAGACAGAGGAAGGGGGAGGGAGAGAGGGATAGGAACATCCATGATGAGAGAGAATCATGGATCAGCTGCCTCCTGCATGCCCCCCAGTGGGGATCAAGCCCGCAACCCGGGCATGTGACCTGTGACCTCCTGGTTCATGGGTCAACGCTCAAACACTGAGCCACAATGTCTGGGCCAAAAGCATTTTCTTGTAGAAAAGAATCGTAAGTGATGAAAGATCTCAGGCCCAGACACAGAAGGCTAAGAAATAAGAGACTAGTTTCTCATGTGGTACAAATCAAACTGTGCCTGTTTAATCAATTTTCATTGACAACGATGAGTAATTGATTTGACCAATAATTTAGTGACCCAGTGATATCGTTTCTCTCTTTCTGGCATCTGTTGTCTTCTTAAAAAAAAAAAAAAAAAGCAAATCTCATTCTCCCTAGTGTCAGATTGCAGCAGTGTATTGAATAAAAATAGCCCAGGATGATTAAAAAAAATTTTTTTTTCAGTTCACTTCCTCTTGCTATAGATTGATTTTCTGAGCACCTGTCTGACATCGGAAGTCTTCACATGTATTATGACTTTGGGGGTTGAGTTTTTAATAGGCCGCTTAGACACTTTCTAAAAATGATGGTGATTTGGATCCTAGGTACCGAAAGGAACAACTGACCGTCACAATTCTTTTGGAAGATAGTGTAACGATGAGTGTCCTGTTTCACAATGAAAATAGTCTGTGGACATCTGGAGCCCGTTGACTCACTCCTCAAAACCCCAATTCTCAACACCCAGTAGGTGGAATATGAGTCAGACTCAGGCTAGTGGACAAGAGAGGGCCCTTTTTGGGCCTGGGGCCTGGATGGTGCCTTTGCCCTGGCATTCCCTGCGTGTTTCGTCAGACGTATTGATAGATATTTGACTCATGGCTTGGCACCGCCCCGTGGGCACCTTGGAGGGGAGCAGGCACCAACCGTGCTGGCACTGATATTTCTCTGCGTTTTCCCATTTCTCTATCTTCCTCCTGAAGTCCTAAATTTGCATTTGCATTGGCCGTTAAAGAGATGGCATTAGAAGATCAAAACTTGGCAGTGCTTTCGAAGGTGACTTGAGCTTGACCTCTTGGGGAAAAGCTACGCTGAATCTTTATTTGAATGTGAATTATGAACCCGGCACTGTTCTAAGATGATTTTATTTAATCCTCAAAACACACCAGTGAAGGAGGCACCAGGACTGAACAGATTTGCAGGTGAAGAAATGAAGCAGAGGGAGTGCGGTGAGGTCACTTGCTTGAGGGCGGATGGGACTTCAGCCCCAGAGCCCAGGCTTTTCAGTCCCTCTGTGAAATGCGTCGCTCAGGCATTCTCCTTACTTTTTCTTCTATTAATTTTTAAATTGAATGTATGGGAATGACATTGGCTAATGAAATTACATATGTTTCAGGTATACAGTTCTATAATACGTCATCTGTATGTTGTGTGTTTACCACTCCAAGGCAAGTCTCTCTCCATCACCATTTACCCCCCCTTTATCCTCTCCTCCCTTCCTCCCTTTCCTCTGGCGATTAAGAGTCTTCTGACTCTAAAAAGAGCTTCCTGCCTCCCAGAAAAGAGCTGGCCACTCAGTGAGGTCAACATGTGAATGACGTTTGTTCTTTTCGTAATAGGCTAACGCCCAAACTCAGAAGAATGAATGGAATTCCTGGTCCCTGGAATCGAACTGCCACGAATGTTTCTGGGTGTCAGCAGTGTGGCCAGGGCTCTGCTGGGCTCTAGGAATTCAGGAAGACAGAAGGGCCCCTCTGTACTCTGTCTTCATCTATTCTTTTCCTGAGGAGCATCTGTTGTCTTCTTAAAAAACAATTGCCGACCACCTGGGATGTCCAATGGGTCCCTAGAGTCCCATCCAGGCACAGTGCCTTGCAAGGGTGTGGTTCACGCATGACTGATGCTGTGTGTACCTCTCTGATGCTCCATGTTGGAATATGAGGCGGGTGGTGAAGTATTGGTTGGAGGAGACTTCAGCTTTCAAATGGAGGAGTCAGGGGAGGACTTGTGGGCGGTTCCCTTCTTAGGTAGATACAAGGCTCGGTCTACACCCTCTGGAATATGTTAAATTATTCATAGAAGCGTAAGTGTGTTTTTCTCACGCATTTTGAAACTCCAAAGAAAGTGAAAAAAAGAACTCCCAAATGGTTTTTCTTTTTCTTCTAAATAGGTCATTGTGTGGAGAATTACAACCACAGTAAGAAACCCGTGGGCCTCGAGAGGCCTGTCATAGAGTGGTCTCCTGACTATAGACATTGCGTGACCCCGTCTGTAAAATCCATCAAACACTTTTTTCCCCCCTAAAGCAAACTTCTGAATGAGAACACAGTGTTGTTTTTTTTTCAGATGTTCTAGACAAGAAGGCAGAGATTGCAGGATGTTAGGAAAATTACAGAGGCATGAAAGGCGAGGGAGGGGCGGTGGCGTAGAAATGGCTTTGGAGCCAGACAGCGACTGGAGAGCTTTGCCCGGCACTGTTAACTGTGGGGTCTTGGGCAGGTCACTTAACTTGTTGGACATCGGTTGGCTTGCCGATGCCCTTAAATGATGTACCCGTTTACACATTGCAACGCTTTTGTGGGCATTGGAGGTAATTTTTAGAATGGCGCTAGAACACCTAAAATAGGTGCTTAATAAATGCCCAAATGGACTCCTTCAGGCTTTGATTTGACCCCATTTCTTCTTGTTCATACCTCCACATTGGACACAGAGATGTGCGTTAATGACCTCTTGCATAAGCATCCTGGAATTGATGGTCAACCCCCAGTGTTAACTTATTCTGGGTAAATGCTTCAGCCTCGGATGTTCTCCCCCAATTAGGGTTGCCAGATAAAATACAGGACGCCCCAAATGCCCCATGGAGCTCTCGCTTCTGGGGAGGCGCTGGCATTAGACGGTTCTGCAATATTTAGCATAATTATACCCACCTAAGGCTGGTGCCTCTTTCTCAGACATTTGCAAGCTGAAGTCTCCTCCAACCAATACTTCATCACCCCCCTCATATTCAACATGGAGCATCACAGAGGTACACACAGCATCAGTCATGCGTTAAACTCACCCGTGCAGGGCACTGTGCTGGGATGGGACTCCAGGGACCCGTGGGACATCCCAGGTCCTTCCCCTTGCTCCTCAGGAAAAGAATAGATGAAGACACAGAAAAGAGGGTGACCCATGAGGGAACGACTCAGGCCTGCTAACTGGGTGACTCGCCTCCTTTGCACAGGGAGTTGGCCCCGTTTCCCGTGGAAAGGAAGAGTGGTGGGGTGAAGGAGCAGGGGGTCGGGCAAACTAAGCGCTGGGCGCCTCAGTTTCCTCCTCCGTGCCATGGAGACACAGTGCTTGTCTCTGTGGTGGTGGTAAGGATGAAGGGAGACATGCCTAATACTTAGCCAAGTGCTTGGCACCGAGTGATAATTTCACGCATGTTACAGTCCTTTCCTAGGCTGGTCTGAGGTTGCATAACCTTGAGCTTGTGGAAATACTTGATTCCACACCCGTACGGAACCACCCTCTGACCATGACTTAAGCCAGCCATTCTTTCTCTTTTCCCCCCAAACACCCTCCCCCCCAAATCTGATGCTGCATTTAGCATGCCCTCAAAGTTGCACCCCCCCCCCCCATCAGAGTTGTCCTGCCTGAAGTCCCAGGTGATTTATTTTTGACACTTCAGTGTCCTGGAACAGGTGACTGCCGCACACAGTAGGTCTTTGTGGCATATTATCCGGGAGAGAATGAAACTGGTTAATTTTACACCCTGTTATGCATTTCCTGTGTGTCATGTCTAGAACACAGGGTTGGAATATGTTTGGACTAATTAATTGCACTAATTGTTACATAGGTGAGGTTAGGGCCACTTGAATGTATTATTCAAATTTATGCAGAATAGATGGACAATGTAATCATCATACTCGTAAAACACAATTATGGTATTGGCTGTCACCCAAGAAATGCGTTTTAAAGACTGTACTAGAATTCTCTGAAAGGTGGCTTCTGTCCACAGAGACATAGCCTAAACCTTTGGTGTCATCTGTTCAACTGACTCTACTGTAGTTTTGGAATCTGAATTGGTGATGTTCTCAGTTGTCTTTTTAGTAACCCCACTGGTCAAAGATGGAGACCCCCGTGTCTAACACAGCTGGAGGGGGAGAGAAGGCGTTAAGGTGAAGATTTGAAAGTTAATATGCTCTATCATCTGGGTATAATACACAAATAACTGATAAAATCTACAGAGAGGTTATCCTTTAAGCAAACACGATAAATAAAAATTCAGTCATAAAACAGACAGATTGGGAGATGCATGACTATATTGAAGATGAGTGTTTCGCTTTACAAAATAACTCAGCCTGTGGCACATTAAATACCACCTCTTTTGGCATATTTAAAATGTGCCTACCATTGGGAAAGTAAATCATTTATACCCAGGTTTTTCAGGAAATTATGTAAAATCATCCATCATACAAGATGTTTTATTTATGACTCAGAATTATGGGTCAGGGATGGCTCTGCACTAAAATGTGAGGGAGAGTGCAAACTTGGCATGGCCTGCCTGAGAAGAGTAAGAAGGTAGTGTCGTTATTGTCTCCAAAACGCACGTGCAACAAATATACGCCACTCAGTGGAGAGGCGAAGGTATGTGAGCACATTGGAGAGAAGGTGTTAGGATTCAATTTGCAGAGAAGAGGCTGAGGGAAGCTTGGTGAGATGTGAGGCAGGGAGGGCTTCAGGCAGAGGGATGGTGCCCGCCGGGCCCCCTTGCTGCAGGGTGGAATGTGGTGAGGATGGAGCATTTTGATGGGTGATGTCTTTCAGTTCTCATCCTTGATTCCTGGTAATATCATTCCCCTTTTCGTCAGTCCGCAGGCTGATGCTCTGTCCACTGAGCCAAACCAGCTGGGGCAACCCTTTTCTTTTACAGCTGTGGAAACTGAGGCTTAGGGAAGTTGTCCAAGGACTGACCTATGGCTATACATCAGCGGTTCTCAACCTGTGGGTTGTGACCCCTTTGGGGCTCGAACGACCCTTTCACAGGGGTCGCCTAAGACAGTGGTCGGCAAACTGCGGCTCGCAAACCACACATGGCTCGCGAGCTGCGGTTTGCCGCTCTGTTGAGTAATGAGTTTGCCAACCACTGACCTAGACTCTCAATTCCAATAATTACAAGCTGCTGTTGTTCCTTGTGATTAAGCCCCTATCCCAGTGGTCGGCAAACTCATTAGTCAACAGAGCGGCGAGCCGCAGTTTGCCGACCACTGGCCTAAGACATCCTGCATATCAGATATTTACATTACGGTTCATAACAGTAGCAAAATTACAGTTATGAAATAGCAACGAAAATAATTTTATGGTTGGGGGTCACCACAACATGTATTAAAGGGTCGCGGCATTAGGAAGGTTGAGAACTACTGTTATAGATGGACAGATTTACGTCTGTTGGACTCTAAAACCCAATGCTTTCAACCATTATAGAGAGAGAGTTCAACATTTATGGTAGACTCAAGAAAGACTCTCCCGTTAGTGAGGGGTTAAAGGTTCTAATACATTACTAAAATATTCAAGGTAATATCAAGTGGCAGGGGAAGTGTGTTTAAAGTGGAATTGCCTCTCAGTTGCCTGCGAGGAGTCATCCAGGTGAGGATCAGGGTCAACCTGGGGGGATTTTGCAACTTCCACATTTGCCGAACCTGTTAGCAATGGAGTGGTTACAGCTACAGGAATATTGAAAATGAGCCAAAGATCTAAATGACCAGATGAGCCAGTGGTACTCTTTACTATGATTTAAAAATGACTATATTTTCTTTTTTTAAAAACATTTATTTTTTTACAGTGTGGAAGGGAGAGAGATAGAGAGTTGGAAACATTGACGAGAGAGAAACATGGATCAGCTGCCACCTACCCCCCCCCCCCCCACTGGGGACGTGCTCACAACCAAGGTCCATGCCCTTGACCGGAATCGAACCTGGGACCCTTCAGTCTGCAGGCCGACGCTGTATCCGCTGAGCCAAACCGGTCAGGGCAAAATGACTAAATTTTCTAGAAAAAAAAAAAATACAGATGCTTTGGTTGGCCAGAGTTTTATTTACTTTATTCTTTTCTGACTTACTATTTTTTTTTGGAAAAAATGTCAGAAACCTATAAAAGCGAAATCATGTTTAGTTATCTGTTTAAGGGATCTCATTGTTAGAAATAAATCTGCTCCACCAGTCCAGGCTGTTCTGGAAATTCCGCGGTGCCCAGGTTCCGGGGAGCCTCTGGTCGCGCCTGCCATGCCATGAGTGAGCCTGCCCCTCTGGACACGCCTCCACCCGGAGCTACCAGGCAGCAGCTCTCACTGAACCGTCTTTTGAGCATTCACTTGCCTCGTGGCTCTGCCTTTCTGCCTCTATCGTCAGCCTTGTGATTGAGTGGTTTAATTTAGTTGTCACGAAATGACTTTCCATCACACTCGTGGTTTTGGTCCGTCGTACCACGCACTGTCATCTATTTTGGAAATTTTAATATGGCAAAACCCTCTCGAATGCAGTGTGTGTGCAAAAAAAAAAAAAAAAACCCCACAAAACTCTGCAAGAGAAAACTGTACTGTATTGATTTCCCTGGGTCTAATTGTTCTCTCGAGTCATGTTGAATTTTACTGTGTCTGTTTTTCTCATATATACTTATAAAAATCCATAGACTGGTTCATAACACTTTATAGCTGCACGATCCTTTTTTGGGGTCTGATTGAAGACAGTAATAGCTTGCAGTGCTAATTCTGGTGTATCATAACTATTGAGTAGCTGAAATGGAAAAACATTTTCAGTCTGAAAGCAGTTTTTAGCTTAAAGATAGGCTAGTCGGGGAAACAGGTTCACCTTATTTTATTTGCTGTAAGATCAATTATGTGCTTGTTTTTTTTTACTATTATATAATTATATAGTAGTAAAATTATATAAAAATTTCTGGTATAAAAGCAGTCAGTTTATTAAAAAAAATAGTATAGCCTGTGCCAAAATAACCCCAAGTAATTCATTCAGTTAATTTAGGGGAAATTCAATAATCTTGTTTGGGAGTGGCCTGCTTTGGGGGAGGAGTATTATTATATCTTTTTTATGAATAGAACTTTTTTTTTTCACATTGAAGTTATCTAATTTGTCACTGATGATGCTTTATATTTTAAAGACAGTATTTCCTCAGCTTTCTTTAGGTTACAATAATTCAAAAATACTTTTTTCCATTCTTTACCCTCAAGTTTTCTCTGTCCTTATGTTTTGGTGGGGTCTCTCTCTCTTTTTTTTAAATATATTTTATTGATTTTTTACAGAGAGGAAGGGAGAGGGATAGAGAGCGAGAAACATCGATGAGAGAGAAACATCAATCAGCTGCCTTCTGCACACCCCCTACTGGGGATGTGCCCGCAACCCAGGTACATGCCCTTGACCGGAATCGAACCTGGGACCCCTCAGTCCACAGGCCGACACTCTATCCACTGAGCCAAACCGGTTCTGGCTTGGTGGGTCTCTTATAAAGAGCTTGTAGCTGAGTTTTTATTTTTTATACAATTTAACACTATTTCTTTTGAGAATTTAGCCTCTTCATAATTAAAGTAATCCTGGTATGTATGGATTGAAATGCGTCATTTTAATTATGTGCTTTCTATTTATTCCACTTTTTTCTGTCCCTCCAGGAAAACCTCCAGTTTTCCTTCTTGTCTTTCTTTAGATCAATTGAAATTTGTCTTTAGATCAGTTTGAATCTTTTTTAAAATTCTGATTTACCTCTTTCCTTTTTTTTTGAAGCTATGCACTCTATGTTTGTTCTTTAAATGGTTACCCTAACATAGATGCTCAACCAAGTCTTTCCTTGTGATAAATGAGACATTTTCATGCTGATCGCTTTCTGTCCACATACTTGCTTTTGTGGTTCAGTATTTTAATTCTGCCTCTATTTTGTTAACCCATCAAGTGAGATTTTATTATTCTGTTTAGTATAGTTGATGCTTGTTTAGATTTCCCACTTATTTTTTTTAATTGAATAAATCTTTATCATTCAGATTATTACAATTGTTCCTCTTTTTTCCCCCCTTAGCTCCCCTCCACCCAGTTCCCACCCCACCCTCTGCCCTCACCTCCCCGCCACTGGCCACTGTCCTCATCCATAGGTGTATGATTTTTGTCCAGTCTCTTCCCGCACCCCCCACACCCCTTTCCCCCTGAGAATTGTCAGTCCACTCCCTTTCTATGCCCCTGATTCTATTATATTCACCAGTTTATTCTGTTCCTCAGATTTTTAATTCACTTGATTTTTAGATTCACTGGTTGATAGACATGTATTTGTTGTTCATAATTTTTATCTTTACCTTTTTCTTCTTCTTCCTCTTCTTAAAGAATACCTTTCAGCATTTCATATAATACTGGTTTGGTGGTGATGAACTCCTTTAGCTTTTTCTTATCTGTGAAGCTCTTTATCTGCCCTTCAATTCTGAATGATAGCTTTGCTGGGTAGAGGAATCTTGGTTGTAGGTTCTTGATATTCATCGCTTTGAATATTTCTTGCCACTCCCTTCTGGCCTGCATAGTTTCTGTTGAGAAATCGGCTGACAGTTGTATGGGTGCTCCCTTGTAGGTAATTAACTGTTTTTGTCTTACTGCTTTTAATATTCTCTCTTTGTCTTTTGCTCTTGGCATTTTAATGATGATGTGTCTTGTTGTGGTCCTCTTTGGATTCCTTTTGTTTGGGGTTCTGTGCGCTTCCTGGACTTGTAAGTCTATTTCTTTCACCAGGTGGGGGAAGTTTTCAGTCATTGTTTCTTCAAATAGGTTTTCAGTATCTTGCTCTCTCTCTTCTTCTGGCACCCCCATAATTCGGATGTTGGTACGCTTGAGGTTGTCCCAGAGGCTCCTTACACTGTCTTCAAACTTTTGGATTCTTTTTTCTTTTTGCTTTTCCAGCTGAGTGTTTTTTGCTTCTTTGTACTTCAACTCTTTGACTTGATTCTTGCGGTCCTCTAGTCTGCTGTTAGGTCTCTGTGTAATATTTTTTATTTTAGTCACTGTATGTTTAATTTCTAGTTGGTCCTTTTTCATATCCTCAAGGGTCTCGCTAAATTTATTGGCCTTTTCTAGGAAATTCTTGAAAAACCTTATAATCATGGTTTTGAACTCTGTATGCAGTCGTTTGCTTTCCTCCATTTCTTTCATTTGTGATATGTTTCTTTGTCTCCACATTTTCGCTGCTTCCCTGAGTTGGTAGAGTAGCTTTGTGTGGTAGGTGTCCTCTAGGGCACAGTGGCTCAGCCTCCCCAGTTACCTGAGGTGGACACTCTTGGTGTACCCCTTTGTGGGCTGTGTGCACAGCCTTGTAGTTAAGTCTTGATTGTTGTTAGTATCACTGGGGGGAATTGACCTCCAGGCCAGTTGGCTGTGAGGATCAGCTGTGTCTACACTGGGAGAACTTCTGTGCTGGAGACACTCTTATGAGACAAGACTTGCAAAATTGCAAAAGACTCTGTGCTCAGCTTGGAAGGGGCTGAGTTTCAGGGCGGAACAGACAGCCTTGGTTTCCCGTTATCCCTGCCCTATGAGGCCCCTGGGTCTCAGTGTCCCTCAGTAATTGCTGCAAGCACCTTTGAGAGAAAGTCGCCCTCGAGTTTCGCCCACTGCCAGACAGTCCAGTTTCTCCCCGAATGAGTTGGGGTTCCCAGAAACTTGCCCACTGGAGTTCAGCGCAGTCGGGAGTTTCCATCTCCCTCCCACTTTAGAAAGCCAGCCGTGCACTCAGCTGCCCGTGCATTCAGCAGTCAGTCCTCTCTGCGCGTGCGCCTCCAGACCTCTGCCTTCTGCAGCTCCCAAGTCTCAGTGTGCTTTCTCTTTTCCTAACAGTCCAGATTCACCCTGAATGAGTCTGGTTTCCCAGCGTCGCTCCCGGGACTGGAGTTCAGGGCAGTCGGGAGCTTCCTTCCCCCTCCTGCTTTAGAAAGTCAGCCGTGCACTCAGCCTCCTGTGCACACAGCCGCCCATCCTCTCCACGTGCGAGTCTCTGTACCTCAGCCTTTTGCAGCTCCTCTGAGTCTCAGTGTGCTTTCCTCTTTCCTTCTAGTTGTAGAAGTTCCACTCAGCCAGCTTTTCTTTGTCTTTTAGTTGTAGTTTTGATATTGTTGTGCGAGGCAGCAGTTTAGGTGTTTACCTGTGCCGCCATCTTGGTTTCTCCATTAGATTTCCCACTTATTTACCAATATTTTTACTCACTGTTCCTGGCACACGTTTCTTTGTCCTAACACCTCAGCCTGACCATCAAGGCTGCCATGTTCAGGCTCCAGCCATTCTTCCAACTTTGCAAACTTTTCTTCGTAGCTTCCCTCTGCGTGCCCTGCCTAGAATGCTCCTTCCCGCCTTTCTACTCGCCAGAATCCTGCCCATTTTTAAAAGCCCCTTCCCAGTCTCATTTCCCCAGGGAGACTCCCTTGATGATCCCCTCCCCCCACAACCTACTGGGGCAATCTCTCCTGCCCTGGACTATCTCAGAGATTGAACAGGCTTAGTTGGCATTGAAGTGGGCCCTTGGGTTCTTTAACCTTATCGTTCCAAATGGAAAGGACTCTGGAGGACGAGGCATGTCCTGTCCCCTGTGTCCCCATACCTGGCACAGTGCCCACACTTAGTAGGACCTCCTCCTGTGCATCGTGTCAACCTTGGCAGTGGTTGGTTTTTTTTTTTTCTATCTCTTGTTTGGAAAACTGCTAATCATGGCGACAGATGGCGGCCCCTCTTTCTAGTCAGACCTGAAACCCCGACGCTGTTCTGGGAGGCCTAATTGTTCTTCACGGGTAGTTGAAGCCGGCTTCATCTGTTTCAGCTCTAAACAGCATCTCTGAGTTACAGGAGTTCAATCAGGCAGTCGATTGGGTAACCGGCAATTGTTGCTCTCCGCCGTAGCCTGGCCAGCAGGCAGCCCCGTGGCCTGGACTTCCTGCCTGTCACCCAGCAGCAGATGGGTTCCTTCTGTCCAGCAGGCCAGGAGTTAGGGATGTGGAAAACCCAGGACACTGCGCCTGCCCTGTGCTGTCATGCAGAACCTAAAGGTTCAGGTGGATCACCTCCAGGACCAAGCGCTGCTTGGGCCAGAGCATGGATGATCCCCATCGCGTGGTGGTGGGAGTGGCACAGGAAGGGAGCCTGGGCAGGAGAATGGCTGCGACCTGTGCTGTAGAGCTAGAGGGATTACGTTTCCATCAAGACGCTGCCCACCAGCTACTTGATCTCTCTGATTCACACCTTCCTCACTTGCAAAGGGAGCATTAGAATCGCTGCTTCCTCTAACTGGTATGAGGAATGCATGAGATCATGGGTGTAGAACACTGAACTGAGATCTGGCCTACGATAGTCATTTAATAAGTGACCATGTCAGAAACACAGTCCTTCCTTCCTTCCTTCCTTCCTTCCTTCCTTCCTTCCTTCCTTCCTTCCTTCCTTCCTTCCTTTCTTTCTTTCTTTCTTTCAGTATTTCTTTATTGATTTCAGAGAGGAAGGGAGAGGGGGAGAGAGAGAGAAACATCAATGATGAGAGAGAATCATTGATCAGCTGCCTCCTGCACGCCCCCTACTGGGGATTGAGCTCACAAGCCAGGCATGTGCCCTTGACCAGAATTGAACCTGGGACCCTTCAGTCTGCAGGCTGACGCTCTATCCACTGGGCCAAACCAGCCTGGTCTTTTGTATGTTTGGCCAGCCACCATCCCTGACTCCCAGTGGCCCGTGTGCTGCCTGCTGAGATTCTTGACTGTTCTTGCCTCCTCTCGCTGCGTGCGCTTGTCCTCATGTCCTGGGCTACCTTTATCAGTTGGCATTATCTTGGGGACCCCTGTTTGTCTTCTGCCCAGAGACCTGTCATCAAGGGATCCAATGCAACCCCTTTCATTCCCTTCCTTAAAGTACATGTTTCCATAAATCCATCCTCCTCTGAGTCTTGTCCGTGGTGAGAAGGTGCCCCCTTCGTAAATGGGAGAGCTTCCGTTTAGGGGGGTTTGGATCCCCCCGTCACTGTTCAGCTGCGTCATCTCCCAGCATGCGGAGAGAGGGAACAATTTGGGTCCATTCTGCCCTCTACAAAAACCCACGACTGCGTAATACAATTTCTTTTCGGTGTGTGAGCCAGTGATAAAAGTTCTAATCTCTGCAGAGCATGGGAAGGAGTGTTAATACCGCCTGGGAAAATACCCTCCCGTCCTCAATTTCCTGGCACGCTGCGTCCCTCGCCAACACAGAGCTTATCTTGCGAAGGCAGGGCTTCTAGAATGACACATTTTAAGCCAAGCAGTGGAGTCTGTTCGCCCTGTGCCTACAGTTTTCTTGAAGTATTTTGGGGAAACATTTGGATTCTCTGAGGGGGAAAAACACCCATTGATTCGGACAACTCCTCTTTCTCTGTTCTTTCCTGCTTGCATTTTTTTTCTTTTTGTAGTTTTACTAGAGTCACTGGCTTTTTTAAGGGCATCAGAAGGGAATTTAATTTTGAAAAAGAAACAGGAGAATGCTTGAAAAGCTCTTCCTGGAAAGAGATGACAGTCTAGAGCTGTTGAGTTGGACCCCTCAGTACCCAGTCATTAGAGTCACTGTCCATGGGAGTTATATTAGGATTCTCAGCCTGTGGGGTCCCACGTGGGTGCTAAGTGTGGGTTCTGTAAGAGTGGGGGCCTTGTCCTGTTGGTATGTAACCTCAGCACCTCACCTCGTCCCTGGGGAGGCCCGCTGGAAGGCTGGATAAATGCTTGTGTTGGAAATAGGTCCAAGCAAAGGCTTGTCTTTAGATCCATTTGCCTTTCCTGTGTCATGAGGCGTTCAGATAGATGTTTTTTAAAAAAATATATTTTTACTGATTTCTGAGAGGGAGGGAGAGGGAGAGAGAGCTAGAAACATCAATGATGAGAGAGAATCATGGATTGGCTGCCTCCTGCACGCCCCCCCTACTGGGGATGGAGCCCGCAACCCGGGCCTGTGCCCTGGACCGGAATCAAACTCGGGATCCTTCAGTCTGCAGGCCGACACTCTAGCCACTGAGCCACACGGGCTAGGGCTGTTCTTGTTCAGGTTTAAGCTGATGTCTAGACCTGGAGTGAAAGCAGCAGGACGTACAGCCCAGGCTTGAGAATTCGGCTCCTGGTTAGAGGTTGTCCTGACCAGCCTTGTCCCCATCCGTTTCTTCAACATGAAGGTTCCCCTCTGGGATTGAGGTGGCCGTGTTTTTTTGAAAAGAATAGTTTATTAAATGTGAGAGAGAGGCGGAGAGGCCCCCACCAGGGATCGAGCCCGCAACCTGGGCGTGTGTTCCGACTGGGAATCGAACTGGCAGCGCTTTGGTGCGTGGGATAGCGTCCAACCAGCTAAGCCCTCCAGCCAGGGCGTGACCACTTTCCTTTTACGTTTGTTTAAATGTCATTGTGTCCGTGAAGTTATCACGTGCTACGTTTTACGTGGCAAGTAGAGGGCGAGGCCCGCGGAATCACACACAGTTCCCAGCACCCCCGTCCCCTCCCCTCCCCACTACAGTGGCCCAGCTGCCTTTTCGGAGGCGTGCCAACGCGTACACTTTCCGGGAGGGCCCGACCGTGCCGTGTGTGCCCCTGTGATTCCTGAAAGCGTCCTCAGGGAATCCCGATGACTTCATAGTGTTTGCACGCTTCTCCTGTCACGTTTCCTGGGCTCTCCTACGGGTTGGCTTGGGGAACAGAGGTTTACGAAGAGAAAACGCTCTCTGCCCTCGCTGGATCACTTTCCCCCGGGCTTGTTCACTGTGCCTGTGCTCCGCCAGATGAGACAGCCAAGGCCTCCCCTCGTCTCTCCCGCCACCTGGTCCCTTCGGAGTTGGGGGATGGGTGAGGTGACACTCCCGAAGAGGTCTGGGAAGACAGCTTCCCTGGTAGGCATTGGTGTTTCCTGGAGAGCCACGTAGCTGCAGTGACTCCGCAAGCCTTCCTGTGGTACCGAACCTGCTGTGTGACATGACCTGAGGGTGGACGGTGGGCCACATAACACTGACCCAGTTTACAGGTGAGGAGGGTCACATGATCCTTCTAGACCACAGTCTAGAAAATGTCGCTACTGGGATTTCAGCCTTTTTTTTTTTTTTTATAATATGTTAGAGGCCCGGTGCATGAAATTCATGCATGGGTAGGGTTCCTAGGCCTGGCCTGCAATCAGGGCCAATCTGTGGGGTGACTGGTGGGGAGATCGGCCCCGCCCCCGCCCACTGGCACCCACCGTGGCCAGCCTGGGGCCTGTAGACTGGGGGCAGCTCCTACATTGAGCGTCTGCCCCCTTGGTGGTGAGTTCGCATCATAGCGACCAGTCATTCTGCCATTTGGTCGATTTGCATATTAGGCTTTTATTATATAGGATTTTTATTGATTTCAGAGAGGAAGGGTGAGGGAGAGAGAGATAGAAACATCAATGATGAGAGAGAATCATTGATTGGCTGCCTCCGGCATGCCCCCCAGTGGGGATCAAGTCCGCAACCCGGGCATGTGTCCTGACTGGGAATTGAACTGTGACCTCCTGGTTCATAGGTGGATGCTCAGCCACTGAGCCACTCAGGTCGGGCATCAGCCTCTGTTTTTTGATTCAAAGACTGCTATTCCAATGTATCATTCTGTGAAGTGTTAACAGCACCCTTTCCCATGTGTCTAGAGCTTTAACACTTCCATGGATTATTTTCAGGCTCTGCGAGGCAGGCAGGGCAAATGCATATGGCATGTCACTCCAGCTAACGATGAGCTCTGGTGAAAATACCCATTACTTCCCAGTACATGGTCATTATCTCTGAATAGCTTCAATCAGCATCTCAGATTGCAACTGCACCAGTATTTGGATTACCATAACGTTCGTCATTCTAAACAGGGCATCTTGATAGTAAAAGGGGAGCTGTTGATAATTACATTTGGACAACAGGTGTAAGCTAGGGCTGTTTCAGGAAAGTTAGGACATGCAGGAATATTAGAAAAGGGCGAGAAAGGGAGGAGGGGAGGAAATGAACATATTTAAAGCCCTGATATATGTGAGATATTGTGCTAAATATTTAAACATCGTTTCGCTTAAGACATAGATATGGTTAATGTCCACTGTACAAATTTGGAGAAATCAAGAAATTTCTGACAGATGGTACAGGCTAGTGATTAAGAGCGCCATCAGAAATAGAGTTTCCAACCCATTCATTCATCGAACAAATGTTGACCGAGCATGTATATTCCATGCACAGTTCCAGTTGCTGGGGAGAGAGCAGTGACCGACAGGGAGTTTCTGTTCTATTAGGAGACTAAAATGAAGTAAATAACAATGTATAATGTTGTATCTTTTCATGACCAGGTGGGGATGAATGTGATAGAGTGCTGGGGGATGCTACGTTTTAGTGTTGTTGTTAATCCTCACGCGAGGATATTTTTCTATTGATTTTTTAGAGGGAGTGGCAAGGAGGGGGAGAGACACACAGAGAGAAACATTGATGTGAGAGAGACACATCTATCGGTTGCCTCCTGCAGGGCCAGGGATCGAGCCTACAACTAAGGTATGTGCCCTTGACCAGGAATCTGTGCGCCGATGTCCTCTTCACTGAGCCAAACCGGCTAGGGCAGGGTCAGTACCTCCTTCTGTGGAAGTCCCTTCAGTGTTGTCCATAACCCTGCCTGTCGGGAACTCTGCTGGCCACCACAGAGCAGAGCACCTGACCTATTGATGGAAGGGTACATTTCAGTGCCCTGTCCTTACCATCACAGCCACAACCCTCATTATCCACAACCATTTATTGGTTTAGTATATGACCCCGATGTACTCACTCTTGTTTCTTTCCTATCTAATTTTGGCTCTGGGACCAGACTTGGGGACTTTCCGTTCTGTGCAGGGCACATGAGCTCTGTTCCTTGACTGTGGCCCGGAGCTTAGCAACCTTCATTTTCCTGAAGGCTGGTGTGAAGACAAATGGAAAGACAAGGGCAGATGGGGGCAAAGATTGCTGAGAGGGTGAGAGGGAGCGTATGGAAATCATACCAGACTCAGAAGACCTGGGTTCCACTCCTGGAGTTTTCTCTTACTGGCTCTCTCTCTGTAATCTTGGACAGAGACATCTGCCCTCTTCTGGCCTCAGTTTTTCTCAAGTGTAAAGCTGTGATACTAATACAGTTATGACAATAAAGTTATGACATGGACATCTCATAGAATTGTTCAGTAGATGTTGATGTCCATCTCCTGCTAGATATTGTGCAAGATGGAGGAGCTGGAACAGTGATAAGACCCTGCCCGTGCCCTTCACGGGGGTGATGGAGGGGCACCTGGCTTAACGGAGTGAGTGGAACATGGATGCAGACACGCTTTGTATTGTGCTGCGTAACTGTCAGGAACTGTAACGAATGAAGAGAGGCGAAGGAACTGATGCGCAGGCTGGGATTAACGGAATACGTTGGAGAGTTGCTTTGTCAATAGGAACTTACCTACCCATTAAAATGACCTGGAGCATTTACAAAGATACAAATGCATGGACCTAAACTCCAGACATTCTCGTTGACTTGGCCTGGGATGTGTGTGGGGTCTGGACGCTGGTTTTTAAACAACACATACGAGATGATCCTAATGAGCACCCGGAGTTGAGAGCCACTTTGCTTAATGATGTGCCACCGGAAGAGGGAAGAGAGCTTGCTTCGGAGTATGGGGTCAGACTGAACCAGAGGGAGCTCACCTTTTCCCTTGTTCCCTGGCCTTAAATCTCTGTCCTTGACTCCAGGGCCCCGTGTCCCTGGGAGGAGTGGGGATTTGCATCCCACAGTTGAATGGAAAGGAAGGTCCTTGAGATCAGAGGGTGAGGAGGATGCCTGGAGAGCCAGCCTGTTACGCATCACAAACCCAAGACAGATGGAGCGCCTGCGAGTAATTCTCACAGCGACTGTGTTGCCAAGGATGGGACAGGAGCAGACAATCAGCAGCAGGGAGGGAAGGATATCCTGGAGGGACGAAGTGGTGGGAGCCGTGTTCCAGATGAAGAGCCAGAGGGCTTGAGACCAGCGCCAGAACATTCGGAGGGGACCGCTGATCTGGCCAGCAGTGCTGTTTCTCACTGGCCAGAGGCCGAGGCCCGTCTGAGTGATTCTGGTCCTGGCCCTGCCCACCGCCCCTGCCCACTGCAGCAAGAGACACAGCTGCCCTTCTCCTAGGTCAGTGGTTGGCAAACTCATTAGTCAACAGAGCCAAATATCAACAGTACAACGACTGAAATTTCTTTTGGGAGCCACATTTTTTAAACTTAAATTTCTTCTAACGCCACTTCTTCAAAATAGACTCACCCAGGCTGTAGTATTTTGTGGAAGAGCCACACTCAAGGGGCCAAAGAGCCGCATGTGGCTCGCGAGCCGCAGTTTGCCAACCCCGGCCCTAGGTGCTTCCCTGTCTCTGGCCCAGCCTACTCTGTCCAGGGCAGGCAGGAGAACAGCAGAGTGAGTCCAGGAAGAGCCAAGAGGGTAGGTCACTTGTGTGCTCTGCCTGGCCCATCTCCTCCCGCTCCCTGTCAACTTACTTCATAGACCCCGGTGTCTACCTTGACAACTCTTTTGCTTACCTCTTCCCTGCTGGGGTTGGAGTCCTGCTCTGAACTTGGCTCTGACAGTGTCAGTGGGGGTAGAAGACTACCCATTTAATTGAAGCCCTGACATTGGCCCCATTGCCAATGGCAAGACCACCCTCCGATCGGATGGTCACACGTACCTGTCTCCCTCAAGGCAACACAACTACTTTAACCTGCTGGATTATAAATTACTTGAGCTCACTCTTGCCCAGAGAGGGAAGGGTTGGAAATGGGCTGCCTGGAGATGTCTAGAGCTAAGCTTCAGGCTGTGAGAATGAGAGTCAGCCATCGGTGAAGATACTCACTGGATCCCCACTCCTGGCTGCTGGGCCCTGCAGCCGGGTGAGTGTCTCCAAGCCCGAAGCCCACTCTGTCTGGACCAGACTCCTTGCCCCGAGGACTTGCGGAGGTGCCCTGCATCTCTCACAGCCTAAGTAAGACGTTACTCCAGGCTAATGTCATTCCTGCCCGGGGCACCTTGCCCAGCGAGCCTCTGAATGCAGATGGGATGACAGAAATACTTTGTAAACCGCACGGTGCTCTGTGCACGCAAATCCTTTTTCCTAAGGGCACACATTTTCTTGTTTACTGTGAACTTGCCCTCGCAGTCCAGCTCTGATTCGGAATCCATCAACCTGATATCTCAAGTGGGATGACTCACTGCCAACATATTTTAAATGTGGTAGACTGAGCAGGGTGGGGGCACCGGCTCTCTTCTCACGTGCTTGCCTCCCCAGCCCTGCTCTCTGGCCACATTTTGTCTCTCCCTATGAATGGGAGAACTAGGGTGGTGATTTTTTTTTTTAAAAAATACATTTTTATTGATTTCAGTTAGGAAGGAAGAGAGAGATAGAAACATCAGTGATGAGAGGGAATCATTGATTGGCTGCCTCTTGCACGCCCCCCTACTGGGGATTGAGCCCGCAACCTGAGCATGTGCCTTTGACTGGAATCGAACCTGGGACCCTTGAGTCCACAGGCTGATGCTCTATCCATTGAGCCAAACCAGCTAGAGTGAGGGTGGTGATGTTTAACACTTCTTTTTGCATATGTATTCATTTAACCAGTCCAGCTTGCTTCTCCTCCAGTCGCCCTTTCCTCCCTTTCCCTGGAGCTCTGCTGTAGTGACCAGGGCTCTGGCCCTGGAATTGGAATGTACCGGCCAATTACGTTTAGCTGTGTGACCTTAAACCATTCTCAGGTGTTTTTTGTTTGTTTGTTTTGTTTTGTTTTTAACTTGGGGCGCGTCATCTGGAAAATATATGTAGTGGTATTTTACAGGTTGTCATGCACTTGGTGAACGTAATGCAAGATTTATTCCTCTAATGAGCCTTATCCCTTGGGGGTAAATATTACCAAGCTCACGAGTTCATCAGTATTTCTGGCTATCCACCCTTCCCACCTACATTTCTCAGCAGCTCCCCTGCATGAAGTGGGGTGGAAAGTGACCTGTGTCACTTCTGGGCTGAAGCATGTAGGAGCAGGGACATGAGTCTATTGGCCATCTTGGAGGCATGGTTGGGGTGGAGCCACCTTGGAGGAAGGCTACCATGAAGAGCTACTCAAATCTATAATAGGCTTTGTGTGGATGAGAAAAAAACAACCTTTATTATGTTAAGCAACTGAAATTTTTGGTGCTCTTTGTTACATAGCATAACCTATCTTATCCTGACTGTTGCACTCACTTCCTGCCTTCACATGGCAGGGTTTTCCAGTTAACTCCTTTGGTTCCCTGGGGTGCCATAGAAATACCATAAGGGAGGGAGGGAGGAGAATAAGGAAAATATAAGTGGTGAGCCTTCTCTTCACCCAGAGTTTCACCCTTGCACTGATCACTCCTGCCTGCTTCATACCAGCAATGTTTGCTTTTGTCTTCCATGACTTGCTTATTTGCAAGAAAAAAAACAACCTTTCTTGTGTTAAGCAACTGAACCTTCCTTTAAACTTAAACTTCTAACACCACTTCTTCAAAATAGACTGAAGCGAGTCTATTTTGAAGAAGTGGTGTTAGAAGAAGTTTAAGTTTAAAGGAAGTTTTTTTTCCTTAAAACCTTCTTCCTCTCTACCTCCCTATGTTTTTTCCTCCTCCAAAATATCCCTGTGCAAAACTCACCTTTTACCAAACTTTACCTGGAAGCTTTCCTGGTTAAGTCAGTTATTTGAATGGACTTTGGAAAAATCACTTCTGTCTGTATTTCATTTTTTATTTTCAAAACAACGGTGCTGCATTCCGTGGTCCCCTACCCCCTGCCAGTGCTGACGTCCTGTGATTACAAATAAATCTCCTCTCTTTCTTTCCTCTGAATTCCCTCAGCACCTGTGGACTTTTTTCATCCTGGGTTGATTTGCAGTTTCCACTGTTTTGTTTTTGTCCTTCCATTTTTGCCATGTGCACCATTCAGGGGGTTTGATCTAGACTGTAGGCTCTTAGGAGGAGAGACCATATGGCTTCCTTCTCCTCCCCCTTCACTCCTATCCCCAGGCCACAGGATAAACCCGTGGACTCAGGGGTCGTTCCAATAATCTCATCTACCCTTGGACAAATGACAAATGGCAAGTCCCAGGCGGAGCCTTGTTTTTGGGTGTCTCTGCTATGTTCCTGCCTCTCAGCGTAACTAGCTTTAGTCACGTATGGGTCTGAGAATTAGATCTTAGCCGTTGCCTTTTTCTATGATTGGCTCTATTAACACATACTCGCTGAATTGTGTCCATGCCCTTGATTGGGAATTATGGGTATGTACCGGTGATAGCTAAAGCTGGGGGATCTATGAGATGACTCTGGAAGAGAGACTAGAGAAGGCCAACGATGGTGCCTTTTAAAGAAAGGCAGAATGGAGAGGCCTATTTCTAAGATTGTGAGTGTAGGCGGGTAGAGGCTCATGGACATTCAGGAGAGGGGAGAGTTTTATGAAGGGTTTGTTCAGCGTCAGCTGGGACTCAGGCACAGTTTGCCCCCTAGAGCCAGAGAGGGACATTGCAGAGAAGAGAACCAGATGTGCTGGAAAGATATGTGGAGCTAGTTGTTACAGAGACTTGAGATACGCATGTGTGTGACCAGATTCTTTTGTGTTGTTCTGTCGAGCGAGGAGAACTAATCAGGGAAATGGGGGTAATTCGATGGGTCCTATAATCAAAAAGTTTAAGATACCATCTATTGCTACTTAAGGATGATCTTATGTAGGAAAGTGCTGGTAAATAAATCAGTTCTCTGGGGTTGCAGGAGGAAGCCGTGTTATGTAGCACTCGCCAGTTACCATGGTGTAAATACTCTCACCATGGTTGATTTCAAAATACCAACATGTCATTGAGTGTGGAGTTGGGAGAAGAGATGTGCAGTCAGCTTGTGTAAGTTAGTGCATGCCAGCCCCAACATACCACTGACCCTTTATGCAGCCAGATAAATAATAATAATAATAATAATAATAATAATTTCTTATGGAGCTGTTTGTGGTCCACCAGGAACTTTGATATGCCTTTCTTTACCTGCACAATACCTTGAGTGTCATGTTACAGGGTGCAATTTGAAAATCTCTTTGGCTACAGACTTTAAATTACCACTGAGGAAACGCCCTTTGGTTTAGCATTCATGAACAGATCCCATGTCTTTTAAGGAATAGAATACAGGGCATATACATGTCAGTAAGGCAGGATAAGACAAGAAAGATCTTGACTGTAGGATAATGCTGGAGAAGATCTAAAAGGCCACAGAGACAGAAGGTTGGGTAGCCAGGTAAAGAAAATGTTCAAAGGAGAGATCCAAGGATACTAAGGATAATAATTTTTCCTACTTCATAATTTTGCTTAGGGCCCGGCCTGCTCCTAGACCATAGATCTTGCCAAGTAGAGTTCATGCTCCATTAGCCATTCTAATGGAGGAAAGTTGGACAGCATAATTCACAACAACAAATAACCTTGAAAGGTATAAATTGGATTTACAGAGAATGTAATGCTTACATCTTAGTTATCTTTACCGTCTTGTGATTCATCTGCCTATTCTTCCTCTAGAACTTAGCCTACTCATGACAAGTCATATTCTAGAGTTGAGAAAAGCCACATAATCAGTACAACCTAGATTTTTTTTATAAGCATAGGATTGGGGTACTTCTGCCTCCTTATAAACAATTTAATAAAGTTTTATTTAAGTTACTTCTTGTCCTAGAAAATGAAAATACTTTTTTCTGTAACATATTTAATTCATTTGGTCATAAGCTTTAAAGCATACCGTACACGCACAACTTCAACTACTGCTGCCTCCAGAAGAAATCGATAACTCGCCATTGGCGGTTGTGGGCTGTTATCACTTGGTGACAGTTGATATATTGGTGGCCAGCAATGAGGAGAATGGTGGGTGTGCGTCCTATCAATTTTTAGAGCATATTTTATCTCTCCACGTATTAGTGGCGCAGGGTTCCATTTGTCATGTCTGCTGTAGGAGTTGATAAATGACAGTAACTTATAGCCCACCAAACCACATGCTTCTGGACGTTCCATAGTTTAGTTTCAGGATAGGAGGAAAGAAAGAAAGTTTCTAATCTCTAGTAGAAGTTGGGGGTATTGGGATGTAGAACAAGGTAATACACAAACAAAAAAGAAAGTGGAGCCAAGTTGTGGCTTCAGTTTTGATGGCTGTTAAGTCCATACATTCCTTTCATTGTCAGTAGTGGAGAACAGTTTTTAAAAAATCCTTAGCTCTGTGGCCCTAGCCCCCACCAATTCAATCAACTATTAGCTTTGCTTTTTTCCCCCTCATCATGTCTTTTGCTTCTGTTTCTTCTTGTCAATCAATGCTTTATTTCCACTCTATTCCAGGATTTGATTTGGTCATGTAAGGATAAATACAACATCTTCCTAATGGTAATGATAATAACAGCAATGCCTAGCACCTAAAATTTGAGTAATGTTCATGGTTGGCAAAGAACTTTCCCTTACCCTGTCTCATTTAATCTCTGTAGCACTCCTGCAATATGGGAAACTAAGGCTCAGAGGGAAAGTGGTGTGTCCAGGCTAACAGCATTAGCAAGTTGGGGTGAGCTTTAAATGAAGTATCCCCCCCCACTGGGACTTTTCTAGGCTGTCTTGGCACTCTTTTAGCCTCTCCTGGTTCTGTTGCTGGGATAATTGACTGTAGACTCTTACTTCCTGTAAGAATTCTTTCCTGATAGTCTACCCACCCCCCCTTTTCTCTTTCTGCAGAATCCCCCGACCACTCACACGTGCACTCAACAAGCCAGGGCCACTGTGGTTTCCTCCTGTACTAGACATTACACTTCTCTAGCCCTTGTTGATTGCGTGACCAATTAAAACTCCTGCCTCTTTTTCACGGGAATGTATAAAGCATTCGGTCATGTGACAAACTGGTACTGATAATACTGAGAAGAAAATTGCCTATTGGAAAAACGCTGTAATCTCTGCTTGCAAACATTCTCTCTTGGTCTGTCTTCGTGATGAAAATCTTCTTATCCTTCCAGGTTTATCTCAGATACCTTTTTTTTTTTTTTTATGGACTGTTTTTCTGATTCTCTGATCAAACGTGATCTCTCTTTCTTTTGACTGTTTGTTACTTAATCTGTTGCAATTACTTTTACGATTTGTATCGTGTCGCCTACGTGCTTATGTAATCCTGGAGGTCAGGAACAACGAAGAGTCTCACCAGTAAGAGATGCTCAGTAAATATTTGTTGAATTCAGTTGAAATTAATTACTTTGAAGGCACCCCAAGTACAATAGAAGCCCCTTTAAGCCAATGCAATTGCTCCAGAAGTTTTGGTGAAGCAACAAAAGTAGGAGCAGACCCCAGAGAGCCCTGAGAGGCCCCACTGCCATCGCTGGCCAAGTGTCTGTCACTCACCATCACCTGGACCTGACTTGTTTGGCACCTGCCAGTGGGGGCCAAAAGGTTACTGCCACAGAGGTTTTGAGGACAGCGACGTGGTTCCATGTAAGCCGCAGATACGGATCCATCAACGGGAATGACACCAATAAAAACGCACTTGTCCACCAGACCGCCAGAAAGGACACTGACCCAGGACGTACCTTTGCGGTGCAGGAGACGGAGAGAAGGTGGGGCTTGATGTTGTTGAAAGGGAAGAGGGTGCAGAGGCAGCACATGTTATAGATTCTGATGCGAGGCAGGCAATACACGTGCAGCAGACGGGACCCTTACAGATGCCACCCACGTCACAGGGGTCCTTCATACACTCACCAGTAGAATTACCAGACAGTGCAGAGGGAGCAGAGACAGCTCCCGAAGGCCAGGCTCAGCAGTGCCAGGCCACTGTGCCCATCCGTCTTCCTGTACCTGGAGACCCTGTGGGCGCAAAGACAGTATTCCAGCCCTCTGTGCCGAGAGGAGGGGTGGCGGTGCTGACAAGCAGGGGCGAAGAGCAAGGTAGATGGTGGGACAGAATATGTAGTAAGGGTACAGACCACCATTCTGCAGGGCCTTGCCTGGCCCAGGGCAGCCTACAAAAGACTGCAGGGAAGAAGATCAGGGCATGGAGGAGAGGAGACGCAAGGGGACCTGATGCGGGTGCCCAGCGAACCCTCAACCACGAGATGGCAAAGAGCAGCAGTTCACCCACCAGCTGCACAGGGTGGCGCTAAAGAAAGGCTGGGTCGCCATCTCTGCCGTCATGGGGCGTAGTCACCCAACAAGGAGAAATGGACATGACATTCCAGGGATAGGAAAGGAACAGAAGATTGGAGCTGAAGACCTCCAGTGCTTGCTTTTGGCCCGTTGCCCAGATAATTTGAACTAGCTGCCTTATCTATACAATGTGGGGGTTTGTGTGTTTTTGTCATTTTTACCTAAAGATGTCCTTTCTTTGGTAATGACAAATGTGTGTGTGTTTTAAAAGCTTGGTTTTTCTCAATACACGTTTAAAGTTTTTACCGTTGTTTCGTATCTGTCTGGTCAAGATGAGATTTTTAAGAACCTCAGTTTTGATTGTAATAAAAGTTTACAACTTTATTATTTTTTTAAAATACATTTTATTGATTTTTTTACAGAGAGGAAGGGAGAGGGATAGAGAGTTAGAAACATCAATGAAAGAGAAACATCGATCAGCTGCCTCCTGCACCCCCCCCACTGGGGATGTGCCCGCAACCAAGGTACATGCCCTTGACCGGAATCGAACCTGGGACCCTTCAGTCTGCAGGCCGACGCTGTATCCACTGAGCCAAACCGGTCAGGGCACACCTTGATTTTTTTTAAACCAAAAACTGCAAGCACCTGTTAATGAAGGTCTTCAATAATTTTTTTAAATACCAGGTGAACATGGGCAATCATTAAAAAATAAAGCTGCATGTTTACCATAAAACCATTTAACACCTACACTCTCCTTGGAGTACATTTTTACTGGTTTGAGTCTCTGGTTTTCTGCATGAATCATGCCCAGAATGAAAAATGTGGAATTTCCAATTTCACTTTCTACAATGGGGAGGGACAACTCCCAGACCCTTGCAGCACAATCTGAGTTCAGTAACGATTAAAAATGTTCCCCAATATATAACAGTGGTCTCCATTACTTGAAGTGAATTTCTTTTTTTAAAAATTCTCACCCAAGGATATGCTTAGAAAGAGAGGGAGTGAGGGAGAGAGGCAGAGAGAGAAACATTGATCGGTTGCACCTTTTCGTGCACAGGACGAAGCACAACCGACTGAGCCACCTCCTTGTGCCTTGAGGGGTCCTGGTCTCGGCCAGCATGTTGAACGGGGCAGAGGCGACCGTGGTTTAACTTCACGAAGCACTGAAGGTTGTAAAAAGTGCCTTTACGGACCTCTCATCCCGACATAGAAAAGCACCACAGCTCGGAGGGGCTCCCTTTGCAAGACGCTGTTTTAAAATGACTTGATGGCAATGTTAACTTCCCTGACACCCTCACTTGTGTACACTTGAGAAATGAAACTCAGGAATCTCCTCAGTAAGCCGAGAACGGGTTTTACTTCATTTTGGGAAAACGAAAGGTGCAACCAAGCGAACACTGGTTGTCTCGAGGACAATGGCTACGCGTAGCTGAGGTCTCTGGGGTAAGAGCTTGTCTATATCCTACTCACAAGTAAATAGGCTTGCTGGCAAATGACTAGGCGTTTGGGGTTTTGGTGGGCTCTCAAGTGGCAAGGGTAGGGAAGGAGGGACGAGCTCTCTTGGAGAGGAATTTGCTTGTGGTCAGGATCTGGTCTGCAGTGTAGAGTCCTCTCTCATCCCTCTTGCTCCATCGTGGTCGGCGGGAGTCCTGACGAAGTGCCCACTGTCTGTTTACAGCTCTCCTCCGCGCAGCCTGTCTGTCCAGAAGGGATAAATAGTTGGCCAGTTATGTTACGTCTCTAAGGCATGTGAGAGGGTTTCAGACGCTGCTCTCTCCTCCGAGCTGTGACTAGGGCAAGTACCATGAATTATCTTCTCTGTGCTGGGGTGGGGATGGGTTGGTTGGGGGAGATGGAGAATTACAGGGGGTTCATATACACTGATGCACCCATACCCACTTCCCTGTGTCTGACAGCAGCACCTCGATGTGGCCCAGGGTCTGTGCATGAAGTCCGTGCACAGAGCATCCCGTTTCAGGCCCTGCTAGCTCCGTTGGTTTGAATGTCATCCCCATATGCGAAGGTTGCAGTTGGCTCTCTGAGCCGGGCACATACAAAAATCAGCCAATGAATGCATCAATAAGTAGAACAACAAATCGATGACTCTCTCTGTCTTTCAAAAATCAAGAAATAAAATTAAAAAAAAAAAAAAAAGCAATACCGTTTCAGTGTCTCAAGAGCCGGCACGTGAACCAAACCTGAGCTCGCCAGCCATTGGAATGGAGACAAGACAATTGTTAATTCCTGCCACAGCCCCCTCCAACCGCGCTGCCTCCCTGGGTGTGCAGTGCTGTCTGTGGAGATGGGAGATTGACACCCGGATGGAGTGGGTATCACGCAGCTCTAACCCTGGTCAGAGCAAACAGCAAGGCTGGACCACTCCAGGCCGCTAAGCCAGCGTGAGCCACGCCCAGCAAGAGTGGAAGTCAGAAGAAGCACATGCGTACGGAGATGATTTTTGTGGAGCGCTGCTGGTGGGCTGGCAAATGACAGCAAAGAAAGCAATAACCAGAGGAGGAAGTATAAACGGACCTGTCTTCTGCCCTCTCTGTGTTGCAGTAACAACGTTTTAGGTGCTGTTCGTTTTAGGCTTGTTCTGCGCCTCAGTTCCCTCCAGATCCACGTGGGAGATACCAGGGTGCCGGGCGGGAGAGGCTGTGCTGGGGGAGACCATCAGGGTCACTGGGGCCTTGCAGAGATGAGAAACGAAGTCATCCGCCTTGAGCTCCCCCTCTGCCTCCTTGGAATTGTTTTATTTTATTTATTTTTATTTTTTTATTTTTTTATGCCTCCTTGGAATTGAACGGTGTTCTCTGAAGAGCCAAGGAACACCCAATTCCCTTCTCCCATTCCAATTCGGACCCCCCGCGTTTCAGACTCTGAGGCTGACACTGTGGCGAAATCTTGGTTTTACTTATGGGTCTCGCCTGAAAAGTGTCCCTGCTTTTTCCCTGAGGTGGGGGTGCAAACATACAAACACGAGGGCGGGCCTCGAGGGAATTTCCCTTGTGAGAAACCCATAGTCTGTGAGTCAACTTGTTTCTTGGCCATAATCACAAGAATGACAGAGAAAAAGGAAGTCAGACAGAAGGATCCGTGGAAGGCTAAGGAGGAAGAGGTACTCCATGTAGGAACACGCTGCTTTCCTCAGTTTTAAGTGTGGAGAAATACCTTGTGATGTGTTTCTTCATCCCCAAACCTGAGAAAGGGGAGGCAGATATCTCTGCTGCTGTTTACATATCTACTAGAGGCCCGGTGCATGACACTTGTGCACTCGGAGGGTGGGGGTGGGGTCCCGCAGCCCAGCCTGTGCCCATTTGCAGTCCAGGAGCCCTCAGGAGATGTCCGACTGACGGCTTATGCCCGTTCACCGCAGGGAGCGGGCCTAAGCTGCAGTTGGACATCCTTAGCGCTTCCGCGGACCGCTGCTGCACTTGGCCAGCTGTGAGCCCAGCTTCTGGCTGAGCGGCTCTCCCCCTCTGGGAGCACACTGACCACCGAGGGGCAGCTCCTGCATTGAGCATCTGCCCCCTGGTGGTCAGTGTGTGTCATAGCGACCGGTCGCTCTGCCCATTCAGTTGATTTGCGTATTACCCTTTTATTATATAGGGTAGGCTCTTATCTGTGCAAAGCTGAAATCCACGAATCTCAGACTGGGGCCAAATGAAACACTGACTGTTAGGTAGAGGCATGATACACATGGTCCAATAAATAATGTACATGAAACTATGACAGACATTTGCAAACCAGGGCCTGTGATATTTACTACTGTATTCGTGATGTTTCCGTGGCTATAGAAAGTGGGGTGGTGTTTTTGGTTCCATTCTGTCCATTTTGTTCTTTAGGGGGATCATACCTGATGGGGGAGAGGGTGGAGGATGGGAGGAGGATGGAGCGTCTAAGAGATTATCCCCAAACGGTCACTGGTGACATGCCCTCTCCCTCACTTTACCTACTGTGTGTTTCTTATGCTCAACCTAGAGCATGGCCTAGTCCTGTCAAGACCACAACACATTTGGAAAAAAGATATTGCCCATTAATTAATTAATAATAATAATAATAATAAGACTCATAACTATTGTCATCTTTGCAACCGCTATTGCGCTCAAGATTAGCTGAACACTTTATTTTTCCTTTCAGTGTTATTTTGTGTTGGTTTCGGGTGTACAGTGATAGACTTTACATAATGTTCCTCTCAATGTTTCCAACTGGCCCCATGCACAGTTATTGCAATATGATTGACTATACTAGTGGCCCGGTGCACGAAATACATGCACATTAAAAGGGAATTAATTAGAGGAAATATTTTAATATTGCTATTTGCCTTTTCTTTATAATATAGGTGTCAAAGGTGAAAGAAAATTAGTAAGATGTATATGAAAATCTCCCTGGCTGTCAGAGTCTGGAGTGCACCCCCGGGACCCAGAGTCAAGTCCCCGCCCACCCGTGCAAGCCTTGAAATCATGCAAGACCCAGACCTGGCTGGCCCCACCCCCATCAAGCCCTGCAGGGCAGGGGGTTCAGCTTCAGGTCCCCCGGCCTGGCGCTGGCGGGGGGGGGGGCGCAGCCTCAGGTCCCCCATCAAACTCTGCTGGGTGGGGGGGCGTGGCCTCAGGTCCCCTGGCCCGGGCACGAGGGCGTGAGGGTGCGAGGGTGTGACAACCATGTGCATATTAGCTCTTTATTAGATAGGATTCCCTGTGCTTTACATCCCCGTGACTATTCTGTAACTTCCAATTTGTGCTTTTTAATCCCTTCACCTCTTTCACCCAGGCTCCTCCTCCTCCCCCCGTCCGGCAACCACCAGTTGACTCTCCGTGTCTATGAGTCTGTTTTACTTGGTGCAACGCTTTCTATACAAAATGTTATTTAATTCAATCCTTTACACCTGTCCACACAGCACGGCATTGTTATTCAGGAGGGGAAACTAGGGTTTACAGCGGTGAGGTAATTTGCCCAAGGTCACTGAGCTTGGAAATGATGGCAATGGGGCTTTATTTTGCTTTTATATTAAAACGAGGGGAAGCAGCTTTTTCTCCCTTAAACCAATATTTCACACAAGAGTCACAGCAAAGGCTGATTTACACGCAGGTTTCTCTTTGGCCTTGGGATGCCGAGAGAAATTGCTGAGCCCACAGGGTGGAAGGGGCACTGGCAGTGCAATGCGGGAGGAAGTCCTGATGCCAGGAAGCTGCCTCCTGGTGTCTGCCTGTAAACTCGAATGGCTCGGAGCTCAGATTCATGAATCACCCGGCACGTGCCGGGTGCCACGGTCCCTTTCCTTGATGGGAAGTGCTGGCTTTGCAGTAGACGAGGCACCCTTGCTTCACATAAATCCCCGCCTGTTATCCGGGGTCCAACTCCACATTGAGTGGCAGAGCAGGAAGCGAAGGCTCAGAAAAATTAAGATCCAGGCTTACCAGGAGGAAAGGAAAGGACTCAAATGCATCTTCTGCCCCGTGTCTGAGGACTGACACCATCCCTTCACATCTGGTTATGAAGGATGCAGAATTCACTCTTAGCTTCGCCCATCCCCTCTTCATCCAAGAAACCCTGCGTGGTTGTGTGTGTGTTTTGTTTTGTTTTATTTGTTTGTTTGTTTTTTTCTCCTGATGCTCTCTGGTACCTCTTTTGAATCGAATTCCTCAGTATAAATAGGGTCAGTTTGAACTGCCTTGTTTAGTGTGTCTCTTGCTAAAAAACACGTACCGTATTTTATTTCTTTCAAAGTACTGTCTAATCAGGATGGTGGTACTCTGTTTTTCTGTTTCTCTTTGAATCTCTGTATAGGATCTAACAGTGCTTAAAACGACTTAACTAATTGCATGGCTGAATGTAATCTTCATCCGGCTTTCCTTCCCTTCTAGACTTAGTCTCTAAAACAGGGGTCCTCAAACTACGGCCCGCGGGCCACATGCGGCCCGCCAAGGACATTTATCCGGCCCGCCGGGTGCCGCTGCCTGTCCTGCTTAGCAGCCGACTCATCCCGGTCCCTCAATGCGCATAGGAATTTGTTCATAGTTTTTTTTTTCTTTAAACTATAGTCTGGCCCTCCAACCGTCTGAGGGACAGTGACCTGGACCCCTGTTTAAAAAGTTTGAGGACCCTTATTCTAAAAGATCGGGAAGTTAGCATCCCAAGGTTACCCCGAATGGCCACGTGGCTTGCTGGGGGTTGCCTGAGTTTGCCTCTGCTTTAACTTCCTGCTTCCTTGGGGACATGTCTCCCTCAGTTTGGTGTAGCACCTTCCTGACCCCATCATACGTATTGATTTAAAATATTTTTTTCCCTATTAAGTCACGTCTTTATATTTTTCATTATGGAAAAATTTTAAGCATCTAGAGAAAGAGGAGGAATGTTATAACACATCCACCTTCAAAATGTACCCATCTTCAGAAATGATCATCACATACACGGACAGCCTTCCTTCATCTCCCCTCCCAACCATTCCCTACCAACAGGGTTATTTTGAAGTAAATCCCAAATATCATATCCTTTCATTTGTAAATATTAGGCAGGTGTCTCTAGAAAGTGAAGAGCATTTTAAACAGCATCACCACGATATTGTTACGACATCTAAATAAGTCAGTGCTGATACTGTTATCGGTCCCGTTTCCAATGAAAAGAGTTCCTAACGTAATGGAATCCACATGTGATCCATCTATGACTCCATCTCCGCGTACGATTCCTGCTGTTCTTTCTAGAAGGAATTTACGTTGATCTTAAAATTTATTCTTGACAAAGCCATGTTATATCTGTCTTCTGATTTTTCCTGCCAGTTTGGCCAGGTGGTATTTTATCGCTATTTAAAAAATCTTCCTGTGTATCAAAACACCAAGAACTGATTTTATTTCTCAGTTGTATGTCCTGCTCTTTCAAAGAAGTGCCTTTTACTGTCAGTTTTAAAACAATTCCCCCGCCCATGCATGTCCTTGCCCTTTGCTGATTTGAATATACCACTTGAAAAAGCAATCTTAAGTTATTTCCTTCCCCAGACCAATTTCATTTTTTTACTTGCACATCATAACTGATGCAATACCCCATATCACAGTTGACCTTTTAAAATATGTTATCAGAATGGAGACTAAAAATAGTGTTAAGCTTTTCTCCTTGGGTTTTTAATATTACCGACTATTGACTTTTTATTTTCTATCTGTCTAGGATGGAATTCCTTCTTGATCTACCCCCACTCTTTGGGTGATTAAAAAAAAAAAAAGCCAAGATTTCCCCATTGCCTTTGTTTATCTTATTAGAGATCCTGTTTATTTTTTGTCCACACCAACGCATTTGAATCACAATAAAAGTCATATTCCATTTCCCATAAAGTCACCATGGTGACTTTAACAGATCGTTTTCCAGCTCATGACCGAGTGTCAGTCTTCTGAAATGGAAGGTCTGTGCATCATGGAGCTTCCCACGCTTATATACCGATTTGCTGTAATTTTCTTCCTCCCTGGGAGTGCCTGTGAGGCCCAGCTTCAGTGAAAATGGAAGAGTAAATAAGAACCCAAATTTCCAAGGCTAGGGGTATCATATGGGCATACAGAGTGGTTCACTTTTGAGCTCTCTATCTCGATCTCGATCTCGATCTCTCTCCCTCTCCTTCCACCACCACCGCCACACTGCCCTCCCTTCTCCTCCCTCTCTGACCATCATTGGTAGGGAGACACCAGGTTGGGTTGGTTCTGGATTCTGTCTCGGGTTCTCTTCTACTTGGCTGTGTGAAATTGGATAATTTGTTTTGACACTCTGGGATTTTCCTTTCTCAGATATGTTCTGATCAAGGAACACTTTGTTCGAATTAATCTAAACCAGATGTGAGCAGAAATTGTGTGTGTGTGTGTGTGTGTGTGTACGTGCTTGTTGAAGGTGGTTTGGAAAAGAGGGAGGCTTGACCAATTGTTCTTTGTCCCACGATGCTGGCACAGTACAGGCCCAGCCCTTGACACTTCTGTGCCTGAGTTGTGGGCTCGATCCCCAGTGGGAGGCATGCAGGAGACGACAGATCCAGGTTTTGTTCTCACATTGATGTTTCTCTCGCTCTCTCCCTCTCCCTTCCTCTAGCTCTCAAAATCAGTAGCAATATTGAAAAAGTCTTTGAGCAATGCAGGGTGTCTCTGGAGGTCTGTCCAGTTTGATCATGGAGATGGTGCATTGTTGTCATCCACAATTAAAAGCTGTCCAGACCAGCTGGAGGCCCAAGACTCAAACCACCTTGTAGTCCTTGACTTGTGAGAGCCGGTCTGAGATTTAGCTGTGGACTGGCTGCCTTGTGAGAAAAAGGAACCAGGAGCGGGAAAGCAGGCTCGTCCTGGTGGCCAGGGTTCCTCCCTCCCAGAGTACGTCCCTCCCTCTCCCATCCACCAAGGGGCTTTCCCATCCCAGCTTTTCAAAAGCCACAGGTTGTCAGCAGTTTATGAATATGAATAATGCAATTTACATTCCTTTGATTTAATATCATGATTAAGCTTCTTTGTACTCTGTCCCATATCCCTGAAAGGAAACAGTGCATTTCCTTTCAAATCCTTTGTCCTTTATTAGTGATTTTTCCCCTTCCAAATTTGCTTGGCTTTGGCAAATGAAAGAAAGACATACATTTTATGTTGATTTGGTGGCATAGAAAGCACACAAGAGAATTAAAACATCAGTTAAAAGGCACTAGGGAACTGAACAGGGACTAGGAACTAAGTTAGTTGAAGCAAATTACCGTCTGGTTGTAAGTCAACAGGGGTCCAGATCCATGCAAGTAATTCACTTCTGCTTCCAGAAGAGTTGTTTATGCTTTTAAAAAATATATTTTTATTGACTTCAGAGAGGAAGAGAGAGATAGAAACATCAATGATGAGAGGGAATCATTGATTGGCTGCCTCCTGCATGTTGGACCAAGCCCGCAAACCAGGCATGGGCCCTTGGCAGTCATCGAACCTGGGACCCTTGGGTCCGCAGGCCAACGCTCTATCCACTGAGCCAAACCAGCGTGTTGTTTATGCTTTTGAACAATAGCACTGTGCTGTGCCTGTGGGCGTTTAGATACTTCATTGCCGATCTTCAATCAAATGCAGGAGCCCCCCTCTGACTCTAGGTAGAACCTGATCAGTTTCTTGTGGCTGGACTTGGGGATGGATCATACTTCCCCCCTCTCTTTCCTGACCATTGGGTGACCCAGAATTGACTCCTTAGTGAACTTCTCCTTTAAGAAAACATTTAAAGAGAGAAGATGTAAAGAGTGGCTTTAGAGCCGCCTAAAAGAAAGGCTCAAAAGGTCTTATTGCAGAGGACCCTTTGAAGTGGAGCGTGGGACCATTGGATGGGGAGGCTGGGAAGGAAGGAGCCAGACTGTTTCTCCTCCTCGGGCCTCCTAGCATTTGGGTGCTAGGAGGAAGGGCCGTGGATGGGGGAAGAAGAGGGAGAATGGTCCAGGGACGTTCACAGCTGTGCAGAAACGAGGGTGCAGAACTGGACTGATCAAGAGGCGTGGACAGCCGTCCCTCTGTCCTCCTGTGCATTCCAGCCAGATCCACCAGAGAGGAGCCGGGCCTGGCTACAGACCCCGGTCCCAGTTGGGGTTCTGGGGACCTGGGCAAAGAGTTTGAGCTCCTGAGTCTCCTCCGCCCCCTTGTCTGAAAATGGGACTAGTGTTTTGTGCTCTGTATGTTCTCAGAGGCTTTTGGTGTGGATCAAAGAGACGCCACGTGTGAAAATGCTTTGCAAAATTTACGATGTGTCTAAAAATATCCTACCTTGCACGTAAGAATGGAGTTTCTGAGCTTGGCTTTGTGTCACATTCACCCTGTGTGAGCTTTTAACAATTACGTCTGATCTCCTCAGGTTCCTTCCCCAGAATCACAGGGAGTAGGGTTTAAAATCATTTAGAAGGATAAAAAATAAACCCATAACCAAACAACAACAACAGAAAACCCAAAACAGGACCACAGAAATAAAAAACTATCAATGACCCCGGCTAGTGTGGCTCAGTGGTTGAGAACTGACCTATGAACCAGGAGGTCATGGTTCCATTCCCGGTTGGGGCACATGCAGCGGAGCGATGATTCTCTATCATTGACATTTCTCTCTCTCCCTCTCCCTTCCTCTCGGAAATCAATAAAAATATATTTAAAAAAAGAGAATATCAGTAGAAGTCCTTTGGATGATGATGATGATGCAAATAACAATTACAATGGACTCTGACAGAGAAGTAGTTCAAGGTTTTGCCTTTGCTAAGCCAGTGGCCCCTGGTCTGTCTCAGGCTCTACGTGATAAAGCGCCTTAGACAACAGGCTTTCCTAGGGACAGATCCTGGCTATTGATGCTAGATCCTTCTTTTATGAAACAGGAAAGCAAGGAAATAACCATATTGTAAGGGACGTCTCTGTGCTGGGAATGGCGGGGGGCGGGTCACTGGGCAGTTTTCCAGCATTCAGGCGGCCCCATGAACTGCCAGGCCCCTGGACACATGCAGGCCCGGCTGGAACAGGGCTCTGTCTTTCCTTCGGAGTGGAGCTGGAGGTTGCTCCTCAGGCTGTCTTCTCACACCTCCACGTTGAACTGGTCTGCCGTCCACCTTGCAAGGGTTGCTCCTCTCTTCTCTGGGAGCAGCACAGTGCGTAATTACTCAACAAATTCCGTTAAAAACGTGGGAGAGGAGACCAGGCATTGAGATGGAAGCTTCTGCGGTGCCGTGGAGAAGAGGAAACAGAAGTGAGTGGTCTCTGTTTTCGCCAAAAGATCAATGCCGGTTTCACTGGCAGCGCCCTGCCCAGCACACCGTCCCAGCGGCGTGCAGGGCTCAGCTTGCAAATCGGCTTCCACTTCAATCCAAAGATCAGAGCGGCCTGCAAATGTGGGGGCTCATTGATTGCTCAAGGATGACAGCTGACTGTGGCAAAGGAGCCGCAAAGAACTGCCTATTCATTTGCTCAGCCAGTCTGTGCTAAGTTCCTATTAGGCATCGCTCCAAAACCACTTCTTCCATTAGGATCGCATGGGTCACAGCAGGACATTTCAAAACAGAATTCTCCACAAACATTTAGAAACAGGTTGCAAATGCACATTGATTATTTCCAGTTGCTTTAAGAAACCCATGGGATTTTAACCTCATTACTTCTTCTCGCCTTTTAATAAAGTAACTGCTGGTTGAAAGACATCCCTTGGTTTAAAAACACACACACACACACACACAAAACAAAACCCACACCAAATGGCACGTCCTTCCGTGTGGTTGTGAAAGAGAATGCATAGAAGATGTGCCAATTTTAAGAGTCAGATTTGAAGAGCTAGGAGCTCCATGCGGGTATGGAAATGAAAGGACACTTCGCATGCAGGTGATAGTGATTATATAATAAGCTACAGGGTCTTGCCCTCTTTCTTTGTAATCTCACTTGAGTCTCTCAGAACTGTCAGTAAATATACTTAAACCTTGGTAATATGTCCTTTCTTGTAACGTGTCCATAGATTAATATGGTCTGAATGCTGTCTGGGTCACCCTGTTCGCTTTGTGAGGTGCGTGGTCCAATTCAATTTTCTCTCTGTTAGCTGTCCTTTCTAACTGCTAAGTACCTTCTGAATCTATTCTTGTTCCTCCAGTTCCCGCCACCGGTGCCTCAGGCACTCGTTTCTCACCTGGAGCATAGTCGCAGCCTCATTCCTGCCCCTTCTCCTTGTGCATCTTGCCTGGCCTTGAATCTTCACTTCACACCAGGTTTATTATTATGGGCTGAATGTTCGTATCCCTCACAATTCATATGTGGAAACCCCAAACCCCAATGTATTGGCATTAGGAGGTGGGGCTTTGGGGAGGTGACTGGTTGTGAGGGTGGAGCCCTCCCGAGTGGGATTCATGTCCTTATCAAAGAGACCCTGCCGAGCTCCCCTGCCCAGCTCCCCTGCCCTCTTTCTGTGGGTGATGATAAGGATTTTGAAGGTTTCACTTCTTTTCTTTCTATTTATTTTTGAACAATCACAATCCATTCAGAGTCACTCAGGTGAAGAAACACTGGATGATAAACCTGGGCATCACAACTTGGGCCAAGACCTGGTGCTTTACTGAATGTCATTTAATCTGCCCAGCAACCATCTACACTAATAAAAGAGAAAGATGCAAATTGACCATACCTCTGTGACGCCCACCAGCCAATCAGGAGTGAGTATGCAAATCAACCCGACAAAATGGTGGGTTAATTTGCATATGCAGGCACGGAGCGAAGACTGAAGGCTCCGCTGCAGTTGGAGCCAAGCCTGAAGACTGAAGGTTTGGCTCCCCTGTGGCCTGGGTCCCGGGTGCCGGAGGAAAACCAGTGCCAGCAGCAAGGGGAAGGAAGGCCTATTGCATGAATCTTCGTGCAACGAGCCTCTAGTACAACATAAGTGCAAAGGCAGAGCAGAATGTCCCTTCTCGCTGGTGCTAGGAGAGCTGAGTGCTGATTGGGTCACTGCGGGCTGAAAGTTACTAAGTTGGCAATGCTCCTCTGCTTCTTCTCCCTGGTGGCAGGAAGGGTGGGAGGGCTTGGCACCTTTTTGCCAAGGGAGAGAACCTGTTTATTCTGGCCTCTCTCTTGTATTCCTGTCCCTGGACCAGCCTATGCTCTTGTAGCCATTCCGTTTTCTTTCTTCTCTCTCCTTCCTGGGGTTGGCACGGACCCTTCGGTGTGGCTCTGGGCTTAGGATAGCACAGTGGTTTTATTGGGCACAGCGTAAACACGCAACAAAACATGGCTCTCCACATGTGGACTTGCAACCAGTTCCATTTTCCTGAAGCTGATGGCCATGTTCTTATCTATCCTGGTCATGTAGAATATGTCTGTACTTGTTCTTCCAATGAGAAAATCCATTACCGACAAGGTTCTGGTGCTAAGGATCATACCCGAGTTCAAGTACCAGGCCAGAAGAAGTTCATGGGATTAGAATGGGACAGTGGCAGGGGGTCTAGAGAGGGGCCTCGGAAGGTCATTTCCAATTCCAGCACTGCTGTTGGGGTCTTGGGGCTTCGAAACCTCCTCTTCCTCCCGTGGAAAAGGGAAATGAAAACATCCCCTACCTCATAAATGGTTGGGATGAACTGAGATTTTTTTATGCAGGTGCTCAGCACATTCCTTGATACATAGCTCAATATAACCGAGGTTAGTGGTTCGTATTGCCGTTACGATCATGGATGTTTCAAAGTCTGTGTGGTGATCGCACGTTTAGAGGCAGTCGTATTTCAGAGGTCAGCCTGGCTGGAAAGACAGCTTGGAAAGAGCGTCTAGAGAGACCGCACTTCCCTGGGAACCTGGGCATGGTGCAGGCTAGCAGGCGTGAACGAAGACCCAAGCTCCTGACTTAATTACAAAGATGGTTTCTTTGTAGTAATTTTGTAAGACAAAGAAAGAAACGCAAGTTTGGCTCCACATGGTCTAGATCAGGGTCGAGATGGGCCGTGTGAGAGGGCAGGACCATTTGTTGCTATTGATTTATGTTTGGCGTGATGGTGTAGGAATAGCTCTTGCTTTTTGCTCTGATGGTTCCTGGAAGCTATGCTGCTAAACGGAGGTGGGACGATTCGATACAAATCAAGATAATTGAGAGTTTTGCACGGAGAGCCAGGCTATGTAAAGCAGATTTCTTACACTGGTTTCGATGTGGGAATTGCATCTGCTTATAATTGAATACAAATGCCCCCGGGGACAGATGGTACATTGCCAGTTTTCTAGCCTCTTTGGAGAATTCCCTGAATGTTAAGAGAATCAGAACTTGGACTGAATGGCTTATGTAATGACTAATTCGCTTGTCAGGTTTTGCCCACTCCTGTCAAGCAGGCCTGCTCTCCCAGGCCCCTCTGTGGCCCAGGCCCCTGGCAGCATTACCTGGGTTCGTCCTGGGCCGTGTCAGGTCGGGGAGGTAGGGTCACCTTTCACAGAGCTCCCTGACTCTCCCTAAAATGAGCGATGTGATTGTGAGTCTGTGGCAGAGAGGAAGAGACATGCAGTCTCTTCAAAACGCTGCGACTGGATCGGTTTTCATCCGTAAATGAAAGGCTTGGAGAGCCAGAGCAATGGAAACCGCCCATCAGGTTCGGGTGGAATAGATGTCTTCTCACCCCACAATGGAGCACAGAGCGACCTGCCCGTCATTTCAAGGGTTCCCAGAGCCCAGGCTGAGAACCCTGCGTTAAATGACTGCCAGAGTCTGCCCTAATCGGTTTGGCTCAGTGGACAGAGCGGCGGCCTGCAGACTTAAGGGTCCCAGGTTCGATTCCGGTCAAGGGCATGTACCTTCGTGCGGGCACATCCCCAGTAGGGGGTACACAGGAGGCAGCTGATCGATGTCTCTCTCTCATCGATGCTGCTGACTCTCTATCCCTCTCCCTTCCTCTCTGTAAAAAAGTCAATAAAATATATTTTAAAAAAATTACTGCCAGAGTTTGACACACTTGCTGAGCTCCTGAGAGAGGAACATCACCCCACAGTGTCAGAAACATTTGCCTCCAAGTTCAAGTCCCACCTCTACCATCTCCTGGCTGTGTGATTGTTTGGGGGCCTCTCTGTGATTGTTTAGGCCCCTGACCATTGCCTGAATTCCCATATGACAACTCCTTGTCAAGCTCAGCAGTGGCTCTGCCTTAGAGGGGCCTGTGCTGTCCACTTCTCTATGGCCTCCCGCTCAGCTGTCCCCTTCCTGTGGTTACCTGGCCCCCAGGGACGTCTGGAGGGCATTCTGCCCACATGAGCAGGATTTGCTGCAGTGCCAGGCATGCCATCCTGCGCCCCCCGGAGGTGAGGCCTGGCGGCCTGTGCTCTCTGTCCCTCCCGCGGAGGTGAGCCAGCCCACATGCCTGCGGTTCCACAGCTGGACAGGAGGGGACCCGTCTAGATGGAGGTTTCGGGCTCCCCGTGCCCAGGGAAACGCAAAGCCAGAGGGGTGCCCAGGGCTGAGCACCTTCCATTCGGGCTCTGGGGGGAGGCGCTGTCTGTCTGTCGAAAGCCTGAACCTCTAATGAAGCCACTACCAGCCTGCCTGTGGCTTCTCACCATCAGTGATCAAACCAACAAACCAACAAACAAACTATTCCACCAAAAAGAGAAGAACGTTGTGTCTAACTTCTAAACAACGGCTGTGGCCCTGACCAGTGTGGCTCAGTGGATAGAGCGTCGGCCTGTGGACTGAAGGGTCCCAGGTTCGATTCCGGTCAAGGGCATGGACCTTGGTTGCGGGCACACTCCCTGTAGGGGGTGTGCAGGAGGCAGCCGATCGATGTTCCTCTCTCATCGATGTTTCTAACTCTCTATCCCTCTCCCTTCCTCTCTGTAAAAAAAAAATCAGTAAAATATATTAAAAAATAAATAAACAATGGCTGTGCTTGCTGCTGAGTTTACATAATAAGCACACTTAGAAAAGGTACTGGGTTTCCTTTGCTAAACGTTGTAATTCACAGGCAGGCTTGTTGGAAGGGCTCACGGTTACACAGCCGACCCTCCCACGCGGGTGCCCTGGACCTGGGTGGCCTCAGTGTCCCCAGCCGTGTGGTACTGCGTCTTCCTGCGTTTAAACAGTAGCTGCTGCTTTACTCTCCGGGGCCTGTGGAGCAGGGGCCTGACATTAGCATGAGAATTCGTCTCCTTTGAAGAAAACGTTTGGGTGATTTCAGTCGGGCCATGTGGCCATCCAATATTGACGATTTTAAAGTAAAATACTCAGGTGTATTCACAGCATACAGACGGCACCATCTGGCTTCCTCTCTTCTCCTGCCTTTTAAGATCATTTTTTTTTTTTTAAAAGATTGAATGGCCAGTGCATTTTATCACTTAGCGATGTCAGCTCAGGTCACCCCCGTGGGACATTCTTGGGAGAAAGAAATCCCTTCGCTCGGAGGGGCCCCAGTTTGCGGGATGAGTCAGGGGAACTGCGGGCTCTCAGGGGAAATGCTGCTCCCCTGTTTGTAATTAGAACGCCACTCCGTGCGGACGGGCCGGCGGACGACCACAGCAAAGGGCCCCAATTAGAAAATGACATGTTGGGTGAAAACCCCCCAAACAGAGGCCCTCCGCAGTGACTCGACTTCCTCCCACTCCTCACTCTCTCAGGAAAACAACGGACGGGACAGAATGTGCGAAAAGATAGCAAAAGGCTCGGTTTGCTTTGCAGAAGCCCATCCAGGGACCCCTTCTGTGCACCCCACTTTTTATGGACAAGGACATGTGTGTACCCCGAATGAACACCCTCTATCCCAGGCTGGTGCTGCTGCTTTTTTTTTTTTAATGCATTTTTTTTTTTTTTTAATTCTAGAGAGGAAGGGAAACATCAATGATGAGAATCATTGATCGGCTGCCTCCTCACACTCCCTACTGTAGGTCAAGCCCCCAACCCAGGCATGTGCCCTTGACCAGAATAGAACCCGAGACCCTTCAGTCTGCAGGCCGATGCTCTATCCACTGAGCCACACTGGCTAGGGCCCAGGCTGGCTTCTTCAGTGGAGCTTAAAGAATGACATTTTTGTTAATCCTCACCCGAGGATATTTTACCATTGATTTTTAGAGAGAGTGGAAGGGAAGGGGAGAGGCAGAGAGAGGGAAACATCGATGTGAGAGAGACACATTGATTGGTTGCCTCCAATCATGCCCAGACTGGAGCTGGCGATCGAGCCTGCAATCAAGGTACGTGCCCTTAACCGGAATCGAACCCAGGACCCTTCCGTCCATGAGCCCATGCTCTATCCACTGAGCTGAACCAGCCAGGGCAAGTATGAAACAGCATTTTGTGTGTGTTCCCTTGGGGAACAGGGAGGGTCAATGGAGGGTGGGAAGAAAAATCATGTTTTTCCTCTTCGCCCACAGCAAGCAAGGAGATAAAAATCTGGTTCCTGTCTATTTTTATTAGGAGAATCACCTGCCTTAGCCCCCTGACATTAGAATTGAAGTTGGGTTTTTGAGATCAATTTGAGAGTGACAGCAGTAGTTGTAACTCAGGCTCCAGGCAGGTTCCCAGGTTTCATTAAGATGCCACAACGAATCTGTGCTACACTACAGCGTTACCCCTGTGGCAGAGGCAGGAGGGATGTGACGGGGAGGGAGCCCCGGGGCCTCTGGGGAACTGGTGATCTTGGGGACTGTGACACAGGTGTGCTTTGTGAAGACCTGTGAGCTGCAGGCTTGTGACGGGTGCCCTTTGCTAGACGTATGTCACATGAAACATTTAAAGTGTTCAGTCCTATGCAGTGATAAACACTTTCCATTTCCCTCGGATTTAAGACTCCTCCCCTCACTCTAGTGAGGCCCTATTACAGTTGGGTCTTTTGCGTTTTAGAAAGGAATTGTGTGTGTGTGTGTGTGTGAGTGTGTGTGTGTGTGTGTGTGTGTATGAGTGAGTGTGTGTGTTTGAGAGAGAGTGTGTGTGTGAGTGTGACTGTGTGGTTGTATGTGAGTGTGGGTGTGTATATGAGTGAGTGTGTGTGTGAGTGAATGTGTGTGTGTGTGTGTGTGACTGTGTGTGAGAGAGAGACAGAGTGTGTGTGAGTGTGTGACTGTGCAGTTGTATGTGAGTGTGTGTGTATATGAGTGGGTGTGAGTGTGACTGTGTGTGTAAGAGTGTGTAAGTGTGTGTGAGTTACTGTGTGTGAGTGTGTGTGTGTGAGTGTGTGTGTTTGAGAGAGTGTGTGTGTGAGTGTGACTGTGCGGTTGTATGTGAGTGTGTGTGTATATGAGTGGGTGTGAGTGTGACTGTGTAAGAGTGTGTGAGTGTGTGTGAGTTACTGTGTGTGAGTGTGTGAGTGTGTGTGTTTGAGAGAGAGTGTGTGTGTGAGTGTGACTGTGTGGTTGTATGTGAGTGTGGGTGTGTATATGAGTGAGTGTGTGTGTGAGTGAATGTGTGTGTGTGTGTGTGTGAGTGTGACTGTGTGTGAGAGAGACAGAGTGTGTGAGTGTGTGACTGTGCGGTTGTATGTGAGTGTGTGTGTATATGAGTGGGTGTGAGTGTGACTGTGTGTGTAAGAGTGTGTGAGTGTGTGTGAGTTACTGTGTGTGTGAATGTGTGTTTGTGAGAGTGTGTGTGTGTGTGTGTATGTGTGGTGGGGCATATGACAAACTCTCTAAAGCTTTTCTTGAGAAACTTTGAGGGTTGGGTGATATTTCTAGCAGAGCCTTCTCCAGAGAGAGGGTCATGAAAATGTACAAATGCTATTGAGTGATGTTTTTAATATTTTTATATCTGATATTTTATGCCTGGATACTTCAGTTAGAGCTTCCAATTTGCCTTGGCTGGGTGGCTCAGTTGGTTGGAACCTTGTCTGTACACCAAAAGGTTGCAGGTTCGATTCCTGGTCAGGACACATGCTTAGGTTGCAGGTTTGATGCCCGATCTGGGTGCATATGGGAGGCAACCGATTGATGTTTCTCTCTCTCTCTTTCTCCCCCTTCCTCTCTCTAAAATCAATAAAAACATATCCTTGGGTCAAGATTTTTTAAAAAACGACTTCCAATTTAACATCGTGTTACACTACAACGTTTGAAGAGTGCTTTAGAGTTTCCCAGGAGGGGGTCTTTCCGCATACGCATACGTTCCTCAGGAGGTCCTGGGCCGTCCTGGTGTTTTTTCCTCTGTAGGGTTCCTATGGGGCCCATCAGAGACTGAATTCTCCACGGGGTCCATGGGCGAGAGAAATTATGGATGCTCTTTCCCAGCTTCGAGAGGACCCCAGAATGCTGCTCTTACCATTGGTGACACCCCAGCTGTCATCTCCCACACTGCATTCCATTTCTCT
Source organism: Corynorhinus townsendii (assembly GCA_026230045.1). NCBI lineage: Eukaryota > Metazoa > Chordata > Mammalia > Chiroptera > Vespertilionidae > Corynorhinus > Corynorhinus townsendii. Next base: position 13,589,227 of record JAPDVU010000016.1, on the reverse strand, counting down.
GGTTAGAGATGAAGTTATGAACCAGGCTGTATCTCCAGGTACCAGGGAGCTTGCTGGGGACTGTGATCAACTGGAAAGAGCCGGGGACTTCTGCCTTCGGGTCCCAGCTCATCCCCCAGCAAACTCCCATAGTCCTCAGTTCGCTCAGCTGAAAACGAGGGAGTTGTTCCATGCAATCCCCAAGGTCCCTCCACCTACTAATCTGATGTTAATGACCTTGAACTCCATTGTTAGACCGAGCCAACCTGTCAGTTTGGAAAAAACAGTTTGCACCACGTCCATCTTCAGATGCGACCTCAGTCTGTTTGTCCAGAACTTGTCATGAGAACGTGATGGTGTCAGTGGGGGGGTGGGGGGGGGCAAGAAGGTGTACAGATGTCACCTTTGGTGGTGGGTCTGTGAGCCTTCTTTTAGACGCCTTGGAACAATCTTGGAAAAAAATACTTTAGCAACAACCCAGGTCTGACAAGTCAGGCCCCTTTGCAAATAGCAACCCCGTGGGTTCATATAAACAGATGGGAGGCAGTTTCTATTTTAATGGAATCACCCACTTGGCAACTGAACAACAATCATAAACTCCTTGTTGCTGGCTCCTGTCTCCATCAAAAAAAAAAAGTACTCCCAAAGGCTTCTGAGCCTTTTGTTTATTAAGAAACTTGATAAATATAGTTCAGTAAGTGTGTGGTCCCTCTCGGATTTAGAGCCAGCGTTCTAACCTCGCCGGGCGGGGTCACAGTGTAAAAAAGCTACGTCTCAATTTTGCTTTGATTGGAGACCCCCCCCCCCCCCCCCCCCCGCCCAAGATGGGAAGCCCAGGGTTTCCTGACAGTCTCCCCGGTCTGGGGTGGCCACAGGCCCAACCCCCCTCCAGTCCCTCCTGTGGCTGCTTCTGGCCTTCCCGGGGCGGCCCAGGCCTCTGCTCATGTGTGTAACCTTTTCAGAGGCCTGTTGACAGGTTTGAAAATAAAGCAGGCAATGTAAAGAACAACACGCAGGTCATAGATCCATGAAAATCACCCAGTCTGGCTCTACCGGGGGTAGGGGGGGGGTGGGGGCAGGGGGGGGTGGATTAGTGCGGATCAGCTGTCGGGCGAGGCTGCTGCTTGCGGAGCTGGGAGCCGATGAGCATTCTCCGCCTCAGCTGCCTGGCTGCTGCCTGGCTGTCATCTCTGTCCCATCTCGGACACCTCTGCGCCGCCCCAGAATACCTCCCGATTGCCCAGATGGTCCTAAAAGTAGGCTCGTGACCTGGTGCTCGGAGAGAGCCTTTCCCTGGGGCCTGGTCATTGTCCCGGCCCAGTGAGCAGCTCGCCCTGGGGCCGGATGGCAGTGAGAGGGGCGGGCTGTGGTGAGACCCACCCGGGGTGCACATCCCAGGACGAGGCTGGCTGTGCTCAGGGTCAGGTCATGTACTTCTAGATATTGGGAGAAAGTCTAAAAATGTGACGTTAATACAATAACTAGGGGTTCTAAGGTACATAGAAGTTGACAATACTCCATCTCCAGAGGGGGGACAGTGTATCTCCTTCTCATCTTCCTCTTTCTTTCTGCTCTTTGTTCACAGTGGTGTGCAAAAATAATGATTCTTCCCCCCAGAGTCAATGGGATGGGGACTCGCCTCTCTCTCTTTGTGCAAATGTGTCGAGATCTCTCTGGAAAACAAAAGGAATAGACCCTGAAAGGCGCCTGGCCTTGGCTCCCAGTGCGGGCTCTGCCAAGAGCCCGGGTGGTGATAGGAGCAGTGAGATTCCTCCCGGCGGCAGGGACCGTGTAGATCACGTAGCGTGAGTACCCACAGGGTGTCGATCCTTTCAGAACGGCCGGCCTGTGTGTTGTCCTCCCTCGGCCCCGTCCTTGCCCCGATGCCGGAGAAGGTGGCTGTGCCAGGTCCAGAGTGAACGAGTCCGCTCTAGACTGGGCATCGGCATTCGAGAGGTGACACACCTGAGCTGGGGGCCTCTGGACAGCTCCTCAGGCAGAGATTTTATGGACACGCTTCTTGCCCTAACCAGCTGGAGTGATCTGATTCATCACAAGGTCAAGAATTGTCTGGTGACCTTGAGAAACGGATGGGACCGGAGAGTTTGAAAACGGATTCCCCTGGGGAAGAGGAGGCTGGGAGTTCTCTGAGTAGTCACCAGGGCACTTCCTGTGGTTAGAGAACCTGTTAAGTGGGTGGGGAGATGGAATGTATGTTGATGAGAATCTAGATAACATCATAAGTGAATGCAAAGACAACTCCTGAGAGCCTGCTTCCCTCGCCTCAGACACTCTCTCTGACTCAGTCCAACTAGGATGCGAGCTATTCCTTTACTTGTCCTTCACATTCCCCTGTTGGTTCAAACTGCTCCCTCTTCCAGAACGTTCTTCTCCCAATACTGTTTAAGAGCCAGCATTTCTTTTTTCTTTTTTTTTTTGGCCAGCATTTCTTGAGCAATTACTTTGTGACAATGTGCTGAAGACACGTGCACTCTGTTAACTAGCTCATGTAATCCCCACGACACACAGGACGAGGCAGGTGCCATGGTGGCCTTCACCTTACGGCTGCCAATCCAAGGTCTCAATCCTAAGGGACTTGTCCAAGGTTACGCCAGCAGTTGGAGGTAGAGCTAGGCTCCATCTTCAGCAGCCTGTGTCCTTGACCCCTACGTGGGCCAGTGGAGAGGGTGCTACTGTCCCAGAGATCCTTCAAGGGCCAGCTTGAGTTCATGAGACTGTCTTCTCCCAGGATCCAGTGCTCCCTTGCTGGTGGCCCTAGAAACCAGGCTGATGCCCCAAGTTCAGCCTTACCCTGAGCCACAGTCATCGGTGGCCCTGTGTGCACTCTTTGTCAGGGTCTGACAGCGCCACGTCGCATGTCTCCGGTGTGGCCTTAACGTCCCACCAATGTCTTTACTAGTAGAAGAGCAAGTGAAACTAAAAAGTCATGCGATCATTTATTACTCTGCTGTGTGTATGAGTTACTGTACTTTACCCACATGACATTTATGTTCCTCATTTTCCAATGAGGAACCGCACTCAGGAGGATGAATCAGTTGCCCTGAGTCACAGAGGCAGAGAGGCGGGGTAAAGATCCAGCTGCCGATTGGTCAGATCCCAATGCCCTTCCGCCCTAGGACCGTGGCTTTTAAGCACGGGGCGGGAAGGCTGTGTCAGAGGCAGAGGAGGCCTTGGAGGTGAACTTCTCATCAACAGGTCTTTTAGGCGACCGCCGGCTCTGGGTGACACCAAAGGTTCGAAACGGAAGCATCACTGGTGGAAATAACTCCAGCCCAGGAAAAGCTAATTGAGCCCGAGAGCCCCCAAAGCCAGTTCTAGTAGCTGCTCTTGAAAAATGAAAATCTAGCAATCCCCCCTGCCCTGTTGCTCCTCAAGCCGATATCAAATACATGAGTCGTCATGTGTAACCAGAGTACGCGAGCATTTGTGTCACTCGGCACAATTAAAACCCGGTTCTGCTATTCCTGGGAAAGGTATTTTTAGTCTAAGCTGGGGTTGTAATGAGATCTCTCAAAATAACACTGTGAAAGGTGAGGCTGAGTGTAGGGGCTGAGTTTACCCCGGTGCTGAGGCAATAAACCATTATTCATGGTCCATTTAAAGCTGCGCAGCCCTGGCCAACTTCTTTTATTTCTTGAGCAGAAGTTTGGTTCATCCTACTTGGACTTCGCTCAGTTCCATCTAAATGGTGGTGGTCTGAGTGAGAAGAACGTAGAACAGGCCATTGGAGGATCTTATAGCCGCTGCGACACCCCAGGCCGGGTGTCTCTGAGGGGCTCTGGTTACACCGACATGAGAGACTTGGCTCTCAAGTTCTGGAGACCACCCCACAGCCCGGCCAGCTCTCTGCCCTGCCACATGCTGGCGTTCCTCAGAACCCGGCTGCCCAAGCTTTGGCTGTAACACTAACAGACCATCTCCTGGCTTGGCAGGGGGAGGGCTCCCGCATGCCTGTAACCTCAGACACAAAATATGGCGCCCAGTCGCAGGCAGAAATCGTGATATGAGGCTCGTAACAGATGTGAGAAACTTCAAGATTTTAATAATTCAGGGCTTTGGAGGGGATATAGATTTCCTGGACAGAAAAGCACTGTATTAAGCGTACTACCCACAAGTACTTTGAACACACACACACACACACACACACACACACACACACACGTGCGCGCGCGCGTGTTCACACCAACCAAAACACACCCACATGTGTGCCCGTTGCCAGGGCTCATGCTTTCCTACTTAAGGTAGCAGACCTGACATGGAGAGCAGATGGTCCTGATCAGATTTCTTATCTCACCCTCTTCATCCAAACACTTCGTTTCTTCTGCCCTCGGGGCTGTGCTAACAACTAACAAAGCTGAAGTTACGGGCCGGATTCTGTTGCCGATCGAGTTGACTTCATTCTCTGTCATGGTCGTTAATGTTGTTTGCTTGCTTATTTATCTTTAAAAAAAAAAATAGATTCAACTCCCACCAAAGACAGGTTGGGGGTGAGGTCATCAATTTCACCCTACCCACTGGCTCCCAAATACTGCTCCCATAGATACTGCACATGTATATAAACATGATTCGATACAAGCCAGCCCACTACTGGAAAGATGGCCCATAGCGGAGTCTTTATTATTGATGCTAGCATGGTTATTCAAGGGAGGTTAGCCCCATGGGGACGAAACCAACCCCAATTGTACATATGCAGTCTTAGCCAAAGACAAGGATCAGAATGGATTCCGTGACCTTTGGTATGCAAAGGGCATGTGACCACGCCTATAGTGCCTGATCCAGAGGCAAGCAAGAGCCATTTTTCATTTTAGTTAGAACTTGACTACCTTTAAGGCATTATTGTTTTGCTGTGCTAAGATGCTTGGATAATGCTTCTGGGGCTGACGCGACCAACCACAGATTTGCAAATGTGTGACCATGTGATTTGCCCCTTATTCCTAGGTTGCAGAGGGCAGGCAGTCTTCCCTGCCCTTCCTGGTCAGAGAAGCCATCACCCAGTCCTAGAGGCCTAGATTTGAAGGGCAGCAGGGCACGTTTGGATGGTCATGTCCAAATCCACCGTTTTTGTAGTTGATATCAAAACCCAGGTGGGAGAAATGACTTACTCAGCATCATTGGGCATAAGCTTGGATTTGGAGTTAAAGGCATAGTTAACCTTCCCTGAAACCTTTTTGCTGTTCAGTTCCGTAGAGTGAGACCCTCCTTACATAGATTTTCAAGCAGCTTATCTTTTAACCAGACTGGTTTCCTTTTTGAATTCCCTTCCTATGTAGGCAGCTATTAGCACCTACTTTTCCCCACGACCTGTGTGCCTTTGTGTGTGTGTGGTATTCTTTCCAAGGAATTCATAAATGACTCAGTTCTGCTTCTCCAGGTTGATCAATAAGAATTTTCTTAGCCACTAATGCTTGATGTTCCTAACTATCAGTTCTTCTTTTACCCAAAGTCAAATTAAACAAGACATAATCGTTATATAGAGACCAGAGCAATAATGCTAATCACCGTTAGGATGGGAGAGGAGAAATCTGTCATCTCTTTACACCCAATCCAAATGGCAACTGAAGCAGAGTTAACATCAAAGCAAGCTTGACCCTACATTTCTTTTATTTTTTTAAATATATTGATTTTTTTACAGGGAGGAAGGGAGAGGGATAGAGAGTTAGAAACATCGATAAGAGAGAAACATCGATCGGCTGCCTCCTGCACACCCCCTACTGGGGATGTTCCCGCAACCAAGGTACATGCCCTTGACCAGAATCGAACCCGGGACCCTTGAGTCCGCAGGCTGACACTCTATCCACTGAGCCAAACCGGTTAGGGCAACCCTACATTTCTTGGTGGGAAGAACTTATTCCCACTAATCTCCCATCACAGTTAAACTGTGTTTGCTGGTAGTCCGCAATGTAATTTGGGAAATCTCTGTCAAGTAGACACATTTTAAAAAGAATGTAATGTCAGAGAAAATCAGAGGTTGGAAACAGCTGGAAGAAGTACAGAGGGGAGCCCACCAATGAGAAACAGGCCCGTTTTGACCACAGAAACATACATCTTTCGTCCTAGAGCTAAAAGGGACACTAATGTTTCCATTAGACCTTCCCTTGGCTTTGGAGAGAACCATATTCAAGCCAACTCGAGCAAAATCCATCCTGATGTTCTAGATCGAAGGCCAGTAAACATTGTCTATGAAGGGCCAAATAGTCAATATTTTAGGCTTTTCTGGCCATATGGTCTCCGTCACAACTACTCAACTCTGTCCTTGTAATGTGAACGCAGCCATAGATAATATGTAAATGAAAGAGCGTGGCTATGCTCCAGTGAAGATTCATTTATGACAACAGGATCTCATGCATGAACGGTCATATTCAGACTCAGTTTTCGGTCACTTCTCTAGGATGTTTTTAGCTTTTACGGCTACATTTTCTTCACTATGTCTAGTTCGAGTCCCTTGGCTGTGATCCAAATCCTTCTATCCTCTGGGGACGTGGAGGGCATCTGTTTGGTACATCCTTTAGTTTGGGAGGGCTAACTCTGCCATGGGGACGGTGATAACAGATTAGTTTGGCTTGGGGCTCAGTATTGGAGGCTATGCATTCCTGGAAGCAGCGATATGTCAAGACTAAATAAAACACAGGAATACAACCCGAGTGATTGAAGATCAGTCTTCAATAAAAAGTCCCAAATCCCTTTCATGATCATAAGCCATTAACTATTATATAACTTCCCGCGTTTCCCAGGACTAGATGTGTGATGAGAAGAGCAGGAAGTTGGGAGGCCACGTTTCGGGGAGGAAGTGTGAGGTGTGGCTCTGGACACCTGCCAGGCGAATACCGCTCTTATGCTCCGTTGACGTCAGGAAACAGGAATGAAGCTGCAGCTTTAACTCCTGATCCATTCCTCTCGAGTCCAGGGTTTTACATGAGTTCACAGAGCAGCGAACAAGACAAACCTGTTATGAGGCCAGAGGGTTCATACTGAGCATATTTTCTCTCCAGCGTCAGAAATGTCTCATGGCGCACGTTGATCCTGCAGAGTTCAAGTGGAAGGACGTTGACATCAGCAAGTCCCCTCGAGCATTCCACCCCTTGCCCTCAGAAGGGGGTCGGCGTCCTGCACGTGCAGTTCTTCGCAGGGGAGGCTGGAGCTCTGGCAGGACCCTAAAAATACTACCCACCTTCTGTTGGACTAAGTCAGAGCCAAGCCAGTTTCTCTTCCTTGTGCTTTCCTTTTTCTCACCTGTAGAATGACACCACTTGGATCGATTGCCACGGTGCCCAGCCTCAGGAGCACACTGTACACATGGAGACACAGGGCTCTGGTTTTGGTCGCCTTTTTTAACGTGTTGTGTTTAGAATCCTCCAGCGTTCGTGCCGGAGGAATTCCGAGAAATCGGTCGGTCTGCTGGTTTGCAAATCGAGTCCCACAGGGCCCCTGGGTTCAAGTTTTCTCTCTGCCCATATACTTGTGTTCTGGTCAGATTTACTTAAACATTGGTTCTGAGCCTCGGGTTTCATTATGGCCCTCACAGTTAAGATGCTCACACGGAGGTTCGGAGTGAGAGATGGGTTTGCGCAAAGCCATGTGGTTTGCAGTGAGTGGTTTGAGGGGAGCCGCCAAGGTGGGGTTTCAGACCACATAGAGGGGGATCGTCCGCCACCCCACGCCGCCCATTTCAGATGTTCTTCTCCTCCTCTTGCTCCCCAGGCGTTCACTTACACCACCAGTGGAAAGATATTTATTCCCTTATCTTGGTTAGATGTTTAATTACTTGTGCCTCCTGGCATTTTACATAATCGAGTTAAATACTTTTCTTCGAGAATGATTACACGTCAGATGAAAAGAACCCCTTTCTTAAAGTCACGGATGTATTTTATATTCTGAGAACGAACAGAAGGCATTCATACAATTTTGAATTATGAACAAAGTCGCCCCGCCCCCCAGATGTCTGGTTTGTCACCAGCGTGGACGTGGACAGTGTGAAAGTGGCACAGCAGGGGGCTCCCTTGAGCAGAAAGAAATGAAACAACGGATTCAGTGTGCTCCCGCAGCCCCTGAGTCCAGGGAGACACGTGTGTGGGGCTGTGGGACTGAAAATATAACTGACTCACTGGGATCCCCCCAAATAAATAAAAGACTAAATAGGAAAAGAGCTTTCAAAGAAAGTCGATAAGACATCACATAATTATTTCCACAAAGACTCTTGTTTTATTGGTAATTTTTTCTGACATTATCAAGACATTGATCATTCTGAAGCTATGTAGCTTTTTATCAGATCGTAGAAAATCATGGACAGCTATTCAAATCTCTTGTTCTGCTAGCATAACCTTGATATCAATACCTGAAGGAGGTAAAACATAATGGGGATGTTCAATGTGTTTCTCAGCTACCTGTGTGAAATTTATTGGGAATATTTGCCAAAATTTCAGGTTCCTGGGCCCCAGTCCTCACCATTGGGTCAGAATCATTAGAGACGGGGCCCAAGAATGTGGTTTTAAGATCATATTATCCTATATAATAAAAGCCTAATATGTTACATGTCCAACCATTCAACCGTTTGACCACTTGCTATGATGTGCACTGACCACCAGGAGGCAGATGCTCCAACTGGTAGGTTAGCTTGCTGCTGGGGTCCCGCCAATTGGGACTGGGCGAGACAGGCCAGACATGCCCTAGAGCCCTCCCATGGTCCCTCCCCGGCCCAATTGTGCACCAGTGTGTCCCCTCGGCCTGGGCTACACCCTCTTGCAATCCGGGACGCCCTTGGGGGATGTCAGAGAGCCAGTTTAGGCCTAATCCCCGCAGGCCAGGCTGAGGGACCCCTTCGATGCATGGATCCGGGCACCGGGCCTCTAGTTAATTTATATAAAAAGGTATGTGGAAGAAAAAAAATGAAACTTTTAGAAAATGTTTGCTGATATTATATTTTAATAACAGTAACATGGAAGCTTCAAGAAATGTAGAGACTACACAATGAAAAGTGTCTTTGTCCCTCTCCCTCTCCACCATCTTATCTAAGTTCTGTCCCCTAAGGTAAGATTCTGGTAGGAAAAAAGCACACACACACACACACACGCACACACACACACAAAGTGTACCTACCAGTATACTATATCTTTATCTATATATCTCCCCTTATATCTACAAAAGGGCTCAGAATGTACTCACTCTTCTGCAATGGCCATTACTTCGTTTAATAATTTTTATTGGATTTTCCACGTGAGTATACACAGATCTATCTTTTTTTTTTTTTAATGACAACATATTATTCATCAAAAGGATATATGTCTTAATTTATTCAACCCGTCTTCTGTTGGTGGACATATTGGTTGTTTTGGTGTAGTGAGGGTAAATTCTGAGCAGCAGAATTGTTGGAGCAAATGTACATGGATTTTCAATTTGATGCCTATGGCCCAACCCTTCTGTAGAAGCAATAAGGAACATGAGTGCCCATGTTCCATATCCTTGCTAGGACTGGGTGGCATTATCATGTGTTTGGAATTTTGCTATATGAATAGGTTTACAATAATATCCATTATAGGTCTGTATTATTTTTCTGTAATCACCAAAGAGGCTGGGCATTGCTTCAAATTTTATCGTCCATTTACAGTTGTTTCTCTGTAAACTATCTGTTTGTAATAATTGTTCACTTTACTACTTGATTTCTTCTCGTTTTGCAATTGATTGCCTGGACACTTGGTAAAATGTGAAATTGAGACGTCAGTTTGCAGTTTTTAACAAATCTCTCTTTGTCTTTTGGCTCTGGAGCATTTTGTTCTGTTAGAGAATTAACATGATCTCCATAATCGAATGTATCTTTCTCTTCTGTTTTGGCTTCTTTTCTGGGTTGTGTGATCATCATTGTTAAATTATTTTCCAGGTGGCCCTACCTGGTTTTGGCTTGGTGAGAGTGTTGGCCTGTGGACTGAAGGGTCCTGGGTTTGAATCTGGTCAAGGGCACATGTCAGTGTAGGGCGTGTAGGAGGCAGCCATTCAATGGTCTCTCTCATCGTTGATGTTTCTATCTCTCCCTCTCCCTTCCTCTCTGAAATCAATAAAAAATATATTAAAATAAATAAATAAATAATTTCCCAGGTGATACTTCTGCTCTCTCCCATTTGAGAATGTTTGCTGATCTCAATATCAATATGCACCTGAAAAAAAAATCTATATTTCTGTGAAGAATCAATGCAATTCACCCACTACAATTGAAATAGAATCTATCCTAAAACCCAAGAATGGTTTAATAGTAGGAAATCTATTAACAAATCACATCATAGCAATATCGCAAAAGGGACAAACATATGGGTCATTTCAACAGATGTAAAAAATATGCAATACAATGCAACATATTTCTTACAGATGAAAGAGAAACTCTTAGAAAACTAAGAACATAATATTTCTGTAGATAATTAAGTGTCATAAAATATTAGCCAACATAACGCTTAATGGTGAAGCACCAGGGACAATTCCAATTAAACGTGGGAACCTGACCAGAATTCCTGCAGCTGCCATCAGTACCTTGCATTGTGGTGAGCATCCTGCCCAGCGCAGTGCGGCAGAAAATGAGAAGGAGGGCATGAATATCTGATGACAACAAAATCATCATTATTTGCAGATGGCATAAATCAGTACAGGGAAAATACAAAGAAATTGAACTGAAAATTTCTTAGAATGAATGTAATTATAGAAAGGGAATGTCTTCGTTCACTTGGACTGCTAGAAAAAAATGCCATGGACCGAGTGGCTTAAACTATAACCATTTCTTTCTCTCAGTTCCCGAGACTGGGAAGTTCAAGGTCAAGGTGTTGGCAGATTCATTGTCAGGTGAGGGCCCGCTTCCTGGTTTGTAGAGACCTGTCTTCTTCCTTTGACCTCCAATTGTGGAAAGGGGTGACTTGTTCTCTCTGGGGTCCCTTTCGTAAGGGGACTAATTTCATTTACAAGGGCTGTGCCCTCACGACCTCATCACCTCCCCCAGGCCCCACCTCTAAATACTGTCACATTGGAGGTTAGATTTCAACTTATGAATTTGGGGGAGGGGGATACACAGTTTTTGGTGTATGGCAGAGAGGCAATAGAAAGTAAAGCTATGAAAATATGATTTTTCTTATCTATCATAATAAAAGCATAATATGCTAATTAGACCGGACAGCCAAATGACCTTTTGGACATCATTCTGGACAACCTTCTGGACGAAGCCATGGTGGTGGGGGCTGAGGCAGAGGCGATTAGGAGCGATCAGGCAGGCAGGCAGGCAGAGGGGTTAGGGGCAATGAGGCAGGCAGGCAGAGTGGTTAGGAGCAATCAGGCAGGCAGGCAGGCAAGTGGTTAGGAGCCAGGGGTCCTGAATTGCGAGAGGGTGCAGGCTAGGCTGAGGGACAACCCCCCTCCTGTGCACGAATTTCATGCACCAGGCCTTTAGTAAACAAATAATTAGGAGAATTACTGGATTTTTTAAAATTTTCGTTTCTTTAAGAATAAACAACCAAAAGCCAAGTCATTACAATAACCCTCCAAAAATATGTGTGGACCTTATCTAAAGAATTTCAAAATCTAGCTAAAGATATAGAAGTAAACCATGAATAAAGGGATAGACTTATGATATCCTTAGATGGAATGGTCAAGTACTTTAAATACTGTATATTAATTCTTTTCAGATTTATATGCTTAATATTGTTTACAGTTTGGGGAGGGGTATTTGGTAAATGATTCTGAAGTTCGTCTCAAAGAGTAAAATGGGTGGGAATAACAAATTATTTTGCAAAAGAATAGCAGCACTGAGTGAGAGAGATCTTAATTTATTAGATTTCAAAATGCTTAATGATGATATTGCGATGAAAACAACATGTGCACTGAGGTAAGTTTCAAAATACACTCAGGATAGGTCCACAGTGGCTTATCTGAAACTTTTGGGATGAGCTTTGTTTTGAAATTTAGAATTTGGTTTCTAGAAAGGTAATTTGGTTATATCCTAAATAATACTTAAAAGCCCTAGCTGGCTTGGCTCAGTGGATAGGGCGTCAGCCTGTGGACTGAAGGGTCCCAGGTTTGATTCTGGCCAAGGGCATATGCCTGGGTCGCAGGCTCGATCCCCAGTAGGGGGCCTGCAGGAGACAGCCAATCAATGATTCTCTCTCATCGTTGATGTTTCTATCTCTCTCTCCTTCTTCCTTCCTCTTTGAAATCAATAAAGAACTATATTTAAAAAAATAATACTTAATAGTTCTCATGGCGTCTGGACCAGTATGCCATAGTCAAATACAGTGATAATTCTGTATTAAACTGCATAGGATACATTGAACTATAAACTGCCTCCTGCAGATTTAGGTCATATTTTGCTCTCCAATGAATGTTGGCACCAAACTCATGAAGAAGAGCTCTTGGTGTTGAGAACTTCTGGAACTGGCTTGCAGACTGTGTGCCTGCGTGTCGGTATGTCACAGGCTGTGCTCCCAGGAAGCTCCTGTGAGATGGTGATTAGGTTGCAGGATGCTCGTTAGCAGGCGCTCTTAGGGTCAGCGTGGAAGGAGAGGATGGGAGTGAAATTGGCCAGAGGGAGGAGCTGAGCTGTGATGGGGTTCCAACACGGGCTTCAGCCACACATTGTCTCCTTACTGCAGGTGCATCAAAGAGGAAGCAGAACCTAGAGAGGAGGGCTTGCTGTCCCTGGGGGCCGAGCCACTCTGGAACTGAGACCTTGATCCTACGTGGTCTTGAGGTTCACAGCCTCCTAAAGCCTTTGGCAATGATTCCCTTTCCTTACTCCTGTCCCCAGGCATGCTCTACACACAGGCCATTGCTTGATGGGAGAGACTTGGTCAATGTTTGCATCCTGGCCTCGGTGTTCTCTCTTCTCAAGGCTTCCCGACTTAACCTCTCTCTGCCCATCCTGCTAGCCAGCTAATGGATACTCAGCGAGGGCGGCCCAAACCAAATATTAGACTGTTAGTCAGACTGGAATGTCCTGAGTAGCGTTTGCAGTTTGGGGTTATCCACATGATCCGTCTCTCATTATCACAGATGACAAAGAACTGTGTTCAGCACCATATGAACATGACTCACACCAGCTAGATGTTACAAGCAAGACAAGACAGAGAAAGGGGAAAAAAATGATTAAAATCGTGGAGTGGAGGGTGGGAGGCTGAGAGGAGGAAACAAATGAGAGATTGTTGTAACTGGAAGGGCCCATCAAGCGTAGTCTTCGATTCTGACCCGATCCTATTTCATGGTTTCCTTGTCTTCGTCATAAATGGCCAAAGCGAATGGAGCTTGGTCAGAGAGCTAGTAAGTGGCAGAGCTGGGACCAGAACTCAGTGAGGCCCTCTCACTCTTAGTGAGCTGTGTAAGATACGTGTGGTCCTTCTAGGTAATGGGATTTGGAGAAAGGTGGAGGAGAGAAGTGAATTTAAAAAAAATACATTTTTATTGATTTCAGATTGGAAGGGAGAGGGAGATAGAAGCATCAAGATGAGAATCATGGATCGGCTGCCTCCTGCACACACCTCTTACTGGGGATCAAGCCCAAAACCCAGGCATATGTCCTGACCAGGCATTGAACCGTGACTTACTGGTTCATAGGTCAACGCTCAACCGTTGAGCAACACGGGCAGAGGGAGAAGTGAATTTTTTATTGAGGCAAAGGTGACATCAGTCACTCGATTCTCACAGTGAACAGGAGATATCATCATTTTCTGATCACTCTTCGAGTAAGCAGCTGCTTATAAATGGGTGCACACATCTCGCTTCCCCCACATCCTCTTGGCCTCCATCTGGGTTCCTTGGGGCCTAAGGATGGCCCCGTGTTTATCTACAGTGTGATGCTCATAAAATCACTTCTCTGCTCCCATCTTCCCAGTCTCCCTTCAGCTTTCCTCTGGCCCCATTGGGCTGCCTGGACTTCAGCCCGTCTTCTCGGAGGACCGCTGTGGCCCAAACTCTCTGGAGCCCCCTGACTCAGACCACAGGTTGTCTTAAAGGACTGGTATCCAAAGCACCTGGTTCTTGTCCTGTGCCAGGCAGGCATGGCTGGTGTCTGAGAACCTGCTTTTTTTTTGGCCTGGGCAATACAGCTTTAAAGACCTGGTTGGGCAGGAACAGCTCTTCCTTCTACGTAGAGGATGTATGTTTGGAAGAGTCCAGAGAAATCGGAATCCAGTTTCCCTCGATCCTTCCCAAAGGAGATCAGCATCCTCCGTGGGCCTTGAAGCTTTAGGACCAGGTCTGCTTCTGGTTTAAATTCAGACCCAGTCTGTGGCCCCAAGGATCCTGGACAAGGGGTCAGGACAGGTCTTCTGACAACTCTTAGAATTCCCAGGGTTTCTGGATCTCCTCTAGTTACTGAAATGGCGACGGGGGAGCAAGCCTCCATCATCTCGCTCCTGGGCTACTGCTCTTCTACTGGCCCTCCTCTCCTCCAATCCCATTTCACCAGTGCCTGGGAATCTCACTCTTTTCCAGCCCATCCTTCATATGCTGTCAACAGCAGCTTTTCAGGGCGAAAATCAGATCAAGTTGTTCCCCATTTCCATGGCTCCTCACTGCCTGGAGCGACATTTAGAGCATCCAGGTTTCTCCCCCTGCGCCCCCCTCCCCCCCCGCCCCCACCTTCCCACCTTGTCTCCTGGCACTGCCTGCACCTGCCCTTAGGTGGTGGTCTCTGATTACCGACCTGATACCTGTGATTTTGATCATGTAGCTCCCTCTGCCTGGGAGAGATGCCCTCCCTGCTGTGGGGGAGTCTTAGTGATGGTTTAAGGCCTGGTCACATGTCGTGTCTTTTGGAGGGAACGCCTTAGCATCCAACACATGTTGTCTTGAGTTCTGGCCCTTCCACATTTCAGCTCTGGGAGCATGAGGATCTGTGTTATGCCTAACGTTGCTTAACTTTAGAGTGTGTGTGTGTGTGTGTGTGTGTGTGTGTGTGTGTGTGTGTAAGGGCAGGGGGTGAAGGGTATCTACCTCTTCAGGCTGATGACAGGATGAATAAATTCATGTATGTACAGCAACCAGATTGGTACCTGGCAAAAGGAGTCAACAAGCACTTTCCCTACTTTTTCCTTTTCCGGTGGCTTATTATCCGTAGTTTCCTTTTCCCTCCCTTCTGTTCTTGGAAGGCCTTTCCCAACCGTCAGCGGGATTCGCTGTGCTCTAAGGCAGCCATTCCCCAGGACCTGCCCCTCTTGTGAGAGCCGAGTGTTCGGAAGGCAGGACCCTGTCTTCTCCCTACTCCCAGCTCTGGCTCAGCCTCTTGCAAGCAAGGACTCAGGAGACCCGGGTGAACTAGTGAGCGGACGATGCAGGGCATGTGGAAAGGACTGCGTGCCGGTGATGTTATCCCTTGGTGGGAACCGAGAGCCGTTCTCTTTCTACATCCTTGAGTTCTTGGCCACATTGGAAAAGACTTTGTGACGCCATGGTAAGCTTTGGTGCGTTGAAGAGCTGTAAGGGGTGTCAGAGGTCATCGGAGCTTTAAGCTGGGTGTGGGGCAGGCTCTGGCGAGACAGAGCCAGGCCCAGTCGTCCTGCATTCAGGTTTCGGGGCCAGGGCTCCCCCTGCTCCCCGATTCTGCTGGCCCCACACCTCAGAGAGGAGGGGGCTGGTGACAGCAAAAGTGCTTAAAAAATTTCTCCTTCTCTCGATTATTTCCAAACTGCAGGCCTTCAGATGGGTTGGGATCGAGTCTTGACCTGCCCATCCGCCTGGACCTAAGCATCGTCATGCTGATGAGAAGGCACAGAAAGAATGTGCCTCTTAGATTCCGTATTTGACAAGGTCACATGACTCCCCACCTCCAAGTGCTTCTCCACCACTAACTCCTCTGTCCTCAGACGCACCCTACAAAGGAGGGGATCTCTTGCCTCCCTTTAAGACAAAACTCAAGGCCCAGGAGTGAAGCCAGTTCCCTGCGATGCCTCCTCCGTGAGTCAGTGGGGAGGCTTTAAATAGAAGCGACCACCCCACCACTCCCACTTCCCACCCATGAGACCACACTCCCTTCTGAGCACCGGAATGCAGGCCCTGTGCATTCCTTTGCAGAACAAAACGCGCCCCTTAGAGTTAGCTGCAGGATTCCAGAGTGAGTGGCGTGAGAAAGGGAGGGAGGGCATGAGGACCAGGAAGATGAAAGTGACTTGTTTTCCTTCGCTATTTAGATTCCACTTTTGTAAGGAGCTGAAATGTCAGGGGAAGGTAACCTAATTCTGAGACTCTGAATTTCTTCTTATATTTTTAATCCTCACCCAAGGTTCTGTTTTTGTTTGGCTTTGTTTTTAATTGGTTTTAAAGAGAGAGGCAGGGAGAGGGAGAGGGAGAGGGAGAGGGAGAGAAACATTGATTGGCTGCCTCCTGAATGTGCCCTGACCGGGGATCAGACCTGCAACCTGGGTATGTGCCCTGACCGAGAAGCAAACCCGAGACCTCTTGGTGCACAGGAAAGAGACGCTCTAACCAATTGAGCCACACTGGCCAGGGCCTGAGACTCTGCATTTAAATACTTACCCAACTGAACCCTCACATCCATAATTGCCATATGGCATTGGTCTTGGTGGCCAGGGCCATCTGCATGGCTAGCAATGGCTAGCGCGCGCGCATGCGCGCGCGCGCACACACACACACACACACACACACACACACATTCACACATTGAGTGGCAGATTATTATGCGTTCGGAGATCGTAATAATCTGACCACTCAGTGTAAGTTGTTTGGGTCCCACTGCTGTCAGTGGCCAAGTTCATACTGGAAGTCAAATGAGTTTGGTCCCCAAGTTCATTTTTTCCTCTTTACACGCGGGTCCCAACAGTGGGGTCCCTGCACCAGCAGCATTTGCATGCCCTGGGAAGTTGTTAGAGAAGTAAATTCCTGAGCTCTGACCCAGACTTACCCATCAGAAAGTCTTGGGGAGTGGCCCAGCAGTCTGCTCCAACAGCCCTCCAGGGCATTCCGCTGAAAGTTGAAGTTCAAGAACCACTTGAGAAGCATGAACACCCAGGCAGGACAGTGTGTCCCCAATGAGAAGAGGGTGGGCCCAGACGAACCTCTCCCTGGCCCACTGTGGGAAAACAGGCAGCTATAGAGCATCACAGTGAAGTTGCCAGCGTAGTGTTCAGAGGGGCATAGGCTGGGAGGACACTAAAGTCTGTGACAAGGCATACTTCCTTAAGGCTACAAGGAGGGGCCCTGCAAGTGTCCACAGGGACTGAGAGGAAGGAGAGGCGGAAGAAGGGAAATGAATAACAACAGAGGGAGGATTGAAACGAGGCAGGGAAATCAGGGGAGAGAAAAGAGGTGTGGAGTAGGCTTTGGTAGAAAATGAGTGATGAGCCCCATGGATGCCCTGGTGGATTGAATATCCTGCCCTGTGTGGAAGAGTCTAGATTGCTTTAACTTTCTACTTCTAAACAGACTCTTCGAGAGAGATGGCTTCACTGATATTTTATCACTGGTTCCTTTAACTGGAGGGAGAGTGTCGGGATTACCGGCGACTTTTGATCACACAGCCCTTGCGTGCTTAGAATGGGATCAAGGACGGGGGCCAGCTCTTTGGTTGCCAAGACAAAAGCTAGGCCTGCAGAATCATTTTGGTTATCCCCCCCTACCAAACCCTTTTCTCTCTTCTGTGCTAATGGGTAAAATTAAGATAGCGAAGATTATTAAAAAGCAGATGCTCTAGCTACCGGCTTTTGAATGCATGCTACCACGTGACAAGGATCTGTGCTGAGCACTTCGTATGCATTCCTTCAATGCAGCTTTTCATTGACAACCATCTGAGGTAGGGGTTCTTATTGTCCCATTATATGGAAGAGGACACTGAGGCTATGCATATTAGTCGGTAAAATGCACACATTCAAGAAGTCATGGAGCTGAGACTTGAGCACCAACCTGGGCCTAGTGCCTAGAATGATACAGTGACATAGTGTCCCATTTCCAGGGCATTTCCTAATGCCCTTCGGGGTTTTATGGCACAAAGAATAGGCTTTGCTCTGAGTGATAGAGGGAAAATGGGAAGGAGACCATACTCACTGAACCTGGTGTCAGAGGATTTCACTTAGGTCCATTCATTTAATTATCACAAAAATCTTATACGTTGAGTAGGATTATTTCCGTTTTCACAAAAGACGATGTAGGATCTGAGGGAGGCAAAGAACCCATGTTTTGAAGGCCGATCTGTGGCTGAGTTGATGCGGAAACCTTGGTCTGTCTCATTCCGATGCCCCAGCAGCTCACACCGTGTCTCTGAAGGTTCGTGGGTTGAGTGATTTTTAAAAATTTTATATTTTATTGATTTTTTACAGAGAGGAAGGAAGAGGGATAGAGAGCCAGAAACATCGATGAGAGAGAAACATCGATCAGCTGCCTCCTGCACACCCCCCAGTGGGGATGCGCCCACAACCAAGGTACATGCTCTTGACCGGAATAGAACCCGGGACCCCTCAGTCCACAGGCCGACGCTCTATCCACCGAGCCACACCGGTTCTGGCGGGTTGAGTGATTTTTATGTCAGCATCTGACATTGGTCATTGATGGCTGGGAGGTGGCAGCTCCTGTGGCCTCGGAGGATCCACCTGCTCCTGTGAGATTCTACACGACATGGATTCCTAGACCCGGGAACCTGAAGTACATGCCCTAGGCCAGTGGTTGGCAAACCGTGGCTCGCGAGCCACATGCGGCTCTTTGGCCCCTTGAGTGTGGCTCTTCCACAAAAATACCACGGCCTGGGCGAGTCTATTTTGAAGAAGTGGCGTTAGAAGAAGTTTAAGTTTAAAAAATTTGGCTCTCCAGAGAAATTTCAATCGTTGTCCTGTTGCTATTTGGCTCTGTGGACGAATGAGTTTGCCGACCACTGCCCTAGGCAAAGTGGAGGAACTCTCTTTTACGCTTGTTTCAAATTGTGGAGCTTCTGCCCCACGCCCACTTGAAAGGCTGCCTCGAGCCCCAGTGAAGTCCAGAGAGAGGCTGGCTCAGGAGCCTGATCTTATTACCGTCTCTTCTCTGTAAAGACAGAAAAGAAAGACAGACCGAAGCATTCTGATTCATTAGGTATGCTTCTCATCTCGGGATATTTTTAGATGAAAAAGTAGTAAACTCTTAGTGTATAACCGTACAACAAAACGCACACACAGCCCCTGCACCACACCAAGACCTAACCAGCAAGGGCGGCCTCAGCGGGAATCCACACCAGCCTTAGAGAACGAGGATGACAGATGTCGCGGGTGATTCATGCCCATGAATCACTTAGCCCAGCTTGTGGAGGAATGGCATGACGCAGCCCGCACTGAGGGACACATTTGTCCTTTGTGGTAAATCCATAAAGTCCCAAGCAGCTGTGTTGTTCCTTACATACTCCATCCTGATAATGCGAGGCAGGGGGCGGGGGCGCAAAAAAGTGGCTGGTGTGTGTTTTGGATGGGGCTGAAAGCGTCCATCGTAGCTCCCTTCCCTGTAGGGAGTGGCCCTCATGCTTAGCCCTCCGTCCGTGCTGTGAACTTGTCTGGCTTGGCTGGGTTCACTGCTTGTTCCTCTAATTCCTGTCTTTCCCTGGGCAACATCAGTGTCAGCACATATAACCCATCCAGCGTTGGCCTTCCTTTAGCTCCCCTTAAGCCAGATGCGCAAAGCCATGGCCACACGCTAAACGTTGTCATGACCCAGAACGACTTGACTTCTGAAAAATGAAAGCCTTTGACAATATTCTGTCCATCCATCTCTGGCACTTCCTTCGTTCCCCACAGTTGTTCTGTGATCCTATTGAGCTCTCCCCCTTTTTCACAATCTCTCAGCCCTTTTTTGGTTTGTCTCTTCATGTTAGAAACTGTGCCCCATCATGTCACCGAAACTGCTTTGGTCAGAGACCTATGGCCTGCGGGCAGTCGTTTCCAAGGGTCGGTTCTCAGTTGTGACCTTACCTGACCTTCCATCATTGGTCACCATTGATCACGCTCTCCTCTTGGAAAGACTTTCTGTAGTTCACGTTCAAGATTTTCTTCTGCTTGGCACTGTCACATTTCTCATTTATGTCTCTCAGTGGGTTTGCTTATCCTCCCAACCTCTTAACATTGGAGTGTCCTAGAGCTCAGAGCTGGTCCCTCTTCTCATTGTAATCTCTGCCCATTCCCTGCTGTTATCAGACTGGCAACAACATCGAATCTGATGGCTTTAGTCACCAGGTATAGTCTGAGAACCCTCAGAGATAGCTCTAGCCTGGATCTCAGTTAACTACCAACTCTTACATCCAACTGTCTCTTTCTTGTTTCCAATTGGATGTCTAAAAAGCATCTCTCACTTACGACGTCTAGAATCTAACGCTGAATTCTTCTCTCCCTCCACCCACTGATTCTTCTCAGCACGTTAAAAGTGAGATTTCATCCTTTCGGTTGCATTGGCCAAAAATTTGTCATCGTCTTGACTCCTCTTTTTCTCTCACGCTCCCATCCTGTGTCGAGGAGGTCACCTTTCACCACACATCCACAATTCAACCACTTCTCGCCCCACCCCGTCAGAGTGGTTATTAAAGTCAGCCAATTTCTCGTCTAGATTGTGGAGCCGTCTCATAATTGATCTCTGTGTTTCTATCGTTGCCTCTCGCCGCATGTAAGCAACTTGTTAAGTGACCCTTTTAAAATATAGATCATGTCACTTCTCCACAGAGAACTCTCCCATGGACAGACCCTCAGACTGAACGCTCAAACTAAAGCCGTATTGCCTCTAGAAGAAAACATATTAAAAAAATACGTTATTCAAATTAATAGAAAAGCTCAGAAACTATATCTCTTTGGGGGCAGCTCAGGTATTTTGTCTTGGTCATTGTAGCTACCAAGTGTGTGTCCTTCATTCCTGCTCTGTGACAGTGATGAGCCTGGGGAATATTTGTCCTGTGTTGGCTGACACGTGCTAAGCTTTGTCAATAGGAAGTGATGGAGGGATACCGTCGGAGGAAGGGCTTTCTCTCTCTGGTCCCAGTGATTGTTTCGTCAGCCTCCTGTAGGGTTCATGTCTTCTCTCACGCCCAGTTTCTCTAGCCCAGGAGCTTCTCTAGCACGTGGCCACTCAAGCACAGACAGGTGTGCTGGCACCTTCCATGGCACGTGGTGGGCAGCAGTACTGAGCAGTCAGACAGCTTTGCATTGAAGAACCACCAGTGAGAAACCTCCCCATGAACAGTTTCCCATGCCTATAACACCCTAAAATACTTTTTATTGATTTCAGAGAGAAAGGAGCGGGGGGAGAGGGAGAGAGAGAGAGAAACATGAATGATGAGAGAGAATCATTGATCAACTGCCTCCTGCACACCCCACACTGAGGATGGTGCTCACAACCCGGGCATGTGCTCTGACCACGAATTGAACCGTGACTTCGTGCTTCATAGGTCGGTGCTCAACCGCTGAGCCACGCAGCTGGGCCCAAGTGGCTCTTCCATACTATGTTCACCTTCTACTTTATGTCATCCTTATTGGTGCAGTTATCTGCCTGAGTACAATGTAAACGGGGGGTGAAGGAGAATAATTTGAAAATGGCAGGCGCCCAGTCAATGTTGATCAATGAATGAATCAATTGATACGGAACGATGCTGTCTTAAGCTATGATGGAATAGCCCTGGGTAGGGTGGCATTTTGTGAAATAGGGTAGATGTATGTGGACTGGAATGATCCAGGATGTTTTCACAGGGGATGTAAAAGGTGTTTCTTGAAAGGTACATGGCATCTGGAGATGCAGGAGGGAGCGGGGGAGGGAGGGAGGGAGCGCTGGAACAGGCTCCGGGGTGTGGAAAGCAGCATGATCAAGAGCTCTGTGTTATCACTTGTTTGAGGATGTAGCTGAGGTGGAGGAGGGCCTTTGCTGGGAACAGTAAGTCAGCCTGCATATGGGGGCAAGCGTGGGCCTTGGAGGGCGTTGCAGAATGTTTCAGGAGCGGGATCATACAAACCTTCCCTCCCCACTCATATATTTTACCTGAATTGTGCATTCTGTGCATCATACACACACAGAGGAAGGAAACAAAAGGGGCTACCCTGCTTTACCCTTCATTCTCCCACCCCTGTTTCAGGTAGGAAAATCTCATAAAATGGAAACGCCTGTGGGTTTTTCCAGGTACACACATATGGTCAAAGGCCAATTCTGTGCCTGAGGCTCCATCTGGACCACGAGGGTCCACCTAGACCTTCCTACAAAGATTCATTCAGGAAGGAAGTCAAAGGAGTAGATTGGTAGATGTCTTCACGCCAACAGCATCGTCGTAGAACCATCCAAAAGCAGCCACCGGGGCCACCCCTTCCAAAGTGGGCGTTTTGTCTGCCCCATGCACCCATCCATCCACAGCTGACTCAGACTGGCCTTCCTCTTCCGGCCGTGACATCAGGAGGGTGGGGATCAGCAGTTGCCTACGTTACTCAGTGACCAGCAAATGAATGGGGGGTAGGATGCAAGAACGACTGTCTACACCAGCGGTCGCCAACCTTTCGGACCTCATGGGCCACCAGTGGTTCGCGGATCACCGGTTGGTGACCGCTGGTCTAAACGACTTTATCTTTTTTTGAGATACAGACTCACAAAATCAGAACAAACTTCTCCCAGGATCTCGATGGCCAGTTCAGCATCTCCTCTAACTTACTGCACATCTTTCAGAAAAGTATATTCAGTGCGTGACCCTGAACACAATGCCTGGGACTTCTTTTTCTTTCCCAAGGGGAAGTCTTCCCCATGAGAATTCTAAGCAAAAGCCTCTCCCAACCTGAGCAACACCTGCTTCCCCTTTTCCCCATCCTCCCAAAGGGAGGTCATCCTAAACATCTCGAGGCTGTCTCTTTAGAGGGGCTCTCTCTGCAGGTTGGGGTGTCCAGAATGAATTCTTGGGTCACTGTAAAATGGTGCAGCTACGATGGAAAGCAGCATGGAGGATGCTCAAAGAAAGAAAAAAATAGAATTACCAGATGACCCAATCATACCACTTCTAGGTCTGTACCCCAAAGAATGGAAAGCAGGGTCTCACGGCGATATTTGTTCGCTGATGTTCACAGCAGCATTATTCACAACAGACAAGAGGCATGGCGCGAGTTTAGCTCAGCGACTGCATGGTGTTGCTGCCTCAGCATCCCTTTTGCTTCGCTGGAGGGAACCTTAAATCTACACCGGCTCCTCGTGCAAGAACATGCCCTAGATAACAGCCCGCAGAGTCACAAGCCAGTGTAAGTTCCTAAGGTGACTTCCCAACAGCCCTTGTGATCAACAGTCTCCCAGGCCTCCCAGGGCCTCTCCCTGGGCACCCCTTAAAGAGGACCCTCCTGGAGCTCACCTGCTCTTTATGGTTTGAATTGACCAGTCCAGCCTTGGCCCAGGAACCCCACAGCACTCCAGCCAGGCTCTGTAAGGGCATGTGCCCTAGTCCCCCCCCTCTCTTCTGCCTGCACCCTTCCCTTTCCTCCCCATGTGGTCCCTTAGGCATGCTGTGTATTTCCTCCAAGATCTCTGGGCGGTCAACTTCTCTGTTTCAATTTCTTTTATGGTCTGTGGTTGAGCCACAATTCACCACCTCGCCATTCTGGGCTTTACTTAACAGAGCCATAAAAAGGTGCTAGCAACCCAAATGTCCATCTGTGAGAGAATGGATGCAGAAAATGTGCTATGTACATGCCATGGAATATTTTTCAGCCTTAACCAGGAAGGAAATTCTGACACATGCTACAATATGAGTGAACCTTGAGGACATGATACTACGTGAGATAAGTCAGTCACAAAAGACAAATAGCGTCTGAATCAAAGTATAGGAGGTACCTAGAGAGGTCACATTCATAAGGATAGAAAGTGGAATGGTGGTTGCCAGAGGCTAGGGGGAGGGCCAATGAGAAATAGTTTCATTAGTAGAGAGTTTCAGTTTTGCGAGATGGAAAGAGTTCTGCAGATTGGTTATTCAACAGTGTGAATGTACTTAACATCCCAGAACCGTACACTCACAAATGATTAGGATGGTAAATTTTACGTCGTGTATTTGACCCCGGTAAAAAGGAAATAGAATAAAAATATAGTCCTGTTCAAAAAAGATACAACAGACCCAAGATGGAGTCACTTAACCCAGGACAACAAACCGAGTTGATGGCTATTTCAGGCCCTCCCAGGAATGTGACCTTAAACTAATCAGGTCCAGAATGTCCTGATCAACGCTAGTGAGTTACGAAGTGTCTCCAAAAAAGGTGTCCTTGCCCGACACAATCCTTTCTTTCCTTTTGCTAATAACTTTCATGCCCTGCCCGGTTTCTGCCTATAAAAACCCTCCATTTTTGTACAGTTTCTCACAACACCTCTCTATTTACTAGGTAGGGTGTTGCCCGGTTCATGAGTCATTCAATAAAGCCAGTGAGGTCCTTCAAGCAGCGTTGAGGCACGGTGAGAAGCCCAGGAGAGAGAGGGTATTTGAAGGCATCGGAGAGTTTTGAGGGAAGGAATAGGACACTGGTACCCATGGCTCAATTCTGGGAAACACAGTGGACTTCCAGAAGCAATGTATCTAATCATTATTAAAACCGTATACAGTAGATGTTAATTTTACCCATTTCTAAAGATGAGACAAGCGAAGGTCAGAGAGTTGAAATAATTTGGCCAGGCCCCCAGCCGGCCAGGGTAGCGCCCGGCTTTAGGCTCTACAACACGTGATGCGCCAAGATGCCACATCATCTCTGTGGAAGGAGGAAGAGGGCTGAGGCCTGAGCTCGGGGAACCACTAGTAGTAGGTCCAGGAGGGAAGAGAGATGTCAGAAAGGTTTCAGCAGACACTGAATGAGAGGGAGAGAGACGCTGGGCTCAGAAAAGTGCAGTGTCCTGGGGCTTCAAGTGAGAATTCCTGGGAGGCAATGAATGGTCCATAAGTGTATCTGCCTATTTTCGCGTCGTTGCTTATCGTACTACCTTTGTGCTTAAGTGCTTCAATTTTGTTCAGAAAAGAAAGCTAAATGGGCCTCATTTGCTTTAATTCTGTTTCTATTATGCTTCATCTTTTGAAGTCTCATTTTAAAAAAATCACTGTGTGCTGCTTTCTACTTAATTCTTTTTTTGTGTGTTTGTTTTTAAAGTATGTTTTTATTGATTTCAGAGAGAGGAGAGTGAGAGGGAGAGAAACATCAATGATGAGAATCATCGATCAGCTGCTCCCACACGCCCCCTGCTGGGTATCCAGCCTACAACTTGGGCTTGTGCTCTGACAGGTTCACAGGTTCATATTCAACCACCAGCCCATGCCAGGTGGGCGTTCATTCTTTATTATGTTATTTGGTCCTCCTGGTTTACCTGGTCCCCTCCTACGCCCAGCCTTCCCCAGCCCCAACACCTTTCTTCTGTGTTGAGCCGAAGATGTGTTTATGGTGGTGGAAATCCGTGTTAACTGTTAAACGAAGACTAGGACTAGAAGGTATTCAGCAACCACTACACTGAGTCTGCATGGCTGTGTTCCGATTAATTCAGAACTAACAGGAGGCACCAAGACGCAATCGGAGACACGTTAGATGAAGGTCAAAGTGCTGGAACCTAGTGAAGTCACTTCCATCTTGAGCTTGGACGGACCACTCCATTAATCCGAGGGGCAGTGTCATCATCTCTAAAAGTATAGCCGCCTTCCTGTCCCCAATTTTACAAGCATTCACTGTACCCCCAATCCCCACATGCCATATATGGTGCTAGGGACACACAGAGACTTCGAAGGAGTGGCCCTGCCTGGGGAGGTCCCAGTCTATCAGGGACGAGCAGGAGAAAAGGTGAAGGATGGTCACTGACACTCGCTAGGCACCAAGCTTGGGGCTCCTTCCACGTGATCTCATGTAAAGAGCTCACCCAAGTGATGGGGCAGGTATGATGACTAGTATTTACTTTCTCAAAGGTGAGGACATGAAGGCCCAGCGAGGGGTTCGGTAACCCACCTCAGGTCGTAGCATTGGTCAATGGTGAAGCCATGGTTTGAAGGCAGTTCGGTCTGACCTCAAAGCCCATGATCTTCCTGACTCCCCCCTCACCCCCTACCGCCCCACCTGCCCCGCTCAGAGGAGAGAGCGCTGGGCAGGCACCCCAGCTTCAGTGCTGTGTGCAGCCCAGCGCCATTGGAGCACAAGAACAAGACCTGGAATGTTTCATTCATTTTTTTTGTTTTTTTAAATCTGACTTACAGAAAAGGTTGTGAAAGGGCATTTAGGAAAATCGGGCGGTCTGATTTGTGGGAAAGTGCATTTTTTAGGCTGTGGACAGAATCTGAGCGTGTGAATTGCAAAGGTAACTTCATAGCTTCTTCTTCTAAGGAGGCTGGGCATGAGCGAATGGTGGGCACGGCCATCACTGATCCCTCAGGAGGCGAGGGGGGGGGCCTCACAGGACGGGATGAAAATCAATAATGTTATCACTTTGGAGCAAGGAGCCGGCTGACCCAGCACCAATTGTACTGATGTCAGCAGCCGGACAAAGCAAAGGCAGCCTTGCCCTGGGGCGATAGATATTGATTATAGTGATTTCAAGACAATTAGCCCTAGGACCCGTCTCCCACTCATTTTGCCGTCCTTGTCAAAATAAGTGCGTTCACAGCCATGGTCAACCACTGGCCCCCGGCGAGCTGGCTCTGCTGGTGGAAAGACGTCAGGAATCACATGACTGAGCTGTCAGCTTCGCGTCCTCCGGGCTCAGCAGGAGCAGGAAGGGATCTGAGAGCATCTGGGGGACCCAGGACCACGGGCAGGACAACACGACTGGTGACGGGGTCAGGGCAGGCTGACCCCAAACATGCCAGAGTAGCAGAGGGATTACTCGGAATTAAAGTTACAGCTGAGCCCTCGCTGGTTTGGCTCCGTGGATAGAGCATCAGCCTGGGGACTGAAGAATCCCAGGTTCGATTCCGGTCAGGGGCACGTGCCTGGGTTGTGGGCTTGATCCCCGGTAGGGGGTGTGCAGGAGGCAGCCAGTCAATGATTCTCTCTCATCATTGATGATTCTGTCTTTCTCTTTCTCTCTGAAATCAATAAAGATATACTTAAAAAAAGAAAAAGTTACAGCTGACCCTGGCCCCCTAAAAGCCTACCCTTCTATTCCTGATTCATTTCTACTTTTCTTACAATTCCCAATCAATCATGAACTCCTTCTCAATGCAATTCTTTTTTCAAAAAAACATTTTTTTATTGATTTCAGAGAAGAAGGAAGAAAGATAGAAACATCAATGATGAGAGAGAATCATTGATTGACTGTGTCCTGCATGCCCCCTACTGAGGGGGATCGAACCCCCAACCCGGGCGCACGTGCCCTTGGCCGGAATCGAACCCGGGACCCTTTAGTCCACAGGCCGACGCTCTATCCACTGAGCCACACCGGCCAGGGCCTCCATGCATTTCTTCAACCTCCTCTCTCCCAAAGCCCGTCTTCCTCTGGGACCATCTCACAGGCGTGTTCTAGCAGAAACTACCTTGTGTATTTATTTCCCCTTCTGGATACGGAGCTCCGGGGGTCGGGAGGAGTCTTCCTTCTTGGCACTCTGCTATCATCTGAGACATACTTAGTACGAGTTACTCCATCCATCTTTTCATGTATTTAATAAATAATTACTAAATAAGACAGGAAAAGTCCCCGTCCTCACGGAGCCTGCCTGCTAGCGTGTGTGTAGAGACGGAAAATGCGCGTGCATCCGTGTTGCCTCCGTGTTTGCTCCGTTGGAGTTCAGCATGCCCCTGACTGCCGTGAAATTCACAGGGGGCCCGGCTTGTGGCTCCAGCCAGCTGCTGCCTTCAGTGAGCCATCTGCTTTCTCATCTCGTCGCCCCAGGTGTTCCGCCTGTCTGACAGGGGCACGAAGGCTCCTGTTCATTTGTTTGTTCTGTTTCCCTGGCACCAGGAATTCCCTTTCCCCGTGGGGGAGGCCGGGGAGTGCCCAGGAAGTTCCCTTCTAGCTCCTCCGTGCCACGCCGCCCGTCCTAGGTCATACGTTTTTGCGCTTCCCTGCCGGCGTAGAGTTGATGGCGGTTTTAACATAACCTCCGATTTGGTGATGCTAATGGACACATTCGCCCTCCTGTTCCTCAGGTGACAAAGCGGTGAGCTTGGGCAGGCCTGCTTCTGCTTCCTCTGTGTGCCCCACATCGGGAACTCCAAATAAAACCAAGTGAGACAAGAGCTGTGTTAGGAGGAAAGAAACAGCCTACCGTCTTTTAGTCATTGACAGGACCCTGGGTAAACCCTAAGTAGATCAATTGGCCTCCAGCGGGCTCAGGGTCACAGATATACACACTCATTGACCTGCTTTGAAGAGAAGCCACAGCTGAAAGAAACTTGGTTCTCTCCAAAATAAAACACCTAAATAACGAATGAGATTCTTTGTTTCCACCTCATCTAGCAGAGAAAATGTTTCCGGTGCACTTAACTTTCTTGAGCAGAGCAAACCCACTCATGGGAGACCCCTCTCCTGGCTTTAGCTTTTCCAATTCTCTCCATATCTCATTTCCTGTTAGACCCCCAAAGGGACCAGGTGCGTAAGGAAAGGGGCCTCTTATTTTCTAGGGGTGGCCGAGGAGAAGAGGGGGCAGTGAGGTGGCATTGAAAGGACTGGGTCTGAGCGAAGGTCCTTGAAAACCTTGGCAGCTAGAACTCATTCACAGGAAGAAGTAAATATGACGCTTAACGTGTGCAGGTAACAGTGTGAGCGCTTTATACGTATTATTCATTTCTCTCTTGCCTATGGGGACAACCATCACCCCCACTTTATAGATAAGGAAACTGAGGCAGACAGCTATTGAATGTCTTGCTCAAGGTGTTGGGGGGGTGGACATAGGGGACATCTATAATAGTGTCAACGATTTTTTTAAAAAAATGTTTTCCTCAAGACCGTGGGCCTAGTAAGTGGTGTAGCTGGCAAGGATCCTGGCTGGTCCCAGAGCCCACACACTTCCCCTGTAGGCAGTCTCGCCTCACCGGTGGCTCTCTGCGTTCTCGGGGTGCCTGCCTGAAATGAACAGCCCCTGACAGCTCCATTTTGATTGCAGTCCTGCATCGCACAGGTGCGCTGGCTACGTTGCCTTCCACGCGCAAACCAGCGTGTAGCCAAGGTGGATCCCCGGGCCACACCATCTGCTGGAGTTGCTTTCAAAAGCAGCAGAATATGTCGTCTTATATTTCAGTGGCTCCTGACCACACAGCACCCTACTTCGCGGAAGATGAAGTCCCTGTCGTTTCCGTCTCAGTGTGTGACGTGTGAAGCTGGGCAAGGCTCGCTGAGGTCTCAGAGTATGACCAGAGGGGACTCGGAGCCTGCGAAGGCTCTCAGAGGAGGAAGGAGAGGGACTTGTCTTCTCTGGTTTCATGTCTGCAGCCTTGAAAGATTCTGTTTTGGGAGCAAAGCGTGATGCCCCTTTGGCCTGGGCCACTGAGCAACACAGAGTCACATTCAGTGGCTAGTCACAGACATCAGCCCCTCTCAGGGACAGCTGCGTCCGACTCTGTCTTCTTCCGTTTCTGGTCTGGCTTATTCCTAGCTACCCTGGTTTCTGGACGTTGCCAGCATTCCCAGTGTTGTGGAAACAGGTCAGGTTCAAGCAGCAAGTGGACTCTGGCATGGGCACTAGCAGACAATTGCAGCTGTTGGTATTCACTGCACTAATATTTTCCCTGCACGTTCAAGGTCTTCCCTGGGACCGGAAGCAAGAAACCGTAGCCGAGCCCAGGATGCCTGCAGGGTGGAAGTCTGGCACTTTTAGGAAAGTTGATGGTGGAAGATGATAACCAAAGAAGGAGAGAGAACAGTTCTCAAGTATCTCGAGAATCACAAAGGCCAACTGAATGGCACATCACGTGGTGGATGGGAAAGCAGGAATCCTATTTAAATTTGGGGCTGTTAGAGGAGTCAGCGGTGGTGAATGGGGCATATACTTTCACGAACACGATAAACTTGGATCTCTGCTGTGTAGTGTGTGTATGTGCGCGTGCGCGCGTGTGTGTGTGTGTGTGTGTGTGTGTGAGTGATACTCCGTATGTCTCCTGCATCAGTTAACTGCTGGGTCACACTAATTATATAAAGAGGATGACGAGCTGAATGTAGCAGTGGTAATTTGGCCCCGTGTGTCCTTGCCCAGGGGAAGGAGTTTATAGTCAATACTGGTACTTTAAGATAATCAGACGCTGTTTGTGTCCATAGAGGGCATGGGGGCAGCATTATAAAGAAAAGGTAACCAGCTCTAAAAAGCTTTTAAAATTATGTATTGGCACGCCTCCCCTCCCCTCGTTTAAAATCACTACCAGGTAAAATTCCTTTCTTTGCTGATGATGTGTATCAGATTATATACCCTATAAAAATAAGACGCTGCCCTTGGCCAGAGAGGATATATTATTACTAATCCTGATGAGTTGATGTAAGTGGGTGCATTAAATCTGCATACTACAAATGAGCATCAGTGCAGATGAATTGAGGCACAGAAAGAAAGATTCTCTTTTCCTGGTCAGTGTCCTGTTGGGGATCCTAAGGTGGAGGACAATGAGGTCACCTGTTGCACGGAGGAATCTGAGGCCACATCCTATCAAAGGGTGAAGCATCTCATTTACTCCGCAGTGTTCGGTGATAAATGCTCTCCATGGAGTCGTCTGCCATATGACTTCAGGTTGCTTCTATAAAAAATAGAGCTTTCCATTTCTTCTAATCTAACTAATAAAAGAATAAGATGCAAATTGACTGTACCTTTGCGATGCCCACCAGCCAATCAGGAGTGAATATGCAAATTAACCCAACAAAGATGGTGGGTTAATTTGCATATACAGGTGCCAAGCAGCCAGGGGTGTTCCACACCACCCCATGTCCCCGGGCCTCTGGGCAGTGTGGGAAGGCAGAAAGGTGGCTCCAGGCTGGAGTGGAAAGGTGGCTCTGGCAGGAGTGAAGGCGGTGCCGGCAGCCAGGGGAAGGAAGGCCCATTCTTGCATGAATCTTCGTGCATCGGGCCTCTAGTAATTTATAATCACTTTGAAGTGCATTGCACACTTCCTTCTTCAGTGTTGGGTGACTTCGGCGAGAATGTAAAAAACACATTATCGATGGGACCAGCGGTGGGCATGGGACTCGGTCTAGTCCAGCAGCTTGTCATTGTGAGAATTTAGACTGGGGACACCAAGACACTGTGACAGGCGAGGGGAGGCGACTTGGGTGGTACGTTAACTCTCTTGGGGCTGGAGTCTACCCGGGCCAGGCAACACCACCCAAGCTCAAGCGATGGGTGAGCAGGGAGCAGGGGAGTAGGGGTGCAGACAGAAGACTGGGTCCAAACTAAGAGAGGGTGACACCAGTGTCATGTGACACAAGGCAGAACAACTGCTGGGTGTTGCTAAAGGACCACCTATATGTCTTTGTTTTTATTGAAACCATCAAAGGGAGCTGATGAAATTGTCAGGCACTTTTTCAAAAATATCTTTATTGTTGAAAGGATTACATTTCCTCCCCTTTTCCCCCCATTGACCCCTTCTAGCCCCCGTCCCTCACCCCAGGCCCCCACCACCCTATTGTCCGTGTCCATGGGTTATGCAACTGTGCATACAAGGTCTTTGGGTGATCTCTTCCCACCCACCCACCTTCCCCCGCCCTCCCACTGAGATTCTGCAGTCTGTTCCATGCTTCTGTGTCTCTGGATCTGTTTTGTGCCTCCGTTTATTTTGTCCATGAGATTCCACATAGGAGTGAGGTCATATGATACTTGTCTTTCTCTGACTGGCTTATTTCACTCAGCATAGTACTCTCCAGGTCCCTCCATGCTGTTGCAAGTGGTAAGCATTCTTTCTTTTTCACAGCTGCGTAGTATGCCGTGGTGTAAATGTACGGCACTTTGAAACCTCCTGATACCCAGTTCATCTGCTGCTTAAACTTCCGGCATCTCTCCTTCCCCTAAACCACGCGTGCTGCTCCTGACACAGCCCACATGCTCCCTCACGTGGTCTTTGCATATGTTATTCTCCTCCCCTCATTCTTTCCTCCCTCCTGCTTCTTCCATGTGTGCAACTCTGTTCATGCTTCCAGACCCAGTTCCAATAACATCTCCAAGGAGGCTTCCTCGAATCATCGAGCCAAGGGAACCTCTGCCCCCTTCTCCAGTCACAGACCAGAAGCCCCTTTGAACCACCAATAGTCCCTGGCACAGAACACAGTACAAAGTAGCTGCTCGTGAAACATATTTAAATGAATGAAAAACAAGGAAGTTCTGATCAGCAGTATGAATGGAGGATGCGCATTTTTGGTTTATACTACATCTTGCCAGACTGTAGGAAATCGTGTGATCAGACATGCTTCCCTCTCCACAGCCTCCCATCTTTAAGATAAGCTATAGGCAGCTGTCCAGCTATATTGGGGAACCATTCTCCCTTTAATCTTAGAACAAAAAAATGAAAAATCCTAACATTGTTTGATTTTTAAAAAATTATTATATATTTTTAAAAAAAGGCATTTTGGTTGATTTCAGAGAGGAAGGGAGAGATGGAAACATCAATGATGAGAGAGTCATGGATCGGTTTCCTCCTGCACACCCTCTACCAGGGACTGAGGCATGTGCCCTTGACTGGAATCGAACCTGGGACCCTTCAGTCCGGAGGCTGATGCTCTATCCACTGAGCCACACCGGCCAGGGCACATTGCTTGATATTTGAACTGGCGCTGCCTCCCCGTTTCCTGGGTAATGGGAGTGGGTCCCCGAGGAGCCTGTGCCTCAGAAACTGCCAGTGCTGGGGCGGGGCTGGACAGGGAGCTACCTTCTGATTAAAACGGTGCTCCGTGGCTTAGGGCTTCTTTCCCATCCGCTGCTCAGGGCTCTGGGGGCCAAAGGAACCACATGAGGCACGTTTCAAGCAGCAGCATTGCCGAGAGGGGGCGAGGACATAAGAACTGCGATTCGCTCCCCCCTTGTATTAGATTTAAAGAGCAAGAGAGGAGGAGGCAGGCAAAAGGAAAAGAACAGCCACTCCCAAGCCCCGGGCTGCTGACGTCCCCGGCCCCCTGGCACATGACGCGCAGGCCAAGTGCGCGGTGAGTGCGTCAGCGGGAGCATTTAATATGCGTGATCGACGTGTGTGCTGCTGGTTCACTGGCTTCCTAGCGCTCCTCTGCACGTCTCGCTCTCTCAAAGGAGCAATCCCAGGGACATGAAATTTTCATAAAAGGACTCCGTTTGTTACATTGTTGACCTTCCAGGACACTGAAAATAGGGGATTTAGATACAGATGCAATCTGCCGGAGCAAAGTCATCTCTCCCCAGGATCGAGGGGACACGCGCGTTTTGGGGAGCTGTCCTTTTGCAGGACTGTCTGTCTGTCTGTCCGTGTGTGAAATTTCCGGTGGGCTTTGTTCATGTGCTTGGGGTGTTATGCCTTCAGCGGTGGTGCAGCAACGTCGTGTGATTACCTAGGGCTCCAAGGTCAATTGTTCCTAAAAATCCCGCGATGGGTGATTGAGGTGGTTTGGGGACGGCTCCCTGCAGCCTGCTCTTGGAGGCTCGCTGCACCTCCCCGGACGCACGCACACTTCACGCAGAAACCGCTGCTTGAAACCCGTCTTCGTCACGAGGCGTCGGTACTGGGCGCTCAGGGAGACGGACCCTCCTCCTTGCCTGACAGGCTGAGGTGGTAGAAACCGCCAGCCCCCTGGCTGGAGGAGCAGAGTGCAGCTGTGTCATGCTGACGCCGAACAGCTCCGTGGGCCTTGCAGACATGATCTAAATTAATGCTCGCACTAATGCTTGGGAAGGCAGCACAAAAAATCCAAGATCACTCTCACCAGCAGAAGCGTTTCTGTCCACCCAGCGGCCTCATCGAGAGATGGACATCTATGATGATTGACTTCCATATGCATTTGACCTTGAACAATGCAGGGGCCAGGTCCCTGCCTCTGCCCCCTCCCCCCGCCCCCGTGCAGTTGAAAATCCATGCATAACTTTGACTCCCCCAAAACGTAACTACTAACAGCCTACTGTGGACCAGAGCCTTACTGAGAAGTTAATTAAGACATATTTTGTCTGTTATGTGTATTATATACTGTATTCTTACAATACAGTAAGCTACAGCAAAGCAGAGGTTGTTAGGAAAAGCATAAGGAAGAGAAAATGTGTTAACTATTTTTATTGGGAAAAAAGCCTTTTTAAAAAATTTTCTTTATTAAGGTATTACATATGTGTCCCTATCCCTCCATTGCCCCCCCCCCACTCATGCCCTCGCCCCCACTGGTGTCTGTGTCCATGGGTTATGCTTATATGCATGCATATAAGCCCTTTGGTTGATCTCTCCCCCTTACCCCCACCCTCCCCTATCTTCCCTCTCAGGTTTGATGGTCTGATCGATGCTTCTCTGTCTCTGGATCTATTTTTGTTCATCAGTTTTTATTGTTCATTATATTCCACAAATGAGTGAGGTCATGTGATATTTTCTCCAACTGGTTTATTTCGCTTAGCATAATGCTCCCCAGTTCCATCCCTGCTGTTGCAAATAGTCAGAACGCCTTCTTTTTTACAGCAGCGTAGTATTCCATTGTGTAGATGTAGCACAGTTTTTTTAATCCACTCATCTGCTGATGGGCACTTAGGCTGTTTCCAAATCTTAGCTATGGTGAATTGTGCTGCTGTGAACATAGGCGTGCATATATCCTTTCTGATTGGTGTTTCTGGTTTCTTGGGATATATTCCCAGAAGTGGGATCACTGGGTCAAATGGGAGTTCCATTTTTAGTTTTTTGAGGAAACTTTGTACTGTTCTCCACAGCGGCTGCACCAGTCTGCCTTCCCACCAGCAGTGCACCCATGCTGTTCAAGGGTCAAGCGTACATGGCAGCCCTCCTCATGTGCACACCCCACACCAAACCAAGTTAGGGATTCTGTGTGTGTGTGTGAGAGAGAGAGAGAGAGAGAGAGAGAGAGAGAGAGAGAGAGAGAGAGAGAGAGAGAGAGGGAGAGAGAGAGAGAGAGAGGTTGTTCGAAAAACTCCAACTAAAGGAGGTGAGGT
Source organism: Corynorhinus townsendii (assembly GCA_026230045.1). NCBI lineage: Eukaryota > Metazoa > Chordata > Mammalia > Chiroptera > Vespertilionidae > Corynorhinus > Corynorhinus townsendii. Next base: position 13,554,276 of record JAPDVU010000016.1, on the reverse strand, counting down.
CAGGCCTGGAGACCTGTCTCCAATCTCTTCTCTAACCCGAGGATGTTCCTTGGCCGATCATGCCCCAGGGATACCGGCGGGACCTGCCTTTTTGTTACGTGTGGATATGCTGGGCCGTGGCCGGGCAGGGGGCTTCTGGGAGAAAGAACCACCTCAGAAGGGGCTGAGCCGAGAGGCTGGAAATTGGGGAATGGGCGCGGGCACCTGCGGACTGCGGCAAGTGGAGTTGAGGGGAGGCGCCCGTGAGGAGGAGCACCCAGATGACCTCTGGACACAGAGTGGACTCGGGACCCCGCTTATATGGGCGATGCTCCCAGCACAAAGGCAAGGCAGCCGTGACGTCAGACTCAGCCTGGAGTCACTGGGCCCGAGAGCTTTCTCCTCGCTGGGCACCTGTCTTCCCCTGAGCCACAGAGCCCGACCTCATAGAAACCCACCCCAACGGAGCCCTCGGCGATCATTTCTGAACGGGCTCCCCACCCAGCGCGGGCAGCGGGGTGCTCCCAGCTGCCGTGCCGTCCCGTCCCCACGAGCTGGCGTTCCTGGCTCTTCCCGTGTCGCACTGTTTTTAAAGTGGCTGCTATTTTGGATGTGACCATTGCCATTTTCTTAGAAAGTTACCTTTTTTTTTCCTTTTCTCTTGGCAGTATACATCATTGCGTTCCTTCACTGCCATTTCGCTGCAGCCAGGGGTCCAGAATTTTCCCCGCTGTAACTTCGCACCGGGAGTTACCAAGGAAATCGGTGGGGAAAACAACGAGATTTGCTTCTTAACTGTTTTCTTTTCCCCCGCTCCTGTCTTCCAGAAGATGGATTACTGCATCTTTTCCAATCGATGCCTGCAACACACACTTCCGTTCTGGTCTTTCCACCTGCTCCCCCTTCACACACAAACACACGTGAGCTTCTGGCAAATTGTGAGGACAGGGCAGGTAGAATCATTTCCATTTTACAAGGGAGGGAGTCGAATCTGCATGTGCTGAGTGACTTCTTCAGTTGTACAGCTAGTGATCAGACTGGGGTATTGAGAGGCCAGGGGTTTGGGAGCGGAGGGGGTGGTGGGCGGGTGGTGTAACTACCACGTGATACCATGTTGTATGTCGGGAGGCGGCTCAGCCAAGCCGTTAACCCTGCAGGCCTCCGGAGATTTACCGGTTGTGACTTTAGACGTGAAACATGTTTCCTTATCTGTGAGAAAGGATGATAGTAGCACTTCGATACCTGAGAATCATCATAGCACCTATCTTCTACTACATGTAAAGTGCCTCAAGCAGATCATAGCACATGTTAAGCCCTCAGCAGTTGTTAGTATTTTAATCTTTATTAATCAAAACTTTTCTTCCATTTGAATTTTTATTTTTAAATTTAAGTTTTATTTTATCTATCTCTGTTAAAATTTGATTTTTAATACTGTACTACTGTCAACAATAAAGAGAAAGAATTTTGATATTTTGGATTGTAATAGTCTCCCAGGGATCACAAATCCAAATTTTCAAAATATATATTCTTAAAATTTTCCCTTGCTCTCCTGTTTTTTATACTTCCCAGTGTCAACTCCTGTTCTCGAAGCGGTAGCAACTGTTACTAATTTCTTTTTGTGTATCTGCCCAGGGATTTCCTATGCATATAGGGGAAATCTGAATGTTTATTCCTCTGACCCACAGACTCTTGCATGAATAAGTAATGCACTCTGCATGTTTTTCTGTCTTTATTTTCTTTCTTAGTGCTGATCTTGAAGTTGCTTCCCTGTCCATGTACATAGAACTCTCTCATTTTTTTAAACTAAATTTTAGAACCACATTATATTCCATTTTATGAATGTATAGACGGACAGTAGGCTATTTCTGGAGTTTTGCTATTACAAACAGTGATGGAATGATGACTTAGCACATGTTATTTTGCATGCGTGTCTCTGTAAGATGAATTGAATAGGGGTCATTATTCAAAGAATAAGTTTACATCTAATTTGGTAGATTCCATGAACCAAATTGCCTCCTGTGAGGCTGTACTAATTTGAACTCCTGTGAGCAATGTATGAGAGCATAAGAGATTGCTTCCCCGAAGCTTCATCAATCCAGGGACAATTACATTAAAATTTCAAATCGACGGAGGAAAATTGATATGTTTTGGATGATGAGTTTTCTTAAAATTATGGTTTGGAACAGTCACTTGTTTTAGTCTTCATTTCTGTCCCCATTAGGGAACATTTTAAAGTGCTTTATCTGTAGCCCTTGCACATTTCTTATATTTGTTTTTAGAAATAGTGTCACTTTTTGTTGCTAGTCTAATGGGATCTTCCATTATCTGCTCTAATTTATTGGTGTTTGCATGTATGAAAGTCAGTGATGTCCATATTAATTTTGTCCTCCATAACCTCCCTGAATTCTCTCATGTCTATGGTGCCTTGTCAGTTGAGTTTGTTGGGTTTTCTAGGTAAGCAGTCGTAACTGCAAATACTGATAATTTTACTCTCATCTCTCCATTTTTACCCTTCTCTTGTCTCCTGCCATTGGGTAATTTACTACAGTGACATGGTGGTATGTATACCTTTCATTCCTGGTAGTGGGCTTGTTTTAGAAATCTGTATTATTAGGTGGGGTTCTCTGTTCTGTTTTACACACACCCTTAGATATCCTACTGGTTCTGTTTCTAAAAAATGAGACTTATCAGGAGGAATTGGCTTATGCAATTATGAAGGGAAAATGTCACAAGTTAGTATTTGCAAGCTGGAGGGCTAGGAAAGCCGGTGGTGAAATTCAGTCCACATTCAAAGGCTGGGGAACAAGGGGAGCCAGTGGCATACATCTAGTCTGCACATACGCATTTTTTTTCTGCTATATGCACACGTTGTATATGTATGGTATATGTCTTTTCCTATTCCTATCTCGAAGAATATCCTTTCCTCAAACCACTAATTTGAGTAACGCCAAGTTTCTTTTCAACATCTGAGATGACCATTTGACTTTTCTCCTTAATTCTACGATTATGATAAAAATTTTTAAACCTATTTCCTAATATTAAGCTATCCTGGGATAGCTTAACCTCCTGGAATAAATCCCACTTGGTTATGGTGTATGATCCTTTCACATGCCACTCATTTTTGTTGTTGTTAATATTTTACTAAGGAATCTTGCATCTAACATGATAAGTATCGCTGGGATATGGTTATCATTTTTGTGTACCGTTGGTATCAATGTTATGGACAGTTCTTAAAATGAATTTAGAAGGCTTCAAATTTATTTGGAATTTGTCTATATGGAACTGAACAAAAAAATGCTTTTGTGATTCTTTTATTTTCTTTAGCTTCTGTAATTATTTCCCACATACCAGTTTTATATTTTTTATGAGTGCTCCAATAGTTTTTCTTGATTAGGTTATCTAGCAGTTTATCTAGTTTTTGCTCTTATTTTTTCCAAGGTCCAGCTTTTGGATCTATTGTTGGTCTTCCTGTGTTGCTTTAAAAAAAAAACAAAACAACTCATTAATTTCTGCTCCTGTCTTTACTAATTTCTCCCTTTTGTTTCCTTTCGGAGTTATTTTCCCAACTTCTTGAGTTGGATACGTAACTCATTTATTTTCATTTTTTTCTTGCTTTCTGACGTGTGTGTTCAAAGTCGTCAGTTTATGCAAACTGAAGGGTACACCTGGACACACTTGGATGGCATAACAAGTACCTGGTCCCTGCCCTCTCTCCTCAGTGTCTCCCACAGCGCCTTTCACAGACTCAGGCACAAGAACGATGCGATGGAACACATGCATAGTAAACAGCTCCATGGCAGAGGGAAATGCCCCCTTTCCCTGCCCTTCTTCCCTGCAAAGTACAAGTTTTGTGGTGCCCTGTTTACTAGCACGCCCGTGGGCATTGGCCCCAGCAGCAACCCTGGCATGCTTTAGCCAAAACGATTCCCTCACCAGTCAGGAGTCCCGAAGACTGGCTGCTTGGTTGCTCAGCAGAGAAATATTTTGATAAGCTAAGTTGGCACCAGTGATTGCGGAGTTCTTGCTCCAGGGCCCTGGGTTTAGGTCCATCTGCAGGTCTGCACAAGAATGAATGCTTGTATTTCTACAGGACCTCTTTGGGAAGAGTCTGGTGTTCCTTCGACTGACTATGTCTTTCACTCTCTTACCATCCCAGAGCGGCAGCGGGAAGAACAGCAGGGATGCAAGGAGGAGGGTCTTTATGTCTCTCAGTGATGGAGAGGACCAAGTTGTGTGTGGTCCACGCTGAATATGGTCATTGAAAGTGAAGAAGGCCATTTGCACGCCCAGAGGAAATACCTTCTGGCTCAGTAGAAGGCCAGGGATCTTGTCAGACTTGAGGGTGCATTTGGTTCTTGGTTACTTGGAGTTTTCCCAATCAAGTCAGGCAGAGGGATGGTTAATTAGGAAGGGAGAGGCCAAGAGATGGTTTATTGGCATAGCAGCGGCTAAAATGACAGATTTATGGTTCCTCAGGCATCCTGAAGGCAGTGTTTTGGCATTTAACTTGTGCTTAATCTGGATAAACCCAGACTGAGATTTGGGGACATCACCATACTCCCAACCTGACACCCTCCTTTTTGGGGTCTTATTCGGTGTATAACAGTGGTTTAAGGTGGGAGTGGATTTGTTCCCTGGGCCTCGAATGCTCAAAGCCCTGTGATCACCCAGCTTTCTCTTTGCTGGCAAGGTAAGCTGATGAAAATATCACAATTCTGTGTCAATTAGTAAGTCAGCCTGGTCAACAAGAAAGATGCCTACAGATTTTAATTGGTCTCGGGGGAGAACAGAATGTTCTAAGACGTCTTTGCTCACCCTGATATTGAATTATCTGGGCCGCGGGGCAGCTGCAACCTCTCCCCAAGGGCTCGAGATGTCTGCCTGGAAATAAAATTCAAGTTCACTATTAACCTTTTTACCACCATGTTGCTTCCAAACACATCTTTGTCAGTGGAGTGAGCTTTAGCGATGCAGAGTCGGTGCCATTTCTAAAGAGGTCAACCTTGTTCCTAGAATGCTCACCCCAGAGGACACAGATGTTGGGGGAGTAGTGGAAATTTCATCTAGGAAGAGTGATCAGAAAGAGCTTAGTTGAAATTTAGGTCTCTGTTCTCAGGCTAATCACACTCATCATTCCAGAAGCCAATCCCTTTACTTCCCTGTGCCTTGGATTCTCCAAGCAATATAATGGATACCTAGAGGCCCGGTGCATGAAATTCGTGCACGGGTAGGGTCCCTACGCCTGACTGGTGATCAGGGCTGATCGGGGCCTTCTGGCTGTGGGCCAGGGCCTTCCTTCATTCCGTACCACCCCCTGGTGGTCAGCGCACATCATAGCGAGTGATCAAACTCCTGGTCTCCGGTCAAACTCCAAGGGGTCATCACTTTGCATATTAGAATTTTATATATATAGATAGTGGGGAAGGCTGTGTTGCCTTAGAAATGAGTATGGATTTGAAGACATCAAACCCATGGCACAAATCCTGTTGGTATGACATTTTAGGGCATGAAAAGGTTTCACTGTCCAATGACGCTACCATAGTCCGAGTTTCTTTCCTACCCATATTTTCAACTTGTGAGACTTACATGTAGTATGAGACAGGGGAAGCTAAGTTTTGCTGTGACAAAACTTCCATATCCCTAAGGCTTAGTTCTCATTGTCATAAATCTGATATGGGTCAGTCTCCTTTCCTTGGGGCTACCTTTTAGTTGTGTTGAAACTTTGAGTTGCTTCCATCTTGAAAATTTGCTACCTCGGAGTGGCAGTGACTAGAGGGAGAGAATGCATGGAGCTCATAGCCCCCTCCCCCCTTTTTTTGTTCGTCCTTCCCTGAGGATATTTTTCTATTGATTTTTTTTTTTTAGAGAATGGAAGGGAGGGGAGAGACAGAGAAACATTGATGTGAGAGAGACACACCGATTGGTTGCCTCCTGCATGAGCCCCTACCAGTGCTGGGAATCGAGCCTGCAATCAAAGTATGGTGCCCTTGACTAGAATTGAACCCAGGACCCTTCCGTCTGTGGGCCAATGCTTTATCCATTGAGCCAAACTGGCTAAGGTACCCCTTTTGACTGCATCACTTCGCTCACTCATACTCATGAACCAGCATGAGTCAGATGACCCCATCATAAATGCAAAGGAGATTGGGCAATATGGTGGAGCTTGTGGGATATGTGAGGAGCACTAGTGTTGATGTTATATCTTCTATAAGTGTTATTATTTGTTTTGTTATGTCCAAACCAGGCAGGGATTCAATAAGGAAAAATCCATTCAACAACCTTGCCAGTTATTACCAACCAGAGATACAAAGATGAATAAGGCCCAGATCTAGCCTGAGGAATTCCTAACTGGGAGGCAGGAGTGGGGAAAGATGTGAACAAGTAAATCACTGGGCCATGGCTGATTGCTTGGAGGTATAGATGAAGGAAGTGGGAGATGGGAGTGATAACTCTGTAATAGTCAGGGAAGGCTCTACAAAGGAGCAGACTTGAAAGCTGATCCCTGGGTTCTTACAAAACAGCTTTCCCTAGACCTTTAGGAAGGCTGCCACCTTTATGGAACTTTGCACGTGTGCTAGTTGTTGGTGAAAACTGATCCTATTACATGATGGTTAGTGATTCAGGTCTAATAGAGAGATAGACAGGGACAGATAGCACGAAGTAGAGGCGGGATGGCCGGTTCTCTCAAGGAGGGAGACTGAGTTGCTCTGGACACCCAGGGAAGGGGCCAGCATTAGGATGTGTGAAGACAGGATGTGTGCAAGAGCTTTTATTAGGGACAATGCCTGTAAGAGGAGCTAGGGTGGGAACCAGGAGAGGCCGAAAGGGCCATAGGACCACACTGAAAACACCCATGGTTTTCAGAGCAGCTTCTGAAGAACTGAGAGGCCCATGTACGCTGGCCACAGTGTGATGCACTAGGTACCCCTACCTGTGAAGTCACATTGTACATGGTTAAGCACTGAACAAATATTCAGTTGTGATTGTACACCTCCAGGAAGGATTATAATGGCCACACCAAGAGAGCATCTCAGAGTTCACAGGGAGGCCAGCAGATGGAAATTAACCGATTCCATTGGAGATGTTGCTTCTGAAACCGAGTAAGAGATGGTATGTGAAATGAAGGCTTTAGAGTTGCCATCCAAAGCTCTTTCTAAATTGATTTCGATTCTGGATTTGGCAGCTGGTGAGGTTGTGAAACTCCCTTTCTCTCGGGTGTTTAAGATTGGGAACAAGCAACAAGTGTTGAGTAAGCATCTGCCACGTGCTTATCGCTGCCCTGGCTGCCATGGGGACCCAGAACCAGGGGGGGAAGCTCGCACTGTGGAGCAGCACATTGGAGAGATGAGAACTATACACATAAATGACAGAAATACCAGTGAAAAGGACTAGACAGGCACAGCTCTGCAATGTGGGCAGACAATATAACCTGCTCAGACAAAGGAAATAGAGCCCTGCCCTTGACCATGAAGCCAGGTGGAACCGGCCCTGAGACTGTGCCTTTCTTTACTCCTCTCGTCGGGGTTAAGTCATGGACAGGCCCTAGAAATGACAAGAACCGAATAAAGATGGCAGTGCCATCAGTGAGCTGGAATGAATGGAAATCTGAAGTGAACTTATTATTATTAGGTGGCTGAATCGGATCATTCTTGGGGTTCTGGACACAAAGTTCCACCTGTCACCCAAGCTTCTGGGATAAATTCATGTTTCACTCTGAGTTTCTGAGCCATTGACCTGAAAGCTATCCCTACCCCATCCTTTATTCTTCCCTGGTATGTGTGTGTGTGGGGGGGGAGGCGGGGGAGGGGCATGTTTCTGTGTTCTCACGGCCATAGATGGGTCTGATGAACACTCTCACCCCAGGCCTGGCCTCAGATGCCTTTTTAAGAAGGAGGAGGCTTGGGCTGAGTCGCCCCAGTGATACACACTGCAGTCACTCTAGGGAGGTATCCCCAGCTACCCCTGCTGGAAGGCAACCAAGTGAGTAACCCTGCTGGTGTCACGTGGTCCTGGCATGGAGCTGGCTCCTGCGGGTGCCAGGTCCCTCCAATGGCTCACAACACACACTAACCCTGACAGTTCCTTTGAAGGAAAGAGGGATCTGTCTGAGGGTCTTGTAGAATGAACAGTTGAACTTGCAGAAGGAAGGCTATGGCCCAGTGGGCAGGCAACTGGAGCTGACATGAGAGTTTCTAGAGAAGAAAGTTCCTGGAGAAGTGTTGCCTGGGAATCTCCAGGTGGAGATCTCTGGGAATAATAACCCTGCAGCTTGCTCACCAGGGCAGAGAGGGATAGAAACTATCTCCCAGATGCAGGATGACGTAATGGCGAAAAACCACCATTGAAATCTGAGTCGGGAACTCAGGAGATCCAAACTCTTCCCCTTGGAGTTGGCCTCAGTGCCTGGAGTTTTGAGGAGCTGCAAGGCCGATCCAGCTCCCCAAGGGACTCATATTTCAGGCCCTTTGTATTACTAATGGTGAGGTTTAGTATTTGCTCTTGGTTTCCGAGTGACCTTCAATTTGATCTTCCATGTCATTCATTTGGGTCTCAGCTGTGTACTCAAATCCCCTAAATGCTCATATTTCCTTTCTTCCTCCCTCTGGCTCCTCATCCTCCTACTTGCTGTCTCCCTTTCCTTCTCCTTCTCTCTCCCCACTCTCCATTGATATCTGTCCCCTGAGGTACTCCATTTCTTTAGGGCCATTATTTTGAGTGGTCAGCTGGCTCTTCCTCTCTCTGTCTGTACCCCCTTCGGTGTCTACCTCAGGGCCTGGGATGCTTGAAGCAGCAGCCCAACACAGGATGGAGAGGGTGCCCAGGCTCCCTTGAGCTTGATTTTTTTTTACCACCTGGGATGTTCAGTTACATGTGTTCCGCTTACCTGATGCTCACCTATGTGGACAGGTCGCCCATTAGCACTTATTAGAATATTGGCACAGATGAATGAATCAAACTGGCCCTATGCCACCTACTTAAGTGAATCGTTGGTCAGAGAAGATGGGACTCAAATAGTGGGGCAGAGAGGAAAAAGGCTAGAGGCAGTGTGTCTGGAGATTCAGACAAGCTTAGGGTAGCAGTGGGGATGCAGGCCAGTAAGAAGTAAAGGAGGTGTTACTGATAATAAACTTGATCACTGTGCCCAGGATGGCTGCAGGAGTTTGAGTTGTTTCAAAGAGAAAGAAGACAAGCACCAACAATGGCTAAAATCTTGGGCCTGGAGGAGATGGCTGGGGATTACTTAACCCAGTGTCCTGTCTCCAGATAAGAAATGACCTGTGTTGCCTTGTCTCTCCCTCTCCCTCTCCCTCTCCCTCTTCCTCTCCCTCTCTCTCTTTTCTCCCTCTCCCTCTTTTGTCCCTCTCCCTCTCCCTCTCCCTCTTAAAAGAAAATCAGTAAAAGCATATTTTAAAAACAAAGAAATTGCCTGTGTCATCTGGAAGAGGAAATTAGGTTATCTGCCATTTACTTAGTGCCCACTATGTGCCAGATGTTACTTCTAAACCTCGTGAGGACCCTGAAAAATGAACATAATGGTCTCCATTCTATGAGAGAACCTGCAGCTCAGAGCGTTATTTTGTCCAAAGCCACCCAGTAGAGCTTAGGTTTCTCCAATCCCCTGGTTGATGTCTTTTGCCCTCTACCATAAGGCCAATCTTACAGACACAAGGAAGAGGGCTTACTAACATTTGTCACCGACTCTGCGGAGAGCCAATAAGATTGATACCAAGGAGGATGCTTGCGTTGGATAGAAAGCTCCTCTACACCCATACAAGTCTCCTTTCTTTCATTATGTCCTCGTTGAAGATAAAGCCCAACTGATTGGCATTCTTTCTTTGCTGCCTCTTCGTAAAGATATACTGCTGGGTCTTGGTGTGGGGGAAATAAACTTTTGGCTTTAATTGCTCAGAGAAATTGAGGGTGCCATTGAGACCCCTCATAGCACCTCCACATTGTCCTCCAACCCCCCTCCCCGCAAGACGACTTAGTCTGTTTGTATGTACCTTTATTATGACACTTGCATTACTTTACTATGTAGCAGAGTAATTTATCTACTGGACTAATTGCCTCTATTAAGTAGAGACCGAGTCTTGCAAGATAATTTGCAGTAAGATTAATTTCTGTGTTGCTCTTGCTGGTGTAAGTTTATTCCCCTTTATATCCTAAGAAGGAACCCAGGGCTTTTTATTATGGTGACTAACAGAGTGATTACTGGCTTCTGTGTTACAGGCACCAAAGCTGATGCCACCAGACCCAGAAGACAATCTCTAAGGAGGCCGTGGTGACTGAAAGCCTCACCTGCACAGGTGAGAGATAAGATTTCCAGGGATGGAGGAGACCCAGGGCTGGAGATGAATAGAATCTGCTAGACGGGGGTGGGGGAAGGAGCTCTCTTGAGAAGAGTCAGTTCTGCAGGTTGTGTAAGTGGTAAGGCCTACCCCCTGGCTCCCAGGAGAGACCCTGAGGAGAGGGAAGGTTCTCGGTGGGGGTGGCTTCTCGGTTACTAAGAGATGCTGGACACGAGCTGAGTAGCTATTTTCATGCCCTGGTTTGGCAGAGGACAGCAGAGCTGTCTACCTTCAGAGGACACTGAGCATGCTGACTGTAATTCGTGTGGACTAGAGGTCAAAGTCCCTTTCCAGAACACTGGATTGCTTTAGACCCAGGGACTCTAATATGACCCTAAGATGAAAAAGCAGCAGCAGCCTCCCCGCAAACATGTCATGAAAGAGATTCGATTTTGCACTTGGCTCAACCAGGGAGGGTTTAGCACAGACCAAATCGGACTTAAAACAAATAAAAGAATTTTGTAATGACCCTAGAAGAAAATAACAAAGCAAAATGCCATACCTAATATCCTCCTCTTTCCTGAGCCCTACCTTTGCGGCCACACTGCTTCTCTGGCTCATTAACGCTGCCTCAGTCTACCTTTGGGTTTCTGTCTCAGAGTCCTGGACCAACTCAAGTTTGGTGATTTGTTAGAAGGACTCACTTATACCTGCAGTTAAGGTTTATTATAGCAAAGATTCATAGCAAAAGCAGCAGGAAAAGTAGACGCATTGGGTGGAGTCCAGAGATGTCAGATAGAGGCTTCTGAGTTTTTTTCCATCTGTGGCCACAAAGTATATGATCCTTTTCTAGACGTTTGTAGAACGTCTTTGCCCAGGGAAGCCCATTCCTGCCTCAGGATCTGAAGCTTTTATGGACGGGTTGGTCCCATAGGCACATGCTTCTATGCAACTAGCCATGGTACGCAAAACTCGGGACCCCAGTAATGAAACCAGACACATCATGACTTGCTAAATGGTCTTGACCAGCACCCCCCTGTATCCAGGCGCACACAACATCATAATCAGTAGCATAAAGAACAACAGGAGTTGCCCAAGCGTCAGACTGGGTTCCAGGCTTCCCTAGAGAAGTCCCCCAATTCAAGCTCAGTCCCCCAGGCACCCCCTTCCTCCCACATTTTGTTCTCATCTCAGAGAACAGCTCATGCCTGTAGCTTTTATGACCTTCTTCCCACTTCCTTCCTCATTTCCTTTGATTTTGATGTTTTAAAATTTTAACTTTTTCCTAAAATTTCTCTTTCCTGTTCCCTCCCATAATTACCTTTTTTTTTTTTTTTTTTAATGGAGAGCCAATAGATTGCCTCTCACTCTAGGGATTTACAACATAGATGTGGCTGCTGCCTGCAAAGGGGTGTAATATAGGGGTGCCCATGACCTTTAGAGTGGGCCAGGCACCAGCACCGGAAAACCTAAAAGCCAAAAAGAATACTTTAGAATTTTCCGGCCTCTCGCTCAGAAATTCTCTTTTATATGGTGAGATCTCTTTAAAAGGGGCTTCAAAAATAATTTTAAAAGTCTTGCTTGCAATCTCTGAAATCTAGTCAACAAAATGGATCCAAACTATGAAGCTTAAAAACAGAACAAGTTTCTTTTTGGTCGGTATGAAGGGAAGATAAGGCAGTGTACTTAGAGAATCAGTGTGTCATGAACTTGGCCCTATTGCATAATCCCAATGAAAATTATTCCAAGTATGCTTACAATTCGTCCCTGAGGTTCAAGGCAAATCTCTGGTCCCAATTTGGTTTGTTTTTCTGGGGAAAAAAAAGAGGAGTAAGAACAGATAACAGAAACCTTATTAACTTAAGGAGGATATTCTGTAAATGTATTTTCCTACCATCACCACGTCACCCTTCTCTAGCCCCAAACATATTCCAACACATTGCATTTGAATCTCGATCTTTCTACACCAACACTGTACACAGCATTTTTATTTGAGAACACATATTTTTACTTTAGTTAACTTACAACCTCTCTTAAATGAGAATTCTTTATACAAAATTATTCCAATCCCCCCGTACCCCCCCCCCCCCATCTAAATCCTAGACTTCCAAGACACGAAATCACAAAGGTTCCTCTTGCCCGTTGTAACCTGCTCATTGATCAGGTGCTCAGTGGAGTGGGCCTTGGTAGGCTTTCTTGAAATGAAACTGCCTTTACCATCATCAGACAGTTATTTACTGAAAACATATCTTGTTTTCTCTTTTTTAAATAAACATTTTATTGATTTTTTTACAGAGAGGAAAGGAGAAAGATAGAGAGTTAGAAACATTGATGAGAGAGAAACATCAATCAGCTGCCTCCTGCACACCTCCTACCGGGGAAGTGCCTGCAACCAAGGTACATGCCCTTGACTGGAATCGAACCTGGGACCTTTCAGTCCACAGGCCAATGCTCTGTCCACTGAGCCAAACCACTTCGGGCTGAAAACCTATTTTGATTCCAGCAGGAGTTGGAGGCAACATGGCGGAGTAGGGGGATGAACTTTTGAACCCCACAGATCTGGGGGTTCCCACTGTGCAATTGACTAGCAGTGTTTACATAGGCCAGTGTTCTTAGTGTCTATGAACTCAAATTTCTTCCTTTGTAAAATGGGTAAAATGGTAACTATTTCATCACACGTGGTAGGGATTCAGTTACATACACAAATACATGTATAGGAAGCTTTCGTCCAATGCCTGGCCCATATAAAGTGGTCAGTAATTGCCAGATGTTATTATGATAAAGACGGAATGGGGTCCAAAGGATGATAAAATATGGTTCCCACCTTTAAGACATCTCTCATTTCGTTCAGGGGTCAAAACTAACATCCCCAAAGCATGGTGAACAGGGAAGGATGTGATTCAGTTTGTCTGGATTATGGGATTTGCATATCTGTTAGTGAGATCTTCATATCTCTGCAAACCAAAGCCGCGTTGCAATACAGCATCTTCTGTGGGTACTAAACACAAAATTAACCACATTTATACAAGTGAAATAAAATGTGCTAATTGAATTTATTACCAGTGATAAGTTAAATACAAAAATACTTGGTGTATTTTTCATTCCAATTCGAGCATGCGCAAATATTCTGCCATCCGACAGGAGGGAGGAGGACGATGCTTTCCTGTGTAATTTTGGGGTAAGCACTGGTTCCGTGTCGAGGGCATTTCTAGGTGGACCAGGTCGGAGCAGCTCCTTTGCAGTTCTCTCGTGGGCCTTAAGTGAATATTGTACTATTGGTCACAGCTCCTGAGAAGGGGTTACAGACAAGGGGACGAAACTGCAAAGCAATCGGCAACCCCAGATTGCACATATTTTCCTGGGTTCAGACTCTCTTTTCTAAGTGAGTCTTTGTTGGGTGAGGAGAGTTCAGGGAACACATTCATCAACTGCTATTCCAAGAACATGCCACCCTGCCCGTAATTTCAGGAAAACCATCCTCAGTGAGCAGCAGGTATAAAATATTGTAGTCAAGGTCAAGACCGTAAGAGTCTCTGGCAGAGCCCTCATGTACTCATCAAGCTGAGAGGAGTCATGGCAGGTCCCTGTTGGACAGGAAGGTCACTGCCTCGAGGCCTGGCACGAAGTACGGGATGGGGCCTAGTGACTGGGCATGGCCAGACATATGAGGTCTTCCCCTGCTGGGCTTTGACATTGGACTCTCATCAAGGGCCATAGCTGTTCCCCTTCCCCCCACCTATTATCTGACCCTGGAGTAGGACCTAGAATTCCACATTGAAATTTAAAATCAGAAACGCTTAGAGAGGACCTTAAGGATCACCCAATCCAAGGGCATTTCTGAGGTTTGAGTCCCTTCTGCTCCATCATCCTAAGTAGTTGATCAGTTATTGTATAAGAACAGCTGGTAATGGGGAATCAATACCTTTACTGATGCAGACTTCTCTCTGAGAACGATTGATGCAAGCATTGAGCCACTTCTAGATTGGAAAGTTCTCCAGGGGACTGTGACCTATTGACCTTTGTACCCACAACACCAAGTACAGAATCTGGCACACTGTGCTTGTTGGGTAATAATAATAATAATAATAATAATAATAATGGCTAGCAGTATTGAGTGTTTACTATATGCCAGACCCTATACTAACTACCTCCCCTGCACTGACTTCCTAAATCCTCAAAACAGCCCTTTGTGATAAGTATCCCTTTTACCCCTGTTTTTATCGAATGAAAACATGAGCCTCAGAGAGGCAAAGGAAATTGCTACATACTTGTCAAGGAAGGAAGAAAAACAGCATCTATTAAATCCTGCTCCTTGCCAGGTCCTGACTTAGAGACTTCTGCCAAACAGTAGCTGTTCATTCCTTACAGCAGCTATTTTAACCCGTGTGCGTGCGTAAGAATGTTTAAAACATGCAGCACCTGACCATTTAGTCAGGGGCACTGACCTCTCTTCCCTTAGATTGTCAAAGAAAAAAAAAATAACAGCCAGCACAACAATAGCCGTCCGGTATGAACAAATCAAAATTATACCTATTTTGTGTGTGTGTGTGTGTGTGTGTGCGCCGTAGAATGTTAGTAATTAATTTATGTGTGCCACGGGATGAAAAATGTTGCAAATCACTGCCTCACAGTAAATCTACCAGGAGTAGGTTGATACTTGTAGCCCCAACTTCGTATCAAAGAATGTCAGCCACTTGCTCCACTGAGCTAGCAAACTGGAACGCAAGCTGGAAATGACAAGGGCGCCGAGAGGGGCGGTGGAGTGTGGAGCGGGGGAGTCCTGAGGAGGGGGAGGGGATCTCAGTCTGGGCTCCCCTCCTCATCGCCTAAGACTGCCCGTTGCCCGGGCCCAGGACAGAGTCCTTGCTGAGAGCTTAACCTTCCCTCCGTGGCCTAGAGGCTAGCCATGGCCATTTGAGGGTCAAAGACCCCAAGCCCCTTAGTATTCGTGCTTTCTGTAGATTATCTGGGTCCGACTCAGCATTGTTCACCAGCGGCTCGTTCCAGAATTCCCGGTATCTCAGTTATAATGCAGAGGTGCTTTATTTTACTTCCTAATGCAAAGTGGGTTTTCTCTGAAGAGCAGCCTGCTCCTTCCTCGGAGGGGGAAGAGTAGCTCCGGGCAGGTGGGTAGGGAAGGGAGGGCCTTAGGAGTCTGGTTTGTCCTGCTGAGCTGAGAGGGACTCAGGTTCACTGTCACCTGGACAGGAGAGTGCATGGCCCTGCAGCTGGGCCTGCGTTTGTGTGGTTTTGCGGGGCAGGGGTCAGGAAGCTGCGGTGGCTGAGCTCAGGATTAAGCTCTGTGAGTGCACCCCAAGGCTGGAGCCTGGGATGGGGGTGCCCTCCGTCAACCCATGAAGAAGACATCAGTGCTCCCTGTGTTCCTCGGAGACGGTGATGTGGCTGGTTCTCCAGGAACAAACAAACCCAGACCACGACCCCAGTTGACACGCGACTGTTAACCGCAATCCTAAAGCAAGCTCCAGGAAACGCACACCGCCTGTGTCTAAACTGAGCAGAGGCGTGAACGACTCATTTTCACGAAGGACTGGGCGACTCACTGAGCCGCGACGCATGGATCCTGCTGTTCTGAATCCCCTCGGATGTCTTGGAAAACCCTCGTTCCAGCGAAAAGACCGCTGAAGAATGTTGGAGTCTGCGTTCAGGGTTCGGGTTTCAGACCGAGCAGACCTTGACCGTGTCCCCAGTTCTCTGTGTGTTTTTGTTCTTTGTCGTCTCCTGCGTGTCCTATGCTTTCTGTCCACTCCTCCCGCCAGGAAACTGGTCCAGGCCTCATCCCCACATAACCATCTTCTGGAGAACCTCCTAGCAGGTCTCCCGGTTTTCCAGCTCCTGTCACCTTAAGTCAGGGGTGGGGAACCTTTTTCCTGCCAAGGGCCATTGGCTATTTATAACATCATTCACGGGCCATGCAAAAGTATCAACTTATAAATTAGCCCGCTGTATTTGGTCCAACATTTAATGACCTCGCCCCAAATGCCTTAGGACCAGACCAAATGATGTCTCAGGCCCTAGATGGCCCTCGGGCCGGACATTCCCCACCCCCGCCTTAAGTAATGCCGCTGCACAGATCCTTCCTGGAGAAGGTGAAGGACAAGATGATGTCACTTTCTAGGACCTAAGCTGTCTTACATTTGGAAGCAAAATATTTTGGTATTCTATATGGATACTTTGGAACTTCTATGAAATTTGGGAGCCAGTGAGGACATTATAACATTGTGTTCAAATGGCTCTGAAATTCTGTCCCAGCCATGCTTTGTGGCCTGAGTGTCAGACCCATATTTCCAAATATCTTCCTTGACTGTTAGCTTGCTGAGCTCAACTGTATTTAAAGAGCCACGCGTAAATCTCAAACACAGCCGGTCCCAGTGCTTCCTTCCTTAATCCTGTTTTCTTCCTCTAGTCTTCGATCCCAGTTAATGGTGTCACCATTCACTCTGTCCTCTAAACATCAAAATCAATCGTAGGTCCTCTTTTCTTTTCATCCCATATGATCAACGGACCGATGAACCCTATTGATTCCACCTCAGGCCTGTGTCTGCAATTTGGTCTTTCTCCTGTGGCTAATTTTTCGTTATAGCTTCTTCATCTTATACCTGCGCGATTTTCATGAGAATCCTGGCTTACTTCTCTTTGCTCGTGTTCTCCCTTCTAGCTCAATCTTCACTATGTTGCCAACATTAATTTGCTTCTGAAGAATGTTCCCAAGGTCCTCATGACCTATAACAAATGTCTAGGAAAGCGTGCTCCAAAGCACATGGAAGGGGTGTGGGTGGCGGGGGTGGGGAGGGGGGGGGAGGCAGGGGAGGGGCAAATAAAGGAACAGCTCCTTTCTCCTCTCCTTTCTACCTGTGTATCTACAGAGGTGCTATGTGACCATATAGATCTATGTCTTTGCCTAGGATCAGACAAACTGTCTCAGTGTATTAAGTCTGATACTTGTATAAATGTGCCATTTTTTTTCTAGCTCCTCTTATGCGTACAGAGACACACTGAAGCTCAGACCCTTTCAACACCCTAGGTTTCCGGGTAGCAAATGCAGCAGGTACATGTAAGTGAGCCATAGTGCATGTCTACAGAGGGGATCACTCTTCCCCAGCCCTATTGTGTGAGCACATGCAGAAAACAAAAGGAGGGCATCTGGGGCTTGTTTATACTGGTTCTGGGATCTACCGCCTAGGAAGTATGCACAGCCAATAATGACTAATAACCTACTTATTACTCATGTAGCATAATCACAGCAAATACTCCGAGGCCCACACGCTATTTGCTTGTTTGGCTATGTGCACCACAATCTCATGTCTGCCCAGTATGGCATCTCCCATAGAAGAACTGTTAGTTTGCTGGACTAAACTATATTTAAAGAGCAGCCAATTCTATGAATTCTTTGCTCTTAATTTGTAGTTAAGTTCCAATTAAACCCCCTGTGTTTTATTTAATCAAGTTAAATTGCAGTGACTGTTGAATTAGAAAAAAATAAGTAACATGACTGTGTGGGACTCACACTGTGGTTTGCACTGAACCTATTAGAGAAGGAGGTTGAGAGGCTTGGAATTATAGAGCAGAAGTCAATAAGTATTTGGCGAAGACCCGCTGTTTGCCTGGGCATTGTGGAGATCTCAAAAATTTTATGTAATACAGTTTATGCCTATAAGTATTGAGAACATGGGTGATCCTTGGATAATGTGGGGTTAGGGTTACCAATAGATCTATCTATCATCTATCTTTCAGTCTGTCTCTCTCTCTGTCTATTTAACTATTGATGGGTCTTTCTGCCTGGCCTTTGTAGAAACAGTATCTACTTCATCTCAGATGATGGGCTTTTAGAGTGAAAGCATTCCTGTCAGCGGGCACAGTTCTAATCCCCATATAACCGGGGGAAAGGGAGAACAGAATTTTAAATCCCTGGAATACAAGGTGAGCAGGGAAAATCATGAGGGTGATTCAAAAATGACATGAGAGGTGGCAGAGACCCAGAGACAGAGAAAGCAAGGAAGAGACACATTTGGACAGCCCTGGAACCCAAGGAAAGAATGGCAAAATCCAACCCAGGCCCAAGGGACACAAAATGCCAGCCCCCTAAAGGCACAGAGGAACTCTAATGCCCATGGCATGATGGTGGGGTGGGCTTGATAGAAACCGTAGATAGTTTCTAATGTAGTGGCTTGAGGAGGATGAAGGGAAAACACACCCTACCAATATGACGCTCAGCCCGACTCCAACCTCTCATCCCTTTTAATTTTAAGAGAAAATCTGTTTAAACCAGTTGGGAAAGACTTTTTCCAGAGCATCTGAGTTCCCTGCCAGGGAACATGCTTTTTTTTTGTTTGTTGGTTGGTTTGAGGAGGTGCTGGGTGAAACAGTGGTGACCATGTCTTCCAGCAATCCTGCCCCAACTTGGCCTTGGCCCCCAGTGACACACATCTTCTCCTTCTTCTCTGGATCCCATTGTTCCTCTCCCGTCACTCAAGCAGGAGAGGTCCCTTTTGGGGACATAGTGTCACGGACATTTCCTTGGCCTGCTGAATAAGGGAAAGCTACCCTTTCCTGTTGCACAGCGCCTCTCAACACCGCCTCCCTGGAATGATGCCATTGGCTTGGGGTAACTTCCGGTGCCATGGCGATGCGTTTCCAGGCAAAATGAGTGCATATCCCACCTTGCCTGGTGGTATCTCATCTTTCAACGTGGTTAGCAGTCAGCAGAGCCTCGCTGTGTGAGACGGCATTGTGGCATTGCATCTGTTTCCCTTCGTGGCCACCCCAAGGCAAGGCAATATTTCCATCTCGGGGCCCAAGCTAGCCAGCCAATGGGGGAAGTGAGAACAAGCTGGGATCTGCTCGCTGAATCATCTGCAGCTGTCTGCAGCACCTCACAGGCAGACCTGGACTGCTTCATGATGAACCATGATGTGGGCAGGAGGGGAATCCAGCCGGCTGAGTCAGTCCCAGGTGGGCTCTGCAGGCAGCAGCGTCTGGGTGCTCCCTCCTCTGGACCGCACATGGAACGCTCAGTCTGGAAGTCGTTAGGAGATCATTAAGCCCAGAACACCCTGAGGCCATCTTGGAAAGGTGACCTGACCCCAGAGCATAAGCTGACTCTCACACGACTCTCCCAAGCTACACGCGTATGGTTGACCCCAAAATTTCAGCAGATGCACAATCTTTTCCCCATTGCGGTGTTCGGGATAGTCTTTGTGGCACCTAAACACACTCATGAGTTACTGCTGAGCTTAACGCCAACCGTGCTCAGCTGTTGATTGCAGCCTCCAGCTAGGCTTTGCTTTCCCAGCTTGTTGCCATATGAGCCAGGGTTAAAGGGCTAGCTCCTTTTCCACACCCTTGACACAAAACAGGTCTTACTCCAGGCATCCAGAGAGGCCCCTCCATGTGGGGTCTGGAGCTACAGAGCACATGCCCACACCTGAGCTCAGGTGACTACTGTGTGTCCCATCCATCAGCTGGCACTTCCTTTCAGTAGGAGACCAGGGAATCGGCAATCTACACCGGCCCACCGGCCCTGTTGGCGTTGCCCTGTGATATTGACCATCCCAGGGCTGTGGCACAAATAGCTTGGCAAGCATTCCTTCAAAGTCACCAATGACCATGAGGAAGTTGCAAAAGCATTCAAAACAATGCAAGCAAGTCTGCTTTGGGGCCATCCACTTTCTTTCCTTCTCTCTCTCTCTCTCTCTCTTTCTCTTTGTAGTTGTTTAATACAGCTTTTCAAGTTCTACCTTAGAACTATAGGTTTACTTTAATAAACTCTTGAGGCGATTCTGCTGTGCCAGCCAGGTCTGTAACCACTGATTTAAAATACTTTTCTTGGCTTTAATCTCATTGTACAAGTATATTTGAATGGGACTGCAGGTACCAACTCGGGTCTGCAATCCTCTGATTGTTTTATTCCCTCGGCTGGGTTGACCATCTATCTCTTCATCTCATGGTTGTGAGTCAGGCATGGGGGAAAGTGCTGGTGGAATGGCCCTTCCACTCTCACAGGCTGGGCATGGGTGGACGAGGGGACCAGATGTCTGTGCTTGTAAAAGCAAGTCCCCGCTACTCACCCAGACCATGACTTACCCACAGCAGAAAAAGATGGGCCGTCAGTAAATTCCAAACATCGAGAATTTATTAAGGATCTTGTGGCACATCCTTGGATGCTGCGTTAAAATTGTATTTGCAAAGAATTTTGCGTAGAAAAACTCTTTGCACAGTCAATACATATGGTATAATATTAGCTGAAAAAAATGGTCGCAACATTGCATACAAAATATTTTAAATGCGTAAAACAGGCGTGGAAATAGCAATGGAAATAGAGTCACTAAAATATTAACTGGTTTTCTATGGGGTGGGGGAATCTTTTATATTTTTTAATTCAGTTTTTCTAGTTTTACAACAATTTCTACAATGATTGTTTTAATAGCTTGTACGTTAAAATATCCAGGGCTATTGACATGGGTGTTATGAGGATAAAATGAGATCATAAGTGGCAAGCAGCTGAGAAACATGTGGTTGATTGCTGTTGTTTTGAACAGTGATTACCCGGCTTTAGGGGAGGCAGTAATACAATATTAATTTTAAAATGATCCGGGAATAGACTGTACCATCTTCATAGGCAAGTGATAATCGTATGCCAGATTAGCGCATCACCCTTCTCTTCCGCCTCAAATGATGATGTCAATTTTTAGGACACCCTGGGGGGAGGGGGAGGATACATCTCAGGCCCCACGCCCCATCAGTTTACTTCGTCCCGAATCAGTCCGCGGTGAGCGTGAAGGTATTGCGCCCAGTGAATGCACAGCAAGGCTCCCCTTCCCATCAGTGGTCCATCCCTGCCTTTGGCGACTGTGCCCTCAGCGCCTCGGGCAGTAAGGTCCCCACCTTCCTCTGTGCCTGCCTCAGCGGGATGTGCACCTGTGACGAGCATGGCCACTTTGGGAGATGACATTTGCCCCGGGCCAGGTGCTCAGCTCTAATCTCGCTTCCTCTTCTTACATGTCTCCCGAGGGGCATCATTCCAGTCCCTAAATATAAACTGTGTCGTCTTAAAATACATGTCCTCTTCTGCCAGGGCTTTCTGTTTTCGCCCAGGTGGCATTACCAACAGGTCTATTAATAAAGATAAGGCCAAGTGGCCAAACATGGCTCTCTACCCTCTTCGCGAGGGGGAGTGGAGGGGGCGCCAGGGCTCAGCGCGTGTAGATATGAGCTGCCCCTGTGCTTTTCTCTGGGAAACAGCCCTGCCACTCTGGCAGGTGGCACTAGCCCTCGGGACCACACGTGCGTGGTTTTCCTTGTCACACTGCAGCCAGCCTTGACGACCAACGTGGCACCTCTAGAAAGAGCCCCGGAGCGGCGGACCAAGCTCGTTGGGATGAGCAGGAAGAGCCCCTAAACCCAGCCAGGTCCCAGCTCACCTGCAATTTCTGATTCTCACCATCCATCACAGTACTAACCCTTCCTGATATCAGCAAGGTGCCAACGCCGGAGGGATCCAATGGCCAAGACAGTCTTGTGTCCTCACTCTGGCCTTGACCCACGGAACACAGAGAGTAGAACTTGATCCTCATCCTCACTGATCTCTGCCCATCCCGTCCAAGAACCTGTAAACAAACCCTGCTTACTCCAGTCCTAATAATAGCCGTGCCGTATTGAGAGCTTACGAGGGGCCAGGCCCTTCCATCACAGATGACTGGGCTTCACCACACCCCTGAGAGGTGCCCATTATTCTTTTCAACAGATGCAGAGACCACGCTCAGAGAGCTTGAATAACTCAGTCACGTGTCCTGACATAGCAGAGTCTGAATTCAAACACAGACCCACTCGGCTATTCTCCTAAACCAGTTCAAATTCCAGTGTGCTGTTGGCAGGTAGTTTGAAGACAATTCAGTAACTTCCTGTTGCCCAAGGGCAGAAGGCGGGGGTTCAAGGATGAGCGATACTTGCTTGCCCCAGGTTCACTCTTAAGTGCCCTCAGTGACCCCTTCTGAAATTGAGAAGGACCCAAATGTTCCCTGAGCCGCCTCGGTGGGGATTAGCCTTTTGGGGACTTGGGACATCAAGCAGGCTTCTTAAAAGGGGAATTGAGGCTGTGCGGTATCATTTTATACCGGAGTCTACAAAGGCTGAAGGAATTCGGTTCTAATATTAACAGCTCAAGCAAGGTGTCTCTTGCCAGAAAGGGCGACAAATGTCCTTCCTGAGCTAGCACATGGCCTTGGCGTCTAAGTGTATGGAAGGAAAAGATCCTACCAAGAGGGGCAACAGACATGCCTCATGAAAACTCTACAAGGAATGACCACCTTCTGTAAAATGAGTGATGGGTACATGTGCAAGGAGGAGGGCAAGGTCCTTGTAGCCCGGCCCAGGCTTCCCCTCCTTCTCCTTCATGATGAACTCACTACTCCCCGTATCCAGGGGTCTGCCTACCCTGAGCATCTGTCTTTCTTTCTCCACTGGGTGCTCACACTCCCAAATGTGCAAGTCTGAAGATGTCATCTCTCAGTGCACACATTTGCTCCGGCTCCCGAAGAATTCTGAATTTCGGATCCTCTCTGAAGTGGCCAGAACAGAGAAGAAAGAAAACGACCCTTCGTGAGCCAGCCAGATGGAGTTGTCATGGGGCACCATCAGGTATCTGGATGTTAGAATGTTAAATCGGGGTTAATCCATCCATCTTCCCAGAAGGCATGCTTTCAACAGGGACATGGGGGTTGACACATGGTGGGGACAGAGGTGCCACCACCAGTCTGTGGCCCCCCGCCGCCGGGATGTGAGGAGTAAAGGAAGACTGAGCAGGTCACTTCTGAAAGGCTGCCAAGGTCTGTGTCATGCCTACAGTTCCAGTTTGTTGTTCCGTCTCATCCACATTCACGCCCCCTCCGTGGGCCTTTTAAACCAGGGCTCTGTGCACACCTCCCTCCCAAGCTGGGCCGGCCAGCTCTGCGGCATTCAATCAGTCGTGACCCAAGCTGATTCTGCTTACAAATGACTTTCAATTAGCATGCAGCAACATGGGCTAAGGGTTCCAAATAGATCAGTTCCATAGCTGCCTTGTGAAGAAATTGTTTCCCATGGGTCTCATTTTTCTTTCTTTCTTTTTTTTTTTTTTTTTGGTCCTTTGTGTTGGGAAAAAATTTTTTTTTTTTTTCTGTAAAAGATGACTCCTCTGTAAAACTATGAAATGATCTAATTAAAATACTGGGCTTATGGAAATTTAAAAAAATTTCTTCTCTGTCTGACAGTCATTATCCACCAGATTTTGAATCATGAAGCTCACCTTCTCACTCCGACATCTTCCTACCGGGAGAATGCACCCACCACAGGTTATTATGACCTAAATGTGTGTATATGTAGCCCAAGGATTAAAAAAATATAGCCTCGGTGCAGGGTTTAGGGTCCTGAAAGTAATCACAGGGTGGAAACAATGAGCATTAAAATATATCATATATCTAATTGGTTAGGGCAAAAGTAGGTTTACAGTTATTCAGATGGGAAATAATACAATAATAAATAATAATATAATAATAAACTCTTTCATCTACCCAGAACTCTAAGCCTCTTTTTGCTGCACCCTGAATAAGCTTAATGTGTCACACAATTGCAGAATAATCATTTTCCTAAGCATGTAAGTTACAAAGCACTCCTGATCTCTCTCTCTCTCTCTCTCTCTCACACACACACACACACACACACACACACACACGAGCCTTGTCTTAATCTCCTTCTGAGAAACTTGAGCACAGCTCTGATGCCCCTCTGTCTGGGTTGTGTTAGCAGCATCCTAGAAAGAGTGGACTGTGTCTGGCATTAGTAAAATTCCAAGTTCATCCTGGTCTGCGCCCCGCCCACCCCCCGTTTGTTTGGGGGAGCATCTGTCCATGCCCACCACTCTCAAAAATGCTGAAATACACACGTGAAGATTTCTAATACAGTATGGCCACGCTCTCTGTCTTTGGGGAATTTAATGGCTTCACCATGAACAGCAGATTCAACATTCAGGAGGCAGTGCGATGCAGGGCAGGAGTGAGTGTGGGGAGCAGGCAGCTGAGCTAGATGACCTCGGAGGGGGTGAGCTTCGCAGTGTCTGAAGTGGGTGGCGGAGTCACGAGAAGGGTGAAGACGGCCCAGGAGGCTTCTGCTTCCACACACACAGAAGAATGGGTTCCAGGACTAGGTGATACCACAGATTCAATGAAAGGAGGGCAATCCCAAACCTCAGGTACCTAAGCTCCTGTCTCCAGGTCAGACAACGTCGGGGTGCCCAGACAGGACACGGGTTGAAGAGGAGACTATGTGGATCTCCACTCTGTTCTCCAGGGGGAAGAATTCGCCCGTGTCACTGTTCATTTAAACAGGGGCATCACACCTGCTCATCCTCTTGGGCAGGGGATTCATTCGTGCAGAGCTGGCAATGAGAGCCCTCGCGTCCTCAGAGGACCGTGTTAGAAGGCCATTCTCCACTTGTATGGCGTTGGGTTCGGACATGTCATGGAGATTTATGGAAAGCGTAAAACACTGCTACTACCATTAAATGAGAGAACCTCAAACTGAAGAGTGAGTGGCAGGGGAGAACAGAGAAATGATACATCTGCCAAGCGTTTGAGTCCATATTGTATTGGGAGACAAATTGAAAACATCTGACTGTGAACATCCATGGCCACAGAGTGGGCCCGACAAGCACTGCTTCGAACCATCGTAGAATCAGAGCCAGCTGCCCCCTGTGATTCAGTGGTTCTATAAATGGGTCGCCTATCTAACAGCTCCAGAGGCACATGGTGCACTCAAGGGGGTGTGATCGTGCCAACGAAGTGGAAAAGCCATCAACATGTAGGCTCGCCATTGAACATCAGCCACTTGCTTGCCAAATGACAGCCCCCCGGAGAGTCCAGCGTTTAATTCCAGCTAGTTTGCAGGTGTAATTGCCTTGTAATTGCCTGAACACACGTAGCAACAAGGTGTGTTTACAAGTCCTTGGCCATGCAATAAATGGCCCACTCATCCCCATCCCTCCCAGCCAGCTGCCTTGACAGGGGGCTGAATGTGTCTGACACATTTCTCTTCAGTGTCTCCTTGGAATTCGCTTCTGTGTTCCTTCCGAAGGGCATTACAACCATGCCTGAAGCCGTTCATTGGCTCCTCTGCTCTGTAGATCTCAAGTAAACTTTACTTAAGCAAGTATGTAAAATGGCCTGTTAACATGCTGAGGTTAGTCCATTAATCAGTAGAGACCTAAGCTAAACCAAGTGCTGAGTAGGCGATGTCTGCTTGTGTTTGTGTGACTTTAGCCTGACTGGTGCTTCAAGAAGACTTTATTTGGGCTGTCTCATTAGGGCCAGACATGAGCAAGTCATTGAGTAAAGACTAGTCAGATTGGAACACATTAGAATTTTTCACTTTCTGTGCTGTTGAATGTGACGGGTAGACTATTTGTGTTTGATGGTGAATTGTAGGCTTGCCATTGAACACGAGCAGCATATGGTCTTTACAATTAGGTTAAGGCTTGGGGAAAAATGGAATAATGGAGTGAAAAGCTCAGAGAAAGGTTTTAAGTTTCTGCCATTTGCAACTTGCATGACAACTTACTTCTATTCATTAGGCCACAGCTTCTCTATCTAGGAGATGAGGGGGTTTAAAAAAGACCAGTGGTTTCCATAGGATAATATTTGTGAAGTCCTAGGGTTCATACCCTACAACGTCTGCTCCCTTCTTACCTGCCCCAACAGGCCAGCTCTGCTTTCATCTGTCTGGCATACTGGGCTTCCGAGTTAGATTATTATTGTTAATTAAAAAGGAAGTGTCTTGAAATTGGGTTGGAACACCACTGGACTAGATCACACGGTCACTCTGGGTTGTTCTTACCTCCTTTGGAGCTTGAACTTGTATGTCAGGTGCCCAAGTTTGTGAGGCCCAGAGAGCAGGTGCTGTAAGAGAGGGAGAGGAAGAAGGAGAAGAAGAAGGAGGAGGAGGAGGAAGAAGAGGAAGAGGAAGAGAAAAAGAAGGAGGAGGAGGAGAAGGAGGAGGAGGAGGTGGAGGAGGAAGAAGAGGAGGAGAAGGAGAAGAAGGAGGAGGAGAAGGAGAAGAAGAAGGAGGAAAAGGGGAAGGAGGAGGAGGAGGAGGAGGAGAAGAGAGAAGGAGCTCTTGGTCTCCTCCCTATAGTCACCCTGCAAGTACACAGATTCATGCTGACTGCAGTGCAGCCCCACCAAGGTCAGCTTGGCTGCACGGCAGAGTCCAGTGACAGGAAGTCTTAGAGCTTAGCTCGTTGGTACCCCCTTTGGCTCCTGTGTGCCATGGTCAGGACCTGGAAATGGTCCCTAGGAAATCAGGTAACCCTAGACTCATACTTGCACTCCAATGGCAGAGGGTGGTTAATAATCAGGTCCTGTAGGAAGCAGAGAAGCCAGAAGGCCCATCTCCACCCTCTCCATACTGTAGCATTGGGCACTGCTCACACACCATCTCTGAGGGACTGAGGCCGAGGTCAGAGGCCTCTGAGAGCCCAGCATGTGACCGAGACATTGACGAAAGAGGCTGTTTCCATGATCAGACACAACTAGGTTGGACGTTGGTAGGGATCTAACTTAGTTCTCCTCTGATCCATCGGCGAACCCGCAGGATAGAAATCCTTATAGACAAAATAAGGAGTGTGTCTCGGGTGTGCACGCCTGTGTCATAGCCGAATGAAATTTGAGATGTCACTGGAGTTAGAAGGTGACAGCATCTCGCTGAAGACCGTCCTGCAGGGTGTGGCGGACTCCAGTGTTGCTCGCCTTCTCCTTGCTGGGTCTGCACCTTGTATCAAAAAGGGCTTGCTGTTGCTCTTTCCCGAGGTGGTTGTGTGGTGTGTATGGTATTTGCTGCCCTCGCCCCCCCGCCCCCCGTCCCCCAAACAAGGGGCAGCATTGCCCAGAGCTCTTCCTTCTGCCCGGAGGTCACTGTGGCCCACGCACACCCACTGTTTCAGAGGCCCTCGCTCAGCCTGGCCAGCGGACAGACAGCTGCTTTTCCCTTCCAAACAACAGCGTGGACTAGACTGAACACGACGGGTCGTTCTCCTCCTTTTGGGACTTGATGTCCTGCCAAGACCTGAAGAGAGCGCCTCCTCTCACGCGGGTATCCCCCCTGCTCCCAGCCCCCCGCTTCCCCCAGGAACCTGTCCACACTCACCTCGGTGCCAGCCTTCGTTCCTCGACACCGTGTTCCTCACAGGTTGATGTGATGGTAAACACTGAGTCACAGCCAGGGTGTAAGTGCTGGAGGAAGCCATGCGGTGAGAAGATGACCTCACAGGCCGCGGCTGCCAAGGGGAGACGTTAGACATCACAGCTGACAGGCGACACAGCAGGGAGACAAAGGCACCGCGAGCCTTTAAAGACCATCTTGGAGAAGGAGCCGCCCTCTGTGGCCCCACAGGGCCAGGCTGTGGGAGGCCAGCCAGGATGAAAGCCACAGGGGCCCCATCAATGACCCAGGAGGGAGCCGAGTCCCACCCCCTGCTCTCTGAGTGGTAATGATGGGAGAGAACCTGCCTTCGCCAGAGGATGCTGTACTGGTGGCAGGGGTGGGAGGGTGCGGGCTACCGTAAAACCCGTTCGGGGATTCTTCAGGTTATCTGAGATCCCCCGGAGAACTGCCCTTAAAAAGAGGAAAAGGAAGGTGAGTTTGGGGTAGGCTGTTAAAAAAATAGAGACAGTAAAGGAATATTACACATGGAATTTGCACACTGACAGAGGAAGAGAAGAAAGATTAGTGGTGAGGACCATATCCCATTCTGTGCAATTGCAAGACAATTGCATTATGTAGTGCTAGATGCAGTCATACTGGGTGCATTCACACTGGGCCCATTGCACACTAGGTCCAGTTTACCTCCTTCTCAAAGTACTAGCTAATGCAATTAGATTAGAGAAAGCAATCATAGCCCAATGGCTATGAAAAAAGAAATGGAAGAAATATTATGCAGGAGACATAATAATATACTTGGGAAATCCTAGAGAGTTCATGATAAAATAACTCAATAGAAGAATTCAGCAAGACAGCAAGATAGTAGGTTAACATAAGAACATTAATAACGTTAACACATACAAGTGACCATTAGAGGATATAAGGAATGAGATAACTGAATTTACAGTAGAGAAAAGGGATACAATAAAATAGTAATAAAATGATATCCCATTAAAAATATGTGTGCACATAAACTTGAACATGTTTGTAGCATCTTCATTCATCCGGTGCCCGTCCACTTGTTTTATGGAGGAACAGATTATGGCTTATTTATACAATGGGATGCTACTCAGCAATAACGAGGAATGAATTAGTGACTTGTGCAGCAGCACAGATGAATCTCTGAAGCGTTTCGCTAAATGAAAGAAGCTAGACTAAATGACCACTTCCTGTTTGATTACATCTACATAAAATCCTAGCGAGGAGGCAAAGCTAAGGTGACCGAAAGATCAGTGGATCCCAGAGGCCACGGCTAGGGGGAGGGGATTCCTTGCTAATGGGCATTAAAAAAAAGGAACTGTTTTATAACCTGATTGTAGGGGTGGTTACATTACTGTATACATATGCCAAAAGCTCATGGAATTATCCATCCAAAATTACTGGGTTTTAGTATGTATAAATTATACCTTGAAAAAGCCAATTTTAGAAAATAACTTGACTCTTTGAGTAGCTTGCTTTCTAGAAGCCCCCAGAAAACCAGCCAAGGCACCCTGGAGTGATGCTAACATGGAAAAGGAGTGTCTTTGTGCAAAATAGCCTCGTGGGGAGTAAGGATATAAACTGGAGGTTTTCAGGCAGAAAACTCAGAAGTCATCAGGTCATTTCTCCTGGATTTACAGATTTGGAATTTCTCAGCATCCCGGGTAAAGCTCAGATGAAAGTAATGGAGAAAGTAGCAAACAGCATGCAACCGCTCTCCTCACATTACCACCTACTGCTTCCTTCATTTATCTTGCTCCTCTCTGCCTGATGAACGTCTGCTGTTCATTCACTCAGCAAACATTTACTCATGCCTGCTGTTTCACAGACTTCCATGTCAAGTCCTCCATGAAGTTTTCCACAACTTCCCTAACCGGGGTTAGTCACTTCCTCTCTTGCTTTCCCTGGCATCTTATTCACGCCCCCAAGACACCTCTCGTCTATGTAGCCATGATACCTCTCTCTCCTCATCTGCTCTGTAGACTCAGGATGCTTCTGCTTGAGGGAGACCACTCTTATCCACCTTAGTACCGCCAGTGCCTGGTGCTCTTCGGATGTTGAGTGATGACAAATGAGTAATGAATGGAAACAGAGGGGAAAATGTAAACATAGGAGCTCTTATTGCCCAGGGAGGCAGCATGGCTTTGTGGTCAAGAGCACAGGCTTTGAAAGCTGACTGCCTTCGTTGTCATCCTGGCTCTAAGATTGAGTTGTGGTGGGTACCCACTAGGCAAGGTCTGTACCCACTCTGCCTCAGCTGCTCCACTTAAGAAAAGGTCACCATCGTAGTACCCACCTTGTGGCATCACTATGAGGCTTAGATGAAAGAATCCAGAGTTAAGTATTTAGAAGATTGTCAGGCATATATGTAGTATGTGCTCAGTAAATGGAAAGTATTATTGCTCATTCCTCTTCCCTTGTGAATTGGATTGTTTTGGGTAAACTGTGCACTTAGGGGGTTTAGGGTGTGGGGAACAGAAATTTAGATTTCATTCCCAGTGAGAAGCAGAGAGGCTATGTTAATAGATTTTATGTTTTGCCCTCGTTCTTCCCAGCTAGAGTCAAGCTACATACACCTCCTGTGTTACTCCCTCGCCTTATAAGGACTCTGGGCAACAAAAAAGATGCTGGAATCTAGCCACGTAGAGCAAAGAGGGGATTCTCTAGCCAAAGAAAATATAGTTGGAGGGTAAAGTATGTCATCAAACAGGAAAAAAAATCTTCATTTTTCTTATGAAAAAAGAAAAAGAGTGGATTTGAGATAGGTTCTGCTGTGTTAATGACTACAATATCCATGAGATAAATGACCACTTTTAGAGAAGGGGCAGCAATTCCTAGTCTGGAGACATGATTTTGAGACAATTTAGGTCATCTTAAAATTTTGCCTAGCTTCTCCATAGAGTCTTGTAAAAAGTGCTGAACAGCCCTGGCCAGGTAGCTCAGTTGGTTAGAGCATTGTCCTGATACACCAAAGTTGCAGGTTTAGTCCTGGCCAGGGCACATACAAGAATCAGCCAATGAATGCATAGATATGTGGAACAACAAATCGATGTTTCTCTCTCTCTCCCTCTCTCCTCCCCCCCCCCATTCCTCTATCTAAAATCAATAAATTAAAAAATAATAATTTTTAAAGGTGCTGAACAAGTTTTCTCTAAGGATCCCTCTGACACCCACCTCAGCTCTTTGTTCACGTCCTACCATTGATAGTGTCTAGTCCCAGAATGAGTCATTGAGAACATCCACAGAAACTAGGGAAACCATTTGTCTGGATCCTGGATGTGAGAGGAAGAGTCAAAACACAAAATGCTGCCCCAATGCATGATGGGAGCGCCTGGGGAGCAGTGCCCAGGTACAGGAAGCCCAGAAGGAGATGCAGGGGGAGAGGCGTCACCTGCAGAGCAGCACGCAGGGGAATTTGGAGAACTCCAGGGAAGCAGAGCCCAGACTTGTTTGTATCTGTCCACCTGCCTACTTTTCTTTTCCTGGATCTCTGACTTTCCCTGAATTTCCCAGAATTGGATTTTCAGTTTCCTCCTGTCTTCAACTTTTCCTTTCCCTCTCTCACTTTCTAATGAACCGAGACTGGCCTTGATGGAACAGTGACAGAAGTTTCATCCAGTGTGTCTCAAGGTCTGGTGTTCTGGAGTCAGGTGCTGGCCAGTCTCCTGTTGGCCCTGTGTGCCCACTCGCCACCTTCTCCATCCCGCCCTGTGACCCTCAGGGCTGACCTGTGTGTCTCTTGCCTCTGGCTTCCCATGAGGTTCAGCCAATGCAGATCCCAGCAGGAGATGGGCCATCAGGAGCAAAGACAGGATGGGGTGTGTCCTCCCCTGGTACCCTCCCTGTGGGGCCAGCAAGGGCTGGCTGATCCCTTCATCAAGGATGTCGTGTCCATTGGCCTTCCCCAGACAGCCCCTCTCCTGCAGGTTGCATTCACCCCTCTCTCTTTATGCCCTGCAAACCTGACCCAACATTGTTACAAGACAGAGCACTGTATTTTGGGTTCCCCCTCACTCTGGCTACCTCTTTGAAAATGGCCCCTTTATGAAACTCCCCTAGAATTATCCTCACTCGAGGTGTGGTCACTTTCCTACAGGGACACTGGTGGCACAAATCCACAAGGAGCTGGTTTATGATTCAGCTTCCTGGCCATTGAGGGCAGACATTGTGAATGATGAGTAGGTCCAGAGGGGGATTTTAACAAGCACCCGATTCTGACTCCAGTGGTCCAGCGATGACTTTGAGAGAGACTCGGCCAGATTCCGACCATCAAACTGGACATGGTCCAGAGTTAGTCAAATAGTAAGGAAAATGCAGCCCTCTTTGTTCCCTTTGTCCAGCGCCTCTTCTGAGAAGTCCACATTTTTATGAGATGATAATGAGCTAAGTTGGGAAAGGCAGGGGGATTTCTAAACCGAGCCCTGGGAAATGTGGGAGGGCTCCAGTAACCAGAAAGATAGAACTGGAGTATCAGCATTATGTGACAGAATTTCTCAACACCTCATTGATTTATGCTGGCATGGACTACCTGGAGCCCAGGGCCACTGAAGTTTGTTTGTATTGATTGCACCATCACTAGTAAGATAGGGAGATGCAATAGATGGCAGAGCCCCAAACCCGAAATTGAAGAATGGGGATCATGCAAACCAGCCATACATGCCTCTAGTCCAACCCAACAGGTGTTAATTGCACAGTGTTAAAAGGAGGCACTCCGCCAAGGAGCAAACCCAGGAAATGAGTGAACAGGTATCAGGAAAACACCAGCGAGGACCAGCCTGGCAAGCAGGGAACATCCAGAACCTTCCTGGATCTTGAAGTGGCATGGACACAACCATTTCCGAAGCCTGTCCTGATTTGGACACACCAGGTGCATTCTTGGAAGGTGACTCTTTCAGATCTTTAAGTTAGTGTTTGATTAGGCAACAGCAATTAAGGATGATTCTTCTGGGAGCTGTCACCTCCTCTTGCTTCTCCAGGAACTTCTTAGAACAGGAGCTCAGAAAGTAGAAGGGGCTGCACCCCTAGTGTCGGCCCTAAAAGTCTCCAAGCAAAAAGCCCATCATGGATTTCCCTGCGAGATGACCGAATCTAAATCCTGCTCTTGCCAAATCATAGGCCAGAAAAGATCCCCCCAATAAATGAGGGCGCCATGACATGAGGGGAGCATGTGTCTTCTTGGTGCTCTGTTCACCACTGTAGACATATCTGGATGTGCTGTTACCTTGAACCCATGCAGCTCTGGAAAAGCAGAGCCTAGCAGAGAGAAGATGGGTTATAATATCCAAACCCTTGGTCCAAATCTTGCTTCTGCCACGTACTTTAAGAAAGTTATTTAATGACTAGAGGCCCAGTGCACAAAGTTTGTGCACTAGTGTGTATGTGTGTGTGTGGGGGGGAGGGGGCGGGGCAGGGGGTCCCTCAGCCCGGCCTGTGCCCTCTTACAGTCCGGGACCCCTTGGGGGATGTTTAGGACCTCTCGCTCCTTACCGCCCACCTGCTCGCTGCTCCTTGCCACTCAGCTTGCAGTTCCTTAGCGCTGCCACGGAGGCAAGAGAGGCTCCCACCACTGTGGCTGCACTTGCCCGCCATGAGCCTGGCTTCTGGCTAAGGAGGTGGCTCCCACATTGAGCGTCTGCCCCCTGGTGGTCAGTGCGCATCATAGTGAGTGATTGTTCTGGTCATTCTGCCATAATGGTAGCTTAGACTTTTATTATATAGATTCTGATTCCTTGTTTCCTCATTAGCCAAACTAATGAGACCAGGAACCTCATAAGAGGATGTCATATTATTGTCATATTAATCATATTAATATTTCTAAGAACAGCACGGCAACTATCAAGTAGTCCTACGATCTCAATAAATGTGAGTGGTCATTCCTGCCGCTCTTCTGGAAGCCCTAGTGAAGCCCCAAATTGCCCCCTTTCCTTCCTGTTTGTCCACCTTCCATGTGGGAGACACTGCAGCCCAAGGGACAACCTTGCTTCCAAGGAAATGCACAGCTTCAGCATGCAGCTGGCCTGGGCCGGAGGTGCAGGGAACGATCGTTTCTGAGACCCAGGTTCCGGGGGAACTGGTTTTGACACGGGAAAGAGTTCCACAGTGACAATCACACCTCCCACCGACTCAACTCCAGCTTCCTGGCCACCGAAGAGGACTCCTTCTCCAGTGAAGAGTCAGGACAGAAATACAGACCCAGTCCATGGAAACCCAACGGCTCTATCTGAGGGACCAAGATAAATAGGCAAAGCCAAGCAGCCTGGGATACACAGAGCCTCAGCTCCCCTGGTCGGGTGTTTTAAAATCACTAACTCCGTCTGTTTCCTGGGGTGCTGGTGTCATATGTCACTCTTAGTCATCCCTGTTGCTCTTCTTGGACATACTTCCTGAATGTCCATTAATACATCCTGCGTCTACTGAACTGAATCCCTTATCCATGCCAGTTCATTGCTTGCCTACCCTAAACCACTATCTGGGCCTCTGTAATAATCATGACTCTAGAATATTTGCCACCTAATTATACTAGCAGAACAACTATGTCTTATTATTAGCATCAACATTCATCCATTCATCCATCCATCCATCCATCATCCACCTTGTGGGTAACTTGGGGCAAGGGGATGCAGGTGCATTTGGGAGGTATGGAATATCGCTGGTACAGATATTTGAATTTTCCCAAGATACTCAGAACCTTCTCACCCTTCACAGAATCAGAGACCTCTTCCATATTCTCTCCTCTTTCTGTCAGTCCTGTTAATCATAGCAAGTAACATTCTCAACAACCAGTCCCTGTTAGCCAGTAACTCTAGTCGAGCAAGGCTAATTGCTTTCCTCTTTAGAGCTCCGGTGCCTGCCCGGCCCAGGAAAGGCGTTTTTACTACTCGCAGAAGTAAATATCCAAATAGTCATGGAAAAGTCTCAGCCCTGTATCTAATGTTGGCTCAGGTAGGAAAGTAGGACATGTCCCCTGGGAGTCTACAAAGCATGTACTCATAAAACAGGTACATAGCAATAGCAAGGTCTGATTAAATACTAAAATTAGTCATCTATATATTACGTGTGTTTCTCAGCCCAAGCTGTACAGTAGGATGGCCCGGGAAGCTCTAGACCGCCACAGATGCCTGTAGCTCACCCACAGAGATTCTGATTAGGTCTGTCCGGTCAAGGCCTATGTTTTTTAAATATTCCCCAGGTGATTCACATGAGCATGAAGGATATGAATCACTGTAACAAGTGCTGAGGACTATAATTAAAAGGGAGGCCAGTGAGAACCAGAGTGGGGAGAAAAACTTTATGGCACAGTCGGACCTTGTGTTGAACCCTGAATCAGAGAGAGGATGTGGATGGACAGCGGTGGAGAGAGGAGGAGAGTCTGCCTGGGAACGGGGCGTGGAGACGGTGTGAACTGAGGGAGTTGGAAACCAAGTTGATAGCTATTTGATGAGTGGCAACCACATATTAGAGGGAAGGTGCAGAAGTTCATGTCCAGCCCTGTCATGTCCCACCCGGCTACGTGATGGCAGGAGAAGCAGCTTAGTGACAAAAGGAAGGGGGACACAGAGGGGAAGCAACTTGGCCCACAAGCCTGGGAAAGAATGTCCCTTAGTTTGTGCCCACACAACAGCTGTGGGTGGCCATGAACATGGCCTTGAAGAAAGACTGAGACTGGCATGCGTTTTAACTTGAAGGTGCCATTGTTAAGACTCTAATATGAAACAAGTCTCTGGGTTTTGGGCCCCAGGTTCTTAGAATGGTTATTCCAGGAACTGCTGCCCCTTAAGAATTGAGCGTATGTTCCCCCGACCTTCCTTACTTCCCAGATTCCTCAATGGCAAACTCTCTTGCCTTTCTGCTTCCTTTCCAGGGAGTAATAAAGAAGCTGGGTGGGGTGGGCATTCGGGGTCATTGGCGGTAGAGTGGACGTTCAAGAAGATGGACCAAAAAAATTCAGAAAAGAAAAGTGATCGAAATGGAGGCTAAGGGGGTAAATATGCCTGAATCCTACCTATTAACATGCAAAATGAGGTAATGAGCAAGAGGTTACCCCAAATGGTCAGGAGAGATTGTGAATGGTAGGCATCCAGTCTAGTAAGCTCGCAGAGAGGGTGCTGTCACTGCATGAAGGATTTTAACAGTGTGTGGCAGGGAGCGGGTGGGGGGGGGGGGGCAGATCCCAAAATGATGGAAAAAACAGCTCACCAGAGCAGCTCAAGACATTGCTGATTTTGTCTACTTCTCTATCCAGTTGAGGGCAAGCAAAGAGAACCAACCAAAAAACAATTTTAACAAAGAAGTTACAAAACATTAGAAGGTGAGACCCCTCCCCCCCCCCCCCCCCCCCCCAGTCCCCAGGATCATGAGCCATAGGTCTGTGTTCTGCCTAACAATGGACCTATTATCAGAGGGGCAGAAATAGCAGAGAGTAAAGCCTAAAGATTTTGCCCAGAGGCGTAGCAGACAGAGGGAGCAGCGGTTTCCCAGGAAAGCAAGATGATTCCCATTTCACTCATCCAACAAAACTTTTCCAAGAATGAAGCCAGACACCCTCAGCGTATCTTGGAGGGAGCTGGCATCCCATCACGGGGATGCCAGCTGCTGCCGCGGGTGCGGGTGCCAGAGCTGCTGTCTGTGGGCTTTGCCAAGGTACACTCCCATGTCGGTTTGGGGCAAGCAGCGATCTAAATTAAGTTGATCATCTGGGTCCCCAGGCCAGATCCGCCGCTCCCCAGGCCAGATCCGCCGCTCCCCAGGCCCTCGTGGTGAGTGCATATTACAAAAGTGTCAAGTTTCCGTCCTGGCCTCCCTCGATGGGGAGATCCCCGGGTCCCCCGTAACTTCAGGCCTCACCTCCCTGACCAGTTTGATCTTGAGACAGAAAGTACTCAAGCGGGTTCAGGTCTTGCCTTCCCCCTGCTCCCAGCAGTGGTCCCTCAGTATCAAGTCATTGTCCCAAGAGGACTGCACCAGAGACCTCCAATCACTTGAATGTGTCTCCAGGCACGAGATGCCAGTCAAAACCAGTCAGGCAGCAGAAAACCATCCATTTCAGCAAAATCCCATTACTCGGTCTCGCTCAGCATTTCTCAGACCTTGGTGTGCATCCTGGTCAGCTGGGGGGCTTGTTACATTATGGGTTGAGTAGATCTGGGGCAGGGGGAGCCCAAGTTCACAAGCAAGGCTGACACGGCTGGTCCAGGGGCCACACTTTGAGAACCACTGGCTAGTGGCCATATCTGGATTCTTTCTGATCATTGCACCCTGATGCCCTGCTAGTCTCAATGCAGTGTCTCATTTGCTCCTCTGTTTCATTCATTCCCTTTACAGCATCGTATCTCTTGCAAGTTGCCAGGCAACTGTGACCTATTGTTTGAACAAGCAACATTAATATAAATCTCACCATCTTCCCATCACTTTTATTGGGGATGGTGAACTGACGTGTGTCTAGGAAAACAACTCACATCCTTGCCCCCAGTAAAGTGCGTGGAGGTGTTAAGGCCACACAGTATCCTTTAGAAACTTGGGGTTTCCCGGGGCATTTCCTGTTAGACACACAGACACATGTAATAAGATTATAGATCAACTTCATTTAAGATAGAAGTTTGCTGGAGGAGATTAGAATTGCTCCCTGTGGGACACAAATTAGGTACAAAGCAACCAAGAAATTGGCTCTCTAGAAAATTCCATTTCAAAAAAGTTCTTAACTGTGAGCTCGTTACCAGTTACCTTCACTGTGTAGGCACCAAACACGTCCCAGGGGGTAGGACACATGTACTGGCTTTTTGAGACGCCTCCCCCAAGATGGAAATCCATGAAGCCTCATCTGATATCTCACAAGCATCAGATGTTTCTCCAAGAAATGGACATCTTTTCATTACTGAAAACACATACATTTGGATTTCACTTCAGATAATGGGTCAGTTGCCCATTATTAAGTACATTTGATTTCTGTCTTTTTAAAAATATATATATTTTTATTGATTTTGGAGAGGAAGGAAGAGGGAGAGAGAGAAACATCAATGATGAGAGAGAATCATTGATTGGCTGCCTCCTGCACGCCCCCTACTGGGGATCAAGTCTGAAACCCAGGCATGTGCCCTTGACCAGAATCGAACCAGGGACCCTTCAGTCAGCAGGCTGACGCTCCATCCACTGAGCAAAACCGGCCAGGGCTGATTTCTGTCTTTTTCTTTCCGAGTGTGAAAACTTTCAGGGACTTTTATTGAGAACCAGTAACAGTACATCAGCTCACTAGACTTTTATTTTGACGAAGGATGCTTCTTTGCTTGGTTTATGGTAATAAATTTGTGTTTGTCGATCAAAACATTAACGGTTGTTGCTTTATTAGCTGTTGAAATACTAAATTTGTGAAAGTTGTTCATTAAAGAATATTTTTATTGATTTCAGAGAGGAAGGGAGAGGGAGAGAGATCGAAACATCCATGATGAGAGAGAATCATTGATCGGCTGCCTCCTACACACCCCCCACTGGGGGTCAAGCTTACAACGCAGGCATGTGCCCTTGACCAGAATTGAACTCAGGACCCTTCATTCTGCAGGCTGACACTCTATCCACTGAGCTACACCAGCTAAGGCTGAAAGTTGGTCATTTTGATATATGATTATAAAATCAATGTCATTGTTTTAAAACTTGAAAATCATAAAAATATAAAAAATAAATAATCCTCTAAAATCTCACAACCTGGAACTAACTTTTAATATTAACTTTGGAAACCTTCTTCTCATCCTATGTGTCTATAGATGTGTGTGTATATATTACTGTAATTGTAACCATATTGACTATAAACTGTTGGATTCTGTTCATTTTACTTTTGTCATGGAAATTTCAAGTCATTAGCAATTCATTGCAAGCATCTTTTTTTATGGCTACCCATTAATTGACTCGGTTTAATTGCTTCTATTGTCAGCTGTTAGAGTGTGTCTAATATTATTTTTTGAGTTTAGATATATATGTTTCTAGAGAAATATTTTATGTGGAATCTATTTAGAGTGTGGAATCTGTTTCTTGACGTCATTAGGTCAAAAGATAGGAACATTTTTTAAGCTCTTGACAACTGTTTCCTAATTGCCTTCCAGAAAGTTGTCCTGTCACAGGCTGACCTGCAGTGTGTGAAAGCATCCACCTCCTGAAACGTGAGTATCACCTTTTCATATGCTACATAAAATGTATTTGCATTTCCATCGGTTGTTGTTGCTTTCCTCGGTGAGCTTGAACACGGCAAATTTCACTATCATTGGCACTCTTTTCTGTAAAGTGTCTGTTCATGCCCTTTGTCCGTTTTTCAGTTGGCACCTTAGAATATTTATTACCTATCTGCATGTGCTCTTTATACATGAAGGATATAGACACAGGATAGATCACGTCCCGCTGTAAAATTCTGGACAAGCGATAAGGAGCAAAGAGCAGGGCCATTTGGGGGATGTTGTTTAATATTTTTCTAAGATATCATCTTGACAGACTATTCCATGTCCCGTGATTAACGTAACCCATTGCCTCTTAAATTATTATTCCTGTAAATGATTGTGGGATGACCCTCTGTGTGTACACAGTTTCTTCCGTTCCTGGGGTGAGATGGCGGGACCAACGCGGTGGGAGATCTTGAACACTGCGGATTCATTTTGCTGAAATTTCGGAAGGATTGTGGTAATTAACACTCCTGGCAGCAGGCAGAGAGGGCTGATAATTTTGTTCTGGTGACTTTCTCAGTGTGTGGCGTGTGTGGGGGGGGGGAGTACGACCTGCTGATCCTGGGTCCCTGGGAACCTGCGTGTGCGGGACATGTGGGGGAGACTCTCTAGTCTCTTTTGGGGACGTTGTTGCCCCCCAACTAAAAATGAAGCACTGAGGACACACTAGATGTAGGCATATAAAGTACCTCTCCCATTTACATGTCAACTTTCCTCTTATAAGACAACCAGGAAATGAACTTTGCATAGGAAATGAATCAGAAAAGAGAGCAAAGATGAGCTAATCTCTCAAAATATGCTGTCTGGGAGCTCCGGGACAAGGACAGAGGTATGCCCACCCAACCAGGGCATGTAACGGAGGCCAAGCCAACCTTTGCTCCGGTGAAGGTGACATACTGCTGGTCCTCTCCTCTCGAATCAGTAGCTCTCTTCCTTTCTTCATTTATTCTTTAATTCATTTGACATTAATTGAGCCCAGCCGGTGTGGCTCAGTGGTTGAGCGTCCATCTATGAAGCAGGAGGTCATGGTTCAATTCTTAGGGCACATGCCCAGGTTGCGGGCTTGATGCCCAGTAGGGGGCCTGCAGCAGGCAGCCAATCAATGATTCTCTGTCATTATTGATGTTTGTCTCTCTCTCCCTCTCCTTTCATCTCTGGAATCAATAAAAATATATTAAAAAGATTAATTGAGCACATGGAGCTAAGAGCTGTAAGAGAAAAGGGGGTGCAAAGGTGAGGGGCTCCCAGTCTAGTATTGTGTCTTTGAGTGAAGGATTGGAATAGGGACAGATCTCAGACACACAAACAATCCAATATGACCTCGTATCAGCGAAGAGTAGAGCAATGATCTGGGCATGAGTCTCTGAAAGTCTTCTCAGATGGGGACACCTGTAAGCTATGGAGGCTAAGCCATCTTTGTCCAGGCAGAGGAAAAGGGAAGGGCATTCCAGGAAAGGCACAAAGAAGTAGATGAGTCTCACATGTTTGGGATTGAGCAAATCCGTGGTGGAGGTGGGGACGTGGGGACAGAGAAGGGCGGACCCACAGGGACAGGGCGTGAGGCTGTGAGACGAGTCTTTGTGTTCCATTCAAAGGGCTGTCACCAACCCTGTGGGAATAGGGAAACCAGAGAGTGACACGTACATGGCCTCCCCTTCTGTTATAAAACGCTGACGGGGCGCGGAGTTAATGAGCTGAAACACAGGAGAGCCTGGGATGGGAAGTGACTGAAATCGTGACGTGAAGTTATGACACAACGACATCACCATGCATAGATGCTGTGGTTAAACGTGTTTTTGAAACAGCAGCAGCAGCAGC
This sequence comes from Corynorhinus townsendii, assembly GCA_026230045.1. Taxonomy (NCBI): domain Eukaryota; kingdom Metazoa; phylum Chordata; class Mammalia; order Chiroptera; family Vespertilionidae; genus Corynorhinus; species Corynorhinus townsendii. Next base: position 13,513,766 of record JAPDVU010000016.1, on the reverse strand, counting down.
AGGAAGAAAGTATATGGCAGAAACGACCAGAAACCACAGATGAGCTCATGGCAGACGGAGATGGAGTTTGAAGCTGTCGTTGTAGAGGTTGAAATACAGCCAAGAACATTCCAAATATTAGAATAATGTCATTGTCGTTCCCTTAACCTGTGACAGCTGCCGGGCCAGCGTGATCTATGATCTTTTCCGGGCCTTTCATTAAAGTCGCCGTCACTGCGCTGCCTTCCCAATTCGCTGCCTCAGGTGACATTGGAGATTGGGGTTCGAAAAGGGGAGGCACAAAAGTAGATAGTCTTCCTGTTTTCTTTCTTTCTCCCTTTTCGAGCTGACGTCAAACAAAGGGTTGTTGAAGGATGAGGTCTTGGAGCTCGGCAATCTGTCCCTGTTCCTTTATTATTTGCCAAGTAGATGTGTGTGTGGGTGTTTCTTGCAAATTCCCTGGTGGAAGGAAGAGTCTTATGCTTGCTTGGGTGAGTCTTATGCCCGGGCTCTCAGAAAGTTAAGAGAAGGGTGAGGAAGCTTTGGAGGATGTTCTGAGAGCAAGGAAATCAGTAGTCATGAAGGAGAGCGTGTTGAAGTGCAATCAGGCAAGGAATGCAGGGCGTTCACTGAGGACTCTGGCCACGTGAAACCAGGAAGTGACCTTTAGCTCATCATCACTGAAGATGAGAGGACAGAGATGACACCCAGAGAGAGAGTAAGTGGCAAACGTCACGGTGAGAAGGGAAATTCTAGTTTCTTCTTTTCTCTTTGGATCACGTGCCCTCTCGGGTTAGATCTCTGTCCCCGGGGCAACTGGGGAAAAAGTGAAACATCTAATTCAGGACTTGAGCACCTTCGGTCGATACAAGTTTTGTGTCACCTAGTAGGTAACACATCTGATTGGCGGAAGCGAACCTTCTCCTTTTTATCGATGAAATGACTCTGTGGCCACATGGTACCTGTGAATTGCCATCTCTGTGATTCGCGCTGCTTCCTGGCATCTGATCTTGCCCGGAAACTTGAAAACATCACGTCTCCTCACCAACCACCCTTGCCCCCAACGATGACCAGTTGTGGGCCTCTCATACCTTCATATGTTCACAGCCTTGGACGCCAGCCCATGTGCCAGCCAGCCCGCCACTGTTGTTCATGACAGATGCCTGCTTCGTCCTTGCTCACAATCTGGGCTGGCCTTCAGGTCGCACTGGGTGTTACCCATGCAGGGTTGCTAGGGTGGAACACTGCACCTCCATACAGGCCCCCACGAGCAGTTTCCAGGGGCCTACCATGAGGCTCCAGCAGGTCCCACCATTGCATGGACGACTCCCCCAAACCAAGCTAGATACCTTCTAGGACCTCGGGACAGTTCGCAGGTCCCCCACTGCTGATGCTTCCAGACTTCTGCCACCCACTTAGCAGATATCTGTGTGGCCTTAGGGCTGTGTTCCGGGATGGCTTACGCTGCTCTGAGATGTCCCAAAGGCACACAGTCATGACAGAAAGAAGGGAAGGTCTGGAGACCCAGGGAACAAAATTCCCTGGGAACACTGGTTTCTCCACACCAGGGGCTCCAGAGCTGAAAGCTGTGACCTCCAAATGCCTGCCCAGTGTCTCATCCAGCCTGGACGCATTTGCACAAAGGTGACCCAGTGACCCAGGGTCACTCTCCCCCCTGTTCACCACCATGCTCCATGGAGCTCACTAGGAAGCTCAAGCAGTGAGCAGTTGCTCAAAGCCTGAGAATATTCAATGGAATGACATTCCCCAAAGGGGTTAAATGACGGAATGACATGGACAGAGAGCAGTCTCTATGAAATGTACAAGAAGGAAGTTTTCATTTGAGTTTTATTTGGGAATGAATTGTCCTTTCCCAGGCCTCAGTGCATCGATCCAGTGAGGTAGGATCGATGAGACTGAACTCCCCCCAGCAAGCAAAGTCATCTTTCTGGGATTCCAGACATTTCTGGTATCAGACACCCCCCCATCCAAGGCATTGATGATATGACTGACAATTCTTTCATTGTCTTGTGGTAAAATCCTCATAGCAAACTTTACCATTTTAACGAATTTTAAGTGTATGGTTCTGCGGCATTTATTAAATTCCCGTTGTTATGCAGCCATCATTGCCCTCCATCTCCAGAACTTTTTCATTTTCCCAACTGAATCTCTGTACCCCTTAAACACCAACTCTCATCTGCCCTTTTCTCAGCTCTGGCAAATACCATTCTACTTTCTGTTTCTATGAATTTGACTATTCAAGGCACCTCATAGAAGTAGAATTACACAGTGATTATCTTTCTGTAACTGACTTACGTAACTATCAATTCTTTTAAATATTATTTTTCTTTTTTAAATACATTTTTATTGGTTTCAGAGACGAAGGGAGAGGGGGAGAGAGAGATAGAAACATCAATGATGAGAATCATTGATTGACTGTCTCCTGCATGCCCCCTACTGGGGAATCAAGCCTGGAACCCAGGCATGTGCTCTGACAGGGAATCAAACTGTGACCTTCTGGTTCATGGGTAGATGCTCAACCACTGAGCCACACCGGCAGGCATATAACTTACAATTCTTAATCAACATTTTCCTCAGTTGATTTGTTTGTGTCACATAGACCCAGATGTAGTCTTGGTGTTGGTAGAGGTCTAAACATCCCTTTTCAACAACATAGTCTACTAGTAAGCCAGCCAGGATTTATCGCATTCCTGCCACATGTTTAGGAGAGAGATGGATGCCATGAGAAACACAAGAACTCTGAAAATGTGTCACCCTTCCTGCCCTTAAGAAATTTCTAATTTAGTAGCTCTGGAGGCTAAGTGAACACACATAAAATAGCAGGAAAAAGCAAGTGTCCACATTTAGGCAGAGAAGCACACACTTTCACACAGGTGGACATCTGTCCTCAGTACCGCATCTATGTTGTAATGAGGACTTTGAAACAAGTGGTACAAAGACGATTTCTGAAAAATCGGTCCTTATTAGGCAAGTTTGAGTGCATGTAGGGACATAGCATTCAGTGAATTAATTGCCTTTTGGAAATTTTCTACTTGGGTCAGTGGTTTGGGGAACTTTTTATTTTAAAAAAATCTAATAAATGCTAACTATAAAAGGATTTTTTTTTTTAAAAAAAGGGGAAGTAGGAACTTAGCTCAGACATCTATTTCTTGATGTGTCTATTCACTTTGGATTTCTCACAGCATCCTGTTACAAAGCAGTCAGCTATTTGCCATCTGGAGCAAACAGCTGTAGCTTCCTTCCTAGCCAAGCACATCATTTTATGATAGAGAAATTGGCCTATTGTGTTGGTCACTTGCTTTTGCATATCTTTGCCCGTAACTAGACTAATCAGAGAAGGAAAAGAATTCTCCTGTCCCAGATCCTAGCTGGGCCAGGTAAATCCACATGATAGCACGTGTCTCCTCTTCACCAAGTTAGTGGTACCTTGCCTTGCTCAGCCTTGGACACATCTTAGCGGAGACATCTGTGCACAGTGTTATTCATGAATGGGCACAAATGTTTGAATATCCACGGGACTTCCTGTTACATGTGACGGATTGAATGCAAATATTTATCTCTGCTCTTTGGGACATTTTATTAAAAATGACAGTAGAAAAAAAGGAAGCTAAACATGAACAAGAAGAAATAGAACAGGAAAGATGCTCTCAGCAAATGAGAAATGTCAACAAAATTTGGAAAGCTGAAAACGGATGGATGAGTAGTACCTAATTTATTAGAGCGGAGGCAGAATGTTGAGGAGGGAGGCATAATAGTGCTCATGTTCTTCACCTTAGCAAGACAGCAAAGAGTAAGATAAGGGGAGGTGAATGATAAGTTAAGGTTAGGGGACAATTTTCAAGCATTTATGGAGTCCCAGCATGCTGAAGAGTTCTAGAAACTGTTGCTATCTGAATTTTTCTATAGTATACTTTATCCATTTAAGAAAACATTACGTGAATGCAAAAACAGCAAACAATAATTAGAACTGCCTTGAGCAACCTTTTGTAGTCATTTGCCAATAAAGCTATTTTTTTTTTTTACAAGTCTGTGGTATGGCACATTGATAATGGGTTTATTTAATGAGGTTTTACCAACCATGTTATTTTCCTCAGAAAAACCCAAACCCATAATCATTGAATCATTCCCTCATTTATTCATTGTGTATCAGCACTTGTTTGAAAAGAAGTTGATTCGATTATGACAGTTTTTCTAGAGCGAGTAGAAAAAGGAGCACTTAATGATACCTTTACATAGCTAATAATCAGTTAAACTGAGCTAATATTTCAAATCTGTTGCCTTGAATCCAAAGTACTAATGGGGTCATTATTGTGTGTTCTGAGGCTGTCAGTAGGTCATTAAAATCCACTGGTGTGCACTCTTGGCCTTTGTCACTGAAGGCCAATACAACCGGCCAGAATGACCTTTTCCCTTTTCCCCTGGCTTTTTAGCCAGACCGTAATCGGCCTTGTCACCTGACTCTCCAGCTGGGAAATAATCGCAAATCAGCCTCATCAAATGATATGAAAGAATAGCGCACAATCACAGACGTGGTTCCCAAGGCAACCAGTACCTGCCAGTCATTCCATTCATTGTACATTTGCGGGCTGGCTATTTCTGAGATGGTATGTCAATGAGTCTTTGCTTTTTTGCCCCCATGGAGTCAGGGCCTACAGTTCTCTGAAGGGAGGAGGACAGAAGACAGAAAAGTGTCAGCAGAACAGGGTTTAGAGGTGGTGGTGGTGGGGGATCTGAGCAGCTTGTGGCTTTTGATACAAATTACCTAAGTGAGTCATCCTTCTGAATCACTCTTCCCTCCTTGAGGACCTAGCCCAGCCTTCAAAGACTGTTTACAGCCAGGCAGCTACTAAACCAGGCTGTGTTGGAACCCGTGTCATCCAAACCCATCATTACAGGTGTCTGTGGTTAAAATTTGGAGCTCACTCATCTCGGAGATCTTAGGCGTCTACATTCACTAAATTGCTGAGTCAGGCCCAGTTGGCATAACTCAGTGGTTGAGCATGGACCTGTGAGCCAGGAGGTCATGGTTTTGATTCCCGGTTAAGGGCACATGGCCTGGGTTGCGGGCCGGATCCCCAGAGTAGGGCCTGCAGGAGGCAGCTGATCAATGGTTCTCTCATCACTGATGGTTCTCTCTCTCTCTCCCTCTTCCTTACTCTCTGAAATCAATAAAAATATATTAAGAAAAAATAAATGGCAAGTCAGTTTTGATACCCAGCAGCCTTTCTGCTGAACACACCGTGTTCTGTATTCAAATGAGTCCCATTCACTTGCCCCCATGCCAACACCAGCCCCCCCACCCCCAGTCTACCCTCCTGTCCCCTCCTGGCAACTTCTGTCTTCGGCTCCTGTTCCCCATCTGGCCTGGCAAAATGAGCCGAGGTCTCTAAGGCATAATTAGCATTCTTTTGCTGAAGCAAATCCCCAAAACAACTAAGGAAAAAAGAAAAATGTCTGGTTCCCCCACCCCCGCTGCCCCCATATATTGGATTGGGAAAGAGGGAAAACAGAGCTCTATGTTATTGCATGCTTAAAATAAGTGAGCCCTGGGCTGGAGGCTTTGCTTTCGTAACGCTCTTTAATCAAACAACTGTACTCCATGGCATCCAGTGCTAACTCCGGGGCCTGAGGCTAAGGTGGGCTGAGTGGTGGCCCAAAGCCACAGAGTCCGCTGGCGACGAAGGTCTCATCCAGGTCTGCCTGACAGCCTCACGGTCCCAGACTCTGAGCGTGGACACGTATGTGGCTGATGGGAACCATGGGGATAAGTTGGCATGGTTGTTATTACACATCATGCACAGCCAATGATGTAATGCTTTGGGAAGGGCTGGGTCCCTCTGAAGTGCCATACAAATATTATTGCCATTATTGTGCTTATACGTATTACCTCTTAGTTTGGGGTGGGGGGTGTGGGGGGTGGGACTTCACATATCATAGAATAGGCAAATATTTAGAAATTGGCAGTCCCCCAAGAAGCAGGTTAAGATTATGCCAAGGCTCCTTCTCGACAGAGCAGAGACGCACACCACAGTACAGTTTGAAGAGAGGTCTGAGCTTCCTGGACCGGAAATGGTCTTTTTTCTGCCCCTCACCTCGTTGATGTCCCCCCTCATGTCTCTCACTCAGCTGAGTGAGGGCCGTAGACTTTGTATGTGTGCACATACAAACGCCTGTCTAGGTACATGTGAAAGACAGCATCTGAAAAGACGCACAGCTTCGTCTTAGCCATAGCCCCCCTAGGGAGGCAGGAGAAATGTAGGCAGAGGGGAGGAAGGCCTTCACAGCTTGTTCATGGTATGTCTGTGTTGTTCAAGTTGTGTGGAAGGTGGATACATGCATGCATTAGGTGTGTAATAAGAAAGCAGCAGTGAATTTTAAAATTGCAAGTTAGTTTTCAAGAGGAACAATTAAAATAGTGCTATGTTTCATTGTGAAAATTGACAAAGATTATTTTTAAAACAGAAAGGCCCTAGCTGGTTTGACTCAGTGGATAGAGAGCATCAGCCTGCAGACTGAAGGGTCCCAGGTTTGATTCCGGTCAAGGGCACATCCCTAGTAAGGGGGCATGCAGGGGGCATGCAGGAGACAGCCACTCAATAATTCTCTCTCGCCCTGACCTGTTTGGCTCAGTGGATAGAGCATTGGCCTGTGGACTGAAGGGTCCCAGGTTCGATTCTGGTCAAGGGCATGTATCTTGGTTGTGGGCACATCCCCAGGAGGGGGTGTTCAGGAGGCAGCTGATCGATGTTTCTCTCTCATCGATGTTTCTAACTCTCTATCCCTCTCCCTTCCTCTCTGTAAAAAATCAATAAAATATTTTTTTAAAAAAAAATTCTCTCTCATCACTGATGTCCCTCTTTCTCCCTTTCCCTTCCTTTCTAAAATCAATAAAAATGTATTTTTTTTTAAAAAACCACAGAAGGGAATAAACTACAAGAAATATATATATATTTTTAGAAATCCGGGAACTAAAGAACATGAATTTCTATAATAGAAGGACCCACCAAGTGCCTAGCTGAATGGATGGATGGATAGATAGACGATAGAGAGATAGAGAGATAGATAGATAGGTAGATAGATAGATAGATTGATAGATATAAATGGATAGATCATTCCAAGGCAGGTCAACATGAAATTTTAAAATACCATCACTAAAGAGAAGATTCCAAAAGCTTCCAGAGAAGGGAACAAATGGTGACATGTACGAATTCTGGAATTGGAATGGTACTGGACTACTTAAAAGAAAAAAACGCAAAACAAAACAGAAGCTAGAAAACAGTAAGCAAGGTCTTCAGAGTTGTGAAGAATACTATACCCAGACAACCTATCCATCGATTGCAAAGGGAAAAATAAAGATATTTTCACATGTGCCGTGGTTCAGAATTCTACCTCTCATGCACCTTTCCTGGAGAATATGTTTCATCTGAATGCAGGAGTAAACCAAGAAAGAGCAAGACATGAAAAGAAAACACAACCAAATAGGAGACACAAAACACGAGAGAGGCAAAGAGAATTCCCGGGATGATTGCAATGATTATCCTCTGGACAAAAGATGTGCACGGGGCCTATAAAGCAATCAGTGAAATTGGAATGGGACAATAGAGGACTCCAAGCAAGATGTCTTTAGAAAAAACAAACAGAACTCAGATTAGTTGATGTATTTAAGCCATGGGGGAAGTTGAAGGAAAGTTTGAGAAGAGCACATGATACATACGTAGACAGCTTGAGCCAACAACTAAAACAAAAAAACATTCAATTAATCATATAAAAATAAAATGTTGCACATGCAAAAAATTAAATTTAATCACAGCATGCCACTTGTCTCAGCAGAGAGGATTTTTTTTTATGATCATCATAATTTCCATGATGACTCTTGACTTAACTGAGTTATAATTTTATTCTAATTAGGAGAGATGGTGAAAGCTGTTGGAATAAGAGTACTATATCTGCCATCAATACAGTCACTGGCTTTGGTAAAAAAAAACAAGACAAAAAGAAAACACTGATAAATTGAGAGTGAGGGTAGAAGCACCTAATTTTGAAACATTGAGATAATTAATAAAGAGGCAGTCAAAGGGTGGACCAAGTCTGTTGCTGGGAGTAAGGGCTCTAGAGTAAGGAAGGATGGGCCAAGGGTCTTCTGTCTTTTCTGAAAAGTTCTGTATTTGCCTTTGAACTTTTCACGTAATTGAAAACTTTGTACATAGCTTATATTAGTTTGGTCAAAAGAAAAGTTAGTTTTAAGCAACTGGAATCACAAAGAACAACAACAACAAAAAGTCCAGCCATAGACTCTCTTACCTCATATTTTTATAGAATAGAACATTACACTATCTTTAACAGGATTTATGAGCTTAAATAATTTTCAATGACAAAGAAAATGCCCATGAGATAAAGTTTTATATAATCAGGGTACGATGGTATCGTTGGCATATGATCTCACGCTAAAAAAAGAGAAGGTTGGAGAGAAATACTTATAATTACCTCTTGGAGTGGGTTGGTCCGCAGTCATTATTTTATTTCCTATATGTTCCTATATTTCCAAGTGTTCACACAATAGGCCTGTGTTACTTTCATGGGAAAAGAGTTAACTTTTTGAAGCATCCAGTGGTTCATCATCATGTCAATGCCTGCTCTTGTGTAACTCCACCAGGACTTACTAACTAAAGAAATCAGTCTGCAGTGTGGGCGGGGAGATTCCATTTAGACATAAGGAAACAAGTGTCACTAAATTCTGAGACTGGCTAGCTGGGAAGGTCACAAAAATATTTTCAAATGAAATAGACTATATCTTCGAATGTTAGTGTTGGAATGAAGCACCTACTGGGGATCCACCTACTGGGTGTGTGCCCTGACTGGGAATGGAATCGTGACCTCCTGGTTCATGAGTTGACACTCAACCACTGAACCGTATCGGCCGAGCTTAAATTTATTTTTATTTAATTTAATTTAATTGTTGACAGTATTACAGATGTCCCCCAATTCCCTCCCTTTTACCCTCCTCCTTTTGTATGTTTTTTGAAATGAGCACAGGTATGTCCTACCCATTCCATCCTCTACACACAAGCTCTCCCTGGCTATGGGGTACCTAAGGGGCGCATGGTTAGCTGAGACATGGCAGCTCTAGCCTCTGTGAGCCTATAGGGAGGGTGAAGGGGGCCCTATGGGACAGGGGAACAGAAGAGTGAGGTCTGGACCCCAGGTCACCCTGCCTCTGCATCGCCCCTTCTGGGGGACCATGTCCAAGTGCCCATCACCATCTGTCCTCCTGTTGCTCTCCTTATTGGGAGAAAGGCTCTGGGAATTGCCAGAAAGCCCTTTGCTCTGATTCCCTGGCCCGATGTGAAGTGGGTGAACGGCTGTCGTGGAGGATAAATAGTGTTTGTAGCCGCGCGCCTGTTCTCAGGAGGCCCTCTGGTTGGTTTTGTGATTAGGTCATCAGCTAGAATTGGGATGAGCCCTGCATGTTTACCCGGACCTCTGAACTATCAGGTCTTCTCTCCTTGTAACTTCCTGCGGGGGAAGAAACACGCGACTGCCTCAGGAAGGTACTTCAACTTAAAAAGTGAATTTGAATCCAATGGCCATGATTTCCCCGAGCGCAGCTTCTACTTAAAAGTAAACTGTGTTGGGTTGAATAACAAGGAAATCATGCTTACAGTGAACTCACCTTTCCTTCCCTCCCCTCTTCCTCTGGTCTCAGTGGTTTGACTCGCATTAAAGTGGCTTGGACAGAGCTTGAAGGGCCAAATGTGGACGCTCCCCAAACAACTCCCCTCGCTGAAGCCCCTTCCCAGCGAAGGAGGTCCATGGGGTATTCCAGAAATTTCGAAAGCCATGCCTTAAACCCTAAATTACTACTAGGGCTTCTGTAAGTGTTTGAAGGCACTCCGGGGTTTCCCTGTAGACACGTGTGTCTATGTAGGTGGGGCAGCCACAAAGCAACAAAGCGGCATAAGGGGGCCATAAGGGTGCTGAAGCTCTGAGCTCCTGGGGGGGCCTCCTGGCAGGCAGGTTAAGAGTTGATAATCAGTCCTGGCCAGTGTGATTCAGTGGTTAGGGTGTTGGCCTGCCCACTGAAGGATGTGGGTTTTTATTCCCAGTCTAGGGCACATACCTGGGTTGCAGGTTTGATCCCTGGGCACATGCAGGAGGCAACCAATGGATATGTCTCTCTCTCTCTCTCTCTCTCTCTCTCTCTCACACACACACACACACACACATAGATGTTTCTCTCTTTCTCCCTCTCTCACATACACACATACACATAGATGTTTCTCTCTCTCTCTCTCTCACACACACACAGATGTTACTTTCTCTCTCTCTCTTTCTCTCTTTCTCTCTCTCTCTCTCTCTCTCTCCTTCTCTGTCTCTCCCGTCTCTCCCTCCCTTCCCCTTGCTCTAAAAGCCAATGGAAAAAAATATCCTTGGGTGAGGATTGACAACAAAAAAATCGCTAATCAATATTGGAGCCCAAAGATACACTTTTGTACAGCGCAGACCAGGAGGAAGGCTCTCACAACTGTTGGCATTTTAACATGGATTCATCAAGATTGTGTCTTTTTCTTTTAAGATACTACATTTAAGGTTTGTGTCTTTTTAAAGCGATGCTGAGGGATGGGTCAGATTGGGGTTGAGAGAAAAGGAAGCCACACTTCTAGATCTGGGGGATTTTAACTTTCTAAACACGCCAGCGATGCATAGGAGGCCCATTTCACTCCCACCTCTGCTTTGTTGCTGTTTGTTTGTTCGTTTGTTGACTTGTCAGCTTTTGGAGTTCTTGTGCGGAGGGGATCCTGATCTCTAGACCTCAGACACAGGGAAGTTAACAGCCATGGCTGTTCTCTGCGCGTGTGCGTGGCTCCTTATAAATAAGTCTCAAGGAACCAGCTTTTTGTGACCTGCAGGAAGCCCGGCTGATCCGGGCTCTGTTAATAAAGTGTGCGCCCGAGCTGGGAGTAATTACACGGGCCAGCGCCATTGTCAGAGCTCGGAGGGCCGAAATGCTATCTTAGCCAAGTCAAGAGCAATAGCCTCACCCCTTTGTTGGAAACATAATGAAAGGGACAGGCGGGAAGAAAGCCCATTGTCAGCAGCACAGATAACTTGGGGGTACCTGGGATTTGTTATAAGTGCCTTTTGATGGTTTATTCTGTGGGGAAGAATGCTTCCTTATCTTCAGGGCTATTTAGCGGGACAAAGGAAATCATTCCAGTGTGACATTTCCTTATCTAGATGTGGGTCCCTAATAGGACCCACGAGAGGAGAGTGTTGCATTTACACAATCTTCTTTATTGGTGTTCTGATCTTGCCCGAGCAACCTATGCAGGAGGTCGGATGGGGCTGGTCACCTTCGGACATCTTGCAGACAGACAGACTTGAGGACTGTCATCTGAGACTGATCCCTTTTCGGATGGAGACTTTCCATGTGACATTTCACTTCAAACTGAAAGGGAGTGTTTTTCTCCTTTGCACTTGAGATGCAATGGCAGGTGATGGGAAAATAGTTCCCAGGATGAAAGAAACCTTGGCTTCATTGAAGCTTAGAAGACTTCTTTGCTCTAGGCCAGCCCAGAGCTTGGATATGCTGATGGGTGTTATAACTCTGCGAAGGGGCCAGCGTGTGCATTCAAGAGCCTTTCCTGCCCCAGATGGGTAGCTCAGTAGGTTAAAGCATCGTCCTGATGGGTCAAGGTTGCAGGTTCAAGCCCTGGTCAGGGCACAGACAAGAATCAACCAGTGAATGCGTAAATAAGTGAGACAACAAATCAATCTTTCTCTCTCTCTCTTTCCTTTCCTATCTCTCTCAAATCAATAAGCATATTTTTTAAAGAGCCTTTCCCAAACTTTCTTGACTATAGGTCCTTTTAAAAGATGGCCCTGCTTGCAAGACTAGTGTTCCATGGGGTATACTTTGAGAAACGATGTTTTTATAGCACTCTATTTTGTTTTTTTCATCTTTTTCTCCAGGCTGAGGATCTACTTTGGCCAGTTTCCTCTAAATGTACATTTGCGAACTATTCATATCTGTTCAGACTTGGCCAGATTGGTTACATCCCTAAGTCTCTAAATGATTCCGCCCTGGTGGTTGCCTAGAGATGAGTGATGGTTCATGTCAATCACTGGGCCCCTTTTCCTGTTCTTACCATCCACTTAGGCTATCAGATGGCCAACCTGGTTTCCTCAATTGCAGGTCATCAAAGCTGGCACTGGGGTCTCCATGATTTCCGTCGTCATCACTCTCAGAAGCTGAGAGATGCCCTTTATCATGCTGTCAGGCCTCCTGTTAGGAAGATCAGAGGCGTGGGAACTCCCCTGGAAAACAGTGGTCCCCATTCTTTTTATTCTTTTCCAATTTTCCCTCTTAAATATCTCTTCTCTCTTGACATCAGTGTAAGAGTCATACTCAATATATCAAACCGTGGTCTACATTTCCATTTCTGAAGCTCGAGGAGAAATGTTCTTTCTAGCAATCTTGACTCCTTGAATTCTTTTCTGCTTACTACATCCCATGTGGGTTAATCTTTGTATTTTTAAAAAAGACAAAGGGGGAAAGACAGCGGTTTGCCCCAAGGGATGAATCCACGTGATAGCATGGTGACATCCTCAACTGAGGTGCTGTGGGCACTTCCTCACCTGTGCATAAGGCTACCCTTGCATGTTAAACATCTCTGGCCATCTTATGGCTACGTAAACACCACTCCAAAGGTAGTGGCTTCAAATGATAATAAGTTATCATGTCTCATGGTGCTGGCTGGGCACTCATGTTGCTGTACTTAGCTGGTCACTTGGCTGGGGCGGGAACATCTGCGATGGCCACATCCATGCATTTTCAGTTGACACTGTCCGTATACCGAGGTGCTTCAATTCAGCCTCAGATGGCCTCTCTACCCTCCAGTAGTCTAGACCAGTGGTCGGCAAACTGCGGCTCGTGAGCCATATGTGGCTCGCGAGCCGCAGTTTGCCGCTCTGTTGACTAATGAGTTTGCCGACCACTGGTCGAGACTGACTTCCTAAGAACAGGGAGGATACGTACCAAGAGAGCAAAGATTGAATTGCTTCCACCATCGTTCATTGACCAAGCAAGTGATAAGGCCATCCCAGAGCCGGAGGGAGGGCAAACAGTCCATCCATGATGAGAGGAGCCCCATGGCCGGAGGGATTGTTTAGGGGCATCTTTAAAGACCCGCCCACAATGCTTATCCTGGATGGCTGAGATAACTCATGGCGAGGCCATCAGGGCACTTCACCTCTACCTGCTGCTCCCAGTTTGCTAAATTCCGGAGAGAACGCTGCCGAGCTCAGGCCCACCCTTGCCTTCTTCTGTGAGGGCCCGGCCTGTGGATGTCTCTGACTGGAGTGCCAGCGCTCTTAGTTTCATTTCTCAGAGAGCGAAAGGGGAGCTCCCTGCGTTAGGGCGGGGTCCACACTGTAGTATCCCCACAGTTTGTTCTGCCAAAGAAATCTGTGACCACAAGGCCTGGCCCCCAACATCGTAATGCTTCGGAGCAGCCGCGTTTGACAGGTTTCCCCAGTGACTCTCCAGATGTTTCCTCAGTGACTCTCCAGATGTTTGGAGCACAGTAAGGCCCAGCCCGCGGCTCCTATTCGCTCCTGCACAGACTCAAGGAGCCTCCTAGCATTTCCCTGGAGCTGTAGGGTAAATCAAAGATGAGAGGTCGTGGCTAAATGGAGTGAAGAGACATGTGTGCCAGAACCTGGCTAGCCCATTGTGGGTAAAAGAATAAATTCTGATACCAGCACTGGCTCCATTCCTTTTAACATATCAGATGTTCAGAAATGAGGAGTAACTGTTACATGAACTGGAAGAAGTAGCAAAAAAATCTGCCCCGATTATGGAAACGGAGATTTCTAATAGATGCCGGAAAGACTGTTGTGGTATAGAAGAGTTATGTGGTCCACTTAGCAGAGCTTTAAGAATATTGCTCCCTATGTTGACTTGGTTGATGGTCTAGCACAGTGGTTGGCAAACTGTGGCTCGCGAGCCACATGCGGCTCTTTGGCCCCTTGAGTATGGCTCTTCCACAAAATACCACGGCCTGGGCGAGTCTATTTTGAAGAAGTGGCATTAGTAGAAGTTTAAGTTTAAAAAACTTGGCTCTCAAAAGAGATTTCAATCTGTGTACTGTTGATATTTGGCTCTGTTGACTAATGAATTTGCTGACCACTGCCTTAGGGAAAAACACTTAAAAATATTTTAATAATGTACTAATGTCTTTAACCGTACGAATGTACTAATGTCAAACACTTAAAAAACATTTTAATAATGTACTAATGTCTTTAACCATTAAATGTACTAATGTCAAAACTCCTGGGTAAGGGTAATGCCTTCCAGCAGTGGTCGGCAAACTCATTAGTCAACAGAGTGGCAAACCGCGGCTTGCCGACCCCTGGTCTAGCAGAAGTCAGAGAGATGTATTCTTTGACCTTCCAAATCATGGTTTGCTCTCTGAGACCATTACTGCTCCTAGTTGTCCGGTTTTCTTACCACCACTGTCATTAGTCTGTGCGATGCTGAGATATTTATATTTATTTGCATTTAAATTGCTTTCCCCTTTCAATCTATATAACACCTGGGGCTTTCTTAGTGAGCTCGTTAGGAGTGGCTGCGTGTGGAGGTGATGATGGCATGAGAGTCAGGTCAGTCTGCACTCACAGCATGACCACACCTGAGCCTGGAGAGTCTGCGTGGCTTTCTCCCCGGGGGTTTTCTCAGAGACAAAGCAATAATGCATCTCAGGCAACACCTCTGTGCATGACCACAAAGGCAGACCCCATGCCGCACGAGAATTCTCAATAGAGAAGAGCATTCTGAATGCCCAGCTCCCTGGATTATCCAAGCTCGCATGCAAAAAACGGAAGCTCCGCTTCTACTTTTTCAGGCCAACTTCATACAAACAGCACCACTCATCTGCCCTCCGTGATTTGGCTTGCGGGATGCCAGTTGTCAAGTTGGAATGGGGTTTTGAGCTCACCCCTTTCTGTCATGCTTGAAAAAAGCCGAGAAGTGGTCCGATTCAGGGGGCCCATGTGTGTTGAGGTTTTAGAATACCTGGCATTACCACTTACTCAGGACATTAGGATTAAGCGGGATCCAGTGGCTCTGTTCTGGGTCTGGGCTCCTGCGTGGGCGATGTCTCTGTGATGCTGGGCCTGGTTCCTGGTCACTGCAAGTCCCATCACATCCAAGGAAGTCTCTGCTCATCTTAGGTCACTGGCCTTGCCTTCCCCGCTCTGTAGAATGGAGGCCAAGGCTATCGCTTCCCAGGCCTTTCTAACTGGCTCAGATAGGACTGCACAGGCTGTTCTGAGTTCTCGAACGTTGAATAAACCTCTTCCCTCTCAGATTCGTCCCTCCGCCCCTTCTCCCTCCCACTGTGTAACCGATGCCTGGAATTCCCTCTGTTTTAAATATGTGGAATGGGTCCAGTGGTCCTGGGTGGAACCGGGCGGATCCAGGTGCTCTGGAGGGCAAACTACCGAACTCCCTGCCTTGTGCTGCTCCCTTCTCTCCCCCGGGAATAGCTTGGTGCAGAACATGCAGGTGGGGCCCAGATGGTGGCTCTGGTCCAGGCCAGGAGCCACATGACCAGTTAAACCATCGGGAACTGAGGCTCACATCTGTCTGTCTACCCCGAATCCATTTTGTATCCTAGATTGGGCCATTCATTCATTCATTCAGTCAGTCTTTCACTCAGCCTGTTTTGGAGAGTCTTCTGTCCGCGCAAAACATTTCGAGAGACCCAATTAGCGAGAAGCAAGATGTGGGCCATGAAAAGCACAGATGCCTCTTTGGAGTCTAATGTCAAAATGTCCTTCCCCAGCTGCATTCTGAGATGAGAGGTCGGAGGAACTGGGGGCAGGGAGGTAACCAGCTTGCCTCTCCTCCCCGGGGCCCCCAGGCCACTGACTCCCGGGGGTCCATTGCTCTGCTCGGGGCTGGGTGCTGATGGATTGTTAAAACGGGCACTCCAGCCCAGGGTTGCAAAAAGCTAGCCTAGCCCATTCTGTCTGCTGTAAAAGGGTTACACGTTGTTATCGACCGAGACATAGCCCCTCCAGTCCCTCAGCGGCGGCCTCTGCGGGCCTCGGCGCAGAATGGGCCACTGGCGAGTCCCTTGTGGCGCACAAGCAATGGCTTTGAGACATCGAAACGGGGGCGAGTGAGGGGGTGCGGGGGGAGAGAAACGCACACTTCCCTCGGAACAAGAATCCTCTTCATTGATGACCTCGTAGTCGCTGATACTCACCAAGGCCCCTCAGGAAGCCAGTGTCAGGAGTTTCTCCCACGTGGTCTCATGGTGTCCCCACGACTCTGCTTCCATTTGCCTCTTGCCTGGCTATCAATTAACTAGAGACTAGAGATCAGCTCCAGAGAGCCTTTTGGTGGGGGTGGGGGGGTGGGGGGGGAGAGGAGAAGGAGCCCAAGGGACAAAATGTCTTGCTACGAAACCGATTTTTCTGTAACGTCCGGGGCTCTGGAGCTTCCTCTTGAGGTTGACATTTTACGCCGCAGCGGGCGTGAGCACACCGGCGAGGGAGTTGGTGATGATGCTGCATTTCTGAAGCCCTTTCGCAAGACGGCCCGGGAGACGATTTATCGTGTTTATTGATTCCGATGCGGCCTCTGCTGTTGGGGCCTGTGTCAGGGCACACGCGCGGTGCCTGGCTCCGGTGTGGAGGCCTCTGCCTCGCTCGCCTTTCCCCCTGGCTCCCCATCCTGTCCCGGGGGTCTCCAGCCCGCATCAGGTGACGGTCCCCTGGGACTGTGACCGTGATGGATGCGCAGTCTGCAGCTGGGCTGGGGGCCAGATGACATTGTGCAGTTTCACTTCACTGTTTCCCCCAAGTGAACTGGGTCAAGAGTATTCGGGCATAAAGGCCACGTGTGGCTCAATAGCAGGCTGTGGCCCTTGAAGCAGAAAACTGGAGCCATGGGCAGGAACAGAGGCCCGGAGCAGCCAGTGAACCCGGGGGCCGAGCCCTCACATAAACCAGGCTCAGCAGGGCCTACCGCATGAGCCTCCTCCATCCCTGCATCTGTAAAATGGGCACATCTGGAAATGGCATTGCTCTTTCTGCCTACCGCCTGAATCTGCAGAGAGACTGACAGTTGGAGGGAAGCCTTTATTTATGCTTCCGGTCTCTTTAAGTTCTCGCTGGGTTCCTCCATTCTTCCCCTAAGTTCCTCGAGCATCCTTAAAAAGCATTGTTTTTGGGGAGCTGTAGAATGAACCAGGTTACTCCCCAGCCAGGCACTCTGGGGAGAGCCAGAGCAGCGTGGACAGGCATGTTGGTGGGAGCGCACAGCTGTCTGGGGTCCCTGCAGGGTAGCACCTGCCTTCTTTGTGGGATGGGAGGTTCGGGAGTGGACAGAGGAGGTAAAAGCCGTCAAGTTGGACTGGCCCCTGCACCCCTGCAGGGAGGACGGGTGCATGATAACCCTCTGATGTCTGTTCGCCATGCAAGGATCTTGGGCTTCCTGGCTTCCTCCTGGCCCGCCTGCAAGGAAAATGATCTCACGGAGGTTGGGAAAGAGCTAGCCCTCTTGGAATGTCTGCTGCGTGCCGGACACGAAAGCAGGTGCTCCCTTCGGAACACTCGTGTGGGGTGGGCTCTCTGAGCACTGTGTACAGATGAGGAGACTTGTTCCTGGAGGCAAAGCCATTTGCCCAGGACCCCACTGCTCACCAGCTCTCTGACTCTTCTGGTCACACTTTATCCCACCGCATTCGTTAACCCTCTGGGAATGGGATCTGAAGCCTTCAAATGAAAGGAAAGTCTACCTTTGTGTCGAAATCCATACAAGTGTAGCAACGGAATGTTCTGGAAAGAAAATTTTGTCCCGCCAAGTTGCTCTGATGCCCAGGGCAGGAGAAGGGCGGGCATCAGGGCAACTCCTGGAGGGGGTGGCCATGCAGGAAAAAGGGCCAGTGTTCGTTTAAGGCACCTCAGGGTGGTCTAGTGTTTCTCAGACCTCTTGCGGTGTGAGTGAATTTTTTAAGTTATGAAAATGTGTGTATGTCTGGTTTCGGTCTCACTTGGTAATTTGCTTAGGTAACCTCTGTGCCTACTCTTGGTGGCCCTAAAGACCGGGATTAAGAGTTGTACGAACATCCTGCTGTGCTTAGCCTTTGATATCTGGGAATATCTATTTCACTAACCCAGATGGTGCCATTACCACACACACATCCTGCAAGACGAGGAATTGTATGGACAAGTATAACCAGTAAAACCACAGTATTTCGCTCTAGCAAAAGGGTTTCGAGCAGGAAGCAAGTAAACCCCCTGCTGCCCACATAGCCATCATTCTGTTCTCCCTTCTATGAAGTTGGAGGCTTGGGTTCTGCCCCTGGGGGCCAAAGTGGGCACAGGGGGAACCCACAGGGCTCATATTTAGCTCCAAACACCCCCGAGCTATATGTGGGGCGCATCACTTCCTTATGGTGGGAGAAGTCATAATTTCTCTCCTCTCTCTCCCCATCTTTCCTCTTCTTTTTCTCTGTTGTTTCCCCTTCTTCCTAGAGGTATAGTCTTTCCTGGACCAGTCCTTCCCACTGGCCTTCTGGTGGCCAATGGTAGGGTACCTTCCTTATGTTGCCAATCATCGGTAAGAAGGCTTATCATTGGTTTCCCTGGAGGGTAGCATAATATTTCAAGTACTTCCATGCTCTTGCTCCCTCCCTATTCCACCACTCTCCATAAAAATGCTGAAAAGTAATTATTAATTAAGCAGTTCTTTTGATTATTATTATTTTCTTTTTTTATAGCAAGTCATTGTGGGTGAGGTGTTCTTCCCTTGTCCCCCAAAGATGTCTGTTGACTGAAAACCTCAAACAAGCTGAGTTGGGGTCAGGCCGGAAGCTGGGCCTCTCAGCCTGTCCTTTGTCCTTTGTCCAAAGGACATCCCCAGAGGGGACACACACCATCTGTGACACACAGAACTGGGCAGAGTCTGTCTGGGCCCTGACCATTTTCTCTTACCCAGCCAGGCACATTGTTGAGTGAATGAATGAACAGGAGGCTAACTTCCCAAATGAAGTGAAGTTGAGAATCAACATGGAACTAGGTTTCCTTTCTGATTGTTGTTGTGTTTATAGCAAGAGCAGCAAGGAAAGGAACTGATGACTGAAACCTCTTCAATCATCGTTTGAAACTCGAGTTTTGACAGAAGATAATGGGAGACCCTGAATGCTTTCTATGCACACAGTCAGACCTCCAGTCTGGGACACCCTGAATGCTTTCTATGCACACAGTCAGACCTCCAGTCTGGGACACCCTGAATGCTTTCTATGCACACAGTCAGACCTCCAGTCTGGGACACGCTGAATGCTTTCTATGCACACAGTCAGACCTCCAGTCTGGGACGGGGCGGGGGCGGGGGGGGGGGAGGGTCATGCCAGACTTGGGGCACCTCAATAAGGAAGGTTGGTAGAGTTGCTCCTGTCGCAGAGTTTGTAGCCCAGTCGCAGAAGACAATAAAATTGCAAAATAAGAGGAAAGCTGTAAGTTGTCATCATCTGGGGATGAAGAAAGCTGGTGAGGAAAGTTGCTCAAAACGTGCAGACTCTTCCCCAAAGTTCTATTTCCTAAGAAGCTTAGATTGTACCTTCCTCCTCTTACTCTTTTGTTATTTCCCCTTCTTTCGTTAACTCTTCATTTTTTCTCTCTCCAAGCCCCATCCTGACCTTTCTCAGAGCCTATTTGCTTCTCATATGGAGTATCTGACCCTTTAGACTCTCTCCCATTTGCACGGCCATTCTCTGAAAATAGCTTATCATTTCTCCTTCTCCTTCTCAGACATGTAAGAACACCACTGAGCATTTATACCATGTACCAGGCATTGGGAAACTTTTCACATTTAATTTGCACTCTACCCTACGGGGATAAGTTCTGGCATCTTCCCAATTTTACAAATAAGAAGCCAGTTGCAGGGAAATGAAGTCACTTGCCCTAGGTGACAGAGGAAGTAGAAGTTGCCAGACTTGACCTCGAGCCGGTTGATTCTCAAGGCAATGATGCTCTTGACTATTGGGCCATGCTGTCCTCCAGTGACAGTGCTGTACCCAGAACCTCCGGATGACCTTCACACAGGGAGGGGGCATTTCCTACTTTGCAGGGATCCTGGGAACTCAGCCGTGCCTGTGCATAAAGAGGGCAGCTCTGTTCCCCGTGGGCAGTGGAGAGTCAGAGGACCGGCCACCGTGGATGTGGCATTGAATGGGAACCTTCTCCCCAAGCTGAGGGATGGAGAAAACGCCCTCATCCTCTAGGGTGTGCCTACGCAGGTGGCTTTCCACAGGAAGAGGAAAACCCTCCCAGGAGGCCTAGAAAATGGTCCCAGGAGCCACAATGGAATATAGGAAGCAGGGACCCGCCCCACTGGGCTGATGGGCTGATGACTCAGCACCCAAGAGAAGGAGGTGGCAAAGCCAGGCTGTCTTAGGTGCCAGAAAGGGGTGGTTTGTTATATGTATTATGCACTGTATTCTTACCATAAAGCACGCTAGAGCAAAGAAGAGGTCATTACAAAAGTCACAAGGAAGAGAAACTACATTTACAGAATTTATTGAAAACAATCCACGTATAAGTGGACCCGTGCAGTTCAAACCCATGTTGGCCAAGGGTCAAGCGTACTTGGTCATCAGATGGCTGTTGTGTACCTCCTGTGTTCCAGGCCCGAGTCTGGTACTGGGCATTCAGAACCAAGCAAAATACTGGAGTTCCTGCCCCGGGGAGGTTTACTTGGGGCCTCTTGCAGCAAAGTGAATTCATCAGTGACTAAAAGGCGCCAGATGACGATAGCGGGGCGGGCATACTGGTCTTGAAGACAAGAACGGTTAGAGCTGACCCAGGAATTAATCAGCCAGTGACTGCTTCATGGGAACAAGCTCCTTTGCTTCAGAGAAAAAATTCTATTCTGGAGTCTTTTCTAGGATGCACCAGAGAGAGATCACTGAGTAAACCCAACACGGAATCTACATCATCAGAAATTCGCCTCACGTAGACAGCAGGGTGTGCCGGGGAGCAGGTGCTAATGAGGTGGCCTACTTCCTGTGACTGGCACTACCTGCTACCTGGCAGTTACTACTTGCACAGGTCATTGGGTTGGTAAGGCTATTCCAGACATTGTTCCTTTTGTGACTCCCCTTTCTTATGACCTTGAATGAGTCATTTCACTTTTGAAAATGTCGTGTTCTGTTCCTGGCAAAAAGAGGGGTTCATAAAAACAACATCTAAGTTCCCTTCCCATCCTGACCCAGTATTTCTGGAAGGTTCCACGAAGGAGTCCATCATTCCAGGGGGTTAGCCTATGGAGTGTGGCTAAATGGGTGTCGGGTGCAGGAGAAAAGATGCCAAGTCAACCAGAAGGTCCCAGGTCTGAGAGCCGGGGTCTGTATTGGGAGCGTTGAACAAATGATTGTATAGATTATAGACATCGCTCACCTGGGAGATATTTTTCCCCCCTGGTCACGTGTTGTCTGTGACCAGGTATGTGAAAGCTTCGGGTACTTTAAGAGCAGCCCACACGTGCACATCACCCCTTGGAGAACGGCGGCCTTTGCCTGAGGGAATGCCTGGAGCACCCCGCTTATTTTTGCAGACATCCACACTCCCTTCTCCAGCACCCCACCTATGTTCTCCCTCCCACCCTCCCTCCCTTCCTTCCTTTTTTCTTTCTTCCCTCTGCAACCCACAATCTCCTTGCCCTTGCTTTTTTGTCTTGTTTTGCATCTGTTTGCTTGGTTTATATATCACTGCCTGGTTGAGGGCCCCAAGGCTACTCCATGCTGCCCCAGAATGTATCACCTGAGCTTTGTAACAGCTTGTCCCCCAGCGGAAGGCCTTTAAAACTTTCTATCAGGATGGCAGAGCTGCAACATGATCTGTGTATGGCTACTGGGTATGAAAATCTGTATTGAGCAATCAAGAGTTAATTCCTGAAGTAAGCCGTGGTTCACCTGTATGAATCTCCTGTGTCAAGTAGGGAGGCCATGGGCACGGTGGGTGGACAGGTGCTTGCTCTATGAAACATGAGCGACCGCTTCCCTTCTTGAACTCCATGCTTTTCTGTCTGCAAAATGAGGATAGGAACATGCACCACAGAGCTCTCATGAAGGTCAAAGGCAATGCAGTGTATGAAAGCATTTTGTAAAGGACCACGTGAAATCCAATGGTACCCGTGAGTAGGACACAGCGTTGCACTATCGTTACGTGTGGTCATATCTCAGCCTCTAAACTGAAAGCTGTTTGAGGACGGAAAGTTTGCCTGTATCCAAGGGTGATAGTCAACATACTTAACAACGGGTGGGGCATCAGCCAATCAGGTCGCTCTAATCAAGGCAGATGCTGACTATAACCGGCCAGAATGCCTCAGCCACTGCCCCACTCAGCCCTGCTCACACTGTGGGACCTTCCAAAGGGCCTAGTCCAGTGCCTGGTGCATAAGGGATGCTCGGTGAATGAATCTGAAACATCACCTGCTTTGGGAAACTATGTTACTCACACAGTTTTTAGAGGAACTATTGGCTGCATCTCTTTCTTTTCCCCCAAGATTTCTTAGGGGCATGTGATCCATCCCTGCCCTACTTGGCTCCCCTGTAGAATATTTTTTTCCCCCCAAGCTCACTTCTAGGTACCAATCCCTAAACACCTGAAGCCTCTTTTCTTTTACCTGAGTTACAGATTCATTAACCCAGACGTTTCAGAAATGTTATTATTAGAGCTTTAATCACCCATGTCCTCCTTTTAAGTTTTTTTCTAAAATTACTTTCTGGCAGTAATAATTATGTCAATCGGGGGCCAGCCGAATATAGCTGTGGCCCTTGAGCCAAATCAAGACGGGAGTTTCCAGCCATAATCTATTTATTCGGCTCCGAACGATTGTGCTACTTTCTCCCCACCCCCACCTCCCCTCCTCTCCTCTCTGTCCTACCTGTCATTCTTCCGGCAAAAAGTGACAACATAGCAAATGAAGTCGTAAAGACCAGGGGAGCTGGCAGAACTGGGTCCGTCTTACCATCTCTTGCTGTGCTGGGTCTGGGGCCAGACTTCGCAAGTCATGGCTTCAAAGATTGCAAAGGCAAAAAAAAAAAAAAAAATGAGATGGTAAGTAAATAGGGTCTAAGTCAAGGGCAGAACCCCAAATGGTAGTGTTTGTTGGCGGGGGTTGGAAGGACATGTGGGCTGGAAGAGAAGGAAACCAGGAAAGCCTAGACAGGAAGAGTGGCTGACCCAGTGTCCCGGTGTTTGGGAGGGTTTTCATCTTGGGAGATGGTCTCCGCCACGGCTGCTTTGATGTGACCCAGGCCAGTGGTCGGCAAACTCATGAGTCAGCAGAGCCAAATATCCGCAGTACCACGATTGAAATTTCTTTGGAGAGCCCCATTTTTTAAACTTAAACTTCTTCTAACGCCACTTCTTCAAAATAGACTCGCCCAGGCCGTGGTATTTTGTGGAAGAGCCACACTCAAGGGGCCAAAGAGCCGCATGTGGCTCGCGAGCCGCAGTTTGCCGACCACAGACCCAGGAGAACTCTCAGCGGGTACTAGCTTCAGCTGGAGAAGCCACAGCAGAAGCATTTCAGGGACGGCCCTCCTGCCTCTAGCCCCCACGCCTCCACCTCCAGGCTTAGCCCAGCCCAGGCACTGAGACCGACTTGACCATAGGCAGCATTTCATGACCCACTTCCATCCCCTCTGCTCAGCATGAGGTCATCCAAGCTGCCCCTTTCTGCCTTGAGTTCATTTATTCATTCAACAAACAGGTAATGGGTGCCTCTCATTTTCCACGTCCTGTGCTAGGTGTTGGTCTTACATAGAGACTCTATTCCCAGGGTAAGGAACCAAGATGACAGATGGAAATAAACCAAAACTCACCTCTGAAGGGAGTGACATGGGTGATTACTCAGAGGTCAAAGAAAGGGCTAATACCCGTAGGTCAGCATGCGTGGCTGTGAGGAAGGGACCCTAAGCCATTCCAGGGTGTGTACGTGGGCTATGAGGAACCACCCAAGGGTTAAGCAGGGGAGTGAGCGCTTAGATTTGGGCTTTTGACAGCTCACTGAGGCAGCAGCGAGGAGGATGGCTTGCTTGTGACCTGTGGCAGCAACGAAGCAGGATTTTGGTAGCATAGATTGAACCGGTGATGATGAGGATGGAGAGAAGAGAGGGCTTTGAAAGCTCCATATGATTGATCAAGGAAGGTGAAGTTGGAGGATCAACTGTCCTTCTCCGTGTTTCTGGCTTAGAGAGCTGGTCCAGGGAGGCACAATCACAGAGGAAGACAGTGAAGGAGCAGAAGGTGGTTTGGGAGGTTTAGGAGGGAAGAGATGGCACGGGACGCTGAGGTTGAACTGCCAGGAGGAGAACGTACATGGCAGTGTTAAACAAAAGCGCCCACTCTGTGCATAGTGAGAAAGGGAGCCCGGCCAGAAGGTAGATTCCTGTTAGAGAGGGGAAGACTCCACTGAACTAAACAGTGTGCGTAGTGGTGTGTGCCTGCTGTTGGATGCAAACCCCTTCTCTAACTTTAGGCCGGCAACAGACTGCGATGAGGTGCAGGTCCCTGGCCCACACTGAGAAGCCTGCGTCTGGGTTAGGCGCTTAGGAGAGTCTGGGCTGCAGTACAGCAGGTCCTCAAATAATGTCGTTTCGTGATGACGTTGGTGAGGTGCCCTCGGAACTTAACTCTAGTACACCAACTGCAATCTTGTAGAATTGCTGTCACTATGCGTCGTTTTGCTTAAAGTCACAGAACCTATCAACGACGTTGAGGACTTACTGTGATATGAAATTATTAATGAGTTATTTGATCCTTTTTTCTTTTTTTCCTACTGAGTCTTCAAAATGGGGCATGTGTTTCATACTTAGAGCAGACGTGGATTCAGACCAGCCACTGTTCAAGTGCTCCCATAGCCCCCGGTGGCTAATGGCCACCGTCTCAGATTGGAGGGGGGGGGGGGCTCAATATGCAAAGTGTGCCCTGTGCAACAGCTGCATCCGGGCACCAGGACGTCCTCGCCCAGACCTGCCAAAGCAGAGCCAGCCCTTTGAGCAAGGTCCCCTGGTGACCTGTGTCCTCAGAGGTCACAGGGGAGAAGCTCTGGTCTAGGTAACAGGCAGGGAGCTCCTGCTCCACCAGGGCCCTGCAGGGAGGAAGCAAGAGCGGTCCAGTCACCGTCAGCACTCCACACATTCCTGATGCAGAGCCAGAAAGCCCGAAAACATTAGGCGGCTGCAAAAATAGAGCGCATTTTTGTCTCGATGTGGTTTTGTGGACTGCGACCTCTTCATTTTGAGCACTCCCCTCCTTAAGCCCTTTGGCTGCGACCGTGTAATAATTCAGCCGTATGTCGGTGAACTTGGAGCAGCAAAAGTAGCCGGAAATAAATAACGGCCACGAGATGTCCACATTAATTCTGGGACCTAAATGGCGTTCCTAGTTCACGATAGGAAATTGGGAAGGCACATCTGTATTTACTGGAAGTTCTGGATGGGCTTAACATTCAGGATGTTGAGATAAAGATTAAATGTGCATGGAGGGAAAGCAAAAATCTTCATCTCTTTCCTCCTGCAGGCTGAATGGACACACATTGGAGGCTCGCAAACAGATTGGAGGTTTATTTTTGTCTTTCCAATCTCTAGATTGCTTTAAGAATCTCCAAGCCAGAAGCCTCATTTGCAATTTTCTATATTTTTTTCCTTGATAAATTGGGGGGGGGATTTTTTTTCTTCTATATCAATAATCCTGTCTTAGGTGTTTTAAATTAAATTTTTTTCTAGCTTAGATGGACTATTTATCACCTTTTCATAGGAGTTTTAAACTCTTGGACATGAAGGCACTCAAAGATGGAGACGCTCGTTCAGTCTCTTTAGCACCACAGGACAGGAATGGAGGCACGGTGTCCTTGGATACAGTGCTCATCTCCCAGGCTTTGCTCTGCTCTGTCCACAAATGGAAGCAAAGATGCATTAGTCCGCTTTCCCCATAGAAACAGAACCAATATGATGTATGTATAGATAGATAGGAAGTTACTTGAGGAATTGGCTGATGGGATTGTGGAGGCTGGCACGTCTCCAATCTGCAGGATGGGCCAGTAGGCTAGAGGACTAGGAAGAGCCGGTGTTGCAATGGAAGACTGAAGACCATGTGCCAGGAAGATTCTTTCTTGCTTGGGGGAGAGCAGTCTTTGTTCTATTAAGGCCTTCAGCTGATTGGACGAGGCCCACCCACATTAAGGAGGGCAATCTGCTCTACATTAAGTCCAATACTTTAACCATCAGTCTTATCCAAAAACAACCCTCACAAGAACCGCCAGAAGAGCATTTGACCAACTATCTAGGTGCCATGGCCAGCTACGTGGATATGTGCAATTACTCTTCACTGATGGAGATCCCAGTGGTTTAAACACACAAAAGGGAAGACTCTGTATCTTCCCAAGAGGGAGGCCCCTCTTGCTATGGGATCAGAGAATACAGCGACTCTGGACATGCCCTGGAACATCCCCAAATGTCCTTCTTCTCAGAGGAACAGGGACAGACTTCTTTCATCTTTGAGGCCCCCTGGCCTAGCGCGGGAGTGGCCGGTCGCTGTCAGTCTTGGTGTAACTCTACGAGGGGCAGATGTGACCCAGACATCTCAGGAGTGGGGCCCAGGGGCCTCGGGGGACAGCCACACAGAGCTTCAGTGCCATCACATTTTTTTGGTTACAAAGCATTTGACAACCCCTTTCTGTGGCCAGATGCTGCCCTGGTCCACTTAGCTTGTAAAACCAAAAAAATGTCTAGAATTGTCAGCATTTCCTCTCCTTGTCCACTCCTTGTCCTCTCTCTGCCCAACCATACACTTATCAACCCTGTAGTCAAAAATACAAGCAAAAGGGGAAGGAGGTTGGGGGAAGTGGAAGAGGGTCAAGGGGGGATAAATGGTGATAGAAATAGATTCGACTTCGGATGGTGAACACACAATACAATACACGGGTGATGTGTTGTAAATTGTACACGTGAAGCCTATATAATTTTATTAACCAACTAGAGGCCCGATGCACAAAGATACATGCAAGAATGGGCCTTCCTTCCCCTGGCTGCCAGCACCGCTTTCGCTCAGGCCCGGAGTCACCTTTCCACTTTCCCATGCTGCCCAGGAGCCCAGAGCAGCTGGCGTGGGGTGCCTGCATATGCAAATTAACCTTCCAGCTTTGTTGGGTTAATTTGCATACTCACCCCTGATTGGCTGGTGGGTGTTGCAAAGGTATGGTCAATTTGCATCTTACTCTTTTATTAGTGTAGATGTCACCTCAATAAATTCAATAAAAATTAAAAAGAAAAATATGTAAAAAAAGACATTTGCAACAAATTCAACAAAGAGTTAATACCATTAAAACATAAAAAATATAAGCAAAAAATTATAAAGTAAAAAAAAAAAATTTCATCCATCTCTGTCTCCCTTTTGCCTGCCTTCCTTCTTTCTTTTGATTCATCCTTCTTCTATCCACAAATAATTTTGATGATTGGAGGATGGGAAGTGGTAAAGAAATTTGATGTTTAGGAAAAGCAGTCAC
The DNA here is from genome assembly GCA_026230045.1 of Corynorhinus townsendii. Taxonomy (NCBI): domain Eukaryota; kingdom Metazoa; phylum Chordata; class Mammalia; order Chiroptera; family Vespertilionidae; genus Corynorhinus; species Corynorhinus townsendii. Next base: position 13,486,183 of record JAPDVU010000016.1, on the reverse strand, counting down.
AGATGCTAAATGGAAGCCCCCATTGGGAGAATATGCTAGAATCTAGTTAGAGACTTCAAAAGTTAGAAGTCTCTAACTTTTCTAGTCTATATTCTGGAGAACCTGGGTATGACATGAAGATTGAAAAGGAAACGGAATCACTTGGCCGTTCTGTTCCGCAAAGAATATCCTGGAAAAAACACTTCCTTGAACTGGTGGTGGCCACTAATTTGATTTAAAGTTCAGAATAGCCGTGTATCAAGTAGCGTCGGTTTTCCTAGCACGAAAGTGGCTAAGCATTTCCTGTGAGTTATCCATCTTTGTGTGTTAATGTAGAAAGGTGACACACTTTCTCAGTCACCCACACCTGCTATGTCGCAGATGAATGAATCACGCTCCAGCACTTCGTTGGACACTCTTTGACCCAACCTGTTTATCCTCTTTAAATTCTAAATTTTTTTGTGAGCTGGAAGCTTATGGCATCAGCAACATCTCCTTCTCCAAGATTCCTACTTGAGCTAAAATTGTAGTCAGTTGCCATAGGGGTCTTTCTCTTACCTGTTGAATGACTTGACTTGACCTGACCTGACTTGAATTAATGTGAACACCTACTATGTGCCAGGGGTGATCCTGTGGACTCAGTGCTTAGCACACAGTGGACGTTTAAATTCCCTTGGAAAGGGACCACAGTTGTACATTCGTGGCCCTTGCATTCTAAGAGTAACTTCTAAAGTGGTGGCTATATTCACCCCATAAATCAGGGCCAACACCGCACAGTCCCTGGGTGGCATGTCTAGAGGGACGTGGGTCATCTTCACAGAACCCTAGAAATACGACTTCTCAGGTCACTGCTCCCCGCCCAGCCCAGAATTGGACCAGCATTTCCTCTCGGAGCACATCACCCAGCACTCAGGAATGTGAACTTGACTTCCAGGCACAGGTCCTTAATGAAATGCCTCTTTCAGAAAAAACAAAAACAAAACAACAACAAAAAAACTATTTTGGGGCATCAATCACATGCTGGATAATAAACATTGGCCCAGCCATCTGTCAGGGAGATGAGCACAAGGAAATGGGTGCCCCGAGTGTCATAAAAGGGAGGGTGTTGGGAGAAAAAGGGGGGGATACCTTTATACAACTGAAACTCAGTGAGCAAGAAGGGGGCACATTTCCTCAGCACGGAAGATGATCCTCATTCAAAGGGGGATGCCAGATGCCAAGATACGAGCATGGTGTGGCTCGTATCTTTGCCTCTGATGCTGATGTTTGCATGGATGCCAGGGGCAAAGGAATTGGAGTTAAACTATAAACAAGGGAATGTAGTAAAAACAAACAACCTAAGTTATGGGTAAACAATGGTGTTCCCCAGAGACGGACCTTGACTACTATCTGCATTTAGAAATCAGAAGAGGATTGAATTTAGCAGCGTTAGAGGTCCCTAAACCTTTAGCTATTGCAGATGGCCCAAATCAGTAACTACAAAGGTATCAGATGAGCCAGGCTATGTACCTAGGAGGAAACAATTCAAGGATGCATATGTAAAAATGGTATCTGTTTGTTTATTTATATTTATTCATCGATTCATGGATCATTTATGCATTTATTCATTCATTAAAATCACTGAGCTACGTGCTGGATCCTACTCCAGGAGCTAGGGATGGGATGGCAAATGAGACAAGATCTGAGCAATAGAGGTGTCGTGGGCTCCTCCTTGAATCGGCCAGTCCAGCCCGCAGCAGCCACGGAAACACTGACAAAGGGTAGAGCATTGACTGGGAGGATTCTGGAAAGGAAGTGGACGTTTGATCAAATCCTAAACAGGGAGGATGCAGTAGTGGGAGTGAGACCACGTGGGGACGTGAGGACTCGGAGACATCGGGGAGAAAGCAGAGGAGAAAACTGCGAAGTCTTCCGAAGAGGCCATTGAAAATACTCCGGCAGTCCGGAGGCCGAGGGGGTGGGAAGAAGTTTATAAAACCCACACAGAGAATGAATTAAATAACACATACTGGTTAAAGCAGACTCTCCGGTGCCGGAAGGCCTGGGTTCAGATGTCCCCTCCGCTGCTTTCTAGCTGCGTGACCTTGGCCTGATGACTTGACCTGCCTGTATTTCCGTTTCCTCAGCTTTAAGGCAAGGCTACTAAGAGCACCTCCTTATAGCTTCAATGTGGATGTGAAGATTTCTATGAATTAATGCATGTAGGTTACTTATAACAGCGCTTGGTACAGAGCAAAACACTCAAGTCGTGTTCCCTGTTAACATTTTCCCAAATGCTAGGACTTTAGAATCTGTTCCGTGTTTGATTGTAAAGACAAAACAAGGCACATTACGACACACTTGGTCATGGAAAGGATCTTATTTTATATCCAGAAGCAGTGCAGTGTTAACCTATTCCACGGTGCTGACAAGGTTGGACTAATCCCTGTAGGACCTGTTGCAGGCGGGGGTGGGGGTGGGGTGGAGAGAACGCTATGCACGCGTGTTTACCTTTGTCTAGCACCCACCACATCCCTCCGCAACACAGGCACAGGGACTGTGGGTCGGGCAGCAGGTCCTAATGAGAAAATGATGGCTCGGCTTGGCGAAGCGGAAAATGTTAAGTCTTTGATGTCACAACGCATCATCGTAATAGGCCATCCGTCTCAGAGCAAGGCCACTGGCGACCTATGGCCCACAGCTCGCTCTTTGTTTGTTATTTCCACGGAGGAAATGAGTTTGTGTCAGTGATGCACACAGTTGGGCCTAGCCAGGATTCTCTCTTGACAAAGAGCAGCAGGCCTTTGTGGGGTCTCGTGTGTGGGGGGGGGGGGTGGTGAGTGGAGAGGGAGGAGAAGCTAAATGCTAGGAAAGGGAAGGTGCCAGCTGCAGCGGAGACAGGGACCTTATCCATCCCCTAATTGGTCAGTCACCTCCTCTACTGTGACTTTGAAATGAGGTCTGAGGTCAAGCATGGCTTTGACCATGCTGCCTTCATTATCTTGGCCTCACATTGCCTTACAGGTAAAACGATGGGCTAGGTAGGACTGATAAAAAAAAAAAATAGCCCTGCTGGCGTGGCTCAGTGGTTGAGCGGTGACCTATGAACCAGGAGGTCAGGGCTTGATTCCCAGTCAGGGTACATGCCCGGGTTGTGGGCTCGATCCCAAGTAGGGGGCGTGCAGGAGGCAGCCGACGAATGATTCTCATCATTGATGTTTCCATCTCTCTCTCTCCCTTCTTCTCTCTGAAATCAATAAAAATATATTAAAACACAATATAGAATAAGAAACCAACCAGAATCCTTTCTTCAAATGAGATCTTACTTTGGAGTCTCAAGAAATATATATATATCAGGTCTCAAGAAATATATATATATGCAAGGGTGGGGGTGGGAGTGAGGGCTCGATGCTCTCTTGATGCTCCCACATCAGTCACGTGCACAGCGTCCTGCTCCCTCCGGCTCATCCCTAACACAATTTGGAAACCACTGGCCTAGATAAGCTCTCAAGTGCCCTCCAGGCCTAACACTCTGTGGCTCTGTTGCCTTTGGCACCAGAGTGACCTCAAATCAAAGGAGCAATTCTAGGTTCCAGAACAGCCCTGCCAATAAAAGCATGTAAACTGCACAAGACATTTCAAGTCGCCTAATAGCCACCTCTAAAAAGTGAAAAGAAAGGGGGCCACCTTCCATTTTATTAACGTGTTTTACTGGTGCCAGCACATCCGAACAATGCAACATGTGACCTACATAAAGGTGATGGTGATATTTTACATTTTTATTTGTCGTCAAAACCCAGCATATACTTGAAACTTAGGGTGCAGCTCAGCTCATCTTTGCCACATGCCCGGTGTTCAGTGGTTACACGTGGCGGGGGCTGCCCCCCTGGAAAACACAGATATGGAACCTGAAATGCTCAGAGCCTCTTCCTTGGTTACAGCCACACCCTGCCCATGAATTTAAAGGGAAAGACCGATGCCGCCTATGTCCAAACTCATGGGCAGTGAGTAAGCAGATGGGCCCACTTTGGTTTCCACCTCCCCACCGAATGCTGCGGTGAGTGGCCACCTTGTTAGGGAGCCCGGGGTCCTTCTAGCAGCCCTCTCTAGGCCTGGAAGTGTCACACATGTTTCACCAGGTTGGTCTCAATGACCTCAACTGTGTGCCAACTCACTTTTCCACTCCCCACTTCTTGCTGACTGAACATCGCCTTTATCCTGAGATGTATTTTTTCTAAGTTTTCTCTAAGCCTTTCTCTGCCTGAACTCTAGTACCTCCAGGAGTCCACCTTGACCTTGAGGATTATTTTGAAAACCTGATTCTCACTTAGTCCCCACCTTCTGCTGTTTTCCCACACATATAGTCATTGGAATGCACATAAAGGGAGTTGGTTAATGAATACGTTTGTTCAACGTTATCCCTATTATGTCTTATAGGTCGGCCAAAGTTACTTTCATCTTTTGGGTTTAACATGGTACTTTGCACTGAAAGAAACAATATTTTCTTTATGATGTTTGTTTGTAGGAACAAGGATATGGCTGAGTACAATGGTTAGAATAGTAAAACACAATGAAGATGCTTTGCTGTTTCTTTGGGACTAAAATTGAACTTTAAAGCTTTGCTGGTTGGTTGTACACCGTTCCGGTTCATAGTCATTGGCTGGCTGGGTATTACAAATTTAAACCTAAGGGCAGTAGTTCAGATAGCGTTTTCACATTATTATTCAAAAAATAGGAACAAAATCACCTCTTTTTGTATAAAAGAAGCTTAAAAGAGTAGCGACGGAAAAATAGCCATCTGTATAATCTGATTTTTTTCTGCCACTCTATAATTGGGATATAAACTATATACTTCAGGATGCCTGATAATACAATAAGTACATCTTTGTATATGTTAATTACATGCTTATTTCATGTTTCAGTTTTGATAAATGATGAGAAATGTTGCCATCATTTCCAATTTTTTAGTCAACTAGCCAATTATCATCACTAGTTTGAAACGATAATAAAACAGTCATCTCATTAGCTGAGTTACATTTCTTTTTGAATTTCCTTTCCCCTTCTGGGCCTCATAGGAAAAGTTTTAAGAGCTCTTTTCAATTCTGTAAGTCCCTTTGTTTGGGCCTAGATACGAGGGTGTTAGCAATGAATTTATAATTTACTAGAGTCCCGGTGCACCAAATTCATGCAAGGGACTCTGCCCTCGCAGCCCTGGCTTCCTCCGCAATGTCGTCTGGAAGGATGTCCAGAAGGTCGTTCGGCTGCCTGGTCTAATTAGCATATCACGCTTTTAATATTATAGATAGATCCTAAGTACCCTTAATTAGATGCACCCGGTTCCTGAAACAAGGACAGTGCTTTTTTACTGATTGCCTTTTATCAGCAATCTTTCTCCCCGCCTGAGTACTTGCACTAGAATTTTTCCCCCATTGTTTGTTTGTTTTAGTTGGGATATTCCCATTTCACAGATCAATGAATGAACGGTGAGTCTGGATGGACAGACACAACTGATGAGAGGCAGAATCAGGACCTACATTTGGAACTCTCCAACCCCGAGTTCGTGAACATTTCCCCCCAATAATGATCCAGGGTGACGGATGCCTTAGCTATTTAAGCTCTCAAGAGACCCAGGGTAGCCAGACCCTCCGGAAGGTTCTTTCCTGGTTTCTATGGGAAGTGCCCAGAACACGACTTTCCTGGCCAGGACCTGTTGATCCCCAAAGGTGTGAGAACCAAATGGGGTGCCCCCACCGCTGCACATGTGTGTCGGTGTGTGAGTGGAGAGGGAACTACAGAAACCCTTTCCTGCTTGAGGGGACTGTGTGCGTTTACTTCCATTGGAAACACTGGCGTGAAAGCTAGACTGTGTGTATATGCTTAAACCCCGGAGCTGGCCAAGGGATTTCTCTGGCTAGCGCATTGAGCCCCGAGAGCTAGCAGACCTGCTCTTAAAGCATTTACGTGCATGTGTCGCTACCACTTAGCTGACTTGTCAGGCCTGGAGCCTGAAGTTTGTCTCCAACACCTTCAATCGGGTAAGAGGGAAAAACCAAAGCAAACTACTCTGTCTTGCTCACAAGGGCTCACCGGCTCGGGGCATGGAACGCATCCCCCCTCTTTCCCCTGCCAGGCTCTCTGAGCCGGGAAAGGGCCAAAGGAGAGGGCCCTCCATCTTCAGGGCTCTGTGATGCAGGCTCTCTGCAGTCCCTCTCCGCATCTCGATGCCAGACAACTTTCTCTCCGTTTCCCTGAGATTCTCCAGAGGCGGGGCTGGGGGGGGGGTGCTGTTGTGGCCCCGCTCCCTCCTCTTCCCCGCGCGCCTCCGCCAGCGACCCCCGGGCTGCGCAAGTCTGGTGATTTACACCGAGTTCAGGTTCCTTTCCGCGGCCAAGGCTACTCCAGAATTTCGGGGCGGCTGTCCTGGGTTTGCCAGGGGCCGTGCGGGGTGGCCGGGCCGGGGGTCGTGGCGGGCCCGGCCTAGGCGGGTGGCGCTGGTGCCATGGCTCAGGGTGCGCCCCCTGTAGCTTCCTGCCTGAGCCCAGGCCGCTGCCTCCGAGCAGCCCTCCACCCGCCGGGTGGCGTGGTGACCGGAGCCCTGGCAAGTAGGCGGGGGCGTGACCGGGACGCAGACGTCCGCGAGCCAGAGGGCGCCGCGCCCCACGCCGCGCGGGGCAGCAGTTGGGAAGCCGGAGGGGCAGCGACCTCTGCGGGCGGCCGGCCGACGCTTCCCGGCGGCGTGAGGCCGAGCGGGGCGGCTCCCAGGACGCGGCCTCGGCGAGCTGGGCGGGCCTCGCTCGCTTCTAGTGGCTTCCGAACCCAGGACGCGGGCGGAGAAGCGGCGATGCCCCTGGCCGCGCGCTCACGAGGGTCCCGGCGCGGGCGGCTCGGCGGCGTCCAGAATCTGGGGTTAGGGTCTGTCCATCACCTCGAGCCGCTCCAAGAACCCGGTTTCCCCTTTTGGGCACAGTGATTGCTCTCGTTGTCTTGCCTTTAGAAAGTTACTCCGGCACTTGCAGCACCGTCCAGAGCAAGAAGGAATAATAGAGAGACCCCGCGGTCTGTCCCCCGCGAGGGGCCCCAGGGGATCCCGTCGAGTGGGCAGAGCCAGGTGGAGCCCAGCGGTGAGCCGCGCCAGTTGACACTTCAGCCCCGGAAAGGGTTAAGCGCGCCCCGCGGGCTCGGTTTACATGTAAATACAGAGCAGCTGCTCCGCGCGGCCCGGCTGGCCCTTCTTAAGTTGTTGATTGGTTGCCAATGACATCACCGCCCGCGTTCCAACACCACGGACCGGGAGCCGCGGAGCAGCGGCCCTGGTTAGCGAGGCGAGGCCACGCCCCTGGCTCCGCCCCCTCCTGCCACCCATTGGTCGCGGGCTGCTGTGAGGTAACGGTCAGCTTTCTCCGGATTCTTATTGGCCCAGCGCGCCGTCGGTCGGCATCCGGCCCGCCCCCCCAGAGCCGTACATTTACAGTCCTAGCAAAAGAGAAAGTAACTATGTTGTGGCTGGAGATCAATGAAGCCGAGTGAATGGGGGACTGAGTGCGCGAGTCCACACTGAGGCGGCGCCAGATGGTGGAGGGCTGCGCTCCTTTATGAAGTAAGTGGAAGTCCCCGCGGCTGCTCCGAGAGCCCGGGAGTGTTAGGCGGGGTGCGTGTGCGTGTGAGAGAGTGTGTGTGTGTGTGTGTGTGTGTGTGTGTGTGTGTGTGTGTGAGTGTGGCGATGCTCACGGGGAGCCACGGCAGGTGAGCTGAATCGGGTTCCGGCTGTTGGCTCGCGCCGCGCTGTGCGTTTACTCTCTGCAGCCTGTTTGGATTTTGGACGAAGGGGGCAAAAATGAGGTTTGTTGGGACGCTTTGCGGCAGTTTTAAATGCCTGGGGCTCGTTAATGCGCTGTGTTGTGAAAGGGGGTGTTAGGTGCCCCAGGAGCGGGGAAAGAGCGTTCTCAAACCACTTGATTTTCTACAATTTCAGCCTGTGCCTAGAGGTGGAGGGTCAACCAGCCAGGGAAGAGGGGGCAGGCGGCTCAGTGTCTCGGGGAGGTTTCCTGGGCCGGTCTGGCCGGTTTCGCGGGCCGTGTAGACGCCCGACCCTCTGCTGCAGGGATGCAGATCTCGCTAGACACTCCGTGCGTGTGTGAGCCGCGCACCCCGCCTGGAGGCGGGGGCCCAGCCTGGGTCCCCGCGGACACGCTCTGGCGTCCCTCTCCGAGGGAAGTGGGCTGTGGATCCCGGGACGCTCCCTGCTAGGTAACACAATAGCCAAGACTTGCACCGCTTGGTCCGGCTGGGAAACAGTTCTAGCTTCCGGAATAGTACTTGCTCTTCAAAAAATACTACGCAAGGGAGGGAAGAAAGCCGAGAGGGCGGGCGGGCGGGCGGGCGGGAGGGAAGGGCTTGGATCCCTCGCTCCCATCCAGAGCTGGGGGAGAGGAACCTGAGTCGGCGGGGACCTGCGGATGGGGTGCCTGCGTGCCCGTGTGTGCGTGTGCGTGCGTGCGTGTGTGTGTGTGTGGGGGGGGGGGGTTCTGCTTGTGACACTTGGGCTCCGTGTCAGAAAATGGTGACGGTCCTGTGTAGACGGGTGATAGATGACATTTCCCCAGACATCTCTTAAAGTTGTTTTAAACGAGTGACTCTTGCATGGGGTTTGGTCTCTTTCCCGTGTGCATGGCTAATAGCAGGGCCGGGTGTAGGGCGCCCCTGTGCCTTCAAGGAGGAAGGAACTGTCCCTTCGCAGGCGCCCTCTCCAGACAGCTGGCCGACCCGGTGGGCAATGCTTCCCTGCCCCCTTTAGCAGGGACAGGCGAGCTGGGAAGTCATCTTTATGGAATTCATCGCCCCGAAGAGGAAGAGGGGGATTTCGGTGTGGGATTGAAATATTATGCACAGTGCCCCGCCTCCCGCCGAGAGAAGCTCTAGGATGCATAGTCCGTGCCTTTAGGGAAATGAAGTCCAAGCTGTCCTTTCCCTAAAAGCGAGAGCGGGGGTGGAGGGTGGCGAGGGAGCAAAAGGGGGATGGATCTGCCAGGGTTGGGGTTTCCAGACCTGGCTCCCTGGCTGGAGGCTTCATCTTAGGACACCAGTTTGTAATGAAAGGGGAAATGCAGACTAATGAGTAGGCTAAGAGGAAGCACCGGGGTTTAATGTGATCGTGTGTGCTTTGCAAAGGGCTCAGGCGAATGGAAAGCAGGAATAGCTCCTGGCTAAAGAGATTCACTTTAGGGGGCTACTTTCCTTGTGATGCGTAGAAAGTTGACATCCGCCCCATGTATATTTAGCCGCTGTATATTTCTGCCAGCCGAGCCAGTGCGCGTGGCCATTCCTCCGCCTTTGCAGTGGGCAGGGAATGACACGGAAAGTACGCCGGGGGGGGGGGGGGGGGAGGGGGGGGGGGCACAAGTGGGTCTTCCTCAGATAGTTGCGCCAGAGTGCTGCCCAGGAGACGAGGCTCAGAACAGAGACCTTTTCAGAGCCTTCCTTTCTGTCTCCCGAGTTTCGTATCTTGGTGCTTTTGCCTTTTCTGAGGGTGAACATGGATGTAGGTCCGAGAAAGGTGGTTGATCAGCGTGCGCCTAGACGATACACTGAACCTCAGGCTCGGGGACCAAATAGATGGGCGTCCTCAGGTTGGCATCCTCTTTGACCCTGTGCCCATGAGTCTCCAGCTCCAGGAGCAGCGTGAGAAAAGGGATTCAGGACCGCGTTCCTCAGAGGGATGCAGTGGCCTCTCCCAGGGATTGGATGCGACTGCCTTTTGTGTCACGTGACTTGATTCTTTCTTTCCCCCCCTCCCCGCTTCTTTACAGACTGTCTTGAGTTCTTCTTGAATTGCCAGTTTTCAGCCTCCTCATGCCTCCATCTCCCTTAGACGACAGGGTAGTAGTGGCACTGTCCAGGCCCGTCCGGCCGCAGGATCTCAACCTTTGTTTAGACGCTAGCTACCTTGGCTCTGCCGCCCCGGGCAGTAACAGCCACCCTCCGGTCATCGCCACCACCGTCGTGTCCCTCAAGGCTGCGAATCTGACGTATATGCCCTCATCCAGCGGCTCTGCCCGCTCCCTGAATTGTGGATGCAGCAGTGCCAGCTGCTGCACTGTGGCAAGCTACGACAAGGACACTCAGGCCCCAGCCCAAGCCATCGCCGCCGGCTCCGCCACCCCTGCCATCGGCACCTCCAGCGCCTGCCCTGCCACCCAGATGGTCAACAACAATGAGAACGCAGGCTCGCTAAGTCCGTCAGGCGGGGTGGGCAGCCCCGCGGCGGGGACCCCCAAGCAGCTAGCCAGCATCAAAATAATCTACCCCAATGACTTGGCGAAGAAAATGACCAAATGCAGCAAGAGCCACCTGGCGAGCCAGGGCCCTGTCATCATTGACTGCAGGCCCTTCATGGAGTACAACAAAAGCCACATCCAAGGAGCTGTCCACATCAACTGCGCCGACAAGATCAGCCGGCGGAGGCTCCAGCAGGGCAAAATCACGGTCTTGGACTTGATTTCCTGTCGGGAAGGCAAGGACTCTTTCAAGAGGATCTTCTCCAAAGAAATTATAGTTTATGACGAGAATACCAATGAGCCGAGCCGGGTGATGCCTTCCCAGCCACTCCACATAGTCCTCGAGTCCCTGAAGAGAGAAGGCAAAGAGCCTCTGGTGTTGAAAGGTAACGAATGCTCCCTTCCCTGGCACGCTCCTGGTTAGCCGGGGGTCACTCGGGGTTTCCCCTAAAGGTACCAGCATTCTCCCGACCCTGCCTACCCGCAAAGACCAGAATAGAAGCCCTTCTTGTCTGCCCTCCCATGCCCTTTCTTAATTATTTTGGGGGTGGTGAGAGGAGTCCAGTAGCATTGCACTGGAAGCCAGAAGATTTGGGTTCTGGTCTTGTTTCCCCTTCTCATTTGCATTGTGCAAGTCATTTTGCCTCTGAGACTGTCCCCCTCTGTCCCCAAAGGGGCTTTTGTAACGCCAGGGGATGGCTCAAGTCATGCCCGGTCTGGTAGCTCTCGGCCAATCAGTCACTCGCTGGAAAGTTATTCTCTCTCAGACGTAACCCAGGTTGGTGGAACTGAGAGGGTGACCTGTAAGTAAATTCACAGGCACCAGTTCTTTTTGTGGGAAATTCTTCCTCCTTCTCACCTCTCCCATCAGCTTGGATCTTAGGTGGTTTGTGAGTGACACATAGAGGGGCAAAGATCCTTATTTTTACAGGACCCCACAGTGTACGTTCATGGAAAACATCTGTGCCTCTGCTCTAGCTCGAAGGGACAGAGTCATTCTTATGAGACACTCCCCAGCCCACTGTCCCCTCTGGCTGCACCTGACGATCGTTGGCATCCTGGCTCCTCCCAAGATGGGGCGGTGGTCACTGGCCTCAGTCCATTCAAAGCAGAATAACTCGGAGGTCATGGTGGCTGAGCTCTGGCAGCGGGAATTCGTTACCCCCCTTCTCTGAGCTCCTTCCACCCCGTGTTGCCTAACCCAGCGGGGCCACCCTCGTCCTTTGTCCATCTTCCCTCTTGGCCCAAAGATACCATCCTTTGAGGCACTGCACCTCACGCTTCCTCTTCAGTGTCTTCTGCCTGGTGGCGGTGGTTCCGAGAGATCATCATCTTCTTTCTTCTCTCGTGTCTGAGCCAAGGTACACAGCCTGGGCCATATCGCCAGCCAGCCTCCGGAACGGTGTTGACCAGAGGGTCCCTTTGAACATCTTCCATATTTAAATGGCAGCGGGCCATTGAGGTGAGCCAGTTAGTCGTCGTGTTTTTGTGAAGACAGCTCTGCCATTCTCCTCCTGGTCTTCCCAGCGATGCAGTCAGCCTTTGGCTGAGTACCATTCTTGGAAATAGGGTTCTGAATTCCTCTGATCTAACCCGCCTGTCCACCCTCCAATGCCCCCTCCCTGGACTCACCTGCCACAAAGTCACCACCGCCCTTACAGCTGGTGGGCTCTGATGGGAAGGATGACATTGTGGAGGCTGTATCAGTTCTGGCAGCAACCACTCGTTTTTGTTGCTGCCGTCCTCGGGTTTTCCTGGGCTTACAGGTATGTTCAGATTTCCTCTGTATGGTACGGCTCGGTATTCTTGTTCGGTTGGCTCTGAGTGATTCCCAGTAAGTTGACCAGCTAGCGTTTTCTTACCATGATCTTGGCTTGGCTTATCTTTTTTGGATGAGAAAAATACAACCTCCACATTTCCCATTGGTGATCGTTTGTCTTGGGGAGCAGGCAGAGTGGGTCGTCGATGGTCTTGGTGGTCGTCTCTCTGCTCATGCAGAGTAGATGTTGAGAAAAAGCAGGCCTGGTGTGTCTGCAGACTCTGAGCATAGGCATCAAACAGTATACACTAAGTTGACCCCGGACTTGAACATGAGGTTGACTATAGGAGTTGTAGATCCTACCTTCTTATTTGGCCGTGGGAAGTATTGTGTATGGGGGTGGCTTGTCCGTCACTGAGAAATGAGTCTCCTGGGTGCCACCGATGGAAGTGGGGTTCCTCCCCCGCTCCTGTGGGTGCAGCTGAGAGTCCAGCAGCCTGGGTTGCTCCTCAGTGTCAGGGAGTGAGATTGCCTCAATGGGCGGGGCCGGACAGGCTGCTGACCTCACCACTGGGCGCCCTGGGCGGCCGCCCCGCCGCGAGGGCTCGTCATTTTCGGGTTGGTGAGACACGGCGGCGGGGGACCTGGAAGGCGCGCTGGTGGTAGAGGTTGGAATAGCTGGAGCTGTGGGGGGCTTTTTCTTCCATTATCTGGGAATTGGCTTGAAAAATCTGTAGTTCAGGAGCAAAAGGGTCTATAATCTACTCTTTTCATTATCATCGTCATTATCATTTTGGTCTCTCTGTGGGGAACGGCCTAAAATTTGGACCAAGATGGGAAAAAAGGGAGAGCAATACCAGGATGCCCTCGCTACCCTTTCATCTGGGCAAACCAAAGGTTAATGCCAACGCACCATCGAGTGAGGAATGGGGTGGGCATCCCTCAGAAGGCATGGCCAGCACCTTCTCCCAGGCTCTTGTGTGGGTCCAGCAGACCATTCTGGCCTGGCTTCCCTGCTGAGGCTTCTTTTACTAACCCAGCCCTGGGTGATGTAAGCTTTTATTTTAGCAAGCGTGATAGTGGTATCACTTTGGAATGAGTGAGTTTTGCAGGGAAGCTATGGTGATGGGTAGTGAGAATCTTCTAGGGTAGACATTTCTAAGGCCTCCTTAATGTATTTTCAGAGATTTCAGTACGATCTCGGGTAATTTATGGCCAGCCCACCTGCTGCCCTGGTGTATGTTTGTAAACACTGGTTGCTACCCTCCCTGTCCAAGTGTCATGTCCCTGTTTCAGTGCCACGTTCTCCATGTTTGGTGCTGCCTGTCAAGTGGAGCGGCTGCCTGGGGACCGTTTTAGTAATGCTGTGTCAGGCTGGGAAGGAGGTGATCAGCGCCAGAGCCCCTGAGATTAAGTTACTGTTCTCATTTGCAATCACCTCCCTGCCTTAGTCTCAGCTTCGGAAGAAAACGAGGCTTCAGACCCGCGCTTCTCCCCAGCCCGGAGAAAGGAAGAGATATTTAGGGATATGCAAGACCTTTGAACGAATTATAATTTGTTTTTACCCAAACGTGATATTGAATGTGCTTTCTAACCACACCGAATCAGAAGGCTAGACAATCCTGGGCCTCCCAGGCTGAGAGCTACCATCACTGCTGTGATGTTTGTCAGGCTCCCAATGGGCTCAGGGAAATAATTTGTCATTTGCCTAAAGAGGCATCACACCTCCTCGTTAAAAACAGTTTACGCCTTTAACATTTTCACTGCAAGAAATTTCAAATATAGAGAAAAGTAGGAAAGAGTGGAGCGAGCACCCATATACCTGTCACCAGATTTTAAACAATTAGTACTATTTTCCCTATTTGCCTTCTCTTCCTTTTTTTTTATTGAAAACATTTCTAGAACAGACAATATTTTAATGTATTTAAACATGTTTTGTGTTTAAACCTAATGTTTTAAAATTAAGAAGGCTGGGATATTTTATAGTAGATATGGACAACATTTTTACTCAATACTGCAGTGTCATGTGACCATTTGGGAGCATTCTTCCAAACTTGTAACTTCTGCTGTGACTCTTAAGGCGGTCAGGGCTATGGAGGAGCAGCCCTCCTTCTGGGGGGAGGGCTCCAGGTGGTAACTGGGGGTCCAGAGCTCCCCGTTCTGCTCAGCTATGTCAGGGTCCATGCCTGTACTTGCTCTGCGCTGTCACAAAACAAAGACTGACTCAGAGGCATTTATTGGGGAGCAGGGGGAGGAGAGAGAGTTACTTCAGGAGACTGATCCCTAGAGAAGATTTGGATAACATAGGGCGTTAGACTCTCATACTGTAAAACTTTCCTCCCTAACTCCTAATGAGCAGCATCGATTGCACGTTCGCCCGGAGTCAACAAGGGTTCTTGTGGGCAATAGTGAGTGTGATCGTAAGACCCAGAGTGGCTGTGCTCAGAAATCAGAAACCCTGGGAGCATATTCTTTCTCTCTCTGCTTTGTTTTGGGGGTGGGGGGGACATGATTTCCTCTGGTCTCTCGGGGATGTTACGAGGACATTTCTCGATACTCACAAACGCGCTGTTGTCATCCGCAACCTCTGTTTAACACCTGAACATGGCTAACATGAGCCCTGTAGCAAAGAGGGGAAATTCAGCCAGACCTGGGATCTGGTCTGTCCGAGTTCTAGTCTTGATCTCCTCCCCTCGCCCCGCCTTTGCCCCCACTTCAGGACCCCTCCCCCTCTCCCCCCTGCTCCCGCCCTTGCTGGGCCCAGTAGAGCTATCTCACAGTGTTCGTTAGGAATACAAGGAACTGAAGTGTGCAAAGTGTTTAAGTAGTTCCTCATGGTAACGACTCAAACATGCTGCTTAATATCATTACTTTTGGTTGAACAGGAATGATGGTGCCAGTAAAAAAGGCCATTTGGGCTTCTTTTCCAAAGGAGTACAGCTAACAAGCTAGGTACAGCAGCGTGTGTGTGTGTGTGTGTGTGTGTGTGTGTGTGTGTGTGTGTTGCTGTCAGCTAAAAATAACTTGGTGACTGGTCCCTAACTTAAGTAGCATACAGTTGGAGTGCCAAGTAATTACAAAGACATGCTGGGTCAAGAGGCCAGAGTAGCTTGGGCCTAGCCTAGAATTATTTATTTGGAGGAGGTTTGTAAACGTGTGATGAGACATTTGTCCACGTAGTGCCCCATAACTCAGTAGTGAAAGCAGAAAACCGTTAAGCTTTGCTTTTCCTGGCCCCTCCTCAGGCTGGTTTATTTTTGGAGTCGGGATTGTAGTCTGACTATAAAAGGGGAGGTGGGAGGAGGGGCGGCGCTCTCCCCGCGGAAAAGTTCTGGAAGCGTTGAGATGGCAGGAGATGGCGTGTGAAGTCACGGACAGGCCTGCTCCTTTCGGCAAGCGTGTCCTGGACCTGTTCCCCGAACTGGTCCTCAGTTGCCTGCGTCCTCTCTGAGCTCTTGGACGCACTGCCCTCCTTCTTAATTCAGATGTCAGTGACCAGAGGTGTGAGCTGTCTCCCTGCCGCTCCCTCTCTCTCCCTGTCTCCCCCTTCGCCGCCCTCACTCCGGCTGCTCCTCATACGCTGGTGCACAGCGGACCGGAGTTTAGCTCCCTTACACCTGGCTCCACTTCCAGGCTTTCCCACCCCCGACTAGAGGTGTCCTTAGGCAACTCAGGTTACCCCTCAGATCCTCAGTTGTTTTCCGTTGTAGAATCGGGATCCTTTGAACATCCCAGGACAAACTGAGATGACGTAGATGAAGGGCCTGGCACGGAGCTCCCCATAGCTCAGGCCCCTGTGCCCTGCTCCCAACCCCCTTCCCGTTCAAAACCTCGTACATGGCATGAAGTGAGTGGCTTTGGGGCGGGTGTGGCCATTGTTCTCAGCACAGCACTGTGGGAGCATGTTAAGTATGAAGCACGTGGCCGTACCAGTTCCGATCAGTTAACCATCGGGCTTGTTGGGGAGAGGCCTCTCCTGGCAGTGGCCGCTGAGGATTGTAGATTCACAAAAGCAGGGTCGGGAGCAGAAGAACCTTCGGCCACAGTGGGTGGCTCACACGCCCCAAGGGGGTGGGCGGGAGCTTTCCACCAGGAGCCTCTGCTTCCGAGGGCTCATGGTCATGAGCAGCCAGAGTGACGACTTAAACCTTTGATGCTCAGTGGCCATCTCCAGAGATTCTGATTAAATTGGTCTGGGGGCCACACCTGTGCATCAGGCGTGGTGAAGCTCCCCAGGTGATTCTGAGCTCAGCACAGTCAGAGCCATTGGTCTCGTCCCGTCTTCTCATTATGCTGCTACAGACATGGGGCCTAGGGAAGTTTATCCCTTGTTCAAGGTCACATGCATCATTAATTTTAGAGTCTTGGTCCTTAGTGCTAATATAGGTCTTGTCAAGTCAATAGATTGATGTGTGTGTATTATTATCTACTGATAACAGCATCTAATGGACAGCATGCAAATATAAAAGGCAATATATTTAGTCAGTCATTTTTAAAATATGTTTTTATTGAGTTTTAGAGAGAGAAGGGAAAGGGAGAGGGAGAGAGAAACATCAATGATGAGAGAGAAACATCGACCAGCTGCCTCCTGCATGCCCCCTACTGGGGGTCAAGCCCGCAACCTGGGCGTGTGCCCTGACTGGGAATTGAACCAGTGACCTCTTGGTTCATGGGTCAGTGCTCCACCACGGAGCCACACTGGCTGGGCTGTTTAGTCAACTATTTGCATGTTCATCTTTTTTTGTTGAATTTCCAGATTTCAGTCCGGAACTAAAAGGACCCAAGTCTAAGATCTCTCGAAGCCAGCAACTCATGACCCTGCAATTGACCTGGGCCCTAGAAAAATGTGGCAACTAGCAATGTTGATTTAATCCCATCTTCTGGGGAATGTCATGGTTGTACCCAAGTGGCTCAGGTTTCTAGAGACGTTTTGGTGGGTTGGTGTCCACATAGGTAGGGCCTTGTGGGTAAAAGAGACCCATTCATCTGTTCAACAAATAGTATGAAAGCCTTTTCGGGTTGGGGAAGCTGCCATCATAACCCTTACCATCGAAATGCTAGCCCGAGGGCCGTATTCAAACCAGACCAGCGTTTCACACCCTCCCTGATGTGAGAGAACCATACCTGCCTGTGTTCTTCACCGTCTTCAGCCGCGCCGTCTTGTGTAGGGGCCGGTTCACCTTGAGACGCCATTCTCCTGGGAGGCGCATGTGTGTGCGGCACGCGGCTTGCGCCTTTCCCTTTCCCCTTGCAAGAGAGAGTCTGGCCTTTTCTAAGCACATCTTCGCGGGCCAGCAGAATTTCTTTCGTAGCCTTGATCCGAAAAGAAGTGTTTCTTAAAAAGAAAAAAGAAAAAAAGGTGTTGGTTTTTAAGAGAAAAGGACATATGTGTCCTCTCTCCCTCTGCAGCTCAGGGCTGACAGGGCCCCTCCGTGCGTTGGCGGGGAACTTGGTCATCTGGGCCTCCCTCGTGCTGGCCATGTTGCTGATAGGAGCGGGGCCTGTGTGTGTGTTGTCCTGCGTGCCGTCTCTGGAAAGCGGACGTGCTAAGCCAACGAGCACGGGCAACGCTGTTTCACAAACAAGGCTGGCCTACTTAGGAAAAGAAAGTTTGCAAGTACGATTAGAAACCGCTGTCGGGGCCGGGTCGGGGATGAAGACACCGGCCTGCCATCCCCAAGCTGCGTGTTCCCCCAAACCTGTCCCTCTGGGGCATTTTTGAATGGGCTGTGTTCCCATATACATATATGCTCCAGTCATGTATGACCTCATCCTTTCAGAAGGATGGGA
Organism: Corynorhinus townsendii; assembly: GCA_026230045.1. Classification (NCBI taxonomy): domain Eukaryota; kingdom Metazoa; phylum Chordata; class Mammalia; order Chiroptera; family Vespertilionidae; genus Corynorhinus; species Corynorhinus townsendii. Next base: position 13,468,402 of record JAPDVU010000016.1, on the reverse strand, counting down.
GGGGAGGGGAAAGGATGAGGACAAGCCACGGCCTGAATTTTGCGGTAGAACGCGAAAAACAGACATTATGTGCAAGTTGATGTAGTGGCCCTTCTGTGGATCTGACTCTTGAGCTGTTTCATCCATAAGCCAAGAGGAAGGCCTTAGCATCCCTCCCCCCCCCCCCCCCCCCAGCTTACGTCTGTATCATCTATTATTACTTAAAAGTTGGGGCACGCACACACACACGTATATTCATCTCTCTCCCCCCAGCAAGATCCATATTTTATGGAACTTCGAGGCAACAACTGAACGTGAGCCTGTCTCTGCTTTTGGATGAGGAAAGGAACATGTGCCTGGCCCAGTGGTCGGCAAACTGTGGCTCGCGAGCCACATGCGGCTCTTTGGCCCCTTGAGGGTGGCTCTTCCACAAAATACCACGGCCTGGGCGAGTCTATTTTGAAGAAGTGGCGTTAGAAGAAGTTTAAGTTTAAAAAACTTGGCTCTCCAAAGAAATTTCAGTCATTGTGCTGTTGATATTTGGCTCTGCTGATGAATGAGTTTGCCGACCACTGGCCTGGCCCACTCATATAAGATAAAGGCTGTTGCCTGGTGCTGAGGGTCTGGCTGGGTGGACGATCACCCCCAGGAAGCCAAGCGTTTGCAGACTCACCCAATTATCCGTGCTGCCCTGAGTGTGTTATTTGTGGTGAAGGCCATTTGGTCGCCCTCGAAGACTCACATTTCCTGGCAAACAAAACGAAGCCAAACTCTTTCTTTGTCTTCCCACAGAGCTGGGACCTCTGGCAGGCCTCTGCTGCCAATCTCTCCCTGAAGTGAGCAGCAGATGGACCGGTCCTACTGGGGGGTGCTGTCGGCCTGTCGTCCCCTTGAGCAAACCCCCTCACTGTGTAACATCAGCTCAGCTAAGTGTCCCCGGTGAGGAGGCAGTCAGCACTCTGGGCAAGAGCATCCCTGTCTAGTTCGTTACTACTTTCATGTTTATCCGGTGGAAGAAGGAATCCCACGTTGTTTGAATTCTAGCCCCAGAGTCTATTACGGCCATGATACTGGCAAGTGAGAAGGAAAAATAAATTGGAAGCAAGGGCGGGCGGGCAGGGGAGCAGAGAGAGCAGGACAGTGGAGGGCAGAGGGTACGCTCAGGGCCTCAGGGACAGTGTCTTCCTGCTCCTGGCTTTGAGTCCCAGCTTCCGGTGTTCAAGACCGCGAGTTAATGTCATTCATTATCACTGTGCCTGCTTCTCTCTTAAAACAACGAGACAAGACACAGCCTTGTAAGAGGACCTTCTCTGGAGCCATCAGGGACATTTCGTGGGTCTTGTATTTCTAGTCGTATTAAAATAGCACATTTTGATGATAAGGCTTTGTAAGGATGGTCTTAGGATTCTCATGCAATGATATTTTAATCTGACTGCAGAATACTACTTAATCACATATGACTGCTCTGGGTCTGACTTACCTATCATTCTTGATATGAGGACATTATTTTCCAGGTAGTTTGGGGGGAAAACATGAATAGATATTGAATGTTATGGACGAGGCACGGAGCTGTCACAGATGTGTCTCACTCAGTTCTCAGTCAGCATCTTAAGCCAGGCTTCAGATCCCCAGTCCCACAGACGAGAACCTGAGCATCAGATTCAGTATCTTCCCCATGCTCTCCACCAGCGAGTGGAGAGGAGAACTGAAACTCAGTCCTTCAGATCTCAAAGCCCAAGTTCTTTCCAGTGAAAAGAGGTGCCCTCACTCCGGCTGCTCCTCATACGCCGGTGCTCAGCCCCATGCCTCTTCACAAGGGAGTTACAGGTCTGATTCCTTTCAGTGATTTCAGAGAGAGCGGGAGAGGAAGAGAGAGATAGAAACATCAACGATGGGAGACAGTCATGGAAGGGCTGCCTCCTGCACACCCCCTACTAGAGATTGAGCCCATAACTGGGGCATGTGCCCTGACCGGGAATTGAACCGTGACCTCCTGGCTCAAGGGTCAACGCTCAACCACTGAGCCACACCAGCCAGGCACAGATCTCATTATTTTTTTTTTTTAGCTAAAATGTATTTTCTTTATTGATTAAGGTATTACATATGTGTCTTTATTCCCCCATTGTCCTCCCACCCCCCACTCATGCCCTCACCCCCCTGTTGTCTGTGTCCATTGGTTAGGTCAGTGGTCGGCAAACTGCGGCTCGCGAGCTGCGGTTTGCTGCTCTGTTGACTAATGAGTTTGCCGACCACTGGGATAGGGGCTTAATCACAAGGAACAACAACAGCCTGTAATTATTGGAATCAAGAGTCTAGGTCAGTGGTCAGCAAACTCATTAGTCAACAGAGCGGCAAACCGTGGCTCGCGAGCTGCAGTTTGCCAACCACTGGGTTAGGTTTATATGTATTCATACAAGTCCTTTGGTTGATCTCTCCATCTTACCCGTCTCTTCCCCTACCTTCCCTCTGAGGTTTGACAGTCTGATCGATGCTTCTCTGTCTCTGGATCTGTTCTTGTTCATCAGTTTATGTTGTTCATCAGATCTCATTCTAATGGTTTCCTTCCTCCCTCAAGTGTGTGAAGGAAGAATCTCCAGTTAGGTTATCTTACCCTCTGGGAAAGGCAATTCTCTGAGATATGTGAACGGGGATCTTTTCAAACTCTTTTCTATTTATTGTTCTTTTCTGCATCTCTCTCCTTCCCGATCTTTCTCCTTCCCTTCTACAGTCTGAGCCACGTGCAGCTCAGGTCATCTGGGAGTGTGGTGGGTCAGACCCTGGCAAAGGCACAGGCCACACCCTTGAAAGAGAGCAGGATGGACCTGGAGAGCCTGGGGGGAGCCGCATTCGTTCAAGCAGATGGTTCAGCGTTTGTCTCATCGGTCCCATTTTATAGACGTGGAAACTGATGCCTCACCCAAGGGTATAGAGCCTGGTAGCACAGCTAGCGGCACAGCTGGCGTAGGATCCGTGCTTCCTAACTCTCAGTCCGGTCATTTTTTAAAACTCCCAGCGGGAGGACAGTCCTTTGGCTCCTGTCCAAGTTGTTACTGAACAAGCAATTCCTGTGGGCCCCCATGTCGGCCAGGTCACTCCGTGCTTTCTTTCCTCTTCCCTTTGCGAGGAGCTTACGAAGTGAGGGACTTCTCGGCGAAGCAGCTGCTGCTCTGTGTTGGCACGCAGCCTTCCTATGAAGAATCTCCCTCTTTTCTAGCAGCGGGAGTAGAGGACGGAGGTGGACAGCACAGGTCCCGGAGCCACACTGCCGAGGTGGAATTCTGACTCTGCCACTCTGGAGGCAGGGACTTGAGCGGATGGAACTTGCTGGGCCTCAGTTTTCTCATCCATAAAATGGGAGGGGAGGGGCACTTTTCTCTTGGGATCCACCGAGGGTTAAATTAGATAATAAGTGTACAAGTTCTGTGAACAACGCTAGACCTTCAACAGCTAACCTTTACGAAGAGTTTACCGTAATTATAATATCAAATACCGACCGTAGTAACGTATCAGTATCTGCTATAGCCAAGCGATGGATGGGGGACGTAATTCGGTGCAATGAATGGACATGGCCACCGGTGCAATAATAGGTGGGAACTCTCTGATACTTGGTGGGTTGTTCTGTTTAAAGGTTTGGAAAAACCTGGTGTTTCTCGAGGGGCGAGTCGGTTACTGCATCCATACTTTTTCTGGATCAGGGCCATCTGGAAAATTACGTGCTGTTTCTATGTAAGGAAATCTTATCAAATGAAGTCGTAGCCAAGACTCAATCGTCTACCCATTGTTGGAATATTAAGAAAGTTTTAGAAAGAAAAAAAAAAAACAAAAACCCCAGATGCTGTACAAATCTCCCTGCCCGCCTCAGTTTCATTTTTACACGTCCTCTTCGTTCTTTACCCATATATGTGCATCGTTTGCAGATTTCTCATCTGGAAACTGAAACCCATTCTCACTCTTCGTTGCTTGTGCTTGGGCTTCCTGTATTGTCATGTTTGAGCGTTAGGCCCTGCCTCCTTTTACTCCACTAAATTGCCTATGAATGAGGCTAAGGTGAATGCTAAATTTTTGAGCGTGCAGGAGAAGCCTCTTAGAGGGAGTACCCTTGCTGAGAAGCCGCTGCCGCCCCCCCACCCCTCGCCAGCCCCCCGATTTTCTTGACTTTTTACTCCTGCCTTTCCCTTCAGAACGCGAGAGCCGACTACCTATTTACGTGCTGGTCTTAAGAGAAGTCTTGATCCTTGATCACAGGTCTTTGCTCATGGACTCCCAGAGGAGCGTGTTGTCAGTCGGGGCTTCTCCTTTGCTGGGCGGAGTGGGAAGTGTGGGGGCCCCCGCTCGGCACGTTAAAAGCAGAAGCTGCTGTGAGAGCGAATGGTGCGCGGGGCCACCACCACCTGGTGTCGAAAATATGAGTCACTCCTGTTGACACTGTCGAGAAGACGCTTTGAAGGGACATCACCACAGAAGGAAGTAGCCTGGGAGATGCTGTGTCATTTGTGTGTGCCACCCACCCTCCCCCCCTTTTTTAAGCCCTGGGTTTTAGGGTGATGCTGACATCTGAGTGTTGGAGCAAACACAGTCAAAAGTGTCTCAGGATGGAAAGACAATTCCCATTAGTTCCTTTTGCTAAATTGAGGTAAAATGCCCTTTAAATAGGTGCTAATTCTCCACCAGATAATTAGCTTGTCTTCCTTGATAAAGTGGACGAATTGGGTTGAATTCATTATAATTAATCTTACATATTATGTAAAAATGCATTCGTCTGCCCTTATAAGGTGAAGCTCTTGTTCTTTTTTTTTTAAAAATCTTTATTGTTGAAAGTATTTCATAGGTCCTCCTTCCCCCCCACCACTAACCTCTTCAAGCCTGCTCCTGCTCCCACCCCCCCCACCCTCACCACCCCATTGTCTGTGTCCACTAGTTATGACATATATACATATACACTGAGTGGCCAGATGATGATGATCTCTGAACGCATAATAATCTGGCCACTCAGTGTATATCCTATATAATAAAAGGCTAATATACAAATTGTCCCCTTGACCAGGAGTTCAACCAGCAGGCAGGCCGGCCAACTGCCCATGTCCCCTCCCCCTGGCCAGGCTGGCCGGACCCCACCCATGCACGAATTCATGCACCGGGCCTCTAATGTATATACACACATACTGAGTGGCCAGATTATTATGCGTTCAGAGATCATCATCATCTGGCCACTCAGAGTATATATATGCATACAAGTTCATTGGTTGATCTCTTCTCACTCAACCTCCCCCGCCTTCCCTCTGAGGGTGAGCCTCTTCTTTCCTACCTTGAGGGGGACGAGGCAGGCCACCCCCCTCCACTGAGAATGAATGACTTGAATGCATGACAGCGTGATGGGCCGCTCTCGCTTACACAAGCTGGGAGAAGCTGAGCGTGGCCTTGCCCATAAAAGAGACAGAGCTTTCACGTTAGGGTCTGCTGCATCACTTGAGGGAACTTTGAGAATGCTTGGAGGACTGAGACTTAGACGCCGCAAAGCTGCCTAGATAATTACCTTGAAATCAATCTCCTACTTGTGACTGGACATTTTTCTGGATTTACAGTGCAAAGCTTTTCCCAGGGCGTGGAGAGGAGAGTCATTGGCTCGGTGCACTAGCTGGTGGCTGGGCAGTGAGTCTGGATGGTGGCCTGGAGGGCCAGGAGGGGATGCTCAGGGACTCAGCCACGCTCCTCCCTCCACGTTTTCTTCCTCCCCACGCCCCAGCCATTCAGAGCCCCCCAGGCTTCCCCATCTGGCTGCACGGTGCTTTAAGGGAAGACACTGCAAGTTATTGTGCATGGTCCCTGATTTTGCTGGTATTAAGGTGTGTATGAGGAAGACGTGGAGGGATGGGAATAAGAGCGCCCGCTCTGGGTAATCCCTCAGAGAGCCTCTGCTCCCAGTCGAAGTGTCTTTTCCTGAGAGGAGAGGGGCCGTTGATGTTGGATGGGGAGTTGACCGCCATCTGGTAGCTTACTGCCCCTTAGATTGTTGTGGGCATTGGTCACTGCCTCTGCATGCGTGCGCGCGCGCGTACACACACACACACACACCTACCTTAGTTCACACTTGTAACATGGGAATGAAATTGGCACTGGGTATTGACTCATTTAATGGGGATAACAACAATCGTTACCTCCATCCTCACTGTCCAGCTGAGCACTGGAAACAGAGCTCTTCCACACCGGGATGTGCTACAAGTGTACAATGCGCACTGGGTCTCAAAGACTTTGATAAAAAAATATTAGTACGATATTTCACTAATAATCCAGCCTGCAACTCTTGGGGTCCCCTCCCCTAGACAGCACCCCATGAGTGGTGGCGATGTACATATGCACTGGCACCTCTTTGCTACCAGATTCTTAAATATTGATGTTGAGCTCGAGTGCCTTAGAGGAAGCTGATGGAGGGTGATCATGTGATGAAGGAGTGCTGTGTGGTGTGTGCTTTAAATAGTGGTCTGGAATCTTAGCTTTGAAATGTGTGCCCTGTTATGTCTCATCGACACTGTGTTCAAATCCATTCAAATCTCCTCTTGAGGGTCTTTCGTTTGGATTTTTAAACCATGACCCCTGTGTTTTCATTTTATTTTTGGTTTGTTTGCTCCCTCCCTGCTTAGAATAGACAGTTGTCTTGCCCGTGGTTGTGCCAACCCTAACCCTTCTGCTCATGCTCAGTCCTGGGCCTTGGCCGGCAAAGGTCTCCCAGGTCAGCAGCTCCTAGAAAGTGGACTTCACAAGAGCACCGTGGCGCCACCCTGGAAGGCATTTCTAAGAAAAGACAAACTTGAACTTTGTGGTACTTGCAAGGGAAGATGTGTTTACCAACGGACGTCAGGAACAAAACAAAGAAGGTCCTAGTTGTAAAAGAGGCCTCCTGAGATGCCCACGATGGCTTGATTTCTGTCTGACGGGGGCCAGCTCTGGGCACTTGCACACTGTGCCAGGCTGCTCCGCGGTGTTACGGGGGAGGACAGTTGTCCGTCAGCAGCTCTGCCTGCCACCCTAGGACTCTAGTGACCGGAGAAGTGTCAGTGCCAGTTCCTAAGAGGGACAGAACAGGCTCATGAGAACCAGCCTTTTAAAGAGGCACCAGAAACCCACTCTTCTCTCCCCACGCTGTGCCCCTGAGCACCTCACCTTCCGGCCAACCAGAGGCTCTGAGGCTCCTTGTCTGTCTTTCACCTGCCCCTCGATGTCACCCCTGTGACAGAGCTAGGGCTGTGACAGCCTTCATTAGATGAGGGCACTCCTGTGGTTGAAGAAAATGCTCTCAGGATATGATCATGTTCTAAAGTGGCCTGAAGGCTAGTTTGCACAACAGTGCATGGCTCATGAGCGGGACAGGAGAAACCTGGATTCCTGATGTTAGATCCAGTGCTGTGTCCCTTCACCAGGAGGCAGAAGAGATGGCCTCCAGGGTGGGGAAGATGCTCTGCATCATCCACCTGTTACCATCTCTGTGTCTAAGTGGGTGGGCCGCTAGCTCGGACAGGGCCCCACGTGATCTTGTTGTGTCTTGTACATTCAGTGCGGTGACCCCAGTCCATATTTAGGGCTTAATAAATGTGTTGGGCTGAACTGGGGGTCCCTCCTGCTGTTCCCTGACACCGATCAGGCTGAATGCTCCCTCTTAAACCTCTTTTACTCTCTCGTGGCTGCTTTCTGTCCATGTCCGCCATCCATCACGTACACACAATGTCCAAGGGGAGACATGGACATGGGAGGAAGGGTTGAAGGCCACCAGGTGTGAGTTGCCATGGACCCAAGCCCTCCTCGGGCATGACTGTCCTACAGGGTGCCTCTTCTTCATGAGGCTTGTCAGCCCTCCTTCCCACCCACGTGGGTGACAGGCGTCACATGTCCTCAGGCTGAAGTCACCTGGTTGGCCCTGCACCTGCCTTGCATGCGTCACAGCTGATGGCGTCCTTTCTGGATGATCTTCCATGTTTCCTTTCGCTGCGTTTTCCCTGATGTCTCTTCACCCCTCCTTCTTTTTCTCACTAGGTTTATCTTCAAGAAGTAGGTACCTTTTTGTTTTTTAATCTCCCAAATCCCTAGCATTATGCCAAATAGCACATAGTAGGTTCTTTACAGCTAACAGGCCTTTCTCGTTTCATTTAGTCTAGAAATATTTAATGGGCAGCTACTATACAAATCATGTACACAGGTCCTCGAATAACGTCGCCTTGTTCAACGTCGTTTTGTTACAACATGGATGAGGTGCCATAGGAACAGAATTCTTGTTTATGTCCGTTAGCCTCTGGTAAAATTGGTTTTGTGGTACATTGTTTTGCTTAAAGTCACCGAACCTATCAACAGTGTTAAATGAGGACTCACTGTATTGCTCTGGGTGCTAACCAGTGAATACTTTCCATTTCTATTAATAACTACTATTAGCTCATTAAGTTCACACAATAACTCTATTGTTGCCTGTTGGTACTATGATTAGCCCCATTTTGCAAATGAGGAAACTAGGGTATAAAAAGGCTAAGCAACTTGCCAAGATCATACTGCTGTGGTGTGGAGGCAGCCCAAGCCCCACTGCAGGGAATTATCCTCCATTTCCTCTAGGACCGGGGTGGGGAACGTCTGGCCCAGGGCTGTAGAAGACCAGCGAAATCCTTTGGCCTGGCCTTGCCAAGGCATTAGGGGGGGTGAGTTACATGTTTGACCAAACATAGGAGGCTCATTTTTAAGTCGATGATTGCGTATGGCCCGCGAATGATGTTAGAAATATCCAGGTGGCCCTTGGCAGAACAAAGGTTCGCTTCCGGTTCTCGGACAAACAACAGCTCAGCATCCACGGGGTCCGCATTTTAATAACAACAACAATACACAAGTGAAGAAATAAACAGGTAGTTTCAGAGAGTAACGAGTGCTTAGAAGGTTATAACACTTCTAAACTCCGTGATGTAATGAAAGAGAGCTAAGGGAGGGCAGCTCTAAATGGGATGTTAGGGAAGACCTTTATGAGGAAATCACACTTGATCTGAGGTCTGAATCACCCACGTGAGGAATAAGGGGAAGAGAGTTCAGGAAGAGGGAGCAGCGAGTGCCAAGGCCCTGGGTGAGAAGCAGATCGCCCAGGCCTTACACACCCTAGAACAGTGGTCGGCAGACTGTTGACTAATGAGTTTACCGACCACTGCTGTAAGGCATTACCCTTACCCAGAAGTTTTGACTTCAGGTTAAAGACATTAGTACATTATTAAAATGTTTGTTTTTTTTTACGTATTTTTTCCTAAGGCAGTGGTCAGCAAACTCATTAGTCAACAGGTTGACCACTGCCCCAGAACATCTGGCTCCTTCTCGCTGTTGTTTATCAATTTCAGGTTTATCAAAGCTGTGCTGGCGTAGAATACAAGAATCGGGAGAAACTTACAGATTATGCCAACCCGGATGTTAGAGAAGTGGCAACAGAGGTCACAGAGGTAGAGCCCCTATCACTTTAGTGTGGAAAGAGGGCTGCATTCTGAGTCCTTGAGGTCAGGACTTCTGTCACCCTGAGCAGCGTTAGGCATGGCTTCAAGGGGATGTGGCTGAGAAGGCCAATGGTGTCAGGTGTGGGGTGCATCCCAGGTCACCGCTCCATTCTGCATGTCCCAGGCTGAACTGATCATTACTTGGCTGACCCTCCACTTAACTCAAGTCCATGTTGACAGTGTAGAATCCCAGCCCACCTCCTCAGAGCTGTGCTGGCCTTCTGGTTCTTTCCCCCTTCATCTTAGAAGGTGGTCCACTGGGTGGGGACACGCTACCTGCTGACATGATTCAACGTCATGTTATCTCCCGGCACACGGAGGCCTCACCTGGCTTCAGGCTGACCTTTCCAAGCTCCACTCTCATGGGATGGCATGAGTGTTGGGCATGGCTGGCCGGGTGAATCCTTACTCCAGAAGAGCTCATGCCTGCTCGTTCTGGCAGTTGATCGGTAATACTTAGGCCTGCTTAGTATTCTTGCCAAATACAAAATTCAGCTCAGTGACTTGAGGAAGTTATTCCTATGCGTTTTATGAACTGAAAACATTGGTTTAGTAAAAACACAGCCCAAATTTGAGGTTGACACTGATCCCTTCCCCTACCCCTTTCTCAGTTCCCCAAGCCAGAGCGCTTTGACCTCCAGGTCAGATGAAAACACATCACCCTGAAAGCTGTTATTTGGACACATGGAGGTTTCATTCAAAGCAAGCTGAGATGCACAGGGCATTGTTCACGATATGCTTCTGTACACAACTGAGCGATGGAACCGCTGGGCTTCCCTGTATAACCTCCCTTTGCTTCCTGCCTTCCCTCCTCTCTTCTTGTCATGGATGTTTCTAGATGACCTCCTGTGAACGTAATTTCCACTGGGAATGTTTCACAGTAGAAAAATGCTCTCCCTCGAGGCTTGCTCTTGATATTTCCAGAGATTTATTTAATTGGACTCTACTTAAATCCCATTGGGAAACATACTTTTGCTGTGAAGCTGTGATGTGTTTAATTTGGGGTCTAAGATAAATGTCGGTCCTCAGGGGAGGTGGATGGTTAAGCAACAGTTTTCCTTTTGTACAGTGGGCCTGTCTAATGAATAGCTTTTCTGGGCTTTCCTCTGTTTGTTTGTTTAGCAATGCTTCATTATTTAAACCTCTGCACCGAAAAGCAAAGAATGTTTCCCTCTCTTCAGAGAATTAAACAATGATGGAGAGTGGTTGAGCTCTTGGGAAAAATATAGCTTTATGTTTTATAGCCCTCTCCTTCTGTTAACATTCTTCCCTCTGCAGCCTTCGAGTATGAGCTCATGGATTTTCCCCCCCTTCCCTGAATCCATCTTGATGGATTCACCAGTATTGAGCTTTTTAGTGAACAGAGAAGGTATAGCGTAGCCTCCCAAATACACAGAAAGCCTCCACCTAAAATATCCTTTGGCCCAGAGAGAGGCTGCAGGGAGGGCTAGGCCAGTGCTGATGCCTAAGGAGGGTATAGCTAGGGAGGAGGTAAGTGTCTTGGGGAAGGAGTGGCTTCTCCGCTTGCAGCTGGCTAGTAGAACTAAAGATCCGGAAGGCTCCATGGTCTTATCTCTTAGGGGCTTGTGGGTCCTTTAGGCTGCATCCCATTCCCTGACCTTGGACCGTTCCTGGCTTGACTTTAAGATAGGGTACCAACTTGAGTTGGCTCCCAGGGGCCAGGTTCTCAGGCAGTCCACAGGTTTCAGTGTTATTCCTTGAAAGTAAGAGCTATAATTTCTGTTTTTTTAAGAAGTAAGCTATACTGAGAATCAGAATTAAACGGGGGTGCGGTGTCAGCTAGCTTGGGCTGCCATAACAACATGACATAGATTGAATGGCTTGAACAACAGAAATGTAGTTCTCCAAGTTCTGGGGTTTGGAATTCCAGGGTGAAGGCATCAGCATGGTTAGGTTCTGATGAGGTCTCTCTTCCTGGCTTGCAAACGGCCACCTTCTCTCTGGGTCCTTAGGTGCTGGGGCAAGAGAGAGAGACACCAAGATTTCTGGGGTCTCTTGTTATAAGGGCACTCATCTCATCATAACGGCCCCACCCTCATGACCTCCTCTCTCAAAGGCCCCATTTCCAAATACCATCACCTTGGGGGTTAAGGGATTCAACACATGAGTGGGGATAGTGTGTAATGGAGTCCATAGCAGATGTAAAGGGACGGATTTGCCCAGGTTTTGAAGGTACAGGTATTTACACCATCTGGTCAGTCAGCACCTTTTCGTCTCCCCCTCTCTCCCTCTTCCTTTCAAACATGTATCGGTCATCTTGTATGGATTTCTAAACAATCAGGAGCTCCCACTGAATTTAAAGTTCCAACTGCGTAATGTGCCTAAGAGGCCTCCTGCAGACCCCCACCCCACTGTGTCCCCTGCCCGCTCATTGTGCCTCGCCGCATTAGGTCCTTTGCATCACCCAGGCCTCATGGGTGGCCTGCCTTTGCCATAGTGTGGTTCTCTGGGCCTTAACTGTTCCCCTGGACTCCCTCCCCCTCCCCTTCCCCCCAAACCAGTCAGTCCCTTCTCAGCCCTTGCGAGGCCTGCCCTGGACTTGGATCTAATTAGTTCGCTCCCACAGTACCCAGGAACTGGAGGGAGCCCCGTGGCCCGTGTAATTATTACCCTTGTATTTGCAGGTTTATGTGTTTATCGTCTCCTCCCATTGGACCCTGACCAGTGGGGAGGGAGGGACAAGGGGAGGGGGGAAGGGACATCTACAGGATGTCACTCGGGCCCCCAACTGTCTGGAAGACCTTGCTCTTAGATGAAAGAGATTCTAAAAGTGAAAATAATGGGAATGCAGCTGGTGTGTCCGTTACGAAAACCCGAGGGTTGAGCTGAGTGTTTCTGGTGAGCCGTTCTCCCCGGGAGCTGCTGGGGCTGTCTGTGCTCACGGAGGTCAAGCTTCCACGTGGAGGCAGAAGGGAATCTGGATTTCAGTTCTCAGGAACCTGGGTGTGAACTTGGCCGGCCGTCAGCCCTCTTCCCTCCGCGTGCCCAGCCTGTATGTCCCATAGGCATGCTTCTTCATGGAAAGCCATTCATTTGATGAGCCTCAAAGCCGGTCCTGAATATAAAGCACGTTGACTTCCTTTCATTGGCATTTTGTTGGTGAGAGGGAGAGTCAGACGAACCCCCGGTGACAATCACGCCCACAGGCCGGCCTTTCAACAGGGACGGTGTGTGTGTGTGTGTGTGTGTGAGAGAGAGAGAGAGAGAGAGAGAGAGAGAGACACACGGGGACAACCGGACCCACCACCAAGTCTGCTGTGGCCAGTCCAGGTGAGGCCAGAGATGGAGAGCGTCGCCCTGGCCCTCGGGCACAGGGAGTGGCTGGGGGAAGCCCGTGATGCTCACCCCTGCCTTGTCGGTGGTTCTCGCTGAAACCTGCCGGAGCCTGAGAGGGAGGGTGGATGGAAAGACGGGGTTTTCTGCACTCACAGGCCTCAGGAGTCCTGTGTTGGGGGGAAGGGAAGGGAGCTTGGCCGCGCTTCCCAAACCACCCTCGACCCTTTAACAATAGGGTTAGAAGATACTCTGGATTCTACTGGAAGGTCGAGCATCAAATGCATTCGAGGTAGAACTCCCGAATCTCGTTTCCTCCCTTACACTTCGGAAGGGTTTAGGATCGGAGAGCGGGAGGGAGGGACATGGGAGGGACACGCTGGCCCTGGTGAGGGGGCACAGAAGGGCTCTTCCTGGAAGGCACAGTGACTTCTGCACCACCTGGGGGAGTTCCTGGGGTGGGAGGAGGACTCTGAGATTTTCCCCTTTGAATCCTGCTCACATAATGTCATCTGTTCACAAAAACCACACAAAGCCACTTGATTGTTGTCTTTGTGGAAAATTACACGACCGTCATCAGCTGTTGCTTCTGGCAGTGCTTTCAGTTCTAATGTAAATACATGAGGTAACAGATTTAAAGAAACAGGCTGGATTTACATACGTGCGGAGGAGCCTCCCAGATACTCTGCCTGTTAGTCAAATACACGCAAATTACACTCGCGGTACCCTGAACACGTCACGCGTTACAGCTCTAAGGCAGGGAGGATGGGAAGGGGTGTTAGGCATCACCTCCTTCAAGGGGTCACAGATGCTGCCTTGGGGAGCCGCCGAGCCACCTCCAGGCTGGGATTGAACCCCTAGTCCTTTCTGCACCAGTTCTGCAGTGGGTTCCTGTGTGCACCCCAGGTAACTTCTGAGCTGTGAGCATGGGGTGGGCTGGGCAGAGGGAGAGTCTTTGAGATTGGTCAAAAGCATGCTGGGGTCAGCTTTTCCTGGAAGGAGTACCATTAAAGCTTCATTTTTGTGTCACCATTCCGAGATCATTGCTCAGTTCACCTTTTTGAGGTAAATATTTAGACAGGAATTTTTGAAAAATTACTTCTATTGGGTGTGTGACAAAGATTTTATCCATCAAAGAAGGGAGCAATATATTTTAAAACGTAAGAAATAAGAGCCCCCTGAACAAGTTAATGAATGAAAGCAGTTGTAGAAGTACACAAAACCAAAAATTTAGCTGAAACCATATTGTAAATTATACAAAGACTAGAGGCCCGGTGCATGAATTCATGCATGGGTGGGGTTCGGCCAGCCAGCCCACCCCCCAAATTGGGGCAGTCAGGGCGGGGTTGGCCAGGAGAAGGGGCCATGGGCTGGCGGGCTGGCCCTGCCCCCTGGTTGAACTCCTGAACTTCAGGTGAGGGGACAATTTGCATATTAGCCTTTTATTATATAGGATTAGTAAGGAGCAAAAGCTGCTGTTTTTTAGTTTGGGGCATATATATATATATATATATATATATATATATATGGGGGGGGTTGTTTGTTTTTAATACTCACTGAGAGAGTGGAAGGGAGGGGAAGAGACAAAGAAATCCAGCCGTGACCTCCTGGCACATAGGTTGACGCTCAACCACTGAGCCACACCGGCCGGGCTCCAGAGTCCATGTTCTTGACCACTATCATCCAAGTGCCATTTTACTTTAAAAGACTAGTCACCCAGTAAGAAAAACGAGGCGGCAAACAGGGGTGATCAGTATGCTTGCAGCAAGCTTCTAGAAGTTTCCTTTCAGTCCCCCACCACATGGCTCTGGGTGTTAATTCCACTTGCTGACCTTCAGGGAGCGTTTGCCTTCCATCGCCTGCTGCCCGGCTCTGGGAGGTGGAAATCTCTCATGGTTCTGCACGTGGAGATGGTTCCTTTAATCTGCTCCCAGGGCACTGCTTCCGGATCACACCTCACGGGCTCTTCCCCTCCAGGGGCCCAGCAGCCCGAACAGCCACACATGCCAAAACACACGGACACAGACACACAGGCTTCCCTCCGGACCAGGGCTCCACGGGGACTGCCACCCACTGACCTCCTGGTGGGGGACACAGGTGACTGTGGACTCTGTGTCTCTCTTTAGGGGCTGGGTGTGTGTCACTCTTTAGGGGCTGGGTGTGTGTCTCTCTTTAGGGGCTGGGTGTGTGTTTCTCCTTAGGGGCTGGGTGTGTGTCTCTCTTTAGGGGCTGGGTGTGTGTTACTCCTTAGGGGCTGGGTGTGTGTTACTCTTTAGGGGCTGGGTGTGTGTTTCTCTTTAGGGGCTGGGTGTGTATCTCTCTTTAGGGGCTGGGTGTGTATCTCTCTTTAGGGGCTGGGTGTGTATCTCTCTTTAGGGGCTGGGTGTGTGTTACTCTTTAGGGGCTGGGTGTGTGTTACTCTTTAGGGGCTGGGTGTGTGTTACTCCTTAGGGGCTGGGTGTGTGTTACTCCTTAGGGGCTGGGTGTGTGTTACTCCTTAGGGGCTGGGTGTGTATTACTCTTTAGGGGCTGGGTGTGTGTTTCTCTTTAGGGGCTGGGTGTGTATCTCTCTTTAGGGGCTGGGTGTGTGTTTCTCTTTAGGGGCTGGGTGTGTATCTCTCTTTAGGGGCTGGGTGTGTGTTACTCTTTAGGGGCTGGGTGTGTGTCTCTCTTTAGGGGCTGGGTGTGTGTCTCCCTTTAGGGGCTGGGTGTGTGTCTCCCTTTAGGGGCTGGGTGTGTGTCTCCCTTTAGGGGCTGGGTGTGTGTCTCTCTTTAGGGGCTGGGTGTGTGTCTCTCTTTAGGGGCTGGGTGTGTGTCTCTCTTTAGGGGCTGGGTGTGTATTTCTCTTTAGGGGCTGGGTGTGTGTCTCTCTTTAGGGGCTGGGTGTGTGTCTCTCTTTAGGGGCTGGGTGTGTATTTCTCTTTAGGGGCTGGGTGTGTATCTCTCTTTAGGGGCTGGGTGTGTGTCTCTCTTTAGGGGCTGGGTGTGTGTTACTCTTTAGGGGCTGGGTGTGTGTTACTCTTTAGGGGCTGGGTGTGTATTTCTCTTTAGGGGGCTGGGTGTGTATCTCTCTTTAGGGGCTGGGTGTGTGTATCTCTTTAAGGGGTTGGGTATGTATTTCTCTTTAGGGGCTGGGTGTGTACTAGGTGTACTGGTTAATGTGGATTTTATAAAAAAAGAAAACAGGATAAATCAAGAGAAACATCAAAAGTGCTTTATTCAAAGTAACGTCCATCGCTAGCTACACATTTCCCCATCTTCCAGGTAATTGGTGGGTACCGTCCCAATAGAACTTTTCTTGTTTTGAGGCAAACCATTCAGAGACCCAATTTTCCACTTCTTCGTACGTTTTGAAGTGTTGCTCAGAAAGTGCGTGCGCCATCAACCGGAACAAGTGGTCATCTGAAGGAGCAAGGGCTGGTGAGTACGGCGGGTGGGTTAATACTTCTCAGGCAAGACCTTTTAACGTGTCTTTAACTGGTTTTGAAGTGTGTGATGGTGCATCATCATGAAGCAAAATTACTTTGCCTTGTCTTCTGGCACATTCTGGTCGTTTTACAATCAAAGCATGGTTCCAATTGATTATTCGTTGTCGGTAGCAATCAGTATTAACGTGGTTTTAGAAGCTCATAATACACCATACCTTCCTGATCCCTCCAAACGCAGAGCATTGTCTGCTTTCCGAAGCGATATGGCCTTGCAGTTGATGGTTGACCTGGATCAACCCATGATTTCGTGCATTTGGGATTATCAAAATAAATCCACTTTTCATTGCCAGTCACAATTCGATGCAAAAAAGACTTTCTTTCATGCCGTTGAAGCAACATTTTACCGATGACTTTTCGGTTTTCCATTTGTCTTTCATTCAGTTGATGTGGCACCCATTTTCCTTCCTTTAAAATCTTTCCCATTGCTTGTACTAGTATTTCTCTTTAGGGGCTGGGTGTGTGTTTCTCTTTAGGAGCTGAGTGTGTATTTCTCTTTAGGGGCTGGGTGTGTGTTTCTCTTTAGGGGCTGGGTGTGTATATCTCTTTAGGGGCTGGGTGTGTGTTTCTCTTTAGGGGCTGGGTGTTCTTCCTTGCCACTCGGCGTCCATGTGCTGCCCAGACTCGTTTTGGCAGAGAAGCTAGTTCTGAGATGAGGGTTGGAAATGCGTTGCCCAGTGTTGCTGCTCAGGCCTGGAAACTATTTGCTCTGATAACTACAAGCAGTTGGTGCCTAACGTGGTCAGCCTGGCGAGGACTCTGAGGACAGACAGGGAGAGGAGGGGAGCAGTGTCATTGAAGACATTCAATCTGCCCAGCTGGCATGGCTCAGTGGTTGAGCATCGACCTATGAACCAGGAGGTCACAGTTCGATCCCCGGTCAGGGCACAGGCCCGGGTTGTGGGCTCGATCCCGAGTGCGGGGTGTGCAGGAGGCAGCCGACCCATGACTCTCTCTCATCACTGATGTTTCCATCTCTCCCGTCCTCGCTGAAGTCAGTATATTTTTTAAAAGTCCTATATGATTGTCTAACCACTGTGCCGTAACCTGAAACTAATACTGAAGAGCCATGAAGGCGAATGGTAATTGGGAAATTTAAAGAGGATTAAAATATGAGGTAAAACCCTCAGTCCTCCCTCCCCTGGGAAAGCCAGGATCCAGGCATGCCCAGCCTCGCGGGATGCCCAGCCTCGCAGGATGCCCTGACTGGCCACGTGCGGCGCGTGCGCTGAGGAAGGAGGGAGCTGCTGCTTCCTCCTGGAGCGTCGTTTAAGCTCTCCCACGGCTCGATGCCTTGGTTTCAGAGCAGCATCTCTAGACGCTGGCTTACTTCTCATGTACGGTCTTTATATGAAGCAGTCATTTTTAGGTCTTTGAAAGGGTAGTTTCCCCAAGTATTGCGAAAACACGTGCTTTAAATATGAGCTAGAGACGGTTTTGAAGGACTTGCTATTTATGAACCAGTTTAATCCCCAAAGCAGTGGGGGAGGCAGGTGCTGCTGCCGTCCCTGTTCCCTCTGTGGGGAAACGGAGGCACCGAACCTGTGCAGGCGATGGCAGGGCTAGTGCTCAGGATGCACACCCAGGCAGCCTGGCCTCGGCATCGCTGCCCGCATGTAGGCCCTTGGGACTGCGGTGCGCCTGGTGACATAGCAACAGAGTCACCTGGGCTTCTGGTACCAGGCTCTGTGGGTAGACGATATTACACCCACTCTGCAGATCAGTAAACTGAGGCCCAGTGGGGGAAAGTGATTGCACCAGGCCTCACGGCTCCTCTGAGGCAGAATCACAACCGCAGCCTCGTCTGTCTGCCTCCAACCCCCGCACCTAACCACCAGCCACACCGCCTCTGCTTCAGTGTTGCTTATCAGGTTGTAATGCTCTCATTTAGCAAGAACAAGTATGAAATGACCACAGCTCCGCGGAACGGGGGCGGTCAGCTGGGCCTCCAGGGGACGGGATGGGGTCTGGTAGGGGACAGGGTTTGGAAGAGAAAAACCTCGTTGGACTCACTCCTTTCCTTCCCTCCTCCCCAGCTTCTCACCCCCCTCCCCAGAGAAAACAGCGCTGGTCCCTCCAGACATCGCTGTACAGACCACCACTGCGATCCCCTGGTTCCTTTTGCTCTAAGCACCATCCCGGGGACGGGGCTTCCTGCACCGTCTGCTGTGCACTGCCCTTCCTGGGACCTCTTGCCCAAGTAGCACTCAGACGGGAGACAGTTTCTTCCCTCCCTGCAGTGAGCATTTTCTTCTGCAGCGGATACGTTTGAGCTCCCCTCTTCCCTTTCCTATCCACTCTGTCTCCACATACTCTCCGAGCCGGTTCCCACGTGGCTTATGCAACATGCCCAGAATTTTGCACGCTCCGAGCCCCCCTGTGATTCGGATCTTTCTGTGTCTGTCTGTCTCGAATTCTCTCCCCCTACCCCCTCGTTTTCCCCCCATTAAGCACATGGAAGGCCCATGCCACCTGTTAGCATATTACATCACTGCCTCCCCAGACCACAGTTGCACCAAAGGCCTTAAACAAAGTCCTTCTTCTTGTATTGTTTGCACTCAAAGAGTTGATATCATGCCAACTGATGTCATTGTATGTCTTTGTGTGACTGCTATGGCAACTGGGCAGGTGGGGAGCCCCCAGCTGATGTCATTGGGAAAGGAGGTGTAGAGACAGAATTTTAAAAAGCTCCGTGCTGCTTTCTTCTGCGTGGGGGGTTTTCTGGCGTGCATATATCTATTTTTTTAACTCGCCGCTTTTGAGACAAATTACAGCTCGAGTACCCTACGTAAGACGAGAGAGTTCTTGTTTTCTCCCCCTACCCCCTTAGAAACGTCTTTTGAATTCATTTTCGTTGTTCTTTCCTCTCATTGTTTATGGAAAAGTGTAACAACTGCCTTTTTCTTTGGGGGAAAAAGAAGTGAATGAGGTTCCCATCCCGGAATCAGTGTGAACTGTCTGCTTGGACTTGGTAGGGGCCAGAGCTGAGCAGGCTTTAAATAACCTTTCCGTCTCTTTTGTGGCGCTGGTGATGGGGCAGTGGGTAATTTCAGTGTCTTTAAATGTTTTCACTAGTGAAGTTTTTCGGGTTTTCCATTTCCGCTGTCTGCTTTAAAAATGATCTCTTTGAGCCCAGATAAACTACCCCCCACCCATGATTTCCTAGCAGAATACACTCATAATATGTAAGGGCAGCGTTTAATTCTAACAATTAGAATGAAGGGGTAGCTCTTGCTTTTCTTTGCGAAAAGAAGAGCTTAGAGGAGTGAAGTGATCCTAACATTACGCCTCGGCATGTGCTTGGGGCCACTGCCTGAACATGTGACCTCCCTGGCGTACATGGCCAAGTCCACGTGCGCTGGCTGTCAGCAGCCCGGACCCTGGGTCTCGGTTACAGTCTGGAGCTTCCTGCTGTGGCTGCTAAAGATGAGGCTGGAAGGACGTCCGCGAGGTTCAGAGACTTCCTGTGCTCGTTTCGCCACAGCCACATCCTGTTCGCGCGCTCGCTTCCCGTCGTCTCACCTCCTGAAACCGGCCGCTGCGAAGCCCCTGCCGAGGGGGAAAGGCTGTGTTTTGGTCGCTTTCAGCTTATGGGAGAGCTCCGACTTCTTCCTCTGGGATCTGAATTAGAGATGACGGGGTGCTAATGATGGTTGGCTGCACAGCCCTTTCTTGTATAATCTTTTGGGCTTATCCACGAGTGTGATGCGACTAACAAATAAGAAAGGAAACTTGAAGCAGACTGCGATCCATACATTTCCTAACTTAAGTGTCCTTTTTTTGCATAGTCTTTCAACTTTTGATCCACCATGTACGGTGGATGTTTTTCAATTGCCTTTTTTTTTTCCCATTTAATATTAAACATTCTCTTTGTTTTCTATTTTTCACAACCTTGAGTGGCTACATAGCATTTCATTGGGTGATTATATTAACTCTCCCCTTGAAATTGTTTAACTCGGCCTTTTCTATAAAATAGACAATGCAGTAGCGAACATCTTACACATCCAGCTGATTTCCTTCAGATCTGTTCTCCTGGGTAATGCTCCTTTGGTGGGGGAGCAGGCCTGCATTCTAAAAATGGGAAAACTGGTACAGTTTTCAGCTTTTTACACGAGACCCGTAACATGTAGGAGGCAGAACGGAGCCTTAAGCCAGCTCAAAGGTGTGCCTCAAGCATGTCAAATTCAAATGCTAACACGGGCCAAAGAAACCAGGTCTAAGTGTACGTGGGCCGCAAGAAGACAAAAGCTTCGCTTTTCATAAAAATGTAGGTTTATTTCTAGAGAGACATGCTGAACACAAAGGGCTGAAATAAATGAGGCATCGTTAACAAAATAGAACATTTTAATAAAAACTATTATTTTTCCTTGAACATTAACTTACCCGACGCGAAATATTTCCTGTTGTGCACACCAAACCAGTCAGTCCCAGACGAAGGCCGTGGCCGTGGCCGTGGGCTGCTAAAATAGTTGCTGCTGGTGTTAGTGAGGAGAAATGGTGCGCGTAAGGCGTGTAAGGGAAATGACTGCACCACGATTATAGTGATCAGTCATTAGCGAACATTGTAGTTTGTTACTAATAATTACATATAAGGATATTGTAAGAATTAAGTTACGAAACGATTAAAATGTTTCTTACATACCGTTATATTGGCTGGGCCGCAAAAATATTCGCTGTGTGCCGTGAGTGTGACATGCTTCTTAGAGGTTTCCCGGTGGAGAAGTGGGTGCAAGGATCTGGACTGTTCCCACACTGGAAATCGGGATTGAAAATGGTCAGTGAAATACACGGCAACACCAGAAAAGGGATCAGGAAAACTCCCCTCACACCTCCCTGCATTTTTGTCTTTTCCAAGCATTTCTCTGCTGCTTGGGCAGTCATAGAAATAACTAATAAACGTGGCAAACCCCTGCCGAGTGATACCGTGTGCCAGGCAGCGTGCCGAGTACGTTACATGTATTCATTCATTCCAGGCTCCCAATCACACCAACAGGTAGGTGCCATGACCCTCTCTGTACAGGGAGGGGAACTGAGGCTCGGAGAAATGAACTTCAGCAAGTGGCCGAACCAGGAAGGGGTGGGACTGGGATGAGAGCCCAGGTGAACGGGTTCTTCCCAGGTCCCCGCTCGGGACCACTGTGCTGGGTTGGGAGGGCAGTGGTCCTTGTGGGTGAGGTGAGTTTACAAAGGGTGCCCGTCACACGCCTGCGGTGCCAAGATGCTGACAGAGGTTCCTCGCCCGAGGTCATCGCGCTGTGCCTTCCTCAGCTCCCCAGGTGCAAGCTTCTATGTAGGCCACTGAGCACAGGCGCCGGGAGGCAGATCCAATTAGCCGCCGATGGGATTGCCTGGTGCTCCGGGAGCCTTTTCCAGGGGAGCATGCCCCAGTTTGTACCCAAAGCACATTTCTCAGGCACCGTGCGCAGTGCTAGCCTCCACAGCATGTCCTGAGCCTCCAAATGGACTTTTTAAAATATTTTATTATTTTTCTAATATACTTATTGATTTCAGAGAGGAAGGCAGAGGGGGAGACAGAGAGAGAAACATCAATGATGAGAGGGAATCATTGATTGGCTGCCTCTTGCATGCCCCCCAGTGGGGATCAAGCATGTGTCCTTGACCGGAATCGAACTGGGACCCTTCAGTCCGCAGGCCGACGCTCTATCCACTGAGCCAAAGCAGCTAGAGCTTAAATTTTATTTTATGAAGTATATATATACATCTGCAAAAAGCACATGCTCCTGCCCGGCCGGCGGGGCTCAGTGGTTGCGCATCGACCCATGAACCAGGAGGTCACCGGTTTGATTCCCCGTCAGGGCACAGCCCCAAGTTGTGGGCTTGTTCCCCATTAGTGGGGGGCAGGGCGTGCAGGAGGCAGCCGATCAATGTTGATCTTTCCCTCTCATCGATGTTTCTGTGTCTCCGCTCCTCTCTCTGTAAAATAGAAACATATTACAAAAACAACAACAACAAAACAACAAACCACACACTCCTTCCTCCCGGGAAGGTGCCCACTGGAAGGCCGGGGCCGTCATGCTTCTCGCTGTGTTTGCATTCCAGGTGGCCTCAGCAGTTTTAAGCAGAACCATGAAAACCTCTGTGACAACTCCCTCCAGCTCCAAGAGTGCCGGGAGGTGGGGGGCGGCGCATCCGCGGCCTCAGTGCTACCTCAGTGCATCCCCACCACCCCCGACATCGAGAACGCGGAGCTCACGCCCATCCTGCCCTTCCTGTTCCTCGGCAACGAGCAGGACGCCCAAGACCTGGACGCCATGCAGCGGCTGAACATCGGCTACGTCATCAACGTCACCACGCACCTGCCCCTGTATCACTACGAGAAAGGCCTCTTCAACTACAAGCGGCTGCCAGCCACCGACAGCAACAAGCAGAACCTGCGGCAGTACTTCGAAGAGGCTTTCGAGTTCATTGGTAACTACCTCCGCCGGGGGGCTGGCCTCTTCCGCCTTCCTTTCCCCTCTGGCTTTGGCTCTGATGTCAAGTTCAAGATGAATGTCGGGGTGGGTAAAGGAAAGCTGCTCGGAGTGGTTTTGGGGTTCTGCTCCCTGGCGCAGCCCGAGGTTTCTCTTAAGGCATAACCCACCGAGTGGACTGGGTCCATCAGGATGAATATGAAAGGGCGGGAATTCCACTCGGGTGGGAGGTGTTCAGCTGGAAACCCTCATCCCTCAAGTTCTCCGTGAGAAAGGGGCAGGGTGAGCCGTGATGCGTTCCAGAATATAACTTCTATAAAAGAACTGGTAGAAGGCAAGACAGTGGGTAGCAGAGCTGGTGCTGCGGCTTTCCGGTCTGCCTCGGCACCTCGCAGGAAATAGAATATAGTGGCTAAACGCGCCCGCGCCCCCTTACCTTGAGTTCAGTGGACTTGCAGTTGGTAGGGCCTCTTTACGTGCGGTGAGGCGACGTCATGGTGAACACCTTTCCCCATCGCATCAGCGCAGAGAAGGGAGAGGACCGGAGGCGGGCGAGTGTTGGTCCCTCTCCCTGCTTTGTCTGAAACATCGGGTAGCAGAGGGCGGGAACGTGAGCACTGGTGAGATGGTACTCGATTTCCTTAGTTCACCCCAGACTCACTGAAGTAGGAAGATCAAGGTGTCTGGCCTGAGGAAAATTCTAGCAACAGCGGGCCTTGATCTCCAAAAGGCAGCGATGGCCAGCCTAACCCTAATCCTACCTTTAATTTTGCTGCTTCTATAGCCTCAGACTGTTGTAAGGTTCAAATGATCATTGGGATAACACCTGGCATCTAGCTGATAGGCATCTTTTTCAAGTGACTCTAACCTTCATTACCGCAAAGGGGTGACCCCGTGCTTTTCCTAAATATGGCAGCAGCTTGCTGCTGGCCTGTGTCCCGGGAAGAATGCTCTCATGTCAGGTGCCCCTCCAGTAGAAAATGGGCTCAACAGCCATTGGGTCGGGTGGTCTCGCTGTCGAGTTGACAGCTCTGGCCACTGCCCAGCTCACTGCCCGCTGTTTTCCTTGCTAATGTGCCTTCAGTGCAGGACCATGGAGTAGTCCGTCTGGAAGGAAATTCTGAGTGGGCACCGAACTTAGAAAAGTAAAACGGCTTCTCTAAGGTCATCGGAGTCTTAGTGTCAGCGGAGGGACCAGAACTCGGGGCCCTTGGCTCCCAAGCCAGGGGCCTTTCCGCATGGGGCAGTGTTTCCCGTGCTCTGTTCATTCCCGCCTGGTAACACGTGGTGCCAAGGGACCTTACATTCTCTATTACCAATATCTGAACCAGGCGTTGGGCCCGGAGGAAGACATAGTTGTTGTCGTCAAGCAGATGAGGAACTTTCTGGTCGGTACATGATGTTATGGCTGCAATTTTTCTGACTTCATTCCAGTTGAGGGAAGTTAGGAAATTGTTTTCCTTTCGTGAGTAGCATGCAGTGTGCTTCCTCTAAGAGGACTGCAATCAAAGCACCCTACACGTTCCCTGGAGGGTGTTCACTCACCTGCTTTTGTAGAAGGAAGACAAACAGCCAACAGCATCTCACCTGGAACCAGTTCCGTATCCCGGCCTGGGTAGCACGGTTGTGTTTTCACTGTTACATCGTTGGGTGAACTGCCTGGAGTCCTGTAGTCTCGATCTAGGAGAAACAGCAAGTTTTGTAAACACAGCAGCACTCACTGCGAGTCCAATAGAACTAAAGAGAGTCTAGGTTTAGGGTTTATGCCAGATGGTTGCCGAGTTGGGTGACGTTATCCCCATGTCCCCCGAGACTGGTTAGTGGGCATTATTCCCAGGGTTCAGACACAGGGATTGAGCCTCAGGGTCACTCATCTAATGTTTGGGGGAACCAGTGGTCAGAGCAGCGCTTTGTAGCTCATCTTCTTACCACCTAGTATGTGCTAAAAAGAAGACATTGAAAGGGGAGATACTTTCTTGAAACAGTACTTCTATGAGCAGTAAGCCTGATAGGATGTTTCTTTTCTTGGTAGCTGTATGTTAAATCACAACTCTCCTTACTCTGTTGTCCTCTCCTGCTCTTCATCTAACTGGTATCCCTTCAGGACACTTCCTTGGGGATGCCTTTTAGTCTAGACGTGTCATGAGGAATCCGTTAGGCAGTGCCCACAAGCTGCTGTCCTGAGCTTTTAATGTCTCAAACATATAAAGTATGGCCTTCCCCAGTTGCTCCGGGTTCTGAGCCATTCCTTAAACTCCTCCATGTGTCCAGTCACTGCCATGTGGGTGCAGAGGGCTCCACGGTGCAGCTGTAGGTGACACTCATGCCTGGACCCACAAGTCTTTTCCTAACTTTGCAACAGGGTTTTCCCATAAGCAGCCAAACATGGTACCTTCCTAGGTGACTTCTGTCCCTTTGACCTCGGTCTGAGTTTCGTAAGACTGAAATTCTTATTCATCAATACCAGTTCCTGTCCGGAGCAATTCTACAGCATAAAGAACTGTGTTTTTTTTCTCTCTCCCAGGCGGGAGAGACTTTAATAACTCTAGTTTTGACAAGTCACACAGTCTGGCAATTGGAATTAAAGTCCTTGACGAGGAGGGTCTGTTTGGTAGCTTGCTTAACATGGAAATTAACTGTGTTGTGGCCCTCAGGTCAGTCAATGCCACCGCCTGTGACGGACCCTGTTACTATGAATAATTCTTTCACCTGCTCTTCTCTTTAAATGCAGGAATGTAAGCTTCTTATCTATGCAACGATTGCTTTTCGCCCATTCTGGGGGTTGTCACACGTTACACACTCGGCTAGTAAGTTATACTTGGGTTTAAACCATTTTAATTCCTCCTGGACAGAATACAGCCCGGTCAAGTGCGGAGGGAGTTAACTCACCTGCCATCTCTCTGTGTCCTTGCCTTCACCTCTTGCCATTCCCCCTTTTCCAGAGGAAGCTCACCAGCGTGGGAAGGGGCTCCTGATCCACTGCCAAGCCGGGGTGTCCCGCTCGGCCACCATCGTCATCGCCTACTTGATGAAGCACACACGGATGACCATGACTGATGCTTATAAATTCGTCAAAGGCAAACGACCAATTATTTCCCCAAACCTCAACTTCATGGGGCAGCTGCTGGAGTTTGAAGAAGACCTGAACAACGGCGTGACACCGCGAATCCTTACACCAAAGCTGATGGGCGTGGAGACGGTGGTGTGACAACAGTCAGGACGGTCAGGGTCACTGTGTCACTGTTAGGAGACAAAGAGAAAGGAGAACGAATTATTTCTTTGCTTTTTCTGTCTTTTTTTTTTTTTTTTTTAAGCTGGGGGTAAGGTTTGTGAATGGAAACAAACTCGTTTAAAATCTTTTTATTTTTAACAAGTGTGAGAAGAATTTAACTTTTGACGCCCATTGAGATTTACTTCCCAGGAACTGATAAAGCAAAGAGGCTAAGGAAGTTTTTTTTTTTTTTCTTTCAAGCCAACAATAAAC
The DNA here is from genome assembly GCA_026230045.1 of Corynorhinus townsendii. Classification (NCBI taxonomy): domain Eukaryota; kingdom Metazoa; phylum Chordata; class Mammalia; order Chiroptera; family Vespertilionidae; genus Corynorhinus; species Corynorhinus townsendii. The sequence continues at coordinate 13,442,226 of JAPDVU010000016.1, read as the reverse complement.
ACATAATAAAACTTATTTCTTCCCCTTTTCCTTTGAAGCTATTTGTAGAGTTTATGATTATATAGTCTGTGCAGGTTCATAGACCGAATATACTACACTTTGTACCAATTTAAAAAAGAACCAAAAGAAAGGAGGAAAGACATTGGATTAGGAAGACCTGGATCTGCCGGGCCATTCTAGAAAACAGACCCACCCCACCGAGCCCTGACTGCTCATTGGTGCCGAGTGCAATCAGGGCAGTGGGAGTGGTCTAAGGACCCTTCACGTTCTTGAAAGAGACAAAGATACTGTTGATTTTGTGTGTTTCATACTCTGAATTATTATATTTTCCCCCTTTCTGGGTTTAAGGGATTTTTTTTTTTGAACTAGCAAGGAACTGACCATTCTACCATATGCCTTCACTGTGCAATACTAGGGTGTTTGGAGTGTGCAAGCAAGTTAGAGCGGGCAGCCAAATGCTAGGCAAATAGTGCAAATTTGCCAGCGTGGAGATTAAAGAGAATTAAATGAAACCGATTACTTTTCCTTCCCACCTTTTTCCTTTAATTTTTTTTTTTGGATTTGATTCTGGTTACAGTGCCATAAACCTTGTTACATATGTATATCAGAATGTTAAAAAAAAAAAGACAAAAATTTATTTAAAAATATTTTTCGCAAAAAAAAACAAAACTGGGTGTGTTTCTGTTGATTTGTGTAAAGGTTTATTTTCATTATATAAATGAAACTCATCTTGGGACGTGTCTCGCTTCCTCCTCTTTTCCTCAACTCCAGATGAAGCATCTCTTACCTCTGGTAACTGGTCCATGTCACATCAGTGGGAATAAACACATTTTCACAGGGAAGAGGGATGAGGAGGTGAAATGTTCTCTGTCCTCAATGGGATGCAGCGGGAATGGGCAAGGAAGCAGAATAGCTCCAGGACGGGCCTGCTCAGGGGATCACCCCTTTCCTCAGCCCCGCCATCTCCTCTGCACATGCCATTCCTCTCCGGTAGGAGGGGCGCCACGTAGAGTCACGTTAAGGAATGGGGTGAGTTGTGGAGACCAGTTAGGTCACGGACGGACTGGTTGGTTAGAATCCCAGGATCTCCCCAGAGGCTATTTGATAAATACTTGTGACAGTCAGCCATTTAGGGTTTCTGATGGCCATCCCCACCCCTCCATCGCCACTTGCTCGCTTGACATTTTTAGGGACATTGACCATGGAGTGTGCACCACAGCCAATGTCTATTTCCCGCTCTTTCACCAGCAAACTGAAGTCGCTTCATCAGACACAGCTTCCTGCTCGCCCTGGGCTGAGACATGGCTTATAGTCCATGGATTCCCGACCCATAGACGAGTGCAGGTGGGCACAGGGGAGGAACGAAATCCAATGTTTTCTACGCTTTATGAAAATAGATATGTAGAGGGACTTGGCCTTAGGAGACACTCATAGCCAACTACTGAAACTTGCCTAACTAGTTACTAGTTGAAGGATTCTGGCGTGTCCAAGTCCACATGACTACTTTTGATGTACTTTTGTGAGTGTTTGCTTACAAATGTTACGATAATGCAGTATTTTTGACTTTTAAAAATAGCTTTTCTACTAGAAGTTACTTTACCTCTTATGAGAAAAGTAGAGAGGGACATCAACAGACATTAACAGAGAGCTGTTTTGAATTATTTGCATCGAGTACAAAGTGTTAAGCGCAAAGTCCATCTCTCACATGCTGTTTTCTAGTCTTCAGACTAAGGATTGGTGGCCGAGCCTATGTAAGGAGTGGGGTCGGCCTCTAATTAGTGATTTACAATATGGGATGATTTACGAGGCTGCTTTTTTTTATTGTTGATTCTCAGTCCAAACGTGAAATTTCTGACAGAATGTAAGACATTCCCTGTCTCCTTTTTCTTTTAAAAACCAAAACAAAAAGAGAAAAATCAATACAGGTTTTCTTCTCTACTTACATGAACGAACATGATTTATGTTTTTTGAACTTCCTGATTTTGAGAGAAAGACAGGCACCCTGCCAGCCAGCATCCCAAGAATTCTGAGGGAGATTCAGAATTAGGTCTTTTTTTTGCTAATCTGCTCCGAGTCACTTAGCCTCCATTTCTCCATGAGGAATGTTAACCAGTTCATGAAAACGATAGGGATTAGCAAAGACACCACTCTAGAAATCTGACTCCCCCAAGCGTTGGGCCTCCCTCGGTGCCTGGGGGCCTCAGGGCTGAGCTGGGAAATCCTGGAGTATCATCTCCCCGAGAAAGCCAACCTCTGACCAATGCACGCATCGTGCTCAGAGCCCCGCAGGGCTGGTCTCCTGCTGAATGAATAGGATGACTTAATCGAATGAATTTATAATATATCTCACGAGGAAAAAGAAAAACAGATACAGAAGGCATTGCTGTCTAAACCTGTCTAAATTGATTTCAACAGTTAATACCTGTGCAGCAAATGCATGCTAACCAGGATGTAGAGTTCGCGTTTCACCGAAGAGTTTGGGCTAGCTACTTCGAGATGGGGACAGGAAGGGCACAGCGGGGAAGGTGACACGCGCAAGGCAACGCAAGGTGCCCAGGCCAGCAATCACGTCTTCTGTTGATGGAAAAACGAGGAGACACGACCTTCCGAAAGGGCAATCCAACACGGAAGTGGGAAAATGAGAGCTGACAGTAAAACAGAAGACTGTATCAGAGTGAAGAACCAGGACCCGACTCACCCTTCAGAAGGTGACAAAGATACGACGCTAGTAAAATGCTCTCGCCAGCCCTTTGGGGAGGGAAGGAGTATGGGGAGCCGGCGTGCATAGCTATCAAGAACATGGCTGTCGCCTTGTTGGTGAACCGACTCTTGTAAAAACAAGCCACAACACCTTGCATTTGTGTTTTACTCCCCAGACAGGGAACAGCCAACCTCAGGAAAGGAGTGGATACCTGCTTTCAAGTGCTAGTGGGAGACAGTTGTTCTGTATGGATGTGGGTGGGAGAGAGGGTGGAAAGGGAGTATAAGGGTGGACGATAAGTGATCAGAAAAAGTTTCCACAATAGATCTGTCGGCAAAAGACTTCCTGCCCTTATGGAGGGGCTAGGCTGAATTCCAGGCTTCCCGGGGTTCCTGATTGGTCAGAAGCAGGAGCACTGAGAGAGGTGGAAGGGGGTTTATTCCGGAGATTAGACAACTGGGGTCCAGAGGAGGGGTCTGCTGATGACTGAAGTCGCGGTGGGTCCGCGGGGCTAATGGAGAAGAGCTGGGCGTGAAGGGGAGGAGAGCAAGGCTGATGGAATTAGGAGGAAAAGCTAGAATTCGGGTTTGCCTTCCGCCAGCCTCCACGAGGATGTGGGTGACTTTGGGGAAGGACCCCGTGCCCTTTGCCGAGGACCTGAACACAGACCAGGCACAACCCGTGCGACATTGAGGGAGGGGTTCTAAGTCAAGGCGAGCCACCAGGTCAGTGAGCAGTGCGCCCGCTGTCCGTGTGCCCGGGGCCCGGGTCAGAGTGCAGTGGTCGCTGCTTCACGCAGGCCCCATACCTCATGCAAATCTCGCGGGGGCCAAACTCAGCCCAGTGAGAGATGGTGGGGGGTGGGGGGTACGTCTGCACAATGCGGTTTCTGATTTAGCCAAGTCTACGCTGGACCACAGCTCCACCGTCCATCCTTGCCAACTTGGCATCTAGCTACACTCCTGCGGGCCACGCGTAACTTCCCAACAGACATGAGAAAAGGAGGTTTTCACCTAATAAGATGCAACTGTCACTTCTGTGGCTGGAAACACTCTCCCAGAGAAGGGATGTAGCCCCACGTGTTACTCTTACCCACCCTTGGATGGCGTTCATTTCCCCTGGGGTTGAGATCCACTCTCCCTTCAACAGCCTGCAAGTGAAGGCCAGGAAACACAAGGACGTTTTAGATTGGATTGTGCTTGCCAGAAGGGGTGCGTTTGAAATTGTGCACCCCAGACCTGGGCAATGTGATCTTATTTGGAAACCGGATTTTTGCAGATGGAGTGGCGTTTTGAAGAAGGTCATATTTGGAGTAGGATGAGCCCTTATCCAGTTACTGGCGTCCTTAAAGAAAGGGGGAACATTGGACCACACACCAAGGAATGAAGGCCATCTGATGAGGGAGGCAGAGATCGGGGTGGCGCAGGGCAAGCCGAGGCCAGCCAAGGGCGCTGGGTCCCGCCAGGCACAGGCCAGAGTTTCCCTCAGAGCCTCCAGAAGCGAGGCTAACACCCGGGTCTTGGCTGTCTAGCTTCCAGGTGGTAAGAGAACCAAGTTCTGTCGTTTTAACCCACCCAGGGTGTGGGACTCGAGGACAGAAGGATGTCCTTTGCTCAGACATACTTCTTGCTCCTCTTGTGCGCAGTGACTGAATTTCACCTCCAGAGTCACCGTCAGCCCAGCCAGCGCCTCACCCCATTCTTGGCCTGTTGGTTCTTCAGCGTGAGGAACACGAAGTAGCCAGCAGGCAGTTTCAACTTCCGGTTTCATGGAGCCATCAGGTCTACTAGCAGAGGCATTTATTTTTCCCCCTTGGGAACTTAGAGTTCTAGACAGTACCCCAAAGACTTTTTTTTTCTGTCGTTAGCTAGCTTAAATCTGTCTTTCCTTGTTTGGGAGGGAAGGGGAAATGCCACTGATGGGAAGTGGTACAAGGGGCCATGTCAAGATCAGTGATAGAATGGCAGCAAAAAATAATTATTATAATGACAACACTCTGCGTTGAAATGGCACTTTCTTTCCCAAGGTCTTCTTAACAGTTTTCTGAATATCTCTTTGGAATTCAAAAGCATTTACTAAAGAAGACAGAGCAAAATTTAATTACGTTTTTACTCTGCCATCCAATTCAATTCATACAAAGCAGACTTATTGGAACTGAATTTTTGACCCACACACGAACCTTTTTGTGGCGTATCTTTTTCCTTCACCATTTATCTCCTCCATCCCCTCTTCCACCTCCCCCTGCCCGCTCAGTCACCACATTGTTGTCCATGTCCATGAGTTCTCCCCGCGCCCCCGCCTTTTTGCCCAATGTTATGGTGTATCTTTGACAAAGAAAATACATTTTTTTTCCCCTCAGCCGCTCAGCAATAGCATGAGGGGAAAAAAGTAATGATTTTTTTTTTTTCAAGTTGCTCTTGTCTAATGTGAGGTTTAGACGCACCGCACCGGCTCAGTGCTGAGCCGAGCCGTCCTTTCCAGCGGCCGTGCCATCCCGGCTCGTGAATGTCAGGATGCTTTCCTGGGGCTGCAGTGCTTCTCAGCGGCACCCAGCGCCCTTGGCTGGCCTCGGCTTGTCCTGCGCCACCCCGATCTCTGCCTCCCTCATCAGATGGCCTTCATTCCTTGGTGTGTGGTCCAATGCTTCCCCTTTCTTTAAGGGCACTGGTCGCTGGATAGGGGCTCATCCTCCTCCAAACTTCTCTAAAGTGGACCTGACAGGCCCCGTGGGACTCAAGGGCCAGGGCACTGACTTAGCTTTCCTAAGCACCACCCAGCTCCTCAGGTTGAAGCCAAATCCCCCTTTTCCGGCATTTGATCTGCCGGCGGAGGGCACAGCGCATCCCCCGCCCGCCACTGAGGGCTCCTGTCTGTGCCAGGGCCGCATCGCCACAGGTCTCTGAGCGAAGACGGCTGATGAGCGGTTCAAGCTCCCCGCGTGGAAATAGCCCAGAATAGTCCCCGCGCTGCTGCGAGTTGCTATGGAGGGGCAGACGCTCTCATTCATCCTCCCTGTGAGCGTGCACACTGGCCATCCTCCCTGTGAGCGTGCACACTGGCCATCCTCCCTGTGAGCGTGCACACTGGCCATCCTCCCTGTGAGCGTGCACACTGGCCATCCTCCCTGTGAGCGTGCACACTGGCGGCCCCAGAGTAGCCCCAAGTTCAGCCAGCCCTCAGCCGGCTTTGGGCGGCTGGATCTGTACGTATTTGGCCATCTCTCCCCCGGGGATGGGGGAGGGGGTGTGTGTGTTTTGGGGGTGAGAGGCAGTCTATGGGTTCTGGAATCTTAGGTTAAGGTGGAAACAGATGTGGCAGAGTAAAGAAGTGTTTGAGAAGCGTCACGTCTTAATTAAGGTGGGGGCCATGCCATGGGGAGGGGAGACTCTGGCAGAGAGACGACGCACTGGGTCTGGGCAACATCGGTTGCGAAAAGCTATGGCATTGCTGAAATATGTCCCCAGCTGTCCCCAGGATGTTCCTGTGCCCTTTGACCTCTCTGTGCGAATGTTTTACTGTGTCCAGTTCTCCTTGCTCTGCCCTTCCTTTCTCTACGCAGTGCAGGATCTGCTATCAGTCATGTACACCTTACTATAAAAGTGTCACTCATAGGTTTTCACGTGTGTAAAGCTTGCCAATAGACAAAGGGTATTTTCCTTTACAATCCATCCTATTAGACCCTCACAGCAGTCTTGTGGGGTTAGCAATGGCCGGCGTTATTCTCCAGAGGAAACGGAGGCTCAACAAGTAACCGTTTGTGGGCCGCCCAGGGTCACACGGTCAGCGAGTGACAGATCTGGGACAAAACAAAACAAAACAAACACAAAACCTGGATCTGTCCTCTGATCGTTCTGGGAAATGCTGTTTCCTTGTTCGAGAAGTGTCACATCTTAATTATGGTGGGCTGATGCCATAGAGAAAGAAGACTCTGGAATCGGACAAATCGGGATTTCCATCTCTGTGACTTTAGGCATGTCTCGAGGGTTAAATCAGATCATGCACTGAAAAAAGCCCTGGTCAGCAGAGTGTGAGTAGGAAGGAAAAAAACAACCCTCATTTCACAATGCTAAGCTGATTTGTGCTTTTCCTTGGGGAGAAGGAGATAGTCCTTCTGAGCACAGGGTTCATAAAGTAATACCTGGACCAGATTTCCTGCCTTCTTCTCTCCCCCCTCCCTCCCTCCTTTCACTCCTTCCTCCTCCTTTCCCTCCCCACCATTCAGGAGGCCTCTCCTGATTGGGTTCCAGATCAATAAATCCAATCAACTGCCTTTTATACCCAATACCTTAACAGTACAGAGGCAAAGGAGAAGGAGCTAAATAGAAGAGAGGAGGATTATAAGTAAGACTTGTTTTGAGCAACTACTAGGCTCCAGGCACTGTTTGACGTTTATATAAAATATATAATATTAAAATCCTATATAATAAGAGCCTAATATGCTGTGTCTGGTCATCCAGTCGTCCTTTCAATCAATCAAAGCATAATATGCTAATGATATGCTAAGGCTGCTCAACCACTCGCTATGATGTGCATTGACCACCAGGGGGAAGATGCTCAATGAAGGAGCTGCCCTGAGCCCACAGGCCTCAGGCCAGCCAAGGTGGATGCCAGCAGGGGGCACCCCTGATCGCCCTGCTGGCTGCCCTACAGATCAGCCCTGATCACTGGCCAGGCCTAGGGACCCTACCCATGCACAAATTTCATGCACTGGGCCTCTAGTATATTAACAGTATATCACCTATTAATATTTTATATATATATATATATATATGATATATAGCTGTAGGTGTAAACTTTTATTAATTTTCACAGAACACCCATGAAGAATTTCTTCCACTACAGATGAAAAGTTAAGAAATAATTTTACTAAAAGATGACAAGTTATTTTCTCAACTTACTATCAAGGAGGACTTTAGAATGAGCATGTTAACGATGTTTACATATACTAGTAAGAGAAAGCAAATGATCCAGAGAATAATAATAGGAAATTATTATTAGGAGAACAAACAACATTTGAGAAGGAACAAAACAGAAATTCTCAAAGATGGAAACAAGTCATTAAATATAATACAATGCACTAGGCTAGATGTGCCAGGAGAGATATTAATAGTTTGGAAGAGTAGATCTATTTGGCGTCAATCACTTAAAATGTATTACATGAAGATAAATAAGTAGAAAACTTGGAGGAGAAATTGAAAAGATATCAAGAACAGGAGAGAGGTTCCAACTAATGTCTAATAGAAATTCCAGAAAAAGAGACGAAAGACAATGGGGACAGGTAACATTCAAAAAGCTGGTAGGAGAGAGTCCATGAATTGAGAGGAGACATTGGATGCAGATTGAAAACAATGATTACCAAGAAGGATACATTTTTAAAAATATACTTTACTGATTTCAGGGAGGAAGGGAGGAGGGGAGAGAGAGAGAAACATCAATGATGAGAGAGACTCATCGATCTGCTGCCTCCTGCATGCTCCACACTGGGGATGGAGCCCACATCCCGGGCACGTGACCTGACTGGGAATTGAACCATGACCTCTTGGTTCAGAGATTGATGCTCAACCACTGAGCCACGCCGGCTGGGCAAGAAGGATGAATTTTAAAAAGGTTAATACTTAGATACACACAGAGAAACTACAGAATATCAAGGGAAATTAGAAAAATTTAAAAGCTTGCAGAGAAGGTCCGGCTTTTGGAAGGACTAGTGATTGGCCAATTCCTAGGCTGGAAATTATTAGTAAATCTGGACAAAGCATAAACAAGTGTCTGAAAACACCAGAGAACTGAGGAGGTCATGCTGAATCATGGAAACACACTCCGGGAGAAGAAGGAAACCCAGAGAGGCGAGCTTCACTGCGGGGGTGCCTCAACCCGAAGCCATCTTCCAGTTCTGGAAGAGGCAGCCGAGAGGCTGGAAAGTTGAGCGAAGCTTTGGGCAGACTGAGGAGACCAAGGGAAACTCTGGAGTTCAGAGACCCTCGAGGAGGGAAAGACACTGGTAATCCCCCCATGTTTTGGATGCAAACAAGGGGGATTAAGAAAGGGAAGGGCCCTGGCTGGTTTGGCTCAGTGGATAGAGCATCGGCTTGCAGACTGAAGGGTCCCAGGTTCGATTCTAGTCAAGGGCACTTGCCCGGGTTGCAGGCTTGATCCCCAGTAGGAGGCGTGCAGGAGGCAGCGGATCAACGGTTCTCTCTCATTGCTGATGTTGCTATCTCTCTCTCCCTCTCCCTTCCTCTCTGAAATCAATAAAAATATATTGAAAAACAAAAAAGAAAGGGAAGGGACAGATGATCCACTATCCTTCCTTCTGGCCAATAACTATCAAAAGGACTATAATTGATTGGCAGTCGCCTATTACTTGATCGCCAATGGGTTCTTCAGGCTTAATGAGGAAAAAGAATGTGCGGTAGAAAATGTGAGTCTGGGCCACACATGAATGGACATGAAGTAATTACAGGATAACCTACCAGGCTGCTCTAGTCCGAAGGGCGTGTGTAACAGCTAAAAGGCATTTCCAGCACTCGTGGTTCTGCACAATGCGAGGATTTCACCAGTCTGAGAGTTTCTCTTCTCATTATAGGGAGCATAATAAAATATATCTACTTAGACACTAGAGTTTCAAAAGGTGATTAAGGCAACCAGCTAGAAATAATAGCATATTCCCAGTGAAGAGAGAGAGCGAGAGAGAGAGAGCGCTACAGTGTTACCCAAATGGGAGAGAAAAGGCGTTCTCAGATAAGAAAGAGTTGGCAGCCCTGGTTGGTGTGGCCCAGTTGGTTGAGTGTTGTCCTGTGCACTGAAAGATTGCTGGTTCGATTCCCGATCAGGGTGCAAAACGGCTGGAGGCAGCCAATCGATGTTTAACACCCACATTGATGTCTCTCTCTCTCTCCCCCTATCCCTTCTTCTCGCTCTAAAAAGCAATTAAAAATCTGAAGAGAAAAGAAAAACACATCCAGAGACAGAGAAGCATCAATCAGATCATCAAACCTCAGAGGGAAGGTAGGGGAGGGTGGGGGGAGGGGGAGAGATCAACCAAAGGAACTTGTATGCATGCATATAAGCCTAACCAATGGATACAGACACGGGGGGGGGGGCATAAGTGGGGGGCAGGTGGAGAAGCAATGGGGGGATAAGGACACATATGTAATACCTTATTCAATTTAAAAAAAAGAGCTTAGAACCCATGGTTTACCAAGTTTGTTGACAGAGAATCATTGATCCCTGCACACTCCACACTGGGGATCAAGCCTGCAACCCAGGCATGTGCCTTGACTGGGGAATCGAACTGTGACCTCCCGGTTTCTAGGTTGATGCTCAACCACTAAGCCATCCCAGCTAGACCTCATATTTTATTTTTTAAATTTGTTTGTTTGAGAGAGAGAGAGAGAGATTTATTATTCCACTTTATGTAGGGGTGGAACCCACAACCTTGGCATAGGGGGACAACACTAGCCAAAAGAGCTACCTGGTCAGGGCAGTGAACTCTTATCTTAAAGCACAGTGGTCTATTACTGGGTTGCTTGGTATGGCCAGCTCTCTGCCTTGCAACAAGCACAATTTTCTGTGAGCCAGGAGCTGTCTGGAGCTTGTAATGGTACTTGGGGTCGCTGGTCACTGCATAGGGAATGGGGAATTGAGCGAGCTGGGCTCTTTGGGGTCACGTCTCCAAGAACTTAGAATTAGGCAGGAGATGAGAAGCCATTTTCCCTCTGGGTAGCCGGACGTGCACTCTGTCAGTGAGGGAGATGTTGGTGTCTCTGACATGTGGGAGGGGAAACGAAAACGATCTCCTGGGAGAGCAGAGCCGAGAGGGGTAGAGCTGACTGCCTGGATGTCTTACTTGCTGGCTCTCGTTTCCTTCCTGGGGGCAGGCTTCTTTTCTTTTCTTGGCTCCTCTGAGCTATTATGGAACCCGCACAGGACTATTTTTCTCTCGTGTCGCTTAAGCTTGCCCCAGGTGGTTCGTGTTATTTGCACCTTCGAATGCTCTCACTTGGAAAGTGGCTCAAAAATGTTCGTAATCCCGAGAAACTTGAACATCTGACGTCTGAGGAGTAGATTCTCCGTCCTACGTCCTAATGTCCACTCGCTTCCCTACCGGGGTGTGCCAGCTGTCATCTCTGTTCGCGTCTCCACGGATTTGATCATCATCATTCATAGTGAAGTCCTCATTTTCGAGCCGAGAGGTTGAAGGCGAATTCAGTACACTATACTCATTATTACTAATGAGTAACTTTACACCGTGAGAGTGTGTATCTTCAAAGTCCTCGTGCATCACCAGCGAGCAGGGGCGACGTGTCACTGGACATGTATTATGAAGCTCTCGGCGAGTCCTCAATCTTTAGAGGAAACAAGAGGCTCCATCATGTCCCTCTCCTCACCCCCGATGTCTCTGACAGCCATCTAGCGAAGTGGTTAGCGAGTCCCTCAAGTGGAGAAAAGGAGGCCCAGAGAGGTATGTGCTGGAAATCTACTAAAAGTAGAATGTCTGAGTAGTGACCCATTCTCTTGAGAAGCCTGTGCTAATCCAGTTTTAATTAAAAATATAGGCTCATTAACCATGATTTTGAAAATAGAAAAAAAAAAAGACCTTTTCTTTCCAATGGAAACATTCTTGTTTCTTTCCTAACACATGTTTTCTGGGCTTTTTTTTATGTAGTTGTCTTCATTCTGTAGGTACAATTATGTACTTACTCTTGTTGCATAGCATGATGTAAAAGTATATCTCGACTTATTCGTTTTACTGAGAGACAACCATGGGTCAAGTGTGTTTTTAATTGCATCTTCCTTAATGTCCCAGCCTTTCTAGGGAGCAAGTATTGATTCCACGTCTGGGAAATCAAGGCTCAGAGAAGGTCAGTTTCTTGCTCCAGGTCTCACAGGTGGTAATTAGCAGAGTTGCGATTCATGTTTATGTGTCTCCCTCTAAGGTTCCGGCTTATGCTAATCTATCTCCTTTGTGATATAATAATTCACCTTTAAAGAGAAAGATATCCATAAATAAGCAGGACATAACCAACTCCTGAGCCATAAAAAGTATTTTATTTGAGAACAATGCCAAGCAAGTTAATGATTGTTGCTCTTTGATGACAAGATTAATGCCCGGGGAGGCAGTGGCTGTAATAAATCCTTATATGAAAATGGTGCTCTCTTTCCTTTGACAAGTAATGCAATTATTTCAGTTGATCTAGATTGACTCTTTAGATTCTCCAGGAAGCTCTTATGATCGGCAGGGTGAAAGTCCAATTTCCTTGAGTGTCTTCTGCAAGGGGCCAACTCCAGCCTCTGTGAGCTGTTCTCTAGGCTGGTCGGGGTCTCTTTAGCGCTGTGGTGTCGGGAGAGGATTCCTGAGCCGGGAGAGGGGACCCTACATAGTCTCTGCTCCGATCCAGCCTGTGCCCTCTTCACCCGCCCCCTCCTAAGGACTGGCATCTCCACCTTCCTTTTCGGTCCACTCACACCGGGTTGGGTTCACGCTTCTCTCCATGATGCCTTACTCAAAAATAATCCACCCCAAATATTCAACGCTGAGCTTCTCTCTTCCAAAATTCCCAAGCGTGCATTGCTGGAGTCATTCCGGTTGGCACTTAGTCATTTGCTATCTTCTACTATTGTCCTTGAGGTCATCAATATCGACTCTACGATAAGACTTAAAGGGCCTTACGGGCGAGCCGCCTTCAAAACCACACTGAGCTTGAAGAAGGGTGTTCACGAACACTAGTCCAATCACACAAGTTATTGACTTGAATTCCTGCCTGTTTAGAAAAAAATCAGGAGCTGGTCTGGGAGAGGCTCTGGCAGTTTGAGAAAATCTCTGCCTCCTCTCTGAGCTACAATATGGTGCCAGGTTAGAGCCAAAGCACCCTGGGAATTGCTCTCTTAGCCCTTCCCGGACCTTCGTTGGCACCCAAGTAGGCGCCGAGTTTCAGGCCAGGCACGTTCCATCCTGAGCTACGGCATGGCCCGTTTCTTTCAAAAGGCCCACAGCTCAGCGCCCAGCAGCTCTCCGCTTCTCAGCCCCCACTGGTAGAGTGGCCAGAACATTTCGGGAGCCCTCGTTGTAAAAGGCTATGTCCCCTGGGAGAAGCAGAGCAGCCCAATTTCCATCACGCTGTGGCGAGGGAGGAGATGTGAGCGGAGTGGGGCCGCTGCCCGGAACGGGTATGGTACCCACCTGTGACTGGGCGAGATCAAGCGAGCCTGGGGCACGCCTGGCAGAGGCTGTGGTGTAGCAGGGGTTCTGGAAGCATCCCTTTCTCCTCTGTTCTCAGCACTGGAATCAGGGCAACCCTGGGCATGGTGTAGGCCATCTCCAATTCCAGGTAGCAGCTGGCAGGGGCTTGGGGTCACTAGTGCTATTTCAGAGAAAACTGCAAATCACAGCATGTCATTTAGGGGCACTGGCATTGCAATGTCTTGGAAGGCTATGAGTGAGAAACATACTGTGGGCTCGGAGACTTAGCTTGTTTTAAATCCAACCTGTGTCGCAAAATGGTTGCGTGACCTTGGTCCACGCCGGCTCCTTGTCTGAGCAGCAGTCCCGCCCGTCTCGGTGTGAACAGGGACGTGGGAGCCAGTTCCTCTGAACCAGAGTTTCCGCGGGGCTCATTATTTGGCTTCTCCATGTGCCAGATGCATAGTAGCTGCTCAACTAAAAGTCTGCTTTGCTGATGGGTTTGTGTGGCTTTAAAACTGACGACTGGAATTGTACAAGTAGCAGGCGCTCCTCTCCTCAAGAATAAGTCTGAAAAGCACTTGCCCAGTGTGACAGCATCCCGTGTCCCGCAGCGGATAACTCGGTGTCGCTGGAGCGAGAACGGAACTTGGGCATCCTGGGTTCGTGAGGACCTGCCCCGCTGGAGGTACAGCCGCTGGTCCTCTGGGGTGACCAGGGTGGAGGCTGCCGAGAGTCCTCCTCCCTCCCATTCAGGCTGCACGTTTGGAATCCACGTCCCAACCCGCTCCCGTCACAGAAACAGGCTGGACAGACTAAGTGAAATGAGAGAATCAAATCCATCCCCCCAGCCACCAAAGAGGCCATCCAAAATGCAAGAACAATCAAAATAAAACCCCATGGCAGAGCTGAGAGAAGGGCTGCAATTCATAGGGGACTGAAATTAACATATCTATATCTATATCTATATATATCTATATAGATATAGATATATATATAGATATATATATAAAGATATATATAAATAAAGATATATATATAAAGATATATATATAAAGATATATATATAAATAAAGATATATATATATAAAGATGTATATATAAATAAAGATATATATATATACATATATGTATATATATCTTTATTGATTTCAGAGAAGAAGGGAGAGGAAGAGAGAGAGAGAAACATCAGCGATGAAAGAGAATCATGGATCGGCTGTCTCCTGCACGCACCCTACTGGGGATCGAGCCCGCAACCCAGGCATGTGCCCTGACGGGGAATTGAACCAGGGAGCCCTAAGTCCACAGGCCAGTGCTCTTACCCACGGAGCCACACCAGCGAGGGCTGAAAGTACTTCGAATAGATCTTGGTAACACTGCTGAGAGGCCTCAGTCTCTCAGCCTTCCCTATTACCTACTGATTGGGCCAGCGTCCTCCGCTGAATCGTGAGAGCTTTACAGGATTACAGGAGCTGGGGGTGGCTGCGCGCAGCCAGGGAAAGGGAAGCCTGGGTCTGGAGCTGTGTCTCCCTCAGCTCTGTGGGAGCTGCTTTGGCTCGTGCCTCACAGTCCTCTGGGGAATGAGCTGATGCACGCAGGCCCTGGTCAGCTTGCTCTTCCTCGGCGCTATGGGCTAGGCAGCCACCGCGCAGCCATAAGCTTATGCATCTCTCAGATTTAATTCTGAGTTCCACCAAGCAAGGCCTAACCCCAATGTTTCTAATCTGTAGTTCCCGCGTCAATGAACCCGGAGAAAGAGAGCCCCTAAGTGTTCTTCCCCGCGATTGCAAGCCAGTCTGCGGCTGCAGGGGCAACTCAGATGTACCCTGCTGCCCCGAGCGGAGGAGCTGCAGAACGTCAGAACGTGGGTTCCCTTCTGGGCTGCGTCACCGGCTTGTTATCAAGTCTGGGACAAGTTCGTTGTTTATTTTTTTCTCATCTGTAAAATGAGGGGCTTGGACGAAGTGCCTTTTAATGTTCCTGCCAGCTCTGACAGCTACATTATAGTAATGAAATGTGTGACGCTGCTTCTCTTTCAAGAAGAAAAAAAAAATGGGCTTAAAAGACACCAAAGAAAACTTTTGTCTTTCTCTCACTCCATTAAGGACAACCCTTGTTGCCAAATTGGTGGCACGGTAGAATGGTGTTACAGGATTCAGTGTCTCGCCTTCGACGGCACTCGCTGGGAATCCATCCTGGCTCAGAGAGATCGAGCATTCTCTTAAGGGACCGCCGGTTATCGTGAGAATAATGCAAATGCAGAAGAGATGGCAGTTTTTATTTTGCCTATATTTGCTATTAAATAAGTATGATTTCTGTTGGAAGTGAAAGAAGGAATATGTGTTAGGTAGTAGCCATTGTCTGCCTGTCTGCTCACCTGTCTGTGTTTCATTTGTTTCTTTTCATTTATTTGGTGGTAATTTGCTTTTGCCAATAGTAAAAAGACCTAAAATAAGAACCCAAAATTCAAGAGGAAGACACACTTCCAAGCTCTTTCTATGAATCCAGCATAACCCTAATCCCAAAACCAGATAAAGACACTACAAAGAAAGAGAATTACAGGCCAATATCCCACATGAACATAGATGCTAAAATCCTCAACAAAATTCTAGCAAATCAGATCCAGCGTTACATCAGGAAGATCATACACCATGACCTGCATCCCTGGAATAAAGCTGCCAACAGGCCTCAGGCTCTCAGCCTTTCTTTCCCTGGGATTTATCCCGGGGAAGCAAGGCTGGTACAATATTTGTAAATTAACAAACATGATACATCACATAAATAAATGGAGAAACAAAAATCACATAATCGTGTGATTATGTGATTTTTAACAAAATCCAACACCCTTTCCTGATAATAACTCTCAGCAAAGTGGGAATAGAGCATCACACCTCAACTTAATAAAAGCCCTATATGAAAAACCTACAGCAACATTATACTCAATGGGCAAAATCTAAAACCATTTCCCCTAAGACAGTGGTCGGCAAACTCATTAGTCAACAGAGCCGCAGTTTGCCGACCCCTGCCCTAAGAACAGAACAAGACAAGGATGCCCACTTTCACCACTCCAGTTAGACATAATACTCGAAGTGCTAGCCATAGTGACCAGATAAGAAGAAATAAAAGGCATCGAAACTGGAAAAGAAGTGAAATTGTCATTATTCAAAGATGACATGATACTGTACATAGAAGACTTTATTAAAGACTCCATTAAAACTACTAGACTTACAAAATGAATTGGGCAATATATCAGGATAAAAAATTAACACCCAGAAATCTATGGCTATTTTTATGCACCAATAATGAACTCACAGAAAGAGAAACTATAAAAAAAATCCCATTTACCACTGCAACAAAAAAATTAAGACACCTAGGAATAAATTTAACCAAGGAGGTAAAGGACCTGTAATCAGAAAATTACAGGACACTGAAAAAAGAGATAGAGGAAGACATAAACAAATGGAAGAATATACCGTGTTCATGGCTTGGTAGAATCAACATCATTAAAATGTCCATGCTACCCAAAGCAATCTATAGATTCAATGCAATCCCCATTAAGATACCAACAGCATATTTCAAAGACCTAGAACAAACTCTCCAAAAATTGATCTGGAATAATAATAATAATAAAGACTCCAAATAGCTTCAGCAATCTTGTGAAAGAAGAACAAAGTTGGAGGCATCACAATACCAGATATCAAGCTATATGACGTCACTGTTCTCAAAACTGCCTGGTACTGGCACAAAAACAGAAATATAGCCCATTGGAACAGAACAGAGAACCCAGAAATGAACCCAAGTTGATCAAGTAATTTTAGACAAAGGAGGCAAGAGCATACAATGGAGTCAAGACAGTCTCTTCAATAAATGGTGTTGGGAAAATTGGACAAACACATGCAAAAACAAAAAAAGAAAGAAAGAAACTCGACCACCAACTTACACCACCAAAAAAATAAACTCAAAATGAATAAAGGACTTAAATGTAAGACGGAAAACCATAAAAATACTAGAAGAATCCATAGACAGCAAAAGATCAGACACATGTCGTAGCAATATCTTTACTGATATAGCTCCTAGGGCAATAGAAACTTAGGAGGAAATAAACAAATGAGACTACATAAAAATAAAAGGCTTCTTCACAGCAAAAGAAACCATCAACAAAACAACAAGAAAGCCCACTGCATGGTAGAACGTATTTGCCAATGTTATCTCCACAATTTATGGGGAACTCATACAACTTAACAAAAGGAAGATAAACAATCCAATCAAAAAATGGGCAAAGGACCTAAATAGACACTTTTCCCAAGAGGACATTCAGAAAGCCAAGAGACATATGAAAACATGCTCAAAGTCACTGATCATCTGAGAGATGAAAATCAAAATGACAATGAGGTACCATCTCACACCTGCCTGAATGGCTATCATCAACAGGTCAACAAAGGACAAGTGCTGGCGAGGATGCAGAGAAAAAAACAAACCCTCGTGCACTGCTGGTGGGAATGCAGACTGGTACAGCCACTGTGGAGAACAGTATGGAGTTTCCTCAAAAAGTTAATAATGGAACTCCCATTCGACCCCGTAATCCACTTCTAGGACCAGATCCCAAGAAATCAGAAACATCAATCAGAAAGGACATATGCACCCCTATGTTCATAGCAGTACAATTTGCTATAGCTAAGATTTGGAAACAGCCTAAGTGCCCATCAGCAGATGAGTGGATTAAAAAGCTGTGGTACATCTACACAATGGAATACTATGCTGCTATAAAAAGAAGGAACTCTTACCATTTGCAACATCATGGATGGAAGTGGAGAACATTGAGCTAAGCAAAGTAAGCCAGTTGGAGAAAGATAAATATCACATGATCTCACTCATATGTGTAATATGATGAACAGCATAGACTGATGAACAAAAATGGATCCAGAGACAGAAGCAGCGAATGGACTGTCAAACCGTAAGAGGGAAGGCAGGGGAGGGTAGGGGGTGGAGGGGATATAAGAGATCACTCAAAGGACTTGTATGCATGCATATATTTGCATAACCAATGGACAGGGATACTGGGTGGTGAGGGCTTGTCCTGGAGGTTGGGAGTGGCCGGGGGGGGGGGGGGACAATAAGTGTGGGGGGGGAAGGAGATATATGTATTACTTTAAAACAATAAAAAATTAAAAAACCTACTAGACTTAATAAATGAATTTGGCAATGTAGCACGATATACAATTAACACCCAGAAATCTATGGCTATTTTTATGCACCAATAATGAACTCACAGAAAGAGAAACTAAAAAACAAAAAAAAATCCCATTTACCACTGCAACAAAAAAATTAAGATACCTAGGAATAAACTTAACCAAGGAGGTAAAGGACCTGTAATCAGAAAATTACAGGACGCTGAAAAGAGATATATAGAAAGACATAAACAAAAGGAAGACTATACTGTGTTCATGGATTGGTAGAATCAACATCAATAAAATGTCCATGCTACCCAAAGCAATCTATAGATTCAAGGCAATCCCCATTAAGATACCAACAACATATTTCAAAGACCTAGAACAAACTCTCCAAAAGTTGATCTGGAATGAAAAAATAAGACCCCAAATAGCTGCAGCAATCTTGGGAAAGAAGAACAAAGTTGGAGGGATCACAATTCCAGTTATCAAGCTATATTACAATGTCACTGTTCTCAAAACTGCCTGGTACTGGCACAAGAACAGACATATAGCCCAATGGAACAGAACAGAGAACCCAGAAATCAACCCAAACAACTATGCTCAATTAATATTTAACAAAGGAGGTAAGAGCATACCATGGAGTCAAGACAGTCTCTTCAATAAATGGTGTTGGGAAAATTGGACAGACACATGACCCCCCCAAAAAAAGTGAAACTAGACCACCAACTTACAGCATTCAGAAAAATCATCTCAAAATGAATAAAGAACTTAAACGGAAAACCATAACAATATTAGAAGAATCCATAGACAGCAAAATATCAGACGCATGAAATAGCAATATCTTTACTGATATAGTTTCCAGGGCAATGGAGACTTAGAAAATAAACAAATAGGACTTTATCAAAATAAAAAGCTTCTTCACAGCAAAAGAAACCATCAACAAAACAACAAGAAAGCCCACTGCACGGTAGAATGTATTTGCCAATGTTATCACCAAAATTTATGGGGAACTCATACAACTTAACAAAAGGAAGAAGAACAATCCAATCAAAAAATGGGCAAAGGACCTAAATAGACACTTTTCAAAAGGGGAAATACAGAAGGCCAGGAGACACACAAAAACCTGCTCAAAGTCACTGATCATCTGAGAGATGCAAATCAGAACGACAGTGCGGGACCATCTCACACCTGCCAGAATGGCTGTCATCAACAAATCAACAAATGACAAGTGCTGGAGAGGATGCGGAGAAAAAGGAATCCTCATGCACTGCTGGTGGGAATGCAGACAGGTACAGCCACTGTGGAAAACAGTATGGAGTTTCCTCAAAAAGTTAATAATGGAACTCCCATTCGACCCAGTAATCCATTTCTAGGACTATATCCCAAGAAATCAGAAACACCAATCAGAAAGGACATATGCACCCCTAAGTTCATAGCAGCACAATAGACTATAGCTAAGATGGGAAAACAGCCTAAGTGCCCATCAGCAGATGAGTGGATTAAAAAGCTGTGGTACATCTACACAATGGGATACTATGCTGCTATAAAAAGAAGGAACTCTTACCATTTGCAACAGCATGGATGGACGTGGAGAGCATTATGCTAAGCAAAATAAGCCATTCAGAGAAAGATAAATATCACATGATCTTACTCATATGTGGAATATGACCAACAGCATAGACTGATGAACAAAAATGGATCCAGAGACAGAAGTTGGAGGGATCACAATACCAGATACCAATGGACTGTCAAACCTTACGAGGGAAGGCAGGGAAGGTGGGGGGTGGAGGTGATATCAGGGATCAACCAAAGGACTTGTATGTATGCATATTAGCATAACCAATGGACACGGACATTGGGGTGGTGGGGCCTTGTCTTGGAGGCTAGGAGTGGCCAGGGAGGGGTCGATGGGGGCGGGAAAGGAGACATGTGTAATACTTTAAAACAATAAAAAATAAAAAAACCTACTAGACTTAATAAATGAATTTGGCAATGTAGCAGGATACAAAATTAACACCCAGAAATCTATGGCTATTTTCATGCACCTATAATGAACTCACAGAGAGAGAAACTATAAAAAAAAAAATCCCATTTACCACTGCAACAAAAAAATTAAGACACCTAGGAATAAATTTAACCAAGGTGGTAAAGGACCTGTAATCAGAGAATTATAGGATGCTGAAAAAAAGAGTTAGAGGAAGACATAAACAAAAGGAAGAATATACCGTGTTCATGGATTGGTAGAATCAACATCATTAAAATGTCCATGCTAC
Source organism: Corynorhinus townsendii (assembly GCA_026230045.1). NCBI lineage: Eukaryota > Metazoa > Chordata > Mammalia > Chiroptera > Vespertilionidae > Corynorhinus > Corynorhinus townsendii. The sequence continues at coordinate 13,421,901 of JAPDVU010000016.1, read as the reverse complement.
CCAAAGCAATCTATAGATTCAATGCAATCCACATTAAGATACCAACAGCATATTTCAGAGACCTAGAACAAACTCTCCAAAAATTGATCTGGAATAATAATAATAATAATAATAATAATAAAGACCCCAAATAGCTGCAGCAATCTTGAGAAAGAAGAACAAAGTTGGAGGGATCACAATACCAGATACCAAACTATATTACAATGTCACTGTTCTCAAAACTGCCTGGTACTGGCACAACAGACATATAGCCCAATGGAACAGAACAGAGAACCCAGAAATCAACCCAAACGACTATACTCAATTAATATTTGACCAAGGAGGCAAGAGCATACAATGGAGTCAAGACAGTCTCTTCAACAAATAGTGTTGAAAAAATTGGTCAGATACATGCAAAAAAAAAAAAAAGAAAGAAAAAGAAAAAGAAACTAGACCACCAACTTACACCACCACAAAAATAAACTCAAAATGAATAAGGGACTTCAACGTAAGACGGAAAACCATAAAAATACTAGAAGAATCCATAGACAGCAAAATATCAGACACATGTCATAGCAATATCTTTAGTCATATAGCTCCTAGGGCAATGGAAACTTAGGAAATAAATGAATGGGACTACATGAAAATAAAAGGCTTCTTCACAGCAAAAGAAACCATCAACAAAACAACAAGAAAGCCCACTGCATGGTAGAATGTATTTGCCAATGTTATCTCCAAAATTTATAGGGAACTCACACAACTGAACAAAAGGAAGAAAAACAATCCAATCAAAAAATGTACAAAGGACCTAAATAGACACTTTTCAAAAGGGAACATACAGAAGGCCAAGAGACACACAAAAACATGCTCAAAGTCACTAATCATCTGAGAGATGCAAATCAAAACGACAATGAGGTACCATCTCACACCTGTCAGAATGGCTATCATCAACAGGTCAACAATGGAAAAAGGAACCCTCTTGCACTGCTGGTGGGAATGCAGACTGGTGCAGCCACTGTGGAGAACAGTATGGAGTTTCCTCAAAAAGTTAATAATGGAACTCCCATTCGACCCAGTAATCCATTTCTAGGACTATATCCCAAGAAATCAGAAACACCAATCAGAAAGGACATATGCACCCCTATGTTCATAGCACCACAATTCACCATAGCTAAGATGTGGAAACAGCCTAAGTGCCCATCAGCAGAGGAGTGGATTAAAAAACTGTGGTACATCTATACAATGGAATTCTACAGTGCTATAAAAGAGAAGGAACTTATACCATTTGCAACAGGATGGATGGACATGGAGAGCACTATGCTAAGCAAAATATGATCTCACTCATTTGTTGAATATGATGAATAGCATAGACTGATGAACAAAAATGGATCCACAGACAGAGAAGCAGCAAACCGACTTTCAAATTCAGAGGGAAGGCAGGGGAGGGTGGGGTGGGGGTGGGTTAGAGATCAACCAAAGGACTTGTATGCTTGCATATTAGCATAACCAGTGGACACGGACAGTAGCGGGGTGAGGGCATGTGCTGGAGTAGGGGGGAGCGGCTGGGGAAAGGTTCATGGGGGAAAAGGGAGACTCATGTAATACTTTAAACAATAAAGAATTTAAATAAAAAAAAGTACGATCCTATCAAATGATGATACTGTTTCATTCATACAGGTAAGTTATAGGGTTATTTTACTCCAAAATTGAATTGAGTGAGCCATTGCCCGAAGACCCATTAATTGAAGGAAATGTTTAAACTGCTCATGGTCGCATAGATTTGGGTGAATGGCAGGGAGCGGGGACAAGCAGAGATCAAGGTGACATGGACTAGGGAGGTTTAGAGAGCCTATGTCACTTGTCCAAGGTCACATAACTCATAGCTGATAGACCCAGTCCATCTTGTTCAAAACTGTTGCGAGCACGTGATCCAACATACGGAGAGCACCTGGAAAAGAGAGCATCTTACTTTGTATTTTGTACCCTCTCTGGTCCCTCCATGGGGGTTTCTGCTCCATGGTAGCAGACATCATTGGGCATCTTGCTTACTTCTGCGTCCCAGGCTCAGCGCAGTGTCTTACCACATAACGAGTACTTGACAGATAATTGTTGAAAAGTTAAGTTGTGTGTTTGGGAAGTTTTTCTCCTTGTCTCTTGGTCTCTAACCCGATTACCAACAATTAAAGAACATTGAAAGTGGGAATTTAAAACGATCCTATTATCATGTTCCTTGTTAAGTCACATAAGAAAAAATATAGGTCCCAAACTTAGGGACCTGAGTGGTAGAGAGCATTTTATGGACTTGACCCCCACGACAAGGGAGGTAAAGGCAAAAATAAATGAATGGGACTGTATCAAACCGAAGCGCTCCTGCACAGCAAAAGAAACGGACAACAAAACAAACAGAGAGCTAACCGGACGGGAGACGATATTTGCAAGCAGTAGCTCTGACAAAGGTTTAATTTCCAAAATATATAAAGAACTCATAAAACTCAACACCAAACAAACAACCCAATCAAAAAGTGGGCAGAGGACCTGAACACACACCTCTCCCAAGAAAGACATACAAACAGCCAATAGATACATGGAAGGATGTTCACCCTCACTGGCCATCAGGGACAGGCAGATTAAAACTACAATGAGATACCACCTCCCACCAGTTAGAGCGGCCATTATCAACAAGACAAGCACCAACAGGTGTTGGAGAGGTTGTGGGAAAAGGGAACCCTCAGCCCCCGTTGGTGGGAATGCAGACTGGTGATGCCTCCCAAAATTAGAAACAGAGCTACCGTACGGCCCACCAACGCCACTCCTGGGTAGATACCCAAAACACTCGAGATCCTTTATATGCAAAGACGTGTGCACTCCTGTGTTGATTGCAGCATTATTCACGGCGACCAAGAGTTGGAGACAGCCGAAGTGCGTATGACAGAGGACTGGGTAACATACACAATGGAGTACTACACGGCCATGCAAAGGGTGTGATAGCGTCTTTGACAACAGCACGGATGGACCCTGAGAGCATTATGCGAAGCGAAATAAGTCACGCAGAGAAAGCTAAAATCCAAATGCTTTCACGCAAATGTGGGATAGGAAATGGAGCCTCGTGAACACAAACAGCAGAGTGCTGGTCGCCAGAGGGAAGGGGGTCGGGGGAGAAAGGGGTCCTAATATGAGGTGACAGGAGAAGATCTAACTTTGGGTGGTGGCGCCTGGTCCTATATACAGATTTTGGAAATTAGTAATCCACACGTGAAACCTATATGTTCATGTTAACGAATGTCACCCCAATAAAATTTTTAAAAAATTTATACCAGATCCTCAACCCCCAACTAGAACTAATTGTGTGGCTTTTTTTTTTTTCTGCCAGATTTGATTGACATATCGATGTCCAAACCTGCAGACAATTCTTACCAAGATCTGAGTCAAATGGAAAACACTCCTGAACAAGATCTCAACAGACTGAGAAAAATGCTCCCGGGAATAACAGTTTGCAGCTTCTCTTATGCCTTTGGAATTAAGGGAGGACGATTCCATGAGGGTGGGAGAAAGCGAGGAGGGGTGGGATCACCGGGTAGCGAAGATCATGTGCTCTCTCAGGAGTGGTCACACTTGCGAAGGAGGGGTTTGAAAGAGGGCATTGCAAAGATGTCTTAAGCACAGAAACAACGGACAGGCCTTGCTGAAGGCAGAGATAAGCCTTTTACTGAAGACTTTGTATGCCTGGGGCGTGAGAGCCCCCACCCCCTGCCCCCGTAACCTGCTTGGTTAGGGATTTATGATCAGGTGAGCCCTATGAGGTCACCCCTTTGTTGTCCGCAGGAGTATAACATGCATCCAGAAAAGTGAGAAAACCCTAAGTTACAGTTTGACAATATTCAAGACGTGAACACACCCGCAGCTGCAGCACTCAGTTCTGGAAGCGGAAAACCTAGGAGCTCCCCGGAAGTCTCTGGTGCCCGTCAGGGTCACTAAGCCGAGCAAGGGTACCCACTCCCCCCTCTCCAGACTCCTCAGAGCGCAGAGGAGTCTGACCTGGTCTTGAAACCGCGATACAAAAGGAACAGAGCGGTACGCACTCACGTGTCTACCTTCTCCTGCTCGCTTGGCGTTGTGTTCGTGGCATTTACCGAGCTCCAGGTGTGCCGTGTACAATCCTTCTCATTTTGTCTGCTTGGCAAGACCGGCCTCCTGCTTTCTTCTCCGTAGACCAGGGGTCCTCAAACTACGGCCCTCGGGCCACATGCGGCCCGCTGAGGACATGTATCCGGCCCGCCAGGTGCCACTGCCTGTCCTGCTTAGCAGCCGACTCGTCCCGGGCCCGCAGTGCACATAGGGAATTTGTTCATAGTTGTTTTTTTTTAAGCTATAGTCCGGCCCTCCAACGGTCTGAGGGACAGTGAACTGGCCCCCTGTTTAAAAAGTTTGAGGACCCCTGCCGTAGACCCTCATGTGCCTGGCTTTGAGCCGGGGAGATGTGCTGCAGGCGGTTAGACAGACAGGAGCAGAGCAAGGACGGTGGGCCAGGTCAGAAGGTCACCAGGGCGGACACCCCCAGGTGTCTAGCAACAGACAATCCATTGGAGGGCCTTTCCTCCTCTTGCATATCGCTAGTCATGCGGTTTGGACCCCCCCTGACCTCTCCTCCCGAGAGATAACATCTAGGCCTCAGTCGTAGTTCAGCGCCAGGCCCAGAAGAGCAGCAAAACCAGCCACGTCTAACCTGACAGCTGATGTCGGGCCCAGCTGCATGGACTAAGGAGCCCTTGCCCTCGTGCCCGCCAACCAATCAGGGGAGACCACACCCTGAAAGGACACACCTGGAAAGCTGCTGAATGTTCTATGGAGATGTTCTCCTGGGTCCTCCCCCAAAGTCTGCACCCTTAAAGCCCTTAGGATGGAGGACCTAGTTGGCTCTCTCTCCCTTCACCCCATCCCAGGCACATTACCATTAGCTCTGAGGGCCCTGCCTTTACCTCTATAACTTGTTTCTTAAGCCCATTTCTTCTAGCAATTACTTTTTTCTGCCTCTGTAATTTACCCAATAAATGTCCTCTTACACTTTGGGTCCTGGCTCTGAATTCTCTCCTAGTGAGAACCCAAGGACCCGGGTTGCTGAACCCAGGTTTGGCCCGGTGCTGCTCCCGCCGCCTACACCAGATGCATCTGCTCACATTCCCTGATGTGTGTTGGTCCGATCCCCCCGGGAAGCAAGGAAACCTTCTTAAACTGCTTCTCCAGCCTTCCGCGCCGCTAACACGGAAAGCTGAGCAGCTTCAAGAATGCTGGTCTAGTTTACTGGCCAATAATTCGATGTGCCATCGGTGAAGTCAGGCTCACAGAACTACTTACCCAATTTTCCAGGACAGGAGCCAGCCCTCGGAGGCCCCTTGGCCGCAGCTCTGATGAATAAGTTAAGGGTATTCTTTGATTCGCAGCCTCTCTCCAGCTGCCACGAGTGATCTCGGCCCACCCGCACTCCCGGGAGGAAACGCCAGGGTTTTGTCTGAATGACCTGGGGGATGGCCATGCCGTCATTGCAAGGAGTTGATATTGTGGTAGTTGATGGAGAAAGGCTGTGTGCACGATTTTATATCTCCGTGCACCGAGTTCTCCCGAGCTGCCTACTTGGTAAACTTGGGGGAGATGGTATAATTTCTATGCACCCCTGGGTTCTTGTCCTCTTTTTGTCACTAACTCTGTAAACATGTGGGCAAAGTCCTCCAGAAAGAAAACACCAGGAGGTAACACTCTGTGGTCTCCGGAGCTCTGTCTTTTGTTGTTCGTCTGCTTGGTGGCTGCTAACCCCACTTCTCTGTGCCTTTCCTTGGGTCACTCCAGCTTCCCGGCTATTTATTAATCCCCATCCACCAAGCGTGTCTGCAAAGTCTCTCTTCCATGGAACCTTCTAGAATGAGCCTCCCTGCATGCTGCCCACGCTCATGTGGAGAGCCGTCAGCATTCGCATGTGAGGCTGCTGCACCCTCAGTGGAGGATGTTACTCATTTCACCGGGATGATACTCATTTCACTGCTCACAAATGAGATAGAGAGACCGCCAGAGGGACCAGTACCTGGACAGGCACCTGGGCAGCACACAAGGTGGGCAGCGAGAGCTGTCTGCCTAAGGTGGGCATTAAGGGTGTGTTGTCTATATAAAATAACAAAGCAGCCCTAACTGGTTTGGCTCAGTGGATAGAGCGACGGCCTGTGGACTCAGGAGTCCCAGTTTCAATTCTGGTCAAGGTCATGTGCCTTGGTTGCAGTGGGGGGTGTGCAGGAGGCAGCTGATGGATGTTTCTCTCTCATCAATGTTTCTAACTCTCTCTCCCTCTCCCTTCCTCTCTGTAAAAAATCAATAACATGCTTACAAATAAAATAAAATAAAATAAAATAAAATAAAATAAAATAAAAACAAAGCAATAAGAAAACAAACTCAACATTGGTCTTTTATTATCACCGAATGCAGGCAATTCTAAAACATGGTGGTGATCCAATGTCAGTGTCCTTCCTAAATAAGATATTTTTTGAGTTCAAAACGATCGGATCAGTTACTGTCTTACTTTTATAATACACAGGAAAAATTCAGATGAGCTCATTTTTCTTATTTATGCATTTAGAAACAGTGTATTCTTTTAAAAAGAGTAAGAGAGTCCCAGTGCACAGAATTGGTGCCTGGGTAGGGTCTGTAGGCCTGGCCCATCTGTGAGGCAACTGGGGGGGCCCCCCACTGGCACCCACCTTAGCTGGCCTGGGGGCAGCTCCTGTGTTGAGCATCTGCCCCCTGGTGGTCAGTGCACATCATGGCAACTGGTCACTCCCCTGTTTGGTTGATTTGCATATTAGGCTTTTATTAATAGGACGATTATTTTCTGAAGTCACCTAGAAGTAACTTTGGAGAATCTTCCATTGTACAGTCAGTGCCCCACCAAACTATTGGCCATCTCGTTCATAGGTATCCTCTGATTCTAACTCCCATGTTTTTAAATCTTTTAATTTATTTATTGGTTTGTTGTTGTTTAACAAAGATAGATAGAAACAGTGATTTGTTGTTCTACCCATCGATGCATTCATTGTTGTTTCTTGTATGTGTCCTGACTGGGGATTGAACCCCCAACGTTGGTGTATTGGGACAATGGGCACTAACCAACTGAACTACCTGGCTAGGGCTCCTGTGTTTTTAAAACACTAAATCAAAATTATTTTTACATCTGAACTATTCACCAAAGAAGCAAAGGCTGGAGCACATGGTGTTCCAACCTTCTCTCCTCCAATTTTGGAATTTTAATTTCTGCCCATGGAGTGCCTGATAATTATCCTTCCCTAACCCAAAAGGTTTTATAAATACAGTTGCCTGAGATTGTACACATCCACACGGTGGTCTACAATCTTAGGACAGCAGAAGCTGGTCTGTGAGATTAGCAACAGCTGGCACCGCATGAAGGAAAAAATTATTTTCTTGTATCTTTCAAAGCTGAGGGCATTGGTTTAGAGGGCAGGACAGAGGATGGAGCGGGTCCTCGGGGGCAGATGTAGGAGCTGGTTCATTCTTGTGGGTAAGGAAGCGTGGCCGGTGCCACAGGGGCCTCCCGTGGTGACTCACAGCGCCCTGAAATGAGATTTGCTTATTCTGGGGCCCCTTTCATCATTCTAGCCCTGGGGTTACTTAAGCTCTTTAAAGCCGGTAGGTAAGATAGTCGGTGGTTTGAGCTGCCAGGAAAAGTAATTGGATCGATGCACTCCTGGCTCAGATTACTGCCAACTTCATGTGTGGGGCGTGGGCTTTCTATGTGATTCTGAGTGAAGACTGCTCCCTTTGGCTCACAGGTGCACACCTCCCCTGCCAGAAGATGAGTCCCATGGCAGGGGCAGGGGGAGACTGTGTTATGCCTTATTGTAGCCTGAGCATTTAGAAGGGGTCTGGCACGTAGTAGCTGCTCAATAAATACTAGTGGAATCAAATGAATGAACGTGGTGAAGCTAGCGAGGAGTAGGGAGGAGTCACAAGAACTCTCTTCCCTGCATGGATCCCATGTCCGTGGTCCAGCAGCCTGGCGTACTGAAGAGATGCCAAATCCAGAAATGCATACGCTCGCATGCTTTTCCTCACACATGGGCCGCCTCGGGACACCCAGGGTGGCCTCGCATTGCCCTGTAGTTGGCCCTGCCCCAGGCCGAGTGAAGCCAGCTCCCTCCTCCGTTATTGGAAGCCCTGGAAATAGGACCGGTCATTCCTGGACCTGCGCCCATCCCAGCGACTCTCCACCGGATCGGGTTCCCTTGCACAGAACGAATAGGGCCGCTCCACTACACCCACCTGTTACTCTCAAACCCACATTTCTGACGGAATAATTCGCTCCATATTCCCCAAAATGTTCCCGGTGAAGAAAGTGTGACAAATTGGACTCTTACCGTCCTTGTTAAAAATGTCCCTGTGTCGATAACAAACCAGTTTCCGATTCGGTTTGCAGCTGCCCTGTCTGAGAGGGAACCTAACATCACAGCAGGCCAGGACTCTCCTGTAAAATCCACTCTGGCATCAAACATAAAGAGACATTTAATAAGGGCTTAATGGTGATAATGATTTACATGCGGGACCAAAAGGGAATGTTGCTGTAGCAATTACGGAGCCGGGCCTGACTCCCTCACACGTGCCACGCTTGGGCAGCCAGGCCAGGAAGGGGGTGTGTGTCCGGGGACCAGGAGTCACAAGGTCCCACAAAAAATGTTCGTCTTTGCCCTTGGCCTCTGCTGTCCACAGGAATTATGGACGCAATAACTTGCCCTCCATGTACTGGAGATAGCAGATGTTCTTTCGGGTAATTGTCAACGAGAGGCCCGGTGCACAAAATTCGTGCACTGTGGGGGGAGGGGTCCCTCAGCCCAGCCTGCGCCCTCTCACAGTCCAGGACCCCTTGCTCCTTACCACCCGCCTGCTCCCTGCTCCTTAGCGCTGTCACAGAGGCAGGAGAGGCTCCCGCCATCACTGTTGCACTCACTAGCTGTGAGCCCAGCTTCTGGCTGAGCGGCGCTCCCTGCTGTGGGAACACACTGACCACGAGGGGCCAGCTCCTGCATTGGGTGTCTGCCCCCTGGTGGTCAGTGCGCATCATAGCGACCGGTTGTTCTGGTCGTTCTGCTGTAATGGTCGCTTAGGCTTTTATTCTATAGATACCACACAATAGCCTGTGAGAGTAACCGGAATTCTAGGGCATAAAGAATCAGGTGGCTCACTTAATGGTGGGTACAAAAAATACTACTCTAACCTTTCAAGTTTGCCACACCGTGTCTAATTTCCTATAAAAGTCATTAAGGATATCGCCCAGCCATTTCCTCAGAGAGTAAGTCTCTATTTACACACTGCTCTGTAGTTCACACTTTGGGAGACATATATGAAGCAGGAACTAAGGTCTCTGGACAACGCAGAATAAGAGAAACACGTGTGCTAGGATTCAAATATGTAAGCTACCACTAGACAGTGCTTGATGGGTAATATTAGAGTGAGTGTAAAGCAAGATTAAATAGTTTACTTTGGCACAAATGCAGGCATTCTGATTGCGCTCACTGCCTTTTTCCATGGATGGGCACAAATCCCACTTATGTCTAACCCATCTGTCTACTGCAGGCTGCTTGAAGGCACCCTGAGCATGATTCGGAGAGAGACCCTCGCACACCCGCATTCCAGGTCTAGGTGTTACTGCTCCCGATGAAATGGAGTTCTCCCTCCCACGTTCCTTCCTGCCTTCTTTCCTCCATCCTTCCCTTCTTCTGTTTTTTTTTTTTTTTAAATATATTTTTATTGATTTTAGAGAGAAAGGGAGAGGGAGAGAGAGATAGGAACATCAATGATGAGAGCGAATCATCGACTGGCTGCCTCCTGCACACCCTCTACTGGGGATCGAGCCCGCACCCTGGACATGTGCCCCTGGCAGGAATCGAACCTGGGACCCTTCAGTCCGCAGGCCGACACTCTATCCACTGAGCCACACCAGCCAGGGCTCCCTTCTTCTATTTTTATGAAGAGCCTGGTTGCTTTAAAGTCACAAGCCTCGGGGCGAGGGATTCAGAGACAAATAAATGGTCCTTGCCCTGGATAGCCAGTGACCGGTTATAGGAAACCAACAAGGAAAGAGACGGTGGCCGTGAATGCGTGCGGGTCTGGCATTTGAATCGAATGCTCTAAGAGTTCAGGGGGGAAGCTATTTATTTAAGGAAAAGACAGGGAGGTTTTATGATTTTCAGGGAAAGGGTCCGACAGTCTGTGTGGTCATTGGCCAGTGCTTGGCCGAGGACCAAGACTGTCAGAGCACCTGTCGCCATCACAAAGCACAAAAGACAGATGCTCTATTACTATAGATCTACTTCTTTTTAAAGTGGTTTTATTGAGGTGTAATTCACATACCACAAAATTCACTCATTTTAAGTGTACAATTTAATGGTTTTTAGTTTATTCACTAATATGTACAATTGTCACCACCAAAACTTTCAGAACATTTTTATCGCCTTGAAAAGAAACCCCATACTCTTTGGTGATGACTCCCTCACCCCCATCTCTTCTCCCTCACATCATGAAAAACTGTAGCTCTCCTTTCTGGCCCTCTAGATTTCCCTGCTCTGTATTTTTCATATCAGTGGACTCAGGCAATAAATACATGGTCTTTTAGGACTCTCTTTCACTTAGCACAATGCTTTCAAGGTTCACCTATGTCAGCTTCATCCTTTTCTGGGGTAAAATATAACAGTCTCTGTATGATAAACCACATTTTATTTATCTGTTCATTGGTTGGACAGATATTACTTATGGTAGTTTGTTCTCAAAACATAATAAAATCTGCCCTGGCTGGGTTGGCTCAGTAGATAGAGCGTCGGCCTGCGGACTGAAGGGTCCTGGGTTTGATTCTGGTCAAAGGCACATGCTTGGGTTGTGGGCTTGATCTCCAATTGGGGGCGTAAAGGAGGCAGCCGGTCAATGATTCTCTCTCATCATTGATGTTTCTAGTTCCCTCTCCCTCTCCCTTCCTCTCTGAAATCAATAAAAATAAATTTAAAAAACAGTAACTCCCTAGTGCCAGCAATAACTTCTGCATTGCTCTTCCTCCCCATCCCACCTCCCTCCTCTGCGTGATGGACATGTGGATTGTTTCGATATAATTCTACTTCTGACCATGACCCTGAGTGGAAGAAGCCACTAAGAAAGCCAGCCAGCCACGCCCTGCCCTGGTGCTATCAGAAATCCAGCTCTGAGTGCAAAGCCTCCCCACCCAGGACGCACCCCGATCCCAGGAACCGCATATGGTCGGTCCACTTGCTCATTTCTCCAGCTAAGGTGAGATTTTAGTCTTATTCACTCATCCATCTCCTGTGTTTATCAATTAAGTCCAAGGAGGTAGACTCAATAAATATTTGTTAAACGAATAAAAGGTGGGGTAAACAAGTGAGTAAATAAATACTGCCAGCTGATATAATGAATGTGCTTGAACTTCTAATTGCTGGAACATGAACAAAAAATACACACACACACACACACACACACACACACACACACACTACTTATGGTAGTTTGTTCTCAAAACATAATAAAATCTGCCCTGGCTGGTTTGGCTCAGTGGATAGAGCGTCAGCCTGCGGACTGCAGGGTCCTGGGTTTGATTCTGGTCAAAGGCACAGGCCTGGGTTGTGGGCTTGATCCCCAATAGGGGGCGTAAAGGAGGCAGCTGATCAATGATTCTCTCTCATCACTGATGTTTCTAGCTCCCTCTCCCTCTCTCTTCCTCTCTGAAATCAATAAAAAATAGATTTAAAAAATAATAAAATCTAAAACTATTATGAAACAGCTTAACAGGGAAAAAAACCCCACAGGAAAAAGACTGTCATACAGCATTCCACTTTCAGCAAAATTGAGAAATACAGACTCTCCATCATTTGAGGAAGCAGAGGGAGATAAGGGTCCAACCTGAGCCAAAGAGAGCTATTAAAGACACACACAACTGAGCGCCACGTGCGCTCCATTTCCCTGCGATTCCAATTAAGATCGCATCAATTAAGCGAACGGATCGCTTCGCATCGCGGAGCTCTTGAAAACTGCATGAAACTCGAGTTGGCATTTTCTCCCTTCCCTGATAAGGAAGGAACATCGTGGCATCACACTGATTGCATATTTATTTAGCTCTCCGAGCAGCTGCATAAACATTACAAGCAGTAGAGCAAAACAGGAAAAGAGAGAGAGAGAGAGAGAGAGAAGGAGAGAGTTGGATGCTCAAATCACAGGCCACATTTCGGAAACAGAGCGTGCTATGGGCGGTTAATTCTGATGGAGAGATGAGTAAGAACTGGGGGTCCAGAGAGGAGTGGGCACCGCAGGAGAGAATGAGATGATTATAAACCCCCCCGCCCCCCCCCCCCCCGCCACAAACACACACACACAAAGTCATAGTCTTTGTTCCTAGAATCTTAAATGACCTTCTTCAGTGACAGTATCACTGCCACCAACAAGATGGAAATGTCCCAATGCCAGGACACCCTGGACAGCAAGCGTCTCTGGGATGGACGGCTGGGAGGGGACGGGCAACTGCCTGTTAAGCATCCCTCGGAGTGAGGTCAGATCTCTGCTATCTCCCTACCCGTTAGAAAACCTCCAACAATTGCCAGATGATCTCCAAAATAACCTAGCAAAACTCCCTAGCGCCAGCAATAACTTCTCCATTGCTCTTCCTCCCCATCCCACCTCCTTCCTCTGCGTGATGGCGCGTTACTGTCACCCTTCAAAATGGAGTCTCCAAACGACAAAGGACATGGAAGGAAAGTCACAGCCAGGCCCGCTGCGGTTTTCTTGGAGAGGTTACGTTACTGAGGGTAGGAATTTTCTTCTTTGTGCTCTTTTATATTTTCCAAACTTTCTGCAGTGAATGTCTTACAGGATACAGGAGACAGTAAGCATATTATTATTTTTTAGTTCTGCTCAAAATCCAACCATTTCATCAAGCCTTTCTAAAGTAATCACATTTATCTCTAACCACCCCTTCATTCAGAGCCCATGGATTGGACTCTTCATAATTTGTACATATTCTCTCTTTCCCATTTCTGCTCCTTTCCTTCCTTCTCTCCTCCCTCCCTCCTCCTCCCCACCCCACTTTCTCTTTCTTTTTCCCCTTTAAGATCATTATCGGCTTCTGTGCAAAAGATTAAAAAAAATTACACAAGTGCTAATGAAAACCTTCTAGATGTTAAGAATTCAAACAATCCCAAGGCTCACGGGATTGAAATTAAAATATTCCTTCATAACTTCTTCCTCGCTCCCCAAATCCCATTCTCCTCCACCTTCAGGTTGCAACTATGAAATCTGATACATAACTTTAAATCTTTCACATGTAAGTACGTATTAAATATGTAGGTGGCCACGTATTTGTATGTATGCATGCTGTGTGTTTTTTAATATGCACGGACCCCAAATTACTTTCCTCCCTGAAAATCAACCGTGATGACAGCGTTGGGATGTGAGTGTTTGACTCTGAGTCATTGCCTGCAGGTAAGACGGTGGTGGTTTCTAAGAGGGTCCTTGTCTGAAGGCCGTGGCCATGGTTGACCTTCACACAACCTCAGCCCCTGTCCAGGGCCTCACCAGGTGGCCACACGGACAGTAACAGCATAAATGGGCCGTTGGCGGGTGAGCCTGCTGATGACAGGTGCAAGTGCACATGCAGAGCATGAGTTCCCGCTAAAAATAGGACTGCGAAAGGGTCCCGTGTGCAGCCTTCTGCGTGGCCTGCGATAAAATGTTCACCGCATTAATGCTTCGTACTATCACCTGTATCAACACAAGACCGCCTGTATCCGTATGACAGTTGCATGGAGCACTTCGAAAAATCAGCTAGTGCGCTGGATCAAAATGGTCAATTCTCTTAAACAGCTGGAGTCACTTGTATGCATATATGCATAACCCATGGACACAGAAAATAGTGGGGTGAAGGCCTAGGACAGGGGGTGGGGACGGGCTAGAAGGGGTCAATGGTGGGGGGAAGGGGATATATGCAATACTTTCAACAATAAAGATTTTACTTATTTATCTATTTAAAAAATATTTTTGTGGAGAGAGAAGCAGAGAGAGGGAGAGAGAGGTAGAAACATCCATGAGAGAGGAACATCATGGAGCGGCTGCCTCCTGCACACCCTCTACTATGCATCAAGCCCAGAACTTGGGCATATGCCCTGACCAGGAATTGAACTGGTGACCTCTTGGTTCATGGGCCGACTCTCAACCATTGAGCCACACCGGCCGGGCAACGATAAAGATTTTTTTTTAAAGGTGAAAAAGTGAGAAGACGGCATGTGTTTTCAGGACGAGATCTTCTTCTCTCGATTTTCCCAGGCAGGTTTTGCCTAAGATTCTCCCCTCTCCTCGCAGCCTCTGTTCGCTGTGGCTTTCCCATCGTTTGCAGACCTTCTGCAAAGCGAAGGGATTCTTGCCCATCATCTTGAAGGTTCTGAATGAAACCCTAGACACTGCTTCCTGCATCCCATTTCCACGACAAAAGAGAGGAACAGGCTGCTTCTACAGGAGCTGATTGGGGGGTGGCTTCTATAACCAGAACCACTAACCCAGAAGTCAGATGTCCCATGTAGGCTGAGGTAAGCACCTCCCTGTGGTGTGAGTACAGAGGACCCAGGAACTGAGGCTGGTCACCCAGCAAGCATTTAGCTGAGCTCCTCCTGTGTGAGATCTGCCACGCTGAACCCCATGGCAAGTCCCCACCAGAACGTGGTATGCAGGGGCCCAGGGGCTGAGACAGGCAGCATTTCTGAGAGGACGCTTCATGTTATTCCATTGGGAGAAGTTGGGATTGTCTGGACTCCTGGGGAAGGGGCAGATTTCCAGGCATGAGCCACACTATAAATTGCCCACAAAAACGTCCTCAGTAATTGAGATCCAGTTCTGAACTCTCTGGTCTGAACCCTACCACTTTCATTGTGTCCTGTGCTGCTTTGTAATTTTGTTGAGTTGTTCCCTGTGTTCATGTCTTGTCTCCCCAATGAACTTCTAAGATCGCAAGGACAGGCACTGTACCTGACTTGCCGAGAAGCATGGGATGAGGGTGACTCTGAGCACGCGCAGCCTCCCTGCCCTCACCCACACCCACACTCACACCCACGCTGTGCGGCTCTCCCACGCTGTGCCCTTACCTCTAGGGGGGGCAGCATTCCTTGGTGGGAAGGCAAACCCACGGGATCTGTGTTCACCTGTCTGGTCTGCCACCTGTGCCTCCAAACTTCCCAGTTCCCCTTCTGTGGTCGGTGGTTAGACAGACAGGAGCCGAGCAAGGACGGTGGGCCAGGTCAGAAGGTCACCAGGGCGGACACCCCCAGGTGCCTAGCAACAGACAATCCATTGCAGGGTGGGACCTCGCCCCCCCCCCCCGGGTGACTTTTCCTCCCCTCGTATATCGCTGGTCACGCGGTTTGGACCCCCCTGACCTTTCCTCCCGAGAGATAACATCTCGGCCTCAGCTGTAGTTCAGCGCTAAGCCCAGAAGAGCAGCAAAACCCACCACGGCTGATGGATAATGACCCTCTGCCCTCGTGCCCACCACTCCATCAATGGAGACCACAACCCGGAAGGACACCCCTGGAAAGCGGCTGAATGTTCTGAGATCTTCCCCTGGGACCGCCCCTAAAATCTCTGCCCTTAAAACTCTTAGAACTGAGGACCCAGTGCCTCTCCCACCCAGGAGCATGCCCAATGCCTTCCCTTGCCCTTCCCTTCCCTCCCCCTTCCCGGCCCCAGTCATGTTCCCATCAGCGTCCTCACTCCCCAGCTCCGAGGGCCCCGCCTTTACCTCCTTTACGAGTTTCCCAAGCCCATTTCTTCTAGGAATTACTTTTTCTGCCTCTGTAATTGACCCGATAAATGTTCTCTTACAGTTTGGGTCCTGGCTCTGAATTCTCTCCTAGTGAGAACCCAAGGACCGAGGTTGCTGAACCCAGGTTTGGCCTGGCCCCACCAGTCAGACACCTGGTGCCCTCCTGTCGCCTACAACACTTCCAAATCACAACCAGTTTCCCGAGTCGGGAACTGCCCCCCAGGCTGGGAGCACAGGGCCCTGGGCCCACATTCCTGGGTGCCCCAGTTACTACTCGCCATCTGTGTGGGGAGCGTGGGCGCCTGGGACATCTGGGCTGCCTTTGGACCAAAAATGTCTCTATCATGTGCCCAGCCTCCCTCAAGTGACCTCCCCGTGGGGCCAGGCCAGGCCAGCCAGGTCACGGGTGAACTGGACCTATTTTTGAAAAGGCCTTTGGAAGAGGTCTTCTCATCCACTGCCCAAGTACCCCACATTCTGCATTCTTCGTGCCAAGACTTTGTAGAGCAGTTGAAATAGGAGTAAGAGAGGGAGGGAGGCCAGCGGGGGAGGGAGAGCAGCAAAGGGCACATGGAGCAGTCAGGAGCCAGGGACTCTCTTCCTGGTGCGAATCAGGACCCCGGGGTCTTCAGAGACCTTCTTGCTGGGCCTGGGCTGAGTCTGCATCTGTCACGTGGAGGGGGCAACTGCTCTTACCTTCCTCATTGGAAAGCGGGGGGTGGGGGTGGGAGGACAGTTAAAAGAATATGGAAATGCACAGGTAGAGTGCTTCCTACATTTAAAAAAAATTACTAGTCGGATAGGTGTGGCTCAGTGGTTGAGCCTCCCACCAATGAACCAGGAGGTCCTGGTTCGATTCCCAGCCAGGGCACATGCCCGGATTTCAGGCTCGATCCCCTGTAGGGGGTGTGCAGGAGGCAGCTGATCAATGATTCTCTCTCATCATTGATGTTTCTCTCTCTCTCCCCCTCCCTTCCTCTCTGAAATTAAATATATATATATATATATATATATTTTTTTTTTTTTGTTTTGTTTTTTAAAGAAAGAGGTGAAGGGATTAAGAACCAAATCAACAAATGAGCAGTTACAAAATAGTCATGGGGATGGAAAGTACAGGGAATACCGTCAATAATGCTGCAGTAACTACATATGGGGCCAGGTGGGCACTAGAATGATCAGGGGGGTCGCTTTGTAGATTATATAACTGTCCAGCCCCATGTGCTGTACGCCTGAAACTAATCTAAAATGATATTGAATGTCAACTGTGATTGAAAAATAAAATTAAAAAAAAAAAAGGGGGAAAGAAACAGGGATGCCAGCTTGGACCAAGAGCCAGGAGAGACAACACTCTGGAGACACCCCCCACCTCTGCCCCCACCCCCAATAAGACAGCACTAGAGTGACTCTCCCGCCCACCTGACCCCAAGGACGTGCCCAGGCCAGCAAAGCAAAAGCATCAATTGCTTCTGCTTTATGAAGGCCAGTGGGTCACGCCCCACGTGACCGTCAGGAGCGATTTCTGTGTGCGGGGTGGGGGGGGGGGGCTTTCAATCAGGCCGCCTGGCTTCCGTCAATTGGAAGCACCTGGAGTTGGGAAGCAGGCTGCTTCATGGGTCACCCAGCTCCGGATCAACTACCCTCACAGCCTCGGTAGATGCCCGGCTTTCTGAGGATTTTTATTTCTCTATGTGGTGGCTTGGATGAGTTTTGCTGGTCTCTTGGGTGGCCTCCTGTTCTAGCATTTTCCAATCCTAGGGACCTCAAATTTAGGCTGCTGCTTCTCCAGCTCACTTAGTCCAACCCTGACTCAGGAGAAAAGATCAATGTGACTAAAGGCGAATGTCTGTAGCTTTTAACAGTCCTCCTTCTCCATCTGCACATTTCAATTCTCCCCTGATGATTAACTACACCTGAATACCGCTAGAAACCGACCTATGACAATGTACTGATCCGCAACCTAACATGGGTGCACTTCATGGTTCATTCACATGGGGTCCCATCTCCCCCTCCTGTGAATCGGGAAGAGAATTAATTTAAAAACCCATCTAGAGGAAAGTGCCTTTGCACGCCAGCTGCTGACCCTAGTGCAGAAATTCAATTAAATTAGGAGAGATCACGATTAAGATGCAATTGAATCATTCTTCATTTTATGTCACCGAGATTTCTGATCGCCAAGAATCAATAAACGTTGTTTAAGCAGCTCATCCGTTGCCTCAGTGCTGTTTCGTCCCTTCTCTGCTAAGTCCCGTCTCTCACAAGCCAAAGGGAAGAAATGTCCCTAGAAATTTGAAGGCTGAAATAACGAAGCCGCTCAGCTTGCCCCCAGAATGCCACGGACAGTACTGGGCACCAATGGTTTCCTGATTCAGAGCTTGTCGAATTTCAAAGCCCACATGCAATAAAGGCCACTCTTACTCAAATGCCCGAAAGAATTATAAAGTGGCTGGAAAGACCTTTCTACAACTTGTGGAAACTAATCTTGCAGATTTATTTTAGACATTTACATATCTTACAACGGGATCCCCCAATAAGTCTAGTAGCCACCTGGCACTGTACATAGTTATGACAATATTACTGACTGTATTTCCTATGCTGTCGTTACTTCCTCATGACTGTTTTGTAACCAATAATTTGTATTTCTTAATCCCTTCACCTTTTTCACCCAACTCAACTACTGCCCCACCTGGCAACCATCAGTTTGTTCTCAGTACCTATGAGTTTGTTCCTGTTCTGTTTGTTTCTTAGATTCCACATATAAGTGGGATCATATGGTATGTGTCTTTCTGACTTATTTCACTTAGCAATATATATATATTATTGATTTCTCTTGAGAGAAGACAGGAGAAGAGAGAAGCATCAATGATGAGAATCATGGATCGGCTGCCTCCTGCACGCCCCCTACTGGGAATCGAGCCCCAAACCCCGGGGCATGTACCCTGACTGGGAATTGAAACCTGACCTTCTGGTTCATAGGTTGACATTCAACCACTGAGCCACACCGGCCGGGTAGTAATATATACATGTTAAATGTGATTGCACAGCCCCTGAAAGTTTTCTTGGACTTCTGGGGGGAAAACAGAGTTGTGAGGCAGTGAGAGATTATAATGAAGAATTCAACGATATTTCTCCGCTGCTTCTGAAACAGTCTCCCTTTATGGAGCTACAGGACCTTAAAACGATGACTGTGAACATGACAATGCAGGGCTGCTGGTTTCCTGGCCTCGGCTGCACTCAGCACTCAGCACTCAGCACTCAGCACAAAGGTAGATGTTTAGTGAAATGGCTGAAGGTGTGTTTGTTCCTGAGCACCGGCTTCAATATCAAAGTTGGACAGAAATGGGGAGATTTCCGTCAGTGTGGCTAATCTGTGCGAATCCAACCACCCCCAAAACACCAACTTTACCCAGAGCAACCCCTGATCAAGATACGAGTCTTCAGTTGCTTGAACTCATAAGGAATGAGCCATTTTCTGCCAGTATATGTACAATAAATGTGGATTTTAATCAACTCTGCTTTTACACTTTTCAACCTCTTAAAAGGACTGACAACCTATGAGGCCAAGTCCCATCGATTTTCCAAATTGCCCAGGGAATATTCATCCAATTAAAATTAATGTTAAGCATAAGCACACTGAAAGATGACATTATTCAGCAAGGCTCCTGAAGGTCCCAGATTCTTTGAAGTGATCCATTTCTCTCCAAGATTCATGAGCTGCCTGTCAACAAATTTAATTGGATATTTATTGAAATTAATGGCAACTCCAGCTGATTGAGCAGGCTCGAAGTTCTGCTTTTATTTTTTTATGCTTGTTTTCCCTCGCCTTGATTTCCCACGTTGCATGCTGATGAAGCCAGGAGCAAAATGGATGGGAGAACTCGGCATGAAATTGAGGAGCGACCCTCCTCACCATCCCCCTCAAGATGGGAAAATATTGCTGACAAGAGATGACTCCTATCGCCAGCGCATCGCTGTCCGGGTGTTCCCTAAAAGCTCATTTTCATGGGGAGTGATTTACCGTCTTGAGGGTAAAGGGCAGAAGCTCTGGAAGCACAGCCCTATCAAATCCCCATCATCCATGTCTTTGTTCTGTTACCCAGACGAGTTCCTCAACAATGCCCATTGCCTCAGTTTCCCCACTTGTAGAGTAAACCTGATCAGAGTATCCATACGCTTGGAAACTGCTTAGCACAAGACCTGGTATTTACAATAGCTCAGTAAGAATTAGTTATTATTTGGTGCTCTACTGAGAAAATCCAATTCTATGGTTATAATATAGTCACATACTTTTAAAATATCTTAACAGTTGATTTCTGCCCCACTGGTGTGGCTCGGGGGTTGAATCTTGACCCGTGAATGAGGAGGTCATGGTTGGATTGTGGGTCTGGGCACATGCCTGGATTTGGGGCTTGATTCCCCAGTAGGGGGCATGCAGGAGACAGCCGATCAATGATTCTCTCTCATTGATGCTTCTATCTCTCTCTCCCTCTCCCTTCCTCTCTCTGTCATCAATAAAAACATGTATTTTTTAAAAAGTCTATTTCTATTTTAGCTAGCCACAGACTCAATTCTTTGGGAGCTGAGCTGATTTCTTCCTAGCACATGGCCTACTTATGGTATATTTCATTCCTCTTGAGATTGACAACTCTACTTTTAAAACTGCAATGACCGTACTTTAATGCGATGAATAAAAGCCTAGAGAAGTGGAAGTCCCTACCATAAAGAATTGTAGGGACAATTTTTTGTTGTTTCTTCTTTCTTGTCTAGAGAGAGGGTTTGGAAAGGGGCTGGGAGAGACCAGCGAGGACTCCACACACCCGCACCCCCACCCCATGCCAAAGCCCCCTGTCTGAATTAAATTTTTTAAAAAGAGTTTGGGCAGCTTAACTTCAAGTATTTTATACTGGGCCTTCCAGACCACCTGTCAAACGTCGTTCCTATTGTATGCCCCCAAACGACGCAGAGGCACGGCCATTGCTCATGGGAAAGCTCTCCCTTTCTTCATTGTCATTCAGCACTGAACCTGGATCCCTTCCATTTGCCATAAACTCGGGAATCAATGCTGACTGAAAGTCTAGAGGAGAAGATGGATTGTTAAGTAATTGTAAGTATTATATTACTGCAGGGGGAGGAGAGAGAGGAAGAGGGAGGGTCCTGAGTTAGTCTAAACCATCCAGAAAAGACTCCTGGACCAAGCAAATTTTACATTAAAAGATTAAAGCATAAATGCATCTTATTTAGGTGAAAGGATGGGCAAAGGGGAGAGTGTTCCTGGCAGAAGGAAGAGGGTGTGCAAAGGCCTGGAGGCGAGGGAGCTGAGATGAAGCCTGGAGGAGCTGGCGCTGGTCCAGCAGAGCTGGAGCGTCTGCGGCACCAAGGGAAAGTCTACAGAGAAACCTGGAGATGGTAGCAAAGGCTGGATGGTCCAAGGCTGGGGCTCAAGTTCACGGCGGTGGGTGATTGATTAGAGGGAGGAAGTCCAGGACTGCCATCAGACAGCGCGGCGGTTAATGAGGTTATTGACTGAACTAAAGGACAGTGAAGGTGAGGTTTCAGGGGGGTGTAGGGTGTGTGTGTGTGGGGGGAGATCATCATTTCCGCTCTGGCCATGCTAATTTGGGAGTTCTGACTGGCTCTATGGGCTCTGGCGTCATCTGCCTTTGGATGAATTTTTTTCTTTTTTTGACCATGAAATTGAACACTTCTTGTTATTTCTTTAGTTGCTTTGAATTTACAGTCAAACTCAGTGCCCATTTAAATATAGTTTTATTGATTTCAGAGAGGAAGGGGGAGAGAGTGAGATAGAAATATCAATGATGAGAGAGAGTCATTGATTGGCTGCCTCCTGCACACCCCACACTGGGGATCGAGCCCACAATCCGGGCATGTGCCCTTGACCAGAATCAAACCTGCGACCTTTCAGTCTGTAGGCTGACGCTCTATCCACTGAGTCAAGCCGACTAGGGCTGGATTTTTAAAAAAAATTTTTATTGAATTTCTTGGGGTGAGATTGGTTAATAAAATGACATGGGTTTCAGGTGTACAATCCTGCCTGTGGATGAATTGAAGCTCCAGGTGTAAATGTGCTCTCACAGGAGTGTGTGTAGGGTAAGAAGCCAAAGAACCCGGACAAAACCCAGACATGTAAGGGATGAGTCCAGAGGAAAACCCGGAGAGGGGAAAGAGTGACGAGGTCGGAGAGAGGGGCAGATGGAGAAGTGCCAGGGGGTGAAGTAAGAGATAAAGTCATCTGCTGAGAATGTGGGTGGAGGGTCATCACCCCACCCCACCCGGGGCTCTGGGCAAGAGGAGGGAGAGTGGCATGAATTATAATCTGTCCTGGAAAGCTCACGACTTGCAGGGTCTTCACATTCCAGCAGGGGAGGAAGAGCCTCCACCGTCCAGATATCCCCTCTCATCCGGACAGTTCTGCCCCGAGGAAGTAAAGGGGTTCATATGGACCCACTTTGGGGAAAAGGATATGTACTTTCACCCTGGCCGGTTTGTCTCCTTGGTTAGTGCTGGCCCTCGGACCGAAGGGTTGAGGGTTCACGTCCTGGTTAGGAATGTACCGGGGTTGCAGGTTCCCCAGCCCCAGTAGGGGCACATGTGGGAGGCAACCAGTAGATGTGTCTCTCTCACATCAATGTTTCTCTCTTTCTCTTTCTCTCTCTCTCTCTCTATCTCTATCTCCACCTCCTTCCACTCTCTCTGGAAATCAATGGAAAGAATATCCTCGAGTGAGGATTAAAAAAAAAAAAAAAAAGAATATGTACTTTCTAGTCTGACCATTATGGCAGTAACAGCCTGCAAGATGCTGGTAAGATCATCACGTCTCTCTAACGTTTTAGCAAAGGGAAGTATTCCTGGCTGAAGTAAGACGCCCGAGTTTATTTTTTACTCATTGGCTCGTGAAGATGTGCCCATCAGGGACTCACTCAGTACAGCATGGAATACGTTTGCAAAATGCACAACTGGCAAAAGTACTGTGAATGCAGACCTATGGAACCTGACATAGGACAGTATTAAAAGGAGGACTCGCTAAAACAAGTTCGAGCTGTCTTTGATCTCATCTCAAAAGCCCAGGAAGACCCTGCGTTTTATTTTTTTCTCATCGCACACAGAATGTATTCTGGCATTTTTGGCAGAAGACATTTTTAGGAGTTTTCTATTGACCCAAGAAACTTTGGGGTTAGACACTCAAATGATAGTAAAATAAAATGAAAGAAAGCTAAAGGTAGTAAACTTAGGCTCTATAATAGAAAAATGTCTATTTTTATTTTATAAAGTGGTTAAGCAATGCATATCCTCTGAAACGGTTAAGTAATGCATAGCTCGTTGATTTATTCAGCAAATATTTATTGAGTGCAAGCTCTGTTCCAGCTTGGACTAAATATTAGCTAAAACTCTCCAATGGGTTTCATGGCACTTAAAATAACAAAATTCCTTCCCCAGGCCTGTGAAACCTCACACATTCTGTCCCTATTTTACTTTTCGGACCTCTTCTGTGTCTGCCTCCTTAACACTCAAACCTTCTAGCCACTCTGGTTTTCTATTTTGTTCGCAGCCACACCCAACTTCCTCTGGCTTCGGAACACTGTCCCTTTCTCTCCTACCAGTTCATAAATTTCTCCCCCCCCCCCCCCCCCGAGTCCTTCATCATTCCTGTCGCAGCTCAAATTTCACAGCCTCCAGGAGGCCTTCCCGGTCCTCAATAAACAACCCAATCTAAACGAATCTTCGTCATCGTCATCTGTTTATTCGCTAGAGACACTAAGCGCTCTCTGAAACAATACTGTTCACTGGATTACTGATTCTTTGTCTTCAAAGGGAAGGTCAGCGACCTAAGAGCAGGAACTGGGCTCTCTTGTTCACAGCCCTGTCCTAATCTGAAGCTCTGTAGAAAGATGCAGGAATCTGAATTTTCAGCAAACCCCAGGAATTCTGATACAGGTCATCTAGGGAAAGACACCGTTGGCGTGATTCCTCTGCGCTCTCGTGTTTCTCCAGCCAAGCCCCGAGCTCCCTAAAGGGAGAAGCTGTTTTCTCTATTTTGTGTTTGTCCCGGGCACCGGCATACCGCTGGGCATTCAGTGAACTTTCAACCAAGTGACTTACAGCAAGAGCCATCCTGCAAATGGGAACTGACTGCAGGCTCGTTTACATTCTGCCAAGTGTCCCCTGAGTAGAATAAGAGTGGATGGGGCAGCTCCTGCTCTTAAGGAACTCACAGGGCAAGGAGACAAGAGAAAGGCACAGCAGACAACAGTGAATAAGGCCAGACGTGACTTAGATGTGATTTTTATTGCTGTTTGTTTGTTTGTTTCTAGAAAGAGAAAGTAAGGGAGAGGGGGAAAGAGAGAAACATTGATCGGCTGGGATTCAAGCCCACAAATCCAGCAAGTGCCTTGACTGGGAATCGAACCAGTGACCTTTCCGTCCACGGGACGATGCTGAACCAAGTGAGCCACACCAGCCAGGGCGAGTCCAGTCATAACTTAGATGACTTGCTGTGTCATCGGGCACAGGCTACGCCTATTTTTAGAGGCATGGAAGAGACTAATGAAGTCAGAAACGCTTCATGCAGAAGCAACGTCACCAAGAACGCTGAACTGGCAATTGGGAGAGGCCTGGATGCTAGTCCCATTTGTTTAAACAGCCAAGTGCCTTCAAGCCAGGACTTCATTTGTCTGGGCTTCATTTTACTCTTGTATAAGGTCAGAGTGGTCTGTTACAATCACAGTTTTCAAACTGTCCTGACTTGTCCCAAGGGGATTGCGGAGGGGGGGGGGGGAGAAAAAGGGGGGGGGAGAGAGAGAGAGAGAGAGAGAAAGAGAGATGACAGCCAGTATGACTATGAGTCTTGTGTCCCTGGTTTAATCTGTCCAAAATATTGGAGTTCAATGAAAGTCTTAGTGTGACACAAAATTCTACTAAGACAACACAGTGACAACGAGGTGAGCACATCGGACACTGATTTCTAAGGACCCTTCATAAGTCACAGAGGAGGGTAGAGAAGAGAAGGAAGGCCCTGAAGATGGGGAAAGGCATCTCCTCCAACATTTCTGTCTCTAACTTCTCTTACTGTCACCAGCCATGGGGTTTCTTGACTCTGTTAAGGGTGCAGCTGCCTCATTAAAGTCCCTCCTAAGGCCAGGAGAGTTGACAAGGAGAGGTGGCCTTAACCAGCTGGCATCAATCCTCCAGTTACCCCCAATCATTTGCTAGGACACGCTCTCCAATTGCATGGAAACTGTCAATGGCTGTACCTCCAGTCACAGGGGAGAGCTGTGGTGTCGGCCACTTGCCGCATTTAAATTCCTTAGAACTGCGTCAGATTGGAAACTCGCCTCCTTAGCTGTCCTAACCACGTTTTATGTAAGTGCGCAGCGGCGACACGTGGCTACCTGATGGGACAGCACGACTAGCACATTTTCATCATTGCAGATCGTTCTATTGGCCAGCACTGAAACTAGAACTACGCCAAGAGGCCCAGTTGCCTTCTGGCTGAGTCCTGAGTCCGTTCTGTTTCTCAGACAAAACTGAAGGTCTCACTCAGGAAAATCAATAAAGGACGGGGCGTTCGTTTATTTAAGTGTCAGCCAGAGAGACCAAGACATTTAAGGTATTCAAGGCAAGAGGCTACAAAGCCAGGCTGAAAACACAACTGAAAGCCGTGCTTCCTGAAAAACACGAAACACAAAATGGAGTTGGAGGTATGCCATGGAGGACGGTCCCCCACAAACAAACACTCTTGGGTCTCCGCGGGGAACCTGGTGGCTGCATCCCAAGGGTGGGGCAGACCAGGAGCTGGAAGAGCCTTGCAAGGTCTAGAACCCGGACTCGAATCAGCCCAGCAGCTGATGGCTGTTGTCAGAAGGTAGAACCACTTCCCTTAGAAACATCTTATTGAGAATCTCCACAGACTGAAGTTGAGGAGACGGCTCATCCATTTCCTGCTTTTCGATTGAACATTATATTGTGGCTCTTGATGCTTGGCATTCAATGTTTTTAAAATTTTAGTCATAATACACGTCCATCAGGGTCTCAAACACTCTACAGTCATTACCTTAAAGCATCTTTTCAATCAGCTTGTGAACCCACTCTCCAAGCTCTAGCCCCTGAGACCAGGATGCGAAGCTGGGTCGCCGGTTTCTAGAATCTGCACTTTAAACGCCACAAAGTACTGGGATTGTTCCTATCTCACAAACTCCTCCCTGGTGTGACGGGGGAGAGAGAGAAACCACACTTTCAAATAAAGAGATTTCTACTTACATTTTCTTTTATGGTGACTATTGACTATAAGTTTAAGAATGCAAACTTTGCATTCAAGGTGAAGAAATTAATTTCATTATGATTCACGGGTCATCATTCTGCTATGACAAATATGGATTTTTCCCCCTTGAAGTTTAAATAGAAAGTGGCCCTACTGTTTGAGACTGCATTCATAAATGAGTGTTTTGAGGTTTGAGGTCAATAATGAAGAAGATGACTAAAAAAATGAAGAGTGCGAATCATCGAAGTAGAAATGCGGCCATGGGAAATCCATATTTGACTATCAAAGCTTCAAGTGACATTCGTTTTCAGGGATTAAGCCTGTACCAGGCAACATCTTTCAAATGCACTTTCGCAACATCGTTGAACGAAAGAAAGGAAAACTCCGAACCTGAGGGGCATGGCCATTGTCTTCTCTAGTGAAGCCTTCTGGGCCACCCTGATTCACTGACATCCTTGCTCTGCCTGTTACCCATACTTCACTCTGTTCACGCCCCAGGCATCCATCACCTCCTAGTGGCTCCCCCTGGTTCATGTGCACTCATGCCTGTTGGCCCTCCTGGTCTCTCCCCCATGAATCATGGACCATGTTCAAGGCTTTCCCACTGATTTCTTGTTTGAATTCTGTCAAATTACATATCACGTGGGATATAAAACTTCCCTGGGAGGAAAAATGGGCTGCCTATTGAAGGAAGTGATCATTGACGTCCTCTTATTTAGAGAGTACTTCTATCTATCCTGGATGTCCTCCAAATGAGTCATTCTTTCTTTCTTTTTTTTTTTTTTAATTCCCTCCTTTTGCTCTTGGAGCCAAAATCCCTAGAGCAAAGGTTTCAGTTATTGTAGAACTAGATCATCTTAAGATTGGATCTTAGCTGTCCAGTAAAGAAATAGGGACACAGGAACAGATCGCCCCTTCCACACCAACAATGACGTATCTGATGTTTCATTTCTCCAAAACTGCTCGATTGTCACATTAGTATGACTAGTGCTACCTGCCTGGTCAAAGTCAATTCTCTATGGATCACTTGTGTTCCTCCATGTCTTACTAATAAGGCATAACTTAGGGCTCCCCCCCCCCCCTTTTTTTTCTGGACTCTGGTTTCAAGCACATTTAAAACTGTCTTAGAAGATAGAAATAGTATCTCCCTTTCAAACAAAAAGCAGATCTACTAGAGCCTGGAATGAGAGAGATAAACTGTGGCCATGTTTATTGCCCGCTATAAAAAATCCAGTTCCATAAACTCACGGTCCTCTGCTGCAATACAACCCACTATGGACGCAGACATCAGCTGGCCCTGTCTGTGTCACCCCGTGGAAATGGGCGCTCGAGGAATCAGCTCTGGCTACTGCTGTCGCAGTGATCAATACACTGTCTTTTGTCTCTGACTCCGGAGTCTCATGAATTCTACCCTCATTCACGGAGCTGTGGCAGCTAACTACTAGCTTGCAGGGAGCGTAAAAGCAAAAGTCTCCAATAGGACCCTACGATCCCATGTAAGCGGAAAACTAAGCGGATTCTATTGGGCATATCATGTCTGTCTGACAATTATTCGTGCTGAGGAGGCCAAAGGAAGAGACAGCTCAGCGGGCTGGCTGGGACCCAGCTTCCTTCTGGATTAGGGGAAGTGGCCAGTTTCTGTGCGGCTGGGCTGCAGGAGATTTTGATATTTTTAAAAGGGTGTAAAACACAAACAAATAATACGCCCTGGAAACCATCCGTGGTTTGCGAAAGCTGAAGGCTCGACTCTCTGGACCAGGGGTCCTCAAACTACGGCCCGCGGGCCACGTGCGTCCTGCCGAGGACATGTATCTGGCCCACCGGGTGCCGCTGCCTGTCCTGCTTAGCAGCCAACTCGTCCCAGACCCGCAGTGCGCATAGGAATTTGTTCATTTTTTTTTTTTAAACTATAGTCCGGCCCTCCAACGGTCTGAGGGACAGTGAACTGGCCCCCTGTTTAAAAAGTTTGAGGACCCCTGCTCTGGACCTTCACAAGAGAGGAATGTGGTTGCCAGCTCCCGCTCTAATACAGACCCTTTCTGCAAGTTCCAGAAAGTATGTGTGATTGCAGCAGCGCTCTGAGCAAAGGGGGGTCCTTTTCACCCTGCCGGGTTGCATGCTTAGGAGAGTCAATGTGTTGGAACCCACAAGGAGAGGTGCAGAGACGTGGCACTGAGCTCCGGTTCTCATACTTGCAAAGATGGGGGGCAAAGACCACCCCCAACTTCGCGGGGGTGCCTGAGGAGACAGGGCATTCCCCCTGAGTGAGGTGAGCTGGAGCAGGGTTCTAGGTGTCTGGCCTAGAATCCTGGCCAGTGGATGACATAAGGGAAAAGCTTCATTATCTTCCGAACGCAGCTGATGTGGCTCATGCCCCCCACAGCGCCCCCTGCAGGTCAGAATATGAGAGCCAGGCAAGGACCAGAGTATTTATTCCTACTGTCACTATGACCCAGGCTTGGATGACCCCTCCGCCTCAGAAGTAACCCTCAGCGAGCATTTAGCGGGCTTAGCTGAAAGGGAGCCAGTGCATTTAAACAAACCAGGTCTCTTACAGGGTTTTTTTTACGACCCCGCAGAGGTCCCCACGGCGGTGGTTGGTGAATGTCCAGAGACACTTTATAAAGCTCTGTCATTGCATTTTTTTCTTTTCATTTCCCCACATCGTCTTGTTGTAAACAACACACACCCTTCTCTTCTCCTCCTTGAGTTTTCACACTCGCTCTTTCCCTTGGCCTGGAGTCTTACCGACACCCCAGTATCCAGTGTCACCTCAACATCCTTTCCTTGGGGCGGCTCCACCAACTCCCCAGAGTAAGCCACCACTTCCTGTTTCCTGCTTCTGCCCCGTGGGGTGCTTTCCCTTCTTCACACTCACCGCATTCGTAATACACGTGGGGCATTTCTCTGTCCACTGAACCACTAAACTCTACGGGAGCAGACACAGAGGGCCCTTGGCCACGCTGTGTCCCTGGTGTGTGGGGCACAGTGCGTGGCACAGAAGAACCCGGACTGCGTAGAGTGGATAACAGGGTGCTCCCACTTTACAGATGGGAAGAATGAGGAGCGGTTCACTCAGAGAAACAACCAGCCCAGGGCCCGAAAGTTGCTATGTGACCAACCTGGGTGCAGGCTCCGGCCTTCTGGAAATAGCAGGCCTTGTTCGGCTTTTCTGTGGAGGCAGCAGCACTCAGGTAGGAAAAGCTACTTCTGCAAGCCCGCATTGGGATTCTCTAGCCTCTGGGATCTTAAGACTTGCAAGAGGTGCTTAGGCGATGAATAAGTACAAGTTGTACGTCTATTTTTAAGGCAATCGTCCGCTCACACAGAAGAGTGAGGGATGGCATAGCTCTGAATGGACTCTGGCTTGGTCCCAGGTCCCTGTTTGGGAGGGCCCAGGACTCTGATAAATGCCAGTGAAGTTGGGGGTGGATGACTGGAGGACGCCTCTCCGATTCATGGGTTCAGAGCACATGGCAGTTTAATGATGCCATAAATACTTGGTGCTGTCTGTCCTCTGCTCAGAAAGCTCCAGAATCCATTCATCTCAAGCTTTGCTGCCTCCTCAGGCACAGGGCAGGTTTTTCTAGAGATGTTTTCTGGTTCATTTGAGTTGCCACTCACGTCCACAGGCGGGGCTGGGGGAAGGGAAGAGAGACTACGAGAGCCACCCATGGAGAGTGTTCAGAATGCCTGTGTTCTTCCGCCTACATCGCCGAGGCCCTACCTCTTCTCCTTCCTTCCTGAGTTGCTCCCAAATTGGAACAGGTGCTCAACAATATATGTTAACTCCTCCAGATCACCTGAAGTCCAGAAAATGTGAGGGCCACATTGCTCAGAGAGGAAAACAGAAATTAGAATATATAGTTTTTAAAAATATTTTTTGACTCATTTCAGAGAGGAAGGGAGAGGGAGAGAGAGAGAGAAGCATCAATGATGAGAGAGAATCATTGATTGGCTGCCTCCTGCATGCCCCACAGCCTGGGCATGTGCCCTGACCGGGAATTGAACTGTAACCTGATTCATAGGTCAAAGCTCAACCACTGAGCCACACCGGCAGGGCAGAAATTAGGATATTTTGAGTAGAGTGCCCCTCTTTGGAGAGAAAATGACTTCAGATTTCCTACAGAGCCATCACAAGTCACTCAGACCAAGAGTTATCTCAGAGCCGAGCCACCTCTACAAATTAGGGCTTGACAAGATTCTGTTCGAGAAATAAGTAAGGAAAACGAATCCAGACTCCATAGGCTAGTTGAGCAAACGTTTCCCCAGCACCAGGCCTGGAAATCTCTCAGCTCCCAACAGCTGCCTCAACAGTAGCCCTTCCAGGCTTCCTTGCAGCGAGAATCCAAGAGCCTTCTGAAAGATCACATATAAAAATACGGACTTCAGTCTAACGCTCTCCCAACTTCACACCTTTGGAGTCGAATGAAAATGTGCCCCTGTTACATGGCATAGACTTGATGTGTAGGTCTGGCCTTCTATAAAAAGCTTAGTGCCTACTCTCAACTTCAGCAAAATAAAAACGTAGCTATCTGTGGCTGAATACATTAGGTGACTCTTCAGAAGGCAAGTTGTATTATTGCAAAGGCAAAAAATAAATAAATGAAAGCAAATAAAAATATTTAGGAAATCATGACAGTGTAAGGAATAAAGCGACTACTTCGTGGAAATCATGCTTAAATGTAGCCTATATATTGGGTACTAGAGGCTTCCCTTCCCCCGGCTGCCGGCACCCGGCCTTCCCTCGCAGCCCCAGCTTCATCTGGAAGGTCGTCCGGAAGGATGTCCAGTCTAATTAGCATATTACGCATTTATTATTATAGATTGTGACAATGCTGGTGTGGATTGTGGAAGCATTTGTCAAATGCTTCTCTATTGGATGCCAGTTAATCCAGAGCTGCTTTCTATGGAAAGGCCACTGTCTGTAGGAGCTGGCAGTGATAACTGCAAAAAAAAAAAAAAAAAAAGAAGAAGAAGAAGAAGAAGCACCTCTTTAATGAGCGGACTGCGCGATTTTCCATCTTTGAAGAAGATCGCAAATGCTCTCGCATCTTTCCTCTTCCAGTGAGATTAGAGGTGTCTCCGGATGCCTGCCTTAAGGATCAAAGGCACCCGAAGAAGGGCTTAGGGAAAAGGTGACTCGGTGTTATGCCTTCGCAGGTGTTGGGTGATGGTGAGGCGTGTGTGGGCTTTGAAGTCATGCCTGGCCAAAGTGCACCGGGGTGAATTCCTGGAGGGCAAGCACGCCTCCCCTCACCCTCCACCCACAGGGCAGCAGGAGCGGGGACACGCTGATGAGAGGGTTGCCAAGGAACAGGACCTGTCAATCACATTCAAAAATATGTCTTTCTCCAGGACTGGCACGAGGAACGGTAACAAGGAGGAAATAGAAACTTCTCTTGAAGGTTTAACCAACGAAGTGTGTGTGAGCATGCAACCTCAGGCTTTCATTCGCTAATTGGATTTGCAAGAAAACAGCCACCTAATACCACAGCTCATGACCTCTTCTCCATGGAGATGAGAAAGAGGTAAAATGGCAAAAAAAGAAAAGAAAAAAAAAGGAAGGTTATTTTCATTCGAGAGCCATTCATTGAGCTTTCTTTTCTTTCTTTCTTTCTTCTTCTTCTTTTTTTTAATGTCAAGGCATTTGCTACTTTGTTGGATGGATGGATGGATGGATGGATGCATGGGTGAATAAACAGTAAAACAATGGACAGCAGTCGATGCCACGTGATAAAGAGATGAAGTACTATGAAAGTTCCAGAGGGGCAGTGCCCACTCCCAGTCTGATCTCCTGTAGGGAGATCACATCCGATGGCCTCACAGGTGAGCGAGGGGTATCAGTTCACCGCCGGCGGGCAGTGCTCCAGGTAAAAGAGCATGAGCGAGCCGCACCGCACTGCAGCATGGCGGGAATAAAGAATGCCTAAGGGGCCCGGCCTGGGTGGCTCAGTGGTTGAGCATTGACCTATGAACCAGGAGGTCAAGGTTTGATTCCTGGTCAGGGAACATGCCTGGGTTGGGGCTTGATCCCCAGTGGGAGGTGTGCAGGAGGCAGCCGATCCATGATTCTCTCCCATCATGGATGTTTCTCGCTCTTTCTCCCTCTCCTTTCCTCTCTGAAATCAATAAAAATAAATTCTTTAAAAAAAAGACAGACTAAGGGGCAGGGGTTTGGAGCAATGAGGCAGGGTCACCAGGATCACCAGGGCCTCGGAGACCAGGCTGAGGGTTTGATCTTTACTCTTTGGCCCTGGGGAGCCTTTAAGGGCCTCTGAGCAGGGGCATGACACCCGCAGGGCCCTGTTTCAAGAAGATTTATCTGGCAGCCGTGGGTGAGAGAAATGGGAGGCAGAAGAAATGAGCTGCAAAAGAAGATCAATTAGGAGGCAGTTAGTAAGGCCAAGATTAGAGATAATGAGGACCTACAATGGGACCAGAGGTAGGGGATGGAAGAGAACGATTTCACTGCCAGGCCCGTCCGATTCACAATGGAGCACGTGTCTCGGACAAGGAAGTGGCAGGAATGAGACTGATCTGAAGCCATTCAGCCCCGAACAGAAATGGGGGAAGGTGTCCGGCTCGGAATCTCCTGTGGACTTGGAGGGGTCGGCAGGAGACGCAGACAGCGATACGCATGGCCGTGCAGAACACAGCCGTGAAGCTCAGCAGAGAGACGAAGGCTAAAGGGAAGATTCCTGGGATCTGTTCTTCTCCCTCGTCCTCAAGCAGTCAAGTTCCTAAGTATTTTGCTGACACGAGTGCTGGCTCAGCAATATTTTTCACATCACGTACACCGAGTGAGTGGCCAGATGATGATGATCTCCGAATGCATAATCATCTGGCCACTCAGTGTACATCCTATATAATAATAAAAGGCTAATATGCAAATTGTCCCCTCGACCAGGAGTTCGACCAGCAGGCAGGCCGGCCAACCGCCCATGTCCCCTCCCCCTGGCCAGGCTGGCTGGACCCCATCCCTGCACAAATTCATGCACTGGGCCTCTAATACACACACACACAAACACACACACACACACACACTGAGTGGCCAGATTATTATGCGTTCAGAGATCATAATAATCTGGCCACTCAGTGTATATCTGTATCTACAGCTGACTGCCATGTAATACTTTAAGACAATAAAGAATTATTTTAAAAAAACTCATAGAAAAGGGGGAGGGGGGGAGTCAACCAATGAATGACTAAGTGGAACAGAAAAAAAAAAGAAGGAGGAGGAGGAGGAGGAGGAGGAGGAGGAGAAGGAGGAGGAGGAGGAGGAGGAGGAGAAAGGGTCTAAAAGCAATTTTGAAGCCAAACTGCACTGCACTGGAGAGCATGGTGTTTCATTTGGTAGGAAAGCAAGAGTGTGCTCCTGGGTGGGTTCTGGCCCATGGGTTCTTGGTTGGCCTCTTTGGTTGTTTTTGCTTTCAGGGCAGAAGTTAAAGGAGAGGAAAATGGATCTTTCCAAGCTTGTCTGAAAGAAAGTGAGAAATACATCATTGTCTCTCAGAGCCCAGTGCGATAGAGGCTCGGGGAGGAGGGCTGGTTGACAGCACGTGAAATTGATGAGGGGCCCTTTGCAGTGGGCGGCGCAGGGAGCTTGTGGTCCACAGCTGGGCCTACAGACAAAGGACAGCGCTGCAGTCCCCCTCCCTTCTGGTGCCGGCTGTGGGCTTTCGGGGGGCCAGGGGCTAGGAGGACGCACTTGTGCTTGGGGCGCCTCTGTGCCCAGCACTTGGTAACACAAGGCAGTGGCAAAGGGTGGGGCCAGCAGAACAAGGAAGAGGTAGCATGTTGCTACCCAGGAAGGAGAGCAGCCTTGAGGTACTCCTTTACCACGTAGAAAATCAGCGGCTACACACCTACCTTGCCTCGTAGTAGATGTTCAATAAACATTTGTATTTTTAGATTTTATTTAATTTTCAAATAAATTTATTGATTTCAGAGAGGAAGAGAGAGATAGAAGCATCAATGATGAGAGAGAATCACTGACCTGCTGCCTTCTGCATGCCCCCCACTGGGGATCAAGCCCGCAACCCGGGCATGTGCCCTGACCTGGAATCGAACGTGACCTCCTGGTTCATAGGTCGACATACAACCACTGAGCCGTGCTGGCCAGGCCACATTTGTATTTTTAAAGAAAAGCTATGAATATATGACTCTATTTAGTATCACCCTCTGTGAGTGCCATGGGATCTTTTACAAATACCGAATGCCAAGCGAAATAGGACGGTGCCACAGGCAATGACATAGGACATGCACGGATTCATATTTCCTCATCTTGTAAACCATTCTTTAGGAGTGGAAGCTGGAGAATTAAGGAAAGATTGCTTATAAGAGCTGCTATGCCAAGATTAAATGCAAGACAGACTTAGGCCATCTTCTTTGAACTGTTCAAAGATATGAGTATGAGATATGCTAGCATATTTGGTCACATTGTTTTGAGGTTCCCACAGTCTTTCCTTGCTAACAACCACATACACAGAAGCTGAGCCACCCAAGTATTGATAGTTAAGCAATACTGATCAAATACTATTTGCATAAATGCTAATGCCTTTGGAGTTGCCGGGTATGTCCTAGGCAGGGAGGCAAGGATACATTTGAGACAGATGGACAGGAGGGAAAATCGATCGCCCCTGCCCCACCTATGTCAGGTACTCCTCGCTTAGAAGTGACAGGCTTTGTTTGCATCACCAACATTCCAGAACGCATATTGTTTCTAACAGCACCGTCCCCAGTAATGGCAACTCCAGCGTGTTATGGGGTCTCACCAACCCGCTACTATCTGTGCTCACAAAGGAAAACCACGCACTGCAATGGTGGCGAGTGATGGATGAGTACCACAAAGTAATCATGGGACTGCCAGCCCACAGGCGTATGAACATTTGTGACGGGAAATTTCCAGATCCGAAAAATGCAGTTGTTAACAGGAAACATTCTGGGGTCACCCAGCACCTGGCCACTTACTATGGATGGTAAGTCTGCATTCTTTATTTCACGGCCAGTTTTCTTCTGTTGGGCACTTAATTATTTCATGCACACTGCTCCTGGCAGAGGCAAGAGAGACACACAGCAGTCTCATTTAATCTATTAGATTTTTCTTCTGCACTCCCGCAAGGTACAGAAGCAAATTCCAATTTAGTAATCAAGCCTGAGTCATCGAATAAATAACTCAATTTCTCATCCTTGTTCACTGAGCCAGTCGTATGAACAAACACAATGTTTTTATGCCAAGTGTGCGAATGGGCTTACCGGGACATTGCATTCAGAAATTGCATAGAGAGACTGAACATCATTCAGAGTGCAAGAGCAGGGAGAGTGGTGGAGAGCCAGAAATATATCTCTAAAGATGGATTTTTCCCCCCCATGCAGATATAGCTGATTAGCTCTTAAAGGACTAGGACCCATTAACTAACAGATAAACCAGCCTTAAAGGTCTAGGCAAGCACATAGGAGACAAGGGTAGAAAATGTTTTGTTTTAGGAAGATAGTATCTGTCAGATAGAAATGCTTGGACCATTCATTCATTCATTCATTCATTCATTGAACTAAACATTTTTGAGTGCTTAGGATGTTCTAGCCAAACTGCCAATAATCTATAATAATAAAAGGGTAATATGCTAAATAGACCAGATGTCCTTCCAGATGAAGCTGGGGCTGGAGGGAAGCTGCTGGGTCCCAGGTGCCGGAACGAAGCCAGTGCAGGCAGCTGGGGGAAGGAAGGCCTACGCTTGCACGAATTTTTGTGCGTTGGGCCTCTAGTAGAGATATAAAGATCAATACATCATAGTCCTTGCCCTAATCTGCTCATATAAACAGTTATAAATTGTCCAGTTAGGTAATGCAACTTGACTTGATCATGGGGTGTCCAGATATTTGGTTACACATTACTCTGGTTGTGTTCCTGTGGGTGTTTCCGGATGAGATTAACATTTGCATCGATAGGCTGAGGAGAGCAGACTGCCCTCCCCTGGGTGGGTGGGCCTCATCCCATCAGTTGAAGGCTCACAAAGGACCAAAATGCTGAGAAGGGAGAAATCCTTCTCTTGACTTGATTTCCTTTGAGCTGGGACATCAGTTTCCCCTGCCTTTGGTCTAAGACTCAGACTGGAACTTATACCATTGGCTCCCCTGGATCTCCAACTTTCCAACGGCAGATTTTGGACTTCTCAGCGTCCATATAGCATGAGCCAATTCCTTATAATAAACCAGAGGCCCAGAGTACGAAATTCGTGCACGGGTAGAGTCCCTAGGCCTGGCCGGCGACCAAGGCCGATCGGGACCTTCCTTCCCCTGGCTGCTGGCTGCCAGCCAGGGCCTTCCTTCGTTCCGCACCGTCCCCTGGTGGTCAGTGCACATCATAGCAAGCAGTCAAACTCCCGAGGGGACAATTTGCATATTAGCCTTTTATTATATAGGATATATATCTATATATCTCCATTTCTATCTATCCATCTATCTACCTACCCGCCTATATCTCCCATTGGTTTTCTGGAAAGTCTCTGAAAATATAATACTTGTGCTGAGTTGTAGAAAATGAGGGGAGAAGACAGGCATAACAAGAACCAGAAAAAAAGTAATTCAAATAGAATGAAATATAAGAGCAAAAGCCTGAGGCTGAAAAGAGCCCAAAAGAAGGCCGTTGTCACGAGATTATATCAGCCAGAGAAGCAGGGACCAGATTGCTTGGTTCTGATTGGTAGGAAAGGGCTTTGAATTTTTTCCTAAAAGCATTAAAAAGCTGAGTAACAGGCCCTTAATAAATACTTGCGTGACAAATGAATTCATGGATAAGTAGTTATTTCCCAAATAGGGAAAGCAACTTGAAAACTCTTAAAAAAAAAAAAAAGACACTGTTTTTGTCCTTCTTTCTTGACAATTTCCATTTCGAGGGCCTTGCAGATGGGGTTAGAGGGGAGGCTGCAGATAAAAGTTGGCAATGTCATATCAGAACCGCAGAGGCGACGGATGTGCAGCCTGGACACAAATGAGTTTCCTGACGTTTTTGCAGCCTGCGGCTTTCTTCTGTGGTTGCAGACTCCACGTGCATGAACGCAGACTGCGTTTACCGAGTATCATAAGCAATGAATCATGCTGGGCAATGAGTAAGGAAACTTCGCCTCCTCGCAGGAAGCCAGCCACAGCTTTGCACAAGAGCACCCTCTTCTGTGCACTCTCAGCCCAGACCTCTGAGAGCCAGAGCCTTGGCCTGCAATCCCACTGCGAGCCCAGCGGGAGGGAGCCATAGCTAAGGGACAGCGAGTCCCCATGGGCTCCCGTCCTTTCCTCCACACTCCCAAAGGCCAGATGATGCAGCATTCATTCAGAATAACTGCCTACATTGGGGAAAGACAGGGAGCCGAGTTCGAAGCACTCTTTTAAAAGAGGAACGGGCCCTGGCTGGTTTGGCTCAGTGGACAGTGTTGACTAAAGGGTTGTGGGTTCTATTCAGGCCAAGGGGATGGTCAAGGGCATCGACTCGGGTTGCAAGCTCGATCCCCGGCCCCGATCGGGGCACGTGTGGAAGACAACCAATCGATGTCTCTTCCTCACATTGACGTATCTCTCTCAGGGTCTCTCCCCCTCACGTCTACTCTCTCTAAAACAATAACCAATGGAAAAATATCCCTAGGTGAGGATTAAACAACAAAAAAACAAAACAAATAAAAAAAAAGGGGTGGGGGTGGGGAGGCGAGAGAATAGCTTTCCACCTAATAAAATTCCAATTCATCACTCAAACTTCGGGGGCTCTTCCAGGATGCTCCTGGGAACGAAGGGAACAAAGTTATGCCCAGAGTCCCCAAGGCAGAGGGATGTCAAGAGATCAAAGGAGAGCAACCAGCACAAGTCCAGCCCGTGTAGCAGACAGATCGTGCTGCGCTTTGGGTGTAATGACTTAAAGACGGGGATTGGGCTCTAGTATAATTTTCTGCTGCGTTAAGTAGCTTTTTCAGAGAACAGTCCCCCGCACGAGGGAGGAGTAACTACTGTCGGGCACCTGGCACAAGTACTCACTTAAATATTTATCGAACAAATAAAAAGCACTGGCTCCCCGTGTCGTTTGGAGGAGGAAAACATGAAACCGTGTCAGCATTTATGTATCAGTTCACTGCTTGTTTCAGATAGCTGTGGCCACAATCATACGCCACATAACACAGCCACCAAAACCCCAGAAACACACAAAGAAAGCTTTTCTGTATCTCACAAGGTGCTGGTTGGCAGAGCAGTGCTATGGGTCACAGCTGGGCTCACTCATGTACCTGCAGCTGTGTGGTGTCGGCTGAGACCTACTGATCTGGGCTGGCCTCCGCTGGGGTGATTCATCTGTGCTCCCATAACTCTCCTCCTCCTCCAGGGATGATCCGTCTGTCCTTGGCATATTGTCCTCATGGGAATGGCAGAGGCTCAAGAGTGTCAGCTCTTAGAAGACACTTTTCAAGACTCTGCTGCTTTCTGGTTGCTGACACCCCATTGGCCGAAACAACTCATGGGGCCAAGTTCACCATCGATGGGGGTGGGGAATGAAATTCTTCCCATGGAGGTTATGAGGAGGGAGTGAATACTTTTGATCATGAATCTAATCTATTAATCTACCATGTAGAACCTTTCTGGAAACATAAGGAGAGGCGGAATAAGTTAACACATGCAGAGGAAAGACCCCAGGACACAAAGTCCCTACCTAGGACTGGCCACTTGAGGGCGTCCCAAGGGCCATGCCTCAGGTTAGCCTTATTGTAGGTAGATTTCAGAACCAGGCAAAGCCCTCTGTAAAGGGCTGCCATGTTGGAAAAGGAGCTAAGGTTCAAGAAGGCAGAGCTAGTACTAAAGGGTAGAAGTTAAAGAGTTCTATTCCACTTGATAATCAGAGCATGAAAGAGTAGAGCTGTCCATATGTGGCCCCAATTTCCTTGGAGCACCGTCAATCTTCCTGAAGTTTCAGGGAAAGGGTGGACAATTATTTCATAAAGAAATGGTCAAAAAGATTGGAATTGGAGGACAAATGGGACTAGGTGAAATTTAGGATCTCTTCCAAATTTGGAAAGTCCATAAAATCCAAAGAAATAGCTTTTTATTACCACAATAACAGCGATAACTCATTGTTCTACTGTGCTTTGCAGTTTGGAACCTATCACCACCCCTCAGAACCATTCTGTGAGGCGGTAGAATCGGTATTTGTTTCCATCGTATACAAGAAAGCAAGGCTCAAAATGTTGAGTGATTTCCCTACGGACACACAGCAAATAGAAGAATGAAGATTCTTCTAAGAAGCGCCTGGTTACTGCCAAATCTGATCATGAGGAGAAAGTCAGTGACCAGTCTGGACGTTGCTGGAGAAAGGAAAAGCCCCTTCCAGAAAGGTCTACCAGAACTCTGCGTCTGCAGGTCGGGCCATTTCCCCTTCATCGTCTAGCTGGGATACAACAGCGAGCTCCCTCTACAAGCCAGCAAGCGTGCTGTGCAGCCCCCGGCTTTGCAAGAGCCTCGCTTTGAGTCTTGCCCAAGTCATTGCAAGCAGCAGACTTCCCTGTGACACAGCGAGATTCCAGGCAGGAAAATCAGTCAACATTTTCGTGGCCAAACTTAGAGCTTTGATTTGCTTTACTCAGTTTGCCCTGTTCTCACTCGAGAGGGCGGGGGTCCCCAAGTCTTTTGTATCTTTTATTTCTGCATCCTCACGTTCGCCCAGATGGAAGCCCCCACAGAGATTTACCCCCTCGTTTCTCCTTCCCCCGCCCTACCTTCCCAAGGCTCCCACAGGTCTCCATGAGGGGCAAGGGGGAAAGGACCGATTCAGCTCCTCCCACACCCTCCTGACAGCCTTGAAACCAAGCAGAACCCTCCCTTTCTGAGGTGGAGGGCTGGTCACGCACCCCTCCCCACCCCCAGTGACCCGCGCTCTCAAGCCAGGACCCTGAGCCTCATTCTGGACGCTTGTTCTCAGGTAATTTTTCAGCTCCCTATCAGCACTTAACAAGCTTGACTTTTCCACTGAAAGAAGACTAATTAAAATGACAAACCTCGCATTGATTTATTATTACACGGTGACAACAATAAACAACCATGACATTGCTAAGGTGTTTGGTTCTCTCTCCCATCCCTACCCCCCATCCCCACACCTGTTCGGAGGCAATGGTGGGGACAGTGGCAATGACCCGGTAAGCCTTCCCCACGCTTCTTACCCATTCAGGTCCCTTCACTTCTCCCCAACCCTACTCCCCTACCCCCCCAGAATTTGGGACCCCTAGCAAGGGTGCAACAGGTAGACTTGCCTAAAGGCTTCCTCACCTCCTCTCTCATCTAGCTCCAAAGCCAACACAGGGCGGCACTTGTTATCATCTGCATTTCTCAGAGAGAAAATCGAGGTCCCAAGAGGTTAAGTGATTAGCTCAAGCTCACGTAGCTGCTAGACAGATTATTAATTAGACGCCGACACTTGAAAGGACCGAGAATTCTTTGTTCTCTGAGAGCGTTTGCTTTTCAATAATTAAAGTACTTGAGCTACAGCGATTGAGCAAACATTTATTGGACATTAGCTACATGCAAAGTGCTGCTCTCAGGGCTGGGAGAGAAGTGAAATGACAGAAGCAGGTCCCTCCTTCGAGAAAGGAGCTAGGCCACTCAGAGGGCAATTCTGGGTGTAACTGTACAACACAACAGACAGAAAGAGGCCAGTGTGGCTGGGAAGGCCACCCAGGTTTTTGGAGGGGGAGATGGGTAGTGATGTCACTGGACTATTATCCAAAAGACCCAAACCTTTCTCACTATCTAAACTATGTCATGTGCTATGCTTGCTTCCAGGAACTGAAAAGGATTCCCACAGCAACATGAAGAGTGCCCAGTGCAAAGACCAAGGTGCTGAGTGCAAAGACCAAGGTGCTGAGTGCAAAGACCAAGGTGCCCAGTGCAAAGACCAAGGTGCCCAGTGCAAAGACCAAGGTGCCCAGTGCAAAGACCAAGATGGCAGTGGGGTGTCGTGTGCAAAAAGGACTGTGAGCAAAAGGGCCAAGTGCAACAGAATGACTCAGCACGTCCGAAGCATTTAGTCATCATCCATCACCACAGCCTGTGAACACAGGAGGCTCCTCCCATTGGGGAGGTGTCCCTGCAGCATGTCCTCACCCTTCCCCATTCCTTGGTCAAAGAATAAAGTTTCTGCTCTGCTTGGCCAAACTCAGTCTCATTCTATTGGCGTGTACAGCACTGGGCTGAAGGACCTTGGTTTGGGTCCCCGACCCAGACGGGTCGCTAACAGTGACTTTTAACAACTACAAGGATGATAATGAGTTAGTGCCCAAAGAAACAACAATGAAACGGAGCCTGGCCCTGGCCAGGTAAGTCAGTTGGTTAGACCCGTGGTCAGCAAACCACGGCTCACGAGCCGCATGCGGCTCTTTGGCCCCTTGAGTGTGGCTCTTCCACAAAATACCACGGCCTGGGAGAGTCTATTTTGAAGAAGTGGCGTTAGAAGAAGTTTAAGTTTAAAAATTTGGCTCTCAAAAGAAATTTCAGTCCTTGTACTGTTGATATTTGGCTCTGTGGACGCATGAGTTTGCCGACCACTGGGCTAGAGCATCATCCTGACACCCCACGGCTTCGGATTCAATCCTGGGTGCGGGCACACAAACCAATCAACTGATGAATGCATCAACAGTGGGACAATAACTCAGTATTTCCCTCCCTCTCTCTCTCTCTCTCTCTCTTCCTCTCTCTTTCCCTTCCTCTCTCTCTCGAAAATTAATAACAAATTATTTTTAAAAACCAACTAAGCCTACATTCTCCCTTCCTTCTCTAGGCCCTTAGGATTGAAACAGAGGTCATGACCGCTTTTCCCTGACGCCCACCGGAGTCTTGGTTCTTTCCAGAAGCCCTTCCAGAGGGTTCGGAACTGAGGAACCCAGCAGCCGGTCAGGTCCCAGCCCCGGCCAAGTCCTGCATTTCATTCCGGGAGCACAGAGCCCGGTGCCCTTAAAAGCCTCGGCGCATGAGGGAGGCAGTAAGCCTCTCCCTGGTTCGGCTTCTTCCCTGAAGTCACTGAAGCTCCTTCTCACCGTTACATGAGTCCAGTGTAACGCGTGGACCAGTCACCCCCAGCCCCTCCTGGCAACGACTCCGTGTAGACAGACGCTCCTCCTCCCTCCGTTTACAGAAAAAGACTTGCTTTCCTCAACGGGCATCCTTCTAAGCCTGGGTCTGTTTGTGTAAGAAAAACCTAATAGCTCACTTGCTTTCTCAGAAGCTTACATGGGGTTATTTTCTCATTGGCC
Organism: Corynorhinus townsendii; assembly: GCA_026230045.1. Classification (NCBI taxonomy): domain Eukaryota; kingdom Metazoa; phylum Chordata; class Mammalia; order Chiroptera; family Vespertilionidae; genus Corynorhinus; species Corynorhinus townsendii. Next base: position 13,379,525 of record JAPDVU010000016.1, on the reverse strand, counting down.
TTTGAACAAATGCAGTCTGAACCACAAATTACTTGGAAACATTTTCTCTCCCAGTACACTGGAAATAAAATTCGTTGGACAGATTTAATGTAAAATTATTTAGCACTGTTTATAAATAAGTAATCAAAAACCACAGTTTCAAAAAAAGAGAAAAATGAATGATAGGAAACATATTTTCATATTAATACTTCCTACCACAAAAAACAAAACGAAAGAAAACAAAACAAAAAAAAACCACCACATATCGGCTCTTTTTTTTCTTTTCCTTTTTTTTAAATATTATTTTTGAAATCCTCACCTGAGGACATGTTCATTGATTTACAGACAGAGGGGAAGGGAGAGAGAGAGAGAGAGACAGAGAGAAATATCGATTTGTTGACCCACTTATTGATGCAGTCATTGGTTGCTTCTTGTATGTGCCCTGACCGGAGATGGAACCTACAACCTTGGGGCATCGGGACGATGCTCTAACCCAGTGGTCGGCAAACTGTGGCTCGCGAGCCACATGTGGCTCTTTGGCCCCTTGAGTGTGACTCTTCCACAAAATACCATGGCCTGGGCGAGTCTATTTTGAAGAAGTGGCGTTAGAAGAAGTTTAAGTGTAAAAAATGTGGCTCTCAAAAGAAATTTCAATCGTTGTCCTGTTGATATTTGGCTCTGTTGACTAATGAGTTTGCCGACCACTGCTCTAACCAACCGAGCCACCGGCCAGGGCCCAGGACCTCTCTCCACTTCACCCACCAAGGGGTAGCAGGGCCAGAGGGAGAACAGAGTCATTATACTTTTTAGTTTGTCACAACTCAATCTTGATTCAGGCCATTTATTAGAAATTTAGCAACAATAACCTTCTGATCTTAACGGATCTTGGAGGATCATTACTAGCGAATGGGCTCCTGCCCTCTTCACCTAGATTCTTGTCAGGTGACCAAATACAAGGTCTCGGGAGATCACTGTTACTCCTTTCCACTGTTATTTTCCTGAACAATTTATAAACTATTTTCATGTCTATAGGTTTTTCTGAATAAACATAAAAGAGATGAAGGAGCACTGGTGGGGTTTGCTCAGTGGTTAGAGCATCAGCCTGCAGACCAAAGGGTCATGGGTTCGATTTCCCATCAAGGGTACGTACCTCGGTTGCAGACTCCCCAGCCCCAGGAGGGGTGTGTGTGTGAGGCAACCAATTGATGGGTCTCTCTCACATCAATGTTTCTCTCTCCCTCTCTCTTTCTTCTCCTCTTCCTCCTCCCTCCCTTCTACTCTCTCTAGAAAATCAATGGAAAAAATATCCTCAGGTCAGAATTAAACAAAACAAAAAGATGAAAGAAAGTCTCCCTATTCCCCTCCAACTACTTTTCCCTTCATCAAGTCAAGGAAAAGTCACAATTCTTTTTAACTTCTTTACAAACCCAAGAGAAGTGTGTCAACCAGTTCAATAAGCAGGCCGTCAAAGAGGAGAGAATCCGGTACCTTAAGAACTGATGCAGAGGAGAATGTCTCCGAATTCACGTGACCTGTCTCAGGTGGCAGGGGGACCAGGAACATTGCCATTATCACTGAATTCGATGGAGAGAGTGACAGTGAAGGCTCTGGTCTCCAATTTCCAGTCATGAGACCATCGATGTGCTTCACCTTAAGAAAGCCCAACCGACATGGAACCTTACAATCGATGCATCCCAGCACGATTTATTCCAATGACAAAATGCTTGTTTTCTTTACATGGAGTGTGTCCTACAGGCCTCTGTCCCTGAGTGAGGGGCTGTTTCCAAAGAAGGCAGAGAAGTTCATTGCTCAGCTAACTGGGAGATCAGACATCACTGCTCATTGACGATAAATCTAACAATCAAGGTGAATTGCTTCTGGCCCTAGCTGGTTTGGCTCAGTCGATAAAAGGTCCTGGGTTCAATTCCGGTCAAGGGCATGTACCTTGGTTGAGGTTCCCCGGCCCTGGTTGGGGTGCGTGCAGGAGGCAACCAATCGATGTGTCTCTCTCACATCGATGTTTCTCTCTGTCTCTCCTTCTTCCTTCCACTCTCTCTAAAAATCCATGGGAAAACATCCTCAGTTGAGGAGGAGGAGGAGGAGGAGGAGAAGAAAAAGGTGAAGAAGAAGAAGAAGAAGAAGAAGAAGAAGAAGAAGAAGAAGAAGAAGAAGGAGAAGAGGAGGAGGAGGGGGAGGAGGAGGAAGAAGAATTGCTTCTGAAATTAGACCATAAACAATTTGGGGGGGAAAGATTTGCTCAATGAGAATCGGATTTACTGTAACTGTGTTATAAAAGGCGCTGCCTCCAGAAGTTCTTCCCTTTTGTAACCGTATCTGTTCCATTGCATGTCGCCTCTCCCCAAACAACTGCGAGGAGCTGGGTCCCAGCAAAAGCAACGCTATATTCCCAGCTTGTGTGGTGGGGCTGGTTGCCTAGCATTGCAGTAAATTCTGCAGAAACAGTTGGCAGAAGGCTCAGACTCGCTGGGCGAAGTGAATTAAGCAATCACACAAGACTGCGGGGCATATTAAAGAGGAATGTCCAAATTAGAGCACATGATACTCCCTTCTCCCGGCCCCAGTCCTCCCGGTAGAATGCGTCGGCTGCCCAGGCTGTAATTCAATATGAAACAAGGCTCTTATTAAGTTGATACAATGAAATAGGGCCGAGTTTTTGGTTGCATTAGTGGAGTTAAATGCGTTTTATTAGCACTCATTAGGAGGAAGGGAAACTTGGAGCGAAGGATTCATTAGCCAAAAGTGGCCCCCATGCATTCGGGTGATTAAAGGGCCAGGGGCCGGAGCACGGATTCTGGGCCACACACAGCAGATTCGGAAAGTGGGTCCCCCGTCTCCTGCGTGATGAGAGTGTCTGAGAACAGTTTCGGGGAAGAAATGTGAGGTCCAAGTGCAGGTCAGCTGGAAATATGTGCTTCTTTCTAAAGCTGTTAATTTGACAGAAGGCAGAAGCCCCAGAAAGAAAGCACAATTCTGATTTATGCTTTGGATGGGAGAGGAAGTCATTTGCTTTCGGGATTTTAAAAAACAAAACAAAACAAAAAATGCTACCAGTTATCCAATTTTGAAGGACAGATCACGAAAACTGCTTTTGTTTTATTTTGTTGTTAGAGAAAACCACACACACACACACACACACACACACACACACACACACACACACACACACACACCATTGCTCTGAAATAAAAGTCCCCCCCGCCAGTAAAATGAGCATCTTGAACAGCTATTCCTGCTTCATTCATCTTCACCAAACATAATTTTGAGCGAAAGGGCTGCATGATAATAAATTTTAAATAACCCCAGAGCTACAGAATTTGGGAGTCTCATCGTCCTGTTCTGTCTCCATGATGCGGCTCTCTGCAGTAGCCAGTCTGGTGAAATGTGTCAGCTACTGGCCTATTATTAACTCTTATTACATCTCGGCTTTCAAGTGTCTGTGTCTTGGATTCTGGCCTCCCCTTTCCCATCATCAGCAGTAGCTCTCCAGCCGGCTGTCCTATGAGCCCAGCAGGTTCCAAACCAAATCCATCACCAAGGCCCTTCCTTCTCCTCCCCCGCCCCCTTCCTGTTAGTGGCATCACGGTCCTCAGCGCCATCCAGGGTGCAAACCTTAGCATCGTTTTGTTTTTTTCTTGCCTTTCACATGCAATCTCTAGCTCCTGAGCCCTGCCACACACCCGCCTTCAACCTCTCACCTCCAATCCAGGTCTTCATCCCTTGTCACTCGGACTACAGCCATGGCCTTGACAACGGGGAGAGTCTCCAGTTACCAAGACGACGCCACACCTTACACACAGATAGCCAACGGATCTTCCAGGAGCCCAGCTCCGAAGGAGCAGCTTTTCTTGCCCACAATCCTCAGAGGCTTCACCATCTCAATCTGTGCAATGAGCACAATACACTCTGTCTCAGAGCCGTAGAGTTCAAACAAGACAATGGATCAAGCCCGCATATCTGCCACCCATGATTCACTTCTTTTTTGCTGTTCTCATTCAATTCTCTTGGCCAGGATTACACTGCCCTCATCTATACTCTGAGACCCAACCCCACTTGAGCCCCGCAGGTGTAAGGGACTCCTCCCTGCTCAGTGAAGAGGTCTTTTGTTATTCTTATCCGTTGGCAAATGCTATAATTTAAGGAAAGGGTTTACATCTAATTGACTTTTAAAAAGTATGTTTTTATTGATTTCAGAGAGAGCAAGGGAGAGGGAGAGAGAGAGAGAGAAACATCAATGATGAGAGAGAATCATTGATCAGCTGCCTCCTGCACAGCCCCTACTGGCGATCCAGTCCAAAACCCAGGCATGTGCTCTGACTGGGAATCCAACCAGCAACTTCCTGGTGGGTGGGTGGACGCTCCAACAACTGAGCCACACCGGCCGGGCTGAAAGATCTTTATGAAGTCCCCTATTTATGTATTCTAGAATTATCCACTACTAATAAGGCAGCACTGCAATATTCTTGCCAACTATAAGAAGAGCAAAATTTATTCTTTAATTTTAAAAATATGAACCATGTCAACTTTCTTTGGACTCAGTACATTAAACCCGATTTGGGACGAGAGTTCTGAATAGAATGCATGCGTTGGACACAACACAGTACCTTCCTTCTCCAAGACTCTTCTTGGAAGCCGAGAGCTCTCTGTGTCCTGGGGAGGTTTCTGTGTCCTCGGGAGTTTGCAACGGGCTCCGTGGACTCGCCAACCTCTGTGGTAGACTTCTTTTGTGCCTTATGTCCTCGGAGCCTTATAGGGAGGAAATAATATATAATCATTAAAAATTCCCGAGATTCTTACTTGAAACCCAAGAGTGAAAATTAAATCCCAAGAATGAGAGCACTTTACTATTATTTTTTTTTTCAATCTTAAGCTTCCCCTCTCTCTCTCTCTCTCTCTCTCTCTCTCTCTCTCTCTCTCTCTCTCTCTCTCTCTCTCTCCTGGTGATAAAACCAAACAAATAACATAACCACGTGGGCAGCTCTCTGCCACAGGCCGTGTGGAGTGTATTCAGAGCTGTTGAAGGGAACACACATGAAGAGGCAGCATGACCCAAGGCCTGAGCCGCCCCAGGGATGGGGCTGAAGACACACTGCCAGTCCGTGATAGACTTGGGACTAAGGGGTGTTTATTATTTGGTTTAAAATGGCAGTTACTTAGGGTTTGGTTTGGATAAAAATGCCCTGATGAACATTCTGAGTCCGACTTTAAGGGAGAACGCATTTTAATTGTTATCACCTTTTGGCACACTGTATCCTTGTTGCTTTCTGACTACAGGCAGCACATTTATTCACTCACTTATTCATCCTGTCACTAGGCCTGGGTCCATTCTTGGGAAAACTAATGCAAATGACCTCCTGTTATGGTTTAATTTACATTTCACTAATGACTAATGACACTGAACATCTTTGATGTGGTTAATTGGTATTTATATATGCTCTTTGATGAAGTGTCTGTTAAAATATTCAGCCTGATTTTTGGTTTGTTTTCTTATTAATTTATAGAAATTCCTTATATTCTGAAAACAATTATTTTTCACCAAACGTGCTTTGCCAATATTTTCTCCCAAATTGGCTTGCCTTTTCACTTTCTTTTTTTTAAAAAAATATGTTCTTATTGACTGTTTCAGAGAGAGAGGAAGAGAGAAGGAGAGAGAGTGAAACGTTGGCTGCCTCAGGGACTGAGCCTACAACCTGGGTATGAGTCCTGACGGGGAATCGAACCAGCGACCGTTCCGTGAGTGGGACAATGCTCAACCGACTCAGGCACACCGGCCAGGCCTATTCACTCCTCAGTTTCTAATTGTCCTTTTGCTTTTCAGCCTCCTAGGCTTTTCCTTCTGCTGCTCAGCAGAAGCCTGCCCTGTCCTACTGTGTGTGAAATCCCGCTCATTCTGCAAACCTCTACTGTCTGTACCTAGCCCCGTGGTCGGCAAACTGCGGCTCACGAGCCACATGCGGCTCTTTGGCCCCTTGAGCGTGGCTCTTCCACAAAACACCACGGCCTGGGCGGGTCTATTTTGAAGACGTGGCATTAGAAGAAGTTTAAGTTTTAAAAATGTGGCTCTCCAAAGAAATTTCCATCGTTGTACTGTTGATATTTGGCTCTGTTGACTCATGAGTTTGCCCACCACTGACCTAGCCCAATGCCTTGCACACAGTAGGTGCTTCATAAATAATGAGTTACCGTTTGCTCTATCTCTGCTTAAATAGCTTAGGATCATAGGAGGCAGAAATGACGTCTTATCACCATACAGCTAAGAAAGTAGAAAGAAACACAAAGAACTCCCTGGACCTCACGGGGCGCCCGAGACCCCGTGTCAGAAATGTATGTTTAGGCAGCAGGAACACACTGGAGGCCTGAGCAGAGGAAAGGATACTGGGAAGTCACGCCAGTTGGGTCCACTCCAATTTGGCACAAACAAACCCGCTTTCTCTCCAGGGTCCTTCCTCTCAGCATCACTTATTAATACTAATTAGTCGAGGGTGTGCCGTGATGCAGAACACTTGCGACCCGAAAGAATTAAAGAGGGAGACTGTCCTTTCTCAGCAGGCCCGGGAGGGTCAGCAAGAATAAGCCATGGGGAGGGAGGGAGGAGAGAGGAGGCAGAGGGACTTCTCTCCCCAAAATTGCACTGAATTAAGTGCAAGTAAAAATAAATCCACATATAAAACAACTGTGCAAATGTGACCGGTATTTTCACAGCTGGGTTTCTTTGCCTAAAATACTTAGCACTTACTTTAGGAAAGTGTCTTCTAAACAGAACTGGTCTGACCGGGATGGCAGGAGCTGAGCCCCGCTGGGCTGGGGACCTTGGCTTTGAGCTTCCCTCTCGCCCAGTCCGCGGATTCGCCTCGGCCTGTGGTTGGAGACCTTCAGGTCACCGATAAGGACCCCGACGTCAGGCTGACTTTGGGAAACCGGATTCATAACATTCGGCATAGTTATATCTGGATTCGGACGCTGAATTTAGAACGCAGGAAAACACCACGTCGGCCTGTTTCCATGGCAGTGCAAACACCCCACTTGAGTAACTGCCCGGACACTTATCATAGCAGGATTAGTGGTTTTTCTAAAAAGGATCCGCATTCGCATTCCTGGTGTTCATTTCCTGCAGATATGGAGAGGGTACGCCATGGGCTTGGGTTTCCAACACGGGTGCCACGGGACACGACTCGTCATTCTGACTCACTTGTAGGGACTCTCCCTGCGGACGTGCCCCCAGACACAGGAGCGTGGGCGGGGCCCGTTGATGGAAATACAGCCTTCATCTCCCAGTGTCTAGGAGAGGGGCTATTCCGATGACTATGCCAGACTAGCCTATCTAATAAAGATGGCGGCGCCCATAGCCACACGATGGCGGTGCCCAGTCCCCTCAACCCCACAGGAGTCCCCCAGTCCTTTCAGCCCCGCCGCTGAAAGCGGACAGCGGGGCATGGGGGCTTCCTTGCTGCCACAGCGGCGAAGCAGCCAGGCCCCGAGGAGAGCAGAGAACTATGGGGAGTGGGCCTAAGCTGTCGTAGGACATCCCCTGATGGCTCCTGGATTGGAGAGGGTGCAGGTCGAGCTGAGGGCTCCCTCCCTCCCCCCGCCTTGCATGAATTTCATGCACCGGGCCTCTAGTCTACATAGAAAATAACACCGTACAGGTGTGCGATGCTGAACATGCCGTGTTCGTGTCATCTTGCATTCATTTACTTAATAGCTGTGTCATGAGTGATGGGACTTCTATGTGTCAGAGTACTAGTTATTAGAATACTAGAGGCCAGATGCACGAAATTCGTGCAAGGGGCTCGGCCCTCGCAGTCCTGGTTTCGTCCTGAAGGTCGTCCAGAAGGACATCCGGAAGGTAGTTCGGCTGTCCGGTCTAATCAGCATATTATGCTTTTGTTATTATAGATACAAGTGGACTAGACATGTTTTAATAAGCTGGCCATCTAGCACACACCATGTCTATCACTAATGGGATTTTTTTTCCAATTACTATATGTTTAGGTCAAAGCAAGGGTGTCTTCAAAATTATCCCCCAAAGTATACGGGGTAAGAAACCAGTAAGCACAAATAGTTATTCCTTCTTGGTCAGCGTAAGAAAACATTCTTGGGGTTTACAACCCCTGGCGATCATGACCTTGGATTTGTATGGAGTAACTCGTTGACATCTCTGCACTTCTGGGTCTTCGTTCCCTGCCCAGGTTGTGAGCCCTGAGCGTGGGGGCCTCTGCCTGACTCACCTGTGCCCGTGTGCCTCCCACCTGCTTCACAGCTCCTACTCCTGAGGGCAGTGTTGGCTGAAGGAGGTTGTTAAGGAAAGGCGAGAATGACAATCAACGGTGAACACAGAAGTCAAATGGGAATGTGTTGGCTTTTACTAAGGTTTTCATTTTTATTTTTTAAAATTATCATATGCTAACACTGATCTCCTTTCTTCCATGTACGGTTCTACGGATTTTAACATCTTTCTAGATTCGTAGAACCACCACCATCATAAGGATACAGAATGGATATGTGTCAGGGAGCCAGCCCAGCATGTGGGGGATTCTCTCCTGGGGTAGCCCGAGGGGAAATCAGGGAGTCCCAGCTTTGGGGGGTGTCACTTTATTACTGATCCTTCTAGAAGACACATTGTGTCTGCTGCAAACGTTACAATGAGGACCTGGGGTTTGATTTCACTCCTGACACCCCGAGGTATGCCCCGAGGAGGCTGGGGGACTAGTCTGCTCTCTATCGGCTTCCAGACGTTTATCCCCAGACTTAAACATGAAAGCGAACAACAGTAGGCACCAGGGGCAGCCAGAAAGAGGGCTTTTGCTTTCATTTTTTTCCCCCCTTTTCTTTCCAGTTCCGTATTTTTGTCTTGCAGAGTTGGATTTGGAGCAAAGCAAGGTCAGTTTGGGGGCAAGACAATATTTAGAAGCGCAGAATGCTTGCTTCTGTGGTGCCAGAGGCATTGCAACCCTTCTTTCTTTCTCGGCAAGAGAAAACAGAAGCTGTCAGCCGGCTGGCAGAGGAAGTCCAGGAGGTTTGAGGTGGAGATTAAGCCTGACTCCTGTGCGGCTTCCCCGCTGAAGAGCGTTTAGTCGCTGTTAAAAATGGTTAGCACGCCACACGGGTTGGCTTTGTAAATAATTTAGAGAACTTGTGACCTGGAGCTTTCACGGCGTTGATGTAACTGTTCTGGAAATCTCTTGACTTGAACTTGAGACTCCCTTTCGTACAGCTGCAGCCTGTCCACCATCAACAGCAGTCTGTACCCAGAAAGCAGGAGGGGAGGGGGTGGGGGGTGGGAGAGACGCCCTCCAAAGCATTTTGTGGGGATGCAGTTCCCCACCGTGACCACCAGGTGGCCGTCTTCACACAAGCAGTCCTGCGTGTGCAATGTCCTGCTGGACTGCAGGGTTACTTTTCCAAGCCAAAGCGACGTTCCCCAAGTGGGTATCACCGTGCGAATGCGAAGTAAATTCTCAAAGCCAAACTGCACCGTTTTCAGACCCTCATCTAAGCAGGCGTAACCAGTTGGACCTTGTGTTTATCTTCTAATGTTGTCGGGAAGAACTCATTGGGGGCAGTAAGTGGCCAATGGATTTGGAAAATGGTGGGGAAAAAACAAACAAACAAACAAACAAACAGTGTCCTCTTCCAAAACCTCATCCCCTGGTATTCGCAACATTCACGGTTCCTAGTGTGCAAACAGGGTTCTGTTCCCAGGGACGTTCTTTTCGGTAAAAATAGACGCGTGACGTTCTGAGGGGGCGGCTGCTCTCTGCCGTGACTTCCGGAGGCTTCCGTTCCTACCTGAGTGCGTCCTTCCATCTCCAGCCTCGGCCCTGACCCATCTCTCTCCCGGGAAGGGCAAGAATGGCAGCTGATGTCTTTCTTCCCAGAACTGGGAGTGACATTGCCATAGGTGCCTAGTCAGCGGACCCGAAGGTCCAGAATGTAGAGCGGAGGCACCCCGGGTCCGCCCTGGGGAAGAAGTGCGGTGCTTGTGGTCAGCAAAGCAACGGCGCCGGAGTTAGCAGTTTCATGAACACCTTTTCTATCCCCTCGCTCCTTGTACTTATTCACTTACTTTTGGGGTGTGTGTGTGTGTGTGTGTGTTACTCCAAACTGAGAGTTGCCCTCAGTTTAGGAGTCTCTTCCTTTCCCCCTTTGCTTGTCCAAAGCACAGACGTTTCGGAGAGCCCCAGGTGTTCCTTATTTACGCCTCAATGAAAGGACACTAGATGCGAATGAGAAAATAAATCACCTAGTACGGAGGATGTGCTGGGTGAGAAAGCACAACGCTATCCTGTAAGCCGCTTTGGCGGGGAGAGCGGAGACACGGATGTCTACGGCAGCACCGCGTTGAACCCGCAGCCTTCTTCTGTTGTTGCTGCTGCGACTTGTTGTTTGGTTGCGTTTAGGGGCCTCAGACCCCGTTTCCCCAGCAGCTATGGGCAGACATGGAGCTGATTGTAGTGGGAACAGAACACACCCTCGGGCTACTGTTCTCACCAGGACTGTTGGCCTGTCGTTTCTGCCCCCACCTGTATTTATTAAAGCTCAGTATCCTCCCAACTTTGGGGTTTCTTAACCCCATTTCTGATATCACTTGTTGATGAATCTGACCAATGTTTACTACTTGCCGTGAGCTTCACGCTGTGGATACGATGAAAATGCCTCAGGACCACGCCCCTTTCTCAAAAGAAACCAGTGAGTAACATTCTACAAACTATTTCCTAACTACACTTCTGGTTCAGATGGAATACAATGAAAATATTTTGGGCTGCTGGTGTTTGCGGTATAGAACAATTTTCTGGTTTGGGGTTATGTAACATTTTAAAATATATAGTTGTTATGTTTAGAGAGCACTGTTATTCAAATACGGGAAATAATGAGTCAGATTACAGTGGAAGTGGAAGGCATTCAGGTGCCCCTACTGGGGACCCAGCCCACAGCCCACCATGCGCCCTGACTGGGAATCGAACCGGCAACCTTTTGATGCCCGACCAACTGAGCCACACCGGCCAGGGCCCTCCAATATTATTTAATTCACCCGATGGATGCAAGCAGAGAGGCAGGGATTGCTACGTCAGGTCTATAAACAGGAAAATTGAAATTCACCTAGTAAAAACGATTTTCACTTGGCCTCAGTAGCCTGCGTGCGATTATTTTACTTTTATTCTTATACTTAAGTCATTACATCTGTTTCTAAAATGTTCTGGAATGGAAGAATGAACAGGAAGCCAGTTCTGCAACGGAATCCCCTTTCTCTCCAAGCAAAGCATCCATGGTGATGAATGAACCGAGGGGAAGAAACGAAAGCAGCCCCCAACTGAAAGGAAACACCGCCTGACCGGTTAGGTGGACCTTGGCTGGCATGAGACGGAGAGAAGCCATCCCTGTGTTTCCTCTGAAAACCGTCCTTGCAAATCCCAAGCAGTGGTCAAAAGGCCAAACGAATGTGAGTGTGTGTGTGTGTGTGTGTGTGTGTGTGTGTGTGTTCTTTAACGAGGCAAGATGAAATGGTGGCAAGAAATTTGCATTGTCTTTTTTTTTTTTGAGGATGTCACATTGGGGCCAGTTCTTCTGATTGAAGAAAGGAACGAAGCCAGGCCTCTACGACTTTGTAAAGCTGTGAAAATACGTTTGTGCGAGCAGAACGGGCCCCTGTGAAGTCGGTGCGAGATACATTCGGTGCCAGGGAGGTTTCCTCTAGATTCTGTCGTCTATTGGCTAAGCCCGGACTAGTTCGCCAACGATAAACTCTTGCATTCATCTCGCTGCTTTCCAGTGAAGGAGGCGAGTCATGAACTCACCAATGCCTGTGGGAGGTCAACCAGCATTCTGTTGCGGGCATGGGAAGGAGCCGGCTTGAGTCTCGCCATCGGGTGGCTCCTGGTCTAATGGGATAGGCAAATGGATCCCTCACCTCACCAAAAAGACCACATTGGGAATTTCAAATGATACAAGTGATCCCAGCAGCTCTCACAGTTGACCCTACCACACACTAGGATGTATTTGAGCGCGGCCTTAGAATGTAACGAGCCTTTGGTCAGCCAAGAAGTAGGGGGAAATGAAGAATACCATGAACACCCTGGCTGGTGTGGCTCAGTGGATAGAGCGGCGGCCTATGCACTGAAGGGTCCCGGGTTCGATTCCGGCCAGGGGCATGTACCTTGGTTGCAGGCACATCCCCAGTAGGGTGTGTGTGCAGGAGGCAGCTGATCCGATGTTTCTCTCTCGTCGATGTTTCTAGCTCTCTATCCCTCTCCCTTCCTCTGTGGAAAATCAATAAAATAAAATAATAAAAAAAGAATACCATGAAAATACAGACAGCATGGCATTCTGTGCTTGGGGAAGAAGTGGAGAATAATGTGGCTGGACCATGTGTACTTGGGACAGAAGTAGCAAGAGATTAGGATGGAAAAGGTACATGGAAACAAGGTGACGATCGTTGCCATGACAAGGAGCATCGTGTTCTTATGTAATACTGCGATGCTTGACAGCTAAAGAGCACACAAACAAAACGCCGCCTCCTGATGTTATCGCTCGGGACTCTAAGGCACAGGACTCCCAGTGCACATGGCTTAGAAAGGCATTTTGATTGCTTTGCTTAAGTAAAGACGCCCATTAGATTTCAGGCACAGCTGAGTGCAATGGACCAATGGCATCGCCAGGGTCCATCACTCTGTTAGCCCTGGTTTGGCCCCATTCTCAGGCTCCTGGTAGGAAGGTCTGACCTCCGCCTGCTGCATGACCTTCAACTCCCAGCTGGAAAACCCAGTCTCCTTCTGTCTTAGGCGACAATGTCGGCGCTTTATTCACTATTTATTTCTATCTTCACAGCATGGGGGTTAGAGGAGAGAATCTGTATGATATGGGTTCTTTGAAATGTATTCGAATTGCTTGATATCCTTGTAAATGTTAAATTTTGTAAATAATCCAGGAACTTGAAAATAAGTTTTCTTTTCCAATTATTGAGAGCAGTTGCCTATGTTATGTTGTTAGATAATAACCTTACTAGATTTTTTTGTCTCCTAAATACTATACCTAATAATATTTATATATAAATATATATATTATAATTATATATAATTATATATAACTAGAGGCCTGGTGCACGAAATTCATGCACAGGGGGGTCTCCTCAGCCCAGTCTGCATCCTCTCCAATCTGGGACCCCTCAGGGGGTGTATGACTGCTGGTTTAAACCAGCAGTTGGACATTCCTCTCACAACCTGGGACCACTGGCTCCTAACTGCTCACCTGCCTGCCTGCCTGATTGCCCCTAACTGCCCCCCCTGTTGGACTGGTCACCCCCAACTGCCACCCCCCATGGCCTGGTCACCCCCAACTGCCCTTCCCACTGGCCTGGTCACTACTAACTGTCTCCCCCACCAGCCTGGTCACCTCTTACTGCCCCCCTGCTGGCCTGGTTGCCCCCAACTGCCCTCCCCGCCAGCCTGGTCGCCCCGCACTGCCCCCCTCTGCCAGCTAGGTCGCCCCTTACTGCCCCCACCCTGCTGGCCTGGTCACCCCATGCAGCCTGCTGCTCAGTCGTGTGGTCGTCCCTCACTAACCCCCCTGCCACCCTGGTCGCCCCATGCAGCCTGTTCGGTTGTCCGTTTGGTTGTTTCGGCTGCGATGGTCACTTAGGCTTTTGTGTATATAGATAACATATAAAAATATGTTATGACATGATTATATAATATATAAGACATACATTATAACATATATAATAACATAAAATTATATAAGGTATGAAGTAGACATTATGTGTATTATTCATCAGACCAAAAATATATATAACAATATATATACAACTATATAAAGAGGAAATTAGGCTCAAATACACGTTTACTTATTTTTAAAGTATAATTTACTCTGCATCAAGTGATATCTACTCATATTGCTAGAAATAAAAGTCCCCTACACTTTTAATTTCCCAGAAAACTCCTTCAAATAGGAGATCCACAGATCTCCCAGTGCCCACAGTCCCATCGCCGGGACGGGTCTGCATGATTCTCTCTAACGAGGGCCCGTTGGCGAGGTTCAAAGCTGCCTCTGAAGCAGCACTAACTGAAGTTGCCTGAAGCCCGGCTTCCTTTGTTTGGTTTAAGACTGTAGCTGTTTTTCGTTTGCTCGTCATGATATTAACATTTCTTTTTAAAGAATGGGACCCTTCTACCAACTCTCTTCTTCATCCAAAAGAATGGAGAACACACACATCTACAGTACATATGCATGATCTATTACACGTATCATGATTATATTTACGTTGGTTATACACTTTAAATTCCATTTAAAGTCTGTGTCTGTGGTAGAAGGAATCAGAGCACAGACCCCCCCCCCCCCCGCCCCGCCCCAGAGAATGTCAGAGGCAGGCCCGTTGGGGATCTGAGAGTGTGGAGAACTCAGAAGGAACCTGCAACCATTGCCAAGGTTACCCACGGCCAGGGCACATGCCCAAGCCAGTGGAGACGCCTCTGGTATGAGAATCCACGTGTGCGGTATGGAACCCATTACCGGGTTTTCTGTTCTTAACGAGCGCACCTGAAGGTCCTGTAATGCTGCTGCACGAGAAGGTTTACTCCAGGCTGAACACAGTCTGTCCACACACCCACCCCGAGTCCAACGTCCGCCACACCCAACCTCTCAGCCCAATCTTTCTGTGGTCCTAAGACTGATAAAGTCTGACTTTTCACAGAAAAGTCATAAATGTGACTTTAACCAGAAGTGACAGCGTGGACCCTGCCGTGTGGACTGGGGAGGGGGGGGGCAGCAGGGGGGGGAGGAGAGGAATGTTTGTGGCAGATCTGCTACCCCAAGGAGAATGACAGTTATAGTCACAGGCGTCTCGGCTGGGGGAGGCTGCCTATTGGCTTTGATTATAGGAGCCGAGGCCGGGGATCCAAGCCAAGTCCCCTCGCAGGGAGAGCTCACCTTTATGAGAACCAGGGGGTATTACCATCATAAATCTCCGTGACTGCGAGACGGGCTGCGTGCGGGCCCCGTTGTTAGCTGGCACTTGGCGCAGACCTTGCCCAACACGGGTCTCCTTTCCAATTACTTTGGCAGGTGGGCAGGCGGTTCAGCGGGATGTAGGGAGGGAGGGGAGCGGGGACCAGGCTCGCCCTTCCTGGCACGATTCAGTGTGCCCTGGGCTATAAACCATCGAGGGAGGGCTGGGGGGTGGAGTGGGGGCAGCTGGACCTGGAAAGAACCTCAGGATTGTCCCAGAGAGCTGCCCTAAGACTTAATTTGTCATGACATCTCCCCATCTGTTCGTAACGATGATGGATATCCAGGTTTTCTGAAACAGTCCTAACTGGCAGTAGCCCCTCCTAGTGTTCCTCAGAGAGAAGGTTTTTCCTGATGAGACCACGTGCTCCAAGTCTGGGGCTGGAAACTCTTTTCAGAATAGCCTCCTTCTGCCATGGGCCCAACAAAGAACCTCCGCTGCCCTTGTCCCCATTCAGGTGGAAATCGGTGACAATGCAGAGTCCAACTGAGACACACGCTGGCCCTCTAGCACCTGAGGCCTCCGACTCCTGATAAGACTTTCAAAGACACCTTTAGGTGGTGACCTGCCCCTTACAGGGACCAACCAAGTCAGGAAACAAACGAGATGGGTCCCTTGCCCGGCTGGCGTGGCTCAGTGGTTGAGCATCGACCTGTGAACCGGGAGGTCACGGTTCGATTCCCGGTCAGGGCACATGCCCGGGTTGCCGGCTCGATCCCCAGTGGGGGGCGTGCCGGAGGCAGCGGATCCATGATTCTCTCTCATCATTGATGTTTCTCTCTCTCTCTCCCTCTTCCTTCCTCTCTGAAATCAATAAAGAATTTTTTTTAAAAGAGATGGGTCCCCCATCCGTGAATTAGCTTTTTCTCACCCAGGGCACCGTCCCCGGTCATTGGACATGACCCTCCTGTGCTGGGCCAGGTCACCCGGCTTCAAGCATAGCATCCCTGCCATGGGACTTGCTCCATCCAGACTCATGCTCGCCCTGCCTCTCTTCCGATCCCCACTGACTTGCTAACCTGAAATGGGAAGCAGCAATGGGAAGGGAAGGGAAAAAGGATGGGGGAGGACAGGATGGTGAACCAACTGGAAAGACTGTGGTCAAGACACCCTCTGAGGAGGAGAAAGATCTGTCTGAAAAGAAATTAAGCCACATGATGCCTCTGCCTTTGAATGTCTTATGTCATGGTCGGATGCACCTTTCGTTTACCTCCACAGGATGCCACAGGGCAGAGAACACTAGGGTGTGATGGGACAGAGAACCTGGGCTTAGCCTGACTCTCAGCCACTTGGTGACGCGTAACCGCCCCTCAGGCCCCAGCGGGATCCTGGTGATGAGCAAGGTCCAGCAGCGCCTCGTCTGTGACCTACAGCACCACTATTGCCATTTTGTCAGGATAATTAATCCCTCGTTGTGCGTTCCATCCCATGCGATGTGGAATGTTAGCTGCTTGTCTCTGGCCTCTCCCTACTAGAAGCCAGCAGCACCCTGCCCAAAGGTGACAACCAGAAAATGTCCCCAGACTTATCAAACGGCCCTTAAGGGAAGCAAAGTCCCTCAATTTTTTGTTTGTTTGTTTGTTTTTAATATTTTTATTGATTTCAGAGAGGAAGGGAGAGGGAGAGAGAAACATCAATAATGAGAGAGAATCACTGCTCAGCTGCCTCCTGCACGCCCCATACTAGGGAGCAAGCGTGCAACCGGAAATTGAACTGTGACCTCCTGGTTCATAGGTCAATGCTCAACCAGTGCGCCCTGCCAGCCAGGCCAAAGCCCCTTGGCTTTGAACCACTCATCTAATCTGTGTGATTACGATATCCTTTTTCCTGAACGTGTTTTTCTGGGACAAGAGGACACTTCTCCATGATTCCTTAGAGAAGCGACCTCTTCAAATGAGTCCAGTCCCTTTGTTTTGATTAAGTGTGTGTCTCCTTATCACCAGTGTGAGGGGAGATACGATCTTGTGTTCCTCTCGGGTCGCACAAACAAGTCACAGTGACTCATTCATTGTGGACACCAGGGGCCTCGGCCGGCAGGTGCTCCGGGGATGTGCATTATAAATCATAATTCTCGGAGGCGCTGGGAGCTGCTGTTACAGGGCTAGGGAACAATGACTTTGGGGGGGAAAAAATTTTAATGAGGGAAGTTCCTTTCTACTTATTTGCTTCATTCCTCCAGCCATCACACATGCACAGGAACTGCTTTATGCTTTATTGCACGCCTTGATCTTAGAGTTCCGGGCTTTTACCAAAGTGATCAGCTGAGACAAAGAAATCAGTCAGGAATGTCAAGACCATTGGGGCGTGGGCGGGACAGTCCAGAGAGCGCTGGGATCCTGCACAGTCCACTGTTACAACCTGAAGGAAAGTCTCCCCAAATGTCATATATCAATGAAGAATTTCTGTCGGGGAGACTGTTGTTCTGTCTCAGGGGTACCTTCCAAGCAGTTTCCTGACACAATCAAGAAGCACCAGGGGCTGTAAAGCTCTGTCATGTTTAAAGAACTTCGTTTTTGCTGCCAAATGTGATCTGAGACTTGCCTTCATTAAAACCAGTCCGTGAGGTTGAGAGGAAGCAACTAACCCACTCACGTCCAGCAATTTGGTGGCTAACCACCTCAGATTCGCTTAAAAGAACATCATCATTGCCTAAAACTACATGGCCTAGGCCAATTCACACCACAAGGGAAACTTTTCTTATCTTTGCAACAACCTTAAAAAAACATTGCTTCACTCGTTTACTCCTTTAAGGAAACTATTCTGAAAGCCTATGTGCGGGCATTGGGCTGGGGATAGGATGGTAAACAAAAATCCCCCTGTCCGCGTGGAGTGTAAGGTCCGGCACAGTAAAGGGGCGTTAACGACACACTTTCATGAATGAGTGGCCCATCCTCTGAAGGAGAGATCTGCTCCATTCAGTAGGGATGTGAAGGGCCATCAGGAGTTAACTTGATGAAGAAGAGAAAAGATGGCGCTCAAGAAGGGAACAGCACGTGCAAAGTCTCTGTGATGAGAGGAAGAAGGGTGAGGATGAAGGTGACCAGTGTGATTGACACTGAGAAGGTACGTGGAGAGAGTGATGGGAGATGAGTTTGTGAGGCGGGCAGAGGTCAGATGTTTTAGTTCAGATAATGAAGTCTTGCACGCAACGAGAAGACCGCAAAGAATTTTAAGACAAGGGTTGAAATGACCAGTGCTGTTTAAGCAAGAGGTTGACAAAATCACATTTTGAAATTATTTTGGCTGAGGTGAAGGAAGGGATAGGAGGGGCGCACAGGGAGTGTGCTGGTAGGGAGTTGAAGGGAGTGTTTCACTGGTCCAAGCAACAGAAGATGACTGTTTGCATTTGAGTGATGGAGACAAGGAGAAGTGACCAAGTTCAAGAGTTATTTGTCGAGTCACATCCATTGGAATCTGTGGCACACGTATCGGTGGGGGGAGAGAGGGGTATGAGGTGGGAGAGAGATTGTGGGGATGACCCTGGGAACACTGGATTCATAAGATTATTTTGGGTGGTTAACTTTCAGGTGTGCGGTAGAGAAGGCATGATTTGGATGGCCTCCTAAGGTGGTTAGCAAATTTCATTTCTTGACCTGATGGCAGCAAGGACATTCCTCTAATAATAGCTTACGAAGCCCTGCATTTGCTTTTTTAAAAAAATAATGTATTTTTATTGATTTCAGAGAGGGAGAGAGAGATAGAAACATCAATGATGAGAGAGAATTATCGGTGGGCTGCCTCCTGCACATGTCACACTGGGGATCGAGGCTGCAACCCGAGCACGAGCCCTGACCATGAATTGAACCGTGACCTCCCGGTTATTGGTTGACGCTCAACCACTGAGCCACGCCAGCCGGGCTCTGTGTGGCTCATTTGCTTTGCGTTGTTTTTTGTACCCATGTTTTATTTTATCATACAAAGGCAGAAGAAAAGGAAATGGAACTTCTCTGAACAGGCCTCAGTGTAGTCTGAAAAATAAAATAAGTGGCTAGAGAGAGACACTGCTATATTGCACAAGTCGTAAAGACACCGTTCATGCTTCCTAAACACGCAGGCAGGTTGTTTCCACTGAGAACTGAGTTAGAACATTACTTTAAAAGCACAATCCAGAGTTTTACTGGTCTCCGACTGAATTACGTGTCAGGGCATTATGTCCGAAATGTACCTAATCTGTGTTTAACATGTGTCCTCAAGGCTCTCTCTCATTGTCATAAAATCCTTGCAACCTGAATGGCTGGCTGTGTCCAAATAATCAACATCCGTGTGAACAACAATCGAGGCCGAGAAAGGGGAAAGGTCACTGCTGAGTCCAGGGGTGAGGCCTTGAGATGAGAACTACTACTAGATTCCTGGGGTTATTTCAGCAAGACTTCCCAGCACAGGGAACAAAGGGAGGAGGACAGTTTTAAGAGCTGCTCTGGTGCCCAGAAGATGTTTGATTTGGTTCATTGTTGTGAGGCCGCCACAGCTGTCTGCCTGTGGAAGGAGCTGCAGGAAACCTGTCATCCTGCTTAAAAACAAGCAAGGGGCACTGCGGCCCCACTGTGGGCCCAAAGCAGGGACCAGAACGAAGGCCAGCATAGCTCCGTTCTGCCGGAAGGACGCTGGCTTAGGAGAGAGCGGTGGCTTCTCCTTCAGGTCCCGGGTCTAACTCCTTCCCAGGCCGATCGGGAGGAAGAGACAGGCGTCTTTAATGACCAACCATTTATGACAACTTGCGAAGGCTCTCAATAGGAGGAGGAAGCCTGTGCATCAGCATGCGATGCTTTTCTGGAGCACCAGGAAATAGGAACCCTGATGACCAAGCGATGTGACATAAAGACGATGGTCGAGATGCCATTTCTGGAAGCGGGCCAGCACTGTCACTGCCCCCGGGAGGGGTGGGGTGGGGGAGGGGGAGCCGGGCGGTTGCCCTGAAGAACAATGATATTCATTCTGGTGCCGGCTCCCGGGCCAAGCCACCTCTGTGACCTAAGGGACAACATTAAATGGCAGAGGAGGGGCCTCTTTTCTAGTGGGAATGAGACCACTAGGTTAGCGGTCTCTTTGTGACACGCGTTAGCGGGGTTATTGGTCAAAATCAGCAGGTCACCTGTCAGAGGGAGTCCAGGCAGGTTATATATAGACCAGGAAGTATATAGGATGCTGCTTAAAGAACATCTGAGCACTGTCCACGTGCCAAGTATAAAATATTACCGGATAGTAATTGACATACACTGTGAAGTCTCAGCTTTTATTAAAAAAAAAAAAATAGAGTCCTAGAGTTAACTGGTGGTTTACTTAGGAGAGGTTTGAAAATGATGTATTCAGCCGGGCCAGCTTGGCTCAGTGGTTGACCTATGAACCAGGAGGTCATGGTTCGATTTCCAGTCAGTGCTCAGGTTATGGGCTTGATCCCCAGTGTGGGGCATGCAGGAGGCAGCCAATCAACGATTCTCTCGTTATTGATGCTTTTATCTCTCTCTCTCTCTGAAATCAATAAAAAAATATTTTTTAAAAAATTTAAAAAATGATGTGTTCATTCATTATTCCTTTCACCCAAATAAACACTTTATAAAATTAGGTCTTATTGCAGAATGTCTGTATTTCAAGGAGATAAAGAAAAAAGTGAAACCCAGTCAGCAGAATATATACACCAAGAGCAGGAAAGCTGCAAATGCCCTGAAAAGGAGAAATACTGGGGACAGATGTTTTTGAATCACTGGCGGTCCCTCCCTCCAGGCAGCATCTCCATCATATTTCTGACACCGCCGCTGCCCAGGCACATGACAGGCACCATAATAGCTTTTACAAGTGTGCTGGGTGGAGGGATGCTGTGAAATAGAGGCATCCCTCTCGCCTCGCACCTTTACAGCAGCCTTGTAAATAACTTGCCTTAATCTCGCCACCCAGCAGGACACAGCTCTACTGAAAAAGAAATCCTACACAATACCAACGGTTCTCAAAGGAAATACTCAGAAGAGTGGGCATTAAATCTACTAAGGTAGGGTGGTACCAGTGTTTAGATATCTCTGACAATTGAAGAGAAAACACACCCTTGTGAGATTCCTACATTAGACATAAAGTAGGATAATGCTACTTGAAAGACTATGATAATTTAAATATGTGTATTATAAATCCTAAGACAATTCCTTAAAACAACAACAAAAGAAGAATTATACAACTAAGCCCAAAAAGAAATAAAATTGGATTTGGAGAAAGGCTCAATTGATATAAAAGGGGGCCAAAAAATTTAAAAAAATATAAAGAGCAAATGGGAAAAATAGAAAACAATTAGCAAGACAACAGATTTAAACTCATCTTTAGTCACATTAAATGCAAATGGTCTAAATATTCCAATTAAAATCCAGAGTTTTCCAGATTGCATAAAACAGTAAGACCTAACAGTATACTATCTACAAGAGACCTACTCTAAATATAAAGACACAAATAAGGTAAAAGAAGGGAAAACTTAAAGAAAGCTGTAGTGGCTAAATTAATAGACAAACTAGGTTTCAGAGCAAAAACTATTCCAATGAATGAAAGGGTCATTTGGAATTAATAAGGGATCAGTTCATTGAGAAGGTGGAATAGTCCTGAATATTTATGTATAGAGCATCGACATCCATGAAGCAAAATTTGATGGAAAGCAAAACTGAAAGAAGAAAATAATAAATCCACAATTGCAGTAAGGTTTTCCAACAGCCCCCCTCAATAATTCATGGCATAAGTAGAAAATCAGCAAGGATCCTATATAATAAAAGCCTAATATGCTAAGTGTCTGGTCATCGGGTCGTCAGTTCAACCAATCAAAGTCTAATATGCTAACGATATGCTAAGGTCGCTCAACCACTCGCTATGATGTGCACTGACCACCAGGGGGCAGACGCTCTGACTGGTAGGTTAGCTTACTGCTGGGGTCTGGCCGATCAGATTGAATGAGATGGGCCAGACACACCCTGGAGCCATCCCATGGTCCCTCCCCGGCTGGCCAACCTCCGTGTCCCTCCCCGGCCTTGATAGTACACAGGTGGGGTCCCTCGGCCTGGCCTGTGCCCTTTTGCAATCCAAGACCCCTCAGGGGATGTCAAAGAGCCAGTTTCGGCCTGATCCCACAGGCCAGGCCAAGGGACCCCACTGGTGCATGAATTCATACACTGGGCCTCTACTACAGTATATGTGAACAATACTGCTAACTAAGTTTACCTACTTGACATCCATAGAACACTTCACCCAGCAACAGAGTAAACATATTCTTCAAGTACACATGAAATATAGACTAAGCTAGACCATATTTTATGCCATAAAGCAAGTCTCAATAAATTAAAGGATTTAAGTCTTACAAAGAATGTTCTCTAACCCCAATGGAATTAAATTATAAACAAATAACAGAAAGATATGTGGAAAATCTCCAAATATTTGGAAATTACATAACAGACTCAAAATAACCTATGAGTCAAAGAAATAATCAAGAGGAGAAATAAAAAGCAGCCTGAACGGAATGAAAATGAAAGCATAACATGCCAAAATGTGTGGGACGCAGAGGGCAATTTAGAGCATTTAACATCTTTATTAGAAAAGAAGTGTCTCACATCAGTGACCTTCGCCTCAACAATAACCAGAAAAATGAGCAAGTTAAGCCCAAGGTCAGCAGAAGAAAAAGAAGAAGAAAGATTAGAGCAGAAATCTATGAAATGCAGTTTCTATGTCACAAAAGACTGGCGATCAAAATCAGCCTAATGGTGTGGGGATATTTCTTGGGAGCTCAACCATGAGCTACATGATTCTCACCACCGTTTTACAGGGGACATGGAAATGGAAATCTTAGCCACTTGACCAGGGAGGGAAAGGTGCAAGTTGCAGGAGGGGACCGGATGTACTTGCTGGACATCAGCTTTGTCTGTGGTCTCCAAGAGGGGCCGTAGTGATCTGCAGGAAGGAAGTGGCAGTGGGAAGATGTAAAGAAGTGGGTGGATCCAGAAACACAGGGAGATTGAATCAGCAGGGCCATCCACCGGGAAGGGGACTCCATCGAAGGAGCAGCTAGTTTGAGGATGAGAAAACGACTTGCGTTTGGACGTGAATTGTGTGAAACCTGGAGGTGTCCAGAATAAATCGCATCAACAGGTCTTAGCCTGGGCGAGAGAGAAAGGTCTCGGGTGTCAAAATCAAACTTGGGGCTCACCTACAAGCACACACTGAGGATATGAAAACGCATGCGGTCATCCAAGGTGAGTGCGAAGAGAAAGACAGGGAAGATTTGAGCTCAGACCCTTGGGGGGGTGGGAGGGGGGAGGAAGGGCAGGGTAGCAACACTGGAGGTTCCCATTGGCAAAGGGAGTTGTTTGGGAAGGACCTGAAGAAAACAGACTGTTTAGTGGCCCCCAAAAGTCTCTGGTGCCTGGTGACTGTGTAGAGCACGCCAGTCCAATGGATGAAGGTCTGTGGGACAGAATAGAATGTTTGCCTCCCAAAGTAAAAACGTCAAAAATCATATCTATGTGGCCCTTGCTGGTTTGGCTCAGTGGGCAGAGCTTCATTCAGCCCAAGGACTGAAGGGTCCCGGGTTTGATTCCCGGTCAGGGCACATGCCTGGGCTGCGGGCTCAATCCCCAGTGTGGGGCCTCGCAGGAGGCAGCTGACCAATGATACTCTCTCATCATTGATGTTTCTCTCTCTCTCCCTCTCCCTTCCTCTCTGAAATCAATAAAAAAGGATCCTGGACAGAACGAAGGGTCCCACCATGGAAAACCTACACCAGCAGCTCCCATTGTCCTCTCTAAATGTCCGAGATGTCTTTACAGGGCTGTGGTGGCTGCCCGCCAGGACAGGGGGCAGGAGCTGGTGAGGTGGGCAGGGGTGCTTTCCCTGCCACATTGTGCTTTATTGGACACAACAAAGGACCTAGCCAGCTGCGTGTGTCGGGGAATTGGATGCTCAGAGAGCCCTCTCTTGGCCCATTATGCGATTCTGAGAAAGGAAGCTCAGGCCAGATCAATACATCCTCTGCGTAGACGTCAAATAGCTCGTGACGTCGGTCGTGCAGGGCTGTTTTTAGTGAGGATATCCCAGTCTTATGAATTTGACATGAGTTTGGCTCGGCGCCCCCACGGAATGCAATGTAGGCATAATCCGATCTTCCTGGAATTGTCTATTAAACTTGGCAATCTGGACTAATTTTTTCCTGTGAAGGGAGCCCAGGACGTCACCAGGACAGTGGTCGGGCTAATTAATGAGGCATAATAATGTGCATAATAAAAGCTTATGAGCGGAGTGTTCTTTCCACTGTTCTCCTCTGCCCTTCCCAGACACAACTGCCGGTCGCACCGGAATCTGTGAATCACGTTCTGTTAAACACATCTCTTCTTGTAAACAACATCAAGGGGAAAATAATAACTGGACAACCATCTGTTTGATGGAGTCCTTGGCTTTTTTTTTTTTTTCCACTTCCGCCCATTGCATGTTGAAGGAAGTAAATAGGGGGGAAAATTCTAATTATATTGCTGTTTACTGATTTCAGGATAAGTTTTATTGTATTTATTTTAAACACCACTCTGAGCCACACCCAAAGCCTTGCCCATCCTTCTGTGCCTCCCCTCTCCCTCTTCTTTTTCTCTTTAGCTTGTAGCTCATTACATTTGAGTACAGTCTCAAGACTGTTCAAACCTTTGCAGCTCAGTAGCACCAGCAATAGCTTTGATGCCTTGGGATCGACAGTCAACTGGGGGAAATTGGGCTCTCACGGGTGCCAGTGGCAAGACCATTGGGCACAGTGGGTAAGAGGGGCTGAGTTTAGGGAAATCGTTCAACACTCTTACATGAAAAATGTGGCTTCCACAACTTCAGTTCGATAAATACAGGGTGTCCCCCAAAATGTACGCAATACTTTGCTTAATTATAACGGCAGTGTTTATTAAAATACATTTCATTTTCAAAGTTGAGCTGTTAGCTGTTACAGTGTGTACACATTTTGGGGGAACACACTGTAGTTATTAAGTACTAACTATGTAGGCAGTAGGCACCGAGTCAGACCTGGACGTAAGAATATCAGCCTTGCCCAGCTGGTGTGGCTCAATGGTTAAGCATTGACCCAAGAACCAAGAGGTCAATGGTTTGATTCCTGGTCAGGGCCCATACCCAGGTTGCAGGCTCGATACCCAGTAGGGGGCATGCAGGAGGCAGCCGATTGAAGATGATGTTGCTCTCCCATTGATGTTTCTATCTCTCTCTCCCCTCCTCTCTCTCTCTCAAAATCAATAAAAACATAATTAAAAAAAAAAAAAAGAATATCAGCCTTGCCCATAACAGGGGATCACTATTAGGATGACATGAGATGAAATACTTGAAGGTTCTCTGTTGTTTGTAAAGCTTGGCCTGCCAGAGATTTATAGGGATTATTATCACAGTGAGGCATCTGATAGTTGAACTGGCTCCTTCAATGACCCAAAGGTCATGGTTACCTAACTGCTCAGGGCTGGGCAAGGAAATAACAGTGCACTAGGCAACTCTAATATTTTTTCTAGAACATAGCACCGTTCTTGTTCAAGGTCAGAATTCGTCTGAAGCCACTTTCGTGAAAAAGAGGGCATGTACAGCGCGATGCCTGGTACATGGTGTACGTGCCTGCGTGTGGCTCTCCTCACTGCCAAGCATTTGGAAGTGGACGTTTTACTGAAACAAAAGGTTTGGACAGAAAGGTTGCATTCCACATGAGTCACAGGCAATGAAGTCATAATCCAACAGCGAGGCGGCCCAGCTCCTGGAAGGCCAGACACATCACGGAACAACAGAATCCATCACAGGAGCCATCTAGCCCGGCCTCCTCCCGAAACGCGTGAAGTCACTTTCACACACGTGGGTTGCATTCTGATGGAACCTCTCATTCATCCACTCCTCACCTGTGGGGCGTGGTGACGAATGTTTGTGTTTTCCCAGCAAGCCCGTAAGAAGTGCTTTCTGGCACGTATCATTTTTAAATATGAGTTCATTTAACATTATTTTAAGAACATAGTCACCAGAAAAGGAAAAGCGGTTATCACTGAAAATGCCTCCAGGATATTGCAAAATTAGGGCTTAGTATCACTGCCAGCTCAAAGGACAGAGACACAAACGAGACGCCGCGTCAATCCTCTGAGAGTTAACGATTTTAGACAATAGCAATCTACATAAACAGATGGAAAAACCCAAGATTAAGATAACAAACGTGGCTTTAAAATTCACGACATAAACAGTAATGGTGTGTGACAGTGAGAAAGAAAGAGAGAGAGAAAGAGTTGGAATTGAGAACTGTTTGGGGAAATCACAGTTTGGGGCCCAGAACGAATCAGGAATAGATCAACTTACAATTTATTCACTAACGCTTTGCAAATGGCTTTCGAGGCATGATTTAATCGGTCTACCTTTTCTTGCATGGGATTGGTCTTACAAAACTAGGAAACACCATCCCATTAGAGGCAAGCTCAGTTTACATCCAGTAGTCCGGCTGAGTACTGAACACAGATTATTCAAAACACAAGCCAGAGAAATTCAATGCAAGACTTATTTGACAGGGGACTGGGAATCCTTTTCCTGGGGCTATTCAATTTTTCTACTCTTTCAAATTCCATTACTCCTTAATCCATTTCTATAACCCAAGTCCTGGCCACGCTTCCAGTCAGTAACTCTGTCCTTGCAATAGAGCTTGCCTGTCTGCTCCTGACCTTGCTGGGCATCCTAGGGAAGCCAGCCGTCCCCTCCACAACTAGCCCAGACCCTCCTCATCTTCTGCATTCGAGCCACAGCCCCTGCTTTTGTTTCCTTGGCTCTTGGATGCTCTGGCTT
This sequence comes from Corynorhinus townsendii, assembly GCA_026230045.1. Taxonomy (NCBI): domain Eukaryota; kingdom Metazoa; phylum Chordata; class Mammalia; order Chiroptera; family Vespertilionidae; genus Corynorhinus; species Corynorhinus townsendii. The sequence goes on along the minus strand of JAPDVU010000016.1, from coordinate 13,352,728 downwards.
CTCTAGCTCAAGACTGTACTCCAAACCCACACGGCGACCTTCCTCCCATGTATCCTCAGCAGACTCTCACCAAGGTGCTCCCTGGTTTCATAGACGCCCCCTCTCCTGCCATTAGCATATTCCTAGTGGATCCTGAACAAATGGGCTGGCCGCAGCCAGGCATGAGGATGGATCCCTATCAGAAGCCTGTGTGATTATCCTGTCATCAAACGCTTATTTACTGAGCACGCACTATTTATCAGGCTCGGTTTTAACAAGTTATTAACAAAACAGATAAGGCCCCTGTCTTCATGAAAATCATATATGAGTACGGGAAACATAAACAAGTAAACTAATGATACATAAGGTAATTTCAAATTTTATAGCTAATATGAAACAACCACTATGAATAAAGAACAGCTCATGATAAAGCCTATATTTGTGGCATGCTTTTGTGTGCGCTGTCCTAAATAATTTATGTAGATTAAATCTTTAGACCAACCCTACAAAATAGGGACCATGGTTATCCCCGTTTTACCAGTGAAGACACTGAAGCTCCGGATGGTAAGACACTTCCCCAAGGCCTCATACTGTGGGATGGTTTGACTCACCCCACCAACGTGTCTTCCGGTGTTTTCCATCTATGTAAATCCTTTCCCAAACGTGCTCCTCCTTTGAGCCTTGGCCCCAAGGATCGGTGATTAAAGTAGAAAGAGGATGATCTGCGAAGATGCTCTTTAATGTGCTAATGCCCCGCAGGTCCAAGCGAGGTTTAGAAAAGACTAGAAATATAGTTATCTCCGGGGAAGCAAACATCTTTTATTTGTTTTGTGCTTGGCAGCAAGACGAGTATATTTAATAACTACCTAATTTATTATGAACTTGGAGATGAAGAACACCTGAAAATATCTCTTTGGCTTGTTCTTTGAATTAGCTAAGGGCAAATCAGGAATTTTGCCAAACAAGGCAATGGGGGAAAAAACAAACGAACGTCTACTGGAAAATAATAAGGTTGTAGGTGAGTCAAATGAGAACCATTCCATTGTGCTCAGAAATAATTTTTGAAAATGAAATGCAATTGTTAACCGCTGCGTTCAGCCACGACAAGCTCTCAGAAAATTCAGGAGGAAAAAATGCCAGAACCCTAATCAGTCAAGAGGGAAAGCCTGGAGTGCTGGGGAGAAAGCAAGAACCAGCCCATGCTGAGGAGAAGCAGAGAATCACACGCAGGGAGGTGAAAAAGAATTCAAGGTCTTTGGACGACCACCCTCTCTGCCTCCAGGAAGAACCTAGTTCTCAAAAGAAACAAAAGTTCCACCTCAGCCGATTTGGCTCAGTGGATAGAGCGTTGGCCTGTGGCTGAAGGGTCCATGGTTCAACTCCCGGTCAGGGCACATGCCTGGGCTCAATCCCGAGTAGGGAGCATGCAGGAGGCAGCTGATCAGTGATTCTCTCTCATCATTGATGTTTCCATCTCTCTCTCCCTTCCTCTCTAAAGTCAATAAAAATATATTCAATAAAAAGTTCCCAACCAAGACTGGCTGGAACATCATCACCCCCCCAGCCCCCGCCAGCAAAGGCCCACCAGGGAGGAGAGCCCTTTACCAAGACGGTGAAGGGGGCTTTTGTGATGGCGAACTGTAGTCCTGTTGTCACCAGGGTGGCCTTCTGCCTTGGGTTGAACTGCAGACTAATATTTTAACTTCTGGTCTAGTACATGTCAATATTATTTTTTAATACAGCTCTTTGAATGTCCCCATTTCATAGGCTCTATGAGGGTAGACCTCAATATTTCTACAACGTTGATGACTGAGGAAGGGAAGGACAACAGGGTTATTCAAAAATTGCCAGGAACACACACCCCACCTTTGGCTGTGTGAAGGTAGACGCGGGAACTCTTGGTAGGGCAGCCTCTTTGGTGAGCCCTCTTGGTCAGTGAAGGTCTCATTAACCTTGATAACCACTGGGTTTCAATAAAGTAGTCCAGAGGCAAGCTTTCCTCTGAGGAAGCTGTGCTTTGTTTACTAACATGCCGTGGGGGATGGGGTCCTATAGAAAATTCACACCGCAGTGCTGGCCTGAGTCTGGTATTTCGGTGGAATACCAGACCCACGTGGCAGGTAGTAAGCAGGGCTGTGGAGAGGAGCTGAAACATGAAGTCAGCGTTGCTAGGGAAGTAGAGAGATGAGAGAGGTTGGAACAAGCCCACCAAGGTGCCTGGGGCACGGATGAAACAGAAGAAGTCAGAGGAAATAAGAGTAACCTCTGACCGCCTGGGATACGTGGCTTTTCTGGACATTTCGCTTCTGAGTTGTGTTAGATTTTCATCTGCGGCAGTTTGTGAGAAAAGGGTACTACCTCCCTCCCCAATTCAGATGCCGCTAGCTTAGAATGAATGGTAATTGAAGGCCAAGGTAACGTGCAAAGATCACCCTCGGGAAAGCCTTGCAACTCCTTTGTGTGTAGTTGGAATTCAATCTAAAAGCGTAGCTCTGTGCAGATAGATTGCTTAAGAAATCAGGAATTCTTTCTATAGGTTTCATACATAGTATGAACAGCAATGGGTTCCTTTTCTTATTTGACTCAATAGCATCCATATTAGTATTTCTGTATTACCTAGCTAATGGCTATTAACTAGAATAATGCCCAATTTATTATTTCAAAACGTTGGGTAATACAGATTTTCTACGCAATCATACCATTCTTTCCCCACTTGCCACCTCGACCTCTGAGGACAGCTACTAGAATTTTAGAACATTATGAGTATTCTTTTAAGATAGAGGATTCTTTTAAGATTCTCTTTGTTTTGACTCTTTAATTGTACACTTCATGCAAAATACCAATATTGTCAAACTGGACCTAATGAATAATTTTCTTTCCAAATAAGTTGTTTTGTATTTTTTTCAAATTCCATCAGAGACTTCTTCCAAACCGGAAAAAGCCCTCATTAACCATCATCACTTTTATGGTGATGTGTGGTGAATAGTGGCAGCTTTAGACTCTAAAAGGCCTGGGTTCCAGTCCCAGCTCTGCCATTTACAAGGTGCAGACCCTGGAGACTCTGCTAACATCTCTATGCTTCAGTTTCCACATCTGAAAAAAATAAAAATAAAAATAATAACCTATCACATAGGCTTATTGTGAAGAATACATGAGAAAGTCAACGTAACTGGCATGGCCGATCCTCCAAAGAAGTTTCGTTATTATTTTCTTGTTTTGCCTCTTCCGTTAGGGCAGCATGCCGGCCATTACTTTGCATTCATCATTTCAGCCACAAGATGCGTGCCACACTTTCCCCAGCTTTCTGGTCTCCTAAGGACATACTCATCGATCTTTGGGACGTGGTTGGTGGGTCTTGCTTTCCTGCGTTTTGGCCTCCTCATCTGACCTCCGGTTCTACACTGAAACCGCTGCTGGATCTGGCCAGGGCAGTGTCATAGGAGGACTGGCTCGTGGGACAGAGGAAGGCTGGGTCAGCGCTGCCCCGGCCATCCATTCGCTGCTTGAACTTCAGCTCTTCCTCTGAAGGACAGAAATAGCAGGACATCCATCTCACCTCAGGGTTCTTCATGGGAAAACCCACGTACAAAATGCAATGGGGATGTAGGTGTTTATTGTTACTTTCGCACAATACCCTTCTCGGTGAACTACAGCAGCCTTCTGCTAGTTCTGCTGTATAATAATAATGTAATTGTGCACTAATCGGTTCCATATTTAGCTTATTATATGTCGGACTCAGAAATCTGTTTGTCGCATGTGTTCACCGTCAGTTATCCCCGTGTGCCAAGGCTGTCCCCTTGATCCCGTTCCTGTTCACCACATGCGGACCAGCTGCTCTCGATGCTGTAGCGCACAAGACTCTCTCCCCACCCACTCACCGCGAGGCAAGACGCGGTGCTGGAGGCGACGATGCTGCTTCCTGCTTTACGTGGTTTGGTCTTCTTTCCGGGGACCACCTCTCCCAGTCCCTGGCTATCATTTCCATGGCCCGGCACACTTGTGTTTCGAGTACTCTTTCCAGGTCCCTGCTTGAGCGAGTGAGCTGATTCCACGTGAAGAGGAGCTCTATTCCTGACTTCTCCAGGTCAAACGGGAAACCCTCGGGGTCGGCTCAACCCCAGGGCACATGGGTTGCAACACGTTTGAACTTGTTTATATCCATTCATTTGCATTCTCGAGTGTCTTTTCCCAGGGGTGTGGCTGATGCTCCTCATTAGATTGTACGTGGGTCACCCAACACAGAGAAGGACCCGTGTCCAAATGTCACAGAACTACTGGACCCCTTTCTTATCAGAAAAGACAGTGATAACTGGTCAGGAAAAATTGTGAAAGGCTTTTCATGGGACCAAAAAGATTGCTGAGCGGCTTTTCAGTGGAGAACTAGGCTTTGTCTAGTCTACTCGGCCAGGTTCCATGATTCTATGAGGTCTGCAGTATTCATGGCCTTTGAGTTATTTTTCAGTTCTCTACGTTTTAGAAAACTGGCATCAATGCAAATTATTCCTGCTCATGGACAGTCAAGTGAGTTTTGTCCCGTGGAGGTGAAATTGATACAATCTTGTGCCCATGTCATAAGCCAATTTTGCATCTATCATACAAACTCATCTCAGCCTCCCTGGCTGCCTATATATGTGTCTGCTCTTTAAATTTTCCTTTGAACAAGTTTTCAACGCCTTACTAGTTCCCTCGTTAATTAATGAGTTAATTATTTGATGCTTGTTCATTTTATGTTTGTGTGAAAGGCAGGACTTACCCTTCTTTCAAAAATAAATGATCATTTAGTAACTTTATTTAGCTTTTATTTCCCCACGGGTGCCCCTCGGACCCCCAGCTCTTCTTCCGAGGGCATGCTCTAGCCTCAGTGGTTTCTTTATGTGGCTCCTGAGGTTTACACTCCGCTGGTCTATCTCTAAATCTGCACCAACACCACCGGAGGAACTTTATTCTGCCCCCTTGAACTCATCTACAAATAGCTAAATTCTCAAGTTGTCATCTTTAAATTTCCACTTTGATCAGCCTGAAATACCCATGCTGTTAGGATCAGTGTTTGTCCTTTAATCAGTGGATACATCTAGAAAGGCACCGAGGATCTGATTGTAAGGAAAGGAGTCAGAACAGAGGCAAATTTCAGGGAGCGAATTCCGGGGAGAAAACAGAGGGGCCTGGTCGGGAATGCTTGCCCGAGAGGGCGCCCTGGATCTTTGCAGCTGGAAATGGACAGGGAGTGCTCATATTTTCCTGTCTGCCTTTCCAAACGGCCTGTAATACCCATGTGGGCAGAAATTCAGTCCATCTATTTCGTTATTGATACCCTCAGCACTTAACTCAGTGCTGGAACCTACGTGCTTAGTAAAATATGTGTTAAATGAGTAAATGAATGAGTGAGAGAATGAAGCAATGGAGCCAAGAAAACAGATTATGGGGATGTCCATTTCTTATGTAATCCAAGGGCATCATAGTTTTCTATCCTGAGCTTCTTGGTCTCCCACTTACTAGCTCTGTAATCTTGGGCCAGTCATTCTTTATATATATATATATATATATATATATATATAAATGATTTTAGAGAGGAAGGGAGAGATAGATAGAAACATCAATGATGAGAGAGAATCGTTGATTGGCTGGCTCCTGCACTCCCCCTACTTGGTGGGGGTGGGGGCATTGAGCCCGCAACCTGGGTATGTGCCCTTGGCTGGAATGGAACCTGGGACCCTTTAGTCCGCAGGCCGATGCTCTATCCACTGAGCCAAACCAACTAGAGCCAGTCATTCTTGTGAGCATTCATGGACTTTGCCTGGAGATGGGGGCACTGAAAAGGCAGAGTGTCAGCAGAAGCTGCCCAAGGACTAGATGGTGACTGTGACAGGGGATGGACAACCATGAATGGGTGCGGGGGAAGGAAGAAGGGACAAGGGTTCCTTCAGTAGGAAGAGCTAGATGCTCATTCTCTGCATAAAGGAAGGCTTCAGAGAAGGGCCTCATGGGCTGAGCAACCCCAATGAGTGGATTAGCAGAGCGATCCAGGTCCGGGGAAAGGCAGACATTGTCTCTGGAATACATTCTCTTTGAGATAGGAACGCACACTTTCCCACCTGTTCTTGCACAGTCTTACAAATGGTTCTGTCCATATTTGAGCTAAGGCCGTGGTCGGCAAACTGTGGCTCGCAAGCCACATGCGGCTCTTTGGCCCCTTGAGTGTGGCTCTTCCACAAAATACCACAGCCTGAGTGAGTCTATTTTGAAGAAGTGGCGTTAGAAGAAGTTTAAATTTAAAAAATGTGGCTCTCAGAAGAAATGTCAATCGTTGTACTGTTGATATTTGGACTCTGATATTTGACGAATGAGTTTGCCAACCACTGAGCTAAGGACTTAAATCTGCTCTAATACCTTCCTGACCTCCAGCACCTTCTCCAAGACTGGCACCAAATGACTTGTATAATCTCATCACGAACAACTCTCCTACACATCCTGTACAATAAAAGGGTGATATGCAAATAGACCGAACAGCAGAACGACGGATTGCTATGACATGCACTGACCACCAGGGGGCATATGCTCAACGCAGGAGCTGCTCCTTGATGGTCAGTGCACTCCCACAGGGGAGCGCTGCTCAGCCAGGCTGACAACTAGCTGCGGGTGAGCGCAGTGGCGGTGGCGGGATCCTCTCCTGCTTGTAAGCGCTAAGAATGTCCAACTGCTGACATTCCCTGACCGCTCCCGGACTGTGCAAGGGCACAGGCCGGGCGAGGGATCCCCTTCACCCCCCTCTGCACCCCCCAGTGCACAAATGTCGTGCACCAGGCCTCTGCTATCCTATAATTTAGTCCCATTCAACTTCTTACTGTTTCCAAACATGACTTGCCTTCCCCACCCCCCGCCCCCCACCCCCGCTTTTATGCTTTTTATTCATGCTGTGCCTTTGCTTTGAACACCTTCCCATACCTCCTGACCTGTTCAGATACAGAACCCCAACATCTTCTTTAGCTGTAATGCAAACCTTCCATTAGACCAGTCCCCCCGAATATGCCATCACCCATTTTTCACCTCTGGATTGGATACAGCTTATGTTGTTTATCTCAGTGCAACACATATTACTATCAGGCACTTATAGACCCTCCCTCCCAAATGCAGACTAAGGTCTTCGAGGGCCCGGACTAGCTTCCTTCTCTGTTCCTTGAAATGCTGAGTGAGACCCTCTTCTTTTACTCAGGAAACTGCCTTGAGTTCATGGTGAGCACACGAGTGCCTGGACCTCTCCATCCCATTTGCTGCTGCTGTGATCCCCCGCCAGATGTGGAGGAGCCAATTTAGACCGTTACTAGGATTTCACAGATTGCTACGAACTTCAAAGTCCTTCTCGGAGGAAATTTATGCTCCAGACCTAGACACTCTTGTTCCTGGGAGTTTCGCCATCCAGCCCCTTTCCAACATTCCCTTGCTCTCTGTTCTGCTGCAACGAAACATGCGACTCTTCAAAGCCCTGGCCTCTGGTCCCGGGAGACGTGCTGTTGAAAAGGGGATGCTCACTTGATTGACCTCTGCCAGCATACAGGGCTGCTGTGCAGAGAATGTTCCGGATACATCGCACGCTCTGCTAACACTCGCCCCACGTGCTCTGCACTGATGGGCGGCGGTTTATAAAGAGCTGTGAAGAATTTTGGAGCGAGCCTATTGGACCATTGAAGGTCCATGGGCTTGTTTCGCAGTCAGGTTATTTATTTTCGCTATGCATGGGCTTGTTTCGCAGTCAGGTTATTTATTTTCGCGAAGGTTCTTTTAAAGGATTAAAAGATTCAAAATGAAGGACACAAGCTCTTTGCTTCCCCCTCGCAGAACGCAATGCTTAACGGTGGAAAGGAGTCGTGTTTGTTTCAGCCATCGTTGTGACTGGATCGTGGGGGAGGAGTGTGTATACACGCAGGGGTCCTACACCTGTGGCTCAGCATGATCACCCCAGGCCGACACACCTGTGGACAGCATGACAACCAGGCTGATACACCTGTGGACAGCATGACCACCCCGGGCTGACACACCTGTGGACAGCATGACCACGCCGGGCTGACACACCTGTGGACAGCATGACCACCCCGGGCTGACAAAGTGGAGACGCCCTCTCATCATTGCAACAAACCAGGGCTCCCACTGCAATGGGACCACGACCTGGTTTTATTAGAGCATCTTTCTTCATCGACTTACAGTTTAAGTTGTCTGCACCGCAAGGGAATTGTTTGCTGTTAGGTTTCCTTGGTCTACGCTGAGCAATAGCCAGACCCGCATTACCTCATGAGCTGTGTATTTGTCAGACCTGTCACCTTAGACTATGTCACAAGAAGCCTGGAAATGCAGGTGACATCGATGACGGCCAAAACCCACTTGGAAAAGCCATCTGCCTTCTTTGGCAGGATTGGACCTCCACGGCAGCCCTCCTAGCAACCTCTCCCTCTCCCTGCCTCGTTCCAAACCCAACGGGGGCAAGCATGTTGGCCCTCTGGCTTTTTGGGGCTCCAGACCATGCAAGAAATACCCAACGTGGGGGCTGCTGCAAGGTGCCTTCCTGGCTTAGAAGACTCAGGGGAGAAACAAAAACCACCTACAAAGGCCTTTTAATTTTTAACATAAGCTTCGGCTTGAGTTGTAAAGTGTATTCTCATCGGTCATCTTGATCTCAAGTCCATTCGGTTCGCCAAATTGGTCAGCGTGTAACTGCCACAGCTGCCGGCCTTGGGCACCTGCAGAGAACCCCAAGAGGGGCTCTGCGAACAGACGGTTTTATAGGCAGCGAGCCTGATGGCAAAAATGACAGGATTTGCTTTTCAAATAAGTGTATGTTCAGTGGGGGGAAGAAAAAAAAAGTCGATGAGCCGGAGAAAGTTTCATTGGTTGAAAGGAGCCTTCTGAGAAACCTGCCACACCGCCTGTGCCTTAGGAAGGTAAAGAGAAACAGATTGGCCTAGATCTAAAGAAGGGCAGAAATGCAAGGCAGACCCCAGTCCTTAATGGAGTGTCCTGCCTACGTTCAAACCAAGGACTCCATCCAGCCGTCACTTTATTTCTAACGAAGAGGCCCTTCTTCATTTAGACACGAATCCTCGGAAGTTGCTGGAGAAGTTGCTCAGGTGTAGGGGGTGTGTCTGCTGACTTGGCTTTAAATCTCAGTGGGCCATCCAAGCAAGTAAAGGCAGGGGCTGGATTAGGAGTCAGCAGAGGTGAGGTCTGAGCTACATTCTGCCCAGTCATGGTCCTGGGGTCCTGAATGGATTTCTGCTTCGTGCACAGTGGTCACGTGGGTTGGTGGAAGGGCCACAGGTTGGTGGCCAACTGAGCGGATGCTGGGATGGGGGCTGGGCAGAGAGGGGCATCCCACCCACGACTGTCACCACAGAGGAGGTGCTGTAGCTACCTCGTCCCTCCCCCCACCCCACGGTCCCTTAGAACCCAAGGGCATCTTTTATAAGAATTAATTCTCAAAAGTCTCTCTCTCCTTGGGGGACCTGCAGTTCAATAACAACGTTTAAAGGCTAAATTTTAGAAAATGATAGTTCAGTGGGGGAGGAAGGTCCACATACTTCCTCCAGCCACTGGGTCCCCTCCCTGGCCAGCTGGGCTCTCAGACCGGTCTAGCCACCTTCTGCAGAGAGACCAACCAGCAGCTGTCCATCTTTTCCTGGCTGGAGCAAATGTGTTGGCCCTCTGGTGTTTCAGGAATCCAGGCCATCCAAGAAATGCCCAGTGTGGGGGCGTTCATCTCTGAAACATGGTTTTCCACAGACAGACGTCTCTGGCCAGCCCTGCTCGCGGGAGAGGTTCCTACATGGAACCCCAGCTTTGCACACGAATGCTTCTACCCCGCCAGGTGGAGACTGTAGACTCCCCAGGGTGTAAAGTGCTCGTGGCTCCATCCCACCAGTGCTGGATGCTGGACGGAGCCGTGATAAAGCAGCCCAACATCTAACCGATGAGCAGTCACTTGTGGTCCCCTCACATCCACACACAGACCCACGTGCGCAGACAAGGCAGCCCCTCTCCCACGGAGGTGCTGCAGCCTGTGTCTGCCTGCGCAACCCATCTCCAGGGCGTACAGGGGGGAGGCGGGCAGCACGGATAATGTGAACCATAAAACGTACAGCTGAGGCTCGGCGCTGCAATTGCAAAGGGCCCTTAACCAGCACCAGGCCCCATCTGCTGCTGGTGTTTGAAGTCTGCAGACAGAGGCCTGGGCTGGTCCCCTCTCGTTTCTTTCTCATGCTGGGCTCATCAGGAGTGGAATGCAGGAGACGGAGCCCCCCTGGCTGGGGGCTGCTGTCGGGAACCAGAGCCTGGTCCACGGGACGCGCCCTGGACACCCCAGCTGGCTCCCAGGGGCGGGGGATTCACAGGGTGACCAGGAGCCTGTCCGCTCAGGGGAGGGCTGTGCGTGGTCTGGTTGCCAGGTGGCAAAACGCAAGTCAGTTTGAGAAGAGGTTCCAGAGCAGTGACTTCTCAGCGATGTCCCTAGAGCTGGGCCCTCAGAAGGAAGGGAGTTATTTGGGTCCATGGAGAGAAGCTGGAAGCTTGGAGTTCAAGGTTACATTCTTCCCCTTCTTCCAGTCCTCTCTTGGGAGGTGGGGTCGGTCTGTCTGAACACTGCCCTCTGCTGGTCAGATGAAACCACCACCTTGGCTTTTCTGCATTTCCAGAAGCCCCATTGCTGAAGGAGCCTTAACAACTAAAATCTCAGATTCGGGTCCCGGGAAATGACTGGTAACTGACGTTATGGTTTGACTCAAGTCCCTGACTTGGACCAGTCCACCAAACCATAAATGTCCCTCAACCTCCTCTGCATGAACTCTGCATCTACCTTTTTTCATTCACTTTTCAAGAACTTCTTGGCCCTTAGAACAATGAAAAGTCACATAGAGATGTTCGTCTTGCTGTGTTATTTATAGATATATAGGGGGCCCCTTCCATGCCCAGAATCAGGAAAAATTGCTGGGCAAACCCAGCAAAAATGTATGTCACGTTCATCCTAAAACACCCAGTCCTTACTGTACCATCTGAATTATCACGTGAAGTTGGGAGAGAGATGCTTTCATTTTCATTTTCATCTTCATTTTCATCTACTACAGTATTTCATTCATTTAATAGTTATGCATCAAGACCTACTATGTATCAGTTCTGTTCTCACTCCAGATCAATGCCTGCAGAAAAGCTGATTGGGGGGGAGTAGTGTGTTTTTAACAACCAGATGGGGAACAAAGGGAGCCCTGATGGAAACATGGAATGGTACAACCATTTTGTAAAACAGTTCCACAATATCTCACAAAGGCAAACATAGGCCGGTCCCCTCCTTGGTTTTTACTGAAGAGAAATAAAAACATGTCCACACACGGACTTTTAAGGGACTTTTTATAACAGTATTATTCATAACAGCCCAAAATGAAAACAACCCAAATATCCATCAACTGATGATAGGATATACTAGTATGTTCATTTGATGGGATACCACACAACAGTAAAAGGGAACAAAGTATTGATACATGCTACGGCATGGAGAATCTCAAAATCATTGTGCTAAGTGAAGGAAAAATGTATGTATCCTCTGTGGTTCCATTTATATGTCATTCTAAAAACAGGCCAACCTCAGTGATGAAAGCCAGGCCTTTGGCTGCTAGGACTGGGAATCAAGGTGGGTACCAAAGGGGGCAGGAGGAAGCTTTTGGATTTAAGAGACCGCTTCTATATATTGATTGTAGCAGTAGCTACACAACTTCATAAAACTTCTGCAGTTCACTCAACTGGATACTTTTTCACAAACAAACAAACAAAACCAGTCCTCTTCTGTGCCATATGAAGAACCCTGCATGCCAGAATGCCACGGGTGCCATTCCCATGGAGTCCTTGAAGGTCAGGGACAATGTGTGGGTTTCTCCGTTCACTCTGCTCAAACTTGCTAGCCTGCATGGATTTCCCTAACTGCTTACAGTATTTCTCTGACATACTAGGGAAATTATAGTGTTTATTTTGAAGGGAAAGGCCTTCCACTTTCAAACAAAGATGGTAATCAAAAACAAATCCACTTAGTTTTGGCTTTTGGCCTCCGGCTCAGTCCACCCTCTCACCCCAGACATCACTACTGCTTCTCCAAACACCCTTAGAACAAGGGAAACCGCCCGGCCCACAGCCCACGCTCAGCTCCGCAGCCATTATGTAATTTCTGTCACCAGGCAGTGTTTAACTGAGTTATGAACACATTCCTCAGTCATGCTTAACAACAAAAGGCAAATGGCTTTCGATTCTTTTGCATCCAGCGTGTCCATCAAAGAGCAAGTTGGGGGCCAAGGTGGGCGGGGGGGCCCCGCAAAATTATATGAAGCAACACATTCCCTAGCGTAGTAGCAGGCGTCCTGATATTTCTTTAGAGGATAGCCATAATAAACAACGCTCTCCCTGAAGGGCAGCAACACCTGCTACTGATTTTTCCTCCCCTCAGACTGGAGCCCACTGGTGGGATTCCCCAAACCAGGAGGACGCTGGCTCTTGCGTTTAGGCAGCTGGCCCATGTGCTTCCAAGCTGCCCACCAGCACCCAGATGGGGAGCCTGGACTCGGCGGCGGATGGGGGAGGAAGACCAGGGCAGACAGACAGAAACAGTACAGAGAGAGAGGGGGGCAGAGACAGAGAGAGACCTGCCAAGATCTGGGGGGAGAGAGAGCATACCAGCCAGGTTCCGGTGCTCCTGGCAACCTGTGCTGCTACCTGAACTTGCCGATTCTCTGATCACTGCTCTTCGCTTTTGGGTTTGATAAAGCCCCCCGAAGCCTTTCGCTCCAAGCACCCTTTTGTGCTTAATTGTGAGACTCATATGCCATGGGAAGGAAATATAATCCATATGTTTCTGCTCGTTTGTGCTGAAATCATTCAAATAGGGTGTTTTAACCCCAATTTGTCATCCACAGAAACTTTAGGGACTTCACATAAATCTCGGGAGGCCTGTTCCGACCCCTCCCCCACTCCTTTGTGGCTCTCAAGTAAATACATACACTTTGCATTTAAGAGTTCCAGGGGAAGTACAGGGATTTGCAGGAAGTTTCAAAACAAAGTTTTCCTCCCTTTGTTGGTTCCCCTCCGACATTTAGTCAGCCGTCTTTCTCGGATTCCTTTGCTGACCGCTCCTTTCCATGCAAACTCTTTAATGCTGGATGCTCCAGGGCTCCGCCACGCCTTCTCTCGCCTTCAGCTTCTCTCTCTCCTGGGCTGTCAAGGCCATTCATGCGGATATCAAACTTTTATCTCTTGTGCTGGCCTCCCCTCTGAGCCTCCGTCTTGTACATCCTAGTTTCTGTTAGCTATGTGCCCTGAGAAGTCATCTAAGTATTCAAATGTCACTTCCGAGATGACATAAAGATGAAAAAGTGGTTGACATCACTCACCCATGGGGAAAAGCAAAGCAAAACCACACCGCGAGAACACCTCACACCAGTTAAAAGGGCTGTCCTGAGAAAGACAAGAGATCACAAGTGCTGGCGGGGATGTGGAGGAAAAAAGAACCCTTGCGCATTGATGGGGAGAATGCAAATTGGTGCAGCCACTAGGAAAGCAGCAAAAATGTTCCTCAAAAAATTAAGACTAGAACTTCCATCTCCAAAGGAAGTGAAATCAGGATCTCAAAGAAATAGCTACACTCCCATGTTTACTGCAGCATTAATCATGATAGAATAATGAAAGCATTAATATACATAGAATAACTTCTTTATCCATTCATCCATGGCAAGAAATGAAGGAGCCACATGGTCTTCCTAAAAATCTATGTTAACGCAACAAGTGCTCTCAGACACCCATGTCTCCTTGGGTTCCATTTTGGAAATTAGACACTGACTCACCTCCAATTCTGAAGAAACTGTTTGGCTTTGGCGTCAGAGAATTACCAGGGAAAACTGAGATATGGTTTTCAAAATATAAGAGACCTGAGTTATTAGTTAATATTGTTGCAATGAGAAGGTAATGAAAATTGGCAAAGATCAGCCAGAATCTGGTAATAAGAGAAAGAACCAAAGAACAATATCATGTCCAACCTTGAGGAAGAATCAGAGGTCTTCCTGACCATGATGCTAACTTTCACCAAAGATGGTTAGAAAACAGACTTTGAAGGAATCCTAGAATCCACTAGACATTTTGTAGTTTCAAAAATAGAAAGACTGAGACTTGACCAAGACCACAAATGATGAACAGAGATAGAAGAGATTCAACAAGTGTTACAGGACTTTCCACCAAAGCTGCTCAAAGGTCATGTGATTACGAATAAGATCATCATACTTTGGAAAGGATGAGTATATCTTATTGTGCTAGTGTACCAGGACCTCTTGTCTTTCCACGGTGGGATTGGCCAATGCCCATGAAGATATAACATCCTTGCTGAGCTTCTATCACACAGAAGGCTGCTCCTTACGATACCTGGTCCTAAAGGGCCCTAAACTCTCGGAATAGAATGGGTTCAGAGGACCCAGCATCCCAAAAAGCACCCGTGCTCATGGTGCCTGGCCACAGCCAACACTGTCAATCATTCATTCTGAGGAGCCTAACCTCACCACCAACTTGGAAAACGAATTAATGTTGTGATGTGGCCACTGACGAAAATGCACTGGCGCGATGGAACGATTTCATCTGAATTCGCCTCTATTAAAGTCACATGTGCGGCAAAGCAGCTGGTGCCTCATATCAGTTACCGCAGATGGACTTTGGAAAGTGAGAGCGGAGAAACAAAGGGGGGAGGGGCTTAACTGTAAATGTTCTTTGTAAGCAGCCCTAAATCATCGAGGAGAATTATTACTCCACTGGGAACGTGTACACGGGTGCAGATTCCCTTTTCTTCCACCAACTCTCAAAAAAATGTCTTTTACCTCTATCCTCAGAAAAAATACATAAAAGCAATATTTCCCACCAACAATAGGTGGGAAATATTGTGCATATATATATATATATATATATACACACACACATATATGAGAGGCCCGATGCACGAAATTCATGCAAGGGGCTTGGCCCTCGCAGCCCTGGCTTTGTCCAGAAGGTCGTCCGGAAGGACGTCCAGAAGGACAGCCAGAAGATCATTTGGCTGTTCAGTCTAATTAGCATATTATGTTTTTATTATTATAGATATATATATATATTTTTTTTCTTTTTCCCCTGAGGATAGAGGTAATTCAAAGTTCCAAAGTAGTATCATGGGGCAGGGAGGGAACCTAGGCATAAAATGAAAGATCCTGTTTTCTCCTGGTGGCATACCCTCTACACTACAGCTTAGTTAAGTAACCATCCACTCTTTCACTGTGCACTTTTGCTTATGTCTTTTCCCTAGACCAGTGGTCAGCAAACTCATTAGTCAACAGAGCCAAATATCAACAGTACAATGATTGACATTGTTTTTGAGAGCCAAATTTTTTAAACTTAAACTTCTTCTAACGCCACTTCTTCAAAATAGACTCGCCCAGGCCGTGGTATTTTGTGGAAGAGCCACACTCAAGGGGCCAAAGAGCCGCATGTGGCTCATGAGCCGGAGTTTGCCGACCACTGCCCTATACCATCGTCACCAGAAAACTATTCCGGGTAACTGGTAATATTTTCATCAAGGCTAGAAACATCTATCTGCCTCACAGTAAAGGAGAGGACTGGACTTCATATTTATCAGTAAGAATAACTTACTGCCTCTACTCCAAAGGCCAAATGGTTCCCAGGTTATCACTGAACAAGAATCAAGTTCGTTGAGGAAAACCCTAGTGACCTGGGTGGAATCACGTCCATGTCACTGAAAGGGACCCCAAATGACTGTGGATTTGGTTATCACTATTGCTGTGCTTCCTAGGTTCTCAATCTCAGCATTATCTTCTGCCAGAACACCCTCTCCCTCAGTTCCTCTCTCTCTCTCTCTGCAAAGTTAACACTTTCACATCATCATAAAAATCAATATTCCTTTTTAAAATATATTTTTATTGATTTCAGAGAGGAAGGGAGAGGGAGAGAGAGATATAGAAACATCAATGATGAGACAGAATCATTGATCGGCTGCCTCCTGCACACCCCTTCTGAGGATCGAGCCTGCAATCCTGGCATGTGCCCTTGACCAGAATCGAACCTGGGACCCTGCAGTCTGCAGGCCGACGTTCTATCCACTGAGCCAAACCAGCTAGGGCAAAATATCACTATTCTTAATAACAAAAGCACTTCCATGTTGAGGGCTTAACATATGCATAGCTGTCACTTTGCATACATCATCTCTGAATCTTCACACTAACCCCATAAAGTAGATTAAATATCAACATCTTGGGAATGAGAGACACGAGGTTCAGCTAAGCAACTCTCCTGTGACCACACAGCTAGCCAACAGCAGAGACAAAATCGGAATGCACAAATTCCCAACATCAAAGCCTGCGCTATTAAAACCTGGACAATCCTACCTATAGACTCATTCACTAATGATTTGTGGTTGATCATATGTAACATATAAATGGTGAACATTTTTTATTTTTTAAAATATATTTTATTGATTTTTTACAGAGAGGGAGGGAGAGAGATAGAGAGTTAGAAACATCGATGGGAGAGAAACATCGATCAGCTGCCTCAGGCACACCCTCCACTGGGGATGTTCCTGCAACCAAGGTACATGCCCTTGACCGGAATCGAACCTGGGACCCTTGAGTCTACAGGCTGACACTCTATCCACTGAGCCAAACCGGTTAGAGCTGGTGAAAAGTGTTTAAAGTGAGGCATCCCATGTTGTGCTTGTGGTGAGGGTACCATGACCCTTGGCCCCGTGATTCCATGATGACAGCCAGCAGGCAACTCCTCAGAAAGGAGCGTTTCTCACTCCTAGTGCCTGAGTCTGAAACCCTGGGAAGGCCATTGGCCAGAGGATCAAAAGACAGCAACTCCAATAAACCATGCACTTCATTTTTTTGTGTTTTTTAAAAACACTGTTATTGATTTTAAAAAGAGAGGAAGGGAGAGAGAGAAACACTGATGTGAGAGGAAAACATCTATCAGCTCCCTCCTGCACACCCCCTACTGGGGATCAAGTCCACCACCCAGGCATATGCCCTGACCTGGAATTGACCCCGTGACCTTTTGGTGTATGGGATGATGTTTAACCAACTGAACCACACCCGCCAGGGTCCATGCACTTCATGTTGAGTCAGTCATTTCTCCTAGAGAAATACCGCCTGGCGTGGGGTTACTTCCTCTGATGATGCATGTTCCAGATGCCCAGCAGCCACTATCCGCTCCCAGGCACTGACCCCAGAAAGCTGGTTACCCAAGGAAGAAAAGTTTGGACCTCACCAACACTCCTCTGAAGGAGTTGGATGCTGTGTTTGGCATTGACTGAAATCGGAGGCGTTTCATAACTGGGCAAAGACCACAGCGTGATGAATGAAGACGGAAGCTGACCACAAGCACTATGTAGATACCCAGAGCCTATATTTATTACAAAGGCGCTAGCAGCACGTTTTGTGTGTATACGTTTTTGTCGGGGGCAGGAGGTCGCTGTCTTTCCTTGGTAGGGCAGGACTGGAGTAGTACCATCATTGTACTAGGACTGGAGGCAATTAGTATTCATGGGAGACATATTACCACACAGGCCCAGGGAGAGGCCGAGGAGAGAAATGTGTATAACCAGTTGGTGCCAACCCCCAGGTCCTCACCGTGTTGATGGAAAATTCTGCCAAATGACTCTCTGTTGACCTAGTATTTGAGAGGGAGGTATTAGGTGGCAGTTATTCCTAAAAGGGGTCAGTCACTCTTCAAGACTATGAAAAGGCAGCTGGTGGGGCCATTAGCCACTGTGGTTTCAAAGCCTGGGTATTAATCTAAAGCCCGGTGCTCTCTCAGATGTAACCCAGAGCCCTAGAAAAGACTAAACAGTCTCTGGAGGAGGAAGGAGGTCCTGGCAGAAGAGATATGTGATCACAAAGACCAGGGATAGTTCCTGCCTATCACAGCCGTCAGCCAAGAAGCTCACGGGATAGGCTTCTAATTCATTTCCTTTAAGCACGTCGGCCGTTGGTGGCAGACATGTCTGATGACTACTCTGTGGCAGAGAGGGAAAGGGAAGACCAGAACTCCACAATATCTGTCCCTGCATCTCCCGGAGACTAAAGGACGCTTCTAGAATTGCTGCTTGTATGACACACAGGGCCTGTGGTGTCTACGAGAAGCAATCTTGATTTTGGATGCGAATAAAATAAAAATAGAACTTGGCAGAACATGAAATAAGCATTAAATGCGTTTTATATGTTGAACAGCCCCAAGAGATAACACCAGTGGAGGAAATGAACACGATGGGCGTGGGGAGGAGAGCTGTCATTCTTTGACAGGTCACCAGTTCTCCATCAACAAGGTGGGGAGCCGGTGGACATGTTAGGTACTAGATCTTAGTATTTTCCTGGATCCTGACGTCAGAAAGACAAAAAAGGAGTGCCATGGGGCGGAGGGGGGCGGGTAGAGAGGAGGGGCAGGGATGAAACTGAGTAAATGAGAAGGAAAATAACCAGAAACCTTTGGATCTGGAAAGAATATTCTGGTGTTAGGAGAAGGAAGAGAGACCAAAAGAATGGCGCAATCTGTCCACATTGTGCATTAGTAGCAGGAGCAGTGGCCTTGTGTGCAGATGTCCCTGGTCCCTGCCCCACAGATTCCAATTCCCGCTCCCATGTTTGCTTCAGACGCTCCTCTAGAGAAAGCAATTCATGAGGAGACCCAGAATTCACCCTGCCTGCACAATAGGACAGTTATTCCCCCCATGCCCCCTCTGGTCTTGGCCCACGGAGGACAATTTTTGTTTCTCTATCCAGCCTACCCCAAACAACCAATGTGGGTTGGGGGACAAGGGAGTCCTCGCCCTGAGAGCAGAGGGCCTCACAGAGACCCCTCCAGTCCTCCCAGGGACTGGTCAGCACAGAAGGCAAGTCTCCCGGGAGCCCTGTGCACTCCAGGGCTCAGTTTATAACTCGCTGGTTTGGTATTGTTGCTGTTTTTCAAAGCCCTAACCCTTAGGCAACGGCCAAAGGGATTCCTCCCCCTGGGCAGTGCTAGTCAGAGGACAGACCCTACAGCCAGAAAGGGGAGGGGCTGCAGTCAACTGCCATGTCCAGGCTTTAAACATCTCTTCCCCTTCCCCTTCCCCTTCTTCTTCTTCTTTCTCCTCCTTCTCCTTCTTCCCCTCCTCCTTCTCCTTGTCCTCCTCCTCCTCCTCCTCTTCCTCCTTCTTCTCCTTCTTCTTCCTCTTCCTCCTTCTCCTCCTTCTCCTTCTTCCCCTCCTCCTCCTTCTCCTGTCCTTCTCCTTCTCCTCCTCCTCCTTTTCCTCCTTCTTCTTCCTCTTCCTCCTCCTCCTTCTTCTTCTCCTTCTTCCCGTCCTCCTCCTCCTCCTTCTCCTTGTCCTCCTCCTCCTCCTCCTCCTTCTTCTTCTTCCTCTTCTCCTCTCTCTCTCTCTCTCTAAATAATTGCTACAAGCCTGCAGCACACAAGTCTGACCAAGTATGAAAGAACCTCCCCCACCCCAGGAGAGCTGGTCCTTGGATCTTAGCTGTTGGTCCAAATCCTTGACATCAGTTTCCTGTCAGAATGGACTGGAAGAGAAGGAAAAAATAAACCAAGCAGTTGGTTGCTTATAAGTTGGTAGGAAAAGGCCTTCACATGATAAGCCTGGACTTCTATTTTAAGGCTTTATTTTTCCAAATAAATCCCTATAAACAAGGGTTTTGAAATCTAAACCAGTGGCTGAAAAGCTGGCTGAAGCCAAGGCTGGGGGGGTTCCCTGGGACTCTGATGAGACAGTAAAAAAACAAACAAACCAAACAAACCCGTCTCCCTATAGCCTCGCGCTGGACTCCTCCCTGCAGCTGGGAGAGGAGGCCGAACGAATGGGACTAGAGGCGTCCAGATCTTTTCTTGTGGGCGATGGGTCTGCATGAAACAGTGTGTGTAGGGGGGCAGGAGCGGGGGTGGCAGGGGGTGACTGTCCCTTAGGATGAAGGGGCGATGGGAAAGGCCAAAATGTGGGTTTTCACAAAGCCTTGGTGAAGCAGCCTGCAAGATCTCTACAGAACGGGAACACAGACCTTGCTGATTTGGCTCCGTGGAGAGAGCGTTGGCCTGTGACCTGAAGGGTCCCGGGTTCAATTCTGGTCAAGGGCACATGCACGGGTCGTAGGCTCGATCCCCAGTGGGGGGCAGCTGACCAGTGATTCTCATCATTGATGTTTTTATTATTTATTTATTTATTTATGGTTTTTTTGTTTTGTTTTTTTCCCCATCATTGATGCTTCTATCTCTCCCTCTCCCATCCTCTCTGAAATAAAACATATATATATTTAAAAGAATGGGACCGATCTGTTTGTGGTTTGGTTTCTGTAGGCAAGTGACACCCAGAAGTAAGCTCTAGGGTCCTTAGCACCGTGAGGAAGAGAAACCTTATCAAAACCATCGCTGGCCATGCAAGAAGCCCTGACTAGAAACACAGACGGGGGTGGCTGCAGTCCTACTGCCGGGTGTTTCTCGAACTTGGACAAGCTGCTTGGACTAAGGCTGAGCTGCATTTGGAGTCTGAGATGGTGCTCTGGTTGGGGTTTCATAGCTATTTTGAAAGGCTTGGGCTGTACTTCATACTGTTGTTAACTGTTCCGTTTCCCAGATGTTTGCTGCTGGGTCCTTTCCCACAAAGGCGGGGTGCGGGGGGAGGGTGGCCAGAGAGGAGGGACGGACTCCTTTTGAAAACCTGGATGGCTCCGATCCCTTTGGGCCCGAGGTTTTAGACTAAACTAAAGAGACCTGGGAGGGGAAAGGTGCTTGCAATGTGTTTGAAGGTTCCGGAGAAATCCTCCATGCAAACAACAGAGGCGAGGCCAGGAAATAAAGTATTCGTTTCACGTCCCCCCATGAGCCTACCACCTGCTCCTCTGGCGGTTACTCACTCGGCGAGGAGAGGGGAAAAGGCTAATCTCTAGCACATTCACATCAACAAACTCGGGCAAAACTCCGCCTAATTATCCCCTCGAACCTGTGTGTCCTCTCCGTGGAAGGCGGTTTCTCCAGCTGGCCCGGCACCAATGGCTACAAGCTGGTGTCTATAAGCGTGGCTAACGACAGCCCACACGCCAGGAGTGCCGTCATTGCCCGGGGCGGTTCGCAGGTCCCTTACTTTACGGCCACATTTCGGAGGGAGGGGCGGAGGTTGGCAGAGTGGGATTTCTGGAGTACAGTCTGTGGATTGCACCAGCTTCGCTTTGGACCCCAGATCATTTCCTGGGGAAGCCCTCACAGGCTTCTATACCCCAAATAGCTGCTTTCCTGACTCAGATCTACCCAGGAGCCACGGGAATGGGAGGAGATGGGAGGGGATAGAAGGAGCACTGGACAAGGAGTCAGAACCCCCTTTTCAACCACTCACCACCAGCCGCAGACTTCCGGAGCCAGTCGCAGGACCGCAGAGCTCCGTGGCTCATAGACTACTCTTACTGAGTAGACGTGCAACAAGCATTTCTTGGGAAACCCATTACAGGCCGAGATCTCAACAGCAAGACGACAGTTTTAAAAATATATGTTTTTTGTTGATTTGAGAGAGAGAGGAAGGGAGAGGGAGAGAGAGAGAGAAACATCCATCGGCTGTCTCCTGCACGCCCTCTTCCAGGGATCGAACTGCGTGTGCCCTGACCAGGAATCGAACCAGCAACCTTTCGGTGCATGGGATGACCCTCAACCAACTGAGCCACACCGATTAGGGCAAGACTACAACTTCAAATAAAACAGAGCAAGTCCCTGTCCCTCACGGAGCATACAATCTCAACAGACCATCAATAAACATATGCCTATGGTGCCAGGCGTTATAGCACTATGGCTAGTGATGTCAAAAGTAATAATAAAGGAGGCGCAGGAGAGAGTACAGAGAGGGGAGGCTGCTATCTCACACAAGGCTATGAGGAACATCTCCCAGAGGCAATATCTGAACAGAGACCCCGTGGAGGAGGGACGAAGCAACATGAACGTACAAAACAAGAGTGCTCCGGCAGAGAGAGCCACTGGCATCGAGGAGGCATAGCCCAGGGACCGGTGCGGTTGGAGCGAGGGGTCAAGGTGAGCGGTAGGAGGTGAGAGAGGACAGGAGCAGGGGTGTGCTCTGTAGGGCTTTCTAAGACATTTGCAGAACGTTTGATTTACTCTCAGGTGGGGCCACTGAAGGATCTTGAACAGCGGAACCCCCCAGTGCTTCCCTTGGCTGTGAAGGTTGACTGGCCACTGTCCAGGTGACAATCAGAGAGAGGCAAGCGTAGAGGACAGAGACCAGGAGGGTCTGGCTGTGCTGAGTCCTGATGAGCTGTGATGGGGCTTGGACCCTGGTCATAACCTTGCAGGTAGCGAAACAACATGTGAAACGAATACCGGTGCCTCACGCCACCAGCCACCCCTCCACTCGCACCACGCAGCCTGGCTTTTGCTCACCCTCTCGCCCTTTCTTGGGTTTAGAGTCGTTCGGGCCCTGAGATTGCCATCCGGCTGTCTCCTAGCAGAGGTGCACCTTGTCTTTGCTTCCTTAGATTTCACAGAGACACCAACTGAAGTACCACGCGTCCTGGCCCCCAATGCCTGTGGTCCTGCTTGCTTACCTGTTTCATTTTCCCTGTTGCTGCTAAGCCGCTCAGAGAAGGAAGGCAGCTCGGCACAGCTGCATGGCTCAAGGCCAGAGTCAGACAGCCCGAGTTCAAGTCCTGCTCTGACACTTCCTGGTCATCTCGGACCAGTTTACTCAACCTCTGCGTGTCAATGTCCCTTCCCCCCTGCAACCCACCCCCCTTAACCTGGAAATTATACAGGGCGCTGCTCCTAGGGCTCTGTGGTGAGGACTCAACGGAACCAAATGTTATTGTATAAAATATCACAGTCATATTTTACATGCATGCACAAGTCTTAGAAGGGTCTTCAGAATACAGCACGTCTCAACACTAACTATTGTACTCATGAAGTGAGTGGTTTTTCTACACAAATTCCAACTCTGGTACATGTCACCTTAGAGAGACGCAAAGGAATAAACCCAGCAAGTAACCCTTCTGCATATGTCCCCACAGTTTCATACAATACGCCAAATACAGCACACCAAAATCTTGGTTTCCCCTCGTCCCCTAGCTTCCATGGAGCATTCCCAAGAGTAACAGCAAGCAATAGGACAGCCAACTGTCTTTTTTTGTCTAAACCACATCAGACATTGAATGCCCAAATCACAAGCTTAACTAGACCGTGGAGTATAGGAAAGTCTGAAAAATGCATCAAGGTCCCGAGATATTTTCTCTCCTTCCTGCCAGTGTTTCTACAAGGAGTCTGAGGTAGGGTGAGGGTGTCATTTTTCCCAACAGCCCGTCTTCCCCTTAGGTTTCATTTCACACAGATTCTGGTGAAATTATAACAGTTTTACCCATAAAATGCTTCAATGTTTCAAGGATCCGTGTAGGTCTATATTGTATAAGACACCACCTTAAGGAATTGAGAAGTGAACTGTTATTTTCAACTGTATATTCCTTTTTCCCCCCCCAAAAAAAGTCAGATTGCTTAGTGAAAATAAGTGTTTTCAACAAACCTGTTTTTAGTTCTTTGTATTTCAGAATATCCACCCATGAGATAATCTCTTTTTGTCTCTCTCAACTGTGCTGGGATTCTAGTTACTGTCGTAAAACTCCAGGAGTTATGTACTGTACATAATAAAAACTGATAGTTTATTAAGTCCAATAATAAAGCTATGTACAAAACAAAGGCTAACATATTATTAAGGAGGCTAGCCCCGCTGACCTAGGCTATACCTTTATAGATTTTTAGCATCTGCAGGTAGTTATGCAGGGTTTTACTATCTCCAGTTCAATATAGTCTTCTGATGGAAAGCCTACTCACTACTTATCTGGTTATTCTTTTATTGGCTTGCGGTCGGCATGCGTCACAGAATGTAATTTAGTCAGACACCTTGTCCAGCAGCAGACGGGAAGAAAGCTTTGAAACAATGAACAGTCCGTCATTAAAAAATATACAGCAGAAAGCTGAGAAGCCACAGGGAGCTGTGATCCGCCGAGAACTTGGGCTGGAGGGGAAATCTACACCCAGAGTGAGGGTCTGTCCTTCAGTGTCCCACTGGCACCAGGAAGGGGGACTGGCTGGTGCCAAGTGGGGACAGAGCCCAAGACCTGAGTGTGGTCTGCTGGACCGGGCTCAGGTGAGCCCCCGTGTCTCCACACCTGTCCTTTTCCACCAGTGTCCCCGGATGAAAATGAGGGAGACTCTGAGATCTAGTGGAAATGTCTCCGAACGAAGACTGTCCACGTGGGGAAGAGAGAAACGAGGGACTATGTCAAGGTCGCCTTCAATGACAAGAGAAAAGAGACCGGTTAGTTCAAAGCTTCTCTGTAATGGGCCTGCGATTGTTGTTTTACGTGGATGACAAGGCAGAAGGTGTCCACAGGGAAGAGGAGAAGCAGCTAGAGTGACATGAGCCTGTGTCCCTTGTCACACTCGGCGCTCTTTTAAAGGAAACGCCTGAGAAACAAAACATGTTGTTGAAAGGAACCCCCAGAGGGCAGTATTGTTTATCTCCAAAATTCGGGGAGCCCGGGCAGCACAGGAGGGTGGTACGAGGTAGCAAGAGAGCGTTGAAGAACCGTAAGTGTTTGGTGTTTGGGGGTGAGTTGTTTGCTTTCAAAAAAACAAGAATCAAGTTTCCCTTCTCCGTTGTACCATTGTGTTTAGGTTGCACTGTGTAAGTCTTTCGAAGGTGAGCAAATACTGAGCCAAGCTTCTAGCCACTTTCACTGAAATCTCTCAGTCTGTGGGTGACTGAGCGAGTCCGTGACCACTGAACCACCTTGGCAGGCACTACACATCTGCTCTCTCATAAGAAAAGGGAGAGGCATTTTAGATGTGCAAATGGTTTCTACCTATTTGTATAGGACCTGCATTAGAGTCTGCCACAGAAACAGAATCCATTAGAATCAATGGGAATACGTGTATTACTATATCTGTGTGTGTGTGTGTGTGTGTGTGTGTGTATAGAGATTATACCATATTGTCATGAGATAATAAGAGTACAAAAGGTTAATAGCACTTTTGTATAATTATAGATAACTTTGACCTCATGGACCCCCCTGGAAAGGGTCTGAGGGGCCCCCAGTGGCCCACTTTGGGAATCACTAAACTACTGACGTAGAACATAACATGGATGAGATCCAAATACATATTGAGCAAAAGACAGCAGACACAGCGAAGACATGCTCTGTGACTCCATTTGTGTGGCTTTTCAGGCCGGGCAGAAGGCATGCAGAGAGAGAAAGATCACAATTGAAAAGAACATGGGTGACTCCGCTTTCTTTTGTATATTTCTTAGTGACTATGGAGGGCAGAAATGGACTGGAAGAGCAATAAGGTGGCGTGGCCTGTCTTCATTGAACAAGCACCACTCCGTGTGGGAAGGACAGTCATAAAGGCTGCCAGATGCGTGTTCATTTGACTCGTAGACTAGAGGGGAGGGAAAGGCAGGGTAGGCGTGGGAACCTCAGGAAGATATTATCCAACGTGGGCGTGGCCTGACGGAGAAACAGGACCTGGTGGCCCAGGGACAGTGCCTGAAAGGGAGGGGGGAGGGAGGAGAGACAGAAAACCAGCACAGATATGTAATTACAATAAAGAAATTAAGTAAGCCTACAAATGATTTTTAACTCAATTAAGAGGATTGAAAGAAATTGCATTGTTTAATTCACATTAATCGATCAGAGTCAGAGAATTCGCCTCAGTGTGTATAGCTCCAAAGAATGCTGTTTTAAGCAGGACCTTTAATAAGGGGGAAATCCACCCTCTTTGGGGTTGGAAGAAAGGGGTGGGAGCTAGGGGCGTGGCCCTGGGCTCTCTGCCCTGAGGCCCCGCCCCATGCCCCGCCACCTGCCCCTTGAGGAGCTGGCCCCGCCCCCAGGTGGCTCAGCGGGACCCCCACACCTGGACTGCAGTCCTGGGCCTGCAGCCGCACCTTGGGGGCAGCCCGGCCCCTAAGCGCAGGCCTTTAGGGGTCCCGGAGGGCCTCTCAATCAATAACCCCCCGGGGTTTCTTTTATGAGGGTTGGATCATGAGGATTTGGAAAGGGGACGAGTAAGTGGCACTTCAAAGACCAGCCCAGCCGCACCTGCAGCCTTTATGAAGGTCTATTAATAGAAAGCACACCATTTCCCACTAATCCCCAATTCATAGAAAATCGATGATTTATGCCTGCGGGCCTAGAGGCACCGAGGACTTTGGCTCAGGGGCTGCCAGGGGACGGCTACGCTAGTCCCACATCTGGCCTGGGCTGTGGACATTCCGGTCCTCCCAGCAAATAAATGGAACACAATTCTGCAGCCTGGCGGTCAGTCCTCAGGGCCCCAGCTCTTTCTGGCTATCCGAGGCCGTCCGCCTCCGGTGCAGGGTCCCAGTAAGTAACCGGTTATAGCAGTTGGGAGGCCAGGTGCCTGGGAGCTCATCTCTTCAGAGGCAGACGAGACAGATAGAGGTACGAAAGCCTCTGTTGTTAAGCAAAGTAGTGCCACACTATGCCCTTTGACATTGTCCTTTTTCTTCCGATGCCATCTCAGAGAGACTTTCCTTTGCTATTAAACACCAGTCTAAAGTGTAGAATTTCCCGCCTCTAAAACTTGGGTTGTACATTCATTTATTTAACCATTTCCCCATTTGGCTGAGAGCGTATGACTGTATTTACTTTCCACTACTGCAGCTAACAGAAACGTGCACATCCTTGTTTAGCCTGGAGACGTCATGGAATGTGGTGTGAAGACCCCACACTCAGGAGCCAGGTTTCCTGAGTTCTAATCCTGATTCTACCCTTCGCTGTGTGTCTTCCGGTAAAGTGACATGACTTCTCTTCGCCTCAGTTTTCTCACCTGTAAAATGGAGCTGTGAGAGTCCCCACCTGAGGAGTTATGATTGGGTATGAATGTCAAGCACTTAGGATGTTAAGATAACAGCTAACACATCCTGAGAGCTATGCGGCTGTTGGGTGTTGCTATTATAATGAGATAAACTCGCTCAGCTTTCCTCTATAATTCATCCAGGGTTCACTCCAACTGCACCTACCCTGGTGCTTCAGAGTATTAGTCACTGCTCATCCTCCGCACTGGATGTGGCCACGGGTACTGGAAAGGTACACCTGGACTCCCCTTTCCATGACATTGTCATCCTCCTGGTGTTTAGTGGCTCCCCCATCCAAAATAACATCATCGGAGACAGAAACCCACCCTCATTCTTCCCTCCCTTCCCTCTCCCCATCCTTGATCTCTCACAGCCACACCCCCCACCTTCCAACACAGGCCTTCCCCTCCCACCACACACAAAGCTAAACCCTCAGGCCGGAGTAGAACAAGAACACAGGAGTCGAGCTCGGTCCACAAGACGTGTCTCTACAGTAACTTTTAACCATAATGTCCAATCGTTTTGTTCCTTGTCTGTGTTTCTTTCTTTCTCCTCTGGACTATGATTTATGCTTTAGGCTGAAATCTATTAGGAGGACATCATTCCTCCTTATATTAAAGAGATCACAGAGAGAAAAGGGAGGAAATACTACATATGGGTAGCCACGGAAAATGACTTTCTCTCTCTCTCTCTCTCTCTCTCTCTCTCTCTCTCTCTTTCTCTCTCTCCCCTGAGAGCCACAGTTTGGCAAGCACCTCACCTCGGCATTTCTGACATTAATGAGGTAGCAAGGAGTGGGAATTGCCTGCTGAGAGACAAACTTCAGGAGGATTGCTCAGGGCATCTTGCTCAGCAGAACTGATAAGATTAAGCCAACCGTAACCCAGTAAACAAACCACACAGGAGAGACCAGAAATATCTGATGGTCCTGCTCCAAGAAAGGCAAGGTTAGTGTGCTAGGCAAACTGTGTTATGGGTAGGGGGAGGGAAGGGACTGGGTCAGAAAACAAACCAAGGACCTGCTTTCCTGTTTAAAAACCGGCAACCTCCGGTTAGCTTTTATAATCTCGTGGATACAACTCGCAGGAAAGGAGTCTGAAAATAGCCCTACCTGAGATCACCCTTTCCCTGTTTCTCTCTCTCTCTCTCTCTCTCTCTCTCCTCTTTCCTTCCTCTGCCTTCTACTGAGTTCTCTCCACCTCTCTAGACCTAAGGCTACCTCTCCAGCTGGCCCTAATCCCGGCAGATATTTTTTGTGGGGTAATTCTACACTCTCCCTGGGTACTCCTCGCTGTCCACATGAGTCAGCAAGCCTTCACCAATTTTGTGTTTACTTGCTTGCTGATAAGGGAGGTCATGTTCTCACACAAAGCAAGTGTGCGGCTGTCTGCGGAGCGGCCGAAAGGTCAGTGTTTACAGACTGTGCGTGCCCCGTGCCAGCAATGTGGTGAGGGGAAGCCACCAAGCCTTGACCTACTCATCTGTAAAATGGGACTCCTGCCAGCTTGGCTTCCTGCAAAGGACCACTGTAAGGATTCAAAGAGATAGATAATGTGTGCATGCAGCACCTCATAAATCTGAAAGGCCTCTCCCACATACCATATCAACTGTTCCTGAACCCAGCTAAGTCTTCTAGGCTAAGATAGTCCCACGGAAGAATTTAACTGCCATGCCATTCCTGGCCAGATGACATGTCCCAGTCACCTGCCCAGTCTCAGGTTTTTGTTGTTGTTGTTTGGTTGGTTTGTGTTCGTTTTTAATTGATTTCAGAGAAGAAGGGAGAGGGAGAGAGAAATGGAAACATCAATGATCACGGATCGGCTGCCTCCTGCATGCTCCACACTGTGGGTCGAGCTCACAACCTGGGCATGTGCCCTGATCAGGAATTGAACTGTGACCTCCTGGTTCATACATAGGTTGATACTCAACCACTAAGCCATGCCGGCACGGCTTCCAGTCTCAGTTTTAACTGGCTGGCTCTGTGGGTTAGGCTTGCCCCTTCCGTTACTGAAATTGTTTGTCCTTGTCCCTTTTCATAGATTTCTTCCCTGGCTTCTGGCCAAATTAAGAAGCCATCAGAAACCAGTTAGGTCTGTATTGGCTCTGAATGCCCCGTGTGTTGGCTAATTGACTGCAGAAGACAACCATCTACATCCCAGAGAAGGAAGGTTAGAAGAAAAGGTGGCTAGCTGGGAGAGGCCACATTCCAGAGGGGTTGTACGTTCTCCTCCCGTGGCGATAACCATTAGCTGTCCCAGGCCGGATCACTCGTCAAGGTACTGTCCGGAGTATAAAATCTCTCTGGGCCGGTGAGCTGATGAAGAACAGGAGTTGCCTGACCATGCGCCTTGAGCAATCACTCCTGCACCTCTTTCCCATCTGACACACCCTCACCCTTGGCCCATTATGACATCACGTGATAAATGATTAAAGGTGCATCCAGGAACAGAAGATTTGCTTGCTGGGATGGAAGCCAATAAAGGTGACTGCCAATGTCTTCACAGTGCCAAGGGCTCTCCAAACTGGATCGCATCCTCCTCCCTTCCTTTTCAGTTACAGGGAGGGAGAGACTTAACCTTAACCCACCCCTGGAAAATGCGACCTGATTGGGAAGTGACAAACCTTGGGAAACGTGAGTCTGCAGTCTGACATATTGATTTGCCTGAGGAAAGTGTCCCCTATCAAACACAAACTGCCAACCAAAGAACATGGAACTCCTGAAACGGAATTGGGATGGATACACCAGCCACATAAAACAAACAAAGGAAAATATTCCAAGAGATAGAGACACTAATAATATAAGTCAGAAACAAGAGATCATAGTACAAAATACTAAGTAAAAAATATGTAACAGCTGAAATAAGGAATCCAATAGATGGAATCAATAATAGAATTGATAAAGCTTTGGGATTGATTAGATATTTGGCAATAAGAAAAAGATAATTTCTTTTACACAAAATATAAAGCAAAAGCTAAAATATATGGAGGGTATAAGTAGAAGTATCAGATAATGAGGCTGCCAAAAAAAAAACACAACACAACACAAAACATGATAGATGGGAAAAACATTACAAAAATCTTGATAAACTTTTCAGAATTAACAAAATATGATATAACTTAGGTTTAAAAGGCTCCTAGCATGCTTAAATGCATTCTAATGCAATCTAAGAATGTCAAAGATAAAAAAATTATTCAAAATGCTTCCAAAAATAAGAAAAGAAAAGAAAATTAACACAGGAGAAAGAATCAAATTCATATAATCTTATTTGGCAGCAACTTGGAAATAAGAAGTAAAATTATTTTTTCAAAGTAAGATAACTTAGATTCAGACATTTTTATTCGTGGGGATTGTCACTTAAGTATGAGAATGTAATAAGAATATTTTCAAGCATATGTGCTTCACAAGACTTTTAATATCCATCTCACTGAAAGAAATTACTAAAGAAAGTATGCAAATAAGAGGGCAAATAAACTGAAAGATGCTGTAAGAGATATCAAAACTAAAGGTGATCAAATAGTTTATCTCAGTGGAATCATTTTAAGAGAGTGAGAGACAAAGAGAAAGATATGCATAACAAACAGAAATGAAATTTTACAAAAATAATGGGTAAGGAGTTTCTTCGAGGTAGATAAGCGTGCCAAGATATTTACATTGCTAGATCTAGATATGGATATTGATGAGCTTAAGAAATCTATATAATAAAAGCCTAATATGCTAAGTGTCCAACTTTTCTTTTGAACGTTCAACCAGTTGCTATGACGTGCACTGACCATCAGGGGGCAGATGCTCCAGCTGGTAGGTTAGCTTGCTGCTGGGGTCCAGCCCATCAGGACTGGGCGAAACAGGCCAGACACACCCTGGAGCCCTCCCTCGGTCCCTCCCCAGCCCCGATCATGCACCGGTGGGGTCCCTTGGCCTGGCCTGCACCCTCTCGCAGTCCAGGACCCCTCAGGGGATGGTTTTGGCTCAATCCCTGCAGGCCAGGCCAAGGGACCCCACCAGTGCATGAATCCATTCCCATGATTATTTTTATATTAGAGGTCCAGTGCATGAATCCATGCACTGGACCTCTAATATAAAAATAATCATGGGAATGGATCTGAAGTTAAGAATAACCACTGTTTTAAATATATATATATATATATCTTTTCAACCAGAAGGATAAAACTTGAACAGATCTAATGGAAACCAGTTAAATGAAAGTAATTTAATACTGCTTCAATTTAGGTCAAAAAATTCTTCGATGTCTCAAAGCTTGTGCTGGTTCCCACAACTTCCTCTTAGAGACTTTGGCTTGTTTTGAATTTTCCACAGTAGTGTGTTGACTCCCAGGATGAGTACGTCAGACTCGGGGCCCCATGGTCACTGTCAATGGCGTGGCCTCCACAGAGCATAAGAGCCCACAGAAACGTCCCATGATTCACTTGAAATGCTTTCCTGTAATAAGACAAGCACTTAAAGCCAACTATTAATTTACTCACTCAGCATCGCTCCTGCCCCGAGCTATGCTCCATAGGAATGGGTCATAAATTATAATTATGAAAAAAAACACATTGCCTAAAAATAGCTTTTCTTCCTTAGAAGGCAGCACTTTTAACAATGTCACAAAAACAGGTGATTGCTTTTGTTAAAAAGTATACACAGGTCTCATTTGGAAGTTTTGCGTAGGATAAGAATGCGTGAGGGGAATATTGGCTGGCTCAATGCTTTTTCTTTCTCTAGTTAACAAGTTGTCCCTTCACAAGTGTCACTTTGGTGGCCTGCCGGGCATTGTCCTGGTCTCACTATCAATGGGGAAGCTTCGGAAGCTTCCCTATGCAGGTTGGTGTTTGCAGTAGTTTCCTGGTAAACATCGTTTGTCAAACAAAAGTTGATTTCTTTCCATTCTTATCTTGATAGGCATTGGGGTGTCTATTGAGATGCTCATGTAGTGTTATCTCTTTTAATCTGGAAATGTCAAACATTGCATTGATAGATTTCCGGTGTTGAGCTATTCTTGCACAATGTAGAATCCTGTTTTAAATAGCTAAATATACTAGTATTTATCTATGGTTTTACATCTATGGCCATGAGTGAGATTTAGCGATAGCTTTGTGATATTCTCCTAGTCAGTTATTATGTCAGAATTCTGGTAGTCTTGAAAAAATGAGTAGGAAAGCGTTCCATATTTTTCTACGCTCTGAAAGGAATTAAATAACAGAGAAATGACATGTTTCTTGAAGCTTGATGGAATGTACTGGAAAATCACTTCTAACTTTTCTATAAAGATAGGCAGGTCTTTAATAATTACTTCAACTTATTGCATGATTATTATTCTTTTCAGAGTCTTCTGGAGTCTGTCTTGATACTTTATATTTTTCTAGAAAGTCATCAATTTGATCTATATTCCAAATTTATTGAAAGTATATTCTCTAAAATCATTTGTGACTGCTTATTTTCCCGTTATTATGTGATTTATTTTTTTAATTTTAAATAGCTAAATATTTATCTATTTTATTGCTCTTTTTCAAGAAAAAAAGCTTTTTATTTAATTGAAGGCTGTGTTGTTTTTTGTTACTTTTATAGTTTTATATTCCATTAATTTCTGATTTACCGTATTAAATCCCTTGAGTGTATTATTTGGATTATCTCACGTTAGTCCCAATTCCACTCTACGAAGCTGGTACTTTTATTGCCCCTGTTTTATAGATAATGAGGCTAAGTCTCAGGGTGATAATGAAACCGGGTGAAGATTCAGTACCTCATCCAGAGCTACAGACATCCTTACATAAAGAGTGGCGCCGGAATGTGGATCCAGACGAGGCGACTTCCACACAGGTCCACACTGCCTCTCTCTGACAGGCTGCCACTTTTCTCAAATGACGTGGAACCCTCTTTCACCCTTGATAGGGTCATGACGCTTGGAAGAGAATTCCAGAATAAAACAGTCTGGATGAGCCAAAAGGATGGATGATGGGGAGGTGTGCCTTCTATACAGAGGCACAGCATTCTCACATCCGAGAAGGCAGGCTTCTCAGAATGGCTTACCCAGGCCACACGTTGGAGATTTGAGGGCCTGGGATAGCTCAGTCTCAGGCTGCTGCTGCTATGATTTATAGCCAGGACTCAGACCTGCACGAAGCAGCCAGGGGCTCAGACTCTAGCGCTCTAGGCCTGTCATTCCAACGCTAGTTTTAAGAGGGAACACAAGCCACCCTTGAGATGGCAGGCCTATCTATCGCTGAGCATCTACTGGTTGGACGTCCAACGGGGCTCTGCCGAAGCGGAGCTTTCTGTTTTTAGAGCTTGATCCAGCCGAAGTCACGCTGGGTGAGCTTTGTTCAAGGCCTCCTGCCAGATCCGCCTTGCCGCACGGACCAGCCAGAGGGGCAACACAGCAGGCCAATTAGCCAGCAGCTGTCTGTCTGCTGAATAAACGAGGTGAGCGGACAGCAAGGGGCTGTCCTTGCCAGAGACAGTAAGCAGAACACAAGGATTAATTTTCCTGGCCCCAGGGCTCCTTGGGGAACCTGCCATTTATCCTCTCTGGACGTTCACATCCCTGGATTTTCATTAGAGGGACTTGACCACGCAAAGAGATCTCACCCCAACTGCCATGGAGAACATCTGTTTTCTAGGTCACCCCAAGATCATGCTATCAAAACTCTGGTTGTGAGAAATTGTTTTATTCCAGAGATGCCTAATGCTGGACCGTATTGTAGGACAGAATGCTTTCCGGGACTCCACAGTCTGTCTGCCTGGGCTACTATCTCAGCTCCCTCCCTCCTGGTTCTGAGGTTTTGGATAAATTACCTGACTTCTCTGGTCTTAGTTTTCGAGTTTGTAAGTGGGAATAACAGTACCCACATACAGACTTGCTTTGAGGATTAAGTCAGATAATCAAAGCCAAGTGTTTAGAACAGTGCCTGGCATAGGCGAAGGGTTTAATGGATGCTGGTCATTGTGAGCGAATATTCTGCATTTCAACTGGACCAGGAGGTGCGTATCACCACCAGTTTTTACAAATGATTGAATGAATGGAAGAGGAAGTCACCGGATCATATCCTCATACTTTGTGTTTAAAAGAACCAGGATTCAATCCTCAACTGTTTGAGTCTTGGAATTTTCCATGTGCTTCGCTGAATTCTACTCCTGGTAGAACAACTTGTACCGACTTGTCCTCTGATGCCAACTGCCCACCAGAAAGGACATGATGAGACAGACCCATCACATGTGTGAGGAGCTCTTGAGGGATCACAAGGTTAGGACCTTGTCTACCACATCACTCGGCCACTGCTGCATTCATGGGAGAAAGTCCTTGGGGATCAGTTTTCAATAAAACTGTGCTCCTTCTGCACAAGTGGCTTGTCTTATTTTTCTGAGGGAGAACTGTGACTCGTCACGGTCCTTCTTTGTTTTGGCTGTTACGAAGTTTAGAGTCAAATGTGTTGCTTTTCTCAAGTGCTTTCACGTACTGATCTTATTCCCCAGATTTGTGATATTCCTTTTCTTATTTCCCCTTTATTCTCATTCCCTTGATAATATATTTTATCTCATTGAACAATGTATATTTTTGTACACTTCTCCAGTACCTCTTTGGGATAAAACAAGAATATGTGTATTTTAAAAATCTAAAAATATAGTTCAATACATGCTTACCTCTTCTCTTGGGTGTGGTCTTTGCTAGTCCTGTTGGGTCAGATATTAGTATTTTCTCAGGGTTAGGTACCCCCTCCCTCCCCCAGAACATAGGACACAATTACTCAGAGCTTCATGATATCTGGTATGTCACTAACAGGTAGAGGCAGATTTAAACTACAGAAACTTATAAAAATAAAAAATTTCATAACCAACCCTATGTTCATTTATTTCAGACACAAATGATTGACTGCTCAGTTCAGAGAAACTCAGGGGTAGGGGACCAGAAGAGCAATCAGTTATATCAACGTATGTACAGACCTCCTCAGAAAGCTTTGGTTCAGGTTCCCCTCTCCTGTGTTCTCTGATATCTTCGTATTTCTTATGCCACAATGTAATAAGGATTGTTTCTTATTTATTATTACCTTCCTAATAATGGCCAGGATAGTGCCATAGTGGCAGGTAGAGAGATGGATAATACAGATTCAATACATATTTCTTGAATGAATGAATCAAGGATGCAGAAGGAGAATACTCAACAGCGTAGGGTAGGTGGAAGACGGGGAGGATTTCTGGGGCAGTATCAGTGTAGGATGTGTCTATTAAATAAGACTATGTAAACCAGACAAAGAAGAAGAGGGAGAAAATGCTAAGCAAGCAAAAGAAACGTTGTGTGTAAAGTCACAAAGCTACAGAAAGCACAGCATGCTTGGGGAATTGCAAATATTTCAATATGCCTCCAGTCCAGGTTCCGTGGGAATAGAAGAGATGGAACTTGGAATGTGAATTTTATCTTGAGCCCCATAGAGAGTCGTTGATGGATTTCAGGTAGGGGCAGGTTATGAGATGATCACGTATGGGTTTTAGAGAGATTACTTGGACTCCAGTGAGGACTGTGGATGGATGGCAGACATTTAGGAGGCTGTTACATCAATCCAGCAGAGAAATGATGACGCTTTTAATTAATCAGGTGGTGGAGAGGAGGGGTACACTGAGAGGTTTTTAGGTGGTAGGATCAACAAACTTCGTGATCAATTGCATGGGGAGGATGTGGGGGAGGGAGGAGTCTACAATGCTTCCCACATTTCTATGTCAGCTAACTAGCTGAGTGTTGGTGTCATTTTTCCAAACAAAAAATAAAAGCAGATTTGGGGGAAGGGGGGGGATGATTAAATCAATTCTGGACACATTGCACTTCTGATGTCGTGGGTAGAGCCGAATACAGCAGGCCTTTCAGTGCAAGGATCTGGAGCCCCCAAGATTGATTCGTCTGGACACTGCCTAAGTTGGGAGACACCAGCCTAGAGCCAGTAGCTAAAGGCTTGAGCAGGATGGAGAGGGCGAAGACGAGCACTCCCTGAGACATGGCCTTTGAGAGATGAGCAGGAGAAAGGATCCAACGAAGAGGCCTAAGAAAGATGGCTGGAGAGGGAAGACGAAATTGTGAGATCTCAAGCCAAGGGAGAAAAAGGATGGAGACATCAGTGGAGTCTTGCATTTCCAGCAATCGAACTGACAACATTATCCCAAACAAGCCTTCTTCTGGAAACAAATGGTGAATGAAATGGAAACATTTTTTCAAATGATTTGCTGAACTGGTAAGGAAGTAGGGAATCCTTAGAAGTAAAAAAATAAAAAATCATAATAAAAGCATGGATTTGGAGAGGCAGGCGGGCACCAAGACCCACTTTCTCAGGAAAATAACTATTGAACCCCAGAGGCCTGGAGCTTTCATTTCGATAGCCATGCAGGATACACGAAGCCGGAGACAGTAAAGAGCCTAACAGGATATGCTGTAGAAGTGTGAGGATTCTGGTATAAAAGTGAAAATAAAATCAATAAACCCAGCAGAGAAGAACCAAGAATCTTGCCTACTATGACTTGCTTTTCTCTTCAGTAAAAAATAAATAGATAAATAAATAAATAAATAAATAAAAATGGAAGGGGGTGTGAATCTTACCCTAAGAAACAATGTTTCTCTTAAAAAGTTGAAAGAGTTTTTATGCAGTTGTTAAAATGCATGTCTGACTAGGAGAGGAGGCAATTGTTGGTAAGGAAGTGGAGATGTGAGTTTCAATTTTCCTTTTAAAAATTTTGGCTACAAAGAGAAAATGAAATAGGACAGTGGCCAGAGGTCGACGCAGGATCAAGGAAGAGTTTTGTTTTAAGTTTAGAGAGATTTCTTTACTTATAGGCGAAGGGCAACAACCAATTGACTGGGAGTCGTTGAAGATAGAAAAAGAAACATACAGAAGGATTTCTGTCTCCAGGGCCAGATAACAGAGCCCGGCCAGTGTTGCTCAGTGGTTGAGCATCGACCTATGAATCAGGAGGTCACGGTTCGATTCCCGGCCGGGGAACATGGCAGGGTTGCAGGCTGGATCCTCAGTAGGAGGCGTGCAGGAGGCAGCCGATCAATGAGTCGCTCTCATCATTGATGTTTCTATCTCTCTCGCCCTCTTCCTTCCTCTCTGAAATCGATAAAAAATAATTTTTTTAATAAAATAAGTTCAGAAATGAAAAAGACGTTATAAATGATTCCATAGAAATACAAAAGATCATAAAAGATGACTGAACGATTATACCCCAACAGATTGGACAACCTAGAAGAAATGGATAAATTCCTAGACACACGCCTGTGAATCGGCAACTGGGCACATCATTAAGCCCACCACACCGTGAACGGCCCCATCCCCGGGTTAAGGCACTTCCAGTGAGGGAGGTATGGATCGCCCAGCCTCAGGGAAACAGACTGGAACAGCAGCCCGTCATCCTCAAATGCCTAGGATGGGACAGCAGCATCTGTGTTTAGTTTCTAACGCACCTGAAGCATAAACAGAAGGGGTCTCCTGGGCTGGAGTCTACGGATGTTTGCCCCTGGGTGGCTCCCAGTGTGCCCGGCCACCTCTGGAACAGGTGGGGCCAGCTTGCCAGGCTGTGATCGGCTATGAGGGGCCACACACTGCAGCGAGCTGCTGGCGGGGAGCGGGGAGGTCCGGCTGGGACCCTGCACCATCTGCAGCTGCCTGGGGATCGGATTTCCCAGTCACCTGCTCCAGGCCAGGCTGCAGGAACTGAGCTGTCAGACAAAGGCTGGTAATTACCCCAGACTCATCCACACCTTCCTTGTCTATGTTCTAATTGAGATTTAATGGCTTTGGACACAGAAGGGGGGCTTTTCCTGCCTGCTAGCCTTCCACTCTTTCATCTGAGCATCCAACCAATTAGTTTAGCATCTGGGGTAACTGACAGAAGTCAGGCCTGGCTGCTCGGAATTCCCAGGCCAGGAAGGCCCTCTGTGGTTGGTGGTGGTGCTGATGTGTGTGTTTTCAGTGTTACTGGGCTGCCATTTAGAAGCTGGGGACTGAGGTAGAGAAGGGGGAAGTTGGAGCGCGGGAGGCAATTACAATTCACGTTGCACGTGACCTTCATTTACACCTTCTGTTTCTCACTGAAATGCTCCATATACCTGAAGGCAGCAGATTCACCACGTGATATTGGGTATGATGACTCATCTGAGTCTCCTTAGATCTTATCCTTCCAGCATAATTTATAATCCATCCAGAGATGCAATTCAGAGACTTATCGCACTAAGTGTGCGTGTGTGTGTGTGTGTGTGTGTGT
This sequence comes from Corynorhinus townsendii, assembly GCA_026230045.1. Lineage (NCBI taxonomy): Eukaryota > Metazoa > Chordata > Mammalia > Chiroptera > Vespertilionidae > Corynorhinus > Corynorhinus townsendii. The sequence goes on along the minus strand of JAPDVU010000016.1, from coordinate 13,314,557 downwards.
GTGTGTGTGTGTGTGTGTGTGTGTTTCTTGCAATTAAATATCTTCGTTATTCTGACTCCTTGCCTTTACTTTTTCACTCTCCCCTGTGCTGGCCATTCACCAACCCCAACAAAGGCAGTTCAGCTAAACAGATTCCTTGAAATGAGATGAACTGAACCAAGATTAGGCGGCACCAAACTCTAACTGGAGACAGAGCCCCTTGTCGCCTACGTTTTCTCATCTGCGAGCCAAGAACACTCAGCCTCCTAGATGCACAGAGATGGCATCTCAGTCATCAGCAAGCGCACGTTAGGGCTCAGGCCCCCTTTGATTGGGTTGGATCGACTCCACCCCGGATGCAGGCAAGAGCTGGGGAGATGGATGATTGCTGGGTACAGGGTGCCCTGTGGCCACAAGCTGATGAGACGGTAGGAACCACACCTCAGCTTTAAGTAGCCCCTGAAACCGTCTCACCAAGAGTGAGGTAGGTGATCATGAACATTAGAACTTGGCTGTGGAACAACTGGTTAGCTCAGCTCCTCCTTAACGTGAGGAACAGAGGATTATAACCTTCAGAAATTCTGTTCTGAGAAGGGGAGGTGTGCATGCTTATTGGATCATTGGCTTTGCAAAGCCTGTGAATGAGCTTGCCCTCTGCTGATTCATAAATTTTGATTTTGAGCTCAAGATGGCCGTCTCCTAGGTCATATTCCAGAAGAAAAGTAGCAGGCATGCGCAGGATTCCTTTTAAATATTCAGACATAAATGAGGGAATAACCATGGGGGTCATATATAGTTGACTCTTGATTCCAATCTACAATTACCTCCTTATCTATTAGAATACACTTGGGTGCCACGGAGCGTACGAAGATGCATAACACACAGTGCTTGCTCTTGACATGCTTACAGCATCTTTGAGGAGAAAATAACGCAATAAAAAAATAGCAGACATTACAGAACTAGCCAATTCAATCTTGAGTTATATAATTTACAGCCAAATACTCTAGGGCCATGGTCGGCAAACTGTGGCTCGCGAGCCACATGCGGCTCTTTGGCTCCTTGAGTGTGGCTCTTCCACAAAATACCACAGCCTGGGCGAGTCTATTTTGAAGAAGTGGTGTTAGAAGTTTAAGTTTAAAAAATTTGGCTCTCAAAAGAAATTTCAATCGTTGTACTGTTGATATTTGGCTCTGTTGACTAATGAGTTTGCCGACCACTGCTCTAGGGAGTTCACCAGAGAGAGATGAAGATAATTCCTAGCAGTTATTGAGTGCTTGCTATGTGTCAAACACTTTATAAACACCTGTCAGCCATTAACATACATTATTAACCCTCACAGGCCTCCATAAAATGGGTACTGTTAGCATTTCCATTTTACAAAGGAGGAACTGGTGCATAAAGAAGTTAACTTATAGGAGGTGCACACTGAATGGGCGACTTATTCCTCTCAAGGAAATAATTCAGTTGTACAAAAAGATATAAAGAGCCATGTTAAAAATAATACTATTCCAAAGAAAGCAATGAGGTGCAATACTGACGTGGTGATTATGCTAAAAAGAGGAAAAGCCCTCGTCAGTTAGTAATATAGGCAGAATTTTTTACAGGAGAAAAAATAAGACATAAAAGCCATTGTTTGTTTTAAACCCCCACGTAAACAAGATGTAAAAGTGTGGAAAGAGGATGGGATCACATAAAACTGGTCAAATGCTGATTACTATGAAAGTTAAAGAGTAGTTACATGGAGTGGGGACTTGAAATATTGGGGGACCACTGGGTAACGCACACGGTTATCTAACCACACCTGAAACTAATACAGAACAGTACTGAATGTAAACTGTAATTGAAAAATCATAAAGAGAACAGATTCACGGAGGTCCATTATACTATTGACTCTCCTTTTGTGTACACTTGGAAATTTCCAGAATAAAAAATGTAGTATAAGTAGCCCCAGCCTTCAAGACTACCAGTTGACCCTCACGTGTGTAGCCAAATTCCAGGGGGACCCAAGACGGCATTGACTGGGCTTCCTGCTGACTTTGAACACTTTCCCCATGTGATCATCTGGTGCAACGTGCTCATTACTTTTTCAAAAATAAAAGATCCTAGGCAACTGTTAGAAGCATCAAGACGTCATTCTATTCATCTTGAGCAAAATGCTCCCCCCAGCACAGCTTTTTCCCTGAAAGTGGGGGGGGGAGGGGGGAAGAGAGAGGCTGGGGTGAGAGGTCGGGGAGGAGAAACGACCACTGAGTTTTTCACTTGCGGGAGAATGGCAAGGCCCTGGGGGAGCCAGCAAATTGAAATTAAGGCTGTTTCAGGCAGCCTACAGGATGTGCCTGCAAATGTAGACATCTCCAAATGGTGAAAAGGTCTGTCTGTGCCCGTTCTGATGAAGGGAACGCCTTGTAATGTGCTCCAGCCCCTGGGAGGGAGCGGCGGCTGGATGGAGGGACGGAGGCCGGAAGAGAGGGATGGATTTGACATAAGTCGTTTAAGTGCTCTGAAGGCTGGGCTCCTCCCTGCGGTTTAATAGCGAGGTCCGCCGGGAGCCACAAGGAAGGAGCCGAGTGAATCCCTACAGCTTTTCGTTTTAAGGATAACAAATCTTAAAACAGGTGTGAGCTCAGAGAGATCCTCTTACTCCTTGTTTTGAGCCGGCCAGCTCCCTGCGCATTATCATTCCACAGTGAGGCCTGGGCTCAGGGAAGGGAGGAGAGGAAGGAGAAGCTGAATAAACAAGAATGGCTCCGAGTGACTAATATTAAGTCCGCTGGTCATGGGCTATGAAATTTATTAAACTGTGGTTTCCAAGAGAACGTATTAGTGGAGCTCATGAACACAAATAAAAAGGACGCCTCCAGGAAGTGGTTTCCTGGGCCCAGATGAGATTGCTGAGTAACGGGACAGGAGATTAGAACGTGAAAAGCATCTATTATGGTCTAGAAGGCTGGTTCTCGGAATGGGTTGCCCTCGGTGGGGGAAGGGCGATAGGAGGGAGACTTACCGTCTGACTTGTCTGCAGAAGGGGCCTAAAGCTTTGCATTTATATTCATTAAGGAAGGAGGTGGTGTGCTGACGGCCTCTGAACCCCGGTGCTGCCCTCTGGTGGAGAAGGCCACCACCATCTTTAAGATGTCATGCCCCGTGAAGGTGGAAGAGGGCGTGGAGGGGATAAATGATAATGGGGAAAAATAAAATTAAATGGCTTAAAAACTCTTACCATTTGCAACAGCACGGAGGGACCTGGAGAGGATTATGCTAAGTGACATAAGCCAGTCAGAGAAAGGTAAGTATCACATGCTCTCACTCATAGGTGGAATCCAATGAGCAAAATAAACTGTATTGTATTAGCTCCTATTTTAAAGGTGACTCTATGCATAGTAATTGATCACAATATACTTTATAGATGAATACTAACAATTATGGTAAAATGAGACTTTAATATAGCCACATGCCTCACTCTTTATTTGTACCCTAATGGTCATATGTACCATATGTGGCTAATTCTCAAAATCCAACCATACCATGTCCTATCTTTTTTTTTTTCTTTTTGCTTCATGTAACCGTGATGGCAACTCCTGGCGAGCAGAGATGGAGGCCCTCTCGCTGCCAAAACAGTCTCCTCCACTATGCTTCGCACAGTCTTTGCCCACCTCTTCACATCAAATGACATCCCTTCAACTGGGGTGGTAAAGCCACGTGTCTGCTTGGCCTGCCCAACTCTGCCAGACCCTGCGTGCCGCCTCGCTGGGGTTTGGGTGGGAGGGAATGGGCGCAGCACAGGCAAGAACTTCGCCGACTCCCACTGTTCTTGATATTCAGCAGCGTTTCACGCGGGAAGGATTTGCTGATTGTCGCATGCTGGCGGGTGAGCTCCAGAAACAGTGTTTTTATTAAATATTTTCAGTCTTATAGTTGCCTTTGGGGAGACAATTTGCTCAACGCCTTACGCAGCCATGTACTAGATGAATTCTAGAACCCCGACTGAACCCTAAGCTCTAGGAGGCACCCTATTTTGCACTTACTAAATAATGTAAATTGCTTTTCCCTATCACATCAGGCCCTGAGACAGCAAGAGTTTAATACACTTTAGTAACATTGCAGAATCTATTGCTTGGACATACAACAAGAAGAATTGCAAAAGCGTCCTCGGCATCGTTATCTTCAGAAAGTGAGGAATGTTTGACAAGCTTCGCCGGCTAACGCGGTCTAGGCTTGGGCAAGAGCAGGCATGGATACCAACCCAGTGTTCCCAATCTGCCTCCTTCAAAGACAGGGAGGGAAATAAACAAACTCAAATTCCTACAGAGTGGAATATTGTTCGTTTTACGGGCACTTCTGTACAGGAGAAAACATAGGCGTATTTTCCTTAAGCCCGTTGAAGAAAATTTATCTCAGGCCACAGTCCAGAAACAGGACGATGATTATGTACCGATCATGTTTTATACTGAGATATGTCCCGAGGCTCGGGAACGGGTTAGAGGGCCGTTCAAAAGTCTCTTCTAAGAATCTTCGAATCTTGATTTATGGGTACCTCAACCACATCCATATCCACGGTGGTATTTTCTGAGTTAAAACACGGAAGATTTACCAGTTTTCAACATGCAAGAAGCTCACATATTTATCTTCAAGTGTTACAATGGTGAACTTTCACGGGGCCCCCACGCTTGGCGCAGACCTCAGATTGTGCTTTTTATTTTTATATCTTTCCTATATTGAAAGACAAATAGCCGAGAGAAAAGCCAACTCTGTAAAAAGAGGGAGCGCAGCTGATACCCAGGGTGGACCACCCAGAATGCACCAGGATTAATGACAACTGGGTCTGACAGCATCCTGACCACAAGAGATGAAGTCACCCTAGGAAGTGTTTTGCAGAAGAAAATAAAATCAGCAGAGTGAAAAAAGAAAGAAAAAAAAAGCCTAATGTCTGAAATATACATTGTCCAAGCATTTCCCCCCATTAATTTTGGAAGCCCTTGAGTGTTTCCAGGGAAATTTAATCTGCGTGTTTCTGAGCCATTTACACTTAACTCACCACGCCGCTGTTGTTTCGTAAGAGTCATTTGTTGTCCAAGAAGCCCTCTGAACCTTGTTCATAAAGGTTTTTTATGAAAGCGATTGTTTTTCTTTTTCCTTGAAATGAAATTATGCTTCTCCAGATTGAAAGGAACGTGGAAATGAACCCTAAATTCAGAGCTTCTGAGGCGCAAGACAGAAAGGGGATCCTCTTTCAGGGTTCCAACCCAAGGTGCTTTGGTGCTGGCGGCATCACAGTAAAAGGGTTCAGCTGAAAAGACAGGTTTATTCTTCCTTGGAGAGCTAAGTAAAGGGAGCCCTCTCGGGCCTTTTCAAAAAGCAAACCTAGCCGGTTTGGCTCAATGGGTAGAGTGTCGGCCCGTGGACTGAAGGGTTGTGGGTTTGATCTAGGTCAAGGGCATGTACCTCGATTGCAGGGTCCATCCCAGGCCTAGGCTGGGGTGTGTTCAGGAGTCAACCAATCAATGTCTTTTTCTCACATCTCTCTCTCTCTCTCTCTCTCTCTCTCTCTCTCTCTTTCTCTTTTCCCCTCCCTTCCACTCTCTCTCTCTAAAAATCAATGGAAAAATATCCTCAGGTGAGGATTAACAGTAATAATAAAAGGCTTTTAAGGAATGCAGCCAGCCTGACAATCTACTAGACTTTAAAGTCCAGTCTGAATACAGTTCTGATCTTGAGTGTGCGAGGTGAGACCCCGGAAGTCCTAAAGACATGTCATGGTCTTAAGGACTGTACAGTCCAAGGGACTGAACTGTGAAATGAGGGCAAAGATAGCTCCGACCTCAGAGGACTGCAGCGAGAATTGAATGAGAAAATTGGGCGAGGTGCTCAGCACTACCTACACCTCAATATATTTCAGCTAAGATAATCATCATTCTAATTTAATGACAATGAATGAGCCCCTACAACAGGCACTTCAAACCAAAAACATTCGTTGAGATACAAAGACCACTCTATATACATGTTCATTCGTGCCTGTCTTCACCTACCAGCTCCAAATCACCCTTGTGAGAATGAATGACTTCGGGGGCTCAACGTATTTTGTGGCTGAATTTGACTGAAAGCCCAACTAGACAGCCACTCTGGGAAGAGCCGCTGTGTATATGAGAATCAGGTTGAGTCTGGCCCATGCGTTGGCGGCTGTGATGTGTGCTCTACTGAAAGCGGGGAGGCAGGTCCCAGGTACAAGGCGTCTTGGCTCTGTCTCAGGTGTGTCTCCCAGCATGGGTCCGCTCTCTGTGTGGCCTCCTTCTCAGCTGTAGTGAGCCGGCTGCAGCATTTCCCTGGGCTACCGTTACATTCAAGGAAGAAAGAGGTACAAGGAAGAAAGAGACCATACTTTCTGTGTCTTACCTTGGAGACATAGAATGTTTGATCCATTGGATCCTGTTAGTGGATCGCGGAGGATGGGCCACATGGAAAAGGCTACAACCTACACATTCAGTTTCCAATGCTCCCGATTTCAGTGTGCATGGTTTCCGGGTACTCTCTTTCCACTGACTCCACCAGAGGTGACCATAGCAAGAAGGGCTCTTGATTTTGACCTCATGCTTCAAAGGAGCTGAGTTTCTTATCTGGAATTTTCAAAAGCTTTGAGTCTGAGTAAAGACCATCGAGAGATTGGGGGCGGAATGCTGAAATCTGGAGCAGAGAAAGGCTGTGGGGCATATTTCTGAAGCCAAACTTGAGTGAAGAGGCAGGAAATGCACAACTGGAAATTCTTTTTGAAGATAATACATGATTATTTCAACAATAACTTATTTTATAGACTGTGCTTGATAATGTTTATCTGCTCCATTAGGAAGCCAACCAGTTAAAATGTCTAATCACCCAGCCAGTTTCATTTGCTCACAAACACTAAAATGGGGGTTTTCATTATCAGACAAACTTGGGCTTTAGCCCCACTTAGCATTTGTCTCCAATCAAACTTACTATCTCCCTCAGAGTTGGGCATGGCGGTGGGAGCATTACAAATATCTATATTGTCCCAGCACCCTATAATGGTATTACAATGACAATTTTATGAGACCCATAAAATTTTTGCAACTTCCCTGCAGCACACTGTAATTTCACCAACAGTTGTAAAAGGTCTTAAATTATATTTGCGCAAAATTGAGATGAATGGGATTGAGCGTTAATGCATTTCTCATTGTGTAATGGGGACTTTTTCTCCCCTCTCTCTTTGCCAAGTGGAGAGCAAAAAAAAGCTATCTCGTTCAACTATTTGTCAACTCCCATTAGAAACATTTAATACGAATAAAATTTATGGATTCAGTTTCCAAAGGATACTGCCAGGAGACTTCATGATTACCACATCAGTTCTTAAATGCAGCCATTGTTCACCTTATAAAAATCTATATCCAGCCTGACAGGTATAAAATGCAGCTCTGCGTGCTGAGTCAGCATCAGAGACTTTTCTGGTTGAAGTAGAGTTCATGAAATACAAGTAAATGTGTTCTCAAGGCTGTGAGGAAAGATTGATCGGAAAGCTTTCCCCCAATAAATATGCAACTGACAGATGATGATGCTCTACGCCTATCCTTAACAGAAAATAAAATAAAGCATGATTTGGCTCAGTGGATAGAGCGTCAGCCTGCGGACTGAAAGGCCCCAGGTTCGATTTCAGTCAAGGGCATGTACTTTGGTTACAGGCACATTCTCAGTAGGAGGTGTGCAGGAAGCAGCTGATCGATGTTTCTCTCCCATCGATGTTTCTAGCTCTCTATCCCTCTCCCTTCCTCTCTGTAAAAAATCAATAAAATATATTTTTAAAAAATAATAAAATAAAGCATGATTCAATCAATGCCATAAGTAGGAAATAGGTAAGTCCATTTTAAAGGTTTTACATTCTTGGACCTGATTCTTTAAGCCACAGCAATTGTTCCCTCCTCTACGCTCCCCACATCTAAAACCTATTACTGTCTAACGTGTACATAGTTATTTATCTAGGAGCCTTTTCATTCTGACAACATACGAGCTCCTTATTTTTTTAAATATATTTTTATTGATTTCAGACAGGAAGGGAGAGGAAGAGATGGAAATATCAATGATGAGAGAGAATCACTGCTCGGCTGCCTCCTGCACACCCCCGAATAGGGATCCAGCTTGCAACCCAGCATGTGTCCTGACTGGGAATCGAACTGGTGACCTCCTGCTTCTTGGGTTGACACTCAACCACTGAGCCACACTGTCTGGGCTGAACTCCTTATTTTATACTAGAGGCCCAGTGAATGAAAATTCATGCACTGGAGTGGGGGTGGTCCCTCAGCCAGGCCTACCCCCTCTCAAAGTCCTGGAGCCCTCAGGGGCAGGAGGTGACCTGGCGATCAGGGGAAGGTGATGCCCCATCACACCTCTGCTGCTGCCACTGCCGGCAGTGACCCTGGTTACCTGAGCCTCGGGCAGCCCTGGGCAGCTGGGCATGCTGCCATCTTTGAGGGCGGGCAGTCAATTAGCATATTCCCTCCTTATTGGCTGTGGGTGCCACCATCTTTGCAACAGTGTGTGGGTCATTTAGCATATTCCTTTTTTATTAGATAGGATGGGCTTTATCTTCAGCTGCACCACACGATTTGCAAATAATAGGTGTGCTTATCAGGTATTAATAATGGAAATAATGAATGAATAAGGTGTCCTTCACACCGAACTGCACAATCAGTAGCCCCTAGAACCATTTCCTAAGAAAGAGCATCATGAAAGCAAGGAATTTACAGTGGTGACGTCACCATAATATCAGTGTGTAGTGAGCTAAGTGGCGAGGGCACAGGGAGCATAACTTATTAAGGCAGAGGGTGTGTGCCCCTGGAGAAGCATGCTTTCCAAGGGACAACTGACGTAATTTTAAGAGAACACATTTTCTGATCCTCAACTTCCAGATTTGTTCTTTTAAAAATCTATCTGCTTGAAGAATGGCTGGAGTTGAGAGTTCCCTCCAGTTCCCCCCTCTGCTGATTGACAAAAGTATAAATCCAGATCATGTGGCCAGGGAATGTGAATTTTTAAGAGGGCAGCATCTGATTAAGTCCCTAAACCACGCTATAGTCCAGCTTCCGCAGCCTGATTACTCATTTAGAGCAAATTAACTAAAGCCCTAATCAATATAGACTTTATGGTCTGATATCTTTACCCACAGGCAACGTTTTTGTTAAAGGAGAAATTAGTCACACGACTGGAATTCTTGAGAACGCCTGCTTCTTAAGCTGCATGATACAATACAGTGAGTTGTCTTTAAAATGATCAGTAATTGCACCAATATCCACTTTCCTAAAAACTCTACGACTAACAGCAAGCCAAAAATGAAACGTAAAAAAACTGCCCGTTTCACTCAAATCAAATGAGATTTGGCGAGCTGCCAAGTCTCGCTTTGTTTTACACTGTGTGGAGACAGCCTTGCTCCCTCAGTCCCTTGTCTTGTCAACATTTGTGGGAAGCAGATCGCTCATGAGTATTATTCTCCCCACGTAGAGGAAGGGAAAACAGTTCTCCTCTTTGCCCCAGTCATAGGAGAAATTGAAAACCGTGGTAGTAAGAAAACCACCCCTGCCCCATTCCCTTCCTAGCAAAACAACAACAGCAATAAAAACAAATGGGGCACTGCCCTAGCCAGTGTGGCTCAGTGGATAGAGCGTTGGCTTGCAGACCAAAGGGTCCCGGGTTCCATTCCAGTCAAGGGCATGTACCTTGGTTGCAGGCTCCTCCCCGACCGGAGCCCTGGTCCGGCTCTTGCAAGAGGCAATTGCTTGATGTGTTTCTCTCCCATCAATGTTTCTCTCTGTCTTTCCCTCTCTCTTCCACTCTCTCTAAAAATCAAGGGAAAAATATCCTCGGGTGAGGATCAACAAAAAAACAAACCAAACAAAAACCCACAAATGGGGCATCGTATGTTATGGCAGGAAGTGGCTTCAGAGAGAATCAATTCTTTTGAATCACAGCTTGGGAAACTGAGGCTGAGGGAAAATAAATGACAATCTCCAAGGGACTGGAAAGGCAGCGGCATGGATTGGTTTTTGAACCAGTCTCCGGGTGCTCAGTTCTGTGCTTTAATAACTCCAGCCTCCTGATTGGAAGGCATAAAACGTGGCCCGTTCAGCCCTACCAGTTACAAGGAGCCATGCAAATAAGGAAGTGCTGAGTTCACTTGGTGGCTGATTGTGTTTATGATGGTTAGCACCAACCGTAAGTCTGCTCAGGGTCTGGATTGGCTGTCCCAACACTTCTCACCGGCTGTCAGCTTGGTGGGGACAGTCAAGGTCAACACCACCTAGCGAAGACGGGCCCAGCATTTCCGCGGCCTCTCACAGAGCAGGAGCTGTTCTCTTGATACGAGTACCTTGACTATCCATGTGTCATGATGACTGGGAAAGAGGGTGGTCCATAGAATCCAAACTGTGACCCCAATGAAAGGAGGAGGGGAAAACGGGACAGAAAGGGTGTCCCAACACCTCCACAAACCTGCAGAAACTAGAAAAACCGTGGAGAGAACCCTCATTTCCAGAATACATTGGGGAAAGGGGAAGGGAAAAGGGTGTAGGCTTTCTACATGCCCTCCCAACCTGAATCCTACTTGGAAAATTGAGTGGTTATAAAAATAGACTTCAGGATAACAGGGGCCTTGACGCTGAGGGACAGGAAGGTAGAGCTGACTGAGAAGTAATAAAGACTTCACAGTGAGGGTTTTCTACGTCTTTTGATTATCAATGACTACTCTGGTATTTTTTTCCTTCTCAATATTCTCTACAGTAAATCAGAAACCACATGACCTCCCCTGCTCCTGCTGTAATTTACAGAGAAGCATTTTAGCAAGAAAAACAAATGATACTGAGTCAGATTCCAAGGGACCCAATAGGATCATATTTCCAGGCCATAGTTGTGAAGAGCATTTATCCAGCCACGTTTTTCCCCCAGTGCGTGTGTGTGTGTGTGTGTGTGTGTGTGTGTGTGTGTGTGTGGTATGTAAGCTTGGATCTAGCAAAGAGAGGGTGAAATAGGAGGGTAAGGGGAATTTTGATTTTAGTTATCTGAAGAGAAGACTTTTTGATGCTATACACAAATGCTACAAATCCCAAGTTTAGTGGGGGGTTCCGGAAAGAGAAAAGGGGGAGAAAGCATGAAAAGAGGGAGGGAGGGAGGGAGGGAGGGAGGGAGGGAGGGAGGGAGGGAGGGAGGGAGGGAGGGACAGAGGGAGGGAGAAGGAAAATGGGAAGAAAGGAAGGAAAGAGAGAGAGAGGGAGGACGAAAAAGTAATGAAACAAGAAAAAAGAGAAGCAGCAAAGAGAAAGACTCATACTTAGGTGCAAACCACTACTTGTGAGAAAAAAGTAGAGGCCACACGTTGGGGAGTGAATGTGTTTCCACATGTGAACACCGATATATTATGGACTTACCCTGAGTCATAAATATGACAATTTGCCTCATTTCAGAGTGAGGTCAGGCTCGGCCCAGACAAGCAGCCATCCCGTGCTTACTTAATGTTCCTAAATATGAGCTTTCCCCAAAGCTCTCCGCGCGGATAATATAACGCCGTGCGCGTATGCGGCGGGAGGAGGAACCGGGAGGTGACAGAGAGCAAGCTGTGAACACAAAGCTACTTTTAAGCGGAATGCTTGTACATGATATATTGAACAGAAGATCGTCCATCATGGTTATTGAAACTGTGACCAGCAAAGCTATAAACCTGACACGGAAGAAGAGAAAATATGACTTGTTAGGTTGAAAAAGCACCAAAGAGGGAGTTTCTAAAAGGGAACATTTCATGACAAATTAGTTTGTATTTTTTGTTTTCATTTCTGACACATGGAAGGAAATGCTATATGTTTGCTTAAGGAAGTGCAAATTTCTCCACTTCATCCATTTAAAATCCTCACCCTTAGGCCCTTTGTGCCGAAGCATAAAATTTGGAGACCTTAAATAGTCATAATGTTTCCCCGAAGAGTTTGGCCTCCGAAACATATTACGCTTCAGAGGGGCTAGAAAGGAAAACCATTTTGCAGCAATCGGCGGTGTCTGCTTGAGGCGGCTTGCAAGGAGCATCTATCCCTTCGCATGGTTTCTTTCCCAGATTTGATGAAATATTAGATGCGATCAGAACACGCGGCTCAAGCAAGAACGCCATAAACTTGGAAACGGAGCAGTAAAACCAAAGTGTGCTAACGGGAAACGAGTTTCAGATCGGGGGCGGGTGGGGGCGGCGCGGTAGAGTGCCCGGTGGCTTGCTCACTGAACAGTCACACAACTGGGCCGGGAAGTTACAGATGTCGAGGGCCAACTTGGTGTATCACACACAGTCCCCTCCTGGGAACTAGGATTTAGAGCGAATTAATAATAATTGCCCAGCTCTGGGAGCAGGGAGAGCAGGGCAAATAAATGAAGGAAGCTCAAGTTCGAGAGGAAGTACTGAAAACCCCTTTTTAAAATGCTTCTGCAGTTTCTGTGTGTGTGTGTGTGTGTGTGTGTGTGTGTGTGTGTGTGTGTGCGCGCGCGCTGGGAGTGGGAAGGGAAGGGGGGGGCAGATAGGAGGTGAAGACAGTACAGATGATATCAAGGAATTGCCCCCAAGTGCAACATACCAGTAGCTACAATAACAATACTGTATGATTAGTAAAATAATCATACTTTTCAGTTACAACTTTAATTTTTGAAGATGTCAATTCTCCCTACGTTGATCTACAAAAAATTTACAGACTTCAACAATCCCAATCAAAATCTCAACAAAATGCTTTTAACTTGAAAAAAAAAAAAGAGTCCAAAATTTAGCTGAAAGAATGAATGAATAGAAATAATTAGGAAAATTCTGAAAAGGAAAAATAATTGGGGGAGGGGGTACTTATCCTCATAGAGATAAAAAGTAACTATAAAATACTTGCCACTAAGTCTAATTTATGGCAGGAATGGAACTGAATATAAAAACAGTAGCAAAAATATCTGCAAATTCCATGTACATCAGAGGTGGGATTTCAAATCAGTGAAGAAAATGTGGTGTACGCTGAAAATAATGTCGGAAAATCTGTTAGTAATTTATTAAATAAACAATCTGCATCCAAACTCACTCCTGACTCCAATATAAATTTTAAATGAATCAAGTGTTACAGTTAAAAAATAGGAACAGAAAAGCAATAGGAAAATATATGGGTGAATACTTTTATAATTTCCAACTGTAACAGGAAATTCAGAAACCTTAAAATATTACACCCTGGCGGGGGGGGGGGGGGGGGGTTAATGGTGGAATAAGGACACTTATGTAACACCTTAATCAATAAAGAAATTTAAAAAATAAAAAATATATTATGCCCTTTTGCTGCACTAAAGTAAGATGAAATGTTATGGTGTAGAGAAGGAATCAACAAAGTCAAAATGCTAAAGACAAACAACTGGAAAATACATAAGAATATTCTATTTCTATATTTATATTAGCAAATTATATTTGTACAAATAAATTCATGTGTTTAGCTTACTATGCAGAAAATATGGCTTGTTAGGTTGAAAAAGCACCAAAGAAGAAATTATAAAAGGGAATTAGAACCCTAACTGGTTTAGCTCAGTGGATAGAGCATCGGCCCGTGGACTGAAGGGTCCCAGGTTCGATTCCTGTCAAGGGCAAGTACCTTGGTTGCAAGCTTGATCCCAGTAGGGGGTGTGCAGGAGGCAGCTGATTGGTGTTTCTCTCTCATCCATGTTTCTAACTCTCTGTCCCTCTCCCTTCCTCTCTGTAAAAAATCAATAAAAATATTTTTTTTAAAAAAAAAGGGAATCAGAAATCAAATCAATATCATGTGTTCCCCAATAGGAAAATGTATGAAGGATATGTACTCCAAAAGAAGAATATGTACAAGCAATTAATAGAAGAAATACAAATAGCCAATATAATTAAGAAAAATATTAAACTTCACTGTGAATAAATGCAAATAAAACACGAGAGACATCACTTTTTGCCAATCAGCTTATCTACAATACTTTAAGATAATTAAAGAACCACTGAGAATCTGCCAGCAAATCTGACCTTCCACTTCTCACCACCTTTACAGCATCAAGTCCAGACATTCTCCCCCTGAGGCTCCTGTCATAGACGCCGACGGGGCAGCTTCACCCTTTAGACCCTTTGGCAGCTATTAAAAATGGGGCGTGGATCTCTATGTAATGGTTAGGAAATAGCTTATGGCATACTTCCAAATAAACAAAGCATGTTACAGAACTTCTGATTTACATTTTACATACAAACATGCCTATACACACGAAAGATATTGGGAAGGATATATTCCCTAAGTACTTAACTCTCTTAACAGTAGCTTTTCCTTCCCTCCCTCCCTCCCCCCTCCCTTCCTTCCTTCTCCCCTTCCCTCCCCTCCTCTCTTCCTCCTTCCTTCCCTCCCCCCTTCCTTCCTTCCTTCTCCCCTTCCCTCCCCTCCTCTCTTCCTCCTTCCTTTTTGCCTTCCTGACATCCTGGCATTCCTTCCCAGGACGAGGTGACTAGACTCTGTCCTCTGTGCCTCGCCCCACAGCACATTAGTCTAGATGTCTTCTTATGACGCCAGACAAGCAAAAGCATTATCAACAACTTGCAGGCGTGTTTCACTTGTCCGCTTGCCTCAAAACTACTGAAGCAAGTCACATGGACAAACTCCGGGTCAAGGAGTGGGAGGCAGTTCCCACCTCTTGATGGGAGGAGTTGCAAAGTCACAGTCACAAAGGGTGTGGGTAGGCGAAGGATGAAGAGTGGGGACCATGAATGCAATCAGTTACCACATGGATGCTGTGTTCTTCAAGTTGGAAGGCCAGGGCTAGAGGATTTTGTCCTGAAGTTGAGATTGCACAGCAAACACACTGTCTTTTCTTAGAAAAGTTAGTTATTCAGGAATTGCTGGGAGGCTAATAGGGATTATAACACCTCCCCAACCAACTGGTTAGACATCCATGTCTAGGTCTGCTCAGTGTTACTTATGCAATGAAATGAGATACATTTTAAAGTACTTTGAAATTTTTTTTTTTAAAGATTTTTCTTGATTTCAGAGAGGAAGGGAGAGGGAGAGAGAGAGAGATAGAAATATCAGTGATGAGAAAGAATCATTGACCAGCTGCCTCCTGCATGTTCCCTACTGGGGATCAGGCCCACAACCCAGGCATTTGCCCTGACTGGGAATCAAACCCTGACCTCCTGGTTCATGTGTCAACGCTCAACCACTGAACCACACCAGCCGGGTGGAAATTTTAAAGCTATGTACAAATGATGATTCTATGTTGACTTTATAATTGCCAATAAATGTCTTCTGGGCTTCCTTTCCTTTGCTTTGTGTATTCAGACAAGACAAAAGTCTGTTCAATAATAGTGAAGCCTAACATGATTCGGTAGATAAATTTGTTGTTGCAAAACAAAGACAATATCACACAATGTGTTCCACAGTCAAACATGAATTACTTTGGGGAATTTTACAGCATTAGTGTGGATAATTGAAATGTAGCTAGATCATTACCATTCCTTCTCACACTTGCATTTTATGCCTATCAAAGGGCCTGGTGATATTTAAATGTCAGATAAATTCCATCCAACTATTGCTTTCCTGAACATGAGTCTCTGCCCGCAGGAATTCTAACATGAGTCATTTTTCCTTGAAATGCATCCAGTTGCTGGAGCAGATGTAAACTGTAGGAGTTGATGCTTTTTAATACTGAGGTGAAAGAGTCAGGGCACCCCACCCTTTGGAAATGACTTTGGCTACAACACTCATGCAGAGTTCAAGGCCCTCAAGAGGAGGCCCAAAGCCTTTAAATAATCTATTTGCCTCTGCAGCTCCTGTGGCCTCTGAGCACTCCACCACTGCATAGCAACAGCCCCTTCTATGTGCCCAGCCTCTCTCTCTAAGCAACAGTACACAGTTTTTGACATCTCACCCAAAATCCAGCTATGGAAAAATTTAACGTAGCAAAAAATCTCACCAGGAAGGTGTTTGCCAGAGCGTAGGAAAACATAGAGGTTCTACTCAAAGCCCTTCTGAGATGTAAGAAGTTATCTCCCTTCCCCGCAGAGTTGTCATCATCTAGCTCTCAACTGCTTGTCTCTCTCTTCCTTTCATTCATTAACTCAACAAATATTTATTGAGCACTGTCTCTGGGCTAAACAGGCACAGGCAATAAAATCCATGTTGCAGTTGAAATTAAAGCCTAGGAAAACTTCTCAAAAAATAAAAAAGTCATCCATCCATTGGCCTTAAACTCAACCAAATCAGGTATATCCCCAGAATTAATTAATTAAAATAGGTTTGCTAATAAACTCTAATCTGTGATGGCTATCCTTTGCTTCTTTGTTACGACAAGAATGTGTGTGTGTTTTTTATTTTTACTTTTAAATATGTGAGTGAATTAATCAAAGGTAATGAGGTGAATTCCACAAGCCATATATAAAAATTAATATTAGTAATTTGCCAATAGTCATCCCATCTGTGACACAGACTTCCTGACAGCTCACTGAGCCGTATCCTGCTGCTGCGACAAGGAGATACCAATATGGAGATCATACATCCAGTTTTTCATTTTTAAAATAATTCTTGAGTGTCTCCTGAAGACAAACTGCTTTACAAAGAACACCCTATAACTTAGAGTTGGGAATAAAAATTACCCGCTAAACCGAAGACATTAAAACAAGTTCTGTATACTTGAATCCCTACTGGCTGGGACCCAAATAAATCAATTGATAGTCAAACAAATAAAATAAATATTTTAAAATCCATGTTGTCTTCACAGAATGTAGACCTATAACTTAACCACTAAGCCAGCTACTGTTTACTGATGTCCTTGCTCTGCCCAAGCCTAAAAATAGGCCCCATGTTTCAAGCGGGGTGGCAAGTGGAATGACCGATGATTTATTTCCCAGCATTGTGGCAACAGCCCAGCATTTAGATTGCTGTTTCCTTCCCAACAGGAGGCGAGAGAGCATAAATTTACCACCAAACCTGGATGCCAGGGAAACAGGACTACCTGGCAGGCAATGCCCTCTTCCAAGGGGGGAATTTCATTCTTTTTGGGGGGGGGAGTAGGGGGTCCAAAAGGGGTCAAATAACAAGAGCTGGAGTAGTGAGGATATAGGCTGCTTTCGGTAGCTTGTTTAACAATTCTGAGATTCCATTGACTCACTTATTAGGATAATTTAATAAAGCCCATTCATCTCAACTTTATTTCCAAGGTCAAAAAGCATAAAATCAAGAATCAAGACATTGCCTGAGCTGAGTCCTTGTACTAATTAAACATCTGGGTGGACTTAGGCATTGATTTTCCCTTCCATACAAGTCCAATCTCACCCTGTCCAGTTTGGCTCAGTGGATAGAGCATTGGCCTGCAGACTGCAGGGTCCCAGGTTCAATTCCTGGTCAGGGCACATGCCCGGGTTGCAGGCTTGATCCCCAGTAGGGTGTGTGCAAGAGGCAGCTGACCAATGATTCTCTCTCATCATTGATGATGTTTCTATCTCTCTCTCCCCCTCCCTTCCTCTCTGAAATCAATAAAAATATATTTTAAAAATGAAGTCCAATCTCATGGAATTGTCATGACAGGATTCGCAAGATAGTGAATGGAAAGCAATTAGCACAGTCTCTGACAGTAGTAAGAGCTCAACTATTCACTATAACTATTCTATCAACAAGCATTTTTGAGTACTCACTATGAAATTCTGTGCAAAATACTTTTTGTGGCTATGAAGATAAACCAGACCTGTATTCTGTCTACCAGGAGATTAGATTCTAACAGGAAAGATGAGATAAGATGAAGTTATAAACTGCATGAGAGGGAGAACTGCAAGAACTGTGTGTGTGTCTTATTCACCCTGATGTCCCGGCTCTCAGAACAGTTTCTGGCAGATGGTGGGTATCCAATCAGTGTTGGCTGCCATATACTAGTAAATATAAATAACTTGCTTACCTCACAGAAAGTGTTAAGAGTGAAGGGGAGATATATAAGAGAAAATCTAGGTAAGAATGAGGACCCTAAAGGCAAGGAAGAATGTTTGTACTACTTTCTCATGTGTCAAAGGCAGCAATGAGGACACTTTCCCTCATCTAGGTGATTGTAAAGCCTGACAGCAGGTGGAGGAGGCAGGTAACAAGAAGAGGATGAATGAACCCAAAGAAAATTAATGACATTTACCAAGACTCATGCAGTGCTTACTAGCTTATTGTGCGCTAAAGCAAGCATGTCAAACTCGTGGCCCCACAAGGAATATTTTTGTGGCCCAGCCAATATAACAGTATGTAAGAAACGTTTTAATAAAAATTTTGTAACTTAATTTTTACAATGTCCTGTTATACATAATTATTAATAACCAACTGCCATGTTCATTAATGACTGATGACTATAATCGTGTTGCATTCATTTCCCTTATGCGCCTTACGCGCAGGCGCACCATTTCTCTCCACTAATACCAGCAGTGACTATTTTAGCAGCCGATGGCCACGGCATTGGACTGACTTGTTTGGTGTGCGCAACAGGAAATATTTCGCTTCCGGAGAACAGGAAAAATAGGTTTATTTGTGTTACGCTTATTTGTGCAGTTATTCAGTGTCTGGTAAATTAATGTTCAAGAAAAATATATTTTTATTAAAATGTTCTATTATTTTATGTTAACGATGACTCATTGATTTCAGCCCTTTGTATTCAGCGTGTCTCTATCAAAATAAACCTACGTTTTATGAGAATTGAAGCTGTTGTTTTCTTTGCGGCCCACATATGCTTAAACCTTGTTTATTTGGCCCATGTTAGCCTTTGAGTTTGACATGCTTGCGCTAGAGGCTGTTCTGAGGTGTGATCGCTAATCTTATCTTTGCTACAACGGTGAGATAGGTCTTACTATTATCATCCTCACGTTGCAAATAAAGGAAACAGACACAGAGAAGTGAAGTAATATCCCCAACGTCACACAGCTGGTCAGTCACAGAAGCAGGACTGTGTTCCTGGCAGGACAGCTGCAGGGCCTGCTTTATTAAGCAAAGCTTTCCATCCAGTGCCTCCAGGGCCGCCAACCCTCTTCTGTGCTCTTGACTTGGAAAACGCTGGTCCTTTCCAATCAAGACTCTCCAAACTCCATGCTCGGCTTCTGTCTCTCTCTTTCTAGAAACCTCCTCCGAGACTTTCTACCCCTGGCTTAGTTCCATTATCCTGCCTGCTTCCTGGGAGGAGGAGGAAGGGGGAGAGTGAGCTATAAATATCCCTCCCTAAGTGCCCCCCAAAGTGGAACCACCTACTGGACCCGCGGGAGTGGTAGACGGAGCGGCACAGCCTCCACTGTGGAGGGAGGTTCGCATCCCATCACTCAACAGAGGTTTTTAGGGACCTCCTGCAGGGGCCGGCTGCTGCAAAAGGGGAGGAAAGTAAACAGGCCGTAATGAATGGGGTTATTTCAGGGCTTTATCATCTACCTGCTTAATTATGTCAGGAAGGCCTCCGCAGCAAGTGCTGGGTAGAGACAGCATCCTGAGAAAGCGAAGCAATGGGTGCAC
The DNA here is from genome assembly GCA_026230045.1 of Corynorhinus townsendii. NCBI lineage: Eukaryota > Metazoa > Chordata > Mammalia > Chiroptera > Vespertilionidae > Corynorhinus > Corynorhinus townsendii. The sequence continues at coordinate 13,295,067 of JAPDVU010000016.1, read as the reverse complement.
TGGGCCCCCGGCACACAGCGCTTCCTGAGGTCCTGGGCCCTCGGGCACTTCAGGAATATCCTGTTTTCTTTCACCATATCTCCGGGCGTGGGAACGCTTTGCAAACTGGAAACAGGACTATTCCTCTGACCAGGAACACAGAGGAAAAGGCACTGATGGGGCCGGCGTTCTTTTACACTGGACAAGCCCGTACATTCACCGCAGGTGCCTGGGTGCAGCCTGCAAAAGGCAAACGGCCCCAGGTCAGAGAGTAAATCAGGGATGCAGCTTGGTCTTCCAGCTCCATCTCACTGTCCTTTCATTGCCCGCTACAAAAGGCGGGTGCAGCGATGAGCCAGCCAGCCAGCCCTTCTGAGGATCCGCTCGCCCTGGCCCGACCAGGCGGGTCAAATCTGGGGCAGAACTGAGTTAGCAGAAAAGCTGTGCTTGCTTTTGCCAAAGAGCAGGATTTCGCTTGAAACACCCACACGCGATGGCGGGTGCGCGCGCGCGCGCGCGCGCCCAGATGACCACAAGGAATTTTTATTTCCTCCAATCCCGATCCAGAGTCAGATGCCGCCGCCGAATGACTCCCTCCGAGGGCACCTCCTACGCGAGGAGACGCCGGAGCGGAGCTGCGCACTGTGCTCCGCAGGCGTTTTAATTGTGAATCCAGATGCTCTGCCCCGTGGTTCTCCACACTGACCTTTCACTTGAGAGTCAATTTGTCAGTCTGCGCCGTGTGTCTGAAGAAATCATCAAAGCCGCCCCGCCGAGGAGCTCCCCATCGGTTTCTCCAAATGCCACTGCAGCCCAGCTACCCTGTGTATGGGGGAAACTGGAGGGGGGCAGGAAGAACGGGCAGCTCCCCGCCCCCTTAGGATTGGTTGGGTACATTCTGTCTCTCAGGGGTGGGCACTGAGTATTTTGGGGGAAGGAAGGAGGGAGCAGAGGCAACAAGCAGCCTCCTCTCCCCATCGCCTTGCCCAACAGGACCCTGAAGGGGGAGGGAGAGAGACCCCTCCAGAGGCTCCACAGCCAGGCATGTCTGATTTCCAGTCTGCGTTTCAATTTTCTGCCACCACAGCCAAGGGGTCAAGCCTGGAAATAAACGTTCTTCTGCACAGAGGGCCAGGCAGATACGGGTATCATCAGAGATCATGAACGTGTGAAAGCTTAGAGAGGTACAGGGGCCGGGCGAGGACAACCCCTTCACCTTAAATTAGGAGATGCTGGTGGATCTACTGTCCGTTTCCAGAAAGAACTAGACAGGACCTGGCCCAGTAGCATCCCTTAGAGCTCCTTTCCCATTTCCTGTTCACCCCGGATCTTGCTACAATCTAAAGACTAAGTCATCAGAGAGGAAGGAATCATTCAAAAGCCCAAGTGAGGAGACCTGGGGGTCCTTGGCTGCAGGCTGGGCTAACCTTACACAGAGCAAGGCTACTTGAGGCTCCCCAGCGTGGCTGCTGTGGATTTGAGAGTAAAGCAAACTAGGAGAGGCATGAGCAATACTTGGAGGAGGTTGTAGTTCTGCTACAGCCAGAGGAGACACACTTTGTTACTGTCCCACTGATACCTCAGGCAAATAGCTGAGACGTCAGAAAGGCCAGGCTTTAGGAATAAGGACTGTACTCTAACCGTAATTCTTGCTCTGTATCTGCCTGTAAAAATGCTTTAAAATAAGCCCTAAAAAAATAGCTTTAAGAAAGACAGAGTTTAAAAATTGCTTTCCTCACCCCAATCCCAAATTAGAGTGAGCTGAGAAACACTTTGGGCTCTCCATAGATCTGCCACAATAATGCATAAACCAAGCCTTTACAAGTTCAATGTAGACAACTAGTCATTGAACTGCCTACTAGAAAAAACTCAACACCCTTCAGAAACTACAATATACCATTCACTACATTGAGCACAAAATCAGAAAAATCAAGACATGTAAAGAAAAAGAAAAATGTGACCCACAATCAACAATAAAGTTCTGAGATGGCCCAGATTTGGATATAGCAGACAAAAACTTTAAAAACCATTATTATAAATATTGTTGAGGAAATAAAGAAAAATATGTTCAAAGTTTTAAAGGAAAATATGGCCTTAATGAGTGAGAATATAGGAAATATCTACAAAAAATATAACTAAAATAATCAAAATAAACTAGAATAAATTTTTAAACAAAAAATTCAATGGATGGTGGATATGGAAGAAAAATAGCAGCCTGGAAATGGCAGGAGAACAGAGAAGTAACAATTGAAGAAAAATAAAGAGGCTGATCTACTTATCAAACAATTAAAACTGTCTAATATACATGTATTTGGAGACCAGAATGAGAAGTTATCATTTAAAAATTTCCACATTTATTTTAAAAATACCACTTAAAGACCAAGAAGCTTAGCAAACCCTGAAAATAAATACAAAGAAAATCACATCTCAGCACATCATGGTTAAACTGCTTAAAAACAAAAATAAAGGGGAAAACCCTGAAAGCAGACAAAGGAAAAACATGTTATATACAGAGGAACAATGATACAAATGGCAGCTGACTTCTCATCAGAAACAATGGCAGCGAGAAGATAATGGAATGCCATCTTTAAATTAAAAGGGGGGAAAACACTGCCAATACAGAATTCTATAACCAATTAAAATATCCTTCAAAAGGGAGGAAAAATAATGGTATATTCAAATAAGTAAAACTTGAGAGAATTTATTATCAGAAAATCCAAAGACTAAAGGTAAAGGTAAATTATACCAGACAGAAGCTAGAATGTACATGAAGAAATAAAGAGCACCAGAAATAATAAAACAGTGGCTTATTATAAAATATCCTATTTTTAAAGAACTTCCTTAGAAGAAATTGGCCATTTAAAAATAAATTAATAGCTTTGTAAGGTGAGGTTTATAATATGTATGGAAGTAAAGATATGGTAAAATTCAGAAAGCCAACAACATCAAATTTTCTAGAGCATATAGAACAACCAGACTCTCTTATGTTGCTGATGGGAGTATATGATGGTATAATCTCTTTGAAAATCTATTAGACAGTTCTTATAAGGTTAAAATATATTTACCATGTGACCAGAAACTACACTTTAGTCTTACCAAAAATAAATTGAAGCATATCCAAATATGTTAAAAAAAAAAAAAAAAAAAAGCATGGCAAGAATGTTTATAGCAGCTTTACTAGCATTGGTAAAAATAAACAAAGAAACAAAACAAAGAAAATCATCCAAATGACAACCAAAAGTACAATGAATAAATAACTTGTGGCATAGTCATACAATGGGATATTACTATTCAGCAATGAAAATAATGAATAACTGATTTGTAAAACAACATGAATGACTCCCCAAAACATTGTGCAGTGTAGAAGAAGCCAGCCATGTGAGAGTAGATGCCATAAAATTCTATTTAAAAGAAATTATAGGACAAATATAACTAATTTCATAGGTTATATGCATTTCATAGATTCAACTGAGAGAATACTTAATATATGTGATTTTGCTGTCAGTAAATTTTACCTAGTTTTTTTTTTTTAATTTCCTTGTCCTTGTGAAAAGATGTAAGTCAGATAATGTCATGCTTTAGTTCATACCTTCAAATGTCATTCATTGAATCCTTACAATGGTCTGTCTCAATGATCTCAAGGACTTGCGTGTTCTGGTTCCCCACTACATCTAATATTTCCCCTGTTACTTACACTGGCCTTTTCCCAGTGCCTTGAATGTATAAGCTTATTCCTATCACACCTGGAAGCCTTTGCCCTGCTCTATTTCTCTCAATAATATCACCATTGAAATAGATTCCTTTATTGTATGTTTACCATCTGTATCCCACAAATAAGTGTAAACTACTTTATTTTGTTCATATATAAATCTCCAGTGCATAACAGCTGCTCAACAAATATTTATTGAAGGAAAAGTTTAAATGATGAATTACAATGTTTTGTCATTAAAACCATTTTGTGTTTACTTTATTCTTCATAGGCCCTTTCAGTTCAAGAGGTCTAAGCTAAACTGTACTACGGAGTGAGTCTCTGTCTATCTAAAACTATGCATCTTTGGCTAAGGCTCCCAAACCCCCTGCATTTTGATTGGGGGAGAGTTTAAGTACGGAGATAAAACGTTGAATGTCCTAAGGGGTTGTCTGGGAAGAAGGTTGAAACATATTGGAGTTAATTGTTATGTCCAGAAAATAACTTTACATTATAAAAGGCAAATTAGCATACCTTTAGCCAGGTGGGAAAGAAACTCACCTTGAATCAAGATAGTCAGAGTTCATCTAGTCAGTCCCCACAAAATAGGTGGAATTAACTTCAAGGACAACTTTGCTTGCTTCATGAGGATGCTTACCTCATATTGTCTCACACCATTCCTAACAAAAAGAAAAGCAAGAAAAAGAAAAGATAAGCTATGCAGAGAAAAGGGCTCTTTTACATCGAAAGATGAAGTGCAGACAGCCGCTACCCAGAAAGTCAGAGGAGACAAGCTGGTGAAAGGAGGAGTCTTGCATCAAGACAGGGACCAATCCCAAAGTGACCACAGTGGCTGCCAATTTCACCAGACAGGGCTGCAGTGAGGTCACCCAGGTAGAACGAATGGCACTTTTGAGCCATCATACCCCTGCACAACGAGCGAGAATTAACTCTGGCCACCATAAGCAGAAAGGAAATGTACTGGAAGGATGTTGGGTAACTTCCAAAAATCAACATGAAGGCTGGAGAACCTGACTCAGAAAATGGATGGGAATCAGGAAGGTTGGACAGCTGAAAACATAGCTGAGATCACAGAGCTGAAATAATCTGGTTAAAATGTCACCAGTTCATGACATGTGTTGTTGCTTTCATTGTAACCACATCCACCCCAGACATTAGCTGACCTCACCTCAGGACTCTACACTCTAACGTCCTTGACTTCAAAAATAGCTTATCTGCCCCTTGATTTGTGCATCAGTCCCTTGGGTTTCAAAGTTCTGGGTGGGATCCTAAATGTGATTGACCAAGTCTTGGCCACGTGGACATACTGACGTCAGGCAATGGGGAGAGGACATATCTGCCTCCTCTGTTTTCCTAGTGGAAAGTGGGGTCCTAGTATCCTACCAATTGGGGGATTCCTTCCTAAAAAAGAGAATGTTGAGGTTATGGACAGTCAAGTCTATTATAATCTATCTCTTTGATGGCCTTTCATCTCCATAAACTCTTCCACCCAAACCTATACTTCCAAAAATATTTCTACATAATGTTACAACCCCCTCTTGAATTTCTAAAAATGAAGATTAAATAGGAATTATAACCACCAACAACACATTCTAATAGGCATTTCTTTATATATATGGTAGCTTGTACTTACAGCTTTCTCCTCACTACCACTTCATGTTCACTCTGCTTCACCTAGTACACAGTAGGGCAACCTAAACCTAAATCTTCATTCTTTAGAAATCTGAGCCCGTGTTTGTGCTGGCATAAGCTTGCAGTACTCTTCTATGCATCTTTACCCTTCAAAATAATAGTACAAGAGATGTCTTTGGGTTGTATCCATGGTCCTTCCTCTCCTTTTTAGTAATCAAGATCAATAGACCCACAAAAAATATTCAACTTCCTCTTTTTATGATTTTTTTTTCCAGTGGCATGAGAATCCCTGAATATCCAAGTGGCTGTTTCACTCCCAATTTTATAGAATTCGTGGAATATCTCCTGGTAGAAGCAATTCTCCATTGGGTAGTAAAACCAGCAGAGCCCAGGGACAGAATGCAATTTTTTTCTCGTGGGTCATTACATGTAACTGAGAGTGGCTCTCCATATTTCTTCCCCAATACCCCTAAATCTGTGTGTTCTAGAACAGAGACAGTGTCATTTATTCACCATTAACTCAAAGTAAACAAATCATCCTGAGGGATAGCACCCCAAATTTGCAAGATGTTGTTTGCCAAGGGGTAGCCAGCTGGTCCTATGTCTGAGTTTTCAACAGATCACTTCATCCTTCTGTAGGGTCCATTGTTTACGGATAGTAGGACACATGGTTAGAGCAGCAGTGAATTCAATGATCATCAGCCCATTATTTCTTCCTCTGCAAAGCCAGTTTCTTAGTCACAGCAATCCAGTTACAATTTCAATTTTTAGTTTAGGTCAGTTTGTTTACATTATTTAAAAAGTTTATTTGAATGTCAGGATCATATGTTAGGAGTCCTTAAATGTTACTTCCAGATATTTGAAAAGTAAATGTCAAGAAAATCACAATGATTATCAAAAGAGAGAACACAGAATAGGGATTTCATTATGATACTTCAGAACTTAAGTGCCACTGGTGAAAGTGTTCACAGAAGCACAATGGCACAGTAAAACCAATCCTAAATATAAAGTAGATAACTAGTTCCATGGGCAATTTCTGCTCCTTCCATGAAGGAATGGCCCAGTGTAATCAATTTCTAACAGGTAGTTGACTGGATCTCCTGGGTGCTGGGGTTCTTGTCCCAACATTAAGAAGGGGTTCAGCAATCTGGAGAAAGGCTGTGCGTAGATGATTAAGGAGTCTGGAGAAGAAAGATAATTTTGAATGGCATTGGGGGTCAGAGGAGCTTCAGCTAAAGGAGCTAGACTCTCCTTGTCTCAGAACCTCTTGCTTTTTATTAACACAATTTGTCCTAAGGCTGTGGTTGGCAAACTGTGGCTCGCGAGCTACATGCGGCTCTTTGGCCCCTTGAGTGTGGCTCTTCCACAAAATACCATGGACTGGGCAAGTCTATTTTGAAGAAGTGGCGTTAGAAGAAGTTTAAGTTTAAAAAATTTGGCTCTCAAAAGAAATTTCAATTGTTGTACTGTTGATATTTGGCTCTGTTGACTAATGAGTTTGCTGACCACTGTTGTAAGGCAAGGTGGAGATAATACACTTCAAAGGGTTCAAAGGGTAGGGTTTACAGAAGCATTGTCAGATTGGGGAATAGACCACAGCTGTTCAGGTGTTTGGCCAACAGGAGGGAATAACATGTAGATTAAGATGCCCTGAGCTGTCTGGCAGTAAACAATCATCCTATTCAGATTTGGGGGAAGTGCCTTTCCAGCCGTTCCAACAGGTAATTACATATGTGACTCAGCCCTTGTTGAGCCCCCAAAATTCATCAACCTTTTGATAAAACTCTTGTAATTATGACATGCTGGAATTGGCTCCCAGCACCTGGGTGTCATGCCACCTTGCTGCTCAGGCCTGGACATCCCTAGTGAAAGTCAATTTGTTCTCCTGATCCCTGAAAGTCTCTCTACAATGGGGACCTTTGGGCAGGCATGATGATTGGACATAAATAGTCTAAAATTTGGGTTCCTTCTAAGAAGTTTGTTCAGTTTTCCCCTCAACTTCCCCATCACCAATTCTCCAGTATTTTTCTGTCTAAGCTTCTGATTATCTGACCAAACCATTAGCCACTGTCCAGGAATTGGATTAGATTGTTTCCTCTGGCAAACTCTCCTGGATAATTAGATGGACCACTAAGCTTCTGATCCCAGGGGAATTTCCGTTCTCCACTGTGCTTTGGGGACCACCCTTGAGTGGAGTGAATGCACTAGAGCAATTTACAACCAGAAAAGTGACTGGCCCGTTGCCATGTCCTAGAGAGGAGCATTTGACTAGCCACAGGGAGAACACTGAATCTCTCCACGACTCTGCAGGGATGGGTCTGGGATGGGACCTGGGTGGGGCATGGACCTAGGACCCCCCAAAGATGCATTTGAAGGACCCTGGAGCAAGGCCACTGATGTGTTGGCTCCTACTCCCTTTGGTTCAGCCCTACATTCCGGTGTCATTAAAAAAACCCCACTGAACAACTCAACACACTTGGGAGGTGTACCCAACCGACCTCATCCAGGGTCTACACTCCAACACAAACAGAGCTGTCCTAATACATCCTGCCTCTGTGGTGGGCAGAAATCTGGAGCAATTCAGGGCAGGGGAGTGGAGAGTGGGGGTGGGGGAGGGGAAACGCTTCGGAAAAGGTTTTCTTTCTGAGAACGTTCATTTCCAACATTTCCGCCAATAACCACATTCTCTTGGAGTTTGAGATCAGAGGTAGACTACCCTGGTGGCCCTTTAACCCTAATTAACCCACAAGCCCATTTGGTGCCCCCGCCTCACTGAAGTACGTGATGTAGCTTATAAAAAGCGGTGTGCCTCCAGTCTGTCAAGTAGTGCACATTCCACAGTTCTTGCTCAGGCCGCTTCCTTCCCCATGGAGCCGCTGCCTGACTTTTCCAAAGCTGATATTAATATCGCAGACCATTATAATATAGTTATTTTCATGGAAGGCCGGGAGGAAGTCACGTGGCATTAATTGGTCCTGTGGGGTTCTGAAAGTCTCCATTTAGCCTGTTGTTTTAACTCCCATAAGCAGCGGTGAAGTGGAAACAGTGAGGAACTCACTGCGATCGCATTAAATGAGTAGAGTTTTTTCCTCGGCCTTGTTTGGTTAATGAGTCATTATTCCTTTTTTAATTGGAGGAACATATGTAGGAGGTCAAAGGTACATGCACTTCCTGAAATGCGCGCGTGCGTGCGTGCGCGCGCACACACACACACACACACACACACACACACACACACACCTAGGCCACTGTCTGTTGCCTTATTTTAACCACTGCTGTGATGTCAGCTTGATAGGCTGGGATACAGAGAAGCAGACTAAAGTCAATGAGTTTTTAAAGTTTGGGGCGGGGGAAGGGAAATAAATTCAAAAGCTCCCAAGCATAAAAAAAAAAGATCTATTTCATTCTCTTTACGTTGCTGGTTCAGAGGGTTTCATATTCAAATGTTGATATCACTGCAGTCCACTGCTTTGTGTTTGTAGGGTAAATTTTACTTTTCCAGAAGCCCATCACATACACTGAGTGGCCAGATGATGATGATCTCTGAATGCATAATAATCTGGCCACTCAGTGTATATCCTATATCATAGAAGGCTAATATGCAAATTGTCCCCTCGACCAGGAGTTCAACCAGCAGGCAGGCTGGCCAACTGCCCATGTCCCCTCCCCCTGGCCAGGCTGGCCGACCCCACCCATGCACGAATTCATGCACCAGCCTCTATACACACACACACACTGAGTGGCCAGATTATTATGCCTTCAGAGATCATCATAATCTGGCCACTCCGTGTATAGCATCCTTTTTTACCTTTATTTGGGTAGTACCAGAATTACTACTCCATTTTCCAGACCGGGAACTGATGCCATGGGGCACAGTGATCTTTTTTTTATCCTCACCCGAGGATACTTTTCCATTGATTTTTAGGGAGAGTGGAAGAGAGAGGGAAAGACAGAGAGAAACACTGATGTGAGAGAAACACATCGATTGGTTGCCTCCTGCTCATACCCTAACCAGGGCCCAGGCTGGGAGGGGGCTTGCAACCAAGGTACATGCTCTTGATTGGAATCCAACCCGGGACCCTTCATTCTGCAGGCCGATGCTCTATCCACTGAGCCAATCAACTGGCTTCTCCTCAACCCTTGGGAAAATCAAGAAGGGCATAATAAAAGTCCTGTGGACTGAAGAAAGGCCAAACAAACAATCTGTAATGATTGTTTGCATGCGGCTCGCGAGCCGCAGTTTGCTGACCACTGCCCTACACAGTCATAAAACGTAACCACTGAGAAAATAACAGGACCCGAGAGATGGTGAAGGGAAGTGAAGTACCCTTCATACCTCTCGTCTTCTCTCGTGGACACAGAAACACAGACGTGTCTCAGCAATGTGACTGGCCAGGTACGCTCCTCTCGCTTCACTTTTGATATGTGCAACACCCAATATTTTCTGTTCATTAAGCCTCCTAGCATAACTTTGTGGGAAGAGTGCTTGTCTGGTATTTCAGACATTCCTAGGATTCAAGGGGGAAAGATTCGACAACCCAGCAAATTTCCAAGAGACTAATTACCTAGAAGAATTCACCAAACTGGGCTTGCTTATACCTGGAAGCTGTGATCTTAAATTTTTCAAGATTACAGCCAAACCAAGTTGCTCCATCTTTCAGAAACTCCTTGATCCTCTGCTGCTGCTGTTGTTTTCCCTTCCTTCTCTTCACCCCAGTTTGCTTTTCGGCAAATTATGGGAAGTGAGGGGAGTCATCAAAGAGAATGTGAACACAAGGAGAGGACGGAACGGAGGAGGAAAGAAGGCAGTGAACTTGAGAAAAAGGGGTCTGGGAGGGGCAGGCTCAGCGCCCCCTGGGAAATGTCTGCAATCCCACATTCACTGTTTATCACATCCAGGAAAAGTGCTCAGAAGAGAGAACAAATAACGGTTCTTAATATAGAAGGCCCCCAAAGGTCCAGAACAATTTTAGAAAGAGAGCAGCAGGGCGGGGAGGAAGAAGTATTGTGCACCTCCGAGGAAATGAAGGGGAGGACAAACAATATTGTTTGAAAGTGTCTGCGACAAGCTCTGTGGGCTCCCAGCTCTGATCAACCGCATCCTTCTGACCCTGAGACATTTATTGTTAGATTTTCCAAAGGAAAAAAAAATCTGCTCTGGGCAGAACTCCCCGAGTTAACCTATTTCGAAAAAAACTATCTGAGGCTAAGCGATTAGTGCTTTGACACTTCGGTGTCATGTAGGGGAACGGATAGACAAAATCACGTCTCATTTCCCTTCTCACTGAGTCTCTATATCATCCAAGTGACTGCAGAAAGGCCATCTGACTTAACGCTATAAAAACAGAAGTTTTGTAATGCTCAGAAAAATGTAATTCTGGATATCTTATCAGAAGTCGATTCAAAAAAACACTTCAGTCCTAGCCGGTCTGGCTCAGTGGATAAAGCGTCAGCCTGTGGACTGAAAGGTCCTGGGTTCGATTATGGTCAAGGACACATGCCTGGGTTTGGGGCTCGATACCCAGTGGGGGGCATGCAGGAGGCAGCCAATCAATGATTCTCTCTCATCATTGATGTTTCTCTCTTTCTCTCTCTCTCTCCCCTTCCTCTTTGAAATCAATAATATATATAGGTGTATATATAACAAAAAACACTTCAGATATAGTTTTCCTTACATTTATAAGTCAGTCATCTTCCCTTTCTTTATATGATTTTGAGGATGACCCTAAACCTATGTAAGATGGGGAATTCTCCTTACACATACACAATATATTTATTAACTCTGGAAACCAAACAGCCCCAGCCTTTATTCTATTGGATAGAGAGGCCTGGCTTACAATGCCTGCCAAAAAATATTAATCGTTATAGTCAATATTTGAACACTGGTTATGCTTAGGCATAGTTCCTCTGTGATATTTACCATTGGTACAGGTAGAAATATGTATTAGTTATCAACTGCTGTGTAACAAATTGCCCTCAAATTTAGCAGTTTTGATTAATAAATCGTCACTATCTCACAATTTCTGTGGGACAGGAATCTGGGTGTGGCTTAGCTGGGTGCATTCTGGCTCAGGGTCTCTCACAAAACTGGCATGAAGGTGTGAGCTAGGGCTGCAGCCACCCAAAAGGTCAGCAGGCTACATATAGGTGTTCTTCAGTTCTTTGCCATGTGGGTCTCCCCATAGGATTGATTGTACCCCAAATGGGCAGCCGAGTTCCCCCAACATGAGGGATCCACAAGAGAGAGAGCTCAAGAGAGGGCACCCAAGATGGAAGCCACAGTCTTTTTATAACCCAACCTGGGTAGGGTCATCCTCAAGCTTCCACCATATTCCACTCATTGGAACGGAGTCAGGAAATTCAACCCATACTGAACCAGAAGACAAAGGCACGAAGACATTCATACCAGAGGAGGGATCACAAGCGGACATGCCAGAGGCTGCCTAACCATACAGAATACGGCCCAGGACAGCAGCCCGAAGCAGCAAAGCTTCATAGAATTAACATATAAAACCAAGGAACTTCTATTAACACAGAAAAAAATACCAGCTGGACTGAATTTAGGGGTGATTTATATCCAGGTAACCTGTGAAGGCTGTAATCTGGATGATCTGCCAAAAATTAGAAACAAAGTATGACAAATTCCTTGTCATCGTCCCTATCAAATTAAGAGACTAAAGAGACGGAGCCTATTCACTCTGATGCATTGGCCATGCTACATTGGTTATGGTTACACTTCAGTCATTTGGTGATTGTAGCAATTTGACATATGAACTGCCTTTGAGGGAAATTTGGTTTCGAAGCCTCAAGACTTCATCTAGGGACAATTTATCACGGGACTGACTGAGCACAACTGTAACCAATCCTACCTCAAGTCACGCATGTGTGTGTGTGTGTGTGCGCGCGCGCGTGTGTCTCAGAAAAAGATGAAAAGGTTAACCGTGTTCTGTATATGAGGTTGAAGATCTTTTCAGGGTATTGCAGCCAGAGGCTCTATATTACAATAAAAGCGTATCTACCACAATTTAGATAATTGTCCTCCCAGCTGAATGGGAACTGTAAAGCCCAAACAGAATTTAGAAGTAGCTAAGATATTATTTTATAGAGAAAAGTAAGTACTAAGAATGAACCAGTCTATCAGAATTTGATGTCCTAATCTATGAAGGAAATTAACCCTCTCTGATGGGATTTTCTACTCTGAGTTTGTGACTTAGAATTCATATTCTCATTCTCTAGAATGTCTTTAGGGAAAGACACAAGTAGAATAGCCTCTCCTACAGCTGCAATGATGCCATGCATCTATAAAGCAAAGTGTACTATATTGGGGGCCCATTGTATTATTGTTGAGAATCTCAAGTGCACAAGACGATGCAGTCATTGAGTGACTATCTGGCTACCTGTCCTACTCTACCCCACACCTCACATTTTCCTTACCCAGGATACCTGTGGCCCCTACTTCTCTAAGTGCGGCATGGTAACCACTCCGAGAAGGCTTTTGTTCCCCAGCATTTGGAATCCTTAAAACTGTGCGAAACTGCGCAGTTAGGAAAATTGTTGGGGCTATAGGAAGCATTTGGCTTCCTTCCCCTTGATCCAGAAGGTACCGTGTGTTCTTTGGACCGCAGACAACTTTTCGGGCAGTTCCAGATAAGGTATCCAATAACCTCACTCCCTGTCCCCGTTTTTCTTGCCCTCATTCCAGAAAAAGTTGGAGAGCTGCCTCCCAAATAATTTCATTGTGAGGAAAGTTATTATGAAAATGCTCTCCACTGGTTTTCACTGACCTCCAAAACACACTCTCTAATTAAGTGCAAATGGGAAACTGCCTTGGAGCGGGTTGTCTCTGATTTTGGACTTGGGAGAAGGACCAAAGTTTATGAACTCGATATGCAAGCTCCATCTGCCAAATGAGGAATTTCTTATTTCATTTGGTAACTGCACTGAGATTATATAATGCTCTGAGTGCTGAAGATGGGTAAACCATCTGTCTGTGCTGAAAAGTCAACAAATACAGCCCCCATTCCCCCCGACCCCAAAAAGTGTCTCAGGCCATAACATTATTTATCCGGAGCAATTTCATCATGGAGTATTTTTTGTTCTTTGAAACATCGTTTCTACATAACCATAACATTTTACAGTACTAAAGAGGCAATGGTTGCCTTCATGCTCTCAGTTTTATAGGAGGCCAGGGTTATGCAGCTTCTGAAGAAATGTGAAGGTCTGGTAGAGAGAAGGGAGAGAAAGGGAATGGGCATCAGGAAGACAAACTGAGTTTATTTCCAACATTTCCTCTTTCCCTCCCCAGCCAGCAGGGGGCAGTAGTAACAGAGGAAGTGAAGCTTGCTTTCTCCTCTGAAAGGGAAAATACATAAACAAGGAGGGAGGGTGAAAGTCGAATGAGGTTTCTCTGCTTTCCAACAGCTTCCTTTGGGCAGAGGTAAGCGTCCAGGTGTAGCTCCGAATTCTAGTCTTGTCCCGTACTAGCTGAAGTGATAACATATGTTTATGATAATATTGACAAATGTTTTGAGACCATACTCTGAGCCAGGCAGTGCATTAAGCATTTTACAGGTATTATTTTATCCCATCCTTGGACAAAGTAGAATGACGTAGGTTGTGGTATTTATTTGTGTTTTCAAAATGAGGAAACTGAGGCGCACGAGATTAAGTAACTTGCTCAAGGGCACACAATTAAAACTATAACCACTAACTAGAAACAAGAGCTGAGTATTCATCTCTAACCCATGCATGATTCTGATTCGTGTCTGATGTGTCTCTGTGGACTCCCCCTCACACCCCACCCCCATTTTCCTCATTCTTTAACCAGACAAAGGAGATGCAAGTATTTTTAGGGGTTTTTTTTTTGTTCTTACCCTAAGTGTAACACATGGAATACACACACTGACCAGGAGAATTGAATGTGTCTGTGTCGCCAATCAGATTAATTCAGGAGAAGGACAATCTTCCTCAAAAGTCCTAAACTGGCCCAGCAGACGTGGCTCAGTGGTTGAGCATCGACCTATAAACCAGGAAGTCACGGTTTGATTCCCAGTCAGGGGACATATCCAGGTTGAGGGCTCGATCCCCAGTGTGGGGCGTGCAGGAGGCAGCCGATCAATGACTCTCTCTCTCTCTCTCCCTCGTCATTGATGTTTCTAACTCTCTCTCCCTGTCCCTTCCTCTCTGAACTCAATACAAACATATATATTTAAAAGTCCTAACTGGGCGAACAGCAGTGATATTTCTGAGTAATACTTTTAACTGAGATATCACACCGCCTCCCTTTCTTTAGACAGCGTAGCCACAAGTTGCACCAATGAGGCCCTGACCTTCAACAGTTGTTCTGGAAAAATGGAATGGAGTGAACAGCTCCGAGTAATACTTTTAACTGAGATATCACACCGCCTCCCTTTCTTTAGACAGCGTAGCCACAAGTTGCACCAATGAGGCCCTGACCCTCAGCAGTTGTTCTGGAAAAATGGAATGGAGTGAACAGCTCCGAGTCGAGTACCAGGCCGATGGACTCCCCTCGGGGCTCCGTGCATCCCTGCCTGAGTCTTGGAACCCTCATCTGGAAGATGAATGTATCCTTACTGCAGGACGCGCTCAGTGGTCGTGAGGGTGAAGCAAGCTAGTGCAGGTAAAGCATTTAGCCTGGCTCGGGGCACCCTCGCTATTATTATTCTCACACAATGTCAGACTTGGAAAACCAGTGGAGAATTCAGACCGCCGTCCAGATGTTTGGGGTCTGGGTGCCAAACGCCCAGATGTTTGAGAAACCTCCGATAATTAATTGGTGGTGGTGTTCACCGGTATCGCTGGCACGATGCAATCGCAGATTATGTTCGAGGGCAGATGGGGGTTAATGTCCTCCCCATTCACGCACAGTCGTCCTTTGTTAGCAGCTAAAAATACAAAGGCATAAAGGCTTCCCCTTTCCATGTCTGCCGAAAAGATTACCGACTGTCCAAAAGCAACTTTTTTTTTCAGGCACTTCAATTCCTTTCAAAATACTGATTTTTTTTTTTTAAAAAGCATTACTTTATTTCCTATACTTTTCCCCCAGCTTTTAAATATGTCATAAAAGTCTACATCTAAGCCAATATTATTAATTTCTTCACTGTAACCCTGAACAGCCCAGCATTGAAAATAAAGATCCAAGACATCTGTCTCCCTCAGTGAGGGGTTATTCTGTGGTTGTTTGGACATGTACATATTATTTTACATAACTTTTCGGAACTATAAATTCCTTTCAGTAGAAAGCTCCTTCCTAACACTCTGCCTCATCTAATAACAACTGACATAGAAATATCACAAAATACACAACAAATACATTAAAAAGCAATTATTTGTATGATAAAAGAATTAGCCAACGAGAATAATTATATAAATATCTTTCTCAGTCTAAAACCTGTCATTATTTTACACACCTACATTTCCACACATTTCTGTTTTATTAACCCTATTTCTATTTTTCTCAATCTTCTTATTCATTCCACATTGTCTTACCATCTTTCAGAACATCCATTAACTACACAAAATTTTTGTGTTCAAGTGAGACAAATCTGTTCCTTTTTCATAATGTCTTGGCATTTAAGAAAAATAAATGGCTTCAATTGACTAACCAATGTGCTTTTCACATAAATGTTGGTTGATGTTTTTCTTTATGTTATTAACAAGTTATTAATGAGTAAAAGGGAAGTGAACCAATTGGGACATATCAGAATTTCACTTATTTGTCAATTACTTGAGTGACTTCTTGGCCTAATTTTCAAATTCTGAAATTATTATTGCATCTATTTCTGTGCTGTTCATAATGTAATAGCTAAAGACACTACATATTCTCTTAAATGAATTTATTGAATATTTTTTTGATATGAATTATTAACATTTTCTCCATCACTTTTCTAAGACTAGATGGCCAACAAATCAATGACTCAAACTCTTATTTGCTTCATTTCTGTCTCTGTGGTGTAAATCAAGCATGTCAAACTCACCGCCGGCCGGTGGGCCACCAGCAGCCACGAGTTTGACATGCTTGGTGTAGAGGCTCAAGCTGCCACAGGATAGCACCGAATGTGGAGGAGGAAAAAGTACATGGTAACACACCATTTTACAGTACTGTCCCCATAAAAGTTAGCATAACTAATCTCCAGAGCTTACCTAGCAGTGAAATGTGGTCGAATAATTAGAAAGTAAAGAGTTTGAGTACTTACTAGCTTATTTTACATGTAATTTATTACAGTGCATGCTTTTATAATTTACATGTTAATAATGGCTGTGTTTAACAACTGGCTCACAGACCTCCTCAACATGGACCAATAGGCTCTCCTGCGTGGCTCTGAACGGGCTCCAGCGGGCATCTGCCTCAGGCCACTGGACATTGGGCTAGACCTGCCCTGCTGGATCTTTCCAGAAGTCCGACTCAAGGTAGCCTTTTCTACAACCTGCCTCTCAGGTAACTGCTTGCCCCTTCTGGAGCCAACAACTTGGATGGACCATTCTTTCTTTCTTTATCCATTATTCAGGCCTTCCTCAGAGACTGTCCTGATCTTTTCAGCATTTGAGATCTTATTATTTAATATATTTTTATTGATTTCAGAGAGGAAGGGAGAGGGAGAGAGAGAGAGAAACATCAAGGAAGAGAGAGAATCATGGATCGGTCACCTCCTGCATATTCCCTACTGGGAATCGAGCCTGCAACCGGGGCAAGTGCCCTGACCGAGAATTGAACCATGACCTCCTGGTTAATAGGTCAATGCTCAACCACTGAACCACACTGGCTGGGCTGAAAGTTTATTATTTAAAATAAATTTTTCTGAGAGTGGTAGAGGTTGCCCAATAATCCTCTTTGCAATGATGCCTAGACTTCCATCAGTTTGGCTTCCTCCTTCCATGTACATCCAATATTTTCCAATACATAACTGGACTAAACAAGGAACTGTTTCATTCAAATCTGCTCATCGCTAGAAGGGGGTTACTTGGAATATAATCGGGGCAAAGCTTCTCTCTTATAATAACTTTAAAAGGCCTGACATCCCTTTGGGGGCTCCTCAACCCCACACTCTGAGTGGTAAGCTATCACTGGAGTCGGCTTACTTCCTAATTCAGGGTCCCCTGCCACGCTCACCCTTGACTTTGTCACCTCATAAATGTGTCACTTCCAGCATCACCTTCCTTTTTAAGAAAATGTTCTGCCCACCCTGACTTTGTATCTTAGAAACACTGAACCTGAGCCAAAATAAAGGAGTTCATTTACTCAACCAACTCCTATGAGGTGGCTCCGGCACACCAGGCCCTGTGATTGGCCCGGGAATGACCAGGAGAACCCCTTCCCTCCAAGAGGTTATAGACTCAGGGGTGGTTCTCAATCCAAGGAACATGTTCAAGCTTGAAAACCTACCAAAGCGCAGGCCCCATTCCAAACTACTGAGGTCGGAATCCCTGAAACGGGACGGAGGCAACAGAATTGTTGAAAGCCTCCCTCCGCATGGTTCTGATTTGAAGCCAGAATTGTAATCCACAGGAATAATAAATACTGAAGGGCCTTTCCCCTGTCTGTGTGTGTGGCTGGAAGATACCAGTCCTGTTGAATTAGACTCTTCCTTAATAGCCACTCAACATGTTTTCCTCAGATTGCTGCCTGTATCAATGGGAAAAGCCCAGTACTTCTTTTGGGGTGTAGCACACCTCCTCCTGTCGTTCATTCTTTGTTGCATAAAGACCCCACTCTATTCCTTTGAAATGTCATAGAGTATTGTGTTTTATGAATGCAAAGAATGTTAAGATTCCACAACAGATGGGTTAATTCACTTATTTCAAAGACCGTTCTTGTACCTGTCTCATTCCACACATGCGCAAGTGTAGGTTAGATATAAAAAAGGGCGGGGAATTACTGGGTATGTGCATTTTTTTTTAATTTGTAGAGGTTTTTTTATCTACTTATTTTTTATTATAGTTAACATACATTATATTAGTTTCAGGGGCACAATGTAGTGATTCGATGTCTATATATCTTATAAAGTGCATTTTAAATTTTAATGAACATACTGCTAAGTGGCCTTCCAAAAGGGAATACCAAGCCATACTCCCATCAGCAATGTCTGAGAAAAACAGCTTTCCTCCACAATCTTCTTGTCATTCTTTACATTTCACATCTTTGCTTATTTTTTGCCAATTTGAAGATTAAAAATGGACACTCTTCACATCTCACTTTTTATTACAAATCCCTATATATGAATTAATTTGTTTCTTTATTCTACTTTATTCTGATCTGTTTCTCTCCTGCTGACCTATAACCATAAACTCGTAATATGTTTTGATATCTGGTAGACCCATTCTCTTTCTTTGCTCTCTATCACTTTTACCTTCATTAAAACTCCTACACATGAAATTTGAGAATCAGTTTATGACGACCTATGAAAATTCTGGCAATCACATTAATTATAAGCTAATTTTGGAGGAATCAACATCTTTATAATATTGAGTCCAACTCCCCATAACTGAATTACTGGAAATACACTCAATGACACCCATTCACTCTAAAGAGCATTTTCAGAACACCCACATATTTCTGTTCTCGTCAACTGAGCTGAAAGCTTACACATCCTTTCACGATCTCTGCCCTGGTTAATATTATTATGCCACTTGGTGAAATGCTACAGAAACCAAAGGCATGAAAAAAGAGAGTACTGTTGTTCCTACCAAACCGAAATTGATGCTTTGGAAAGCCTCGGTGAAGGGAAGTGGCTAAAATTAGATGTGAGTGAGCAACTGGTTAAATATTGTTTCATCAATACTTTTAGCTAGTGGTTTCACTTCAAAGGAAATGAAACTGGACATCTGAGATGCTGCCTTTCCGGTATGACTTATGCAAAAAAGTCAATGAGGAACTCCCATCGATGACCTTGCTTAAACATAAGACTTAAAGCTCCGATCTGCAGAAAAATATGGGTGAATAAATGTAGACTATAGGTTGAAAGTTGCACTAAAATATCTTAGGTATGTCTTTTTCTTTAATTACTAGAGACCCGGTGCATGAAATTCGTGCATGGGGGGGGGGGTGTCCCTCAGCCCAGCCTGCACCCTCTCCAATCTGGGATCCCTCTCACAATCCAGGACTGCTGGCTCCCAACTGCTCACCTGCCTGCCTTCCTGATTGCCCCTAACCACTTCTGCCTGCCAGCCTGATCACACCCTAACCACTCCCCTGCCAGCCTGATTGATGCCTAAATGCTCCCCTGCCAGCCTGTTTGCCCCTAACTCACCTCCCCTGCAGGCCTGGTCACCCCTAACTGCCCTCCCCTACAGGCCTGGGCCCCCCCAACTGCCCTTCCCTGCAGGCCCGGTCACCCCCAACCTCCCTCCTCTGCTGGCCTGGTCACCCTAACTGCCCTCCCCTGCAGGCTTGAGCACCCCCAACTTCCCTCCTCTGCTGGCCTGGTCCCTCCCAACCGCCTTCCCCTGCTGACCTGATTGCCCACAACTGCCCTCTCTTGCAGGTCTGGTCCCTCCCAACTGCCCTCCCCTGCTGGCCATCTTGTGGTGGCCATCTTGTGTCCACATGGGGGAAGCCATCTTTGACCACATGGCGGCAGCCATCTTGTGTGTTGGAGTGATGGTAAATTTGCATATTACTCTTTTATTAGATAGGATTCCATATCTTAAGAAACTTTTTATCAACAACTGGACTAATTCTCTATCTCAATCATAACAGAACCAGGGCTTTCTACATTTCTCTTCATTAACTCTCTGGTTTCTGCTCTTCTCTTTACTATTCATTATTCTTAATCGCTTTGGTTCATTTTGTTATTTGCTTGTTTGTTTTTTCTAACTTTTTAAGTTTAAAAGCCTTATTCATTGACTATTTTTTGTTTTGTTTTGTAAATGCATTTTAGAGTATAAAATTTCCCCTAAGAATTACTTTGGCTTTTCCCCCCATAGATAATAGGACCTTTATTTGTTTTCTCATAGTTCTAAATGTTTTATAATTTCCATTTTAACTTCTTTGCTGATGAATTTATTATTTTTTTAAGATGTATAGGTAAATGGTGTTTATCTTTCGTGTTCATCTAATCTCTTCAGGGAATTTTCCATGAAATCCTTCCAAATTAATAGTACCAAAAGGAAGACTAAGGCCTGGATTTGGATAGTCAAAGGAAATGTGAGTAACCTAAAAGCAGAAATTATTATGTGGAAAATCAGTGTATTTGATTACAACAAAATTCAGAATTTCTGCTTAACAATAGATACCATTGACAGATTTAACAGAAAATGACAATTAAGAAAATATATTTTCAACACTTAAAGCAATATATATTAATACCAAAAATACTTCTAAAATCCATATGGAAAAGGTAGAAATTTTAGTAGGAAAATGGCAAAGGGTATGAACAATCAAAAAATGTGAAATTCTCATGGTTAACAAGGATATGCAGTGATGTTAAAACCCTTGGGTGTTCAGAAAAATTTCAGGTTGACAAAAGTAGAGAAGTTGTTTAATGCTAAGAGGCGGGAACTCTCACCTCTAGCTGGGAGTATAGCCAGGTAGAGCCTTTTTGGTGAGCAATATGATGCTATGGAGTCAAACTGAGTCCACATATACTGTGACTGAGCATTCAGTTCTGAGAAAGCTACCACAGAAAGCTGCTCGCACAATGATGAGCAATAATATATCTGTATATATTATTGATTTCAGAGATAATGGGAGGGGGAGGGAGAGACCGAAACATCAAAGATGAGAGAGAATCACCGATCCCCTGCCTCCTGCAAGCCCCACACTGGGGACCTAGCCGGCAACCTGGGCATGTGCCCCGACCAACCAGAGCTTAAACCTCGACCTCCTGGTTCACAGGTTGACGCTCAACCACCGAGCCACACCAGCCAGGCTGCACTGTGATATCTTTAAGCTAGAATTCCTTTTGCAAGAGTCTACTTCTCTGTAGATAATTTCTAATGACTCTGGGCCAGGCAAATATTTCACACAAGATTTGGAAAGCAGAAGTGGGACAGCGCACACAACCTTTCACACTTAGAGAGTCTGTGCTGGGCTCCAGGCACAAGAGAGGGATGGAAAACTGGCTTCAGTTAAGGTAGAGTATTAGCCTTTATTCGGTATCCCCAGGCCTTGTTCTAGGTCCATGTACATGCACAGACTAAACTCGGGTTAATATATGTTAGTTCTGCATTTGGCTATTTGTAAAATTGCTTTCCATTATGATAGCTGTCCTCTGTCTACCTCTCCCTCCATGCTTTTTTTTCTTCCTTTACCCTCCCTCCTCCCCTTGTTCTTTCTCCTCTCGTTCACAAGACTATGAGGACATCCTCTGATGAATTTTATTAATAACCCTAATGCTAAAGGGACTAGATGTTAATCCACTGACTAACTCTGTCTAGGAGATGGGCCACATTGTATTCAACAGCCCTTTCTAGACACATAATTGGATGATTGCATATCACTTCCTTAATGGTTCTGGTAAAAAATTATAAATTAAAGGGCTCTTTTTTTATTTTTTAAATTGCTATTTCACTAAACCTGCTATTAAACCGAGATTAATGGTCATCTAAAGTAGAAATTACCTAATAATTCCTCCCACCACACAGCTCAGGAATTTGGAAATAGCATATCAGGATTTCCTCCGTAAATGTATGCCATGAATCTCAGCCTTCTTAGGACACATACCAAAATGGCTTTCAGAGCTGTGCAGTCTGACTCCTTCCATCTCTAATGGCTCAGCCTCGATAAGACTCAAAGGTATTGCATATTAGAGCCCTTTCCTCCCCATAAGCCTGGAGGAACTAAGCCCAACTCTCCAGCTCTCCATTCTTCCATTGTGTGTGGGTGTTTGGGAGAACTTGGTTACAAGTGGCTGTCAGCATTAAGTCTAAAACTAAGAAAAAAAGGAACTCCTGATTTATGATCCAAAGGGCTGAGTCTTATTTCAGAAATGTGAAGGTTATAAGCACACACATACATGCATGCATACACACCACACACATACACATGTGCAAGCACACACACTACCTACTCACACACATACTCATATACACACATATGCAACCATATGCCACTCCACAGAGACACACACCAGATATGCCACATATATGCATCTATAAACATGCACACATAAATTCACATGCTCAGAAAACATACTCTGACATTGATGTTCAAAAACAGACAATTAATACTCAAAAGAATATGAACTGTTCAATGACAAGAATGTAGAACTTAGTCTCTTGTGATTTTAAGTGGCATATAAGCATAAAAACAATATCCTTTGGGGTGAAAAATAAAACAAGAGTTATACAGCATAATAAAAGGCTACTATGCAAATTGTCCCCTCTGGAGCTTGACCAACCAGGGGGCAGCACGGAACAAAGGAAGGCCCCGGCTGGCAGCAGGAAGGCCCTGATTGGCCCTGATCGCTGGCCAGGCCTAGGGACCGTACCCATGCACGAATTTAATGCACTGGGCTTCTAGTCATTTATATAACCACTTACTATACGCCAGAAACCATTAAACTGAGCTCAGTTTGTTTATGGTTGTTTGGAGATTTGTGTTATGTGAGAAAGGGTGGCAAACAATTATTTTCATTGACTTGCTGAGAAGACTGTCTTGTAGACCAAATAAAGGCAATATTACTCTATTACCTGATTCCGTGAGGTTTACAAAGTCACTACCCATGTTGAGAATCACATCACTGATCAAAATCCAGGAAGAAGCTCCAGGCATGAGAAGCAATGTCATTTCTACCTTTTAGCAAGTTTCAGTTACATTATGATATCCTAAAACCCTAAATCTTTCTCTGTCACTTTTTATGGTTTCCTAGTTCCTATAGGTAGGTTCAAGCTTTTGGTTTAGCACTTAAACTTTTAAAGCATAGTTGTTTTATAATCTATGTCTGATAATTCCAAAATCTGATATCTGTGCTGATCCATGTCTCCTACTGTCTGTTATTTCTGCTCATTCGTTTTTCTCACTGCCTTGTTTCCTTTGGTGCCTAGTTATTTTTGAGTTCATGCTGATCACTGCCCTTGAAAAACAATCTGCAACCCTGGGTGAATAGTTTCCTTCACCACAGAGGCGTAGTACTTACTTCTGCCAGATATCTGGGACACTTCAAGCCAGGGACAACCTCAAGCCAAAGCTTGAGGACCTTGGGTTAACCCAGGTTATATGTGTCCAGGGTATAGCCATCTGTTACCAGCCTGTAGCCATCTCAGAGACCAGTTTTAATTATTTTCTTCCTTTTCATTCTATTCTTCTGCTATGCTCAGCACCAATGAAGTCTTTCCTATGTTCTCTCATATTAAAGGGAAGAGAGTGAGTTTAGCTCTGGTTCGGCTCTAAGTACCTACCTCTTTGCATTCTTGTTGAATCAGTGAGAGTATCCTATAAAACTCCTAGTCTTCAGCACCCCGTGGGCCTTCACTTCTGTCTCTCTCACTCCAGTTAGCCACTAACCCGAAATCCAAGTGTGTTGGATTGGCAAATGCTTTAAAGCCATAAGCAGCCTGAGTGTTCCAATATTCTACCTACTGTTTTGGATACTGGCTTCCATCCATAAATTGACCTGGAATTTTCTGTCTCTTTTTTTGGTACGTCAAAGATTTTAAGTTGATTTTTCAATGGAATGTCTTATCTAGCACTTTTTCGTCTTTGACAAAAAGATAGATCTGAACAACCTAGACTACAATATGCAGAAATAACACTAAATGGCATTTTCTATTTGGAAGTTGCATGAATATATGTTTGAATTATTCTAAACTGTATGTCTCCCACGATATTCTGAGTCTCAACAAAGAGCTTTGTGGCGTATAGCACATAAGTTCACATCAGTATCATACCTGAGATTCTTGACTACATTGACTATAAGTGATTTATAGGTAAATGGCTTGGAAAATGCTAAGTGTAACTTATCTAAAACAAATGTTGGAACAATATAATATTTATGAAATCAAGTATTAATTATGTTATTTTATGTTTTTAAAATACAGAGTGAAATAAACAAGATATAAGAATCAACTATTCAAGTTTGGAAATAAATATAAAATCAAACCTCCATATATTTAACAAACAGTAAAGTTTAAAAAAGAGCATTCTAGGTAACTTATGTTTAAGGACAGATGTGAAGAACTTACACCATTAGTAATTAGGTATGTTAATGGTATGCTTTTAATCATTACTACATGCATGTGGCTTTGCATTGTGGACCAAGCCCAATTAATTGGCATTTTGATGTCTTTGTGGAAATGACATATTCACAAATTTATATTTTAACATGGACATTTCCATCTCTTGTTCCGTTATCTTAATGGTTTTTAACAGTTTTATTCCACAACAGAAACTTAAGTTGCTTTTAATAAATTTTGTAAGTCAACAGAGAAAAAAAAAAGAAAAAACAAACAAAAATAGACTTCTAAAGGGCTCTAGCATTTGCTACATTTCAGACACTGTGTATCACCCATCATGCAATATCTAGGCTTTTTGACAAAAACTCTCCATGTCATTTTCCATTATGGGAGATTTTTGAAAACACGGTGTGAACACTTTGCAAAATGGCCTTTTAAAGGCAACACGTCTGCTCCCGACTATTCCCAGATTCCTCCTGGGTTATATTTTCTCATATCACCCCACGGCCCACTTAGATTCAGTTGACTAGCAATTCATTGAAAAGGCAGACACTCCATTTTACCTTACAAGGCAACACCTCTCGAGTTGTCTGGTTCCTTTAAAAAAGGAACTATTTTTGAGTATTTGTTCTTTCCTCCCCAGTTCTCATGTCAAAAACAATAGTCCCTGAATCAAGAAAATGCCAAAGAGTAAAAACAAGCCAATGCATTTAAATAGTAGAATTACATCTCCCAAATAAGATGGGACTGGACTGCAGTTTTATAACCCAACCACATTTCCCTTCTGCTTGCACAAGGTCATGGCACACGGGACTTGAGTTCTCCTTGGAGCTCTCCCATCTCTTCCTAGGAGGCTGAAGAATTTATAGACACAAAACAGGCAAGGCCATTTCTTAGAGAATATGCAATGCAGTTTATCCAGAATGACATCTCGGAGGTTATTTTGTCCTCCCTGGTCTCATATAAGTCATGCTGATGCAGTAAAATATTTGCGAAATTCATAACCAAAGTGCTCTGTTGTATAAAAAAAAAAAAATAAGTACTTCCAGCCAGAGTCCTAGTGAGACCGGTCCCAGCTTCCCATTCCCCATGAATAATAACAACGCTCCCCTTGAGAAAAGAGGAGATTTTCATTTTATGAGTCCTGATATGAGAGAAATCCCCTCATGTACTCACCCTCTCTTTAAGGTACCTCTGTGATTATTATTAGATAGCTCAGGGCTCCGCATTTGAAAATACAGCGCTTCTCATACCTTAAGCTCTTTATCCATCTCAGCTCTGGTTTCTAACTACAGCAGTCACAAAAAGATAGATCCTGTCAACCTGTCATATTAGAGAAAAAGAAACCGGGTTTCTTCTGATTTACCTGCTCCCCCTGAGCATTTCCAGAAAACCAGGCTTTCACACAGCACACCAGGCTCATAAATGTGTTAATGTACAAACCATCCCATTATTCTCGCTATCTCCTCCCGAGAAGCAAAACGATGATAGAGAGAGATTAATGGACGGGCCCAAAAGCCATCCAGGAAATTAGTAACAGGTCTGGGATTAAACCTCTGGGTTCCTGCCACCCACTGTTAAGGAGAAGCCACTGGTCCACCCAGCCTCTCCAGGTCCCAGGTTGAGCTGTGGTGGAAATGTGGGCGGGGAAGGCACAGCTCATCAGCCCCAGCAGCCAGCAATGCAAAGCATCTTCGAAGACACAATTGTGGGAACAGTCAAGGAACCTGTTTCCATTCCAACGTGTGCTTAGAAGCCTCCTGCCGTCTCAAAGATGTCACCCAACAAAGGAATCTGAAGGCAGATCATGGGGAACCGCTGAGGCTATTTGAACGGCAAACCCCCAAGCTACAGTGTTTGTGTGCACGCAGAACAACGCTATGAATTGTCTCCTGGAGGAGGGAATACCGAGAGTCACATTAAAGTGGTAAACAGAGTGCAGAATGGGAGGTAGGGCCTGGGGTCGCCTCAATGCTTCTGCATGACTTTTCTGTATGATGGCCACTGAGAGCCCGCAGCGGGCTCGTATCAGCCTTCAGGGACACGGGCCAAGTGCCTTGCACACACAGGGGGTTGTTATGAAACGGCGAAGAGCGAGAAGACCTGAAAGAAGTTACTAAGTCTGCCACTTTCCCGCGGGATGACCTTGGGCAGGTTACTTTCCTTCCCATGACCTCACTTTTACCACGTGTGTCTGGAATCCAGGTTACTTAAGCTTTATATACCCACAGGCTATTGTGAAGATAAAATGAGATGGAAAAAGACATCGTTGTTTATAAAATGGAAAACCGTAAGTCCAGCAAAGGAATTCTATTAGTTGCCTAGGAGAGCATCCGGAATCATTCTTTAAAACTGCCACCTCTTGCCCTAGCTGGTTTGGCTCAGTGGATAGTGTTGGCCTACGGACTAAAGGGTCCTGGGTTCGGTTCCAGTCAAGGGCACATGCCTGGGTTGTGGGCTCCATCCCCAGTAGGGGGTGTGCAGGAGGCAGCCAATCAAGGATTCTCTCTCATCATTGCTGTTTCTATCTGTCTCTCCTTCTCCCTTCCTCTCTGAAATGAATAAAAATATATTTAATAAATGAAAATAAATAAAATTGCAATCTCTTTAAGCAATGGAGAGACACTTACATATCCATGATAAACTGAACGTTTGAGTTTATAGTTGTTTGATCTTAGAACAGCAGTCTGTTTGGTGGCAGAAACATAGGCTTTGGAATCACAGAGACCTGAGTTCAAATCCTGGTCCTGCTACTTTCACGCTATGATCCCTTTGATTACTAACCTCGTCTCTCTGGGTCTCAGTGTCTTCACTTACAACAGACAAACATCAACAGCTCCCCTAAGGACTGTTATAAGAAAAAGTGATGCTGCTTGTGCGGGTTTGGACCACTGCACATAGTAGGTACTTAAAGTATGTCAACTATAATTATTATCAAAATGAATGAAATGGAACTGTATTCACTCTTACGAACCCACACACCAGTGTAAGCAGTACCCATAGGCCCTCCAGCTCAGGGTTCTGGATTCTGTTAAGGGTAAAGATTTTGCTTCTGATGGTCTGATTTAGTAGCCACTATCTCACTATGCTAAACACAGGAGCATCCACCTCCTGTAGTGGGTGTGGGAGATTTACCTTGGGGACCATCTGAGAAGGCAGTGTGGCGGGAAGAAGGCCTGAGGGCATAACGAATGTGCCTACGCCTTGGAACCCTTTGGGAAGTGAGCTCATGACAACAGAGCAGTCGTAGAGACCCCAGTCTGAAGCTGTCTTTTATTAATTCATCAGGTGTCTCTTAGTTACCTTGTATGTACTGTGCCGGGTTCAGAGACAGATTTTCCAAAGAAGTGCCAAACATTTGTAAAGTAGAAGGCACAGCACCTACCTTCCAGAAACTCATAATCTAGTTGGTCAAATAAGATTAATGCTCATGAAACAGCTAAGTGGCTGACCTTGGCCAAGGTGAGACTAGGCAGACCATTGGGGCTCACTCTTCTGTAGGTGAGAGGCAGAGCTCAGAAAGGCATAGTTATGCTGCTCTTGCAGTTCACGTCCATGCCACTCCTGGCCCATGGACCTAACTCTGGCCCCCTGAGAAAGTCAGCAGAGTCCATATGATGTCACTCCACCACCGGTCACCAGGTTGCACAAAAGATTTCCACTCTAGGTCAATGCTCATCCAAATGAAGAGGTACCAAGAAAGGTGACCGTCATTCCAAATGAGGTTAAAACACACCAACGCACATGCACATGCACATGCACACACGTGTGCATGCACACACACGCACACACTTCCAGCTGCTGCTTCTCACGTGACTCGGCACGCACTGGAACACAAGGGTTTCGGTCCCTCTCAGTAAGTTCTGTTTTTCCATCACACAAACCAAACACATCTCCCTATTTCAATGGACCAAATGTTCAGCCCTCAGAAGAAGCGACCCCCTATATTTTCACTATGTATTGCTCATTTCCCATATCAATAGTTGAAACTTGACTGCAACTTCAGATCTTCGATTATTATTTTCCCATCTGTTTGCTCAAATTCAATTGTCTTCAATAGTTGTTCTTGGCATCAGATCACTCGCCTTTATCAAATACAAGAAAAAAAAGGGGTGGGTGATGGGGATTGAAAGAACCTGAGCATTTGGGGAAGTGTAACAATTTGCTAAGCCTTACGTTTTAAAGTGATTAGCCAAGGTTTGAGAAATTTCTCAAAGTGACTGTAGCATGGAACCAAATAAAAAACCACAGAGATATTTGTAGTTTAAATGTTCTTTAAGTAACTGCATTATTACCACAGCACCTCCGAGGCTTCCCCTTTTGGAAGGCTGCACATTGTCACCACTTCCTAAATAGCTGGCCTTATTAAAACACTACAGCCTTTGTATAAAAATATCTTCTGCTCTGAATAATTTAATAACTGTGTTTAAAGGGGAAGACCTGGTTTTGTCCTAGACAATCCTATTTTGGGGTTTACCACCCAAGAGAGAGATCGATTTAAAACATGTGTATGGCATATGGACTATGTCCCCAAGACCGTGCTTGACAGAAAGGCACATGTAGAAGAGCTTACCAAGGAGATGGCAGAGATCACCAACACCCTCGAAATGATATAATGAGAGTTTCAGGGATTGGGTCATGTTCAAAGGGTCAGACGAAGGAGAAACCATTGGGTGCCAGACTCTTCCCAAGTTTCTGTTCACTGTTGTTCCTTTCAGTGATTACCCTTGACCGTGCTTATGAAACCACGTGATCACAGTCTATCGCGGGGTAATGTTTTCCATCAGCTCAGTTGTGTTATTGTTCTCGTGTGAATATCCTCTTGGTTATTGATTGGTTTCCCACCAAAAGATTAAAAGCGGTCAGTTGTGTCCCTGTTATTGCTTTAAAATTTTTTTTTTAATTTGCTTATTTTTTTATAGAGAAAGAAGACAGGAGAGAGACACAGAGAGAAACATCGATTTGTTGTTCCACTTATTGATGCATTCATTGATTGATTCTTGTATGTGCCTGACTGGGGATCAAAGCTGCAACCTTGGGGTATTGAGATGATGTTCTAACCAAGTGAGCTTCCCTGCTATCTCTTGGCCAGCAGCAGCAACGTGATTGAAGGGTAGAGGCCCATTGACATACAGGAAGAAATGTCGGTCCTTTCCCTGGCAGCCTTGTGTCCAAGCTAATGATTCCATAATGAGGGTTGGGTTCCTTGGAGAAAGTGTCCCCTTAGAAGAGGGATGGGGGTGGGGGTATTTTCCATATTCCCAGCAGAGTATTTTGCAGTAGGCTTTTTTCCTTGGTAATTCTTTCCCTCCGCAGACAATTAGAAATGAGTCTCAGGTAAGTTCCACACTATTTTAAGCACTTCTCCCAGGGGCAATGCTATCTAACAAGAGACCCAAGCAAAATGCACTTGACCGAGTCTTGGCCTTGGTCTTGGTTCCATAACACTCTGGTTAAAATTCTTATCGTCACCCGATGACAATCAGCCTCTGGGACTCTGGAATGGTTGCGAGCCTGCCATTTCCTGCCATTCATCAAAACCTGGGCTCTGAATGGTTTTGACTTTCTTCAGAAATATCATCATATATCACAGTCATGGGAGTCCCCTGTGCTCCTCTTCCCCACCACGGCGGGGTCACCTTTCAGAGCACGGACTCTCCCTGGGAGAATGTAGGATGGGGTGACCTCTGATGAGACATGTCTAATCTAAGAGAGATGGTTGTTCATGATGGAAATTGCAGATAAATTGAATGAGCTTATCTCCCAGAAGAGCTAGAACAGGACACAACAAAACAAGCAAAAAAAAGAGTGAGTACTCAAACACCCTGTGGTTTAGGAGAAAAAAACACACACAAGAATCCTCAGAGTCAAGGGGAGCAGGATAAAGATGAAGGCAAGCAGAGAGTCCTCGGAGCAAAGTGGCAAAAAGAAAAACACAACAACAACCAACAAGCCAAAAACACTGGACCCAGGAAATGCAGTTATCAGTGCTCTTGTTCGAACTTGTGGAGTAACTGCTCTCTGGTCTCAGCTCCTCGGCTCCATGGCCTTCCAGTGCCAACAGTCTGTGCTTCAAATGAAGAGATCGATCTCCCCAGGAGGCTCCATCATCTCTTTCCTCTCAGGCAAGGGAAGGAAATAAGACCAAAGCAGATCCTACACTGAATAGCTTCCCAGAGACTCTGCCATTGCTTGCCTCCTGCCTGCCACCTCCCATCTCTTGTTAAGACCTCTTCAGAACCTACGTGGGCTTTTTTTATTTTCCCCCCCAATATATTTTATTGATTTTTTTACAGAGAGGAAGGGAGGGAGTGAGAGAGAGTTAGAAACATCGATGAGAGAGAAACATCAATCAGCTGCCCCCTGCACACCCCCTACTGGGGATGTGCCCACAACCAAGGTACATGCCCTTGACCGGAATCGAACCTGGGACCCTTGAGTCCGCAGGCTGACGCTCTATCCACTGAGCCAAACCAGATAGGGCCTACTTGGGCTTTTTTGAAAAAAACAGAACACATTTCAAATCCATGTCCCTCCAGAAAGGCCCAGAGCCTCCTCCATCTAGTTCCAAGCTGAGAATAGTCAGTAGCCACTTTATGGACTCTTTCATCCTTTCATTCCAGGTTTCTTAGACACCGGCTGGGTTTCTCATTCCCTCCTGGCCAGAGGTCAAATTCGAGATCCGTTGGAGAAGCAGTCTTGACCTCATAGGTAAGGGTCAGCCTGTTGGGCGTGTCTTCTGGTCCAAATCAGAGTCCATCGCCTCTGCTGAACCCCCTCTCCCCCCGACTGTGTGCAGAACCTCACCAGATGCTCTAGAAGACTTGGAGCTCACTGCAATGAGGACATGGCCACCCAGCTGGAGGGAACAAAGCAGAGGGAGTGATGGCCCCTGTCCCAAGTGAAACACATACCCAAGATGCCAACCAAGAAGAGCAGAAAGCCATTGGGAGACGTGTGTACTGTATTTCTGCTTCTGTTTCCCTTCCCAAGTCATTAGACTCATTGAATTGGAAGGGGCCTCCGACTATATAGTTATCACTTTTAATTTAACTAGGAATTCTTCCTTAATTATAGGATTCTTTTATGCAAATGCATCACATTTTCAAATATGCCTGAATTTAATGCTTCTTATTCACACCTCAGAGTCAAGTTGGGCAATTATTGAATGTCCTAAATGACCATTCAATTAACCATGATGCAATTAACCATATGGAATTAACCATCATTACTCGAACCAATGTTTCAACACAAAACATATGCCAATTACTGCTTTCTAATATAAACTATACTGAATATTAGACAACAGAGAGGAATGATACTGCCTGGAACAACAATTTGTGAGCTATATGCGAAAATTAAGTCTCTTAAGCTGGTTCTGCTTTATTTTTGAATTGTCTGCGATTTTTAAAATATGCCTTATTTCCCATTTCTTTAGTTAGCCCTTATGCCTCACCGGTACAAATTGGTATGCCTTCTGATTAATAATTTCATAGCAGCGTTCAAAATTCCAGTGTCACGGAGGAGAGCTTTTAACATTTTAATTTATTTTTATGGAAAATAGCTTTTCTTGGCTTGACCTTTCCAAGTTCACATGTAATGCTACCCAAAACATGAGTCATATATCTAATGGGCTCTGCCGGGCCCCCCAGGTTCCCCCTCACTCGGTGTGGAAAATCCCTGGCCTACACAAGACCTTTACTGTTGTAATTTACTGGCTGATAAATTAGAAAGCCAAAGCTCTGACTTGCCTAGTCCTCCACTCGGAAAGGGGAAGTTAGCTGCACTTGATTAAACCGGTTCTGAAAAAAGGAAAGTGATCTAAACTATACTGCAGTGGGGCCCTAAACCCAGCTGGGGGACCCCTCCACCACAGGCCTGCTTCAGGGACACACGTCACACACCTCAGCAACACTCCGCCTGGGATTGGGTTGCCGCCCTCGTTTAATAACTTTAACTGAAGGCCACAGTGTAACATGCTCCTAGTCGTTGGGGAGACAGAGATGAGGCAACCTTGACCCAGGAAGCTCACAGTCTAGGTCGCCATCCTCTCCTGGATCTCAGGGACACACACCTGAATGTATCCCTTCAGAAATCAGTTCTTTTTTTATTATTATTTATTTTTTAAAATGAATTTTTATTGATTTCAGAGAGGAAGGGGGAGGGAGAGAGGGATAGAAACATCCATGATGAGAAGCTTTGATTGGCTGCCTCCCGCACTCCCCCCACTGGGGACGGAGCCAGCAACCTGGGCATGGGCCCTGATCGGGAATCGAACCATGACCTCCTGGTTCATAGGTTGATGCTCAACCACCTAGCCATACCGCCTGGGCCAGAAATCAGTTCTTAAGCGAAGCTGGGGCTCATGGCCTCTTGGTTGACCAGAAAGAAAAAAAAAAAAGATTCTGTGAATTGAGTTCGGTTGAGAAAAAACAAAACTCCTTCACTAACTAAACTTTATCACTCTCCTATTCCCATGATGTCCCCCAGGTATTGAAACCTAAAAACAAAATACAAAAAGCTTGTCTTTTCTACCTCTAGCAAATACATTTCCCTTTCACTCCTGATGGGGTGAGACCATTTTTGCAGAAATGAACCATGTAAGTCGAAGCCTGAACGTTTTCAGTGCCTTCTCGGTTTCTGCTGAGCCCTGCAGAGGCGTGGCTGGGCACTGGCCCCGCAGCTACTGTAGTTTCCTTATTTGGTTCCTAAGCAAACAAAGGCTCCTTGCACCTTCCCCAGCCTCCATCACGCAGGGTCCTGCAGCCAGAAGTGAGCCAGCCCTCAAGGTCAAGCAAATGCCCAACAGACATTGTGGTGTGCAACTGAGAAATCTGACTTTGTACCTTCGAAAAAGTTACCTTTTGGCCCATTTTTTCTTAGTTATTTCCTTCCTTCCTCCATCCCTCCTTATTTATACTGATTATAAATAACACTTACTGAGTGCTTTTGACTCTATTAATGCTCACAATAATCCTTTGAGGTAGGGGCCTGGATGGTCTTCTTCCTTCCGTCTTTCTTCCTCCCTTCCATTCCCCTCCCCTCCCCTTCCCTCCCCTTCCCTTCCTTCCTTTCTTCCTTTCCTTTCCCTCCCTCCCTCCCTCCCTTCCTTTTTTCTTTCTTCCTTTCTTTATTTTGCACAAAGTAAACACAATCATGCCGCTCTATTTGGATTCTGCCCCACATGAAGAGGAAGTAAAAAATCCTGTAAGTATCCAAGGATTGGCTCCAACTGATTTCACCAAATAGTTCAAAGATTTGCAGCCACAGAGCTCATCTTCCAAGGCCTCACCATGAAGCCTGCTTCTCAAGAGCAAAGCGGCAGGTAAGCTCATGGCCAGGCAGCCAGGAGCACTTGGACTTTCTGTGTTTTCAATTACTTAGGCCAAAATGAATCACTTGCTTTCTTTTTTTTTTTTTTTCCTTTGGAAAGAGTTTTACTTCCCATTTCCTCACTGGACACATAATTTTGATTTATAAACCCAACAGTCCTGAGTAAAAGGAAGTTTTAGACAAAGCTGATGCCCCTCCTTGGGTTGTTTTGTGTGTGTTTTTCTTTTCCCCTTTCCCAGCAATATTTTCAGAAAGCGCTTTTTGACTGGCCTTCCTGGAGATGCAAATACAACTTGTGCTGAGCTAACCTCCTGCGTCTGACTCCCCAAGGCCTCTGGATTCTCCTTATGCAAAGGCCTCGCCTTATAAATTCCACTGAGCTTGCTTCAACGGCAATGCGCC
The DNA here is from genome assembly GCA_026230045.1 of Corynorhinus townsendii. NCBI lineage: Eukaryota > Metazoa > Chordata > Mammalia > Chiroptera > Vespertilionidae > Corynorhinus > Corynorhinus townsendii. Next base: position 13,260,881 of record JAPDVU010000016.1, on the reverse strand, counting down.
TTCAACTGGGATAAATCTGTCTTCCAGTATTATGTCTTGTAAATCTCACTTTGCAGGGGTATTTACAACCCAGCTACTGCGTGCTTACTTTATTGACGAGCAACGAATAAATCAGTTTTCCATTTCTCTCCACTCGCCATTGCTGATATTTTTATTTCGGGATTGTTCAGAAGTCTCCGATCAAAGTACATAATCATAAAAACATCCCTTGACCAGGTAATTATTTCAGAAACAGACAGTGGAACTTACATCTCTTTTTTCTCTGTTCTTAAAATGGCTCTCTCTTTGTTGAAGTGGAAGGATACAGACTGGAGGGGCAATTGGCCTTACCAGCCTAAAGACAACAAATCTATCATCCCTCCACACCCAGATGTTGTGATGGATACCGATTATAAATGACACTTGTGGAGTGCTTTTGATATTTGCATGTGTTAACTCTATTAATGCTTACAATAATCTTTTGAGGTAGGGACCTGGATTGTCTTCATTTTACGGATGAGGAAACTGAGGCACAGGAAGTTGAAACACCCTGCCAAGAGGTCACGTGGTCAGAAAATAGAAGGACCTCAAAATTAGGTTCCAGCACCCATGCTCTTAATGACCCTACATAGTTGTGTCTGTAGCTTGAAGTGCTCAACTGTGCAACCTCAATTCTATGTCTTTGAGCATTATCCTCGACAATCACATAATGATCGATTTCTAGACCATTTTCTCATTCTCACCTTATAACCTAGGCGGCAATGTGCTCTCCATTTTACAGATGAACAAACTCAGGCTAAGCGAAGTTGAGTTGCTTGCTCAGGGACTAAACGGGGAAAGCTGGTTGCCAAGCCCCAGTCTTCTGTTTTCCAATAGGGTAACCGTTCTTGGGCGTCGGTTTCCTCATCTGTGTACAAAGAAGCCAAGGAATCCTCCAGTTCCCAAAGGCCTTGGATCTCTGTCCTGAGTATGTTTTCACTTATACGTGAACCCCTTCACCCGACGTAAGTCCATGAGAACAGGGAAGGGACCTAAGTCGTTGACCCCTTGACCCCACGTGAATGCACCGTAGGTGCTTAGTAAGTGATTATTATAGATGGAAATGTGCCGGGCACAGGGCTAAGTGCTGGGCATGCAAACTTAAATGAGGCTTGGCCCTCAATCACAGGGGAGGCCCCCTGCAGATACAGGGGCCCTGCAAGCCCCTGTCATTACCTGGACAATGGCTCCCACTGAGCTCAGGTCCACCCACAGCTAATTGACTGTGACCTGAGTTATGTGTCCCAAGCTGAACAGTGTCAGGGCCGATTATTTTAGAGGCCACGGCAAAGAGGACCCTTTGCAATGTGGGCTCACATCATTAAAACAACATTCAGGAATTTTATTATAATTCAAGTGACAGGTTTCTAGTGCTGTGCATCTATCAAAGTAAAATAACCTGTGCTCCAAGCACACCTCCCCACACGCTCAACAGGAATCGGGGAACACCAGGAAATAGAGCTGTGATTGACAGCAACGCCACGCCTGATCTGTTTAGCTCAGTCCCAAGACAAACTTGACCAGCACTTCATCCCCAAACGGACAAACCTACAGCAAGGTGTTGGGGGCATTTTTCCCTACGACCTCTATGAGATCGTTGAGTGATTTTTTATGGTGTTGACATCCGTTTGAGGCTTAGCTTACATAGGATTGCCAGATTAAATACAGGAAGCCCACCTAAATTGGAATTTCAGATGAGCACCAAATAATTTTCCATGTAAGTATGGACCATGCAATATTTGGGACATACTTTAGAAAAGTACTAGTTATTTTATCTGAAATTCCAATTTAGGTGGGCACCCTGTGTTTTTATTTGCAACATGTGGAAACTCTAAGCTTATTACAAAAGTCAAGCAAATAAAAATTCTCCTTTATATTGCCCATGTGAAATCGGGTGAGACACAGAAAACAAAGAAAAATAGGAGACTAGGCTTGGGGTGGTATCTGTCATTTGGAGAACACAGACATACTGGCCTAGATGTTGTCCCTGTCATTCTTGGGAGCACCACAGCAAAGGATCATTTGGAGTATTTAAGGGTAATCGTTAAGAGGTAGGCTCTGCACCCAGATTGCTGGGATTAAAATCCAGCCTACACCAGTGATGAGCTGTTTGATCTTGGACATGGTGATGTCATTTCACAAAATGGACATGAAAATAGTACCTATCTCATAGGATTGTGTGATGATTAAATGACTTACTATAGTGACATTAGTGGTTAATCTATATATATAAAAAAGCTTAAACAACCATTACGACCAGTCGACCAAACAACCGGTCTACCAGTCACTATGATGTGCACTGACCACCAGGGGGCAGATGCTCAATGCAGGGGCCAGCTGGCCAACTTTCCACGGTCCCTCCCCTAGCCAGCCAGCCCCGAATAGGCCCCGACTGCCAGCCAGGCTGAGGTACCCCACCTGTACACGAATTCATGCACTGGGCCTCTAGTAACTTACTAAATGTCTATCATCACAGCCACCACCACCATCACCATTGTCATTCTTCTACAGACAAGTTAGTCTTCAACTAGCTTCAGCTTTTCCTTTGGATGGCTCTATGTTTTCTTATTTAAAACATCAAATTGGTGAGAAATAGCTGGTTCTCTATTGGCAGAGTTTGCTCTAGAAGTCTTCACAGGAGGAGGTGGTGAGGGTTGGACCTTCATTGCACTGAAACAACCAGCTGAAAATGGAAGCCCAGCCGGAAGATTCAGTGGAGACAGCTGTGCAAACCACTTCAGCCTTCCCGAAGATGCGGTGGTGAAGATTTAGCAGTTAACGAAGTAGGGTTCAGAGGCAGCCCACTGGTGACTCAAGCATCCATCCGTACGTGAGGAAAGACAGCTAATCCACTGCTGGCTTGTTTGTTCACGCCTTGAAACCCACACCTTCTGTTCAAATAAGTGGAGTCCAGCGGTAATTCTCACTGGAAGGCTGCAAACGTGCGGGAAGGAATGTCACTTTCAGGGACTCCACTTCGGATCGAAGAAGCCCTGGTAGCGTGTTGTTAATTTTATGCACGCGGAGGGCTGCTGAAAAGCAAGGAGCACTTGTGGGGAGCCTGAGTAAGGTCTCTGGAGATCGCTCCACTGGGTGATTGAGTGGCCCTGACTGGCGCTTTTCAACAGTCACGACCAGTTTGATATGCGAGCTGCACGCTGCGTACTGCTGTGACCTTCTGAATCAACTGGGCAACTCCAGCCTTCCCAGAAGTGTTTAGCCAAAAATACCACATTTACACACAATGGGATATCTTTAAGCTCTCCTCTGTGATTTCTTTTGTAGTCTCAACATCATAAAATTTTTTTTAAATATATTTTTAACGATTTTAGAGAGAAAGAGAGAGGAGAGAGATAGAAACATGAATGATGAGAGAGAACCATTGATTGGCTGCCTTCTGCACACCCTCTACCGGGGATCCAGCCTATAACCCGGGCATGTGCCTTGAGTAGGAATCTAAACATGACTTCCTGGTTCATGGGCCAAGGCTCAACGACTGAGCCACACTGGCAAAAGCATAAAGACTTTTTAAAATAAAATTAAGCCCAACAATATTCTGCTATATTCAGATTATATACAACTCTGACGCCTTGTGAAGAATATTTTGATTTCTTTTCAAAAACATCTTAAAATCGCTTTCTAATCAGTCATTCAGAACTATCTCACAATCTACGTGGACTTGACTCGCACTTCTTTCTCCATGGTGTAAAGGATTTTACGAATACAAGGTCTGTGAAAAGAAAATGTTACTGAATGAACAGGTATGATAACAGGAAAGATCTTTGCACAGTCTTTACAGGTAAGGATCATTAAGGAAGCACTCAGATGTTGTGGCATTCACTGTGCTAGAAATTGGAAAATGAGAAGTGGGTTAGAATTTCCCCATACTACTTCGATATGTACTAAATATGCTTTGCATAACTTCAAATACCCCTTCTAACATTTTCTTCTAAGATTTTATTTTTTTTTAATCCTCACCCGAGGATATTTTTCCATTGATTTTTAGAGAGACTGGAAAAGAGAGGGGAAGACAGAGAGAAACACATTGATTGGCTGCCTTCTGCACGCGCCCTGACCAGAGCTTGGGCCCAAGGAGCCTACAATCGAAGTACGAATCCTTGACTGGAATCAAATCCGGGACCCTTCGGTCCACAGGCCGATGCTCTATCCACTGAGCCAAACCGGCTAGGGCTAAGATTGGATTTTTCTAATGCTCCTTAATACTGCCATAGACTTTAATCATATCAATGCCAGGAAAGATAAAAGTCTTAAGTCTTTAAGCCAATAGGACATATCACAATACAGATCACAATGCCCACAAGTACCTTGACCTAGCTTTGCCATGTGGGGACATCACCTGGGAGAAGCTGCCTGTCTTGCTTTCTCCAGCTGCTGTCTGGTTTGAGTCTGCTTTGGAGAAAGACCTGACCTTTCAGCAAAGGTGCTGTAAGCACATTGTCCTACTTGCCTTCCCCCCTACTGTTTAGAAAACTGTCGAACTGCCCCACTGACAATTCATGCATTGCACTTCTGGGAGGCTTTCTATTGCAAGGTTTGGTCGTTGAGGAAATTCTTGACTACAGCCAATGCTCCGTTATGTCCTCAAGCTTTGCCATTTCTACCGGGGATCCAGGCTCGCTGCTGCGGTTACTGGCCATGGAGTGCTGGCCAACTGACTCTCAAAAGAAGCAAACAACCCTGGTGTGCAGCCTTCCCTGATTTCCGTGATGTAAAGAGTCCCAGCAAAGCCAATGTCAAGTTCCAAATGGCTGAACTACCGGCTCCTAACATTCCTGAATATTTAATCATCTGCTCTCTCACATCCATAAAACCAGCGCGGGCACCCCGGCAGGAGCTCTCGTCAATAGCGTGTCTGTAACATTGTGAATCACTGCCTTACAGTGAACAGTAGTTGGCTTTTGGTCCTTCATCTTGGCACAGGAGGATTTATTTTTAATTTTCGTTAACACTAAAGAGTACCTGCTCCATACGAGGTGCTAGGTTGGTTCTGGGGGAAATGCAGAGACCCGAACGCGGTTCCTGATCTCCAGAAACCACGCGCCCTGAGAGAGGACAGGCAATAAACCAGAAATGCAAATCGGACTGTAAAAAACGCTATCATGAAAGCGCAAAGTTAAACAGAAAAACAGGAGAGAAAGAAAAACCAGGTGAACACAGCAGAGGGAAATACCTCTATTTCTACCACTTTTAGATCAAGTTCAAGCTGATCAGTGAGCTTCAAAAAATATACATATATATGTAGAACATTGGTTGCATGCTTTGAGTTAAAAGTAATAAGGAGAAAGGAGGGATTACAGCCAGGCATGAAACTTTTACCAAGTCTTCCAAAAGATGAGCTGGTGATTCTGCCCCAAAATGACTGATAATCATAGTGAGTAAAACATCCTTTTTTCTGCTTCTGACATCAAAGCCATATTTCTTTCTCTGTTCCTACAGTTGAGCTTAAACTATCATGCGACTAGATCAGCATAGTATTAAGTTCACAGTCTCCAGATGTTGCAAGACATTCTCAACCCAACCTCCCCAAATAGCATTGCATAAGAAACCAGCGCTGAAGAGTACTAACTATTAAACACTTAACACGAGGCGGCCACTTTAAGGTGTTCCATGCAGGTTATCACATTGGAATGCGCGTTTCTACTCTTTCTGTGGCACTTCTTTCCCTTAAGCTCTACTTCCTAAAAATCCTCCTGGTGATGTCAACCTGTGGTCCCAGAAAAAGGAGAAGGTTGTGAGCTGGAGATACCCTGTAGGAATGAGAAGGGCACTGGGCTCATGGGATGATGGTGGTGGAGAGCCAATGAGGGCAAAGACTTCCTGGGAAGAAGCCAGAGTACATTCTGGAGGTGGCATCACGGGATGATGACAACGTTTAACCCAGAGGTGAAGGAAAATTTTGGTGCAGAGTCAGAGGGACAATAAGAGGTGATGGAGTAAAGGCAGGGAAAAGGGAAGGGAAGGGCAGGGGAAGGGAGGGGAGGGGAGGGGAGGGGAGGGGAGGGGAGGGAAGGGGAGGGGAGGGGAGGGGAGGGGAGGGGAGGGAGGGGAGGGGAGGGGAGAGGAAACTATATCTAATACCCGAAGAGTCTCCATGGTACAAAGCTGGGAACTCCAGGATGGATGCAACAGATAAGACATTTGTCAAAGTCTCTACCCAAACATCACACCTGATAAGAAGATAAATGAAAACAAGACAAGTGAAGAGTTAAATGGGGGCCAGGGGGATATAGAAAAAGGCAGGTGGGAGACTCCTAAAGTGATCCATGAAAATTTCAAACAAACATAAGCAAGTTTGAAGACAAAATGACGCTGGAGAAACCACAGCGATAAGCAGCAATAGGACCAAAGCAGATAGGAGACCCTCACAGTGATGCACACAGGAGCATCGGAGAGGATCTGTCTTCCTCAGCTTGGCAGACTCCAAGGGCGGCAGTGAGAACACACAGCCAGTTCCCCACCCCTCCATCTTCCTCACTCTGCGAGAAAAGCTAGGCTCCAGTAGGAAACAAGCAACGCTCTTAACTGCCGCCTTTTCTACAACAGAAGAGAGAACTAGCATACATGGAACTTCACTTACATTTGTTGAAGCCTCCTACTAGCTTTGCCATTTCTCCTACAGCTGTGAAGTAGATGGTCTTATGTCCATTCAGAAATGAGGAAACTAAAACTCAAAGAGGTTAAGCAATTTGACCCCAATCCTTTCCAGCTGGGACTTGAACCCTGATCTACCCTAATCCAAAGGCCATCCTCTTTCCTCAATGGCACCCACTTCCCAACCTAGCAGCTGATGACTTTCAAGGTCATTTCTTGTTTGTTGGCCTATTTTTACTCTCCTCAGAGCCTGGTGATGTTCAGGATGGGTACCATCATCCTTTTTGAATCATCGAGGAAGCGTAATCTCAGAAAGTCCGTGACCAGTTTCTTGATGAAGCTGGGAAGAACTGCCACCAGGGTCTTCTCATTTATAGCTCCTGTTTTTTCTGGCATCACATATGTCCCTTGTCACAATAAAGATCAGTATATGGCTATACCCAAAGAACCCACTAAAACACTGCCAAACTGCATATTTTTCACCCAAATTGAAGTAATCTAGCTTTGCCTGAGTCACAGTCTCATCCTTAATTGGACTAGGATTGCCCAGTCTGCATTATTTCCCACTGCTGTGGCTAGGTCCAGGGTAGAGGTGGGGTGGCTATAACAAACACTGCTCCTGACCACAAAAACCAGGTACAGTACAACTGGGGTGACTCAGGGGTTGAGCATCGACCCATGAACCAGGAGGTCATGGTTCAATCCCAGTCAGGGCACATGTCTGGGTTGCGAGCTTGGTCCCCAATAGGGGGGTAGGTACAGGAGGCAGCCGATCAATGGTTCTCTCTCTCTCTCTCCCTCTCTCTTCCTCTCTCTGAAGTGTGTATGTGTGTGCATATATATTTTATTTTATTATTTTCTTTTATTAAGAACCAGGTACAATTGGGGAGTGGAATTTCCCAAAAGTGTAATAGAGGTACGGAGCAGACTAAAAATAGTAAATATCCATTAACCTCAATAAACGTTTGAATCTTAAATCAATTCTTTGGGAGGGTGTGCCCACATATGCACAGAAACCAGAGTGTGACCATGATGAAAACTGGATATCATCATATGTTAGCACGTGACAATGAACCTTAAAAAGGTTTCACTTGGGACAGTCCCACAGGAAGAGCTTCCCTTGTGGGAAAATGCTTATGGAGAACACACCAAACAACAGCCTTTGTCAGCCAACACTGCAACGACCTGGTCTCATACTTTCCAAACAGTGAGCTGAACCTGACCCTGACTTGGAACATTGTGATTCAAGTCCTCCCCCACTTCGGTTGAGTCCCTGGGTTCCAACAAACACCCTCTCCTGGGTTAGAGATTATGTGTGTGGAGAGGCGACTAAGATTTGACTAAGCAATTCGAGTCTAATCCAAATGCCTCTGAACATTTAATTTCAGCTTCCAGGGAGGGAAAAGGCATTTGAAATGCAGAAATGATGGGGTTCGGAGGCTGAATCTGGCAGCCTGCTCGGCCACCTCTGAATAGACCTTCCAGATGAGGGTGTATGGTCACAGAGTTCACAGAGGTGTTAAGTACAAAAGCATTCCTGGGGAAAAAAAAGATTTTTGGAATGCAGGTTTTAAAATTATACTTATGTGAAATTCAAAGGACACCTAAAAAGAGAGATGCCAGAGCTGCCTTCTGTGACAGATACAGCAACTTTGTCCTTGAAAGGACCCCATCCTGGCAGAGATACCCTTGAGAAACCCTATCTATATCTCAGGCTCATTCACCAGTGGCCTCCTCTGACCACCAAGAGAATAAAGGAAACTCAAAGAAGGGACAAATGACCATCTTTTCCAACTCTCTGGCCATGTTCTTCCCAGTAGCAGTCAAAAGTTTATATGGTTGGAGAACAACCAGAGGCAAAGGATACTTCCATGAGAGTCTCAAAACCCAGACACTTTGTAAAGATGATTTGCTCACAATAATCGATTTGGTCATCTTGAAAGAAATTTTCCAGACTGTATCTTCTTAGGTTATTCTTAATACCTTTATGCCCTCCATAAAGACTGACAATAGACTCTCCCTGAAAAATCCACTAAACCACTTCATTTTATCTGTTTCCTGAGTAAAACATAAATTGGTGCCTTCATTCAAGTCACTGCGGTTAATAACGAATCCTTGGTTGATGGTAGACCAGCTGTCAAATGCCAGTTCTGCCACATATGAGCACTGACGCTTTGGACAAGTGACATAAACTTTATAAGCCTGTGCTGCTTCATTTGTAAAGTGGGGGGTAATAAACCTACTTCACAGGATTGTTGTGAATATCACATTAGATAACACATATAAAGCACTCAGCACAGTGTGTAGCATCTACATTAATAAAAGAGTAACATGCTAATTGACTGCACCTTCGCGATGCCCACCAGCCAATCAGTAGTGAGTATGCAAATCAACCCAACAAAGCTGGTGGGTTAATTTGCATACACAAGCACCCAGCAGCCGGGGGCAGGCATTCCACACAACCCCAGCTGCTCCGGGCTTCTGGGCAGTGTGGGAAGGGGGAAAGGCGGCTCTGGCCAGAGCAGAAAGGCGGCTCTGGCCAGAGCGAAGGCCGTGCTGTCAGCCAGGGAAAGGAAGGCCCATTCTTGCATGAATCTTCGTGCATCGGGCCTCTAGTATACTATAACAACCAACCAGTGTTCTGTGTTATTGATTTCACTAAATGGTGCTGCAAGTTCCCCACAAAATAGTATGCAGACTGTTTCAATTACTTCAACAGTTTGATCATGTGGTGGGAATTTGTACTTATGATTGTGATTTCATCCTACCTACATATATGATAGTCACATTGCCTGCTGCTAAGAGTGTTCCTCAATCACGTGGTAGAAATAGATACACATGTTATCTGACACTATTCCAGTCATCCTGCTTCCCTGTCAGAAGCTCTACTGGCTCTGTTCCTGACTGGATTTTGACAGGTTCTAAGATGTCAGACATGTTTATTAGCATTCGTTTTCGCCCTTAGCCTGTTAAGAATTTGCTAATTAAAGGGACGAATTCTATTTCCAATCAGTCACTGGCATATAGTTGCCCGCATTGTTTCTGATACGGCAATAACTTGCCTTTCAGATCCCTTCCAAACCGTCATTACCTCGGTCTCGGCCTCCTCAGCATTGGCCAAGCTCCCTGAATGCAAAATGGCCCTCTCAGTTCGAACCCCATTAACTGAATTCCTTCCCAGGCACACTCCCTCGCAATTAGCTTAGGAATTTTGTGTAGAGGAAACATCTCTAAACTTCAGGGTCAGGTTGCAATCTGGGCTCTTCCAGAAACTAGATGCTTGACTAGAGTAAAACATCCTCATGGTCCTCAGTTTTTCTGCCTACAAAATGGGGTTCAAGTTGGAAAAGGTTGGCATGAACCATTACAAATGTTTTCAACTCTAAAATTCTATGACTTAGTTTAATGTTATTCAGACTCAAGTTCACACATATTTCTCTAGCTCTAGGTTAAGGTCACTTTCTACAGAATCCTTCCAAAGATGCCTTTCCTCCCCAATACAATTCATTGGGTCCCCCACATAGAAAAAATGGTGTGGATGGACATCCCTGTACACAATTTATTTTCAGCAGCACAAAAATCGTATACTTAAAAAATTAATCAAAAAGTTACCCATCCCCAAATTACATAATAAATTCAAGGTTAGAGTTTTTGTTATCACAATTCAGCAATCTACTGCCTCTAACTCACATGTAGAATCCACTACTGGAAAAGGGCTGATAATGGCTAAACTCCCAGCATTACCCACACCACCACCATCTCTGGCCGGTTGGGAAATCTTGGGAAATACACATTTCTTAATGTCTTCATTTAGCCTTGACCAATGAATTAGAAATTTGAGTAGTTCGCTTGCTTGGCAAGGCTCTTGGAAATGCATTGAATTCTTTGGAAACTTCTTACGGAAGGTTTGGGTTCAGTGTAAATTTGGGGCAAAGGATGACATTGGTTCCTATTTTAGCAAAGGCAGGGAGATATGGGCAGGGCTGGGTTCAGCAGTTCTGACTAAGCCAAACAAAGTCCAGTATGCCAGGCTGTTAGCACAAAGCAACTATTATTGCAAGTCATACTGTTTTTCAGGCTTGGAAGCTTCTGGAAGCTTCGGGGGGGATTTCCTAAATTCGCACACATGATTGGATTGGTGAGAACTGATCCAGACTTTCCATTAGAGTGAAAAGGGAAAATCATAGCCAGGAAGCCCCAAAGCTCACTCAGTTTCTCTTTGGAGTCTTTCTCCCCAAATGGTCCTTCAGACCAACTCCTTGAAATCCAACGAACACTAATGACATTTTCAAATCCATGATCCAGTGTCATGATTCTTTGTTATGCTCTCTGGCTACACGCTCACAAAATTTAATAATTCTCCTGCGACTTTATTAGGGAAAATGTGCATGCTGTCTATAATATTTGGACTCCCATTTCTGATTACTGTAAATCATAACTTCCAGAATTCCTTATCTTTGCTGAAACAGATCTTTCCTAAGAATGGCTATATATGGCTGTTTCACATTTCATGCACATTTTTTAGTGTAGGCCAGGAGCCGGCAAAGATTTTTATGGAAGTCGCCATAGTCAATATTCTTAGCTTTGTAAGCCATTAAGATCCCGGTCACAGCTATTGGACTCTGCCAAGGTAGCTCAGAAGCAGCCTTAGATATCACCTTAGGCTGTGCTCTGATAAAACTTTATTTAAAGAACATTCGGCCCACAGGCTATCATTTGCTGACCCCTTAGATGGGCACTCTTTGCATAAAACAACCAGATCAAGTGATTTGGGACCTAATCTAAAAATGGGTTGGGTTTTTATTTATTTGTATTTTTATTCTGATACAGACAAGAAAGTGGAGATGTAGGTGGACTTAGATTTTCTCATAAGGATTGGAAATTTAAACACGGTTTTGTTAAGATACAATAACCACTAACACTGATCTAAGGCTTTACAATATATATTTTTTAATGTATTTTTATTGATTTCAGAAAGGAAGGGAGAGGGAAAGATAGAAACATCAATGATGAGAAAGAGTCTTTGATCGGCTGCCTCCTGCACGCCCTCTACTGGGGATCGAGCCCACAACCTGACATGTGCCCTGACTGGGAATGGAACCATGACCTCCTGGTTCATAGGTCAACGCTCAACCACTGAGCCATGCCAGCCAGGCGGCTTTAGAATCTATGAAAGTTCTTTGACATACTTTATTGCATGGATTCATCAAAAGAACACCATGAAATAACATTTTGTTCCTCCTTATTTTGTAGAGGAGGAAACTAAGAGTTTCATGATTGACTTTGAAAGTGAACCCAGGTCTGACACCACAACTTCACTGTTCCCCCATTAAATCACAGCAAAAATAGCCATCCTGCTTTGAAACAGGAGCTTAACAACATGAGGAGGCACTTTAAGTCCACCAAGTGATGGTGCCTTTCAGTGGACATTTCTTCATTGAAGGCGCAAATCTACAAACAAAACTGCCAGTCAATGCAAAGCTACAGGTCCACATACGCTCTTCCGTATAACAATATTCAGTACTCCAGACCCCGATTCACATCATATAATGCAGTCACAAATTGAAAAGAAGGCGATCATAATAATCTGCCTCAGCAAACCTTCCCTGGTTCCTAGCAGGGACCAATTCCTTTTTCTAAATATCAACTTACTGTACCCTAACAGTCCATTTTCGAATTGTTTCATCTAGAACAGCATTCCGATGTATTTGTTCACCCTTTCTGTATTACAGACCCATGTGTTAGAACTTTGGGCCGTTCTCCCAGCCTTCCCGGTCAGAGGATAATTATTGAAATGGTTCTGTTATCATATCTTCCAGTGTTTGCAGCACTTGAGCTTGACTGGTATCTAGGCCTGAGGCAGGAATGCTTCGGGGGCTGCTAAGTGACCTCCTAGTTGCTCCTCCCCAAATGTTAGTGTCAGTGTAATCTGAAGCAAGCGAATGCCAAATTTTATCATTTTCTGAAGGCTGTTCTCCTCGAAGAAAAAATAAATAAAACAGAAACAAAAATTCCAATGGTTTTGCCTTCTTTTCTTTGATTAATGTCAGGCCATTTTCCGGAGGCAGGAACGCCATTCTTTGATTGTTCTTACTATGAAGATGGTTGTTCTTAAATTTATGGTTGCAAATTTTTAAAAAATTTTAATACATTCTCCAGTCTTGCCTCTCAGATCTCATTTTTATTGGCTATTCAACTTTTCTCTATCCAGCCAAATATGTGTGCTTCTGCCCCTGTCTTTTCAAACTGTGCTTAATAAATATAAGGATAAAGGGGTTGGGGCTCTTTTATTTTCATTGATCACTATGTTTTCCATAAAAATTAAATAAAGTATTGGGGGGTTCTGCACGTGACATTTTATTTCAGAGAGAAGGCTTACAACCCCTTTCTGCCTCTTAAGGGGTATGTGACTGAGCATGAATCTCTAAGCCCCTGAGAGCCTCACTCTCTTATTTGGATTCTCCTAAATGCAGATCTGAGACAATGACCTTGGAGCAGGGGGCTTCCTGGAGGTGGTGGTGGCAGTAGGCGATCTCAGGAAGCACTATGAGTTAGTGGAGATGAGAAACAGGGCGGGGATCATCAGCGAGCTGTTCACTGCTCTGGGCAGCTGGGGCTCCGTCCACCCTCCCACCCCGCCCGGAACTCTCTGAAAGACACTAAGCAGAGCTCAACTCAGAACTGTCCCACCAAGAGGTGACAAGGTGGGGTATTTACCCACCTACTCCTGTCCCTCATTCATTGGGGATCACTCCAGAACAGTCAGCTCTCCAGTACTTCTGGCCTGCCCCAAGGTCAAAGGACATCCTCACACGGGAAGACCCCTGAAGCTGACCAAGAGTAGAAGAACCAGCTCCAGGTACCTTTCCACATGACAGAAAGGCATATGGGCAGGGCCCAACCAGGCTTGCTACGCTCAGTGTTCGTCTTCCGTGGAAGTAAAAATACTTGCCTCCGTTACCTCCGGAGATGGCCAGAAAGATTAATCATAACTAACACTTACATACTACTTTCCGTTCACAAAGTATTTTCACAGGCATTTTGTAGCACATTCCTCACACATTCCTGTAAGGATGCTCCATGATGATGGTCTCCAATTACTGCAGGGAAAGCTGGGGCTCGGGAAAGATAAATGACTTGCCTCCCATTACAGAACGAGCCGCCAGCCAAGGCGGGATTTGAACCAGGGTTGCAACCGTTGAACATGTGAGTGTTCCTTGTCAAATACAAAGGACCCTAAGAATATAAGGCACTGTTATTCCTCAAGAGGCGTTACACCAACAAAACAAACTCCTCAGTAGGAATTCTTCCTATTTGTCAACTATATAGATGGATAGAGAGATCGTTTTTTAATCCATTCGTAAAATGCATGAAGGACACAGGCAGGAGTGCCTTCTCGCCCTGGTGTGGTGTGGCCAATTGGGTGAAACTGTATCCATGCGATCAGCTGCTCTGGGAGCCACTTAATTAATTACATTAAGGCGGGAGCAGGACAGACGCCAAGCCCACCAAGGCACATCCAGGGACAAGGTCAACAGAGGGAAAGGAGGGTTTGCAAGTACATTGAGAGCCTCCCACCAACTCCCCCATCTGTGTAGACGTGATATGCGCACCACTTTTCTCAACGGAGCTAGTAAAGAAAACGAAATTAGTTCACAGCCTCCATGCAATCTTGGTCACCCGAGAGCCAATGGAACAAAAAGCTGGCCCACGTTAGCCTCAGGTCAAGGCACTTTATTCGCCAGAAGAGGGTCATAAAACTCCTCCGAGGAAGCAAAGGCCCAGGAGAAAGGCAGAAAGCACAAATCTGTGTATTTACTAAGCAGCCTGTTTGCATTGACCGTGTTTACATTACCGACTTGTTCTGAAATGACTCCTGCTCTAGCGAGCAGGCAGTCACTTTAGGGTTTTGCTCTGAATAGTACTGGCCCATTTCCTTTGCACTCTGTACATTTATTTTCCCTTCGTTTATTAGACTTCTTAAACATGCCTACTGCCCACAGGTCTCTGGGCAGCGCTTCAAGATGAAACTCTACAATTAAATGACGCGCAGCGGCCAAAGAATAGGATTTCATGGAAAGGGGAGGGTGGGTGAGTCGGGAGTGGAAGGAGTGTATCCAGAGAGTCAGTGCCAGATCAGGAAGGTACATCTTATACCACACCTGGTAGGCACTGGGCACAAGGAGTTATTTGCTGGATTCAGTAAATTATCAAAACCCTTACAAGTTTGAGGTTGGATTTAAACTAAGATGCCAGCAGTTTAAAGTGGGTCATAGCCCTAGTCGGTTTGGCTCAGTGGATAGAGCATCGGCCTGTGGACTGAAGGGTTCTGGGTTCAATTCCATTCAAGGGCACATGCCCAGGTTGCAGGCTCAATCCCCAGGAGGGGGCATGCAGGAGGCAGCCAATCAATGATTCCCTCTCATCATTGATGTTTCTATCTCTTCCTCTCCCTTCCTCTCTGAAATCAATAAAAATATATTTTTAAAAAATAAAATGGGTTATAAAGCTGAACCAAAAACCATCCCTCGCCCCTAGGCTGTGGCTATGAATCTATGTTCAGGAAAGCTCAAAATGAGTCTGGACTCATCATGTGAAGACAGGACTGATGTGTGTAAAATGGAGAAGGACTGGTTACAGTAATAGCTAACATTCATTGAGTGATTACCACATACCAAGTCCTGTTTTTTATGGATAAAGACGTCTCCATCTCTTCTACATGAGACCATTTTGAGGGTCATGTTGTCAATGAGAGCACTGAGGCACAGAGAGTTGGAGTAATTTTCCCAGAGTCACACAGCAGGTAGGTGGAGGGCCAGGATGAACTCAGTCTGACACTGGAGATGGCTGTACTGGATGGACTGTGGGGGCCAAGGAGGATGCCCATATCCACCTGAAGGGCTTCACCGTTTAGATGGCACCTTTTTGGCAAGAGCACTCAATGACATCATCACAATGAACTCAAGAGTGGAGGGAGCTATTCCCCCAGCTACCTTTTCTCTCTTCTTTGTGGGTAGGATACAACAAAACAGGTCAAAAACACAGAAACACCTTACAGGCCTCTCCTCCCCTAATTCTTCCAGGTCTTTTCCTCCTTCCTTTTGGGTCACATGGTCTCTTCTTAATGTTAAGGGCCAATGTGGTAGCTAAGCCAATAGGGCTGCAGAGACAAACAAGTATCAAGGGACAGACTCAGACATGACACACATTTTGGAATTAACCAGATAGAGAAGTTAAAATAACTATGATTAATATTTAAGAGTTCTAATGGCAGGGGGAGGGGGGAATGACAATGTATAAAAATAAATGGATAACATAGCGGAGATAGAAACTCTAAGAAAGAATCATAGGCAGTGTTAGCAATTCTGGACCCCATTCTGGGGGTTCACTCCTGAGATATTAGCTCAGATGTTCTTGGTTTTGTTGTCTGCGTTTTTACACAAAAAAAAACTAAAACTAAAATGGAAATAAATAATGGTTTTGATAGGCTCATCAGGAGACCAAACACAGCTGAGAAAAGAACCAGTGAGCTTGAGATACAGCAATAGAAATTTCCCAAACTGGGATGGAGAGAAAAAAAGAATGATACTTTTTTTTAAAAAGAACAGAACATCAAAAAAGTGTGGGACAACCTCAAAAGATCTAGCCATGTATAATTGGAATGCCAGAGGAAAAAAGAAACAAAAACAGAGTAGAAAAATATTTGAGGTAATAATGGCTGAGAATTTTCCAAAATTAGTGAGGACACCAAACCACAGATCCAGAAGGATCAGAGCGCAACAAGCAGGAAAAACACCCAAAACTCTACACATAGGCATATCATCTCGAACTGCAGGATTCCAGAGACAAAGAGAAAGTCTTAAATAAGCCAGAGGAAAGAACACCCTGCCTACGGAGGGACAAGAATACGAATTACAGCGGACTTCTCATCAGAAAATCATGCAAGGAAAAAGAGAATGGGGCGCAACATTTAAGTGTTCCAAAGCAAAAATTACCCTTCAAAAGTGAAGGGAAAATAACAACTTTCTTAGACAAACAAAAACGGAGGGAATTCAAAGCCGCCAGTGGACCCTGCAAGAAACATTAAAAGGTGCTTTTTAGGAAGGGGGAAGGGTTATAAAATGGAAACTTATAAAGTCAGAAACTTCTGAGTCAAAAACTTGTATTTACATAAAAGAAGAGCATTAGAAAGGAGCACATAAAAGTAAAATAAAACCTTTAGTATTTCATATTCTTAATTGACTTAAAAGTTAGCTGTTTAAAATAATATTAGTTACAAGGGACTGAGTGACTGTAGCATATTAATTAAGTGAATGAAAGCAATGCTAAAAGGGACTGAGACAGAGAGAGAAATTGAAACTACATTGTTATAAGGTGACTGCCCTACAGGTGAAGTGTTATACGGACTTAGGTTAGCTGTAAATGTATACTGCAAACTCTAGAGAACCATACAAATTTAAAAAGTAAAATAAATATGCTGAGAGGAAAAAATAGAATTATGTAAAATGCTCAATGAAAATGAGAGACTATTGAAAAAGAGATGAAAAAAGAATAAACAAAGAACAAGTACAATGATTTTAAAAGAGTTAAAAACATGGTAGCTATTAATACAACTATATCAATAATCGCTTAAAATGTGGGTGGTCTAAATACACCAATTACAAGGCAGAGATTGTCAGAGTGGATAAAAAAAAATAAGACTCAACTATATTTTGTCCAAAGAACACACTTAAAATATAAAAACACAAAAAGGTTAAAAGTAAAGTGTGGAGAAAGATATGTTATGCTAACACTAATTAAAAGAAAGCTGGTGGGTCTATTAATTTCAGAAAAGGAAAGTTCAGAGCAAGAAAAAGTATCAGGTATCAAGGGGGTCATTACATAATAAAGGAGTCAGTTCTCCAATAGGACATAACAATCCTGAATATGTTTGTGCCCAACATGTTGGCGGTAAACACTGATAGACTTGCAAGGAGACATCGACAAATCCACTCTTTTAATTGTAGAGTTCAATACCCTCTTCCAGTAATTGATGGATTAAACGAGCAGAAAATCAGTAAGGATATAATTGACCTGAATAACACTATCATCTTGATCTAATTGATAGAGAATACTATACCCACCAACAACAGAATACACATTTTCTCAAGTTCACGTGAAACATTCACAAGACAGACTACATTAACAAATTTAAAAGAATAAGAATTATAGTATTTTATAGGACACTATGATTTTAAACTGGTAATCAATAATAAAAAGCTATAAAACTTGCAAAATATTTGGAGATAAAATAACATACTTGTATTAAAAAAAAAGACATGATTAAAGCAGCATCCAAAGAAATTGAATATATTTTGAACTAAATGGAAATAAAAACATAATTTATCAAAATGTGTGAGATACAGCAAAAGCAATGCTTAGAAACTTATAGCATTACATGCACATGTATTAGAAAGAAGAAAGATCTAAAATTAAAAATCTAACCTTCCACCTAAGTAAAATAGAGAAAGAAAAGCCATATAATCCTAAAGCAAGAACAAAATAAATAATATAAAAGTAGAGCAAAATTCAATTAAATTACAAATGAAAACAATAGAAAAGCATTTTTAAATCAAAAGCTGATTCTTTGAAAAGATTAATACAATGGACAAATCTCTATCCAGGCTCAACAAGGGAAAAAGAGAGAAGACACAAAGGACCAATAGTAGAAAAGGAAGAGGAATCCTCACTACAGATCCCACGACATTACGAAGATAATAAAGGAATACTAGGAACAAAGAGCTCACAAAGAGCTTAGATTAAATTAACCCATTCCTTGAAAGATAGATTACCAACACTCACATAAGGAGAAGCAGATAATCTGAAGAGGCCTCTAGTTATTTAAAAAGTACAATTCATAATTAGCAAACTTGCAAAAAAAGCAAGCGTCAGAACCAGATGGTTTCACTAGTAAATTATACCAAATATTTAAGGAAGAAATTATATCAACACTCCAAAATCTCTTCCAGAAAAAATGAAGCAGAGGGAACACTTCCTAATTCATTCCGTGAGACAAGTATTACCCTAATGCCTAAAACAGATAAAGACATTACAAGAGAAGAAAACAACCGGCTGATATCTCTCAAGACCATAAATGCAAAAATCCTCAATAAAATGTCTGCAAATTGAATCCCACACAATTAGACATACAACGAAGTGGGATTATCCCCGATATGCAATGATGATTCAACATTCAAAACCAATTAAAGTAATCCACCACATCAACAGGCTAAAGAAGAACATGTATATGACCATATCAGTTGCTGCAGAAAATGTATTTGACAAAATATAACACCTATTCATGATTAAAAACTCTTAGGAAGCCTGGCCGGCATGGCTCAGTGGTTGAGTGTTGACCTATGAACCAGGAGGTCACGGTTCAATTCCCGGTCAGGGCACATGCCCAGGTTGTGGGCTCGATCTCCAGTAGGGGGTGTGCAGGAGGCAGCCGATCCATGATTCTCTCTCATCATTGATATTTCTATCTCTCTTTGCCTCTCCCTTCCTCTCTGAAATCAATACAAACCTATATTTAAAAAAACAACTCTTAGCAAAATGGTAATAGGTAAATACTTTCTAGACTTGAGAAAGAGTGTGTACAAAAAAAACTCTACAGGTAATATCATACATGATAGTTAAGAAACTGGATGCTTTCCCTCTAGATTGGCAACAAGGCAAGGAGGACCTCTCTCGCCACTCCTATACAACCCCATAATGAACGTTCTAGTTACTGCAAGAAGACAAGAACATAAAATAAAAAGTATACAGATTGGAAAGGAAGAAGTAAAAGTGCCGGGGACACATCACAAGATGGGTGCCTTGGAGCCCGGCAGGGAACGTCTCCCCGTAAGAAGGGAAATGAATGGAGCAGGACTCTAGCCAACGCCACTCAATTCAGGGGCCTCAGGCTCTACTGAGCTCAGGGAGCTGGACTCCCAGTTCCCACCACTTCAACAGGCTGCCGTGACAACGCAGGATTTACAAGACCCAAAAGTCAGGTTGACCTCCTTTTTTTGTTTTCTGTCGCTTACTTGCAAATTGGTGTTCCAACCCAGGAATGCTCCTCCTCAGTAATAAACCTCAGTGCCGTTCCAAGGCCACACGGGAAGATGGGAAACAATGACACAGACTTAACTGCCACATGCAGACTCCGGGACACCGCTGTTCGGTAGACGGGTACGAGGTGCCCAAAGGCAAAGAGAGCTGAGGTTTCCTGGCCTAACCAGGGAGGATTCATTTCTTCCAGTCACTTTATACTGAAGCCAAACATGTTACCAGAGCTCCCGCGGGGTCTCTAATTGCCCCGGTGGCTTGGGTAATTGCTCTGGGCTCTTTCCCCTAAAGAGTAAACAGTGATGTGTCCTTTCAGATTTCCCACATCCTCTTCGTCCAAGTGCTCCTCAAGTAAGTATGTGCAGAAGGAGACAAAGACCCTGATAATCGCCGGCATAGGGGGTTCTTCTCCACAGTCAAGTGTTTTTGGTGCTTGTTTTAATCATCAAATTTCCCTCCTGGTATATATGGCCTTTCCTCAAGAAACCGGAGAATTCACCCTGGTTGAGATTCATAGAAGAATGTAAAAGACCTACTAGAAATATCTCAGAGAACTCAGAATATCATAGGTAAGATATTTAAAAACCCTAAAACCCATCTCCTTCTAGCCAATCCACTCCCCCTTTTTAAAAAAATATTTAATTTTTTTTATTGATTTCACAGAGGAAAGGAGAGGGGGGAGAGAGAGAGAGAGAGAGAGAGAGAGAGAGAGAGAGAGAGAGAGAGAGAGACACATCAATGATGAGAGAGAATTGGCCATCTCCTGCACACCCCCCACTGGGGATCAAGCCCACAACCCAGGCATGTGCCCTTGACAGGAATTGAACCCGGGATCCTTCAGTCTGCAGGCCAACGCTCTATCAACTGAGCCAAACCAGCTAGGGCCCCCCTCCCCTTTTAAACCTTAGATGCCCCTGTCAGCTAATTACCATCTACTCTCCGAAATGCTACTTGGCTTACGGTAGACACCGTGAGTCAAAGCTTCCTCTTGTCCCATTGACCCTCAAAATGACTTCCACATTTGATAAAAAATTTCAGCCTTGACTCACTGTCAATTTTCTGCTGGATTGGTTGACAAGGGTCAGCTTGACCCCTGTTGAAAGGGACTATTTAACTTCATCCCTAGCCAAAGCTACTCAGCATTGTCAAATTCTTGGTCAGCTAGACCAGGCACCAGACCTGGAGCCAAAAAAAAAGAGCATCTAAAGAAGCAGCAATAGAAAGGAGAAAGAAGAAGGTGCTCAGGTCAGAGGTGCAGGAAGCCCTCCAGTAGAAATGTTATTTCCTGTACAGGCTGGCAGCTCTAGGGAGTGATAACATGCACAGTGAGTAGTGAGCTCTGAGCAGCACTGGAGACAGACGGACCATGATTTTAGCCCCCATTCGGCCACATATTGGCTATGTTATTTGGGACAAATAATTACTTCTCTAAACCTAAGTTTCCTCATCTGTAAAATTGCAAGAATAATAATTATCTCAAGCTTGTTGAGAAGATCAAAGATTGTAATATGTGTGCAGTGCCAGGTAAATGGTTAAGTACATAATACATGTTAGCTGTTACCTTTCTTCCAGCTTTTTTGAGGTATCATTGACATATCACCTTTACATATAACACATAACAATAATGGTGTGTACGCTAGAGGTAACTTGCTTTTATAGAACAGAGTACAGGTGGTTTCAGTGTCATTGATTCGTTGGTGGATTGATTGATTGTATCATGAAAAAATTAAAATATTCTCAAATTATTATATCTTGTTCGAAGTCTAAGAAGAGGAAGTTTTCTCCTCTATCATCTTGAGTTAGTCAGCTAGAGCTGCCACCACAGACTGGGTAACTTAAACAACACACTTCCATTTTCTCAAGGTTCTGATAGAATTTCAAGATCAAAGTGCCGGCAGATTTGGTTTCTAGTGAGAGCTCTCTTCGAGGCTTAGAGATAGCTTTTTGTTGCATCTTTATGTGGCCACTCCTCAATGCAGAGAGGTGGGGGGGCTCTAGTATCCCCTCTTATAAGGACACTAATCATAGCAGAATAGGGCCCCACCCTTAATCTTTTATTTTATTTTATTGTTTAAAGTATTACATATAGTAGTACATATATCTCCTTTCCCCCCCCCCCCCCCGCCCATTGACCTTCCCCCAGCCTCCCCTATCCCCATAGTTAATCTTAATTAGGTCCTTAGAGGACCCATCTCCAGCCTCATTTGGGAGTTAAGACTTCAAAGTATGAATTTGTTGGGACACAAACATCCAATCAATAGCTCGTTTCCTATAATTTCTTGCTCTCAGAGGGAAAAAAAAGAAGAAATGCCATTGGAATAATGGCATATATGCCTCTCAGCAATGTGAGAGTTACTCTATTTATTTGCCCAATGAATTATGAAAGTGGGGAAAATTGGGTGCCTTTTGTCAAATACCTACTCTTATGGACTGTCTGCAGAAACAGCCCCAATTTCCCCCTGTTCCTCTGTCCGTGCCCTTTGGCAGTGCCCTCTCACACTGGGGTTTAGCCATGTGACCTCTTCGGGCCTGTGGGATATTAGCAGGGACATAAAAAGCACTTGTACATTAAAGCATGTCAGCTTGTTATTCTTGGAACGCAGCTGCCATGGAAACAAGCCTGTGCCATCCAGCTGGTGAAGAGACCACCTGCAGGAGACCTGAGACCCTCCGCTGACAACCAGGGAGCCCTCAGCTATTCCAACAGTTGACAGCAAAAGGGTGAATAACCCCCCCTCCCCCAGCTGAGATCAGCCAAGCCTGGTACAGGTCAGCAGTACTACCAGGACAGCCCAGCCTAAAATGCTGAGCCACAGAGTCATGAGCCAAATAATTTCGTATTGATTTTAGACAGTAAGTGTTGACTTGGTTTGTTACGCAGCAATAACAAACTGATACATCTGCAAAGTAGTTGGGACTATACTATGCCCTTTAGGAAATACAGAAGAAATGCAACATGCGATTATAAGTGAGAAGAGAAGACATACACAGGCCATCTATATCCTGCAGCTGTTAATAAGGACAATTTCACCGTTTGTTGAATGCAATATGAGAACATTAATATTAAGGTGTGAGGGAGTTGTACATAACCTGGAAATGATTTTCTTTAAGCAATTCTAGCATTTTGCATCTCATTTAGGATGAAAAGCAATGAGGCTTCTGAGAATGAATAACAGAGGGAGGGGGAGACATCAGGGACTGAAAGAAAACTCTCTCTCTCTGGTTCAATTCATGTTTGAGAAAACGAGTCAGATCACTTTTACTTTTATCCAAATTGGTTTGCCCATTCCTTGAAATTACATATGATGACATAATCCGAGTCCAACTTGGCAAAAGAGAGAATTTGCAGCTCGAGTCTGGTTTCCCTTCAATTTTCATTTCCCCTGGGTACCATTCATATTTCTTACAGACACTTTCCCTTGTGACCCAATCTAATTTGATTCCCTACCACATTTCCCCTACCAAGAGCTTCCAAAGCTATTTTGCAGAGATCCTATAAATACTGCTTTGACAATATTTCAAAGATAATATTCAGGGGGGAGCTTTGACTCCACAAAGAAAGGGGGGTGGGGAAAAAAAGGGTTCTTTTCAGGACAGTGTCTACAATGGTGCCTGGATGTTAGTTACCAATCAGTCTCAGGGATCTACACTGAGTGGCCAGATTATTATGATCTCTGAACCCATAATAATCTTGCCACCCACTGTATGTGTGTGTGTGTGTGTGTGTGTGTGTGTGTGTGTGTGTGTGTGTGTGTATTAGAGGCCCAGTGCACAAATTTGTGCATGGGTGGGGTCTGGCCAGCCTGGCCAAGAGGAGGGAACATGGGTGGTTGGCGGGCCTACCTGCTGGTTGAACTCCTGGTTGAGGGGACAATTTGCATATTAGCCTTTTATTATATAGGATATACACTGAGTGGCCAGATTATTATGTGTTCAGAGATCATCATAATCTGGCCACTCAGTGTATTTTCCCAAGTGACTTAGAATTGGCCTGTTATTTTGGCTTTCTATGGAAACAGCCAACCATGGTTGAAAGTGGAAGGAAAAATATGACCAGTCAGGACGAAGCTCTGGAAATGAGGGAGGGTTTGTTTTCGATGAAAAAACACAAGGACAAAATGAAGGATGGCCATGCAGGCACCAAACTCCACTGTCATGTTAAGAAGTGAGAGAAGGAGCTAGGATTCCTCTTTGTGGAGAGAGCTGACATCTGGGAAATGGCTATTCATTGACATGTAGATAAAGAATTTCTAAATTTCTCCATTCGCCCTGTCTCCTCTTGACCTTGTGGGTCTCGTCCCACTGGCCCCTGGTGATCAAGCCCTCTTCACTCCAGCATTTAACTAAGAAACCCTTGTATTAGTTGGCAAGCACTGCCACAACGAAGTGCCACAGACCGGCTGGCTCAAACAATAGACATTTCTTTCCTCACAGTTCTGGAGGCTAGAAGTCCAAGACCAAGGTGTCAACAGGGTTGGTTTCCTCCGATGGCTTCTCTCCTTGGCTTCTAGATGACCACCGTCTCCATGTGACTTCACATGGTCTCCCTCTTGTGTGTCTGTGTCTTCTTATATGGACATCAGTCACACTGGATGAGGGCCTACCCTCATGACCCCGTTTAACCTCTTTAAAGACATCTCCAAACAAAGTCACTTTCTGAGGTACTAGGGGTTAAAGGTTCAATATATGAATGGCGGCGGGGGTGGGGGGGCGCGGGGACACCAGTCCCTAACACATCTTAAGGTCCTTTACCCTAGAAACCCCTCTACCTTTTACTTTACAAACTCAATATCAAGTCAATTTTCTCAGTTTCATAACCACACAAGGGGGCTGAAAACCACTTCCAGGTTACATATACATATCCACTTCAAAATGCATCTCAATTTCAGAACTGTGAATGATCAGAGAAAAAAAAATCATCTTAGAAGAAATATGGTAATAGATGTCTTTGAAAACTAAGCAATGTCTGCTAGGTTCAAAAGACTGAGTCTCTAATGGTCAGAATGAGAATAAACCCGCTACGGTCCGCGGAAGAGGGATGTGAAGATGGCGCCCCACGTGACAAGCAATTGAGATCAGGTAGCTACACATTCTAAACGCTCGTCACATCAGTAAGATGCTCGGTGCAGGTTGGACAGGCAGTGAGGAAGGGAGCAGAATATTCTCATTCAGAAACAGTACACTGTGCATGGGCCACAACGAGCTTTTTCTTACAAGGTCCTGCTTTTCAAATCCCTACAATGCTCTACTTCACCCTCTAATAATTACATGAATATTAAAGAGGCAGCCAATGATTGTTGACAGGGTGATTCAGTACCATCATTTCAGGGATACTAACACAGGGACAATGTTTTTCTTTGTTTTTTAATACCTTTTTATTGATTTCAGAGAGGAAGGGGGAAAGAGAGAGAGAGAGGCATCAATAATGAGAGAGAGCTCTAGCCGGCTTGGCTCAGTGGATAGAGCTTCGGCCTGCAGACTGAAGGGTTACGGGTTTGATTCTGGTCAGGGGCATATGCCTGGGTTGCAGGCTCGATCCCCAATAGGGGGCGTGCAGGAGGCAGTCAATCAATGATTCTCTCTCATCATTGATGTTTCTATCTCTCTCTCCCTCTCCCTTCCTCTCTGAAATCAATAAAAATATATTTTAAAAAGTGTGAGACAGAATCATTGATCAGCTGCCTCCTGCATGCCCTACACTGGGGATCAAGCCCGCAACCCAGGCATGTGCCCTGACCGGGAATCCAACCGTGACCTCCTGGTTCATAGGTCAATGCTCAACCAGCCAGGCAACACAGGGACAATGCTGATGCCAAGCTGCCTCCATCCTTATTCCTGAGGATGAGGACCTGTGTGTGTGTTCCTGTGAACCTTATCATCCACTTCTAACTGAAAGGAAAAGTTGTTCCCTGTCAGGACGACCACATCTCGGGGGTAAACATGAAACTGAAACTCACTCTGTTTCAAATGCTTCTCTTTCTATATCAACACTTCACCTCCGAGTCAATGACTTTCATGTTCACCTTGAACACTAAACACGGAACAGACACTGACCTCTAACCTGGCCTGACTCCCTGGCCCTGCACTGCACTGCCCAGATTCTCCCACAAAGGCCACCTGGCTGCTTTACCTTCAGAAATATGGCTGATGACCGAAGGCAGGTCAATTGCAAAATCTATTTCTTTTTCCTACTCAGAGCATTCGTTTCCTTGTTTTTGCACTTTTTGTCTTTAAAAAAAAAAAAAAAATCGCCCTATTTTGGAAATTATCTTAAAAGAGGATCATTCTTATTTTGATGTCTCTAACCACACAGCCCAGGCCGGGGCTGCCCCGTGACTGTTTTTCTTTGGTGAACTGATCAAAAGTCCCCTGGCTAATTATATCATCTCGCGGAGGGGAGCGAGTGCCATTCATACTTACTTGGCTTCGGCGACTAGGTCGCCACTGTGTAAAGAGGCTAGGTCTTTGGATGCTGACCAAAAGGGAACAAGAGGGAGAACCAGCACCAGCAAGACAGACAGGCTGCTATTCTTGGATCCATCCAAATATACCTTTGGAAGTGGTGGAGCGAGGAGAACACATTTTTTCATTCCCACCACATTTGTCAGCCTGATGTCTTCCTGAGTCAGCAGCGCCCTGTTCAAGCGCAAAGGATCCCAGGAGTTTCCCAGCCAAATGGCTTCAGTGTGTTATCAGGGTCGTCTGTCCCTGATGGTTTAGTGCCGGGTCCCTTGCTTCTCCAAGTTTAAGGCCAGGACGTAAATGGTGCCCATATCCTCCCTGTGTGTCTAAGAGAAGGGCACAGGACAAGCCGTGAGGCGCCGAGTGCTGGGAAACTTCTTGGTCTGAGTCTCTTTCTCAGGAGTCAGCGTTCTCCGCCAGGGCCTCTATTCATGTGGGATATAATGTTATTTCATTTTCCTCTGGTCATCTTACTTCCCTGGAGAGAGCTTGACTCATGATATAATTATATGCTCGGCCAGTTCCCAGTGAAAGTCACTCCGGACTGCCACCGCCTGCCCCCCGCTGATGTCCCATTCCAGTGCCAAAGAGCACAGCGCTCGGCCAGAACCCAGCGGCACTCTTTGCAGAACCGTTAATGATTCGGTTCTCGGAGGGCACTTCGCATTGACCGTCCTCCGAGGGGTCGACAAGCCCTGGGCATGAGTGACTCACTGCAGAGCCAGCCCCTTCTGTGGTCTCTGGGGCCTGCAGCACACACACCCCCGCCCCCCTGCCTTCTCTTCGGTGGCTCATAAAATGGTTCCTGGAGGACAGGCCATATTTTCCAATGTTTGGGGTTTAGGCTTATTGCACAGAAAATATAAATGCGGCCATGTGAGTGACAGACTAGTCCTGTGCAAGGCCAGCATGGAGACAGGTGATCGTGGCACCCATTCTGCCCAGTGGCTGGTTCCCTGCCCCTAAGGCGGATGGAAGTCCATCAGGACAGGGAAAGCCTGCTGTAGAGGGGACATGGGGAAGCCATCGTTTCCAGCTGCTCCGCTTCATCTGGGTAAATGGTCTCCTCACTTGTGGTAATTACTTCCAGGGCTAGAAGCTCCTTACGCAGCACCTTTCTAGAACTAGAGTTCCAGAAAGGTAAAATACATGTTTCACCATAAATCATTTTGTAGGGTCTTTTTAAACTCTCTTTTTAAAAACTGGCTATTGAAAGCATAAATCATTTTGAAATGCATTGTTGCACTTATAGCATTTGTAGAAGTAAAACGTATGGTGATAATAATACTAAGGTAGGAAAGGAGAAATGAAAGTATATTCTTACAAAGTTCTTATACTTTATGCAAAATGGTATAATATGGCCTGCAGGTAGACTGTAATAAGCTAAAGTTATATGTGGTAAACCAAAAAGCAGTCACTAAAAGTTTTTAAATGGAGATGTAACGAATAAGTCCATAACGAAGATAAAATGGAACAAAAAATATGCAACCAATCCACAATAAGGCAGAAAAGAGGAAAAGGGTGGAGAACCAGGTGGGACAAATAGAAAATACACAGCAATCACATTAAATGTAAATTATCTAAACATAATAAGGAACAGACAGAGGTTATAGATTGAAACACAAACATAAAACAAGCAAAAAAAAAAAAGACAGTTGGCAACTATAAAAAAATAAAATTTTAATATAAAGACACAGGTTAAAAGGAAAAGGATAGAAAAAGATGTATCATTCTAGTATTAATCAAAGAAAATGGAAATGGCTATCTCAATATCAAAGTTGATTTCTGGTAAGAGATAAAGAGGGTAATGTCATAATAAGAAAGCAGTTAATTTATCAGGAATACATATCAATCCTAAATATTTTATGCAGCTAGTAATAGAGATTCAAAAGTACATAAAGCAAAAACTCAGAGAGGTGAAATGAGAAATAGATAAACTCACAAATATAGTCAGATATTTCCACACCTCTCTCAATAAATGATAGAACAAGTACACCCACACAGAAAAAAACAGTAAGTATATGGAAGACAAACAATGTTATCAAACAACCTAATTGACATTTATAGAACACTCTCCCCAACAATAGCAAAATACACTTTTTTTCCAAGTGTACCCAGAACATTTACCAAGATCAGCAATATTTTAAGCCATAAGACAAATCTCAATAAATTTAAAAATATTCAAACCATACAAAATATGTTCTCTGACCATAATAGACTTAAATGAAATAGGAGTAACAGAAAAAAATCTTGGCAAAATCTCCCAATATTTGAAGACTAAATAATGCACTTTTAAATAACCCACAGATCAAATGAGGAATCAACAGAAAAAGAGAAGTGTTTAAAATAGAAGAAAAAGAAAACATATTAAAATTTGTGGGGTCCTGCTAAAATAATACATAAAAGAAACTGTATAGCTTTAAATAGTTTTATTAGAAAAGAAGAAAGCCTCAAATCAATGATCTAATATCCACCTTAAGGGACAATTAAAGAACAACAAATGCTAAATAATAATAATAATAAATGGAGCAGAAATCAATGAAATAGAAAACAGAAAAGTAATATTAAAATTAATTAAATCAAAAGCTTGTTCTTTGAGAAGATGGACAAACTTGGTAAACATCTAGAGAAAAGTGAGACTATATCAACTACTACTATTAGAAATCAGACAGGGATATCACTCTAGAGCCTACCAAATAATAAGAGGATATTCACTGGCAAATTATAGCAAAAAAGAAAATAATTTTAAGATGTAAGTTCTTTCTAAATTGATGACTAGTACAAAATCATCACAATCAAAATACCATCTGGCTATTGTGCACAAATTGGCAAAAATTCTAAAATTCAGAGGGAAATTCAAAAGACCTAGAATAAGTAAATAGTTTTAAAACAGAAAGAATGAAGTTGGAATACTTACACTACCTTATTTTAAGAGTTAGAATAAATCTACAGTAATCAAGACAATATGATATTTGCATTGATATAAAAGTAGATTAGAGAGTCCGGAGTATACATATAAATGGTCTATTATGACACTGTCATAAAAATTATCTCAAAACGGGTCACAGAAGTATCTGTAGAAATATAAACTATAGAACTTCCAGAAGAAGACAAGGAGAAAATCTTGGTTACTTTGGATCTGGCAAAATTTTTAAAATAAGCATAAAATATCATATATAATAATAGGTATTTATAATTTACAACATATTTATAACATCTATAATATGTTGGACTTCCTAAAAATTAAAACCTATTGTTCTTCAAAAGACACTGTTAATCAACCAAAGAACTTGTATGCATATGTGCATAAGCCATGGACACAGACAATAGGAAGGCCTGGGGGGTGGGAGGGAGGCAAGAAGAGGTCAATGGGTGGGAAAAGGGAACATATATAATACTTTCAACAATAAAGATTTTAAAAAAACATAAAAAAATGGTAATTATGTGAAAAAAAGACACCGCTAATAAAATATAAAGCCAGTTACAGACTGAAAGATAAGATTTGTAAATCTTCTAACCCATGAAAATACTGGTACATAGTCTATATAAAGAACGCTTCCAACTCAATATATATATATATATATATATATATATATGTATATAATATGCATATACTAGAAGAAAATACACAAAAATATTTGTACTAGTCATTTCTGCATGTACAGATGATTTGTTAAATACTATTTCTTACTTCTGTATTTTCCCTTTTCTAAAGCTAGTATGCTATTTTTAAAACCAGAACAACAACAAAAGACCTCATTAAAAAAAATACTTAACCAGCTGCTCTTCCTAACATCATGATTTGAGGGTCACCACACAGAGAGATGGGTCCCCAGGTCTCCCTGGAGATGAACCATGGATGGTGCCAGCTTTAAAATAGCCTCCCGGGACAAAGGGGTCCCGGGCAATGGATCAGAGCGGGAGGCAGGCATGTTACTCAAGGCTGCACAAGGCGTGGTCTGAGGTGGGGGAGTCAGAATGTTAGAGGAACTGAAGCTGCAAGGAAAGAAGCAATAATATAGGTCAAATCTACGATTCAAGGCATGAAAACAAGGAAGATGGAATCTGGTGGGTTCTGTAATGGAGGAAAATGTAACTCCCTACAGGGTAAAGTGGCAGTGTCCCCAAGGGCAAACTCAACTGAACGCTTCGTGTTTCTGTAGTTTGAAATGATCTACAGGAAGGCTGGTGGGGGGTGGGGGCTGGGGTGTTGCTTGTCTGAAGGAAGGAGATGGACTCCCTTGGGACATGGAAGAAGCAGGGCATGGGTGTGCTTGCTGGCTTTCCGTGTTGCAGCCCTACTCCTCCCACTGATTTCATTCATTTATTTATTCTAGAGTGAGAAATTTTAAGCCATAGTGAAGGTTTAGATCCAAGAAGTGAAAGAGCCCTTTTACCTAAGAGGCCATTTAAAACTTGGAGCACCGGTGGCAGAACTGGTTCCAAGATCCAGGTGACAAATTTCAACTCAGAGGTGATGAAAGGGAAACTCTCTCCACCTCCACCGCACCTCACACACAGACCACAGCACGGTTTTGGCTGGGAGAACGCGTGCTTTTGCACAACCTGCTTCTCTCACCAGAACCTTCTTCGCTCCCCTAGTACATTCCTGCTCTGCACCCAGGCCCAGCTCCCTCGTCACAGCCCAGACCTTCCTGGGCAGCTACATGCACGGTGATGTGCTATGCCATGTGGTCTGCCTTCCCAGAATTCACCTCGCTTGCAAGTTACATTTCTTTAAGAAGACTTGGTTGAGTCAGTCTCCTCTACAGATTACAAATTCCATGTATTCCTGGTGCCTAGTACAGTGCCTAGAGTACAGAAAGCCTGCAACAAGAACAACAAAAGAACTTCCAAGGAATGAGGGAAGATAGAGAAGAACCACTAGGCGTTACCTGTAGTGCAGGAATGCAGGCCCCTCGTGGACGTTACGGGGAGCAGTAATGGTGGTGGGTCACCATGATCCAGTGGCTGGCCGGCAGCAACCGACAAGGAACTCCTAAGGAAAAGAAGAGGATGGGACATGAGAGGCATCCTAGATCCACAGAAAATTTAGTCACAGGAAGTGCATTCATGTAGAAGTCACCCCCTCTTCATTCACAGCACACACACACAGGATCTCTGCTGGCAACGCCTCTTGGTCCTGTGATCTAATGAATCTTGCCCATGGTGTGGGACAGAAATTCCGACTGAGCAGTGAGTAGATTCTGCTGTCTTATCATCCACACTCCTCCTCCCCTTTTCACCCAGTGTTCCCATGCCTCTGCTGTCCTTACTCAAGACCCTCAGTTCCATGGCATCGCCTTCTGTCGGATGAAGGGGTGGACTTTCTCAGGATCTTTGCACTGTATGGGTCCAAGAGCTACTCCCAGAAGCCCCATGAGGGAGCCAGACCCAGGACGACTTGCCAATTACTCTGCATCTGCTTATCCCACCGGGGCCAAGCCCCTCACACATAGCTGTTTGCCTTGGATTCTACGGGGACCATTTCTGAAAACTTATCTTCTTGGTTTGGGTTCTTGAAAGAGAAGGGAAAGTGGGGAACGGGGAGAGAAAGAGAAGGAAAAAAATAGTTAAATTGGTCAAATTGTGTTTGCCGTGGTCAGTCTCTAAGTCAGTCACTAAGGGCAGGGAGTGATGTAATGATGATGATGATGATGTTTCTGATGAGGAAGAGGAGGGTGAGTGGCAGGAGATGGAACATTACAGGTATCGATCTAAGAACAGCGCCTGACCCCTAGTGCTAGCCCTGGCCTGCTTACCGGGTTCTGCGGGCACAGCCTTAGTCAGACACTGAGGTGGTGGCGTCAGTATCACGACAAATCTCAGATGCAAGTCCTGAACCTCTCACGCTTGGGAAAACTCCTACATGGACTGCTGCTCAGTCATCCCTGGGCTAGATCCACACCTTCCTGCCTTCAGGGATGCTCCCGGCCACCCTGTGGCCTGCGCTGAGGGTGACTTCTCTCTCACTCCCTTCTGTATCTAGAACTGGAACCGTCTGCGTGATTCAACTCATTTAGACACAAGCATGTGAATTTCTCCTGCCCGGCAACAGGTTTAGACTGAAGCCCAAGTTGCTCCTAACTGTGGGTGTTTTCGGCGGGTCGTAAATTAAGCTTAAACCTAGACTTCATAAATCTGACCTTTGGCCTGACCAGTGTGGCTCAGTGGTTGAGCATCAACCTATGAACCAGGCGGTCACGGTTCGATTCCTGATCAGGGCACATGCCCAGGGTGTGGTCTCGGTCCCCGGTGGGGGGCGTGCAGGAGGCAGCTGATCAATGATTCTCTCTCATCACTGATGTTTCTCCCTCTCCCCCTCCCTCTCCCTTCCTCACTGAAATCAATAAAAATATTTTTAAATAAATAAATCTGGTCTTTGGATACCGTTTAGCCCTTCTAGTAAAAACTAAACAGTCAACCTGTTTGAAGAAGTCTAACTAGCTTAACTAATACTTTCTTCTTTTATAATTTCCGATGTTTACAACCCTGCAGACCCCTGACCGGCATTGAAAGAAATTTAGAAACAAGTCCAGGGAGGCAATGCATCCACTAACTCAAGTCAGTCCTGGGCTCCCAACTAACTCCCTTGGAAGGAAACAGCTTTTCAGAATAAAAAAAAAAAGGGGGGGGGGCTACTTACCCTCCAAATTTATTTTGTTTTTATTGACTTGAATATGGAAATTAAAAAAAAAAAGGCAACCACCAAAGTTTTAACTGGGGATCTATGTGGCACTAATTACAGGTTCTCTGCCCACTGTGCCCGGATCAATGGAGAAAAACAGCCGTAAGAGGAAAAACAAAAACACATTAAAGCAAGAAAATACCTCTTTGCAAGCAAGCCCTTTACTTGGGAGAAGCCACAATTTTATGACTTTTTCAGCGGAGACAGAAATGTATTTTTTTTTATTCTCTCCTTCCTATGGGGCATTAAAGACACACCCTAAAGCAGTGGGCTGCCCATCAGCCATGGAAAGCTTAACAGATGATGACATGAATGCCACGGAGGTGATCGATAGCCACATTTTTTAACCCGTGGACGGACTCTTTAATTCTCCAAACTGCTCGTGACAGAAGGAGCTTTCTGGGAACAAGGGAAGAGTCAACATCTTAGGAAGAGGCAATGCTTTGTGTTGGTTCCCAGCTCCGATCCCGTCCAAGTTGAATGTTGCACACAAATCTCCGCTTGTGAGACACCCTCATCTACCAGTTAATCAAAGCCCTGCAAAGTCAAGGAAACCTGTGTTTATGGGAATCTGGCATTTCTGTAAAGTTTTGAATGAGGCCTAAATAGAGCAGTTCATCTCATTTTGAAACTAATGATTCCTGCCAAGTGGTTTTCCAAAGCCGGGTCTTCTGGCCCAGTCAGCATTTAGGAATTCATTTATGAGTCGGGTTGGTCGGAGACTCTGGAATTCAAATTTATGTCTGCAGCCCACGACTTTGCTCTGATAGGTCTCTGAAAAGAGATTGTAATCAATTTACCAAACCCAGACTTCAGGAAATTTTCATATCCCAGAAAGAAGTGCTGGTGTGGGGCTTTGTCTACTTTCTCAACCCGCCTCCTCCCCCATCGCTCCCTGAGAGCGGGCTGTGGAGGGCGGGCCATTGTCTACAGGGCATTTGCCCCATAGCTTGTCCCTCCGCTCAAAGCAGCCCCACTGGGTGCTCTGGAAGTTGCCTCCCTGAATCGACTTGCTGGTGGTTTATAAAGTGGCAGAATATACGAGTGGCTGGTCACCTCGGACAGCATGTGTGCTATCCATCCTTTTTGTGATGGAAGTAGCAAAAGCCTGTTAATTAGTCATCCAATTTGTCGTAAAGATTGATCAGCCCCGAAATGTTCCAGGAAATTAGAATACAGGTTTGGGGTGAGTGTGTGAGAGTGTGTGTGTGTGTGTGTGTGTGTGTGTCCCAGTCTTTATAAACCCAGTCTTTCCTTTCTCTTGGGGCAAGGAGCAAGCATTGAGCAGCTTTTCAATGCGCCCATAAATTTTCTGCTTTTTGCGAAAGTTTCCTTTGAAGAAGTCATCGAATAAATTAGCAAAGCTGGAAATGTGCCTCTAGTTTGTGTTGGCTTTGGCTTTTAGGGAGTTACTTAATAAACAAAAGTCAATGGATTCAAACAGTAACAAAGTAATTTCAATGATGAATCAAGTGTGAAAACCGGTTTAACCTCTCCTGTTTTACAAACTCGACATCACCCTGACGAAACGAATACAAGAATAAGACACCCATCTGGAAATCTCATCTGAAATATTAGATCGGGAATCTAAAATTCAGCCAAATAGTGTGGCTTGTAGGGATATCCTGTCGGATAATAAATTGCATTAATCTTACTTAAATTTTCCATCTAAATCATGCCCTGAGGCCATAGTACGCTGAGGAAACTATGCCTTACTTTCAATGCATTGTGCTACTGAAAACGATATTAAAAGAAGAGGGGAAAAGAACTTCGCTTGTTTTTTTTTCTCCTGACTGGTTTTTCCAACATTAAAAAAAATAATTAAAAAATCCATGTGGAACCTTCTAGCTCTTTGGGAAGAACCAAACACTGGCTGAGTTTCTATAGTCACCAACGGGAATTGATGTCAATCACAGGGGCCTTTCAGGAACTTCTGTCTCTTCCCCATCGGTGAACTCTGAGCCATGTGGCTTATAGGAAACTTTTTGTTTTGTTTTGTTTTTTGTTTCGTTTCATTGGGGGGAGGGAAGTATCATTTTCTTAGCCTCATTTTGACTTTCCCATATACAGAACTGCAAACAGTGTCTTTCTTGAAGATTTCCTTAGTCCTTTCACATTTTAATAGAAAACATTTAAATCTGCTTAAATTTCTCAACCTAAAAAAAAAAAAAGAAATTGCCAGGAGGAGGGAAAAAAAAATCTCATTGTGGCTTTCCTAGAGCAGCAAGAAGGGATTCCGCGGGCTCGGAAGCCCCACCCGGCTCTGGGCCTCTGTCTGCCACTGCCATACACTGGAAACAGCCCGGGAACTAAAAGGTGTTAGAATAATGTTGACTCAACGCTCAACCCACACACACATATGCTCCGAAACGCTGAGTCGTCTCTGTTGGTTCCGAGTGTCTGCTCTGTGAGCATTCCCGGTGAGAGGGGTTCCTGGGACAAAGCCCCACCAATTCCCCGCGCTGGGCAAAGGGCTGAGCAGAGAAAGTGGACGAGGAGCCATGTCAGGAACGATGCTGTCCACTGGGAGCGCCGTGCTCGGCCCTTCACATCCATCGCCAGCGTGGCCCTCCCAGCATCCTCTAGGGCAGGCATCGCTGCCATCACCCGCAGGTGAGGAACCACACTCAGAGGCCGCTCACCTGCCTGCGGTCACAAGGCTACCAGTGACAGATGGAGCTGGGACCTGAGAGGACCCTCCACTCCTCTGAAAATCAAACCACCGGTGGGTGGGATAAAGTAGAATCAATGCCCATCTTCTTTTATTTTTAAAAAAAAACATATTTATATTGATTTCAGAGAGGAAGGGAGAGAGAAAGAGATAGAAACATCCATGATGAGAGAGAATCATAGATCGGCTGCCTCCTGCATGCCCCACACTGGGGATCGAGCCCGCAACCCGGGCATGTGGCCTGGTTCATAGGTTGATGGCCAACCGCTGATCCATGCCAGCCGGGCACCAATCTTCTTTTAGAATAGATGCCATGAGGAGCCTCAACCTGTCAAACCGAGGCTGGTTGGAGACATGGCCATGAAGTCAGCCTCAAAGCCACAAATGTCACGGTAATTCCAGACTCTTTCCTTCCTCTCGTCCTCCATGTCCTAACAGTCCTAGCTCCTTCACAATCTCAAATGAAAAATGATTCCAGTACCCATCACTCCTTTCCATTCTCACTGCATCACTCTAGCCAATTCCTAGGGACCTCTCATTTCAACAGTCTCTGGACTGTCCCTCCTCTCACCCCCAAGATGCTAGTGCCCAGCTTCCAGCACCTGGTGGGCTCTCACCACCCATAGGATAAGCTCCCCTGGTGGAAACACAGCTCCTGCCTGGGCTCCCGGATGCATCTCCCACCACCACCCACCTCCACTCACACTTGATGAGCCAGAGGTTCCAACTCAGGAATCAGCCTCAGCAAAAATCATGTGGTTTCATGCATGAGGTCTCTCCTCACATGATCCCTTCTACCTGTAGGAACCTTGCCCACTCCCTCTCTACTCCCCCACCCCACACAGACTTCTTGATTAGAGTGAATACTATGCTTCCTTTTATACCCACCTTCCACCCTTGTCAAGGTCAAATGGGGCCCTACCCCCTTGTGCGCCCATAAAACCTTGGGCACCCCTCTCGCCCAGTCCTTAGCACAGGCATTGAGATAATCCATCTACAGCTTGTCTCTGACTAGACTGAGGTCAGGGCAGGGCCCCGTCTGACCTTGGGTCTTCCGACACCACCTAACCCCCCACCCTGCTGAGAGCAGACACACAATAATCAATGTCTGTTGAATGGAGCCCAGACTCTGCTTCTGTTTTAATGTCTTACCTATAACTCTTTGGTGACTCAGACAGAGTGTGATGACACTTTTTTTTTTCCCTTGAGGGAATTTTAGTGGGTCCGCTTATGTAATGGTTTCATTTCCCTTCCATTTCCCACAACTCACTGCTCCTTCCTCCTCAACTTCCCACCTGACCCACCCCAGGCAAACTAGAATGTTCTCTCTACTCCTTTTTGTAGACCATAATTGCCAGACCTCCCCTTCTCTCGTCCAGGGCTTATCTTCCTCCAAGGCCTCTTCTCCCCTTCCCTGCTAACCTTCCCTAACTCTACCTCACCACCACCCCCCCCCAGCCCAACCATTCCATCCATCCTTGAACTCAGCTCTTTTGGGTTCTGTGATTGTTTCTGGGCTCCTGCATTTGAGGGCTGAGCACCCCTAATGGCTTGCTCAGTTATGCCGAATCGTGTGCTCAGAGAGGGCAAGGGCCTCGGTTCAGCTGAGTCTCAAGCAGCCCACCCTAGAGGCACAGCTCACCCCCCAGTGACCAGGGCCGCCTCCGGAAGTCACAGTGCTGTTTTCAGTCACCGAAAACCCCTGGGTCCAGCGTGGCAGAGCTGCGTTGGATGTGAATGGTTTAAAGCAGAAATATGACCAGACCACCAACATTGCAAAAGCCGGCTGCTCAGCTATCCCAGGGTCCTGCCAGGAGGGGATTACTCTGAACCTACTGTCCATTACTCCGTTTCAACGAGCTACTCTCATAACATTCTTTGAGGTTAGATGCTCCCACTGAAATGAATAATGGCATAGTTTATGGTACAGGGGGAGCTGGAAAAGAGCGGTGTCATTATTGCTCTAAGTGCCCGCAAAAGATGCTTATGATCGAGCAAGGACCCAGCCACAAACACACAGCTCATTGCTAATCAACTCATTTACTTCCACGTAAGGTTGCACATCGTTGTGCAACCCGGAAGGAGGGCTGAGAAATGTCAGCAATTCAGCCCAAGGCTATTTGTCAACAAAACCAACCCATTTCACCAGCCTCAGCAAACCATTGCAGCAAGCACCGGCCTTCTTGTTTCCGTAGAAGAAAATGGTTACACTCCACCTTAAACGGAAAGGACGGGTGCTCACCGCCACGCAGACAACGCACACAAAACAAGAGGGCATGTTCAGGGGAAACTGGGAGGTTGGGAGGTGGAGAGAAAAGACATGATTTTGTTCCCTGAGGTGACCAGACCACCTTTTTTTTCCCTACTACTAAAAGGGAGAAAGGAAGAAAGAGAGAGAGAGAGAGACAGACAGACAGACAGAGACAGAGAGAGAGAGAGAGAGAGAGAGAGAGAGAAAGAAAGAAAAGTTTTTCACTTATTATGAAACATTTCTTTAAAGAAACCTAAGATTGTGCCCACTTCGGCAGCACGTACACTGAAGAAATCTAAGCTGTCTTTCGTGTCCTACACACATTTACTCTGGCCTTGCTATACGCCAGACGCTGTTAGGTGCTGGGCAGGTAAAACCCCCCTCACGCGGAGCTCACAAGGGAATCCCGGGAGAAGGAAACACAGGCACAGATCATCAGACTCCGAAGCGACTGGCTGTGACAGAGATGTGTCATTGGGAATGACAAGCTTAGAAAAGAGGCATTTCTAGTTGACCTCTGGCACACTTGTACTCGTTCGTTTTTCTTACAATCACCCTTATAGATCTTGAAAGTAATCACCTGAAGCTACTTAAGGCGAAAGGGGCACTATATATAGCAAATAACTGCAGCCGTGACGCAAAGGAAGAACAAGGTCATTCAGAGGAAAGAGACCGTGAAATAAGCCAGGGAAATGTGGGAATGAGAAGCCCCCAGGGCTGTCACTGAACCTGAGGTAATGAGAATTCGAGAATCAATATGGAGAGGGCTGCTCCAGGCCTGACTGCCACAAGTTCTGGGACAGGAAGCAGTAGCAGCACTTGACCTGACCCTCTCTCTTCCCCGCATTCAACTGCATGTCTCCTCTTCAGTTCGCTCGTGCCTCTTACATGAGCCTGCTGGTCTTCCGGCTACTCATGAGGAAGATTTTGCATTTCCTAGTCTTCCAAGGTTCAAACTGAGTTGGGGAGAGACAAGGCCCGAAGGCGTGAAATGTGGGACATGGACGGGAGGGCCCTGGAAGTTGAGGGCCAGGAGAGGCCGGAGCTGACGGACGCTGCCTGTGAGAAGAAGACACTGGACATCCCAAGGGCATGAACAAGGAGACTTGGAGACCAAAACTCGCAAGGTTTGGAAGACTTCGCAAAGTTGGAATTGAATCCCCTGAAAGAAGGCTTCCTGTTAGGGACAAGTAGATACTGCCTGCAAGTTGCTAAGTCAGATGGGGGCAGGTTAAGAAGAATCCAGAAACCAGCCAAAGGGATATGGGCAGGTAGATTTTCTTTGTCTCCAGGTTTAATGATAACCACTCTACAGAACTGATCAGACTGGCTCGAAGATGGTAAACTCTGTGTGTGTGTGTGTGTATACACACACACACACACACACACACACACACACGAGGCCTGATGCACGAAATTCATGCAAGGGGCTCGGCCCTTGCAGCCTTGGCCGGCCCTCGCAGCCCCGGCTTCGTCCGGAAGGTCATCCAGATGGTTGTTCTGCTGTTTGGTCTAATTAGCATATTAGCTCTTTATTGTATAGGATATTTTTTGTTCTGGGAGGGGGGGGGGTTAATTGATTTTTAGAGAGAGATGAAGGGGCAGAGAAAGAGAGAAACATTGATGTGAAAGAGAAACATGGATCGGTTGCCTCCCATACATGCTCCAACTGGGGATCATCAAACCAGCAACCCAGGTATGTGCCCTAAATGGGAATCGAACCCGCAATCTTTTAGTAGAAGGGACGACACTTCAACTACCTGAGCCATCAGGACAGGGCTGGTTATTTATATTTTTGAAACTCAGGTTCTGATCAGATCCAGTGCTTCCCACTATCGGCCAACGTAAAAACACTTATTCCTATTAAGTATTTTCCAATAAATGAAAAAGAAAATATCCAAGACCCAAGAAGAGACTCTTCAAGGTACCAACCTGGCGTTCCCAATGGTTCCACTTCTTTCAGACGTTTAGCAGACTGGGTTTGAACACTCGGTGAGCCAGGTGTTGTTAGGAGACTGTCCCTGGCTCTGACTTTTCCTGGGCTGTCAAGCACACTATTTATTTACTAGAGGCCCGATGCACAAAATTTGTGCAAGGGGCTCAGCCCACACAGCCTCAGCTTCATCCAGAAGATCGTCCAGAAGGACGTCTGGAAGGTTATTCCGCTGTCCAGTCTAATTAGCATATTACACTTTTATTATTATAGATTTTAAAATATATTTTTATTGATTTCAGAGAGGGAAGAGAGAGGGAGGGAGAGAGAGAAACATCAATAATGAGAGAGAATCATTGGTTGGCTGCCTCCTGCACACCCCCCACTGAGGATCGAGCCCGCAACCCAGGTATGTGCCCTTGACCGGAATCAAACCCGGGACCCTTCAGTCCACAGGCCAACGCTCTATCCACTGAGCCAAACCTGCTAGGGCTCAAGCACACTCTTTAACTCTGCACTGCATCAGTGTCACCTTCAGGATGGCGTAGTACCAGTCATTGGAGAGAATCTACTAGTAAGAAGCTATTCCTTTCTGCTCCCAGCCCTGTCACTGACTCACAATGTCCCCTAGAAAAGCCACCCTCTCTCTGAATTGGGCCCCTTCTTTGCAAAACGAAAGGGCTAAGCTGGCGATCATTCTCTCTCTTCCAGACATAAAATTCCATCATAAATGGTGCCGAATGAACTAAGTCTTCCCAACCCCAGATGATATTGCAGAAGCTACATTTTAATAAATCCCGCTATCAACATGCTGACTTGCTGTGCGTCTCGCGCACAGAAAATGAGAGTGCAGACTGTGCCCGCGACAAATTTGGGCTCTTAAAGCTTCCCAGATGTTTAGATTCCAAATAAACAGTAGTAGGTAGTTTGGAAATGATGGCAGAAAAGTCATCGCTGGAGGGGAAGAGGCTGAGCTTCCTAAACCACAGGCCGGGGAGGGAGGGCAGGTTCCTCAGATGCCTGGGGCCACGCGGCCCCAGCCCAGACTGCACAGAGGCTCTGCCACAGCTCCCTGTGGGCGTATCCAAGGGGGATCCGGGCTGGCCACTGCCTCCGGGAGGTAGATAAGCTCAAGATATATGATCTGCTTTCCTGCCAAGAGCAATTTGCTTGACAGGCCTCCTGCTTATAAAATACAAACGCATTCTTTGCAGCATGAAAACGTTTTGGTCTTTGTAACTGACCTGCATCTGTAGTGGGGAAAGGGGAAATACTGGCCAGTTTGATTTTTAAAGGACTAGGTAGATGGTGAACATGGCTTATAGATTCTCCGGTTGAAGGAAATGAAAAGCAGTTGTATTTTTCAGGGTGTGTTCATCAGAGAGGAATACTGAACTTCATAGGGATCAAAAATATACGCGTGTTTTAAATGTCCTAAAAGGCATTGATCATTTATCTCTTCCTTCATCCTCACAACAACCCTACGAGGTAAGCAGGGAAAGGTATCATTCCCATTTTACAGATGAGGGATCAGTCCAAAGATCTTAAGGGACTTGGTCAAGATGTTACAGCTAATAAATCTGTCAGTAAGCCTTGACCCAAGTTTAGTTTCTCCATGCACTTCCACGGTCGTCTATGGCCCTTCTACACCTCAACTTTTGGGCTTCCTTTTGCTCTGACTTGTAAGATAAATAATTTTGCTATCATTGATATTAAAGGGGTGTTCCTAAGACAATGCTTCCCCAAGTAATATGTAAGCTTAATGTATGTATGCTGTACACATGAAACTAATACAAAATAATATTGAATATAAACTGTAATTGAAAAATGAAATGTAAATTACAAAAATAAATAGGCAAAGGATATTCATAGAAAAGGAGATGCAAATGAACAAATAACATACCGAAAAGTTCAACCTCACTAGCACTCTTAAGGCAAATTAAAATGATATACCACTTTTTGCCTGTCATATGAGTAAAGTTGTAAATTTTTCCATTCTTTCTTTTTTAAAATATCTTTTTTATTGATTTCAGACAGGAAGAAAGAGATAGAAACATCAATAACGAGAGAGAATTATTGACTGGCTGCCTCCTGCATTCCCCCACTGGGGATCGAGCCCACAACCTGGGCATGTGCCCTTGACTGGAATTGAACCCAGGGCCCTTCAGTCTGCAGGCCTGGCTCTTACCACTGAGCCAAACCAGCTCGGGCCAGAGCTTTAACTTCAGTAGACCACTCTGACCAACGGAGATGAAGAACATACCTGTCATCATGTAATGACACTCGTCCCCCCACCATAATACTAACTAAACCCGCACCGTAGATACACACTGTTCAACGGCTTGTGTCCAAGGCATAAAACATATAATTCCATTTCCATCTTCTTTTCAAACACGGCTGAAAATTATGAACTAGTTCTATTCCTACTGACCTAGTTTAAACCATAGAGCAATCTGTATTGATCATGGAAAGGGAGACAGTGTATAGAACTAATTTAAAACATCCAGTTTTCGTTTACATTCTAGTTGATTAGAACTCCGATTTATCACCTGAATAAAAAAATACGTCAAACCACCTTCTCTCTTTCTGATAGTTAGCTGAATTTTTCCATTGTCATCTGGCACTAACACACACACTCACACACACACACACACACACACACACACACACACAGACACACACACGAATTTTGCCTCAAGGAGCTCACATTTTTACCTCAGGGAGCTCGTGTGTGTGTGTGTGTGTGTGTGTGTATCTCAGGTACGTGACACATAAGGTCAGGATTAGGCTGGCTCAGACCAGCTTGGCAGAACCAATCCCGTTCCCTCACCTCTTTCCAATTCTGTGACCAGTGCTATTACATTGAGAGCTGAAATCAGCCCCAGAAATCACCAAATGCTGAAAATCAAGACTGTCTGTTCCAAAGAGTAGGCTTACTGGCACCCCATGGCAGAGTAGGCACTTTAAAATTTTTTGTTATGTGACCAAATGAATTAATAAGCGGGATATATTTTTATCGTCACTAGTGATAAATTTCTTAGGAAAATAGGCAAACATCAGAGAAAGACTACCCCACTGACTGGCTTTTCAAGACAAGCTGCTCTAAAGTAAAAATGTGAGCTCCCTTGAGGCAAAATTCAAGAACTATTAGATTCTAATTTCCCACGTTTCCCTCTAAGTGAGTGGACAACACCGGGCTTCGTTTGAACTTAGGGATCCAGGGGAAGCAGCCTAAAATGTTTGTGGGTCCAAACCGAAGGCTTATACGATGGAAACAATATACCACTTCTCTCCATTTTAGCTGTGGTTGTAAAAAAAAAGCTCTCTCCTCCTGGGGAATAAGTCAAGAACCACAAATATTTATCACCTTTTCTAGGTTCTTAAGAGTCCTAAAATTCAATCTCAGAGAATGTTAGAGTAACATAAACGTTTCTTCGCAAAGAAAAATAAATCACTTGCCACATGAGAGTTACTCAGTTTTCAGATGATTGGATAGTTAATCCCAGGGCAATAACTAGCTAGTCTCAATCCCTGCCGCCCTCACTGCACAGCAGGCTAGCGTTTAATGCAGTGATCACAAAGCAGACATTACCCATCACTGTCTAATAATCCGTTACTAGAATGTTTTATTGTGTCTGAAATAAGAAGATGATTCAACGTGATCACATCAAGGGGTTCTAGAATATTTCTGGGCAGCAAAAGGAGTTAAAAAAAAAAAAAAAAAGAAAGAAAGAAAAAGAAGCCCAAGCTCTTCTGAGGCCTTAGCATCACAATGAGACAGGATGTACA
Organism: Corynorhinus townsendii; assembly: GCA_026230045.1. Taxonomy (NCBI): domain Eukaryota; kingdom Metazoa; phylum Chordata; class Mammalia; order Chiroptera; family Vespertilionidae; genus Corynorhinus; species Corynorhinus townsendii. Next base: position 13,217,365 of record JAPDVU010000016.1, on the reverse strand, counting down.
GAAAGTCACCAATGCCGCCATCGAGGTGGCGCATGAGACTGCCAGGCCCCGCTTCTCACTCTTCAGCTGGTGTCTCTTGGAGCTCAGGGTGCAACTGTGTGCACCTGAGACAGAGCAGCAGTCACCTCAACAGCTTGGGCCTCAAGGTCTATAAACTTGGGATCACTGACCCCTCCCCACAGTGATGTCAAGAACAATGACAATAATTGTCCCAAGTAAACGGAGCGCCTGCAATGTTCCCAATATGATGCTAAAGCATTTATCATAAACTGATTTCCAGAGCAAAAGATGACCATCTTAGTTTCCATATCAAAAGAACGGAAGTTCAGGAAACTTAAGGAATCTGTGCCACGTCACATAACCAATCATCGCTGGAGCTACGGTTCCTCCCCAGTGCTGCTCGGTTCTAAAGCCAAGCTAATACAGCCTGTGATTTACAGGGTTGCTGTAAGGAACGAATAAGACCAGGAATGGGAAAGCACTGTTAAAATTACAAATTGCTCCATAACTGTTTTCCACCATAGAGCAACCCTTGTTAACGACCCCAAAAAGAGTCCTTTGCTATATAACGAAGATAAACAGCCCGTTGTTCTCTCGCCGCTACTCAACCAGCTCCAGCCACTAGTTAATTTGCTCCCTGGATTAAAAAAATAAGGCACAGAATCTTAGCTTTTTCTCATCTCATTCACAGCCCAGTGATACACCTTATCGCCAATCCCAGTGGCTGGTAGGGTCCGTTATGCTTTTAATAATCATTTATGGAGTGTTCACTGAATCCCAAGAAATTTCTAAATTGTTCTGAGTTTCCATCAGAGCATTCAGCTCTCTTCAAATGTCTCAGGTTCCCCAGCACACTAGTAAGCTCTAATTTTTTTAATAGTGAAGTCTTAGTATTTAAACTACTTCCTCTCTTAAAGGTCTATAATGTTTGAGATTTTACTTCGAGAAATCGTGAGACCAGCAGGACAAGAACTTTCATAAACTGGGTGCCTGCTTGCCAAGAACACACAGTGGAGAAAAGAGACGCTCTTTACTAAATGGAGTAGCCCTGGCCGGCTTCACTCAGTGGTTGGAGTATCAGCTTGAGGACTGAGAAGGGTCTCGGGTCCAATTTCTGGGTCCAGGGCACAGTTCAATGCCCAGCCCTGGTAGGGCACAAGCAGGAGGCAGCCAATTGACGTGGCTCTCACGCTGATGTTTCTCTCCCTTCCTTCCTCTTTCCCTTCCTAATCTCTCCATCCACTCTTTCTAAAAATCAATGAAAAAAGTATTCTCCAGTGAGGATTAAAAAAATGAGTATAAATAAATAAATGGTGTGAGTAAAACCAGATCTTCCTGTGCAGAAGAATGAAACCGGACCCTTATCTCATACCATATACAAAAATCAGATCAAAATGGATTTAAGACTTGAGTGTAAAACCTTGAACTGTAAAACTGCTAGGAAAAACTTCTTGACATTGGTCTGGGTGAGGATTTTTTGGCTCTGACCCCGACAGCACAGGTAACAAAGCAAAAATAGACAAAGGGGACTGCATGGAACTCAAAGGAAACCATCAACAGAGTGAAGAGACAACCTACAGCAGTGGTCGGCAAACCACGGCTCGTGAGCCACATGTGGCTCTTTGGCCCCTTGAGTGTGGCTCTTCCACAAAATACCATGGCCTGGGCAAGTCTATTTTGAAGAAGTGGCATTAGAAGAAGTTTAAGTTTAAAAAATGTGGCTCTCCAAAGAAATTTCCATTGTTGTACTGTTGATATTTGGCTCTGATGACTCATGAGTTTGCCGACCACTGCCCTACAGAAGGAGAGGGCATCTTTGCAAATCACATCTCTGCTAAGAGGTTAAAATCCAAAAGAGGTACATAAGGAACCCAAACAGCTCAATAGCAAGAAAACAAACAAACCAACTAAAAAATGGGCCAAGGACCTGAGCAAACATTTTTCAAAAGGAGACGTACAAATGGCCAGCAAGTACATGAAAAGCTGCTTACCGTTACTAATCAAGAGAATGCAAATGAGAGCTCAATGAGCCATCACCTCACACCTGCTAGGACGTCTGTCATCAAAAAGGTAAAAGGTAAGTCTTGGCAAAGATGTGAAGAAAAGGGAACTCTTGTACAGTGTTGGTGGGAAATGTAAATTGGTGTAGCCATCATGAAAAGCGGTATGGAGGTTTCTCAAAACATCAACAACAGGCCTACCACAGGATCTAGCAATCTCACTACTGTGTACAAAGCCAAAGGAAATGAAATCGGGATCTCGAACAGATATCTGCACCCCCATGTTCACTGCAGCATTAATCAGAACAGCATTAATCACAAAGTGCCAAGTGGTGGACAAATGAAGAAAATGTGACATATGTATACATATAAGTACACATATACATCTAACTATGACTATAAGTATAAATATACTGGGATATTATTCAGCCTTTTAAAAGTATATTCTGCTATTTGTGATAACCTGGATGAGCCTGGAGGACATATTCTATATAAAATAAACCAGACACAGATAAGGCACATATTGCATAATCCACGTGGTACCACAATGGTGGTTACCAAGGACTGGGTGATGGGGAAATGGAGAAACCTTCATTTTGATTCCTTTTGATCAAACTTTCTTCATTTTGACCAGGTGATGCAGAATGAGTGAATTCTGGACATCGAACATACAGCATGGAGACAACGGTTAATAATACCATATTGTACCCCGTTTCAATTCCTTGCTCACGATAAACAAAGAGGTTTTATCCATCCCCTACTCTCTGCCCAAGGGCCGAATTGTGGTGCATTTTCTCAGGCTGCTTTTTACATATACCAGAAAGAAAAACAGTAAACCTTCCACGAGGCCTATATTCCTCTGAAAAATGAGGTGATTTGCAAATACACTTGAACCTGAGGAGGTCATGACATCCCCTTGAGGTAAATGAAAAGAAAACCTCATACACCGAAATCCAGGCTCCAAAACCCGGGCTGGAGGCTGAAGTCCGCGCATTTGTAAGGGGAAACGTGTTTCTCAGGCGGTTCCTAAGATGGTCTTCCTGGTGGGCTTGCCCTCTGCCCAGTGGCTCCTGGAGCTGCTTCTTTATTACGGCAACCAGACACAAGTTTATCTCCTCGGATCAGCATGTCTCTGTTTATTTGAAGAGAGAGAGATAGAGAGAGAGACAAAGCAAGAGAGAGAGATCCCACTTCGGGCAACACTAAGATCTCCAACCCGAACTTCACTTCGAAATCTTTATTGCTTTTGGAAGCCACAGTAACAGACAGAAAGACTGCAGCTGGGTTTGAAGTCCCGAGTGAGCTTCATGTGGCCGCAGTGGTGGGGGGAAAAAAAACGTGTTTTAACTTGCAAAACGAGAATGCGATACAGCAGTCATTAAGGGAAATAATAAACATGGGCTCGAATGTGTATACAAAAGGGCAGCTCAATAAAACCAGCGGCGGGGAACATCTATTTGCTCTCCCTCCTTTAGCCACCATCGTTTGCTATCTTGCATCACTTTCGATGGAGTTGCAGGCCTCATAAACGTCACATTCCAGAGTTTGGAAACCTAGAAGCTACGCTGGGTTCCTGCAGTTAAAACAACAATAAATATCTACAACGCGATCGCTCCAAGTTCAGGGATCTTATAAACCAGTCCATGGGCTACTCCCCTGGGCCAATGATATCACTTGTTGGGCTCGTCTAATAAATCACTCGGTCCAATGTAATCTCTGCTTGCACAATATGTTTTAGCACCTCATACATTCTGGTGTCTCTTTAGGGCAATTCATTAATTAGACATTGTCATACCTGCAAACTCAGGGTTATACTCACCATCCTCCAGTTTTCTTAGGAAGAAACAAAAGAGCAAAGACCTTGCACTAATGCATTCGATGGAAGACAGTTTACATCCTGCCTTTTACGCATTGTGCTTGGCTCTGTTCTGCTAAAGACCTCTGATTCCTTTGCAGATTTGCGGGGGGGGGGGAGGGGGGTTGTAATGTTTTTCATGCTGAAAAGGAATCCTAAAAACCAGTGGGGCAGAGTTTCACAAAAGGAGTGGGAAAGAGTGGATGAGAACAGTCAGCGGGGGGGGGGGGGGGGGGGGGTGGCGGGGGAGTAGGGGTATGGGGGGGGCAGGTGAAGGGGAGCTATGGGGGGGGGGCGGGAAGAGGAATATCTGTAATAATCCCAAGAATAAATATTTATTTAAAGAAAAGAGTGCAAATACAGTAAAGAGATCAATACTTGAAAGACAGAAGCGCTCTGTTAGATCTGGCAGGCTGGAAGCCTGGGTGGTGTGGATAAGAGTTAGATGAGATAGAGAGGGCAGATGCCAGCAGATGGAGCAGGAAATCTGAGATGAAAGGGAAGACAGTGAACATAGACTACTGTCTCCAGCAGCGTGGCTGTAACAGAAAAACATGGAGGGTAGGGGAGGGTGGGGGAAAGGAGGAGAGATCAACCAAAAGACTTGTATGCATGAATATAAGCCTAACCAATGGACATGAACACCAGGGGGCTGAGGACATGAGTGGCGGGGGGTGGGGGGGGTTGGGGGGTTAATGGAGGAATGAGGACACATATGTAATACCTTAATCAATAAAGAAATTTTTAAAAAAAGAAAAGAAAAACATGGAGGATTTCTGTGCATGGCACCGCAGCTCAAAACCCAGGCCTCTGTGATACCTCACAACCCTCTCCGCCTACGCTGCAATCACCAAGTTGATGGAATTTTTCCAAATCAGTTCGTCTAAGATTAGTAAAGTTTCTTCGATGTTCACTACTGCAGGCCTTTACTATTTCACACGTGGACGCTGCAAAAACTTACTAACTTTTTGGTCCAGAATTCCACGCAGTCTGCAACCCAGCTATCTCGTCAGATTTATCTACCTTGAGGGCCCCATCTGAATTTTCTGCTCCAGCCAAGCTCGCCATCAAAACTGCCCTGCATTTTCTTGCCCCCCAATCACCACCTGTCAAATGCATCACCATCCTTCAAGATCCGTTTCAAGGATCATCTTCCCCAGGAAGCTGCCTGGCCCTCTCCAGCCAGAGATGGTGTTCCCAGTCTCTGGTGCCCTGGCCCAACGTGTCACTCATCACTCATCTTCTATCACCTCACTGTGGCTTCTTAAGTTCCTTTGTAACAGGGACCAGATCCTGTGCTTGGCTCTTGTAAACACCCGATCTCTCTGTATGGTATAAAAGGTGCCTGCCACCAGGATTTTGGAGGGCTATTTCTTATTTGTGCCAACATGGCAGAGATCGCTAAAAACATGACCTCTAGTTCTGAGCCAACATTTGTCTGTGTGTTTTTTTTTGTTGTTGTTGTTGTTTTTTTAATAAATCTTTATTGTTCAGATTATTACAATTGTTCCTCTTTTTCCCTCCATAGCTCCCCTCCACCCGGTTCCCACCCCACCCTCTGCCCTTAACCGCCCCCCCCGCACTGTCCTCATCCATTAGGTATACAATTTTTGTCCAGTCTCTTCCCGCACCCCCCCCCCCCCCACAGCCCTTTCCCTCTGAGAACTGTCAGTGCACTCCCTTTCTATGCCCCTGTATATATATATAATAGAATCAGGGGCATTTATCCGTTTTATGCCCAGTTCCTGACTGCAGAGTTATGGTGTCTCAGAGGAGAATGGCCACCTTCCTAAGAGCCCAGAAAGAACAAACTGTTTTCATCACTCGAACGCACAGCGGTAACCAATCAAGTTGAAGACCAGGTAGGTGGCAAAGGGCAGTTATCACTGGAAGCAGTAATATGATCACCTCACCCCTTTCAGTCACTAAAACATCATGTAAGGAACTGTGTGTGAGTTTTTTACAATCAGAGATAATGTGTTGGCATTATTTCAATGAGTTCTCTCAAATTTACTCCATTTAGTAAATGTGTATTAATTGTACACCAGGTGCCCAGCACTGTATTAGATGTCATTTCCACTTTTTAAAAAATGTCTAAGAAATGCTAATGCAGTCTCAAATTGTGGGGAGCAGAACCCAGCGCAGGAAACTCAGCCTTGGATTTAGGGGTCCCTGAACTGAGACTTGACTGCCTCGAACTCACAGCCATGAGTGAGTCCCTTCTTTATCCATTTACTGAGATACAGAAGGGAAAAAAAAGACAAAATAAGTCAATTTGTTAAAGATGTATCAGGTTTCCAATATGCCTACGAATAGATGTATACATATTGCATTTAGAATCAATTTATAATAATCACAGTAAGTATGTCTCAGATAAGTCAACAAAGGCAAGAACAAATTTAATGGTATATTGCATGAAAGAGTAATGGAATGAATGTGAGAGAAATTCTTGATCTTTAAAGCCTACTATTTGGTTGGGCAAAAACCATATGCACACGAAAAAAGAACCTGGAAATAAACACCACAAACTATTCCTTGTTAACTCTCATAAAACAATGAGTTACCCCCAAAAACCAAGCTCATAACTGGAAAGATTTTAAAAAATACAGAGATGTACTTTAGAAGTCAGCATAAAGGCTACCTTTTTTGCTGTTAGCTTCTATTTCTTGATCTGGTTGCTAGATGCAAGGTGAAAATATCCCAGTTGTCACAAATTTTATCTATACATAAGACTTCAAGAAAATATTTTTTGGGAGAGAAACCATGATGGCGGCATAGGTAAATACCTAAACTGCTGCCTTGCACAACAATTTCAAAACTACAACTAAAAAACAAAACAGACACCATCCAGAACCACAGGAAAGCTGGCTGAGTGGAAATACTACAATTAAAGGAAAGAGGAAAGCACATTGAGACTCAGAGGAGCTGCGAAAAGCTGAGGTACAGAGATGCGTGCACGGAGAGGACAGGCTGCTGAATGCACGGGCGGCTGAGTGCGCGGCTGGCTTTCTAAAGTGGGAGGGAGACGGAAGCTCCCGACTGCACTGAACTCCAGTTCCGGGCAAGTTTCTGGGAACCTAGACTCATTCGGGGAGAAACTGGACTGTCTGGCAGCAGGCGAAACTCGAGGGCAGCTTTCTCTCAGAGGTGCTTGCAGCGACTACTGATGGACACTGAGATCCAGGGGCCTCATAGGGCAGGGCTGACGGGAAGCCAAGGCTGTCGTCTCCTCCCTGAAACTCCGCCCCAACCAAGCTGAGCACAGAGGCTTTTGCAATTTTGCAAGTCTTGTCCCATAAGGCTGTCTCCAGCACAGAAGTTCTCCCAGCGTATACACAGCTGATCCTTACAGCCAACTGGCCTGGAGGTCAATTCCTCCCAGTGATACCAACAATAATCAAGACTTAACTACAACAAGGCTGAGCACACAGTCCACAAACGGGTGCACCAAGAGTGTCCACCTCAGGTAACTGGGGAGGCTGAGCCACTGTGCCCTCCCTATAGGACACCTACCACACAAAGCTACTCCACCAACTCAGGGAAGCAGCAAAAATGCAGAGACAAAGAAACAGATCACAAATGAAAAAAATGGAAGATAGCAAACGACTGGATATAGAGTTCAAACCCACAGTTATAAGGTTTTTCAAGAATTTCCTAGAAAAGGCCGATAAATTTAGCGAGACCCTCGAGGATATAAAAAAGGACCAACTAGAAATTAAACATACACTGACTGAAATAAAAAATATTATACAGAGACCCAACAGCAGACTAGAGGACCACAAGAATCAAGTCAAAGATTTGAAATACAAAGAAGCAAAAAACACTCAACCGAAAAAGCAAAAAGAAAAAAGAATCCAAAAATTTGAGGATAGTGTAAGGAGCCTCTGGGACAACCTCAAGCGTACCAACATCAGAATTATGGGGGTGCCAGAAGAAGAGAAAGAGCAAGATACTGAAAACCTATTTGAAGAAATAATGACTGAAAACTTCCCCCACCTGGTGAAATAAATAGACTTACAAGTCCAGAAAGTGCAGAGAACCCCAAACAAAAGGAATCCAAAGAGGACCACACCAAGACACATCATAATTAAAATGCCAAGAGCAAAAGACAAAGAGAGAATATTAAAAGCAGCAAGAGAAAAACCGTTAATTACCTACAAGAGAGCACCCATACGATTGTCAGCTGATTTCTCAACAGAAACTATGCAGGTCAGATAGGAGTGCCAAGAAATATTCAAAGTGATAAATAGCAAGAACCTACAACCAAGATTACTCTACCCAGCAAAGGAATTATTAGAATTGAAGGTCATATAAAGAGCTGCACAGATAAGAAAAAGCTAAAAGAGTTCATCACCACCAAACCAGTATTATATGAAATGCTGAAAGGTATTGATAAAAATTATGAACAACAAATACATGTCTATCAACAAGTGAATCTAAAAATCAAGTGAATAAAAAATCTGATGAACAGAATAAACTGGTGAATATAATAGAATCAGGGGCATAGAAAGGGAGTGGACTGGTAATTCTCAGGGGAAAAGGGGTGTGGGGGTGCAGGAAGAGACTGGACAAAAAGCGTACACCTATGGATGAGGACAGTGGGGGGGAGGTAATGGTAGAGGATGGGGTGGGAACCAGGTGGAGAGGAGCTATGGGGAGGTGGGGAGAGGAATAATTGTAATAATCTGAACAATAAAGATTTATTACATTTTTTAAAAAGAAAATATTTTTTAAGATATTTTTATTGATTTCTGAGAAGGGAGATGGAGAGGGAGAGATAGAAACATCAATTCTGCACAACCCACACAGGGGATCCAGCCCGCAACCCAGGCATGTGACCTGATGGGGAATCGAATCATGACCTCCTGGTTCATAGGTCGAGGCTCAACCACTGAGCCATGCCAGCTAGGCTAGAAAAGATTTTTAAAATGTGGTTCCTTTAGTCCCATCAATAGAAGGGAGACAGACAACTGCCTGTCTTAATATCTCCCAGGTGATCCTAATAAGGAGACATTCTTGGGTCACCTTCTCCCCCAAGAGCCTGGTGAAAAGATGCAGGGACAACACCTTCTTGTGCGTGAGGAAGTGGTGGAGTCCTTTAGCAGAGGCGGAGGAGAGAGAGATGTGACAAGAGCCATGTCTTAGAGTCTTCTTCCATCAATCAAAGATGTGAACTGGAGAAGGTAGGAGCCAGAGAGACAAGGGACTAAGTTATCTTTATAATACAGATATGAGGTGACAAGGGCTGAAATTATGCTAGTGACTGTGGAAAGAGGGAAGCATGGCTGGTTGGAGACACATTATAGTCACATCATACATTCCAGAGGGCATATTGGCAGATGCCAAAGAACAAGGTTTCCCAGAATTAAATCCCAATGCTCATAAACTCTGGTATGTTTCTTAGCCCACCGAGTGCGTGTGTATGTATGTTTTCTATGTGCCTGGAGCTTCACCCCAAGGAATCGAAGCCTAATCACCACACAAACAAACATGCAGCACATCAATACAAAACTCCCTGTTGCCTAAGTTTCACATGACTTAGGCAGAGTCCAAAGTACAAGCCATCTCAATTCTGAAATCTATACTCTGAGCCAGGACGCCCTGTCTCCATCAAGAGCTCACAACATGAAAGAGGGGGGCCTTCACATGCTCTTGTGAGAAACCAATGTGGACAGACACTATAAACACTATAAACTCTTCTCCACATGCCTCACTCCTAATGTACAGAATACATCGCCTACCACTCCGGGGGCCTCTCCCAACAAGCCAGGACACGGTGCCAAGACCTGCAGTGGTTTCAGTGAAGCAAACAGATGTTGAGAAGAGGATGAGACCACTAGACATGTTTCCACTAGGAAGCTGAGCCAAGCTTTCCAACAAGACCTCCAAGGGCAAGCAGCTGGCTGGGTATTCACCCACCATGCCACCTACATTGGCCCTCGTAGGTTTCTTCCCATAAAAGAGTGTGTTCATTGGCTCCAATGTACATTGGTTGAAGGAAAATATTACTGCTCAAGTAATGGAAATGACTCTTTGGTCAATTCAATGAATATGAAGATATACTAGTAGATCAGAACCCAAATGAAGAGAGATTGTTTGTGGAAAACAAATGGCATCCTGGAATCCTTGATAAACAAAGAGAAGGGGCCCCATTTTCTGAACTTTGATAAGATAATAACCTTTACCAGGACCACCATGAAAATTAAAGTGCAGAAGTTAGTCCTCTTTCTTGTCCTTTTACAAACCATATAAGCAATTCTTATGGCCCATATCTACCAAACCAAACACATCTCATCCTTAAAGGGAAAGGCGTATAGATATGCATGCTTTATGACTTGTGCTTACATGTTAGTGTGTGTGTTATCATTAAGATTCTATCTTCTCTTTTTGCCTGATGTCCTAAAATTTCACAGTCATCTTCTAAATAGTCTCTGTCGGATACTATTTTCCTGCACACCTGACTTTGGGCTTGGGCCTGTCATTTGCTTTGGCCAATGGAATATGAGAAGATGTGTTGTGAGCAAGTGCTTATAGGGCCTAGTCTTTTGTGTTCCCTTGATAGTACATGAAAACATGTTTTGAATAATCATTGAACCTTTATCCCAGGCCCAAAACAAAGGTACATGGAGAAGACCTGAATTCAATCTGAAGCCTGAATTCCAGAAATATAGGAATGCAGGGAGCAACAAAATAAAACAAAAACCTCAAAAAAAACTATTATTAATATCTAAGAGAGAAAAAAATATTGTGCTCATGAAACAGAAAACAAAATACTATATAAAAAGAAATATTCAAAGATCAAGAAAAATCCCTTGAAATTACATATATATCATTTATATATATAATTTTATATAATATATAAATACATATCAGTAGAAACAGAAGAACATTCAATAGAAGAGTAGGACAATAAAATAAATTCTTCCAGAAGAAAATCCAAAAGATAGACAGAAAAGAGGGCATAAAACGTAAGATAATGAGAAAATTCATTCAGAAAGCTCATCATTCAACTAATAGCAGTTTCAAAGAGAACAGAAAAAATATAAAATTAGCAAAAAGATAATATGGGGAAATGTCCTAGTACTGAGTGTCCAGATTGAAATGCCCACTAAGAGTCCAATAAGAAATATTACTACCCAAGAATATTTTGAAATTTTAGAACATCAGGCAAAAAGTTGCTAAGGGAGTAGAAAACAGATCTTGGGAACTATTTTATTGGGAACTGGATAGGTATCTCCCTTCTTAGCAGCAACTCTGAATTCCAGAAGACAAGACGAAAAGCAATGCCTGCAGAATTTGTGGGAATTTCATCCTAAAATGCTACATTCAGAACTCATTTCAAAGACCTCTCCTTCTGGGAAAGTGAGTTTTTTATATGCTTTTTCACCCACAAGAATGCAGGCTTGCTTATCCTCTAACCTCAAGATTGTCTTTCTTCAATTTCTCACCTTTGAAAAAGGACCCTTGTTTGGGGGACAGTAAGATCCCAAAGAGAAGCTGTAGAGCAGGATTTTCTTCCCGACTCAAATCAAAGCCCAACTAACTTAGGAAAAACTAGGATAGTCCCTTTCGGTGTTGTGTGTTTGGGGGTAGCACTAAGTAAAAACTTGCCACCAAATCTCTCCTTCAGCCTCCTGTCACCATTTCAGACATCATTGTATTAGAAAATGACTCCCTGTCTCCCTGAGGCATTGGGGTCCTAAGAATCCCCTGTCATGTTCCCATCACATCACATAGCTCTCTCACAGTAGTGCTCACACTGTTGAGAGCAGGATTCTCTGTGCAGCCTGGGAACCGGGAAGAGCACATGTGAAGAAAAGGTGAGGGAAGAGGGAGATGTGGTTAGTGAGGGTGGGCAGAGGAGATGCCACACAGAGAAGAAAGGGTGAAGGGATGAATCAAAGACACCTTTACAACGTAGCTAAGGAATGGCTCTGGAAGTCGGCTTTCCTAGGCCCTCTACTTAATTCCCAAGGCATTATTTTAGGAAGTGTAACAGAGGCCTTCTATATTGCAATTACTTGAGGCCAAGACTATCATATTTCTTAGTCATAGTTCTCTTCAATCAATGTGTGTAGATGAATGAGTGCTGTTACTTGCGATATGATTTTGAGGGCCACAGAAAGAGGCCTTATCAAAATTCAGTTCTTGTGTTCCTATCTGAAAGCTGGCCTTGCTCATTGACTTTGAGAAGCCCCAGCAAGAATTAGTCTTGCCCTAACTGGTGTGGCTCAGTGGATAGAGCGTCGGCCTGCAGACGGAAGGGTCCCGGGTTCAATTCCAGTCAAAGGCATGTACCTTGGTTGCGGGCCCATCCCCAGTAAGGGGTGTGTGGGAGGCAGCTGATGGATGTTTCTCTCTCATCAATGTTTCTAACTCTCTATTCCTCTCCCTTCCTCTCTGTAAAAAATCAATAAAATATATATTTTTTAAAAAGAATTAGTCTCTCCTTCACACAGCTCCTCCTGTGCTGCCTTATGTAGAAACCCTGGACCTCAGCTCTCTCTCCTCCTGTCCCCTAGATGTGGGCTCTTCAAAGGTAAGGCTGCCTCCAACTTGCCTTTGAGATACCCAGTGCCCAATGCATAGTTGACTTTCAATATCTGTTTGAATGAATGAATGTGGCCTGCAACCACCTTCCCAGAGTTCTTGAATCTGCACCAACAACTTCACTACTGTCCCCATGGTGGTGAGAGTTGCTACACCCTTCAGAAAGGTCCTGTTTGTAGCAACAGTTCTGTGGTGTGTTCAAGATGGATATGGGACCCTCATGCTGTGCAGGCTGCTTCCCTTTGGAAGCCCGTGAGCTCTGAAGGCCCAGTGGTTTCAACTGGGGAGCAAAAGGCTGGAGAAGCCAGAGGCCACTTCTGTTCAAGCCTGTAGCTTCCATCCCATCCCAGCAGCACAGCCTCCCCGGCGCCTTCGAGAAAGTCCTGTGGCTTTACGGTTGAGGGGTGAGGATATGCGAGGAAATATACAACCCACAATATGAGATTTTGGATTCCCATCCAAAATAGTCTGTCCAGTTGTCCAAACATATCACAGATATCAGGTCTCGGATAACAATTTTTGGTTTCAGATGTGGTCATGGGATTATATGAGGCCAGATACTAAATAAGTCAGTACTTCTGACTACTTTACCAAATTTATATTCCCTCTGGAAGCAAAGAGCAGTATGGTGTAGTGAAAAGAGACCAGGCTCTGTAACCAGATGGATCTAGTTTTATTTCTAGTTCTAAGTACTTGGTGTGTGGTCTTGGGCAAGTTTTGTCATTTCTCCATCCCAGTTTCCTCATCTGTAACAAATGAACAGCAATGATGCTATCTACTTAATCTCAATAGACTAGAGAGCATGTATGTAAAGCGTCTCACACTTCTTAGGCATTTATTAAATAAGCAGTCATTCCATGTCATTTAAACTAGCACACTGTCCATCCTAAGATACACCTTTATTTTATCGACCCGAAAGAAAGAACAAAAGGCTGCCAGTGATACTATGTCACTTTGCTTTCTAATCACATTTGAAAGTGCTTTTTTAAAGATATTTTGACATGGATTTTTGTATCATGTAAACTTGTGTGCACACATGAAAAGAAAAATATATGCAAAATAAAATGCTAAAGTAGTCTTAAAACTTACATCAGGTCTTAGAGAAACCCTAGTTTTCAGAGATTTAAAAATAGGAAAATAATGTGTTTAGTGCTGACGCAATAGAGCTGTTTTGTAGGTACACAATGGGGCGTGGTCTCCATTTGCAGTCTCTAATGACCAACCACGGTGCCTTCGGCAAAGTACTGACCCTCGCTAGGCCAGAGGTTGTTGCAGAATCAATATTTATGCCAAGCTTCGTGCAGAGTAGAATTTTATAAATAGTCCCTCTCTGCCAAGAGCCAACAGTGTAGTCAGATATGGCAGCAACAAAAAGCATAGTAATGGCTGTCTGTATAAGCAAGTTCACCTTCACCAATGGTCGGCAAACTACAGCTCGCGAGCCACATGCGGCTCTTTGGCCCCTTGAGTGTGGCTCTTCCACAAAATACCACGTGCGGGCGCTCATGTACAGTGCGATTGAAACTTCATGGCCCATGTGCAGAAGTCAGTTTTCGGCTCTCAAAAGAAATTTCAATCGTTGTACTGTTGATATTTGGCTCTGTTGACTAATGAGTTTGCCGACCACTGGCCTACACAATCTCACTGAATATCTCCAACAGCCCTGCAAAGTGGGCAAAGTAAACATCACTCCCATTGGTCAAAGGCCACATAGGTCATTAGTCACTGGGCCCGGACTCACACCTCTCACTACCTATTTCAGGCTATTTCCATCATCCTTGGCAGCTTTCCCATTTGCACAAAACGCTTTCACGTGCTTAAGAACAAGGAGAAGATGGCTCTGACTTTTAAACCCTTGAAGTATCCGTAGCGTGGAGAGTCCAGCGACTTGGTTTCAAATCCTTATTTCACCCTCCATTTTACAGATGAGAAAAATGAGTCCCAAGGGGATTAAGTAACTTGCTGAAGGTCACAAGGCCAACAAGTGTGAATCCAGATTGTGGAGAGCCAAGGTCTGGGCTCGTAAGCACTCAGCTCACTGCCTCTTCCATGTAAGAAAAAAATGATCCCTCCTCTTCAGAGTGGCAAGAATCTACAGTATTTTAGGTAAAGCACCCAACCCAATGGCCAGTCTCTAATAACTAGCACCTATCATCACTATAGTTCGTAATAGTAATAATAATATTTTAGCAGCCGTGCTGCTGCACTGCGTGGGCTAAAGAAACCCCCCCAGTCCTGTCCCAGAGGGGGGCCAGTAGGACCAAATAATCTTCACTTGGAGAACTTACACCTGCTTGTTTCCCCAAATTGCCTCATCTCCTTCTGACTATAGAAACAGACTAAGCCCTGACCAGTGTGGCTCAGTGGCTAGAGCATCGGCCTGCGGACTGAAGGGTCCCAGGTTCGATTCCGGTCAAGGGCATGTACCTTGGTTTGCGGGCACATCCCCAGTAGGGGGTGTGCAGGAGGCGGCTGATGGGTGTTTCTCTTTCATCGATGTTTCTAACTCTCTATCCCTCTCTCTTCCTCTCTGTAAAAAAAAAAAAAAAAAAGAAATTCAATAAAATATGTTTAAAAAAAATAAGAAAGAAACGGGCTAAAAGTTACACAGAAAAGAGAACTAGCTGACAGCATCTTTAGCACTCAGGGATGAACGCACTGACTTTGTGTTTCTCCGGAGCATGAGTGTCTCCAGCAGGAGCCAGTGCGCCTAGAGCGAGCTGCAGCCTTAGAGTGAGGGCGCTGGCTCACTCAGCTTTCCTACAGGAAACACGAGACTTGTGATCAAGTTCTTGCGAAATCCAAACAAGGTTTCTCGCTCATGACTGCTGCTGGCTCGTGACCAAGAGAAGACCCATCAGCTCAACAACTCCAGTGCTTACATGTAAACAGAGGACAGTCTGCAAATTCGCTAATGGTTCCTCTTTACCCTAACCTAAACCTAGATTCTAAGAAAACAAAAGCAAAAAAAGCTCAGCACTTAAGGTCTCAACGTGGCAAATGTCTAATTGCCCATTAGCTTATAAAAAATAATTCTTTTTTAAAAAAGCATTTTTTTACTGATTTCAGAGAGGAAGAGAGAGGGAGAAAGAGAGCTAGAAACAACAATGATGAGAGAGAATCATTGATCAGCTGCCTCCTGCATGCCCTCTACTGGGGATCGAGCCCAAAACCAGGCATGTGTGCCCTGACCAGGAATCAAACTGTGACCTCCTGGTTCATAGGTCACTCACTGCTCAACCACTGAGCAACACCAGCTGGGCTCAAAAATAATTCTTACTGGGAGCCTCAAAATGTCCTATGTGCTGGTCGTAATTAAAATCCATTCTGATATTTTAAAACAAGTCCTATTTGCCCTGTAGGAACTACAGATTCATTGTGTGAGTCTGAAATTTTATCCAGAAATGTCTGGGTACCTGCTTGAAACCCGCATTACTTTCTTATCTGAGACCTGCAACCCAGCACCACTGAGAACTAGTGATAAACAGGCCAACTTGGTGCTGAAAAAAATGTTCACAATTCATCGTTAAATAGTAACAAAAACAAGTCACGGAATATTTTCGTGTGGCATGTTACTTTTACTCCAAGAATAGATATATTTATGGAAAAATATTAAAAACTCACACCAAAAATACTAGCAGAGTGGTTATCTGTGGATGCCAGATATATGGATGATTTTTTTTTAATTTTGTTTTCTGTGTTTTTTGGTTTTGTTTTGTTGTTGTTTTTTAAATATATCTTTATTTATTTCAGAGAGGAAGGGAGAGAGATAGAGAGTTAGAAACATTGATGAGAAACATCAATCAGCTGCCTCCTGCATACTCCCCACTGGGGATGTGCCCGCAATCTAGGTACATGCCCTTGACCGGAATTGAACCTGGGACCCTTTAGTCCGCAGACTGACTCTCTATCCACTGGGCCAAACCGACCAGGGCTCTGTGTGTTTTTTGTATGTTTGCATTTTTTTCTACAATGAGCACATGTTAGATTTAGAATCTGGAAAAGCCTGATAAGTATTAATAAATAGCACCTATAATTGACATCAGAAAGCCTTTATGCTCCTCTGTACCACAATTTTCCCCAGTGACTCATGAGCCTCTCTCTGTCTATACTGCATGACCTAGGTCAGTGGTCGGCAAACTGCGGCTCACGAGCCACATAGCTCTTCCACAAAATACCATGGCCTGGAAGAGTCTAGTTTGAAGAAGTGGCGTTAGAAGAAGTTCAAGTTTAAAAAATTTGGCTCTCAAAAGAAATTTCAATCGCTGTACTCTTGATATTTGGCTCTGTTGACTAATGAGTTTGCCGACCACTGACCTGGGTACTAAGAACCTACACTCCGGGTCAGGAATGCCTTCCATGGACTGCTCAGCCAGCCATTGCTAAGTCACCAAATCTGGACACACAAATGCTCGGTCCCGTTCAGATGTTGGACAGAGAAGACCACTAGTTTGGTAAGAAAAGAGGGGACTAGCAACTCTGAAAAGAAGAGGAAGGAAACGGAAGAAGAGCTGTGTAACCCGGAGAGCCTTCAAGCTGCTTGTCAAGTGTGCGAGCAAGCACTGCAAGTGGGAAAGCTGGCTGCTGCTTGTAGGGTGTTTCCAACTCCGGCTCCACAGCCAAAGCAGTTAGAAAACCGAGGTTCCTATCAAACACCCTATTCATGTTTTATTTCGGTGGCGGAACTAAGAAATACAGCCGAAGGCTAGAAGGCAGATACACACTCCTCAAGGAGAACCCCATCAGCTGTCCAGAGCTTGGCCTACTGTTGGCCCTCCTGTCCGGGTGTAGGATTTAGAAAGTGGGGGGCCTTGAGGGGCGTGGGAGGCAGGAAGCCTCCCCACCAAGGCTGCCAGACTTAGCAAGTCAAATCAATGCAGGATGCCCCGTTAAATTTAAACTTCAGCCATGACCTTGGCCAGTGTGGCTCGGTTTGTCGAGTGTTGTCCCATGCACCAAAAGGTTACTGGTTTGACTCCCAGTCAGGGCAAATGCCTGGGTTGTGGGCTCAGTCCCCAGTAGGGGGGTGTGCAGGAGGCAGCCAATTGATGTTTCTCTCCCTCTCCATCTCCCTTCCTGTCTCTGAAAAATCAATAAAAACATTTTAATTATTTTTAAGTTTCAGCTATACAACCACTATTTTTCTTAATATAAGTATGCCCCATGCAAAATTTGGGATATACTTATAACCAACAATTGGTAGTTTGAATAAAATTCAAATTTCACTGTGCCTCTTGTATTTTAGCGGGCAACCCTGACCCACGTAGAACAAGGAGGGCCAATCTGTGGGCATATTGTCTCATGCAAGATAGATAATGTAGCCCTAGCTGGTTTGGCTCAGTGGATAGAGCGTCGGCATGTGAACTGAAAGGTCCCAGGTTCAATTCCAGTCAAGGGCACATGCCGGGGTTGTGGGCTTGATCCCCAGTGGGGGACTTGCAGGAGGCAGCCGATCCATGATTCTCTCTTATCATGGATGTTTCTATCTCTCTCTCCCTCTTCCTTCCTCTCTGAAATCAACAAAAATATATATTTTTTAAAAAGATAGACAATGTACATACCGAAGGGATTGTGGGTAGAGATACAGGGAAGCTGGGGCTGAAGAGAGATGCTTTAAGGAGCCAGAGAAGGCTCGTACAAAATTAAGCAAAACAATGGATTGTATAAAGCTCTTCTGCTACCATGTAAGAACATTGGATCTTTCTAAGGCTGTTCTTCTGGTGGTCAAACCAATATTACCCCAAAAGCAGAAGGTAGCGAAACCCAGGAAAGTCCCGGGGTCCGTAGTGTGCAAGCAGGCTGCAGAAGAACGTGCAGAATGGCAAAGGGGAAACCTCAGAACTGCTGCCTTTGGGGATGAAGTACGTGTTGGTTGGTTCTGCTTAGCTTTTCCTCTGGCCAAGATTTCAGCACTTCATCTGAGTCGCTTGCACCTTGCAAAATTGTTTTCCAGAAAAAGCACACCAGAGAAAAATAAAATAACCCTTTAAAGGAGCCTAAGGGGAAAGAGACACGTGTTGATGCCTGGATCTCCATGACACCAGATGAATGAAAAGTGGGGAGCGAGCATCCCCCAGGTGTTTCATGGAGCTGGGAAGAGAGAACAGCTTAGCTTTCCACACAGGTGACTGGCGTGTAAATGAAGCCTGTGACTGAGATATTGAAAAGCGTTGATTGGGAAATTGGGGTGGCGGGAGGTCATTTTATTTTGCCCACACAGGGCCACTGAATACTTTTCACCCATTTATTTGTAGCCTATCTGAAAAGCAGGATTCGCCATGAAACACCGCGCTCCGCACTTTGTTCAGCTCAACAGAAACATTGAAATGACTTCTTAATTTTCTCTTTTGCACCGACTGCACCCCCACCTGTGACCTCGGAGCATCTGATTGGGGAAGTCCTCCGTTTCTCAGAGCCAGATGGCTTGAATCCCTCTGGAGCCAGCTCATCCCCTCACAACCCGCCCCCCCCCCCCGCCCCCGTCCTAGTTAGCACCGTGTTCTATAATGTTGGAGTCTGACAGAAGGTCACAGCGAAGGTCTGATGGGGAAAGCAGAGCCACCATCTGTGATGTGAAGTAAAGGCTTTATTGCAGGGATCAGACCAGCACCTTTGCAGGAGCCGGCAGAGAAGTCTATGGGAGTCTGAACCGCTGTCTCTGTTAGTGACAGGTCAGCAGAGCCCCCGATTGGGGAGATAACCTGGACTGGAAGCCGGGAGACGAAGGACAGCCTGGAACCTGTGTCTGGCTCCCCTCTCTGACCTTGACAATACAGATAACCAGCAGAAGAAATGGCATCCTTTGCCACAAAGCTGCGTGAGGTACTAGCCCAGGACTCAGAACCTTCTGGAGATCAGCTGGAAACTGGGGAAGCTCCACCTCTGAGCACAATGGCTGCTGCTTCATCCCACCTTCCGAGTCTCATGCAAATTTCTCTTGTGCCCAACCCCAACCTGGGGCCACAGGAATGGGGATTGTGGGGCACATAGCTCCTTGTACAGCATAAAACCTCTCCCAGGTACTAGGCATGGCTCCCTGTTCTGCCGTTATGCAGTTGGGTGAGTCTCTCAGAGCACTAAATCTCACCAAACCTTTGTTTCTCCAGCTGTAAGGATAATACGTATTCAATCATTCAAAATGCAAACAAACCAGGTGCCCAGAGTATACAAGTGAGCCCAAGTCCCGCCCTCATTCTTATGCATAACAGTATCTTCATTGAAATGTTGCTGATGGATTGGAGTTGAATAAGATGGTGACCTAGAACACAGTACATAGAAAGAGCTCAATCTATGCTACTTACTCCCCGTGACAAGTTCATGTTTAGAGTCAGCTGATCTTCCATGAGCTGATGAGCTACCCCCTTTCCCAGCCCCTCTTCTGAGTTCCTTACACATGAACTTGGAGAACTACCAGCAGGGACAACCAACTCCTGAGCAGGTTCCTGATGCCACTTAAAGTCATCCCCAGCTTTTTAAAGACATGCCCCACTACACGCATCCTAGCAGGTTTGGCTGTTCTCTCCTTAGCCTCACACTTGGAGAAGAATCCGCTTCAGGGAAAGGAAAAGAGGGTGAACCCTGCCAGGCAGACAGGTGCAGGTATGGAAGGAAAGGGCTCGCTTTCCAAATGGCTGCTGTGGGGCTACTGTTGACACTGCCATAGTCACTGTGACACTGGAGAGTTAGCACAGTAAGAAGTCGTCTCCAGCCAAAGCTGGGAGGGCTCCAAACAGAACTCTGGGGAGCCCACAGCACCCCACACCCCTACCATTTACCTCACTCACAGTCTTGTTAGGACCATAATTTCCAACTGGTTAGCAAGCCTCCTGTTCGCCTTGCTTCCTGTTGCTAGTGGCACGCTGGCAGCTGGATGTTGTAGGTGGCTTCTATGCAGTGGCTTTCCACAGTCTGTAGCCCACAACTTAGCTCTCCAGGGGACAGTTGTAAGTAATAATCTGTAGTCAAAGTAGTTCCCCAACTAGGGAGCACTGGGAACATGGGGGCGGGCGGGGGGGATCTCTGAATAACAAGTCTGACTCTATCTTTGCTCCATGGATGTGCTCCAATGTGAACACCCATACACACTTCTGGACTACAAGGGTTGAGAAACACCATGTTTGAAAATATCTCCTCACCTGCTAGCACAACACTCTCCTAGTATCAGTCAACTGGTCACAGTAGGAGGGGTCTCATCTTACTCTTAAGTTTCTGATCTTATCATTTGAATATTCAAAATCTGCAAATATTCTCCCTCCTCTCTCCCTCCCTCCCTCCCTCCTTCTTTCTTTATATGTTGGCATGTGAAACTGCCCACAGGACTCCTAGCTGTTGATCTACAGTCATGTTTACAAATTCCGATAATTATGGGAGACAATTATATTCTAGAAACAATACAGTATTTAGATGCCAAAAAGAAGTCATCATTCTTCGAAATAGATGGCTACTAGCTTTCTCAAGAACTCATTTTACGAACTCAAGTTAAAACAAATGAACACATGTTCCTCTTTTTGCTTCCTCTTTTGAGCAATTTTATGATTGAAAAAAGACACTTTACCACAATGGAAAATACCTCATTTTTCCATTAAAGTGTACTCTTTTTTTTTTTTTTTAACAGCTATTAATCCACTTCCCTGTCCATTGGGCTAAAAGGAGCTGTTCCTAGGAGACCAAGCCAAAGTTTCATTAAGGAGGTGGAAAGGGGGTTGACTGTTAGCGAGTCTGTTAACCACCCAACATTAAGATGACCGTGGCATATTGGCAATAGCACCAAAGTGGCCAGCGGCAAAGTGAGAACAAGTCATGCCATTGAGGGAGTGTGATCTGCTCTGTGCTGAATGAGAGTGCAGGCTGGTCGCCCCCACAGTGCAGGACTGGCTGCGTCAGCGCTTTTTATAGGCAGTGGGCCCGGCCTGGGAGTGTTCTCGGTGCTAATATACCTCTTTGTGTCATCACAAGGAGAGAGTCCACATGGCCCAACACCCCGTAGCAACTTGGTAGAAAAGATAAAACCAGGATTACTGTGGAGATGAACACCGATGTACAACTGGATGAATGTTAAGCTTTTTGTATAAGCCCAAGAATGTCCATCTCTCCCAGTGAAATGGACTTCTCTCCAGGTAAGTGTTCCAAAGACAAAGAATTCAATCAAACACACAGATGCTTAACGTAATGTCGACGAATCGCTGGAAGGACTGAGCAACTCCTTTGCTCTGCAACTTTTCTTTTTTCTTCTAAGTTAGGAAATCCCAAGGTCATCAGAGATAAAATGGATAGCACCATCCCCACACCAATCTCACTCTCCCCAGTTAAGATTTCCCTTTTGACAATAGGATTCTTCTCCTTTTAATCATCTTTCCAGAAGGTTTATGTCTTCCCAAAGCTGAGATATCTCTATAGACAGCTTAACCCCTATGTTAGCTCAAGGTTTGTACATGTTCTCCACATATGGTGTGTTTACTCATAGCCTACAGAAGGATTATTCCTGTCCTTAATAATCTGTATATGATGATAAAATACAACAATCTCTTGATTATCTGTTTAAAATGGGTAAAAGGAAGAAGTGATTGAGGTCCAGGTAATTTGAATTTAACTTTATAGGTATCAGAAATATTATCAATGCCTCCTTCCTTCCTCTCTCTCTGTCTCTGTCTCTGTCTCTCTCTCTCTCTCTCTCTCTCTCTCCGTCTCTCTCTCTCTCTCTCTCTCTCTCTCACACACACACACACACACAAAATATAAAAGCATCTAGGCAGTGTTTCTCACAAGAAATTAATTCATTAGATTCCACTGACTCCTCTTGGGCAAAGAACTGCTAAGCAGTAAGATGTATCTAAAACGACAAACAGTGAAGATGAAGAAGAGAAGCAAAGAGTTGACATAATCTTCATGCTGGATTATAACTTAAACCCTGAGTAACCTGGGTTTCGTGGAAATTCATTCCTTTTTTATGAGTTTGTTGCAAATAAACTTCAGTACATAATACTGTGGTGCTAAAATAGAAATACAGTAGAATCTTGTTATTGCAAAAATTTGGCAAAGCTACCAGTGAAATCATGTCCCTTGAAACGTAACAACTACATACAGTAAAAGCCCAATTCCTCTCAATGCGCCCATAAAGAGGGTGTTAGCCCGGTTCCTCAGAGTCGACACCATAAAAGGGTTCCAACATATTTAGTGAACCCACATTCAACTCGGCAATTCTTATCTTGCAGTTAGCGTGGTGTGTTAAATCCACGTCCCAGTAAATTGCTGTGTGGTATATGAAATGTATTAAAAGTACTCGAGCTCAAGTTATTTTCATTACATTTCACCTGAATATCTGATCATGAGAGTATCATTTTTCCCATCCCTATAACTGAGAGTATTTTACTTTTCCACGGTATTTGCCCTTGACTGTGGACAGGGTGGAGGTGAGCAAAGGGCACAGGACTTCTCTGAGGTCTGGTATCAAAGGGGTGATGGGGAAAAACTAGAGTTGAGGTTTCTTAAGCCCCACACACTGAGCCTGCTGGAGCCAGCCCTTGTCAATGCCACCCGGTCGCTGGCATTGTGCCTCACCCATAGCAATGCTCACAAGCCAACTATGAGGCTCCAGCCGTGAGTATACTAATGCCCCACGTGGAACGTGAGGTTAACAGGGGATGCGGCTGAGCCAGCCTTCGTGGAGGCTCAGGGTGGTCAGAGAGGGCGTTCACTACTCCCCAAACCACCCGCTGGCATGGCCCAGACTCTTCCATTGGGCCTGTATCATTTCACCTCAGCCAGGCGCAAAGGAATATATCTGAGAACGTGCGAGGAGCCCGCCGATTTTCCAGGCCTGTCTTGAAGCATTTGAGAAGGTACGAAGGAGTGGACGGCTTACATTTTCCCTCGTGGTGATGGGGGACGTCTAAGGTGATGATGGGGGTGCTCCAAGGGGGAGAGAGGTGTGGGCTTCAGGCACTGACCCCTCCTTGCTCTGATGCCTTTCTGACACGGCCTCCTGTCCCACCCCTTTTTGTGAGGCCCCCGATGAGCTGACTTCAAAGCAGTTACAATCAGAAGCTAGAATGGAAGGCCAGCACAGTGTAGGATGAGGAAAGGAGAGAGGAGAAAAGAAGTCATTTCCACTGAATGTAACTGATGTTTTAAGAAAATTCAAGTCAGATGCTTCCAAGACTGAACGCAAACAGAAATGAGGGTCTCGTGGAGTCTGACCGAACGCAATGATGAAGGGTTTCTTTGGGGGTAAAGCTGTGTTTCCCTGTATGAGACCAGAAGGGTCAAACAATTCATTGGATAATGGAACAGACTTACTGGAGTCTGTGCTGAGAAGAGACAAACACAAAGCAGGGCTGTCTTCACCATCTGTATTTTAACAGCTTAGGGGGGTGCCCTGGGCACAGTCTGGCATTTAGAGCATCTTGAAAAAAGAGGATGCTGCCAGAAGGTGAGTGTTTGGAATCCAGAAGTAGTAAGATCCAGAGGGCACTTGGGGGCAACAATATAGAAAACCCAGAGCGCACATGCTCATGCCTTTCCTAGCATTCGACTAGAAAGCCTCATTTCACTTCTTGAAAATGGGCTTTTCAAGTTTTATTTCTCCAAAACGAAATCTTACTTCCTTCCAAATCTGCTTCTCTTCTCGGATCAGCAAAATGTGCCCTCACATTGAAGAATACCAAGATGATTTCTGCAGAGAAATGGATTTATACAAAATGCAGTTCTTTCGAATAGAGTAGGTACAATCCCACATCACTTTTTCATTCATTCATTCATTCACTCATTCATTCATTCACTTATTCATTCAGCAATCAATCACTATGTGTCAAGCAATGTGCTTGCCTGAGGCCCCACCAACAGCCTCCTCTTGTGGTACTTGGGAACTTTGTAATAAATCAGGTCTGTGTGCTCGCTCTGAATACTTTGCTTTTCAAAATCTTTTTATTTGTTTTAATCTTTATTGTTGGAAGTATTCCATATGTTCCCTCTTTTCCCCCAGTTGACTTCTTCTAGCCCACCCCTGCCCCCTCCCCCAGACCTTCATCACCCTATTGTATGTGTCCATGGTTGATCTCTTTCTTCCCACCCACCCTCCCCTGCCTTCCCTCTGTAATTCAACAGACTGTTCCATGTTTCTAAGTTTCTGGACCTGTTTTGTTCATCAGTTTATTCTTTCATTTTTTATTTCAAAAAGAAGGTGTGCTCTGTGTAAATATAGCAGTATATGTTTTTAAAAGCCAATCCCACTTCTCTAAGGTAACTGATGTTAATTTCATGTATATCCTATTGTTTTCTCTCTGTTCATACAAGCATATGTTCATATAGAGAGAAATTGTCTTTATTTATAGTAATGAACTCATTCCATAAACATTGCTCTGTAACTTGCTTTTCTTTGTTTTTTTTTTTCATAAACAAGTGTTAAAAACTCATTGAAAATATTGGCTTCCTGCCCTAGCTGGTTTGGCTCAGTGGCTAGAGCATTGGCCTGAGGACTGAAGGGTCTCAGGTTCGATTCCAGTCAAGGGCACATGCCTGGGTGCCGGCTTGATCCCCAGTAGGGGGCGTGCAGGAGGCAGCCAATCAATGATTCTCTCTCATCATTGATGTTTCTATCTCCCTCTTCCTCTCTCTGCCTTCCTCTCTGAAATCAATAAAAAATTTTTAAAAAAAAGAAAAGAAAAGAAAATATTGGCTTCCCCAAACTGGTAAAACCCAATTAAATCTTAAACAACTTTAAATTGTTCATATTTGCTTACAGACAGGAACAAACCTACAATAAGGTAAGAAGGCACCATTTGTCCTCTTTCTTTAAATACTTTTTCTGGCTCCTGGAGATCTTTGTAAAATAAAGTGCCTGCTTTCCACTTTATATTTCTGAAGGTGGTTGAAAAAACTGCTAATGGCCCCTGGGAAATGGGGTGATAGGAAGTCAGCAGCAGCATCCATGAGCATAAGACCAGACAGACTCAGCACCAGACCCTAGAGAGCCCTAAAGCATGTGGGAAAGTTTCCAGAGTACTGATGGTTAAAAGCACTGACCAGTAGAGGTGGAGAACAATGTGGGTGCCAGTCCCTGAGAAGAAATGGTTATCTAAAAGAAAAAGGTAAAGAAAGGAGAGTGTGGAAAGTTCTAGAAGGCCTCCTTTCTTATTACCCTATTCCATTTTTTAAATGAGCATTATTTTATTTTCTGAAAGAAAATCTCTTTGAATCTCAACTGTATTTTAGATAATAGTATTGCACCAATGGTACTTTTCCTCAACCAAGAATAATCTGGTTCTTAGGAGATATATACTGAAGTATTTAGGGGTAAGAGTACTATAACTGCAACTTACTCTCAAATGGTCCTGAAAAGAAAGGGAAAGAAGAGAGGGAAGGGAAGGAGGAGAAAAGGGAAAAAAAATAAGTGATCCTATAATGTTGACTAATGTTTTTCTTTACATCAATGCTTGACCCAAATTAAGTTCCTTCAATATTACCATTGAAAAGAAAAGAGGAAGAGAGGTCAGCACAAAAAGTACAATAAAGTATCATTTCTTAAAATCTTTAAAATTCTTTCATAAAATAAAGCTATCTCATTCACCCAAATGTTATTTCGTTTATAATAGGATCTGTCTATACTACACCCCAGAGCAAGTTTCTTTTTTATTTTTTTATTTTTTTCACTTTGCTCACAAAATTTAGCAGTACCACCCATATAATATATATTTGGCCTTAAAATCTAGGTTTCAATATCAGATTTGGAAGGGGTCCTACTGCAAAGTCCCAGTTATAACATAGTCTCAATTCTTGGAACAGAACATAGTTCTTCACCCGCGGCCATTAAAAACAAAATGCTATTTTGGGCGTTATGTTGGACACCAGGGGACCCACAGGCCATAGGAAGCCATGTGAGCCTTTGAGCGCCTCACTCAGAAAGGAGAAGCCAGGATAAAATTCTTACATTGACTTCTCCCTGGCCTCGGATGCTTTAGTCGCTCTGCAGAAGTGCTCCAGAAAAGGGGTCTGCCAACCCCAACAAGGCGGGGCTAGATCACAGAAGTGCTCAAATTCTTTTTAGAGGATGTTTTTTATTTTTGATCCTCTATCCCAGAAATATGATTTTCTTGGAAGAGAAAATATAAATGTGGGTGGGCCTACTCATGTCATACTCTCTCACCCCACCCCCTTGTTTCACACTCCCCATTCTTTTCCTCCAAGCATCTACTTCTCTTTGGGAGCCTTTCTGGCCCTTCAAGGCCTTTCTCTCTCTCTTTTTATTCTCATCGATGGTTTCCTCTATCCGAGACCCAGCAATTGATGCCTGAATTAGATAACTCTAATCCAGGCATCAAGATAACCCAAAATAAGCAAGCAGCAGAATCATCTTCTTCATTTTGTAAACATCTTAAGGATCAAAGGAGGCCAACTATGGCACAATCTGTTATTTTTAAATCACTGCTTTTCCAACATCCTCCAACAAGGACAACAAGTCCACAGCATTTCTGACAAATAAGCTGAGTATCTGAGTACTGTTTCAGCATTCTACACCTTCTATCTCTTCTACACCTTCAATCCCGTTTTGTTTTGTTTCTTCTCACTTGGCCAAAGATACACTATGAAATCATGTTTTCAAAGACTCTATGCTGATCACTACAATCTAGAAGCAGAGAGCAAGGTGTTAAGAAGTGAATCTCATTTCTAATTACTATCTTCCCATCAACCATCCCCTCCAACTCCCCTCACTTTGTATATAAGGCAAAATGTAGGTTCTGCCGAGGAGAGGGCTTCGGGACCACACTAGCTGGGAAAGCTCTGAGAAGTCACTTCCCCTCTTGGTGCCTAAGGCTCCTTGAGGTACGTTACTGCAGCCGCTCACGGATATTCCTCTTCTCTCTTCCCAGTTACATGTTAGAATGCCCCTTCACTTTGAAGTTAGACATAAGCATACGACTTGCTTTGTCCAATAAATGTTAGCTGAAATACCATGCATCACTTTCAAACAAAAACTCAGAGCCAGGTCACCAGGTTCATATTATCTCCTTCCCTTCCCCCTCCCCCTCTCCCTCCCCCTCCTCCTCCAGAGAGAATAGGAACGTATTTCAAGATGGAGCCACTGCCCGCCTGGGTCTTTGTATGACTTCAATGAGCCAAGCCCCCTCTGCTACCCCATGTAGAATGTAACCCATCCATGGTAGTGGGTACATTTTAAGCCATTCAGATTTGAGGGTTGCTCATTACATATCATAACCTAACTCATCCTGATGGACACATGCCTTGTGTATAAAATGGCGATGATGATGACATATAGTAACACCCAGTGTTGGCCTGAAGGTCACATGAGATGACTCACACACAGCACATGGATAAAGTAAGGATAACAGTGACTGTTGGTTATCATTATTCCTATGAGACACTTCAGGCAAACTGGACAGAGGAGTAGAAGCAGACCAATGGCCTTGCCTTACACCTAACTTTGAACAGTAGCAAGCAGAGTTTTACTCTCACTAGAAAACTGTCCTGCCTTCCCCAGCCCTGTCTTCTCCCAATAACCACTTACCGCTTTATGCACACTCTGGCTTGCCTACACAAGCCACCCTCATACAGAAATACCTCCCTCCACTTCTTCACCTCTTTACCATGTCTTCCCAGACCATTCCTGACTCATGAAGGTTATCCCATAGTATCGAGCAAAGCATTCTTTCAAATGCACATGTGAACAGTTTGCACTATATGCATTCCCACTGAGGTTTACTCAAGAATATCTTTAGTTAATCTTGTAAGTTTCCCTAAAAGGACAGCAACCAGGTCATCTGTTTTCTGATGTGGTTTCTCTGCTTTTCTCGCAGTTTCCATATTCCTCTGCCTTACTCCCATGATGATCCCATATGGGTCCTTAACCCGCACACCTGAGAACCTACGCAGAGACCTGCTTTCAGTAGCTGCTCCATTCAAGTGCCTTTCGGCCTGGAGTAACCTGTGCCAAGGCCTACCAAACTAGATGAAATAAATGAGGCGCTTCCCAAGGATTGATCGTCAAGGTGATTCCAATCCTCCTTCACCTAAATCCGGATTTCTGACAATGGAAACATATCTTATTATCCAATAGTTGTAGAGAGCTGCAAGCATTGCCCGCAGGCCACATGCTTTGTCATTCTGCTCACCTAACTCCAGTGATTGAGAAAGCACGTGAGAACCTGGACAACTTAAAGCATCCATCGGTCCATCAGAGGAGGGGAGGAATGATTGCTACACACTTCCACAGCGTGGCCACCTCTCTGCAGGAATGTGCTGTGTAGACAGGCCCTTGTGAGTAACTCCTGCCAAAGGGATCTATGTGAGCATGCCCAGAACAAGGAAAGGGCAGCTATGGAACAAGGTAGCTTCCCACAAAGCACTAGTTTGTCTGTTTATTTGGGTCAGCGAACCAGCTCTCAACAAGCCACTGGGGAGTGAGTGGCTCCCGAGCAGAAGGAACGGCAGGAACCCCCGAGATAACGGCCAACCTGCCTGCAGCCTCGCACTTCTCCTTTCTCCTTTAAATAGGCAGCGCGCCCTGTGTGCGCTTGCAGCTCCGCGGCCACTGGGCATGTGGGGCCCAGAGTCTCTTTCACTTCCACATCGTCTCGCTTCCCAGAAACCAGGCTGAGATCTGGAAGCCACAACAAAGAGATGCTCATGCAGCAAACTGACCCCCTTTATCACCCTGGGGCTTCTGTCTTTTCAAAATGGGAGGCAATCCTTGGGGAAAAAGAAGACACATCCGTCTGCCTGCTTTCCACTTTGACGGGCATGTTCACAGGGCTGGCAATCAACTGGAAAGATAAGACACAGAGCCTGGCCGGCATGGCTCAGTGGCTGAGTGTCCACCTATGGACCAGGAGGTCATGGTTTGATTCCCAGTCAGGGCACATGCCGGGTTGCAGACTCAATCGCCAGTAGGGGGCGTGTGGGAGGCAGCCGATCAATGATTCTCTCTCATCATTAATGTTTCCATCTCTCTCTCCCTCTCCCTTCTGCTCTGAAATCAATAAAAGTTAAAAATAATAAAAAAATAAGACCCATAGACAGCCCCAACTTACATTAGCCAGTCCTTTAACAGGTGCCCTGTATTTACAGCTCCTCCTATCCAGTATTAACAAGTGACCAAATGAAATTTTATAGTAAAAACATAATCATGTCAGTCCCTTACTTGACATCTCATCTTCAAATGGGGCAGGCAAACTCATATATGTCAACTCCTATGGATCTCCCTTTTGCGTATGTGATAATCAACCTCCCCACCCATCCTCAACAGGCTAAGATCTGAGGCCCCTTCGCATACCCAAGGAAACTCCCACGTTCCCTCCCTTCCCGACTCCAACCTTGTCTTCCAGCAAAATGAAATGAGCTCAGACATTTTCTGAGAGCTCTGTCCTGACCCCCTTCACCTTTGGCTGGCTGGCTCATGGACTCGCACACACGCTATTCTACCTTCCACCTCGGCACTCAGACTAAGAAATGGAAAGTTACTGCCTGATTCAACCGTGATGGCCTTACCATCCGGGACCTATGTCACCCGTGTATTCCCACCAAGTAAATAGTCAGTACATTTTTTAAATAAATAAGTCCCAGAACCTTGGTGAGCAACTCCTTTCATAGTAGTGTTCAGCTGCATCTGAGCGGATTCTGTGGGCTGGCTGGGAAACCGAACTACCCTTTATACATGTGTGTCTATGCAAAAAGGCATGGCAATTCCAAAAGAGCTGGAACAAAAATATATTTCTAACGCTAAGTATTCTTTGGTTACCATTATGCGTATTGAAGAAACGCTCACAGGCTGATGCCTTGGGAGGGACTACAGGGACCCCTCCCGAGTAGTTGCTTAGGCATACCTTTTGTTTTCTGGCTCTGTATTCACACGATCCAACTTCGGAAAACCTGACATTTGGAAATCCAAACTTAGAAGCCAGATACATGCAGGAGTTGTGACTCAGGTTACAAAATAATTATTCCCATTAGGGAGTTCATGGTGACTCACCCTGTTCATTAAGGAGCCATGAAAAAAATTATCACATAACTCTGCAAAGAAATAAGTTAGGAACAGAATTAAGGCCAGCTACATTTATATAAATATATAAAATACATATATATTTTAAATATGTTCTTATTGATTTCAGAGAGAGGAAGGGAGAGGGAGAGAGAGGAGCATCAGTGATGAGAAAGAATCACGCACTGGCTGTCTCCCGCACGCCCCCTACTGGGGATCAAGCCCCCAACTTGAGCATGTGTCCTAACCAGGAATCAACTGTGACCTCCTGGTTCATGGGTCGAAGCTCAACTACTGAGCTCAACCACTGAGAAACACCCTAATTTACCCCTCCCCGATAGGGATTTATCTTTGTGGCATTACAGCTCACTCTCTACCAAGAAGCACAACAAAAGATTATTTGAATAGGAAGCAGATGTGTATCTTCTGGAGCTTAACACCCCTGGCTCAAATCTGACGGTGAGAATTTACAGCCCTTAAAATATACTAGACTGTAGTGGCTGTGACTGGGAGGCCTCCTTCCCAGCTGAAATGTTAGTGGCCAAGTGAGGGCTGGTGGGGAAGGAAGGAGACTGATTCTTCCCTGGGAGGAAATGAACCCACAGATTATCAGTGGATGATATAATCAAAAACTCATATACCGGCATCCAAGTTTTATTACACTACTGAGGAAAACAGCTCATTTATATTGGATTTCCTGTCTTTTTTTTTTTCTTAATAAGGGGAATCACATATCTATGAGTCATCGTGATTATTATAGATTTTACCATGATAATGCACATGACTTTTTTAAAAGGAATGATAAGCTACAACAGTTGCATGCCTCTTAATTTACTGACAGAATAGTAAAAAGATAAGTTGATATATTCTCATTTGTCATGTTTCTTGCAATTGCTCTGACTACTTTCAGTAGGCACATATTTCTGTTTAATAGTAACATACAAAAATTAATAAATAGGGAAAAGGCACTGTGGGAATAGGCCATAATAAAGACAAATGGAACCCATATTTCAAAAGTTGGCAAGAGCTAACAGATATGCTCTTATTTTTTTTATTTGTGTAATAAAATGTTCTGTATTCAGAGTCGTTTCCTTGTTACTCCTCTTGTCTTGAGTAAGAGCCATAAACGCCTCAACAAACAGAAAGTAGTTTGAATGTTCAGTTCGTGTTGGTGAAGTCTGTTTAGAAAGTCATACTGAATGCTGAAACGGCACAATATTGTTTCAACGAGAAGGTTCCATTTGTTTTCTAGAAAGACCATTTACACAAATATCCTTTGGACTATCATTGAGTATCCAGTGCTTAGGAGCCACACTGCAAACAACCAAGGGGTGGACGGAGCAGTACAAAGATCGAGCTGTTTTTCAAAGAACAAAAACATATTTATGAGACAAAGTCAAGAAGTGAGCATTTTCAAAGTTGAATCACCAAAGCAACGAAGACCTGACTTGGACTTTAGGGTAGCATGCAAACAGCCCTCCATCGATTGACCTCGTATCCCATGCAAACAATTTTTCTCCATCCTAACATGATGGTGGATTGTGACAACGAAGTCCAACTTCTGAGAAAGAACAGGCCTCAGAAAGTGTCTGGTGCAGAGACTTTCAGTGGGTGTGTGACAAGCATTTTTAAAACATGCAATACCTGACTATTTAGTCAGGGGCACTAACCTCTTTTCCCTTACATTGTCAAATAAAAAAAATGACAACAGCCAACATAACAATAGTCATCTGGTGTGAATGGATCCAAATGATATCTATTTTAATTATACCTATTTTCTGTCAGATCGGCAAATATATATATATATATATATATATATATATATATTTTTTTTTTTTTTTGGTGTGCCACAGAATTTCAGTAATCAGATTATGTGTGCCATGAGCTGAAAAAGGTTGAAAATCTCTGGTCTGGTGACCAGGGTCTTCTGGACAGCAGGCTTAGAAACACAGACATTAACAATGCTCCCTGGACTCTACCTAAAGAAAGGTTATCAGTAGAGCCTCAGCTTGGATTGGTTTTTCCAGAAGTGGGATGGGCTACCAGGGTCAACCACAGTTCCCCACTCTGGTTTGGCCTGGGATGACCTCCTATGCTCGCTCTAGCGAGCTGGCCAGTGCTGACTGCTGAACTTACCCAGGTAAATAGGTTGAGGCTAAAGAAACTTACACCTGGAGATGGAACCATCCTCCTCCTCAATTCTGTGGTCTCACTGCTAACCAGCCACAGGGAAGACATGTGGACAAAACTTGGAGAAAAAGGGAAACATGATACATAAAGAAATAAAAAGAAGTCATGACCCAAGAGAACATGGAGAGACAGCTAGTCGATCCATGTGAACCGTGTAAAAAAAAAATTACCAACTCACTGACTGTGATAAAATCCAGATCAGGTCAAATAAATATTTCCTAGTGAAGTCCCAACTCTTCCATCAGCTGGGCCATCTTCAAAATGAAAGATATGATCAGCACACCAGTAGAGAAAAAAATGATCAGCAGAACAGATTACGCCATTTGGGTTCTGCCAAAGCTAATCAAGTGCCTAAGTAAGATGCACTAGCTTCCTTCGAGTTGCTAATACTCATTATGAAACAATAACTTTTATTTCACAAGGTTGAATGAATCACACATCATAAAACTTCCTTGGAAAACCGAATGACTATTTCCATAGATCGGTACCCGTAATGATGACTTCTTCCATATAGAAGTGATTCTTCATAACGTTCCACAGAAATTGGTCCAACACCTGGGTCCAAGATCATCACAGACTCATCCAAAACTGGTTCCCATGGGATGATAACATGGACACCATATGTGTGTTTTGTGTCATCCCTAGTCCTCTGGATTGAGCCCAAGCTATTCCGGATGCCTCAGCTAGGGGTGTAATGCATACAAGTGTGTCCTATAGGAAAATGCTCTAGCCCCTGCCTTATCCTAATGAGCACAATTAACCACAACCATAACATCTGAATTATTAATGCTCCCTAATAGGATGGATAAAGTGTCTCTGGAGCAAAGATGTTTGGAGTTCTGGCAAAGCTCATGCCAAATTTAATTTCAAAGTTCATCTTGCAGAGAGACAATGCTGGCATTGTGTTACACTGATTTAAAACCAGTCTGTCCTAAGGATTTTCTTCATCCTTATCTGCAGTAATAGAGCACGAAATGGGGGGGGGGGGGGGGGAGAGGCGGGGGGAATGACTACCAAGCGCTGGAAAAAATCTTTCTCAGAAACTCTCGCAGCCGGGTCACAACATGTTTAAACAATGATAGTAACATTTATTATATCAAAGCCATTTTATGTTTTATTTGGAACTCTGGCGCCTTTTTTTTTTTCAAGTTCCCATAACATGACAGTAATTATAGCCATCAAGATGTTCCCTCGCAGATAGGCCGCCAAAGCCAGATGCTGCGGCCTCGCTGTCCCATCGCTGGAGCTCCGAGTGTGCACATTACATCATGCTGTAGTTTATTTTAAAAGTGCTTTAAGAATGTAATGATAGTAATTGTAGACAGGGAGAATTAATGGGAGCGTTGCCGGTCTGCAAATGCCATTTATAAAACACTCCCGCTGCTCCAAAAAAAAAAAAAGAGAGAGTGCTTTCTTGTTAACAGAGGCTTCAAAATACAATTTGGAGGATGTATTAAATAAACTCTGTGCTGAAGTCATTTTCAGGGGGGCCCTCTGTGTACACATTTCCCTCGCACTTCACCGCGAGCCCACCGCACGACTCACCCTGCGAGGACACAGGATTCGCAGGGAAGCAGAGGGTGCGTGCTTCCATGCACAAACCACCAGGGCTGAGGGGCAAGGACAGGTTAAGTGGCAGAACTGGTCTCAGGCCAAGGAACATGTTCGCGGTGTGTAAAACAAACCCAGCTGTGGTCCTTCAACTACTTGCTCTGCCTGGGTCCTAGGGAGGTGGAGGGTTGCATCTTTCATTGATGGTCCATGGTAGACATCCAAGCCCAAAGCCTGGTCTTCTCTCTTCTACCTGCAGGGCCCGGATAGAGGCTCTCACTGAGCACTGCTTCCTTTGTATTCCTCAAATCTATCATTTCCCTTGTCCTATCTAACTTTAGCCAAAATAAAATAACCTCCGCAGGATAGCTTTTCGGATCCCGTTCATGATGGGATCAGCTGCTCCCAAGACAACCAGCTCTGTCCTGGGACGTTGTCAAGGAAATGCCAGTTGTTTCTGAAGTCTCCAAGAGAGCATAAAGAACAGGACGGGCCAAAGTGTGGAGGCCTTCCCCTTCATTCAAAGTTCAACAAAACAAGACAAAAAATAGAATAAAGAGCCCAGCCCGTGTGGCTCAGTGGTTGAGCATCCACCTGTGAACCAGGAGGTCACGGTTCAATTCCTCATCAGGGCACATGCCTGGGTTGCAAGGTTGATCCCAAGTAGAGGGTGTGTAAGAAGCAGCCAGCTAATCAATGATTCTCTGTCATTACTGATGTTTCTCTCTCACTCTCCCTTCCTCTCTGAAATCAATAAAAACATATTTAAATTAAAAAAGGAAAGTAAAAGAATCAGACTAGATGATCTCTAAGATACTCCCATTTGTAAAAGTATTTGAGATCTACTAGAATGAGAAAGCTCTTAAATCTGCAGCAGAGACTTTATAGAGTATGAGAAAGCACACCCTGAAAATAAAGGTGTTTCTTTAAGCTCTTCCTTGGCCCCAAAGGCCAACTGCTCCTACAAATGAGGGTTCTACATCCCATAAGCCTCCACTGAGAATAGCCAGTCAAGATACAGTTGGCCTCAGCGTGTCCATTCTCCTCGAACTCCCTGCGTCGGAGTCAGTCCAGAGAGGCCATTCCAATAAGTCTCTAAAGCTGAGCTTACTAAAGCTGTGTATTTCATGTGAGATCAACACCATGCTTTTCCCCCCTCACTGCCCTCCCAAACTATCCCCAATCAGTCATTGTTTAGAGCAAAATCAATTTGCTTTTTATCCAAGAAGTCAAAGGAAGTACCTGGTCCCTGAGTTCTCCACTCAACACATAATCAGGTTCTGTAGGTTCTGGGGACAAATCCCAGTACTTGGTCCAGCAGGCCATTGACACCAAAGATCAGGAGACAGAGGTAGAGAGCTGTTTCCTGGCCTACTCCCAAACAGTGACTCACTACTCAATGACTTCCCCCGAGACTGCTGACTTCCATCAGCAGTCCTTTGACGCTGTCGCAACCACCAAATACACAGCTAAATGGTGCCTTGAGTCAGCACCTCCCAGTCATCCCAAAGGAACTAATTTTAATATTATATGCAGATTTACTACCTCAAGAAATGAGCATTTCCTGCTTCAAAAGGAAGCCTAGGCATGCTCCGGAGACTCGTCTACGGAGACCGAGAACCAATATGGAGAGAAAGTCATCTCGCAAGATCCTCTGGGGAAACTTGCTTATTCTCAGGGAAGCATGTGTAGCACTCAAGGAAATGAAAAGTCTGTAAGAACAGTCTTGGGAATTTCATCACGGGGAAGTTTGCTAATGATTTCAAGAAATACTTTCCATTAGAAATAAATGGAAGCATTTACAAATGGCATGTTTGACCATCCAGGCCAACCTTTAATGAGACTCCCGGCCTCAAAGCCTATCACCAAAGCAGAAACTTTCAAGGGCACAATTCAGGGTATCCACAGATGTTCCTAAGGCCACAAACAGGCAGGTCTATTTATTTTTAGGTAGGTGACCACAACACACATGCCAAACAGTTAGAGTAGGCTTGTCTCTAAGAGGCCAGCTCTGCACACCAGTACATCAGCCACCTGCTGACCGCTTGATCTTTGAAAACTTGTCTAGCCTCTCAATAAATAATGATTAATAATAATAATATACTCATAGTACTGTTATGAGGATTAGAAGAGATGATGTGATTATACTTTGTAAAATATTATGCTAACATGGTTTTTTTCATTCATTCATTCAACTAGTATTTATTAAGAAACTATTCAGTAGCAAGTACTAATGTAAGTGCTTGATTTATACCCGTAAACAAAGTATTTTTTCAAAAACTGCCCTTATAGAGCTGTATTCTTGAGGGGGCTGAGGGGTAGAATACCATTATAATAAACATAATAAATAAGTAAATTACAGGTCACAAGATGATAAGAGCTATAGGAAAATAACCCATGGAAACGGGAGGGATTGCGAGCGCCATGAGGTAGGTGACAATGTGAAATAGGATGGTCAAGGCACGCCTTATCAACAGGGGAAATTTGACAAAGGCCTGGGAACACTGAGGGAGTTAGTCAGGTGGGGAGTTCAAGGAGGTTCGCAAGCACAGAGCAGAGAGCCAGGGCAAAGGCCCAAAGTGGGGAGCATGTCTGAGATGCTGAGATCCAGAAAGCAGGCCAATGAGACTGGAGAAGAGTGGGGTTGTGGGGAGAGGGGGTTGGAACAGAAGGAGAGGAAACTACAAAGGTAGCAAAGGGGAAAGAGTACAGGCCTCAGGGCCCTTTACCATCATAAGAACTCTGACTTTTATTCTGAGTAAGATGGGGCATCCTGTGGCGGTGTTTGCTCAGAACTAACTTTGCATTTTATAATGATCTCTGCCCGCTCTGTTGAGAAAGACCATGAGGGAGGAAGAGGGAAGCAGAGAGACCAATTACCAATCTACTGGAATGATTAAGATTAGAGATGTCAGTGCTTGGACCAAAAGAGCAGCAGTGAAGATGGGGAAAAGTGGTTGGATCCCAAATGTTATTGTGAAGAAACAGCCTCCGGATCTCCTGACGGACACTGAACATGGATGAGGACAAGAGAGAGGTGGATGATGCCAATGTTTCGGGCCTGAGCAACTGAAAGGATGAAGATGCCATCAACTGAGATGGGGAAGACGGTGTGAGGATTTGAGGCGAATCTATTGATGAAGACTGAGGGCTTGAGAGGAAGATTAAGAGTTCAACTTTGGCCAAAGCATACAATTGGCATCCAAATGGAGGTATAGAGGACCTAGTTTGGATGCCAGAGTCTGGAGATTCAGGAGAGAGGACTGAGATGGACATGTAAATTTGGTACAGTCATAAGCACAGGTGGTGTTTAGAGCCACGAGAGCAGATGAACTCAACAAGTAATGGTTGTAGCTAGAGAAGACAAGGGATCCCAGAACTGAGCCCTGGGAACTCCAATGTTCAGAGGTCAAAGAGGAGAAACATTCGAAGGAGACTGAGAGGAGTGGCTAATGAGTTTGGAACAAAACCAAGAGACAATGGTATCCAGAGCAGAAGAAAGGATTTCCAATGTCAAATAGTGTTGATGGGTCACTGACTTTAGCAAATGGAAGTCATTAGTGACCTTGACAAAAGCAGGCTCAGTGGAATGAAGGGGGGAAAGGTCTAATGCGAATGAATTTAAGCCAGCATGAGAGGAAAGAATCAGAGGCAGCAAGGAGATACAAGACTTTCTAGGAGATTTTACTGC
The DNA here is from genome assembly GCA_026230045.1 of Corynorhinus townsendii. Taxonomy (NCBI): domain Eukaryota; kingdom Metazoa; phylum Chordata; class Mammalia; order Chiroptera; family Vespertilionidae; genus Corynorhinus; species Corynorhinus townsendii. The sequence goes on along the minus strand of JAPDVU010000016.1, from coordinate 13,179,539 downwards.
TAAGAATAGCAAAGAAAAAAAGGGGGGAGATACTAGTTGGGGGATACGGTTAGGGGTCAAAAGAGGAATTTTTTAAAGGAAGAGTAAGAACACGTTAATAAGCTAATCTGAATGACCTGGAACAGAGAGAAATGATGACATAATAAAGAGATAGAATTGCGGGAGCGACCCCCTGGTTTTGCATACATAGACCAGTGCACACGTGGACACACTGGCTTTGGAGAGGAGCATAGATAGTTCACGTATGGTGAGGCTGGAAGGCAGACAATGTGGGTGCTGGTGGGAATCTATGCATGCCGTCTTCTGATTATTTCCCTCATTCACTTTTCAAGGCCCATGGAGATCCCCTGCTCCTATTTGTTTGTTTGAATTATCACTTCAATGCTCTATTTTGAGAGAAAATCCTTTATGCGATCTCTCTCCACTGTAGGCCTGTTTCCTTAGGGAAGGAAGGCGAAGAGTTAGGGTACATGCAAAGATGAAGGGCTCAGAAAGCCACCCAATGCACAACCACCCTGCATACCTAGAGGCAGGCCTCCCGCAGGGAAAGGGGGGCCATGAAGGCTGGAAAGAAGCCATTCCCATCGACGTACAGTTCTCCCGGGACCACGTGTACACAGGAGATTCCTGAATCTCTAGAGCAGCCCCACCCCCATCACAGCCACCGAGTTCCAAGCTGGTTTTCTCTGTCAGTTTCCCCATGGCAGGAGCAACCAGAAGTGTCCCCTCGGTCGTTAGTCGTCTTAGAAATCCCTGGCTACATCTTGGAACGCACCCAAAGAACATGATATTCCTTCTTCACAACCTGGCTCCCTAGGGTACCAGGGAGGCTAGATGACTTTTCACTTTCTTCTGGAACGTGAAGCTGTCCACTGTCCCTGAGATGGGCCAAGTAATTCACCACGAAGGCCTGAGTCCACAGGGCGTGGGCGGAGAGGGGAGGAGGCAGGATGTATAGCCCCGACGACGCTCTCGGGCGGTGGCCAGTATGTGTTACATCCTAGGAATGGTGTGTGGGGAGATTGCTGAGGGATTTATACCTGCCCCAGTGCCAAATGTCCTACCAGCAGGTCTGCACTGTAATCTTAGGAACCAATCTAATTAAGGAAGAATGCATAGCATTTGGGAAACAACCACCATTCATAACTCACCAGCTCCAAGAGCTGGAAGTAATGTGGCAACGACTCAAGGAAGAAGAGAAAGGAGAAAGGGCAAAGAAGGGGGAGCAAGGGGGGTGGGGGGGTTGCAGAGTTTAAAAATTGGCCAGGCCCTGACCCGTTTGGCTCCGTGGATAGAGTATCGGCCTACGGACTCAAGGGTCCCAGGTTCGATTCCGGTCAACGCATTGTAACTTGGTTGCAGGCACATCCCCAGTAGGGGGTGTGCAGGAGGCAGCCGATCGATCTTTCTTTCTCATCGATGTTCCTAACTCTCTATCCCTCTCCCTTCCTCTCTGTAAAAAAAAAAAAAAAAAAAAAAAATTAATAAAATATGCTTTAAAAAAATTAAAATTGCCCAGAACTGGTTCTGTCTCTGGCCTTCTTTTCCTGTTCTGCGTGCCAGCCACACGTCTGTGCCCTTAAACTTGCCTCGGCCTAGGCTGCCAACCCCTTTCCAGCACACCCTCTTTCCTGGTCCCAAGGAAACCTCCGCACCCATCAGAACCTTGCTACCCAACAAGGTTTTTTATTGTTATTATAGTAAAAAACACAGACCGTTCCTCTTACCATCGGAACCGCTTCTGAGTGTACAGTGCGCAGAGTTAAGCAAATATCACGTTGTTGTGCAATGGATCTCTGGAAATTTCCATCTTGCCAAACAGCAACTCCCTACTCACTGAACACTGCTGTCCTCTCTCTCCCCCCAAGCCCTGGGCAACCACCATTCCATTTTCTGTTTCTGTGACACGCCACCTGAGAAAAATCAGACAGTATCTGTCCTTTTGTGATTGGCTTATGTCGCTTAGCATAATGGCCTGGGACTGGGTTATCGCCTAATTTAGTACTCTCTACGTTGTCTGTCACTATTCACGGACTCCCCGCTGTCTCCCACCACGTGGGAGAGACACTGAAGACAAAGTCCGTCTTCCGGGTCTCGCATCCCCAATACTCAGGACAGTTCCTGAAACAGTAGGTCCTCACTCGTTGTCGAATGGAGTGAGAAAGACGAAAGTCTCCAGTTGGTTTTAAAGTTTCTCGATGCCATTTAACTAACATACTATGAAAAAAATACAATTTTTTCTGTTACAATTAATACACAGGTGGAGAAGAGAGATGACACTCATACCACATGAGCAAAGGTTATGCATCGAGAATGTCTCATTCTCCCTTCCAGCCCAGGGAGGAACACCTTCCGATTCTCTTTTAAGACCCACCATCCCTTGCGTGCAACTCCAAAACCCAAAAGGCACTGACAGTTGCTTCTAACAAGCTACTTGGCCGCGAAACCTGATCCAAACAGGTGTGACCCTACTTACAGCCTTGGTTTCATTTAGTAGAAGCATCCATGCATTTGGCATTTTTGTTAAGAAACATGGTGTTGAGCCCGAGCAGCATGGCTCAGTGGTTGAGCCTCGACCTAGGAACCCAGGAGGTACAGGCACCATACTACCTCTGTAATAACGGAAAACGTCCAAAAGCGTCTGGGCCCGAGAATTTTAGGATTGGGGCTGAGAACGTGAGCGGAATATGAGGCAGGAACCCAAAGGAGCTTTGGCTCCCCTAATGATGGGACCAGGTGGACAATGGCACTGATGGAGTGACTGCTGTCCACACGCAAACCAACACGTGGGTCTGCATTTCGTGGCCCTCTACGGTTTCCTTCCCTAGACAGATTTCAGGGCCTGTTTTGTAATTTATTGTCTAGTCTTTGCTTATTTTGCTGCTTACATCACATGAACTGTCCCACTGGGTGCTCACAGTCCTCTAATCAACTCGATTTCCCAGTTCGGGCCACGTTCATTGTCATTTCCTATGGTCTGAACATCTCTGCTCACCGAGAGGAAACTTCTGTAAAAGGATAACTTACTGAACAATAGTTGTGCTCTTGTTCTCTCTACGTCATTTTTGCTCTGTCACTAGCGCCACCCATTTCGAGCAGGTGGACACGCCCCTTGGGCTTCCTGGACTCAGCCACCTGAGCAGAATGAAGAGCAGAACTCAAAGCAGAAGCATCCTGAAGGCTGGGGGCAGCGCTGTGTGCCCCAGAGCAGCTGAGGGGAGGGAAAGCCTGCTGAGTCCTAGGTCATCCTGCTGGGCCCAGGAGGGCCTGAGAGCCCCGAGGACCCCTTCACTCTCTGGGGTGGTGCTTGAGGAATTGGCATGGCCTCGCCAGGCCATGGCTGGGCAGGACTTCCAGGGGAGGGGACCCCTGGGCACTTAGAATCCCAGGCTCAGCAGGAATGGCTGCGCCCCCACCCCTGCATGGAGGCAGAGAACAACCAGAAATCGAGGACCCCAGGTGGCTTGACCATATAAAAGGATGTCCATGGGAACATGGGAGCCCAGAGGTGAGGAGCCTGTCACCCAGATTCTGGGGCCTTCCTGGAAAAAAAAGAAGAAAAAAAAAAAGGAGAGTCCAGCAAGTGGCCGAGATATAATTTCTGCCCATCAGGCAAAGTGGGAGCCTGGATATAAGGAAATAAAAAAGTGAATGCTCTTGCCTCCTTGAACTGGTAGACTGAGACTGTACCCATTCTACGTAGATGGGAGAGTTCTGTTCTACAGACTGACTTCCCTACTTGCCTTGTGCGGCCCCGTTACAAATTCTAAGGAGGGAATTCTAAGTAGGTCCCTCCTGCCTGGCTCTTGATTTGATGCCTGGAAATGCCCCCAAATGAAATGTGTTGTTCTTTTCAAGCACCAACAGAGCATAAAACATACAAGTGCGGGGTAACCTATGAGTGCGAAGTCGAATTTACACTTAAACAATGTATATTTACGATGTTCCTCCTTCCTCCGTTGGGGACCAGGATCACTTCTGTATACTTAATCAGAACACGTTTTAAATCACACCATGCACTCGGCCTTGTGGCAATCCATGATGGCCACAGCGCATAAAATATGACGAAGCTAAGAAGCCGCAGCTGAACCAACAATCTATCTTCCTGGAAGGGAGACATTGGATAAATCTTCGCTGCTTTTTGATAGCCTATTAAAGTGTCTTAAGAGCTCCAGTACATTTGACTACATTTTTTTTTTTTTTTTTTTTAGCCATAATGCCTTAAACAAGCTTTGGCAATCATAAATATCATACTGGAGGGAAAAAAAGAAAAAAGCAAAAACAAAGAATTAGCAATTAAATGTGTCTCTTGGTGGGACCAGCCAATGCACAGGGCCTTCCTCCAAAGGGAAGTAAAGGATTACTTTAAAAGCTAGGCTATGTGGGAATAATTTCTTTATTTCTGTATCCATTTGTGGGGACTTAAGGCCCCGTTTATAGTCGTGCCTGGGGGGCGAGGGCAACACACCTTCTGATAAAGACAGGATTGCTTTTTTTCTTTATCAGATAATATCTCTAGCAGAAACACTGAAGAAGCAATTTTGTGTCACCCTAAAGGTAAATTCAGTTGCATGTGTTAAGCAAATGGCTTAATTAAAATAATACGTCGTTCTATTTATACTAGTTTATTTTTACCCTAAATATATTAAAACCAGGAATCATGGGAGATAGAATCTCAATAACTACTGAGGGGGAGAAAAAAAAAGGCCAACAAACAAATTCATTCAATATATATGTTCTCTTATGTCTCAAAAACAATTCATCAGCTAAGTAAATAACCAAAGTGAAGTGAAATTACTAAAAAATATTGTCCAGTCAGCTGTACACAGACAATCACTGGGTGAGATAAGTGATCCAAAGCTTCTTTCGACATAAACAAAATATTTAACACCAATTTTCTTATATTTATTTATGGTCACAGGCAGGTATGTCATGGTCAGCTAGCTGCCACATAAGTTAGATCCTGATGGAACTGGGGCAGAAGGTAGGGGTAAGGTAAGAGGAGGCCCCTGCTCGTAGCCAGACAAAATCTGCTAAGGAAAATGGAGCTCAGGGTAAACATAAATATTGCTAACCTCAAATTATATCACAGTCCTTTCCAAGGGTATGCCTTGCTTGACGGAACTAAGTAAGAAGGCAGGACATGGAGCTGAAGGGATAATAAGTGACCTATAAGGCTCAAGGCTTTCTGGCTTTTTGTCCCAGGACGGGGTAAGGGCGTGGGAGTGGAGGTGCTGCCTCGAGCTGGCTGCAACGCTGAACTTGGGAGTGTTGGAGAAGAAGCACCAGTCAGAACCCAAGGGCCAACTCCTACTCTTCCAAAGAGAACCAAATAGCCCTGGAAAGATAAGGGGGAACTGGTAGGCTGACGCCACAGAGGTGGGAGGAATAAAGGAACGAAGCGCCCGGCCAGGTTGCTTGGTAGTTTGGAGCATCGCCTTGTGCACCAAAGAAGTTGCAGGTTTGATTCCCAGTTGAGGCACATGCAGCAGGCAACCAGTTGATGATGTGCCTCTTTCTCAAATCGATGTTTCTCTTTCTCTCTCTCTCTCTCTCTCTCTCTCTCTCTCTCTCTCTCTCTCTCTCCCTCCCTCCCTCCCTGCCTCCCTCCTTCCCCTCTCTAAAATTCAATAAAAGCATATCCTTGGGTGAGGATTTAAAAAACAGAATGGCATGGTGGAAAGAACATTAGGCTGGCTTTCTGAAAATGTAGGTTCCAGTCCCAGCAGCTATGAGCTGTCTCTGGACCCTTCGGCGAGCGCCTCAATCTTTGGTCTGAGCTTCTTGTCTGTACAATGAAGTGTGGGCCCATGCACTACTTTCCAACATGGATCTCATAAAACACCAGACCCACGGAAAACGCTTCAAGAAACTGTTTAGATAAACACTGTGTGGCCAAAAATCCTTGGAAAATTCTCTATGTTCTCACCCAGTCAAAGATGTACCATAATATGCATGAGCCCAGAGACTCTGAGACGTCTCACACCAATGAAATCTGGGAAGACGATTATACCCAGTGTCTCCCAAGCCGACATGAGCCCACAATGCTTTTGTCCATGAAATATCTCTCAGCACAAATTACGCGTTTCATGTTTCACGCTTTTGTCCATGAAACATCTCTCAGCATAACTGTACCCTTTGCAAAACACACTGGGCTAGTGATATTTCCAAATTTAAGTTTCAAGGAGCCTTTGGGTGGAGAAGCATATAAAGGCTTGAAGCCCAAAAGTGCAGTTGCTATAGTGACCTCAGGACTGGGAGGTTAGCATGGAGTGATCTGAATCCAGAACTCCCATGAGGAAGTGCAACGTACGTAGCTGCTCGGTGGCAACTCTTCGCTGAGGATCCCGGAGACTGAACAGAAACCAACAAAGAGAAACCCAGCTCTTGCAGACCCATCCAAGTTCAGGTGGGTCAATCCACACCTGTTAAGACACGTCTCTTACACACCCATGCGGCGCTGAGTCCTGACAGGTAAGACTCTATCTCCCATCCCAAATAAAGATACTAATTTATAACCTGAAAATCACAATTATAAGCCCAGAAGGACAAGGAATTCCCTAATATGTCCCCAGGGCCTCTCCTAGGCCCAGACATAAAGTAGATTTATTCATTTATGGATGAATGTTCCAACAGACAAATATTTATTGAGATGCACTAAGTATAATACGGCCCTCCGAGTGACTTTACAATAAATAGTTGTATTTGTTGTCGAAACCAATAATAACTGATGCTGAATGGTCATGGAGACGTGCTGATTTCTGCCAGAATAATCAAGCGCTTGCCGACTGTCGCCAGGTACATGACTGTGGTACAGGGACCGCCAGAGCTCCAGATAAAAAGAGAACGTGACTAAGGGGCAGCATGGACTCTCTCCAACAGCACAATGGGGGATGCAGAACACTGACATGTCATCACCATAACTCTGGCTACAGAAACAAAATACTTACCAAAGGGGAGAAATCAAGGAACCAAAATGTTCAAGAGATTCATTAAGAAAACTTTTTCTATAGGAAATGTGAAGTTGCTTTTAAAAAAAAAAAAATTTTTTTTTTTTTTTATAAAAGACTGGCTAAAAAGGTATTCCAAAGTACTTTTTGTTATTGTCATATCTCTTTTTTTTTCTTTTTTTAAATATATTTTATTGATTTCAGAGAGGGAGGGAGAGAAACATCAATGGTGAGAGAGAATAATTGATCAGCGGCCTTCTGCACGCCCCCCTACTGGGGATTGAGCCTGCAACCCTGGGCATGTGCCCTGACCAGGAATCAAGCTGTGATGCCCTACTTCACAGATCAATGCTCAACCACTGAGCCACACCGACCAGGCTGTTACTGTCTTGCAAAGGAAGAAACAAACAGATTTTGGGTTGGTTTACAAATAGAAAGCCCAAAGAGGTTCCTGACTTGTCTGCAGGCACGTGGGGAAGAGCCTGAGTAAGAAATTCACCCTCTGCCCACAAGCCCAACCACTGGTCCCCCAGCCACAGCCCCTCTGCAACGGACCAACTCCACAGTGGCTATCACTTGCTCATATGCAGAAAAGTGCCTCTGCGGATGTTTATAATAAAGGTTATTCTAGTTCATTATGCTGTCTTAAATGTCCCAGCCCCCTTGGCTGTTCCTGCTGCATGGATACGTGTAGAAACCTTCCCTTCCTCCCTATCTCCCCAACCTGCTCTCTCGCACCCCCCCCTCCCCGGGCCCTGCTGATCCACGCCATCGTCACATTCTCAGCTTTATCTCAAAGGCAGTTTCACGTGCTCTCTGCCCCTGTTAAGCACGCTGCTCCAGTCCCTCCGATTTCAATAGGAAAAGCAGAGCAGATATCCCTACAGAACACTGTCAGCACCTCGTAAGGCCTGCAGCCTGGAACATAAAATACTTCCGACTTCTCAGTTCTCCCTCAGCCCGCGCGGATTACAAGGAGGGCACTTAAAATCAAAAGCCAAGAGGGACCAGACCATGACTTTGAATGAGAAGTGGAAGCAGAAGCCATGAACCCATTCCAAAAAAAAAAAAGGGGGGGGGGGGGTGTTACAGAGTCAAAGGTCTAAGTGGCCTAGAGAGAGTGTGGAGTGAGTCTGATCATCATCAGAATGCTCCCAATACGAAAGGCAGGAAGCCGACCCATGTTTAAAACATGACTTCGTCGCAGATGGATTTTGAATAAGCATGACGGGGAATTTAAAAATAAGACAGAGAAGCTTGGACTGCTCGAGTGGTCATCTGATCAGCCACCAAGAGAGGTACAAAGTATTTCTTCCTTCCAACTCCTCCAGTTCACTAATAGATCCCCTAGGCCAGTGGTCGCCAACCTTTCGGACCTCATGGACCACCGGTTGGCGACCACCGCCCTAGAGCTCAGGTGGGAGGAGATGGGATGTTTCCCACTTCCCAGGACCCTGGAATCTCAGATCTGGGAGGGGTCCAAAGCCAGCTCTTCGGCACTCCCTACTGAAACACATTGGAGGGTCCCAATGCCCGTTTTGCTTCGACAGAAGAAGAGACTAAGAAAAAGTCAAAATGTTGAAGATGGTTGCTTATAGGCACCAGTGCTCACCCTACTACCCGCCATTCTCAAAGACATGTCCCTGCACCAGCTTGTCACCAGCTTGTCACTGAAGGATGTAGAGGACATGCAACTTCTCTACCATCTGCTGTTCAATCAAAGGAGCCGATCATCTCCATCTCTCTCTCTCTCTCTCTCTCTCTCTCTCTCTCTCTCTCTCTCTCTCTCTCCCCCCCCCCTCTCTGTTTTTTGTTTTTGTTAATCCTCACCTGAGGATATTTTTCCATTGATTCTTAGAGAGATTGGAAGGAAAGGGCACAGACAGAGAGAGACACATTGACTGGTTGCCTTCCGCATGGGCCCGAACCAGGGCCGGGCATCAAGCCTGCCACCGAGGTACATGTGGGCCCCTTCAGTCCGCAGGCCAGTGCTCTACCCACTGAGCCAAACCAGCAAGGGCCATCTCTCTCTTTCTCATCAACCCAAAGAACAAGATGAACGACTCTAATTGTACAAAGCACCCTGATTTAGAAAGCATTTTAACACCCTTAACCTTCCTTTTGGGGTAATTGGTCACTTTTATCTATTTTCTCTCACCTTATAATTGGCATTCTGTTTTGTTTTAACTTTTTTTTTTTATTATTGATTTCAGAGAGGAAGGGAGAGGAAGAGGGAGAGATAGAAACATCAATGATGAGAAAGAATCACTGATTGGCTGCCTCCTGCACACCCCCTATTGGAGATCGAGCCCACAACCCCAGCATGTGCCCTGACTGGGAATGGAACTATGACCTCCTGGTTCATAGGTCAATGCTCAACCACTGAGCCACGCCGGCCGGGCGGCATTCTGTCTTAATCAGAAGGAGTTCCCTCCTGTCCAGCTGGAGTTGAGGCCTGTGTCATTCCCTGCTCTGTTAGGTGGATTGCTTCTCAGTCCTGTTCCCCCAATAGGCCACTTAGAGTCTGTTCCCACTTCATCAACCTGCTTATAGTCCTACTAGAAAATTGCAGAATCCTAAGACCTAAAACTAACTCCATTTGCTGTCTCTGAGCATGGAAAACATTTCTTCAGTGAGACTTTCATCTCTTTGCCCTAGCCCTCTGCACAGCCAACAGGTCCCCCAAATTAGTGAAAGTCACCATTCTTTACTGAGTCCCCTCCTTCCTCTGAGAAGAATAACTAGGGGCGAGAGGCAACAAATCAGGAAGTATAACCTTCCCAGGCAGACTTTCTCTCTTGCATGAGCCCAAATCTCACAAAACTCCGATGTCAACAGACGCCAGGCAGGTCAGTGGGCAGTGTGAGCCGAGCAGGTATGAAACTTACAGGGGTGGGGACTGCGGTAAACTCATAAGGGCTCCCACAGCTCCCACATCGGCTCCGTTCCAGCCAACTGTCAAATAGAAACGCAAGGGCCAGTATGTCCAAATCTTTAGATTTTTCCATGAGGTTCCCCCAAAAATCTGGATATGTTAATGCGAAATGTCCCAATGTGTAAATGTTAGCAAGTCACTAAGAATATTTCAAAGCCATGTAAAGGCCAAGGAGAGCACGTACAGGGGGCAGAGGTGGCCTGGGAGCCACGGCCTGCAACTTCTGCAATAGGCGGAAGAGCTATTTGGATTCCCAAAGACAGTTGGGGTGCATGAAGGAGGAAAGAGCAAAGCCATCCCGGTCTCCCAGCTGCGATGGAAGTTTAACAACTGCGTGGAGGAAAGGTAGGTCACTGGGGAAGCGCCGGGCAGGCGGCCAGCACTGGCTGGCCCACGCCTTTTGGGTTAACAATTGCTTCGCTTTGTCTGAGAAATAATCTCCTTAGAATAAGTTAGGAGATAGACTTGGAAGTCACTTTGAAAGAGCATATCAGTAAGAATAGATAAATATGAAGTACATGTGTTTCCACTCTAGAGTAAAAAGGTACAAAAGCAAAAGGGGATTGAGATTGCAGGCCTCCGTTTTTCCAGGAAGGAGAGGAGAACTATGGGAAAGTGATAAGCCACGTGCAGTTACGTGGGTGATAGTGAAGTGGGTGTGAGAACAGGTACAACTGCCAGCACAGGCCCAAGGGGGGAGACAGAGTGGACCCCGAGGGAGACACTATCACAGCCACCTTCTCTAGTCACTGCTCTGGGTCAACCAGCCTAAACTCTTTAAATGAACAAAATTGGCCTGGCCGGTGTGGCTCAGTGGTTGAGCACCAACCTATGAACTGGAAGGTCACGCTTTGATTCCCAGTCAGGGCACGTGCCTGAATTTCACCTTTGATCCCAAGTGTGGGACTTGCAGGAGGCAGCCAATCAATGAATCTCTCTTATCATTGACTAGAGGCCCGGTGCACAAAATTCGTGCATGGGGGCGAGGGGGAGTGTTTGTCCCTCAGCTCAGCCTGCACCCTCTCCAATCTGGGACTGCTGGCTCCTAACTGCTCACCTGCCTGCCTTCCTGATTGCCCCTAACTGCTTCTGCCTGCCAGCCTGATCACTCCCTAACCACTCCCCTGTCAGCCTGATTAATGCCTAACTGCTCCCCTGCCAGCCTGTTTGCCCCTAACTGCCCTCCCCTGCAGGCCTGGTCACCCCTAACTGCCCTCCTCTGCTGGCCTGGTCCTCCCCAACTGCTCTCCCCTACAAGCCTGGGTCCCCCACAACCGCCCTTCTCTGCAGGCCTGGTCGTCCCCAACATCCCTCATCTGCCGGCCTGGTCACCCCTAACTGGCCTCCTCTGGAGGCTTGATCGCCCCCAACTGCCCTCCCTTGCAGGCCTGGTCCCCCCCAACTGCCCTCCCTGCAGGCTTGATCACCCCCAACTGCCCTCCCTTGCAGTCCTGGTCCCTCCTCAACTGCCCTGCCCTACTGGCCTAACCACCCACAACTGCCCTCCCTTGCAGGCCTGGTCCCTCCCAACTGCCTTCCACCATTGGTCATCTTGTGGCGGCCATCTTGTGTCCACATGGAGGCAGGATCTTTGACCACATGGGGGCAGCCACCTTGTGTGTTGGAGTGATAGTCAATTTGCATATTACTTTTATTAGATAGGCTAGAGGACTGGTGCACAGGTGGGGGCTGGCTGGTTTGCCCTGAAGGGTGTCCCAGATCAGAGTGGGGGTTCCCTTGGGGTGTGGGGTGGCTTGGGCAAGGGGCCTGTGGTAGTTTGCAGTCCAGCTATGCCCCCCAGCAACCCAAGCAGAGGCCCTGGTATCTGGGATTTATTTATCTTCTACAATTGAAACTTTGTAGCCTTGAGCAGAGCCAAGCCTCCTGCTAGCTAGTGGCTGCAGGCATTTTTGTTGGGATTTATTTATCTTCTATAATTGAAACTTTGTAGCCTTGAGCGGAGTAGGCCAAGGCAGGCCAGGGCTGCGGAAAGCTTGCCCAAGCCTCCTGCTCCCTCCGAGGCCACAGCCATCTTGGTTGGGTTAATTTGCATACTCACTCCTGATTGGCTGGTGGGCATGGCTTATGGGTGTAGTGGAGTTATGGTTAATTTGCATATGAATCTTTTATTAAATAGGCTGTTTCTATTTACCTCTCCTTCTCTCTTCCTCTCTGAAATCAATAAAAATATTTTTTTAAGTAAAATAAAAATAAATGAACAAAAATAATAGAGGCCGCTGTCTTTCTCTGAATCCATCTCCATTGAACAACTGTCCACAGCAGTGTCCTGGGAACAGTAGCTTTGGAGAACAGTGTGATGGATTCCTAGTACACCCATGGGGAAGACCTAGTACACAGCTGAAAATTAGTATTTGTGAATTTACACTATTAATGAAAGGCCTGCCACCAGGCCGAGCACTCCAGTGTGATTTTAACATCCCTCCAAAGCCTTCAGCTTCTGGAGTGGGGGGCCCTAGGGAGAGGGATGCCGACATGCAGAGTGAGTGCAAGGCGCTTGGGCAAGCAGGCTGGGAGCAGACACCACCTTCAAGCCCTGGAGTTGCACACAGGATCCTGCCTCCTCGGGGCCCAGACAATGCCGCATATTCACTGCCATCTGAGGAGCCCCAATGCTGAGCTGAGAAGCCGGGAAAAAAATGAGACTGGAATTGAAAATAAATTGGTATTCGCTCAATGGCACTCTGAATTTACTGCAGCCTTCACCTTTGCGGGGAATTGCCAAGGTGCTCATAAAAGGAGAAATGATGAATATTCAGGATGTCTTTTGAATCCATTAGGCAGCTGGGATGAGGTCTCCATATGGAGGCTCCTGGTTCTTTCCTTAGGCTGCTCAGGAGACGGCCAACATGGCCCTCTGTGGGGAAAGCAGGACCCTGGTTTGCCAATGGAGGGAAAGTCTAACCGCCAAGGGTCAAGTCCATGGAAATAAACCTGGTTTAGGAGTTTTTGCAAAGGAAGAGATCTATAAATTTCGGGTTTCTGGACACAGCGAATGAGAGAATGTGGGTCTCTTTGTAGGCACGCTGATGAAACTGTAGCAACAGCCTATTCATCGCACTGCCGGCCTTTGTTCCAGACGCGATGTTCTGCAGATCTAATTGTGTCCGCCCCACACAGGAAAATCCCAGACAGTCTATTCGAGGGGCCTCCTGTAGTTTGGTCAGCTGGGCTTCCAGAAGCACAATTGTGCCTGCATCCCCCCAGTCTGCTTACTTAAGTCCTGAGCACTAGCTCACACAATGAAGACTGTGGGTTCTTTATGCCAAAAAGAAGTCCAAGAAATCATTTAGCAAAGACCATCCACTCCTGAGGGTACTGAATACAGATGGATGCATCTTTAGGAAAAGGGAATTTTTGAAAAAGGGATGTTGCAAGTCACTGGCTTCCTCACCTTCACAAGAAAGGGGTGGAGTCAGGTTCAAAGGGATGAGTATTCATGAAAGCCATCTGCGCACCTGGCCCTGGGATGGGAAGAAGCATCCTTTTTGCACCCCAGGCGCTGATGCCTTAGCAAGGGAGACATGCACAGAAGCATACCTTTACCACATCAAGGTGCAGTGTCAGATGAGAGAGCTGTTCTTTTTGGTGGTGAGGAATGGGTGGAGAGTCAGAGAGAGAATATGTCATATTTGAGCAGAATTTTGAAGGAGAAGTTCAGCAAAGAAGACAAAATAGAAAAGAAGGCATCTGGCCCGACCAGTGTGGCTCAGTGATTGAGCATCGACCTAGGAACCCGGAGGTCACGGTTGGATTCTCAGTCAGGGCACATGCCCGGGTTGTGCTCTCGATCCCCATTGTGAGGGGTGCAGGAGGCAACTGATCAATGATTCTCTCTCATCACTGATGTTTCTATCTCTCTCCCTCTCCATTCCTCTCTGAAAGCAATAAAATATTTTTTTAAAAGAAGGCATTGGGTGGGAGGGCCCTGCCAGGATCAAAGCTGGGGGTAGGAAAGCACAGGGTGATGGGAGGCGGGGGGAGAAGCCTCTTGTTATGTTGCAGGAAACACACCACTACCCCTCGGGGAGCCCCTATCCCCAGTGTTTGAAATCAGGACTTAGGAAATCTAGTCATGTATCTCCAAAGTCCTTTCCAGAAATAACACTCCAGGATTTGTATGAGGCTACGTGACAGGGGGAAGGGGAACCACCCAGAAAAGTTTTGTACTTAATGGTCTCTATTCTTCACCGCTTTATAACCAAAAGTGGAATTGGTGGTGGTAGGCAGGCCCCAGAATAGCTATCTATCCCAGATCAATCTTACATGACCTGCCAATCAGGGAGGACCAGAGCCCCCACCCATGAGGAGAGGGTGGGGCCCTTCCAAAGCGCCCCCACCCCCAGAGACCACCGGGTCCAGGGACAGCTGGATGCCTCAAACAGCAGGTTGTGCTTCTGCGGTGGTGACATTCCCAAGTACCACAGAATTTCCCATCATTCTCTACCTCTTCCATTGTTTCTGATCTCTCGTGTAATATGGGAGAGACTGGGGACAGATATAAATAAAAACACAGAAACATAAAAAACGGCTTGCGTGTGAGCTTCTATCTGGTTTTATCTGTATGTCAACCATGGGAGGTGAGAATAGAACAGATGAGGAAACTAAGGTTTAGAGAGGTGAAGTGACTGTACTCGCTCCAGTCCCCAGAGCTGGCCAAGGCAGAGTGGATGTCCGCGTGGCCTAATTCTCCTTCTCTCCCTAAGTCCATTCAAACTTGTCCGCACCGCCCCCCCCAACTCAAAGCAGCAGCTGAATTAATAGAAAAACTTTCTAAAGAGACACTAATGAGTAGTAACGTCTAGTTTATGTTAGATATCATGAAGAAATAAGGCATGAATAGAAATACAAATTTGCTTTATAAATATTAAAACATAGTAGAGCTCATCATGATATAGCATGTTATTCAAATAATTAGATATGTTATAACGAAAGGTGTTTTGTGAGCACATTAAAAGTTTAATATAACATACTAAAAGCACAATTCCTGAACAACAACAAAATCCATAAATGGAACTTGATCAAAATTTGAAATTTTTGCTATGCAAAAAATACTGTTGAGAGAATAAAAAGACAAACCACAAAGCTAGGAAAATATTTGTATCACACATCAGATAAAAGAGTTGTAACCTGAATATATTTTTAAAAATAAACTTTTAGGACTTAAATAGAAAATGAACAATGCCATCGTCATCAGGGAAATGCAAATTAAAACCACAAGGAGATACCACTACAAACCACTACACACACACACACACACACACACACACACACACACACACACACACTTCTGAATGCTAGAAAGGATGAGCAACATCAGCAGCTCTCATTCATTGCTTATGGTCATGCCAAATGGCACAGCCACCTTGGAAAAATTTGACAGTTTCTTATAAAGTCAAACATATACTTAGCTTACAACCCAGCAATCCCAAACTTAGATATTTCCTCAAGTGATTTCAAAACTTATCTTCACATCAAAGAATCTGAATGTGAACGTTTATTACAGCTTTAGCCATGATTTCCAAAATCTGGGAACACTCCAGAGATTTTTCAACAGCTGAATGGATAAAATAAACTGTGGTACATCCACACGATTGGACACTACTCAACAAATATTAATTCACATAATGCCATGGATGAACCCTAAATACATTTCTCCCTGAAGCCAGCCAATCCCACAGTGGTGCATGAGGATGGAAAAGAGATCAGTGGTTAGTGGGGATTGTGAAAGGTAATGGCGACAAAGGAGTCACACAGGGAATTTTAGGAAATTTGAACTATTCTTTATGGTGCTTTGGAGGTGGATAAATGACTCTGTGAATCTGTCAGACCCCATAAAACTGCACAACACAAAGAGTGAACTATGTGAAACTTTTATTTTTTAAAAAAATCAACCAGGATGTTCAGGAGAACACAGGAATAATAAAGATCATGACAAACAAATTAAACTATATTACAAATATTTGACAAAGCTTTGCTGAAAGCACTGCGGGGGGAAGGGGAACTTAGCGAGAAACCCTGAAAAACAGTGTTCTGACTGCATGCTAAGACTAAAGGCAAGAAAAAGAACCGTGCGGGACCACTCTATCGTAGGTGTCTCTCCCCTGAGTACACGTGAACCATTTTGAAACTACTTTGCATGTACATTGGGGTTGAACAACTATGGAACTCTAATGTAGATGGTAAGATCTAAGTTTATCATTGTCAGAGACCAAAGTTATAAAGAAACAACCAACAGAAATCTAGGATAACTCCTATGGTACTGCCTGAATTCGAATCAAAGATATCAGGATGAACTTGTGTTTAATATAATCCATTAACATAGACAGATGCAGAAATAAACACAGGTGTGTGTGCACACGTGGGTGAGCTGTATACATACACCTCCCAGCGTGTCTGCCGCACAGGAGATACAAGTAGTGACACCCTAGCTGCTGCCTAGATCTTGATTTCTCAATATCGCTCTCCAATAAAAATAACCGGGAATCCTCAGAGGAAAAGCTTGAGTAGAAAAAACACAAGATGAGTATGGGGTGTCTTATAATGCCAAAAAGAAGAAAAAAAAAGAAGAAAAAAAAGGAAGTGCTACAAAATTTAGAAATAAAATAAAAGACTATAGGTGCCCACCTCAAAGAACCCCCATTGAAGAAAGCTGGGCCAATCTGAGCCAACAATAACAGCGGTAGTACTGGATTATAACCTAAAGAATAAAATAAATATCCACAAGTCCACACTGATGTAAATGAACGAGAAACAAAATAAATACTATCTTTCCATGCTTCTATTTTTCGAAATAGAAGGTTTTCCTCTTACGTCCAATATAATATCATTAACCTCCATTGTGGTTGCTAATCTTCCCTCCTAAGAGCAAGCCTATGAATGGTTTCCCACCACAGCATTGAAAAAGAGAGGGGGGGGGGAGGGAGAAGAGAGGGAGAGAGAGAGAGAGAGAGAGAGAGAGAGGAAATGCCTTGGAGAAAGAGAATAAAAACAAAAGAAATGATAAGTAAGTTCAAAAGAGGAGAAAAAATGGAGAGTGGTGCTATCCCCCACCTTGAACCCCAACAAGCCACCTGCACACTGGCCTGGCTTTGCCCTTGTGACTCTCCATTCCACTCCCCCGCCCCATCACAGTATTAGTTAGGGCACAGGCTAAGCTGCTGTAACAAAAGCACTCACAAATATGTAGGTTTAATAAGATTGGAGTTGACTTTTCTCTCATTTTACAGTTCATACATAGATAGTTCCGTGCTTATAGCATGACTGTGCCATACCTCTGTGCGGTTTCAGTCTCTGAGTTCAAGTTAACTGCTCCAGCACCCACCACAGTTCAAGCCACTGGGATAGCAAGAAAAGACAGGGCCACTCACGCCCCTTCCACTGTCCTTTCCTCTGCTCACATCCCATTGGCTAGAAATAAGGCACATGGCCTACGTAAGGTTGCAAGGGAGGCTGGGAAATGTAGTCTCTAACTGGCAGCCCTGTGTCTTCCACACTTTTGCTGACCTACTTGTGGTTTTAAGGGGACTCTTGGTTTTAGTTTTCACATAGAAAAATGTTGGGGAGGGGATCCCTAATAATGATTAATGCTGGCAGTTTTTAATGCTTCAACACCCTCTCAAATACTTTATCTATACAACATTCCCATGGTCCTGTGAGCTAGGGATTATCCTCCCCATTGCCCCCCTTTTCCAAGTCAGTGATCCCCAAGTGTCCGTTGACGTGCTCAGGGTTTTGTACTAGGAGGTAGCAGTGAAGAGGGTACATCCCCCTGAAGACGGCTGCATGAATGCACATTCCAGTCTCTAAGCTCATGGTCCTGCAGGTGTTATTTCACGGGCTCCTCCTCACACTGCACACCCAAACCTACCCCTGTGCCTAATAACCCCACTCTCTTTTAGAGAAATAGAACCTGCCTTCTCCCCAGACTCACAGGCCCACATGTTTGCCAGCTGGCCCTGGGCATGGGGAAGCACCTAGGACCCTCGTCTATGTTGGGGGATAAATGCTGAAGACCTAGGAACACAAAAGAAGTAGATCTTGCCCGGCTGGCGTAGCTCAATGGTTAACCTTTGACCTATGAACCAGGAGGTCATAATTCGATTCCTGGTCAGGGCACATGCCCTGGATGCAAGCTCAATCTCCAGTGTGGGGCATGCAGGAGGCAGCCGATCAATGATTCTCCCTCATCACTGATGTTTCTCTCTCTCCTCCTTCCCTCCTCTCTGAAATCAATAAAAACATATTTTGAAAAAAGAAGCAGATCATAATTCAAAGGGAACCTCTCCCAGCTCGGTCCCCTAAGGTAGATTCTAATCTTCCTTCTACCCCATGTTTTACTTTAAATGGACAGGGCTGCATGTGCCACACGCCGGTTTCCAATGCCTGGGAAACCCACACCTGGAGAAAAACTTCAGCGGTGGTTCCCAGCCGAACAAAATAAAAAAGAAAGGGAAGAGAAGCATCAGAGAGGTTTAGCTTGCCTGACATTTTCAAAGTTTTATCAAAATTATCCATCAGCGTTTCCTCTGACCCAATTTTTACCAAATTCCCTACAGTTCCCCATTTGGGTCACCAGTTCCTCCCACACCTTCTCCCCAGCCCCACCTCCTCCTCCTGGGTCTTCCTTCGCTTGCCTGCAATACTTGGGTTTATTGTTGGTTTGTTTTATAGTCTAATCTAAAATATGAGTGTGATGACACTGTTTTCCACGCATGGGCCAATAGGTCATGGATATCATGTCAAAGATAACGGGGCATCTAATTATTTTATTGGCATATTTTCTCTCTTGAGGCCTGTTTACTATTGCTACGTCTCCTTCCAGTCACAACACTGCCCTTCCTGGCTTGGGTGACTTTGAAAAAAGCCTCCTGTCCTCCTTCTAAACTCCAGTGAACGGAATATAATAATAAATACCTAACAGGGTTGTTAAGAAGAAAAAACGAAATAACATATGAAACAGTAAGAGCTAGCTCAGTTCACTGAGCATCGTCCCCCGGACCAAAAGGCTGCCAGTTCGATTCCCAGTCAGGCACATGGCCGGGTTGCGGGCTCGATCCCCAGTGTGGGGCTTGCAGGAGGCAGGCGATCAAAGATCCCCTCTCATCATTGATGTTTCTCTCTCTCTCTCTCTCTCTCTCTCTCTCCCCCCCCCTTCCTCTTTGAAATCAATAAAAATATGTTTAAAAAAAGAAAAGAGAGGGATGAAGTTTAGTGACAAACACTGAACCTCCAGACTTCCAGTACAGATAAGTTGCTTTCAAAGTCTTGGAAACCTCCCCATTATCTCCTAATTTAGGACTACCAAGGAGCTGGTCCTGGCCCTGGGGTGGTGAAGGAGACACAGAAATACCCTAAAGACTCCAGCCAGTTCTGTGGACACAGTCTCCCAGCAGGTTGGGGAGTCTCCTCTCGTAAGAACAAAGTTCCCCAGGAAAGCCTTTACCCTCCAGCTTTAGTCTGTCCGAAGAGAAGAAAGAAAGAAAAAAATAATAATAAGTCTTCAGCCAAGAACACCAGTCGGGGAGTTAAAGAGCCGGGCACACAATAATTCTAAGTCACGTCGGAGGGGGTGGTTTAAACAGCACACATCAGCAGAAAAGCATGGGGAAACCTCCAGGACACTGACTTCATTGATACCCCATTTATCAGCAATTACTGACTCCATTAAAGGCCGGGTTTACAGCAGAAAGAGAAGCAGAGCCTAAAATATGTCCCGGCAGATGGACGGAGAGTGTCGGGGACGCCGTAATTCAAAGGCCTGGGCAGCGTTGTTATCATGGACGGTGGAGTCAGAGAGGCAGCAGAGAGCCAGGGGCCCGCGAGCCAGCAAATGATTTACTTGACCCTGGATGGGCCGGACTGACAGCGCAAACCTCATTAATTCCTCGGGTCACCCTGGAAGACATTAATTTGGTTTGGACTCATGACGAGGGGAGATTTTCCAGACGTGCCCCAGGAATTATGAAATCTCCGTGGCCAGAGAAAGTATGTCCAAATCACTTTCTGCATAAATCACGCTGACTTTCTAAAGCAGGATAATATGCTTAATCAAGGGAGTTATGGAACTTCTTGTGCTTATTAGACAGAAAATATAACAGTATTTTATTTGGTTATCAGCTCTGGGAGAGAGAATGTAACCCCCTCTCTAACATACTCTCCTGCCTGTGTGGAAGGGACCCGTCGGGAGGGCTGGGAGAGACGAGGCATGCCAATCATTTGCTCACACGGAGATAGCTCTGCTTTTCTCTCCTCTTTCTTTCTCAAGTGGCCACGTGCATCGTGTAGGCACCTCCTTACCGGTCTGCCAGCTCACTTCCCTTCTTCCCTTTTCCTAGAACTTTCTAGACACTGGACACGTCCCTATAAATAGCAATCGCCAGTGACTGGTGGTTTTCTTCTTTGTTCTGGTGGCCTAGGCCCTAAGCAGTCTGGGATGAAGGCGGCTTGGGTCCAAATACAAAGCAGTCGGCTGGGTAATTTACATCAGTGAATCGCATCATTGTAGGGACACTGACAAATCAAGTTATTAAAAATGGCCGGGGGGGGGAGGGGGAAGAGAGATTAAGCCAGGCAACGGGCTTCTCCCCAGGTATCTGATGCACACGCCGAAGCCCCCTTTCCTCGTCCCATCTCCCCTCGTAAAGGTTGCATTCATCATGTTTAAAGTGAGGTTATCTCTGGCCGAAGAGAACATGCATTAGTACGTTTTACTCATTCAACACTGAACACTCCCTATCAACAACCGTCTGCTTAAAGGGGACCAGGAGAACGGAATTCATCACAGGAAGAGACAACTTAAGGGAGTTGGGCTGTAAAATGGAATTCATTAGTCAGCCGTAAAGTATTGCTGCTTTCACTAGCCTTTGCCGTCCACACTGCTTCCTCCGCCCTGGACCGCACCGGCTGGCTCACTGACGGCTCATGCGGTCCCCACTCCCTGAACCTGCCCCCCACCCCCATTCCTCTTCTCACTGGGGACAGAGGGAACAGAGCTTGCCATTGGGGGGGCAGGACCACGGGGTTTCTGGTCACACAAACTCCTGGATAAATATTAAGGCAGAGCCAAGAAGCGTTCTGAATCCTTAAATTCAGAGTCCTCGGCTCATCCCACCTGCCTGCTTGGAGCTGCATGAGCTGTACTCACCGGGGACTCACATCTGACACAGAAGAGCATCCTGGTTATAAGCACAGGCTCTGGGTTATGCAGACCTGGGGTCCCCAGCGCGGGCCCTCCTCAGCTGCGTGGCCTTGAACAAGTCCCTGCTCTCGGCCTGCCTTGCCTCAGGAGTAAGAGGAAGGAATAATAGTGCCCAGCACAGAGGGAGAGGGAGTGTGCGGATGAAACGAGATGAAGGAGCGATCGTCAAGGTTCCTGGATGGCAGCACGAGCGAGGCGCCCCGAATAGATGCTGCTCTGTTGGGCTACTGTATTTTCCCTCGTTTCTTTTCAATAGTAATGAAATAATTTTCCCGTCTACGTCCTTCACTTCAATTTATGGTGCTCTTTTGCGTCTTCTCCTAATCCTCACCAGCTTATATGTTCACCAGAACCCATGCACACTGTACATACTGGTTTTTTGACAATGGTTTACAGACTGAAAGAGCTGCTATGAAGAGATGACCAAAATAAAACACATTTTTCATCCCTTAATCTCATATTTGAAGGATGTTTCAAATCCTTTCAGAATAAAGCAGAGAATGGAGAGAGGCACTGTAACAGAATTCTCTACATCTTGGTTTCTCCCTGAAGTGGCCTGAAATTCTTCATCTAATGCATTAGTCCTTGTAAATAAGACACAGAAAACAGTGGTCTTTCCCCATATCCATTTTTTTTTTTTTTATCCTCACCCGAGGATATTTTTCCATTGATTTTTAGAAAGAGTGGAAGAGAGGGAAAGACAGAGAGAAATGTCAATGTGAGAGAAACACATCGATTGGCTGCCTCCTACACAAGCCCTGACCAGGGCCCAGGCTGGGAGCCTGCAACCAAGGTACATGCCCTTGACCAGAATCAAACCCAGGACCCTTCTGTCTGCAGGTGGATGCTCTATCCACTGAGCCAAACCAGCTAGGGCTCCCTCATATTTTTTTTACATTTATTGCGGGTTTCTTGATTATAAAAGTAGTGGTTAGTCCGAGTTAAAAATAAATGGGGAAATATATCAAAGTAGAAAAAAATAACACTACTTTAAAAAAAATAAGTCTTGGTGAGGATGTAGAGAAAAGGGAACCTTTGCACACTGTTGGTCAAAATATAAAATGGTACAGCTGCCTTGGAAACTAGTATGGTGGTTCCTCAAAAAATTAAAAATAGAGCTACCATAGGATCCAGCAATATCACTTCTGGGTATTTATCCAACACAATTTAAAATAGGATCCCCGAGAGATATTGGCACACCCAAGTCCATGGCAGCATTATTCACAAAGGCCAAGAGGTGGGAGCAACTCAAGTGTCAATCACTGGATGAATGGATGACCACGTGTGGTATATACATACAATGGACTATTATTCGGCCTTAAAAAAGAAGGAAGTCACATCTCATGCTATAATAGGGATGAAGCTCAAGGACATTAGTCTGTAAATATGCAGTCCCCAAAGGAAAGGTAGAGCATGATCCCACTTATATGAGGCACCTAGACCAAGTCAAATTCATGGAGACAGAAAGTAGAACAGTGGTTGCCAGGGCTGAAGGAAAGAGAGCATAAGACAGTGGTTGTGTAATGGGCACAGAGCTTCATTCTTACAGGAGATCGGTTTCATGACAATGTGAATACAGTAAGTCCTCAGTGTCCTCAATGGGTTTCTGACTCTAATCAGAACGATGTGTAACAAAACCAGTGATACCACAGGCCAGCTGGTAGAAACAAGAGCTAAGTTGCTACAGCATCTCAATGAAACGGCATTGAACAAAACGACATTAGTCTAAGACAGTGGTCGGCAAACTGCGGCTCGCCAGCCACATGCGGCTCGCCAGCCACATGCGGCTCTTTGGCCCCTTTAGTGTGGCTCTTCCACAAAATACCACGGCCTGAGCGAGTCTATTTTGAAGTGGTGTTAGAAGAAGTTTAAGTTTAAAACATTTGGCTCTCAAAAGAAATTTCATCCGTTGTACTGTTGATATTTGGCTCTGTTGACTAACGAGTTTGCCTATCGCTGGTCTAAGACATGCTGTGTACTTAGTACTGAACTGTACACTTAAAAACAGTTAAGAAGGTAAATTCTAGGTTTCCTGTTTTTTATTATTTTTTAATTGATTTCAGAGGGGAAAGGAGAGGGAGAGAGAAATAGAAACATCAATGATGAGAGAGAATCATTGGTCGGCTGCCTCCTGCTCGCCCCAACTGGGGATCGAGCCTGCAACCCAGGCATCTGCCCTTGACCGGAATTGAACCCAGGACCCTTCAGTCCGCAGGCCAATGCTCTCTACTGAGCCAAACCGGCTACGGCTATGTTTCGTGTTTTTTAAATGATTACACAGAAACAAAGCATCCATAATTCATCATACATGTGTAATAAATCTGTTAATATTTTGATGTTTCAGTTAAATATAGTTTTTACTTAGCCACATATTGTTAAATTCCCCATGCCATTACATATTCTTCTATAACCACTTTTTAACGGCTGCATGACATTTCATTGTTTAACTGAGCCTCTATATTATGACATTTAGATTACATTCCAATTTGTTGCTTCTACAGATAAACCATGATTCACCCATTTTTACATTTTTTTAATGTCATGTTATATTTCTTACAATATACCTTGCTTTTCTTTAGCAATTGAGATAATTTCAGTGTGGCAGTTGAGATACTTTTGCTTCTAAACCTCTTTGCTTCAGAGAGCACTTATGCTGGGATTCCAGGAGTAAGAAGGAAAAGCAAGGGAGGTCAAATCCACGTTTAAAAGAAGTAAAACTCCCGGTTTGAAAACATCAATGATTTCAGCATAAGCATCATCAGAACCGGCTTCGCATAATTTTTCCAGAGAACATCTGTATGGAGCATATAAACAAGCAGACGCAACTGGCGCCAGGCAGCAGAGGACCCGAGGTCCCTGGTGCCCCCAGGATGAAACTGCAGACCATCTGTACCCAGACCCCTTTCCTATAGAATCCAATTATTTCCTGAGGCCTTGCTCCCTAGTGACTGCTATCACTGCTTTAGGATGAATGTCATCACCCTCGAGTCATCAGTGAGAAAACAGGCTCAGAGCACTTAAACATCTTGCCCAGAGTCACACAGCTAACAGCGGCCAAGTCAAGGTTTAAACCCAAGCAAGCTCCCTATGCAGTCCCACATGCTGTTGCCATGTTGAAGGTCATAGGTGATCACGGAGCACTAGGGGCAAAGGAACATGAGACTGGTAAGATGCCTCTGACTCCCTGTTCTCCTTCTCTATAAGGAGGCCACCACTACTTCCCCGGAGAAGACGATGGGACCCATGTGGGAGGTTTTCTTGTTGCCGGTTCCATTCCTTTCTCCTCCCCAGGCCAGACTGACCCCAGTGGAGTCATTGACAAAAGGAAGAATAGAGAGAGTGTTTCTGAAGGAAGTTTGAATACTTGCAATTAGGAATGCTCTATTTTAGGAAGACTTGGAGCTGCAGATCCTGTTTCCATATGGCCCCTGCACGTGTTTACGAAGGAAAAGACTGATGAGGAGCCTCTATTACCATGCAACAGTTGTCTTGGGCTGAGTTTCTGGGAACCAGACCCAGGCTCCCCTAGTAGCTCATTCTCTGCGGTCGTCCGTCCGCGGCCACTCTCCAAGAGTCCGCTCAATTCTGCGCCTGGGAAGGCTGCGTCTGTAACGTGAGTCCCGACAGGATGACTCACAGGGGCCGTGTTAACTTTGATCTTCAGCTGTTTTTTAACAGTAATTAGGCCACAGCGAGTTCGGGGGCAGCACGAGGCAGATGGGCAATCGGTCTGCGCGGGGAAATCCCGGGGGTTATTACTGGCGTTTTGCGACCCGGTTATTATTCACAGGAGCTTGGAGCGGTGCTGTGTGAGGTGTCTGGTCAGACGATTAGGGGTGCATTGGTTTCTTTTGTTTCAGTCAGTTCCAGATCAAAGGCCTGCCGGAATCCATCCCTGAACTCCTCGTCCTAACCCAACTGCAGCTGCTGTGATGTCTGTCAATAAATCCTTAAAGGCGGAAAAAAAACACAGCCATCACGCTGGTCTTTCTTAACTGTTGCTGAGTTCTACGGGGTTCCTAGCATTCGATGCACAAAGGCCTGGGGGATTTCAATTTTTTGAAGGCAGGGAGAAGAGGCAAAGTATTCACTTTCTAATTATTACAAGCGTGTGGGACAACTTCAGATGCCGAGTCCCCACTCTTTGTGGGCCATGCCCCCATTTTTGGCAAAATATTCACCCCATTTCCTCCCGCACGAACCTGTGCACAGAGCCGCACAGCCCAGCACAACTTTCTCTCTCTCCCCCTCAGTTCCTCTCTGTAATCCTCCAAGGTAGCTTTTGCTGAATATTCATCTGAGTCCACTTCGCTCTAGTTTTTTAAATCCATCCTCTGTTTTGACTCCGATACATTTTATATCCCTGCAGGTTGCCTTCCTGAGTCCCCAGATCCTACTGACCTTAAAACATTAGAAAGTGACAACTCGTCCTGGCCAGTGTGGCTCAGCTGGTTGAGCGTCACCCTGCGTACAGAGAGGTCGCCGATTCAGTTCCCAGTCAGGGCACGTGCCTGGGTTGCAGGCTTGACCCCCAGTAGGTAGCTGATCGATGGTTCTCTTTTCTTATTAATGTTTCTCTCTATCTATCTATCTATCTATCTCTATCTCTATCTCTCCCCCTCTCCATGCCTCTCTCTCTCTAAAATCATTTTTTTTTAAAAAGTGACAACTCAACTGACCAGTCGGATCCCCAGCATCATGACCCAGAAAGCAGCCAGGGAGAAAGGAAGTCAGAGGGACCCACAGCCAGGACTTTCATGTGGCACTTCACATTAACAGGAGCAAGCCCGGAGTCAAACAAAATCCAACAGGATGTGTTCTGCAGGAGCACGTGCTGTTTACAGATTCTACAGGAGGGCAGGCAGGGAGGTAGATGAGGGCTGGCGGAAACATAAACAATGACTAAAAACGCCAAGGACCAACGAAACCAGGACTCCCTTATCACACTGATTTGGAGGTGGCTAATCCCAGTCTCCCAGGATTCAGCCCCTTGCTCGGTGGCCTTAGCAAATATTCCCCTGCATCACTTTAAAATTCATCGTTCTTGCCCTAGCCAGTTTGGCTCAGTGGATAGAGCAGTGGCCTGGGGAGCAGAGGGTCCCGGGTTTGATTCCTGTCAGAGGCACGTACCACAGTTGCAGGCTCCTCACGGGCCCGGGCCCTGGTCGGGGTTCATGTAGGAGGCCACCAATCAATGTGTTTCTCTCACATCAATATTTGTCTTTCTTTCTCTCTTCCACTCTCTCTAAAAAAATCAATGGAAAAATATCCTTGGGTGAGGATTTTTTTAAAAATCACCTTTCTTAGAGATAGATAGTAAGATGATAGACATGTGCCAGAATGATAGAGCACTGTGGTTGGTCAGAATATTGGTTACTTCTGGGGAGAAAGCATTTCAAGTGTATCGGTCACCATTTATTTCCTAAGCCAGTGATGAGTCCATCAATACTTGCATTTTTCCTTTTTAACCAGCCAGATTTCTTAAGAACTGGCAAAGTCAACAAACAAGTAAAAGAAAGTCTTTGCCAAAGCCCAGTACATGAAGTCTTCGCCCAGAAGCACGAAGGTGCACAACCTACAGGCACAAGGCCCCGCCCGCAGAGGGTCCCAGGCCTTGTTTAATGTTCCCTAGTCACTGTCTTAACATCCTTTGTAAATTTACAATAAAGAGCCCACGTTTGCGTTTTCCACCAGGCCCTGCAAATCACGGTTCAAGTCCTAGGAAGGTAGATGTGGGCTGAAGGAAACATAAACAATGACTAAAAATGCCAAGGACCAACGAAACCAGGACTCCCTTATCACACTGATTTGGAGGTGGCTAATCCCGGTCTCCCAGGATGTAGCCCCTTGCTCAGTTGCTTTAGCAAATATTCCCCTGCATCACCTCCTGGGTCCAGAAAAAGGACCTTCCTGGTTTAAGTTACACACGTGGAGACGCGAGGACGGGAAACAGGAGGACACTCTTGTCATCTCCCTTTGGAAGTGGCAGATCTCATCTCCCCCCCATCACCACTACCACCACCCCCTCGATGAGGTAGAAACATCTTCCAATACCTCATCTTCTCTCTCATCTTGTTCATCTTCCCTTATCTTCTCCTCAAAAACCAAAGACAGACAAGATTCAGAGGGGGAGAAGGACGGTCAGGGCTGGGTGGCAATTCTCAGGAATGGTGAGAGGAAGTGGTTCTAAGCCTGCCCCCACTCCCCTCTTTGCACCGAACCAGAGGAAAGTGACTTCCACTTAGCTCTGCTCCTCACCAGAAGTCACTTATTCTTAAAATGTTGGTTGGATTTAATCCACCAAATGTGGACAAAAAGAGCTCTACTCTCCAACTAGTGATAAAGCATGCTTTCCCTCAAGGTTCTGCCGCTCACTCTTTCACGATTCTTCCTGCCTATGGGCGGACATTTCATTTTCTACGTTCTCTAAACGGCAGACTCATTTATTGGTTTATATTCCCTTTCTAGCTTCCAAATTTTGTTCTTACCATTTTATTTCTCTTGTAGATTAATGCCCTTTTTTTAAAATTCCTTTCCTGCTACCTTTAGCGGAATTTTGGGGGGAAAGCATCATGTTTTACCAGTACCTCCTAGATACTGATTGGCTAAAAATTTCCCTTCATTTGTGGTTGCATCAACACTCTCAATGGGAAAATTTTTAAAGCACAAAAGAACATTATTAATTTTTTAGCACCTACAGTGGGAACTTCGATTTTCTCTATTTGTGTAAAATTTTCAGGAATTCTGATAACTACTGTAAAAAGAGACAAATTTAGGGAAAGTCTACCCCCCAAAAGAAAGCCACTCTACCACCTGTTCTCCATGCCCATACACCAGTTGTGTGTCCACAATATACTCATGCCAACCCTCCAACTTCCCAGCTTCACCCCCTTAACAGGGACAGAGGGAGCGTAGGCGAAGGCCTGCTGGGAGTCTCTGCAGATGGGCCAGGTGGGGTGGACCTGCCCAACTCCAAGTCCAGTCGGCCCTCCTCCCCTTTCACCGTTGGCAATCGGCCTCCTCCCCAAGGCTGGTGTCTGGCCAAGAGGGATTTAAGAAACGCCAGCTCAGCATCAAGCCCATCTTCTTGTAACTTGTCTCACCCACTCCTGCCCCCAGATGTGTGAAAGGGAAGGATGCCCAGGCCCTTTCTTCCACGTGGTGCTGATTCCCAAGTCTCCAGCTGGTAACATGCCTCGTATCCCCGTCAAAGGAAAACCAGACCAGGGCTGGTATTAGAAGCAGCTTTTGCGTGGAACTTTCCTTCCCGATTGAGAGCTTCATTCCTCAGAAGCCACAGAGTGTCTCTCCCCAGGGCCTGCCCACTCACCCACTGGTCAGCTGCCAGACCCGACTTCCTCCTGGGCAGCCCCTCCTCGGCGGTTAACCTGTACCTGCGTTAGGACAGTCTACTCCCAACTTCCCTAATCAAATGGCTAATGCATGAGACGTCCTCCTTGGAGAAATACATCCCTTGAGAAGAGCCACTTCGTTTGTTTGAATGAACTCATCCAATCTTTTCCGGGAGGCAGCAATTGATAGGGGAAAGAAGAGAGTTCAGGGACTTAGGGGTTAAAAGAGGGGAAAATGGAAGCCAAAAGACACCCCCCACCCCCATTCTCTGCCTCATAGTTTTCTTTAAGGCCTGTCCTGTGCACCCCCTCCTTCTTCACACACTGCCTCCTTTAATGATCAACCCACGCTAAGCTTTGCCTGATTCCTGTTGCTGATTCTGCAATCTCTTAGCATGGCGTTCCCTCCTGTTGCTCCACAGACATCTCAGTTCTAGAGCTGCGTGACAGCAGGGGTGTCCGGTTGACTTGCCTCTTGGAGTTCCTATCCCAGGATACTCCTGGCAGTTGTCAGTCCAATTCTCTAACCCAAGGTTCAGAGGTCACTGTCAAGATCTTACAAGGAAAGACCCTACAGATAGGTTGCATCCCGCCCTTCCCTCTGGAGGGGCCTGTGTCAGGAAGGCGCTGGTGCCGCGCTCACAGGAAGAGCTCTTAGCCTCGCTTTGCAGGTGGGATGATAATGCCTCACGCACCGGGAACTGTGAGGAGTCCAAGAACTGGGATCAAAACGCCCGGCACGTGTTTGATGAGCAGCAGGTGTCCATTCACTGACTTAACCCCCCACAACCAGAAAGAAGAGGGTTGGCTGGGGAAGAGACTTAGTTGGAGACAAGGCCAGAGGGTTGAAGGGAGCGCAGAGGAGGGCCCCCGCACTGTGGAGGGCGAGGATTGTTTACTGCAGATGAGATCCACCATCCACTTCCATCAGCCCAAACCCCAAAGCCAGTAAAATTGTAAAAGCATTAAGGGGCCATCGCCTGGAGCCACGCTGGAGTTGCCGGCCTAAACAGCAGGCGCTGGGCCCTGGAGCCGTGCAGGGCCTGGCGGCCCTGTTGCAGGCCCGGGGTCTCTGTGTAAATAAATGTGTGCAACAGATCCAGTGAACATTTGCTCCGGCCTGAAGTCAGAGCTGCAGATTCCGCAGCCCCTCTGCACTGCGCAGGCGGCAATGACAGGTATGTCCCACTTTCTTTATAGCTGGTCCTGATGGTTGCGAAGTGGGCACACCGGCCCGCGCAGCACCCCGCTCTGGCCTGCTACCCGGGTAATGAAAACCAGATGCTGTCTGAGGTTAGTCGTCAACGCACTCTCGCCCCGAGTCAAGTAGGGCTCACCATTTGCTTGGAGAAGCCATGTAAAGTGGTGATAAGCTGGGGTGACCCTCAACCTGGGGCTGGGGCTGCCACTCCACAATGAGATAAGCCCTCTGACACTCCCGGAGGTGACTGGGGAGAGAAATAAGCAACTGACGACACCAAAACTTGACCCAACACATCACGTGGCTTGGGGTATCAAAGCTCCCCGCCCCCAGGTGCCACAGGAAGGCTCCTGGAGATCGGCAATTGGGCTGGTAGGGACATCTTTGTTGAAAATCTACAGCTGTTATCCAGCTTGTAGACAACAATCTCTTGGAATTCCTGAGCAAAATCTCCCCCATGCGGAGGCAGATTTCCTCCTGGCTCAGAGATAGCCACACAATAGGTAAATCGGTGAAACTGTAACTGAATCACTCCTGTTGGCATTGAACATTTTGCATCTGAGAGTTAGAACTGATAAATGTAGGCATCAGTGTTTATGGAAGCATCAGCACAAGGATCCTGGTGGAAGGGGGGAGGGGGGACTGGGAATCTGCACATTTTTTTAAACCTCACCCAAGAAGTGAGGCTGTTTTTTCCACTGATTTTTAGAAAGAGTGGAATGGAGGGTGGAGGATGGGGGGCCAGGGGCGCGGCGGGGGGTGGGGAAACATCGATGTGAGACAAATGGATTGGTTGCCTCTTGCTCCCAACCAGGGGTGGGACTGGACCTGCAACCCAGGTATGTGCTCTTGACTGGAAATAGAACCCAAGACCCTCTGGTGTGCAGGCTGACATCTAACTACTCAGCCATGCTGGCCAGGGTGGGCATCTTACTTCCAACTGCCTGTTAACAAAATAAATCAAAGCTAGGTTCAAGTACTATTTTTTTTAAGGACTTCATTTTTTTTTTTTTTAGAAGCTTTAGGTTCAGAGCAAAATTGAAAGGAAGGTACAGAGCTCTCCCATGGAGCCCTTGCTCACGCACACGCACACGCACACGCACAGCCTCCCATTGTCAGCATCATTCACTGAGTCTAGCACCTCTTAAGAGCGCAGCACCATTTACAGAGCACCCACCACAAAATCCCGTTTACTGTGCACAATAACCAAAGCAGTATCATCAGACCCTTTTACCCATGCGCCAACTGGTTCAGAGACCTGGCAGCTGGAAAGAGCCTGAGAAGCCATTAAAAACCTAAGTTGTTTTGGGTTCTTAAACATCACTGTGAAGACAAGCCCCTACATCAAGCATGTCAAACTCACGACTAGCGGGCGGCATTTATTAATTTTTTTAAATATATTTTATTGAATTTTTACAGAGAAGAAGGCAGAGGGATAGAGTTAGAAACATCGATGAGAGGGAAACATCGATCAGCTGCCTCCTGCACACCCTCTACTGGGGATGTGACCGCAACCAAGGTACATGCCCTTGACCAGAATCGGACCTGGGACCCTTCAGTCCGCAGGCCGAAGCTCTATCCACTGAGCCAAACTGGTCAGGGCAGCAGGCGGCATTTAAACGAGGCATGCAGCCCACTGGCCGTGAGTTTGACATGCTTGCCCTACATCTTTATTTGGGGGGGGGGGGGGGCGGAATTAGCATGCACTGAGTTTAATATAGTTCAATGAGTAGATTTTTAAAGACATCCAGGTCTACTATTCTAAGGGGGGAAAAATGGAATAGATATAATTTCAGAAGAGCCCTTGCTTTGCTGGGATTCAGCATATTCTTTATTGAGCCCTTTGAAAGGTGCTAGACAAACAAGAACAAAATCATCTCAGGCCTTCAATGGAACTTGAAATCTAATAGGGTTCAAAACTAAACTTGCAGGGGTTTTTCTGTGTATTTATCTATCATTGCTGTTGAGAGTATTACAGATGCCCCCCCTTTCTCTCTCCATCTCCCCCCTCCACCTGGTTCCCACCCTGCCCCAGGCCTTCACCGCCCTGTTGTCTGTGTCCATGGGCAAAGGATATATGCATATAAATTCTTTGGTTAATTTCTTCCCTCCTCCCACACCCCTTCCCTCTGAGATCCAGCCGTCTGTTCCAGGTATATTTTATTCCCCTATAATCCAGCATAGGTTCATGGAAAGCAGTACACTCAGCCGTCCATTTCCACGGAAGAGGTGCAGGCCACTCGTTTCCGGGGTGGTGTTCTCATGGCCGTGGCCAGCAGAGCTCTCCCTGCATTGGTGGGAAGGCTTCCCTCCCTCTCCCTCCAGAGGGAACTGTTCAATCTCTCCAGCTGCGGAGACCGTCCCAGTCTTGTTGGTGCCTCCAGTGCTGCGTTAGAAATGGTCTGAATTCCCAGAACATTAGCAACACCTGCATTCCACGGAAACGCGCGCATTAATCAAAGCCAAATGGGAGAGAGAGGCCGGGCCTGCGTGTCATCTGCATCACCCCCACGCCACTCCCCTCCCTCGGGAGGGCTGATTGAGACTTGATTACACAGGCTCTTTTTGATGATGATGCTAAAAACCGGCTGAAAAATCAGCCCCTCTGTGCACAGGATGGGTTATTTTGGGCAACATGAAGTCATGATTACATTGCACTAATTTTAGCAGAGTCAGACGTCTCATGAGAGCTTCACTCAGGCCCCTGGACCACGGCTGATTGAGTCAATGTTCCCCCGACTTTGGACAAAAGGAGAAGCGGTTGATTCGTCGCATCCCGCAAGCTCTGCTGCCTCTCCTGGGGGCCCCACACTCCCCACTATCTGCTGCAATGTCAGTAA
Source organism: Corynorhinus townsendii (assembly GCA_026230045.1). Classification (NCBI taxonomy): domain Eukaryota; kingdom Metazoa; phylum Chordata; class Mammalia; order Chiroptera; family Vespertilionidae; genus Corynorhinus; species Corynorhinus townsendii. The sequence continues at coordinate 13,147,043 of JAPDVU010000016.1, read as the reverse complement.
CACAGGCAACATGGAGAAAGGTGCAGCCAGGTGCCCGCCCCATCCCTAACCCCTTCAACAAAGAACCTGATGCCCAGCTCCCAGGGCTCTGGGGTTGAGCATGGACCTATGAACCAGGAGGTCACGGTTCGATTTCTGGTCAGGGCACATGCCCGGGTTGCGGGTTTGCCATCGCCCACCTGGAGCTGGAAGCTGGAAGGTGAGGCCCTGCTCCCTCCTCTCTCTCTCTCTCTCTGTCTCTGTCTCTGTCTCTTGTCACAGGCAGCCCCGAAAGCTGTTTAGCAGTAAATGAAGCATTTATCCTTTAATTCTCAGATGCATGCGATCTGAAAAAAAATAGCAGAGAAGGAAATATCCTGAGGACGTCAGTGGGAGGGAAATGTGGCCAACAGATGCTGCTACTTGTTTTTGTCCCCGTTTTATCTTTTAAAAATACGTAAAACATGAACAATGAGGGAGAAATAGTTCCAGCTTTTGGTGAAAATCAAAAAGGGGGTATTTTATAGTTTGGGATGAACCTTTTACATTTTACCATTTTTTTTTTTTTTTTTTTTTTGCTACTCAACGCACTTCATTAAATCATAAAATCCTAGAGCAGGAATAGAACTTGAGAGGTGACTTACTCCAGTTCTTGGTCTCAAGCTGGTGAATGAGCATCGAGGCTAGAAAAGGCTCTTTTGTGTATACTGAGTGTAGAAATCCCCCTTCCTTTCCATGTCACCTTCATGGTACCATTTAGAGAGTCTAAAATGTTTTCTTAGCATCCTAGCCAGTGTGGCTCAGTGGATAGAGTGTCAGTCTGCTGCCTGAAGGGTCCCGGTTTCTATTCCAGTCAAGATGCCCAATAGGAGGCAGCCGATCAATGAATCTCTTTCATCCTGATGTTTCTATCCGTCTCTCTCTTTCCCTTCCTCTCTGAAGTCAATACAAATACATTTTTTAAATGTTTCCTCAGGTACAAATATTTATTCACTCCACTTATTGACTTACTAATCATCTCCTGAACACCTGCCAAGTGCTAGATGCCCTGTTAGATAGCAGAGATGCAAGAACATGCCCCCTGAGTTTCATGTACATGACTCGAGGTGCAACAGAGTGGGGAATACAATAGATGACAGGAGTACCCAGAGGACTCCTGAAGGGTGTGACTGAGGGTGGGGTGGGGAGACAGGGGCGAAACCAGACTGCAGGGGAAATTCGGTTTCAGATGTACATCATTCTAGCTGAAGCAATCGCAATAGATCATCATAACAATACCTGTGTATCATTCTTTAGTTTTAAAAGGATATTCACAACAATCGCCTCATTCATTTCCATAGCAACCATGTACCATAGGTCTTATGATGATGCTTGATTTTTACATACAAACGGAGGCCTGAGTTTTCAAAACAAGGAGTAGGTGACTGAATTGGGTTTAGGTCTTCAGCTCTCCTCTCTCCCTGACCCTGTTTGTCTATTATTTTTTTTTTTAAACAGTTGTATTGATTTCAGAGAGGGAGAGGGAGAGAGAGAGAGAAACATCAATGATGAAAGAGAATCATTGATTGGCTACCTCCTGCACGCCCCCTATTGGGGATCAAGCCCACAACTTTGGCATGTGCCTTTGACTGGAATCGAACCTGGGACCCTTCAGTCCACAGGCCGACACTCTATCCATTGAGCCAAACCAGCTAGGGCTATTATTCTTTTTAAAAAATAAACTAATATTTATGGAGCATCTCTGGGGTCAGGCCCCTCCCCTGCCCCTGCCACACCCCCAGATGCTCACCTACAAGCCTCTACTCCCCACCCTTTGTTCACTCCCAGCCCCTGCCTCTCACAGAACAACCATTTCCAGGAAACTGCCTTGGAAGATCTCCCCGTTTTCTGGAACTTTCTGTGGAACGGACACACCTGGGAAGGACAGGCCTTCCCAAGGACCTGGACGGTGCCCGCTCAAGTCCCTAGCGATGGAGGTCAAGGGGCCTGGGTCCTTGTGAGCTCCCCGCAGAGACTTTCCCTGGTCTGCTATTACTTACTGCATAACTCTGAGCTTCGCAGTCGAAGCTGCAGGGGACCCAGCTGCCATGGAACAGACACACGCAGAAACAAGGCGAAGCCAAGAATGAAGTTCTACAGCTGGGCCTAGGAAGGAGGCAGTGTTTCTAGTTAGAGCCCCCCCCCCCCCCGCCTCCCCGCAGCCGCCATGGACCACTCTCCTTCCTCACCCCACGCTCCCTCAGCCTCCTCCCACCTTCCAAAGAGTCTCCTACCCCCGAAGGGAAGGCCAGAGGTGTGCCAAGAAGGGCCTTGGCTGGGAGTCAGGACCCTGGGGTGCAGGTTGGATTCTGCCAAGGATGAGCTGTGAGAATTTTGGCCAAGTACTGAATTTTCCTGAGCCTTCATTTGGAAATGACTCGACGAGAAGACCCTCCAGCTAAAACTCTTGGTGATTGTCACTGTCCTCACTTCTCAGCACATGTTTCTGTAGATACACACACACATACACACACACACACACACAATCACTCACCAGTAAGTTACATTATTTTCAACTCTCGGATGTTAAGTGCAAAAGAATGCTTACATTAATACTATAGACACAGGTTACTTTCTCTAAACTACAAAGTGCAATTCCATTGGTATAAAAAATTAAAACAGCAAATGCATACAGAAAACCACAATCTACATTTCACAAGAACATAAATGTAAGGCCACACTCGGGTGGTTTTCTACCGATGGTATATCCGTGAGAACTCAGTCAAGAAAATAGAAACCTCCAGACAGGAAGGGATTTCATGCAGAAACTGAGGTGCTTTCAAAACAGTCGGAAAGGCTAGAAGAGTAAAGGCTAGGGAAGCCCACCGCTGCTTCCCAAGTTCACTCCCAGACTTCATAAAAATAACAGGAAGTTGGTCCTGTCGCCCACAAGGACTAGAGGAAATGCCGCCGATGCTGACAGCTGCCTTCGCACTGGGGCAGACGATTCATGGGAGCAGCTTCAAGGTCTCCCATCTGCCAAAGCCCAACATCTGCCCGCCACGACGGAGGAAGAATAGAGGCCCTCCACTCCTAGTGAGGGCACCTCTCACCAGGGAAACGTACACTGCAGCTCTTCTAACGAGGGAACCTGGAGCACGCAGGTTTCCAGCTTAGTGACATGAGGAGCACCTGAAAGGGGGTAGGGATGGTGCTGACTCCCAGCAGACATCCTCTGGCTGCTTGGGACCCATGCGCACCCTTCTATGTTCAACTGCCACACAACAAAAGCATCAGGCCCTAGCCGGTGTGGCACAGTGGATAGAGCGTCGGCCTGTGGACTGAGAGGTCCCAGATTCGATTCCGGGCAAGGGCATGTACCTTGGTTGCGGGCACATCCCCAGTGGGGAGTGTGCAGGAGGCAGCTGATTGCTGTTTCTCTCTCATCGATGTTTCTGACTCTCTCTCCCTCTCCCTTCTTCTCTGTAAAAAAATCAATAAAATATATATATTTTTTAAAAAGCATCAGCAGCATGCTTTCTGCCTAGCCAGGTGCAATTATCCCCTGTACAAATAAAGAGCCATTCGCCTGGCTGGTGTGGTTCAGTGGTTGATCATCGATCTGTGTACCAGGAGGTCAGGGTTCGATTCCCAGTCAGGGCACATGCGTGGGTTGCAGGCTCAATCCCCAGCGGTGGGGGGGAGGGGGAGGGTCGTGCAGGAGGCAGCCGATCCATGATTCTCTCTCATCATGGATGTTTCTCTTTCTCTCTCTCTCTCTCTCTCTAGCCCTCTCCCTTCCTCTCTGAAATGAATAAAAATATATTTTTTAAATAAAGAGACATTCACCCTAGCCGGTTGGGCTCAGTGGATAGAGCATCAGCCTGCGGACTGAATGGTCCCAGGTTCGATTCCGGTCAAGGGCACATGCCTGGGTTGCGGGCTTGATCCCCAGTGGGGGGCGTGCAGGAGGCAGCCAGTCAATGGTTCCCTCTCATCAAAGACGTTTCTATCTCTCTCTCCCTCTCCCTTCCTCTTTGAAATCAATTTAAAAAATATTTTAAAAAATTAAAGAGACAGTCACTCTCATCACAAATGTACTCATCATGAATGTAGCATCATCACTGTAACCGCAATTCTCCTTCAATATCACATCATCAATCTAAAGACAATATGCTTAATCACCAACAGCAAATCTTTATATAAAACAGCGGGGGGGGGGGTCTGTATTGCTTAATTTAGACAAATAAAGCCATAAGCACATTTACCCAAGATGAGAACATCTGAAAGGCTGCTCCAGTCATCAATTCTACGGCGTGGTCTCAAGGTCATAGTTCCTATGTTAGCATGTTCCGCTGCCTGCCGCATGTTCTCTTTGTCCTACAGCTACCCCTTCAGCGGGCCATGGTTCTTGAGCTAGGACAGTGCCCCAAAACTCCGTTCCTGCGTTGGACGGCTAGAATCTCCCACTCAGGGTCTCACTGGCATGAAAGAACCCACAGGCACCCCTAATTCCCTGGATTCCACATATATGACCCTGATTTAAAGCAGCAAAACACGAACACACGATGTATTGCAATGTATTCACTACGAGGAGTTGGGTACTTTTTTAAAATATATTTTACTGATTTTTTACAGAGAGGAAGGGATAGAGATAGAGAGTTAGAAACATCAATCAGCTGCCTCCTGCACACCCCCCACTGAAGATATGCCCACAACCAAGGTACATGCCCTTGACCGGAATCAAACTTGGGACCCTTCAGTCCGCAGGCCAATGCTCTATCCACTGAGCCAAACTGGTTAGGGCAAGTCGGGTACTTATAAAAACTGATAGACTTGATGAAGGAATAGAGGTCAAGAAGGAGGCCTCTCCCCCTCAGAGAACTAGAAGGCTTCTGTCAACCAGGTCAAACCCATAGCAAATCTCCGTTTACTAGTAAGTTCAAGCTGATGCAATACAACGTGGCAAGATCTCATCTGTCTGAGCCCCGATGTCCACATGGCACACATGGAAGGAAATGAATGACATCTGTGTCTGTTCTGCCTCCCAGACCTTTGCCTGTGGCTCTCACTGGCAAAACATAAAGTGGAACCTTACTGCTGAGAAATTCAAAACACTGCCGTGCCCAGGGTACGTGGGGAGGGCAGACAAGAAAGGTGGGAGTTTTGAGACTGAGTGGGAGTAGAAGTGGAAAGGGAGAAGGAAAATAAAATGAATTTAAACAAGACAGAGGCCTTGTAAAGATGATGACAATGTGCACGGAATTAAGGGATATAATTAAGTCGATTCAAAGCACCTGAGGTCCAGTAGGGACAAAACAAGGAAAAAGAAATAAAGAAACTTATTCACTACGTATCTACATGTTCTCTCTGGAGAAATAATGTGCATAGTCATATCAAAGTGCGTATATAGCTTCTTACTTTTTCTTCCTTACTCCAAAGAAATGATTCAAAAGAAAGAACATTTTGTCCACATTAAAAGCCTTTTAGTATTATGCATGAGGAAAGCAGACTGGATCCTTGAGTCTCTCATGAGAATGTTGAGTATTCCAGATTTGTGGGTCTGTTTACTTTTCCCTTTAATTTGGTCAACTTTTTGTTTGTACATATTTCATGATCTCTCCAGGACACCTGGGACTCTCAACCTGAGCCACCCATTTTCCCAGGGGTGCCCAGCGAGTAGTACGTCAGAGACCTCAAGATACACAAGGCCCATCTTGAAACCTCAGCTTTCTTCACTCACTTGGTGTCGATCCGGAATAAAACAAATTCAGGTATCTTGTCAAGTGCAAATTTTGCACAAGATTATGGGGACATATTGAGCCTTCTCAGGACCACTATTACTTTCAGGGCTAAATTCCCCCTCCCCTGCAAATTCATTTCCCTCGGCCCTAATGGAGTCTTCAGCTAAAAGCTCTGTCAAGCATTGCTCATACCACGCTGCTCTCATGCTCTGTCGCTGTGTGACCTTGGGCAAGTTGCTTAACCTTTCTGTGCCTCAACTTCCTCACCTGGAAAATGGAGGTGATGGTAGTAGCCACCTTCCGGGGCTATTGCTTGCAACAGTACCCCGGGCAGTTAAGCATGGTAAACTTTTTACCACTGCCCCTTCTATATATTACTTTTCGCCATTAGGACAATTGATAGGTTTAATTACTATGCTGTCTATAATTAGCCTAGGAAATCATACATATCAGTGTGCTGGGTAGACTTGAAAGCATCTCCAGAGTATAAGGAATCATTATTAACATAGTTGGCTGACTGACCGTAATACAGTCATCTGTCATGAAATGAACATGGACAGAACATTTACCCTTTGCGAAATCCTGACAGTTGTTCTATTTGGGGAATTGAAGAGAGCTGCCCGAATCGAATCCCAGGAGAAGGAAACTGCCTCGGAAGAAAGATGACCCCGAGATAAACAACCATAAACAGATTTCAGTATCATCATTAGGGCAACAAATCACCCTTCAGAAACGCCAGCTGACAGCTCTGCGGGCCAGCCCCGATGGGAAAGTAACCCCACTGGGGTGAAATGATGGAGGGAAATACGGCCGGATTGGATGTCATCCGATGAGTGTACGTCCTATAATAACTCCAGCAGTCACCGGGTCTCCCGGGCCTGCCGTGTCCAGCTCTCTGTACTTAGTATTTTGGGGGCTGCTCCCGGCTGCTCTTCCCTCTGCCCTGACTCCTGGCTCAGGATTTGTTGCAATAAACTGCATTTCCAGGGGTGTGATTTGAAATAAATTAGCCACGTGGAGGGTACACGATGCTTTATTCTAAATGCCGACAAGCACTGTTGAACAGCAACTCAAGAGAAAAGAACGACTCATTCACCTGCTGGCCCAATCCGCTAGGAGGACCTGACTCAGTAGCCAGTTGTCGCCATGAGTCCTGTGGGTAGCATGAAAAGCTACGAGACCATCGTCGTGTTTGACTCAGAGCAGAAGAGGCAGCCCTGAGAAGGGCCAGGACACAAAACAAGCTCCATGATTTTTTTTTTTTTGGGGGGGGGGTCCATTTCAGCCCCACCACCGCCCTGGAGTACACACAGCAGCCCACTGCCTGTGTGTGGTTGCCTGGATTCATTCGTGAAATGCCACCTTGATATTTTCAGATTGGTGACTTTGCATCTGCTCTTCAGCATTCACTGCTTGCCCTTTCCACGTCTATTTATATAATAGAGTAGCCAGCCCGACCAGTGTTGCTCAATGGTTGAGATCGGCCTATGAACCAGGAGGTCTCGGTTCAATTCCAGCTCAGGCATCCATCAGCTGCCTCCTGTACGCATGGCCCCTACCGGGGATTAAGTCTGCAAACCTGGGCATGTGCCCTGACCAGATTACAAAGGTTGAATCGTTTTGTGTTTGTTTTTTTTACTCCTCATCCGAGGATATTTTTCCGTTGATTTTTGGAGAGAGGGAAAGACAGAGAGAAATATCCATGTGAGAGAAGCATATCGATTGGTTGCCTCCTGCATGAGGCACCTAAAGGTTGTTGGTTCAATTACTGGCAAGAATAAGATGAGGACAATACATCACCCGGTAGGGATGTCTGTTTTACCCCTAATCATCTCAGTAATTTCAGGAAGTTATAAAAGTGATTCGGACGTAATTCTAGGCACCCCTATTTCTGAAGTTGTTTCTGGGGAATCTTCAAAAAAGGCAAGCTCAGGGAGAAAATCAAACCGGAGCTGTTAGGCGAGTTGGTTTCCCTTAAGTCCCAGCCTTCCATAAAAAAAAAAAATTTAAATAAAGTTTTCCCTCCAGAGTATAATAGAAACTCTCAGATGGGGTTCATGTGACAGAGGCTTGGAGAAGGGGCAGTGGAAAATGAACATCACGGACCAGCCTTGTGTGACGGGAGACCATAGCTTTGCTTTTGCCCATTAAAATCATGTTAGCGTACAAAATTCTGGCAGGAAATTAAATGATACAAACAGATGGAGATAGTGGTATCTTAATGCCCAAAGCAGTTTGTCTTTAAATATAATGATACAAAATCGAGAAGTAGAAAAAAAAAAATCTGTGTTTCTGAGCATCTGTTTTTATCTTAAGAGAAACTCTCAGAGGCAAGACGGTGGGGTTGTACTGGGAGCTGTGAGAACACAGGTCAGGCAGAACGGGTCCGAGAGGGCAGTCCTGGAGCTCAGGGTCCAAGGTCAGACTAGAGGACAGACAGCATCTTAGGAGGCAGCCCTGCCAGCCACCGCAGCACGCGGCAGGACCTGGCTGCAGGTCCTACCAGGCCATCTACTCCCTGTTCAAGGTCATTGACTGGGGCCGGGCCATCCTGTCACCGAATCCCATTTCCTTGTGGCATATTTGTTAGCACATTCTATGGCTTCAAGGAGTCAGACAATACAGGGAGAGAAAGGCGCTTGACTTGAATTTCCTATGAAAATAGCAACACTGCAGGAACATCTATTCCCTGGTTTTCCGTGCAGACCTTATCCAAACCGCCTCCAACGAGGTGGAGGGAGCAACTCAGGATGGCCCATGTGGTTGGTGAGTTGGACCCCATGCAAATACTTGATTGCAGAGTAACAGACAAGATAGTGCATCAGTTATGATTTCTACAACTGTATTATTTCTATGGTACATATAACCCCATTGATGAACTTACGTAAGGATCCACCATTCCGATAACAGGGGCTATCTCTCCATGTGTAAGCTCTGGGAGAGCTCCCTGAAGAGAGAGGGAAAACTTTCTGGATTGAATGGGATTTGATAATTAAGTAGCTAATGAATGCAGAGTGAGGTATTTAGGACTCAAGCGAACTGATAAAACGTGTTACTTTAAACGTGTCCAAATCTAAGTTGGATTGATGGATAGATGGAGAGATAGACAGACTGATGTGTGATCAACAAAAACAGCACAGATTAATTATATAATCTTGGTGGCAGTCCCTGTTAAATTCTTTCAACCTAGGTTTACAATGTTATATAATAAAATATGGGGAGGAGGTGGGAAATGGCCTATAAAAAAATGTTTCTCCAAAGCCTTTACTACCTGCATATACTTGGTTCAGCCTGGCATAGCCATGGCAAAGACAACCCTGATTATTTTGCAAAAATGCCACAATAATGGCGACCTGGATTTTCAGAAAACCTCTTCACTGTTTGGCTCAATTGCAGACACTGTCTCCCAAATTCTGACCACAGTGATTCAAACAGACCTTCTTCATTTTTTTTTTTTTTCAGTAATTGTTATAGAAAGATCCTTCACCAACTTCAAGAATTCAATTCTTGCCCTGGCTGATTTGGCTCAATGGATAGAGCATCAGCCTGCGGACTGAAGGGTCCCAGGTTCAATTCCAGCCAGGGGCATGTGCCTGGGTTGTGGGCTCAATCCCCAGTAGGGGGCATGCAGGAGGCAGCCAATCAATGATTCTCTCTCATCAATGATGTTTCTCTCTCTCTCTCCCTCTCCCTTCCTCTCTAAAAGTCAATAAAATATATCTTTTTTTTTTAAAGAATTCAATTCTTGAAACCTCAATGGTGTGAAAATCAAGGAATATAAATCTTATCTGAAAATTAGTGTTGGGACACAGAGGTTCTGAAACAACCTAAAAAAATTTTTTTCCCTAAATATGTTCACATTGAATAAAACACAAAAACAGCAAAGAAAACTATTTAAATGTTAAGCATTTCAGACTAATAATCATTAGAACCACAAAACTAAATGTGTTTATTTTTAATTATTTATAATTTTCTATGCTTTGCTTTAAATATCTATTTACTATCCCTTTCTCATTGGACAATGGTTTCTCAATCTCAACACTATTAGCATTTGGGGCCAGATAACCCTTATGGGGGGGAGAGGGAGCGGTTACCTCTGCAATGAGGATGTTTAGCAGCATCTTTGGCCTCCACCCACTAGATGTCAGTAGTACTTGCCACAGTCATGTCCACCAAAAATGCCTCAACATTCCCAAGTGGCCCCAGACATTCCTAAATGTCCCCAGGGGAGACGTTGTCCCTGACTGAGTGCCCTGCGCCAAGTCCTTGTCCTGACATTTCGTCCTCAGCGTTTCCATGACATGCTTGTAGATTCCTTTTGCATTGCCCTGGGGCAGTGGTCGGCAAACTCATTAGTCAACAGAACCAAATATCAACAGAACAACGATGGAAATTTCTTTTGGGAGCTACATTTTTTAAACTTAAACTTCTTCTAACGCCACTTCTTCAAAATAGACTCACCCGGGCCGTGGTATTTTGTGGGAAGAGCCACACTCAAGGGGCCAAAGAGCCGCATGTCTCGCGAGCCACAGTTTGCCAACCACGGCCCTGGGGAAGTCGCATACCAATAGGTGTCTTATTCCCCATGGAGTCCTTCACCCAGTGCCCCACCCAAAGCTTCCCTGATTTTAGGGTTCCACATTGTTCCGCCTGCTCTGTGTGTGGAGAAGGGAAGGAGGAAACTTGGAGCTTTGCCCCCTCCTACATCTAGACACACACACACACACATACACACACACACACACACACAGGTTTATAAACACTTTTCTCTGCACTAACTTCTGGCATGAGGCCTCTTTGCTACTCCTAAAACCAAGTCACGTAACTTTTTCTAATTACCCCCAATTTGAGTGACTCCCAATTCTGAGCTTTTCCTCATTTCGGCAAGACCTGCAAAAACCAGCCCAGACATATTAGAGCTTTGGGGAAAGGAGCTGGGCTCTGAACACAGCTGACCCTCTATTCTACGTCCGACCCGAGGTTCATAGCCGCCCAAGTGGGCGCGATGGCCCATGCTGTCCCTTTGGACGCGAGTCTTTCCTGGGCCGGCGCTCTCCTCTGACCAACTCTGTGCAGGGCACGGTGATCCTTGGTATTGGCAGACCCAGAAGTTGCCTGTTCTGGCCTAGTTATTCCTCGTCTACACATGGGGAGGTCAAGTTCAGAATAAGAAGTGAGCTGAGACGTGAAGCCAGGTCGGTCTCATTCCAGAGCCACTCCTAACCATGTGCTGTGCTGTAGCAGAGACTAGGGGATTCGGCCCACTTGAAGTAGGCTGGAAATTTTTTATTTTCTTCTTTTTCTTTTTAATTGTATGTATAGGGGTGACATTGGTTTGCAAAACCATACAGGTTTCAAGTGTACAGCTCAATCAAACTCCTGCACACTGTACTGTACGCGTATTGCCCAAAGCAAAGTCTCCTTCTGGCCCCATTGCCCCTTCTTTGCCCACCTCCGCCCAGCACCCAGCACCCTCCCCTCTGGCCATCACCACACTGTTGTCTGTGCCTATGTGTTATGTACACACGTTTTTTGACTAATCCCTTCACCTTCTTTCATCCAGCCCCGCCCCTGCCCTGTCCCTTCTGACAGCTGTCAGTCTGTTCCATGTCTCCATGCCGCTGTTTCTATTTTGTTTGTCAGTTTATTTTACTCATTAGATTCATAGGGCATTTCTCTGATTGTCTTATTTCACTTGGCATAATAATCTCCAGGTCCATTGTTTTATTTGGGGGCGGGGGGGGGAGTTTTTGGTAATTAACTAAGGGATGTGTGGCCCTTTTAAAACGCTTCCCAGCATTTTGAATGTCCTTGCGGTTTATTGGGGACCGTGGAATCGTTTCTCTGTGCCCAGTAAAATGAAGTCACCTCGGTAGACCATCTTTCTGGACACAGTATTCCTCAAATTTGGTCCCCGGAGCTATGTGATGATGAAGTTTCATTGTCATTTGAAAGAGGCTGTCGGGAAGGGAAACGAGTCCCAGGGGCGGCAGACCTGAGTGGTACAGCAGGGGAAACGCTGTCCCCATGAACACAGGCAGCTGGGTGTCTGGATGCGTCATAAAATTTTATTGTGAAATGCACAGATGATGGGCCCAGCTGCAAAGCATCAGGGGCGTTTGCCATGATCTCCCAGCACACTCCCCTTTGACACCACTTTTGTGGGCTTAACCTAATTGAGATGAAGGCATCGAAATTACTTCAAGGTGCGGTCCTGCTAGGAGCCGCGCCATAGGCTCCCCTGCCTGGAGGTCGTCATACCATCTGTCACGACGGGCTAGACCCGCAGCGGGGAAGAAGGAATGAATAGTTAAGTACTGATGTGAGAGGATGGCATGACCTGGAGTTGAATGGACCTGACCAATGTCATCAGTTCAAGGTCATGGGGAGGCCGTCCACTGGCCACACTCTGTCCTTGAACAAGATGGCCGAAGTCTCCTGTGCTACACAGCCATGCACAGGGGTGTCTGCGCTTCAGAAAATGAGGCCACCTGCACCTGAAAAACCCTTTTACTCGGTCCCTCTCTCTCCACCCACCCTGTGCACCTGGTCCTTTAGAAGCTGTTGTATCCTTGGTGACAAGTCCTTCTTTTAGATAAAGCTTTGCCTTCTCCCTTCACCGTGACCATGACATTCTCAACCAGGGTTTCCCCTCTGAACCACAGAACTTGTGTGGAGTGACTGTTTTCTCTCTCTCCAGCACAGTACGTAATTAGTGCCGGCCTAGACCCGGAGGAAAGGAGTTAAATCATGACAAGCAATGGATGGCTGACATGCTAGGGCGTCACCCTCTTACTGAAGCCCAGGTGCGAAGTGCTTGTGAAGACCTAAAGACCTGGGCAGGGCTAAGTCGTCGTCTCCCATGATGGGAAGTTGTCAGGGTTAGCGTCCACTTCTTACGCGCACATCTTGACGATCCCCTGGAAAGGAGCCCCCTTGCTTCTACCTGGACAGCTCCGCCATCAGAGGCAGCATAGAGCATGAAGGAGCACCCTCACTGCCCAGATGGGGCTGGGAGGGACCAGGTGGCAGGGAGCCTTGACAGTCAAATCAAGACATTCAGACTGAGTCCTGGAGGTAGCGGTAAGCCATCAATTCTGCCGCTCTCTGCAGGGCCAGCACACTCCCAAGCATGCGCTCCTCTGATTCTGCCTAATGCCATTCGTTTATTATTTCAGAGACAGGCATCTATGGAACCGCTGACAAGTTTAGAAACGCAATACACAGCCAGCAGGTAGATGCTATCAACAGGTAAGGCCATTCATCTCACTCACAGAGACCCACTTGGCAGGGTCGGCAAGGCCTCCAGGAATGCTCCCGCTGCCTGCCTGTAGCCTAGGAAGACTGCCCTGCACCTCCTTGGATACCTTGAAAATACCCCCTCCTGGTATCTTGTGTTCTCACATCAAGCCCGGACTGAGGTTTCAGGTGTCAAGCTGCAGCCAGAAGGGAGATTTATGGTCCTGTTATCAGCTCTAGACAGCAAGAGGCTGTGGTCACGTGGCAGGAAACAATAGCCCAGCAGGGAAGGCCCCCAGGAGGGCTGCTGGTCAGCACCTGGGATCCCCTGTGCCCACACAGTCCCCAGGGGCAAGTGGACTGGGCTGAGCGTTGGAAAGAGAAATGTCCCATGGGTCTCGGGGGAACGGCTCTAGCCACTCAAGGGCTTCGGGAACAATCACTTACTAGCTTGGATGGTTTTTGCCCACGGCTAGATCCCCCGGCACATATTTCAGAGGTGTTAAATCACTCCAGCAGTGGATAAAATGGAACACCTAGCACAGCTGTTTGGGACTAAGAAGATCATGATAAATGGGGAGAGAGGGGGAGGACCTCTTGGGGGCCTGTGCCCGCCCAGGTTTAAACCATGGAAGAGGCACCCTGCTGGCTTGCCCAGTATGACAGCTGATATGCCCCCACCTTCTGAGGCCAACAAAATGAGTTTTTACAAGACAGCATCTACTTATCAGGCACGGGCAAGGGGGTACGCAGTCACAAATCTCATTATTACAGCAACATAGCTGTGCTCCAACTTAGTCAACCACTTAGTAATGTATGATTCCACCTCCTTTTCTGATAAATTCTCCTCAACTAAATTTCTATAAAATTTGCATAATACACACACACACACACACACACACACACACACACACACACACCAGTGGTCAGGCGCACGGATTCATGCACATTGAAAGGAAATTAATTAAAAGCAATATTTTAATATCACTATTTGCCCTTTCTCTATAATAGAAGTGTTAGAGATGAAAGAAAATTAGTAAAATGTATGTGAAAATAATATATAAATAGGTCAATAAACAATAACAATATGATATAACAACAAAGACAGGATATAAAAACAAAATCATGATATGAAAACAACATTGATAAAAACAATGACTGATAAATTGATTAAACTTATTCTAATATCAAACACTTTCACAGTGCTTGACTAATTTCCCTTGTGATGAAGTATTTATAACTTTAACTTTAACGTCACACGCTCTTCGAACTCAAGAGAAAGCAATATATAACTGACCATGTCCGAAAACGGGTTCAGGTAGGAATATTCCTACTCTGTCTAAAGTTTGTCCTTGTGATTTATTAATAGTCATTGCAAATGCTGGCATCACGGGAAACTGTCTTTGAATTAATTGAAATGGCAGGCCAGTGTCAGACAGGGACAAATATCGTGCATTCGCAAGTCAATGTTTATTTTTAAATTGCCAGTGCACGTCATTATGTACTGGCCGGTTGGTCAGTTGGACGGTCAGACGGACATATGATCGATCACTTGGCCTTTCATATAGATGATAGATAGATAGATAGCTCTTTCCCATGGGTGTTTTTAAATACATATCCTCCTTGTGTCATTGTATATAAACTCATAAAACACAGCATCCATATACGACCTTTGATAGACGTCATATAAAATGTAGTACCATGAGCTAGATGAATGAAGCCCTCGGGTTCCCATCCCTAGCTGCACCACTATGTGGCTGTACCCTGAACACACAACCCATCACGTTCCCAATGAAGTGATGAGTGAGGGACACTAAGGAAGAGCCTCTCCTTCTCCCCTCCCCCACCCACAGCTCTTCCCCCCCCCCCCCCCCCCGGCTTCGGGCATGGGCAGAAAAGGTGAGAGCAAACTTCAGTTGACTGCAGGGAAGCCCCCACCCTGAGCAACGGGGAGAACCATCTGGTTCTTCCTGCCCTCTGGCTGCCGGCAGAAAATGTAGATTTGCCAAAGGGATTGTTTTCCAGCAGGCACCAGGCTCAAGTCACCACTTATGCCCGTTGGCCTGCTATCTGCTGAGTCAGGGCCTGGGCTGAACCTGAGCAGGTGACCCTGGAGGAGGTGGCTCTAGGGTGCCCCTGAGCAGCTGTCTCCTTGGAGCCCGGCTCAAAGCACAGCCTCTCCAGAGACTCTTCCTTGCTTTAGCCTGAGTAACTGAGCAGGGACTGGACCGTACTCAACAAATATTTACTGAGTGCTTATTACAGGGAGGGCATGATGTCAAGGAGCCATTTCAGGTCTGTTCAATTCAGCTACCGTTTACTTGGAAGCTTATATTAGTGAGAAAGGGGAGCAGAATGGGTTCAAGAATGAGCTGAGTCATCCTGCCTGGCTCACATCCTGAGTCACCGTCTCTTTGCATACTTTAAAGTCAGATGAGTCATTACATCCGAAATCATGAAAGCGATGCCCAACACAAATTAAGCACTCCGTGTACACACATGAGTCATTATTGTGATTACACGGTGGAAACCTGACTAAGCCCTGGGGATGTAATGACCAATAAGGTACCTTCCAGCCCTCTGGGAAATTACCATCTAGGGAAGAGAAAATGCTGAGGCAGAGCCTTTTAACTCAGGGGTGTTTCTCAACCAGGCGGCCACAGTAGACTGACATACCTACTCCAAGCACTCCACAGGTACACCACCAAAACTGTGAACATGATTGAAAGGAGTGTTTGCTGCACTGAGTATGAGTAATCTAACAGCTATGAACACTTCACAGCAGTGAGCACTCTACCAGCTAAATCACTGACAATGTCGAGGAGAGCGAGGGACAATGCCAGGCTTGCACCAAAGAAAAATCACGTATCACTAGAAAAGGTAAGAAACGTATTCCATCCTATATAATAAGGAACTAATATGCTAATTAGTTCGGACGGTGAAACCACCTTCCAGAACGACCAGTGGGCGGGGCCGCAGGGCCACAAGGGCAGAGGCAGCCAGGCGAGGGCCAAGACCCTTGCACGAATTTCATGCATCGGACTCCTAGTAAGTGTATGAGGAAGTACTACTGGGCCACAAGGAGTTCTACTGAAAAGGCAAAAGTACTCAGGGATAGTTCTATCTGCTCATAATATAATACCCAACTGAAATGGATAAAATATAACAACATTTATTATCTTGCACAACAGAAAGTCTAGAGGAAGGTGGCTCAGAGGTTGGTCCAGCAGCTCCATGACATCAGTAAATGCAAGACTCATTCCATCTTTCCAGTCTCTAAACCTAAGCCCATTGACTTAGTCTTTAAGCATCTCCCTCATGAATGCAAAATGACTGCCAGTGTCCCAGTCAGCACAGGTAGAAATAGCGATGTTCAACAAAGACTTTCCCATGGGTCTCTTTTTTTAGTTACATGTCCCTCACGTTACATTTGCCAAGACTGAGTAACATGGCTATGCCTTACCTGCAGCAGTCTGGGAAAGCAAGTGACTGGCGTTTTTAGCCTCTGTAATGGGAGAGGAGTTGCAGCAGAAAAGTATGTAACCAATAATGTCTGCTTAGTAAATAAGTGAATTATCCAGAAGCTCTGGATGCTCAGTCAAACACTGAGTTTTTGTTGTACTACCATAGTAACTGTGTGTTACTATTATTATTAGCTTGTTGAGTGTGGCGTTAAAACATTTCATCCCTTCAAGTGTGTAGCCAAATCTATACTAATAAAAGGGTAATATGCTCATTAGACTGGACGTCTTTCCGGACAAAGCCACAGTGGTGGGGGCCGAGGCGTTAGAGGCAATCAGGCCAGCAGGAGAGAGCAGTTAGGGGCGATCAGGCTGGCAGGGGAGAGCAGTTAGGGGCAATCAGGCCAGCAAGGGAAAGCAGTTAGGGGTGATCAGGCAGGCAGGCAGGTGAGTGGTTAGGAGCCAGTGGTCCTGGATTGCAAGAGGGATCTCAGACTGGAGGGGGTGCAGGCCGGGCTGAGGGTCCTCCCCAACCTCGTACATGAATTTTGTGCACCAGGCCTCTACTATTCTAATATTTTAAAATGGACCCCAAACATAGAAAAGTTGAGTACTTCTTCAGCACATGGCAGTAAGTTACTCATGTAAATGATGTACCATAGAGGGGACTAGAGTGTCAGTCAGGAGACCCACATATATTCATACACTCATTTCATAATTAATTTTTGAACGTCTGCTATGTTCTGGCACCATTTTACACAGTCCCTGCCCTCATGGAATTTAAATATACAGGGTGTGACCTCATAGCCTTTAGTCCCCCAGACCCAAAGATTCCATGGCCCTAGGTTTGCAGTAGTTTACATGAATCCTGTACTCCATGTCCCTTCTACCAGACCCTTTGTCCTTACACGCTGCAGTCTGGCAATTGTGTCTATTACCTCTAAAGAGTCTTATACTTAAAAAGTGTGTCTTGTCTCCACCAGGTCTATAACTTTGGAGAATAAGAACAATAGGACCTCCATTAATTGTGGGCCCCCTGGAAGCACAGGTCACTCATTGTATCTCCAGTAGCAGTTGGGCTACTGTACATGGTAGTAAGTACCTCATGCAAATGAAGAGCTGTGGAGGGAACTGGAGAATCAGCCAGGAGAGCACACATATTCACATTGGGTAGGTCAAGTACAGCCTGATGCACTCATTCCAGCTTTGTTAGTTATGAACCATAGAGCCTTGGGCCAGTCACTTTCCAAGGCTCAGTTTTCCCACCTAAAAATGGGTGAGGTAATAATACCAACATTGCCATCTAATGCAATAATGAGAGTGCTAACTCCTGTTGCAAAACTTAGGCAAAATGGGTGTACAAAGGCCGGTGTATCGTAGACGCTTGGTAAATGGGGGCCTTGCAAAGGTCTTCACTGCTATGTGACCTTCCACTCTCATTTGCTCCTTGTCAAAGAAAGCGAGCCCTCCGCAGCAGGTGGCCAGGCCAGCGCATTAATGCCTGCAGATGGCCTGGGGACCTGCTAATTGCTCCAAGGCTTCCAAAATCTAAATCGGTGTGATGGCTCTGGCTGCCAAGGACACTTCGTTTTCCTCCTCCTCCCTTCTGCCCGCAGCCCTGCTCCTGAGAATCCACAAAGAAAACTCGGATTCTCTGGGGATGGGTCAGCCATTTGTGTTGTTAAAAATAAGTCATTGGGACCCTGACCTGACATTTATGAGGAACCTGAAGATACCTGGGGCCATCTTTGATTTTTTTTTTTATATACACCCACCTCCCTAAAAAGCCAAAGCCTAGGAGATTTTGACACTTCTCCCACGATTCCTATCTTTGACCTGACAACTCCCTGATCACACACGAGGTGAAGAGAGGGCCTGAGAAGAGAGAAGGGATCCCAAGAAAATGTCTAACTCCATTATTTATTCAAGTGGCAGAGCATGGTGTCTACTCACTGCTATGAATGAAGCAATTTTTTTCAAAAGGAGTATTTCTACATATAGAAAAATATGCTCTATTTTTTCCCCCAAATAAATAATCATCTCAGTCTCCCAGCAACTCAAAAAACCATCTGCTTTTTTGAGCTTTCTCATCACAGATGTCCTTCCTGAGTTTCAAACCACAGGGTCGGCCTGGACTTCCTGCTAGGAAGTCTGGGTAGTTTGCCATTTGCTGGGGAAGAGCCTCAGCACGTATTTTTTCATTGCCATTCTAAAAACATGGCATGTTACCCACACATCAAAGCATCGGCAGGTCCCTGGCACATCCTCTCCTATGTGCTTAATATATGGGGGTTGAATGTGATTGAACGTCGTGGAGAAATGGACTAGGGAGGGAGGGGAAACAGATGGAGAGAAAAACCCCTCCTTTTCAGCCCCAAAGGACACATGTCGAAGGAGCGGAGTCTTCGTAAAATGAGGGAAGTAGGGGAAAGAGTTTGGGGAAAGGCCAAGACAGTCAAGATCAGCGCGGATAAGAAGGGTCTTTGGAATCAGTTATTTCATGGCAGACTTCAGGAGCAAACTGTAGCTTGGCTGCTCGTATGGGTCAGCTTGGGTTGCCACAACAAAACAGCACAGGCT
The DNA here is from genome assembly GCA_026230045.1 of Corynorhinus townsendii. Taxonomy (NCBI): domain Eukaryota; kingdom Metazoa; phylum Chordata; class Mammalia; order Chiroptera; family Vespertilionidae; genus Corynorhinus; species Corynorhinus townsendii. The sequence continues at coordinate 13,128,061 of JAPDVU010000016.1, read as the reverse complement.
GAATTGATTTTATTTATTTGATCACTGCTTTAGGGGCTGGAAGTCTAAGGTCAAGGTGCCAGCCTATTTGGTCCCTGGTCAGACTTCCCTGTTCCTAGCTTGCAGATCACCAACTTCCTGCTGTATTGTTGCATTGGGGGGAGGGGAGGGAGGTCAACTCTCTTCTGATGAGGACATTAATCCTATTGCATCTGAGCCCCACCCTAGGATTTCATTTACCCTTAATTACCCCCCATAGGCCCAATCTCCAAATAGTTGCATTGGGAGTTGGGGCTTCAACATAGGAATTGGGGGGGGAGGGGGAGAAAGGGGGTGGGGGAGGAGGTGACACAATAAAATCCATAGCACTGCTAAAGAGCTTGCTCTATTTAAAGGCCCCTCACCCTATTCCAATGTAGTCACCCTCAACATACATTGTATGCATCAAGCCAAGCCGCATTGACCCAGGGCTTCTGGCTCACTAGAAGTCTTCAATTCAAGTTCCACCCTACCCTGTGGTCACAGGTATGCTTTGTCCTTTATCAATATTCAAATTTATATTTAAAAAGAATTGTCACTTCCTCAAAGGACTCCTCTTGTAACATACGCCTTATAAGTTTTGTCCAGGGAGGCAGCAGTATTTGGGGGGAAGGGTTTGGGACTCTGGGCCCACTGGGAAGTTATTAGAAATGAAGATAACCATTATTGCTTGTCTCATTTTCGGTTCTTATAAGTGTATTTCTAGTATCACATGATCTCACTCATCTAGGGGAAATAATGAACAATGTAAACTGATGAACAAAAACAGATCCAGAGACAGGGAAGCATCGATCAGACTGTCAAACCTCAGAGGGAAGGTAGGGGAGGGTAAGGGGGAGAGATCAACCAAAGGACTTGTATGCATGCACATAAGCCTAACCAGTGGTCACGGACAACAGGGGGGTGGGGGCATGCGTGGGGAGGGGTTTGGGATGGGAATGGGGGGATGAGGACAAATATGTGATACCTTAATCAATAAAGAAAATAAAAAAAAGAAATGAAGATAAGGAGAGATTAAAATCATAACAGGACAATGGTAGATGGACTTGGAGTTGTACCCAATGTTTCCCCAATGCCTGTTGTCTTAATACAGCTCCATTTTGCTTAAAGGAAAACGGTGCTCCAAAAAGCCATGGAGGTGAAAAGGCCAGGGTTATGTCCTTTTCAGATTCCACATTCGGTTCAATTCAGCCCATATTATTAAGCAGCTACTATAGGCAAAGATTACTCTAGGCACCGACAACACGAAAGTTTAGGCGAGTTGATCATTTGCTCTATGAACAGGTCTTTCCCTCTCCCTACCCCTTTATCTGTGTATCTTGGGGTTGTGACAGGCAGCAACACAGCACCAGACCAGCGCACCCAAAGACCTCCAGCCCATAGGGGTCTGGAGTGGGAAGAGGGCAACCAGAGGAAATGTGGGTGCTGTGTCACTCCCATGGGGCTCCCCACCATTCCCAGGCCATTCCCCTGACCCTCCTTCTTTTCCCTGTTTCCTTCACCCTGTTCTCTTTTGCTCTCAGGTGACTGTGCCTTAATGGTCATCTTGGAGATTCAGCGAGAAATCTTGCTGTAAAGAACATACCTAGCCCTAACTGGTTTGGCTCAGTGGATAGAGCATCGGCCTGCGGACTCAAGAGTGCCAGGTTCGATTCCGGTCAAGGGCATGTACCTTGGTTGCAGGCACATCCCCAGTAGGGAGTGTGCAGGAGGCAGCTGGTCGATGTTTCTCTCTCATCGATGTTTCTAACTCTCTATTCCTCTCCCTTCCTCTCTGTAAAAAAGTCAATAAAATATTTTTTAAAAAAAAAGAAAGAACATACCTAACCCAGTATTTCTCAAATGCTTTTCTTTGCTGAGCAGAGCACAGGCCTGGAGTCGGCTTCTAAGGGTTGCTGACCAGTTTCCAAGGATTTGAACCAAGTCACTCAGCTGCCCTAATTATAATTCTAAAGATGACAGTGTCTGCCTTCAGCTCCCTCTTATCTCACTTCTCTTCTCCTGGCTTTGGGCATTCACCATGTGTCAACCTTACCCTCACTCCATTGCCACCTGAGACTCAGGATATTTGTCATGACCCCCAGAGACAGAGGGCCACCAGGCACTCCACATTCCAAAGAAAACCTGAGGCTCTAGGCCAGCATTTTCTGTCAGCAACTCTAAGGAATACATATCCTCAAGAAACTATTAAAGAGAAAGATAGAAAGCTCATAGCTCAATAAGTTTATGTATTAAACTCCTTTCTTGGATATTTGTAAGGCATTATTAAAGGCTCTGAGAAGTCCTGTATTAGAGAAACTTATCTAACATTGCTTTCCCAAATGCAACACTTTCCCACAGCGCCCCTTTAATAACACCTGGCAAAGGCAGAAGGAACTACAAGTCCTCAGAATATACTTTGAGAAACTGGGCGCCCAGCCAGTGTGGCTCAGTGGTTGACCATCGACCTATGAACCAGGAGTTCACTGGTTCAATTCCTGGTCAGGGCACATGCCCAGGTCGTGGGCTCGATCCCCAGTAGGGAGCATGAGGGAGGCAGCCGATCAGTGATTCTCATCATTGATGTTTCTCTCTTTCTCTCTCCCTCTCCCTTCCTCTATGAAATCAATAAAATACACTTTAAAAAGAGAGAGAGAGAAACTAGGCTGCAGACCAGTTTTCCCCTCTGAACTCCCCCTTCCCCTTCAAATTCCCCTACGTGGTGCCTCATCCTGTCCAGATCCTTAGATAACTGTAGAGCTAATGATAATAGTGCACTGTGTGGGCCTAGGCCCTGCTCCCCAAAATACAGCAAAAAATTTAAAAAAGGCAGATCACCCTCTTTTTATAGGTGAAAACACTGAGACTTAAGGAAGGCAAGGAAGTTTCTTAAGTCTCCCCCAAGCAGGAGGTGCCAGATTGGGAACGGAACGTGGGCCTTCTGATGACTTCTTGTTCGCTAGCCACTCGGTCGATAAGGGGTTAACATGCTCACTTTCCAGAGCTGTTTACGTGTTAATGTCAAATAGAAAACAAAACACTTTAATCCCAGAAGAATGAAATGAATCCCTCCTAGCAGGAATCCCAGGAGGAATCCCAGAGGCAGCCAGGGAAGAGGGAGTTTGGGGAGGCTGCTCTTCCTTTATGACTTTCAGATCCCTGTCCCCAACTCCTCCCCATGGGCGCAAGGAAGTTTTCACGCGTCTGCCTATTTGGGCAAAGGCACCTCTCTCCCTCCTCCAAGCTAAGGTTATAAGGATATGGAAATAGGCACGCGTTTATAGGTAGGCGTAGGCACAGCCATGGAGGGAGGCGACATAAAAAAAACTCCCATATCCTGATTTGCGCAGCCCGCATACACTGCCATCTTTTCATAGCTTGGCCTGTGGTTTTATTCCAATTGGGCCAAACTGAAACCCGCTGTCCATCATACACGCGGCCTTCTAACGAAAGGAGCATGTCCGTGTCATGCTAGCTGTACAAGGCCCAACACGCTGCCTTTCAAAGCCGAGCCATATACTAGATATGCCCTCAAGTTAGTAACCCTGAGGAGCCCTAGCCGGTCTGGCTCAGTGGATAGAGCATCAGCCTGCAGACCAAAGGGTCCCCAGGTTCGATTCCGGTCAAGGGCACGTACCTTGGTTGCAGGCTCCTCCCCGGCCTGAACCCTGGTCTGGGCACGAGCAGGAGGCAACCAATCGATGTGTTTCTCTCACATCGAAGTTTCTGTCTGTCTTTCCCTCTCTCTTCCAGTCTCCCTAAATATCAAGGGAAAAACACCCTCGGGTGAGGATCAGATAAATAAATAAATAAATAACCCTGAGCAATCGGTACCCATCTTCAGCACACATTTGCTCCCAAATGGATGGCAAATCCACCCACATCCCCAAGTCAGAATTCGGGGTGAGCTTCCCTTGCAGAGATTTTCTGGGTGGCATCCCTTCTAATATACCAGATCCACACGCACCGTGTGTCATGATAACTGGGCTGCAGCAGGTTCCCCTCGGCCACCCTCTGGTCACCTCATTAGGCCCCAAGCCTGCGCGGTGGGTGCTGCTCCATCACCTTTATTTGTTTAAGAGGCCTGACAAGGCCAACACTCCCGAGGCGGTGTTTACCTTACAGCTTTCACGGGGGCTTATTAAACTCATTGTTACTTCATATAAGCCACAGATATGTGGCGAGGGCCCGTTAGTGTTGACAGTAAGTAACAGACACCCTGTCACAAGGTAACATGTTTATACACTCCATTGGGTGCCTGGTGGATTTTGTCCCCGTAAAACTATCACAGATAATGAAGCGCCTATCAGATAAGTGACTATAATAAATGGCCACAATTAGGTCTCTGGTTGATGAGAAAAGCCTTGGTGGTCTCGCCAGCCAGGCTTGGACAAACCCCAGGCCTAAAAAAAGAGTAGGGGGAGCCAAAACTCCAATTTAATTTGTACTGAATAATGGACAGAATTGATTTCACAATGGATTTAATGCTTGATGGAATAGGACACGATTTGATTTCAAGAAGAGCAAGAGTTGTTTGGTGTGTTTTGTTTTGTTTTGTTTTGTTTTTAATGAGTTTTCATCTTCCCTCCTGACTCTCCTTCCCTTACTTTTCTTCCCATCTCAAAAAAATCCATCAAGCCCTAGCCGGTTTGGCTCAGTGGATAGAGTGTCGGACTGAAGAGTCCTGGGTTCGATTCTGGTCAAGGGCACATGCCTGGGTGGCAGGCTCCATCCCCAATGGGGGGACATGCAGGAAGCAGCTGATCCATGATTCTCTCTCATCACTGATGTTTCTCTATATAATAAACTAATTTTTCTAAAAAGGCTTTCAAAAAAATCAAGCAAGCAATAAACAAAATTTTGAAATCAGATTCTCCCAAAGTCCTAAAGCACTCGGCACACCTCCTTCCCACATGCTCCCACATCCAGACGGTGGCAGGCACCCTGGGACATGGAGCTTGGGGAGGAAGGGATGGCTGGGGCTGTTACTGCTCCTGGAAGAAAAACTGGAGGAGACACTCAGCCACAGAGCGGGCCTGGCCTGAGGGCCACTACGGCTGGACAGCCCCGGCCACACTCGCAGCTTGCCAGGCGCGACTGTCATCACTTCTTTAAAGGGCTTGGGTTGCACCCGGCAGGCTCCTGTCACATGATGGCGAAATAACGGCAGAGAATGTCACTGCCTCGATAAAAAGGTCTTTAAACGACGTCCCTTTTGAGGTCCATTATAATCATTCCCAGGGTGACGTACAGATTTACGGCGAGCCCTGCGTGCATGCGTATAACTCAAGAACGTGCTGAAGGAAGGTGTGTGGCATCCTTACAGGGACCCGCAAAGGTGATGCCAGCAAAGTGGAAACGGACGAGGCAAGTGTGCGCTACCGTCACTGTGGGATCGTTTCTCACCGGTGACAACCACTGTGTTTATGCCCTGCCACGCGGGCTTGGCCCAGATGTCTCTCCACTCCTCTCCCCTGCCACTCACCCGGCGCCCCTCCTCTTCCCCACCCCAAGACCCCTTACCACCCTCTCAGCCTCCTGGAACCGCAGCTACGTTTGTAGAATCTGGCTGGAGGGGAAACGCTTTTCTGAAAAGGCATGTTTACTCCAGGGGTTTCTATTTGCATTTGATTTAATATTTCCTAATAATAGTTTCAGGGGAAATTACCCTGGATGGTAGCGTGATCTCCCCCCCCCCCCGCCCAAACTCCCGGAATAAATGCTTTGGGAGTTGGGGGTGGGGGGCAGAGGTGATTGATGGGGCTTTTTGTACATCCCTGTTGCCAGAAGACCTCATAAACTCGGGGAAGCTGCCCAGGCATCAGGCTGTTTACCTTTTCACGACTTTAAAGGTGATTTATTTGACCTTTGAAAACAGGGATCATACTTCTTGCTGAAAACAGTGCACATTTCAGCATAAACGGGGAGTGTCGAGAGGGCGAAGTCTCCAGTTGGAGGCCCTTTATCACTTTTCTCTCCTTCTAATCTGAATGGGGAGCGTCTGCTAGGTTCTTAGTGCAAACATATTTGAGGGACATTGTCTAAATATACGAAGATAAGTGTGTGTTTATGTACCAGATGCACATAGGGTTTCCATAACGATTTTTAAAACTATTTATAAATGCCCTGGATATTAGGTAAACAAGAGGAAGAGAAAGAAAAAAAAAACCTTGGGATTTGAGGCAGGACTTGAGTCCTTTGCTGGCTGGATTCCCTTCAGGGTATAATGTCACATCTTAGAAGAGAGAACTTTGGGGCCAAAGCACCGGCATTGCATTCCCAGCCCCACCACTTCCTCTCTGTGGAATCCTGAGCAAATAACCTCTCTGTGCCCCAATGCCAACATCTGTAAAATGGGATCATAGGAAGGCCAAGATCTCCTAAGGGGGATGTGAAGATTCAACTGGCTGAAACATGTGGATTGCTTAACATAAAGGTTGGCATATAGAAAACCATGAATGGTAGTTGACCATCTTCTATAAAAGGGATACAACCATTATACCTACAACAAATATATGATGTAGGAACTAAGGATAAGTGATCATCTGTATTAAGTACCTTGACCAATATAACACGCTATATGAATGCCATTCACCCAGTGAACTGAAGACAGCAGACAAATGTCCATTTATATCACTGGTACCAACGCTGGGAGTAGATAGAATTTTGTAACTTCTTTTTAACCAAACTACGAAGCCATATGGCAGGTGATTTGTATCTTCATTTTACATATGGAGAAACTAAAGGACAAAAAAAATGATTTACTCGAGGTCAAACAGCTCTTCAGAAAATATAAGCATTCGAATTAAAGTTCCATGGCCTGTAATGTCATTTACTCCTTGATGGGTGAAGGATGACATACTAACTATGGTCTCTTGGGTTCAATGAGGCCCACTTCCCTTCAGAGGGACCCAGCCAGCAGAGGGAGTGGTTCCCAGAACAGAGCCAGTGTCATTAGCAAGGTTAGTGTTTTCCTAAGATTTCACAATCAAGGAAGGAAATGAGGAAACGCATTTAACTGCACGGACTGGATCAAGAGACCTGCTCTACTAGCTGGACTCTGGACTTTACATCTTAGGAACACGGGGTAAAATATCTGGCATCAGGAAGACTTCTATTTTAAGACATTGTATGTCTTTTGAGAACTCAACCCATCAATAGAAGAATGAACGACAGCACAGTGAATCCACTCTGTTACAACAGAACTGAATTTACCTCTCCTGATGACTTTGCAAGCTCTCCCGACAACGACAGGAGAGGTGGGGAGACCTGAGTGTTGGGGGGCCATTTCCACTGGGACCACCACACAGTCGAAAGCCCCGTTGGAGCGTGTGGTATAGCGATTTTTTGGAAAGCTCCTGGGAGCCCCATAAGTTCTAAGGACGGAGTCGGGCTACAACCAATTGAATGGCCTAGAACACCAAGTCCAGTAGGCAGAAGGCACAAACCTTCTGAAGCATCAGAAGGCACGTCTTTGGGACATCTGAGACAGTGTTCCTGGGCACTGGGGGATGTGGGTTAGCAATGGAACCGGCTAGAAGGCCTCCCTTGTGAGAAAGGGCCCACCTGCTCCAACCCTCCCAAAGCCTCGACAGCAGAAACTGCTCACTGGTCATGCACTGCCCATAGTCCCAACATCCCAACCTCCAATGCACCTCTCACAAGCATCCCCAGGGACAGATGCTGTGACAGGCTGCCCATCCTCGACCCTGCACCGGCTCAGCCCCAACCCCTGGGAACCACGAGGGCCTCCGGAGTCGTCCACCACCTCCTGTGGTGACAGATCGTAATTTATTAGCCACTGCGTTTCTCCCCAGGACGTGACGACTGCATGTGTTCTAGGGGGACAGCTGAAGGCCCATTAATCTTCCCTCCGGCGGGGAAGAAGCTGGTGGTACTGGAACTGGATGGGTGAGGTAGATATAAAAGACCACAAGGTGCAACTGACAAGGTTATTAACTGCGCCCTGGGCCGCCTGTTTACCAAGCCGCCGCGATAAATGGGATCGGGTTGGTTAAACGTGGACCGAGGTTCAGCCAGGTTTACGACGGGGAGCTCTTGGCAGGTGTGGCTAATGGCAAGGCTCCACGTTTCCAGGGAGAAAGCAAAGGACTTGTGTGGTTAGAAGAGGAACTCGGGCTTCAACCAGCTCAGCGCGCGCGCAGGCTAAAGTTGAAAAGGTCAGGGCGGATTCAGAACACGTTCTCTCCCACAGCCTCAGAAAGGAAACGGTTGAACTTCATCACCCAGGTTCCCCTGCAAGCCCTCCCCTGCCCGGGCTCCCACTCCAACTAACTCCCATCAGTAGATTTCCCTCGGGTCCAAGTGGGGTTTTTCTAAATATATTTTTATTGGTTTCAGAGAGGAAGGGAGAGGGAGAGAGAAATAGAAACATCAATGAGGAGAGAGAGTCATTGATTGGCTGCCTCCCGCACGCCCCACACAGGGGATTAAACCTGCAACTCAGGCAAGTGTCCCGACCGGGAATCGAACTGGGACCTCCTGGTTCATAGGTGGACACTCAACCATTGAGCCACGCCGGCTGGCCCAAGTGGATTTTAAATGTGGGGGCTACAGCTCTGCATCTTCCTCAGCCTGTGAAAGGGGAACCTGTCTCACAGGAGCTCTCCACGCACCAGCCCACACCCAGGAGAGAAAGCATCCAGTAAAGAGACGGGCATTCCTCTTTGTCAGCATCCCCCATGGGTTCCCTCTGCGGGACATCTGCTCAGTATCTGCCCGCCTACCTCCATGCCTAAGACCTCCCAGAATTGAAAAGAACTGCCCCAAGCACAGGTCGCAGGCAGAGAGGATGACCTTCGCTTCCCCAGCTGCTGGTCTGGCTCCGGGTTTGTGCCCAGAAATGTCATGACGACCTTCCAGGCTCTTCTCCTTGTCCCAGTTTTGACCAAACTTCCCCTGATCCCGACCCCATTGAGGCTCTGTCATTTGTCGCCATTCCACGCCCCACGGACCAAGCCAATCTACAGGTCCGCAGGACCACAGAGGTTGCCCCAAACAAGGACAACGTTGGCAGCGAGAATCTCACCGATAGGTATTTAATGCCGTCTGTTCACAAAGCATTCGTCTAACATGATCCTCATGCAACCCTTTATGGGAGCAGAGCGAGTATTTATTTCTCCGTTTTACAGGCGAGATAACTGAGACTCAACAGGTTAGGTTTCCCAAGGTAGCAAGAAGCAGGACAATGTTAGAATACTTCTGCTGGCGCTCCGTTTTCCTCTGCATATTTTTCGTATGAAATATACACTGAGTGGCCAGATGATGATGATCTCTGAACGCATAATAATCTGGCCACTCAGCGTATGTCCTACATAATAAAAGGCTAATTGTCCCCTCCACCAAGAGTTCGATCAGCAGGCAGGCTGGCAAACCGCCCATGTCCCCTCCCCCTGGCCAGGCTGACCAGACCCCACCCAATGCACAAATTTATGCACCGGGCCTCTAATATATGTATATGTATGTGTATATGTATATGTATATATGCACATACATACACTGAGTGGCCAGATTATTATGCGTTCAGAGATCATAATAATCTGGCCACTCAGTGTATACTAGATTATACAGTTGGCCTTTGAACAACACAGAGGTTAGAGGTGCTGACCCCTGTCTAGTGTATAATTCATGTTTAATTTTTGACCCCCCAAAAACTTAACTACTCATAGCCTATTGCTGACGGGAAGCCTTACCAGTCACAACAATCAATGAATACATATTTTGTATATGTATTATATACCGTATTCTTACAATAAAAGTAGAGGAAAATGCTATTAAGAACATCATAAGGAAGAGAAAAGTGCATTTACAGTATTTATTGAAAAAAATTCCACACGTAAGTGGAACTGATCAGTTCAAACTGATGTTATATTGTTCAAGGATCAACTGTATATATATTTTGTAAACATATAAATAAATATATATTAAAGTATGTATATATACACTGAGTGGCCAGATTATTGTGATCTCTGAACACATAATAATCTGGCCACTCTGTGTGTATGTGTATATATATATTAGAGGCCCGGTGCATGAATTCGTGCATGGGTGGGGTCCCGCCAGCCTGACCAGGGGGAGGGGACATGGGCGATTGGTCGGCCGGCCTGCCTGCTGGTCGAACTCCTGGTGGAGGGGACAATTTGCATATTAGCCTTTTATTATATAGGATATACACTGAGTGGCCAGATTATTATGCATTCAGAGATCATAATAATCTGGCCAGTCAGTGTATATAGAATATATAGTATACACACTCTTGATGCATATGCACCCTCAATGTATATATTTACAGCTTACAAAGTACTTTTATATATAATATATACTATATAAAATATATACCATAGTATCTTTTTAGTAAATATATTTACATACATATATTATATATATATATATATATATATATATATATATATATACACACACACACACATATATAAAGCCAGCAACCAGAATGCAGAATGCAGCAACCAGAATGCAGAATACCACGGCCCCTTGCCCAGGCTGTCCCCACCCCCCTAGGCAACGTGATAGGGTGCAAGTTTAATGGGGAAAAGTCGAAGAAATAGGGGGGAAGATCGTAAGGGTGTGTGGGGTTGGGGTGCCCTGCTGGAGCAGGTTTGGAGTGTGCTGAGGAAGGAAAAGGAAGGTCCGATTGGAAAACGGCCCAGCACAGTACCTTCCTCATTGCGAACCAGGATGGCGCCAGCCGTGGACTGAATGCGCGGTGGTTTCACGAGTGCGCTTGGGACCGACATGTTCATGGCAGCGGCAGTGCTCCCGAAACTTCACTGATTCCAAATAGCAAACAGCCATCAACGTCAAAGAACAGAAAAATCCTCTCCAACTACAGGCCCTGGAGGCTGCGACGGGCCTGAAGGAAACGCCACTTCAGGAGGAGCTAGAAAAACCGGAAGTAGCGACCAGAGGACTGTGGGATTGTGGGGGACGCCTGGGCGCCTACTGCTAGAACGTGAGCCTGTTACTGCGCATGCACATAGTCAGCCCTATAGTCTTCAGTCTCGCAGTATTTGGACGTGACTTCCGGCGGGAAATTATTTTGATTGGGGTTTGCTGTTCCCTTGCGGGAGGAAGATCAGAATTAAAGGTTTCATTCGTTTCCTTGGTTTGAAGCGGAGGAAGATGGGGTCGTGACGAATAGGAAACTTTGGAGACGGTGGTGAAGGGCAGTTTGTCCAGATGGTTGAGAGCTCAGAATTAGAGTTTAATTGGGGTAGAAATCCTACTAACAGCACCTGATGCCTGGAATCTGAGCACTCTGCTTTTAGGTGTTCCAGTTCAAGTTTTTGGAGACTGCCTATGAAAACGTCCCTGGTTGGAAAGTGTTTGTATAGAAGCCCATAAGCATGAAGTATTTGCTGCTGTGTTTACCATGCTTTGCTCTCTGTAAGGGATATGGAATAATGTTAAACACCTCATGTTCTCAAGAAGCTTGACCTTTAAAATAAAAAAATAAAGAAGAAATATAAATATTAAAAATTTAAAAAAAGAATCAACTTGAGTTTTAGGGGTGAAATCAGGCAGGCAGGCGAGCGGTTAGGAGCCAGCGGTCCCGGACTGCAAGAGGGTGCAGGCCGGGCTGAGGCCCTCCTCCCCTCTGCATGAATTTCATGCACTGGCCCTCTACTATTTATATAAGTGAACATCCCTCTGTGACAGACACCATTATTTGCCTCCTCAAAAGTCACTGTCCCACCCTAGCCAGCTTGGCTCAGTGGATAGAGCATCAGCCTGTGGACTGAAGGGTCCCAAGTTCGATTCCAGCCAAGGGCACATGCCTGGGTTGCAGGCTCAATCCCCGGTAGGGGGCGTGCAGGAGGCAGCTGATCAATGATTCTCTCTCATCATTGATGTTTCTCTCTCTCCTTCTCCCTTCCTCTCTGAAATCAATAAAGAAATTTTAAAAAGTCACTGTCCCCTCTTTTCTTATTCACAGAACCCAAATTTTGTCCACCAGTGGCCAGAGATGCATTGGTCTGTGCAAGTGGCCTCAACCCAGGATGGGCATGTAACCCATTTCTGACCCAGGAGAGGAAAGAAGTCTGCTAGAGGTTTCTGGGCAGATTTTCCTCCGTGATCAGAAGAGACACCACGGCCCTAGCTGGTTTGGCTCAGTGGATAGAGCATTGGTGTGTGGGCTGAAGGGTCCCAGGTTTGATTCCTCAAGAGCACATGCCTGGGTTGTGAGCTCGATCCCCAGTGTGAGGTGTGCAGGAGGCAGCCAATCAATGAGTCTCTCTCATCATTGAGGTTTCCTTCTCTCTCTCCCTCTCCCTTCCTCTCTGAAATCAATACAAATATATATATTTTTAAAAGAGTCATACATTTAAGAAGAAGAGGAGGTACCATGATAAGGCGCTCTGTTGCCCCACGCTGAGCATCTCCCCTGCTTTTGAACATAGATGGTGAGGGCTAAATGATTCAAACGCAGCAGCCTTTTTGCAACAAGGAAGAAGGCCAATAACATGAAAACGATGCTAACTCAGAGCCTTCCCATCTTGAAGCTACCGAATTAGTCTCAGGAAATGCATATTACCTCGCTTCTAGCTTAAGCATGTTGAGAGTTGAGTATTTTGTTTACTGGAGCTAAAAGCCTTCCCAGCTAAATGCTCCCTGACCACATAGGGGAAACTCAAGGACAGAGTCCATGTTTACATTTGAATCCCCTTTGGAATTCAGTCCAGAAATGGTCACTTCACAAATGTTTGCTAGAAGGAAGAAAGAAGAAAACAGTGAATTCCTAACAGATATACCTCGGTGCGATGCACTTAACCAAACTAATGAAGTAAAACTTTTCACCTTTTACCCACCGGTAACCACTTGGTTCTACATTACTCTTGCTGTTACTATTACCTTCACTACTTCCTTTCCCAGAACCATTCTATTTCCATACACCTTGACAACAAAAATATGTTTTTCATAAAATTAAACAAATTAGTAATGCATTCCCTCAATGAAGGTATTTTTTTCTATTTTAAAAGAGAATCACTTATAAAGGTGATATTTCAAGTCAGGGAAGGCAGGACAATTATTCAGTAAGGGATGAAAGAATCTAATAGTTATTTTTTTAAATAAGGCCCAGACAGCATGACTCATGAACCAGGAGGTCAGGGTTTGATTCCCGGTCAGGGCACATGCCCGGGTTTGCAGGCTAGGTCTCCAGGGAGGAGGCAGCCAATCGATGGTTCTCTCTTATCATTGATGCTTCTATCTCTCTCTCCCTCTCCCTTCTTCTCTGAATTCAATAACAATTTATTTTTTTTAAAAAAAAAGTATTTCCTATTACCTGGAGACCTGGGTCTAGAACCTGTCTCCCAGATCTCTAGTCACTGAACAGAGAATTCCTCCCTTAAAGTAAGAGCAATATGGCAAATTTCACACACACACACACAGAATTTCAAATAACTTGGTTGTGGGGAATGTACAGCTTTGGATATTAGATGCTTAAAAGCTTTTTACTTTATTTTTTCCTGCTACCACAGCTGTTTATTGGGCAGGGAGAGTAAAGGGGGAAAAGAGAAGTGAGTTGGAGAATAAAAACAGCACAGAGCCTCTCTCTGCTCTCAGACTCCCTGTCCTAGGCCCCGCCCTCCTTCTGCCCCAGGGTCCTCGCACACCTGTGGCTGGAGCTGACCCATTCTACAGAAAGCGACATTGACCTTTCAGACCACTGGACCCCAAGGCAAAAGGCAACGAATGCTCCAACTCTGAGAGCGAAAGCAGATCTGTACCACCCTTTGCTCTGCCCATCCTCTTCGACCTTGGGGACTAAGTGACTTGTTTTCTCAGCCTTGAACACTAATCTGAGACCCTAGGTTTGCCCCCTAAGACTTGGAATCCCACCCCCACCCCACTTCACATCCTGGCCCCCAGCTTCTCACTGTCTCTGACCCCTGAGTTAAGGTCCTGATTGGACTCTCTCCCAGTGTTCTCCATGTCTCAGTAGCACATACACTGAGTGGACAGATTATTATGATCTCTGAATGCATAATGATCTGGCCACTCAGTGTATATCCCATACAATAAAAGGCTAATATGCAAATTGTCCCCTCCACCAGGACTTTGACCAGCAGGCAGGCCGGCCAACCACCCATGTCCCCTCCCCCTGGCCAGTCTGGCCAGAACCCACCCATGCACAAATTCATGCACCGGGCCTCATACATACACACACACACACACACACACACACACACACACACACACACAGAGGCCAGATTATTATGTGTTCAGAGATCATAATAATCTGGCTACTCAGTGTACATGCCTTCCCAGACATCCTGGCAAATCATCCAAACACCCGAGTTGACAACAATTGAGGGGGAACGTAGCCTGTGCTAAAATAATAATAATAATAATAATAATAATAATAATGTCCAAGGTAGCTGTTTGTCCATCTACAAATACTCCGGATTACTACAACATAAGAATTAGCGAGGAAAATACCCAATTACCCCAGAGGTGGTGTTGGAACCATTACTTTGAAAAGGTGATTGGCTTCATTTTTGTTGTCATCGTTAGAGAAAAATCCGCACGTTTCCTCTTAAACACGAAGCTGGCGGGCTCGGCCCCAGCTGCCAATCCCAGCTTCCCGGCGATGGAGACTGTACATTTGGGGAAGTTACTTTCCCGCTTCCCAAACTGCGTTTCCTTAACAGGAACACGAAAACAGCAATGTCGACCTCATGTAAATGATTTCTCAGGGTGAAACTGGCGGTGGTACAAAAGCCTTGGCACACAGTAGGTCCTCGCTTATTAGCAAGTTCTCCCCTCCCATGGTGCTGCTTGTAAATTATGCAGAATGTATAATCAGAGCACGTGGAAACTACCACCACCTGGTGTACGGGTCTCAACACTGCATAAGCAGCAGCAGAGGCAAAATACCACCCCAACTCGGGACACTATAAAAACCAAAGTTCAAAAATGCCTGGTAATCCCATATTTAAAAGACATCAACTATATGTGGGGTAGAGGTCGCTGGAGATGGCCAGGACACTGGGTGGAATTAATCAGGGTGAACTTCCTGGAAGAGGTACAGCTTGTTGTGACACATAAGGGGGCAAAAAGGATGTAGGCTAATAGAAAAGAAGAAGGAGCGAGCTCCTGGGCAAAGTTGGGGCGGAAGCTCGAAAGCCAAAAGAGAAACGTCTTAGATTAGAGGTCCCAGGGTGACGAGCAGTGTCAACTGGAGACTTCAGCTCAGCCCAGCCTGTTAAGCCTTTACGCCCTTTGACCGTAGGACAGAATATGTCACCCACGCGACATGGCAACAAGCCTGGGACAGCCAGCTCAAGCACAGTCTCCAACTGTGACCGGGACTTGCTTTCGCGGGCCGAAGGTGTTGGAAGCAGCGTGTGAGACCATTGTGACAAAGAGCCGCAGGCAAGTGTAGACCGGTGTGTCTCCTTAGGCACAGAGGTCATGGGCAAAGAGAGCCTCTGGAAGACAGCGGTCCTGTCTGTCCCATCTCTGCATCCCACAGGCCCTAACTCGGTGCCTGCAAGAACCTCGGTACCTTGCTGGGGGGGAGAGGAGGGGGGCGGCTTCCCGGCCTCGTAGGGAGCAGAGGTTGTATTGTGCCGCCACGTTCCCGACCCGGCCCTCCCCTCTGCACCCCTTGCTCTACATTCTGGCCACACACATCCTGGGATGTGCCCGTGCCTTCTGTGTCTTCCACATCTTTGCAGACACTTCTCCTTCTGCCTGAAAACCACTGCAAGGGTCCCAGTTGAGACATGGCTTCTTCCAACAGGCCTTCTCCAGCACCCCATAACCCCCTGACGTCAGCGTGTCTCGTTACCGCATCACAGTGTTGTGTCCTCTTGGCTGCATTTGCTTTTGACTCTCCGCTCCCTGAAGGCAGAAACGATGTTTCTCTTGTGCCTGGGTGTCTCCCTCCGACGTAGTACAGGAGTGCCTGCCACAAAGGGGTCCTTGATAAAGACTGAAGTGGAAGGGAGCTTCATGTCCACACGCCCCCATCCCAGTGGTTCTGAGTAGCCTAGAAATGGAGGAAATCCGGAGAAGAGGGACTTCCTGGAACTGCCCATCTCAGCCGCCCCACACGTTGCCTCTGACATCCCTCTGGTGGTGGCAATGATGCCCACGAGTGTAGCACCGCCTTAGCAGGCTGATGCACCTGGGCTCCTGGGGGGTCCCAGTGGCCCAGCCCCACATCCTCCGCTGGATTCTGAGCACACTGCCCCATGTGGCACTGCCTTGGCAACCGAACTGGGTTTGGAGCTCCAATCACAGGCTGGCGGAAGCAGACCACCGCAGGCCATGCACAATTGTCTCCTAGACTCGATATTTTTGAAATGAGGAGAGAGCTCACCCTGATTCTCTAACTCCGACTAAAAGCAGACAACCCATGAAGGCCTCAGGCAGGGAAGACTAACCCTAGGACAGTGGTGGGCAAACTCAGTCAATAGAGCGGCAAACGTGGCTCGAGAGCCGCATGTGGCTCGCGAGCCGCAGTTTGCCGACCACTGCCCTAGGAGGATCCGGAACCTGGAGCCCTAGACAATCCCGTTAGATACTTGTGTTCTAGGTGACCCCATGTTAAAGGAACATCTGAAGAGCCCTGGCGTCTGAAAGAAGACACCTGGGGACAGGCCTTTGGGGAAGGATGGTTGAACGCAGGGAGAGATGGGTATCTGACCACCAGCACAGGCAGCATCAGCCAACTACCTGTTCATGGCCCAGGCCTTCTTAGCGCCAGTCCCCAAGGCGTGGCCTTCAGAATCCCTGTGGCTGCAGCCTCAGAGACACCCAAGCTGGAAAGCCCAACATGATCTGTGGCAGCGCCCTAGATGCAAGCGTCCTGAATGCAAGGTTTCCCTACATCCCCACCAGCTTCTCCCTCCAAACAGCATCAGGAATAATTTTATGTCCCCACATCTAGAAGGTTCACGATGCCACCTCCAAGAAGGGACATTCTGTTCTGCTGTTTTGCAATGTCTGAAGCTCACGGGCCATGGCATGCACTGGAGGGGGCGCAGCAGAAAGATCCGTCACAGGACAGCAGCCCCTCTCAGCGGTAGAGTTCAAAGTCAACCTGGTTTCTTCATAAAAGCACCAGAACTTTCCTCTCGTGCCCTTCAGCTGAGTGTGCCCCAGGTGGCCTACTGGCACCAGGAGGCCTCCCAACCTGGTAGCTCAGGCATCCTTTGCGAGCACCAGGGATATCAGGGTGCAGGTCTGCAGCTTCTCGCATCCAAGCAGCCATGTGTGGTGGCTGCTGGCCTCTTACAAGAAGTGGATTGGGCCAGAGCTGGCCAACGAGAGAGAACCAGGATGGCGGAGCAGGTAAACGATTGTACTCGCCGCCTCCCACAACCACATCAAAATTACAGCTAAACTACAGAACACCATCATCCAAAACCACCGGAAAGCTGGCTGAATGGAAGTCGTACAACTAGAGAAGTGAAGAAGAAAGCGCACTGAGACTGGGAGGAGGTGGGGAGGCGCTGAACGGGCTGGGCTGGCACCCACGTGGCTGCTTGTTTAATGGGGAGGGAGATGGCCTCTGCGGAGGCCGCCGAGCAAGGAGGGCCCAGCCCCACCCCAGACACCCAGCCCCGGGTCTCAGAGCTGGGACAAGAAGTCCCTATGTCAGTAAGGACTGGGGCTGGGTGACACTCAACTGCTCCTCTTAAAAGGCCGGCACCGCGAACTGAACTTACCAGCTCCCATTTCTCTGAGCTCCAGTGCTGGGCTAGGCTCTGGGGGACCCAGACACATACGAGGAGAAACCGGACTGTCTGGCATCGTGGCAGGAACTCGGGGTGGCTTTCTTCCAGACCGAGGCGCTCCCAGCGGTCACTGTTCCTGTGCTGGGACCTCCCCAGTGCAGGGCTGACTGGCAGCCATTGCTGTTTGCTCCGCCCTGGAGATTTCCTGACCCCTGCCCTGCCCAATTTACAACCCCACCCAAGCCATTCGCAATGGCTTTTGCATAGGAAAGGCCTGTCCTTTCTCAGCCTAAAACCTGTCAAACAAGCTGCAGCTGGGTCAGGAAGCCCCACACCTATCAATAAAAGGCCCCAAAACCAGCACCAGCACCAGCCTGCCTTGCTTCGCAGCTGGGCCTCATCTGTGCACTTCCAAACCCGATACAAAGAGGAGGAATCTACAGATCTCTCTGTAGCTCCTGCTGGGTGGCCCCAGGCAGTGGCTGACTTTGCACCTCCCTGGAGACCCAAGAGCCAGTGTACCCAGTGGTCAGTGTCAGACCATACCAGATTACAACTCTTCACATCCATGAGTGACACACTCAAGGGGCAGACTCACTGAGCACCAAAGCCCCACTGAAGCAAGCCTGCACAGCAGCTCTCCCACTGTAGTCGCAGCTGGTCCTCACAGCCAACTGACCTGGAGGTCAGTTCCTCCCACTGACACCAACAGCAATTGAGGCTCAACTACAAGACTGCACACAGCCCACAAGCGGGTGCACCTAGAGTGTCCACCTCAGGTGATTGGGGAGGCAGAGCCACTAGGCCCTACAGGACACCTACTACACAAGGCCACTCTATCAACTCAAGGAGACTTAGCAGCTCTACCCAATACATAGAAACAAACACAGGGAAGCAGCCAAAATGCAGAGACAAAGAAACATGTCACAAATGAAAGAAATGAATGAAAGCAAACTATTAGATATAGAGTTCAAAAACCACAGTTATAAGGTTACTCAAGAATCTTCTAGAAACCTCCAAGGGACTTAGTGAGACTTACAAGGATCTTAGTGAGAATGCAAAAAATAAAAAAATAAAAATGGAAAAGGACCAGTGAGAAATTAAGCGTGCACTGACTGAAATAAAGAATATACAGGGATTCAACAATAGACTAGAGGATCCTGAGAATCAAATCAATGATTTGAAATATGAAGAAGCAAAAACCCCCAACCAGAAGAGCAAAATGAAAAAAGAATCCAAAAATATGAAGATAGTGTAAGGAACCTTTGGGACAACTTCAAGCGTACCAATATCTGAATTATGGGGGTGCCAAAAGAAGAGAGAGAGCAAGATATTAAAAACCTATTTATGTTTTCAAACCAGTATTTCAAACCAGGATTATATGAAATGCTGAAGGATATTATTTAAGAAGAGGAAGGAGAAGGAAAAGGTAAAGATAAAAAATATGAACAACGAAGAGGCAACAACTACATATCTATCAACAATTACATTTAAAAATCAAACGAATAAAAAATCTGATGAACAGAATAAACTGATGAATGGAATAGAATCAGGGGCATGGAAATGGAACAGACTGACAATTCCCGGAGGGAAGAAGGTGTGGGGGGCTGCGGGAAGAGATTAGACAAAGACCTTAAACGCATGTATGCAGTACCTATGGATACAGACAACAGGGTGGCAAGGGCCTGGGGCGGGGTGGAAACCAGGTGGAGGGGAGCTATGGGGGGAAAAAAGAGGGACATCTGTAATAATCTCAACAATAAAGATTATTAAAAATAATTTAAAAAGAGCTGGCTGCCATCACAGAGTGCAGTCCTGGTGAGTTCCTCACCCCACGCCCACATCCCTCCCCATCCCAACCCCCGGTTCAGGATGTTGCTTCATGAGCCTTTGCTGGGCTCTGCCTCAAAGACCGATGACGACGACATAATTTCTCCTGCCCTGTGGCCACGGGTCTAGCGGAGCCTGAACCCCCTCTCTCGATTCGCCCTGAGTCACTTATCCGCAGGGTCACTGATTCCCCGTGACTGAGTAATCGGAGGGATATTTCATCAAGACATTGGACACTTGCTCTGAAGGGTGAAGACAGAACATGTGGGTGCCTCTGATTAACATCTAAAGGCAGCCTGGCCCCCCTGAAATCGCCCTCTGCGGAGCAGCTCTCGGGCAACCCACCTGGCCCTCGCTGGTGGGACCTCTACCATTTCAACTCATTTATCAGCAGTGCCATCTGCTCCAGAGCGGGCATTCCATGCGCCCTTGGTTCTGCTGTGCCCGGGGCCTGCGCTGCTCCCCCAGGAGATTCTGGCCTCCACGAAAGGCCTAAGCCAGGCCTGTCATCTTTCCCGGTGACAGCTGGAGCAGCTGCTCCTTCCTCCTGGGCCTGGCGGTTACCAGAACGCCTGAGGGGCCACCGTCTAATTTCCATGCTTGGAGCTAAATCCATGTGCGCCCAGTCTTGCCTTGAAACTGGAGGAGGGAATGATGTCCCTCAACCTTTTACACCAAATTGATTTAGTGTCTCCTTGAGGAGCAGTGAGCTCACCCCTGGTCCCATTCAACTTCAAAAGGCCAACTGTCTCATTAAACTAATTGCCCAACGTTAAGGAACTTGCTTAAATTACCAACTAATGGATGGCCATTGCTGTCCAAACATGACATCGGAAAGCGTTCCCACTAAAAAGAAATCGCTTCCCCCCGTGACGGATGAGTGTCTCCTTCAGAGGATTATTGTAATAGTTACGGTAGACAGGCCTCTAAGCACTGAGAAATCTTTAAAAGAGAAATACAAGCGGCACATTTGTATGAATGACACACTGTGGAGTCCTTTTTAGTGATGGCATTTTGAAAACTTTGTCCTTCAACCAAGAACATGACAAAGACCATTAAGTCTGTCCTCTAGAACATTGGTCCTTTTGGGGTTGGCGGGGGGGGGGGGGGGGGGGGGAGGGGGAAGGGGGAATCCTTTAATGCTGAAACTACCTACCGGCAGTGCCTGCTGGCTACATTAAAGCTAATAAAATGACTAATGATAAATTTCTCGTCGATAGGGCTCCCCGCTGTGCTGCTTCCACTGCAACAGTCACAGAGGCCAAGGCAGGAGATTGAATTATTGGAGAGACGCCTTTTATTGGTTTGGGCTTTCGGGGGCGGGGGCTATATGGGAGATTCTTTCCATGTTTTGCTCCTTCCCCTCAAGAAACAGCTGGTTTTGTCTTTAGTTTCAAATGTCTATAAAAAATCAGGGCGATCATTAGGAGGCGGGAATGTGTACATGGGATCTTCCCAAAACACCTGATGTCGGTCCCAGTGGGGTCGCCAGGAAGGGCTGCTCGGGCCTCGGCTGGGCGAGCTGGGGAGGAGGCTAGAAGGGCTGGATTGATGGCTGTGGCACGGCTGGTGGGTGGGCCTCCACAGGGGAAGGGAAGGGTACCTGTTAGGAAGTGGCAAAGGGGAAGAGAGGCTGGGAAATGTGTGGGCTGGGCCGCCGCGCAGACGGCTGGGCCTGCAACGCGGGGGCTCACTCACCGTCACCCAGACCTGGTCTTGTGGCTGGCTGATCCACGCAGACCTGGTCTTGTGGCTGGCTGATCCACGCTCACTTTTAAGTTGCTATATGGAGATGGCAACGATGGTACCAAGGATCACAGTTCCACTGGAAGTCTCTAGAGCAGCGTGGGGTTCCTGAAGACAAGATATGAAGCAGCATTTCCTGGGACTGGAACCTTCTGACAGAGAGAGGGGGCGGGCCCGGGCAGCGTGGCTCAGTGGTTGAGCTTAGACCTATGAACCAGGAGGTCACGGTTTGATTCCTTGACCTCCTAGGGCACATGCCTGGGTTTGGGGCTTGATCCCCAGTAGGGGGCGTGCAAGAAGGGGCTGATCAGTGTTTCCCTCTAACATCGATGCTTCTCTCTCCCTCTCCCTTGGGTTGACACTCAATCACTGAGCCACACCGGCCTTGCTTAACTGGAATTATTAACACTATAGTCAAAAGTATTAACTGAAATTCTAAAGCCTGGAGACCAATTCACATCAGCACAAAAATATTACTATGGGGAGTTGCTTAATGGATACAGAATTTCAGTTTTACGAGATGAAGATGTTCTGGAGATTGAGTATTTTAACACTACCGAACTGTACGCTTAAAATGGTTAAGATGATAAACTTTATGTTGTGTATTTTACCACATATATACAACACAGTATATATATGTATATATGTATATGTATATGTATGTGTATGTATATATGTGTGTGTGTGTGTATATATATATATATGAAAGGGGAAATTTAACTTTATTGTCACCCAGTAAGCTCTGCACTTTGTATGTGCAATAACACTAATATTAAGCACACATGTGGTAGTAGTTTCCAATATGTCAGTTACTGGTTCTTAGGTGTTTTCACTCATTTCAAATTTAAAGACATTCACAAAATCCCATAAGGAAGGAATTATTATTATTACCGTTATTATTATTCCAATGTGCTGATAAGGAAACTGAATCATGGAGACATTAACCCCAAGTCATGTGGGCTGAGCTGAGGTTTTTGCCCATTTTCACCCCAGAGTCTGTGGTCTCTGTGACCAGCTAGACTGCTGCCTCTCCTTAGTTTTATCGTCAGGAACTGTTGAAGCTCAGAGTTAACAAGAGTCCAAGTTCATAAAGCTTTACGTGCAGAGTCCAGGAGAACTTTCTATGAAGGTGGGAATGTTCCGCGGATCCACATGACCCTGTGTGGCAGCCTCTGGACACATGTAGCTACTGAGCCACGGAAACATGCCTGGTGATCTTTCATTTTCACTCGTTTAAATGAAAATAACCACGTGGCACAGGTAGAGCTAGAAAACCAAGGTGTATTTTTGGAATGCGTTTGCATTGCGGTGAAATACAAACCAAAACACTGTCAGACACTGGAATCTGCACACATTCCATAGGCCATCAGAGCCATTGCCAGCACCAGGCCTGACGTGGCCTTCGGGAAACTCCATTGCACGCGTGTGCGAAAGTCAATAACCTTTTATTGTGAAAACAGCTTTGACCTTGGGGATCCTCTGAAAGGATCACAGAGACCCTTAAGGGTCCCAGGACCACATTTTGAGTCTTAAGAGACTGACAAGAACCGCTCAGCTCCTCCTTCAGTCACCCTGCTCTGGGGTGCCTGCCTTCCGTTTGGGGGACTTTTGTTCCCCCCAACCCTGCCCCACAGTTTGGTTTCTCTTATTCCCAGACCCAAAGTCTTCTACATGCTGTGGCGACGGAGGGGTCGAGGGCCCAGGTCAAGGTCAATGCCAAGACCGAAGGAAAGAGACCAGAGACGGTGGCGGGCGCGCTTGCTGCAGGAGAATTTTCCTTCTGAGGCTCCAAGTCTCCGAGGCAGCGGGGATCACATCGAGAAGTAGAGAGAAACGTGCAAAGTGAAATTCAAGATGCTGGAAAAGATGGAAAGGCCGCCTCTCCCCCAGGGGCTCCCGCTCCTCCCCCCCTCCTGGGCCGGCAGGAAAGAGGGGGCTGTCGGAGGCAGAATGGACAGGGCTTCAGAGGGTCTTCTGGGGCAACTCAATCAACGAAATTATTTTCCCACAGACCGAGCCAAAAATATCTTAATGGCTCTTTCCTGATTGAGGAATAAATCTATTAATTTATGGCCCAGCCCCAAGCCCCACCCCACCCCCTTTAAAAATGTAAGAACCGCTTCAAAATTCCACTTATGTTCATGGCCTCCATCTTCTCTCCTAGTTCTCATGCCTCTTTTTCCACTCCATGCTTCCATCCTCTACCTGGCTCCTTTTTTACTGCCCTCCATGTCTTCTCCAATAAACTGCCCCTGCGTCTATGCCATGCCGCCCCCCCAGGACACACCTCACAGAGGTGCTAAAGTTTCTCTCACCTCCCTGGGGAAAAGTCAATACACCAACAAGAATAATTAGCCCTGGCCGGTTTGGCTCAATAGATGGAGCGTCGGCCTATGGACTGAAGGGTCCTGGGTTCGATTCCGGTCAAGGGCATGTACCTTGGTTGTGGGAACATCACCAGTAGGAGGTGTGCAGGAGGCAGCTGATTGATGTTTCTCTCTCATCGATGTTTCTCTCTCATCGATGTTTCTAACTCTCTATCCCTCTCCCTTCCTCTCTGTAAAAAAAATCAATAAAATATATATTTTTAAAAAGAATAATTAGATGTCCCTGGAGAGACAGGCTATTACTCCATTGTGGCTTCAGCAGCCTTGTGCCTGAGGGAGTATGTGTTTTAACAAAGCCTGGGGTTCCCAGAGCTTCCTGACGCAGAGACCTAGGTGGGAGCTGGGTGGAGGGGAGTGAAGCGGGGGAGGAAAATGGGGGACATCTGTAATACTCTCAACAATAAATTTCACTTAATAAAAGAAAGCGGAGGGCCACAGACTCTGAGAGACTGTGTCTGAGATACTTAGAAATTCACAATGGCTACAGCCAGGAGCGGTTCACACACCCTGAGGGCAATTGCTACAGAGTTAGCAGATGTTTCTGGACTCCTCGGCCACCCCACTCACTGGACCTCATGGTCGCAACTCACAGTCGCCCCGCCCACCACCCCCTCCACCCCTCCCCCTCCCCACCCCCGTGTCCATCCAAGGTCTCAGTGGGTAAATGGCCAGGGCTTTCTGGGTAATTCAGCCCATTCTCACCCGCATGCATGACTCTTAATAACTCAAAATAAGTACTTGTTTCATCAGGACTATAGATGATTTACATAACGTAGGCCTGGAGAGAGAGAGATGTGACTTATTCCAGGCTCAGCTTGCTGACCGCGTGCCCTTCAGCAAGTTAACCTTTCTTTGGCACCGTTTGTTCATCTGTAAAGCGGGGACAACGTGAGTAACCGCCTAACTGGAGTTTGGTAAAAAGCAAATGGGTTAGCACATACGACGTTCTTAGAACAGTGCCGGGTACTGCTGGTTGAGCTGCCTTGGGCTAACCCGTCCTCACAGGTGAGTTCTGCGGTCACCCTCAGGGACAGAGTCCTCATGGCGATGGGAGCGAAGGGACCTGCCTGGCTCTGGCCTGGCCGCCTGGCCTCACTGCCAGCTCCTGTGAGCGGTGTGGCCCGCCTGGCCGGGGAGAGAGTGTGGCCGCCGCCTCGTGCTAACCCGGCAGGAAAGACAGGCGCACTCGGGCCTCTAGTCTTGCCTGGCATTGGGTCCCCGGCCCCGCGCCCAATGCCTGGCCCATCCTCGCGCCTCCGCCGCCACCCAGGGCCCAGGAATTCTCTCGTTTAGCCCGGCTCTTGGGTGGGTCCTTTTACCTGCCCGGGGCCACGCTATAAACCCAATGAAGTCTGGACCCCAAGGTCCTACGCCCCGAGGACGCGGCGCAGCGGGGACACGGGCCGTGACCGCCGACCGGGGGCCTGGAGTCCCACCCGGTGCCCGCGGCGCGCGATTCCAAATCGCCCCTAGACGCGAGGGTTTCCTCCTCTGTCCCCACGCCCCGACTTTCGTTTTCAGCCGCGCCTCGCCTCCCGGAGAGTTCCCGGCCCAGGCGAGGCAGAAAGGAGAGACTCGTGGCCCCAGCTCGCTGCCTGGGGCACCGGAGGGAGGGGGGCCCCATCCCCATGGTTCTGGCGCGCGGGGCGCTGGAGCCAGAAAGTGTACACAGACCATCAATTCCCGCCTGCCCGCCTGGCGCGGCGCTCGGAGGCCGAGTCCTCCCGCCACCACCGGCTCTTGCGCCGCGTCCTTGCTGGGGCCTCGGTCACCGCGGCCGGTAACCGGCAAAGCGCGGCTGGTACCCGCAGTAGCACGCCCGAAGCATCCCTGGAGCGGCGTGAGGACTGGGTCTCAGCCCGCAGGAAGCTCCCCTTGGCCCCCGAAGGGACCCGAGTGGGCGAGAGACCCAGCCTGGGGAAGGTCAGGTGAGAAGGGGAAGAAAAAGGACACCCCCCCCCCCGCCCGTCCCAGGGGCAAGGTCTGCGGCTCCCGGACCTCTCAGATCTCCCCATCCCAGCGTGGAGGAGTGCGTGCGCGGAGACCGTGCGCTTGAGATGCTTCTGGCGCAGGGCCTCTGCTCGCGCAGTCCCCAGCCTTGGGGATGCCCGGGGCGCACTGGGGGCGCGCTTTCCCTGGAGCAGCAGCCCCCAGTGGATGCCTCAGATTTCCCTGTGGTTGCGTCTACACTCACAGTGTAAGGTGAATGTCTGAAATAATGGTCCGAATAAGAGAGAGAGAGAGAGAGAGAGAGAGAGAGAGAGAGAGAGAGAGAGAGAGAGAGAGAGAAGCTCGTCTCTGAACTTTGAACTTCCTTTGTCTTAGGAGAGCAACACAGCAGCCCACCCGTTGAGGGGACTGGAGCTAGAACCTTGGGGTGTCTGAGGACCCGGATTAAACTCCCCACCCTCTGCGTCTCAGAGTGGACACTGTCAGGGCGGGGAAGGTCCTCCCTCGTGCAGGTCAAATGAAACACAGCCCTTTCCGCTCTGGCTTCACCCGTGGGAGAGTTTCGTCGCTTTCTCCGTTTTCACCTGCACGCGGCCACCTTGGGCGGTTTCAAACTGCGATCCAGAGGCATCCCAGCCAGAAGGCAACTAGCGGGGCCGCCTCGGGAGCCGTGGTGATGGCTTCATGACGCTACTGAGCCCCTTGTTTGCGGGAAGGCACCCCCCCCCCCCGCCAGGAGGCATCTCTGCGGTGGGAAATCCAAACTCGAGGGGGAAGAGGCGGAAGAGAAAGGTCCCCATGGCTAACGCTTTTGTTCCCGAGGGGGCAACTCAAGGTCCCTTCAGATTGCTGCAGCCTGAGCGACGTGGGTCCCCCACCCAGAATCTGCCCCGTGGCAGGAAGGGGCTGGGCTCCTGGGGTGTGCGTGGGGGGATGGGGGGGGTGACAGCGAGGCTGTGGTGACCGAGTGCCAGGCACGTCACCTTGGTCCTGAGCAAAGCCTCCGGGGAGGATGGTGTCTTTGCGGGTCTTTGGTTAATGACACAGCCATTCGGATTTTATAACAAAAACAAGTCACAGCCTTTCCCTGCTCGTTGGTTCCTGGGCAAGGTGTGAGTCCACCACCTGGGAGCAGCCTGGATGCGGGTCTCTCCTCTCAGTCACACACCCTGCCCCCCCCCCATGTCATCCCCCAGCTCCTCTGGAAATCCATGGGGGAGGTGGAGGGGGGAGGGATGAAAACTGGGAAGAGGTGGAGATGCCCAAAGTGAGGAGGAAAAGGAGAATGAAGACCGAGGGAAACGGGACATTTTCCACGACGGTCGACATTCCATTCCAAAACGTGTCACAGAGCACGCTGTTGGTGTGACTCCTTTCCTCTCGCCCCGTTTGTTCAACCACAAAACCGCACCCAGGAGAGAGGTCCGCACAGGTAGTGGGATCCTGGAGGACACAGGGATGAGGGCGTCTGGCTCTGGTGGCTGCGAGGACCCCAGGGAGGCCTGTGGGGACCCGTCCCGGCACTGCCCACCCGCCAGTGCTGAGGTCTGGACCAGCCCCATAGAGACGGAGGCCTGAGGGCCCGCGCTGACCTTGGACGAGGGACTCAGCCTATGGGGTGGGGAGGCAAGAATACAGAAGACCCGCACCTTCCACTAGATCCCCACGGACAACAAAAGGGATGGAGTCAGGCGTCCCCTGTGGCAGAGGGTTCTAGAGAGTTCTGCGCCTGGAGAGCCGGCCAGGGTTGAGTGCTGAGTCCCCTTTGCTGTGCGTGCGTGCTGCCTGTGATTCCCTACTGGGAAGGGTCCAGGAAATCGCAAGATAGGGAATCCTGTTCACCGCTCATGAGTTCATTCGTTCGTTCCTCCATTCATTCGCTCCTCTCTTGAGCTCCCCGCCAACTCCTGGGGCACACTCTTCACCCCCATTCCCAGCAACGAAGTTAAACAGCCCTGACACATCAAAGCAAGGCTGAAATTTGCTGACCGGGAAATTGCTCCAGGCGAGCTGGGGGTCAGGGCAGGTCGGAAAGTCCGGGAAATAAAAGAACACGTTTGCGCAGCAGCGGGAGGCGGCTGGGTGCTGGGTGCCCACTGGCTGAGCCAGCTCGCTGCGGATTCACCCCGGCCCGCACTCCCTCCCAGTGGCCGGGGCACAGGGGTGCAGATCCCAGCACCCCCACGGGCTGGACCCAGGAATGGGGCCCCAAGGCCGCCCAGAAAGCTCTGGCCTCAGTCCTGATTCTTAGGGCTAAGGCTGGCTGAATGACTGTGGGCAAGTCACTGGATCTACAGGAGGAGGGGGTGACCCCTACCTTGGGCTGCGGCTGCGCCAGACACTCTCCGTATGAAAGTGTGAGAATGAGCGTTGTCGCCACCTATATTGAGCGCTGCTTGAGATCTCGTTCTGCTCTGTGATGGTCTTAGTTTCAGGGACCCTCGTGTATCCTCAGCCGACGATTTGGGGTTTCCAAGTCCTCTCTCCCTGAGTCACTGCTGGATGGTCCCGCACCTTGTCATCCGCTTCCTCCCGTGTTGACAAGTCTAACCAAGTGATCGGATCCCCTGAGACGATAAGTAACCTCTAAGCCACAATCATTGAGTTATTAGTTTAGTCAATGGACACTTGTGGAGGCGCCTTCCCTGTGCCAGGCTGGGTGCCAGAATTTCTGCAACCACCAGCAGGTCCAGCCCTGCCCTCAAGAAACAGAGCATGGCTTTCCTCGTACAGGGGGCGGCTGTCCTGTTTCCATATTGGAGACCTTCCCCTCGATGAATTGGTTAATAACTTAGGGCGAATCTGCATTGGTCCCGAGATGGTCACAATTGCGGGCACCTGTTTTAAGCTCCTTGGGCCCCAGACACTTGCTGAAATTTCCCTCCAAAAACTCGTTTCTTCACCTTCCAAAGAAAACTCCCAACCACACATGCAAGCCTCATATGGAGCACCTGCTGTGTGCACCAGGTGCTAGAGGAAGTGCCAGTGGGAGAAGAGGAAGAGGCTCCAATGGCCGGAGTCAGTGAGACCACGTGGCAGCCCCAGTCACCACGGGGCGGCCAGTCCAAACACCCCTCCGAGGGCTTCCCTGGGGACCAGTTAATGCGTTGCACTCATGGGCCTCCGTCTAAGGATTCAATGTCTTGGAGAGTAGGGCTTGTCTTGCATTGTTTTTTTGTGTGTTTTTTTTGTAGGTTTTTCCCCCCAACTGTGCATATACTAACCAGCACCTCCATAAATACCACAGTGAATAAACGAACGGATGAAGGAGTACAATGACGTGGGAGCCTGTGGTTCTGGTTGTATGTCACTCGTGGTTTTCGCCTTGGTTAACGCAGTTAACCCTCAGGGTAATTTGTCAGCCAGGTAACTGTGGTTAGTGCCTGTTAGGTGAGGAAACTGAAGCCACGCAGCTACATCACTTCCCATGGTCAGCTGGTTAGTAGCTGGTGAATGAACGAATGCTTCCTGGGCTCGTTTGGGTTTCCCTAATGCAGGCGTGGGATGAGGTGCGCGCTTTCTGGCTCCCTGGATCCCCAGCTCCCAGAGTCTTTGGGGTTACCGAAGCCTGGAGTTCTGTAAGCCCAGCAGGTGGTGGGGGTGCAGCCTGCTGCCTCCTGCTCCCCTCTTTTGAGTGCCGTGGACTTCTAACCCCATGGGACTCACTCCCCAGGGGACCTTGAGCAAGGCTGAGTCTCCCAGCCTCAACCAGAAATGGAGGAGGAAGCAGTCGTACGTGCTGAGACACCTAGCCTGCTTTCCTAAGGTGACAGAGAGCAGGGCGGCTAACGGACCCAAGGGCCAGCGATGCTCCCAGCTTACCTGTCCAAGGGGCTCAGGGGCCCTGGGCCAGTCCACGCCGAGCCTTGCTCCATGAGACCAGGATGTGTGTGGCACGGGAGAGTTTCTTAAAGAGTGCAGCCGCCCCGTGCAAGCAGCCGGATTTGCAAAGCGCAGCAGATGCAGGGGGCGCACTGCAAGTTTTAGCACCTGCGTGCCTGGAACACGCACGTGCCTGTGATACCCACGTGCCTGAGAAGAAGATGCAGAGGTTGCTCACTTGTCTTCGGGCGTCCGCCAATCCCGTCACAACCCCCAGGGAGTGGCTGTGAGCCAGAGGTGGGCGGGAACAGGGAAATCCAGCCCCAGCACCTGCGGCTCCAGGCCCCCGGAACACCCCGAGTTGCCTCCGCATCTTCCTGAAGACCAGGGGGCGCGCAGGCCCCTCCCCCAGAGGCTGAAGAAGGGGGCGTGAGAGGACTTTGTACGCGCAGGGTCCTCTGGGTCACCTTTAAGTTTGTGTATTAAATTTAAAACACCAGGTTGTACAGAGAGGACGCAGCTCAGAGTCCCTCTTCTGTTCTTCCTTCTTCAAGGAGAGCCAAGCTCCTTCACGGAGGGTGGGCAGGGGGCGCACACGGGAGGAGGGAGCCCTGCCGGACCTCAGCCTCCGACTCTTGCCCCCTTTCCTGCTTCAGAGTGCCCCCCCCCCCGCCAGGCTCCTCCTGCTCACGGAGTCTGTTTGAGGGCTTGAGAGGAGGGGGTGCCATCCAGGAACAGGTTAAAACGCCCCCAGAAAGTCCAGCGCGCTCCAGGTCTTGGTGCCTGCCCAGGCCCTGGACACACCCCAAAGACTCTGGGAGCTGCTGAGACTGTGCCACGTGCTTGGGCAGGGAGCCTCGGGTCCCCTAGAGCCGGAGGGGCCAGCGGCCAGGCCGCAAAGGACATAGAACCCTCCGCCAACACCCCACTTCAGGCCCGAGCTCCAGGGAGCAGCCGCAAGGAAGACCCCAGAACTACGGCCCCTCCCTCGGATGAGGCCGAGGGAGTCAGAGGGACGTGCGACAATCCGAGTCTGAGTCACTGCCCCTCCCCCCCCATACTCTCGAGGACGTGCGGGGTGGGGGTGCAGGGCAGGGCCCGTCTCCTAGGCCGGAATGAGGGCCGCAGCCTCCCTGGGAGACCACACCTCTCCTCGAAGAGCCGCAGGTCCAGGCAGCTCTGGCCTCGGTGGAGACGGGACAGCGACCTCAACTCGCTGCTCACAAAGCCCAGGGACCCAGGTCCTCAGGGCTCGGGGCTGAAGCGGACCCGCGGCGGGGTCTGGTCTGCGAAGCTGGGCGCCAGCGAACGACTAGAGACAAGCGCCCCGCCGCGCACGCAGCGGGCGAAGGCTCCTCGCTTTGCTTTGCCACGTGGAGAGCGGGGGACTTGGCGTGGGCGTGTGTTTGGTGTGTAATTGTGATGTGTGCGTGTGTGTTTGGTGTGTGTGTAATTGTGATGTGTGTGTGTGTGTGTTTGGTGTGTGTGTACTTGTGATGTGTGTGTGTGTTTGGTGTGTGTGTAATTGTGATGTGTGTGTGTGTGTGTTTGGGGTGTGTGTGTGCGCGCACCCCCGCGCGCGCCTGTGCACCCGATGCGGGAGCGAGGGTATTAGACCCCGCCCGCCCTCCCCGGCGAGCCGCGCGCGGGTGGCGGTCCCTCCCACGGCGCCCCTAACCTTGCTCGGAGCGCTTGGCCGGCCGCTGCGGACGGGGAGGCCGGGGAGGCAGAGTGCCGCTCCGAGCAGCAGCGTCGGTACAGCTTGCAGGAGAGAGCGCGGCCTGGGGCGCCGGGAAGCGGCGGGGTCTCGCCTCTGCTCCGCTCCGAGGCCCGCGCGCTGCGGCTTGGGCGCGCCTGGCGCCCGCAGACCCTCCGCGCGCAGCCTTCTCTTCTGTGCACAGCGATCTGGTTCTCCGTTCAGGAATTTCTAGCTTTCCCGGCCGCCCCTACCGGCATCGAGCGCCCCCCTCCCCCGGGAAGCCCCCAGCCGTCCCGGGGTGGGGCAACCTGAGCCGAATGGCGGGTTTCCTCCCGCCACCCCGCCCGCCCTCAGAGAGGCCCTGGGTCCTGGGACTGCTCTTTCAAGTGAACTTCCCATTCTCTGGGTCTTGCGATTCTCCGTCCATGAAAATGTGGGAGAACTCCACTGCGTAGGGGGGAGCCCCGCTAGCATTCCACTGGGAACGTGTTCAGGAACGGAAGTGGGGGTGGCGGAGGAAGGGGTGCCTCCTACCAGCCTCTGGGAGCCCCCGATCCCCCCCCCACCCCAAGGTACCCGCCTCCCAGCCCGCCGCGCCCTCTAATTTGGCTGAACCTGTCGGAGATGAGGCCTAATTTTACCCGAAATCACATCATTACAGTCCCTGGGCGAAGAATGCCTTCACTTCGGGAAACTGGGCCCAGGAGGGGGCTTGGGGACTGCAGGCCCCCGCAAAAGGCAGGGTAGCTTTGGGGAGCATAAAGCAAAACCTCTATCCCCTCTTCTCCCCAGCCGGGTCCTCAACCAGGTGCACATCCGGCCACGTTACTCTCCTGGATTCAAGCGCCTCCTAATTCCATGTTCTTGGGAAGTCCTAGTTCCAGAATTCCAATGCTTGGGGCTTGGGAGAAATCGGGCTTCCATAATAAAGGCAAACTTGGGGTGCGGAGGGAATGCAGCAGTTCCAGTAGCAGAGCCTGTGGGAGGAATAAAGGAGCCACCGCAGGCCGAGGCTGGAACCCCAGGGCAGGTGGGGAGGCTGCTCACCCATCTTGGGGCACATTTAGAGGTAACAGCTGGCTCACAGTCCCCTTCAGCTTAAGGTCCCTCCTGGGGCCCCAACCTTTCTTTTCTCCTTCTGCCTCGGACCACCCTGGTCTTCCCTCTCCCTCCCCACTGTGCACATTCCTCTAGGCCCAGGGATTCCGCTTGCTGCGTGGGGGGGTGGCGGGAGGGGGTGACTGGGATAGGGGATGGTCAGCCTTCATCCCTGGGCTGTGCTCTGGGACTTGCCCAGGTGGCTGATGCGCCGGACCAAGGAAGGCTAAATCTGGGGTGTCTACTCTGCCCCTGGGCCCGAAAATCCGGAAGGAACGTTTTCAATGTGTTCAAGCAAACGGGTCGACGTGGAGAAGAAGCTAAGCCAGACTGGGGAGCCTTCCACCCTGGCCAGCGGATGAGGGGGTTCCTAGGCTCCCTGACCTCACATCTCCCAGAAGCACTGTTCTCCATGACAACCAACGCCTCACCCCCATGGATAATTGGCCCGTAAGAGGCCTGTGCCCCCCCCCCCACACACACACACACAGCCTGGTGCCAAACAGACCTGGGTGATCAGGTTCGTGGACAACAGTGTCTACTTGTTTTAAAATCTCCCCAAAGAACTTTTAACAAACTCCAAACATTTTGTAGCTTCGAGGAAAGTTGAGCCGGGGAGGACCTTTGGTCTTGGAGAGAGGTTTGACTCTTCAACCTTTCAAAAAAAACTTTGCACGGCCCGCCCCCCTGGCAGCGGGGAGTCAAAATAGGTTCGCTTTATGCCAGCTGCACTCTCAAATCAGTGCAGCTTTGGGGGAGGGGGCAATCCTGTGCCTGCAGTAACCTAATTACGAGGAAAAATTTGTGAGTGTGTGTGTGTGTGTGTGTGTGTGTGTGTGTGTCTCGCGCGCGCGCGCGCGCGCGCGCGCGCACTGAGGGGTGCAGTTTTGTAGACCTATCACTGGCCAAAGGTGAGCCAGGAGGCGGGAGTTCTGGTCTCAGGCTCTGCCTCCGTGGGACCTTGAACATCCCAGGCCTGGCCTTCCAGCCGAAACCACTGAGGTCTGCCTGTCCTTCCACCAGGACACCTCCCGCCGCACCTGAGCAAGGGATGTGTTGCCCTGGCATTGTCTCCCGGCTCCAGGCCCGGCACCGAGCGGCTGCCCTGGGCGTATAGGCTGTGTCCACGTGGACCCCGCAGGCACCACCGTCTTCTCCATCCCAACTCCGCATCTTCCGAAAGCCTGCGAGCCGCTCATGGCACACTCCTGGAGTCCCGGCTATCCGTGGGGAAGCCATCGGCCCCTAACGGATTCTACGGCCAACTCAGCTCGCAGGCCACACTCAGGGTCACCCAGCGCCGCGGGCTAAGACCCCTCTGAACTGCTGGAGCCGCTTAGCCTCAACCCCATCTCTGTAGCCACGTGGCTCTGAGGTTGCAGCACTTACCCCCAAGCTCTAGTCCCCCCTCCAGCCGCTGTGACCCGCTGCCCGGGGCGAAGGCCCAGCGCAGAGATCCCTGACCTTGTGACCGCATCGCCCCGGCCATCCACGCAGCCTTTCTTTACAAACCGTAGTAAACATTTTATTTACAAGGTTGTGGCGTCCTACGTGCAGCGCGTCTTTGCGACCCCCTAGCGCGGGAAGGCGCTGCGGAGTCACACGTCACAGTGTGAGCTGCTTGTATCCGGGAAAAGTGTCCGTCGGGGGAGGGGGGGGGCACTGAGACTCCCCAGGCCACTGCGCAGTGTGGGCTGTGCCACCAGGCGTCCAGCGAGGGGCCGGCGGCGACCCTGGCGAAGGAGGCTCCACCGATGTGTCTCTGGCCCCGTCCGGGCGGCCAGCACCGTAGAGCAGGCACGAGATCCAGCCGCGCTGGAAGGCTGGCGTCTGCGCGCAGGGCCCGGTCCCCTGCGCCCTGGTCCAGTCTACGGGCCTCCGAGAGGCGGCTGGGCGGGCTCCGGGCTTTTGGGGGCGCTGCTGAGGCTGGGCTGGGGCGCAGGGAGCAGCTCCAGGGCCAGGCCGCCGCCGCTGCTGCCCAGGCTACTGGCGATCCCCGTGCCGGTGCTGCTGCTGCTCAGGCCGCTCAAGCAAAAACTGCTGCTGCCCCCGCTCCCCGCGCCGCTGGCGGGGACGAGCGCGCCGGCCACCGAGGCCTTGATGACGGCGGTTTGGTGCGGGGACCGCTCGGCCCCCTCAGTCCGCTCCGTGTCGCTGGGGGCCATGTCCAGGGACTCCGAGTCGCTGCTGTCGCTCTCGGCCTCGCCCTCCGAGCGGCTGGGGCTCCGCTCCTCCGGCTCGCCGTCCGCCGCTGGGGCCCCGCCCGCCGGCTTCTCGTCCGCCTCCTTGTCTTTGTCCTTCTGGGCCTGCGCCTCCTTGGAATGCCGCCACTTCATCCGCCGGTTCTGGAACCACACCTTCACCTGCGCCGCGCGGGGACGAGACGGGGAAACCGCGATGAGACCCGGGCGCGCTGCCATCCGACTGGCGCGCGCCCGGGAGGCACCGCAAAGGCGCCTCTAGGACGGGCCAGGCACTGCGCTGGGTGCAGGGGCCCAGAGGCTGCCCGATGCGAGAGACAAGGAGATCGCCAGGGCGCCCGGCCTAAGGACGCTCTGGGCTTGCTTCTCAAAACGCGGCTCCCCAGACGGCAGCCCGAAATTGCATGGGTGCTGGTGGGAAAGGCAGATCCTTGCGCCTCGCCGGCGAACGCGGGAGGATCTCTACTCTAAATTGAGGCTTCCCTGAACCCCACCTGTGGCAGCACCTTCCCGGGAATCTGACCGACCCGTGGCCCAGAAAAATGCACTTATCCCCAACATGTCGCGCACCAAGGTGAATCGATATTACGAATTCCTGCTAAATCGGCCCCCTCCTCTAACGCCACTATCCTATGCAAGTCCCTCCAAAAGTAATTCTTTTTAAGGAGGGACTATAGGCATCACAGAGGGGAAAAGAGGGTTCAAAGAGTGGATTCCAGCGGTGGGGGGTACCGCTGGCCCTTCCAGGGAAGAGCAGCAGCTCCTTGGCATGAGGGCACCCAGCTCCTGCCCAGGATAAAGTAACCCCACTGTGAGCTCAGAAAACTCTGGACTCAAACCTGTGCACCGTGGAGGAAGGGGGTAGGGATGGGGCGGGGAATCTATATAAAAACAGCCGATCCCCTGGGGGGGACCCAGTGCGTTCACACAAGTTCCAGCTTCCCTTTTAAAAATAACAGGCACAGCTGGTGGAAGACGGCTGGGCCCTTCCAGTGTGGTGCAATGGAGGACAGAGAGACCCGGAGTTGGGGGGGGGGGGGAGGGGGACACCAAAAGGCGCCCTTAAAAAAAAAAAAAAGTGCCTGCCGTTGGCTTATGCCTGCTCAGAACATTCGGTACTCAGGGGTGACTCTTGTAGTTTCAAAACTCAAAAAGGAAAGAAAAAGAAAGTCCAGTTCTTGAATTTGATGGGGGGGGGGAAGGGGGGGAAGAATTCGGACATTGAAGGCAGGCGTGATGGATTTGTTCTTTTCTTGAAAAGTATTCAAGTATGCAGAGCCCTGAGCTGGCCGCCTTGCTCTGAAACACGCTTAAGAACCCTGTTATCCTTTTCTCCCTCACTGCCCCCACCTGAGATTTTTCTCCCGAGCTTATGCCGTTAGAAAATCGGACTGTGGCCGCTCAGGGTGGACTTCTTGCCCGACCAGGGCGAAGTAATTCCGTTTGAAATGATGTTTTCACTTCCTCACAACTGGGGATTTCACAATCCTGCAGCAGCAGCAGCAGGAGGGGGGCGGGGAGGATGGAAGATAAAAAAAAAAAATAGCCAACAACAATCCCTGGCCTTTGGATTTCTCTCTCTTCTGAAATAAACTGCTTCCTACAGCGAATTGCAGTGGAGTCGGGCCCATAATTATTATCTCCCGCAGCCTGTTTGCTTCCTCAGCGGTTCTTTTGCCTGCCGGCCAACATAAACAGCCGCTGCTTGTGGGGACACACATCTTTGCAGATGGGCTATGCCTTCCATCCTTCTCCTCCGCTCGCCTCTCTCCTGCCTGGCGTTGGCGAGTCCACAAAGTCTCCCGAAATTCAAGACCTTGTGTTTCCACCGCGGGAGAGTGGGTGGGGTGCAGGGGTCCTTGGGACCCGCACTGGGCCCGCAGCTGGCTTACCTGAGCATCCGTGAGGCCCAGCATCGCCGCCAGCTGCTTCCGGTCGGGCTTGGTCACGTACTTCTGAATCTCAAACCTTTTCTCCAGGCCTTTCCTCTGCAGGTTGGAGAAGACCGCCCGCGACCAGGAGCGCTTCCTCTTGTAGGTCTGGGGCATAGTGTCCTTGGTGAGCACGGCATAGGGACCTGCGGGGTGGGGGTGAGGCGTGGGAGCAAGAGAGAGAGACACACACACAGGAGGAACGGATTAGTGCCCTGGGCCTAGGGCGCACGGTACTGCTGAAAACTGCTTAACCCTAGGCCCTCCCCGCGTGCACAAAGCCCTCCTCCAAGGAGGAATTTCACAGCTTTTGAGAAGGTCATGGAAAGGCCTAAAGCAAGTGTCTAGTCTGAGCTGAGAAGCCCAGCGGATCACCCATTAATTCCAAAGGGAAACATGTAACGCTGATGCTTGGCCATCAGGCACCGGGAAGGCGGGCGAAAATGTCCCCCAGGCCTGAAGAAGCTAGAGATGTCAGCCTGGATAGTCTCTCTCTCTGTGTCTCTCATCTCTCTGGTGTGTGTGTGTGTGTGTGTGTGTGTGTCGCCCAGGCGACGACCCTAGATGCAAATTCCTGGAGCAAAAGGATTTGAAGTCATTTCAAAATCTGTGTGTATGATAATAGGCAACACCTCTTGCAGCTGCATTTTCAAAGCATCCCCTCCCGAGAAAGGACTAGGGAAAGCCCCCCAGCCCGCCCCCACCCATCCCACCTGCCCTGGCCCACACTTTCTGGGCTCCCACCCCTTCCCTGTGGCAGCAGGCAGAAAGAGAGAGAGAGAGAGAGAGAGAGAGAGAGAGAGAGAGAGAGAGAGAGAGAGAGAGAGAGCCAGCTCAGGGGAGAAATCTTTCGGTTTCTCTCCCCTGATGCGGTGACCTCCTGCACCCACTCCCAGATGGCTACACCGCCGTCGCCATGGGAGGCGTCAGTCCCGAGTTTGCTAATGGGCGGACTCGCCCGTGCTGTACCTGGAAACGTGTCTTGAAACTGATGCTGGACTGAATTTCTCGGGTTCGAGCTTAAGGGGCTGAGGATGGCAGAAGCCTCGTTCATAGGATCTAGAGATGCGAAGAGCTGGCCGGCGGAGGGTTGCAGGCCTGGGAGATGCAGCCCCGCGGGCCGCCCGCCCGTCAGCAGGGACGTGAGATCTGGGGACCAGGCGAGAGAAGAGCGGGTTACACCTCAGACAAACCCACACACCCTTTGGGCTGATGTGTTCCTCCCCTCTCCCCCGCGCCCTCGACTTGGTTTTCCTGATGCCAAGTCAAGAGAGACCCCTGTCTCCACCCCAAACCCCTCTCTCCAGACTGTGGACAAAGGGGCGATACACGAAATGCCCCCTCTGTCCATGTCCACGCGGTCACAGCCTGGAAGGGCTTCACTTCCAACCGCCAACACGGAATCACTCTCAGGTGCCCTCTGAGAATCCCAGCCCGAAACCCTCCGCCGGAAGAGCCTGCTGTGCTGTCTCCTCTTGGGAGGTGAGAGTCGATTTGTTTCGCCACATTCCTTGGGTGGAATTTCTCCCTAAATCAGACAAATGGACGGGAAAGTGTTCCCCCAGAGGGCTTTCCCTAACAAATAATAGCGTTTCCTCTCTTGATATGTGATTACAGACAAGGGATAGTCACGTTAGCAAATGTTTCTAACAATTCGTATGCACATTGATTCTGTGAAGAGCGGAGTTTTGTGTGTGTGTGTGTGTGTGTGTGTGTGTGTGTGTGTGTTTAAAGCATTCCTGGTTTGGTTTGGTTTTTTACGTAGAGCAGGTGAGTTTTAAACTTAGTGTTTCAGGGTCTTCCCACAATTGATTTTCTTCTCCCTCCTTTTACCAAGGTGTCCTTAATTGTAAAAACACTCAAAGGTGCCCCAGACGGCCCAGGGGCCGCGGATGCGTCAGGGCCCCGTCAGAGGCCTGAGGCCTCGGGCCCAAGACCTACCTCTCAGCGTGTTGCCTTCTTTGACTTTCGGGTCAAATTCTGCAGACAAAATGCGGTCAATTCCAAATTTGAGGTCCTTGCTGGAGGGGGCTGGGGCCGAGCCGCTGTGGTGAGGGTTGGGGACCCCCCGCGCCCCGGAAGCCGGGGGATGCAAGGCGCCCGCCCGGGGAGGAGGTGGAGGCTGTTGCTGCAGTGGTTGCTGCTGCTGCTGCTGCTGCTGTTGCTGCTGCTGCGGGTGGTGGTGGTGGTAGGCGGCCGAGAGCGGGGACAGTCGCTGCGGGAAGCCAGCCGGGACTTCGGAGGGCGCCACCACCGGGGTAGGTCGAAGCGGGGATCTGGCGGCAGCTTGAAAAGAGGCGTGCGGGTGAGCCGAGCTCAAGTGCGCGGTGAGGGCAGCGGCCGAGGCTCCGGCCAGGCCCTCCGGGGCCGCCCCCGGCTCCCCCACTCCGGCGTGCAGGATGTCCGCGATGCAGAAGGAGGGCTTCTTGACCGCGGCGGGGTCTAGAGGGAAGGAGCAGCCGCCCGGGCCGGCCGAAGAACAGTAAGCGGCCGACCAAAGGCTGAAGTTGGAGGCGTAGAAGGGAGCCAGCCCGGCGGCAAACATCCTGGCGGGGTGCGCCCGGCGGCCGCCGCGGCCTGGCTGGGCCGGGTGGATGGGTGGGTGGGTGCGCGGGGAGGGGCGCGCCTAGTCCAGGAGGAGGCAGCCGCCCGGCCGAGGACGATCCGCTTTCGGTTCTCCGTCCACTCCGAAGAGAAGCCAGGGAGCCCCAGCACCACCGAGGGGGGAGGCGAGCGTCGGATCCGGCCGGTCACAGTCGGCCCTGGCCCCACTGGAGGCGGCGCGGGACCCGCGCTCCCCGCGGGCTGGAAGCGAGCGAGGGGCGCTGGCGCGGTGGCGGGCGGCTCCGCACGCTCCGGGGAAGCCGGGGAGACAGGGGCCGGGCACCGAAAGAAAAACCCCAAGAGCTAAGCCCTAAGAGCTAAATTTAAAACAACAACAATAATAATCCGTTAGTTAAAAAAAAAAAAAAGTAATAAGAGGGGGAAAAAAAACTCCTCTCTAAAAACTCCCAAAGTTTTGGCAGAAGCTTTCGAGTCAGACTCAGGGTAGGGACCTCGATCTGAGCGCTCATTGGCCATCCTGGGGACCAATCAGAACGCGGAGTGCAGGGAATTGGCAAAGAGGGGCGTGGCCCTGCGCTCAGCCACGCCCCGGCCACGCCAAAGTGTTTGCCGCTGCCGCGTGGGCCGAGCGGGGTTCCGAGCGTCCCTTTCCCCGGCTCCGGGGAACTCTGACTCTCCCGTGCTTTCAGCGGCGCCGAACCGGCACCGGGCGAGGAGAGTGGGTCACAAAGATCCGGAGCCCTCGCCTGGGGAAACCGATGGTCCCGCACAGTTACCGCGGTGCATAGGCTGCCTCCAGAAACGCGCTGGGGGCCCCTACGTGTCCATCCCTTTACATCACCCGGCCCCCATTTTTCTTCACATCGGGCCTTTATCCCGAACATCGGGTGTCCTCCGCAAGGCTCCATCTCTCGCGCCCCACGCTGCCCAGCCCTGAGCTCTCGGGCAGGAATGCGGGGGGGGGGGCCTTGGGGAGCCCGCCCAATTTAGCACCGCGTCGGCCTCGCCGCCTCGAAAATCCTCCGGGAGGAGAGGAGGAGCTGTCGTAAATTAGCTTTATTCCGAGCTGTCACACGGTGACAACTTGAACGAGTAACTTTTCAAACAAAATAAGATGGATGTCTCCCAACGTCTGCCTCGGACGCAGCCAAACTTTCCCCCAAGCCTCAAAGACAACAACAACAAAAAGGCCGCCGACCGACCGAATCCGGGAGAGCCGCGCGCGTCCCCTCCGCGGCCGCACCTTGTAGGAAATACCACTCCCTCCCCCGCCACATCCCCGATCACGTGGGCTGCGTTGTTTTGCAAGTGCCCACAAGGGCAGATTTCCTTGGGGTGAAATGCTACTTTCAATTCACCGCCTGCCGGCCTAGGAGCCCCTAGGGCCTGGTCGCGGCAGAGGCTGCAGGGGCCGCCAGCGCGTTCCTCTCGCACGTCGGGTCTTTGGAGCGCAGCGCGGGGGGGGGGGGGGGGGGAGGGGGGAGAGGGAGGGAGGGGGTACCGTGCGGCGAGTTCTGCAACATGCACATCTTTATGTTAAGAATTCGTTCTCTTTTAAAGTGTAGTCAGGACGGGTTTCCCCACCCCTCTCCCTAACAAACCACAGGTCACCCAGACGAGCCCCATTTGCACACTTTAAGGAAGAAAATAAAATAATAACAATAATGAAACCACAACATCTTTTGTTTTCGATGGTACTAAGAAGCATCTCTTAACGGAGCAGCTGTGCTTCTGTGGCATTTAAAAAAAAAAAAGCTTTCAATATAGTTTTGAGGCATTTTAAATTTCACTTCAGCCCTGAGGTTTCTTAACCAAACAAGCCCGGGAAGGCAACTGCGCTTGCCCGTGCGTCTCGGGAGTTTAGGATTTGGGGCTAATTACATTCATTTCCAGGGGTCTCTAGCGCCTTGTTGCAGATGTTGTCATGTTAAGCTTTGACTTCTCTCCTGGAAAGTAATCCATCACCTCGAACCAACCATCACTGAGTACACCCCAGCTCTCCCTCTCTCCCTCCCCTTCCCCCTCCCTCCCTTTTGCACTAAAGGGTTTTCTTGCCCCGCTCCTCGCAGCCGGGACAGAGGTGGCATTTCCAGCAGCTGGAATGGAGGGACGTGATGGGCTGAGGGCACGGGGCACCCTGGGGAGATGCAGTTAAACCGACCCTGTTTCCACCATAGGAGCAGTGACCAGCACCAGGCCACCGAGGCGCTCCAGGCGAGGCGTTGCACGCCAAGGCGGAGCGTCTGGCCAGAGTCCGGTCGGCGGGAGGGCGCGGCCCCCGCAGCCTCACGGGCCTCAGGGAAGTCACTAGCGCGAGAGCGGGTCCCTTTTTCTAGGGTCACTTCCATCTTTGCTGCAATTCCAATCTGGCCACCTTCCAGCCGCGGCCTAAGCCCAAACTCGGGGTTCCCAGGGATGCATTTAGGGTTCACCCCAGGCCGCCTACCCCCAAAGAAGACGCGTCCCTTGTGGTGGGCGCGGGGTGCAGACTGGGCGGAATGCGGGCCCGCCCCGTTTCCCCGAGGTGCTCACAACCCGCAGCACTTAGAGGCCAGGTGTGCGGGGCGGCGGGGCGAAGGCGAGACTGGGAAGTCGGGTTCCCCGCGGATTCCTACCCAAGCGAGCCTCACGCTCCTGTCTTATCGAGCGAGGTCGGCGGCTCGACTCTCAATTGCGCCTTGGCCCGCGCGCCCACGGCCCTCCCTGGCCCTCGGCTTCATTGCGCCCTGGCCCATCTGGAGCTCCCGGAGGGTAACTCGAAAAGGGACACCTTTGGAACGACCCCCTGCCTACCCCCCCACACACACACACACACTTCCCCAGGCCCAGGCCTCATTCCTGCCTCCCCTTGCCCTTGTCTGAGCCCGCAAACTCCCCTCCTCCGCCCTCCCCACCCTCCAGCCGAGAAAGCAGCAGGAAACCCGGGCCCGCCGGAGTTCAGGTCACCTCCTGTTTTTTTTTGATGGGCTCCAACTCGGACTAAATGAGCGGATGTGCCTGCGAGATTGGTCTCAAAATAGAAGCTGCCTTCGTATTTTAGGATACTGCAGAAATCCTTATTTCTTCCGGAGAAAAACTCTATAATGACTCCTAGCACTTCCCCTTTTAATATTTGTGCAACTTTATCTCCACCGACAAGTTGCTCGGGTGACGCAAATCCGCCCCTGTGTATTACAACTACCAAAATAAATGCGCGGAAATCGATCCCCTTCTAGCAATGAAAATATAAATATACAGCTGCGACTTTCCCCTTTAATCTGGGCTTTCCGAGCGGCTCGGAGCTGGGGGAAGAGCAATCGCGCGGGGCGGGCCGGCGGGCGGGCAGGCGGGCAGGCTCTGGGGGCCTGGATGCCACAGGCTCCAGCAGGAGTGAAGAGGGACCTGAATGAACCGAATGAACTTGAGCTTCAATGCGGCTGCGCTGTCCTTGGGGGAAGCTCGTGTGTGTCAAGATGATTTCGCCTGAGACTGCATAGCTGCACCAGCAAATCACAATCCACAATAAGAGCAATGGAGAGAGTTCTTTCCGCTGAAAGGTTCATGACACAGCTTTTGGGGGTGGAAGGGAGGCCACCACGCCGAGGTTGCTGGTCACTTCCGATGACTGTCTTTAATGCACATGGTTCTCCCTTCTGTATTCCTGGGGTAGACACAGCCAAAGCATTGCCCCTTCCTGGGAACGCAGGGTGCCACAGAAGGTCGGTTTTACAATGTAACAATGTGGTCTAGGGGGGTTTAGGGTCAGAAGAAGCGGCCGACATCAGAGGTGTGTGCGCTGATTGAAGCAAGAGATGGATCCCGTCACCCTTTGGCTGTCTTCAGAGCCTCCATACTTAAATCAGTGCAAATTCTTGTCCTAAATGGCGGGGGGGGGGGGGTGCAGATAATACACCAGTTGAGCATAAAAGC
This sequence comes from Corynorhinus townsendii, assembly GCA_026230045.1. Taxonomy (NCBI): domain Eukaryota; kingdom Metazoa; phylum Chordata; class Mammalia; order Chiroptera; family Vespertilionidae; genus Corynorhinus; species Corynorhinus townsendii. The sequence continues at coordinate 13,085,197 of JAPDVU010000016.1, read as the reverse complement.
TCAAGAGTGAATGCTAAGCTTTGCTGATCACGGTCACGGAACTCGGCAAGGGCTCGGCTGGCCAGATCTGCTCCCTGCTTTTGTCTTTTCTTGCAGATTCTGGGCAAAATAATGTATAAGGCTATTGCTCTATAGAATGAGACAACCCCCCCCCTTTCATTTTAAATATTCTTTCAAATATGGTACTTCCTGGTTTCCAAGAAAGAGGTGGAAACAATTGTATCTCCACGGTGAGGAGGAGAACGAGACAAAGTACACGCAGCCGTGTGAGGGCATGAGACATGTTTGGCCATGTTGGCATCTGCAGACATTCTGCCTGCCACGCCGCCAGCTGAATGCTGGGCCCGGTGCTCGGGTTTTGTGGTAGATGTGGGATTTCTGTGCCTTGTGGATGTCAGATATTAGAGTTTAGGATTCTAGAGATTAACACCCCCCCTCCCCAAAACACACACACACACACACACACACACACACACACACCCTTTGGATTATACTAAGTAGACCACCACTTCCTTTTCCTGGAGACCTCAGTATTCCAGAACTGTATCAAGTTCCTGAGTTTTGGGAAGATAACCTTTGATGTGGGCTAAGAAAGGCAAATAGCAACGTAACAAGACCACGAGGCCCAACAGTCACTTGGTTTAGTCCTTTTCCTTTTTCTGACCCCCCAGGTGTGGCAGACTCACAGGCGGCATCTCTTTATGCGGCCACAGCCCTGCCCTTGACCCCCTCGGGCACCAGGTCCCAACATCCCCTCCATCCACGGAGAGGCCCACCTCGCACCAAAAGTCGGTTCTCTGCTGACACCTGCTGGGCCATCTCCGCGTTGCTGTCTGGCAGCCGGCAGCCTTGTTGTGATGCAAGCGGGCTCTTCCCTTGGGCGAAAAGGCAGGCGGCTTCCTAAAACCGGCTCCAACCAGCAGCTGTCTCCTTGCCTGGTGCGGACAGTATGGAAGGATCTTGTACGATGTGTTTAAAATCGCCGGACACGGGGTGAGGGGAGCTGTCACCCTTCAATAGTAACAACTAACATGTGACAGGTCTCGAGGCCCGTCTACGTGTGTTATCTACGCATAGGGACGCAGAGGTGATTGGAGTTTATCACCCCGGTTTCACTTTGGGAAGTTGGTCCTCAGAGAGGTTAAGTGGCTTTGCCTGAGGTTGCCTAGTTAGGAAATGGTGTTCCCGGGAGAGCAGGCCACATTTTCTGACACATCAGCCAAAATTCTACCACTCGGCCAATCTCTTTAGGGGAAATGGTTTATTCGGAGGGAAATCTCTCCGCCCCCGGTCACGATGTACATTGATTCCAGGCAAAGGGGCTGGAGAATGGGACTGTACCCCAGAGGCGGTCCCGGGAAGACTGTTAAACCAGGGCAGACTGGCAAACACATCATTTATTTGTGTCTCGAGGTATTAGGAAGACCCTCATTCACACCGGGGCTCGCCAGGTTTCTCTTCCTTTCCTCCCAGTAGCCGTTTTGATGGGGAGGAGACAGGAGGGGGTTGTGAGAATGAGAACTCGGGTCTCTGTGTGGGAGCATTGGCAGGGGTTCCCTGCCGGGGGCTAAAGAGGGAGATTGGAGGGTGGCATTTTAGAGTTTTTGTAGGGTCTGTCCTCTCTGTCCACGTGTGCTATACGTGTGAGAAGGGAGAAGAGCTAGGTACCCTGCCAGTCATTTCCCCACCAGCACCCAATAGTTTTGTAGGATTTCAATGCCCTATTTGACTACAAATAACTAGTGCACTTTTGAAGTTCATAGCCACCCACCAATATATCTGTATTACAGGTATTCCTGTAGATACAGGTGTTTTGTGACTAGTGGCCCTTTTGTCTGAGGATCTATATATATAAAAGGCTAAGTGACTGACCATACATCTGTCTGTCAGGCGACTGACCGGCCGGTACATATGACACACACTGGCAATTTAAAAATAAACGTTATAATAAATAAATATTAAAATAAATCTTGACTCGCACATGTGCGATACATATAAAGCTCTCACTGGTGCCAATCGCATATGTGTGTTTCGATCTGTCATCGTCGATCGTGAATTTGGTTGACACTCCTATTATAAAGGGCGAATAGCGATATTAAAACATTTCTTCTAATTAATTTCCTTTCAATGTGCGCGAATCTGTGCACCAGGCCACTAGTTGGGTATAAAAATGCCCCTACTACTAGTTTCCATGGGTCTTGAAAGAGAATCAGAGTTGTGAAGAAGGAAAAAGGCAAGTCTGGGGTCACAGAGGACTTCAGTGGGACCAGGATCCTGCTAACCCGTGTCCACCTAGCTCAACCTGGTTCAGAAACTTTGTTCCCTGGACTAAAGCTTGGGGTGGGGGGTGTAGATGGAGACCAAGGCAAGAATTTAAGCTGTTTAGGTGCTAGAACTGACAGGCTAGTCAGTGACTTCACCTTTAACAGTCCCTACTATAAAAAGCATTGTAGCCCTAGCCAGTTTGGCTCAGTGGATAGAGCATCGGCCTGCAGACTAAAGGGTCCCAAGTTCAATTCCGGCCAAGGGCACGTGCCTGGGTTGTGGGCTCGATCCCCAGTGGGGGGCGTGCCGATCAATGATTCTCTCTCATCATTGTTGTTCCTGTCTCTCTATCCTTCTCCCTTCCTCTCTGAAGTCAATAAAATTATATTTAAAAAACAAACATTGTAATAGACATGTGTATTCAGTCACAAATTTATAGACAGAGCACCCGATGATAAGTTAATGCCCAGCTTTATGGTTGTTAAATAAATAAATATTAAAATAAATCTTTATGTGGCTTTTCTCTGGTGTGGCTGCTTCCCTCACCAGGAGATGCTGACAAAATGTGCGTGATCCTTCAAAGTGATCAGTCACGTTTGAGTTGAGACTTTTGAACACTGGGCTAACTGCTGTGTCTGTTTGTAACTGAGCACACATACCTGAGCTGTTAGGTTCAAAACAAGGTATTTGCAAGTGATTTGGAATGCCCGTACGCCTGTTGAAGAAGGCAAGGTTTGGAACATAATGGTACTACTTCCATATCCTCACTTTGTAGAAAATAAAACAAAATTAAGTACATTTCATCTTCAGGGGCTTTATCTGATTTCTCATTGAGTGGTTAGCTTTAACAGCGCTGTGACAAATCACATTTCCACTATCAATTATTATTTTTTTAAATATATTTTATTGATATTTTGCAGAGAGGAAGGGAGAGGGATAGAGAGTTAGAAACATCAATGAGAGAGAAACATCCATCAGCTGCCTCCTGCACACCTCCTACTGGGGATGTGCCCGCAACCAAGGTACATGCCCTTGACCGGAATCGAACCCGGGACCCTTCACTCCGCAGGCTGACGCTCTATCCACTGAGCCAAACCGGTTTTGGCACCACTATCAATTATGACATTACTCCTCTTCCCACATCCCCACCAGCAATCTGATATTATTCTCTCAATTTGCATTTCCCTGACTTCTGCTGGGAGGGCCCCAGTTGCCTCCTCTCTGACACAGTAGATGGCCATAGTCATTCATGCTTGCTTCTCTAATTGCTAAAAACACAGATAACTCTTCAAGTGTCGCTGCTCCTCCCCCCAGCGCCCCCATTCCCAACGTGGCCAAGTCAGGAGGAACCCCACACGCTGGAGCCCTCCACACCAGCCTGCAACCCCTCCCCAGCATTCAGAGCACACGGCACCTCCGGCATCAGGCTGCTCGTGATCAGAATTCAACGAGTGACACAGACTGTGTCCAGTTCACATGGGCAACTGACCAGAAAGCCCTTGGCTGACATTCATGTGCCCATGCATTGCTCAACACAAACTACCCTGCATACTTACAATATTCTAGCAACTAGGTGTAGCTTGGAAACAGGCCTAGGAAAACGTGTATTCACACTGTTTATTCACCCTCCACTCTTGCCCTGAGTCATAACATCCGGGTCACCTTTTTTCCATGGCAACCTGAGCATGGCGTCTATCCTGGTCGCGGGCAAAGCCCCAACTCAAGCTCCATGACTCGGGCTCTGAAAACGCCTCCCTTTTTCAGATGTTTCCTCCTTTCCCCACCCCACCCTTCTTCCCACTGCAGCCACGTGTGTGATGGAGAATTCCACCGGAAGGTGACACCTCAGGGTCTCAAGCAGCCTGAGGGCTCATTTTAAAAGGCTTCTTTAAAAGAAAAAATAGATATATTCTGGCTGGAGTGGCTCAGTGGTTGAGCATTGACCTATAAGCCAGGAGGTCACATTCGATTCCAGGTCAGGGCACATGCCTGGTTGCAGGCCCCATCCCCAGTGTGGAGTGTGAAGGAGGCAGCCCATCAATGATTCTCTCTCATCACTGATGTTCCTATCTCTCTCCCTCCCCCTTCCTCTCGGATCAATAAAAAATACATGTGTGTGTGTATTTAAAATATATATCAGAGAAGGAGGGAGAGGGAGAGAAAGATAGAAACATCAGTGATGAGAGAGAATCATTGACAGGCTGCATTACCCCCCACTGGGGACCCAAGGGGACATGTGCCCTGACCAGAAATTGAACCGTGACCTCCTGGTTCATAGGTCGATGCCCAACCACTGAGCAACACAGTCCAGCAGGTTCCCAAAGGCAGGTGTCCTGGACAGCAAGAAGCTCAACACCGACACGGCCTGGGACATAAACAGATTTTCGCTACCCTCTCCCTTCTGTCCCTCCCCCATCACATGTGTAATTCAGTCATGAAGGTCATGGAGAATCTTCTGAAATTTCTCTTAGAATTTTCCAAACCAGTTGCCAACCTTGCTGGGTCAGTCTCCAGGGAGTACTCCGCTCAGCACTTCCAGACATTATCTCACTCGACCCTCAGATGGAGCCCGGGAAGGAGCTGTCCTTAGCATTTCCGTTTTACTTGGGGAAACAACGTTTTAATTGGTTAAGTAACTTGTCTGAGGTCACAGTTTGTAGTGATACACACTGGATTCAAACCCTTTTTTTTTGCCATCAGGGCCCTTGATCATTTCTTCTCCAGTCTCTCTGTGTCCTTTTTCTTTCTATAGTTCAAAAATTAAGTAGAAATTAAGACATTTCCAGAGGATCAAAATTAACCATGTATAAATAACCCTGTATGTGAACAACAAGAAAACTAAAAGGTGGACTAGAAAATGTCTAACACAAAAGAAGGCAGTACTAGAGGAAAAGAGAAACAAAATCAACATGAGACCTACAGAAAACAAAAAGATGGTAATTATATGAATTATTATTTATTAATTATATTAGTAATTATATTACTGAAAATGGATTAAACACTCCAATCAAAAAGCAGAAATCAGCAGAATGGATTTAAAAAACAAACATGTTCTAACTATGCTGCCTACAAAAAAACAAAATCCTTCAGATTCAAAGACATAAACAAATGGAAAGGAAAAATAGTTTTAAAAAAGTATATCTTTTTCAAGTTGCAATACTAATATCCGACAAAACGGACATTATGACAAAAATTATTCCTAGAGCCAAAGACAGACATTTTATGATGATAAAAGAGTCAATCCATCAAGAAGACATAATTATAATCACATATGCACTTAATAACAGAGCCCCAAAATACATGTAGCAAAAAGTGACAGAATTTGAAGGAAGAAATAAATAATCCCACAGTAATCGTTGAAGCCTTGAACAGCCCACCGCTAACAATGGATAGACTGAGACAGAAGATCAGTGTGGAAAACGGAGACGTGAATGGCGCTATAAATCAACCAGACCTAACAGACATCTATAAAACACTCAACCCAACAATAGAAGAATATACATTCTTCTCAAGTGCACATGGAATATTTTCCAGGGCAGACCACATGTTAGGCCATAAAACAAGTCTCATAAATTTAAAAGGATTTAAGTCATAAGAAGTCTGTTCTCCAACCACATGAAGCTAGAAATCAATAACAGACAGAAATTTGGGAAATACATTAATATGTGAAAGTTAAACAACAGGCTCCCAGATAACCAATGGGGGTGGGGGAGGAAGGAAGGAAGAAATCACATGGGAAAATAGAGAATATTTTGAGATAAATGAATAGGAAAATAGAACATACCAAAACTTATGAGGTATAACAAATGTGATGCTTAGAGGAAAATGCATGGTCATAAACATATGTATATATACGTATATGTATTTTACAGAAAGACCTCAAGTCAATAACCTAACCTTTCACCTTAAGATTCTGGAAAATGAAGACAAAACTAAGTCCAAAGCTAGCAGAAGAAAGGAAATAATATTAGAGCAGAAATAAATGAAATAGAAAATAAAAAATAGAAAAAATTCAATAAAAACAAAAGTTGGCTTTTTGATAAGATCAGTAAAAATTGACAAACCGCCTGGCCAGTGTGGCTCAGTGGTTGAGCATCGACCTATGAACCAGGAGGTCACGGTTCGATTCCTGGTCAGGGTACATGCCCGGGTTGCAGGCTCAATCCCCAGTGTGGGGCATGCAGGAGGCAGCCAATCAATGATTCTCTCTCATCATTGACATTTCTATCTCTCTATCCCTCTCCCTTCCTCTCTGAAATCACAAAAATATATTTTTTAAAATGTGACAAACCTTTAGCTAGATTGACCAAGAAAAAAAGAGAAAAGTCTCAAATTACTAAAATCAGGAGCAAAAGAGATGACATTACTACTGACCTTAAAGAATACAAATAATTATAAGGAAATATTATGAACAACCTTATGCCAACAAAATTAGATAAAATAGATGAAATGGACAAAATTCTAGAAAGACACAACTACCAAAATTGACTCATGAAGAAATAGAAAATCTGAATAAATGTACAGTCCAGCACCAGGTGTTCTAATTTTTTAAGTGTTTTTACAAATAATGGGTTGTCTCTGTTGAATACCAAATTTTATACCTATCTTTTAGCCACATATATATATTCTTATCTATAATAATAAAAGCATAATATGCTAATTAGACCGGATGTACTTCCGGAAGAAGCAGGGGCTGCGAGGGAAGCCCGGGTCCTGGGTGCCAGAGGGAAGCTGGTGCCGGCAGCAAGGGAAGGAAGGCCTACTCTGGCACGAATTTCATGCATCAGGCCTCTAGTATTTTAATAATTATATAATTATAATTAATGATTATGTTATTATATATTGCTACTCATTTTTGCACATTTAATCTTGTTTTTATGTTATCTTTATCCATTTCTCCTGACGTTTCTGTTGGTTTTATTTTGTATATTTTGACGTTGTTAGATGCAGAGGTTAACTTTTTCATGGACTATACTTTTAATCAATATGAATCTGTCTCCTTTTCCTTTTAGGTATATATCTCAGGGGGATCTTGTTAGTCTTAGGAAAGTGCTACTGGGATAGTTTACAGGTCAGATAGTTATAGATAGAGAGATAGAAAAATAGTTATATATTTATAGATATATTCTATCTATGTGTGTATATATACATAAATTTCATAGAACTCCAATCTTCTATAATATTCAGACTTCCTTGTCCCTATATGTATTAATACCTGAGAAGCATGAAGTTAGTTTAATGAAGAACCTTTAAGTAATGGAATTAGCACTTTATATTTTAAGTAGAATGACTGTTTTTCAACGGGGCCTTTATATCTTTAAATGGAGCCTTCTTTCCCTCTGGGACCATGTAGTTGCTGAATACTTATTTGTTCCTTGGATGCAGAATGAACTCTTCTTTCTTTCACGTACCGCGTTCTTCATTTTTCCTCCACTCTCCATCTCCGTGTGTCTTGTCTTTCTCTCTCTCTCCCACGCCCCTTCTGCTTTTTCTCCACGAGCCTTCTCCCAGCAGGTCTGATGAAGTTATTCCCAACAAGCCCTCTGAATGCGCCTCCTCTGAGGCCTCCCTCCTGAGAAATTAGGTGGCTGCGTCGGTGCCTCGATGCCTATTTTTACTCGGTGTTTGTCGGTTGGCTGACGTGGTTTATCAGTCCCTCCAAAGGCCCATTGTCCGGCACTTCAAGAAGAATGTTGTTATATTGACTGTGAGTGCGTCAGCCCGGCTCCCTCTGGAGGAACTCTTGGATGAAATTAGATAATTTCCATTAAGAGACTGCACATTATTAGTCCCCGGTGCCAAACGGGAGAATGAGCCAAGATGACTATTTCTGGCCAGGCTCACCTCAGGAAGGAACCTTCTCAGCTTTAATGGGATTTTGCTATTGTTGGTTGCCTTCTGTTTGACACTCGGCCAGGCCCGGGTTGGAAATTGTTTAGAAAGCTGCATGAAATATAATAGAACCCCAGCCATTTGCTGAGGCACATTCCTGCACAATGTTTATTTTGAAGAAAGGGGAAAAAAATATATTGTCCTTGGCAGACAACAATTAAAAAAAAAAAAGGCAGTAACTTGAATCTCTGACCATATGCTTCTTGTTACCCGTTGTGTTTAAAAACTCCCTGTTGGTATCAGAGGATTTCACACCGAAGTGATAAATCTCTTGTAATATTTATAAGCATCTTCATTACAGACCCAGGAAGACATTTAAAGTCACCAGTGTCTTGGAGGCTCAGGCTGTTTGGAAAGGGTGGGTGAGGGGGAGGGAATCTGTAATACTCTCAACAACACCAGTAAAGAGAGAGAAAAAAACAGCCCAGCCAGTGTGGCACAACTGAGTGGCTGAGCATCAACCTATGAACCAGGAGGTCACTGTTCCATTCCTGGTCAGGACACTTTCCCAGGTTGCAGGCTCCATCTCTGTTGAGGGGGGTGCAGGAGGCCTCTGAAAAATGATTCTCTCTCATCATTGATGTTTCAAACTCTCCATCTCCCTTCCTCTCTGAAATCAATAAAAATAGTTTTGAAAAACAAATATATAATCCTACCTAATAAAAGAGTAATATGCAAATTGACCATCACTCCAACACACAAGATGGCTGCCCCCATGTGGACACAAGATGGCTGCCACAAGATGGCCAGCAGGGGAGGGCAGTTGGGAGGGACCAGGCTTGCAGGGGAGGGCAGTTAGGGGCAAACAGGCTGGCAGGGGAGCAGTTAGGCATCCATCAGGCTGGCAGGGGAGTGGTTAGGGGGTGATCAGGCTGGCAGGCAGAAGCAGTTAGGGACAATCAGGAAGGCAGGCAGGCGAGCAGTTGGGAGCCAGCAGTCCTGGATTGTGAGAGGGATGTCCCAGATTGGAGAGGGTGCAGGCTGGGCTGAGGGAGACCCCCCACCCCATGCATGAATTTCGTGCACTGGGCCTCTAGTAAATAATAAAAGAGCATCAGAGTAAAAAAAAAAAAAAAACACAAAAAAATCCTTTCTCAAGCAGCTGCAAGGATGTTGTGAGCTGGCAGTGTTCTGAGCAGAGGCGATCACTGAAGCAGCGGAGGGTGGCAGGAATAAGCAAGCTTCTCTTTAGTCGTGCGGACATTGTGAAGATCTGCCTTTGATCAGAAAGGTGGGGTCCTGCTTTTTTGTGTGTTTTTTGGTTTTTGTTCAGTAAGAGCTGATTTCACCATCAGAGTTGACTTTTTGGCAGTACTATGGCACGAACTGTCCTCTAAGGCCATTGAAATTTTGGACATTTTTAAATGAGATTGAAATCCCTAACTTGCTATCTTAGAAATTAGCTTAGTTTCCCAGGCTTAGCCTTTTTGTATCGTCCAATAAGATTTTGGGCTAAGTACACGTGGAAAATGGTCGACTGAACGGAACAAAATAACACCTAAGGTGGGATTCCAATAGGCAATCCTTGAAAAAGCCATCAGCTGCCACTTCCAAGAGTTGCTTGGCTGCGTTAGAATGCAGTTTCCCAAGACTGTTTAGACATAAAAACTTCAAGTCCAGAAGCCAATCCCATCCATGAGCATTTCGGTGGCCTCAAACATGCTGCTTCCTTTCCATGATTTGGCGTTAGCCTTGGTCTTTTCCTCTCTAGCTCTTTCAATAAATAATATGAACAACTGAGTCTTGACTGTCAACAACAATGGGGAGAGGGGAAGCAGAGATAATTAAAAGATAATCACCAAAGCTAATCACCAAATCAACTCTAGACATAAATGTCATCCTTTTCCCATGAAATCTTTCATCAGAAATGCTGACCCAAGGCCAGAACTGACCCGGGGCGGTGGATGAGCCTTGCAAAAGAGGAAATGGAGATGTACAATTCCAAGTGCATGCTGCTCATACACAGATTCTGCTCTGTCCCCGCTACACAATGGGTCCTGTTTTGTGTGTGTGTGTGTGTGTGTGTGTGGTGTGTGTGTGCTTTAATATATTCTGATTGATTTCAGAGAGGAAGAGAGAGAGAGAGAGAGAGAGAGAGAGAGAGAGAGAGAAACATCAATGATGAGAGAGAATCATTGACCGGCTGCCTCTTGAACGGCCCCTGCTTGGGATCAAGCCCACAACCCGAGCATGTGCCCTTGACCAGAATCAAACCTGGGACCTTTCAGTCCGGTGAGGCTCTGTCCACTGAGCCACACCAGCTAGGGCCATGGGGTCCTGTTTTAACCCAAGGGAAGCCAACGGGCACCAGCAATGAGTCCCATGGGGCAGGGAGAATTCTAAGATGGCCCCCAAATTTCCCCCCCAGGTATACACATCCTGTACAGTCCCCACTCCTTGAGTACGGACAGAACCTGTAAACAGGGTACGATAGCACTTTTGGTTAGGGGAACATTATACAGCAAAGATGAAGAGACTTTGCAGATGTAATTGAGATCTCAAATCAGTCAATTTTACTTGATCCAAGGGACATTATCTCGAGTCGTTCTTAGTTAATCAAGGGAGAGGCCTTAAAAGGAGAACTAGTCCCTTCCTCAGGAAAGAGACTTTCTCCTGTTGGCCTTGAAGACTATTCTCAAATGCCTACATTGTAAGAGGTTACCTGCATCTCTTTCTCTCCCGTTCCATCTTTTGCTTTTACAGGAGTCACGACTAATTCATTTCTGCAATGCCCCAAGGCCTTGTCCATTACCTCCCACATAGTAAATGATCAATACGTATTGGCTTGACTGAATTTTCAATTGAGTTGAACAGAACTGCTATCAGGAGCTAATTCCGGAACCCCCAAACCAGTAATGACTTCATAGGATCACTTGTGCCTCCCTTCTTGGTAGATCAAGTCAGCCAAGGTCCACGGGACCCCAGCTTTGCTTGAAAGATGCCTACCTATGGAGTTGGTCCATACTATTCATCCATTGAGCAATTGAACACTGATTTTCTAGGAACGTGTATATCTAATAGATGCTGTGCCGTCAAGAGGCAGAAGACAGATGCCTGCCCTCAGAAAGCTTCATGACATCCCAGAGAACACTACCCCTTGACGGGGAACTTCTTTACCCTCTAGTATCACGCCCTCCCTGCTCAAGTTTGCTCTCGCCCTCTCCTCTGAACTCAGGAGAGACCTTGTGGACAGCTGCTCCCCATCCTCAGCCACATGACCCTCCCACCGTGAAGGCCCATGACCGAGTCACCTCCCAGCCCTCGCCTCCCTCCAGCTCGGCCTCTGAAGCAGCGATATTGATGCTGACCTGCCTGGAAGGGCCACAGTAAAAAATAACTCCTTAAAAGGGCTGCGGAATCCGAACAATAAAGATCTATTAAATTAAAATAAATAAATAAATAAATAAATAAATAAATAAATAAATAAAAAGGCTGCGGGGTGCAAGGCTAGGGCCAGAGAAGGAGGCCAAGCAGCCTTCCTGGCACTCCATTTATTTTCCCGGGCAAACAACTCTGGGTCCCAGCTCTAAAAAGGATGGGAAAGATGAAGTGTGCCTCGCTGCTCGCTGCTGCCTCGGGCTATTTGTTCTCAATGGGGACCCCGCACTCCTTTCACAGCACATTTGTCATCCGTGCTTTTATTCACGCGTCATTTTCATTGTCTCCTGCTCAGAAATGCTTGATAAGAATCTCGCTGAGTGGCCGTGAGGAAAACCAACAAAGGAACCTGCCCTTGTGCCCCCCCCCCGCCCCTCCCACACTTCAAAGCTCTGACAATATCTTATTTTTATTATTTCTTCTTGTTTCTCTCCCTCCCCCGCCCCCCCCGCCACACCAAAGTATGAACAATGTGTTTTGCATCCTAGAATGTCGGTGGGAAAATATATTTCTCATTAGTTGGATCCTGAGCTGCTGACAATGGATAAGAAGATAAGAGTCATTCGTTCGGGCTAAGATTGGTGAAAATGCTTTACGTTCCTTTTTCTCCTGAATAGTGTACAGCAGGACTGAGCAGACCCCACTGCGGGCAGCAGGAGAAACCAAGGGTCAGGGTGTACACTGCCGATTTCGTTTTTACAAGTCTGATTCTTTCGGACTTACTGTGAGCGCATCTTTGTTTAATTGTGAATTCAGTGGAACTGAGTATTACGAGAGGTGTGGGGAGAGCGGAAAAGAGCCTACATTCTCCTAAGGAAGTCCTGACGTGTCCACCAGACCCTACCAGGGGTCCCAAGGGCCCCCTGAATGGGATGGACAATGAGTGCCAAGGTCAAGTGCATTTTAGACTCATCTCACTTGACTCTCACAATCCTACAGACCACTCTTAACAGTACATAGGGTGGTTTAACAGATCTAGCTAATCCAAGAAAACTGCTCAGACATTGCACACACCGGGAATTAAGAGGGAAGCCTATAGACCTAGCTGGTTTGGCTCAGTGGATAGAGCGTCGGCCTTTGGACTGAAGGGTCCCGGGTTCGATTCTGGTCAAGGGTGCCTGCTCCGGTTGCAGGCTTGATCCCCAGCAGGGGGCAAACAGCAGTGTTAATGAGCTCTCTTACTGGGGACTCCCCAGTGACCCCAACATTTGGCCTCCACAGTGTGTGGCATGTAGTCTCGGGCTCTTGGCTCCGGCAGAGGTGAGCTGACCCCTGAAAGGTCACTGCTGACCCCTGGAAGGTCACTGCCAAGGGGAGGTGCAGGGCCAGGAGCTTGGGCTATGTTTTCAAGACCCGCCTCCAGGCTGTTGTCCCTGAAGAAGAGCTCTGGGGGGGAGGCCTCAGGCCTGAGCACAAAACAAAAGGCCAAAGAGGGAGGAAGCAAATGAAATGGCTTATCTCATTTATTTATTTTCCTTCCCCATTTCCTCTTCGGCCCCTCCGGCCCCCATCCTCCTGCCTCTGGTTTCCCGGCCACGATCTGGTAGCATGCCGGCCCTTCTCTGCTCCCCTAATCACTTCTGCAGGCCTGGCCAGGGCTGTATTTACCACTCACAGGATTTCCGTAGGTGATAACCGCAGGCCGGTCACTCCCCAGCTGGCCTCCTGGGCTTGGGGTGTCTCCGTACAGCTTGCAAAGCATCCCCAACTCTCCCAAGAATAAGCGGCCTTAAATGTCTCACCTGCACCCCCAGCCTCTTGCCAACCTCACCTCTCCCTCATGTACCCCCTTCCCGGTCTTTTATGTATGTGGCTGCCCCAAATGGAGAGATGAGAGATAAGGTTAATATCCCAGGTGGGTCACTCACTCACGCACAAATCTCTAGTCTGAGGATTGTGGGAGGTGCCTCCAGAGGCCACCTGTCCATCAAGCAAGGGGCCACAGCGCCCCCTGGTGGCCACCCTCACCGCACACCCCACTGCATTGACCGCTGTAGGATTGTTAGAGCAACTCTCAGCCACGCATCCACCTCACTGGGTGTTTTTTTTTTCTTTTTAATCCCTGGTGACTCGGAGCACACGTTCAGAAAAATACACAGGGCGCAAGCTCACTCAAGTTTCACGAAGTGGACACGGGAGGCAATCAGTGCAAATCAGTAACAGAGTCTCTCCCACAGCCAGAAGCCCTCTCTTCTGGACCAGCCCAGCCCCTGCCCCCCTGGTCCCCCCACCCCCCCACCCCCACTCCCAGCCACTGCTCCGACTTCTGTCACCAAAGTCCTGAATGTCTCCTCATCAACAGGATCTGGGGGTTCGGGGCTTGTGGAGCCTGAGCCGGGGTGTCTATCTCATTCTGGGCTGTCAGGCTCCCTGACGCCTCCACACACCGGGAGGAATCCTGGGGAAGGCGCTGTCCTGGTGCGAAGCCTGGCAGTGGGCAGCATGCCAAGGGTGGGCGGATAGGGAATGAGATAGAGAAGACATTGTGACATTGTGAGGAGACCAGGGCCACGCGAGGCTGAGGCGGGGGGGGGGGGGGGGGGGGGGGGGGAGGGGGGGCCGGGGGGAGGGGAAGGCCATGCTGCCAGGCTGGGAAACTGAAACAAATGTCAATATTTTGACAAAAGGGAGAGAGAAAAATCGTTCCCACTGCCCCTGGCAGTCTTCCGCCCATCCTCGCCTCTTTCCCGTTTTTCCTTACTTCTAGAAACAGTTTTTGTGGGTTTTTTATCTTTAATATTTTTGACCTTTTATTATTATTATTTTTTATTGATTTCAGAGAGGGAGAGAGAGAAATATCAATGATGAAAGAGAAACGTTGATCGTCTGCCTCCTGCACGCCCCACACTGGGGATTGAGCCCGCAACCCGGGCATGTGACCTTGACTGGAATTGAACCCGGGACCCTTGAGTCTACAGGCCGATGTTCTATCCACTGAGCCAAACAAGCCAGGGCCTAGAAACATAGTTTTAAGCAAAGCCTCACCCTCCACCTCTTTGCTTCAAACAGGCGCCGAATAGAAGGATAATGTGAGCCATGTATGTATTTTTTTATGTCTTTATTGTTAAAACACACACAAGAGAAAATGTACCCTTAGGGACAGGTA